>OX382274.1:7547213-12347213 GCA_947507595.1 Pyralis farinalis
TTACCCGCTTTACATCAGGTGGGCCGTGTGCTTGTATACCTCCCGACGTAGTATAAAAAAAAAACTTTACAGCATCACCCGCTTCGCTTATCTGGAGATTTCCCTGAAAATTTTATCAAATACAATACACACACTGAATTTTATGTAAAAGATTGTCAGGGCCCACGAAGATTCCCCTTCTTTTTTTTTTTTATAAAAAGTGGAGGCATACTATTATACATTCCACCGGATGTAAAGCGGTTACCGTAGGTATACTATAAACGCTTGTAATACATTAAGTATTACTAGCGCGATGCCACACAGCCGGAACACAACAACCCTCTAGTAAGTTGTTATTTGGCTGCGGTTGTGTGTGTGAGATGAAGGTACTTCCTCAGACAGGCTGCTTTGATGCGCCCTACCTCTCTTGAAAACACCCTGGCCAATACAAACAGACATGTTCATGCCCACAAATGTTTGTCCTGTGTGGGAATCGAACCCACGAGCGTTGGTGTCAAAGTAGCGTAACAGTGCGGTTCACCAATGCGCCACAGATCGCGTAGTCTTTTTTTTTTATAAAATTTCATCCCCTATTCTATTTAGGGGGTTGTGTTCCTGTGAATGAATGAGGTTACCAGTAAGCTCCCGAGGAATTGCAACATTAGCAGCGGATGTGGTAACCCACGAGCGTTACTACGTATATAGCGTTCATAAGCTACGGTTACCATATTACATCGGTTTTTTTATTTTTTTTATACATCGTCGGGAGGCATACAAGCATACGGCCTACCTGATGGAAAACAGTTACCGTAGCCTATTAATGCTTGTAATGGTAAGTATCACTCGCAGGTTGCCTCTTCTGCTGCTTACACAGCAACTCCTTAGGAGTTTACTGGTGACCTCACTCACACACAGGAACACAATAACCCTCTAGGGAGTTGTTATTTGGATTAAGTGAACACAGCGCCCTCTAGTCTCATCTAAACAAGATTTGCACTGTGGATAAATGTCGGATTTCAGAATGCACGACGAATATTAATTTCCATGTTCATTAATAATTATATTTATCTTGTATAATAATTTGAATTGAGAACTACGAACTATGTTTTTTTTATTATTATTATGATGGACATCATTCTTTTTATACAACGTCGGGTGGCATAGAAGCATACGGCCTCGCATATGTAAAGCGGTTACCGTAGCCTATGAACGCTTGCAGCACGTTAAGTATCACTCGCGCGATGCCACCTCTGCTACTCCTTTGGAGCTTACTTACGAGTGAGTGATATCAATCACTCACTCGTAAGAATGCAATAACCGTATAGGGAGTTCTTATTTGATTGCGGATTTCTGTATGGTGGATGTACTTAACCAGACAGGCTGCTTTAATACGCCCTATCTCTGTTCGAAACATCCAGACTATAACAGACGGACATGTTCATGTTCACAAATGTTTATTTGTGAACATGAACATGTGTCTTGTGTGAATTCTATAGTAAGTAAAACTTGTAGTACCAACTCTATATACTTACCAAAGACAAACATTGTACCATAGACAATTCTATAACACAGACATAGTTTGTACCAAGTCTGTACCAAAGGCAACTGGTAGAAAACTTATGTCAGCCGTAATATGAAGTGTGTCGGGGTCATTAAGAAAAAGCTGACATTAAGAGAGGTAGTCCGCATCAAAGCAGCCCGTCTGGGGAAGTACCTCCACCTCACAGAAAACCGCAGCCAAATAACAACTCCGTAGAAGGTTGTTGTGTTGCTGCATATGAGTGAGCTCATCAATAAGCTCCTAAGGAGTAGCTGTGTTAGCAGCAGAGGTGGCATCGCTTCATAGTCCACGGTAACCACTTCACATCAGGTCATCAGGGTCGTATGCTTGTATGCCTCTGGACGTTGTATAAAAAACATAGAAGCGTACAGACACCCAGACGAAGACAAACATACAAGTCCAAGCTAATCAATGTTTGTCTTGTGTGAGAATCCGCAAGCCTTGGCGTTACAGCAGCCGTAGCGATTTAGTAGACCAGCGAGATCAACAATCTACTACTTTTCGTTTCGACCATCACCATCCTGTATATACGAAAGTTGGTGTTCATTAGGGAGCTTTCTCACTGTCTTCCAAATTATCGGTTTCCAAAATGATTATATTCCTTACAGCATGCTGCAATACATACAAGCTTGCTTCGTAGAACCATCGCTCCAATCTTCGGAACTTCAGCGAAAATCAACAGCTATTTACACAGCTCGCTTCATTCAAGCCATACCCATCCTTATGCCGCATCTACGCAAATGCTATATTCCCGAAGAGCGAAACTCAATAGCAGTTATAAATATAGACGAGAATGCAATCAAAAGATGGAATGACTTGTGCAAGCTACTCAAGGAAAACTGTCTTTATGGCTGGAGCAAGTGGGTTGATATTGCAATGGTAAAAGTGGAGGATTTGACTAGAAGCTTGCCCCAGGAGTTTACGCTGGAAGCAAATATTGATTATTTAATGATGGTACGTATTTACTAAAGGTAAATTTTGTCCAGTCGTGAAAACAGTAAGATGAGTTCCTTTCTTCTTCTTCCTCGACTTCATTTTTTTAGTGATTTGAAAAAGAAAAGCTAAATGTTGCTAAGAAGATTAAATTTACTACCATTTCCATACATTTTGGGCTGCACTGTTGGTGTTATCTTGTGGGAGAGGTTTGTGTGTGACCATATACGAGTTATGAATTAGGTAGAGTATATGGGTACGGAGGGAACCACATGGATGTAGAAGAATTCTGACTGATTTCTATCTAGTTCAATGTGCGACAAGGATCAGCTTGTATTTTTAAAATACAGTGCAAATATTTTTTTATACAACGTTGGGAGGCATACGGCCACCTGATGTAAAGCGATTACCGTAGCCTATAAATATATAGCGTAGCCGCTTGTAATAGATTATCATTCGTGCGATGCCACCTCTGCTGCTAACACAGCAATTCCTTAGGACCTTACTTGTGACCTCACATGCAGGAATACAACAACTGTCTAGGGAGTTGTTATTTAGCTGCGGTTTTCTGTGAGGTGGAGGTACTTCCCCAGACAGGCTGCTTTGATGTGCCCTACCTTTCATAAAAACACCCAGGCCAAGACAAACAGACGTGTTCATGCACACAAATGTTTGTCCTGTGTGGGAAATTACAAGCTTTTTGAAAGCTAAGAATGTTTTTATTTCTTATTTTTATCGATGAAATAGTACACAAATACTATATTTACATATAATATATTTAAATCCCTTATAATTTTAGTTTCTATATTGGCCCTTTCCATGCTAGGAAATACATTGTTTACAAATTTATATAATAAAAATTCTTTTCAGCAATGGGACGTCATAAAAATTGAAGAAAAGGACGACGAAGGAAACGCCATAGAGTCTACGATAAAAGTACCTGCGGGCCCCTCATTAAAACTACAAGAATATTTATACGCCATCGGTCGAATTCTAGACGAAGTGGTACCACATACATTGCCCACCGAAATACACATATCATTCATCGAAAAGATTACCATCATCACTCTCGCACACTACAACAAAGTGATAAGAGAAAATGAGACAAGTATAAATCAGAGATGTGCGCTTCAATTGTTGATGGATGTAAGGCATCTAACTATGTTATTAGTTCCAAGAGAGAATAAAGGATCTATGGAGTTGTCGCATGATATTTGCGAATTTTTGAGACAGAAGATCGATCCGTTTGACTATGATGTCTTTTATCCGTACGTGCAGACTAATTTGAAGAGATCTGTGCAGAGAGTTCAGGTTGGTAATGTGGCAGTTTTAAGTACAATTCGGTAAACAAGCATTCAGCTCGTGTTATATTAAGGTAACACCGATAATAGCAATGCGTGTTCCCAACTCGCTTCTATCATCTGATATTTAGCCACCGAATATTTTCAAAAAATTCAGAACTAAATGCGAAATCAGTAAAAAGTCACGCAATTACAAGTTGTTTATATAATTAAAAATATTATAATATATTATTACAAGCAATGTTAAAGTAAAATATTATTTTCAACTTTGAACATTTTTCGTTCTTTCATACAAAATACTATTCTTTTTTCTTATACTACGTCAGAAGGCATACAAGCATACGGCCCGCCTAAATGTAAACCGGGTACCGTAGCCTATTAACGCTTGCGATATATTAAGTATCACTCGCACGATGCCTCCTCTGCTGCTTACACAGCAATTCCTTAGGAGCTTACTGGTGACCTCATTCACACGCAGGAACACAACAACCCTCTAGGGAATTGTTTTCTGTGAGGCTGCGGTTTTCTGTGAGGTGGAGGTACTTCCCCAGACGGTCTGCGCTGATGCGCCCTACCTCTCTTAAAGATTCTTAAAATTGTATTTAACTTGCCTGCATTGTTTACCCTCTTAACTTACGCTTTTCATAAATTTTTGTTGCAACAAATGTCACTATCTTACTATTAGCCTTATCGAATGTTACTATAAATATAGATGTTTCTTGTAGAACTTTATAATAACATATACATGTGCAATTACTCTGTGTATCTAAAATAGTTTTCATTATTTGTATATTGAGAGGGTGTAGCATACAAACAAAAATGAAGTATTTGTCATTTTCGAGTACGGTTCGATTGTTATTAAACAAAAGAATCATTTACCCACTTTTTTTGTAGCGTCTTTAGCTAAGTCAGTTGTCTATATCGGTATACCTTTTTCTTTTCAACCCCAGAGAAATCGGTAGCAACTGAAAAGCGTATGACGGGTTGAATTTGACGCTGAATGTTTTCCTTTTCAATTCAAAATGGCGAACGACACTAAAAGCTGGTAGCTCCGCAAATTTAAAAATCGAAAGCCCGATTATATTTTTTTAATTATGATTTATGTTTCAGACGCTCTTGGGTAGCCTAGTCCTTCACCATGGTCAATTAACCGGTATAATCGGGAACAAACCGGTCTTATCTGGAGGTACTGGTGACAAAGCAGCTGGTTTGCTTGCTTCCAGTGACTCCCATTGGTTCTCTCTTCTACCCATAGCAGCTCCTCCAAGCCACCTCAAGAAACAGGACAAACCCGTTAGTAACAATTTTTTTTTCTATTTATGTTAAAAAAAAAACTATTTTCTTTGGATATGTGTGATAGGACTAGGTAGAGATTTATAGATTAAGATAAGATAAGTCTTTATTTACTTACCATTAGGACTTGGCGGGTTTTTTTATACATGATGTAAATCGGTTACCGTAGCCTATGAATGCTTGTAATACATTAAGTAATCGCGCGATGCCTCCTCTGCTGCTAACACAGCAACCCCTTAGGAGCTTACTGGTTACCTCACTCACGCGCAGGAACTCAACAACCCTCTAGCGAGTTGTTATTTGGCTGCAGTTTTTTGTGAGGTGGAGGTAGTCCCCCAGACGGGCTGTTATGATGCGCCCTACCTTTCTTAAAATATCCAGACTAAGACAAACAGACATGTTAATGCACACAAATGTTTGTCCTGTGTGGGAATTGAACCCACGGGCGTTGGTGTCAAAGTCATTCACATTCACAACTGCGCCACCGCGCTAGTCAGATATTAATCTTTCATGGTCATGTACCATACATGGGTGTTTAAAATTTTAGTTTACACATATGTTTGAACGTAAAGTAAATGCCCATTATGCGTTTAAGATACCTACCGCAGCTAACAAAAGATCCGTTGACCTTGAAAGGGCTAAAACGATTTTGATAAAATATGTCTAAGAATCACCGCTAGAAAACCTGCCTTCAAATAAAAGAAACCGCATTCAAATCGGTTCACCCGTTTAAAAGCTACGGAACCACAGACATACACACACATAGCGGTGAAACTTATACCATCCGTTTGTTAAATGTTGGTCGGGGGTTAAAAATGAATATTAAATGTGCATATTTATTAATTATCAATTGTATTCAAACAGAACCGAGGTCTCTTCATACTGTGAAGTAAAATAGGCAGGTATGCGAGGTGTGCCAACATAACGAAAATAAAAAAAAAATACACATTAATATATTTTTTATGTGTTTATTGGTAGTTTAGTTGTGTAACATTAGCTAAACTAACATGAATAATATGTTTTTATACTATGTACATATAATCCTCAGCCATTTGTGAATAATGCACGGTAAATACATTTTTTATACCTCTAAGGCGTCATGAAAGCGTACAATCCGCTTGATGGTTAAATGGCTGTCGCCTGTGGACAACCCTCGTGCGGTACAACCTTGTAGAAACCTCTTTGCGTCCTTTTTGAAGAAATATGTTTTCTTGCTACAACGTCGGATGTTAAACAATTATACGTTAATTATACTTAATCATTAAGAGAGGTGGGGCGCATCAAAGCAGCCCTTCTGGGGAAGTACCTCCACCTCACAGAAAAACCGCAGCCAAATAACAACTCCCTAGAGGGTTGTTGTGTTCCTGCGTGTGAGTGAGGTCACCAGTAAGCTCCCAAGGAGTTGCTGTGTAAGCAGCAGAGGAGACATCACGCGAGTGATACTGAATATATCGCAAACGTTAATAGGCTACGGTACCCGCTTTACCTCAGGTAGGCCGTATGCTTGTATGCCTCCCGACGTAGTATAAAAAAAATGTGATCTAAAGTGTTTGCTCAGCTTGTAAACGTTTGCAATACAGGAAGTTTTGCTCGCTCGCTGCCATTCCTATTGCTAATAAAGCAATTTAAATGGTTACTGATTTCTCACTCACTTGTAGGAACACGGCAACTTTCCACGAATTTGTTATTTACCTGCGGTTTTCTGTGAGGTGGAGGCACTCCCAGACAAAAATCATGATGCCCCTCTTAATCATGATGATGCTCTTGGGAAAACATCCTCACAACCAAATGGTTCTCGGAAATAATTCCCTCTGGAACCGCACAGTACGTGACCATAAACTCTATTCAATTTTTTTTTACCATTTGAAAATTCACCTCACTGAACCATCTCCGGGTTCAAACCTGTCAGTTTTTGGTTGATGAGAAGTTAATTAAAAAAAATATTTGAAATTTCAGACTAAGAAAAAGCAGGCCACAGCGGCGAGCCCGAACAAATCCAAGCCGGATATATCTGAACTTATGGCAAAGTCTCTACCGCTGAATTTCGCGAACGCACGCTCTGGAGCTGCCTCCTTCTTCAACTCCATGACTTCGGATTGGTTCAGCGGCTCATAGAATTGTATTTAACAGTATGATTATTTCTAGTATTATAGAGAGACATAAGTACTAATACCACCTCGGAGACCACGCTGGTATACGATTGTAAGCGAAAGTTGAAACCACGAGCTCGGTGGCGCAGCGGTTAATAACGGGACTTTGACACCAACGCTCGTGGGTTCGATGCCCACACAGGACAAATTCGTGTGCATGAACATGTCTGATTATCTCTTGGTCTGGGTGTTTTTAAGAGAGGTAGGATGTATCAAAGGAGCCCGTCTGGGGAAGTACCTCTACTTCACAGAAAACCGCAGCCAAATGACTCCGCGTGAGTGAGGTCACCAGTAAGCTCCTAAGGAGTTGCAGTGTGACACTCAATGTGTAACGAGCGTTCATAGGCCATGGTAACCGCTTTACATCAGGTAGGCCGTGTAAAAAAATAAGACTGGGCACGTTTGTATCACTGTGTAGCACGCCGTAAGTAATTATATCAATAAAGGTCTAAGGCGCTAGCTGACATACTACTTGTATTTTTCTGCTGTGGTTATAGTTACTAACAGGAAATAATTTAAAATTTGCGTTGGTATTTTTTCAGTTTTTATGTAAAAAATATTTTTTTGTATAATTAATTGGCAAACAAGCGTACAGACCACCACGTGTAAATAGAAAAAATATAACCATTGATAATTTAAATCACTATACTTAATTTGGTCTAATTGTACGATAGTAAATAAACAACCAAAATATTATGAAATAATCTTTTACGCTTCTGTACATGAAAATGTGTTCTTTAGAACCTACTAAATAACAGAATACATTGAAAGAGATACGTAGAGAGCGAGAGAGATAGACACAGTATCGGAACGGATAAATCATGCTGATAAGGGAGTTGTTTTACTAATAAAGAAGACTAGATTTTACTACCCAGTGCTCTAAACAAAAGAATTTAAAATGTGGTATATAGGTATATCAAACCGTAATTTAAATTCTTTTATTTAGAGCACTAGTTTTGAAGTTAAAGATATAATATAAATTGATAAATAATGGAATATTGGATTAAAATGGTTTAAAAGATTTATAAAAAGGGATTGAAGTCCGGATTAAAGTATCTCAGAACACTGCGCTATGGGACCAATTTTAAAGTCAATGAAAATTACTTTCTACAAATTGATCGATCAGCTGATTACTTTTGTACGAGGAAGGCGATGAATTTTTTTGGTATATCAATCCTGTACCTATATATTCATATGATTGAAATATGATACATTCTACACAAGTATAAAGGTACATCACTTAGCACCAGTTGTAGTGGTTAGCAACGGCTATTAACACCAGGGCTCGTGGGTTCGATTCCCACAAAGGACATAATTTTTTTGTCCATGAATTTATATTGGTCTGGGTGTTTTTAAGAGAAAAAGTAAAGTACACATAAAACCGCAGCCAAATAAGAGTTCTTCGGAGGTGGCAACACTCGAGTGATACTTCCTATATCGCAAGCGTTCATAGACTACGGTAACCACGCTTCATCAGGTGGTCCGTATGCTTATATGCCTCCCACGTTGTTATAAAAGCATAGCTTACTATTTATTATACTACTTAATATTTTTGAAATGTTCCATTCAAATGATTTATTATTTATGAAATTTAAATTAATTGGTCATAACGTTATTTAATTAAGTTGCAGATTATTATCGTTATTATGCATTTTCTAATTTTAAATAAACGTATAAAATTATTGAAGGTGTCGTGTTATTTCTAGACTAAGCAGAAAATCTTTGTTCTTTGGCCCACGATAGTAAATGTGTATGGAGTCCCACCAACATCTTCGGGGCCCAAGTGAACGTCGCCTGCAAATTAGTACACCTACTACGAAGCTAAATCTAAAAAACGGATATTTTGAAGCCTTCATGTCCGTGACATTGCAGACAAACGGCAAGTACGCTGATACGACCACGTCTTACGAAAACCAGCCAGTTGCGTGGGGAACAAATAGTCGTGCTACCTCCGTCAGGTCCTGGTAAAAGGGATAGGCCTAAGAAGTGCTGGCTCGTCGTAGGAGTACATCACAGTATCCCAGTAAGTGATGCCGAAGATTGCGCGAGAGCAGTAGCAGTAGAAGTCGGAAAGCGGCCTGCGAGCTTCGAACCTAAAGCTTAATTAGCGATCAGGATTTACGCTCGAATGATGATTAGCGATCATAAATGGCATACGTTAGGATTTTATTCTATATAGGTACATTACGTCGTATATACGAGTACGTCGCGCGTGCCAGTTAAACTAGATCGTCCATAGCCTTCCTCTGAATGGGTTTATTATAAACCAAGTGGTTAGGCTATGTCTACTTTGAAACCAAGAGTAGCAGTTTCGTTTCCGTACAAGACAAACTTTTGTCTGCATGAACATGTTTATATTTATCTTGGCGTGGGGGGGTCATGTGCCAGAAGCGTGCTCGTTCGCGACCCCTGCCAATCAGTCGATTGCAATTCTGGACCAAGAGCGCACCGACGTGCGGAGTAGGGCGTCCCCCGTAGGCGTCGCACACCGATCCGCCCCCGTCGGTGCGAATTTAGCTGCATGCGGCGGTGGGGGGCGCCACCCACCACGCAGCGCCAACTCCGGCGGGACGAGGGGAGCCAAGTGCCGCATAGGCACGTTGAATGTGAGAGGTGGATTGAATGATAAGATGAATGAACTGATAGACGTAATGAATGATAGACGTTTGGATGCTTTGTGTGTGACAGAGACTAAGCGCAAGGGGAGCGGCTTTACATCAGGTGGGCCGTATGCCTATATGCCTCCCGTAGTATAAAAAAAAAGTACGTGTCTACGCACTTGGCCATATTCCAGTTTGCTATATTTTATTGCAGATGGTTTGGTACCCGTGTACTCCCAGGGTTCATACGGCTTCGATGATGATCCCATTTATGCCCGTAACTTGTTTCCAGGTCCGTTTTTTAGGTGTTTTCATGTCCCATTTCTATTAGACAAGATGATGCCGTTATGACTTCCACTTCTATAATAAGAATGGGCGGTGCAATTCGATTTAACCTGCCATGCTTTGTGTGCCCTCGCCACCAACTATAACAATCTCCATTTCTTCGTTTTCAGGATTTGACTGAATTTTTCCAAATATTTGAGATAGGCCTAATCCTGTGATTGGTTTGTCATTGGAGTTGTGTATTTAGCACGTGTAAATAATAGTGACGTTATAAAATCATCATTTAATACAATAATTAATTTGTGAGAACGTGTATTCTCAACACTTTGTGTCGCCTGCTTAGTTAACTCCGGATAATGATTGTTTTCTGCTTCACCAACCGAACAAAAGCAGCGTAGTTTTGTTACTATCTAAAAAAAACAGTGTTAGACTCGCTTCCAAGATGGTCGTACCTATGTTGACCTGACTAAATATTTTTTTTAAATAGTTAAAAAACTGTGAAAAAAAGAAAATACACTGAAAAATCACGTTTCTTGTATGGACGGAATCTTTATCGTTACTTTATCTTTATTATTTGGCGTTATACCGGTCACAACACGATGTGTAGCGGACACAATGCAAAAAACAGTATCTTCACCTTATCCTTAGGCTTAGATAGCGCAATCCGCCAATCTTAATAGATCAGGAAACGATATATCGCGAAGAAGAGGAGGAGGTGTTATAGTGGTCACATCAAAGTACACACTCTGTGAAAATATCAGGTGTATAGCTATTAAGGTTCAAAAGATACAAATTCGCGACAGACGGATGAACAGACAGCGGAGCCATAGTATTTGGTTCCCGTTTACAACTTTTGAGCAATGAACCCTAAATCGCCGTATTTTTTTATAACTATACTAAAAAAAGTTAATATTTAATTTTGATACCGTTCTATGAATAAAACACTACTAAATTAATAAAATTTAATTAAAACAGTGCAGGTACATGGAAAATTATTCATTCAGCTATAATTTAATGTTCGTCAGATTCTTTCTTGGTTTCAGTAGCCGTTCTGCCCAAGCGTCTGAAATTGTCATTAAAACCGTCATTGTATCCACCGAAGTAGTTTCCGCTCTGGTAGGGTCTGTCATACCCGGGTCTGTACGGTGAGAACCCGGGTCGGTTATAACCTGGGTAACCCGCGCTGCCTGGGTAATTGCTGCTCGGATAGCCAGCGCCGCCTGGGAATCCTCCATTGCTAGGGAAATATCCGGGTCGGTCATAACCGGGTCTGTAATTTGGGCGATATCCTAAAAAGAGAAATTATTACACAATGTTAAAGAAATTAAATATTTGCCTGTAAAATAATGTTTATACTATATAGATGACGATTGTGATGTCAAATTAATATACTCGTAGATAATTTCTACAGCCAATTATTCAACTTATAATCTGTAGATTGGGATCTATCAGTGTGGAAAGGTATTTTTGATTTCTATCCATTTTTTTTATACAACGTCGGGAAGCATACGGCCCACCTGATGGAAAGCGGTTACCGTAGCCTATGAACGCTCGCAGTACATTAAGTATCACTCGCGCGGTGCCATCTCTGCTGCTAGCACAGCAACCCCTTAGGAGCTTACTGTTGCCTCACTCACACGCAGGAACACAACAACCCGCCAGGCAGTTGTTATTTGGGTGCCGTTTTCTGGAGTGCCTTCATATTCAGAGTGTCTTCATTGGTAGAAATGGAAACCCGAGAAGGTCCAGAGAGGAGTCGTTGAGAGTTATATGCTCTTGGTGTGGAGATTTTAGAAGGCCGAAGGCTACAGCTTAACTTGAAGTAACGACCAGACGTTAAGAGTTCTTTCCTCACTTGTATTACCTATTATTTCCCGCAGATCTCAACTTTAGCTCAAGAGTATACCTGCCGAAACCTGTTCTAGAGTATACTACTGTTCCATTTGTATACCGTGGGACAAGTCGCAGCGTATGCTACCAATTACATTACTTACGTCAATCTCCACGAACGGACCTCTAATTATATATGATTAGGTATCAACCCGGGAGTTAAGATGTTAATAATGGTTACATATGATGAAAGTAGTGGGTGATGGGAATGATTTAAGATGTAAGTTGTGTTTGTTATATTTCTATGCACATTTATAACCAACCTCCGTAACCCGGATAACCAGCTCCTCCGAAGCCTGGGTAACCTTGGCCACCGCCAAAACCTACGCAATAAACAATAATAAATAATTGTGGATATATCAGTATATCTACACACATTCTTCTACACTCAACTAACGAGAAACCGTGAATGGATGAAGGGAGACCCGTGTCCCAGTAAAGAGATTAAGATCTCATTACATACTCTATTACGCTTCGCCTTTGCGGCTTGGTGGCCAAACCGAATCTGCGACTTTTGTAACAGTAGTTGTTTCCTTTAGTCATCTAAACAAGCCTTACATTTTGATTTTTAAATTGGCAAATACGGTTGTGTTTCACTTGGTGATACGTTTTATCGTATGCACGCACACAAATAATATTGTTTTTTTCAGCGCTTACACGGTGTTTTGATACTATGTCGGATGGCAAATAAGGAAATTACCGTATAACTATATAACGTATGACTATAAAAACATGCAACGCAAATATTATCTCTCATTCTCATCTTTGCTGGCATAGCAGGAACGCCTCAGGATTTTACAGTTATGTAATTTCTTTCATTCGCACAACATAACAACCATCCAGACGTTATTCACTTCGCTCATACCTCTTCTTTGCTTGAGCTTTGTATGCTAGTATACAGGTGTACCAAGTAAACGTTGGATTTGTTTGACTCTAAAATCGATGGTTGTGAGAAGGGTTGATGATTACCCATTTGCAACCTTCCCTGTCCAGCACAAAATACTTATTAACACAGCAAATAATCCCAACCCACCTCCTCCAAAACTGCCTGGATATCCGCTACTTCCTGGGTACCCAGCATTACCAGGGTAACCTCCATATCCCCCGTAGCCTCCATAGGCATTATTGTGCCCACCAAAACCTCCTTGGTAGTTGTTTGTGTAGCCGGGTCGGAGAAGCCCGTAGCCGCCGCTACGTCTAGTTTGAACTCCTACATCACCGCCATCGTCTGCTGCTGTAGCTCCTCGAGTGCTTGTTAATGCAACTGAGCATAACAGTACTATTTTCTGTAACAAGTAAAAAAAAATCTTTATTAATAGCTTAGATTTGGCTCGCGGCTTATCCAGCAGGAGTGGATAGACTGTTGGACGGAATCGTATTTTTTTTCTTTGTTTCAAACGACAATAAAAATATTTTGGCACTAAAAAAAACCAGTTGAGAATACGCAAGCTTGCATTGCCAGAGGAACACCTGGCTCGTCAATTATATAACAATTTAATTTTTTGTTTTTTTTTAATTTGTCGGCCATTTTGGCCATGTTCCTTAAGAGATAGGTGTTTCTGAACATTCCCGTTCTACTTTTTTATGCTGAATCCGAATCTGAAGTCAAAATTCGAATATTAAAAAAAAAGCGACAGACAAACGCACAGACAAACATATAGAATTTATATACGAACGGTGTTCCTGAAAATGAATGCGTTCACTTCTAAAATGAATGGGGTTTTTTTATAATAGGTAAGTATAACAATTATATATTCGAAAAATGAACATTAATATGAACTCAATTTAAATTATTTTAAAGTCTTTTATGACGAGCTCGGTGGCGCAGTGGTGAAACGCGCTGTTACGCTACTACCAACGCTCGTGGGTTCGATTCCCACACAGTACAAACATTTGTGTGCATGAACATGTCTGTTTGTATTGGTCTGGGTATTTTCTATGTATAATAAGTACCTATGTATTTACAAAAAAAAATGTATTTACGTATGTTTATCAGTTGTCTAGTACCCATAACACAAGCTTCGCTTACTTTGGGGTAATTTGTTCGACAATATTTATTTATTATTATTTATTTTACAGAAAATGTGATGTACAGTTGGGCGAGGGCGGCGGGCCCCTCCGTTTCAGAATCCGATTGGTGACACTGTTGCACTGCTCCTCGGCGTTGCTATCAGGGTTTTGAGATATAACCACATCCATCCATCATTTTTCTTTTTAATTAATTATCAATACCTACCTACGCATGTCAACTGTTATTATTTTATTGTATGGATGATGTGAACTAAATATGGAATAAAATTATATAATAATCGACGTAACAGATATACCTACAACGCGAAAGTAGAAGAATGTGGGAGACGAGAAAGACCAAGACAAACCTACCACGACCAAATTGTGTATTATAGAAAGTTAATGTCGAGAGCTCTAGGAATCGAGCATACATGAAAAGAGCCATGAATGTTAAATCGAATGAGGCGTGGCGTGAAGACAGCTAAATAGAATTTTATATTACCATTTCATTTCACAGTTACTACACTACTTTAAAAGTTATTTTAGATTATTATGTTGTATAAAACATACATCGAAAAAATGTAGAAGTTTTAAAAAGCATGAGAGTAAATATTTGTATGTATGTATCTTCACGCCAGACCCCTTGCAAGGTAGGTAGAGAGTACCGAGCTTCTTTAATCTCTTCTTTAACATTCATAGCTCGTTTCATGCACGCTCGCTGGTTCCTAGGGCACCTGACATCACCTTCTGATAAAACGTGACCAATTTGGTCATAGTAAAGGAGACTTCATCGGCTCCTACATCCTTCCATTTTCGAGTTGTATATCTGTTTTTTTTTTTTTTTTATATTAGTTCAGCATAGTGGCTCCTCTTTGCCTGATGGTAAGCGAAAGAGGAGCCCAAATCGCAACTGCAACTGACAGCATACTACCTACATCCTGTCAGTTGACGCTGCCATGCTGACCCGCAAAATGCTTCTTCACGCTTCGTTTGAAGGATCCCATATTGTAGGAAGGAGAGAACACATGTGCAGGCAAGGCGTTCCACTTTTTGATGGTACGACAAAGATAGGAGTTGCCGAACTTTTTGGTACGCGAAGAGATATTCTCAACCGTGGAACTATGACATCGCAAGCCTGCACGTTTGGTTCTATGACGGAAGGGTGAGGGTGGGATAAGGGAAAACAGTTCTTCAGAGCACTCGCCATGGTAAAGGCGGTAAAATACGCTTAGAGAGCCTATGTCCCTACGGAGTTGAAGAGGTTCTAGGCTTTTGGTGACCTCTTCGTCGTCAATTATGCGGATAGCCCGTCGCTGTAACCTATCGAGAGCCTCAAGAAGATACTGTGCGGAGCCGTCCCAGAGATGCGAGCAATACTCCACGCAGGCCCGAACTTGTGTCTTATAAAGCAGACAAAGTTGGTCCGGCGTGAAGAACCGGCGCACCCTGTTCAGGACTCCGAGCTTTCTTGAGGCTGTTGAGATGAGGCTCTCGATGTAATAACGCTGGTTAAGGTCGCAATGAATACCCATACCCAGCATGTTCAGGCTATCACGCATACTGAGGGAAGCACCCTGAAGACTGGGAGTGGTAAGGAAGGGGGACATTTTTGTTGTAAACGCGCAAACCTGAGTTTTCTCGGCATTAAACTCAACCAGGTTATTGGAACCCCATTTACTAATGAGATCCAAAACCCGATTCAGTTCAACGACAAGACTCTCACGCCTCTCACCGATTTCTGTCCGACCAGCACCAGGCCGACCGAAATATCGCCCATGGACCGTACTGTCATCTGCATAGCAATGAATATTACCAAGTGGCAGCATGTCATTGATATGCAGAAGAAAGAGGGTGGGCGATAGAACGGAGCCCTGTGGGACACCGGCATTCACTGACATGAACCGCGAAGCGCATCCATCTGCAAGGACGCGGATTCTACGCTCATGCAGGAAGCCAGCAATCCAATTACAAAGCTGGAGGGGCAGACCGTATGCCGGAAGTTTGGAGAGAAGTGCTTTGTGCCAGACCCGATCAAACGCCTTGGCGATATCTAGGCTGACTGCCATGGATTCGCCATATTTATCGATTGCCTCCCCCCAGAGGTGCGTCACATACGCTAGAAGATCACCCGTTGATCGTTTCGGTCTAAAACCATACTGACGATCATTGATTATGGAGTGATCTTCTAGGTAACGGATCAATTGTTTGTTAAGGATCCGTTCCATGACTTTGCACAACACTGAAGTTACGGCAATGGGGCGGTAATTCGATGGGTCAGAACGGTCTCCCTTTTTGGGGACCAGCTGCACATTAGCCTCTCTCCAAGCATCCGGAACGGAACCGGTCGAGTACGAGAGGCGGAAGAGGCGCGTCAGCACCGGAGACAACTGTTTCGTCATCCTTTCATACTGAATCCTCTCTACATGTCCGATTCAACGGAGCATGTCCTTTCTTATTTCAACACATCTTAACTTTTCTTATTTATTTCAGTGATTGCTGGTACGAAATAAAAGCTCTTGTTTGGTGGTCCTATATATGATATAAGATATATAAATATTAATATACTCCGCAGGGTAGCTTGTGGCGAGCTGTTGGTGCGTAACGTCACCACGGTACTTGAGTAACGTAACGGTACTCGAGTGCTCCAGAGAGTCGATCAGGGCCCTCGTCTCCGGCGTGTCTTTGTCGGTCGGAGTGGAAGACCAAGAAGGCCCACAGGACTCTCAACTGCGGCTTGCCTTCATTGGCGGTCCAGAGAGGAGTCCATAGAGTAAATTGCTTTATCAAGTGATATGCTCCAGGGGTGGAAGTGTTAAGGTTAGTGTAAGTAGTAAGTGTTAAGGGCATAACACCGCGAGTAACTTCGAAGAAAGTGCAGCACACCCTTCGACACCCCTGAGTCACTCACACCGGTGTTACCCCCGGCCGACTTTCTCTGGCATTTCGGCGGTCCATCTAGTGAGTGACGAGCCACCGCCTACCTAAAGTAACATTATGATAGTTATGGCAGACGTCCGTCTCTCCTATAATACCTCCAGATCTATGTATATTATAATAGTCTACTTTTTTGCGACATATTTCAAATAGTCCAAAAACCTGCCGTGACATGCGTATATTGTCCCATTGATATCCCCAGAAGCAGGTCGCAACTGATATCATACATTACATCATACTTTTCGAAATGGCCTCTATACGTTGGATTCATATTCGCGCTCGCCTATCAAATGACAGGGATTAAAACCCGAGAATGAAGAGATATAACATAATAAAAGTTAATTAAACATGTGTTTCATTACATTTGATTACGAAATAACCAGCAGTGGAAAGATACTGATGAATGAAATGACGCAGATAGGTATAAATATACTATCACTTCACAAAGACTAGTGGGCATAAACAATAAATTAAATCAAAATATCAATTTAGATTATGAATTATCTACTTAATAATTATGTTATTTATAAATAGCATTATCGTCATTTGGTTTAATAGAATTTTAGTAGCATTTATATATATATACCTATATAAAAGATTAGCTAAGTATGTGTTGAGCCTTGATCTATTGGTTCCCTTGATGATTACTGTAGCGTAACTTTTCAGCACATTATGTCTTTATTTTAACCAATGTATTGTTCGTACGGAGTATTCATAAATTTATAATTGAATCTGAGTATTCTATATTTTGTTGTTTAAGTATAATATTATGGTCCATTATATATATATATATAATATTAGAGGAGGACAAACGAGAATGTAGGTCACCTGATGGTAAGTGGTCGCCTATACCACCACACCAAGACATCAGCAACACCAAAGGGACACTGATCCGTTGCCAGCCTTTTTAGGGAAACAGGCTCTTTACTTGAAGGCACACATATTCCGTGTCAAAAATTATCCGAAACTTTTAACTTCGAGACGTATATACCTACTCGTACAACTCTTTATTATTTAATGTAAAAAATAAGTACAGCCTACTCACATAAGATTATATTCCACATAGGATTTTTATCAGAAAATTTAGAAAATGCTGTTTTCAGGAACACCGTTCCTATACGAAATCTATATATTTGTCTACGTGTTTGTCTGTGTGTGCGTTTTTTTCGAATATTCGAATTTTGACTTCAGATTCGGATTCAGCATAAAAAAGTAGAATAGGAATGTTCAGGAACACCGTTCCTATTTCTTAAGAAACATGGTCAAAATGGGCGAAAAAAAAAAAAAAAAGAAATTGATTTGTTATATAATTGACGAGCCAGGTGTTCATCTGGCAATGCAAGCTTGCGCATTCTCAACTGGTTCAGTATGGAACAGAACAAATTTAAATGAATTGAATTTCTATCTAAGTATTTTGAGTGGACATTCTACACAAATAATTCAAATCACAGCTTTTCTTATACCACTTAGGTGACAAACAAGCGTACCGCCTCCCTGGTGGTAAGCAGCTACCGTAGCCTATGGACATTTGCAACACCAGGGGTGTCACTTATGCGTTGCCGACGCTAAATGCTTCAGCTTTGTCACTTAACGTTTCAATTTTGAGGGATATATATAAAGGTATAATAGTTCCACGGACGGACTAGCATGAACAGACATCAGCGTGACAGTCGTAGAATCCATTATATCCTTTGGACGCAAAAGCTGAACCCTAAAACTTTCAATTAACCAGGGATTAACCTAAAGTTATAATCAGCCGTTGATTATCAATATACAGTTCACAAGGAAATAGTGATATGATTAAATGAAAAAGTATGTTCGTTTTTTGTCGAGATCCATTAAAATACCATCGACGTGACGTTATAGTTTTTTTTTTATAAAATCTGCATAAAAGTAAGTTAGTCTGAAAGAGTGTTGGTGTTAAGATAAGAAAAGGTATGCTCCGTTAGTTCGGACATGTAGAAAGAACGCAGGATGAAAAAATGGCGAAACAGATAACAACGCGAAAGTGGAAGGGTGTAGGAGTCCAGGAAGACCAAGACTAACATGGCATGACCAAATTGGTCGTGTTTTATCAGAAGGTGATGTCAGGAGCCCCAGGAACCGGCGAGCGCGCTTGAAAAGAACTATGAATGTTAAAGAAGCGAGTGAGGTGTGTAAGGACCGCGTCTTATGGCGCTCGGTCCTCTC
This sequence comes from Pyralis farinalis, assembly GCA_947507595.1. Taxonomy (NCBI): domain Eukaryota; kingdom Metazoa; phylum Arthropoda; class Insecta; order Lepidoptera; family Pyralidae; genus Pyralis; species Pyralis farinalis. The sequence continues at coordinate 7,566,340 of OX382274.1, forward strand.
TGCCTACCCCGCAAGGGACCGCGCGTGAAGATATACATACGTACATATTTACAAATTCCTAAATGCAGATATTCATGTATGTTTATCAGTTGTATAGTAACCATAACACGAGCTTCGCTTACTTTGGGGTTGGATGGCGCTGTGTAATTTGTCCGACAATATTTATAAAATACTAGCTTATACCCGCGGCTTTGCTCGAATTTTTTTTTAATAAAAAGTACCTCTCCTATGTTACTTCTGATACCTCCAATAATATGTGTACAAAATTTCATGATGATCGGTTGAGTAGATTTCGCGTGAAAGCGTAACAAACAAACGGACATTCACATTTATAATATTATTAGGATTAGGATAGGATTAGGATATTATGACATATAATTTGTTATTAATTTCTCAAAAGAATAATATAGCATTTTGCTTGGCAAACATAAGTAGTTGCCATTGGACACTTGGCACTTAGGTGCAAGTGCCTGCGAGAGTTCAATCAAATAAAGTATTTTTAGGTTATTTTATGCTCTAAATGACAGGGACGAGACGAGAGCACGCTTGTGACCTCCAGAACACAAAAACGTTGATAATATTTTAGGAAGCATTCTAAATTTAAAACAAGCTCGAGTGATACCTACACCTGGTGTTGCAAGTATCCATAAGCTACAGTAACAGCTTACTGTAACCTAGGGATAATATAAGCAGGCCAATCTTTAGTTTGCTAAGTCACATCAACCCTTACTCATCCCACTGCAGGGATACGGGTCTCCCTTCAACCGAAGGGGGTTAGAGCATACTCCACGCTGCTCAAATGCGGATTGGCGGAGGCCAGTGTTTTCAAGCCGCTCGATGGTCACTGACTCAGCTTAACGACTGTCATCTATCGACAACAGATGGGATCGACGGCTTAATGTGCCCTCCGAAGCACGAAGAAACGAGATCGGTAAACCCATCCATAGATAGGCTGTTGTCGACGTTGCTTTACCTGCGTGTTCGGTTAGAATGACACGCGCAACGACACCATCGAGCTCTCTCTTGGTTTGCTAAGTGGTATTATAAAAATAATTCCTGGTTGTTCCTACGTATGCATCTGATAATAAAATTAATTATTGCATTATGATGATAGCATATGCACGTAACTGTGTTAAATACATATTACTATCTGATAAAATAATGATACTGATAACCATTATCTCAATATTTCTGCGTCCGATGTAACTATATATTCAAGCCATGTTTCTCACGGGTTAGGCAGAGAGAAATGTGATGATAATGTTAACATATAGGTACCTAATATGTTTTGTTCGAGTGATTTTATGAAAAATCTTCTTATTAGCGGAATCCCGTTTCCTAATCCATTAGAATTGGCGGGGTCCGCTACCTAAGCCTAAGGATTTGGCGAAGGTACTGATTTTTACATGGAGCGACTGCCATTAGACATCCACAGCCCAGGGGGAAAACCAAACCTTTTTAGGGTTCCGTACCCAAAGGGAAAAACGGAACCCTATTACTGAGGCTCCGCTGTCCGTCCGTCCGTCCGTCCGTCCGTCCGTCCGTCTGTCACCAGGCTGTATCTCTTGAACCGTGATAGTTAGACAGTTGAAATTTTCACAGATGATGTATTTCTGTTGCCGCTATAACAACAAATACTATAAAATAGAATAAAATAAATATTTAAGGGGGCTCCCATACAATAAACGTGATTTTTTTTGCTCATTTTTGCTTGATATTGATAACGGCAACAGGTAGACGCTTGAAATATTCACAGAATATTTAGTTATATATTCACTTTAAGAATAAATAATTAAATTAAAATAAAACAAATATTTAAGGGCGGCTCCCATACAACAAACGTGATTTTTTTGCTGTTTTTATAGATAATGGTACGGAACCCTTCGTGCGCGAGTCCGACTCGCACTTTGCCGATTTTTTGTAATTTATGTTAGGTCACACGTCTTTTGAAATAAAATATTTTGGGCATGTAGGTTTCCTCACGATGCTTTCCTTCACCGACGAGTAAGTGATCATTAAAAATTACAAATGTATGCACACATGCCAGGAGTCGCAGTCATGACCTAGTGGATAAAGAACTGACTTATTGACCAACCAGTCACCGGTTCGAATCCTGGCGCGTACGACTAAATGCGTGTTTTCGGATTTATGTACACGTTAGAAAAATATCGATAGTCATTCTCCTTGTTTCACTTTGATAATATCAAAAGTTTAATTACGTTAGTTTTACGTATGTTTTTTAGAATAACTACAATAAATAAATTATTTTCTCCCTAACTGCAACACAACCCTGCCGAAATGTAATATCTAAATAAAAAAATGGATGTTGGAAAATTACACGTTGCATATTAGTTTAGATTATTTTTCTTATTTCAAGTTTTATTATAACTAAATATTATACACTGTATTTTGCATTATATATTTCCAGGGGTATGATTAATTGACTGTATATCGTCAAATAAACACTATGGACTCGAAAAGGATTGTTTATGTGAAAAAACACTGCCAAAGGACTCTTTTTTTTTTTTTTTTTAGGAGCATACTGGTAACCCCACTCCTAGTAATTCGCCATCACATAGGTGTTAATATCCATTTGTGTGTATGTATAATATTATTGTATGTATATGCATAAATATTTCGGTCATTTATTATTATTATTTCTTTTACGCTATTACATAATTATCTTCGTAAAAAACAATGTTCGTTAACTCCATTTGTTCGTACCTTGACCTTGAAAAAGCAATAGGTACGCTTCAGTGCATATAGTGGAGTCAATACGCTATTATTAACTTAATTTTTTTTGAATAATAACCGACCAGGCTGAAACAGGATGCATTCGATGGGGAAAAATATGTAGACAAAAGGACCCCAAATTATTATTGTCCACAACTTATTTATATTATATTTATATATTTTGTTCAAATAACAACTGGAGGGTTGTTGTGTCATGGTAAGCTCCAAAGGAGTTGCTGTGTTAGCACGAAGTGCCATCGCGCGAGTGATACTCAATGTATTATAAGCGTTTATAGGCTACGGTAACCGCTTTACATCAGGTGGGCCGTATGCTTGTATGCTTCCCGACGTTGTATAAAAAACAGTAAGATTACTGAACTTTCCAGTTTATTCAGAATCCCTGAAAATGCTTTGGACTAATATTTTAAACCACCACTATAAACAGGCGAAAGTGAGCCCATTCACCATCATTCATTCGCAAAATAAGCAATATATACACAAAGTCAACAATGCATATTATATTTTAACAATAATTAATGTGAATATTATTTAGAGCTCTTCTATAGCGATAATCTAAACACCGTGCGACTGTTTGACCATAGACTAATGTGTATTTGACATTGACAGATTTAAATTGTCTATCTCTCTAATTCTCTATCTATAACTTCACGCCGTAAGTTGAGGGAACCGAGCGCCACGTGACCCGTTCCTTACACACCTCAATCGCTTCTTTCACATTCATTGCTCTTCTCATACACGCTCGCCGGTTCCTGGGGCTCCTGGTATCACCTTCTGATAGAACACGATCAATTTGGTCATGGTAGGTAAGTCTTGGCCGTCCTCGTTTCCTACACACTTCCACTTCTGCGTTGTCTATCTGCTTTGTATATATTTATAACACATACAATATACGAATTTAACTAAACTTTTAAATCATAAATTGAAACAGACTTCATTGAAATCGACGCCTATTTATATCGGTTCTAAAATTTTCATTGAAGTCTCTAAGTTGAGTTTAAAAAAAGTAAAAGATTTAAAACAGTTTTAGCGAAGAAAAAATTGTATGCACAAAAAAAATTTGAGCACGGAGGAGTATAAGATTTTTTGTGTGGACTCTTTAATACTGCAAGCGTCAATATGTTGCGGTAATTGTTTTAGACCTTACTGATATAAATTAATATTCAATTTATCATGAAATGATAATCAATTTATCAAGAACGTTTCGTGCAATAGTTTCCAAGTCAATTTAGAAAATATTTGCTTACTTTATTAAATATATTAGTTACATAGCAGTTAGATGAAATATACATAAAAAAATAAACTCGCAATATTATTAAAATTGAAATAAATATTATTCATAAATAAATAAATATTCTCGGATGAATTACACAACGCCACCTAGTCCCCAAATAAACAGAGCTTGCGCTATGGTTAATAGGCGACTGATAGACATACAGAATTTTTTTTTCATAGAATATACCCAGACGAAGACAAAGAGGCATGTTCTTGCCCACAAATGTTTGTTAAATATATTGAACTAACTCCAGCCCCTGATATCGTCCCTATATCCCATGGGAACCGCTTTTTTTACTTTATTCTTCTTAATTAATTTATTCTTTTCCCTCGGCTTTTAGGTCGTATCGTGATGTTAAAATGACCCAAAATCTTCCTCGAGAACTGGGTTATCAAATGCAAGAATATTTCATCAGTTCCAATGATTATCGCGTTCAAACAAACAAACTTTTCCGCTTTATATATTAGTATATTGTATATATCTCACCATATAACTCATAATTTAATATTTTAAACACTTATATCACTAATACACTCGTCTTAATATCTCAATATCAAATATCACAATGCAGCTCCGAACGCAGAATCCGTCGCTTTTATAGAACCGATCTCGACGCTCGGGTTTTTACGTTCAACCATGAAATGTAACATATAATTACATTAAATTTGTATTGTTTAAGCAAAATTGCTATGCTCAAGAAATGTGGAAGAGTTTCCTATAGGAAATGTTGATGGGAAGTTATTATGTCAAATCACGTGTATTGTTTGTAATTGACTCACGAACTGATGATTTTTAATCACTGTATATTTACTTACATATTTGTGAATGAAACAGGTAATGAGCAGTTTTTTAACGTCTGAAGGCAAAAACTTTATTTTAATTAGAGAAATTCTATGATTTTGATTATAGTGCAGTGATATTCTAGTGGATAAGCCACCGGTCTTGTGATCAACAGGTCTCCAGTTCGAATCCCGGCTTTAAACACGAAATTCGTATTTTCGGATTAATGCACATATTTGCAATTGTCACTAGCTCAGCGGTGAAGGAAAACATCGTGAGGGAACCCGCAAGTCCAAGAAATTACATTTAGAAATACCTGTGACCTTACCTAAGAATGATGTGGTTTTCCCTCTGGGTTGACAGTAGTCGCTCCATGTTAAAATCAGTATCTTCGCCAAAACCTTAAGCTTAGGTAACGGACCTCGCCAATCCTAATGGATTAGGAAACGAGATAACGCTTAGAAGAATCTTCTTCTAAGCTTTATCCCTATATTATATTGTAAGTATGCGTTATAGCCCAGTGGCTAAAGAACCAGTCCATTAACCGACGGTCCCTGGTTCGAACTTGGTTCCACTAAATGCGTGATTTCGGATGTAGTGAACCAACTATCGCTTGCTCGGCGATGAAGGAAGACATCGTGAGGAAACCTGCACGTAGACGAAATGATACTTCAAAAAACGTGTGACCTGAGAAAGATCTGATTTGCCCTCGTCTTTGTCGAAGTCCGATGACAGTCGTTCCATGTCAAAATGAGTACCTTCGCCATATCCTTAGTCTTAGTAACTTTTGGACCAACTTTTTTTTTATACAACGTAGGCAGGCATACAAGCATACGGCCTACCTGATATAAAGCAGTTACCGTAGCCTATGAATGCTTGTAACATATTAATGATGCCTCCTCTGCTGCTTACACAGCAACTCATTAGGAGTTTACTGGTGACTTCACTCACACACAGGAACACAACAACCCTCTAGGGAGTTGTTATTTGGCTGCGGTCTTCTGTGAGGTGGAGGTACTTCCCCAGACGGGCTGCTTTGATGCGCCCTACCTCTCTTAAAACATCCAGACTAAGGCAAACAGACATGTTCGTGCACACAAATGTTTGCCTTGTGTGGGAATCGAACCCACGAGCGTTGGTGTCAAAGTCGCGTCATTCACGACTGAGCCACCGAGCTCGTTAGTCTTATGGTGATGAATTTTTAACTGAATAATTTTTTTTTTCATATACTACGTCGGGAGGATTACAAACATACATAATGTAATGTGGCTGCCATATCCTCTGAACGCTTGCAATACATTAAGTATCACTTGCGCGATGCCACCCCTACTACTAACACAGCAACTCTTTAGGAGTGCACCGTCCAGGGTGTTGTTGTGGCAAGGGTTTTCTGTGGAGGTACTTCTTCAGACGGCTAGCTTTATTCGCCCTACCTCTCTTAAAAACTCCTTGGCCAATACAAACAGACATCTTCATACACCCAAATATTTTTCCAGTGTGCAAATCTAACTCACGCGCGTTGGCGTCGAAGCAGCGTTATTAACCACTGCGCCACCGCCCTCATCAAAAAGTAGAGATGGCATTTTAGTAATGGAATTTTTCAAGAAATGCGTGTAGAGGTTTTTAGAGGGTCGGCAACGCATGAGTGACCTCCTGGTGTTGCAAATGTCCATAGGCTACGGTGACTGTTTACCATCAGGTCGGCCGTATGCTTGATTGCCACCTTAGTGGTATAAAAGACAAGTCAGGTAACCGCTATGGGTTTCTCCATTCAGGCAATGGACTTTTTGATCAACCTATGTTGATCAGTAAAGTTTTTACAAGCAAGAGCAAGGTTATCATTAGGCTCCTGACGGGTTGCTATTGTACTACCCCTAAGGAGTTGATTTTTGGCTACATTTTCCATGAAGTGGTGGTGACAACTGTTAATATATCCTATGAAGTTTAATACTCCGGCACGTATGTCTATTTGGCTCCGTTTTCCGCGGTGGGTGTAAGTAAGTGGAGGTACTTCCCCAGTTTTTTCAGCTCTACCTCTATGGTTGTTGCGTTAATAGCGGGGTAGCGGGGGGGGGGTGTCAACTGTTAATATATCCTATGAAGTTTAATACTCCGGCACGTATGTAAGGGGAGGTACTTCCCCAGTATTTGAGCTCTACCTCTATTTCGTCAGAGACTTGCTGTTACCGTAATAAGAACTCTTCCTACATAAGGAGTATCGTACGTTCGTTACCACCGTCGCTGCTAACACAGCAACTCCTAGTTTACTGGTAACCTCACCCATTTATGCAACATTTCAGGGTGATTTACTTAGCTGTAGTCCTGTGTGTTAGATGTCTGTACTTCCCTGGATGGGCTGCTTTGTTGCGTCTTTGCTCTATTTATGTTATTTAGCAGGATGCACCACGTCCAAGTGAGTTGCCTTTGACTCTAAAGATGATAGTGACTCAATTACAGAAAACCGCAGACAAATAGTAACTCCGTGGAGGGTTAACGTATTCCTGCGAGTAAGTGAGGTCTCCAGGAAGCTTCTAAGGAGTTACTGTGTTAGAGGCAGAGGTGGCATCGCGCGGGTGATACGTAATGTGTTGTAAGTGTTCATAGGCTGCAGTAACAGCTTTACATCAGGTGGGCGGTATGCTTGTATGCCTCCCAACGTTGTGTAAAAAAACCTTACACTCTGATGTTTCTGTACTTCAAAAAAGTATGAAATTCTATGTTCTTCGTGTGTTTCTTTTTGAAAGCTCTTCAGGAGTAGATGTGTTTGTGCAAGCGTTTATAGGCTACGATTACGATAACCACTTAACATCCTTTTTTTTTTTAATAAATATTGTCGGACAAATTACACAGCGCCATCTAGCTCCAAAGTAAGCGGAAGCTTGTGTTATGGGTACTAGACAACTGATAAACATACGTAAATACATTTTTTTTTGTAAATACATACTTATTATACATAGAAAATACCCAGACCAAGACAAACAGACATGTTCATGCACACAAATGTTTGTACTGTGTGGGAATCGAACCCACGAGCGTTGGTGTCAAAGTAGCGTAACAGCGTGTTCCACCACTGCGCCACCGAGCTCGTCATCAGGTGGGGCGTAAGGTTAAATTCCTCATGATGTTGTATAAAAAAAAAATGCCGCGGCGGACTAGTCTCTGAGACTATCATAAATGTCTTACCAATCTTAATTAAAAAAACAAAGCCGCGAAACATAACTGGTATAAACGAAAGTATTACAAGTGGGAGAACTGTACAATTAACAGTCTGTACGCGTTATCCCATGGGAACCAGTGAGTCCTCCACTCATTGTCCGTACCCACACGGTACCTACATGACGTGAGCTTAAGGGGACACTCCACACGATGTTATTTTTTTTTTTAGTAAACTTCTTTTGAACTTGTCTGGGCAGTTCTTTCTTATACAGTAGAATTAAACTACAAAAATGCATAATGTACAAACTAATTAATACTATAATACACTACCAAATTACATAATCAAGTTTATATATAGACATACTCCATTTTTAATTTTCATTTTAACACTTCATTTTCATGGATTACGGCTGTGCTTGGATAGAAGAAACAAATATCATAAAAATACATAATATTATATGTATAATATATATATATATATATTAATATATACAGTATGTAGAAAATTCACAAAATTCCGATTCCGAACCAAATAATTGGCTAATTTTATGTCATTTTGATACGAGACGCCTGGGAGGCAGTATCGCGTGTTTCTGACATCCAGCTCCCAAGCAGACGGATTCAATCGATAAGCGCGGAAGTCAAGTGTAAAATGGTAAGAGCTGTTTTTGAGATCGAAATATATTTATACTACTAGCTGTGCCCGCGACTTCGTCCGCGCGGAATAGTTATTATTTTTATTATTTATTTATTTTAATAAAAATAAATAAAATATCTAAAATAAAAATAGCCTAAGTTACTCCTTATTACATCAGCTATCTGCCAGTGAAAGTCCCGTCAAAATCGGTCCAGCCGTTTCAGAGATTAGCCGGAACAAACAGACAGACAGACAAAAATTGTAAAAATATTCATTTTGGTATATGTACCGTGTATACATCCATAATTATGCATTTAGTAAAAAGCGGTTATTTTAATATTACAAATAGACACTCCAATTTTATTTATCTGTATAGATAACTTTACGCAGAGAGAACCGAGTGCCACATGACTCGATCCTTACAAATCTCACATGCTTTTTAGGGTTCCGTACCCAAAGGGTAAAACGGAACCCTATTACGGAGGCTCCGCTGTCCGTCCGTCCGTCCGTCCGTCCGTCCGTCTGTCACCAGGCTGTATCTCATGAACCGTGATAGTTAGAGAGTTGAAATTTTCACAGATGATGTATTTCTTTTGCCGCTATAACAACAAATACTAAAAAATAGAATAAAATAAATATTTAAGGGGGCTCCCATACAACAAACGTGTTTTTTTTGCCGTTTTTGTAGATAATGGTACGGAACCCTTCGTGCGCGAGTCCGACTCGCACTTGGCCGATTTTTTAACATTCATTGGTCTTCTCATGCAGGCTCGCCGGTTTATAAGGCTCCTGGCATCACCTTCTGATAAAACACGATCAATTTAGTAATTGGTAGGTAATTCTTGACCTTCTTCGGCTCCTACATCCTTCTACTTTTGCGTTGTATATCTGTTTCGTGATTCTTTCTTCCTGCATTCTTTCTACACTCTCTTTCAGACCAACTCTGTTTCTAACGTCAACATTGCAAAAATATGTTAATATATACACAAGAATCGCTAGTTTAAATATTGACGAGCTCAGTGGCGCAGTGGTGAAACGCGTTGTTACGCTACTTTGACACCAACGCTTGTGGGTTCGATTCCCACACAGTACAAACATTTGTGTGCATGAACATGTCTGTTTGTCTTGATCTGGGTATTTTCTATGTATAATAAGTATGTATTTACAAAAAAAAAAAATGTATTTACGTATGTTTATCAGTCGTCTAGTACCCATAACACAAGCTTCGCTTACTTTGGGGCTAGATGGCGTTGTGTAATTTGTCCGCAAATATTTATTTATTTATATTATTTTATAAGATAAAAGAAACTGCTTTTTTAGGAGTCAAACAAAGTACTAACTCATTATGTACTACTCGTAAGTACTTACGTGTGGAAACGTGCTCCAAGCGCAGTGAACAACGTCCCCTTAACAGCGAATGACGCGGAAGTCTCAACGTATTACATATTCTTTGTTCCAGCATAGATTAAGGTATTCCTTATACCCCATGGCACTATTGTCAACAAGGATAATGGATATTACAAGGATAGAATAATAGTTGTATAATTATTTATTTATTTACATTATTGTATGATATCATGAAGCTATATGTGGAGAGGTCGCGGCTGGTTTTTATTGGTATCCAAAACAGTTATTCTAAATAGGTTATAACGACATATTCGGTCCAGTGACCTCTGATAGTAATACTATAATGACGGTTAAGTTATTATGTGCGAAGGTCACCAGTTCGCGTGATGGTTTTTTTGGTCGTGTACCTCAAACTTTAATACTGAACTCGTAGGCTGATACTTCATTGAGGCAGAGAAGAGAGGTACCAGAAATTAGTTTTTTAGTTGTGGATGAACTCCTTTGCGCAGTTGTTAATAACGCTACTTTGACACCAACGCTCGTGGGTTCTATTTCCATACAGAGCAAACATTTGTGTGCGTGAGCAAGTCTGTTTGTCTTTATGGGTGATTTTAAGAGAGGTAGGCGCATCAAAGCAGCCCATCTGGGGAAGTACCTCCACCTCACAGAAAACCGCAGCCAAATAAAAACTACCTAGAGGGTTGTTGTGTTTCTGCGTGTGAGTGAGGTCACCAGTAACCTCCTAAGGAGTTGCTGTGTAAGCAGCAGAGGAGGCATCGCGCGAGTGATATATGTTACGAGCGTTTAATAGGCTACGGTAACTGCTTTACATCAGGTGGACCGTATGCTTGTATGCCTCCCGACGTTGTATAAAAAACATACACACAAAACCGCAGCCAAATAGCAACTGCCTGGAGGGTTGTAATGTTTCTGCGTGTGAGTGAGGTCACCGGTAAGCTCCTAAGGAGTTGCTGCGTTAGCAGTAAAGGTGGAATCGTGCGAGTGATACTTAATGAATTGCTTTAGATCTGGTGGGTCGCATGCTTGTATGTTTCCCGACGTCGTATAAAATGAGAGCCCGCTTAGAAGCTTACTGGTGACCTCACTCAGACGCAGGAATACAACAACCCTCTTTTGGTTTTATTATTATTTATTACTGCGCAAGGAAGTTGTAACAGTTTTATGGTCGGTGACAGTTGAATCTAGGACTAGAGTGAGAGCAGGCCTTTTACACTTCAGCAACACGTGAATTATGCAAGTGAAACTCAAATCTCTAGTTACCAAATTATTATAGGGAAAGACCGTGGAAAGTCGGTAAGTTTAAATAATGTTCCGAGTCTTAATGCGGTATTTATAGGAATGTTAGTATCACCAACTAAAATTATATTCACATACGAGGACAGATTTATTAGAATGTCATTTAGTGACAATAGAAATGGTGATATATTAACTATATTTGAAGGTGATCGATATATAGCAATTAAGGCTGTGTCATGGTTAAGTTTTATAATCAGACAATTAGCGTCCGCGAGATTAGGTTCTTCTATTCTAAAGTTTAATGAGCTTTTGATAAAAGCTATAACTCCGTTGTTTTATTTATGGTTGATTTTAGTATGAAAGTTTTGATAATCATCGTGACTTGGTATCGCTGGAGAGCATGAAAGCCTGCACGCAGTGAGAACCAGAATGTCAAAATTAATTTTAGTCCTATCTATTAGTATCCCAAAATTGTTAAAATTACAATTTTTTACTGCGTATGTTTTGCGTAATTATAGATAAACTAGAATTTGATAATGGGGCATGGCGCTGAGCCATATCAATTTCACAAGACAGGAACTTATATATAGATGAGTGTTCTATGTCTTCATAAAAATTTATGGTATCGAATTTTGAGTAAATATAAGTTACGCTATTTTTATAATGTGTAAGAGAGAAAATAATTCTACGCCAATAATAATTATAATTCTAAGAGAGTGTATTTTGTGATAATAGATAAATAAGATTAATGCTGAAAGTTATTGTTTTATTAATTGCGCTCGGCTCTCTCTGTCCACCCCACGGAGAGCTGACATGAAGGTATAGTATAGTAGTGTAGTATGGACTTATAAATAGATAAGTGTTCTATGTCTTCATAAAGATTTATGGTAACGAATTTTGAGTAAATATAATATAAGTTACGCTATTTTTATAATGCGTAATAGCGAAAATAATTCTACGCCAATAATAATTATAATTCTAAGAGAGTGTATTTTGTGATAATAGATAAATAAGAATAATGCTGAAAGTTATTGTTTTAATAATTGCGCTCGGCTCTCTCTGTCCACCCGACAAGGGAGCTGACATGAACGTATAGTATAGTAGTGTTGTATGGACTTATAAATAGATGAGTGTTCTATGTCTTCATAAAGATTTATGGTATCGAATTTTGAGTAAATATAATATAAGTTACGCTATTTTTATAATGTGTAATAGAGAAAATAATTCTACGCCAATAATAATTATAATTCTAAGAGAGTGTATTTTGTGATAATAGATAAATAAGAATAATGCTGAAAGTTATTGTTTTAATAATTGCGCTCGGCTCTCTCTGTCCACCCGACAAGGGAGCTGACATGAACGTATAGTATAGTAGTGTTGTATGGACTTATAAATAGATGAGTGTTCTATGTCTTCATAAAGATTTATGGTATCGAATTTTGAGTAAATATAATATAAGTTACGCTATTTTTATAATGTGTAATAGAGAAAATAATTCTACGCCAATAATAATTATAATTCTAAGAGAGTGTATTTTGTGATAATAGCTAAATAAGAATAATGCTGAAAGTTATTGTTTTATTAATTGCGCTCGGCTCTCTCTGTCCACCCCACGGAGAGCTGACATGAAGGTATAGTATAGTAGTGTAGTATGGACTTATAAATAGATAAGTGTTCTATGTCTTCATAAAGATTTATGGTAACGAATTTTGAGTAAATATAATATAAGTTACGCTATTTTTATAATGTGTAATAGAGAAAATAATTCTACGCCAATAATAATTATAATTCTAAGAGAGTGTATTTTGTGATAATAGATAAATAAGAATAATGCTGAAAGTTATTGTTTTAATAATTGCGCTCGGCTCTCTCTGTCCACCCGACAAGGGAGCTGACATGAACGTATAGTATAGTAGTGTTGTATGGACTTATAAATAGATGAGTGTTCTATGTCTTCATAAAGATTTATGGTATCGAATTTTGAGTAAATATAATATAAGTTACGCTATTTGTATAATGTGTAATAGGGAAAATGATTCTACGCCAATAATAATTATAATTCTAAGAGAGTGTATTTTGTGATAATAGATAAATAAGAATAATACTGAAAGTTATTGTTTTAATAAATGCGCTCGGCTCTCTATGTCCATCCCACAAGGGAGCTGACATGAAGGTATAGTATAGTAGTGTAGTATGGACTTATATAAATAGATGAGTGTTCTATGTCTTCATAAAGCTTTATGGTATCGAATTTTGAGTAAATATAATATAAGTTACGCTATTTGATAATGTGTAATAGAGAAAATGATTCTACGCCAATAATAATTATAATTCTAAGAGAGTGTATTTTGTGATAATAGATAAACAAGAATAATGCTGAAAGTTATTGTTAATAATTGCGCTCGGCTCTCTCTGTCCACCCCACAAGGCAGCTGACATGAAGGTATAGTATAGTAGTGGTAAACAATTCGTTGTGATAAGCAATTGGTTGGTTATTAACATATTTACAAACAAACCTATTTGATACGCTACAATTTTTTGTGTTTAGGAACTGCAGCATTGGTAAACAAACTTTATAGAAGCGATTTTGTATATAATTAAACTGACTAAATGAGATAATAATGGAAAAATAGATAATGTGTTTTAGTGTGTCACAGGTGTAGAGGTAATTGTATGTATGTTTATATGAGTCATAATTGTATACAACCGTGTAGTAAACTTCCATAGACACTATTTCGTACAGAAATATGGATTTAAAAACAGAAAAATTTGCCAACAATTAGTTTAAATTTTGATATTAACAGTCATGGCAAAATTTTGTTTCTGTTAATCGTCTTCCGAGACAATTCGAATGACCTTGGATTTTTCTTTTTTTTTTTCTTTGTCATAAACTTTTCCATAGTTCATCCAACAGGTAAACTGATTATGTTCCTTTGTAAATTTCCGGGCTAGATAGAAAGGTTTACTGGCTAAGAGCTTCATCTAATAATTGAGTTTTTAAGACTTATGGTTGTGAAGTCGACTAGAAAGCAGTTGCTAGATTCATTTTTTGTTTTCAGTCGATATAAATATCTTATATCACAGTCCGGGATTGGTTAATCAATGGTGATTCCATTTTGTTTTACGAGACTGCTGAGTGACTCTTTATTTTCCTAAGGCTGTTGAGGAATATTCTTAACCTCTATCATCGATAAACGTCCTCTACTTTCCAAATTTTCATTTCGAGATTCGAGTGCTGTAATTTTTTGTTTATAAAATGATTTAACAGACACCATAGTAGTCTTGTCCTCCTGATCTGAGTCTAGTTTACGTCTCAATTCCCTCAAATTAAGTTTTACAATTTCATTTGCGAATCCGAGCCTCCCGAAATAAGTTCGGTGGTGATTAAGTTAGGAGCAGATAACACTTTGCTCGGTGGCGTACATTGCGTCTGCATGATAAACTCAGTAGTTTATGTCAGGGCCAAAATAAATAATATATATATAATTATAATCTCATTTTGCACCCCGTCCGGGGAAGTGCCTCCACCTCACATACAACCGCAGCCAAATAACAAGTCCCTATAGGGTTGTTGTGTTCCTACGTGTGAGTGAGGTCACCAGTAATCTCCTAAGGAGTTGCTGTGTAAGCAGCAGAGGAGGCATCGCGCGAGTGTTACTCAATATATTACAAGCGTTAATAGGCTACGGTAACCAATTTACGTCCCCAAGGGGCCCCAGGGGACACAGGAGTCCGAAGGGAAAAGCCACCACTTAAAAAAAATAACCTGTCGCAATGTTAGGAATAGCCAAGTGGAACGTTTTCATATAATACTTCACTGGAACTCCTATAGTCACCTTTGAAATACTACTACTACTACAAGTCATGATTTATGACTTGTAGGAGTATTTCAAAATAAATAATAAATTACTCTTGACATTTTTATTGTTTATATTATTTACATAAATCAGGAACAATAAAGGACCCGGCGGAACACCACATGTCAGGGGTTGAGGGCTGCTTTGGTAGTCTCCAATCTTTACTATTTGCTGTCTATTATTCAGGTAACATTTTAATATATTATGCGCTGTTCCAGTTACACCAATGCCTCCAAGCTTTTTGAATAGTAAAAAATGGCTGACAGTATCGAATGCTTTTTTTAGGTCAATGAACACACCAAGCACCACCTGCTTTTGGGCATGTTTTAATTTTAGTTGTAAAATCTACGGTAGCACTTAGTGTGTTCGATTCCAGGCGAAATCCATACTGATGTTCGTATAAAAAGTCAATTTCTGTTAGATAATCATTTATTTTGAAATTAAACTATTTTTAACGAAAGTATCGCGTGTTTTATTTATTTTGTTGAAACCTGACGTTTCGAACGCTTTGCAGCGTCCGTGGTCGTAGGAAAGAAGAAACGTCAGGTTTCAACAAAATAAATAAAACACGCGATACTTCCGTTAAAAATAGTTTAATTTCAATGTGTAACAATCGCGAAAACCTAAGACAATACTATAATCATTTATTCTTTTGTAAATAATATTTTCAACCAACTTAGAAAGCACTGGTAGAACTGAAATTGGCCGATAGTTGCCCGGATCTGTCCTAGTACCACTTTTAAATACCGACGAGACTTTGGCTATACTAAGTCTCTCGATTGTAGATTTTATATCGTTTAGCTTGCTATTCATCTCAAGAATATTATGCCGCATAGCCTTTAAAGTAGTATGTTGGGTATTTGTAAATATTTTCCATAAATTTGTTATTTGCTTTCGGAAATCTTTAAGTTCATGAATGTGAGCAACGGCAGTAAAGGTCTGGTTGTTTGCGTTTGCGCATCGTAACTTGCTGTTCTGCATTTATTTCAAGTGCTTTAGACAAGCCTGTAAGTGAGACCTTAAGGTCGGTCGGAGATGAACGCCTGACGCTCATCTTTTGTATTTGTACCACACACCTATTTATGTCGTCACAGTCAGATATGATACGCGCTTTACTCGTGTTTGTAGATTTCGGCTGCGCTCGCGCAATATCGATGTAAAAGGTGACAGAAAAAATGATTCTGTGCTATTTACCCGAGGGGGTGAAGGGAGCCAGCAGATCGCTTCGATGTCGTCGTTGGTCGATGGAGCGCGGAAGATCTCAAGATATTTACACGATCACAATTGCAATTAAAACTTAATTACAGTGCAATATGACTTAATCTTGCGGAACTCGGTTCAATATTTTTATGAGAAAAGAACCGGCCTTAGCGCGAGTCGAACTCACGCACGAAGGGTTCTGTACCATTATCTATAAAAACATTCGTATGGAACGAAACCTCCTTGTGTCGAACACGCTCTTCCATCACAAGGATATTCACACTTACACATGGAGACGGAATGAACAGAAAAGTGTGATTGATTTGATTTTGATAGATGGACGTCTCCGAAAGTCGTTAATGGATACAAGAGCCTTCAGAGGTCCCACTCTTGAAACGGACCACTATCTGGTGGTAAGCCGATTTGTGGGCCTTTTCAAGAAGTGGAGGCACTGGCGAGTGCGTATTCCTTTCGGAGACCATGAAAGAATAAGAAGTGAAAAATTGGAAGATGAAAGTGTGAGGAGTACGTATGTACGTCTAGTCAGTGAAAGACTTGCGAACGCGAGTCTTTCCGACTCAGATGTAGACGAATGTTGGAAAGTTCTGAAAGAAAGTATGGTGGACAGTGCGAAAGAAGCATGTGGATGCGCAAAGAGACGTAGAACACTAAGAGGAGATGCCTGGTGGGATGCGGAGGTTCAATCCTCCGTGGAAAAAAAGAGGAAAGCGTGGCTGGATTACGTATCATCTTTGCACCAGAGTGATGGTATGAAAGAAATGAAGAAAGAAATATACCGTCGATGCAAGAATGACTCCAAAGCTTTAGTGAAAGAGAAGCGTGAAAGACTACATATGATTGAGGAAGAGAAGCTGACGAAGAACTTCGAGGCAAATACCAAACTCTTCTGGAGAGAGGTAAAGAAGTCTCGAAGTGGTTCGTCAGCATCCAGAATGGACAAGATAAGATGTAAAGCTGGTGGCATTCTTGCTAACACTCAGGAAGTGTTAGAACGGTGGAGTGAATATTTTAGAGAAATGTATGATTATGTCCATGACGCTGGCATTGTGAATGAGTCTGTGATTGACTCGGCAGTGCCAGCGTACCATGAAGACATTACTATGGATGAGATTGAATGGTCGATACGAAGTTTGAAAGATGGAAAGTCAGCGGGAATCGATATGGTAACAGCTGAGATGATCAAGCTAGGTGGTACCTGCGTTAGGGACGCCTTCTGGTTTTTGAGCAAATTATGCTGGAGAACCGGAAGGGTCCCGAGCGATTGGAGACGCGCAGTCATCGTGCCCTTGTATAAAGGCAAGGGCTCACGTATGGACTGCGCCAACTATAGGGCCATCAGTTTGATCAGCTTAGCAGCTAAAGTGTATGGAAAAATCATTGAAAGGAGAATGAGGGTGAAATCCGATGGAATGCTTTGGGAAGCACAGGGTGGATTTCGTAGCGGCAGAGGATGTACGGATCAAGTTTTTTCACTCCGCAACATCGTAGAGAAGCATCTGGCTTTGGACCAGAAGGTTTTCTGCGGTTTTGTGGACTTTGAGAAAGCATTTGATAGAGTCGTGCGAAAGAATCTCTGGAACATTTTGCCCGGATATGGGGTTGACGGTGACCTACTCCGTGCTGTGCAGTCCACTTATGAGGATTGTACAGCATGTGTGCGGGTGGACGGCAGCTTGTCGCCCTGGTTTGATGTCAACATTGGTGTCAGACAGGGATGCGTGCTGTCGGCTCGGCTGTTCATCCTGTATCTGGACAGTTGTCTTCAGAGAATAAGAAATATGAATGTGGGAATGCGAATGGGTGACTCAGTGGTCAACTGCCTGCTTTATGCAGACGATGCGGCATTAATAGCAGAATCACCATCCGAACTGCAAACACTAGTTACAACAATGAAAGATGATTGTATGAAGAAAGGCTTACAATTGAATGCGAAGAAAACCAAGATAATGGTATTTGAAAGAGAGACAACCAGAACGAACACGAGGATTATGGTTGATGATGTAGTGTTGGAGCAAGTGAATGAGATTGTATATCTTGGAAGTGCTTTTAGCAGCAATGGAAGGTACACCGCTGATGTGGAGAGACGAGTGAGTGCTGGGAATAGGGTGAATGGAGCGTTGGGTAAACTTCTAGGCTGCCGAAATCTAAGCCAGAAGGCACAGCTCGCTGTACACAACGCGGTGCTAATTCCAACGCTAACTTATGGAAGTGAGAGCTGGGTATGGCAGAGAGAGCATGAAAGTAGAATAAATGCGGTCGAGATGCGAGCATTGCGCAAAATTTGTGGCATAACGCTTGCTGACCGCGTTCGTAATGAAGACGTGAGAGAAAGAGTTGGTCTAAAAGAGAGTGTCGGTGTTAAGATAAGAAAGGGCATGCTCCGTTGGTTCGGACATGTAGAAAGAATGCGGGACGAAAGAATGACGAAACAGATATACAATGCAAAAGTGGAAGGATGTAGGAGCCGAGGAAGGCCGAGACTAACCTACCATGACCAAATTGGTCGTGTTTTATCAGAAGGTGATGTCAGAAGCCCCAGGAACCGGCGAGCGTGCATGAAAAGAGCTATGAATGTCACAGAAGCGAGTGAAGTATGCAAGGACCGAGTCTTATGGCGCTCGGTTCTCTCTGCCTACCCCGCAAGGGACTTGGCGTGAAGATATACATATACATACATACATATACATACATACATACATATACATACATACATCTATAAAAACGGCAAAAAAATCACGTTTGTTGTATGGGAGCCCCCCTTAAATAATTGTTTTATTTTAATTTAATTAATAATTATTAAAGTGAATATATAACTAAATATTCTGTAAATATTTTATGCTTTTACCTGTTGCCGTTATCAATATCGAGCAAAAACGAAAAAAATCACGTTTGTTGTATGGGAGCCCCTAGGGATATAGGGATATAGGGAGATAAGAATCTATAAAATGAAATAAACCTTAATAAAATAATCAATGGTGCTTTCCGTGGTAACATGCGGTAACATATCCAGCAAAGCTCGCCTTGCTATCATTCAGGATGTATTACCGCCAACATTGATGTACGGCAGTGAAACATGCGTATGGCAGAAGAAGCATGAAAACAAGGTGAACGCTGTAGAAATGAGAGCGCTAAGGAGTATGTGTGGAGAGAGAATGATTCATAGAGTAAAAAATTGAAAAGGGTATGCTGAGATGGTTTGGCCATTTAGAAAGAATTAATGACAAATAGTTAAGAAAGAAGTGCATCAGGCAAGAGTGAATGGAGATTTCGGGAGGGGCCGCCCTAGACACACACATATAGATGACATCACATTGGTGATGTGTTGAAAAAGGGCCCAATCAAAAGCACACAAAACTGAAGTACATGCATGAAGAGTTTGATGAGTCTGGAAGAAGCGAGAGGGGTATATTTTGATTGGTGCACCTGTCGTTCCATAGTCTCTGCCTGCCCCAATGGGAGATAGGCGTGATGATATGTATGTACGTATGTTTGTACAAAGTTTGCAAGCTGCAGGAAATGTGTGCTTTATATATAGGTACAATGTTAGGCAGAAGAAGCTTTTATAGAAGTTTCTTCTTAGCATTATCCCGTTTCATTATTAATTTTAACCCGCAGCCAAATAACAACTTTGTTGTTGTGTTCCTGCATGTGTGTGAACTCCTAAGGAGTTGCTGTGCCGGTAGCAGTGGTGGCATCGCGCGACAGATACTTAATGTATTGCGAGCGTTCATACGCTACGGTAACCGTTTTTCATCAGGTGAACCGTGCGCTTGTATGCCTTTGGACGTTGTATAAAAAAAATCTGTAGGATTGTGAGCTACGCTACCTAAGCCTCAGGATTTGGCTAAGACTGATTTTAACATAGAGCGTCTCTCGAACTCCACAACTCAGGGGAAACCAGACCTTTCTTAGGTGAGGTCACATATCTTTCGAATTTTTTGGACGCACCGGTTCCCTCACGATGTTTTCCTACACCGCCGAGCAATACAAGATTATTACGAATATGTACTTGCAATTTAGTGGTAAAACCAATGATGCCAACCCTCCGCTGCCAATACAGCGACACCTTATCGCTATATTGGCAATACAGCGACACCTTATCGCTATATTGGCAATACAGCGACACCTTATCGCTATATTGGCAATACAGCGACACCTTATCGCTATATTGGCAACGGAGGTGGCATCTCGCGAGTGATACTTAAAGTAATGTAAGCATTCACAGGCTACAGTAACCGCTTTACACCAGGTAGGTCGTATGATTGTATGCTTCCTTACGTTGTATAAAAAAATGATAGTGTGTAAGTAGCACCTAGGGCAGTGAGCCAATTACATCGAAGGCCAATTTAAATTATACTGAACATACAAAAAAAAAGCCGCAATGTTATTGATATCGCATAACCCAACTCTCTCAAATCAAAATTATGATTTATTTCCACTACAGCCATTTCTCTAAAACCATATTCAGGATTATTATAAAGGCTTCATTCCCTCAATTTCCCGTATACGAGAAGCGACCATAATAAAGAGGTTTTACTACAACAGGCGCGTTATAAAAGACGCAGACTATGTGATCTTAATGTTAAATTTGCTTGTAACGCCACATTATATAGGCTATGGTAGTAGATCAATTGCATGCGACGGGATGTAATTGACTTATTATCTCTTTAAAGTCGCTATCTCTTTAAGGACGCATCGAAGTAGCCCGACTAGAGAAGTATAAACAACTTTCTGGAGGTTTATTGTGTTCGTTTTGTCAAAGAGACCAGACAATTTCTGATAAACAACAACTTATTTAGCAACGGTGACTACTTTATATCAGGTGGGACATATGAGTGTATCTATGGCTCCCGACGATCTAAAAATATCAAAGATGTTTTAGAGATAAAGATAACAATATGGGGAAAAAGTTCGTTATTACAAAACCTGGCGAGAAGTAAGCCAAATATAATATTCTTTAAAAATTTGCGAAGAGACGAATGGCTGTATTGTATTCGTCTTTCTGGACACGGTTTATACACCTCATGGTAGCTTAATGTCCTTATTATTATAATCCTTATGTACGTGTGTTTGTCTTATTTTAAATAGCTGGATCGATTTTACTGATCTTTAATTGTGTTTTAGATTCACAATTAGATCTTGCAGGCGGCGTTGCAATTGCGTTCTATTATTTTTTTTTGTGAAGGCAGGACAACGTCTGTAGGGTCCGTTAGTAATCTATAAATTACCGTTTGCGCTCTGTTTTGTGTTACTATAATCTTTTATATTGTGACGATGTGGAGATATAAGCCGTCCTCGGGGAATTCCTTCAACGCCGTCGTTTCATCCCTTTATGAGCGTTAAAATTTAACATAAGACTGCACATGCTTGCGTCGCGTAATTTAGTTTTTTTGTGCGAATCAATGTAGTTTCTATAAACGTTTAATATTTTTTTGCGCTGTGGCTAGAGTTTTTGCAGCACTTATTTTTTATCTTTTATCTACATTAAGGTTATATAGAGGTAAAGTTTATTTGTTTGTTTCTTTTTACCTATAGATATATCGAGATGTATACAAACATACTGTCCACCTGACTTAAAGTGCTTACTGTAAACACAAGGAGTATCACTCACGCGTTGCCACCCCCGTTGGTACTCAGCAGCTCGCTCAGCTCGATGGAACACAACAACCCTCTACGAGTTGTTGTTTGACTGTTGTTTTCTGTGACGTGGTGCTTCTCAAATCTGTCTAATAGCTTCATTATCCTTCAGTACTATAGTATATAGGGGCAGGGGCATAGTAATGCGCCCGCCATGTCGAACAAAATACAGCCAATGTTTTATCGAAGACACTTGTGGCATTTTCAACCCTCTGTAACTTTGTCGTGGATAAATCTAGAACCTGAATTTCCAGGGTTCAAGAAGAGTACCTATTTAACGATTTTAACAAATGTAAAACAATTTTTGATGAATCAGTTGAACAGGTGCTTCCATAGTACTAGCTAAAATTATTGGCGACTTGGTTTTAGACGAAATCTCAAAAAAGATAGAAGTTGTTACGGTTTAAAGCATATGGAACAGAGATGTGTGCCTTCAATGTAGGCCGTATAGGGAAACTCAAGATTGGCCGCCGCTGGCGGATAAAGGTCCTCGAATGGGATATGGGATGATCCCCACTAGACGGATTGACAACCTCAAGAGGCTCGTAGCGAGTCTATGGATGCAGGTGGCACAGGATCGAATGGCCCTCTAGAATGGATGTCTATGTTCAGCAGTAGCTGAAATAATTGTGATGATGATTTAAAGCAGCTCACAAATATACACACATGAACATTTTTTCGGGCAGTTCTGTACAACCGTTCGATCAGTAGGCCGCTTTTATACAGGGAAGTATTTTTTTGGTCTCTCTTTGACTATAAGTCTTTATACAACTTAATCATGGAGAAGGCCGCAGACTACTTACTATTTATTCCCTTAAAAGATCCGCACAAGCGAAGCCGCGTGCAGAAACTGTTAATATATAATTAATACCAAGCCACTACCTCACAAAGCACATTAGCACAGAAAATTCATACGAATCAAAAAAAGTGTCATTACCTGAATGGAATTCACTTAATTAGTTCCCGCGGGGGAAATGTGATAACTTCCAACACCATTGTCCGGGCCCCTCTGATTTTTGCCGGGGCTCGGAGCTCGATCCACATAGACAAAGGGCATAGATTCAGCTAGTTAGGTAGTAGATACTATAGTAACAGGGAACTGTTCCCTGAATATATGGAACCGATATTTAAGTGGTATTTTTGTATACACAATATGTAAGTATATCTTCAGGCCAGGTCCTTTGCGGAGTAGGCAGAGGGAACCGAGCACCTTAAGACGTGGTCCATACATACTTCACTCGTTTTTCTAACATTCATAGCTCTTTTGTATAGTTCTCGTCAAGAATTTAAAGTAATTGAAGTCATTGTACTTGTTCGTAAGCGGCTCTGTCCTTTTTTGACAATATCTTCAAAAGACCCATTAAAAATACTCTTTCTAAAAAGGCTTGTCATACATAGAATTAATGAATATGCAACTGGCAAAGGTTTCTGGAAATCATTCGGCACACGTAACTAACACAACAACCCTGGTAGTTGTTTTTTGGCTGCGATTTTTTGTGTGATGAAAGTACTTCCCCCAACAGCATGCTTATCGCCCTGGAGTTGGAGTTCCCTGGTGGGTTGTTGTGTTCCTGTGAGTAAGTGAAATCACCAGTAGGTAAGTTCATAAAGGGTAGCTTGTTGCGTTAGCTGCAGAGGTGGCATCGCGGGCGTGGTACTTAATATGTTGGAAGGGTTTATATGCTACGGTAACCGCTTAAAAACACGACGAGCTTTGATGTCAAAGTACGTACGTAAGGAACAGTTATTAGAATTGGAGCTGATATTTAAGTGGTATTTTTATATCGTACTCGCCGAGAATGCATCAATTGAAGTCACACGACTTCAATTGTAAGATCGGTAGGATCCAATAGTTATATACCCAATAAAATAATAATAGATATGACAGTTATGGCACACGTCTGTCCCGCCCAAATATGTGCATAATAAGTCGATTATAACCTTTGAGCCCTGCTCATAAGTATATTGTTTTATTGATATCCTAAGGTGGGAATCGCGACAGATGTTGTATGTACTACATTCTGTTAATGTTCTCAATGGTGCCTTGACGTGAATGCGTATTCCCGCGCACGCCTATCAAATGAGAGGGATGACCCGTGAAATAAGAGACATAATGCTATTAATGATCTAATAAACGCATTTCAATGGCGACCAAAGAGCTGGTACGAGTAGCTTCCTCACTCAACGCATTAGTATTGCGATTCGATGCGTAAATGCTGCCGGTATTTATTTTAATATTTATTAGGTATCTATTATTTAACTTTAGATATAATTTAATTTTGGTTTCGTTATGTATTTATTTAATTTTACTTTAGTTTTATTACTTTTAAGATTATATATTTGAATTTGTAATGTTTTCTAATGTACTAAAATTAAAGAAAAAGTCAACAGATAAATATTTCCGTTAAAAAAAAAGAAACGTTTTTAAAGGTACTAAGTGACTTCCGCCAAATTCCCATCCCTAATAAACAGTGGAGTAGATGAGTATATTAGATGGTAGACATTCATTACCTGCGGTAACAACAGATCTAGGTATAATGATGTTTGGCCAAATGAAGGTTGCTTACGATTGTTAATAAGAAGAAGATATGCGATCTGCGTTTGCTCCACAAATACATTGCAATGATACTTTAATAGCAACGTATCTGGGGTCGATTCTTACCCAGGACAAAAAGTTGTGTTCATGAACATGTGTGTTTGTTTTAGTCTTGATGTTTTATGGAATACACTGAAATATCCCCATCAATTAAATTCTTTCTATTTATTATATATTCTGATTTTTGTGAGATTGACGCACGTATATAATATATATATATATATATATATATATATATATATATATATATATATATATATATATATATATGTATGCTCACGTGATGTAAAACGGTTACCGTAGCCTATTAACGCCTGTAATACATTAAGTATCACTCGCGCTCTCCTCTGCTGTTAATACGCAACTCTTTAGGAGCTTATTGGTGACCTCACTCACACGCAGGGACACAACAACCCTCAAGGGAGTTCTTATTTGGCTACGATTTTCAGTGAGGTGGAGGTACTTCCCCAGACGGGGCTGCTTTCATGTGCCCTACCTCTCTTAAAAACATCTAGACCAAGACAAACAGATATGTTCATGCACACAAATGTTTGTCCTGCGTGGGAAACGAACCCACGAGCGTTGGTGTCAAGGTCGCAATATTCACGAGTGCGCCACCGAGCCACCGATCTCATCACATTAGAACCTTCTCGGCGGAATAGAATTGAATATACCCAAAAAAACATTCAAATAGACATTTTCGAATTTTTGCGAGATTAGCGCACGGCAATTTGTATTGTATATATATACATATATTATATCTATTGCCGTGCGTAAATATATATAATATACAATAATCATGTTTTCCAAGTTTTATATTCAGCTTATATTATAAAATCATTTGACATTGTTTGTATAAAAAAAAATGATTGTGTTGTGCAAGTTTCGGCCGGTGAAACGACTTTATCTCCCTTGCTAATATCGTCGCGAGTGAAAACAATTTCTTTCATATTAGACGAGAAAATTGGGTTTTGTGAAGATTCTACGGAGTTTTTGGGTTCCGTCAATCAATGGTATAATGGTACAAAACCTTTAGTTTTTTTTTATATCACCAAGTTGGCAACGCAAACAAGCGTACGGTTGTCTGAGGGTAAGCAGACATTCTTGCCTATGGAAATAAAATTATGTTTACACCCTAATATTTGGTACATATACAAATAAACACACATACACACACGATTTATGGACACTGTTCAGTGGATAAAGAACCACCCTATTATCAGATGGTCCCTGGTTTAAATCGTAGTGTGGGAATGGCTACTAAATTAGTGTTTTTGGATTTATGTACAGACCTATTTGTAATTATCACTTTCTCAGCGGTGAAGGAAAACATCGTGAGTAATCCCCCATGTTCAAGAAATTGTATTTCAAAATACCTGTGACCTAACCTAATAAAGATCTGGTTTCCCCCCTGGAATGTGCAGGCGTGACGGCAGTCGCTCCATGTCATAATAAGTATCTTCGCCTAACCCTTAGGCTAAGGTAGTAAACCCTGTCAATCCTAACGGTTTAGGATAAACAATAACCCTAGGAAGAGGAAGACACATGCTTACGCATACACATACATGCACCCGTGCATACATACATACGCACACACATAGCGAGGTACGCACGCACAAACGCATAAACGCACGATAAATTACTATAGACAGTTTAACGACTAAAGTAGCTACTGTATTCATGGTAACTCTAGACGATAAATGACTTCAAAGACTACGCTACGGTATGTTAATAAAGCAATTCAAAAATAATATCGTTACGATGTTGCAACTTCCTAACGATGAAGGCTTCAAAGACTAAAGTCACTAAGGTATATAGCTTATATATACCTATCATGCTTTTGATTATTGGTAACGGACTCCAAAGATTATAAAGACGATAAACATCTTTAAAACATTAAAATCGCTACGGTATTTTCATAGCCTTAATATTGGAAATGGTTTACTGGACAATAAATGAATTCAAAGACTGAAGTCGCTATGGTGTATTCATCGTTCTGATTATGGGATGCGTACCACTGGACGATAAAGGACTTCAAAGACTAAAGTTTTGATTATGGAAAACGTATTCCTGAACCCCTTCGTTGCGTACAGCTCACTCTTTTTATATACATAAAAAATGTCAGGTATTGAGTGAACAAAGTAACGGTTTATTTTGCTTGTAGTGTACTTTATTAAGGTCATTCAAATAGATGGGGGCAATTTTTACACGATGGAAAAGTGGTCAGCAAATTGTTTTGTTTCATAGAATATATATTTTGACAAAACATTACAGGCTTACTATATTTTCATGTTACAAATGAACTAAATTATTACCGTCATTGTTTCAATAGAAGGATTTTCAGTACTTACTGAACAAAACGTGATTTTTTTCTAGGACTAAGGCTGGCTTTACATGCGCCGGTGTTCGCCCCAGTTTTCTTTTTATTCCGAAGAGTTTTAAAGTACACACTTAACTGTTATTGTGACTAAAATAGTGACACTACTTTGGGAAGAGAGTGCTCGGAGGTAAGTAGGCTTAAGTTACGCGCGCTGAAAGAAAAGACTTGTGGAAGTGTTTCCACAGCTGGGACGTCCATCATTCCGTAGGGTACGTACTCATTATTGATGAATCAGGAGGAACAGCAAGCCAAAACACTCTCTAAAGCCCCCAAGTCCCTACATAAACAATAGCATCGGTACGGGCAACCTACAGTCTCTATCTGAAATAGGGTTGTACAATGTTTCAGAAACCGAGAAATCAAATTCACGACTCAACGAAGTTGTACCATCATCAAGCTTATGTGGGGTCAAAATAACATTTATTTTCCCGTTGCTTGTGAACTTCTCACCCCTCCGCAGTAATTGTACTATCAATCTGTTGGCCGTTGACGACACAGAGATCCTTGACGTGATATCCACGGTAATACGATGTATTTTGGATTAGTATTTCTGTTGCCGCTATAACAACAAATACTAAAAAACAAAATAAAATAAATATTTAAGGGGGCTCCCATACAACAAACGTGATTTGTTTGCTCGATATTGATAACGGCAACAGGTAGACGCTTGAAATATTCACAGTATATTTAGTTATATATCCACTTTAATCATAAATAATTAAATTATAATAAAACAAATATTTAAGGGGGGCTCCCATACAACAAACGTGATCTTTTGGCCGTTTTTATAGATAATGGTACGCACTTGGCCGGTTTTTTATACGATACTGTACCCATAGTTCGTTTAGCCGGTGTTTTAGAGTTTTATATCATACTAGCTTTTACCCGCGGCTTCGGTCGCATTGATAATATGTATATATATATATATATATATTAATAAAAAGTATCCTATGTTACTTCTCATACCTCCAAAAATATGTG
This sequence comes from Pyralis farinalis, assembly GCA_947507595.1. Classification (NCBI taxonomy): domain Eukaryota; kingdom Metazoa; phylum Arthropoda; class Insecta; order Lepidoptera; family Pyralidae; genus Pyralis; species Pyralis farinalis. The sequence continues at coordinate 7,594,216 of OX382274.1, forward strand.
TACAAAATTTCATGATGATCGGTTCAGTAGTTTTCGCGTGAAAGCGTAACAAACAAACGGACATCCTACTAATATTATAAATGTGAATTTATATTAGTAGGATCGTATTTCTTGTCATAATTCATCCAGTTGAGCTTCGCGATAAATGGTGATAATAACAAATAATATGACAATATATATATAATATATTTTAACGAGCTCGGTGGCTCAGTCGTGGCGAACATTTCTGCAGAACAACCAAATATTAAAACCAAACTCTATATAACAATGAGCATTCTCCTTTGACTGTCGCAAACTAATGCCTGAATCTATTAACGATTCTATTTATTTTTCGATACTTATATGAAAAATAAGCAACCAACGTGGACTGTTCTTATTTTAAATCGGTTAAAATTTCCAGGCACTGCGGGCTCTAAGCTTTCCTTAACCATAACAAACATTTTAAGTGGGTGCTTCATAATGAACTGTTGGAGAGTTTTGATGGCGTGCATAAATTCCACATTGTTTTTCATCCCCGCGACCAATTATCTCGAGATCGTGAGGAATCTTTCTGAGAGTTTTAATTTCATTCTTGGTCCCAATTATATTTCGCTTTGCGATCAACTGTCGACTCTACTACGGGTTTTAGATTGGATGGCAGATCGGCAAGCAAAAAATATTAATCAAAACGGGGCAAGAAACGCCCGTAACCTGTAATAGAAGATTGTATAAATTGAATCAACACTCTTTCATTGCTCGTTTAAAGTCATCAGTCTGGCCATAAATTGTTACATAGATACTTTTCTTTTTTCAAGTCTTTAATTATTTTGAATTTGGAACACGTTTATTATGTTAAAAACTAGAGACTAGAGGTCAATAGGCTAGTAGTTTATCCTCTGGGTTATCATATCACTGTTACTTATTATTCTTGAAATTTTCTTGATATACAAGCAAACCCAACAGACATACTGTCCGAATATAAAAAAAAACTTTTAGTACTCGATTACAGCGCTATCTTCGCGTCCAATTGTGAATCTAAACCATCCAAGGGTCTCATACATACACAAAAAACTGCATCATGGTTAGTCCAACCGTTTAAGAGAAGTTCAATGGCATATATATATACAGACGTATTATGTATATAAAGATAAAACATGTTAAGCCCTTCTGAACAATGACTTCACTTATAAGCAACGTTTACTTCCTACTAATATTACAAATGTGAAAGTTCATCCAACGACAACATCCGGGTGTTTGTTGCTCTTTCACGCAAAAACTGACGGGATTTAGATGATGTTTAGCACACAGTTAGTATGTTCTAGATTAATACATCATCATCATCATTATTTTTTGTCGAAAATTATTATTGAAAGATATTCATTGTTCATATGTTAAACTGGAAAACTCGATCCACGAGCGGACGAACCCACGGGCGGAGCATTTTCATAAAATGTCATAAAGTGACACCTGATAAACGCTTGCTATATAGGAAGTATCGCTCGCACCCTGCTAATACAGCAACTCTTTAGGACTTTTAAGTATCACTTGCGCGATGCCTCCTCTGCTGCTTACACAGCAACACCTTAGGGGCTTACGGGTGACATCACTTATACGCAGGAACACAACAGATAGTTGTTATTTAGCTGCGGTTTTCTGTGAGGTGGAGGTACTTCCCCAGACGGGTTGCTGTTATGCGCCATGCCTCTCTTAAAAACACACAGTACCAAGAGAAACAGACATGTTCATGCACACAAATGATTGCCCTGTGTGGGAATCGAACCCACGAGCGTTGGTGTCAAAGTAATGTAACTGCGCGTTTCCCCACTGCGCCACCTAGCTCGGTAGTTCCTTACACACGCAATGCACCCACAGCCATGCTCTCAAAAATCGCGTGGAACGGTTCAAGCGAACATAAGACATCAATAAAAATTGAATTTCTTGTTTCTAGAGCAACTAGGAAATGTACCACCACAATCTGTGTGTTAATGCGGGATGCGGGAGATTTTTTTATACAACGTCTGGAGGCATACAAGCATACGGCCCACCTGTCTTAAAGTTAGAGATCGGAATCGAAAATTTACCTGTCTAAATGTGTATGTTCCGGGGTTGTATCTATACTATTCTGATTTGGTAGCAATAAGGGAGAATTACCAGGCTTTTAGGCGGTTCTGCTATCTATATTATTGGAATCGATGTGTTCTGTAACAACTCACAGTTTAGATCCAAATAGTGTTAGATATTTGATAAACCGTGGCATGTTAGTTGACCTTCACTTGACTAGCCATTTCTTTGAGGTTTTTAAATGCCTTATTTGTCATATTGTTGTCTCTCACTTTGCCAAGAGGCGATGTCACTTCCAAAACTTCCTACTCCTACAAATTTCTTCTGATTAAATTCGTTGTGAGTTCCAAGGCAGCTGTAGTTTAACACCCGGGACAGCAATGAACTTCACTGTTTATTGCCTTTTTGGTGGTCGCCGTTGTTAATTCTGGCTATACAGGAGACACAGTGGTGGGCATGAGCGGTGCCTGTCTAAATGTGTGGAATTTGGGTGTAAACATTTCGAATCCATTTCGAAAATAGCTTTCCAAAGCAATACGAAAACCACTACAGAATGTAAGTTTATTAGAATGTTGTGTAGTCCAATGGTAAATCTGGAAGCTCATTATTGTGTGGTCGCCGCCCACTGTCCTCGATGCCTCTAATTTCCCTTTGTGTTAAGTTTCATTTGAAAACAGACGGTCCGAGCAATTTGCGTGATATTTGACGTCTTAAATGTTAATTAAGTGATAGGAAATGTGGTCGGCAGATTTTCAATTTGCATTAATGTGAATAATAATATTTAGCAAGGAGCTTGAATTTTGTGAAATTTAATAAAATTATTTTTTATTAAATTCTTTTCCAGAAGGCAAAGGAAACTCACTGACATAATCGTGATCCGAATCAAAATTGACCCAAATATCATACAAACGTGAACTTCTTCCGAGTAAATCTGACATTAGCCGGAACCAAACTTGATCCTAAAACAGACCCAATCCTAATCCAATCTGATCGAAATCTAGCCCAAAACTCAAGGTCAACTGCGAGTTGGACTAGTGTCAACAACGTTTGCTGAAAAGCTGCAAATTTCAAACGACATTCTATTTTTCCTGTAAAAATTATTTAAAACTATATTCCCTGTACTCGTTATAAGTTATTGTGATTGTTCAGATTTTTCACTTGCATGCTTCGTAGATAAGAAGGGAACGGAGAAATTGTGATAAGTGATAAAACATCCCACTTTCTTTCTGTGTAGCATTTCCAATGTAAATATTAGGTTGGGTTCATCTTTCGACGAGCTCGGCGGCGCAGAGGTGTAACGCGCTGTTACGTTACTTTGACACGAACGTTCGTGGGTACGATTCCCGCACAGGTCAAACATTTGTGTGCACGAACATGTCTGTTTCTTTTAGTCTGGGTGATTTTAAGAGAGGTAGGGAGCGCATTGAAGCAGCTGTTTCGTAATTATTTCTTCCAGCGTTCTTTCCGCATGCCCGAGCAAACGGTAAATGCCTCTTCTTATTTTAACACAGACGCTCTCTTTCAGACCAACTCTGTTTCTAACACAACATTTTTTTATCGTTCGTTTATAGGGATGGGCCGAATGTTCGTTTCATATTCGGCATATGCAGCAGGTTTACCGAATATTCGTAATCCCCCGAAAATTCGGTATAATCACCGAATGTTCGAAATCGAATCAATGGGCCTTGGGTGCACTTACATGTATAGGTCTGTACGTGTAAATAGAGAAAGAGACAGAGAGAGAACTCTACCGGCTGACCTGAAGATGTTTGTCACTAACATAAGCCGAGGTCCGGTTTTCGAAATCAGACAAAATTAAAGATCTGAATCGGCTTCTGCAGGTAGTAGGCGCTCAGAACTGTTTTGCATGAGAATAAATTAAGCAGAATATATTCGGTCGAATATTCGGTTCGGTAAAAGTTTTACCGAACATTCGGCCGAATATTCGTATTCGGTAAAACCTTTGTTCGGCCCATCTCCATTAAAAATATTGAACGTATACGAGTAAAATCTTTCGTACGCGCGAATTCGATCTAACGGTCAAATATAATTGAGCCATTACGTGCAAAACCAATGGGGCTCTTTGGGTTCTTTTAATCACAAATAAACGAAGGATGTGTTGTCCCTTACCTGTCATAATAATCACTCGTGTGTGTTTACAAACAGACAAACAAATGTTCAGCAATTCTTTTGAGCTGTCAGTTGGCGGGTCATGACGTCGCACGTATTGTCTCCGAGGCCTTCGCTGGCAGACTTATTCTTATGTCACATATATGTGTCATGATCAACTTTATACAGTATGGATTGCATACAACGTCGGCAGGCATACAAGCATACGATCCACCTGATGTAAAGCAGTTACCGCAGCCTATGAACGCTGTTAAGTATCACTAGCGCGATCCCAACTCAGTGGCAACTTCTTAGGAGCTTACTGGTGACCTCACTCATAATCATGAATATAACAACTCTCTAGGGAGCTGTTATTTGGGTTTGTTATTTTGTGTGGTGGAGGTACTTCACCAGAGGGGTCGCTTCGATGCGCCCTAGAATGCTATGAAATTAGCTTTAAACAAAACGCTTGGGGTTGGATATTTTTTTTTTATACTACGTCGGGAAGTATCCAAGCATACGGCCCACCTGATGTAAAGCGGGTACCGGAGCCTATTAACGCTTGCGATATATTAAGTATCAGTCGTGCGATGCCTCCTCTGCTGCTTACATAGCAACTCCTTGGGAGCTTACTGGTGACCTCACTCACTCGCAGGAACGTAACAACCCTCTAGGGAGTTGTTATTTGGCTGCGGTTTTCTGTGAGGTGGAGGTACTACCTCTGACGGCCTGCAAAATTATATTTAAATCATTATATTATATATTATTATATTCAGTTTATGATTTTATTCAAGACTCTGGAGATCCTATGTACTAGGTGATGTCAGCTGACGTGATAGCAGTGATAACCCAGTGGATAAAGAATCGACCGATTATTATCCGATAGTTCTGGGTTCGAATCCTGGCGTATGTGTCATTAAATTTCTGTTTTCGGTTTTATCTACATATTTGTAATTATCACTAGCTCGAGTTGAAGGAAAACATCGGGAGGAAGCCCAAGAAAATATATTTCGAAAGATTATTATTATTAGTCTGAAAAAAGTGTCGGTGTTAAGAGATAAGAAAAGACTTGCTATGTTGGTTCGGACATGTATGAAACAGATATACAATGCGAAAGTGGAAGGATGTAGGAGCCGAGGAAGACCGAGACTAACCTACCATGACCAAATTGGTCGTGTCTTATCAGAAGGTGACGTCAGGAAGCCCAGGAACCGAACCGTGCATAAAGAGCCATGAATCTTAGAGAAACGAGTGAAGTGTGTAAGGACCGTGTATTATATTATTATTAGCAATTAATTTATATGCTAATCGACTTGATTTGCTTTGTTTGCCAAATAAGATTTATTAGGGAGCTTTTAATTGTAACTATTTAGGCGAATATGTCAATGGATTGCATCGAACGAATAAATTAGAATAGACACGCGAGCTACCATGTATATACATAGTTTCGCTAGAGTTAGGGCAAGGCATGGACCATGTGGCGAATACGTTGTTCGCAACGTAGTTATATTTGTTTCTTTTAAAACCCAGCGTGGGCATCAGTTCACCACAACTCTAATATACATTGCTTGGTTCTGTATACACCGCTCGGTACTCTTTGCCTACTCCCCAAGAGACCTGGCGTGAAGGTAGACATACATATATATTTCGTGTTATCTAACCTGAGTTGTGGAGGTCAAATGACACTCACTGTATGTAAAAATCTGTACTTTAACCAATTCCTAGGTTAATTCAGGTAGCGGACACCGCTAATCCTAAGAAATTAGGAAACTGCATAACGCTCGCCACTCTGCACTAAAATATCTAATCACTCAAAGGTTGGCTGGTAGAGATCTCTTATAGAGATAAGTCCGCCTTTGTACATTTATAATTCTATTTTTATGTTTACTGTATTGTTGTTTACTATGAGTGTACAATAAAGAAATTACAAACAAACAAACAAATGCTAGGCAGATGTCAGCAGACCTAGTTCTGTATCAACCATCGATGGTATCAATAAAAAGAAACATTAAAAAAAATCTGAATAAACACTCATAATATCAAGCATAAAGATAAGATAAAAAACATTTATTTGCCATTAGGTCCTTGCGTGCACTTGCACACGATTACATTTTTTAAGTCAAATCTTGTTGTGTGTTATTATTTTTTTATAGTTTTAGTAGTTTTAGTTTTAAATGCTAAGAGAAACTTGTCAATAGGTATTGATTATGGGGTTCTTCAAGAACGGAGTGAAGGGGTTTTTACAGGCTCGGCAACGTGTGAGTGACACATAGGCCATAGGTAACTGCTTACCATCAGACAGACCGTACGTTTGATTGTTTGTTTGATGATTTTGATTTAAAAAAAAAGATCTTTAGTTAGGACGGAAGAATGACGAAACAGATATACAATGCAAAAGTGGAAGGATGTAGGAGCCGAGGAAGGCCGAGACTAACCTACCATGACCAAATTGGTTGTGTTTTATCAGAAGGTGATGTCAGAAGCCCCAGGAACCGGCGAGCGTGCATGAAAAGAGCTATGAATGTCACAGAAGCGAGTGAAGTATACAAGGACCGCGTCTTATGGCGCTCGGTTCTCTCTGCCTACCCCGCAAGGGACTTGGCGTGAAGATAAACATACATACATCTTTAGTTAGTTAATAGATTCAGGTATTTTTTTGTTGAAGTCAAATTTACATGCAATTTGACCTGCTTTGTGTGCTTCCGCCACCAAGATCTTTATTTTTCAAAACATCAATTTCTGTTACAATACATTTAATGTCTGTGTATGTAGAATAACGTGAAGTGGTGAAATGAAAGATACATCATAATCGATGTGCGGAATCATTTCCAGACATCTCAGTCGTTGGGTTATTCATTGATTCAGTGATAAGCCTTCTTACATAGAGTGTCACGTTTCTCACCTTGGCTTCTTGGCTTGGGACCTAATAGTCCACTTTGATGACTCGTTAAACAATATAGCCGACACAGCCAGATGGATAGCTTTTATCGTCACGATTTTCGCTCTGATAGAGGGCACCTTAAGTAAAGAAAGGTAGGGCACAGACTGACTGGCGAAGTTTCTCCAACTCGCAGAAAATAGCAGTCAAATAAAACCCTTGTCGAATTTCCGCGAGTGAGTGAGGTCTCATGGAGTCGCTGTGTTGCAGGAGGGGTGTCAACATATAAGTAATACTTCCTGTACTGCAAGCGTCCATAGGTATCACTTTATATCTGATAGATGCTTGTCTCCCGACAATGATTATAAAATAAACAAAAATCTTAAGAGAGGTAAGGCGCATCAAAGCAGCCCGACTAGGAAAGTACCTCTACCTCACAGAAAACCGCTGTTCCTGCGTATGAGTGAGGTCACCAATAAGCTCCTAAGGAGTTGATGTCTTAGCAGCAGAGGTGGCATCGCGCGAGTGATACTTAATGTAATACATGTTTTCATAGGCTATCGTAACTTGGCTATTGGCTATCGTATCGTGGCTTGTATGACTCCCGACGTAGTATAAACATCGCTAGTTATATCTCGTGACCGATTATCAAGGAAGCTAATGTAAAGCAGTTACCGAAGCCCACTAGAAATTACTCCCAGTGTGGAAAGCGTCAGAAATCCTGGTGACGTCACGTACTTGCAGGAACAGAATCATCAACTCTTTGGTACTGGTACCTGGAGCACTGCTAGCTCAGAGGATAAAGAATCGACCTATCATCCGATTGTCCAGAGTTCGAATCCTATTTTGTGCATTTACTATTTAATAAATAGATTAGAGAGGCTGCCTCAAAAAAGGCATGAAGTATCTGCAACATAGAAATGACAACCCCGGTGTTGCTAGTATTCATAGGTTACAGTAATTGCTTACCTTCAAGCAGTCTATACTCCTGTTTACCACCTTAATGAATAAAATATGCTATGGAAAATCGATGAGACCGATATAACATAGTAACTGAATTCACTGCCACGGGGCGCGAGGCGAAGTAACTCGTAGCTCTTATTGGCTAGTTCGTGGATCAACATCACGTCATTTATCGGCTTATTGGTTAAAATATCCTCCCATTGGTCAGTACCCTCTAGAATAGCTGAGATATATATATGAGCTAAAACACAACGTTTTTCGAGAATTTGAGAACGGGGTCTTCATGCGCAGTCATAGTAGTGGTTTATTGAATTGTGACCTTAGTCACAGTTAGTTAGTGACCAGCTCGGTGGCGCAGTGGTGGAACGCGCTGTTACGTTACTTTGACACCAACGCTCGTGGGTTCGATTCCCACACAGTAGAAACATTTGTGTGCATGAACATGTCTGTTTGTCTTGGTCTGGGTATTTTCTATGTATAATAAGTATGTATTTACAAAAAAACGTATTTATGTATGTTTATCAGTTGTCTAGTACCCATAACACAAGCTTCGCTTACTTTGGGGCTAGATGGCGCTGTGTAATTTGTCCGACAATATTTATTTATTTATTATTTAGTGGTATAAAAAGTCGTTGTTTAATTCGTGTCAACAAGACAGAACTCTACTGGGGGATCGCTATGATGACGATGCGATCTTACTTTGATGCAGAGTATCTTGACACCTGGATAAAAGATTACGTTTACATACGTTGCCATCTGCCTCTCAACGCAGTTTCTTTTCAGTTTCATCATCGCAGTACACTTGTCATTTGGCTGCGTTATTCAGTAATCTGTACTAATATTATAAAGAGGAAAGATTTGATTGTTTGTTTGTATAGAATAGGCTCCGAAACTACTGGACCGATTTGAAAAATTGTTTTACCATTAGAAGCCGACATTATCCCTGATGAACATAGGCTACTTTTTACCGCGGGAAAATGCTTCATTCCTACGGGAAAACGGATAATGATATATGATTCGAATTCTACGCAAACGAAGTTGCGGGCGGATGCTAGTGTGGTAATAATTCCCCTGTCGAGTTGCTCCTAGATTAACTGTACTCTATTATATAATAAATACAAGATATGTATCAAAAAAACATAAATATGGTTCTTCAGTGCCTGTATTGAGCGTTTTTTGGATTTGTCTTAAATTCAGCGTTATTAGCGTATTATTAATAAAAACAAAATGAAGGAACCGCTTAGCTTTGTGCGACCTCTTAGGCCGGGACTCCACCAAAGCGGAGACGAGTCGAGCGGAGAGATGTTTTTTAAACAACCAATAGAATTGCGTTATTGACACATCTCCTCTCCGCTCAGCTTCAGTGGAGATCGCTGTGCGGAGATGTGTAAATATTTGTATGGCGCGATGGCAGCGGAGATGTGAGCTGTGCGCGGGCGACGCGCAGCGGACACGAGAGATGTGAGCGGCGTGCAGTGAGCGATGTTACCCTCCCAGAAACCCGCAGAGCCCCTTTTGATTAGGCAGTATAAAGCTATCAATTCTGCTTCTTCAGACTGTACTTCTTCTTCTTTAAGTAAAAGAAGATACTTTTTTTGTAATAATAGCGACATCGTCTACCTTTCGAATCAGAACGCGTACTGAGCACTCAACGCCTCGCACATTCGCAAGGCTAGCCAGCACACATCTCTGCTACACAGTACGCATATCCGCACAGCTTCGGTGGATTCACCCGAGCTGAAAAACATCTCTTCTCGCACAGCACACAGCACACCGCACACAGCTCCGCTTTGGTGGAGTCCCGGCCTTAAGGTGGCATCTCCACGAGCGTGTTAGTTGCGATGAGTCAGTTGCGATGAGTCAGTTCTGCCATGCAATCCTCTAAGCGACTCGTAATGGCTGTGTGCGTCGCTGTGATCACTGATGTCACAGCTTTGACATCGTCTAATGCGATCACTGCTTTTTATTTGGTATTCTATAAGGCTGTAAGCGTACGCGAGGCTGTTTGCCTTGTAGAATTGCAATTCCAAACGCAGACTTGCGGCGCTAGTGTCGCACAACCATGAAAAGCGACACTAAGGAATTGCAATTTTGTGTTCAAGGCTATAACAGCCGATGTTTCCGAGGATGTAAGGATGTTTGCGCTTACAGAATTGCATGACAGTACTAGAAAACACCGCGGTAACATTGCCGCGTGGAGATACGCCCATACACTTGTTACGAACGTCAGTGGCATGACGATAATCTCTTCGTGATAAAATCGCTCATAGGAATGCTGCAGCCTGAGGCTTGACCATTGAGTGCAGGGTGTAATGCGGAGCGTAGTTGCGGACTTTCTTTGTCCATTGAAGCGGAACATCCGGAGCACTAGCCAGACTATTAAGAGAGGTAGGGCGCATCAAAGCAGCCCGTCTGGGGAAGTACTTCCACCTCACAGAAAACCGCAGCCAAATAACAAACTTACTGGAGGGTTGTTGAGTTCCGGCGGGCGAATGAGGTCACCAGTAAGCTCCTAAGGAGTTGCTCTGTTAGCAGAAGAGGTGGCATTGCGCGAGTGATACTTAATGTATTATGTTAATAGGCTACAGTAACCACTTTACATCAGGTGGTGGACCGTATGCTTGTAGGCTTTCCGATCTTGTGTATAAAAAAAAAACAGAATGAGTCATCAAGCCATGATTAGTAAGATACGAGTAGTAACAAAATTTGAATTTCAAATTTTCCGTCTTTATAATTTAAAATATTCAAAGTCAAATTTCTATATTTGGCGGGAGAAAGGTGATATGTTATACAGGTTTTTTTTACTACGACGGATAGCAAACAAGCATCCGTCTGATGTAAAGCGGTTACCGTAGCCTATGAACGCTAGTAACAAAAAGAATGTCGCTAGCGCGTTGCCACCCCCGCTGTCAATACTACAACTCCTCATCTTCTGGCGACCTCGCTCACTTGCAGGAACACAACAACCCACCAGAGAGTTGTTATTTGGCTGCCGTTTTCTTCGTGGTGGGGGTACTTCCCCAGCCGGGCTAACGTCGTGCTCTACCTCTCTTTCGTCAGAGCTTCGTCTGGTGGTAAGCATGGTGCACCACGTGCAGGTGAGGATGGCTTCGACTCTAAAGATGACATTGTGCCACTTACAACTATGTTATATACGTATGTATACATAAATAGGTACATACATACATAAAATACGTATACATAGATGACACCCAAAATAAAGTCGTTTGTTTTTAACACATAATTTTATTTTGGACTAGCTTTTACCTGCGGCTTCGCTAGCATTGATGAAAAATACATTTTTTTTAATAATAAGTATCCTATGTTACTTCTGATACCTCCAAGAATATGTGTACAAAGTTTCATGATGATCGGTTTAGTAGTTTTCGCGTGAAAGCGTAACAAACAAACGGACATTCACATTTATAATATTAGTAGGATGTCATTTACGGTTACGGATAGGCATCACATGCATCGGTTTATATAATTGGCCTTTATCGTTAATGAAATAATCTGGTATCTCTTCTTGTAGGGAAATACGAAGCGCCCAAGGTAGTGACCTCTGCGCCCACGCAGGCAAGTATTGGTGCGGTAAAAAAATAAACAGTATCTTAATCGTAAGTAGAATTGATAGAATTTTATATACGTAATATAAAAATATATGTGAATGGCGAATGGTTAGTGCTACATTAAGGGTTTGATTCCCACACTATTGTACAAACATTTGTGTGCATGAATATGTCAGTTTGTATTGAAATGAGTGTGTTTCACACACACACTTTGACTTGGGAAATAACTTCACGTCGCCGAAAACCGCAGCTAAATACGTCGCCAGGGGCAGCACGCACGAGCGATACTTCTTGTACTGCAGCAAACAGAGAAAGAATTTTGAATTCAAAAAGAATATATTGTTTTTTTTTATATGCTTTACTTTAATTATTTAACCCGTTAAAGATAATGGATTAAGTCACACAATTGTGACTTAATCCATTATTTTTAAAATTAATATATTTATTAACAATATTACTTACTAACAATAATATATAGTGTCTTACTGCACGCGTTAAAACGTATTTTAATAATGTTCACTTACTGGTTAAGTGCTTACCGTGTCGTCAACCTCGCGTCGGCCAAAAACTGTCTCAAAGGTCTTTGTTGTTTTGGACATATTGGTCACGCTTTTTTTACGCAACGATTGTATAACTCTGACTAATGACCTACGTATTTTTATTATTAGTCGATTTATTTGCGTATTGCGGCCAGAATTATGGTGGTGAATGTCGCAGGGAAGTGAAGATATCGGCGAAATTAGATGTCCCTAAAAATACTACAATATATGTGCAGATGTCGAATTCTTTTCTAGAATGTGTACATACTAAAAATGTCTAGTGGTATGACAAAATACTACTACATATTATGTAGACACTTGAAATTTAAAAATAAAAGTAAAATAAATCTGCAATTTAAGTTGGTTCCCATACAATAAATATGTTATTTTCGGATATTGTTCTGAAAATTGTCGCTTATTCATGACTTTTCCTTTATGAGTGCGACACGCACTGGGCTGCTATTATTACATAATAAAATAATTGTTACCTGATACTATTCAACTTTTTTTATACAACGTCGGGAGGCATACAAGCATACGGTCTACCTGATGCAAAGCAGTTACCGTAGCCTATTAACGCTTGTATTATATATCACTCGCGCGATGCCTCCTCTGCTGCTTACACAGTAACGCCAGGAGCTTACTGGTGACCTCTCTCACACGCAGGAACACAACAACCCTCTAGGGAGTTATTATTTGGGTGCGGTTCTCTCCAAAGGTTATTTCTTTCATGTATAAAACATACTGACTCTAGAGCGATGTCAAGGCCATTTGATAATATTAATAAGTATTGCTTAACAAGTTCTGGACAAACACAACAACGTAAAAACCCATGCATTGAGTGTGACCATGGGTAAGTGATTCACAGAGAGCTGAGGTGAACCAGTGGGAAAGTAGGTCAAAAGAAAAAAATAAAAACTATTTTGAGAACCTTTAATTTTGAGTAAAGACCGCGATTTATGGCGCTCGGTACTGCTACCCTGCAAGGGACCTGGCGTGAAGATATACATTACATATAAGCTACCCACGGCTCTGACGTGGCACGGCTTTCCAAGTTTCAGTTAGGAACCTTAATATTTTCTGGATAAATGCCTTAAGCCAATAGCCTAAGTATTATTAAGAATTTAGACACGCTCTCCTCTAAAGGTACGAAAAATGAGTTTGGTTTAAAGAAATTTTATTTCCAAAAAGACAAAAAGTCACTTACATGAGAATATGAATAATAGCTCAATGATATATTCGTCGTTCACACACACTGGTTTTATAACCATTTATTGCATCAAGAGTGTTCGAATTATTAAAAATGTTCAACAATATATTGAGCTAGTTTTAACTTGAATGCATTAAATGTTTTTATATTTTTTATATTCGACGGTATTTTGTTGTAAAGCTGCGCCATCAAAAGTTAACATTTTTTTACCGTAGTTCGTTCGAGTTACGATGTTTTTCCTTACAGGTGTCGTAAGTTAGTGATGGATTAGCTCTAGTACAAGTTCACCACATCCACCACACCAACCCTAACTCATCCCACTGCAGGGATACGGGTCTCCCTTCAACCGAAGGGGTTTAGAGCATACTCCACCACGCTGCTCAAATGCGGATTGGCGGAGGCCTGTGTTTTCAAACTACGCCCGAAGGCCACTGACTTCACGACTGTCATCTATCGACAACAGCCGGGACCGACTCGAGATAGATAAATCCATTCATAGATGGGCTGCGGTCGACATTGCTTTACTTGCGTGTTTGCTTAGAATGACAAAAATATTGTATCAACATATAACTGGTGGTTGGGATCCTTCAAATCGGTGTTAAAAAGATTATTTGATAATACTTCGAACTGTTAGCTCATTAATAATCGGTTTTCAGACAATACGTTATTGACTTTGAATTGTGTAATATCTAAATTTGACTTGTTCTTTTGACTATAATTATTTCATTCCACCCTCGTGTATTTATAATCCTCTCAAATACTTTAAGGTTCGCTGGAAGAGATCCCTTAGAGGGATAAGCCCGCCTTATTTGTTAATTAACTACTTATTTGTTTCATTGTTTTGTGTATAAACCCTGTTATACAATATAGATATTATATACATACATATTGATCTATCACTTTCCGCAACAGATAAAAATAGTTGTTATAAACTAACAGCAAAGATATAACAATATAAAAAATACGCGTGTCACGGCATAAGAATACGTTAGCCGTGGCACGTAATTTATTGAGTGCCACTTTTTATAACGTATGAAATACATAAAAAAATAATTGAGTCAGTTGCGTCCGTGTGGGTCACATGATTGATCTTTTCGCCGTTGAGTGCGAGTAATGTTCAAATAGGTGCGTAGATGATTCATTTTAAGTAAAAATCAATAAACCACTTGACGTCGCACAAAGACACCTGTAACCAGACATCAGGCGACATCAGGCTCGCGTGGTCCCACTCACGGTTTCTTATGAGAACTAGGATGTATCAAAGCAGCCCGTCTGGGGAAGTGCCTCCACGTCACAGAAAACTGCAGTCAAATAACAACTACATGGAGGGTTGTTGTGTTCCTGCGTGCAAGTGAGGTCACCAATAAGCGTCTGAGGAGTTGCTGTGTTAACGGCAGAGGTGGCATAGAAAGAGATGAATATATATCTTAAGACATTTAAGCTTTGTGGCGAAGTACGTATAGCCGCGACGCAAGACCGTGCTAAAATGAATGCGAGTTGGGCAATTACCTTACTTTCGTATTGCCATTCTAGAGCCTGTACGACGTATCTATAACTATAAAAACATCTTAGGCGTGAACATGTCTGTTTTCATTGGTCTGGACGGTTTTAAGAGAGGTAGGGTGCATCAAAGCAGCGCGTCTGGTGAAGTACCTCCACTTGTTGTGTTCCTACGTGTGAGTGAGGTAATCAGTAAGCTCCTAAGTACTCGCTGTGTTAGCAGCAGAGGAGGCATCGCGCGAGTAATACTTATGTATTATAACCGTTCATAGGCTAAGGTCGGTTACCTTAGCCTATGAACGGTTATAATACATATTAAGTACGAGTATTACTCGCTACTTTATATCAGGTGGCCGTATGCTTGTATGCCTTCCGACGATATATAAAAAAAAATACACACAGTAGAGCCAGTACCTAAGTGTATATTTGCGTACTCTATCAACACTGCTTCCTTCAACAATCGCACCTTTGGCTATCGACAGGGAATTTTCAGGGAATCATCACACCCAGGAGCCGAAAGGTTACGTCGAGTGCAGTTTTAAAGAGATTTTTTTTGCTAACTCATTATGTTGTGGAATAAATTTCTTGCCGCTGCTTTCCTTATAAAAGGCGTGATGAGGATTACAAAGGTCGACAATGCCCGAGTGATACTTTTGGCGTAGAGTCTACAGGGCGTTTACTTAACGTCAGGCAGGCTGTTTTCTTATTTGTTACATTAGGAATGTAGAAAAAACTTTACCATTTTCCTTTCTATGTTATATATTTAAGAAAACACAGTGCGAACAGTTTACACTGCGCACTGCAGTAAACCGTTAGTAAGAAACATTCTTCCTGTAATAATAATTATAAGCTTTATCAACTGTAATTATTTATTTAGTACTTTATTGACCACAATACAGTTGGTTCAAAAGGCGGACTTAATGCTAATTGCATTCTCTACCAGTCAACCATCGGGAGTGGAGAAAAACGCGATTGCGGTTTGTATTATTAGGGCTCACGTATGGACTGCGCCAACTATAGGGCCATCAGTTTGATCAGCTTAGCAGCTAAAGTGTATGGAAAAATCATTGAAAGGAGAATGAGGGTGAAATCCGATGGAATGCTTTGGGAAGCACAGGGTGGATTTCGAAGCGGCAGAGGATGTACGGATCAAGTTTTTTCACTCCGCAACATCGTAGAGAAGCATCTGGCTTTGGACCAGAAGGTTTTCTGCGGTTTTGTGGACTTTGAGAAAGCATTTGATAGAGTCATGCGAAAGAATCTCTGGAACATTTTGCCCGGATATGGGGTTGTCGGTGACCTACTCCGTGCTGTGCAATCCACTTATGAGGATTGTACAGCATGTGTGCGGGTGGACGGCAGCTTGTCGCCCTGGTTTGATGTCAACATTGGTGTCAGACAGGGATGCGTGCTGTCGGCTCGGCTGTTCATCCTGTATCTGGACAGTTGTCTTCAGAGAATAAGAAATATGAATGTGGGAATGCGAATGGGTGACTTAGTGGTCAACTGCCTGCTTTATGCAGACGATGCGGCATTAATAGCAGAATCATCGTCCGAACTGCAAACACTAGTTACAACAATGAAAGATGATTGTATGAAGAAAGGCTTATAATTGAATGCGAAGAAAACCAAGATAATGGTATTTGAAAGAGAGACAACCAGAACGAACACTAGGATTATGGTTGATGATGTAGTGTTGGAGCAAGTGAATGAGATTGTATATCTTGGAAGTGATTTTAGCAGCAATGGAAGGTACACCGCTGATGTGGAGAGACGAGTGAGTGCCGGGAATAGGGTGAATGGAGCGTTGGGTAAACTTATAGGCAGTCGAAATCTAAGCCAGAAGGCACAGCTCACTGTACACAACGCGGTGCTAATTCCAACGCTAACTTATGGAAGTGAGAAGAGAGAGGGAAGAGAGCAGAGAGAGCATGAAAGTAGAATAAATGCGGCCGAGATGCGAGCATTGCGCAAAATTTGTGGCATAACGCTTGCTGACCGCGTTCGTAATGAAGACGTGAGAGAAAGAGTTGGTCTAAAAGAGAGTGTCGGTGTTAAGATAAGAAAGGGCATGCTCCGATGGTTCGGACATGTAGAAAGAATGCGGGACGAAAGAATGACGAATCAGATATACAATGCAAAAGTGGAAGGATGTAGGAGCCGAGGAAGGCCCAGACTAACCTACCATGACCAAATTGGTCGTGTTTTATCAGAAGGTAATGTCAGAAGCCCCAGGAACCGGCGAGCGTGCATGAAAAGAGCTATGAATGTCACAGAAACGAGTGAAGTATGTAAGGACCGCGTCTTATGGCGCTCGGTTCTCTCTGCCTACCCCGCAAGGGACTTGGCGTGAAGATATACATTAAAATTAAAATAAAATAATAATTGACCCTATAAAGAATTTGTTCTTTATATGGTCATCTAACATAAATATAAGAATACATGAATAAATAACTACGATAACACATACACAACCACAATAATACATACAAGACCCTAATAATACAAACATATTTTCTCTATTAATAATATAATATATACTAATTATAAAACATACGTTGGATGATTACTGCTTGGACAAGCCCTCTAAAATAATTATATCATTTTTACAAGTTTTTCTCTTTATAAGGAAGAGGAGAATGTTTGGGAGTTCTTTCTCTAACAAAACCCATTTTGAGCGAGTTTAGATACCAGACATTAAACTACTCGTAGGAATGTACATACTTGTATATATATCAGAGAAAGAGTGTTCAATTTCAGTCGTATTAAAAAAAATACTTGTGTAAATATACGTAACAACATACTTAAGTAACATAAAAGCACACTTTTTGGTGATTCCCCCGACAATTATAATTGTCAATATATTTGGTTAAATATAATCATTCAAAAAGATAACAGACAAGGGGGAAAGATAAAAAGGATAAGGTAGCGTCACTTTCCATTATTTTGTGTTATCAAACGACAAAACGATGTTTGTAATTTGAGTTGCAAATGCCCACATGCTACGGCAACTGCTTAGCATCAGCCATGCCATACACTTGTTTGCCTTGGATGTAGAAAGAAAAAGGAAGAACAAAATTAATTAAGAGGTTATTGGTAATTTCTCTAGCTCGCATGACCACAACAATCCTTCAGTGAATTGATTAACTGTGTTTTCTATAATTATTTTCCCAGTATATGGACGACAGATTATATCGTAGCAGTAACGGTGAGATTTGTATGGCATAGTTTGATAGATCATTTACATTGCTTTGACTTCTCGCATACTCTACATGCCAGCATCGAAGTGTCACATCTTATCAATGACTATGGTCAATGATAGTCTATTTAGTCACTGAAACTGAGTCCATACTATAAACACCCTTAACACGCGGGATAGTAACTGTGGAAGGTGGTTCAATATCCTCTATTATAATATCACTGAATTCATCCACGGCTTTTTTTTTGCCGAAACAGTAACCTCCTATTGCCACCAGAGCAACAAGTAGTACTACTGCCACAATAATGACAATTGTAAGGACCAACGAGATGCCTTCATTATCATCTTCGTTAGGAGTTGTAGGTGAATCTGTTGTATCATCTGATATATCCTCTGAAGATGTAGGATCTGATGTATCCTCTGAAGATGTAGGGTCTGACGTATCTTCTGACGATGTTGTATCTTCTGATGATGTAGGATCTGATGTATCTTCTGACGATGTTGTATCTGGTATATCTTCTGATGATGTAGGATCTGTTGTATCCTCTGAAGATGTAGGATCTGATGTATCTTCTGACGATGTTGTATCTGGTGTATCTTCTGATGATGTAGGATCTGAGGTATCCTCTGAAGATGTAGGATCTGACGTATCTTCTGATGATGTTGTATATTCTGATGATATAGGATCTGATGTAACCTCTGAAGATGTATGATCTGACGTATCTTCTGATGATGTTGGATTTGGTGTATATTCTGATGATATAAGATCTGATGTATCTTGTAATGATGTAGGGTCTGTATCTTCTAGTACTAGAGAGTCAGTTAATGAGTCATCGGATATGATATATCTTCTAATATTTGATACAGTATCTGCTGTTGTAATACCGATTTTACTAGCAGTATCTAATTGATAATTATAATAATAATAACTCTCTCTGCCTACCCCGTAAGGGATTTGGCGTGAAGTTATAGATAGATCTAATGGATAGTAATCGAACTTGTCGGTATAATCATTTCTATGATCACTTAAACTTCTGCGTTGCCGATCATTATTGTTATCATTACATTCATTACATATGGCATTAATATTTTCGTAATTACTTGTATTTTTATCGAAATTTCTAGACTCATCGATGTCATTGTTGTAAAACGTGAGTGATATAAATTTAAGTGAGTCACTTTGGTCTAAACCCTCGGCTTGTGTATGTCCTAGCAGTTGAACCTGAAATTATTAAAATGAAATTCGTTATGACCAAATTTTGGTATATAAGAAAATTGAAAAAAAAAAAAAAAGAATTTAAAGTTGTTATTGTAAAGACTAGTATAGCTACAAGAACTTGTACATTACTGATTAATTGCCATATCTCATGATGTGAAACTGATAAAATATTCGTTTATAATAATTTATCAGACAACGTTGAATTAACAGAATTTTATTATTAAATTGGTATCAATACCGCACGTTCATTTTGAGGTACCAGTCATTTAGTTCACTTCAAAGCAAATCAGTTAAAAAGTTGAAAAAAGTGATTTATGCCAAGAACACATCAGCTAGTCGCAAAGACTCTAACAAATGTACGAGTATTAAAAAATATTTTATGATCATCAAAAAAAACTTTTTTTTTTATATTTGCTTTTATCGTTTTAAAAGATAATTGTCGTATATAAGGTATAATTTTTACAAGTACTTTTGTGTGTCACGTTCGTAGGTAAATATCAAAGGAATATTTATTTGCTTGAAATGTATGTGTTTATTATTCACGTGACGACGGCATTTACACTTCGCTATTGGATAGATAGGCAAGATTTAATATGAAAAGCATGATCAATTAAATTACACAAGTAATAATAATTAAATTAATGACTTTAAATAATTAACTGTATATTTTTTGTGTTTAGTCAAAATTAATGATTACATAATCTTTTTTTCATTACTTACATACGCTACCGCATCCTTAAAAATTGGCACATTGACTATATTCCGTCCAAGTTTCGCGTCACTACCTTTCCACACGTGATGAATCAAGGGAGTTTCGTCTTCAATATGTTCGAACACCAATATTTCTATTCTGCTCTCCTTTGATAGCAATTCTACGTATAATGACAATTTTAGTATACTAATACTGCTCACTGGAGGTATTATATTAACACATTTATCACTTAAAACACTAGTGGCGTCAGGATAATCCAAATGAAAAGTCTTAATCATATCGCTGTTTGAAACAACGTTCCAATCATATTTGTCCTCACATTTTTTCACTGTTTTTAGGTCACGCAGTTGAACCAATTGACTTGACGTATTTATAAAAGACAATAAAACTACAGCAATTGGTGTAAATGTAACTTTCATCGTTTATTCTATACAAAGCACTCTAACATTATCAGTAGCCGAACTTCATTCATTATCTTTGTGAGACTTAACGCATGGAGAATAGATATGTATACCAAATGTTATTGGTCAATGCATTGATGATAGTGATAATGTTTCATTACTTCCTAGTGAAGGTAATGACAATAATAATAAAATAAAATATGTAACAATAAAGACAACAAAGCATGCCACGTTTAAATTAAATGTTTGATCACGTGCCAATGACTGTGAGAAAACATTTATTTTAAATGTGGCATGAAAATATATTTGATTATAACATTTTTCTAATGAGTTGCAATCCTGAATTATTTAGTTTTAAATTTTAGCAACTCTAAATAGATAGCAAAATGAAATCAATCTATATAAATAAAAATCAATGTATGTTTGTCCTCCATGAACTCGAAAACGACTGGGCAGATTTTGATGAAATGTTCAGGGAATCTTCAAATTTGCCCAGCGGGGGATCCTGTGAAGTTTGGCAGATCACCCGTGGAAGCCGTGGCGGGTAGCTTGTAACCTATAAAAAGCGGTTACCTCGTTTAAAATACACGCGCCAATGTCCAATTACATTTTATTGTAAAAACCAGAAGTTCTGGGGAAGTACCCCCCCACCTCACAGAAAACCGCAGCCAAATAACAACTCCCTAGAGGGTTGTTGTGTTCCTGCGTGTGAGAGAGGTCACCGGTAGATAAGCTTCTAAGGAGTTGCTGTGTTAGCAGCAGAGGTGGCATCGCGCGAATGTTACTTAATGTATTATAACGTAAGCGTTCATAGGCTATGGTAACCGCTTTAAGCTCGCATGCTTGTATGCCTTCCGACGTTGAATAAAAAAAAACTTTTCCCATAACTACAACAACAACCACAATTTAGGCTTAGCCATCCGTGGAGATGTAAGGATTCTAACAATGTGCCATACGTTCAGGCATTTTCATTAGATTTAGGTATTGAGTTATAATGGAACAGAAACACATTTGTTTTAAACAATGGTGAATAGCTAAGCACGACAAGAGGGTAAATCTAAAATTAAAATACTCGAGATATGTACACACTTGGGTACTGTTGTCAAAAAACTTAATGACTCTTCACATTTCCATTAAATTCCTTTCCAAAACACACAAGAGAACAGACATGCATGCATACATTTGAACAATGACATATGAACAACATTATGTATCGTTGTTTTGATCGGTAAAATAGCACTAAATGATTCTATGGCCACCAAAAAATTGTGATAGGTGCCGTAAAAATGGAAGTTATTTTGTGTTATTCCGTCATATGATTTTTTCACCTATTCTGATTTTCTATTAATATTTCTTTTTTATTCCGTCTTGTTCGACTCTTCACTATCCCCGCTCAGTTAGTGTCGAATTTCTTTTTACGTACCTAAGTATAGTACTCGGGAAGGAACGGGCTTTTCTTTAATTTTATGTTATGTAGTGTACTATTTTACCTACCTCCGTCACATTTTGAAATTTTCAACATTCTCATTTTGTGAAAAAAAAAACTGTTTACACTACATCATGTATAGGTACATCTAAGTAATCGAATTTCATGATGATAATGTCTACAACTGTTATCTATATAACATATAAAGCGGAAGAATTTGTTTGTTTGAATGCGCTAACCTCTGGAACTATGAGCCGAATTTTACAAAAATATTTTGGTATTTGATACGAGTAACTTAATTCTTGCGGAAGATTATAGGCTATTCAGCGTCACGATACGACCCTCAGAAGTAGAGAAAAAATAAAGAAAGTAAGAAAACATGCAATTTGATCTAATCTGCTTTGTGTGCTTCCGCCACCAATTGGTTCATGCGGCCTAGCGCCGGCCGGCACCCATCGTAGTACCGTTAGTAGATGCAACGAGTCGACGCTGCCATGGCTGATCCGGTAGTCTCTGCCTCGGCTCTGTTGTCGATAGATGACCGTCGTTTAACCAAGTTAGTGGCCCTCGGCCGGCTTGAAAACACTGGCCTCCGCCAATTCGCATTTGAGCAGCGTGGTGGAGTATGCTCTAAACCCCTTCGGTTGAAGGGAGACCCGTGTCCCTACAGTGAGATGAGTACCTAAGGGTTGATGTGGTAGACCATTTTTTTGCGAGCGTATTCACTCTATTTTTGGTCATAAAAAATTAAGTGAAATATATTTAACCGTACATATATACATATGATATGTATTTTATTGGTGCTATATAAATAGTTCCTAATTCATCTCTAGATATAATCATCTGATTGGGATCTTGATTGGATAACTTCAGATTGTTATCGATCGTGTACTTTTGAAGTACATTGATTGTATATTGATTACTTTATTGTTTAACTTTTTTTGTCAACGCAATAATGCACTTTGTAGTGCCTACTTCATCGTTGTCGATCGAGATACACATCTCTGCTGGTAGATGTATGATAGGTAATAATGTAATGTCTTGAATATAGTTTTGATAATCGCTGATAAACAAAATTCATATTAAACAAGCTTGCATTGCCAGAGGAACACCTGGCTCGTCAATTATATAACAATTAATTTTTTTTTTAATACTTTGTCGGCCATTTTGACCATGTTCCTTAAGAAATATGATATTGGTTTTTTAAGACATTCCTACTCTACTTTTTAATTTACTTTTCGAATCTGAAATAAAAATATATATTTTTTTTAATTTGTTGGCCATTTTGACCATGTTCCTTAAGAGATAGGAGGTTGATTTTTCAGATATTCCTATTCTACTTTTTTATGCTGAATCCGAATCTGAAGTCAAAATTCGAATATTCGATGAAAAGCGACAGACAAACATACAAAATTCATATAGGAACGGTGTTCCTGAAAAGTAGTCAAGTTAGAATTGGAATTCGTAAATTGCGTGTTCCGTACCGTGTTTTGCACGTCCACATGTTACTTAGCTCTCTTTCGTACTCCTCATTTAATTCTTAGGTTTCCTAGTATTTCCCTTCGCACTTTTTCTCATTTGATTTTTTAATTATTCTAATCTTACAAGTTTTTTCTTGACTACCATCCTTTTTGTCTCGTTTGTATATATATCTTCACGCCAAGTCTCTTGTTTTCCTTTTTTTTTGTCTCTTTTTACACTATTTCCGCAGAAGTTAACTATTACCTGCAGCTACCTGTGGTCGAAGTTCGCGTTTCACAAACATTACGATTTACTACGTGTGCAGATAACGTCAGATGAAGTTATACACCATGCCTATTATGACGTTGCAGTAAAGGTGATATTTGTTTATAGGTATAGCTTGATCTGTCCCCGAGTGTACATTGATACTTAATGTAAATGTATAATTATATCGCTATTTTATATAATACTAGCTACTCGACCCAGCTTCGCACGGGTGATCCAATCGTTACCAAACTTCACAGGATCACCTGCTGGGCTAACTTGAAGATTCACTGAAAATTTATTGGCGCAGTGGTGAAACGCGTTGTTACGCTACTTTGACACCAACGGTCGTGGGTTCGATTCCCACACAGTACAAACATTTGTGTGCATGAACATGTCTGTTTGTCTTGGTCTGGGTATTTTCTATGTATAATAAGTATGTATTTACAAAAAAAAAAATGTATTTACATATGTTTATCAGTTGTCTAGTACCCATAACACAAGCTTCGCTTACTTTGGGGCTAGATGGCGGTGTGTAATTTGCCCGACAATATTTATTTATTATTATTAATTTCATCAAAATCTGCCCAGCCGTTTTTGAGTCCATAGAGGACATACAGACCAACATTCATTTTTATATATTACGATATATATTATATAAAATAGCGATGGCATGATCCACTTACTAATGATAGTGGGTTGGTGCCGGCTGGCGATAGTTTGCATGAATTAATTGGTGGCGGTGGCACAGAAATGTTATGTAGATCAAATTGCATTTAAATTTGCTCAATTATCAAAATATCTGTTTTGATTTATTTTTAAGTGATAACGTTCGGTTGCCTACTTATTAAAAAATGTATTTTACATAATAATAGGCAGGTATAAATATTTTTCTATACAATAGTTCTAGGGATACATACACGTATCCCACATGTATAGATATATACTCTGACGAGCTCAGTAGCGTAGTGATTAGTATCCCTACTTTACATTAACGCTCGTGGGTTCGATTCCCAAACAGTACAAACATTTGTGTGCATGATCATGTTTGTTTGTGTTGGTCTGGGTGTTTTTACGAAAGATAGGACGTATCAAATCTGTCCGTCTGGTGTAGTACTTCCCACCTCATAGAAAACAGCAGCCAAATAACAACTCTCTGGAGGGTTGTTCTGTTCCTGCGTGTGAGTGAAATCACCAATAAGCGTAATGTATTACAAGCGTTCATAGGTTACGGTAATCGCTTTTCATCAGGTGGGCCGTATGCTTGTATGCCTTTCGACGTTGTACAAAAATAACATACAAAAAGGCGTTGTTGTGCTCCTGCGAGTGAGTGAGGTCACCAGCAAGCTCGTAAGGAGTAGCGGTATTAGCAACGCAGGTGGCATAGCGCGATTGATACTTAATGTGTTACAAGCGTAACCGACTTACATCAGGTGGAGCGTATGCTTGTATGCTTCCCGATAGTGTATAAAAAACCTATACATATTATTTAGGGCAGTGACAGCCTAGGGGATAAAGAACAAGCCTATGCCGACTGGCCCCTTGTTCGAATCTTGGTGTGCTGATTTATGTACATATGTATTGCACATATGTATATAAATCAGCACATTCAAAAGACGTTATTGACTTGATTTAACAACGATGGTTTTCCCTCTGGGTTGTGGAGATTTGACGGCAATAGCTCCATACCAAGAATTCATTGTACACAATTGTCGGATAAATTACACAGCGCCATCTAGCCCCAAAGTTAGCTAAGCTTGTGTTATAGGTACTAGACAACTGATAAATCTGTCAAAGTAACGTAATCTGTGCGGTGACGGAGAAAGAATACTAAAAATCCCGCCCCCCTCTATTCCCGTGGGTGACGTAAGCTGGCGACTAAGGGTTTTCCTGAGATTCCAGCTTCTCAGCCGGTTGTAGGGTAAATACCCGCCACACGGAGAAACACCCGTGAAGTGGCATACCTATGAGTAAGTCGCGTTTCGGGATCAGCTGGTGTATATCCAGTGCTCGGGGGATTGCTGATGCGATATTGCGGGAACAGTAGTGGATTCTGTCTATCCATTGGCAGGAGGCTGTCAGTCCTCCTACAGAGGCCCAATTAACTCTAATCTCCATCACCTTGAGAGGCTGCCCTTTCATACCGCGTATAATCTCGCGGTAGATCGTCTTGCCGGTGGGTGACCAGATGGTGGGAATCCGGCGACTACCGTCGGGGGGATTCGGGGCCCTTTCGTCCGATGGAACACTACAGCTCCTTTGCCGACAAACTAATGGAGAAACAGTCCACCGCGTTTCTTGTCCAATATCGTGGCAATTCTCTCCCGCTTTACGCTACCCTTCTGTTTTCCTCTCAGGACAGCGCAATCAAGTATACATACTCCTACAGCGGTGCACTCGCCCACAACCCTATTCAAGGTGAGTTCCCTAATATCTGCGGACTCCACTCAAACCTTAATGCCGTATACCAACACCTTTAGGCGGCACGACCTGCCATGCTCTTATTGACGGAGACACAAATTCAGCGTCTAGCAGACATGTCCTACCTCCAGTACCCCGGTTGCGTACTTGAGGAAAACCCCTCGAATGTATGTTGTCGCCGACGGCGCTGCCTAGAGGATAAAGATAAAATATCTTTATTTTTCATTGGGCCGAGGGTCCGTCTTACATTTTTGAAATATAATCTGATCGTATCTTATGTTACTGTTTTTCCTTTTTAATCTGTTAGCATATCGAAAATGACTATTGGCGAAGAAGAAATCCCGGAAGAAACTTGCCAATATAGGTATCTTTTAAAATTGAGAGTTAGATATTACAATAAATTAACATTTGCATATTCATTCAGTAATGATATTAAATGGTAGAATTAAAAATTAATAAGGACAAATCGTCTGTGTGATGATAATTCAAATCATCAATTCTATAATAAATCCTTATACGGAGAGTGTTTTTAATGTGCTTTTTGAATACATTGTCAGAAAAGGACAACTATTTCAGGCAACTTATTCTAAAATCGAATACAATTTACAAGAAAAGATCTAACAGTCCTAGCAAGCCGATGTACAGGCATACACAACTTGTTTCTACTATAAGTTTTTCACTGAAGTTTGAAAACGACTTAAAATTTTTACAGACATGCATATGTTTTCATAAATATATTAAGAAGTATCAGTGAGGAAATTTATTTCTTTGAACAGTTCCCTGAGGGATTCTCTGGAGCCCATACTGTAATTCCAAGAAACACAGTATTATTAAAAAATTGTAATTTATTATTACCAATGAGAGCTTCTGTATTGGCAGAAGTCACATTGGTAAGACTAAATTTGATACATTTGGTTTTAGCCGAGTTTAGTAAAACATATCATCCAGTTTAAAATACAGAGAGGAGGGTTCCTCCTTTACTATCCTCTGGGTGCATGTAAACCTTAGCCTTTACAGCCGTATTTACATGTGCCTATACCGATCCCATACTAGGGACACGGAGACGACTCGGCTCTTTGAGTACATGAATCGGGCGGCAGATGAAGTGCAGGAGCAGTATCTTACTGCAGAGATGGCATGTTTGCGGTACTTTAACTCTCACCACGACTGCTGGTTAAGATCCTCCATAACTAACCATGCAGTAGAGACCGTCCACCCGTTCGCTATGCACAGCCTGATGCAATAGGCATAATGACAGTATTAAAGAATCAAAGAATAATTGGTTTTAGAAAAAAATATATGTCAAAATAATTCCATAAAATGACTCCGTTATAAAATAAACATTGAGATTAATAAGATTTTCAACCATCGGATTTTCATCGAATCGGCCATGTTAACTGAACAACCAATCAGAGCGAATGACGTCACGACTACGTACATATGGCCGTGTTGCTTGAATTTTTGTTGTGATTACGCGTTTCGAATAATTTTTGCATCTTTTAATCAGTTGATTTTGTTGTTTATTCGTGGTTTTATAATACAAATACTTAATCCGATAATCATCAACAACGGAACAAGGTTTTACCAAGGGAAACAGCTCTAATTTACCCAGAGTTATTTGTTCGTGATTTTCTGCCTGGTTGACATGCAAATTTCTTGGGAATACATCCTGGTATCATACGCACTTGTGACACCGATCCTAACACATGATATTGCATGTAATTTTCCATATCATTTGGCAGCTGAAAAGAGAATAATTAGTCCATTGAAATTGATATCAACAACGATAAATCAAGATCAAAGTAAACATAACCACAATAAAATCATTTACATATTTCATCTCGAAGATTTTGAGTTACACACGTATTAATCTATATAGTAAATAGTGTAAATACTTACATCAAAGAGGTCCTCATAAAAATAAAGTGGCGAATTAGTAACATCTGATTGCAAGCTCGCAAGGCGAAACCCCGCCTTGCGAGTTTTTTTTTATACCACTAAGGTGGCAACAAGCATACGGCCTGCCTGATGTTAAACAGTCACCGTAGCCAATGGACATTTGCAACACCAGAGGCGTCACTCATGCGTTGCCGACCCTCTAAAAACCTCTTCACGCATTTCTTGAAGAACTCCATGCTGTAGTCCCTTGGAAAAACCTCGGCTGGGAGCTCATTCCACAGCTTGAGTGTTCTCGGAAGAAAACTTCTCTGGAACCGCACCGTACGCGACCATTGCGGTTCAAGCGTGTGAGGGTGAACTCCCCGCCGTCGGCGAGCGGTGCGGTTATAAAAAGTAGCTGTCGGCATCATTTCGAACAACTCTTCAGAACACAACCCGTTGTACAATCGGTAGAACACACAAAGGGAGGCAAAGTCTCTCCTTAAACTTAAGGGTTCAATACCGTGTGTAAGCTTAGGATTGTCGACAATTCTCACAGCTCGTCTTTGAATCGAATCACACGGTCCAAGCTGGTATCCAGGTGCTCCCGCCCAAAGGTGACAGCAGTATTCCAAGTGCGGTCTGACTTGAGACTTATATAATATAAGTCTTTGCCCCGCACTGAAGTACTGCTTAGCCCTGTTGAGCACACCAAGTTTTTTCGACGCCAGCTTGACCTTCTCCTCCAGGTGATTTCGATATTGCACATCACTGGAGATCTCAACGCCAAGCATCCTAATACTTTTGGTGACGGTAAGAGGTGTGTTCTGGAATTTAGGAACCACAGCAAATGGAGTTTTCTTAGCGGTAAACGCGCAAACTTGTGTCTTCTTGGGGTTGAATTCGACCATGTTAAGCCGCCCCCAGTCGGATACTTTAGCCAGAGTACCATCCATTTCAGACACAAGTTTGTCGCGGCATTCCTCCACAAGGGAACGAGGGAGGTTTGCACGGCCTGTATAATAAGTGTCCCCGGTGCTGTCGTCCGCATAACAATGAATGCCATCAATTGACAACATATCATTGATATGCAGCAGGAACAGCGTCGGAGACAGTACAGAACCCTGAGGGACACCAGCATTGATATCCATACCATAATGCTTGCGTATGTATGTATATCTTCAGCCAGGTCCCTTGTGGGGTAGGCAGAGACAACCGAGCGCCATAAGACGTGGTCTTTGCATACTTCACTCGCTTCTGTGACATTCATAGCTCTTTTCATGCACGCTCGCCGGTTCCTAGGGCTCCTGACATCACCTTCTGATAAAACACAACCAATTTGGTCATGGTAGGTTAGTCTCGGTCTTCCTCGGCTCCTTCCACTTTTGCATTGTATATCTGTTTCGTCATTCTTTCGTCCTGCAATCTTTCTACATGTTTGGACCAATTAGCCACTTATCTCTTATTATTTTCTTGTTTGGAACATAAACAAATAGTTTTTCGGTATTGCTATTGATGTGTTTTTGCACAGAGGGACCGCACACCATTTGTAAACTTTAGAATTCATTAAAACAAACGAAAAGAATAATATTTAGTTCACTTTCTTAATTCAGCATAGACACAATGCCGCATGTACGTAGTCATTACGTCACAACCGACGCCATGACACTTATGAGCATTTCCGCGCTTATTTCAAAATAGATAGCAAAAAAATACATAAATTAGTATTAAAACTATGTTTTTTGTTGAAATATTATTTTTTTCGAAAATAGTATCCGTCATAGACATTATAGAAGGAAAATTCAAAATCTCTCATCATGCCTATTCATAGACAAACCTACCAGAATCCCAGACATCGGTGGTCAGGCGCACTCTCTACTAGACCTACTGCTGACCACCCACCCTGCTTGGCTACCAGGTTGAGGTCAGAGCGCCCCTGGGCACATCTGACCACTGCCTGGTGTCCAGCACAGTGCCAAGCACACTTGCGCCACAACCCACTTAAGGTTAAGCGTCGTGTCTGGCACTATCAGTCAGCAGATTGGGACGGCATGCGCGACTACTTTGCTTCCGTCCCATGGGAGGAGCTCACAGCGAGTCGAGATCGGCATTGGCATCAACTCAGGTACTCCGATGTAGTATCAAAAGTATCTAGTCATCAAAAGCCGGAGACGCCCTTGGTTTAATCGCGGGTGCGTTGAAACTGTTAGTAACAAACAGGCGGCGTATCGCGCTTGGACCAGGGGTCGCGCCCTCAAAGATCCGAATATTAACTTGCTGAAATGAATTATGGCCTGTGGGTTTTCGTGATGCAGCATTTGTAAATATTTTAAATAGGTACTTATGGTTTGAATAAACGCTTAAAAAAAAATCCTATAATACTGGCACCTGTCGTCAGTAAGCTCCTAAGGATTTAATGTGCTGTACTAACAAGCAACAGCAGAGGAGGCATCGCGCGAGTGATACTACAAGCGTTAACAGGCTACGATAACTGCTTTGCATACAAGCATGCGGCTTGTATGCCTTCCGAAGTTGTATAAATGAAAAAAATACATCCTATTAAGGCTATAGATAATAGGAAAACAAAACAACTTGACATCCGTATTTTCTTTAATAAATATTACATACTGATTCTTGAGATGTAACAATTAAACTATGTACATTAACAATTTATCAACAAAAAAATTAATAATAAAATAAAGCTATCGAAATAATACGTAGCGCATATTACATTTTTTATGTTACTGTGGTTTTATGACCGCGCTTACAGTCGGCTAAAGATCGTTATCGCCTCCTGAATTTCGATGACGATATATGTCGGTAAAACACAAAAGAAGTGCAAATAATCAAGATAACGATCACTACGAGTAGTTTTTATTTTATTCCATAATAACATTGATAATTATCTTACAAAAAATTCATATCCATATGAGCAACTTCGTTGATTTATTTCTATATAATTGACATATAATTAAAAATAAATCAATATAACTTACAAAAATATACTTATAGAGAACAAGAAAAAAAAAGGTTACAGTTGTGTTTTATTTACATTATTTTACATATTATGTTTCGTCATCAGGTGTTCCAGAAAATACTACTTATACAGCATATTTGTAAATAACGTGCCAGAATATATCATGACATACATCTTAATTCTGCGGTCATACAGATGCTTATAGTTAGCTAAGACGGCCGGCGAGCGTTATACAGCTGCCATACACAATTTTCAACATTTCGTTTATACTGAACCAGCAATATTATTGGGCACCATGCGCATGCTCACAATGGAGGATCGGACAATATTTCAAAAAGTGATTCAATCTAAACATAATGTAATATATTTATTTTAAATATCATTTTAAATAAAACTGCCTTAATATAACCCAAAACTACGTCTAAAGATTATTTAATTAAAAATGTTACTTACTACGAGTACTATTTGTTTACAACCTGTAATCAAACTGCAAGGCGTAAAAACTATTGTTTTATTTTCGATATTAAAGATATCTGAATGTTTGCGGATTTAACTAACCCGTTTGTAACTTATTTTGTTTGTTATTAGTCGATCAATTGCAATAATAGCTTTTCCTTTTAGTAGTTTGTTAACTGACAAATAATGCCACGTGTTAAGAAGTCAGCGAGCCATTTCCGCGCCTCTTTTAAATTATGTTTTTATGGTGGTAAATATCCGTTATCATTAATTTTGATCACTTTTACATATATTGTCTAACCCCCTAATTATATTGACATTTTGATATATTTACATTGTGCTGTGAACGATGCCCTAATTTTCCGCCAGATGAGTGAGTCTATTTCATTTTTGGCATTTCGAAATTTTAATTATAAAAAAAAAAAATGGTACTGGGCAATACAAGCCGCGCCGCAAATTTGTGATGTGTATGGACGTAACGCAGGGTCAGTAGCACAAATTGGTGCAAGCGTTTTCAGTCCGGAAATAATATAATATATATTACAATCAAATGTAAAAATGTAAAATAAACTATGATAGGAAATGTCTTGAACATATGTATATACAAAATACGAACTAAATATTAAAGTTGATCAGTGAGTGCTATAATTGTTTTATTTTCAGATTAGCTAGTGACAGTTCAGATAATAAATAAATAAATCAGGTTTTCATTTACTGAATTAATAAATTGAAATTTAAATGCAAAAAATCAAGAATAAAATAGTACTGATAAATCTAGTGGATAAAGAACCATCCTATTAACTAATTAACCTGGTTCGAACCCTGGCGTGAGCATATAGCACTAATTTCGTGTTTTTGGATTTATGTACATATTTGTAATTTATCACTTGCTGTAGGTGAAGCAATACTCACGTTCAAGAAATTATATTTTGATAGACGTGTGACTTAACCTAAGAAAGGTCTAATTTTCCCTCCGGTTTACGTACGTTGAACGGCAATCTCTCTATGTAAAAATCAGTATCTTCGCCAACTCGTTAAGTTTAAAGGACTAAACTAAACTAATTTGTTCTGTCTCAACGATTTACGCTAACATTAATGACGACTGCCGTAACGTCAATTATTGTCAGTGTTCAATAAAGTAAGGAATTCATTGATTGATAAGATATTATTATTTATATCATTAATTGACAATTATACCTATTATAATAGAGAGTCAACAGTAATTTTAAAACTGCAAGCTACACTTTATTTTAGGGTTTAATTTAGGGACCACTAGTTTATAAATACCAATGTTGATTTATGTAAAACTATTGCAATTGTATCTATATCATTTAGAAAGGTAATAAAAATTAATTTATCACAAATAAATAGAATACCTTTCAGTTCATCACGGCCAGTTTTTTAAGGTCGTAAGGTCGAATTGCAGTCAGTGAACTATGTCTCTGTTATCAGTAAATCGGACCCATAAATACATTCGATTTACTGGTAACAGAGACATAGGTACATACAAATGCACATTAGTAATAACCTGCTTGAAAAAGATGGCGAATATATAACGCAAGTCGATAATCATTCAATAAACGTCAAATGATAGTCATGTATTACTAGATCATATTTGTGACAATAGCCTCATCGTCATGGGTTTCATAAAGAAAATTAGTTTTGTTCCTAAATATTGATTCAGATTCGTTATTTATCTATAATTCGTATCAATACATTTGTATTAAATTGAACAGCCGCACCAACAATATAATAAATTACATAATTTTAACATAATCAGACATAACATTATATGGTTACGAACTGCGTTTTACATGATAAGGAAAAAAACAACCATTAACAAATTAAGATAACTAATTACTACGAAATCGTAGTTACAACCTTGATGTTAAGTATCATCAACTGTTTGTCAAACAGTAAATGTAATTAAAGGGTACAGGAAAGAAGGGACTCATCGACATTATTTGTGAAATACAACTAAAGATGAAATTTAGCGAATTTCAAATGACACTTTCATATGACAAGTTCAACAAAACAATTGACAAATCGGTTTATATTTTAATTAAATAAGACAAATGTGACGTAATATATGTTAATTACATATAATGTCATTAGTTACTGATCATAAATTATATAATTAATCAAATTGTACTAAAATGTCGAAGTGCACCTGCTTTTCTTCCTGTACCGTTGAATTTTAATATTATAACAAATATACAAAAGAAATACACGCTCAGTACAAATGACAATAACTCGTTGAAATCAAACATAGAGTATACTCACACTATGGGGTTGTTGACATGAATGCTTTAAATTGACATACATATTACTGGAATATACTTATATAACCATTTATTAAATGTCGAGTAACAATTAATAAAGAAAACAAAAGACGTATGTACTGGCAAGGTTCATTCCAGTTCTTGGACACTTTGTCACACAAGGGCATTTGTAAAACGTGCGACGTTATTATGAGAGCCACGCCCCTAAAGTCATCATTTTCTATGAAAAAATATATTCAAAAAATACTTTACTATATTTTTTAATAATTCATTTAAAATACAATCATGTTCTGTAATCGTATACGTGACTCGCTTAACCTTAGTAGAAGAAAAGTTTTTATCTCATTCTCCTGCCACGTAGCTGATTCAAACCACTATGGCCTACATCCACAATTTGCTTTTCAATAGTACTATAAATCTACGTCGATATACTCCTAGATAGCATCGGCAAGGAGTATTTAATTTACCCCTATACATAAACAGGTCTAATGAGTTTATTCTAACTAAATATCTCAAAAATCCCCAGCATATGATCACAAACTAAAATAACGTTACATTTGAATACGTATAAATATTATACATCATCAGAAATAACTTCTTGCGTAAGGATTAGTGTCAAATGTCATGTCACTGTAAACAGATCTAGCTCTTGGAACTACATACGTTCTGGGTAGTTCCTCAAAATCGTCAAATAACATTCGAGGTACCTCTGACCTAGCCCTTCTTTTACCTAGCTTGTAGAAAATGTAGCAGATTACGATAAGAACTAGTAAAAATACCGTCGCCACTAAAGAAATAGTTAAAGCATTCCAAAACGACTGCGACGCAATTGGACCAGGTTCTATTGGCGAGGGAGTAGTAGAATTTGAATCCACTGTTGATGGATTTGTAGAAGTGTCAAGAACAGTTGTTGTAGTTATATCAGTATTTTCGGTGGTGGGCGCAGTGGTAGAATCAGGATCCAACGTTGTCTGCGCCGTGGTTGAATCAGGATCTACTGTTGTCTGTGCAGTCGTAGAATCCGGGTCTACGGGTGTCTGTGCTGTAGACGGAGTAAGGTCATCGGTCGCTGTTTCTGTTGTTGGATCTAATGTTGATGGGGTCGTAGTTTCATTAGGATCTAATGTTGTCGGTACTGTAGTCGGATCAGAACCAGTTGTTGACTGTGGCGTAGTTAGATCAGTATTTTCGGTGGTGGGCGCAGTGGTAGAATCAGGATCCACTGTTGTCTGCGCCGTGGTTGAATCGGGATTTACTGTTGTCTGTGCGGTCGTAGAATCCGGGTCAACGGTTGTCGGTGCTGTAGACGGAGTAAGATCATCGGTCGCTGTTTCTGTTGTTGGATCTAATGTTGATGGGGTCGTAGTTTCATTAGGATCTAATGTTGTCGGTACTGTAGTCGGATCAGAACCAGTTGTTGACTGTGGCGTAGTTAGATCAGTATTTTCGGTGGTGGGCGCAGTGGTAGAATCAGGATCCACTGTTGTCTGCGCCGTGGTTGAATCGGGATCTACTGTTGTCTGTGCGGTCGTAGAATCCGGGTCTACGGTTGTCGGTGCTGTAGACGGAGTAAGATCATCGGTCGCAGTTTCTGTTGTTGGATCTAATGTTGATGGGGTCGTAGTTTCATTAGGATCTAATGTTGTCGGTACTGTAGTCGGATCAGAACCAGTTGTTGACTGTGGCGTAGTTAGATCAGTATTTTCGGTGGTGGGCGCAGTGGTAGAATCAGGATCTACTGTTGTCTGCGCCGTGGTTGAATCGGGATCTACTGTTGTCTGTGCGGTCGTAGAATCCGGGCCTACGGTTGTCGATGCTGTTGATGGAGTAAGATCATCGGTCGCTGTTTCTGTTGTTGGATCTAATGTTGATGGGGTCGTAGTTTCATTAGGATCTAATGTTGTCGGTACTGTAGTCGGATCAGAACCGGTTGTTGACTGTGGCGTAGTTAGATCAGTATTTTCGGTGGTGGGCGCAGTGGTAGAATCAGGATCCACTGTTGTCTGCGCCGTGGTTGAATCGGGATCTACTGTTGTCTGTGCGGTCGTAGAATCTGGGCCTATGGTTGTCGGTGCTGTTGATGGAGTAAGATCATCGGTCGCAGTTTCTGTTGTTGGATCTAATGTTGATGGGGTCGTAGTTTCATTAGGATCTAATGTTGTCGGTACTGTAGTCGGATCAGAACCAGTTGTTGACTGTGGCGTAGTTAGATCAGTATTTTCGGTGGTGGGCGCAGTGGTAGAATCAGGATCCACTGTTGTGTACGCCGTGGTTGAATCGGGGTCTACTGTTGTCTGTGCGGTCGTAGAATCCGGGTCTACGGTTGTCGGTGCTGTTGACGGAGTAAGATCATCGGTCGCTGTTTCTGTTGTTGGATCTAATGTTGATGGGGTTGTAGTTTCATTAGGATCCAATGTTGTCGGTACTGTAGTCGGATCAGAACCAGTTGTTGACTGTGGCGTAGTTAGATCAGTATTTTCGGTGGTGGGCGCAGTGGTAGAATCAGGATCCACTGTTGTCTGCGCCGTGGTTGAATCGGGATCTACTGTTGTCTGTGCGGTCGTAGAATCCGGGTCTACGGTTGTCGGTGCTGTAGACGGAGTAAGATCATCGGTCGCAGTTTCTGTTGTTGGATCTAATGTTGATGGGGTCGTAGTTTCATTAGGATCTAATGTTGTCGGTACTGTAGTCGGATCAGAACTAGTTGTTGACTGTGGTGTAGTTAGATCAGTATTTTCGGTGGTGGGCGCAGTGGTAGAATCAGGATCCACTGTTGTCTGCGCCGTGGTTGAATCGGGATCTACTGTTGTTTGTGCGGTCGTAGAATCCGGGCCTACGGTTGTCGGTGCTGTAGACGGAGTAAGATCATCGGTCGCAGTTTCTGTTGTTGGATCTAATGTTGATGGGGTCATAGTTTCATTAGGATCTAATGTTGTCGGTACTGTAGTCGGATCAGAACTAGTTGTTGACTGTGGCGTAGTTAGATCAGTATTTTCGGTGGTGGGCGCAGTGGTAGAATCAGGATCCACTGTTGTCTGCGCCGTGGTTGAATCGGGATCTACTGTTGTCTGTGCGGTCGTAGAATCCGGGCCCACGGTTGTCGGTGCTGTTGATGGAGTAAGATCATCGGTCGCTGTTTCTGTTGTTGGATCTAATGTTGATGGGGTCGTAGTTTCATTAGGATCTAATGTTGTCGGTACTGTAGTCGGATCAGAACCAGTTGTTGACTGTGGCGTAGTTAGATCAGTATTTTCGGTGGAGGGCGCAGTGGTAGAATCAGGATCCACTGTTGTGTGCGCCGTGGTTGAATCGGGATCTACTGTTGTCTGTGCGGTCGTAGAATCCGGGTCTACGGTTGTCGGTGCTGTAGACGGAGTAAGATCATCGGTCGCTGTTTCTGTTGTTGGATCTAATGTTGATGGGGTCGTAGTTTCATTAGGATCTAATGTTGTCGGTACTGTAGTCGGATCAGAACCAGTTGTTGACTGTGGCGTAGTTAGATCAGTATTTTCGGTGGTGGGCGCAGTGGTAGAATCAGGATCCACTGTTGTCTGCGCCGTGGTTGAATCGGGATCTACTGTTGTCTGTGCGGTCGTAGAATCCGGGACTACGGTTGTCGGTGCTGTAGACGGAGTAAGATCATCGGTCGCAGTTTCTGTTGTTGGATCTAATGTTGATGGGGTCGTAGTTTCATTAGGATCTAATGTTGTCGGTACTGTAGTCGGATCAGATCCAGTTGTTGACTGTGGCGTAGTTAGATCAGTATTTTCGGTGGTGGGCGCAGTGGTAGAATCAGGATCCACTGTTGTGTGCGCCGTGGTTGAATCGGGATCTACTGTTGTCTGTGCGGTCGTAGAATCCGGGTCTACGGTTGTCGGTGCTGTTGACGGAGTAAGATCATCGGTCGCTGTTTCTGTTGTTGGATCTAATGTTGATGGGGTTGTAGTTTCATTAGGATTCAATGTTGTCGGTACTGTAGTCGGATCAGAACCAGTTGTTGACTGTGGCGTAGTTAGATCAGTATTTTCGGTGGTGGGCGCAGTGGTAGAATCAGGATCCACTGTTGTCTGCGCCGTGGTTGAATCGGGATCTACTGTTGTCTGTGCGGTCGTAGAATCCGGGTCTACGGTTGTCGGTGCTGTAGACGGAGTAAGATCATCGGTCGCAGTTTCTGTTGTTGGATCTAATGTTGATGGGGTCATAGTTTCATTAGGATCTAATGTTGTCGGTACTGTAGTCGGATCAGAACTAGTTGTTGACTGTGGCGTAGTTAGATCAGTATTTTCGGTGGTGGGCGCAGTGGTAGAATCAGGATCCACTGTTGTCTGCGCCGTGGTTGAATCGGGATCTACTGTTGTCTGTGCGGTCGTAGAATCCGGGCCCACGGTTGTCGGTGCTGTTGATGGAGTAAGATCATCGGTCGCTGTTTCTGTTGTTGGATCTAATGTTGATGGGGTCGTAGTTTCATTAGGATCTAATGTTGTCGGTACTGTAGTCGGATCAGAACCAGTTGTTGACTGTGGCGTAGTTAGATCAGTATTTTCGGTGGAGGGCGCAGTGGTAGAATCAGGATCCACTGTTGTGTGCGCCGTGGTTGAATCGGGATCTACTGTTGTCTGTGCGGTCGTAGAATCCGGGTCTACGGTTGTCGGTGCTGTAGACGGAGTAAGATCATCGGTCGCAGTTTCTGTTGTTGGATCTAATGTTGATGGGGTCGTAGTTTCATTAGGATCTAATGTTGTCGGTACTGTAGTCGGAGCAGAACCAGTTGTTGACTGTGGCGTAGTTAGATCAGTATTTTCGGTGGTGGGCGCAGTGGTAGAATCAGGATCCACTGTTGTCTGCGCCGTGGTTGAATCGGGATTTACTGTTGTCTGTGCGGTCGTAGAATCCGGGCCTACGGTTGTCGGTGCTGTTGATGGAGTAAGATCATCGGTCGCTGTTTCTGTTGTTGGATCTAATGTTGATGGGGTCGTAGTTTCATTAGGATCTAATGTTGTCGGTACTGTAGTCGGATCAGAACCAGTTGTTGACTGTGGCGTAGTTAGATCAGTATTTTCGGTGGAGGGTGCAGTGGTAGAATCAGGATCCACTGTTGTGTGCGCCGTGGTTGAATCGGGATCTACTGTTGTCTGTGCGGTCGTAGAATCCGGGTCTACGGTTGTCGGTGCTGTAGACGGAGTAAGATCATCGGTCGCAGTTTCTGTTGTTGGATCTAATGTTGATGGGGTCGTAGTTTCATTAGGATCTAATGTTGTCGGTACTGTAGTCGGATCAGAACCTGTTGTTGACTGTGGCGTAGTTAGATCAGTATTTTCGGTGGTGGGCGCAGTGGTAGAATCAGGATCCACTGTTGTCTGCGCCGTGGTTGAATCGGGATCTACTGTTGTCTGTGCGGTCGTAGAATCCGGGACTACGGTTGTCGGTGCTGTAGACGGAGTAAGATCATCGGTCGCAGTTTCTGTTGTTGGATCTAATGTTGATGGGGTCGTAGTTTCATTAGGATCTAATGTTGTCGGTACTGTAGTCGGATCAGAACCAGTTGTTGACTGTGGCGTAGTTAGATCAGTATTTTCGGTGGTGGGCGCAGTGGTAGAATCAGGATCCACTGTTGTGTACGCCGTGGTTGAATCGGGATCTACTGTTGTCTGTGCGGTCGTAGAATCCGGGTCTACGGTTGTCGGTGCTGTTGACGGAGTAAGATCATCGGTCGCTGTTTCTGTTGTTGGATCTAATGTTGATGGGGTTGTAGTTTCATTAGGATCCAATGTTGTCGGTACTGTAGTCGGATCAGAACCAGTTGTTGACTGTGGCGTAGTTAGATCAGTATTTTCGGTGGTGGGCGCAGTGGTAGAATCAGGATCCACTGTTGTCTGCGCCGTGGTTGAATCGGGATCTACTGTTGTCTGTGCGGTCGTAGAATCCGGGCCTACGGTTGTCGGTGCTGTTGATGGAGTAAGATCATCGGTCGCTGTTTCTGTTGTTGGATCTAATGTTGATGGGGTCGTAGTTTCATTAGGATCTAATGTTGTCGGTACTGTAGTCGGATCAGAACCAGTTGTTGACTGTGGCGTAGTTAGATCAGTATTTTCGGTGGAGGGTGCAGTGGTAGAATCAGGATCCACTGTTGTGTGCGCCGTGGTTGAATCGGGATCTACTGTTGTCTGTGCGGTCGTAGAATCCGGGTCTACGGTTGTCGGTGCTGTAGACGGAGTAAGATCATCGGTCGCAGTTTCTGTTGTTGGATCTAATGTTGATGGGGTCGTAGTTTCATTAGGATCTAATGTTGTCGGTACTGTAGTCGGATCAGAACCTGTTGTTGACTGTGGCGTAGTTAGATCAGTATTTTCGGTGGTGGGCGCAGTGGTAGAATCAGGATCCACTGTTGTCTGCGCCGTGGTTGAATCGGGATCTACTGTTGTCTGTGCGGTCGTAGAATCCGGGACTACGGTTGTCGGTGCTGTAGACGGAGTAAGATCATCGGTCGCAGTTTCTGTTGTTGGATCTAATGTTGATGGGGTCGTAGTTTCATTAGGATCTAATGTTGTCGGTACTGTAGTCGGATCAGAACCAGTTGTTGACTGTGGCGTAGTTAGATCAGTATTTTCGGTGGTGGGCGCAGTGGTAGAATCAGGATCCACTGTTGTGTACGCCGTGGTTGAATCGGGATCTACTGTTGTCTGTGCGGTCGTAGAATCCGGGTCTACGGTTGTCGGTGCTGTTGACGGAGTAAGATCATCGGTCGCTGTTTCTGTTGTTGGATCTAATGTTGATGGGGTTGTAGTTTCATTAGGATCCAATGTTGTCGGTACTGTAGTCGGATCAGAACTAGTTGTTGACTGTGGCGTAGTTAGATCAGTATTTTCGGTGGTGGGCGCAGTGGTAGAATCAGGATCCACTGTTGTCTGCGCCGTGGTAGAATCAGGATCCACTGTTGTCTGCGCCGTGGTTGAATCGGGATCTACTGTTGTCTGTGCGGTCGTAGAATCCGGGTCTACGGTTGTCGGTGCTGTTGACGGAGTAAGATCATCGGTCGCTGTTTCTGTTGTTGGATCTAATGTTGATGGGGTTGTAGTTTCATTAGGATCCAATGTTGTCGGTACTGTAGTCGGATCAGAACCAGTTGTTGACTGTGGCGTAGTTAGATCAGAATTTTCGGTGGTGGGCGCAGTGGTAGAATCAGGATCCACTGTTGTCTGCGCCGTGGTTGAATCGGGATCTACTGTTGTCTGTGCGGTCGTAGAATCCGGGCCTACGTTTGTCGGTGCTGTTGATGGAGTAAGATCATCGGTCGCAGTTTCTGTTGTTGGATCTAATGTTGATGGGGTCGTAGTTTCATTAGGATCTAATGTTGTCGGTACTGTAGTCGGATCAGAACCAGTTGTTGACTGTGGCGTAGTTAGTTCAGTATTTTCGGTGGTGGGCGCAGTGGTAGAATCAGGATCCACTGTTGTCTGCGCCGTGGTTGAATCGGGATCTACTGTTGTCTGTGCGGTCGTAGAATCCGGGTCTACGGTTGTCGGTGCTGTAGACGGAGTAAGATCATCGGTCGCAGTTTCTGTTGTTGGATCTAATGTTGATGGGGTCGTAGTTTCATTAGGATCTAATGTTGTCGGTACTGTAGTCGGATCAGAACCAGTTGTTGACTGTGGCGTAGTTAGATCAGTATTTTCGGTGGTGGGCGCAGTGGTAGAATCAGGATCCACTGTTGTCTGCGCCGTGGTTGAATCGGGATCTACTGTTGTCTGTGCGGTCGTAGAATCCGGGTCTACGGTTGTCGGTGCTGTTGACGGAGTAAGATCATCGGTCGCTGTTTCTGTTGTTGGATCTAATGTTGATGGGGTTGTAGTTTCATTAGGATCCAATGTTGTCGGTACTGTAGTCGGATCAGAACCAGTTGTTGACTGTGGCGTAGTTAGATCAGTATTTTCGGTGGTGGGCGCAGTGGTAGAATCAGGATCCACTGTTGTCTGCGCCGTGGTTGAATCGGGATCTACTGTTGTCTGTGCGGTCGTAGAATCCGGGTCTACGGTTGTCGGTGCTGTAGACGGAGTAAGATCATCGGTCGCAGTTTCTGTTGTTGGATCTAATGTTGATGGGGTCGTAGTTTCATTAGGATCTAATGTTGTCGGTACTGTAGTCGGATCAGAACTAGTTGTTGACTGTGGCGTACTTAGATCAGTATTTTCGGTGGTGGGCGCAGTGGTAGAATCAGGATCCACTGTTGTCTGCGCCGTGGTTGAATCGGGATCTACTGTTGTCTGTGCGGTCGTAGAATCCGGGCCTACGGTTGTCGGTGCTGTTGATGGAGTAAGATCATCGGTCGCTGTTTCTGTTGTTGGATCTAATGTTGATGGGGTCGTAGTTTCATTAGGATCTAATGTTGTCGGTACTGTAGTCGGATCAGAACCAGTTGTTGACTGTGGCGTAGTTAGATCAGTATTTTCGGTGGAGGGCGCAGTGGTAGAATCAGGATCCACTGTTGTGTGCGCCGTGGTTGAATCGGGATCTACTGTTGTCTGTGCGGTCGTAGAATCCGGGTCTACGGTTGTCGGTGCTGTAGACGGAGTAAGATCATCGGTCGCAGTTTCTGTTGTTGGATCTAATGTTGATGGGGTCGTAGTTTCATTAGGATCTAATGTTGTCGGTACTGTAGTCGGATCAGAACCAGTTGTTGACTGTGGCGTAGTTAGATCAGTATTTTCGGTGGTGGGCGCAGTGGTAGAATCAGGATCCACTGTTGTGTACGCCGTGGTTGAATCGGGATCTACTGTTGTCTGTGCGGTCGTAGAATCCGGGTCTACGGTTGTCGGTGCTGTTGACGGAGTAAGATCATCGGTCGCTGTTTCTGTTGTTGGATCTAATGTTGATGGGGTTGTAGTTTCATTAGGATCCAATGTTGTCGGTACTGTAGTCGGATCAGAACCAGTTGTTGACTGTGGCGTAGTTAGATCAGTATTTTCGGTGGTGGGCGCAGTGGTAGAATCAGGATCCACTGTTGTCTGCGCCGTGGTTGAATCGGGATCTACTGTTGTCTGTGCGGTCGTAGAATCCGGGCCTACGGTTGTCGGTGCTGTTGATGGAGTAAGATCATCGATCGCTGTTTCTGTTGTTGGATCTAATGTTGATGGGGTCGTAGTTTCATTAGGATCTAATGTTGTCGGTACTGTAGTCGGATCAGAACCAGTTGTTGACTGTGGCGTAGTTAGATCAGTATTTTCGGTGGAGGGTGCAGTGGTAGAATCAGGATCCACTGTTGTGTGCGCCGTGGTTGAATCGGGATCTACTGTTGTCTGTGCGGTCGTAGAATCCGGGTCTACGGTTGTCGGTGCTGTAGACGGAGTAAGATCATCGGTCGCAGTTTCTGTTGTTGGATCTAATGTTGATGGGGTCGTAGTTTCATTAGGATCTAATGTTGTCGGTACTGTAGTCGGATCAGAACCTGTTGTTGACTGTGGCGTAGTTAGATCAGTATTTTCGGTGGTGGGCGCAGTGGTAGAATCAGGATCCACTGTTGTCTGCGCCGTGGTTGAATCGGGATCTACTGTTGTCTGTGCGGTCGTAGAATCCGGGACTACGGTTGTCGGTGCTGTAGACGGAGTAAGATCATCGGTCGCAGTTTCTGTTGTTGGATCTAATGTTGATGGGGTCGTAGTTTCATTAGGATCTAATGTTGTCGGTACTGTAGTCGGATCAGAACCAGTTGTTGACTGTGGCGTAGTTAGATCAGTATTTTCGGTGGTGGGCGCAGTGGTAGAATCAGGATCCACTGTTGTGTACGCCGTGGTTGAATCGGGATCTACTGTTGTCTGTGCGGTCGTAGAATCCGGGTCTACGGTTGTCGGTGCTGTTGACGGAGTAAGATCATCGGTCGCTGTTTCTGTTGTTGGATCTAATGTTGATGGGGTTGTAGTTTCATTAGGATCCAATGTTGTCGGTACTGTAGTCGGATCAGAACTAGTTGTTGACTGTGGCGTAGTTAGATCAGTATTTTCGGTGGTGGGCGCAGTGGTAGAATCAGGATCCACTGTTGTCTGCGCCGTGGTAGAATCAGGATCCACTGTTGTCTGCGCCGTGGTTGAATCGGGATCTACTGTTGTCTGTGCGGTCGTAGAATCCGGGTCTACGGTTGTCGGTGCTGTTGACGGAGTAAGATCATCGGTCGCTGTTTCTGTTGTTGGATCTAATGTTGATGGGGTTGTAGTTTCATTAGGATCCAATGTTGTCGGTACTGTAGTCGGATCAGAACCAGTTGTTGACTGTGGCGTAGTTAGATCAGTATTTTCGGTGGTGGGCGCAGTGGTAGAATCAGGATCCACTGTTGTCTGCGCCGTGGTTGAATCGGGATCTACTGTTGTCTGTGCGGTCGTAGAATCCGGGCCTACGTTTGTCGGTGCTGTTGATGGAGTAAGATCATCGGTCGCAGTTTCTGTTGTTGGATCTAATGTTGATGGGGTCGTAGTTTCATTAGGATCTAATGTTGTCGGTACTGTAGTCGGATCAGAACCAGTTGTTGACTGTGGCGTAGTTAGTTCAGTATTTTCGGTGGTGGGCGCAGTGGTAGAATCAGGATCCACTGTTGTCTGCGCCGTGGTTGAATCGGGATCTACTGTTGTCTGTGCGGTCGTAGAATCCGGGTCTACGGTTGTCGGTGCTGTAGACGGAGTAAGATCATCGGTCGCAGTTTCTGTTGTTGGATCTAATGTTGATGGGGTCGTAGTTTCATTAGGATCTAATGTTGTCGGTACTGTAGTCGGATCAGAACCAGTTGTTGACTGTGGCGTAGTTAGATCAGTATTTT
Organism: Pyralis farinalis; assembly: GCA_947507595.1. Classification (NCBI taxonomy): domain Eukaryota; kingdom Metazoa; phylum Arthropoda; class Insecta; order Lepidoptera; family Pyralidae; genus Pyralis; species Pyralis farinalis. Next base: position 7,638,521 of record OX382274.1, read on the forward strand.
CGGTGGTGGGCGCAGTGGTAGAATCAGGATCCACTGTTGTCTGCGCCGTGGTTGAATCGGGATCTACTGTTGTCTGTGCGGTCGTAGAATCCGGGTCTACGGTTGTCGGTGCTGTTGACGGAGTAAGATCATCGGTCGCTGTTTCTGTTGTTGGATCTAATGTTGATGGGGTTGTAGTTTCATTAGGATCCAATGTTGTCGGTACTGTAGTCGGATCAGAACCAGTTGTTGACTGTGGCGTAGTTAGATCAGTATTTTCGGTGGTGGGCGCAGTGGTAGAATCAGGATCCACTGTTGTCTGCGCCGTGGTTGAATCGGGATCTACTGTTGTCTGTGCGGTCGTAGAATCCGGGTCTACGGTTGTCGGTGCTGTAGACGGAGTAAGATCATCGGTCGCAGTTTCTGTTGTTGGATCTAATGTTGATGGGGTCGTAGTTTCATTAGGATCTAATGTTGTCGGTACTGTAGTCGGATCAGAACTAGTTGTTGACTGTGGCGTAGTTAGATCAGTATTTTCGGTGGTGGGCGCAGTGGTAGAATCAGGATCCACTGTTGTCTGCGCCGTGGTTGAATCGGGATCTACTGTTGTCTGTGCGGTCGTAGAATCCGGGCCTACGGTTGTCGGTGCTGTTGATGGAGTAAGATCATCGGTCGCTGTTTCTGTTGTTGGATCTAATGTTGATGGGGTCGTAGTTTCATTAGGATCTAATGTTGTCGGTACTGTAGTCGGATCAGAACCAGTTGTTGACTGTGGCGTAGTTAGATCAGTATTTTCGGTGGAGGGCGCAGTGGTAGAATCAGGATCCACTGTTGTGTGCGCCGTGGTTGAATCGGGATCTACTGTTGTCTGTGCGGTCGTAGAATCCGGGTCTACGGTTGTCGGTGCTGTTGATGGAGTAAGATCATCGGTCGCTGTTTCTGTTGTTGGATCTAATGTTGATGGGATTGTAGTTTCATTAGGATCCAATGTTGTCGGTACTGTAGTCGGATCAGAACCAGTTGTTGACTGTAGCGTAGTTAGTTCAGTATTTTCGGTGGTGGGCGCAGTGGTAGAATCAGGATCCACTGTTGTCTGCGCCGTGGTTGAATCGGGATCTACTGTTGTCTGTGCGGTCGTAGAATCCGGGTCTACGGTTGTCGGTGCTGTAGACGGAGTAAGATCATCGGTCGCAGTTTCTGTTGTTGGATCTAATGTTGATGGGGTCGTAGTTTCATTAGGATCTAATGTTGTCGGTACTGTAGTCGGATCAGAACCAGTTGTTGACTGTGGCGTAGTTAGTTCAGTATTTTCGGTGGTGGGCGCAGTGGTAGAATCAGGATCCACTGTTGTCTGCGCCGTGGTTGAATCGGGATCTACTGTTGTCTGTGCGGTCGTAGAATCCGGGTCTACGGTTGTCGGTGCTGTAGACGGAGTAAGATCATCGGTCGCAGTTTCTGTTGTTGGATCTAATGTTGATGGGGTCGTAGTTTCATTAGGATCTAATGTTGTCGGTACTGTAGTTGGATCAGAACCAGTTGTTGACTGTGGCGTAGTTAGATCAGTATTTTCGGTGGTGGGCGCAGTGGTAGAATCAGGATCCACTGTTGTGTGCGCCGTGGTTGAATCGGGATCTACTGTTGTCTGTGCGGTCGTAGAATCCGGGTCTACGGTTGTCGGTGCTGTTGACGGAGTAAGATCATCGGTCGCTGTTTCTGTTGTTGGATCTAATGTTGATGGGGTTGTAGTTTCATTAGGATCCAATGTTGTCGGTACTGTAGTCGGATCAGGACCAGTTGTTGACTGTGGCGTAGTTAGATCAGTATTTTCGGTGGTGGGCGCAGTGGTAGAATCAGGATCCACTGTTGTCTGCGCCGTGGTTGAATCGGGATCTACTGTTGTCTGTGCTGTCGTAGAATCCGGGTCTACGGTTGTCGGTGCTGTAGACGGAGTAAGATCATCGGTCGCAGTTTCTGTTGTTGGATCTAATGTTGATGGGGTCGTAGTTTCATTAGGATCTAATGTTGTCGGTACTGTAGTCGGATCAGAACCAGTTGTTGACTGTGGCGTAGTTAGATTAGTATTTTCGGTGGTGGGCGCAGTGGTAGAATCAGGATCCACTGTTGTCTGCGCCGTGGTTGAATCGGGGTCTACTGTTGTCTGTGCGGTCGTAGAATCCGGGTCTACGGTTGTCGGTGCTGTAGACGGAGTAAGATCATCGGTCGCAGTTTCTGTTGTTGGATCTAATGTTGATGGGGTCGTAGTTTCATTAGGATCTAATGTTGTCGGTACTGTAGTCGGATCAGAACCAGTTGTTGACTGTGGCGTAGTTAGATCAGTATTTTCGGTGGTGGGCGCAGTGGTAGAATCAGGATCCACTGTTGTCTGCGCCGTGGTTGAATCGGGATCTACTGTTGTCTGTGCGGTCGTAGAATCCGGGTCTACGGTTGTCGGTGCTGTTGATGGAGTAAGATCATCGATCGCTGTTTCTGTTGTTGGATCTAATGTTGATGGGGTCGTAGTTTCATTAGGATCTAATGTTGTCGGTACTGTAGTCGGATCAGAACCAGTTGTTGACTGTGGCGTAGTTAGATCAGTATTTTCGGTGGTGGGCGCAGTGGTAGAATCAGGATCCACTGTTGTCTGCGCCGTGGTTGAATCGGGATCTACTGTTGTCTGTGCGGTCGTAGAATCCGGGTCTACGGTTGTCGGTACTGTTGACGGAGTAAGATCATCGGTCGCTGTTTCTGTTGTTGGATCTAATGTTGATGGGGTTGTAGTTTCATTAGGATCCAATGTTGTCGGTACTGTAGTCGGATCAGAACCAGTTGTTGACTGTGGCGTAGTTAGATCAGTATTTTCGGTGGTGGGCGCAGTGGTAGAATCAGGATCCACTGTTGTCTGCGCCGTGGTTGAATCGGGATCTACTGTTGTCTGTGCGGTCGTAGAATCCGGGTCTACGGTTGTCGGTGCTGTAGACGGAGTAAGATCATCGGTCGCAGTTTCTGTTGTTGGATCTAATGTTGATGGGGTCGTAGTTTCATTAGGATCTAATGTTGTCGGTACTGTAGTCGGATCAGAACCAGTTGTTGACTGTGGCGTAGTTAGATCAGTATTTTCGGTGGTGGGCGCAGTGGTAGAATCAGGATCCACTGTTGTCTGCGCCGTGGTTGAATCGGGATCTACTGTTGTCTGTGCGGTCGTAGAATCCGGGCCTACGGTTGTCGGTGCTGTTGATGGAGTAAGATCATCGGTCGCTGTTTCTGTTGTTGGATCTATTGTTGATGGGGTCGTAGTTTCATTAGGATCTAATGTTGTCGGTACTGTAGTCGGATCAGAACCAGTTGTTGACTGTGGCGTAGTTATATCAGTATTTTCGGTGGTGGGCGCAGTGGTAGAATCAGGATCCACTGTTGTCTGCGCCGTGGTTGAATCGGGATCTACTGTTGTCTGTGCGGTCGTAGAATCCGGGCCTACGGTTGTCGGTGCTGTTGATGGAGTAAGATCATCGGTCGCTGTTTCTGTTGTTGGATCTAATGTTGATGGGGTCGTAGTTTCATTAGGATCTAATGTTGTCGGTACTGTAGTCGGATCAGAACCAGTTGTTGATTGTGGCGTAGTTAGATCAGTATTTTCGGTGGTGGGCGCAGTGGTAGAATCAGGATCCACTGTTGTCTGCGCCGTGGTTGAATCGGGATCTACTGTTGTCTGTGCGGTCGTAGAATCCGGGACTACGGTTGTCGGTGCTGTAGACGGAGTAAGATCATCGGTCGCAGTTTCTGTTGTTGGATCTAATGTTGATGGGGTCGTAGTTTCATTAGGATCTAATGTTGTCGGTACTGTAGTCGGATCAGAACCAGTTGTTGACTGTGGCGTAGTTAGATCAGTATTTTCGGTGGTGGGCGCAGTGGTAGAATCAGGATCCACTGTTGTGTGCGCCGTGGTTGAATCGGGATCTACTGTTGTCTGTGCGGTCGTAGAATCCGGGTCTACGGTTGTCGGTGCTGTTGACGGAGTAAGATCATCGGTCGCTGTTTCTGTTGTTGGATCTAATGTTGATGGGGTTGTAGTTTCATTAGGATCCAATGTTGTCGGTACTGTAGTCGGATCAGGACCAGTTGTTGATTGTGGCGTAGTTAGATCAGTATTTTCGGTGGTGGGCGCAGTGGTAGAATCAGGATCCACTGTTGTCTGCGCCGTGGTTGAATCGGGATCTACTGTTGTCTGTGCTGTCGTAGAATCCGGGTCTACGGTTGTCGGTGCTGTAGACGGAGTAAGATCATCGGTCGCAGTTTCTGTTGTTGGATCTAATGTTGATGGGGTCGTAGTTTCATTAGGATCTAATGTTGTCGGTACTGTAGTCGGATCAGAACCAGTTGTTGACTGTGGCGTAGTTAGATCAGTATTTTCGGTGGTGGGCGCAGTGGTAGAATCAGGATCCACTGTTGTCTGCGCCGTGGTTGAATCGGGATCTACTGTTGTCTGTGCGGTCGTAGAATCCGGGTCTACGGTTGTCGGTGCTGTTGATGGAGTAAGATCATCGGTCGCTGTTTCTGTTGTTGGATCTAATGTTGATGGGGTCGTAGTTTCATTAGGATCTAATGTTGTCGGTACTGTAGTCGGATCAGAACCAGTTGTTGACTGTGGCGTAGTTAGATCAGTATTTTCGGTGGTGGGCGCAGTGGTAGAATCAGGATCCACTGTTGTCTGCGCCGTGGTTGAATCGGGATCTACTGTTGTCTGTGCGGTCGTAGAATCCGGGTCTACGGTTGTCGGTGCTGTAGACGGAGTAAGATCATCGGTCGCAGTTTCTGTTGTTGGATCTAATGTTGATGGGGTCGCAGTTTCATTAGGATCTAATGTTGTCGGTACTGTAGTCGGATCAGAACCAGTTGTTGACTGTGGCGTAGTTAGATCAGTATTTTCGGTGGTGGGCGCAGTGGTAGAATCAGGATCCACTGTTGTCTGCGCCGTGGTTGAATCGGGATCTACTGTTGTCTGTGCGGTCGTAGAATCCGGGTCTACGGTTGTCGGTGCTGTTGATGGAGTAAGATCATCGGTCGCTGTTTCTGTTGTTGGATCTAATGTTGATGGGGTCGTAGTTTCATTAGGATCTAATGTTGTCGGTACTGTAGTCGGATCAGAATCAGTTGTTGACTGTGGCGTAGTTAGATCAGTATTTTCGGTGGTGGGCGCAGTGGTAGAATCAGGATCCACTGTTGTCTGCGCCGTGGTTGAATCGGGATCTACTGTTGTCTGTGCGGTCGTAGAATCCGGGCCTACGGTTGTCGGTGCTGTTGATGGAGTAAGATCATCGGTCGCTGTTTCTGTTGTTGGATCTAATGTTGATGGGGTCGTAGTTTCATTAGGATCTAATGTTGTCGGTACTGTAGTCGGATCAGAACCAGTTGTTGACTGTGGCGTAGTTAGATCAGTATTTTCGGTGGTGGGCGCAGTGGTAGAATCAGGATCCACTGTTGTGTGCGCCGTGGTTGAATCGGGATCTACTGTTGTCTGTGCGGTCGTAGAATCCGGGTCTACGGTTGTCGGTGCTGTTGATGGAGTAAGATCATCGGTCGCTGTTTCTGTTGTTGGATCTAATGTTGATGGGGTCGTAGTTTCATTAGGATCTAATGTTGTCGGTACTGTAGTCGGATCAGAACCAGTTGTTGACTGTGGCGTAGTTAGATCAGTATTTTCGGTGGTGGGCGCAGTGGTAGAATCAGGATCCACTGTTGTCTGCGCCGTGGTTGAATCGGGATCTACTGTTGTCTGTGCGGTCGTAGAATCCGGGTCTACGGTTGTCGGTGCTGTAGACGGAGTAAGATCATCGGTCGCAGTTTCTGTTGTTGGATCTAATGTTGATGGGGTCGCAGTTTCATTAGGATCTAATGTTGTCGGTACTGTAGTCGGATCAGAACCAGTTGTTGACTGTGGCGTAGTTAGATCAGTATTTTCGGTGGTGGGCGCAGTGGTAGAATCAGGATCCACTGTTGTCTGCGCCGTGGTTGAATCGGGATCTACTGTTGTCTGTGCGGTCGTAGAATCCGGGTCTACGGTTGTCGGTGCTGTTGATGGAGTAAGATCATCGGTCGCTGTTTCTGTTGTTGGATCTAATGTTGATGGGGTCGTAGTTTCATTAGGATCTAATGTTGTCGGTACTGTAGTCGGATCAGAATCAGTTGTTGACTGTGGCGTAGTTAGATCAGTATTTTCGGTGGTGGGCGCAGTGGTAGAATCAGGATCCACTGTTGTCTGCGCCGTGGTTGAATCGGGATCTACTGTTGTCTGTGCGGTCGTAGAATCCGGGCCTACGGTTGTCGGTGCTGTTGATGGAGTAAGATCATCGGTCGCTGTTTCTGTTGTTGGATCTAATGTTGATGGGGTCGTAGTTTCATTAGGATCTAATGTTGTCGGTACTGTAGTCGGATCAGAACCAGTTGTTGACTGTGGCGTAGTTAGATCAGTATTTTCGGTGGTGGGCGCAGTGGTAGAATCAGGATCCACTGTTGTGTGCGCCGTGGTTGAATCGGGATCTACTGTTGTCTGTGCGGTCGTAGAATCCGGGTCTACGGTTGTCGGTGCTGTTGACGGAGTAAGATCATCGGTCGCTGTTTCTGTTGTTGGATCTAATGTTGATGGGGTTGTAGTTTCATTAGGATCCAATGTTGTCGGTACTGTAGTCGGATCAGAACCAGTTGTTGACTGTGGCGTAGTTAGATCAGTATTTTCGGTGGTGGGCGCAGTGGTAGAATCAGGATCCACTGTTGTCTGCGCCGTGGTTGAATCGGGATCTACTGTTGTCTGTGCGGTCGTAGAATCCGGGTCTACGGTTGTCGGTGCTGTAGACGGAGTAAGATCATCGGTCGCAGTTTCTGTTGTTGGATCTAATGTTGATGGGGTCGTAGTTTCATTAGGATCTAATGTTGTCGGTACTGGAGTCGGATCAGAACCAGTTGTTGACTGTGGCGTAGTTAGATCAGTATTTTCGGTGGTGGGCGCAGTGGTAGAATCAGGATCCACTGTTGTCTGCGCCGTGGTTGAATCGGGATCTACTGTTGTCTGTGCGGTCGTAGAATCCGGGCCTACGGTTGTCGGTGCTGTTGATGGAGTAAGATCATCGGTCGCTGTTTCTGTTGTTGGATCTAATGTTGATGGGGTCGTAGTTTCATTAGGATCTAATGTTGTCGGTACTGTAGTCGGATCAGAACCAGTTGTTGATTGTGGCGTAGTTAGATCAGTATTTTCGGTGGTGGGCGCAGTGGTAGAATCAGGATCCACTGTTGTCTGCGCCGTGGTTGAATCGGGATCTACTGTTGTCTGTGCGGTCGTAGAATCCGGGACTACGGTTGTCGGTGCTGTAGACGGAGTAAGATCATCGGTCGCAGTTTCTGTTGTTGGATCTAATGTTGATGGGGTCGTAGTTTCATTAGGATCTAATGTTGTCGGTACTGTAGTCGGATCAGAACCAGTTGTTGACTGTGGCGTAGTTAGATCAGTATTTTCGGTGGTGGGCGCAGTGGTAGAATCAGGATCCACTGTTGTCTGCGCCGTGGTTGAATCGGGATCTACTGTTGTCTGTGCGGTCGTAGAATCCGGGTCTACGGTTGTCGGTGCTGTTGACGGAGTAAGATCATCGGTCGCTGTTTCTGTTGTTGGATCTAATGTTGATGGGGTTGTAGTTTCATTAGGATCCAATGTTGTCGGTACTGTAGTCGGATCAGGACCAGTTGTTGATTGTGGCGTAGTTAGATCAGTATTTTCGGTGGTGGGCGCAGTGGTAGAATCAGGATCCACTGTTGTCTGCGCCGTGGTTGAATCGGGATCTACTGTTGTCTGTGCGGTCGTAGAATCCGGGTCTACGGTTGTCGGTGCTGTAGACGGAGTAAGATCATCGGTCGCAGTTTCTGTTGTTGGATCTAATGTTGATGGGGTCGTAGTTTCATTAGGATCTAATGTTGTCGGTACTGTAGTCGGATCAGAACCAGTTGTTGACTGTGGCGTAGTTAGATCAGTATTTTCGGTGGTGGGCGCAGTGGTAGAATCAGGATCCACTGTTGTCTGCGCCGTGGTTGAATCGGGATCTACTGTTGTCTGTGCGGTCGTAGAATCCGGGTCTACGGTTGTCGGTGCTGTTGACGGAGTAAGATCATCGGTCGCTGTTTCTGTTGTTGGATCTAATGTTGATGGGGTTGTAGTTTCATTAGGATCCAATGTTGTCGGTACTGTAGTCGGATCAGGACCAGTTGTTGATTGTGGCGTAGTTAGATCAGTATTTTCGGTGGTGGGCGCAGTGGTAGAATCAGGATCCACTGTTGTCTGCGCCGTGGTTGAATCGGGATCTACTGTTGTCTGTGCTGTCGTAGAATCCGGGTCTACGGTTGTCGGTGCTGTAGACGGAGTAAGATCATCGGTCGCAGTTTCTGTTGTTGGATCTAATGTTGATGGGGTCGTAGTTTCATTAGGATCTAATGTTGTCGGTACTGTAGTCGGATCAGAACCAGTTGTTGACTGTGGCGTAGTTAGATCAGTATTTTCGGTGGTGGGCGCAGTGGTAGAATCAGGATCCACTGTTGTCTGCGCCGTGGTTGAATCGGGATCTACTGTTGTCTGTGCGGTCGTAGAATCCGGGTCTACGGTTGTCGGTGCTGTAGACGGAGTAAGATCATCGGTCGCAGTTTCTGTTGTTGGATCTAATGTTGATGGGGTCGTAGTTTCATTAGGATCTAATGTTGTCGGTACTGTAGTCGGATCAGAACCAGTTGTTGACTGTGGCGTAGTTAGATCAGTATTTTCGGTGGTGGGTGCAGTGGTAGAATCAGGATCCACTGTTGTCTGCGCCGTGGTTGAATCGGGATCTACTGTTGTCTGTGCGGTCGTAGAATCCGGGTCTACGGTTGTCGGTGCTGTTGATGGAGTAAGATCATCGATCGCTGTTTCTGTTGTTGGATCTAATGTTGATGGGGTCGTAGTTTCATTAGGATCTAATGTTGTCGGTACTGTAGTCGGATCAGAACCAGTTGTTGACTGTGGCGTAGTTAGATCAGTATTTTCGGTGGTGGGCGCAGTGGTAGAATCAGGATCCACTGTTGTCTGCGCCGTGGTTGAATCGGGATCTACTGTTGTCTGTGCGGTCGTAGAATCCGGGTCTACGGTTGTCGGTACTGTTGACGGAGTAAGATCATCGGTCGCTGTTTCTGTTGTTGGATCTAATGTTGATGGGGTTGTAGTTTCATTAGGATCCAATGTTGTCGGTACTGTAGTCGGATCAGAACCAGTTGTTGACTGTGGCGTAGTTAGATCAGTATTTTCGGTGGTGGGCGCAATGGTAGAATCAGGATCCACTGTTGTCTGCGCCGTGGTTGAATCGGGATCTACTGTTGTCTGTGCGGTCGTAGAATCCGGGTCTACGGTTGTCGGTGCTGTAGACGGAGTAAGATCATCGGTCGCAGTTTCTGTTGTTGGATCTAATGTTGATGGGGTCGTAGTTTCATTAGGATCTAATGTTGTCGGTACTGTAGTCGGATCAGAACCAGTTGTTGACTGTGGCGTAGTTAGATCAGTATTTTCGGTGGTGGGCGCAGTGGTAGAATCAGGATCCACTGTTGTCTGCGCCGTGGTTGAATCGGGATCTACTGTTGTCTGTGCGGTCGTAGAATCCGGGCCTACGGTTGTCGGTGCTGTTGATGGAGTAAGATCATCGGTCGCTGTTTCTGTTGTTGGATCTATTGTTGATGGGGTCGTAGTTTCATTAGGATCTAATGTTGTCGGTACTGTAGTCGGATCAGAACCAGTTGTTGACTGTGGCGTAGTTATATCAGTATTTTCGGTGGTGGGCGCAGTGGTAGAATCAGGATCCACTGTTGTCTGCGCCGTGGTTGAATCGGGATCTACTGTTGTCTGTGCGGTCGTAGAATCCGGGTCTACGGTTGTCGGTGCTGTAGACGGAGTAAGATCATCGGTCGCAGTTTCTGTTGTTGGATCTAATGTTGATGGGGTCGTAGTTTCATTAGGATCTAATGTTGTCGGTACTGTAGTCGGATCAGAACCAGTTGTTGACTGTGGCGTAGTTAGATCAGTATTTTCGGTGGTGGGCGCAGTGGTAGAATCAGGATCCACTGTTGTCTGCGCCGTGGTTGAATCGGGATCTACTGTTGTCTGTGCGGTCGTAGAATCCGGGTCTACGGTTGTCGGTGCTGTAGACGGAGTAAGATCATCGGTCGCAGTTTCTGTTGTTGGATCTAATGTTGATGGGGTCGTAGTTTCATTAGGATCTAATGTTGTCGGTACTGTAGTCGGATCAGAACCAGTTGTTGACTGTGGCGTAGTTAGATCAGTATTTTCGGTGGTGGGTGCAGTGGTAGAATCAGGATCCACTGTTGTCTGCGCCGTGGTTGAATCGGGATCTACTGTTGTCTGTGCGGTCGTAGAATCCGGGTCTACGGTTGTCGGTGCTGTTGATGGAGTAAGATCATCGGTCGCTGTTTCTGTTGTTGGATCTAATGTTGATGGGGTCGTAGTTTCATTAGGATCTAATGTTGTCGGTACTGTAGTCGGATCAGAACCAGTTGTTGACTGTGGCGTAGTTAGATCAGTATTTTCGGTGGTGGGCGCAGTGGTAGAATCAGGATCCACTGTTGTCTGCGCCGTGGTTGAATCGGGATCTACTGTTGTCTGTGCGGTCGTAGAATCCGGGTCTACGGTTGTCGGTGCTGTTGACGGAGTAAGATCATCGGTCGCTGTTTCTGTTGTTGGATCTAATGTTGATGGGGTTGTAGTTTCATTAGGATCCAATGTTGTCGGTACTGTAGTCGGATCAGGACCATTTGTTGATTGTGGCGTAGTTAGATCAGTATTTTCGGTGGTGGGCGCAGTGGTAGAATCAGGATCCACTGTTGTCTGCGCCGTGGTTGAATCGGGATCTACTGTTGTCTGTGCTGTCGTAGAATCCGGGTCTACGGTTGTCGGTGCTGTAGACGGAGTAAGATCATCGGTCGCAGTTTCTGTTGTTGGATCTAATGTTGATGGGGTCGTAGTTTCATTAGGATCTAATGTTGTCGGTACTGTAGTCGGATCAGAACCAGTTGTTGACTGTGGCGTAGTTAGATCAGTATTTTCGGTGGTGGGCGCAGTGGTAGAATCAGGATCCACTGTTGTCTGCGCCGTGGTTGAATCGGGATCTACTGTTGTCTGTGCGGTCGTAGAATCCGGGTCTACGGTTGTCGGTGCTGTAGACGGAGTAAGATCATCGGTCGCAGTTTCTGTTGTTGGATCTAATGTTGATGGGGTCGTAGTTTCATTAGGATCTAATGTTGTCGGTACTGTAGTCGGATCAGAACCAGTTGTTGACTGTGGCGTAGTTAGATCAGTATTTTCGGTGGTGGGTGCAGTGGTAGAATCAGGATCCACTGTTGTCTGCGCCGTGGTTGAATCGGGATCTACTGTTGTCTGTGCGGTCGTAGAATCCGGGTCTACGGTTGTCGGTGCTGTTGATGGAGTAAGATCATCGGTCGCTGTTTCTGTTGTTGGATCTAATGTTGATGGGGTCGTAGTTTCATTAGGATCTAATGTTGTCGGTACTGTAGTCGGATCAGAACCAGTTGTTGACTGTGGCGTAGTTAGATCAGTATTTTCGGTGGTGGGCGCAGTGGTAGAATCAGGATCCACTGTTGTCTGCGCCGTGGTTGAATCGGGATCTACTGTTGTCTGTGCGGTCGTAGAATCCGGGTCTACGGTTGTCGGTACTGTTGACGGAGTAAGATCATCGGTCGCTGTTTCTGTTGTTGGATCTAATGTTGATGGGGTCGTAGTTTCATTAGGATCTAATGTTGTCGGTACTGTAGTCGGATCAGAACCAGTTGTTGACTGTGGCGTAGTTAGATCAGTATTTTCGGTGGTGGGCGCAGTGGTAGAATCAGGATCCACTGTTGTCTGCGCCGTGGTTGAATCGGGATCTACTGTTGTCTGTGCGGTCGTAGAATCCGGGTCTACGGTTGTCGGTACTGTTGACGGAGTAAGATCATCGGTCGCTGTTTCTGTTGTTGGATCTAATGTTGATGGGGTTGTAGTTTCATTAGGATCCAATGTTGTCGGTACTGTAGTCGGATCAGAACCAGTTGTTGACTGTGGCGTAGTTAGATCAGTATTTTCGGTGGTGGGTGCAGTGGTAGAATCAGGATCCCCTGTTGTCTGCGCCGTGGTTGAATCGGGATCTACTGTTGTCTGTGCGGTCGTAGAATCCGGGTCTACGGTTGTCGGTGCTGTTGATGGAGTAAGATCATCGGTCGCTGTTTCTGTTGTTGGATCTAATGTTGATGGGGTCGTAGTTTCATTAGGATCTAATGTTGTCGGTACTGTAGTCGGATCAGAACCAGTTGTTGACTGTGGCGTAGTTAGATCAGTATTTTCGGTGGTGGGCGCAGTGGTAGAATCAGGATCCACTGTTGTCTGCGCCGTGGTTGAATCGGGATCTACTGTTGTCTGTGCGGTCGTAGAATCCGGGTCTACGGTTGTCGGTGCTGTTGACGGAGTAAGATCATCGGTCGCTGTTTCTGTTGTTGGATCTAATGTTGATGGGGTTGTAGTTTCATTAGGATCCAATGTTGTCGGTACTGTAGTCGGATCAGGACCAGTTGTTGATTGTGGCGTAGTTAGATCAGTATTTTCGGTGGTGGGCGCAGTGGTAGAATCAGGATCCACTGTTGTCTGCGCCGTGGTTGAATCGGGATCTACTGTTGTCTGTGCTGTCGTAGAATCCGGGTCTACGGTTGTCGGTGCTGTAGACGGAGTAAGATCATCGGTCGCAGTTTCTGTTGTTGGATCTAATGTTGATGGGGTCGTAGTTTCATTAGGATCTAATGTTGTCGGTACTGTAGTCGGATCAGAACCAGTTGTTGACTGTGGCGTAGTTAGATCAGTATTTTCGGTGGTGGGCGCAGTGGTAGAATCAGGATCCACTGTTGTCTGCGCCGTGGTTGAATCGGGATCTACTGTTGTCTGTGCGGTCGTAGAATCCGGGTCTACGGTTGTCGGTGCTGTAGACGGAGTAAGATCATCGGTCGCAGTTTCTGTTGTTGGATCTAATGTTGATGGGGTCGTAGTTTCATTAGGATCTAATGTTGTCGGTACTGTAGTCGGATCAGAACCAGTTGTTGACTGTGGCGTAGTTAGATCAGTATTTTCGGTGGTGGGCGCAGTGGTAGAATCAGGATCCACTGTTGTCTGCGCCGTGGTTGAATCGGGATCTACTGTTGTCTGTGCGGTCGTAGAATCCGGGTCTACGGTTGTCGGTGCTGTAGACGGAGTAATATCATCGGTCGCAGTTTCTGTTGTTGGATCTAATGTTGATGGGGTCGTAGTTTCATTAGGATCTAATGTTGTCGGTACTGTAGTCGGATCAGAACCAGTTGTTGACTGTGGCGTAGTTAGATCAGTATTTTTGGTGGTGGGTGCAGTGGTAGAATCAGGATCCACTGTTGTCTGCGCCGTGGTTGAATCGGGATCTACTGTTGTCTGTGCGGTCGTAGAATCCGGGTCTACGGTTGTCGGTGCTGTTGATGGAGTAAGATCATCGGTCGCTGTTTCTGTTGTTGGATCTAATGTTGATGGGGTCGTAGTTTCATTAGGATCTAATGTTGTCGGTACTGTAGTCGGATCAGAACCAGTTGTTGACTGTGGCGTAGTTAGATCAGTATTTTCGGTGGTGGGCGCAGTGGTAGAATCAGGATCCACTGTTGTCTGCGCCGTGGTTGAATCGGGATCTACTGTTGTCTGTGCGGTCGTAGAATCCGGGTCTACGGTTGTCGGTACTGTTGACGGAGTAAGATCATCGGTCGCTGTTTCTGTTGTTGGATCTAATGTTGATGGGGTCGTAGTTTCATTAGGATCTAATGTTGTCGGTACTGTAGTTGGATCAGAACCAGTTGTTGACTGTGGCGTAGTTAGATCAGTATTTTCGGTGGTGGGCGCAGTGGTAGAATCAGGATCCACTGTTGTCTGCGCCGTGGTTGAATCGGGATCTACTGTTGTCTGTGCGGTCGTAGAATCCGGGCCTACGGTTGTCGGTGCTGTTGATGGAGTAAGATCATCGGTCGCTGTTTCTGTTGTTGGATCTAATGTTGATGGGGTCGTAGTTTCATTAGGATCTAATGTTGTCGGTACTGTAGTCGGATCAGAACCAGTTGTTGACTGTAGCGTAGTTAGATCAGTATTTTCGGTGGTGGGCGCAGTGGTAGAATCAGGATCCACTGTTGTGTGCGCCGTGGTTGAATCGGGATCTACTGTTGTCTGTGCGGTCGTAGAATCCGGGTCTACGGTTGTCGGTGCTGTAGACGGAGTAAGATCATCGGTCGCTGTTTCTGTTGTTGGATCTAATGTTGATGGGGTCGTAGTTTCATTAGGATCTAATGTTGTCGGTACTGTAGTCGGATCAGAACCAGTTGTTGACTGTGGCGTAGTTAGATCAGTATTTTCGGTGGTGGGCGAGGTGGTAGAATCAGGATCCACTGTTGTCTGCGCCGTGGTTGAATCGGGATCTACTGTTGTCTGTGCGGTCGTAGAATCCGGGTCTACGGTTGTCGGTGCTGTAGACGGAGTAAGATCATCGGTCGCTGTTTCTGTTGTTGGATCTAATGTTGATGGGGTCGTAGCTTCATTAGGATCTAAGGTTGTCGGTACTGTAGTCGGATCTGAACCAGTTGTTGATTGTGGCGTAGTTAGATCAGTATTTTCGGTGGTGGGCGCAGTGGTAGAATCAGGATCCGCTGTTGTCTGCGCCGTGGTTGAATCGGGATCTACTGTTGTCTGTGCGGTCGTAGAATCCGGGTCTACGGTTGTCAGTGCTGTTGACGGAGTAAGATCATCGGTTGCTGTTTCTGTGGTTGGATCTAATGTTGATGAAGTTTGGTCAGTCGTTTGTAACGTAGTCGATGTGACAGTATCCGTTATTTCTGTAGTTTTTGGTGTGGTGCTATATGTGTCTTCATCTTCATAGATATTACAATCATATTCATATTCTGGAGGAGTGTATCGAAAGGAGTCAATCGCCAGGACACTGTCTTCAGCAGCCATTCCCCAGAATTGAATCTGAAATATGATGATTAATTTAAAGTTGTTTTATTTGTGTTTGTTTGCGTGTTCCTTTAGTGCCAAAGAAGATCTAGACTCTCCTATGACGACCAAATGTATCGTATGTTATCAGGAGGTGGTATCTGAATCCCAAGGAACTTTCATGAAAGAGACCATTAGTTCTTTCTGCCAATTCAGTCAGGCATTCGGCCTGAAGTAATATCGATGTAGTGTGTCGCCATATCGCCATAATATTGGCCGCTCCAAGATGAACCAAGGTGACCATAGCACTTAACTGTTTCTTATTATCCTTGATGAGTTTGATGGCGCAATGTTTAAAAATGCGACTTTGTCACCGACGCTCATGGGTTCGATTCCTACACAAGAACCTCTCTGTTTTCTTGGTCTGGATGTTTTTAAGAGAGGTAGAGCGCATCAATGTGTCCCGCTTGGGGAAGTACCTCCATCTCACAGAAAATCGCAGCTAAATAACAACTCCCTAGAGGGTTGTTTTATTCGTATTCATTATTATCCCATACTCTTTCAAGTCTGTCAAAGAAATATAAACAAGTTGAACATCCAAGGGGTGATACAGCCCTTTTTGTTTTTGGGACGCGGGGAAAAATGCGTTACGCACACCACCGGTGCCTGGGTGGCCTCCGGTGATAGTGTGGGACTCCCCGTCGGTTGTCCGACGGTATACCTACTAAACAACAGCGCGAAATGCCATCGTCCGCGTTGGTGTGGTGCCCCGGATCTGTCAGCAACAGGGCACCACTGCGACTGGCCAGCCCCTCAAAAGGGGCCGGACTTCTTCTCTCTAGGGGGCATCCCGGCAAATTGGGACAGCCCCTCCGGCGGCGGGACCATTATGGGGCCAGGTTCCCATCCTGACTCCTAGTCCCACAGGTTAGGGAGGCGGCAATAGGTGCGCGTAGCGCCTACGCCGCACTCCCGTCCGCCGTCTCCGGAGCGGGACAGCCAAGGGATCATCCTCCCTGTCCCGTTCCGCGGCCTCCTTCTGGGACATGACCGTCTCACAGAAGGAGGCCATCGCCTGCCAGGCACTGTCACTCCCGAGCATGGAGCGGACCACGCTCGGGAGCGAGAGGTCCGCGCTTCCTAGCGCTGCCGAGACCACCTGGGACACAGCTCCAAAGTGTGCTGAGCAGTGTCCTCGGCCGCGCCACAATCGTGGCAGCCTGGCTGTTCCTCCCGCCTCGCGACCCATGTCCGGTGAGCACGTGCACCATGCGGAAGGTGAGGGGTTTGCGCCTTCGACGCATCCACGCCTCCAGGACCGGGCGCAGTGCATCCGCAACACGAACTCCATACCACGGCTGCGCCAGGTCCTCCCCCCACCTCCGCATCATCTCCACATGCCCTCGCTGGCGATACCGCCCCACCTCCACCGACGTGGGGCGCTCGCCGAGACTCCTTCTTTCTGAGACAAACCCGTATACCTCGGCGAGCACCTCCGCCTCCAACTCCCAGGGCGGGTCGCCAGCGAGGGCGGTCGCGGCCGTCCAAGCTACCGCTACCGTACGGTACCCCCTTATCGCCCTCTGCGTTAAGGGGTGATACATATCAGTGTCACATTCGATGCTGAGCCAGTTACAGAAAACCCCATTTACCCTGAGCGAACAATCAAATCCTTATACAAAGACTCCAATTCCGTATCAAAATACTGTATAATACATGGATAGCGTAGACCAAAGTTACCTCGCACTCTCTTTCACACTCGACATGTTTGCATGAATTTTTGCGTTTTTTGAATTTTATAGACATATATAGAGGCGAAGCCCCCTCTATATGAGTATAAGAAAAGACGGCCACCAGTTACCGCCAGCCCCGCTGATAATGGCTCCGGTAGCGGTCAGATTATCGGCGGGGCAGAGGGTGCTAAGAATCTCTGGCTCCGACGCCGCGGCTACCACCGCAATGGATTGGTCGTGGCAACATATAACACGTGTACAATGAGAAGCGGCGAGAACATAGTGGAACTGGAAGAAGAACTAAGCAAGTTGCATTAGGATATAATAGCACTGTCTGAAGTCCGAAGACAGGTGGAGACACGGTGATCCTTAAGTCCAGCAACTTGCTTTATTACCGGGAGGACGACCGTCTGTCCCAAGGTGGTGTCGTGTTTATCGTCCGTCCCTTGTCAGCAATGTACTAAAGAGGCTGTATCGGCGTGGGTTGTGTATCTTATATGTTAGTATCTTGTAGGTTGTATATCTTAATGTGGCCCGCCATTGTGAAAATATTGACAAGGTAAATGGTGTTGGGTCTGCTATTTTAAACTGGTTCACATGTAATCATAATCTGTTGCTAAACTCAGCTAAAACCAAATGCATCTTTAGTCTTCCAAATGTGAGTTCTGCCAATACAGAAGTTCTCATTGGGAATAATAAATTCGAATTTGTTAATAACACTGTGTTTCTTGGAATTACAGTAGACTCCAAATTACAAAGGGGCCCCACATAAATAAACTAGCCGGTAAGCTCAGCTCTGCTGTACCTATATGCAGTTAAGAGAATCAGGCAATTGACGGATGTGGTTACTGCGCGCTTAGTCTATTTCAGCTACTTTCACAGCATTATGTCGTATGGTATACCGTTGTGGGGAACGGTGGCTGACATTGAGATAATTTTTATCTTACAAAAAAGAGCCATTCGCTCTATTTATAACATGGGCTCCAGAGAATCCCTCAGGGAACTGTTCAAAGAAATAAATATCCTCACTGTTACTTCTCAATATATTTATGAAAACATAATGTAAAAACTATTTCAAACTTCAGTCAAAAACTTAGAAGTAGAAATATGTATGTATATCTTCACGCCAGGTCCCCTGCGGGGTAGGCAGAGAGAACCGAGCGCCATAAGAAGTAGAAATAAGTTGTGTATATTATGTATTGTTGGTACATCGGCTTGCTAGGACTGGTAGATCTTTTCTTGTAAATTGTATTCAGTTTTTAGGGTTCCGTACCCAAAGGGTAAAACGGAACCCTATTACTGAGACTTCGCTGTCCGTCCGTCCGTCTGTCACCAGGCTGTATCTCACGAACCGTGATAGTTAGACAGCTGAAACCCGACTCGCACTTGGCCGATTTTTTTATAATAAGTTGCCTGAAACAATTCTGTCCTTTCCTGACAAGGTATTCAAAAATCGGCCAAGTGCGAGTCGGACTCGCGCACGAAGGGTTCCGTACCACTATCTATAAAAACGGCAAAAAAATCACGTTTGTTGTATGGGAGCCCCCTTAAATATTTACTTTATTCTATTTTTTAGTATTTGTTGTTATAGCGGCAACAGAAATACATCATCTGTGAAAATTTCAACTGTCTAACTATCACGGTTCATGAGATACAGCCTGGTGACAGACGGACGGACGGACGGACGGACAGCGGAGCCTCAGTAATAGGGTTCCGTTTTACCCTTTGGGTACGGAACCCTAAAAAGCACATTAAAATACTCTCCGCAGAAGGGCTTATTATAGAATTGATGAATATATAACTGACAAAGATGTCTGGAAATAATTCAGCACAGACTACCTGTCTTTAATAATTTTTAATTTCACCATTTGATATCGTTATTGTACCAATATGCTTATGTATTTTTTGTTTTTGTAATATCTAATTGACAATTTTAAAAGAGACCTATATTGGCAAGTTTCTTTCGGCATTTCTTCTTAGCCAATGGTCATTTCCGAAATGCTAGTAGATAAAAAGAGAAATAAATAAGATTCAATAAGATTATATTTCAAAAACTGTAAGACGTGTTTGTAAAAATGTAAGAAGTTCCCGCGAGGGCAAAATGGCAAATAAAGATTTTTTATCTTTATCTATCTAATCCAGAATTACTAAACGGTATTCGCTGAAAGTCATATAGGCCTACGCACTTCGATACAATCCGATGATGAGGTGGAGACTATGTATGAAAACATCTCCAAATCGATACATATATCTTAAACTCTACACAGTGCTGATGAGGCACTTCAATGCAAATCTGGGCACGTAACAGAACGATCAGTTGAAAGTGGGGTCATTTGGAATCTGACAACAAAACCAAAGAGCCCAGCTGCTGGTCGACTTCATGGAGAAGAAGGAACCCTTTATGATGAACTCCTTCTTTAAGAAGCAGTGCATCGCCAGTGGAACTTGAGTAGCCCGGTTGGTTCAACGAGAAACGAGATATACTTTATCTTGATGACCAACCGGCATTTGGTGGTAAGATAGTAAGAAGCATTTTGAACCTTATCATAAAGCAGGAAAGGTCTCACTTGGTGAAGTATATGCTCCGTCCATCTCATGCCCTAATCCAAAACCCCGAATGCTTTCAACTCGAAATTGATAATCGTTTTCAGTGCCTAGGTGATTGCATAACACCTGACGATATCAACAGCAAGCTTGTGGAAACTGTTCATACAGTGGGAGCTAAATTTCTGCAGCCTCGCCCAAAAAGAACCCAAAATGCAGAATCTCATGCAGGTCATACGTGAAATGTGGTGTATGTGGCTGCAATATTCGGCTCACACGCTAGGGTACAGACATTTGAACAGGTAGATCTCAAAATGCATGCGGCGAGAGATGCGCCAATTTAATACAAATCTTATTAAAGAGGCGATAGAGCGGAATCAAAGCTATACTACGTCGGGAGGCATACAAGCATACGACCCACCTGATGTAAAGCGGGTACCGTAGCTTATTAACGCTTGTAATTGTGCTTGCATTTGTGTTGTGTGTGTGCTTTAAGTATCACTCGCGCGATGCCTCCTCTGCTGCTTACACAGCAAATCTTTGGAAGCTAACTGGTGACCTCACTCACACGCAGGAACACAACAACCCTCTAGGGAGTTTTTATTTGGCTGCGGTATTCTGTGAGGTGGAGGTACTTCCCCTGACGGAGACGGGCAGCTTTGATGCGCCCTCCCTCTTTTAAAACATCCAGATCATGACAAACAGACATGTTTATGTACACAAATGTTTGCCTTGTGTGGGAATCGAAACTACAAGCGTTGGTGTCAAAGTCGTGTCATTCACGACTGATCCACCGAGCTCGTCAGAACTATTTTTACGAAAATTTGAGATTCTGAGTGAGACCGCTGTACACATCGTCGCTACTGATAAGCAAGAGGGCTATTAGCGTCCCAAGAGCTAAACTGACTGAACATTATACCAAAGACATTAAGGACATCAGTTTGTACGAGATTCGTATGGCTCTCTAAGAGCTTAAAAATGCGAAAGTACCGGGTGAGTACGAAATTACGGTAGAACTTTTGAAAGCGGATAGAAAATCGATACTTGTAGTCTTTCAGATGCTATTCAATTCTGTCATACACTCCAGTGAAATACCGGAAGCATGGTACAGAAGCCTGGTTATGTTGTTCTTCAAAAAGGGGGATAAGATCTTTTTAAACAACTATAGGCCGATATAGCTTCTGAACCGCGTTTATGAACTGTTTTCGAGAGCCAACACAAACCGTCTTGACGAATTCCAGCCTCTCTAATAAGCCGGATTCCGAAAAGGAAAATCACATACATACAGTCCGCCAGATTATACAGAAGACAGAAATATAATCTGCCCTTATATCTGGCATGTCTGAACTACGAAATAACCTTTGATTCCTTTGAGACATGTACAGTGTTACAGTCTCTCCAGCGCTGCCGAATTGACTATCGGTAAATCAAAGCGTTGAAGTGCTTGTACAGTAAGGGAACGATGTGTATCCGAGTACAAGACCAGACGACATACGAAATCGATACATGTGCAAAAAGGTGTAAAACGAACCGTTGTTATATTAGTATTGTCTTAGGTTTTCGCGATTGTTACACATTGAAATTAAACTATTTTTAACGGAAGTATCGCGTGTTTTATTTATTTTGTTGAAACCTGACGTTTCGAACGCTTTGCAGCGTCCGTGGTCGCAGGAAAGACTTCCTTCCGATACTTCCGTTAAAAATTGTTTAATTCAATGTGTAACAATCACGAAAACCTAAGACAAATACTAAGTGCTGTGAATTTAAGGACTTAGAAAAATTTACGTCGATTTCCAAATTATATTTCTATGTTCTTGGGACTTCAAAAATTTTAGTGAGATATATCTTAGGTTGAAGAGTGAATATTGGACAAAGTTTCCAGCAGTGTTATCTGAACTGCAAACTGAAAAAAGTGCAGGCACAATTTATGTACTGGACCACATTTATTATATCAATGCAAGCAATTTAATGCCCAGTCTCCAGAAAAAAGAAGTGAGTGTGTACAATCAAGGAGACAGTGTTTTAATTGTTTAGCACATAATCACTCTGTTAAGTTTTGCCGTCAATCAACCTGCTGTCGACGTTGTGGCAAAATATATCACTCCTTATTACATCTAGAGCGAAAACAAGAGTCAACTCCTACTGAATCCAAGGAGAATAATGAGCAGAATACTAGTGAGAGAGAAACCCAAATATTAACTCATTTTGCACAAGAGATACAATCTAAAGTCTTATTAGCTACGGCCATAGTAAAGATTAGACCAAACAATGGCTATTCTCAAATTGTACGCGCGTTAATTGATCTAGGCTCTGAGGCGTCATTGTGAATGAATCTACTGTACAAGCCTTAGGTCTAAAAAAGATGTCTGTAAATGGCCTTGTATCTAGAGTAGGAATGACACGTACACAAAGCGTGGTGTCATTCACACTTCTATAATCACTTTATAATTCATTCTCATTATCAGTAAATGCCTTCGTTTTGAGTACACTAACATCCTTTTTGCCAAATAACATAACTTTAACCACGGACGGATCCACAATTTGGAGTACCGTATAGAATTGATGTTATTTTGGGTGTTGACATTCTTAGCGAAATCATGTTAGAGGGTCTTAAGAAGCGTCCATCTGAGTGCGGTCCAATTGCACAAAACACACAATTGGGCTTGATATTATCAGGATGAATTCAAAAGACGAGGCGATCAAATCCTAGAATCATCAGCTTACATCTACAAGTGAAAGAAGATCAACTATTAAATAAGTTCTGGGAAATAGAGAGAGGACCTGAGAGTACAGAGAAAAAATGACGGCAGAAGAAATAAAGTGTGAAGAGTTTTTTGAGAAGATAACAACCAGAGATGAGGAAGGACGTTACGTTGTAAGACTACCGTTCAAAGACGTAAATCCTGAATGCTTTAAAGGTCAAACAAAAGAGATTACATTACGGAGATTTAAACTATTAGAGAAGAAAATGATAAAAAATTCAATTTTGTATGAAAACTATGAGAAAGTTATAGAAGATTACATGAAACAAGGTGACTTGGTAAAAGTATCTGACATAAATGATAACACTAGAGCAGTCTATCTTCCTCATCATGCTGTTGTGAAAGAAGATAGAGAGACAACAAAACTGCGTTGTGTTTTTGACGCGTCATGCAAGGGATCCAATAAAGTTTCTCTAAACCAGGTATGGGCAACCTTTGACATGTTGTGGGCCAAACTTTAACATGCCAATACGTTCGCGGGCCGCGTTTAAAAGTAGTGCATTTTAAAGTAGTGTTAATAATTTTTTGCGATAGATAAATAGATGTTATATAAGTCCAATTTATTAAAAAACAAAATGATATAAATGAATCAATATATAAAGTACAACATTACAATTAAATCGTTAAATTTTGAATTGTTACTAACTACGAAAGTTAAATCACAAAGTAAAAACACCGAAATCAATGAGACACTTGAGATTGAATTTGGGAAACTAATCCATCGATATTTGGATTAATTCCACTCATACAAAGACGCAAAGAATTTTCCAAATTATCATCAGTCAGTCTTGTACGATGTTTTGATTTATTAACTTTTATCAGTGAAAAGAACTGTTCACATTTATAAGTACTGCCAAACGCACAAATAAGTCTTTTTGCGAATTTTCTAAGTTGCGGAAAATTGTCTTCTTCTAGGTATTTTTTGTAGAAATCGCACAACTCCACGTCTTCAAATTTGGAGTTGAAGAGTGCGTTTTCTTGAATCTCGATCAACTCCATTTGTAAGTGAATTGGAGCATTTTGTACATTACTTTTTAGTAGTAGTAAATAAACTGAAACAGTCTTCCATGTTTTTGAAGTCGCTAATCTGTTCGAAAATTGTTCTGACAGTAACTTGAGTTCTTCAGCATAGAGTATAAGCAATATTTCATACGCAGAGAGCATGGTGAAATGGTAACTGTTACCAGACAACATCTGTGTCTCCCACAAGCGTAGTTTGTTCTGAAACGCTTTCAAATGGCTGTACAAATCATTTACTAACTGTCCTTGTTTTTGGAGTTTCAAATTTAAATCATTCAAATAGCCTGTAAGATCGACCAGAAATGCTAAGTCACATATCCATTTTGGGTCACTCAATTCAGATATTGGTTTATCTTTTATTTGCATAAAGTCTGCTATCTCATTTCTAAGCTCGTAAAACCGTTTCACCATTTTCCCTTTGCTCAGCCATTTGACTTCACAATAATATGTTACGTCGTTATATTCGGCTGATATTTCATCCAAAAACGCCTTGATCTGACGATGGTTAAGCCCTCGGGATCGAATAAAATTGATGGTTTTTACTACTACATTCATAACATTCTGCAGTCGAATGGACTTATTATTTAGTGTGTTAGTAGGTTTGTATGGGTGAAAACTTATATATACTTATATATATGTGTCTTATATGTAAAATAATTTAACTGATAAAATCTTAGGTAAGATTCTGAGAAAAATATATTTAAGCGAGGAGTTAATTATTGGAATAAGCGCGACAGAAAGTAATGAATACAAAATGCAAATGGAACAAATGCTTGCTTTAGTATTTTATTTTATTTTAGAATAAGCAAGCATTTGTTCCATTTTATTTACTAGTCAGATTTCCTGTAATAGTCTATGAACCTAGGCTTCGTTTTTTATCAGTATGATAATAAAAAAAAATAACTTTGCTCGTAGCATCACGTAGTATCAAATTGATTCCATAAGCGCGAAGAGGTTTTCGTCTTTCTTGTAGAGTACTCCCTTAATCTCTGTATTGTTGAGTCGAGACCACTGATCTTTCAAAGCGAGATTGTGCCTACACTTTGCAAGGTCATCTTGGGTTGATTTTAAGGCTTCTCTGAGGTAGTCGACTTCAAGGAGTTTTGATTCAACTACATCAATCCTTTTTGTGCAGTCATTAAATTTTTCGCTATTAAATTCACACGAGGTTTTGAGTTCTTGTATTTCATTCTTAATGGTTTTTACATCTTCAATCAGTGTAGGTAAATAAAACCCGCTTCTGTAATACCGGCGCATCCAAAATCGTACATCTTCTTACAAAAGGAGCATTGTACACCATCGTTAAAAACTGTTTTGCATTTAATGCACGTATTCATTTTAAATAATATTTATTAAAAAAAATCAAGGAAAATGTTAACGATCACTGATTTATGAGTTAACTCGAGTAACGTGTTATTCTTACTAGTGTTTAACTCTGACTCACTTATCATGGGTATGTTACCGGGAGCAGAAAAGGTAAAGCTGTATGTGCAAGATCTGGATGAATTAACCCTAGACAAAGCCGTGGAGATCGTAGGAAATATGCGAAGTGCACGCGTCGCCGTCGCTGCCAGCTCGACGACAATACTGGGAGTAGATTAGCAATTGTACAATATCGACAGAAGAGGACTCGAAAAACAAATCGATCGAGTAAAGTGAAATGTGACGTGTTTGGTTATTTTAACCATAAAACGGAAGAATGTCAAATCAAATCAAAGGACACCTGCTATGTAAAAAAGTTAATTACGTAGGCAACAGACGCGATGATCGATGGCAAAGACGACGACGGTAAGTCACATAGATACGTTACATAATATTCGATCGTTTGGAGGCGAGTCATTAGTTGAGTCGGTGTGCATTAACGGAAAAGATATAGTTTTTGAGATAGACAGTGGATCGGCAGTGACAGTCATATCACATAATTTGTATAAGTCACATTTTTCGAACGTACCATTAGCGATCGCAAAATAAAGATATTCTGATTTCTGAGACCTTCCTTAAACCGTCGTTACCCTCTACTTTATACCCAATCCCAGGATTCAGGTTAATTAGTTAAATGACAGAACTTGTACACACCCGACCGAATCTTCCAAAATGGTGGGCTTTTGTGGTGTAGCCATCTATTTGCGCGGTGACATAATGTGTAGTGTGATCTCACAGTCCCCTCCTGTCTATAAATCACCCGAGCATCTTTTTCTTGAAGTCAACCTACATCATTCGAAAGTCCTACTCGGGGTTTACTATTCTCCTTCATTGCATATCAGTTTCTTCGATTCCTTGGAATCCACTCTCACAGATCTCCGATCTCAGTATGATCACGTAGTGCTAATGGGCGACTTTAATACGTGCCTTATTAAAAATGATTGTCGCATAAACGATATGTTTCAATCGTTAGATTTACATCTCTTGCCGTTTGGCCCCACTCACTTCCCACATAATGGTCCACCATCGTTGCTTGATCTAATTATCACATTTTCTCCTGATTTAGTCGCGTATCACGGACAGTTTAATGCGTCCGCATTCTCTGCTCACGACCTTATTTTCGTCTCTCTAAAATTACGAGCACCAAAAAGGAAACATAAGATCCTTATGCTGCGGAATTACAAGGCTATTGAAAATGACGCGTTGCGGAAGGACTTCATGAAGGCTGACTGGAGCTCCGTTTTCTCTGCTACAGACCCGGATTCTAAGCTTACTGCTTTTAACTACATTTTTCTGTCAATTTACGACATACACGTTCCGGTACGGCCAGTGAAAGTAAAACATTTCACTGCGCCATGGCTTACTGAGGACATTAGGCGTTTGATGGCCAACAGAGATAGGGCCAAGATGAAATGGAGAAGGGACCCTTCCAACATCAACCACCTTAATTATGTCTCACTGCGCAATGGCTGCAATAAGCGTTGTAGGGAGGCAAGGAGAAAATTCATCCATAGCTCAGTAGAAAAATGTTCCCCGGATAAGTTATGGAGGTTTTTAAATAAAATAGGTGTTGGCAAAATGGGGTTAAATAAAGATCACAGACTAGATACAGAGGCTCTCAACAAACTCTTCAGTACAGCTACATTTAATGCATCTACTCAATCTAAATCGGCAACGTTGAGTCGTTTAAGCGCTTCTGGTAGATTAAGTCACGACCCTTTTGAGCTAGGATTAAATACGGCGGATGAGGTAAAGAAATATATTGGCTCCATCAAATCTAAGTCAGTGGGTAGTGATGACATAGGTCTGTCAATGGTCGAGCCAATTACGAATACAATAGCACTCATTATAGCCGACATTATAAATTGCTCTTTATCCTCCGGCATATTCCCGGGATTGTGGAAGCGTGGCCATGTGATTCCTCTTCCTAAAAAATCCAATCCTTCCTCCTTCGGTGATTTTCGACCTATTACTATCCTACCGTTTCTTTCTAAAGTCTTGGAGCACTTTGTGCACCAACGACTTTCTAGATACCTTGCTCTAAATAATCTATTGAGTCAGCATCAATCTGGATTTCGTACCGGTCACATCACTGTTTCAGCACTTATCAATATCACCGACGATATTCGTAAAAATATTGACAATACACTTCTTACTCTTCTCGTATTACTTGACTTCTCTAATGCTTTCAATATGGTCGATTATGATATTTTGCTGGCGGCACTTCGTCAATTAAATTTCTCATCTGCTTCTCTCTCTTGGTTTCAATCTTATTACTCTGATCGTCTTCAATTGGTAAAGTTGAATGAAAACATGTCCGACTGGTGCGAGGTCATGGCTGGGGTCCCTCAGGGTAGTGTACTTTCACCTGTCCTTTTCTCCATCTTCATCAACGGTATCACGTCATGTCTAGCCTCTTCGTTTCATCTGTACGCAGATGACGTACAAATATACGCTGCTGCCTCTCTTCAAAACTTCACAAAGGCTATTAATTTTATTAATTCTGACCTTCGAGCAATTAGCGAGTGGGCTGGGAACTTTGGCTTAAAAATCAACGCAGCGCAATCTCAAAGTATAGTAATAGGTAGTCCCTACTTTATTTCATTGTTTCAATCTGGTGCATTTCCTAAGGTCGTTTGCAGTGGCACAGTATAATACCTTATTGCTCTACGGTAAGGAACCTGGGAATTGTCATGGACCAGACACTCTCATGGGGGCCTCACATCAATGAAATAAGTCGCAAAATTTTCATCTCGCTACATTCATTGAGACGCCTTCAAAACTTTCTTCCTGTGGAGACCTAAGCGATGCTGGCTCGTTCCCTTCTCCTACCCCTTATTGACTATGCCGACGTAGCCTTTCTTGACCCTTCTGAAGAATTACTGGATAAATTAGACAGACTTCAAAATCAGGCAATTCGATATGTTTTTGGTCTTCGTAAATATGATCATATCTCTCAGTTTCGGCAGCAGCTTAACTGGCTACCTATAAGGCAACGTCGCAACATACACATTCTCACCTCTATATACAATACACTTTTCAATCCCTCTTCTCCAATATATCTCCGGGAGAGGTTTCATTTTCGGAAAGTCGACGAACGCTTAAGACGTAGCGGAAATCCATTACTGAAGGTCCCAGTCACACCTACAAATACTTTTTGGCACTCATATACGGTACAAGCTGCACAAATGTGGAATGCACTTCCTCTGGAAATCAGGCTTTCACAGACTGTGAGCTCCTTTAAAATTAAATTAAACAAGCTCTATGGTACTCCCGCACCGATTTGAGGTTGGGTAGGTTGTAATTATGTAGTTATTGTTTATTTATGTGTACCAGTTTTATATATATAATATTATTATATATAATGTGTGTATTCGTTATTTATTTTATTCATTTTTTTTTGTTTTGTTTTATAAAATAAGGTTGTTTATTGTATGAAATGTCTTATTAATATATACTCTCTTCGATCTCTTTTTCTCACCGCCGTTCATTGCTCCATTCAGGAACTCTAAAGCAATGGTTGGCTGGAAGAGATTCCTTAAAGGAATAAGCCCGCCTTTGCAAATCATGTAATTCTTACACTTGTAATTATATTTTGTTAATAATGCAATAAAGTTATATAAACAAACAAACAAAGATTGATAAGCTATACCGGCGAGGTACTCGGGTGTGCGGGGCGCACGTTCATGTCGGTAGCGTGGCGAGGCGCTGGTTACGAGTTACCGGTGCATGTGGTGCGCGGCGGTGGTCCGCAGGTGTTTTCTGGTAAATTGGGTCGCTTTAACAAGCATAAGGTCAAGTTGACCCTTAAAGATGATGCTAAGCCTATATTTTTTAAGGCACGACCCATGCCGTTTGCGTGGCGCGATAAAGTCGATAGGGAAATCGATAGACTGGTCTGCGTCTCCCATAGTGCCCGTTTTGAAGCGTAATGGTTCCGTCCGTATAGAATAGAATACTTTTTATTGCACCAATAACAAATGCATACAGAACACACGTAAAAAGAAAATAAATGTACAATAGGCGGTGTTATCGCTAAAGCGATCTCTTCCACACAACCATGCGATCGTCGTCGATTATTCTGTGAGCATCAATAAGCAATTGGTCGTGAATCAATACCCGTTCTACGATTAATGAGTTGTTCACTAAACTACACGGCGCCGCGGCGGTAAACAATTCACGAAATTAGATTTATCAATGGCGTATAAACAATTTGTTTTAGATGACGAATCACAGATATTCACATGCATCAATACACATCGCGGTCTTTTTTTTTTATACCAGACTTGTGTTCAGACTAAGTAGCGCTACTGCCGTTTTCCAACGAGCCATGGAGAGCTTGTTGGAGGGTAAGGCCGGCATGCTGTGTCTGCTCGATGACGTATTGATCACCGGCAGGGACCGCGCCGAGCATTTGCAAAGGCTACACCAAGTTGCAACGTCTACAAGACGCGGGCCTCGTATTACAAAACGAAAAATGCGAATACATCAAAGATGAAATCAGTTATCTAGGCTACGTAATTAACAAAGACGGATATATAAAACCGGCCGAAAAAATTAGAGCGATATTACAAGTTCCAGTGCCCCCGAATGTAAACCAACGTCACTTGGGACTCTCAAACTACGAGTATAATAGATGTTTTGTACCGGACGCGTCTACCATTCTAGCTCCCCTGTACGAACTTTTAAAAAAGGGTGTTAAATGGCGCCGGACTAAAGTAGAAAACGAGTCATTCCTTAAAATAAAAAATAATCTAATATCGGATCAAGTTCTCGCTCATTTCAATCCAAAGGCAAAAATAATATTAACGGTAGATGCATCATGTATTTTGTCACAGACAGATAGCGACAATCAGAAAAAACTGATCCCATACGCGTCACGTACATTAAATAGCGCAGAGAAACGATACTCGCAAATTCAAAAAGAAGCAACTGCCATAATAATTGGTGTACGCCGATTCCACCAGTATTTATTGGCAGAGCTGCGATAGCCAGCGGAGCCACATTACCCTCAAAATTGCCGTTTGGGGTAGACTGATGTCATCCAGCTAGCGTTTAGACGGTAATAGTGAGAAACTCCAAAATCGACACACTAATAGCTAACATATTGTAGTTTTGTATCCTTTAATTTGAAATTTAA
Source organism: Pyralis farinalis (assembly GCA_947507595.1). Taxonomy (NCBI): domain Eukaryota; kingdom Metazoa; phylum Arthropoda; class Insecta; order Lepidoptera; family Pyralidae; genus Pyralis; species Pyralis farinalis. Next base: position 7,668,167 of record OX382274.1, read on the forward strand.
ATGTTCGTTGGTGAGGAAGAACGGTCCAAAATCGTTCCAATTAGAAAAAAAAAACATATCAGAAAACGTATGGCCGGCCACTCTGCAGTGCAGAGTCTGTACTGCACTCCCATCAACAGAAAAAGTAACAGCACTCGTCGCTAGATGTCATACAGGGTTCCATATATTTTAAAAAAATTAAAAATAAAATATTTAAATATTTTTTAAATTTAAAAAATATCAGCTCTGCCTACACAGCTTGCTGTTATTTACTAGTATAGAAGGTCCACCCCGTTCATACTGGGAACCGATCATAAGCCACTTCTCTCCATATTCGGGCCGCATAAAGGTATCCCGGAGGTATCAAAATCATACATACATTAACAAATTTCGAGCGCGTTGAATAATCTTGGGATTCACTCGAGTTGTCTAATACAGCTAGAGAAGACGCAGCACTCCAGAACGCATCTTTACTTTTTCCTCGGGAATCACTTCAACTGCCGTCGTCGTCACTGTCCAACACGGCAATCCATGCTCCTGCGTCAGAGGAGGGAAGTGAGACTTGCACACCGGACGTTCCATCCGGCGATGTTGAGCTTGTCTCTGCGACTACTCCTTAGGAGCCGGATTGCGTGCAACGAGGTACAGCGCCTACAGACACCGCAGAATTGCAGCATCCCGTGCAGTCCGACGAAGACGACTTTCACGAGGCTGAAGGCAGTGAGACGCCATCACCAACCGCCGAGATATCCGTTACAGTTATGGTCGCTGTTCGCTCTATCGTACACTCTCTTCTCTACTCGATAGTTGCATGGAAATATTTGTTTAAACTATGAAGCACTTGTTATACTTTGCAAGCTATTTTGTTCTGTGGTATGTTTTTTTTATAGAACGTCTGAAGGCATACAAGCATACAGTCCACCTGGTTTAAACGGTTACCGTGGCCAATGAACGCTCGCAATGCAATTGAATCTCTGCCAAACGCAGCAACCGGTTAAGCAAAGATTGTGGCTGATGTCGCAACAGACGACACGGCTCATTAGCTCGAAAACAAAAAGTATAGGATACAATGTGCAAAGGTGCAATCGCATGAGCCAAAACTGGCCACCCAAATGGTTAGAACGTAATATTTCCACCGTTCAGGTACGGCACGAGGCGCCTGACGAAGGCTTATAGCAATAACTCGCCAATACGGGTAGGTACGAGTATTATAACTTGCCCCGACACTTTATTTTGCATGTATGTAAAATCCAAAAAGAATGCCTGTGAGAACCGACGGTGCATCGTCTCACAGGTATATCTTACCCTTTGGTTGTATTCTGAAACCAGAACAAGTTGCTCTGTCCATGTGTTGTTGTTTTTGTATGTCCAATTGTAGTCTCATAAGTTACTTGTCTGCATCCATAAATACTGTGTAATTATGGAAACAAACAAGCAAAAAAACTGAGCGCACGAACCACTGACTGACTCGTTGCACATCCCTCTCATTGTTTGTATTGTTATTTATTTTGCTGCGGTTTTCTATGAGGTGAGGATGCACATTCCAAGTCGGGCTACTTATGTGCGTCCTACCACTCATAGAAGTGTTGCCGCGTTCTGTTTACAACAGGCGTTTTGTCTAACACTTCAGTTCCGTGGTGTTTTTGTGCAATTGCTTCAAAAAAGGAGTGTAACGTTTTTCAGGTTAAATTTAATTCAGGTCAAGTATATTTTTGAGTGTCTTTATATGTCTTTATGTGTCTTTATATATCGATGCATGAGAGCTCGATGGCATTGTTACGCGTGTCATTCTAACTAAACACGCAGGTTAAGTAACGTTGACCGCGATCTATATATAGATGGATTTATCTATCTCGAGTTTCTCCGTGCTTCAGAGGGCACGTTAAGCCGTCGGTCCCGGCTGTTGTTGATAGATGACAGTTGTTAAGTTAAGTCAGAGGCCCTCGGGCGGCTTGAAAGCACTGGCCTCTGCCAATCTGCATTTGAGAAGCGTGGTGGAGTATGCTCTAAACCCCTTCGGTTGAAGTGAGACCCGTATCCCTGCAGTGGGATGAGTAAGGGTTGATGTCGCTATTACAACATAGCTACCAATCTCCTTAATGGATTTAGATGTACGAGGTATTGTTAAAATTCTTAAGTTATCCTGAGTAACATAGGCTGTATGACTTCATAATAAAAATAAATAAAAAAATAATAAAAGTATTCGCTCTCGCTGCCATCTCTGCGATGCCCCGATGACTCACTGGCGCATAGGTCGTAGGAGAAAACCGATCTTATTGCCAGCTTCTTTGCGGCTAACTCCCGGATCACAAACCACCTACAATACCCTCCAGTGGATCCGTTATGCCTGATATCACGCGATGCCACCTCTGCTGCTAACACAGCAACACTATAGGAGCTCATTGGTGGAGAGTGGAGGTGGAAGTCTGGAGGGTTGCCAGAGAGTTGTTATTTGGCTGTGGTTTTCTGTGAGGTGGAGGTACTTTCCCCGACGGGCTGTTTTATTGCGCACTACCTCTCTTAAAACACCGAGACCAACAGACATGTCCATGCACACAAATGTTTGTCTTGTGTGGGAATCGACCCCACGAGCGTTAGTATCAAAGTCGCGTCATTTACGACTGAGTCACCGAGCTCGTTAATATAGAAGAATTTCTTTTTTGAAGTGATTTCAGAAGCAATAAAAGCATTGCGTAGCTGACCCGTAATAGAGTGTCTGTAATATTCCATGATTAGTTCCAATTTTGGATTTTGAAGTGGTGTTGTTATACGAGCTTTTTCAGCCTCTTCCACTTGTACGATAAGACTTAAGTATTTATATAATCTCATTCGGTAATATTCTAATTATGAAATGAAATACAGAATTTTATTGGTATATTTTATTTACATACTTCTTTAAGAAAATTAAAAAATTAAATTAAAGCATTATTCTCCTAACAAAACAATGCTTTAAAACATTTTTTTAATTATTAAAGTACATGTGTCCCGACCAAGGAGGTTTCAATTCAATTTAAGTACACATTTTCTGTGGTGAGCAACGCGCATGTGTGCTGGATCCGAGCCAATAAACCAATAACAGACTTTTTCCATTTTGGCGCTATTTCGTACATACGAATTTGAGTAATATTTTGTTGGATAAAACTTTAGTAAAAAATGTCAAGCAACACCGATGATACTGATGAAAATTTAACTCCACCTGACATTCTAGAAACAGCCAAGAAACTGACGAATAGTCTTTTGCCAGAAAAATCAAGAAAAGCGTACGACAAATGTTACCAAGACTTTATAACTAGGAAAATGAACAAAAAGGCTAACTCATTTTCCGAAAACGTTTTGTTAGCCTACTTTCAAGAGTTATCGGATAACTTTAAGTGTTCGTCCTTATGGTCTAAATATTCTATGATTAAAAGTACACTGAGTATTTACAACGAAATTGATATTACCAAATATTCAAAACGTGTATCATTTCTGAAACGTAAATCGCAAGGATATAAAGGGAAGGAAGCCAAGACATTTTCAGCTGAACACTTAAATAAATTTTTAAATGAAGCGCCCGATCAATTATATCTTTCAACGAAGGTAAGAAGTATTGATTTATTAAATAGATAAATAAAAGTTAAATAGAATATATTAGTTACTAAACGCCATCTCACTAAGTAATGGCTTTATACATAGATATTTACTGGCTTCATATTACTTAAGTACTTATAATATTGTTACAGATTGCACTAATATTTGGAATAATGGGTGCCTGCCGAAGACAGGAATTATAGAACATTAAATTCAAAGACGTCGAAGTTTTCGAATCATCAATTTTAGTTAAAATTTGGAACACAAAAAACAAAATAGACCGATCTTTTACCATAACGGGCAAATATTACCAATTATGTAAACAATACATAGAACTGCGACCAAATTCATGTAGCAATCCTTCCTTCTTTTTGAATTACATATCTGGGAAATGCACCCAACAAAGAGTTGGTATTAACAAATTTGGAATGTTGGGTAAAACGATAGCCAGTTATCTTAATCTTCCAAACTCAGATTCGTACACGGGACATTGCTTCCGCAGAACTTCTGCAACCTTACTAATCGATGCTGGCGGAGACATAACAGCACTAAAGCGTCACGGAGGGTGGAAGTCAACAACAGCTGCAGAAGGCTACATAGACGATTCTATAACTAAATCTTAGTATCCAATTCGATACTCAATTCCATAGAAAATAATAAAAATGAAATTAATATAAAAATTCCATTGTCAACCCCGACAACGACTAGTTCTTATAGCGCCCCCAGCCTGTTATTCAGGTTCAGTTTCATAATTGCAATATTTAAAATGTGAATAATTATTATAATAAATAATTTGTTTCTTTTATATTGCATTTTATTTAATGTAGCTACCTATAGCCATGAGATTAAATAAAGTAGTGTATGCAACTGCATATAATCAGATATTAAAACACTCGTGTAATCTTATTTAGAAACTCGCCTGCGGCTCGTTTCAAAAAACTACACTCATGTTTTAATACCCTCTATTATATGACAGTTGCATAAACTACTATTATCCTTCGTATCAATTTTTTTTTACATTTTCATTTTGCAAAATTTCTTTTAAAAACCGACCTCTCCAGGCTAATTGATGAATACTAGACAATGGCCCGTCCGAAAACAAATTTAAAAAAAAAAATTGAGATGAAAATATAACACTTTTCACATATTGGGGTAAAATTTCTTCTTCGGCTCTGTTTATCTAAGAGTCGGCCTAGGAAAACTTTCATTAGTAAATATATTCATACTATGTGTATGTGGACAACAAGCGTACGGCGTATGAACACTTGCAACACCAGAGCGTAGAGGCATCACTTGTGCATCGCTGACTCAACAGTCGTGTATTTTATCATACATTCATCCTATACATAGTATTTGTACATGCATGTAACCTATATACTATATGTGTGTAGTTACCGCGCCACAAACTCTTGGGATATGGTACTAGACAGAATGACATTAACAGACTTTCCGTTTTGGAAATGGTCCATTACTTAAATTACAGCTAGTATCAATACGGTAGACAAAAAAAAAGGTAATGGAAATTGGTGTAAACAGTAATTAGTGTACATACCAGATAATTTGCGGCGGCCATCCCTTGTAATGTAAATTGAATCTTTTCCCACCGCAGTTGCGGGAAGCCTGGATTCTCGTGGTTGAACCAGGAGTAGTGTGGAACGTTGTCTTCAGTCATAACCATAACAGTCAAGAAGTCATTGTCTGACGCGAAATTCATGAACACATTTATTTCAATTTCACCCCCCGTTTCCATTTCAAAATTGTACGATATGCAACTCGATAATATCTGCGGAGATATGAAGGTATCACTCGCTTCATTGTACTGTGGTATACTGGAGGAGTTGTAATTGGCTAATATCCATTCGCTGAATCCAGGTGCACACACATCCCCGGTGTAGTCAATCCCATCTTCAAAGTCAAGAGTGATACAATCGTCTTCACGAGCACTGCACATACAAAGTAGTAAAAATATTAGGAATACTTTACGAATTTCCATTTTTTTTAATCAATTGTTACATCCTGAACGGACACCATTATTCTTACAGCAACGTTGAAATGCAAATGTTAAATGTTATCTTTATTAGTTTATCATCGATAAGATATAATTTTCTGAGCCATTAAAGTTATCTAATCGTTAAATAGATCAATATATGATATCGAAAGTATTTAGTAAATTGATTTGATTTAATATTGCCGCTGCAGTGTCAATGTTATTGATGCCTTCCGGTGACAAACAAGAAAGTATGGTATCCAGAAAGCTATTACTTCACTACTTTCACTACTGTATTTACTTCTTTCTGATAACCACCTGCTTATAGTATTAGATAGCATAGCCTGCATATAGATAATAGCAATGCAGGTGGACAAGAAATTATATTTCAACCAATTGATAATGCGCAAGCTTGCACTGCCAGAGGAACACCTGGCTCTTCAATTATATAACAATATTATTTTTTTTATTTTTCGGCCATTTGTACCATGTTCCTTAAGAGATAGGAACGGTGTCCCTGAACATTCCTATTCTACTTTTTTATGCTGAATCCGAATCTGAAGTTAAAATTCGAAAAAAAGCGACAGACAATCGCATGGACAAATGCACGGACAAACGCACAGACAAACATATAGAATTCATATAGGAACGGTGATCCTGTAAAGATATCTAATCTAACCTAAGAAAAGGTTTAGTTCTCCCACTGGGATATGCAGGTATGGCGGCAGTAGCTCCATTAAATTCTCCGGCAAATCCTTAGAGTTGAGTAGCGGACCCCGACAATCCTAATGGAGTAGGAAACGGGATAACGCGTAGAAAACCAAAACGCCGCAGTCCGTGTGATGATGAATTACTTCACTAGATCCTTGGGTTACGTTAGATTTTTGAAGGGAAACTTCTTTACGCACGCTTGACTTTGGGGAGTAAGCTGGTGAATGCGTGACGAGAGCGTTACGAAAAGTGTGATCGGGCGAGGCGGACGGAAGTTGAGAGCGAGATATAAGTTAGTGAAGATAGAAAGAGAGAGAGAGTTACGTTTCGTATATTACTGTAGGGGCAAGAGAGAGAGGTACGAGCACACATTTTCTTTCTCTCTTTCTCACATAGTCAGTTACGTTTCGTATATCTAAGACACATTGCAGACCTATTGTCTGTAAGTTTTACTTCAGTCGTGTGGTTAAAGCAAACTCTTTTTTTATGTAAAGTTTTAATGTAAAGCGGTTACCGTTAACGTTTGCAATACATTAAGTATCACTCACGCGATGCCGCCTCTGCTGCTAACACAACTTGCTAGGAGCTTACTGTTGACTTCACTCATAAGCGTGAACACAACAACCCTGAAGAGAGTTGTTATTTGGCGGTTTTCTGTGATGTAGAGGTACATCCCCATATAGGCTGCATTAATGCGCCCTACTTCACTTTCTGATTACTATCTGCATATGGTATAAGATCAGCAATGCAGGTGGTAATCAGAAAGAAGTAAAAGCAGGTATCGTAAGTTATACACCGAGAATCTATACCAGAAATATTGGTGATAAACATGAACAACTATAACCAATGACAGCATCGGTAGGGTTGCTCTTGAAATTAACTCCGATAAATTACAATTAGGATTTCATTTTAAAGTATTATAGGTGTCAAGGAAAGCAGCAATGACAGCTTAGTGGACCGACCCATTATTCGACGGTGTCCAGTTCGAATCCTGGTGTCTATGTAGGTGTAATCTAAAATCGTGTTTTCAGATTTATGTACCTATTTGTACCTAAGTGATAACACTTGTACGTCGGTGAAGGGAGACATCGTGACCACTTTTAAGAAATTATATTTCGAAGGATGTTTAACCTAACCTAAGAAAGATCTGGTTTACCCTCTGGGGTGTGGAAGTCTGACGGCAGTCGCTGTATGTAAAAATCTGTATATTCGCCAAATCCTTAGACTCAGGTAGCGGACCCCGCCAATCCTAATCCGTTAGGATTGGCGGCGTCCGCTACCTGAGTCTAAGGATTTGGCGAATATACTAGTGAATTACTTCACTAGATCCGGTCCTTGGGTAGGTTATTATTTTTACTTTTGATATTATGTTGTTTTTTTGTATAATATTAATTTTATTGTGCTACAATGTACCTAAATCTCAGCAATCTGGTAATTATATATAATGCGTAGAAATGCAAATGAACGAAATGTCTATCTATCCCCATCTGCAGAAACACAACAACCAGGGAGTTGTTACTTGGTTAGGTTTCTGCAATGTGGGGGTACATCTCCATCAGGCAGGTTTGATGCATCCTACGTCTCTCAAATACACCCAGACTAAAAGAACAACCATGTTCTTTAATACAAATGATTGTTTTATATGGAACCCGTGTGAGCCTGGAAATTAAATGATCGATGAACTTGGAAGATGCGAGTTCTACAGTTATTACTATATTTGTTATTTATAACTATTACGCCATTATTGTTTAATATATATGTATATCTATATTATATATATAAAAATGAATGTTTGTCTGTATGTCCTCTACGGACTCAAAAACGGCTGGGCAGATTTTGATGAAATTTTCAGTGAATCTTCAGGTTAGTCCAGCAGGTGATCCTGTGAGGTTTGGTAGCGATCATATCACCCGTGCGAAGCCGGGGCGGATAGCTAGTATATATATATATATATATATATATATATATATATATATATATATATATATATATATATATCATTTCTATTCACCCTCTGTAAACTTAAGCAAAATGCATAATTTAATTGAAAACTATATTATATACATAATATTTATTGAATTTGCATTGCAAATGTCTACTAATACTAGTAATATCACTGCCTATCCCGCAAGGGACCTGGCGTGAAGATATATACGTGCATACAATTTTAATTGTCGATCTTCATTCGAACATAATATTGTAATAAAGATGTAAGTCCTATTTGCTTGGTTGAGTTTTTCTATTGAATGTCACTATATTTAGTTAGTGGTCCAACCATCTAATGTATATCGAGTAGTTTAATACATGTATACGCTCGCTGGTTTCTATTATTAAAAATATTGAAATGATCAGGCATATATAAAAATACGTGATATGTGTCACGTTTTTTTATTTGTTTGTTTTTTGTGTACGTCGAACTATATATTATTATGTGTATTGTTTTCGTGGTTTCTGCCAATAAATATTTCTTTCTTTCTTAAAGTAGCCACTAGACCATTAGGTTCATCAACTGTAATAAAAGATTCGAGTTGTATTGTCTTAGGTTTTCGTGATTGTTACAACATTGAATTAAACAATTTTTAACGGAAGTATCGCGTGTTATATTTATTTTGTTGAACTTGATGTTTCGAATGCTTTGTAGCATCCGTGGTCGCAGGAAGACTAAGGTGACATTTGTCTTACATTGGTTATTCAATTATTACATCTACCGGCATGGATGGATTAATTATATACGAGTATGTTCAGATTCACACAAAAATCGCTCACAGTGTCCGAACGTTTTTGAGTTCCAACCCATAGATCTACTCAAAAACGATCTACTCGGAACGTCAGATTCACCAAAATAAATAAAACATGCGAAACTTCCGTTAAAAATTGTTTAATTTAAAGATTCGAGTTGTAAAAGTTATCTTTTGCTTTGATATGACTCAACCGAACTGTTCCGCTCGCGAACTACTAAACCACTTGAATGCGTGCGAAGGCCCTGACCCTGTGCTCACAAAAACGTTGGGTTTTAGCTCTTATCTCAGCGATTTGAACCTACTGACTAATGGAAGAATATTTCGATCCGATGTTGATCCACGAACAAGCCAATAAGAGCTCCGCCTTCTACTTTATTCTCCGACCCGTTGTGCTGAATTGAGTTACTATGTAATATCGGTATCGTCGGCTCTACATAGGTTTTTTTCTTCATTGTTCTGTAGGTAACAAGCGAATAGTTTACCATACGTCTCGTATTCCTAAAAATTGATAATATTACTATAGATTGCTAATCACCGCTACACTACACTCTGAAAAATTCTCTACCTCATGATTTGACTAATCTTCAGAAAGAAACGTGCATTGAAACTTCTGTTGCCTTGTTGAATCGGCACAGAAATGAAGGATTGGATCGAATTGTGACATGTGACGAAAAGTGGATTCTTTACGATAGCCGTAAGCGATAAATGTATGACTGGCTGACCCCAGGTCAAACGCCGCAACAGTGCCTTAGCCTTCAGAACCCGTTATATACCTTTTCCCATACATTTCGCGGTCATATATGACCACACGGGTTTCGAAAAGCAAAGCTTACCAATAAAAAGGTAATGGTAACTGTTTGGTGGTCTCTTTATGGCGTTATTCACTACAGCTTTCTTAGGTCTGGTCGAGCAATAACAGCAGATGATTACTCTACCGAACTTCGAACAATGATGGCTAAACTGGCAGCGATACAGCCCCGACTCGTGAATCGATCTTCACCATTATTGCTCCATGATAACACAAGACCTCACACTGCACGAGAAACCGTTGTAACTCTACAGGAGCTGCAGTTAGAAACCATACGTCATCATCCATACTCGCCAGACCTTGATCCAACTGACTACCATTTTTAGGGTTCCGTACCCAAAGGGTAAAACGGAACCCTATTACTGAGGCTCCGCTGTCCGTCCGTCCGTCCGTCCGTCCGTCCGTCTGTCACCAGGCTGTATCTCATGAACCGTGATAGTTAGACAGTTGAAATTTTCACAGATGATGTATTTCTGTTGCCGCTATAACAACAAATACTAAAAAATAGAATAAAATAAATATTTAAGGGGGCTCCCATACAACAAACGTGATTTATTTGCCGTTATTATAGATAATGGTACGGAACCCTTAGTGCGCGAGTCCGACTCGCACTTGGCCGATTTTTTAGTGATTTGGACAATATTTCTACGTCGTAAAAAATTTTCTTCCCAGGACCCAATCCAAAAATTTTTCCCACAGGGTTTGTCGTATTTAGATCTCCAGAGTTCTATTGCAAAGGCATAAATAAAGGCGTAAACTTCTGATTAGATGGCAGCAATGTATAGATAATGAGGGTAAATATTTTGATTAAATAAATAATATGTTACATTTTAGAAAAAAAAGTGTTTTAATTTTTCAGTACAAATCGGCAATTTCATACTTTAAACCCTAATATTAGCTTTCAGGAGATTGTGAGAGAGTGATAAGTGTATACCATGAAAACATTTACACTATTTAACGATGAAGTACACTATATACAGCTGTCTCTTTTAATAAATCAAAGTAATGTGGAAATTACAGTAGAATTAGTAGAAACTACCCACTTGTAAAGGACCCATTTGAGGATGACTTATACCGACCTAGTGTGTGACTTATACAACTAATTAAAAACCACAGTTGTCAAGCCATTACCAAAAGCCGGCAATACAGAAAGTCTTGATTACTATAGACCAATCGCAATAGTACCAGTATTTTCTAAGATGTTTGAAAAACCTACGCATGTCATAATAAGTAACTTTATCAATGAACTCGACATTCTAGATACTAACCAAAACGGTTTTCAAAAGGGAAAGTCAACTACTTTGGCAGCTTTCAACCTAATTAAAAATATACAAAATTATACAGATAAATCTATAGACGTTGTAGTTATATTCATAGATATGAGTAAGGCTTTCGATTTTGTGTCCCATGATTTGCTTCTAGCCAAATGTGAAAAGTATGGTCTCAGGGGTAATACATTCAATTGGCTTAAAACATATTTAAAGGATAGAATACAATATACTGAAATTACAAATATCGATGACCACCTAAATGAGATAGCGTATAAATCCGAAGAAAGAGCAAAAAACATAGGCGTACCCCAAGGCAGCATCTTGGATCCTTTGCTCTTTCTTTTGTACATAAATGACCTTCCAAAAAGTACCAAATATTTCTGTTCCTTATTCGCCGACGATCTCGCTGTAGTGATACCAAATACATTTAAAACTAAATCTGAATATAATTCTGAAATAAATACATGCCTATCTGACATAACTAATTGGCTAAATAACAATAATTTGATATTAAATGCAAATAAAACAAAATATATACAATTTCATAATCAGAGAAATAATAAAAAAGCTGATTTGATAGTTCAGCACAATGGCCAAATTATTAACGAAAGTAATGAAATGTAATTTCTGGGAATTACACTAGATAACCATTGTACCTGGAAACCACATATTCAAAAAGTCTGTAAAAAGGTTAACAGCTTTTCTTACGCTTTATGGAGACTCGTTAATACAGCAGATGAGAAAACGGCCTTGTACGCTTACCATGGATATGTGGCTTCAAATCTGAGACACGGCGTTATAATATGGGGCAACTCAGTAGACATCACAAAAGTTTTTATCGCCCAAAAGCAATGTATTCGAGCTATTTACAATCTGTCTCCCAGGATAAGCTGTAAAGAGTACTTTAAAAAAATGAAATTGTTAACGGTGCCGTGCATATATATTTATGAAATGTGCTTATTTGTAAAAACCCATTCATACCTTTTTGTAAAACGCTGTGATATATTTAAAGACTACCGCGGAAGATTTCCAGATAAATTGATAATACCTACAATGTCAACAACTCTGTACAGTGATAGCTGCTATCCTATGGCTATCCGGATTTATAATAAGTTGCCAAAATTCATTAAGGACCAAAACTTAAATATGTTTAAAACTAGACTCTCCCAGTTCCTGCTAGAAAAGTGTTACTATACAGTTACAGAGTACTTGACAGACACAATATGAGGCATGTGTTTATATTTTTATTACTAATAATGGTTGTGATTTGCATAATTTTATTTTTAATTATTGACATTCATTTTTATCTCTTTTATTTCTTGACATTTTGTAATTTTAATTGTAATTTATGGAAAAACATTTGCATGTATAAAAATACTAAAAGTGTGATTCTTATAATTATTAATAATTCCACCGTATGTAACATTGTAACCACTTTTAACGCAAATAAATATTCTATTCTATTCTATTCTAGTTGAATATAAATGTCCTTATATTTCTTCTAAATTGTTTTAAAAGTACTGCTTTTTAGGGTTCCGTAGTAAATACAGGAACCCGTATAGTTTCGCCATGTCCGTCTGTCTGTCCACAGCTTAGCTCAAAGACGCTTGATACTAGAAAGCTGTAGTTTGGCATGTATATACATATTAACTATGCAGACAAAAAGGTAGAATAAAATCTTGACAAAAAAAACATTTTTGGTGGTTCCTCGCCTACAAGTAAAGTGGGGATGATTTCTTTTTCGCGCCCACTTCACGGTGTGGGGAGTCGTTAGATAGGTTTTTTTAAAAACTTGAGGGCGTGGGAAGATCGTTTTTCGATATATTAAAAGTGCAATTTTAATATTCTACAATAAAGTACAATTTTTTGTACGATCAAGTGTGTGTGTGAAATATTCGGGCCCTGATTCAGCAAAAATGTCATGGAAACTTTGTCGGTAAATACAAACGTATGCAGAAGACGTGCATTTAATATTTCCGGGTCTATCAGCGATAAACTTTTTATCATGATTGAGATAATTATGGTGTGTGTAATTAAATATTGCACAATATTTATAAACAAAGCTAAGGTATTAGAAAATTGCACACCAAGTAATTCATCATGTAGGTAACGTGGTTTATTACCATGGGATCGCCGGCTGTCTTACTTGTGTGTAAATTATTGTGTGTACGTGTGTGTTTTAGAAGCAAAATAAATCATTTATCTATCTATCTGTCTTTACCGGTAGACCATTAAAGTAGTAATTGACGGTACGATGTTAGATGTTGCCCGTGAATGCCGACATATCACCCAAATCTGTTCTTACATCCTACGTAATGACTAGGGTCACCAAGCTTTTTTTGAACAAGAATCATATTTTTTTTTTTTTAAAGTGGCATAAATACTATAGTGTAGAATAGAAGATACTATATTAACTTTTGTGAAATTCAGGAAATAATATAGTACACATTTATTTTTTATTATTTAATTTTTCGTATGTATTCGTTATTACTCATCGCTTTGGCTATCAAAGTTCTATTATTTTTAAAATAAATATGTTAATCCGAACAATTCAAATTCGTATTAAAATAAATTAATAATTTATTTTCAATTGAATGGATGAAAAAAATATTTCTAAAACGTCAGAAGTTGAAGGAGTGAAGAGAAAATAGTAAATGACTTTAAATATATTCGTTAAATTTGTATCTGTGCTTTTGACTGTGCTAACGATGAAAATATAGTATTTTTCGTACTATATTATTTTTGAAATTAAACTATTTTTTAACGGAAGTATCGCGTGTTTTATTTATTTTGTTGAAACCTGACGTTTCGAACGCTTTGCAGCGTCCGTAGTCGCAGGAAAGACTGTTAAAAAATAGTTTAATTTCAATGTGCAACAATCGCGAAAACCTAAGACAATACTATATTATTTTTCTATAATATACAGTACAATTGATTATAAGATAGTATACATAATAGTAAGATACTATATATGTCAGAGATTAAAATGAAAACGACCGTACGGCGCCACTTATTCCGGCTGTTATTTATTCTAATGGCAACATCGTCTACTCAAGTCATTGTCAGTCGTAAAGCGAAGTTGTCAGTGTCAATGTCATATCAGTCAGTAGTGCGTTCTGTCGTGTTGAGTTGAAGCTCGTTCACTTGGTTTCGAGACAGCGCCGGCGCCGGGTGTGCGCACTGACGATAAAATAACATGGCGGACACTAATAACGAACATGTGGATTCTAATCCGTTTGAATCTGCGACAGCAGCGGTGGGATCGCTTCCACAAACATCCAGCGAGTCTACCGCGATGCCAGCTACCCAAAATCAAGGATATTTTACATCGGGATATGATGTTCAAGTAAATATGGCGGAGAAATCGTCGATGACAAGTGACGACCGATTAGCTCCTACACCCGAAGCATGGGCGACGTTTTCCAAAATATGATGGCGGGCTTACATAGCTCTAGCCAGAAACCCTCTACGAGTGCCGCTGAACCGAGAAAGCTAAAGGAATGCCGTGTTCGCTCACTTACAAGGACGTGCAAAAAGGTGGGCAGCGCGTTATTATTCTTCGTGCAAGAGCTGGGAGCTAAAGGAGCGATAGTTCGCGTCAACGAAGAGGTTCCATGACCTGTTTCGCGATGTGGCTGATTACCAGAACAACCGACATCGTACATCATGTACTCGACCAACAAGTTGGCGCTGATAGATCGATTGGAGACTGGTTGGGGTGAGTCCAACAAAATCGAGGTAGTAATCTCCGGCATTACGGATGATCAGGTACGTTCAGAATTATTAAAAAAAAATACTCCGCCGAATTTCGTAGCACTTGATAGACATCTGAGTACATACTCTAATATTAAGAGCCTTAAGCGACTCTATGATAAGACGCGGAATGAATCTGAACCTTCTTATTTTAAACGACCCAAAATTAACGAGAAAACTACAGATCTGCGCTGTCATTACTGTAACAAAATAGGTCATCTAAAACGGCACTGTTTATTATTATGTGGTAAATATAAAAGGAGTGCACCGAGCGCCCTCAAGCATCTATCGAAGTCTAGCGACAAGTCAGCCAACCTATGATCTTATTGTCACAAACCTAGGCATTCTGAACCTACTTGTTTCACAAAGCAACGAGATGAAAAATGTAAAGATTTTATAGACGTCAAGTCTCAATTGGTTAATGTTTGTTTACCCTCCAATGATTTTTTGATTGAAATGCGTGTAGGTGGCTTCAATCAGCAAGCATTGATTGACAGTGGTTCAGTGTTCACTAGGAGATAGCTGATGCCTTACCAGATAAGAATGAAATCTCGTTTACTCGCCTCACAGGTATTGGCTGTGTACCATGTTTTTCATTCCGAAAAATGACCGCTTAAGTTGAGTTCGATGGGTTCTATACTGAGGTAACGTTTATAATTGTTGATTCACATTTGTTGCTGTATGACGTTATTCTAGGTAGAGAGATATGCAAGACCTCCCGGTTTAATTTTCACCTTTAACAGCGATGGTGCTAAGATATCACGCGACGTCAGCGTCAATACGTGTCTTACTCAAAGCACAGACGTAGTGTTAGATAATATTGATACTGACTTGATTGAGCGGTGTGATATTGATAGGTTGAGGTCTATATTGAAAAATATAAGAATCATTTTGCCAGCGGAAATTGTAAGTCAACTGTCAGTACCGGTGAGATGCAAATCAAACTCTCAAAAACCCTGATAAATTATACAGCGACATCTATATCGGTTGGCTCCATCTGAACGACCCATTTTGCGCGAAATAATAACCGATCTGGAAAACAAAGGAATAGTACGTGATAGTTCTTCACCTTTTTCGAGCCCTGCTTTGCTTATTAAAAAGAAAGACGGCTCCGACCGTCTCTGTGTTGACTATAGGTAGCTTTACTCCAATACTGTGCGTGATAGTTATCCTCTGCCATTAATATCAGAGCAAATCGATGCCCTGGGACAGGCATCTTATTTCTCTAGTTTGGACATGGCCCTGGGTTCCATTAAATTTGGCATCTCAAAGATGGCATCCCAGAGTGATATCGAGAAAACCGCCTTTATTATCCCAGATGGTATATGGGAATATTTAAAAATGTCCTTCGGATTTTTAACGCGCCCTCCGTGTACCAAAGAACCATCAATAAAGCGCTGAAAGGGTTGAAGGACAAAATAGCGCTCGTCTATATGAACGACGTATTTGTGTATTCGTGTAAAACGAAGGAAAATGCTTTTCAAAATCTAGAGCAGGTTTTATCTGCCTTATCAGACGCCGGTTTCACTGTTAATTGAAAAAAAAAATGTACTTTCTTGATGTCCTCAGTCGAATACTTGGGCTATGTTGTCAGTGACAATAGTATCAAACCAAATCCTTAGAAGATAAAGTCTTTAACTAATGCCCCATTACCAACTTGCGTAAAGGAGCTGCGGAAATTTAATGGTCTTGCCGGATACTTCCGTAAATTCGTGCCTAACTTTTCAACTATTATGGCGCCATTGTACGTCCTTACTAAAAAGAACGTCAAATGGCAGTGGACTTCAGACCATATGAAAGCCCATAATACTGTGGTAGTGTATCTGACTTTCGCGCCTGTATTAACGATTTTGATCCTAGTGAGTCAATCGAACTCCATACTGACGCGAGTTCGATTGGGTATGGAGCCGTTTTATTCCAAAAGATCGACAATCAATTAAAAGTTATTGCTTACTACAGTCGGAGAACAACGGATGTGGAAAACAGGTACCACAGCTACGAGCTGGAGACTCTAGCAGTTTTTAAGGCGTTAAAACATTTCCGAGCCTACTTGCTCGGTAGAGAATTCGTGGTTGTTACAAACTGTAACGCCTTAGAGGCATCACGTCATAAACGCGAACTTTTACCTCGCGTGCATAGATGGTGGGCTTATATGAAGACTTTTGACTTTGAGATAGAGTATCGGTACTACCAATCGGTTGCAGGGATGTAAATGTTTCGCGACGAATGGTTACAAGCCGAACAAAGTTTACTCTGATATTAAGCGTATTATTGAATATATCGAAAACGATACAATTGAAACCAACCTTAGATCATCGTACACCTACAAGGACAATTTACTCTATAGGAATGTCCAAGTCGATGGTAAAACTTTTAGTAGAGTTATGATCCCTAAGAATTTTCGTTGGCAAATTATCCAAAAGTGTCATGACGGACTAAAACACCTTGGATGGGATAAAACTCTGTCCAAAATTAGAGAACATTTTGGTTCCCCAACGTGACCTCGTCCGTTTGAGCAATTGTTGATCATTGTCTACCGTGCAAAATAAATAAGAACCCTTCAGACAAAAGGCAATCTGATTTACGTCCCATAGATAAAATCGCAGAGCCATTCCACACCATTCTCATAGACACTAGTGGAAAATTGACTAGTGGAAAGGCTTCCAAAGAGTATGTGGTTGTTATCATAGACACCTTCACGAATTTTTGTTATTTGACAGGTGTTAAAGATTTAACTTCGCGGTCTGCTTGCGAAGGTCTTCGAAGTTTTGTTCACTTATTCGGAATACAGAAGAGAATCATTTCCGACCAAGGTACTTCTTTTGCGGGGCAAGAATTTCAGACTCTATGTAGAGATTGGCCTATCGAATTCCATGAAATAGCCAGCGGTATAAGCCGGGCTAACGGCCAGGTAGAAAGAATAATGTCCGTGCTAACTAATTGTTTCACAGTTGCTGAAAACCACGAGAATAGATCTTGGAAATCTGTTATTGGTGAAGTCCAACTCGCTGTACGGTGTGCAAAAGCACGGGCAAGAGTCCATTTTAGTTGTTACTTGGTTGCTATAAAAATCCACCTGAGTTAAACTATCTTACAACGTTCTCTGATATCCATAGTGAACAGGATTTGGCAGAAATAAGACAAGCAGCTAAAGATAGGATGGACGAGCATGCAGTGAAAGATAAATTCCGCTACGATGCTAATAAAGCCGCGATTTGTCTTTTTGTAGTCTGAGACCTAGTTTTGGTTCAGAAGAACCCCCGAATAATGAATAAAGTGAAAAGTTTAGTGGTTCTTGTAAAATCACCAAGGTTCGTACAAATGAGCGTTATATGGTAGAGCCGATATCTGGTGGACGTGTTCAGTGCGTAGGTCATGAAAGACTACGTAAATATCTAGCTAGCCTACTTGAATTGTCCGAACGTTTGAATACTGTAGAATCTCTGGATTCTTAATTGAGGATTGAGATAAATAATTTTATTTAATCACATCGTAATATCGTAACAGGTGTCGATGTTTGTATGCTAATTAGCAACGGGATATCTACGTCGTTGTAGAATTAAGGAATCGTTTTTGGGTTTGATTACAAAGGAAAACTGTGTTTGCTATTTGTTGATTGCGTCGAGTCGATTGAGTCGAGTTACTAAATGACTTGCAATCATTGCTGGTCGATAAAAAAAAAAAAAAACGTAATGTACGTAATGAAAGCTTTTACGCTTTGTCAGAAATACTATGAACTGAAAGCCTTATTCGCTTTGTTTGGATAAATAGCTGAAAGCTTCAACGCTTTGCGACGGAATCAAAGGGAAATCTGTTCAAACGGTGCTGAAAGCTTAGACGCTTTGCGGTGCATTCAAAGTGATATTTGTATTGAACTTTAACTAATGCTGAAAGCTTCAACGCTTTGCATGTGAAGAAAACTATATTGTGCTGAAAGCATCGACGCTTTGCGGTGTATTCAAAGTGATATCTGTATTGAACTTTAACTAATGCTGAAAGCTTCAACGCTTTGCATGTGAAGAAAACTATATTGTGCTGAAAGCTTCGACGCTTTGCGGTGTATTGAAAGTGATATCTGTATTGAACTTTAACTAATGCTGAAAGCTTCAACGCTTTGCATGTGAAGAAAACTATATTGTGCTGAAAGCTTCGACGCTTTGCGGTGTATTGAAAGTGATATCTGTATTGAACTTTAACTAATGCTGAAAGCTTCAACGCTTTGCATGTGAAGAAAACTATATTGTGCTGAAAGCTACGACGCTTTGCAGTGTATTCAAAGTGATATCTGTATTGAGCTCTAACAAATGCTGAAAGCTACAACGCTTTGCATGTGAACGTAGAGAAAACTATATTGTGCTGAAAGCTACGACGCTTTGCAGTGTATTCAAAGTGATATCTGTATTGAGCTCTAACAAATGCTGAAAGCTACAACGCTTTGCATGTGAACGTAGAGAAAACTATATTGTGCTGAAAGCTACGACGCTTTGCAGTGTATTCAAAGTGATATCTGTATTGAGCTCTAACAAATGCTGAAAGCTACAACGCTTTGCATGTGAACGTGGAGAAAACTATATTGTGCTGAAAGCTACGACGCTTTGCAGTGTATTCAAAGTGATATCTGTATTGAGCTTTAACTAATGCTGAAAGCTACAACGCTTTGCATGTGAACGTAGAGAAAACTATATTGTGCTGAAAGCTACGACGCTTTGCAGTGTATTCAAGGTGATATCTGTATTGAGCTCTAACAAATGCTGAAAGCTACAACGCTTTGCATGTGAACGTAGAGAAAACTATATTGTGCTGAAAGCTACGACGCTTTGCAGTGTATTCAAAGTGATATCTGTATTGAGCTTTAACTAATGCTGAAAGCTACAACGCTTTGCATGTGAACGTAGAGAAACGGTATTGTGCTGAAAGCTTCAACGCTTTGCAATTTGCAGTGTGAGAGCTGTATCGATACTAGACATTGGAAATGTTGGCGCCTTTGTGTAATAAATGTTCATGGTTGATGCGCGGGCTTATATTTAGAGTGATTGGGTTTAAAGTCAAGTTGAAAGCTGAGACGCTTTGCTTGTACTGGAATCGTTTTGGTTGTATGCAATACGTAGAAGCAACGCGAGAGCCCGTTGATTAGCAGAATGGCCGTGTCAGAGATTAAAATGAAAACGACCGTACGGCGCCACTTATTCCGGCTGTTATTTATTCTAATGGCAACATCGTCTACTCAAGTCATTGTCAGTCGTAAAGCGAAGTTGTCAGTGTCAATGTCATATCAGTCAGTAGTGCGTTCTGTCGTGTTGAGTTGAAGCTCGTTCACTTGGTTTCGAGACAGCGCCGGCGCCGGGTGTGCGCACTGACGATAAAATAACATGGCGGACACTAATAACGAACATGTGGATTCTAATCCGTTTGAATCTGCGACATATATTATAGTACGGGTGGGAACCCTAGTAGTGACTTACCACGACAATGCTTCTACGTATCGAAGACTTGCTTTATGTGCCCAATATTCGCTGCTTTGCGCACTGCATTACTGTATAAGCACGATTTTTATACATCATCTGAAGGCATACAATCATACAACCCACCTGATGTGAAATTGTTACCATTGCCACATTGCTGCTAAAATAGCGACTCTTTAGGAGCTCACTGGTAACCTACAGGAAGATAACAACTCTCAATATAAACTTGTGTCGTCCTTTTTGAAGTCGTAGACTGAATTTGGTCGACCTTCCAAAGACTTTCTGAATTTTGTGACGAATGCATACATTTGTATCTTGGATAGATTTGGACCAATTTCCAGTCTACTCCAATCGTAGACATAATCCAAAGAACATGTCAATCTCAAACGGATAAGTTTTGCTCACCACTTATGGACGCAATCCCCAGAGATAATGACTTTAGGGATATAATCTTAATATATTACTAACGTATCTTCGATTTTAAAAAAGGTATACATATTAAAACAGTCCGACTGGGGATGTACCTCCATCTAATAGAAAATCGTGGTTAAATAACAATTCCGTGGAGGGTCTTTGTGTTTTTGGAAGTGAATGAGGTTACTAGTGAGCTCCTAAGTAGTCGTTATGTAAACTGCAGGGGTGACAACGCCCTTATATTTATATATCTGACTTCATAGAAAAAAAATTATCACGTGACCAACGTCGTCTGCACTCTTATTACAAAAAAAGCCGTCAAGTGCGAGTCCGACTCGCGGAATGAGGGTTCCGTAAAAAACATTTTCGCATATTGTTTTTATAAAATTTTTTTTTTGTGACGTAAAGTACAAATTTAATGTTTTTGGATTTTTCCTTTACTTATGCTATATGATATTGCTTCTTAGCAAATTTCATGACTCTAGGTCACCGCGAAGTACCCTACAGATAGGTTTTCATTCCTTTACGAGTGTCAAAATGAAAATCTTTTGAGTGCGTTGACTCAGAATTAAAATTTTTTTCACCGCTCAAATTGCAGACCAGAATATTTGATATTTCAGCTTTATAGCTCCACCCGTCCCTGAGAAAAAGGGTCCTGACAGACGGACAACCTGACAGACGGACAACAATGTGATCCTATGACAGTTTTGTTTTTCCTTTTGAGGTATGGAACCCTAAAAATGAATAAAGCTCCAGTATCAAGGGTTTGTCAGAGCCATGAAGAAAATAACCTATAGGGTCTCTATAGACTATTTCCTTCATGGCTCTGATGCGATAACGAGATTTTGCTTAGTAAAAATCTCACGACTTCAAGGTAGAAAAGTTCTGTAGTCGAATCAATTACAAACGAAACGATCTCGCGGCGAATTTCACGAAGCGTGAAGAAGCATCTTGCGTGTCAGCATAGCAACGTCAACTGACAGGACACTGTGTAGTCCTTTGTCAGTTATAGTTGCGATTTGGGCTCCTCTTTCGCTTACCATCAGGCAAAGCGGAGCCACTATTCTGAACGAATATATAAAATATGGAGAAGTCCAGTCGTGAAAACAGTTATATGCGAATATTCTGTCGGCGAATGCGTCCGTAGGTGAAAGATTCTGAAGGCGAAACTTTCATATAGGTACAATACTTCCAGTCGACGAACAGTCCAATGGAGAACCAGCAACCAGAGATCAGTTGCGGGATTACAAATCTCACTTTTCTTTTGTAGGTTAGGTTATATTCTGTTTGGTGACCAGTTAAATACAACCTTTAACATTCAAAGGTCTACCATTATTATACTAGTACTAGCAGCCCACCCCAGCTTCGCACGGGCACAGATTAATTACTTCGTAACACATACATCACTGCCATACAATAGTAAAATTATCTACGCTATATTTTTCTCAAATTTCTATTACCGTTGCAAAATGTATTAAAAATTCCGATTAAATGTGCACCTACTTTTAACATTAATACCTAACTTAATGTGACGGAGTACCGGGAGGTGTTAGTAAATTTAAAAAACGTGCGAGCCTTACAGTAGTAGCATATGATGTGTAACATCTGACATCTCACCTTGGTAATAAGCAAGTAGAATTAAATTAAAGTTATAAATATGTATGATTTGATTATACATATTTATTTGATTATTCCTTTCACAAATCCAACAAACTATTAGTTCCTAGTAATTGATATTAGTTTGTTGTCTGTTTTGAGTATTGTCTGTCTTGTTTTGAATGATTATTGACATCTTTTATCAATCAGATTTGGTCAATGAATTTTAACATCTTTTATTAATCAATCCGTCAAATTATGATATTAATTGAATTGAATTTGTAATAAGGTATATTGATGTGACTCTTATTACTTAGAATTATTTTACCTATAGTACCAACCTCTCGGAAAATGGGTTGGTACCTTCTGAAGGTTAAACCAAATAGCGCGCGCTTCTCCGGCTTCCTGTTATTCACTTCCGTCCCTTTTCACGAAATCACTCCAGCAGATTGCAGCAAAGCGAGTGAAAAGTGTCTTCACTAGTCACTTCATTAGTTCTAAATTAAATTTGCAAATTGGTCTAAATTAAATGACTAACATATATATAGCTATGCAGTAATATGGCGTACTCTGTCGGTAAGAACCCTTTGCAACAAAAGCATTGTTTTACTGCAGACTTGATTTAAAAATCATAAAAATGTTTATCGTGAGTCAACTACAAAAAGTGTATTTAAGCTATGGCGGACTTTTATTTAGATTTTTTTATGAGGAACTATTCTATCATACATTATTTTTGTCTAACTTTAACTTTTTACGCAGCGCCTATCACGGAGGCTCTCAAACAGTCGTAACTTTCTCAGAACTCCCGGTCGAGGACTACTGCATGCAGTTCTTCCAAAAAGGCGTGAAGAAGTTTCTACAGCATGGGTAACGCACGAGTGACATTGCTGGTATTGCAAATGTTCATAGGTTACAGTAACTGCTTATTTCAGGCCGTATGTTTGCTCGTGTGATAGAATCAAAATTGCAAAAGAACTAAAATAATTGACACAGTCTAAACAATAAGCAAACTGAAGTGCAGTGGGCTGGCAACATTGCCCCTAGTTTTTAAGAGAGGTAAAGTAGACCCAGAGACGGGGAAGTACCCCCACCTAAACCGAAAACCGATGACAAATAACCCACTACTCACACGCAGGAAAACAATAACCCTCATTGATTTCCTGCGTGTGAGTGACATCACCTGTAAGTTTTTAACGAGATGCTGTGTTAGCAGCAGAGGCGGCATCGCACGAGCGATGCTTTATGGCGCCTCCGTACTGGTATACGCAGTGTGCGATGACCCTACTGGATGGAGCGACGACCTGAAAATGAAAAGATCTGCAGTCGATGAATGAGGTGGTTCAGGATTGAGGAGAGTGGCTCTCTATCTATAGGGCGACATATGTCCAGCAGTGGACGGATACGGCCTAAAATGATGATGACAATAATACATGAACATGTGAGTAGGTGTATATTATCAATGTGCATTCTATATTTAAATCAGTAGATTCTATGATTTTATACGCCTTAGAAATATTTATGAGCAATTTCGCAAATACTTTTATTGTTGCTATATTTTAAATGTAAATATTATTTTTGTATGTGTGTATGTATATCTTCACGCCAGGTCCCTTGCAGGGTAGGCAGAGAGAACCGAGCGCCATACGACGCGGTCCTTACACACTTCACTCGCTTCTTTCACATTCATAGCTCTTTTCATTTCATTCACGCTCGCCGGTTCCTAAGGCTCCTGACATCTTCTGATAAAACACGACCAATTTGGTCATGGTACGTTAGTCTTGGTCTTCCTCGGCTCCTATATCCTTCCACTTTCGCATTGTATATCTGTCATTCTTTCATTTTGCATTCTTTCTACATGTCCGAACCAACGGAGCTTGCTCTTTCTTATCTTAACACCGACACTCTCTTTCGTACGTCATCATTTCGAACGCGGTCAGCAAGCGTTTATGCCACAAATTTTTCGCAGTGCTGGCATCTCGACCGCATTTATTCTACTTTCATGCTCTCTCTGCCATACCCAGCTCTCACTTCCATAAGTTAGTTATTATTTTTGTCGTATGTCGATATTGATGTATAACTATTAATGTAATACAGAGCATTAGTCAGAGTGTATTACTCTAACATACTACCTAAGATATACGAATTAAAGTCGAAATAGAAATTTGAGTGTTTAGCACAGATTGCCTTGATGTAGGTTTTTTACATAACAGATCAGCGATATTATGCCTATATAATCGATACAATTTTCAATGATAGTCAGTCGTTATTCTACTAGCCAAACTGCTGCCCAGCTACGGACCCGGTTTCTGCCTGCCTGCTAGGATAGCTGGCTAAGCTAACAGAATACTGCCGGTTTGCTCGGACAACTCTAAGTCCAGAGTACCTATATATCATGGAAGTAGTGCGATACAAAGTATATAAAGTGAACTGTATATAGTTGTAGTGAAGAAATAAAACTGTGACAATTAAATAAATTAAGCGCGGGTTTTTCTCAAAGTTGTTTTTTTTCTAACAACAAAGTGGACCCGACTAACAGTACGTACGTCACCAGTTTACGCGATCAATATAGTGACTTCTGTCATTATACCAATCTCGTGGGAGAATTCGGAGTCTGTATGCATTGCATATATAATTATACTTTTCATTTGTTTTACGTGTACACGTGCGCAAATTATCCTTATAGGATTGTTTACAAGCTAGGCAATCTCTACACGTATGTTTAGTCTTGGTCAAAGTAAACAATTCAGTGCTATTTGTCGATTTATCGTTTGGTTTACGAGAACCGAGCTGTGTGACATTCTATTTCCTCGTACAGGCAGCCAGGAGTGCGGACTCCTGGCCGGGATTCTTAGACATGCACTTACTAAAATCGTATGATACTCTGGTGTCTAGCCAGCGCAACAATTTATATTTTGAATATATAATCTCTCACAGACTCCCAACACTTGTCTAGTTCTTGAGAACACGCTGAGCTTACGGGAGCGAATGCTGCAACCTGAAATACTCGCACGATGCCCTCACACACACCGTCGCCTGCAGGTACATTCGCACCGACGGGGGTGGATCTGCACATTGCTGCATTCTTGATCCAGAATTGAAACCTGATTGATTGGCAGGGGTCGCGAACGGGCACGCATCTGGCACATGACCCTCTGTCTGACGAAATTAGTTAAATCGGTAATAAAAGGTCTGTCATGATACAATAATTATAACTTAACATTCTTAATTTTATTTACAAACATCAATAAATAACAAAACAATATCATTTAAAATAAGAAAAATAATCTAAGTACTTATAATATTTGCTTACTATACCTAAATATATTTCATTATTTAAAATATTTGAAATAATAAATATTGTATCCAAAAGGCAGGTTAATGTTTACTCATGTATCACTGTTTATCAGAGTTTTGTCTATTTCAGGGACATATAATTAAAGCCTAGGAATCAACTGGCTTTAATATTGTACAAGTAGTCAGAATTAAATAGACAGTGATGAAATTTGTTACATTCATAATACTTTTCAGCTTCGCAGGTCAGATTTTCTTTTACTCGACAATATTCACAAATCTTTGCTTAAGATTGCGATTTTCCACTCCGATTTTCTTCCTGTACTACCTTCCCACTACATACTGAGCTCCCCTCCACTTACTACTATCGTCATTCTGAAGAAAATCTTTGAGACCCAATCCTGGTCTCTATTAGAATCTTTCTTCGATATTCTTGTGCAATTTGGTGTTCGAAAGGAACTGTTCAGTTGCTGGCGTCGCGGCCTCGTACATGTGCTACACCTTCTGGTACGGGGCAGGCCCACCACTCATGCCAACCACTGTGTCTCCTGTGTAGCCAGAATTAACAGTGGCGATCACCAAAAAGGCAATGAACTGTGAAGTTCATTGCTGACCCGGGGATTAAACTACAGCTGCCTTGGAACTCACAACGAATCTAATCAGAAGAAATTTGTAGGAGTAGGATGTTTTGGAATTGACTTCCCCTCTTGGCAAAGTGAGAGACAGCAATATGACAAATAAGGCATTTAAAAACCTCAAAGAGATGGCTGGTCAAGTGAACCTCAACTGCCGTGCACCATGATTTATCAAATATCTAACACTATTGGGACCTAAACTGTGAGTTGTTACCTCACACATCGATTCCAATACTATAGATTGCAGAACCGCCTAAACGCCTGGTAATTCTCCCTTGTTGCCACCAAATCAGAATAGTATACTACCCCGGAGGTGACACGCAAGGAATTTAACATATCGTCCCACTTCCGACGCCAGAGATCGCACTTCCAGAGAACATTATGATGTGCTGTTTGCTGGAATTCATGATTTGTCGTAGAACACTCACATAATGGCGATGACACAAGTCTAAATGAAAAGAGCTTCGCCCTAAAGTTTCCATGCCCTGTTAAAAATTGCGCAACAGGATGATCCACTTCTAACTCATTACTTTTTTTATTTGTCTTTCTAATTCTACTTTACATGAATGGAGTCGCGTGCGGAAGCAAATATATAATATGCTCTATATTTTCCAACACCATTGAAATTTAATGCTTAAATGACTGAGTGAGCCATTCCTTTCCCTTTCTTTACTTTTCGTCTGTTTTGGCCTCTGGAAATATGTTTACATATTATTGTGCGTGGTGTTATTTCAAATTGAACGCAAATCTCTCACTCAGGTTATGGCTTCATTAATGATAATGAAACTACCTTAGAAACATTAAAAAATATTCGAACTTCTATACAAACTGATTTAGAAGGTTGATCATGGTACGTTGAATAACCAAAAAATGGCTGTATGTAAACCAGGGCAGCTTTAGAGTTTTTAAAGACAATAAATAAAATCAATATAATTCATTATCCAATCAATAAAATCCATTCAGAAAATATCTTCTAGATGTTTTTTTAAGCCTCTATGTAGTAATCTCTGAGCGAGTGAGAAAATATTTTGAATATATAATACTTACTAATAAAATGAGACGTATCGTAATGTCGTTGTGTGTCTTAGTCTATACATCACGTCAGATATGGAAGATTGACTATAAGCTATCTTGGATGAGTTTATTTTATAAAGAGCGCGTCCGTACTTAAATGACACGTTAAGCAGTCGCAATGGTTTCCATTGCGACTGTATATTCTCAATAAATAGCAGTCATTAAATCAAGTCAATGGCTCTTACGGTGATCATTTCACAACGAAACATTGGTTACCACATATAGCAGCGTTATTAACTACGCTTTAAACCACTTTAATTGAAGGAAGACCCGAATTCCAACAGAGATTGAATAGGTTAATGTGGACCCACTAATAAAAGCCATATCTGTCAACACTCGTCTGCACAAATTTTGGTAATGTGACCAAAGTTGGTAGATCGCTACTATTTGATATAACCGATGACCGTCTTACAATAGCTGATGTTTGCCACACTTTCCTAGTGTGTACACATTTGTATATTGCAAATCCCGATAAAGATATTATAAGTAAAGAAACTACAACAATAATAACAATCATGATCCAAAATCCTGTCTCGTTTGATTCGGGTGGAATTTCTGTTGTTGTGGGCTCACTTGTGGTAGTTAGTTCTGTTGTGGAAGAATCATAAATT
Source organism: Pyralis farinalis (assembly GCA_947507595.1). NCBI lineage: Eukaryota > Metazoa > Arthropoda > Insecta > Lepidoptera > Pyralidae > Pyralis > Pyralis farinalis. The sequence goes on from OX382274.1 coordinate 7,696,070, forward strand.
GTAGAATCGGTTGAAGTATAAAAAGTTGTTGTTGGATCTATTGTGGTAGGAGATGGAGTTATGGGATCTGTTGTTGTAGGGGTCGGTGTTGTTAGATCTGTAGTAGTAAGAGGAGGTGTTGTTGGATCTATCGTGGTGGTAGGTGGAGCAGTGGGATCTGTTGTAGTAGGAGGCGGAGTTGTTACATCTGTTGTGGTAGGAGGTGGAGTAGTGGGATCTGTTGTGGTAGGAGGCGGAGTTGTTAGATCTGTTGTGGTAGGAGGAGGAGTTGTTGGATCTATTGTTGTAGGGGTCGGTGTTGTTGAATCCGTAGTTGTAAGAGGAGGTGTTGTTGGATCTATTGTAGTGGCGGGTGGAGTTGTTGAATCTGTTGTGGTAGGAGTCGGAGTTGTTGGATCTGTAGTGGTGGGAGGTGGAGTTGTAGGATCTATTGTGGTAGGAGACGGAGTTGTGGGATCTATTGTTGTAGGGGTCGTTGTTGTTAGGTCTGTAGTAGTAAGAGGAGGTGTTGTGGGATCTGTTGTGGTAGGAGGTGGTGTAGTTATGTCTGTAGTAGTAGGAGGTGGAGTTGTTGGATCTGTTGTTGTAGGGGTCGGCGTTGTTAGATCTGTAGTAGTAAGAGGAGGTGTTGTTGGATCTATCGTGGTGGTAGGTGGAGTAGTGGGATCTGTTGTGGTAGGAGGCGGAGTTGTTAGATCTGTTGTGGTAGGAGGCGGAGTTGTTAGATCTGTTGTGGTAGGAGGAGGAGTTGTTGGATCTATTGTTGTAGGGGTCGGTGTTGTTAGATCTGTAGTAGTAAGAGGAGGTGTTGTTGGATCTATCGTGGTGGTAGGTGGAGCAGTGGGATCTGTTGTAGTAGGAGGCGGAGTTGTTACATCTGTTGTGGTAGGAGGTGGAGTAGTGGGATCTGTTGTGGTAGGAGGCGGAGTTGTTAGATCTGTTGTGGTAGGAGGAGGAGTTGTTGGATCTATTGTTGTAGGGGTCGGTGTTGTTAGATCTGTAGTAGTAAGAGGAGGTGTTGTTGGATCTATCGTGGTGGTAGGTGGAGCAGTGGGATCTGTTGTAGTAGGAGGCGGAGTTGTTACATCTGTTGTGGTAGGAGGTGGAGTAGTGGGATCTGTTGTGGTAGGAGGCGGAGTTGTTAGATCTGTTGTGGTAGGAGGAGGAGTTGTTGGATCTATTGTTGTAGGGGTCGGTGTTGTTGAATCCGTAGTTGTAAGAGGAGGTGTTGTTGGATCTATTGTAGTGGCGGGTGGAGTTGTTGGATCTGTTGTGGTAGGAGTCGGAGTTGTTGGATCTGTAGTGGTGGGAGGTGGAGTTGTAGGATCTATTGTGGTAGGAGACGGAGTTGTGGGATCTATTGTTGTAGGGGTCGTTGTTGTTAGGTCTGTAGTAGTAAGAGGAGGTGTTGTGGGATCTGTTGTGGTAGGAGGTGGTGTAGTTATGTCTGTAGTAGTAGGAGGTGGAGTTGTTGGATCTGTTGTTGTAGGGGTCGGCGTTGTTAGATCTGTAGTAGTAAGAGGAGGTGTTGTTGGATCTATCGTGGTGGTAGGTGGAGTAGTGGGATCTGTTGTGGTAGGAGGCGGAGTTGTTAGATCTGTTGTGGTAGGAGGCGGAGTTGTTAGATCTGTTGTGGTAGGAGGAGGAGTTGTTGGATCTATTGTTGTAGGGGTCGGTGTTGTTGAATCCGTAGTTGTAAGAGGAGGTGTTGTTGGATCTATTGTAGTGGCGGGTGGAGTTGTTGGATCTGTTGTGGTAGGAGTCGGAGTTGTTGGATCTGTAGTGGTGGGAGGTGGAGTTGTAGGATCTATTGTGGTAGGAGACGGAGTTGTGGGATCTATTGTTGTAGGGGTCGTTGTTGTTAGGTCTGTAGTAGTAAGAGGAGGTGTTGTGGGATCTGTTGTGGTAGGAGGTGGTGTAGTTATGTCTGTAGTAGTAGGAGGTGGAGTTGTTGGATCTGTTGTTGTAGGGGTCGGCGTTGTTAGATCTGTAGTAGTAAGAGGAGGTGTTGTTGGATCTATCGTGGTGGTAGGTGGAGTAGTGGGATCTGTTGTGGTAGGAGGCGGAGTTGTTAGATCTGTTGTGGTAGGAGGTGGAGTTGTTGGATCTATTGTTGTAGGGGTCGGTGTTGTTGAATCCGTAGTTGTAAGAGGAGGTGTTGTTAGATCTATTGTAGTGGCGGGTGGAGTTGTTGGATCTGTTGTGGTAGGAGTCGGAGTTGTTGGATCTGTAGTGGTGGGAGGTGGAGTTGTGGGATCTATTGTTGTAGGGGTCGTTGTTGTTAGGTCTGTAGTAGTAAGAGGAGGTGTTGTGGGATCTGTTGTGGTAGGAGGTGGTGTAGTTATGTCTGTAGTAGTAGGAGGTGGAGTTGTTGGATCTGTAGTAGTAAGAGGAGGTGTTGTTGGATCTGTTGTTGTAGGGGTCGGGGTTGTTAGATCTGTAGTAGTAAGAGGAGGTGTTATTGGATCTATCGTGGTGGTAGGTGGAGTAGTGAGATCTGTTGTGGTAGGAGGCGGAGTTGTTACATCTGTTGTGGTAGGAGGTGGAGTAGTGGGATCTGTTGTGGTAGGAGGCGGAGTTGTTGGATCTGTTGTCGTAGGGGTCGGCGTTGTTAGATCTGTAGTAGTAAGAGGAGGTGTTGTTGGATCTATCGTGGTGGTAGGTGGAGTAGTGGGATCTGTTGTGGTAGGAGGCGGAGTTGTTAGATCTGTTGTGGTAGGAGGTGGAGTTGTTGGATCTGTAGTGGTAGGAGGCGGAGTTGTGGGATCTATTGTGGTAGGAGGCGGAGTTGTTGGATCTGTTGTTGTAGGGGTCGGCGTTGTTAGATCTGTAGTAGTAAGAGGAGGTGTTGTTGGATCTATTGTAGTGGTAGGTGGGGTTGTGGGATCTGTTGTGGTAGGAGGTGGTGTAGTTAGGTCTGTAGTGGCAGGAGGCGGAGTTGTGGGATCTATTGTGGTAGGAGATGGAGTTGTGGGATCTGTCGTAGTAGGAGGCGGAGTTGTTGGATCTGTTGTTGTAGGGGTCGGCGTTGTTAGATCTGTAGTAGTAAGAGGAGGTGTTGTTGGATCTATCGTGGTGGTAGATGGAGTAGTGGGATCTGTTGTGGTAGGAGGTGGTGTAGTTAGGTCTGTAGTAGTAGGAGGTGGAGTTGTTGGATCTGTAGTGGTAGGAGGCGGAGTTGTGGGATCTATTGTGGTAGGAGGCGGAGTTGTTGGATCTGTTGTTATAGGGGTCGGCGTTGTTAGATCTGTAGTTGTAAGAGGAGGTGTTGTTGGGTCTATTGTAGTGGCAGGTGGAGTTGTTGGATCTGTTGTGGTAGGAGTCGGAGTTGTTGGATCTGTAGTGGTGGGAGGTGGAGTTGTGGGATCTATTGTGGTAGGAGACGGAGTTGTGGGATCTATTGTTGTAGGGGTCGTTGTTGTTAGGTCTGTAGTAGTAAGAGGAGGTGTTGTGGGATCTGTTGTGGCAGGAGGTGGTGTAGTTACGTCTGTAGTAGTAGGAGGTGGAGTTGTTAGATCTGTAGTAGTAAGAGGAGGTGTTGTTGGATCTATCGTGGTGGTAGGTGGAGTAGTGGGATCTGTTGTGGTAGGAGGCGGAGTTGTTAGATCTGTTGTGGTAGGAGGTGGAGTTGTTGGATCTATTGTTGTAGTGGTCGGTGTTGTTGAATCCGTAGTTGTAAGAGGAGGTGTTGTTGGATCTATTGTAGTGGCGGGTGGAGTTGTTGGATCTGTTGTGGTAGGAGTCGGAGTTGTTGGATCTGTAGTGGTGGGAGGTGGAGTTGTGGGATCTATTGTGGTAGGATACGGAGTTGTGGGATCTATTGTTGTAGGGGTCGTTGTTGTTAGGTCTGTAGTAGTAAGAGGAGGTGTTGTGGGATCTGTTGTGGTAGGAGATGGTGTAGTTACGTCTGTAGTAGTAGGAGATGGAGTTGTTGGATCTGTAGTAGTAAGAGGAGGTGTTGTTGGATCTGTTGTTGTAGGGGTCGGGGTTGTTAGATCTGTAGTAGTAAGAGGAGGTGTTATTGGATCTATCGTGGTGGTAGGTGGAGTAGTGAGATCTGTTGTGGTAGGAGGCGGAGTTGTTACATCTGTTGTGGTAGGAGGTGGAGTAGTGGGATCTGTTGTTGTAGGGGTCGCTGTTGTTGAATCCGTAGTTGTAAGAGGAGGTGTTGTTGGGTCTATTGTAGTGGCGGGTGGAGTTGTTGGATCTGTTGTGGTAGGAGTAGGAGTTGTTGGATCTGTAGTGGTCGGAGGTGGAGTTGTGACATCAATTGTGGTAGGAGATGGAGTTGTGGGATCTGTCGTAGTAGGAGGCGGAGTTGTAGGATCTGTTGTTGTAGGGGTCGGCGTTGTTAGATCTGTAGTAGTAAGAGGAGTTGTTGTTGGATCTATCGTGGTGGTAGATGGAGTAGTGGGATCTGTTGTGGTAGGAGGTGGTGTAGTTAGGTCTGTAGTAGTAGGAGGTGGAGTTGTTGGATCTGTAGTGGTAGGAGGCGGAGTTGTTGGATCTGTTGTTATAGGGGTCGGCGTTGTTAGATCTGTAGTTGTAAGAGGAGGTGTTGTTGGGTCTATTGTAGTGGCGGGTGGAGTTGTTGGATCTGTTGTGGTAGGAGTCGGAGTTGTTGGATCTGTAGTGGTGGGAGGTGGAGTTGTGGGATCTATTATGGTAGGAGACGGAGTTGTGGGATCTATTGTTGTAGGGGTCGTTGTTGTTAGGTCTGTAGTAGTAAGAGGAGGTGTGGTGGGATCTGTTGTGGTAGGAGGTGGTGTAGTTACGTCTGTAGTAGTAGGAGGTGGAGTTGTTGGATCTGTAGTAGTAAGAGGAGGTGTTGTTTGATCTGTTGTTGTAGGGATCGGCGTTGTTAGATCTGTAGTAGTAAGAGGAGGTGTTGTGGGATCTATTGTAGTGGTAGATGGAGTTGTGGGATCTGTTGTGGGAGGAGGTGGTGTATTTGGATCTGTAGTAGTAGGAGGTGGAGTTGTGGGATCTATTGTTGTAGGAGATGGAGTTGTGGGATCTGACGTTGTAGGAGGCGGAGTTGTTGGATCTATTGTAGTCGGGTCCAGTGTTGTTGAATCTGTAGTGCTAACAGTCGACTCTGATGAAATTGAAGTGGTGATATAATCATTGGTCGTGGAATCTTCTTCAGATCTTACTACATATGCTTTAGAATTCCATATTGGGTGATCTATATTAGTCTTATTAACTACAGCATAGCGCTCGTCATCTGATGTAGAAGTCATCACTTCTATGGTCTTGAGATGTGATATTTCCGCATCATTTTGTTTATTGTCATATAATCTTGTAGGATTTATTCGTTTCAAATCTTTTAGAATGCCTCGTTCTTTTCTCGTGCCTTTCTGATAGTACTTGTGGGAATTATATAGATTAATAGTACCCTTAGATTTTACAGGCAGCATTTGAATACTTTGTATATCAGCAGAAGATTCGTTTGAGATGTTTGATAGAAGTATGACCTGAAAAACCACTTATATTTATTTGTTCGTTAAGATAAGATTAATTACTGCCCGAAAAGACTCATATTAAAAGATTAATTGCTTACTATAAAACCCGTGGAATTCGCTACCAAAACATGATACGAGTATGTTATCTTTATTACATAAGCAGTGAACATCCATTGCGTATTGGTTCACTCGCATAATTAGTGGATTAGTTTTGCGGACTGAATACAGTATATGCTTCTTCGGAAAGGCCGTGAAGAGGGTTTTACAGGGCTGACTACCCAGGAGTGATATCCTGTGCTTTGCTGATGCTTGCCATCTGTAGACTGTACGCTTGTACGTTCTTTAATATGGTGCTCTACATTATCAAATGCCTAAGCATACAATCTACGTCACAGTAAAAAAAATATAAAAGGTAACTAACAAAATTAAATGCGAATATTTGCCAATGAATGAAGCCGGTGAAAAAAGAGCTAAGCTTTGATCTTTGAAGGTTACGTATCGCTCTTTTTAACTGACTTTAAAAAAGGATAAAGTTTCCAAATCCTACCGTATCGATTAAATTGTTATATGTTAAGGGACACGTTAGCCAATTATAAACCGATTGAATTATATTTATTTTATTGTGGAGTTACTGGGATGCGATTGGTACCTTACAAATTTGGTGAAGTTACGACATTTTTTTTTAACTTACGACCACTCATTAAAGTCTTGTATCAACCCTATTAATAATTTAATGGCATCGTGTCCATTTTTACGTCATGTATCTACCTATATTTTAAGAATGAATTAAGTAAATGCTATGTTATTGATTTTTCTTTGATTTTACTGACTAATAAACACTTATTGTTTTATTAATATTTCAAAGCAGTACCTATTGTCTGAGAACCGTGCTGAGAAAGCCCTGTATTTATTTATAATAAAAACTTTTAACTCAAAATTAATTATTTATTCATAAAATGCCGATATAACTCTCCATGCTTCTAACTTCGTGACACTGAGGAATGACGTACATTTTTCCCATATTAAATTTCCATAGAGAATAAATTTAGAAGTTTGCTTTATGCATTTAGTGATAACACAAAGCTATTATTATCATTACATGTTGAAGGCGTTAATAGAAACGGCATAAAGTTCGACTTGGGCTTTCTTAGACTTTTAGTGTACTTTTAGTATACACAGTTTGGGCGAAAATGGACTGATTAATTATTGGCATGTACAACACTTGAACATTTATGGCGATATTTTTAAAAGCAATTGAAGCTGAAACATAAAAAAATAATCATACATATCCGTTACGTCCCGTCGTAGTTACTTTTAAAGTTATAGATTGCATTCCATTTATATATCTTGTATCCCTAGAAGTTACAGTTTGCCGTTCTATAGCTTTGCTTTCTCCAGATCTCGTTTCATATAACAATATGGACACATTATCACCGGGAGCCGTGAACTTGGTGAAAACATTCACTAGCAGTTCACCCTCAATTAATGGGAATAATGATGATTGTACACATTTGAAAACGGATCTTCTTATCACATCACTGTTTTCATTTGCGTGGTTGTTAAAATTTGTTTGATTCACTTGTAATAAAATATTATCACACACATCAGAAATTTCCGAAACATCTTTAACCACACTTTTGCATGCGATAATGTGTACACAAATGCCTAAGATAATTATAGTAAATCTCAGCATATTACTAAATTACGTGCGTGCATACTCCGCCAAAATTGATATTGATGTGGGCCAATTAATGTTTTGATAAGATACTTTATCAATTTATTAATCGATTCAAATCAATATTAAATTGGACAGTTTGTTTTCGTGCGCCGCTCATTCCCGTTAAAGATAGTATAATTGATTACTTAAAATTGTGATTATTGTATCTGTTTTAGCGATAGATACATTATCCAATCATCACAAATGTTTAGAATGGAATAATTATGGCTTCAACTCTGTCCATGCATCTGTTCGAATGTCTGTCTCTCTGTCACATGGTTCCATACTCTCAGAGGCAAAAGGTACTTAGAGACTTGATATTTGGCACATATATAACTTTCGATACCATGTTCCAGCGGATTGATTAATATATAAGCAAAATTTTAATATTTATACATAGTTCAAGGGCGTCGTATTATTTTTAATGCAAACAATAGGCATTATAATATTAATATATATAGAAACATTTTACTCTTTGTTCATAGCGATCGTTCATTCATCCTTCAATATATATTTTATGGAAATATTTTTTTTAATAAGAATTTAGCAACTCTTTAGAAACAAAACTTCATTTGTGCAAAATATGTCACCATTATTTATTATAGATATAAGATTTACACACTATATTACCAAAACCCACAATTTTTTATCCATAATGTCATAAACTATGTTCGTCAAAAAATGGTAGTAAATTGGGCGTGAATGTGAAATAAATATATAAAAAGTCATGTCTCGTTTAATTTTATTTCCTTGTGATAACCCCAGCTACCGTCCGCACTACTGTTCACGTGAAGCTATTAATGTATCCACGCTAGGATTTCAAACAATCGCTATACTTTCTGTTTCTTAGCGTTGTCCCGTTTCCTAACTCATTTGGCGGAGTCCGCTATCTAAGCCGAAGGATTTGGCGAAGATACTGATTATTACGTGGAGTGACCTCCACAATCCGGAGGGTAAACTACTAAGTACGAGTAATATTATTATTTTTTGTATACAATTGTAGGGTGCATTTCATTTACCTGGAGTAAATCATGTACCACGTGCATCTACATAAGGACGTAAAGACGAATGGCAAGTTTAGTCTCAGTACTATTAGAGAGGGTATATCAATGAGAGTATGTGCAAAAGAATGACGAAGCAGATATACAATGCAAAAGAGGAAGGATGAAGGAACCGAGGAAGGCCAAGACTTACCTACCATGACCAAATTGGTCGTGTTCTGTCAGAGGGTGATGTCAGGAGCCTTTGAAACCGGCGAGCGTGCATGAGAAGAGCAATGAATGTTAAAGAAGCGAGTGAGATATGTAAGGATCGAGTCACGTGGCGCTCGGTTCTCTCTGCCTAACTCGCAAGGGATTTCGCGTGAAGTTATATTGTAGATAGTATGTGCAAAAATAATGAAATCATACGTCGTTAATTAATACGTAGTCGTATTATTTTTAAAACAACGGAATCAAATTTTAATTACTAATAAAAATATTCATTTACATTTAATGAACGCACCGCTTTTCTAAATAGTCGTCTTTACCAGAACGCATTAAAAGCAAAACAAAATCTGCACTAATCAACAGATCAAAAACGCTGCCTACTTGATGTGAAATGGAACGCAATTCATTTCTTCGCTGCGCTGCGTTGTTTGTTCGACCGAATTTCACCGAATGGCCATGTTGTATTGCATTAAAGTGTGCACTGCAACTGCAACCGATGCGATTGTTACGTTGTTTTCGTGTGACGTGGCGAAGATACTCATTATTACGGTAAAAGCCACAAGTAAAATAACATTTTTTTTTTACACTACGTCGGGAGGCATACAAGCATACGGCCCACCTGATTTAAAGCGGGTACCGTAGCCTATTATTAACGTTTGTAATATATTAAGTATCACTCGCGCGATGCCTCCTCTGCTGCTTACACAGTAACTCCTTGGGAGCTTACTGGTGACCTCACTCACACGCAGGAACACAACAACCCTCTAGGGAGTTGTTATTTGGCTGCGGTTTTATGTGAGGTAGAGGTACTTCCCCGACTGCTTTGATGCGCCCTACCTCTCTTTAAACATCCAGACCAAGACAAATAGACATGTTCAAGCAAACACAAATGTTTACCTTGTGTGGGAGCAGACCCCACGAGCATTGGTATCAAAGTCGCGTCATTCACGTCTGAGCCACCGAGCTCGTCAATCCATGTCATGCAGGCCACAGCCTCAAATAATAAAGATTACAAAGCAATAAATGTAATCTAAAACCGCAGTTGTCACATAGTGTTCAGCTTTTAGGTTACAAAGCTACGGTCTACGAAGGTATTTATTTGCGGGAAATTAAGACATGAATTAAATATTTTATGTTTGCAATATACATGAAAATGCAGTTGCATTAATTTCGCCTTATGTATTTATTCACGTAGTAGTGCAATTCTTTAAGGGCGAACATCCTTACATCTTCTAAAATATCGGCAGTTACAGCCGTAAACACAAAAATGGAAATACCTTTGTGTCGCTTTTCATGGCCGTGCAACACTGGCGCCGCAAGGCTGCGTACGGCTTGGTATCACGGATTTGACGTTTCTTGTATGAAATTGGAATTCTACAAAGCAAACAGCCTTGCGTTCGCCTTACAGCCTCGACCTACAGCTTCGATGTCTAATGACAAAAGCAAATGGCAGGGTTGATCTAAGGATTTTATTTAATTTTGTGTAAATTGAAGTGTTAATTTCGGAATATATCAAAAACAATGTAAGTATAATAATTTCAGAATGTATCAAACACCATTACAATAATGTTGTGAATCAAAAACAGCGAAAAGTAAATTGGTCCGCTACAAAAGTTTTTAATGTCATAGTCAGTTTTACTTTACAGTTTTTATTGTTACAGGGCCGCATGAGTATAATTTATGCAGTTACTGTAACGAAAGCACGAAAAAATGTAGCTTACGAAAGCTAAGTCGCCAAAACAGAGGCTCACCAAGGCAAATAATTAATAGATGAGTTGGAATCAAACCAAATCAAACAAATCAAACATTTTATTTGCAGAGAATATGGGTAACATACAGTTATTCACAAGATTTTCGATCCAACACATTCTACCGTCTCAATACAGCGTGCAAAAATTAATTAATATTGTGTTTTAAGTTTACATTTTAATAAAAATAATATCAATGTCAAATATGTTATTCAATTTCTTAATAAGAGAAAAAAATCGGCCAAGTGCGAATCGAACTCGCGCATGAAGGGTTCCGTACCATTATCTATAAAAACGGCAAAAAATCACGTTTGTTGTATGGGAGCCCTCCTTAAATATTTGTTTTATTTTAATTTAATTAATTATTCTTAAAGTGAATATATAACTAAATATTCTGTGAATATTTCAAGCGTCTACCTGTTGCCGTTATCAATATCGAGCAAAAATGAGCAAAAATATCACGTTTGTTGTATGGGAGCCCCGTTAAATATTTTTATTCTATTTTTTAGTATTTGTTGTTATAGCGGCAACGGCAAGAAATACATCATCTGTGAAAATTTCAACTATCTAACTATCACGGTTCATGAGATACAGCCTGGTGACAGACGGACGGACGGACGGACGGACAGCGGAGCCTTAGTAATAGGGTTCCGTTTTACCCTTTGGGTACGGAACCCTCAAAAATGAGGTGGATGTCGAAAACTCCAAAAGCTGATTAAAATTTCTTGAAAACAGACATCAGTGCGTATGCAATTGGATACAATCAGAAGCTGAACAGGATTGCACGATACGGTTCGAAAAGGAAATGAAATTTACATTTGTGTATACAAATGTTTGTCTTGTGTGGAAATCGAACACACGAGCGTTGGTGTTAAAATCGCGTCATTTATCGCAGCGCCACCGAGATCGTCCATAATCGGTTTTTTTTAATATCTCTATAATTATCTTTGTTATTCTTTACCATAGTTATTTACGATAAACAGTAATTATCTGATGAATCATACAGTAGACTCGATTAATAAGAAATGGGTCAAGTGCAAGTCGGACTCGCGCACGAAGGGTTCCGTACCACTATCTATAAAAACGGCAAAAAAATCACGTTTGTTGTATGGGAGCCCCCCTTAAATATTTGTTTTATTTTAATTTAATTATTTATTAATTAAGGCGACACATCGAAAAATTAGACCAACTTTCATCGAATAGTATAGGCTAATGACTAAACTGACGGATCTAAGATTTTAATATAAATAACTTCATTTCTTTATCTTGAATTTGCTTGCTCAAATACGCGATTGTGTAAAATTGATTCGATAATAATTACTTTCGAAAACATCTCCTGAAATTCATTAGTTTTGAAATTACAACGAAGTTGTTCTGTTTATACGCTTCAAAATTACTTAAATCTATTAGTAATATCTATGTTTATAATATGGTTGCTGCATATTTTGATAAGTGAAACATGAAATTTTTTAAAAATATTTTAAGTTTCTGATAATTTCTAAGCGATCACATTCGTCTTGGGTGCTACGTGTTTTCGACCTTATTGTGCGGTAATGAGGATTATAAACGCGTTGACTAACTACATCCAGCCAGTCCGGCTGCAGCCCGCTTCGAGGTTAAGACCTATGTCGACTGTCTGCTCGAGCTCGCTCCATTTACATCGCGACACCGAAGTTTTTATAATTAATAGTTGTAAATATTCAATATTATAGTATTTAGCGTAAGTGTATTATTATTAGATATAAGTAGTAAATAATATTATAGGTTTATATATATTTATTATACTGTTGTAATAATGGGGAACACTAAAAAGAAAATATATAGAATAAAAATACAAAGAAAATGTTCGTAGAATGGCGGAGGCGAACAAGACAAGGTATTTATTTTTTTTAATTATTATATTCATTAAACATATTATAATAACATTGTGTAGACATATTTCTAGTTTTTAGAACAGTTCCTAGGTATGGTTGGCCCAAGCTATTTAATTCCTCTTCAAACTTTTTTTTAATTTTGCTTACTTAATAACTCTATATAAAACTGCATTAATTAAATAAGAGTTATTTTTTGCAGGAATAAACAGTAACATTTGATAATTGGTATACATTATCCACAGGCTGACCGCGTACCTATATAGGACGTCAAACTCCTATTATGTCCATTATAATCTGACCGAACTCCGACTTAGAAGTTGTACGTCGGTGGAGGTCAGGTTACGTTGGAAATTTATACCAATAAGGTTCGCGCTCTCAGCACATAGCAACCAGTGGAGACTCTTTATTTCTTTGTATTAAAATAAAAACTCATAAAATAGAATATTTTTGCTGTTTTGTTTTTTAGGAGAAACTTACTAAATAAACATATTCCACCAGAAGAATCACTACTCGATTTATATGCTACTTTAACGTAAGTGTCATACGGGACGACAAACTCATAGTAACCATTATAAGCTCACCGAACTCCGACTTAGACATTGTACGTAGGTGAAGGTTAGTTTACGTTGGAAATTTATCCAATCAGAAGATAGAAAACCAGTGGAGGGTTTTTTTTTTTTGTATTAAAATAATTACTAGTAAAATAGTATATTTTGATAGTTTTTAAAAAAACTCGGTATGTTTCATGTTAAAGAAGCGAGCGAGGTGTGTAAGTACCGAGTCATGTGGCGCTCACGAGGGATTTAGCGTGAAGATATAGATAGATAGTATACTTATACCCATGGTACTCGTGAAAACAAATAATATTTACTATGAACCAACACTGAAAACACAAAAAAATCATCTATTCTATACATTGTGGTTAGTATTGAACTATTGTACGGATTAGATTTATTTTGCAACATCAGAGATGGTCCTGGTTCTTTCTTCTTGAGAGTTTAATAAATAACAAGGAAACGTACAACAATACAAAACACAGAGTATACATAAGTAAAATACAATAAATGTCATTATACTGAAGTTAAAGTTATGAAACAGCAAGAAAATCATTTGTCACATGTTTTTTTTAAATATGAATAGATTATAAAATCTATTTGTATATATGTATATTAGGGTGTCCCTTATTTTTCAAAGTTTTTATTTTCTAACGCATATGTCTTAGTTTTGTTCATTTGCTTTTAAAACACTCGGAAATTAATTTTTAACTTATTTGGATTACGATAATCCGTGCCGAATTACATCGAAACATGTTCATACAAGTTGCGCGGCAGTGCCGCACGTACTCGCGGTATTCATTTGTTCAAATTCAAAGTCAAAATCTTTTTATTCCGTAAAAATGGCTACATTTGTTTGGAATCGTCACATTTTTTTTCCCTACCGTGCAGTTTTGGTATCCAAACAAATTTACATATTTTGTTAATTACATTATAATTGGATCGACTCACTCCCAGGCATTTTTATCATTAATATAGTCAGATACTTTATAATATGCCCTGCTACACAATTTGGCTTTAATAGTAGTTTTAAATTTGTTTATTGACAAATCTCTTATATTACTGGGAAGTTTGTTATAGAACCGTATACATTGCCCCATAAAATAATTACTTGTTTTGTGGAGACGGCTTGCATATAACACAAGATTATGCTTATATCTAGTATTTATGCTATGAGTATCACTCTTTTTACAAAATGAGTCTATGTTTTTATGGACATACAAAAGATTTTCATAGATATATTGCGATGCGACTGTTAAAATATTTATTTCTTTGAATTTTTCTCTAAGGCTCTCCCGGGGACCAAGTTTGTAGATAGCTCTTATGGCTCTCTTTTGCAATAAAAAGATGGTGTTAATATCCGCGGAGTTACCCCAAAGAAGAATTCCATATGACATAATACTATGAAAGTAGCTGAAATAAACTATTCTAGCCGTATCAATATCAGTGAGCCGTCTAATAGTTTTCACTGCATAAGCTGCAGAACTTAGTTTTCCTGATAATTTTTCAATTTGTGGGCCCCTTTGTAGTCTGGAGTCAATTGTTATACCCAAGAACACAGTTGTCTCCACAGAGGCTAAATTAGTTCCATTAACATGTACATTGGTAGCCACCTGCCTTACATTAGGTGTTGAGAACTTAATTACTTTAGTCTTTTTATCATTTAAAAGCAGATTATTAACACTAAACCAATGAATAACTTTAGAGAGAGCATCGTTAACTTCGTCATAATTACCTAACCGTCTATTAATTTTGAATGTCAGTTATTCTCGTGATTAATACGTAATGTTTTAACTTTTATAAGATGGCAGTGGAATTGAGAAGCAATAAATCAAGTATTTTCTTAGTTGGAGACGTAAATTATCAAATAATAGGCGCAAAATTACCGTCTAACCGTCAAGTTCTTCCTGTACTTTTTTATAAAATTCGCGAAGTTAAATTGACTGTTAGTGAAAGCGCATACCTAGTCATTCGAGAGTGTATTATATTTAGGGAAAAACCTAGGATCCCTACCAGAGCTATACCTAACTGTGTAAAATAACTTGTGAATCTTCACCAGGAGGGAGTTGCAAAAAAATTCCAATTTTCTATTTCAATTTCAATCTAATTCAATCTGATAATTTTATTTCTCTTATTTATTCGAAATAAAAAAATCCTGTGTTTACTCGGCGCTATCAGCCATTATGACACTCGAACATCTATAACTTCAAGCCAAATCCCTTGCGGGGTAGGCAGAGAGAGCCGAGCGCCACGTGACTCGATCCTTACATATCTCACTCGCTTCTTTAACATTCATTGCTCTTCTCATGCACGCACGCCGGTTTTTAGGGCTCCTGACATCACCTTCTGATAGAACATGACCAATTTGGTCATGGTAGGTAAGTCTTGGCCTTCCCCGGCTCCTACATCCTTCCACTTTTGCATTGTATATCTGCTTCGTCATTCTTTCATCTTGCATTCTTTCTACATGCCCGAACCATCGGAGCATGCCTCTTCTTATTTTAACACCGACGCTCTCTTTCAGACCAACTCTATTTCTAACATCATCATTACGAATACGGTCTACAAGCCTTACGCCACAAATTTTGCGCAGCGCTCGCATTTCAACCGCGTTTATTCTACTTTCATGCTCTTTCTGCCATACCCAACTCTCGCTTCCATAAGTTAGCGTTGGAACCAACACTGCATTGTGTATAGCGAGTTGTGCCTTCTGGCTCAGGATTTTACTGCCAAGAAGTTTTCCCAACGCTCCATTCACACTATTCCCAGCACTCACTCGTCTTTCCACATCTGCGGTGTACCTTCCATCCCTGCTGAAAGCGCATCCAAGATATACAAACTCATCCACTTGTTCCAACACTTCATCATCAATCGTAATCCTTACATTAGTTCTGGATTCTTCTCTTTCAAATACCATTATCTTTGTTTTCTTCGCATTCAGTAGTAAGCCTTTCTCCATACAGTCGTCTTTCATCGCTGTGACCAGTGTTTGCAGTTTAGATGGTGTATCTGCTAACTAAACATATGTGTCCGAATCAACAAATGGCCCGCTTTAGCCTCTCGATAAACAATGTTGTATTATGTAGCTGGTGTTTCATTCTTCTTAAGGGGGATACATGCCGTCCAGTGGCGCCTCAAGGAATAAAATATCGTATCTTAGCGTGGAAGATAAACATTATAAAGTCATGTGTTGCGTGTGTTACAAATACAATAACGCACTTTTACGTCATTAAACCAACAATTGAAATGTTTTGCTTTCGTTGTTATAGGCATAATTGCCAAAAAACGGCCTCTTTTAGCACTTTTGCTTATAACAACGATAGTGGAATATTTTGAGTGTTGGTTTAATGACGTAAAAATACTTTACTATCTTCGTAATAAATGCAACATAAGATTTCATAATGTTTATCTTCTATGCTATAATATGTTTTTTTATTCAATGAGGACTGAATTCGAAATTTAAATTTAAAAAAAAAATTCGCCACTGGACGAGACCTAAGTAAGAACAACATAGATAGCAAGACATGTTAACTTGTAGAGATATAAACATAAAACGATGTCATTGATTTCTCTTTCAATAAACTTTTAAAAGTGAATACGTTTCTGTAGTTTTTTATTACTATTATTACTATTGTTTTCCGTCTAGCTTAAATAAATATGTTTGGTTCAGTATGTATAAAGCTAAATAATAATTAAATCAATAATTTTTATTAAATATTGATATTATAAATTTTATTTAAGTGTGACGCGACTCTGTAGCTTTTCTGTTCGTTTGCATTGACTATACGTTGACCCCAGGTTACCTATTAGGCGCTAATTTCAAATTTTACAAATCGAGCGTCGAGTGTCAATTGAGGGGCGCGGGGTGATTGGGCGGAGCCATTTTAAAGCTTCACGATCGAGGTGTCGCCTTAAGTGAATATATAACTAAATATTCTGTGAATATTTCAAGCGTCTACCAGTTGCCGTTATCAATTTCGAGCAAAAACGAGCAACAAAATCACGTTTGTTGTATGGGAGCCCCCTTAAATATTTATGTTATTCTATTTTTTAGTATTTGTTATTATAGCGGCAACAGAATTACATCATCTGTGAAAATTTCAACTGTCTAACTATCACGGTTTGTGAGATACAGCCTGGTGATAGACGGACGGACGGACGGACAGCGAAGTCTCAGTAATAGGTTCCGTTTTACCCTTTGGGTACGGAACCCTAAAAATGAAATAAAATGTTAACAATAGGTAATGTCAGTCATTGATTCTGTTTTTATCATTAACATAATCATTATAAGAGTAATAACATTTGTCTAAAAGATAATTAAATAGATGTTTTTTAAATGTATTCAAAGCCATGTCTTTAAAACGGTTTGGTAATAAATTATATAGCTTTATAGCCATGAAGTACACATTTTTTTTGAAAAAGAGCCAATTATTGTTGAGGTACGTACAGTTTATTCTTATGTCGAGTTCTAGAACCGATTATGTCTCCATGTCTAATAAATAAATTGGAGTGCTTGTGTACAAACACACATGTCTCGAAAATGTAAAGACATGGTAATGGTAGAATTTTGTGTTTTTTAAATGCAAACACACAGCTATCTAGTAAGTCGAGTTCACTGATAGCCGATACACATCTACCGAATTTCCCCATAGTATTATCCCATATCGTAAGATTGATGATACATACCCATGGAGTGCAGTAAGTGTTGCATCGATAGTGGCAACTTGTTTCACTCGCCTTAACACATAGACAAATTTATGTAGTTTAGTACAAAGAACATCTACGTGAGCCTTCCAATTACATTGACTATCTAACGTGATACCCAGAAATTTAGTTGTATCTTCTTCTTCTGCGTTATTAAAATTGATATTTAAGTATTTACTATAATATGTATTGTTTTTCGTCCTAAAATTAATAAAATTAGTTTTATCAGTATTAATTTTTAAATTATTATCTTCTAGCCATAGTTACATTTTTTAATGTATTGTTAATATCAAGCTCTTGACTGATATTATCCCTTTTTTTTAATAATCAGTGTCACATCGTCAGCAAACATTATACATTGGTGACTCAATACCTGAGGCAAGTCATTGATGTATATCATAAATAGCAGTGGGGCCAAAATGCTACCCTGTGGCACTCCATGAGCATTATGACGGTATTCGGACCGATATGTCTTTTTATCGTAGCCAGTCGTTCGGGTTATCTCTACACATTACTGTCTGTTACTTAAGTAGCTTTGAATCCAACTATGAGCTACACCTCGAATACCATAACGCCATAGTTTATCCAGCAATATTTTATGAGACACGGTATCGAAAGCCTCGGACATATCTAAAAATAGTGCGGTTACCTGGGTTCTATTATTTAGATATTCCGTGAAATTTTTCATTAAATGGAAACAGGCTAGAGTGGTCGATTTATTTTTTCCAAACTGGTCTGGCGTTAATATGTTAAACTTTGTTAAAACATATGAAATTTTTTCGCACATTACCCTTTCCACAATTTTAGCTAGTACAGGGGTTAAGGTAATAGGTCGATAATTACTTAAATTTTTTTTATCTCCTTTTATAAAAAGCGGTTTAATAACCAAGTGCTTTAATCGCATGGGATATTTGCCTTTTGTTAATATAAGATTCACAATATGGGCTAGTGGTGCACCTATGCACTGGGCGCATCGCTTTAATATCAACGTTTTTATGTCGTCATAACCAGTACTATTGCAATTTTTAAGTCCAATGTCCAATTTATACATGTCATAATTGTCTACAGGCGTCAAGTAAATACTATTATCGTAAAGCCAAACTAAACAAACTTGGAACTAAACAAACAAACGTGGAAGCCAATCTCACGCCAACAATGCCTGAAGAAGCTGGGCTTTGGCGATCGAGAGTCAAGGTGAGGCATTGGCTGTCAGCCTAGATATGGCGTTCGATCGGGTCTGGCATTCGCACGGGCTGCCCGAGGGTTTGTGCAAATGGGTGGCCAGCTTCTTATCCAGCAGATGCATCGAAGCCGTTTTTGACCGTAGTTGCTCCAATAGCATGGATATCAATGCTGGTGTCCCACAGGGCTCTGTATTGTCCCCAACGTTGTTTCTGCTGCATATCAATGACATGTTGTCAATTGACAGCATTCATTGTTATGCGGACGATGGCACTGGGGATACTTATTACACAGGCCGTGCTAGCAACCCTCGTTCACTTGTGGAGGAAAGCCGCGTTAGACTTGTGTCTGAAATAGACTGTGCTTTGAGTAAGGTATCCGACTAGGAGTGGTTGAACTTGGTTTAATTCAACCCTACCAAGACACAAGTCTGCGCGTTCACCTAGAGGTGAACCCCATTTACTGTGGTTCCCCAATTCCGGAACACGCCACTAACCATTGCCAAGAGTATTGGGATTCACAGATCTCCAGCGAAGTTCATTACCGAAGCCACTTGGAAGACCAGGTCAAGCTGGCGTCAAAGAAACTTGGTGTGTTCAACAGAGCCAAACAGAACTTCAGCGCGGGGCAAAGGTTATTTAAGTCCCAAGTCAGACAGCATATGGACTACTGTAGTTATGTCTGGGCGGGGGCACCTGGTTACTAGCTAGGACCTTGTGACTCGGTGCAAAGACAAGCTGTGAGAATCGTCGATGATCCTAAACTCACACACGGTATTGAGCCCTTGAGTTTAAGGAAAGATTTCGCCTCCCTTTGCGTGTTCTACCGATTGTACAATGGGTTGTGTTCTGAGGAGTTGTTCGATATCATGCCAACAGCCTCGTTTTATAATCGCACTGCTCGCCGACGGCTGGGAGTTCACACTCATACTCTGGAACCGCAAAAAAAAAAAACTAGATCCCGTACTGAGCAAATATATAAGGTGCCCTGCTTATGGTTCTACATTCAGACAACAGATATGAACATAATATGAAATTGTTGTGTCAGCATGGAAGCGTTATACTCGTAGCAATCTTAAAATTTAATATTTATTGTCAGACATGACGAGAACAGTAAAAACACACACAGAGAGACACCACGAAGGGAATGTCCAAAGAAAGATGATTCTACTCATTAATGTGAACTACCATCAATATCCATTTACATAATGTTTGGTCATATTCAATGCATCACATACATGTTGTATCGTATGGACTAGTAACAACGGTCATCATCGCGGTGGCAGCGGTTCTTCTGTGGCGGCGACGCAGACGAGCAGCCAGCTCATCTCTCCAGCAGCGGCGCACCGATAGTGCCCATGAGCAGTGTAAATGTTTGTATGGTGCCAGAAAATAATAGAGTGAGCGCGAGTGAATAAATTGACCAACCCCTCTCCGAGCAGGGGTCCAGTGTAAGTGTTGGTGCGCGGCAACACAGTTCGACAAAACGTCGTCGAGTCTACGATTATAAAAACGGGACATTTCGACATCGCCAATAGACAATCAATGTTTAATTTTGAGCAATGAGTGACACGCAACTGACTCTTTTAGGTTGATAAATGAATGTCGTATCATATTCTAATTTAGTATAATTTTATCTCAATCAAATTGTACTAAACCCCCATTAGCATTAAGCAAAGAATTGTTATCCTCTTGTCTCACATAACCTTCACATTGTGGCTTCCTGATTCTTCAATATCTCCCCCATGTTCTATGCATCATCTTGCATACTGCTGATACAGCGATCAGCGTGCGATCCTCAGTGTGCCTCAGTGTGCGATCAATCACATATTGAAAAGCACTCATTATTAGCGATTAGCTTAATAATCGAATAAATTATACCTCCAGGACCGCGTGTCTTAGGTCAGCTGATTGTTTTTGTATGGAGTACCGAGCAAAACTTGTTCTCACCACCACTAAAATATTTCCCGAAAAAGTGAACTAAATGGTAAATCCAAGTATAAGCTATCACTATGTAGTATCCATTCTGTAATTTATGGGCATTTTGGATAAATAATTAATGTATATATATGCAAAATATATAACAAATTACTGTTTTTTTCCATACCTCACTCAGTACTTTAACATTCATTACTCTTTTCATGCACGCTCGTCAGTTTCTAGAGCTCCTGACATCACCTTCTGATAGAACGCAACCAATTTGATAATGGTAGGTAAGTCTTGGCCTTCCTCGGCTCCTGTAACTAATCAAGCATATTATTTATATCCCGTGAGGCAAACAAACGTAATCGACCTGATGTAAAGTATACGCACATTTAGGTCAAGCTGGCGTCCAAAAAACTTGGTGTGCTGAACAGAGCAAAGCATTACTTCGGTGCGGGGCAAAGACTTATGTTATATACCTAAGTCTCAAGTCAGACCGCACTTGGAGTACTGCAGTCACCTTTGGGCGGGAGCACCTGGATACCAGCTTGGACCGTATGATTCAATTCAGAGACGAGCTGTGAGAATTGTCGACATTCCTAAGCGTACACGGTATTGAACCCTTAAGTTTAAGGAGAGATTTTACCTCCCTTTGTGTGTTTTACCGATTGTACAACGGGTTGTGTTCTGAACCGCAATGGTCGCGTACTGTGCGGTTCCAGAGAAGTTTTCTTCCGAGAACTCTCAAGCCGTGAAATGAGCTCCCAGCCATGGTTTTTCCAAGGGACTACAGCATGGAGTTCTTCAAGAAACGCATGAAGAGGTTTTTAGATAGTCCAAGATCCCAGGGCCGCCAGACGTCACTTATTTTCTGATGAACAAAATGTGCAAGATTGAGTAGTGTTAGTATGTACTATGATCGTATGACTACCTGCTACCTTGGACAGATGGCCATTTTCCAGGTATCAGGTCAGGTAATCAAGGTACATAAAAACACTATTCATCTCACTTAAATTCTGATAGCTGATTTTTACATATATGTTACACAATATCATTAAAAATTTGTAATCAATACTCCCAGACACTTCGGGTCGGCAGTATTGCCTTACAGATGCTTTAAAGCTCTCAAAAAAAATAATTAATCTCACTTATATTCTGATACTTCATTTTTATATATATTAGCCAGACAACTATTTTAAAACGTTTTACAAACAGACAGACTGATCCAAGGGGCCAAACATCTCCTAGACCCAATTGTAATGCCGCTGTGAGTATGAGCGAGGGCATTATCTGTGCGCATTATGTGTGTATGTAGCATATCTAATTGAAGCCGCAAATAATATTTATATAAAAATATAAATTAATACCTACCTGTAATTAACGCCTGTCACTATGAAATTATTCATTGAATTAAACAATTTTTAACGTATCGCGTGTTTTATTTATTTTGTTGAACCTGACGTTTCGAACGCTTTGCAGCGTCCGTGGTAGCAGGTAGACTGAAATTATTCACCTTAAAATAGATTATAAATATACAACTTCGTTAATTTTTCATACTTGTTTCATTTACTAGAGAATTAATTTTTAATGGTTTAAAAAAGGTTAATAATTTAAAAGTTAACTTAATTAATTAAATTAACTTTTTTCAAAGATTAAATTTGAAAAAGTGCTCGTCTGACCATAATAATTCTAGAATTGTACCTTATACTACTACTGTTTTAATAATTTTGAGTAAATTTCAATTTTTAAAAATAAAATATCAACTTGGTTATTGCCAAACTACCAACTATAAATGTAAATGTCACTAGAGCGACATTTACATCTTGCTAAAGCAACAATTTTAGACCCTCGCTTTAAGCGTATTCATTTTAATTCTGCACTAGCTGTTTCCACTGCAATAACAGCATTTTCAAAAGAAATACGTTTAGAAAGTCGTAGAGGACAACAACTTTCGTCTGAACTCAGACCCACTACCACAATTCCAAACTCAGAAAATTTTTCACCGTTATTGTGGTCCGGACATGAAAGAAAATATAATAGATATTGCTGTAGCTTCAGCAAACTCCAGTTTACTTTCAACCAGTTATGGTATAACTAGCGAACTGAAGCAATATCTAGACCAGCCTATAATACCCAGAAAAGAGAATCCAACAAAATTCTGGTTAGATTGTCATTTTACCCCAGTCCTTTACGACATAGCTGATATCGCCTGCGTCCTCGGTTTCCTCTGAGAGAGTGGCATCTGCTGTAAATCTCGCAGTACCCAATAACAGAAGTCGGCTTACAGCCGAACACAAACAAAAGAGTTTTTCTTATGACTATATCAGATAAATATTGGTTTGATAAACAAATAATTAATATTTTTTATAGTAGTTCGTGATTTATTAAAAAATATGTCTATTGATTAGTACGAGCATTTATCTAGTAATGTAAGATAATTGAAGTAGATTAGGCCAAATAAATTAATTTTTAGAGTGCCAATATTCTCTGTCAAATCATACCGATATATCGATAGTTTTTAATTAAAATATCAATATCGATATTAATAATTGGCAAAAATATCGATTTAATATATATCGATACTTTATTGCATTTCCGACATCCCTAGTAGTAAGAGTAAACCGTAAGAGATAAAGAGAGAGAGAGCAATAACACTCATGTATGTCCCACTCACACGCATGCGCTCGGATAATGCCCTCGTTCATACATACTCACAGCGGCATTACAATTAGGTCTAGGGCACGTTTGGTCCCTTGGATCGGTCTGCCTGTTTGTAAAACGTTATAAAATAGTTGTCTGCCTAACTTATATAAAAATGAAGCATCAAAATATAAGTGAGATATTTTTTTTTTTTGAGAGCTTTAAAGCGTCTGTAAGATAATACTGCCGACCGGAAGTGTCTGGGAGTATTGATTACTGATTTTAACGATATTGTAACATATATGTAAAAATCAGCTATCAGAATTTAAGTGTATGCAAAAGTGGAAGGATGTAGGAGCCGGGGAAGGCCAAGACTTAACTACCATGACCAAATTGGTCGTGTTCTATCAGAAGGTGATGTCAGGAGCCCTAGAAACCGGCGAGCGTGCATGAGAAGAGCAATGAATGTTAAAAAAGCGAGTGAGATATGTAAGGATCGAGTCACGTGGCGCTCGGTTCTCTCTGACTACCCCGCAAGGGATTTGGCGTGAAGTTATAGATAGATAGATATTTATTTGCATCTCTGACATCCCTAGTAGTAAGAGTAAACCGTAAAAGAGAAAGAAAGAGAGAGCACTCATGAATGTCCCACTTACACTCATGCGCACGGATAATGCCCTCGCTCATACTCGCAGCGGCGCGGCGTTACAATTAGATCTAGGAGATGTTTGGCCCCTGGGATCGGTCTGCCTGTTTGCAAAACGTTTTAAAATAGTTGTCTGGCTAATATATACAAAAATGAAGCATCAGAATATAAGTGATATTAATTAATTTTTTTGAGAGCTTTAAAGCGCCTGTAATGTAATACTGCCGACCGGAAGTGTCTGGGAGTATTGATTACTGATTTTAACGATATTGTAACATATATTGACGAGCTCGGTGGCGCAGTGGTGAAACGCGCTGTTACGCTACTTGGACACCAACGCTCGTGGGTTCGATTCCCACACTGTACAAACATTTGTGTGCATGAACATGTCTGTTTGTATGGGTCTGGGTATTTTCTATGTATAATAAGTACGTATTTACAAAAAAAAAATGTATTTACGTATGTGTATCAGTTGTCTAGTACCCATAACACAAGCTTCCCTTACTTTGGGGCTAGGTGGCGCTGTGTAATTTGTCCTACAATATGTAAAAATCAGCTATCAGAATTTAAGTGAAGTGGGAAGTGTTTTCAAGTACCTTGATTACCTGATACCTGGACAATGTCCGTCTGGCCAAGGTAGCAGGTAGTCATACGATCATAGTACACACTAACACTACTCAATCTTGCACATTTTGTTCATCAGAAAATAAGTGACGTCTGGCGGCCCTGGGATCTTCCTCTAAGAGGGTCGGCAACGCAAGAGTGACACCCCTGGCGTTGCAAAAGTCGATAGGCTACGGTGACTGTTTACCATCAGGCAGGCCGCGCTTGATTTCCACCTTAGTTGTATAAAAAAAACAAATATTTGTTTTGTGTGGGAATCGAGCCCACGAGCATTGCTGTCAAAGGAGCGTAACAGTACGTTTCACCACTGCATTACAGAGTTCGTCAAGGAGCTTACTGGTATCTCACTCATTTGCAAAAGCGCAACATCACTCCTTAAGAAGAATTATGAACATTAAAGTAGCGAGTGAGGTGTGTAAGGATAAGGACCAAGTTATGTAGCGCTAGGTTCTCTCTGCCTACCCCGCAAGGGATCTGGCGTGAAATAGTTAAGATAGTTTAAGTGATCGCTATATATTAGCGATCAATTAAAAATGTGAAAATATTACACAAAAATCGCAGTTTTAAGAATAAAAATTCACAGTATTATAATGAATTTAGAATCTTAATCGAATTGATATTGAACTACGAGTATCTATCTATCTGTAACTTCACGCCAAATCTCTTGCGTACCCCGCAAGAAATGCGTACCGGCAGAGAGAACCGAGCGCCACATGACTCGATCCTAACATACCTCACTCGCGTCTTTAACATTCAAAACTCTTTTCATACACGGTTGCCTGTTTCTAGAACTCTTGACATCACCTTCTGATAAAAACACGACCAACATGACCGACCAACATGGCTCGTACATCCTTCCACTTTTGCATTGTATATCTGTTTCGTCATCAGTTTTATTCTGCATTCTTTCTACATATCCGAACCAACATAGCATGCCCTTTCTTATTTGAACACCGACACTCTCTTTCAGCCCAACTCTTTTTCTTACGTCATCATTACGAGCGCGGTCAGCAAGTGTTACGCCACAAGTTTTGCGCAATGCTCTTTTCTCGACCACATTTATTCTACTTTCATGCTCTCTCTGCCATACCCAGCTATTACTTCCGAAAATTAGCGTCGAGATTAGCACCGCGTTATGTACAGCGAGCTGTGCCATCTGGCTCAGATTTCAGCTGCCTAAAAGTTTACCCAACGCTTCATTCACGCTGTTCCTGCACTCACTCGTCTCTTCACATCAGTGATGTAGCTTCCATCGCTACTTAAAGCACTTCCAAGATATATAATCTCATCTACTTGCTCCAACACTACATCATCAACCGTAATCCTAATGTTCGTTCTGGTTATCTCTCTTTCAAATACCATTATCTTGGTTTTCTTGGTATTCAGTTGTAAGCCTTTCTTCATACAATCATCCTTCATTGCTATACTAGAGTTTGCAGTTCGGATGGTGATTCTAGTATTGAGCAGTCAGAACCCCCTATATACGTTTTCCCATACATTTCGCGGTCGTATTCGACCACCCGGGTTCCGAAGGGTTAATACCGCGGTGTCAGCATAAAGCAGACAGTTGACCACTGAGCCACCCACTCGCATTTCCACATTCATATTTCTTGTTGTCTGAAGACAACTCGCTCGTCCAGAAATATGATGAATAGCCAAGGCGACAGCACACACCCTCTGTCTGACACCAACGTCAGTATAAATCTAGGGCGACAATCTGCCGTCCACCCGCACACATGCTGTACAATCTTCATACGTGAATTGCACAGCACGGAGCAGTTCACCGTCAACCCCATATCTGGGCAAAAAGTTCCAGAGATTCTTTCGCACGAACCTATCAAATGTTTTCTCAATGTCCACAAAACCGCAAAAAACCCTGTGATCCATAGCCAGATATTTCTCCAAGATGTTGCGGAGGGAAAAAACTTGATACCTACATCATTATGATATTGAACTAAATTATTATAAATAACAAGTAGCTACTGTGTGGCCTCGGCGTAAGAATAGGCCACCCCATTTCAACCCGTGGGTGTCGTAAAAGACGACTAAGGGAAATATCCAGGAGATCCCCTGCGTACTTTAACAACTTACTGCGGTTGCCAACCCGCCTGCCAAGCGTGGCAACTATGGCAGAAGCCCCATCTGAATGAGTGCGACAAGTAGACAGCCCCCCGTCACCGGCAGCCCCGCTGATCCTGGCTCCGGTAGCGGTCAGAGTATCGGCGGGGCAGGGGGCTAAGAATCCCCTAGACAGGGACCCGTGGGGCCGACCGTATAGGGGAGCGCGGAACAAAATCCGCGCCCAGTCGGCCCCACTGACGGAGACCCTCCAGCCGGCCGTGTTGGAGAGGGTTGTCGGGGAACTCTTCCCCGACAACCCACGGGGCTACGCTCCCCCGAGGATGGCCCGAACGTCGGACTCCAGAGGAGAGGAGGAGGGCGCTCCGCCGCCCGTCACCGACCAGGAGATGGAGGCGGTCGTTGACCGCCTCCGAGGCAAGAAGAGGGCGCCGGGTCCGGACGGGGTGCACGGGAAGGTGCTAGCGTTGGCTCTCGTGCACCTCGGAGACGGGTTCCGTGGGCTCCTCGACTGCTGCTTGCGGTCGGGGTGCTGCCCGGGACCCTTCAGGGTGGGCCGGCTCTGCCTTCTGTTGAAGGGAGACCGGCCCCCGGACTCGGGGTCGGCGGTTCGACCGGTCGTTCTGTTGAACGAGGCGGGGAAAGCCCTGGAAAGGGTTGTCGCCTCCCGCCTCGTTCAGCACTTGGAGGATGGCCCGGGACCGGGCCTTTCGGATGCCCAGTTCGGGTTCCGGGCCAGACGGTCGACCGTCGACGCCATTAGGCGCCTAAGGTCGGTGACGGAGGATGCGGAGCGCGAGGGAGACGTGGTGGTGGCGGTGTCGTTAGACATCGCCAACGCCTTCAACAGCCTCCCCCACAGTACCATACTGGAGGCCCTCAAATACTTTGAGGTGCCTCCGTACTTGGGGAGGCTGTTGAAGGCGTACTTGGAGGACAGGGAGGTGCGCTACGAGGACGCGAGGGGCCAGATGGTCAGAAGGCGTGTCGTGTGCGGTGTCCCACAGGGGTCCGTTCTGGGCCCCATTCTGTGGGACCTCGCATACGACTGGGTCCTGCGGGGCCGTCTCCTCCCCGGGATGGGCGTCATCTGCTATGCAGATGACACACTCGTCACGTCCCGGGGTAAGACCTTCGTGGAGGCGGCGCGGCTGGCCGAAGTCGGTGTAGGACTGGTGGTCAGCCGCATAGAGAGGCTTGGGCTTCGGGTCCGCTTGGATAAAACCGAGGCCCTCCTCTTCCGCGGGACCGGCAGGCGGGGCCCCCCCTCGGGAGCGCACCTCCAAATAGGAGGAGTGAGGATAAGGGTGAGTGCCCAGATGAGCTACCTGGGCCTCACCCTGGACGGGAGATGGGCCTTCGGCCCCCACTTCGAGCGGTTGGGGCCGAAGGTCATCAGAGCTGCGGCGGCGCTGGGTCGCCTCCTGCCCAATGTGGGCGGGCCCAGCGCCGCGTGTAGGCGGCTGTACTCCGGCATCTGCCGGAGTATGGCCACGTACGGTGCCCCGATATGGGCGGACGCCCTCTGCAACCGCAACAGGGCCCAGCTGCGCAGAGCGCAGCGGGTCATAGCGCAGAGGGCGATAAGGGGGTACCGTACGGTAGCTTGGACGGCCGCGACCGCCCTCGCTGGCGACCCGCCCTGGGAGTTGGTGGCGGAGGTGCTCGCCGAGGTATACGGGTTTGTCTCGGATAGGAGGATTCTCGGCGAGCGCCCCACGTCGGTGGAGGTGGGGCGGTATCGCCAGCGAGGGCATGTGGAGATGATGCGGAGGTGGGGGGAGGACCTGGCGCAGCCGCGGTATGGAGTCCGCGTTGCGGATGCGCTGCGCCCGGTCCTGGAGGCGTGGATGCGCCGCCGGCGCAAACCCCTCACTTTCCGCATGGTGCAGGTGCTCACCGGACATGGGTGCTTCGGTGAGTACCTGCACCGGGTCGCGAGGCGGGAGGAGCGGCCAGGCTGCCACGATTGTGGCGCGGCCGAGGACACTGCTCAGCACACTCTGGAGCAGTGTCCCAGATGGTCTCGGCAGCGCCACGATCTGGTGTCCGCGCTAGGGAGCGCGGACCTCTCGCTCCCGAGCGTGGTCCGCTCCATGCTCGGGAGTGACAGTGCCTGGCAGGCGATGGCCTCCTTCTGTGAGACGGTCATGTCCCAGAAGGAGGCCGCGGAGCGGGACAGGGAGGATGATCCGTTGGCTGTCCCGCTCCGGAGACGGCGGACGGGAGTGCGGCGTAGGCGCTACGCGCACCTACTGCCGCCTCCCTAACCTGTGGGACTAGGGGTCAGGATGGGAACCTGGCCCCATAATGGTCCCGCCGCCGGAGGGGCTGTCCCAATTTGCCGGGATGGCCCCTAGAGAGGAGAAGTCCGGCCCCTCTTGAGGGGCTGGCCAGTCGCAGTGGTGCCCTGTTGCTGACAGATCCGGGGCACCACACCAACGCGGCCGATGGCATTTCGCGGGGTCGTTTAGTGGGTATACCGTCGGACAGCCGACGGGGAGTCCCACACTACCGCCGGAGGCCACCCAGGCACCGGTGGTGTGCGTAACGCATTTTTCCCCGCGTCACAAAAAAAAAAAAAAAAAAAAAAAAAGGGGGCTAAGAATCCCCAGCTCCGACTTCGTGGCTACCACAACGGACTGGCCCTGTCAACATACAACACGCGTACAATGAGGTCCGACGAGAAGATAGTGGAGATGGATGATGAACTAAGCGAGTTACAATGTCCGAAGTCCAAAGACAGGGGGACGCGGACACGGTGATTTGCATATTCCCACTCTCACCATCAATGTACTGGTTTCTGGTCACCTCGCTCACTCACAGGAACATAATAACCTCCACTGCTGGTTTTTTTGATAAAACTTCGGGAGGAAACTATAAGTATACGACCCACCTGATGTAAAGCAGTTACCGTAGCCTATTAACGCTTGTAATATATTAAGTATCACTCCCGCGATGCCTTCTTTGCTGCCTACAAAGCAACTACTTAGGAGCTTACTCCCCCAACCCTCTAGGGAGTTGTTATTTGGCTGCGGTTTTCTGTGAGGTCCCAACGATATATCCCAGCGAGTTTCCACTGGGAATGCCTGGGTACAATACGCTGGAAATGAGGAGAACTGTCTCACTGACAGAATTTGTGCTCAGTATTCTAAGGGGATTCAGGTGTGACCCAGCGGTATTAGAACTAATTGTATTATATGTACCTGACAATTATACTCGTGCACGGTCGCATGAGTTGTTCATACCGTCCAGGACTAAAACGGCTACATCGTTTTATGCACCTTAATCAAGGGCTGCTTAATGTCATTCTAGGAAAAAATCCCGCATTAGACCTGTTTAGTTGCTCGAAACAACAATTTCACTGTAAATTATGCCTAAAACCGAAAATAGGTTGTTTATTATTTTATTTTTGGAAATGTATTATTTTTAATTATTGTGGTTATTATTTATTGCAGTGATTTTTATTATTAATATTTATGAATGTCACTATCTATGTCATTATTCCTTAATTGAACTCTAATCTATTGCTTTAAATCTGATAATTTTATAATTCATATCTGTGAATTAATACATTGAATTTTCTTTTTTTATAATACTATAATGGACATTATTATGCGCATTAGGCAACTGTAATGCAAAATATATGTATGTAATAAAATTATTAACTATGTTGTATCGTATGGACTAGTAACCACTTTATGACGAGCTCGGTGGCTCAGTAGTGAATAACGCAACATTGACACCAACACTCGTGGGTTCGATTCCCACGCAATACAAACATTTGTGTGCATGAACATGTGTGTTTGTCTTGGTCTGGATATTTTAAGAGAGGTAGGGCGCATCAAAGCAGCCCGTCTGGGGAAGTACCTCCACCTCACAGAAAGCCGCAGCAAAATAACAACTCCCTAGAGGGTTGTTATGTTCTTGTGTGTGAGTGAGGTCACCAGTAAGCTCCGAAGGAGTTCCTGTGTAAGCAGCAGAGGAGGCATCGCGCAAGTGATAATTAATATATCGCAAGCGTTAATAGGCTACGGTACCCGCTTTACATCAGGTGGGCCGTATGCTTGTATGCCTCCCGAAGTAGTATATATAAAAAAAGGTATTTCTTCAGGCATTGTTGGCGTGAGTTTGGCTTCCAACTCATCTATTAATCATTTGCCTTGGTGAGTCTCTGTTTTGGCGACTTAGCTTCCGTAAGCTACATAGTTTCGTGCTTTTGTCAATAGTAACAGCATAAATTATACTCATACTTATGCGGCCCTGTAACAATAAAAAAAACTGTAAAGTAAAACTGACTATCACATCATAACCTTTTTGTGGCGGACCATTTTACTTTTCGCTGTTTTTGATTCACGATATTATTGTAATAGTGTTTGTACATTCTGAAATTATTATACTTACATTGTTTTGATATATTCCGAAATTACCACTTCAATTTTCACAGAATTAAATAAAACTTTAGATCAACCTTGCCAACAGCTCTCAAAATAGTAGCTTTTGCTTTTGACATTAGAAATCGAAGCTGTAGGTCGAGGCTGTAAGGCGAATGCAAGGCTGTTTGTAGAATTCCAATTTCATACAAAAAATATCAAATCTGTGATACCATGTCACGCCGTATGCAGCCTTGCGGCGCTAGTGTCGCACGGCCATGAAAAGCGACACAATGGAATTTCAATTTTATATTCACGGCCATAAGAGCCGATGTTTTTGAGGTTACTTCACAATCTGCCTACAAGCGTTACTTCACAATTTTATCGCTATATGTTTTTCTTTTTTGTTTCTTTCTTTAATATTCAATTTAATCTAAATCTATTTATATTCCTTTTACAATAAATTGTTATTTTATTAATCTTATGTTTATTAATAATGTGTGAGAGAGCTCGATGGCATCGTTGCGTGTGTCATTCTAACCGAACACGCAGGTTAGGCAACGTCCACCGCAGCCTATCTATGGATGGGTTTATGTATCTCGAGTTTCTCCGTGCTTCGGAGGGTACGTTAAGCCGTCGGTCCCGGCGGTTGTCGATAGATGACAGTCGTTAAGCTAAGTCAGTGGCCCTCGAGCGGCTGGAAAACACTGGTCTCCGTCAATCCGCACTA
This sequence comes from Pyralis farinalis, assembly GCA_947507595.1. Classification (NCBI taxonomy): domain Eukaryota; kingdom Metazoa; phylum Arthropoda; class Insecta; order Lepidoptera; family Pyralidae; genus Pyralis; species Pyralis farinalis. Next base: position 7,727,536 of record OX382274.1, read on the forward strand.
GAGCAGCGTGATGGAGTATGCTCTAAACGCGTTCGGTTGAAGGGAGACCCGTATCCCTGCAGTGGGATGAGTAAGGGTTGATGTGGTGGTAGTGGAATATGTGTGAATGTGTTTGTGTGTGTGTCTCTCAGGTCACGTGGCTCCCTATAAAGTTACGTCGCAACTTGCACATTGTCTCTGTTCTTTACTCTATTCTTTTCAATCCTACTGCTCCTGGCTACTTGAAGGAACGTTTTATTTATCTCAGTGAGGTACGGGATCGTCGCGATTGCGGTACACATAGTACTTCCCTTCGTTTATTAACACCATCTCACTCTTGGCAATATTACGCTAAGTCGTTCTCGGTACGAGCTGTTATGCAATTATGGAATGCTTTGCCTATTTCTATTCGCTGTGCACAATCTTTAGACTCCTTTTAAAACCTTGTGAAGTCGCACTTTCTCTCTATCTAGCTTATATTATATGTTTATGTATATCTATGATACTGTAAATTTGTATATTTATAATCACTTACGTTGGTATTGCTAGCTATTGCACAATTTATTCGAGTCTAATTGTTTAGAATGTATGTTGTATATGTGCATGCAGTGCACATGTATATACATGTGTATAAATCAGGGTTCGAAATTATCAAGATAATTACGCTTCTTGATAATTATCCGATAGTTATCTGATAATTATCGGATGGCTATCACCAGACCAGCGTAAGAAAATCATTTGTTATATTGTTTCATAACAAATGCATTATAATTTGGTCATCTAACAAAAAAAACAAATATTTATTTTTATTTAATATCCAACACAAATTAACATTAATTAAAGCAGATTGAGTAAAAATCAGTATCCTCCAGATTCGACAATAGGTATAAATAAATTAAATTGGATTGATCAAAACGGCTAAAGGAATATCTTCATCCGATGATGATTCTATTTCCATTGGCTTTGTTGGTGTTGTAGCTGCAGTAGAACTTATTTGTTGTGTTAAGGGTAGGCAATCAGTTCACTTTCACGAGCGCAATTTTTTGTTACTATCAAAATATAATTACACATCTAGTATTATCTTGATAATTATCATGATAATTATCATTGATAGTTATCCTTTCGGACTCTGGTATAAATATGTTTCTTATCATAAATGCTCCACCTACCTACTTGTTATTAACAATTATTTCTCTTCCTTGTACGGTTGTCTGGAAGAGATCGCTTTAGCGATAAAGCAGCCTATTGTACTCTTCTTATGTTATGTCTGTTGAATGTATTTGTTTTGGTGCAATAAAGTGTAAAAATAAATCCCTAACCCATAAAATAGTACAGTTTCTCCCTCTATTTCTCTGCACTGACATTTTGGCCTCTAGAAATAAAACTATAAATGCGATTGAGATGCGGTTTTCACCAGAAAGTCAAACTAAATTGCATCTTTCTAATGGTATCAAAATGGAGTTAATTTGATAACCGGAAGTATTTAAAAAAGTACATTTTGTAAAAGCAGTGGTGGGATTTGCGCGAAGCGCGAACTCCAGCACTTGTAAATAAATAAAATAGAGGACTTTCATTTAGATCTAGGTTTAATAAATGTTGTGTTTCGCTTCAAAGGGTTATTAGCCTCCATATTCGGTTCGATAATGCCCAGGAGATATTTTACCTATAACTCTAGTACCTTCATTTTAGTATGTTTATATACACACTGTAGTAAAACAGTTCGAAAAGTGCAATAAAATTCAAGAATTAAAAAAGATTATCGAAATTAACATTAGGTATACTTCATTACTTAAATTAATCCTTTTAAAGTCAGGTACTTTATCCTTTTTAAAGTCAGGTCCCTATCAGGAATATCATCTAAACAGTTTTTACATCATTTTTGTAATTTCCACCACCACATCAACCCTTACTCATCCCACTGCAGGGATACGGGTCTCTTTTCAACCTAAGGGGTTTAAAGCATACCCGAGGGCCACTGACTTAGCTTAATGACTGTCACCTATCGACCACAGCCAGGGCCGACCGCTTAACGTGCCCTCCAGCACGGAGAAACTCGAGATAGATAGATAGAAAAAACCCATCCATATATACAGGCTGCGCTCGAAGCTGCTTAACCTGCGTGTTCGGTTAGAAAGACACGCGCAACGACGCCATCGAGCTCTCTTATATTATGTAATTAAAAATACCGAACTTGAGTGTAACTCCTTAAATTGTTATATTAGCAAAGATTCAAATTTAAGTAATTTTATTTCATACAACTGGTTTCAAGTCTATAGGAACAGCTTAACATATAAAAATTAACATTGAACATGATTCCGGACAGCCTAGAGCAACCGCATTTGCACGTGGTGTACCCTGCTGATTATCCGCCATTATCTTAAAAGCTAAGGCCAACTACCTCACGTTGCTATGTTGTACATTAGAAGCGTTTATAGTGTTAATGAATTTTTATAGTGTAGGTTAGGTTAGGTTCAATATTAAATTGAATTTTGAAAAAGCAAATTATTATTAATATATTACCAACTACTAACTACTGTAAATATTACCGACTATTACATTATACATAATCATGGAAGAACACAAAGATGGTCTGCAAGAGAGTGTCGGTGTTAAAATAAGAAGAGGCATGCTCCGTTGGTTCGGACATGTAGAAAGAATGCAGTAAGAAACAGATATACAACGCGAAAGTAGAAGGATGTAGGAGCTGAGGAAGGCCAAGACTTATCAACCATGGCCAAATTGATCGTGTTTAATTAGAACGTGATATCAAGAGCCCAAGAAACCGGCGGGCGTGCATAAGAAGAGCTATGAATGCTAAAGACGCGAGTGAGGTTTGTAAGGATCGAGTCGTGTGGTGCTCGGTTCTCTCTGCCTACCCCGCAAGGCATTTGGCGTGAAGTTATAGATAGATAATCAAGCAACTGTTAATTTTGAGGGGGAAAATTCAAAGCAGACATATAGGGCGCAAAATATACTATGTGCACATATGAATAAATAATAATAACACAGGTATACAAGCTATATAACAATATTATTATATTATATTATTGTAATTGCATTGCGGGAAAACGTATGATAGGTTGTTGTGCCCATATTAAGATTATCAGTTGGGCTACATTTCAACCAAATATTTCCCCTCCTGCACAGTTTCTTGATGATTTATTGTGCCATTATAATGAAATAAATGATAAAATTAATATGTCTTTTTTATTTATTTAAGGTCATACCTAAAAACTGAAAACTAAAGTCTACTGGTTGTGGTTGCTTTTTTTCGTTGAATATGACCCTCTGAGCTACTAAAAGCCAAAGGTTTCTAGCGTACACTTCTCACATTGACCAGATGAACCAGAAAGGCATTACCGATGACTTTATCCCTTAGTCTCCTTGTAGAATTGTTCCATATATAATATAGATAATTTTGGTGAAAATAATAAAGTGGCGGACTTTTTGTTAGATTTTTTATTTATAGCATACAATTGACTAACAATCCCAACAAGTATTTTTAAAATAATTAATTGTCCATTTCTGAGTCGGGAGATGTATGACGGATGGGCATTGCTCTTTCATGATTGTAGGTCAACAGGAAGTACCTGGTATAGGTACAGGAAGTAGTAGGTTTTGATTCCCTTGCGAGTGTCAAAATATGCGTATAAACGAGACATAAACAGCCGTATCTTTTGATTGCGTTGACTTAGAAGTTGATTTTTTCACAGCTCGAAGCGGTTGCAGACCTGAGTATTTGATATTAATTTCAGCTTGATAGTTCCACCCGTCCCTGAGAAAAAGGTCTTGACAGACAGACAGATAGACAGTCAACAAAGTGATCCTATATGGGTTCCGTTTTTCCTTTTGAGGTACGGAAATAAAATAGATCCAAAAAAGATCTTGAGTTGCCTTTGCTGATTATTATTATATAGTAATTATAATCTGTCTATCTATAACTTCACGCCAAATCCCTTACGGGGTAGGCAGAGAGAGCCGAGCGCCACGTATCTCGATCCTTACATACCTCACTCGCTTCTTTAATATTCATTGCTCTTTTCATGCACGCTCGCCGGTTTCTAGGGCTCCTTACATCACCTTCTGATAGAACACGACCAATTTGATCATGGTAGGTAAGTCTTGGCCTTCCTCGGCTCCTACATCCTTCCACTTTTGAATTGTATATCTGCTTCGTCATTCTTTCATCCTGCATTCTTTCTACATGTCCGAACCATCGGAGCATGCCTCTTCTTGTTTTAACACCGACGTTCTCTTTTATACCAACTCTGCTTCTAACCCCATAATAATATGCCCCGCAGAGCAGTTTGTGGCGAGTTTTTTTATTTTTTTTTTTATTTTTTATTATTAAATACGTGCACCCCTGCCATGGGCAAGGCTATTTATATACATTTTTTAATTTCTTAATCTTAATTTTTTAAATATTCTATTGTAAGTAATAAACACATTCATTCATCATACTCTCTTCCATTCCGCAATTCATTCTTCCATTCATCATCTTTCAATTTTATTTTCTAAAATTTGATTTTGCCCATTTTAGAACGTCGGTGAAACGATAGTGGCTATTTCCAAACTTCCCTCCCCATACTGCATCAGTCCAGCCACGGGCGACAGAGAGCTTCACAGCTCCACCTAGCCACCGCGATCCCTGCGGCTATACAGAGTATAGCCGAGGTATACAGCATTAGTCCTAGGTGGAGCTGCTCTGCTTATTCCGATCTATAGTAGCCGTGGCTAGACTGACGCAGTATTTTATAAATTTTGCTCGTGTTTTCCCCATCACTATTTCGGAGACTGTAGTTTCGGTGACCCGCATTCCCAACTCCTGCTCCAAATCGTACCTCTGTTTGGAGAATGCGGGACACCGAAACAATATGTGCTGCACTGTCTGGTCCACGCCGGGCTCGCAGAAGCAGGATGGGTCATCCGCGCACTTGAACCTGTGCAAGTACGCGGAGAACCCACCATGCCCCGAGAGGACCTGCGTGGTCATGCTCGACGGCACCATTTTTCCCACGATGTCGTACGCCTCCGCCGCAACGAACATCTTCGTCGTCGAAGCTGTTGTTCCCGATGTGTATCTCCTGTCCCATTCGTCAATGGTCCCCTTGCGGATCATACCTTTGACGAATGAGACAGGGCAGCGGTCATAATCTGGCCGCCTCCGCAACCCCAGTGCGGCGCTCCTGGCGAGTTCATCGGCACGTTCGTTCCCCTCCAACCCCGCGTGTGCCTTAATCCAAAACAACGAGACGCTCTTACCCTGGCTTTTGCACAGTTTAAGAGCGCCCCGTGTCTGCACCGCCAGGGGATGGGGGGACTCGACGTTCGCCACCGCCTGGAGCGCCGCCATGGAGTCGCTGAAGATGCCAATACTGGGTCCATCGCAGCTCAAAGCGTACTCGGCCGCCGTGCAGATAGCCAGGAGTTCCGCCTGGTAGACGGTACAATAGGACGACAAAACAAGCTTGAGGGCCTTGGTTTCGGCGTCGCCGTTCCATACGGACACAGCGGCGCCAACCCGACCCTCAATCTTGCTGCCGTCCGTGTAAATTCGCAGGGCAAAGTTGGAGTGTGCCCTGCATTGTTCCTCGTCCACCAGGCTGCCGAACTCCAAGCTATCTAGCTCTGCGAGATGCGGGGCCTCGATCTTCGAGTTTGTGGCGAGCTGTTGGTGCGTAACGACACCACGGGTACCCGAGTGCTCCAGAGAGTCGATCAGGGCCTTCGTCTTCGGCGTGTCTTCGTCGGTCGGAGTGTAAGTCAAGAAGGCCCGTAGGACTATCAACTCTGGCTTGCCTTCATTGGCCGTCCAGAGAGGAGCCGATAGAGTATATTGCTTAATTTACATTGTTCTGATATATTGTCAAATTCTCTTTTTTCTTATTTGATGTTATTGCGACTATATGTGAAAACTGTAGGCTTTAAGCTGTTTGTTTTCCTACAAATAAGTAAATAAATAAATAATTGATATTATTGGAGCCTAAGCCCGGCCTCAGGGTTGTGTTTTTTTTTTGTTTATTTATTTTTTATTTATTATTAAGGAAACAAACAGTCGCGTACAAATAATTTTACATTGCTTTTTTCCGAACAGACCTTAAAGTTCCATTAATTATTACCTGATATAACAAACAAAACATAATACCAATATACAATAAAACTAATTTACAGTATAATTCTGCAGTAAAAAGAAGACAAATTGTTTTAACATTCTTAAGTTGGAGAATACAATGCATTTAGTTCCTTTTTATATTTCCCAATCGATGATGAAAATATGTCAACATGGTTTAAGATCTTGTTATAAGTATGAGCGCCTTATGAAGGTATTTTTAGCATAGTTTGACGAACAAATGTAATATTAAATGTTTTACTAGAACGAGATGAGTATCGAGGAATATAGAACTGTATCTTTTCTAAGAGGAAGTTGGAGTCAATATGACCATTTATAATTTTAAATAAAAATATGGAATCAAGATAAGTCCTCCTATTCTTTAAAGACATCACACCATGATTTTTCGCAGCGCTATCATAATCGTGAAAAAAGCCCGTGGATTTGTATTCTAATGCCTTCAAAAATTTGTTTTATAGCTTTTGTAATCTGGAGACGTGTACTGTGTAATTAGGATTCCATATTACACTACCAAATTCTAATATGCTGCGAACATATGAAAAGTATAGAGTTTTGAGTGTAAAAGAGTTTTTGAATGGTTTGGAAAGCCGTAATATAAAACCTAGCCTTTTATAAGCTTTACCTATTATATTTTCTATGTGTAAGTTAAAATGTAACTTCGTATCCAAGAGGATTCCCAGGTCACGAACAAATGAGATGCGTTCAACTGTCACCCCTGACAAATTATTTATTTATTTATTTATTTATTCGGAAAACATACAGCTAACAAATAAAAACATAACAATGCAAAGTAAAATACAATTAGCCAATTCATAGTTTTCACATATAGTTATAGGCAAATATGTAAATCAGTAGAGTCACCAAATTATAAAAAAGATAGTAAAAAAAAGTTAGTTAAAAAATTTAAAGTTTTAAAGAACTGCCAAGCTCCGAAATCCAGAAATCACACAAGTTCACTTCTAATAAAAAAAGAGGAGAGAAAGAGTTTATACTTGTAGTAATAAAAATTACTAGTCACCTAAAGTGCAAAACAATGCGCTGTTAAAAGTCCGTTTAATGGCCGCAGGACTGATCGTGAAAACATCAACTTCCGGATATTTATCCGCCAGCCGGTTAAGTAGCCTGCTTGCTCTGCAGATAAAAGAATTTTGGCGATAATTTGTGTTACATGAAGGAATATAAAATGGGTGGTATTTTCTAAGTTGTCTGAACGGAACGTTTAATTTGATCTCGTCGAGTAATTGAGGACAGTCTATTTTACAAGCTTTTATTTAACTTGCAATGTAAGTATGTAAGTATGTTCGGGTGAAATCTTGCAACTCAATTTTGAAGCAGATATCTTTAACCGATTGAGCTGATTATCCTCAATCTAACGTCATTCTAAATCCAACATGGCGGCATACCCAAGATGGCGGACCAACTATTTTTAATGCACTCCTACAATATGGGTATCAAATAAAAGGGCTTGCTAAGAATAACTCGAAAAATAATGTGACGTCACTCTTAATCCAATATGGCGGACTTCTCAAGCTTGAAAATCAATTTCGAAGCAGATATCTTCAATCGATTGAGCTGAAATTTTGTATACACGTTCAGTTTGGATGACAATGCATGGTTAACTGTGTGACGTCATTCTAAATCCTACATGGCGGAACAGCCAAGTTGGCGAATATTTTTAAGCTATTGCATAGCTTTTATCGCGGGCTTTGAGCGCGGCGACCGAATCAAGAAATTCCGTAACGAAAATAAAACCTAACACCCCCCACTCCGCCTACCATGTAGCGTGTTTTTTTTTCATAATCATCAGATGATGATGATGATCCGTCGGGTGGCAAACAAGTAAGAAAATTGGTAGATTTTTTTTCATAATCATCAGATTTTGATCCATCGGGTGGCAAAGAAGTGTTCAGCCCGCCTGATGTGAAACTGTTACACGGACTATGGACACTTTTAGACTCCGTCTGGTGGCAAACAAGTAAGAAAATTGGTAGAAGAATTTTTTTTTTCATAATCATCAGATGATGATGATGATGATCTGTCGGGTGGCAAACAAGTGTTCTGCCCGCCTGATGTGAAACTGTTACACAGCCTATGGACACTTTTAGACTCCGTCGGGTGGGAAACAAGAAAATTGGTAGAAGAATTTTTTTTTTTCATAATTATCAGATGATGATGATGATGATTTACTTTTATGTCCTGTCAGGGTATGTATGCACGGTGGTCGGGGTGTTTACCTGATGTGATACTGTTACACAGCCTATGGACACTTTTATACTCCGTCGGATAACAAACAAGTGTTCAGCGCGCCTGATGTGAAACTGTTGCGCAGTCTATTAAAACTTTAATACTCCGTCGGGTGACAAACAAGTGTTCAGTCCGCCTGATGTGAAACTGTTACACAGCCTATGGACACTTTTAGACTCCGTCGGGTGGCAAACAAGTAAGAAAATTGGTAGAAGAAAATTTTTTTTTTCATAATCATCAGATGATGATAATGATTTACTTTTGTGTCCTGTCAGGATATGTATGCACGGTGGTCGGGGTGTTTACCTATAACAAACAAGTGTTCAGCCCGCCTGATATGAAACTGTTGCGCAGTCTATTAAAACTTTAATACTCCGTCGGGTGACAAACAAGTGTTCAGTCCGCCTGATGTGAAACTGTTACACAGCCTATGGACACTTTTAGACTCCGTCGGCTGGCAAACAAGTAAGAAAATTGGTAGAAGAAATTTTTATGTTTTCATAATCATCAGATGATGATGATGATTAACTTTTGTGTCCTGTCATCAGTCCATAATCATCAGATGATGATGATGATCCGTCGGGTGGCAAACAAGGGTTCAGCCCGCCTGATGTGAAACTGTTACACAGCCTTTGGACACTTTTAGACTCCGTCGGGTGGCAAACAAGTGTTCAGCCCGCCTGATGTGAAACTGTTACACAGCCTATGGGCACTTTTACTTATTGCATAGCTTTTATCGCGGGCTTTGAGCGGTTTTTATCGGTCGCCGCCGAATCAAGAAATTCCGTAACGAAAATAAAACCTAACACTTCGCCTATATAACGTGTATGTATATGGTACGACAGTACGAAGCTCGCACGGATCGAGACGAGCTGCTCCGAAATCGGACGAATACGTAAGCAGCTGTTTGTGAGAAAGTATATAGGTGTATAGGTATCTGTCATATCTTTATAATGCCACACTCACCGCATGTTTCGTAAGGCACAAGTAAGCTTCAAGCTAAAATAAGTAGCACATTTCTCTGAACACCCAAGTCAAGATGAGGCCGTGCCGAGGACTGAGTGGCATCAGGGTGTAATATGATGTCGCGAACGTACCATCTCAGGGCACCGGGGCGAACCCTGTTGTATATTAGCTATTACCCTTCTAAACGAAGCTCACGACCATGCAACAATGATGCGTTGAATGAGATGAACAGACTGAGAAACGTGTCCAGCGATAACTAAAAAGTAAAAAATAAATTAAAAGTAAAAAACCTTTTTAAAAACAAGCTTTTATTTAAATGCTCTAAAAAGAAAAAAATAAAATTTTATACTAAAACTTTTACTGTTAACTTATAAGGTCATTTCACACTTGACACAATTTATAGGATATAAAAGCTTGTCGCGAGATTTACTTGTGTAGATTAACAAGTAAATTAATTAATTTGATATGAATAATAAATAATATCTATTAAAATTTTCAAACTAAGTAAATACGAGTACTTAAATCTCGCGACAAGCTTTTATATCATATAAATTGTGTCAAGTGTGAAATGACCTTATAAGTTAACAGTAAAAGTTTTAGTATAAAATTTTATTTTTTTCTTTTTAGAGCATTTAAATAAAAGCTTGTTTTTAAAAAGGTTTTTTACTTTTAATTTATTATTAGTTAGTATCTTATTAAAGAAAACTATGTCAGAAACATTTCTCCGCATTTCGAGTGGAAGGAAATGATACTTATTACACCTTGCGTTGTAATCAGGAAGACACTGACTAGATCTATATTGTAAGTAATTTAAAAATCTCTTCTGAATTTGTTCCAATCTATTTTTATATACATCGTACATCGGATTCCATAATTCTGACGCGTACTCAAGGATGCTGCGGACAAAGGAACAATACAAAATTTTTATTGGTTTGAGCCTACTAAATTTGGCGCAGGACCTGATTATAAATCCCAGTGCTCTCGATGCCTTGTTTATAATGTAATCAATGTGTTGATCGAAAATTAATTTGGAGTCAATAATTACACCAAGATCTTTGATTTTATTGGTTTTTGCGAGTACTTGCCCGCGGAGCGTATAATTAAAACTCACGCTATTCTTCCTACGAGTTACACTCATTGAATAACATTTGGAGACATTTAGTTGTAACATGTTAGATATACAATAAGTATTGAATCTATCTAAGTCATATTGCATTAGGAATGCGTCGTCAACAGTTTTAATTTTTCTAAAAACTTTTGTGTCATCTGCGTAAAGTAAAAAGGATGAATGTTTGAAGCAAGTAGCAATGTCATTAAGAAAGATACAGAAGAGTAAGGGACCAATCAAAGAACCCTGGGGCACCCCAGAAGGAACCGACATCCACCTGGATATAGAGCCGTTTACGGCAACCGCTTGACTGCGATTGAGGATATATGACGAGAGCCATCGGAATAAGTTACCGTGAATGCCAGCCTGGAGCAACTTTTGGAGTAGAATGGAATGGTTAATGCGGTCAAAAGCTTTACTAAAGTCGGTGAATATAATGTCTACTTGGGCACCGGCGTCCATATTAGAAGTCATATAATCGCTTGACACCAGGAGGTTAGAGACTGTGGATCGACCTTTCATGAACCCGTGCTGCTCTGGTATAAACCATGCAGCTAATGCAGTATATAATTGCTTATGTACAATATATATGTAAGGAAAGATAATTGGATGGTGTTTCCTAGTAAAGGTGATAGTACGACATTTGTCTATATTGAGGAAAAGCTGGGCACTATTGCAATATTCCTGGAAGGTATCAAGGTCTGTCTGTAGTTGAACACAATCTTCATACGAGCTAACGACTCTGAATATCTTTGCATCGTGTGCATAACACAGATGACAAGAGTTCTTGAAGCAATTACTGATGTCATTAATATACAAAGTAAATAAGAGGGGCCCGAGATGGGAACCTTGGGGTATACCAGAGGGGATATCCAGAAATCCTGATATGTAGCCCTTGATAGCAACAGCTTGACTACGGTTCCGTATGCACGATTTAACCCAACGCAATAAATTGCCGTGAATACCAATACGTGATAATTTTTGGATAAGGATGGAATGGCTAATTTTATCAAATGCTTTAGAAAAATCTGTGTATACAGCATCAACTTGACATCCAGCATCCATTGCATTCAGGATAAAATCAGTGTAAGCAACGAGATTGGTATTAACACTTCGTGCGCGGAAGAAAAGCGCGCGCGCGGGTTTGGACAGGAGATATATGACTGCTAACAACGTCTGTCAGTATTTGTGTAACTAATTTCTCAAGAATCTTACCGAAGAAACATAATTTGGATGTCGGCCTAGAATTTTTTACATCCTGTTTATCCCCACTCTTATATAACAATCTTGTGTTAACATAGAAATTCTTTAATGGTGTACCGATTGTACGGAATATAAATGCAGACTAGGTTTCTAATGTTGAAACGTGGTAATGGGTTATGTACTAAGGATCTTGGACATCTAGTATAAGACAGTGTTCCACAAAGTGTGTGTCGTGGGATGGTAGGCGATGCATATTTGACGAGCTCCTCCACCTCACAGAAAACCGCAACCAAATAACAATTCCCTAGAGGGTTGTTGTGTTCCTGCGTGTGAGTGAGGTCACCAGTAAGCTCCCTAGGAGTTGCTGTATAAGCAGCAGAGGAGGCATCGCGCGAGTGATACTTAATATATCAAGGCAAGGGCAAGGTATACGAGAAAATGCTGATCGCTCGCCTCAAGCACCACATTCTACCGAGGATTAGTACTCGCCAGTACGGGTTTATGCCACAAAGGGGCACCGAAGACTCCCTCTATAACTTGGTGCAGCACATCCGCGCCAAGCTTGACGAGAAGAGAATGCTTACTCTCGTCTCGCTGGATATAGAGGAAGCCTTCGACAACGCCTGGTGGCCGGCAATCAAACTACGACTGGCTGAGGAAAATTGTCCTCTGGGCTTGAGGAGAGTTATCGACAGCTATCTCAGCGATAGGACGGTCAGGGTTAGGTACGCCGGGGGGGAAACCACGCGGTCCACCACCAAAGGGTGCGTCCAAGGGTCCATAGGAGGTCCGATTTTGTGGAACCTCCTATTGGATCCTCTTCTGCAGCAACTAGACCTTGCGGGCGTGCACTGTCAGGCCTTCGTCGATGACGTCACGCTGATGTTCGACGGCAACACTGCGCTGGATATAGAGAGACAGGCCAATGCCGCTCTCGAGCATGTGAGGGCGTGGGGTGTCAAAAACCGTTTGAAGTTTGCGCCGTATAAGACCAGCGCTATGCTGGTCACGCGCATACTTAGTTATGACACTCCGCGGCTTACCATGGGCGGGATAGACATTGGCATGTCTCGGCAGATCAAACTGCTGGAGTTGACGATTGACGCGGGTCTGACGTTCAATGCGCACGTGGCTACTGTCTGTAAAAGGGCAGTGGCCATATACGGGCGCCTTGCGCGTACGGGCCGCGTCAGTTGGGGGCTCAACCCTGAAGTAGTGAAGATCATTCAGCCGTCGTGGAACCTACGATATTGTACGCTGCCTTCGCATGGGCTCCAGCGGTCAATAAGCTGGGCATCCAGAAACAGCTCAAAGCCCCGCTGTACGCTGTGTACAGCGGGGCTTCGCGCAGAAGATCTGCAGAGCCTACCGCACGGTCTCCCTGAACTCCGCACTGCTGCTGGCCGGGGTGCTGCCTCTTGACCTCAGAGTGCGTGAGGTCGCCTCTTTGTACAAGGCCAAGAGGGGGCTACCCCATCCGCTGCTCGGGGACAGGGAGATCGAGCGGATGGCCTCCAAGATCGAGGCCCCGCATCCCGCGGAGCTAGATAGCTTGGAGTTCGGCAGCCTGGTGGACGAGGAACAATGCAGGGCACACTCCAACTTTGCCCTGCGAATTTACACGGACGGCAGCAAGATTGAGGGCCGGGTTGGCGCCGCTGTATCCATATGGAACGGCGGCGCGGAAACCAAGGCCGTCAAGCTTGCTTTGTCGTCCTACTGTACCGTCTACCAGGCGGGACTCCTGGCTATCTGCACGGCGGCCGAGTACGCTTTGAGCCGCGATGGACCCAGTATCGGTATGTTCAGCGACTCCATGGCGGCGCTCCAGGCGGTGGCGAACGTCGAGTCCCCCCATCCCCTGGCGGTGCAGACACGGGACGCTCTTAAACTGTGCAAAAGCCAGGGTAAGAGCGTCTCGTTGTTCTGGATCAAGGCACACGCGGGGTTGGAGGGGAACGAACGTGCCGATGAACTCGCCAGGAGCGCCGCACTGGGGTTGCGGAGGCGGCCAGATTACGACCGCTGCCCTGTCTCATTCGTCAAAGGTATGATCCGTAAGGGGACCATTGACGAATGGGACAGGAGATTCAAATCTGGAACAACAGCTTCGACGACGAAACTGTTCTTCCCGAGTGCGGCGGAGGCGTACGGTATCGTGGGCAAAATGGTGCCGTCGAACATCACCACGCAGGTCCTCACGGGGCATGGTGGGTTTTCCGCGTACTTGTGCAAGTACGCGGTTCAAGTGCGCGGTTGACCCATCCTGCTTCTGCGAGCCCGGCGTGGACCAGACAGTGCAGCACATATTGTTTCGGTGTCCTGCATTCTCCAAACAGAGGTATGATTTGGAGCAGGAGTTGGGAATGCGGGTCACCGAAATAACGGTCTCCGAAATAGTAGTGGGGAAAGGTAGAACAAAATTTTTAAAATACTGCGTCAGTCTAGCCACGGCTGTCATAGATAGGAACAAGCAGAGCAGCTCCACCTAGGACTAATGTTGTATACCTCGGCTATACTGAGTATAGCCGAGGTATATATACAACATTATGGGGTCGCGGTAGCTAGGAGGAGCTGTGAAGCTCGCTGTTGCCCGTGTCTCGACTGACGCAGTATGGGGAGGGAAGTTTGGAAACAGCCATTATCGTTTCACCGACGTTCTAAAATGGGCAAAATTAAAATTTGTACGAAATAAAACAGAAAGATGATGAATGGAAGAATAAATTGCGGAATGAAAGAAAGAATGATGTATGAATGTGTTATTAGTTAAATTTTTAATGATTTAAATAAAGTGTGTAATACGTATATATATATTGCTGTAAAAAGCGCCTTGCCCATGGCAGGGGTGTACGATAAAAAAAAAAAAATATCGCAAGCGTTAATTGGCTACGGTAACCGCTTTACATCAGGTGGGCCGTATGCTTGTATGCCTCCCGACGTAGTATAAAATAATAGAGTTTACACGTGTAGGCGGCCTAAAAGATTTTTAGTCACTAGACTATTTTACTATATCAGCATTGACTTTTGTGGAGCCTTTATTATAAAAGTATCCGAATGTATGTATCAAATTAAATTGCAATATCAGAATGATGATTTTAAGAAAGAAAGAAATATTTATTGGCAAAAACCACTAAAACAATACACATAAGAAAAAAAAATGGTACACAAAGAAAAATGGGTGAAAATACATATAAAAATATGTGTATTACAATGGCTGCCAACAAGGTGCCTTCTCAGCATCATGCGGAGTACTCGGGTGATCGTGCACTCCAACACTGTTCTTCGTCAGGCCCTTAGTGACGTCGGATTCCCGACAACAGACAATTACTCATGCATAAACATAAAATAATAATAATAATAATCTTTATTCATTAACTTATATCTAATTACATTATTACTTTGGTGGTCCCTTGTAAGCTAAATTGCTTGTGATAGGTTATCCTAATATATGTCTTCGAACGTACTCGCCCGGTCACTGATGAATCTCATTGTTGTATTTAAGTACGCACTATTCTATACTATTCTTATTTTACATTGTAGGTAATTATTACATGTGTCTTGATGTAGTGATATCATTGCATTTGTGTCTAACCTCAGCGGTTTAGAAAATGCATTAATATTGTTTTTATAAAATGTTTATGTAAACTGGTGTAATAAATAAATAAATAAATCAAGTTCTTTTTTTTTATACAACGTCGGAAGGCATACAAGCATTCGCCCCACCTGGTGTAAAGCGGTTACTGTAGCATGTGAACGCTTGTAATACATTAAGTATCACTCGCGCGATGCCTTCTCTGTTGCTAACACAGCAACTTCTTAGTAGCTTACTGTTGACCTCTCTCACACGTAGTGTTGTGTGTTCACAACAACTCTCTAGGTGGAGGTACTTCCCTAGACGTAACTAAACTGTACAATTAAGAATAGTTACCAGATCGTACAACGGAAAACTTTTTGACATGCCTTAATTATTTTATGTCTAGGTATGGTATTAGGGTATAAAGGTATTCTGTGATAATGCAAAAACTTTAAAAGATGCTGAAAATGAGCTAAATTTATGATCCAGATTTGATCCAGCGTGGTGTAGAAGTAGAGAGATTTCCTATTTTAGGTACTCGTAGATTGTTCAGAGGGAAATAATAGTCACGGTTTCAGGTCACAGATGTCAATGATTTATTATAAAATTAATCCTACCTATATACAAAATTTACAGACTTAAAATAGTAACTTGTAAAGACACTCAATCGACCAGTTACAGTGTTGTAATGTGTATAGCAAAATACAACAAAGTTTATTACTATACACAACACAAGAAATATGTATATATAAGGCAATAGTGTAGCCATTACTACAATTAAATACAACAACTATGAATTTATAATAATTCGCAATTTAAAACGTAATTTTAGCTACGAGTATATTAAGTTTGCTTAGCAGAATGTGTCAAGACTTTATTACGAATATGAATTTATGCACCTCGTGATGACGCCGATTGTGACATCAAAGAGAATTGCCCGGCGCGTTTCATGGTAATTAGACCGAACTTATTATTATTATGTACGAATATTATCATGTAGCAAAGGATAGTGAATAACTAACTACATACACCAAATTGCGTAAATGAAGCACACATCAGACTTCACTATTAAAGCCTATTACGTCGATATACTCATACGAGTCAACGCAGATTGAAGGTATGGCAATGAGATAATAATTTGATGAGAAAGTATACGCATCCTTATAATTATGAACAGCATATGGGTGAAGTTTTAACGAAAACAAATCGCAAGGTCTTGATATATTTTCCTCATATCAATTTCAGATTATGTGCCGAATGTAATAACATAGTGTTTATAGAATTAAACTCTTCGCTGCAACTAAATCGAACCGGGCTCACCTAGGGACGCTTATTTTATAATAACTGCTATAATGATACTTGTAAAAATATGTGGCACATGTTACAAAGGCACTAACGATTTCTTGCTTCATGATCATTAACGTCATCGTCATCGCTACTGTTGGGGAAGCCTAACGATATGAAAACTAATTACAACTATTCTAAAGCTTATGAAATATTTCAACATATAAACATACTAATGTAAATGTATTTTAGGAATTTACATTTTTATTATTGTCAAATAGAAATAAAATCCTAATAAGTTCAAATCATTACAATGATTTATTCACAAGTAGAGCAGAATTATTCCAATGTAACCAACATCACATCGTAAGTGTATACTTTTGATAAATTATAAACCAATTACTAAGGCCATTTAATAATTGCCAGGCTCTTTAAATTACGCAATCACGAATTGTACACATTAAATACACACATCAAAAGTGTCTAGGGATCAAGCATTTTTATGCGGATTCCTTGAGATTGAGATGTGGCTTTGTAATAAAAATATATATAAAATATATAAACGTATACGATACTGGAGAACCCCTGGACGCCAACAGCGATTAAAATCCTGCCAGGAAGTCCATCCTTATAGTGGTGGAACCATCATGGTATGGGCGGGTATTTGGATCGGCGGAAGAACTGAGTTGATTTGGATCAGAGGCAACCTCAACGCTCAAATTTATGCTGAGACGATTGTATCAGACGTCATCGTTCCTCTACAAGTGCAAATCGGTCCCTTATTTCAGTTAATGCATGATAATGCACGACCGCACACCGCAAGAGTTGTAAGACAGACTCTCTCCGCAGCTAACATCAATGTCATGCCCTGGCCTGCTCAGTCGCCAGACTTGAACCCGATTGAGCATGCATGGGATATGCTACAGAGAAGAGCTCTGCCGAATATGGAGGGTATCCAGTCGCAAGAAGACCTTTTTTTGTTGTTGCAACGAACATGGGCGGCCATTCCACAGCGTGATTTGGATGAACTCATTTTGAGTATGCCAAACCGATGTTCTTGTGTTGTTAGTGCTCGCGGTAGAAACACGGATTATTAATTGTTTAAGTTACCCAATAAAATTTTAAAGAAAACTGTTATTTCAGTCTTTTTTTCGAACTTTAATGTTAGTGGTTCAAATGTCAAAAATCCCTTTATTATGAAAATGGCAAATTTCTTTATTAATGCAAAGGTGACTTGGTTTATCGTTACTGTTGACAAACGAAAACACTTTATTTGATGAATCCTTAAAGAAAATTTTAATTAATATCAATCAGGAGAAAAGTTATTGCAAAAATATATGTTGATCCCTAGACACTTTTGATGTGTGTATTTTCATTTTCTAAGATTGGCAAGTCGCTCCCTTTAAAATCCCTACATACGTGATTATTATGTATATGAGAACGAATGGACCTCCAATGGCGAACGGTTCAGTTCTAGAAGGAGGTAATGAACATGTATATTGAACAACTCTCACGACACGACTCATCATACAATCGGTAGAAACACATAATGGTGAAATTTTCTATTTCAACTAACGGTATCAACATTGCGTGTAAGTTTAACAGTCAACAATGTCGCAGCTCGTATTTGACCCAAGTTATGTGGTAGTTAAAAACAAATTGGCATAAAAACATCTATTTGTTGAATCAAAAACTTGTAACAATCTGTATTAGCACTTATCAAAATTAAATGCTAACATTTAAAATTGAATCATTACATTAAAAAGTACACGCATTAAACAGAATAGTCATCAATACTTCTATAAACACGAACTCGAGGTATACTAAAACTACTAGGAACATCATCAATAGAATCATCTAAATATTCAGACAAAACTCGACGTCGACGCCGCAAACCTAAACAAAAGAAACAAAAGCCAATAGCTACAAGAGCAATAATCGAACCAACGGACACAAATGTGATATTTTGTGCATTCCAAAATATCTTCTCAATTGGGGCTAAGTTCGAATCAGTTGTTGTTTGAATAGTAGTAAACTCAGTCGTTTTGGAGTCAGTTGTCGTTTCTGTTGGGGTCGTAGTTACGTATGTGGAAGTAGGAGTGGTCGTATATTCGGTCGTTGTAGTGTCAGTTGTCGTTTCAGTTGGAGTCGTCGAGTCGGTGGTAGTAGGAGTGGTCGTATATTCGGTCGTTGTAGTGTCAGTTGTCGTTTCAGTGGGAGTCGTCGAGTCGGTGGTAGTAGGAGTGGTCGTATATTCGGTCGTTGTAGTGTCAGTTGTCGTTTCAGAGGGAGTCGTCACATCTGTTGTAGTAGGAGTGGTCGTATATTCGGACGTTGTAGTGTCAGTTGTCGTTTCAGAAGGAGTCGTCACATCTGTTGTAGTAGGAGTGGTCGTATATTCGGTCGTTGTAGTGTCAGTTGTCGTTTCAGTGGGAGTCGTTGAGTCGGTGGTGGTAGGAGTGGTCGTATATACGGTCGTTGTAGTGTCAGTTGTCGTTTCAGTGGGAGTCATCGAGTCGGTGGTAGTAGGAGTGATCGTATATTCGGTCGTTGTAGTGTCAGTTGTCGTTTCAGTGGGAGTCGTCGAGTCGGTGGTAGTAGGAGTGGTCGTATATTCGGTCGTTGTAGTGTCAGTTGTCGTTTCAGAGGGAGTCGTCACATCAGTTGTAGAAGGAGTGGTCGTATATTCGGACGTTGTAGTGTCAGTTGTCGTTTCAGAAGGAGTCGTCACATATATTGTAGTAGGAGTGGTCGTATATTCGGTCGTTGTAGTGTCAGTTGTCGTTTCAGTGGGAGTCGTTGAGTCGGTGGTGGTAGGAGTGGTCGTATATTCGGTCGTTGTAGTGTCAGTTGTCGTTTCAGAGGGAGTCGTCACATCTATTGTAGTAGGAGTGATCGTATATTCGGTCGTTGTAGTGTCAGTTGTCGTTTCAGTGGGAGTCGTCGAGTCGGTGGTAGTAGGAGTGGTCGTATATTCGGTCGTTATAGTGTCAGTTGTCGTTTCAGAGGGAGTCGTCACATCTGTTGTAGAAGGTGTGGTCGTATATTCGGACGTTGTAGTGTCAGTTGTCGTTTCAGAAGGAGTCGTCACATCTATTGTAGTAGGAGTGGTCGTATATTCGGTCGTTGTAGTGTCAGTTGTCGTTTCAGTGGGAGTCGTCGAGTCGGTGGCAGTAGGAGTGGACGTATATTCGGTCGTTGTAGTGTCAGTTGTCGTTTCAGTGGGAGTCGTTGAGTCGGTGGTGGTAGGAGTGGTCGTATATTCGGTCGTTGTAGTGTCAGTTGTCGTTTCAGAGGGAGTCGTCACATCTATTGTAGTAGGAGTGATCGTATATTCGGTCGTTGTAGTGTCAGTTGTCGTTTCAGTGGGAGTCGTCGAGTCGGTGGTAGTAGGAGTGGTCGTATATTCGGTCGTTATAGTGTCAGTTGTCGTTTCAGAGGGAGTCGTCACATCTGTTGTAGAAGGTGTGGTCGTATATTCGGACGTTGTAGTGTCAGTTGTCGTTTCAGAAGGAGTCGTCACATCTATTGTAGTAGGAGTGGTCGTATATTCGGTCGTTGTAGTGTCAGTTGTCGTTTCAGTGGGAGTCGTCGAGTCGGTGGCAGTAGGAGTGGACGTATATTCGGTCGTTGTAGTGTCAGATGTCGTTTCAGTGGGAGTCGTCGAGTCGGTGGCAGTAGGAGTGGACGTATATTCGGTCGTTGTAGTGTCAGATGTCGTTTCAGTGGGAGTCGTCGAGTCGGTGGCAGTAGGAGTGGACGTATATTCGGTCGTTGTAGTGTCAGATGTCGTTTCAGTGGGAGTCGTCGAGTCGGTGGCAGAAAGAGTGGACGTATATTCGGTCGTTGTAGTGTCAGAAGTCGTTTCAGTGGGAGTCGTCGAGTCGGTGGTAGTAGGAGTGGTCGTATATTCGGTCGTTGTAGTGTCAGTTGTCGTTTCAGTGGGAGTCGTCGAGTCGGTGGTAGTAGGAGTGGTCGTATATTCGGTAGTTGTAGTGTCAGTTGTCGTTTCAGAGGGAGTCGTCACATCTGTTGTAGTAGGAGTGGTCGTATATTCGGACGTTGTAGTGTCAGTTGTCGTTTCAGAAGGAGTCGTCACATCTGTTGTAGTAGGAGTGGTCGTATATTCGGTCGTTGTAGTGTCAGTTGTCGTTTCAGTGGGAGTCGTTGAGTCGGTGGTGGTAGGAGTGGTCGTATATACGGTCGTTGTAGTGTCAGTTGTCGTTTCAGTGGGAGTCATCGAGTCGGTGGTAGTAGGAGTGATCGTATATTCGGTCGTTGTAGTGTCAGTTGTCGTTTCAGTGGGAGTCGTCGAGTCGGTGGTAGTAGGAGTGGTCGTATATTCGGTCGTTGTAGTGTCAGTTGTCGTTTCAGAGGGAGTTGTCACATCTGTTGTAGAAGGAGTGGTCGTATATTCGGACGTTGTAGTGTCAGTTGTCGTTTCAGAAGGAGTCGTCACATATATTGTAGTAGGAGTGGTCGTATATTCGGTGGTTGTAGTGTCAGTTGTCGTTTCAGTGGGAGTCGTTGAGTCGGTGGTGGTAGGAGTGGTCGTATATTCGGTCGTTGTAGTGTCAGTTGTCGTTTCAGAGGGAGTCGTCACATCTATTGTAGTAGGAGTGATCGTATATTCGGTCGTTGTAGTGTCAGTTGTCGTTTCAGTGGGAGTCGTCGAGTCGGTGGTAGTAGGAGTGGTCGTATATTCGGTCGTTATAGTGTCAGTTGTCGCTTCAGAGGGAGTCGTCACATCTGTTGTAGAAGGAGTGGTCGTATATTCGGACGTTGTAGTGTCAGTTGTCGTTTCAGAAGGAGTCGTCACATCTATTGTAGTAGGAGTGGTCGTATATTCGGTCGTTGTAGTGTCAGTTGTCGTTTCAGTGGGAGTCGTTGAGTCGGTGGTGGTGGGAGTGGTCGTATATACGGTCGTTGTAGTGTCAGTTGTCGTTTCAGTGGGAGTCGTCGAGTCGGTGGTAGTAGGAGTGATCGTATATTCGGTCGTTGTAGTGTCAGTTGTCGTTTCAGTGGGAGTCGTCGAGTCGGTGGTAGTAGGAGTGATCGTATATTCGGTCGTTGTAGTGTCAGTTGTCGTTTCAGTGGGAGTCGTCGAGTCGGTGGTAGTAGGAGTGGTCGTATATTCGGTCGTTGTAGTGTCAGTTGTCGTTTCAGAGGGAGTCGTCACATCTGTTGTAGTAGGAGTGGTCGTATATTCGGACGTTGTAGTGTCAGTTGTCGTTTCAGAAGGAGATGTCACATCTGTTGTAGAAGGAGTGGTCGTAAATTCGGTCGTTGTAGTGTCAGTTGTCGTTTCAGTGGGAGTCGTCGAGTCGGTGGCAGTAGGAGTGGACGTATATTCGGTCGTTGTAGTGTCAGATGTCGTTTCAGTGGGAGTCGTCGAGTCGGTGGCAGTAGGAGTGGACGTATATTCGGTCGTTGTAGTGTCAGATGTCGTTTCAGTGGGAGTCGTCGAGTCGGTGGCAGTAGAAGTGGACGTATATTTGATCGTTGTAGTGTCAGATGTCGTTTCAGTGGGAGTCGTCGAGTCGGTGGCAGTAGGAGTGGACGTATATTCGGTCGTTGTAGTGTCAGATGTCGTTTCAGTGGGAGTCGTCGAGTCGGTGGCAGTAGGAGTGGACGTATATTCGGTCGTTGTAGTGTCAGATATCGTTTCAGTGGGAGTCGTAGAGTCGGTGGAAGTAGGAGTGGTCGTATATTCGGTCGTTGTAGTGTCAGTTGTCGTTTCAGTGGGAGTCGTCGAGTCGGTGGTAGTAGGAGTGGTCGTATATTCGGTCGTTGTAGTGTCAGTTGTCGTTTCAGAGGGAGTCGTCACATCTGTTGTAGTAGAAGTGGTCGTATATTCGGTCGTTGTAGTGTCAGTTGTCGTTTCAGAGGGAGTCGTCACATCTATTATAGTAGGAGTGATCGTATATTCGGTCGTTGTAGTGTCAGTTGTCGTTTCAGTGGGAGTCGTCGAGTCGGTGGTAGTAGGAGTGGTCGTATATTCGGTCATTGTAGTGTCAGTTGTCGTTTCAGAGGGAGTCGTCACATCTGTTGTAGTAGGAGTGGTCGTATATTCGGACGTTGTAGTGTCAGTTGTCGTTTCAGAAGGAGATGTCACATCTGTTGTAGAAGGAGTGGTCGTATATTCGGTCGTTGTAGTGTCAGTTGTCGTTTCAGTGGGAGTCGTCGAGTCGGTGGCAGTAGGAGTGGACGTATATTCGGTCGTTGTAGTGTCAGATGTCGTTTCAGTGGGAGTCGTCGAGTCGGTGGCAGTAGGAGTGGACGTATATTCGGTCGTTGTAGTGTCAGATGACGTTTCAGTGGGAGTCGTCGAGTCGGTGGCAGTAGGAGTGGACGTATATTCGGTCGTTGTAGTGTCAGATGTCGTTTCAGTGGGAGTCGTCGAGTCGGTGGCAGTAGGAGTGGACGTATATTCGGTCGTTGTAGTGTCAGATGTCGTTTCAGTGGGAGTCGTCGAGTCGGTGGCAGTAGGAGTGGACGTATATTCGGTCTTTGTAGTGTCAGATGTCGTTTCAGTGGGAGTCGTCGAGTCGGTGGTAGTAGGAGTGGTCATATATTCGGTCGTTGTAGTGTCAGTTGTCGTTTCAGTGGGAGTCGTCGAGTCGGTGGTAGTAGGAGTGGTCGTATATTCGGTCGTTGTAGTGTCAGTTGTCGTTTCAGAGGGAGTCGTCGCATCTGTTGTAGTAGAAGTGGTCGTATATTCGGTCGTTGTAGTGTCAGTTGTCGTTTCAGTGGGAGTCGTCGAGTCGGTGGTAGTAGGAGTGGTCGTATATTCGGTCGTTGTAGTGTCAGTTGTCGTTTCAGTGGGAGTCGTCGAGTCGGTGGCAGTAGGAGAGGACGTATATTCGGTCGTTGTAGTGTCAGTTGTCGTTTCAGTGGGAGTCGTCGAGTCGGTGGTAGTAGGAGTGGTCGTATATTCGGTCGTTGTAGTGTCAGTTGTCGTTTCAGTGGGAGTCGTCGAGTCGGTGGTAGTAGGAGTGGTCGTATATTCGGTCGTTGTAGTGTCAGTTGTCGTTTCAGTGGGAGTCGTCGAGTCGGTGGTAGTAGGAGTGGTCGTATATTCGGACGTTGTAGTGTCAGTTGTCGTTTCAGAAGGAGATGTCACATCTGTTGTAGAAGGAGTGGTCGTATATTCGGTCGTTGTAGTGTCAGTTGTCGTTTCAGTGGGAGTCGTCGAGTCGGTGGCAGTAGGAGTGATCGTATATTCGGTCGTTGTAGTGTCAGTTGTCGTTTCAGTGGGAGTCGTCGAGTCGGTGGTAGTAGGAGTGATCGTATATTCGGTCGTTGTAGTGTCAGTTGTCGTTTCAGTGGGAGTCGTCGAGTCGGTGGTAGTAGGAGTGGTCGTATATTCGGTCGTTGTAGTGTCAGTTGTCGTTTCAGCGGGAGTCGTCGAGTCGGTGGTAGTAGGAGTGGTCGTATATTCGGTCGTTGTAGTGTCAGTTGTCGTTTCAGTGGCAGTCGTCGAGTCGGTGGTAGTAGGAGTGGTCGTATATTCGGTCGTTGTAGTGTCAGTTGTCGTTTCAGTGGGAGTCGTCGAGTCGGTGGTAGTAGGAGTGGTCGTATATTCGGACGTTGTAGTGTCAGTTGTCGTTTCAGAAGGAGATGTCACATCTGTTGTAGAAGGAGTGGTCGTATATTCGGTCGTTGTAGTGTCAGTTGTCGTTTCAGTGGGAGTCGTCGAGTCGGTGGCAGTAGGAGTGATCGTATATTCGGTCGTTGTAGTGTCAGTTGTCGTTTCAGTGGGAGTCGTCGAGTCGGTGGTAGTAGGAGTGATCGTATATTCGGACGTTGTAGTGTCAGTTGTCGTTTCAGAAGGAGATGTCACATCTGTTGTAGAAGGAGTGGTCGTATATTCGGTCGTTGTAGTGTCAGTTGTCGTTTCAGAGGGAGTCGTCACATCTGTTGTAGTAGGAGTGGTCGTATATTCGGACGTTGTAGTGTCAGTTGTCGTTTCAGAAGGAGATGTCACATCTGTTGTAGAAGGAGTGGTCGTATATTCGGTCGTTGTAGTGTCAGTTGTCGTTTCAGTGGGAGTCGTCGAGTCGGTGGCAGTAGGAGTGGACGTATATTCGGTCGTTGTAGTGTCAGATGTCGTTTCAGTGGGAGTCGTCGAGTCGGTGGCAGTAGGAGTGGACGTATATTCGGTCGTTGTAGTGTCAGATGTCGTTTCAGTGGGAGTCGTCGAGTCGGTGGCAGTAGGAGTGGACGTATATTCGGTCGTTGTAGTGTCAGATGTCGTTTCAGTGGGAGTCGTCGAGTCGGTGGCAGTAGGAGTGGACGTATATTTGGTCGTTGTAGTGTCAGATGTCGTTTCAGTGGGAGTCGTCGAGTCGGTGGCAGTAGGAGTGGACGTATATTCGGTCGTTGTAGTGTCAGATGTCGTTTCAGTGGGAGTCGTCGAGTCGGTGGCAGTAGGAGTGGACGTATATTCGGTCGTTGTAGTGTCAGATGTCGTTTCAGTGGGAGTCGTCGAGTCGGTGGTAGTAGGAGTGGTCGTATATTCGGTCGTTGTAGTGTCAGTTGTCGTTTCAGTGGGAGTCGTCGAGTCGGTGGTAGTAGGAGTGGTCGTATAATCGGTCGTTGTAGTGTCAGTTGTCGTTTCAGAGGGAGTCGTCACAACTGTTGTAGTAGAAGTGGTCGTATATTCGGTCGTTGTAGTGTCAGTTGTCGTTTCAGTGGGAGTCGTCGAGTCGGTGGTAGTAGGAGTGGTCGTATATTCGGTCGTTGTAGTGTCAGTTGTCGTTTCAGTGGGAGTCGTCGAGTCGGTGGCAGTAGGAGAGGACGTATATTCGGTCGTTGTAGTGTCAGTTGTCGTTTCAGTGGGAGTCGTCGAGTCGGTGGCAGTAGGAGAGGACGTATATTCGGTCGTTGTAGTGTCAGTTGTCGTTTCAGTGGGAGTCGTCGAGTCGGTGGTAGTAGGAGTGGTCGTATATTCGGTCGTTGTAGTGTCAGTTGTCGTTTCAGTGGGAGTCGTCGAGTCGGTGGTAGTAGGAGTGGTCGTATATTCGGTCGTTGTAGTGTCAGTTGTCGTTTCAGTGGGAGTCGTCGAGTCGGTGGTAGTAGGAGTGGTCGTATAATCGGTCGTTGTAGTGTCAGTTGTCGTTTCAGAGGGAGTCGTCACATCTGTTGTAGTAGAAGTGGTCGTATATTCGGTCGTTGTAGTGTCAGTTGTCGTTTCAGTGGGAGTCGTCGAGTCGGTGGTAGTAGGAGTGGTCGTATATTCGGTCGTTGTAGTGTCAGTTGTCATTTCAGTGGGAGTCGTCGAGTCGGTGGCAGTAGGAGAGGACGTATATTCGGACGTTGTAGTGTCAGTTGTCGTTTCAGTGGGAGTCGTCGAGTCGGTGGCAGTAGGAGAGGACGTATATTCGGTCGTTGTAGTGTCAGTTGTCGTTTCAGTTGGAGTCGTCGAGTCGGTGGTAGTAGGAGTGGTCGTATATTCGGTCGTTGTAGTGTCAGTTGTCGTTTCAGTGGGAGTCGTCGAGTCGGTGGTAGTAGGAGTGGTCGTATATTCGGTCGTTGTAGTGTCAGTTGTCGTTTCAGAGGGAGTCGTCACATCTGTTGTAGTAGGAGTGGTCGTATATTCGGACGTTGTAGTGTCAGTTGTCGTTTCAGAAGGAGTCGTCACATCTGTTGTAGTAGGAGTGGTCGTATATTCGGTCGTTGTAGTGTCAGTTGTCGTTTCAGTGGGAGTCGTTGAGTCGGTGGTGGTAGGAGTGGTCGTATATACGGTCGTTGTAGTGTCAGTTGTCGTTTCAGTGGGAGTCATCGAGTCGGTGGTAGTAGGAGTGATCGTATATTCGGTCGTTGTAGTGTCAGTTGTCGTTTCAGTGGGAGTCGTCGAGTCGGTGGTAGTAGGAGTGGTCGTATATTCGGTCGTTGTAGTGTCAGTTGTCGTTTCAGAGGGAGTCGTCACATCAGTTGTAGAAGGAGTGGTCGTATATTCGGACGTTGTAGTGTCAGTTGTCGTTTCAGAAGGAGTCGTCACATATATTGTAGTAGGAGTGGTCGTATATTCGGTCGTTGTAGTGTCAGTTGTCGTTTCAGTGGGAGTCGTTGAGTCGGTGGTGGTAGGAGTGGTCGTATATTCGGTCGTTGTAGTGTCAGTTGTCGTTTCAGAGGGAGTCGTCACATCTATTGTAGTAGGAGTGATCGTATATTCGGTCGTTGTAGTGTCAGTTGTCGTTTCAGTGGGAGTCGTCGAGTCGGTGGTAGTAGGAGTGGTCGTATATTCGGTCGTTATAGTGTCAGTTGTCGTTTCAGAGGGAGTCGTCACATCTGTTGTAGAAGGTGTGGTCGTATATTCGGACGTTGTAGTGTCAGTTGTCGTTTCAGAAGGAGTCGTCACATCTATTGTAGTAGGAGTGGTCGTATATTCGGTCGTTGTAGTGTCAGTTGTCGTTTCAGTGGGAGTCGTCGAGTCGGTGGCAGTAGGAGTGGACGTATATTCGGTCGTTGTAGTGTCAGTTGTCGTTTCAGTGGGAGTCGTTGAGTCGGTGGTGGTAGGAGTGGTCGTATATTCGGTCGTTGTAGTGTCAGTTGTCGTTTCAGAGGGAGTCGTCACATCTATTGTAGTAGGAGTGATCGTATATTCGGTCGTTGTAGTGTCAGTTGTCGTTTCAGTGGGAGTCGTCGAGTCGGTGGTAGTAGGAGTGGTCGTATATTCGGTCGTTATAGTGTCAGTTGTCGTTTCAGAGGGAGTCGTCACATCTGTTGTAGAAGGTGTGGTCGTATATTCGGACGTTGTAGTGTCAGTTGTCGTTTCAGAAGGAGTCGTCACATCTATTGTAGTAGGAGTGGTCGTATATTCGGTCGTTGTAGTGTCAGTTGTCGTTTCAGTGGGAGTCGTCGAGTCGGTGGCAGTAGGAGTGGACGTATATTCGGTCGTTGTAGTGTCAGATGTCGTTTCAGTGGGAGTCGTCGAGTCGGTGGCAGTAGGAGTGGACGTATATTCGGTCGTTGTAGTGTCAGATGTCGTTTCAGTGGGAGTCGTCGAGTCGGTGGCAGTAGGAGTGGACGTATATTCGGTCGTTGTAGTGTCAGATGTCGTTTCAGTGGGAGTCGTCGAGTCGGTGGCAGAAAGAGTGGACGTATATTCGGTCGTTGTAGTGTCAGAAGTCGTTTCAGTGGGAGTCGTCGAGTCGGTGGTAGTAGGAGTGGTCGTATATTCGGTCGTTGTAGTGTCAGTTGTCGTTTCAGTGGGAGTCGTCGAGTCGGTGGTAGTAGGAGTGGTCGTATATTCGGTAGTTGTAGTGTCAGTTGTCGTTTCAGAGGGAGTCGTCACATCTGTTGTAGTAGGAGTGGTCGTATATTCGGACGTTGTAGTGTCAGTTGTCGTTTCAGAAGGAGTCGTCACATCTGTTGTAGTAGGAGTGGTCGTATATTCGGTCGTTGTAGTGTCAGTTGTCGTTTCAGTGGGAGTCGTTGAGTCGGTGGTGGTAGGAGTGGTCGTATATACGGTCGTTGTAGTGTCAGTTGTCGTTTCAGTGGGAGTCATCGAGTCGGTGGTAGTAGGAGTGATCGTATATTCGGTCGTTGTAGTGTCAGTTGTCGTTTCAGTGGGAGTCGTCGAGTCGGTGGTAGTAGGAGTGGTCGTATATTCGGTCGTTGTAGTGTCAGTTGTCGTTTCAGAGGGAGTTGTCACATCTGTTGTAGAAGGAGTGGTCGTATATTCGGACGTTGTAGTGTCAGTTGTCGTTTCAGAAGGAGTCGTCACATATATTGTAGTAGGAGTGGTCGTATATTCGGTGGTTGTAGTGTCAGTTGTCGTTTCAGTGGGAGTCGTTGAGTCGGTGGTGGTAGGAGTGGTCGTATATTCGGTCGTTGTAGTGTCAGTTGTCGTTTCAGAGGGAGTCGTCACATCTATTGTAGTAGGAGTGATCGTATATTCGGTCGTTGTAGTGTCAGTTGTCGTTTCAGTGGGAGTCGTCGAGTCGGTGGTAGTAGGAGTGGTCGTATATTCGGTCGTTATAGTGTCAGTTGTCGCTTCAGAGGGAGTCGTCACATCTGTTGTAGAAGGAGTGGTCGTATATTCGGACGTTGTAGTGTCAGTTGTCGTTTCAGAAGGAGTCGTCACATCTATTGTAGTAGGAGTGGTCGTATATTCGGTCGTTGTAGTGTCAGTTGTCGTTTCAGTGGGAGTCGTTGAGTCGGTGGTGGTGGGAGTGGTCGTATATACGGTCGTTGTAGTGTCAGTTGTCGTTTCAGTGGGAGTCGTCGAGTCGGTGGTAGTAGGAGTGATCGTATATTCGGTCGTTGTAGTGTCAGTTGTCGTTTCAGTGGGAGTCGTCGAGTCGGTGGTAGTAGGAGTGATCGTATATTCGGTCGTTGTAGTGTCAGTTGTCGTTTCAGTGGGAGTCGTCGAGTCGGTGGTAGTAGGAGTGGTCGTATATTCGGTCGTTGTAGTGTCAGTTGTCGTTTCAGAGGGAGTCGTCACATCTGTTGTAGTAGGAGTGGTCGTATATTCGGACGTTGTAGTGTCAGTTGTCGTTTCAGAAGGAGATGTCACATCTGTTGTAGAAGGAGTGGTCGTAAATTCGGTCGTTGTAGTGTCAGTTGTCGTTTCAGTGGGAGTCGTCGAGTCGGTGGCAGTAGGAGTGGACGTATATTCGGTCGTTGTAGTGTCAGATGTCGTTTCAGTGGGAGTCGTCGAGTCGGTGGCAGTAGGAGTGGACGTATATTCGGTCGTTGTAGTGTCAGATGTCGTTTCAGTGGGAGTCGTCGAGTCGGTGGCAGTAGAAGTGGACGTATATTTGATCGTTGTAGTGTCAGATGTCGTTTCAGTGGGAGTCGTCGAGTCGGTGGCAGTAGGAGTGGACGTATATTCGGTCGTTGTAGTGTCAGATGTCGTTTCAGTGGGAGTCGTCGAGTCGGTGGCAGTAGGAGTGGACGTATATTCGGTCGTTGTAGTGTCAGATATCGTTTCAGTGGGAGTCGTAGAGTCGGTGGAAGTAGGAGTGGTCGTATATTCGGTCGTTGTAGTGTCAGTTGTCGTTTCAGTGGGAGTCGTCGAGTCGGTGGTAGTAGGAGTGGTCGTATATTCGGTCGTTGTAGTGTCAGTTGTCGTTTCAGAGGGAGTCGTCACATCTGTTGTAGTAGAAGTGGTCGTATATTCGGTCGTTGTAGTGTCAGTTGTCGTTTCAGAGGGAGTCGTCACATCTATTATAGTAGGAGTGATCGTATATTCGGTCGTTGTAGTGTCAGTTGTCGTTTCAGTGGGAGTCGTCGAGTCGGTGGTAGTAGGAGTGGTCGTATATTCGGTCATTGTAGTGTCAGTTGTCGTTTCAGAGGGAGTCGTCACATCTGTTGTAGTAGGAGTGGTCGTATATTCGGACGTTGTAGTGTCAGTTGTCGTTTCAGAAGGAGATGTCACATCTGTTGTAGAAGGAGTGGTCGTATATTCGGTCGTTGTAGTGTCAGTTGTCGTTTCAGTGGGAGTCGTCGAGTCGGTGGCAGTAGGAGTGGACGTATATTCGGTCGTTGTAGTGTCAGATGTCGTTTCAGTGGGAGTCGTCGAGTCGGTGGCAGTAGGAGTGGACGTATATTCGGTCGTTGTAGTGTCAGATGACGTTTCAGTGGGAGTCGTCGAGTCGGTGGCAGTAGGAGTGGACGTATATTCGGTCGTTGTAGTGTCAGATGTCGTTTCAGTGGGAGTCGTCGAGTCGGTGGCAGTAGGAGTGGACGTATATTCGGTCGTTGTAGTGTCAGATGTCGTTTCAGTGGGAGTCGTCGAGTCGGTGGCAGTAGGAGTGGACGTATATTCGGTCTTTGTAGTGTCAGATGTCGTTTCAGTGGGAGTCGTCGAGTCGGTGGTAGTAGGAGTGGTCATATATTCGGTCGTTGTAGTGTCAGTTGTCGTTTCAGTGGGAGTCGTCGAGTCGGTGGTAGTAGGAGTGGTCGTATATTCGGTCGTTGTAGTGTCAGTTGTCGTTTCAGAGGGAGTCGTCGCATCTGTTGTAGTAGAAGTGGTCGTATATTCGGTCGTTGTAGTGTCAGTTGTCGTTTCAGTGGGAGTCGTCGAGTCGGTGGTAGTAGGAGTGGTCGTATATTCGGTCGTTGTAGTGTCAGTTGTCGTTTCAGTGGGAGTCGTCGAGTCGGTGGCAGTAGGAGAGGACGTATATTCGGTCGTTGTAGTGTCAGTTGTCGTTTCAGTGGGAGTCGTCGAGTCGGTGGTAGTAGGAGTGGTCGTATATTCGGTCGTTGTAGTGTCAGTTGTCGTTTCAGTGGGAGTCGTCGAGTCGGTGGTAGTAGGAGTGGTCGTATATTCGGTCGTTGTAGTGTCAGTTGTCGTTTCAGTGGGAGTCGTCGAGTCGGTGGTAGTAGGAGTGGTCGTATATTCGGACGTTGTAGTGTCAGTTGTCGTTTCAGAAGGAGATGTCACATCTGTTGTAGAAGGAGTGGTCGTATATTCGGTCGTTGTAGTGTCAGTTGTCGTTTCAGTGGGAGTCGTCGAGTCGGTGGCAGTAGGAGTGATCGTATATTCGGTCGTTGTAGTGTCAGTTGTCGTTTCAGTGGGAGTCGTCGAGTCGGTGGTAGTAGGAGTGATCGTATATTCGGTCGTTGTAGTGTCAGTTGTCGTTTCAGTGGGAGTCGTCGAGTCGGTGGTAGTAGGAGTGGTCGTATATTCGGTCGTTGTAGTGTCAGTTGTCGTTTCAGCGGGAGTCGTCGAGTCGGTGGTAGTAGGAGTGGTCGTATATTCGGTCGTTGTAGTGTCAGTTGTCGTTTCAGTGGCAGTCGTCGAGTCGGTGGTAGTAGGAGTGGTCGTATATTCGGTCGTTGTAGTGTCAGTTGTCGTTTCAGTGGGAGTCGTCGAGTCGGTGGTAGTAGGAGTGGTCGTATATTCGGACGTTGTAGTGTCAGTTGTCGTTTCAGAAGGAGATGTCACATCTGTTGTAGAAGGAGTGGTCGTATATTCGGTCGTTGTAGTGTCAGTTGTCGTTTCAGTGGGAGTCGTCGAGTCGGTGGCAGTAGGAGTGATCGTATATTCGGTCGTTGTAGTGTCAGTTGTCGTTTCAGTGGGAGTCGTCGAGTCGGTGGTAGTAGGAGTGATCGTATATTCGGACGTTGTAGTGTCAGTTGTCGTTTCAGAAGGAGATGTCACATCTGTTGTAGAAGGAGTGGTCGTATATTCGGTCGTTGTAGTGTCAGTTGTCGTTTCAGAGGGAGTCGTCACATCTGTTGTAGTAGGAGTGGTCGTATATTCGGACGTTGTAGTGTCAGTTGTCGTTTCAGAAGGAGATGTCACATCTGTTGTAGAAGGAGTGGTCGTATATTCGGTCGTTGTAGTGTCAGTTGTCGTTTCAGTGGGAGTCGTCGAGTCGGTGGCAGTAGGAGTGGACGTATATTCGGTCGTTGTAGTGTCAGATGTCGTTTCAGTGGGAGTCGTCGAGTCGGTGGCAGTAGGAGTGGACGTATATTCGGTCGTTGTAGTGTCAGATGTCGTTTCAGTGGGAGTCGTCGAGTCGGTGGCAGTAGGAGTGGACGTATATTCGGTCGTTGTAGTGTCAGATGTCGTTTCAGTGGGAGTCGTCGAGTCGGTGGCAGTAGGAGTGGACGTATATTTGGTCGTTGTAGTGTCAGATGTCGTTTCAGTGGGAGTCGTCGAGTCGGTGGCAGTAGGAGTGGACGTATATTCGGTCGTTGTAGTGTCAGATGTCGTTTCAGTGGGAGTCGTCGAGTCGGTGGCAGTAGGAGTGGACGTATATTCGGTCGTTGTAGTGTCAGATGTCGTTTCAGTGGGAGTCGTCGAGTCGGTGGTAGTAGGAGTGGTCGTATATTCGGTCGTTGTAGTGTCAGTTGTCGTTTCAGTGGGAGTCGTCGAGTCGGTGGTAGTAGGAGTGGTCGTATAATCGGTCGTTGTAGTGTCAGTTGTCGTTTCAGAGGGAGTCGTCACAACTGTTGTAGTAGAAGTGGTCGTATATTCGGTCGTTGTAGTGTCAGTTGTCGTTTCAGTGGGAGTCGTCGAGTCGGTGGTAGTAGGAGTGGTCGTATATTCGGTCGTTGTAGTGTCAGTTGTCGTTTCAGTGGGAGTCGTCGAGTCGGTGGCAGTAGGAGAGGACGTATATTCGGTCGTTGTAGTGTCAGTTGTCGTTTCAGTGGGAGTCGTCGAGTCGGTGGCAGTAGGAGAGGACGTATATTCGGTCGTTGTAGTGTCAGTTGTCGTTTCAGTGGGAGTCGTCGAGTCGGTGGTAGTAGGAGTGGTCGTATATTCGGTCGTTGTAGTGTCAGTTGTCGTTTCAGTGGGAGTCGTCGAGTCGGTGGTAGTAGGAGTGGTCGTATATTCGGTCGTTGTAGTGTCAGTTGTCGTTTCAGTGGGAGTCGTCGAGTCGGTGGTAGTAGGAGTGGTCGTATAATCGGTCGTTGTAGTGTCAGTTGTCGTTTCAGAGGGAGTCGTCACATCTGTTGTAGTAGAAGTGGTCGTATATTCGGTCGTTGTAGTGTCAGTTGTCGTTTCAGTGGGAGTCGTCGAGTCGGTGGTAGTAGGAGTGGTCGTATATTCGGTCGTTGTAGTGTCAGTTGTCATTTCAGTGGGAGTCGTCGAGTCGGTGGCAGTAGGAGAGGACGTATATTCGGACGTTGTAGTGTCAGTTGTCGTTTCAGTGGGAGTCGTCGAGTCGGTGGCAGTAGGAGAGGACGTATATTCGGTCGTTGTAGTGTCAGTTGTCGTTTCAGTGGGAGTCGTCGAGTCGGTGGTAGTAGGAGTGGTCGTATATTCGGTCGTTGTAGTGTCAGTTGTCGTTTCAGAGGGAGTCGTCACATCTGTTGTAGTAGAAGTGGTCGTATATTCGGTCGTTGTAGTGTCAGTTGTCGTTTCAGTGGGAGTCGTCGAGTCGGTGGTAGTAGGAGTGGTCGTATATTCGGTCGTTGTAGTGTCAGTTGTCGTTTCAGTGGGAGTCGTCGAGTCGGTGGTAGTAGGAGTGGTCGTATATTCGGTCGTTGTAGTGTCAGTTGTCGTTTCAGAGGGAGTCGTCACATCTGTTGTAGTAGGAGTGGTCGTATATTCGGACGTTGTAGTGTCAGTTGTCGTTTCAGAAGGAGTCGTCACATCTGTTGTAGTAGGAGTGGTCGTATATTCGGTCGTTGTAGTGTCAGTTGTCGTTTCAGTGGGAGTCGTTGAGTCGGTGGTGGTAGGAGTGGTCGTATATACGGTCGTTGTAGTGTCAGTTGTCGTTTCAGTGGGAGTCATCGAGTCGGTGGTAGTAGGAGTGATCGTATATTCGGTCGTTGTAGTGTCAGTTGTCGTTTCAGTGGGAGTCGTCGAGTCGGTGGTAGTAGGAGTGGTCGTATATTCGGTCGTTGTAGTGTCAGTTGTCGTTTCAGAGGGAGTCGTCACATCTGTTGTAGAAGGAGTGGTCGTATATTCGGACGTTGTAGTGTCAGTTGTCGTTTCAGAAGGAGTCGTCACATATATTGTAGTAGGAGTGGTCGTATATTCGGTGGTTGTAGTGTCAGTTGTCGTTTCAGTGGGAGTCGTTGAGTCGGTGGTGGTAGGAGTGGTCGTATATTCGGTCGTTGTAGTGTCAGTTGTCGTTTCAGAGGGAGTCGTCACATCTATTGTAGTAGGAGTGATCGTATATTCGGTCGTTGTAGTGTCAGTTGTCGTTTCAGTGGGAGTCGTCGAGTCGGTGGTAGTAGGAGTGGTCGTATATTCGGTCGTTATAGTGTCAGTTGTCGTTTCAGAGGGAGTCGTCACATCTGTTGTAAAAGGAGTGGTCGTATATTCGGACGTTGTAGTGTCAGTTGTCGTTTCAGAAGGAGTCGTCACATCTATTGTAGTAGGAGTGGTCGTATATTCGGTCGTTGTAGTGTCAGTTGTCGTTTCAGTGGGAGTCGTTGAGTCGGTGGTGGTGGGAGTGGTCGTATATACGGTCGTTGTACTGTCAGTTGTCGTTTCAGTGGGAGTCGTCGAGTCGGTGGTAGTAGGAGTGATCGTATATTCGGTCGTTGTAGTGTCAGTTGTCGTTTCAGTGGGAGTCGTCGAGTCGGTGGTAGTAGGAGTGATCGTATATTCGGTCGTTGTAGTGTCAGTTGTCGTTTCAGTGGGAGTCGTCGAGTCGGTGGTAGTAGGAGTGGTCGTATATTCGGTCGTTGTAGTGTCAGTTGTCGTTTCAGAGGGAGTCGTCACATCTGTTGTAGTAGGAGTGGTCGTATATTCGGACGTTGTAGTGTCAGTTGTCGTTTCAGAAGGAGATGTCACATCTGTTGTAGAAGGAGTGGTCGTAAATTCGGTCGTTGTAGTGTCAGTTGTCGTTTCAGTGGGAGTCGTCGAGTCGGTGGCAGTAGGAGTGGACGTATATTCGGTCGTTGTAGTGTCAGATGTCGTTTCAGTGGGAGTCGTCGAGTCGGTGGCAGTAGGAGTGGACGTATATTCGGTCGTTGTAGTGTCAGATGTCGTTTCAGTGGGAGTCGTCGAGTCGGTGGCAGTAGAAGTGGACGTATATTCGATCGTTGTAGTGTCAGATGTCGTTTCAGTGGGAGTCGTCGAGTCGGTGGCAGTAGGAGTGGACGTATATTCGGTCGTTGTAGTGTCAGATGTCGTTTCAGTGGGAGTCGTCGAGTCGGTGGCAGTAGGAGTGGACGTATATTCGGTCGTTGTAGTGGCAGATATCGTTTCAGTGGGAGTCGTAGAGTCGGTGGAAGTAGGAGTGGTCGTATATTCGGTCGTTGTAGTGTCAGTTGTCGTTTCAGTGGGAGTCGTCGAGTCGGTGGTAGTAGGAGTGGTCGTATATTCGGTCGTTGTAGTGTCAGTTGTCGTTTCAGAGGGAGTCGTCACATCTGTTGTAGTAGAAGTGGTCGTATATTCGGTCGTTGTAGTGTCAGTTGTCGTTTCAGAGGGAGTCGTCACATCTATTATAGTAGGAGTGATCGTATATTCGGTCGTTGTAGTGTCAGTTGTCGTTTCAGTGGGAGTCGTCGAGTCGGTGGTAGTAGGAGTGGTCGTATATTCGGTCATTGTAGTGTCAGTTGTCGTTTCAGAGGGAGTCGTCACATCTGTTGTAGTAGGAGTGGTCGTATATTCGGACGTTGTAGTGTCAGTTGTCGTTTCAGAAGGAGATGTCACATCTGTTGTAGAAGGAGTGGTCGTATATTCGGTCGTTGTAGTGTCAGTTGTCGTTTCAGTGGTAGTCGTCGAGTCGGTGGCAGTAGGAGTGGACGTATATTCGGTCGTTGTAGTGTCAGATGTCGTTTCAGTGGGAGTCGTCGAGTCGGTGGCAGTAGGAGTGGACGTATATTCGGTCGTTGTAGTGTCAGATGACGTTTCAGTGGGAGTCGTCGAGTCGGTGGCAGTAGGAGTGGACGTATATTCGGTCGTTGTAGTGTCAGATGTCGTTTCAGTGGGAGTCGTCGAGTCGGTGGCAGTAGGAGTGGACGTATATTCGGTCGTTGTAGTGTCAGATGTCGTTTCAGTGGGAGTCGTCGAGTCGGTGGCAGTAGGAGTGGACGTATATTCGGTCTTTGTAGTGTCAGATGTCGTTTCAGTGGGAGTCGTCGAGTCGGTGGTAGTAGGAGTGGTCGTATATTCGGTCGTTGTAGTGTCAGTTGTCGTTTCAGTGGGAGTCGTCGAGTCGGTGGTAGTAGGAGTGGTCGTATATTCGGTCGTTGTAGTGTCAGTTGTCGTTTCAGAGGGAGTCGTCGCATCTGTTGTAGTAGAAGTGGTCGTATATTCGGTCGTTGTAGTGTCAGTTGTCGTTTCAGTGGGAGTCGTCGAGTCGGTGGTAGTAGGAGTGGTCGTATATTCGGTCGTTGTAGTGTCAGTTGTCGTTTCAGTGGGAGTCGTCGAGTCGGTGGCAGTAGGAGAGGACGTATATTCGGTCGTTGTAGTGTCAGTTGTCGTTTCAGTGGGAGTCGTCGAGTCGGTGGTAGTAGGAGTGGTCGTATATTCGGTCGTTGTAGTGTCAGTTGTCGTTTCAGTGGGAGTCGTCGAGTCGGTGGTAGTAGGAGTGGTCGTATATTCGGTCGTTGTAGTGTCAGTTGTCGTTTCAGTGGGAGTCGTCGAGTCGGTGGTAGTAGGAGTGGTCGTATATTCGGACGTTGTAGTGTCAGTTGTCGTTTCAGAAGGAGATGTCACATCTGTTGTAGAAGGAGTGGTCGTATATTCGGTCGTTGTAGTGTCAGTTGTCGTTTCAGTGGGAGTCGTCGAGTCGGTGGCAGTAGGAGTGATCGTATATTCGGTCGTTGTAGTGTCAGTTGTCGTTTCAGTGGGAGTCGTCGAGTCGGTGGTAGTAGGAGTGATCGTATATTCGGTCGTTGTAGTGTCAGTTGTCGTTTCAGTGGGAGTCGTCGAGTCGGTGGTAGTAGGAGTGGTCGTATATTCGGTCGTTGTAGTGTCAGTTGTCGTTTCAGCGGGAGTCGTCGAGTCGGTGGTAGTAGGAGTGGTCGTATATTCGG
Organism: Pyralis farinalis; assembly: GCA_947507595.1. Taxonomy (NCBI): domain Eukaryota; kingdom Metazoa; phylum Arthropoda; class Insecta; order Lepidoptera; family Pyralidae; genus Pyralis; species Pyralis farinalis. The sequence goes on from OX382274.1 coordinate 7,764,427, forward strand.
TCGTTGTAGTGTCAGTTGTCGTTTCAGTGGCAGTCGTCGAGTCGGTGGTAGTAGGAGTGGTCGTATATTCGGTCGTTGTAGTGTCAGTTGTCGTTTCATTGGGAGTCGTCGAGTCGGTGGTAGTAGGAGTGGTCGTATATTCGGACGTTGTAGTGTCAGTTGTCGTTTCAGAAGGAGATGTCACATCTGTTGTAGAAGGAGTGGTCGTATATTCGGTCGTTGTAGTGTCAGTTGTCGTTTCAGTGGGAGTCGTCGAGTCGGTGGCAGTAGGAGTGATCGTATATTCGGTCGTTGTAGTGTCAGTTGTCGTTTCAGTGGGAGTCGTCGAGTCGGTGGTAGTAGGAGTGATCGTATATTCGGACGTTGTAGTGTCAGTTGTCGTTTCAGAAGGAGATGTCACATCTGTTGTAGAAGGAGTGGTCGTATATTCGGTCGTTGTAGTGTCAGTTGTCGTTTCAGAGGGAGTCGTCACATCTGTTGTAGTAGGAGTGGTCGTATATTCGGACGTTGTAGTGTCAGTTGTCGTTTCAGAAGGAGATGTCACATCTGTTGTAGAAGGAGTGGTCGTATATTCGGTCGTTGTAGTGTCAGTTGTCGTTTCAGTGGGAGTCGTCGAGTCGGTGGCAGTAGGAGTGGACGTATATTCGGTCGTTGTAGTGTCAGATGTCGTTTCAGTGGGAGTCGTCGAGTCGGTGGCAGTAGGAGTGGACGTATATTCGGTCGTTGTAGTGTCAGATGTCGTTTCAGTGGGAGTCGTCGAGTCGGTGGCAGTAGGAGTGGACGTATATTTGGTCGTTGTAGTGTCAGATGTCGTTTCAGTGGGAGTCGTCGAGTCGGTGGCAGTAGGAGTGGACGTATATTCGGTCGTTGTAGTGTCAGATGTCGTTTCAGTGGGAGTCGTCGAGTCGGTGGCAGTAGGAGTGGACGTATATTCGGTCGTTGTAGTGTCAGATGTCGTTTCAGTGGGAGTCGTCGAGTCGGTGGTAGTAGGAGTGGTCGTATATTCGGTCGTTGTAGTGTCAGTTGTCGTTTCAGTGGGAGTCGTCGAGTCGGTGGTAGTAGGAGTGGTCGTATAATCGGTCGTTGTAGTGTCAGTTGTCGTTTCAGAGGGAGTCGTCACATCTGTTGTAGTAGAAGTGGTCGTATATTCGGTCGTTGTAGTGTCAGTTGTCGTTTCAGTGGGAGTCGTCGAGTCGGTGGTAGTAGGAGTGGTCGTATATTCGGTCGTTGTAGTGTCAGTTGTCGTTTCAGTGGGAGTCGTCGAGTCGGTGGCAGTAGGAGAGGACGTATATTCGGTCGTTGTAGTGTCAGTTGTCGTTTCAGTGGGAGTCGTCGAGTCGGTGGCAGTAGGAGAGGACGTATATTCGGTCGTTGTAGTGTCAGTTGTCGTTTCAGTGGGAGTCGTCGAGTCGGTGGTAGTAGGAGTGGTCGTATATTCGGTCGTTGTAGTGTCAGTTGTCGTTTCAGTGGGAGTCGTCGAGTCGGTGGTAGTAGGAGTGGTCGTATATTCGGTCGTTGTAGTGTCAGTTGTCGTTTCAGTGGGAGTCGTCGAGTCGGTGGTAGAAGGAGTGGTCGTATAATCGGTCGTTGTAGTGTCAGTTGTCGTTTCAGAGGGAGTCGTCACATCTGTTGTAGTAGAAGTGGTCGTATATTCGGTCGTTGTAGTGTCAGTTGTCGTTTCAGTGGGAGTCGTCGAGTCGGTGGTAGTAGGAGTGGTCGTATATTCGGTCGTTGTAGTGTCAGTTGTCGTTTCAGTGGGAGTCGTCGAGTCGGTGGCAGTAGGAGAGGACGTATATTCGGACGTTGTAGTGTCAGTTGTCGTTTCAGTGGGAGTCGTCGAGTCGGTGGCAGTAGGAGAGGACGTATATTCGGTCGTTGTAGTGTCAGTTGTCGTTTCAGTGGGAGTCGTCGAGTCGGTGGTAGTAGGAGTGGTCGTATATTCGGTCGTTGTAGTGTCAGTTGTCGTTTCAGTGGGAGTCGTCGAGTCGGTGGTAGTAGGAGTGGTCGTATATTCGGTCGTTGTAGTGTCAGTTGTCGTTTCAGTGGGATTCGTCGAGTCGGTGGTAGTAGGAGTGGTCGTATATTCGGACGTTGTAGTGTCAGTTGTCGTTTCAGAAGGAGATGTCACATCTGTTGTAGAAGGAGTGGTCGTATATTCGGTCGTTGTAGTGTCAGTTGTCGTTTCAGTGGGAGTCGTCGAGTCGGTGGCAGTAGGAGTGATCGTATATTCGGTCGTTGTAGTGTCAGTTGTCGTTTCAGTGGGAGTCGTCGAGTCGGTGGTAGTAGGAGTGGTCGTATATTCGGTCGTTGTAATGTCAGTTGTCGTTTCAGTGGGAGTCGTCGAGTCGGTGGTAGTAGGAGTGGTCGTATATTCGGTCGTTGTAGTGTCAGTTGTCGTTTCAGAGGGAGTCGTCGAGTCGGTGGTAGTAGGAGTGGTCGTATATTCGGTCGTTGTAGCGTCAGTTGTCGTTTCAGTGGGAGTCGTCGAGTCGGTGGTAGTAGGAGTGGTCGTATATTCGGTCGTTGTAATGTCAGTTGTCGTTTCAGTGGGAGTCGTCGAGTCGGTGGTAGTAGGAGTGGTCGTATATTCGGTCGTTGTAGTGTCAGTTGTCGTTTCAGTGGGAGTCGTCGAATCGGTGGTAGTAGGAGTGGTCGTATATTCGGTCATTGTAGTGTCAGGTGTCGTTTCAGTGGGAGTCGTCGAGTCGGTGGTAGTAGGAGTGGTCGTATATTCGGTCGTTGTAGTGTCAGGTGTCGTTTCAGTGGGTGTCGTCGAGTCGGTGGTAGTAGGAGTGGTCGTATATTCGGTCGTTGTAGTGTCAGTTGTCGTTTCAGTGGGAGTCGTCGAGTCGGTGGTAGTAGGAGTGGTCGTATATTCGGTCGTTGTAGTGTCAGTTGTCGTTTCAGTGGGAGTCGTCGAGTCGGTGGTAGTAGGAGTGGTCGTATATTCGGTCGTTGTAGTGTCAGTTGTCGTTTCAGAGGGAGTCGTCACATCTGTTGTAGTAGGAGTGGTCGTATATTCGGTCGTTGTAGTGTCAGTTGTCGTTTCAGTGGGAGTCGTCGAGTCGGTGGTAGTAGGAGTGGTCGTATATTCGGTCGTTGTAGTGTCAGTTGTCGTTTCAGTGGGAGTCGTCGAGTCGGTGGTAGTAGGAGTGGTCGTGTATTCGGTCGTTGTAGTGTCAGTTGTCGTTTCAGAGGGAGTCGACGAGTCGGTGGTAGTAGGAATGGTTGTATATTCGGTCGTTGTAGTGTCCGGTGTCGTTTCAGTGGGAGTCGTCGAGTCGGTGGTAGTAGGAGTGGTCGTATATTCGGTCGTTGTAGTGTCAGGTGTCGTTTCAGTGGGAGTCGTCGAGTCGGTGGTAGTAGGAGTGGTCGTATATTCGGTCGTTGTAGTGGCAGTTGTCGTTTCAGAGGGAGTTGTCACATATGTTGTAGTAGGAGTGGTCGTATATTCGGTCGTTGTAGTGTCAGTTGTCGTTTCAGTGGGAGTCGTCGAGTCGGTGGTAGTAGGAGTGGTCGTATATTCGGTCGTTGTAGTGTCAGTTGTCGTTTCAGAGGGAGTCGTCACATCTGTTGTAGTAGGAGTGGACGTATATTCGGTCGTTGTAGTGTCAGTTGTCGTTTCAGTGGGAGTCGTCGAGTCGGTGGTAGTAGGAGTGGTCGTATATTCGGTCGTTGTAGTGTCAGTTGTCGTTTCAGTGTGAGTCGTCGAGTCGGTGGTAGTAGGAGTGGTCGTATATTCGGTCGTTGTAGTGTCAGTTGTCGTTTCAGAGGGAGTCGTCGAGTCGGTGGTAGTAGGAGTGGTCGTATATTCGGTCGTTGTAGTGTCAGGTGTCGTTTCAGTGGGAGTCGTCGAGTCGGTGGTAGTAGGAGTGGTCGTATATTCGGTCGTTGTAGTGTCAGTTGTCGTTTCAGTGGGAGTCGTCGAGTCGGTGGTAGTAGGAGTGGTCGTATATTCGGTCGTTGTAGTGTCAGTTGTCGTTTCAGTGGGAGTCGTCGAGTCGGTGGTAGTAGGAGTGGTCGTATATTCGGACGTTGTAGTGGCAGTTGTCGTTTCAGAGGGAGTTGTCACATATGTTGTAGTAGGAGTGGTCGTATATTCGGTCGTTGTAGTGTCAGTTGTCGTTTCAGTGGGAGTCGTCGAGTCGGTGGTAGTAGGAGTGGTCGTATATTCGGTCGTTGTAGTGTCAGTTGTCGTTTCAGAGGGAGTCGTCGAGTCGGTGGTAGTAGGAGTGGTCGTATATTCGGTCGTTGTAGTGTCAGTTGTCGTTTCAGTGGGAGTCGTCGAGTCGGTGGTAGTAGGAGTGGTCGTATATTCGGTCGTTGTAGTGTCAGTTGTCGTTTCAGTGGGAGTCGTCGAGTCGGTGGTAGTAGGAGTGGTCGTATATTCGGTCGTTGTAGTGTCAGTTGTCGTTTCAGAGGGAGTAGTCACATCTGTTGTAGTAGGAGTGGTCGTATATTCGGTCGTTGTAGTGTCAGTTGTCGTTTCAGTGGGAGTCGTCGAGTCGGTGGTAGTAGGAGTGGTCGTATATTCGGTCGTTGTAGTGTCAGTTGTCGTTTCAGAGGGAGTCGTCGAGTCGGTGGTAGTAGGAGTGATCGTATATTCGGTCGTTGTAGCGTCAGTTGTCGTTTCAGAGGGAGTCGTCGAGTCGGTGGTAGTAGGAGTGGTCGTATATTCGGTCGTTGTAGCGTCAGTTGTCGTTTCAGTGGGAGTCGTCGAGTCGGTGGTAGTAGGAGTGGTCGTATATTCGGTCGTTGTAATGTCAGTTGTCGTTTCAGTGGGAGTCGTCGAGTCGGTGGTAGTAGGAGTGGTCGTATATTCGGTCGTTGTAGTGTCAGTTGTCGTTTCAGAGGGAGTCGTCGAGTCGGTGGTAGTAGGAGTGGTCGTATATTCGGTCGTTGTAGCGTCAGTTGTCGTTTCAGTGGGAGTCGTCGAGTCGGTGGTAGTAGGAGTGGTCGTATATTCGGTCGTTGTAGTGTCAGTTGTCGTTTCAGAGGGAGTCGTCGAGTCGGTGGTAGTAGGAGTGGTCGTATATTCGGTCGTTGTAGCGTCAGTTGTCGTTTCAGTGGGAGTCGTCGAGTCGGTGGTAGTAGGAGTGGTCGTATATTCGGTCGTTGTAATGTCAGTTGTCGTTTCAGTGGGAGTCGTCGAGTCGGTGGTAGTAGGAGTGGTCGTATATTCGGTCGTTGTAGTGTCAGTTGTCGTTTCAGTGCGAGTCGTCGAATCGGTGGTAGTAGGAGTGGTCGTATATTCGGTCGTTGTAGTGTCAGGTGTCGTTTCAGTGGGAGTTGTCGAGTCGGTGGTAGTAGGAGTGGTCGTATATTCGGTCGTTGTAGTGTCAGGTGTCGTTTCAGTGGGAGTCGTCGAGTCGGTGGTAGTAGGAGTGGTCGTATATTCGGTCGTTGTAGTGTCAGTTGTCGTTTCAGTGGGAGTCGTCGAGTCGGTGGTAGTAGGAGTGGTCGTATATTCGGTCGTTGTAGTGTCAGGTGTCGTTTCAGTGGGAGTCGTCGAGTCGGTGGTAGTAGGAGTGGTCGTATATTCGGTCGTTGTAGTGTCAGTTGTCGTTTCAGTGGGAGTCGTCGAGTCGGTGGTAGTAGGAGTGGTCGTATATTCGGTCGTTGTAGTGTCAGTTGTCGTTTCAGAGGGAGTCGTCACATCTGTTGTAGTAGGAGTGGTCGTATATTCGGTCGTTGTAGTGTCAGTTGTCGTTTCAGTGGGAGTCGTCGAGTCGGTGGTAGTAGGAGTGGTCGTATATTCGGTCGTTGTAGTGTCAGTTGTCGTTTCAGAGGGAGCCGTCACATCTGTTGTAGTAGGAGTGGTCGTATATTCGGTCGTTGTAGTGTCAGTTGTCGTTTCAGTGGGAGTCGTCGAGTCGGTGGTAGTAGGAGTGGTCGTATATTCGGTCGTTGTAGTGTCAGTTGTCGTTTCAGTGGGAGTCGTCGAGTCGGTGGTAGTAGGAGTGGTCGTATATTCGGTCGTTGTAGTGTCAGTTGTCGTTTCAGAGGGAGTCGTCGAGTCGGTGGTAGTAGGAGTGGTCGTATATTCGGTCGTTGTAGTGTCAGGTGTCGTTTCAGTGGGAGTCGTCGAGTCGGTGGTAGTAGGAGTGGTCGTATATTCGGTCGTTGTAGTGTCAGTTGTCGTTTCAGTGGGAGTCGTCGAGTCGGTGGTAGTAGGAGTGGTCGTATATTCGGTCGTTGTAGTGTCAGGTGTCGTTTCAGTGGGAGTCGTCGAGTCGGTGGTAGTAGGGGTGGTCGTATATTCGGTCGTTGTAGTGTCAGTTGTCGTTTCAGAGGGAGTCGTCGAGTCGGTGGTAGTAGGAGTGGTCGTATATTCGGTCGTTGTAGTGTCAGTTGTCGTTTCAGTGGGAGTCGTCAAGTCGGTGGTGGTAGGAGTGGTCGTATATTCGGTCGTTGTAGTGTCAGTTGTCGTTTCAGAGGGAGTCGTCACATCTGTTGTAGTAGGAGTGGTCGTATATTCGGTCGTTGTAGTGTCAGTTGTCGTTTCAGTGGGAGTCGTCGAGTCGGTGGTAGTAGGAGTGGTCGTATATTCGGTCGTTGTAGTGTCAGTTGTCGTTTCAGTGGGAGTCGTCGAGTCGGTGGTAGTAGGAGTGGTCGTATATTCGGTCGTTGTAGTGTCAGTTGTCGTTTCAGTGGGAGTCGTCGAGTCGGTGGTAGTAGGAGTGGTCGTATATTCGGTCGTTGTAGTGTCAGTTGTCGTTTCAGTGGGAGTCGTCGAGTCGGTGGTAGTAGGAGTGGTCGTATATTCGGTCGTTGTAGTGTCAGGTGTCGTTTCAGTGGGAGTCGTCGAGTCGGTGGTAGTAGGAGTGGTCGTATATTCGGTCGTTGTAGTGTCAGTTGTCGTTTCAGTGGGAGTCGTCGAGTCGGTGGTAGTAGGAGTGGTCGTATATTCGGTCGTTGTAGTGTCAGTTGTCGTTTCAGAGGGAGTCGTCACATCTGTTGTAGTAGGAGTGGTCGTATATTCGGTCGTTGTAGTGTCAGTTGTCGTTTCAGTGGGAGTCGTCGAGTCGGTGGTAGTAGGAGTGGTCGTATATTCGGTCGTTGTAGTGTCAGTTGTCGTTTCAGAGGGAGCCGTCACATCTGTTGTAGTAGGAGTGGTCGTATATTCGGTCGTTGTAGTGTCAGTTGTCGTTTCAGTGGGAGTCGTCGAGTCGGTGGTAGTAGGAGTGGTCGTATATTCGGTCGTTGTAGTGTCAGTTGTCGTTTCAGTGGGAGTCGTCGAGTCGGTGGTAGTAGGAGTGGTCGTATATTCGGTCGTTGTAGTGTCAGTTGTCGTTTCAGAGGGAGTCGTCGAGTCGGTGGTAGTAGGAGTGGTCGTATATTCGGTCGTTGTAGTGTCAGGTGTCGTTTCAGTGGGAGTCGTCGAGTCGGTGGTAGTAGGAGTGGTCGTATATTCGGTCGTTGTAGTGTCAGTTGTCGTTTCAGTGGGAGTTGTCGAGTCGGTGGTAGTAGGAGTGGTCGTATATTCGGTCGTTGTAGTGTCAGGTGTCGTTTCAGTGGGAGTCGTCGAGTCGGTGGTAGTAGGGGTGGTCGTATATTCGGTCGTTGTAGTGTCAGTTGTCGTTTCAGAGGGAGTCGTCGAGTCGGTGGTAGTAGGAGTGGTCGTATATTCGGTCGTTGTAGTGTCAGTTGTCGTTTCAGTGGGAGTCGTCAAGTCGGTGGTAGTAGGAGTGGTCGTATATTCGGTCGTTGTAGTGTCAGTTGTCGTTTCAGAGGGAGTCGTCACATCTGTTGTAGTAGGAGTGGTCGTATATTCGGTCGTTGTAGTGTCAGTTGTCGTTTCAGTGGGAGTCGTCGAGTCGGTGGTAGTAGGAGTGGTCGTATATTCGGTCGTTGTAGTGTCAGTTGTCGTTTCAGTGGGAGTCGTCGAGTCGGTGGTAGTAGGAGTGGTCGTATATTCGGTCGTTGTAGTGTCAGTTGTCGTTTCAGTGGGAGTCGTCGAGTCGGTGGTAGTAGGAGTGGTCGTATATTCGGTCGTTGTAGTGTCAGTTGTCGTTTCAGAGGGAGTCGTCACATCTGTTGTAGTAGGAGTGGTCGTATATTCGGTCGTTGTAGTGTCAGTTGTCGTTTCAGTGGGAGTCGTCGAGTCGGTGGTAGTAGGAGTGGTCGTATATTCGGTCGTTGTAGTGTCAGTTGTCGTTTCAGAGGGAGTCGTCGAGTCGGTGGTAGTAGGAGTGGTCGTATATTCGGTCGTTGTAGTGTCAGTTGTCGTTTCAGAGGGAGTCGTCGAGTCGGTGGTAGTAGGAGTGGTCGTATATTCGGTCGTTGTAGTGTCAGGTGTCGTTTCAGTGGGAGTCGTCGAGTCGGTGGTAGTAGGAGTGGTCGTATATTCGGTCGTTGTAGTGTCAGGTGTCGTTTCAGTGGGAGTCGTCGAGTCGGTGGTAGTAGGAGTGGTCGTATATTCGGTCGTTGTAGTGTCAGTTGTCGTTTCAGAGGGAGTTGTCACATATGTTGTAGTAGGAGTGGTCGTATATTCGGTCGTTGTAGTGTCAGTTGTCGTTTCAGTTGTAGTCGTCGAGTCGGTGGTAGTAGGAGTGGTCGTATATTCGGTCGTTGTAGTGTCAGTTGTCGTTTCAGAGGGAGTCGTCACATCTGTTGTAGTAGGAGTGGTCGTATATTCGGTCGTTGTAGTGTCAGTTGTCGTTTCAGTGGGAGTCGTCGAGTCGGTGGTAGTAGGAGTGGTCGTATATTCGGTCGTTGTAGTGTCAGTTGTCGTTTCAGAGGGAGTCGTCGAGTCGGTGGTAGTAGGAGTGGTCGTATATTCGGTCGTTGTAGCGTCAGTTGTCGTTTCAGTGGGAGTCGTCGAGTCGGTGGTAGTAGGAGTGGTCGTATATTCGGTCGTTGTAATGTCAGTTGTCGTTTCAGTGGGAGTCGTCGAGTCGGTGGTAGTAGGAGTGGTCGTATATTCGGTCGTTGTAGCGTCAGTTGTCGTTTCAGTGGGAGTCGTCGAGTCGGTGGTAGTAGGAGTGGTCGTATATTCGGTCGTTGTAGTGTCAGTTGTCGTTTCAGTGGGAGTCGTCGAGTCGGTGGTAGTAGGAGTGGTCGTATATTCGGTCGTTGTAGTGTCAGTTGTCGTTTCAGAGGGAGTCGTCGAGTCGGTGGTAGTAGGAGTGGTCGTATATTCGGTCGTTGTAGCGTCAGTTGTCGTTTCAGAGGGAGTCGTCGAGTCGGTGGTAGTAGGAGTGGTCGTATATTCGGTCGTTGTAGCGTCAGTTGTCGTTTCAGTGGGAGTCGTCGAGTCGGTGGTAGTAGGAGTGGTCGTATATTCGGTCGTTGTAATGTCAGTTGTCGTTTCAGTGGGAGTCGTCGAGTCGGTGGTAGTAGGAGTGGTCGTATATTCGGTCGTTGTAGTGTCAGTTGTCGTTTCAGAGGGAGTCGTCGAGTCGGTGGTAGTAGGAGTGGTCGTATATTCGGTCGTTGTAGCGTCAGTTGTCGTTTCAGTGGGAGTCGTCGAGTCGGTGGTAGTAGGAGTGGTCGTATATTCGGTCGTTGTAATGTCAGTTGTCGTTTCAGTGGGAGTCGTCGAGTCGGTGGTAGTAGGAGTGGTCGTATATTCGGTCGTTGTAGTGTCAGTTGTCGTTTCAGTGGGAGTCGTCGAATCGGTGGTAGTAGGAGTGGTCGTATATTCGGTCATTGTAGTGTCAGGTGTCGTTTCAGTGGGAGTCGTCGAGTCGGTGGTAGTAGGAGTGGTCGTATATTCGGTCGTTGTAGTGTCAGGTGTCGTTTCAGTGGGAGTCGTCGAGTCGGTGGTAGTAGGAGTGGTCGTATATTCGGTCGTTGTAGTGTCAGTTGTCGTTTCAGTGGGAGTCGTCGAGTCGGTGGTAGTAGGAGTGGTCGTATATTCGGTCGTTGTAGTGTCAGTTGTCGTTTCAGTGGGAGTCGTCGAGTCGGTGGTAGTAGGAGTGGTCGTATATTCGGTCGTTGTAGTGTCAGTTGTCGTTTCAGAGGGAGTCGTCACATCTGTTGTAGTAGGAGTGGTCGTATATTCGGTCGTTGTAGTGTCAGTTGTCGTTTCAGTGGGAGTCGTCGAGTCGGTGGTAGTAGGAGTGGTCGTATATTCGGTCGTTGTAGTGTCAGTTGTCGTTTCAGAGGGAGCCGTCACATCTGTTGTAGTAGGAGTGGTCGTATATTCGGTCGTTGTAGTGTCAGTTGTCGTTTCAGTGGGAGTCGTCGAGTCGGTGGTAGTAGGAGTGGTCGTGTATTCGGTTGTTGTAGTGTCAGTTGTCGTTTCAGAGGGAGTCGACGAGTCGGTGGTAGTAGGAATGGTTGTATATTCGGTCGTTGTAGTGTCCGGTGTCGTTTCAGTGGGAGTCGTCGAGTCGGTGGTAGTAGGAGTGGTCGTATATTCGGTCGTTGTAGTGTCAGGTGTCGTTTCAGTGGGAGTCGTCGAGTCGGTGGTAGTAGGAGTGGTCGTATATTCGGTCGTTGTAGTGGCAGTTGTCGTTTCAGAGGGAGTTGTCACATATGTTGTAGTAGGAGTGGTCGTATATTCGGTCGTTGTAGTGTCAGTTGTCGTTTCAGTGGGAGTCGTCGAGTCGGTGGTAGTAGGAGTGGTCGTATATTCGGTCGTTGTAGTGTCAGTTGTCGTTTCAGAGGGAGTCGTCACATCTGTTGTAGTAGGAGTGGACGTATATTCGGTCGTTGTAGTGTCAGTTGTCGTTTCAGTGGGAGTCGTCGAGTCGGTGGTAGTAGGAGTGGTCGTATATTCGGTCGTTGTAGTGTCAGTTGTCGTTTCAGTGTGAGTCGTCGAGTCGGTGGTAGTAGGAGTGGTCGTATATTCGGTCGTTGTAGTGTCAGTTGTCGTTTCAGAGGGAGTCGTCGAGTCGGTGGTAGTAGGAGTGGTCGTATATTCGGTCGTTGTAGTGTCAGGTGTCGTTTCAGTGGGAGTCGTCGAGTCGGTGGTAGTAGAAGTGGTCGTATATTCGGTCGTTGTAGTGTCAGTTGTCGTTTCAGTGGGAGTCGTCGAGTCGGTGGTAGTAGGAGTGGTCGTATATTCGGTCGTTGTAGTGTCAGTTGTCGTTTCAGTGGGAGTCGTCGAGTCGGTGGTAGTAGGAGTGGTCGTATATTCGGACGTTGTAGTGGCAGTTGTCGTTTCAGAGGGAGTTGTCACATATGTTGTAGTAGGAGTGGTCGTATATTCGGTCGTTGTAGTGTCAGTTGTCGTTTCAGTGGGAGTCGTCGAGTCGGTGGTAGTAGGAGTGGTCGTATATTCGGTCGTTGTAGTGTCAGTTGTCGTTTCAGAGGGAGTCGTCGAGTCGGTGGTAGTAGGAGTGGTCGTATATTCGGTCGTTGTAGTGTCAGTTGTCGTTTCAGTGGGAGTCGTCGAGTCGGTGGTAGTAGGAGTGGTCGTATATTCGGTCGTTGTAGTGTCAGTTGTCGTTTCAGTGGGAGTCGTCGAGTCGGTGGTAGTAGGAGTGGTCGTATATTCGGTCGTTGTAGTGTCAGTTGTCGTTTCAGAGGGAGTTGTCACATCTGTTGTAGTAGGAGTGGTCGTATATTCGGTCGTTGTAGTGTCAGTTGTCGTTTCAGTGGGAGTCGTCGAGTCGGTGGTAGTAGGAGTGGTCGTATATTCGGTCGTTGTAGTGTCAGTTGTCGTTTCAGAGGGAGTCGTCGAGTCGGTGGTAGTAGGAGTGGTCGTATATTCGGTCGTTGTAGCGTCAGTTGTCGTTTCAGAGGGAGTCGTCGAGTCGGTGGTAGTAGGAGTGGTCGTATATTCGGTCGTTGTAGCGTCAGTTGTCGTTTCAGTGGGAGTCGTCGAGTCGGTGGTAGTAGGAGTGGTCGTATATTCGGTCGTTGTAATGTCAGTTGTCGTTTCAGTGGGAGTCGTCGAGTCGGTGGTAGTAGGAGTGGTCGTATATTCGGTCGTTGTAGTGTCAGTTGTCGTTTCAGAGGGAGTCGTCGAGTCGGTGGTAGTAGGAGTGGTCGTATATTCGGTCGTTGTAGCGTCAGTTGTCGTTTCAGTGGGAGTCGTCGAGTCGGTGGTAGTAGGAGTGGTCGTATATTCGGTCGTTGTAATGTCAGTTGTCGTTTCAGTGGGAGTCGTCGAGTCGGTGGTAGTAGGAGTGGTCGTATATTCGGTCGTTGTAGTGTCAGTTGTCGTTTCAGTGGGAGTCGTCGAATCGGTGGTAGTAGGAGTGGTCGTATATTCGGTCGTTGTAGTGTCAGGTGTCGTTTCAGTGGGAGTCGTCGAGTCGGTGGTAGTAGGAGTGGTCGTATATTCGGTCGTTGTAGTGTCAGGTGTCGTTTCAGTGGGAGTCGTCGAGTCGGTGGTAGTAGGAGTGGTCGTATATTCGGTCGTTGTAGTGTCAGTTGTCGTTTCAGTGGGAGTCGTCGAGTCCGTGGTAGTAGGAGTGGTCGTATATTCGGTCGTTGTAGTGTCAGGTGTCGTTTCAGTGGGAGTCGTCGAGTCGGTGGTAGTAGGAGTGGTCGTATATTCGGTCGTTGTAGTGTCAGTTGTCGTTTCAGTGGGAGTCGTCGAGTCGGTGGTAGTAGGAGTGGTCGTATATTCTATCGTTGTAGTGTCAGTTGTCGTTTCAGAGGGAGTCGTCACATCTGTTGTAGTAGGAGTGGTCGTATATTCGGTCGTTGTAGTGTCAGTTGTCGTTTCAGTGGGAGTCGTCGAGTCGGTGGTAGTAGGAGTGGTCGTATATTCGGTCGTTGTAGTGTCAGTTGTCGTTTCAGAGGGAGCCGTCACATCTGTTGTAGTAGGAGTGGTCGTATATTCGGTCGTTGTAGTGTCAGTTGTCGTTTCAGTGGGAGTCGTCGAGTCGGTGGTAGTAGGAGTGGTCGTGTATTCGGTCGTTGTAGTGTCAGTTGTCGTTTCAGAGGGAGTCGACGAGTCGGTGGTAGTAGGAATGGTTGTATATTCGGTCGTTGTAGTGTCCGGTGTCGTTTCAGTGGGAGTCGTCGAGTCGGTGGTAGTAGGAGTGGTCGTATATTCGGTCGTTGTAGTGTCAGGTGTCGTTTCAGTGGGAGTCGTCGAGTCGGTGGTAGTAGGAGTGGTCGTATATTCGGTCGTTGTAGTGGCAGTTGTCGTTTCAGAGGGAGTTGTCACATATGTTGTAGTAGGAGTGGTCGTATATTCGGTCGTTGTAGTGTCAGTTGTCGTTTCAGTGGGAGTCGTCGAGTCGGTGGTAGTAGGAGTGGTCGTATATTCGGTCGTTGTAGTGTCAGTTGTCGTTTCAGAGGGAGTCGTCACATCTGTTGTAGTAGAAGTGGACGTATATTCGGTCGTTGTAGTGTCAGTTGTCGTTTCAGTGGGAGTCGTCGAGTCGGTGGTAGTAGGAGTGGTCGTATATTCGGTCGTTGTAGTGTCAGTTGTCGTTTCAGTGTGAGTCGTCGAGTCGGTGGTAGTAGGAGTGGTTGTATATTCGGTCGTTGTAGTGTCAGTTGTCGTTTCAGAGGGAGTCGTCGAGTCGGTGGTAGTAGGAGTGGTCGTATATTCGGTCGTTGTAGTGTCAGTTGTCGTTTCAGTGGGAGTCGTCGAGTCGGTGGTAGTAGGAGTGGTCGTATATTCGGACGTTGTAGTGGCAGTTGTCGTTTCAGAGGGAGTTGTCACATATGTTGTAGTAGGAGTGGTCGTATATTCGGTCGTTGTAGTGTCAGTTGTCGTTTCAGTGGGAGTCGTCGAGTCGGTGGTAGTAGGAGTGGTCGTATATTCGGTCGTTGTAGTGTCAGTTGTCGTTTCAGAGGGAGTCGTCGAGTCGGTGGTAGTAGGAGTGGTCGTATATTCGGTCGTTGTAGTGTCAGTTGTCGTTTCAGAGGGAGTTGTCACATCTGTTGTAGTAGGAGTGGTCGTATATTCGGTCGTTGTAGTGTCAGTTGTCGTTTCAGTGGGAGTCGTCGAGTCGGTGGTAGTAGGAGTGGTCGTATATTCGGTCGTTGTAGTGTCAGTTGTCGTTTCAGTGGGAGTCGTCGAGTCGGTGGTAGTAGGAGTGGTCGTATATTCGGTCGTTGTAGTGTCAGTTGTCGTTTCAGTGGGAGTCGTCGAGTCGGTGGTAGTAGGAGTGGTCGTATATTCGGTCGTTGTAGTGTCAGTTGTCGTTTCAGTGGGAGTCGTCGAGTCGGTGGTAGTAGGAGTGGTCGTATATTCGGTCGTTGTAGTGTCAGTTGTCGTTTCAGTGGGAGTCGTCGAGTCGGTGGTAGTAGGAGTGGTCGTATATTCGGTCGTTGTAGTGTCAGTTGTCGTTTCAGTGTGAGTCGTCGAGTCGGTGGTAGTAGGAGTGGTCGTATATTCGGTCGTTGTAGTGTCAGTTGTCGTTTCAGAGGGAGTCGTCGAGTCGGTGGTAGTAGGAGTGGTCGTATATTCGGTCGTTGTAGTGTCAGGTGTCGTTTCAGTGGGAGTCGTCGAGTCGGTGGTAGTAGGAGTGGTCGTATATTCGGTCGTTGTAGTGTCAGTTGTCGTTTCAGAGGGAGTCGTCGAGTCGGTGGTAGTAGGAGTGGTCGTATATTCGGTCGTTGTAGTGTCAGGTGTCGTTTCAGTGGGAGTCGTCGAGTCGGTGGTAGTAGGAGTGGTCGTATATTCGGTCGTTGTAGTGTCAGTTGTCGTTTCAGAGGGAGTCGTCGAGTCGGTGGTAGTAGGAGTGGTCGTATATTCGGTCGTTGTAGTGTCAGTTGTCGTTTCAGTGGGAGTCGTCGAGTCGGTGGTAGTAGGAGTGGTCGTATATTCGGTCGTTGTAGTGTCAGGTGTCGTTTCAGTGGGAGTCGTCGAGTCGGTGGTAGTAGGAGTGGTCGTATATTCGGTCGTTGTAGTGTCAGTTGTCGTTTCAGAGGGAGTCGTCGAGTCGGTGGTAGTAGGAGTGGTCGTATATTCGGTCGTTGTAGTGTCAGTTGTCGTTTCAGTGGGAGTCGTCAAGTCGGTGGTAGTAGGAGTGGTCGTATATTCGGTCGTTGTAGTGTCAGTTGTCGTTTCAGAGGGAGTCGTCACATCTGTTGTAGTAGGAGTGGTCGTATATTCGGTCGTTGTAGTGTCAGTTGTCGTTTCAGTGGGAGTCGTCGAGTCGGTGGTAGTAGGAGTGGTCGTATATTCGGTCGTTGTAGTGTCAGTTGTCGTTTCAGAGGGAGTCGTCGAGTCGGTGGTAGTAGGAGTGGTCGTATATTCGGTCGTTGTAGTGTCAGTTGTCGTTTCAGTGGGAGTCGTCGAGTCGGTGGTAGTAGGAGTGGTCGTATATTCGGTCGTTGTAGTGTCAGTTGTCGTTTCAGTGGGAGTCGTCGAGTCGGTGGTAGTAGGAGTGGTCGTATATTCGGTCGTTGTAGTGTCAGTTGTCGTTTCAGTGGGAGTCGTCGAGTCGGTGGTAGTAGGAGTGGTCGTATATTCGGTCGTTGTAGTGTCAGTTGTCGTTTCAGAGGGAGTCGTCACATCTGTTGTAGTAGGAGTGGTCGTATATTCGGTCGTTGTAGTGTCAGTTGTCGTTTCAGTGGGAGTCGTCGAGTCGGTGGTAGTAGGAGTGGTCGTATATTCGGTCGTTGTAGTGTCAGTTGTCGTTTCAGAGGGAGTCGTCACATCTGTTGTAGTAGGAGTGGTCGTATATTCGGTCGTTGTAGTGTCAGTTGTCGTTTCAGTGGGAGTCGTCGAGTCGGTGGTAGTAGGAGTGGTCGTATATTCGGTCGTTGTAGTGTCAGTTGTCGTTTCAGAGGGAGTTGTCACATCTGTTGTAGTAGGAGTGGTCGTATATTCGGTCGTTGTAGTGTCAGTTGTCGTTTCAGTGGGAGTCGTCGAGTCGGTGGTAGTAGGAGTGGTCGTATATTCGGTCGTTGTAGTGTCAGTTGTCGTTTCAGAGGGAGTCGTCGAGTCGGTGGTAGTAGGAGTGGTCGTATATTCGGTCGTTGTAGCGTCAGTTGTCGTTTCAGAGGGAGTCGTCGAGTCGGTGGTAGTAGGAGTGGTCGTATATTCGGTCGTTGTAGCGTCAGTTGTCGTTTCAGTGGGAGTCGTCGAGTCGGTGGTAGTAGGAGTGGTCGTATATTCGGTCGTTGTAATGTCAGTTGTCGTTTCAGTGGGAGTCGTCGAGTCGGTGGTAGTAGGAGTGGTCGTATATTCGGTCGTTGTAGTGTCAGTTGTCGTTTCAGAGGGAGTCGTCGAGTCGGTGGTAGTAGGAGTGGTCGTATATTCGGTCGTTGTAGTGTCAGTTGTCGTTTCAGTGGGAGTCGTCGAGTCGGTGGTAGTAGGAGTGGTCGTATATTCGGTCGTTGTAGTGTCAGTTGTCGTTTCAGAGGGAGCCGTCACATCTGTTGTAGTAGGAGTGGTCGTATATTCGGTCGTTGTAGTGTCAGTTGTCGTTTCAGTGGGAGTCGTCGAGTCGGTGGTAGTAGGAGTGGTCGTATATTCGGTCGTTGTAGTGTCAGGTGTCGTTTCAGTGGGAGTCGTCGAGTCGGTGGTAGTAGGAGTGGTCGTATATTCGGTCGTTGTAGTGTCAGTTGTCGTTTCAGAGGGAGCCGTCACATCTGTTGTAGTAGGAGTGGTCGTATATTCGGTCGTTGTAGTGTCAGGTGTCGTTTCAGTGGGAGTCGTCGAGTCGGTGGTAGTAGGAGTGGTCGTATATTCGGTCGTTGTAGTGTCAGGTGTCGTTTCAGTGGGAGTCGTCGAGTCGGTGGTAGTAGGAGTGGTCGTATATTCGGTCGTTGTAGTGTCAGTTGTCGTTTCAGTGGGAGTCGTCGAGTCGGTGGCAGGAGGGGTCGTATATTCGGTCGTTGTAGTGTCAGGTGTCGTTTCAGTGGGAGTCGTCGAGTCGGTGGTAGTAGGAGTGGTCGTATATTCGGTCGTTGTAGTGTCAGTTGTCGTTTCAGAGGGAGTCGTCACATCTGTTGTAGTAGGAGTGGTCGTATATTCGGTCGTTGTAGTGTCAGTTGTCGTTTCAGTGGGAGTCGTCGAGTCGGTGGTAGTAGGAGTGGTCGTATATTCGGTCGTTGTAGTGTCAGTTGTCGTTTCAGAGGGAGCCGTCACATCTGTTGTAGTAGGAGTGGTCGTATATTCGGTCGTTGTAGTGTCAGTTGACGTTTCAGTGGGAGTCGTCGAGTCGGTGGTAGTAGGAGTGGTCGTGTATTCGGTCGTTGTAGTGTCAGTTGTCGTTTCAGAGGGAGTCGACGAGTCGGTGGTAGTAGGAATGGTTGTATATTCGGTCGTTGTAGTGTCCGGTGTCGTTTCAGTGGGAGTCGTCGAGTCGGTGGTAGTAGGAGTGGTCGTATATTCGGTCGTTGTAGTGTCAGGTGTCGTTTCAGTGGGAGTCGTCGAGTCGGTGGTAGTAGGAGTGGTCGTATATTCGGTCGTTGTAGTGGCAGTTGTCGTTTCAGAGGGAGTTGTCACATATGTTGTAGTAGGAGTGGTCGTATATTCGGTCGTTGTAGTGTCAGTTGTCGTTTCAGTGGGAGTCGTCGAGTCGGTGGTAGTAGGAGTGGTCGTATATTCGGTCGTTGTAGTGTCAGTTGTCGTTTCAGAGGGAGTCGTCACATCTGTTGTAGTAGGAGTGGACGTATATTCGGTCGTTGTAGTGTCAGTTGTCGTTTCAGTGGGAGTCGTCGAGTCGGTGGTAGTAGGAGTGGTCGTATATTCGGTCGTTGTAGTGTCAGTTGTCGTTTCAGAGGGAGTCGTCACATCTGTTGTAGTAGGAGTGGACGTATATTCGGTCGTTGTAGTGTCAGTTGTCGTTTCAGTGGGAGTCGTCGAGTCGGTGGTAGTAGGAGTGGTCGTATATTCGGTCGTTGTAGTGTCAGTTGTCGTTTCAGTGTGAGTCGTCGAGTCGGTGGTAGTAGGAGTGGTCGTATATTCGGTCGTTGTAGTGTCAGTTGTCGTTTCAGAGGGAGTCGTCGAGTCGGTGGTAGTAGGAGTGGTCGTATATTCGGTCGTTGTAGTGTCAGGTGTCGTTTCAGTGGGAGTCGTCGAGTCGGTGGTAGTAGGAGTGGTCGTATATTCGGTCGTTGTAGTGTCAGTTGTCGTTTCAGTGGGAGTCGTCGAGTCGGTGGTAGTAGGAGTGGTCGTATATTCGGTCGTTGTAGTGTCAGTTGTCGTTTCAGTGGGAGTCGTCGAGTCGGTGGTAGTAGGAGTGGTCGTATATTCGGACGTTGTAGTGGCAGTTGTCGTTTCAGAGGGAGTTGTCACATATGTTGTAGTAGGAGTGGTCGTATATTCGGTCGTTGTAGTGTCAGTTGTCGTTTCAGTGGGAGTCGTCGAGTCGGTGGTAGTAGGAGTGGTCGTATATTCGGTCGTTGTAGTGTCAGTTGTCGTTTCAGAGGGAGTCGTCGAGTCGGTGGTAGTAGGAGTGGTCGTATATTCGGTCGTTGTAGTGTCAGTTGTCGTTTCAGTGGGAGTCGTCGAGTCGGTGGTAGTAGGAGTGGTCGTATATTCGGTCGTTGTAGTGTCAGTTGTCGTTTCAGTGGGAGTCGTCGAGTCGGTGGTAGTAGGAGTGGTCGTATAATCGGTCGTTGTAGTGTCAGTTGTCGTTTCAGAGGGAGTCGTCACATCTGTTGTAGTAGAAGTGGTCGTATATTCGGTCGTTGTAGTGTCAGTTGTCGTTTCAGTGGGAGTCGTCGAGTCGGTGGTAGTAGGAGTGGTCGTATATTCGGTCGTTGTAGTGTCAGTTGTCGTTTCAGTGGGAGTCGTCGAGTCGGTGGTAGTAGGAGTGGTCGTATATTCGGTCGTTGTAGTGTCAGTTGTCGTTTCAGAGGGAGTTGTCACATCTGTTGTAGTAGGAGTGGTCGTATATTCGGTCGTTGTAGTGTCAGTTGTCGTTTCAGTGGGAGTCGTCGAGTCGGTGGTAGTAGGAGTGGTCGTATATTCGGTCGTTGTAGTGTCAGTTGTCGTTTCAGAGGGAGTCGTCGAGTCGGTGGTAGTAGGAGTGGTCGTATATTCGGTCGTTGTAGCGTCAGTTGTCGTTTCAGAGGGAGTCGTCGAGTCGGTGGTAGTAGGAGTGGTCGTATATTCGGTCGTTGTAGCGTCAGTTGTCGTTTCAGTGGGAGTCGTCGAGTCGGTGGTAGTAGGAGTGGTCGTATATTCGGTCGTTGTAATGTCAGTTGTCGTTTCAGTGGGAGTCGTCGAGTCGGTGGTAGTAGGAGTGGTCGTATATTCGGTCGTTGTAGTGTCAGTTGTCGTTTCAGAGGGAGTCGTCGAGTCGGTGGTAGTAGGAGTGGTCGTATATTCGGTCGTTGTAGCGTCAGTTGTCGTTTCAGTGGGAGTCGTCGAGTCGGTGGTAGTAGGAGTGGTCGTATATTCGGTCGTTGTAATGTCAGTTGTCGTTTCAGTGGGAGTCGTCGAGTCGGTGGTAGTAGGAGTGGTCGTATATTCGGTCGTTGTAGTGTCAGTTGTCGTTTCAGTGGGAGTCGTCGAATCGGTGGTAGTAGGAGTGGTCGTATATTCGGTCGTTGTAGTGTCAGGTGTCGTTTCAGTGGGAGTCGTCGAGTCGGTGGTAGTAGGAGTGGTCGTATATTCGGTCGTTGTAGTGTCAGGTGTCGTTTCAGTGGGAGTCGTCGAGTCGGTGGTAGTAGGAGTGGTCGTATATTCGGTCGTTGTAGTGTCAGTTGTCGTTTCAGTGGGAGTCGTCGAGTCGGTGGTAGTAGGAGTGGTCGTATATTCGGTCGTTGTAGTGTCAGGTGTCGTTTCAGTGGGAGTCGTCGAGTCGGTGGTAGTAGGAGTGGTCGTATATTCGGTCGTTGTAGTGTCAGTTGTCGTTTCAGTGGGAGTCGTCGAGTCGGTGGTAGTAGGAGTGGTCGTATATTCGGTCGTTGTAGTGTCAGTTGTCGTTTCAGTGGGAGTCGTCGAGTCGGTGGTAGTAGGAGTGGTCGTATATTCGGTCGTTGTAGTGTCAGTTGTCGTTTCAGAGGGAGTCGTCACATCTGTTGTAGTAGGAGTGGTCGTATATTCGGTCGTTGTAGTGTCAGTTGTCGTTTCAGTGGGAGTCGTCGAGTCGGTGGTAGTAGGAGTGGTCGTATATTCGGTCGTTGTAGTGTCAGTTGTCGTTTCAGAGGGAGCCGTCACATCTGTTGTAGTAGGAGTGGTCGTATATTCGGTCGTTGTAGTGTCAGTTGTCGTTTCAGTGGGAGTCGTCGAGTCGGTGGTAGTAGGAGTGGTCGTATATTCGGTCGTTGTAGTGTCAGGTGTCGTTTCAGTGGGAGTCGTCGAGTCGGTGGTATTAGGAGTGGTCGTATATTCGGTCGTTGTAGTGTCAGGTGTCGTTTCAGTGGGAGTCGTCGAATCGGTGGTAGTAGGAGTGGTCGTATATTCGGTCGTTGTAGTGTCAGGTGTCGTTTCAGTGGGAGTCGTCGAGTCGGTGGTAGTAGGAGTGGTCGTATATTCGGTCGTTGTAGTGTCAGGTGTCGTTTCAGTGGGAGTCGTCGAGTCGGTGGTAGTAGGAGTGGTCGTATATTCGGTCGTTGTAGTGTCAGTTGTCGTTTCAGTGGGAGTCGTCGAGTCGGTGGTAGTAGGAGTGGTCGTATATTCGGTCGTTGTAGTGTCAGGTGTCGTTTCAGTGGGAGTCGTCGAGTCGGTGGTAGTAGGAGTGGTCGTATATTCGGTCGTTGTAGTGTCAGTTGTCGTTTCAGAGGGAGTCGTCACATCTGTTGTAGTAGGAGTGGTCGTATATTCGGTCGTTGTAGTGTCAGTTGTCGTTTCAGTGGGAGTCGTCGAGTCGGTGGTAGTAGGAGTGGTCGTATATTCGGTCGTTGTAGTGTCAGTTGTCGTTTCAGAGGGAGCCGTCACATCTGTTGTAGTAGGAGTGGTCGTATATTTGGTCGTTGTAGTGTCAGTTGTCGTTTCAGTGGGAGTCGTCGAGTCGGTGGTAGTAGGAGTGGTCGTGTATTCGGTCGTTGTAGTGTCAGTTGTCGTTTCAGAGGGAGTCGACGAGTCGGTGGTAGTAGGAATGGTTGTATATTCGGTCGTTGTAGTGTCCGGTGTCGTTTCAGTGGGAGTCGTCGAGTCGGTGGTAGTAGGAGTGGTCGTATATTCGGTCGTTGTAGTGTCAGGTGTCGTTTCAGTGGGAGTCGTCGAGTCGGTGGTAGTAGGAGTGGTCGTATATTCGGTCGTTGTAGTGGCAGTTGTCGTTTCAGAGGGAGTTGTCACATATGTTGTAGTAGGAGTGGTCGTATATTCGGTCGTTGTAGTGTCAGTTGTCGTTTCAGTGGGAGTCGTCGAGTCGGTGGTAGTAGGAGTGGTCGTATATTCGGTCGTTGTAGTGTCAGTTGTCGTTTCAGAGGGAGTCGTCACATCTGTTGTAGTAGGAGTGGACGTATATTCGGTCGTTGTAGTGTCAGTTGTCGTTTCAGTGGGAGTCGTCGAGTCGGTGGTAGTAGGAGTGGTCGTATATTCGGTCGTTGTAGTGTCAGTTGTCGTTTCAGTGTGAGTCGTCGAGTCGGTGGTAGTAGGAGTGGTCGTATATTCGGTCGTTGTAGTGTCAGTTGTCGTTTCAGAGGGAGTCGTCGAGTCGGTGGTAGTAGGAGTGGTCGTATATTCGGTCGTTGTAGTGTCAGGTGTCGTTTCAGTGGGAGTCGTCGAGTCGGTGGTAGTAGGAGTGGTCGTATATTCGGTCGTTGTAGTGTCAGTTGTCGTTTCAGTGGGAGTCGTCGAGTCGGTGGTAGTAGGAGTGGTCGTATATTCGGTCGTTGTAGTGTCAGTTGTCGTTTCAGTGGGAGTCGTCGAGTCGGTGGTAGTAGGAGTGGTCGTATATTCGGACGTTGTAGTGGCAGTTGTCGTTTCAGAGGGAGTTGTCACATATGTTGTAGTAGGAGTGGTCGTATATTCGGTCGTTGTAGTGTCAGTTGTCGTTTCAGTGGGAGTCGTCGAGTCGGTGGTAGTAGGAGTGGTCGTATATTCGGTCGTTGTAGTGTCAGTTGTCGTTTCAGAGGGAGTCGTCGAGTCGGTGGTAGTAGGAGTGGTCGTATATTCGGTCGTTGTAGTGTCAGTTGTCGTTTCAGTGGGAGTCGTCGAGTCGGTGGTAGTAGGAGTGGTCGTATATTCGGTCGTTGTAGTGTCAGTTGTCGTTTCAGTGGGAGTCGTCGAGTCGGTGGTAGTAGGAGTGGTCGTATATTCGGTCGTTGTAGTGTCAGTTGTCGTTTCAGAGTGAGTTGTCACATCTGTTGTAGTAGGAGTGGTCGTATATTCGGTCGTTGTAGTGTCAGTTGTCGTTTCAGTGGGAGTCGTCGAGTCGGTGGTAGTAGGAGTGGTCGTATATTCGGTCGTTGTAGTGTCAGTTGTCGTTTCAGAGGGAGTCGTCGAGTCGGTGGTAGTAGGAGTGGTCGTATATTCGGTCGTTGTAGCGTCAGTTGTCGTTTCAGAGGGAGTCGTCGAGTCGGTGGTAGTAGGAGTGGTCGTATATTCGGTCGTTGTAGCGTCAGTTGTCGTTTCAGTGGGAGTCGTCGAGTCGGTGGTAGTAGGAGTGGTCGTATATTCGGTCGTTGTAATGTCAGTTGTCGTTTCAGTGGGAGTCGTCGAGTCGGTGGTAGTAGGAGTGGTCGTATATTCGGTCGTTGTAGTGTCAGTTGTCGTTTCAGAGGGAGTCGTCGAGTCGGTGGTAGTAGGAGTGGTCGTATATTCGGTCGTTGTAGCGTCAGTTGTCGTTTCAGTGGGAGTCGTCGAGTCGGTGGTAGTAGGAGTGGTCGTATATTCGGTCGTTGTAATGTCAGTTGTCGTTTCAGTGGGAGTCGTCGAGTCGGTGGTAGTAGGAGTGGTCGTATATTCGGTCGTTGTAGTGTCAGTTGTCGTTTCAGTGGGAGTCGTCGAATCGGTGGTAGTAGGAGTGGTCGTATATTCGGTCGTTGTAGTGTCAGGTGTCGTTTCAGTGGGAGTCGTCGAGTCGGTGGTAGTAGGAGTGGTCGTATATTCGGTCGTTGTAGTGTCAGGTGTCGTTTCAGTGGGAGTCGTCGAGTCGGTGGTAGTAGGAGTGGTCGTATATTCGGTCGTTGTAGTGTCAGTTGTCGTTTCAGTGGGAGTCGTCGAGTCGGTGGTAGTAGGAGTGGTCGTATATTCGGTCGTTGTAGTGTCAGGTGTCGTTTCAGTGGGAGTCGTCGAGTCGGTGGTAGTAGGAGTGGTCGTATATTCGGTCGTTGTAGTGTCAGTTGTCGTTTCAGTGGGAGTCGTCGAGTCGGTGGTAGTAGGAGTGGTCGTATATTCGGTCGTTGTAGTGTCAGTTGTCGTTTCAGTGGGAGTCGTCGAGTCGGTGGTAGTAGGAGTGGTCGTATATTCGGTCGTTGTAGTGTCAGTTGTCGTTTCAGAGGGAGTCGTCACATCTGTTGTAGTAGGAGTGGTCGTATATTCGGTCGTTGTAGTGTCAGTTGTCGTTTCAGTGGGAGTCGTCGAGTCGGTGGTAGTAGGAGTGGTCGTATATTCGGTCGTTGTAGTGTCAGTTGTCGTTTCAGAGGGAGCCGTCACATCTGTTGTAGTAGGAGTGGTCGTATATTCGGTCGTTGTAGTGTCAGTTGTCGTTTCAGTGGGAGTCGTCGAGTCGGTGGTAGTAGGAGTGGTCGTGTATTCGGTCGTTGTAGTGTCAGTTGTCGTTTCAGAGGGAGTCGACGAGTCGGTGGTAGTAGGAATGGTTGTATATTCGGTCGTTGTAGTGTCCGGTGTCGTTTCAGTGGGAGTCGTCGAGTCGGTGGTAGTAGGAGTGGTCGTATATTCGGTCGTTGTAGTGTCAGGTGTCGTTTCAGTGGGAGTCGTCGAGTCGGTGGTAGTAGGAGTGGTCGTATATTCGGTCGTTGTAGTGGCAGTTGTCGTTTCAGAGGGAGTTGTCACATATGTTGTAGTAGGAGTGGTCGTATATTCGGTCGTTGTAGTGTCAGTTGTCGTTTCAGTGGGAGTCGTCGAGTCGGTGGTAGTAGGAGTGGTCGTATATTCGGTCGTTGTAGTGTCAGTTGTCGTTTCAGAGGGAGTCGTCACATCTGTTGTAGTAGGAGTGGACGTATATTCGGTCGTTGTAGTGTCAGTTGTCGTTTCAGTGGGAGTCGTCGAGTCGGTGGTAGTAGGAGTGGTCGTATATTCGGTCGTTGTAGTGTCAGTTGTCGTTTCAGTGTGAGTCGTCGAGTCGGTGGTAGTAGGAGTGGTCGTATATTCGGTCGTTGTAGTGTCAGTTGTCGTTTCAGAGGGAGTCGTCGAGTCGGTGGTAGTAGGAGTGGTCGTATATTCGGTCGTTGTAGTGTCAGGTGTCGTTTCAGTGGGAGTCGTCGAGTCGGTGGTAGTAGGAGTGGTCGTATATTCGGTCGTTGTAGTGTCAGTTGTCGTTTCAGTGGGAGTCGTCGAGTCGGTGGTAGTAGGAGTGGTCGTATATTCGGTCGTTGTAGTGTCAGTTGTCGTTTCAGTGGGAGTCGTCGAGTCGGTGGTAGTAGGAGTGGTCGTGTATTCGGTCGTTGTAGTGTCAGTTGTCGTTTCAGAGGGAGTCGACGAGTCGGTGGTAGTAGGAATGGTTGTATATTCGGTCGTTGTAGTGTCCGGTGTCGTTTCAGTGGGAGTCGTCGAGTCGGTGGTAGTAGGAGTGGTCGTATATTCGGTCGTTGTAGTGTCAGTTGTCGTTTCAGTGGGAGTCGTCGAGTCGGTGGTAGTAGGAGTGGTCGTATATTCGGACGTTGTAGTGGCAGTTGTCGTTTCAGAGGGAGTTGTCACATATGTTGTAGTAGGAGTGGTCGTATATTCGGTCGTTGTAGTGTCAGTTGTCGTTTCAGTGGGAGTCGTCGAGTCGGTGGTAGTAGGAGTGGTCGTATATTCGGTCGTTGTAGTGTCAGTTGTCGTTTCAGAGGGAGTCGTCGAGTCGGTGGTAGTAGGAGTGGTCGTATATTCGGTCGTTGTAGTGTCAGTTGTCGTTTCAGAGGGAGTTGTCACATCAGTTGTAGTAGGAGTGGTCGTATATTCGGTCGTTGTAGTGTCAGTTGTCGTTTCAGTGGGAGTCGTCGAGTCGGTGGTAGTAGGAGTGGTCGTATATTCGGTCGTTGTAGTGTCAGTTGTCGTTTCAGTGGGAGTCGTCGAGTCGGTGGTAGTAGGAGTGGTCGTATATTCGGTCGTTGTAGTGTCAGTTGTCGTTTCAGTGGGAGTCGTCGAGTCGGTGGTAGTAGGAGTGGTCGTATATTCGGTCGTTGTAGTGTCAGTTGTCGTTTCAGAGGGAGTCGTCGAGTCGGTGGTAGTAGGAGTGGTCGTATATTCGGTCGTTGTAGTGTCAGGTGTCGTTTCAGTGGGAGTCGTCGAGTCGGTGGTAGTAGGAGTGGTCGTATATTCGGTCGTTGTAGTGTCAGTTGTCGTTTCAGAGGGAGTCGTCGAGTCGGTGGTAGTAGGAGTGGTCGTATATTCGGTCGTTGTAGTGTCAGGTGTCGTTTCAGTGGGAGTCGTCGAGTCGGTGGTAGTAGGAGTGGTCGTATATTCGGTCGTTGTAGTGTCAGTTGTCGTTTCAGAGGGAGTCGTCGAGTCGGTGGTAGTAGGAGTGGTCGTATATTCGGTCGTTGTAGTGTCAGTTGTCGTTTCAGTGGGAGTCGTCGAGTCGGTGGTAGTAGGAGTGGTCGTATATTCGGTCGTTGTAGTGTCAGGTGTCGTTTCAGTGGGAGTCGTCGAGTCGGTGGTAGTAGGAGTGGTCGTATATTCGGTCGTTGTAGTGTCAGTTGTCGTTTCAGAGGGAGTCGTCGAGTCGGTGGTAGTAGGAGTAGTCGTATATTCGGTCGTTGTAGTGTCAGTTGTCGTTTCAGTGGGAGTCGTCAAGTCGGTGGTAGTAGGAGTGGTCGTATATTCGGTCGTTGTAGTGTCAGTTGTCGTTTCAGAGGGAGTCGTCACATCTGTTGTAGTAGGAGTGGTCGTATATTCGGTCGTTGTAGTGTCAGTTGTCGTTTCAGTGGGAGTCGTCGAGTCGGTGGTAGTAGGAGTGGTCGTATATTCGGTCGTTGTAGTGTCAGTTGTCGTTTCAGAGGGAGTCGTCACATCTGTTGTAGTAGGAGTGGTCGTATATTCGGTCGTTGTAGTGTCAGTTGTCGTTTCAGTGGGAGTCGTCGAGTCGGTGGTAGTAGGAGTGGTCGTATATTCGGTCGTTGTAGTGTCAGTTGTCGTTTCAGTGGGAGTCGTCGAGTCGGTGGTAGTAGGAGTGGTCGTATATTCGGTCGTTGTAGTGTCAGTTGTCGTTTCAGTGGGAGTCGTCGAGTCGGTGGTAGTAGGAGTGGTCGTATATTCGGTCGTTGTAGTGTCAGTTGTCGTTTCAGAGGGAGTCGTCACATCTGTTGTAGTAGGAGTGGTCGTATATTCGGTCGTTGTAGTGTCAGTTGTCGTTTCAGTGGGAGTCGTCGAGTCGGTGGTAGTAGGAGTGGTCGTATATTCGGTCGTTGTAGTGTCAGTTGTCGTTTCAGAGGGAGTCGTCACATCTGTTGTAGTAGGAGTGGTCGTATATTCGGTCGTTGTAGTGTCAGTTGTCGTTTCAGTGGGAGTCGTCGAGTCGGTGGTAGTAGGAGTGGTCGTATATTCGGTCGTTGTAGTGTCAGTTGTCGTTTCAGAGGGAGTCGTCGAGTCGGTGGTAGTAGGAGTGGTCGTATATTCGGTCGTTGTAGCGTCAGTTGTCGTTTCAGTGGGAGTCGTCGAGTCGGTGGTAGTATGAGTGGTCGTATATTCGGTCGTTGTAATGTCAGTTGTCGTTTCAGTGGGAGTCGTCGAGTCGGTGGTAGTAGGAGTGGTCATATATTCGGTCGTTGTAGTGTCAGTTGTCGTTTCAGAGGGAGTCGTCGAGTCGGTGGTAGTAGGAGTGGTCGTATATGCGGTCGTTGTAGCGTCAGTTGTCGTTTCAGTGGGAGTCGTCGAGTCGGTGGTAGTAGGAGTGGTCGTATATTCGGTCGTTGTAATGTCAGTTGTCGTTTCAGTGGGAGTCGTCGAGTCGGTGGTAGTAGGAGTGGTCGTATATTCGGTCGTTGTAGTGTCAGTTGTCGTTTCAGTGGGAGTCGTCGAGTCGGTGGTAGTAGGAGTGGTCGTATATTCGGTCGTTGTAGTGTCAGGTGTCGTTTCAGTGGGAGTCGTCGAGTCGGTGGTAGTAGGAGTGGTCGTATATTCGGTCGTTGTAGTGTCAGTTGTCGTTTCAGAGGGAGTTGTCACATATGTTGTAGTAGGAGTGGTCGTATATTCGGTCGTTGTAGTGTCAGTTGTCGTTTCAGTTGTAGTCGTCGAGTCGGTGGTAGTAGGAGTGGTCGTATATTCGGTCGTTGTAGTGTCAGTTGTCGTTTCAGAGGGAGTCGTCGAGTCGGTGGTAGAAGGAGTGGTCGTATATTCGGTCGTTGTAGTGTCAGTTGTCGTTTCAGTGGGAGTCGTCGAATCGGTGGTAGTAGGAGTGGTCGTATATTCGGTCGTTGTAGTGTCAGTTGTCGTTTCAGAGGGAGTCGTCGAGTCGGTGGTAGTAGGAGTGGTCGTATATTCGGTCGTTGTAGCGTCAGTTGTCGTTTCAGTGGGAGTCGTCGAGTCGGTGGTAGTAGGAGTGGTCGTATATTCGGTCGTTGTAATGTCAGTTGTCGTTTCAGTGGGAGTCGTCGAGTCGGTGGTAGTAGGAGTGGTCGTATATTCGGTCGTTGTAGTGTCAGTTGTCGTTTCAGAGGGAGTCGTCGAGTCGGTGGTAGTAGGAGTGGTCGTATATTCGGTCGTTGTAGCGTCAGTTGTCGTTTCAGAGGGAGTCGTCACATCTGTTGTAGTAGGAGTGGTCGTATATTCGGTCGTTGTAGTGTCAGTTGTCGTTTCAGTGGGAGTCGTCGAGTCGGTGGTAGTAGGAGTGGTCGTATATTCGGTCGTTGTAGTGTCAGTTGTCGTTTCAGAGGGAGTCGTCGAGTCGGTGGTAGTAGGAGTGGTCGTATATTCGGTCGTTGTAGCGTCAGTTGGCGTTTCAGTGGGAGTCGTCGAGTCGGTGGTAGTAGGAGTGGTCGTATATTCGGTCGTTGTAATGTCAGTTGTCGTTTCAGTGGGAGTCGTCGAGTCGGTGGTAGTAGGAGTGGTCGTATATTCGGTCGTTGTAGTGTCAGTTGTCGTTTCAGAGGGAGTCGTCGAGTCGGTGGTAGTAGGAGTGGTCGTATATTCGGTCGTTGTAGCGTCAGTTGTCGTTTCAGTGGGAGTCGTCGAGTCGGTGGTAGTAGGAGTGGTCGTATATTCGGTCGTTGTAATGTCAGTTGTCGTTTCAGTGGGAGTCGTCGAGTCGGTGGTAGTAGGAGTGGTCGTATATTCGGTCGTTGTAGTGTCAGTTGTCGTTTCAGTGGGAGTCGTCGAATCGGTGGTAGTAGGAGTGGTCGTATATTCGGTCGTTGTAGTGTCAGGTGTCGTTTCAGTGGGAGTCGTCGAGTCGGTGGTAGTAGGAGTGGTCGTATATTCGGTCGTTGTAGTGTCAGGTGTCGTTTCAGTGGGAGTCGTCGAGTCGGTGGTAGTAGGAGTGGTCGTATATTCGGTCGTTGTAGTGTCAGTTGTCGTTTCAGTGGGAGTCGTCGAGTCGGTGGTAGTAGGAGTGGTCGTATATTCGGTCGTTGTAGTGTCAGGTGTCGTTTCAGTGGGAGTCGTCGAGTCGGTGGTAGTAGGAGTGGTCGTATATTCGGTCGTTGTAGTGTCAGTTGTCGTTTCAGTGGGAGTCGTCGAGTCGGTGGTAGTAGGAGTGGTCGTATATTCGGTCGTTGTAGTGTCAGTTGTCGTTTCAGTGGGAGTCGTCGAGTCGGTGGTAGTAGGAGTGGTCGTATATTCGGTCGTTGTAGTGTCAGTTGTCGTTTCAGAGGGAGTCGTCACATCTGTTGTAGTAGGAGTGGTCGTATATTCGGTCGTTGTAGTGTCAGTTGTCGTTTCAGTGGGAGTCGTCGAGTCGGTGGTAGTAGGAGTGGTCGTATATTCGGTCGTTGTAGTGTCAGTTGTCGTTTCAGAGGGAGCCGTCACATCTGTTGTAGTAGGAATGGTCGTATATTCGGTCGTTGTAGTGTCAGTTGTCGTTTCAGTGGGAGTCGTCGGGTCGGTGGTAGTAGGAGTGGTCGTGTATTCGGTCGTTGTAGTGTCAGTTGTCGTTTCAGAGGGAGTCGACGAGTCGGTGGTAGTAGGAATGGTTGTATATTCGGTCGTTGTAGTGTCCGGTGTCGTTTCAGTGGGAGTCGTCGAGTCGGTGGTAGTAGGAGTGGTCGTATATTCGGTCGTTGTAGTGTCAGGTGTCGTTTCAGTGGGAGTCGTCGAGTCGGTGGTAGTAGGAGTGGTC
Source organism: Pyralis farinalis (assembly GCA_947507595.1). NCBI lineage: Eukaryota > Metazoa > Arthropoda > Insecta > Lepidoptera > Pyralidae > Pyralis > Pyralis farinalis. The sequence continues at coordinate 7,793,574 of OX382274.1, forward strand.
GTATATTCGGTCGTTGTAGTGGCAGTTGTCGTTTCAGAGGGAGTTGTCACATATGTTGTAGTAGGAGTGGTCGTATATTCGGTCGTTGTAGTGTCAGTTGTCGTTTCAGTGGGAGTCGTCGAGTCGGTGGTAGTAGGAGTGGTCGTATATTCGGTCGTTGTAGTGTCAGTTGTCGTTTCAGAGGGAGTCGTCACATCTGTTGTAGTAGGAGTGGACGTATATTCGGTCGTTGTAGTGTCAGTTGTCGTTTCAGTGGGAGTCGTCGAGTCGGTGGTAGTAGGAGTGGTCGTATATTCGGTCGTTGTAGTGTCAGTTGTCGTTTCAGTGTGAGTCGTCGAGTCGGTGGTAGTAGGAGTGGTCGTATATTCGGTCGTTGTAGTGTCAGTTGTCGTTTCAGAGGGAGTCGTCGAGTCGGTGGTAGTAGGAGTGGTCGTATATTCGGTCGTTGTAGTGTCAGGTGTCGTTTCAGTGGGAGTCGTCGAGTCGGTGGTAGTAGGAGTGGTCGTATATTCGGTCGTTGTAGTGTCAGTTGTCGTTTCAGTGGGAGTCGTCGAGTCGGTGGTAGTAGGAGTGGTCGTATATTCGGTCGTTGTAGTGTCAGTTGTCGTTTCAGTGGGAGTCGTCGAGTCGGTGGTAGTAGGAGTGGTCGTATATTCGGACGTTGTAGTGGCAGTTGTCGTTTCAGAGGGAGTTGTCACATATGTTGTAGTAGGAGTGGTCGTATATTCGGTCGTTGTAGTGTCAGTTGTCGTTTCAGTGGGAGTCGTCGAGTCGGTGGTAGTAGGAGTGGTCGTATATTCGGTCGTTGTAGTGTCAGTTGTCGTTTCAGAGGGAGTCGTCGAGTCGGTGGTAGTAGGAGTGGTCGTATATTCGGTCGTTGTAGTGTCAGTTGTCGTTTCAGTGGGAGTCGTCGAGTCGGTGGTAGTAGGAGTGGTCGTATATTCGGTCGTTGTAGTGTCAGTTGTCGTTTCAGTGGGAGTCGTCGAGTCGGTGGTAGTAGGAGTGGTCGTATATTCGGTCGTTGTAGTGTCAGTTGTCGTTTCAGTGGGAGTCGTCGAGTCGGTGGTAGTAGGAGTGGTCGTATATTCGGTCGTTGTAGTGTCAGTTGTCGTTTCAGAGGGAGTCGTCACATCTGTTGTAGTAGGAGTGGTCGTATATTCGGTCGATGTAGTGTCAGTTGTCGTTTCAGAGGGAGTCGTCACATCTGTTGTAGTAGGAGTGGTCGTATATTCGGTCGTTGTAGTGTCAGTTGTCGTTTCAGTTGGAGTCGTCGAGTCGGTGGTAATAGGAGTGGTCGTATATTCGGTCGTTGTAGTGTCAGTTGTCGTTTCAGTGGGAGTCGTCGAGTCGGTGGTAGTTGGAGTGGTCGTATATTCGGTCGTTGTAGTGTCAGTTGTCGTTTCAGAGGGAGTTGTCACATCTGTTGTAGTAGGAGTGGTCGTATATTCGGTGGTTGTAGTGTCAGTTGTCGTTTCAGTTGGAGTCGTCGAGTCGGTGGTAATAGGAGTGGTCGTATATTCGGTCGTTGTAGTGTCAGTTGTCGTTTCAGTTGGAGTCGTCGAGTTGGTGGTAATAGGAGTGGTCGTATATTCGGTCGTTGTAGTGTCAGTTGTCGTTTCAGTGGGAGTCGTCGAGTCGGTGGTAGTAGGAGTGGTCGTATATTCGGTCGTTGTAGTGTCAGTTGTCGTTTCAGTGGGAGTCGTCGAGTCGGTGGTAGTAGGAGTGGTCGTATATTCGGTCGTTGTAGTGTCAGTTGTCGTTTCAGTGGGAGTCGTCGAGTCGGTGGTAGTAGGAGTGGTCGTATATTCGGTCGTTGTAGTGTCAGTTGTCGTTTCAGAGGGAGTCGTCACATCTGTTGTAGTAGGAGTGGACGTATATTCGGTCGTTGTAGTGTCAGTTGTCGTTTCAGTTGGAGTCGTCGAGTCGGTGGTAATAGGAGTGGTCGTATATTCGGTCGTTGTAGTGTCAGTTGTCGTTTCAGTTGGAGTCGTCGAGTCGGTGGTAATAGGAGTGGTCGTATATTCGGTCGTTGTAGTGTCAGTTGTCGTTTCAGTGGGAGTCGTCGAGTCGGTGGTAGTAGGAGTGGTCGTATATTCGGTCGTTGTAGTGTCAGTTGTCGTTTCAGTGGGAGTCGTCGAGTCGGTGGTAGTAGGAGTGGTCGTATATTCGGTCGTTGTAGTGTCAGTTGTCGTTTCAGTGGGTGTCGTCGAGTCGGTGGTAGTAGGAGTGGTCGTATATTCGGTCGTTGTAGTGTCAGTTGTCGTTTCAGTGGGAGTCGTCGAGTCGGTGGTAGTAGGAGTGGTCGTATATTCGGTCGTTGTAGTGTCAGTTGTCGTTTCAGTGGGAGTCGTCGAGTCGGTGGTAGTAGGAGTGGTCGTATATTCGGTCGTTGTAGTGTCAGTTGTCGTTTCAGTGGGAGTCGTCGAGTCGGTGGTAGTAGGAGTGGTCGTATATTCGGTCGTTGTAGTGTCAGTTGTCGTTTCAGTGGGAGTCGTCGAGTCGGTGGTAGTAGGATTGGTCGTATATTCGGTCGTTGTAGTGTCAGTTGTCGTTTCAGTGGGAGTCGTCGAGTCGGTGGTAGTTGGAGTGGTCGTATATTCGGTCGTTGTAGTGTCAGTTGTCGTTTCAGAGGGAGTTGTCACATCTGTTGTAGTAGGAGTGGTCGTATATTCGGTCGTTGTAGTGTCAGTTGTCGTTTCAGTTGGAGTCGTCGAGTCGGTGGTGATAGGAGTGGTCGTATATTCGGTCGTTGTAGTGTCAGTTGTCGTTTCAGAGGGAGTCGTCGAGTCGGTGGTAGTAGGAGTGGTCGTATATTCGGTCGTTGTAATGTCAGGTGTCGTTTCAGTGGGAGTCGTCGAGTCGGTGGTAGTAGGAGTGGTCGTATATTCGGTCGTTGTAGTGTCAGTTGTCGTTTCAGTGGGAGTCGTCGAGTCGGTGGTAGTAGGAGTGGTCGTATATTCGGTCGTTGTAGTGTCAGTTGTCGTTTCAGTGGGTGTCGTCGAGTCGGTGGTAGTAGGAGTGGTCGTATATTCGGTCGTTGTAGTGTCAGTTGTCGTTTCAGTGGGAGTCGTCGAGTCGGTGGTAGTAGGAGTGGTCGTATATTCGGTCGTTGTAGTGTCAGTTGTCGTTTCAGTGGGAGTCGTCGAGTCGGTGGTAGTAGGAGTGGTCGTATATTCGGTCGTTGTAGTGTCAGTTGTCGTTTCAGAGGGAGTCGTCACATCTGTTGTAGTAGGAGTGGTCGTATATTCGGTCGTTGTAGTGTCAGTTGTCGTTTCAGAGGGAGTCGTCACATCTGTTGAAGTAGGAGTGGTCGTATATTCGGTCGTTGTAGTGTCAGTTGTCGTTTCAGTTGGAGTCGTCGAGTCGGTGGTAATAGGAGTGGTCGTATATTCGGTCGTTGTAGTGTCAGTTGTCGTTTCAGTGGGAGTCGTCGAGTCGGTGGTAGTTGGAGTGGTCGTATATTCGGTCGTTGTAGTGTCAGTTGTCGTTTCAGAGGGAGTTGTCACATCTGTTGTAGTAGGAGTGGTCGTATATTCGGTGGTTGTAGTGTCAGTTGTCGTTTCAGTTGGAGTCGTCGAGTCGGTGGTAGTAGGAGTGGTCGTATATTCGGTCGTTGTAATGTCAGGAGTCGTTTCAGTGGGAGTCGTCGAGTCGGTGGTAGTAGGAGTGGTCGTATATTCGGTCGTTGTAGTGTCAGTTGTCGTTTCAGTGGGAGTCGTCGAGTCGGTGGTAGTAGGAGTGGTCGTATATTCGGTCGTTGTAGTGTCAGTTGTCGTTTCAGTGGGAGTCGTCGAGTCGGTGGTAGTAGGAGTGGTCGTATATTCGGTCGTTGTAGTGTCAGTTGTCGTTTCAGAGGGAGTCGTCGAGTCGGTGGTAGTAGGAGTGGTCGTATATTCGGTCGTTGTAGTGTCAGTTGTCGTTTCAGTGGGAGTCGTCGAGTCGGTGGTAGTAGGAGTGGTCGTATATTCGGTCGTTGTAGTGTCAGTTGTCGTTTCAGTGGGAGTCGTCGAGTCGGTGGTAGTAGGAGTGGTCGTATATTCGGTCGTTGTAGTGTCAGTTGTCGTTTCAGTGGGAGTCGTCGAGTCGGTGGTAGTAGGAGTGGTCGTATATTCGGTCGTTGTAGTGTCAGTTGTCGTTTCAGAGGGAGTCGTCACATCTGTTGTAGTAGGAGTGGACGTATATTCGGTCGTTGTAGTGTCAGTTGTCGTTTCAGTGGGAGTCGTCGAGTCGGTGGTAGTAGGAGTGGTCGTATATTCGGTCGTTGTAGTGTCAGTTGTCGTTTCAGTGTGAGTCGTCGAGTCGGTGGTAGTAGGAGTGGTCGTATATTCGGTCGTTGTAGTGTCAGTTGTCGTTTCAGAGGGAGTCGTCGAGTCGGTGGTTGTAGGAGTGGTCGTATATTCGGTCGTTGTAGTGTCAGGTGTCGTTTCAGTGGGAGTCGTCGAGTCGGTGGTAGTAGGAGTGGTCGTATATTCGGTCGTTGTAGTGTCAGTTGTCGTTTCAGTGGGAGTCGTCGAGTCGGTGGTAGTAGGAGTGGTCGTATATTCGGTCGTTGTAGTGTCAGGTGTCGTTTCAGTGGGAGTCGTCGAGTCGGTGGTAGTAGGAGTGGTCGTATATTCGGTCGTTGTAGTGTCAGTTGTCGTTTCAGAGGGAGTCGTCGAGTCGGTGGTAGTAGGAGTGGTCGTATATTCGGTCGTTGTAGTGGCAGTTGTCGTTTCAGAGGGAGTTGTCACATATGTTGTAGTAGGAGTGGTCGTATATTCGGTCGTTGTAGTGTCAGTTGTCGTTTCAGTTGTAGTCGTCGAGTCGGTGGTAGTAGTAGTGGTCGTATATTCGGTCGTTGTAGTGTCAGTTGTCGTTTCAGAGGGAGTCGTCGAGTCGGTGGTAGTAGGAGTGGTCGTATATTCGGTCGTTGTAGTGTCAGTTGTCGTTTCAGAGGGAGTCGTCACATCTGTTGTAGTAGGAGTGGTCGTATATTCGGTCGTTGTAGTGTCAGTTGTCGTTTCAGAGGGAGTCGTCACATCTGTTGAAGTAGGAGTGGTCGTATATTCGGTCGTTGTAGTGTCAGTTGTCGTTTCAGTTGGAGTCGTCGAGTCGGTGGTAATAGGAGTGGTCGTATATTCGGTCGTTGTAGTGTCAGTTGTCGTTTCAGTGGGAGTCGTCGAGTCGGTGGTAGTTGGAGTGGTCGTATATTCGGTCGTTGTAGTGTCAGTTGTCGTTTCAGTTGGAGTCGTCGAGTCGGTGGTAATAGGAGTGGTCGTATATTCGGTCGTTGTAGTGTCAGTTGTCGTTTCAGAGGGAGTCGTCGAGTCGGTGGTAGTAGGAGTGGTCGTATATTCGGTCGTTGTAATGTCAGGTGTCGTTTCAGTGGGAGTCGTCGAGTCGGTGGTAGTAGGAGTGGTCGTATATTCGGTCGTTGTAGTGTCAGTTGTCGTTTCAGTGGGAGTCGTCGAGTCGGTGGTAGTAGGAGTGGTCGTATATTCGGTCGTTGTAGTGGCAGTTGTCGTTTCAGAGGGAGTTGTCACATATGTTGTAGTAGGAGTGGTCGTATATTCGGTCGTTGTAGTGTCAGTTGTCGTTTCAGTTGTAGTCGTCGAGTCGGTGGTAGTAGGAGTGGTCGTATATTCGGTCGTTATAGTGTCAGTTGTCGTTTCAGAGGGAGTCGTCGAGTCGGTGGTAGTAGGAGTGGTCGTATATTCGGTCGTTGTAGTGTCAGTTGTCGTTTCAGTGGGAGTCGTCGAGTCGGTGGTAGTAGGAGTGGTCGTATATTCGGTCGTTGTAGTGTCAGTTGTCGTTTCAGTGGGAGTCGTCGAGTCGGTGGTAGTAGGAGTGGTCGTATATTCGGTCGTTGTAGTGTCAGTTGTCGTTTCAGTGGGAGTCGTCGAGTCGGTGGTAGTAGGAGTGGTCGTATATTCGGTCGTTGTAGTGTCAGTTGTCGTTTCAGAGGGAGTCGTCGAGTCGGTGGTAGTAGGAGTGGTCGTATATTCGGTCGTTGTAGTGTCAGTTGTCGTTTCAGTGGGAGTCGTCGAGTCGGTGGTAGTAGGAGTGGTCGTATATTCGGTCGTTGTAGTGTCAGTTGTCGTTTCAGTGGGAGTCGTCGAGTCGGTGGTAGTAGGAGTGGTCGTATATTCGGTCGTTGTAGTGTCAGTTGTCGTTTCAGTGGGAGTCGTCGAGTCGGTGGTAGTAGGAGTGGTCGTATATTCGGTCGTTGTAGTGTCAGGTGTCGTTTCAGTGGGAGTCGTCGAGTCGGTGGTAGTAGGAGTGGTCGTATATTCGGTCGTTGTAGTGTCAGTTGTCGTTTCAGTGTGAGTCGTCGAGTCGGTGGTAGTAGGAGTGGTCGTATATTCGGTCGTTGTAGTGTCAGTTGTCGTTTCAGAGGGAGTCGTCGAGTCGGTGGTTGTAGGAGTGGTCGTATATTCGGTCGTTGTAGTGTCAGGTGTCGTTTCAGTGGGAGTCGTCGAGTCGGTGGTAGTAGGAGTGGTCGTATATTCGGTCGTTGTAGTGTCAGTTGTCGTTTCAGAGGGAGTCGTCGAGTCGGTGGTAGTAGGAGTGGTCGTATATTCGGTCGTTGTAGTGTCAGTTGTCGTTTCAGAGGGAGTCGTCGAGTCGGTGGTTGTAGGAGTGGTCGTATATTCGGTCGTTGTAGTGTCAGGTGTCGTTTCAGTGGGAGTCGTCGAGTCGGTGGTAGTAGGAGTGGTCGTATATTCGGTCGTTGTAGTGTCAGTTGTCGTTTCAGTGGGAGTCGTCGAGTCGGTGGTAGTAGGAGTGGTCGTATATTCGGTCGTTGTAGTGTCAGGTGTCGTTTCAGTGGGAGTCGTCGAGTCGGTGGTAGTAGGAGTGGTCGTATATTCGGTCGTTGTAGTGTCAGTTGTCGTTTCAGAGGGAGTCGTCGAGTCGGTGGTAGTAGGAGTGGTCGTATATTCGGTCGTTGTAGTGTCAGTTGTCGTTTCAGAGGGAGTCGTCGAGTCGGTGGTTGTAGGAGTGGTCGTATATTCGGTCGTTGTAGTGTCAGGTGTCGTTTCAGTGGGAGTCGTCGAGTCGGTGGTAGTAGGAGTGGTCGTATATTCGGTCGTTGTAGTGTCAGTTGTCGTTTCAGTGGGAGTCGTCGAGTCGGTGGTAGTAGGAGTGGTCGTATATTCGGTCGTTGTAGTGTCAGGTGTCGTTTCAGTGGGAGTCGTCGAGTCGGTGGTAGTAGGAGTGGTCGTATATTCGGTCGTTGTAGTGTCAGTTGTCGTTTCAGAGGGAGTCGTCGAGTCGGTGGTAGTAGGAGTGGTCGTATATTCGGTCGTTGTAGTGTCAGTTGTCGTTTCAGAGGGAGTCGTCGAGTCGGTGGTTGTAGGAGTGGTCGTATATTCGGTCGTTGTAGTGTCAGGTGTCGTTTCAGTGGGAGTCGTCGAGTCGGTGGTAGTAGGAGTGGTCGTATATTCGGTCGTTGTAGTGTCAGTTGTCGTTTCAGTGGGAGTCGTCGAGTCGGTGGTAGTAGGAGTGGTCGTATATTCGGTCGTTGTAGTGTCAGGTGTCGTTTCAGTGGGAGTCGTCGAGTCGGTGGTAGTAGGAGTGGTCGTATATTCGGTCGTTGTAGTGTCAGGTGTCGTTTCAGTGGGAGTCGTCGAGTCGGTGGTAGTAGGAGTGGTCGTATATTCGGTCGTTGTAGTGTCAGTTGTCGTTTCAGAGGGAGTCGTCGAGTCGGTGGTAGTAGGAGTGGTCGTATATTCGGTCGTTGTAGTGTCAGTTGTCGTTTCAGAGGGAGTCGTCGAGTCGGTGGTTGTAGGAGTGGTCGTATATTCGGTCGTTGTAGTGTCAGGTGTCGTTTCAGTGGGAGTCGTCGAGTCGGTGGTAGTAGGAGTGGTCGTATATTCGGTCGTTGTAGTGTCAGTTGTCGTTTCAGTGGGAGTCGTCGAGTCGGTGGTAGTAGGAGTGGTCGTATATTCGGTCGTTGTAGTGTCAGGTGTCGTTTCAGTGGGAGTCGTCGAGTCGGTGGTAGTAGGAGTGGTCGTATATTCGGTCGTTGTAGTGTCAGTTGTCGTTTCAGAGGGAGTCGTCGAGTCGGTGGTAGTAGGAGTGGTCGTATATTCGGTCGTTGTAGTGTCAGTTGTCGTTTCAGAGGGAGTCGTCGAGTCGGTGGTTGTAGGAGTGGTCGTATATTCGGTCGTTGTAGTGTCAGGTGTCGTTTCAGTGGGAGTCGTCGAGTCGGTGGTAGTAGGAGTGGTCGTATATTCGGTCGTTGTAGTGTCAGTTGTTGTTTCAGTGGGAGTCGTCGAGTCGGTGGTAGTAGGAGTGGTCGTATATTCGGTCGTTGTAGTGTCAGGTGTCGTTTCAGTGGGAGTCGTCGAGTCGGTGGTAGTAGGAGTGGTCGTATATTCGGTCGTTGTAGTGTCAGTTGTCGTTTCAGAGGGAGTCGTCGAGTCGGTGGTAGTAGGAGTGGTCGTATATTCGGTCGTTGTAGTGGCAGTTGTCGTTTCAGAGGGAGTTGTCACATATGTTGTAGTAGGAGTGGTCGTATATTCGGTCGTTGTAGTGTCAGTTGTCGTTTCAGTTGTAGTCGTCGAGTCGGTGGTAGTAGTAGTGGTCGTATATTCGGTCGTTGTAGTGTCAGTTGTCGTTTCAGAGGGAGTCGTCGAGTCGGTGGTAGTAGGAGTGGTCGTATATTCGGTCGTTGTAGTGTCAGTTGTCGTTTCAGAGGGAGTCGTCACATCTGTTGTAGTAGGAGTGGTCGTATATTCGGTCGTTGTAGTGTCAGTTGTCGTTTCAGAGGGAGTCGTCACATCTGTTGAAGTAGGAGTGGTCGTATATTCGGTCGTTGTAGTGTCAGTTGTCGTTTCAGTGGGAGTCGTCGAGTCGGTGGTAGTAGGAGTGGTCGTATATTCGGTCGTTGTAGTGGCAGTTGTCGTTTCAGAGGGAGTTGTCACATATGTTGTAGTAGGAGTGGTCGTATATTCGGTCGTTGTAGTGTCAGTTGTCGTTTCAGTTGTAGTCGTCGAGTCGGTGGTAGTAGGAGTGGTCGTATATTCGGTCGTTATAGTGTCAGTTGTCGTTTCAGAGGGAGTCGTCGAGTCGGTGGTAGTAGGAGTGGTCGTATATTCGGTCGTTGTAGTGTCAGTTGTCGTTTCAGTGGGAGTCGTCGAGTCGGTGGTAGTAGGAGTGGTCGTATATTCGGTCGTTGTAGTGTCAGTTGTCGTTTCAGTGGGAGTCGTCGAGTCGGTGGTAGTAGGAGTGGTCGTATATTCGGTCGTTGTAGTGTCAGTTGTCGTTTCAGTGGGAGTCGTCGAGTCGGTGGTAGTAGGAGTGGTCGTATATTCGGTCGTTGTAGTGTCAGTTGTCGTTTCAGAGGGAGTCGTAGAGTCGGTGGTAGTAGGAGTGGTCGTATATTCGGTCGTTGTAATGTCAGGTGTCGTTTCAGTGGGAGTCGTCGAGTCGGTGGTAGTAGGAGTGGTCGTATATTCGGTCGTTGTAGTGTCAGTTGTCGTTTCAGTGGGAGTCGTCGAGTCGGTGGTAGTAGGAGTGGTCGTATATTCGGTCGTTGTAGTGGCAGTTGTCGTTTCAGAGGGAGTTGTCACATATGTTGTAGTAGGAGTGGTCGTATATTCGGTCGTTGTAGTGTCAGTTGTCGTTTCAGTTGTAGTCGTCGAGTCGGTGGTAGTAGGAGTGGTCGTATATTCGGTCGTTATAGTGTCAGTTGTCGTTTCAGAGGGAGTCGTCGAGTCGGTGGTAGTAGGAGTGGTCGTATATTCGGTCGTTGTAGTGTCAGTTGTCGTTTCAGTGGGAGTCGTCGAGTCGGTGGTAGTAGGAGTGGTCGTATATTCGGTCGTTGTAGTGTCAGTTGTCGTTTCAGTGGGAGTCGTCGAGTCGGTGGTAGTAGGAGTGGTCGTATATTCGGTCGTTGTAGTGTCAGTTGTCGTTTCAGTGGGAGTCGTCGAGTCGGTGGTAGTAGGAGTGGTCGTATATTCGGTCGTTGTAGTGTCAGTTGTCGTTTCAGAGGGAGTCGTCGAGTCGGTGGTAGTAGGAGTGGTCGTATATTCGGTCGTTGTAGTGTCAGTTGTCGTTTCAGTGGGAGTCGTCGAGTCGGTGGTAGTAGGAGTGGTCGTATATTCGGTCGTTGTAGTGTCAGTTGTCGTTTCAGTGGGAGTCGTCGAGTCGGTGGTAGTAGGAGTGGTCGTATATTCGGTCGTTGTAGTGTCAGTTGTCGTTTCAGTGGGAGTCGTCGAGTCGGTGGTAGTAGGAGTGGTCGTATATTCGATCGTTGTAGTGTCAGGTGTCGTTTCAGTGGGAGTCGTCGAGTCGGTGGTAGTAGGAGTGGTCGTATATTCGGTCGTTGTAGTGTCAGTTGTCGTTTCAGTGTGAGTCGTCGAGTCGGTGGTAGTAGGAGTGGTCGTATATTCGGTCGTTGTAGTGTCAGTTGTCGTTTCAGAGGGAGTCGTCGAGTCGGTGGTAGTAGGAGTGGTCGTATATTCGGTCGTTGTAGTGTCAGTTGTCGTTTCAGAGGGAGTCGTCGAGTCGGTGGTAGTAGGAGTGGTCGTATATTCGGTCGTTGTAGTGTCAGTTGTCGTTTCAGAGGGAGTCGTCGAGTCGGTGGTTGTAGGAGTGGTCGTATATTCGGTCGTTGTAGTGTCAGGTGTCGTTTCAGTGGGAGTCGTCGAGTCGGTGGTAGTAGGAGTGGTCGTATATTCGGTCGTTGTAGTGTCAGTTGTCGTTTCAGTGGGAGTCGTCGAGTCGGTGGTAGTAGGAGTGGTCGTATATTCGGTCGTTGTAGTGTCAGGTGTCGTTTCAGTGGGAGTCGTCGAGTCGGTGGTAGTAGGAGTGGTCGTATATTCGGTCGTTGTAGTGTCAGTTGTCGTTTCAGAGGGAGTCGTCGAGTCGGTGGTAGTAGGAGTGGTCGTATATTCGGTCGTTGTAGTGTCAGTTGTCGTTTCAGAGGGAGTCGTCGAGTCGGTGGTTGTAGGAGTGGTCGTATATTCGGTCGTTGTAGTGTCAGGTGTCGTTTCAGTGGGAGTCGTCGAGTCGGTGGTAGTAGGAGTGGTCGTATATTCGGTCGTTGTAGTGTCAGTTGTCGTTTCAGTGGGAGTCGTCGAGTCGGTGGTAGTAGGAGTGGTCGTATATTCGGTCGTTGTAGTGTCAGGTGTCGTTTCAGTGGGAGTCGTCGAGTCGGTGGTAGTAGGAGTGGTCGTATATTCGGTCGTTGTAGTGTCAGTTGTCGTTTCAGAGGGAGTCGTCGAGTCGGTGGTAGTAGGAGTGGTCGTATATTCGGTCGTTGTAGTGTCAGTTGTCGTTTCAGAGGGAGTCGTCGAGTCGGTGGTTGTAGGAGTGGTCGTATATTCGGTCGTTGTAGTGTCAGGTGTCGTTTCAGTGGGAGTCGTCGAGTCGGTGGTAGTAGGAGTGGTCGTATATTCGGTCGTTGTAGTGTCAGTTGTCGTTTCAGTGGGAGTCGTCGAGTCGGTGGTAGTAGGAGTGGTCGTATATTCGGTCGTTGTAGTGTCAGGTGTCGTTTCAGTGGGAGTCGTCGAGTCGGTGGTAGTAGGAGTGGTCGTATATTCGGTCGTTGTAGTGTCAGTTGTCGTTTCAGAGGGAGTCGTCGAGTCGGTGGTAGTAGGAGTGGTCGTATATTCGGTCGTTGTAGTGGCAGTTGTCGTTTCAGAGGGAGTTGTCACATATGTTGTAGTAGGAGTGGTCGTATATTCGGTCGTTGTAGTGTCAGTTGTCGTTTCAGTTGTAGTCGTCGAGTCGGTGGTAGTAGTAGTGGTCGTATATTCGGTCGTTGTAGTGTCAGTTGTCGTTTCAGAGGGAGTCGTCGAGTCGGTGGTAGTAGGAGTGGTCGTATATTCGGTCGTTGTAGTGTCAGTTGTCGTTTCAGAGGGAGTCGTCACATCTGTTGTAGTAGGAGTGGTCGTATATTCGGTCGTTGTAGTGTCAGTTGTCGTTTCAGAGGGAGTCGTCACATCTGTTGAAGTAGGAGTGGTCGTATATTCGGTCGTTGTAGTGTCAGTTGTCGTTTCAGTTGGAGTCGTCGAGTCGGTGGTAGTAGGAGTGGTCGTATATTCGGTCGTTGTAATGTCAGGTGTCGTTTCAGTGGGAGTCGTCGAGTCGGTGGTAGTAGGAGTGGTCGTATATTCGGTCGTTGTAGTGTCAGTTGTCGTTTCAGTGGGAGTCGTCGAGTCGGTGGTAGTAGGAGTGGTCGTATATTCGGTCGTTGTAGTGGCAGTTGTCGTTTCAGAGGGAGTTGTCACATATGTTGTAGTAGGAGTGGTCGTATATTCGGTCGTTGTAGTGTCAGTTGTCGTTTCAGTTGTAGTCGTCGAGTCGGTGGTAGTAGGAGTGGTCGTATATTCGGTCGTTATAGTGTCAGTTGTCGTTTCAGAGGGAGTCGTCGAGTCGGTGGTAGTAGGAGTGGTCGTATATTCGGTCGTTGTAGTGTCAGTTGTCGTTTCAGTGGGAGTCGTCGAGTCGGTGGTAGTAGGAGTGGTCGTATATTCGGTCGTTGTAGTGTCAGTTGTCGTTTCAGTGGGAGTCGTCGAGTCGGTGGTAGTAGGAGTGGTCGTATATTCGGTCGTTGTAGTGTCAGTTGTCGTTTCAGTGGGAGTCGTCGAGTCGGTGGTAGTAGGAGTGGTCGTATATTCGGTCGTTGTAGTGTCAGTTGTCGTTTCAGAGGGAGTCGTCGAGTCGGTGGTAGTAGGAGTGGTCGTATATTCGGTCGTTGTAGTGTCAGTTGTCGTTTCAGTGGGAGTCGTCGAGTCGGTGGTAGTAGGAGTGGTCGTATATTCGGTCGTTGTAGTGTCAGTTGTCGTTTCAGTGGGAGTCGTCGAGTCGGTGGTAGTAGGAGTGGTCGTATATTCGGTCGTTGTAGTGTCAGTTGTCGTTTCAGTGGGAGTCGTCGAGTCGGTGGTAGTAGGAGTGGTCGTATATTCGGTCGTTGTAGTGGCAGTTGTCGTTTCAGAGGGAGTTGTCACATATGTTGTAGTAGGAGTGGTCGTATATTCGGTCGTTGTAGTGTCAGTTGTCGTTTCAGTGGGAGTCGTCGAGTCGGTGGTAGTAGGAGTGGTCGTATATTCGGTCGTTGTAGTGTCAGTTGTCGTTTCAGTGGGAGTCGTCGAGTCGGTGGTAGTAGGAGTGGTCGTATATTCGGTCGTTGTAGTGTCAGTTGTCGTTTCAGTGGGAGTCGTCCAGTCGGTGGTAGTAGGAGTGGTCGTATATTCGGTCGTTGTAGTGTCAGTTGTCGTTTCAGTGGGAGTCGTCGAGTCGGTGGTAGTTGGAGTGGTCGTATATTCGGTCGTTGTAGTGTCAGTTGTCGTTTCAGAGGGAGTTGTCACATCTGTTGTAGTAGGAGTGGTCGTATATTCGGTCGTTGTTGTGTCAGTTGTCGTTTCAGTTGGAGTCGTCGAGTCGGTGGTAATAGGAGTGGTCGTATATTCGGTCGTTGTAGTGTCAGTTGTCGTTTCAGAGGGAGTCGTCGAGTCGGTGGTAGTAGGAGTGGTCGTATATTCGGTCGTTGTAATGTCAGGTGTCGTTTCAGTGGGAGTCGTCGAGTCGGTGGTAGTAGGAGTGGTCGTATATTCGGTCGTTGTAGTGTCAGTTGTCGTTTCAGTGGGAGTCGTCGAGTCGGTGGTAGTAGGAGTGGTCGTATATTCGGTCGTTGTAGTGTCAGTTGTCGTTTCAGTGGGAGTCGTCGAGTCGGTGGTAGTAGGAGTGGTCGTATATTCGGTCGTTGTAGTGTCAATTGTCGTTTCAGAGGGAGTCGTCACATCTGTTGTAGTAGGAGTGGTCGTATATTCGGTCGTTGTAGTGTCAGTTGTCGTTTCAGTGGGAGTCGTCGAGTCGGTGGTAGTAGGAGTGGTCGTATATTCGGTCGTTGTAGTGTCAGTTGTCGTTTCAGAGGGAGTCGTCACATCTGTTGTAGTAGGAGTGGTCGCATATTCGGTCGTTGTAGTGTCAGTTGTCGTTTCAGTGGGAGTCGTCGAGTCGGTGGTAGTAGGAGTGGTCGTATATTCGGTCGTTGTAGTGTCAGGTGTCGTTTCAGTGGGAGTCGTCGAGTCGGTGGTAGTAGGAGTGGTCGTATATTCGGTCGTTGTAGTGTCAGTTGTCGTTTCAGAGGGAGTTGTCACATCTGTTGTAGTAGGAGTGGTCGTATATTCGGTCGTTGTAGTGGCAGTTGTCGTTTCAGAGGGAGTTGTCACATATGTTGTAGTAGGAGTGGTCGTATATTCGGTCGTTGTAGTGTCAGTTGTCGTTTCAGTGGGAGTCGTCGAGTCGGTGGTAGTAGGAGTTGTCGTATATTCGGTCGTTGTAGTGTCAGTTGTCGTTTCAGTGGGAGTCGTCGAGTCGGTGGTAGTAGGAGTGGTCGTATATTCGGTCGTTGTAGTGTCAGTTGTCGTTTCAGTGGGAGTCGTCGAGTCGGTGGTAGTAGGAGTGGTCGTATATTCGGTCGTTGTAGTGTCAGGTGTCGTTTCAGTGGGAGTCGTCGAGTCGGTGGTAGTAGGAGTGGTCGTATATTCGGTCGTTGTAGTGTCAGTTGTCGTTTCAGTGGGAGTCGTCGAGTCGGTGGTAGTAGGAGTGGTCGTATATTCGGTCGTTGTAGTGTCAGGTGTCGTTTCAGTGGGAGTCGTCGAGTCGGTGGTAGTAGGAGTGGTCGTATATTCGGTCGTTGTAGTGTCAGTTGTCGTTTCAGAGGGAGTCGTCGAGTCGGTGGTAGTAGGAGTGGTCGTATATTCGGTCGTTGTAGTGGCAGTTGTCGTTTCAGAGGGAGTTGTCACATATGTTGTAGTAGGAGTGGTCGTATATTCGGTCGTTGTAGTGTCAGTTGTCGTTTCAGTTGTAGTCGTCGAGTCGGTGGTAGTAGTAGTGGTCGTATATTCGGTCGTTGTAGTGTCAGTTGTCGTTTCAGAGGGAGTCGTCGAGTCGGTGGTAGTAGGAGTGGTCGTATATTCGGTCGTTGTAGTGTCAGTTGTCGTTTCAGAGGGAGTCGTCACATCTGTTGTAGTAGGAGTGGTCGTATATTCGGTCGTTGTAGTGTCAGTTGTCGTTTCAGAGGGAGTCGTCACATCTGTTGAAGTAGGAGTGGTCGTATATTCGGTCGTTGTAGTGTCAGTTGTCGTTTCAGTGGGAGTCGTCGAGTCGGTGGTAGTAGGAGTGGTCGTATATTCGGTCGTTGTAGTGGCAGTTGTCGTTTCAGAGGGAGTTGTCACATATGTTGTAGTAGGAGTGGTCGTATATTCGGTCGTTGTAGTGTCAGTTGTCGTTTCAGTTGTAGTCGTCGAGTCGGTGGTAGTAGGAGTGGTCGTATATTCGGTCGTTATAGTGTCAGTTGTCGTTTCAGAGGGAGTCGTCGAGTCGGTGGTAGTAGGAGTGGTCGTATATTCGGTCGTTGTAGTGTCAGTTGTCGTTTCAGTGGGAGTCGTCGAGTCGGTGGTAGTAGGAGTGGTCGTATATTCGGTCGTTGTAGTGTCAGTTGTCGTTTCAGTGGGAGTCGTCGAGTCGGTGGTAGTAGGAGTGGTCGTATATTCGGTCGTTGTAGTGTCAGTTGTCGTTTCAGTGGGAGTCGTCGAGTCGGTGGTAGTAGGAGTGGTCGTATATTCGGTCGTTGTAGTGTCAGTTGTCGTTTCAGAGGGAGTCGTCGAGTCGGTGGTAGTAGGAGTGGTCGTATATTCGGTCGTTGTAATGTCAGGTGTCGTTTCAGTGGGAGTCGTCGAGTCGGTGGTAGTAGGAGTGGTCGTATATTCGGTCGTTGTAGTGTCAGTTGTCGTTTCAGTGGGAGTCGTCGAGTCGGTGGTAGTAGGAGTGGTCGTATATTCGGTCGTTGTAGTGGCAGTTGTCGTTTCAGAGGGAGTTGTCACATATGTTGTAGTAGGAGTGGTCGTATATTCGGTCGTTGTAGTGTCAGTTGTCGTTTCAGTTGTAGTCGTCGAGTCGGTGGTAGTAGGAGTGGTCGTATATTCGGTCGTTATAGTGTCAGTTGTCGTTTCAGAGGGAGTCGTCGAGTCGGTGGTAGTAGGAGTGGTCGTATATTCGGTCGTTGTAGTGTCAGTTGTCGTTTCAGTGGGAGTCGTCGAGTCGGTGGTAGTAGGAGTGGTCGTATATTCGGTCGTTGTAGTGTCAGTTGTCGTTTCAGTGGGAGTCGTCGAGTCGGTGGTAGTAGGAGTGGTCGTATATTCGGTCGTTGTAGTGTCAGTTGTCGTTTCAGTGGGAGTCGTCGAGTCGGTGGTAGTAGGAGTGGTCGTATATTCGGTCGTTGTAGTGTCAGTTGTCGTTTCAGAGGGAGTCGTCGAGTCGGTGGTAGTAGGAGTGGTCGTATATTCGGTCGTTGTAGTGTCAGTTGTCGTTTCAGTGGGAGTCGTCGAGTCGGTGGTAGTAGGAGTGGTCGTATATTCGGTCGTTGTAGTGTCAGTTGTCGTTTCAGTGGGAGTCGTCGAGTCGGTGGTAGTAGGAGTGGTCGTATATTCGGTCGTTGTAGTGTCAGTTGTCGTTTCAGTGGGAGTCGTCGAGTCGGTGGTAGTAGGAGTGGTCGTATATTCGGTCGTTGTAGTGTCAGGTGTCGTTTCAGTGGGAGTCGTCGAGTCGGTGGTAGTAGGAGTGGTCGTATATTCGGTCGTTGTAGTGTCAGTTGTCGTTTCAGTGTGAGTCGTCGAGTCGGTGGTAGTAGGAGTGGTCGTATATTCGGTCGTTGTAGTGTCAGTTATCGTTTCAGAGGGAGTCGTCGAGTCGGTGGTTGTAGGAGTGGTCGTATATTCGGTCGTTGTAGTGTCAGGTGTCGTTTCAGTGGGAGTCGTCGAGTCGGTGGTAGTAGGAGTGGTCGTATATTCGGTCGTTGTAGTGTCAGTTGTCGTTTCAGAGGGAGTCGTCGAGTCGGTGGTAGTAGGAGTGGTCGTATATTCGGTCGTTGTAGTGTCAGTTGTCGTTTCAGAGGGAGTCGTCGAGTCGGTGGTTGTAGGAGTGGTCGTATATTCGGTCGTTGTAGTGTCAGGTGTCGTTTCAGTGGGAGTCGTCGAGTCGGTGGTAGTAGGAGTGGTCGTATATTCGGTCGTTGTAGTGTCAGTTGTCGTTTCAGTGGGAGTCGTCGAGTCGGTGGTAGTAGGAGTGGTCGTATATTCGGTCGTTGTAGTGTCAGGTGTCGTTTCAGTGGGAGTCGTCGAGTCGGTGGTAGTAGGAGTGGTCGTATATTCGGTCGTTGTAGTGTCAGTTGTCGTTTCAGAGGGAGTCGTCGAGTCGGTGGTAGTAGGAGTGGTCGTATATTCGGTCGTTGTAGTGTCAGTTGTCGTTTCAGAGGGAGTCGTCGAGTCGGTGGTTGTAGGAGTGGTCGTATATTCGGTCGTTGTAGTGTCAGGTGTCGTTTCAGTGGGAGTCGTCGAGTCGGTGGTAGTAGGAGTGGTCGTATATTCGGTCGTTGTAGTGTCAGTTGTCGTTTCAGTGGGAGTCGTCGAGTCGGTGGTAGTAGGAGTGGTCGTATATTCGGTCGTTGTAGTGTCAGGTGTCGTTTCAGTGGGAGTCGTCGAGTCGGTGGTAGTAGGAGTGGTCGTATATTCGGTCGTTGTAGTGTCAGTTGTCGTTTCAGAGGGAGTCGTCGAGTCGGTGGTAGTAGGAGTGGTCGTATATTCGGTCGTTGTAGTGTCAGTTGTCGTTTCAGAGGGAGTCGTCGAGTCGGTGGTTGTAGGAGTGGTCGTATATTCGGTCGTTGTAGTGTCAGGTGTCGTTTCAGTGGGAGTCGTCGAGTCGGTGGTAGTAGGAGTGGTCGTATATTCGGTCGTTGTAGTGTCAGTTGTCGTTTCAGTGGGAGTCGTCGAGTCGGTGGTAGTAGGAGTGGTCGTATATTCGGTCGTTGTAGTGTCAGGTGTCGTTTCAGTGGGAGTCGTCGAGTCGGTGGTAGTAGGAGTGGTCGTATATTCGGTCGTTGTAGTGTCAGTTGTCGTTTCAGAGGGAGTCGTCGAGTCGGTGGTAGTAGGAGTGGTCGTATATTCGGTCGTTGTAGTGGCAGTTGTCGTTTCAGAGGGAGTTGTCACATATGTTGTAGTAGGAGTGGTCGTATATTCGGTCGTTGTAGTGTCAGTTGTCGTTTCAGTTGTAGTCGTCGAGTCGGTGGTAGTAGTAGTGGTCGTATATTCGGTCGTTGTAGTGTCAGTTGTCGTTTCAGAGGGAGTCGTCGAGTCGGTGGTTGTAGGAGTGGTCGTATATTCGGTCGTTGTAGTGTCAGGTGTCGTTTCAGTGGGAGTCGTCGAGTCGGTGGTAGTAGGAGTGGTCGTATATTCGGTCGTTGTAGTGTCAGTTGTCGTTTCAGTGGGAGTCGTCGAGTCGGTGGTAGTAGGAGTGGTCGTATATTCGGTCGTTGTAGTGTCAGGTGTCGTTTCAGTGGGAGTCGTCGAGTCGGTGGTAGTAGGAGTGGTCGTATATTCGGTCGTTGTAGTGTCAGTTGTCGTTTCAGAGGGAGTCGTCGAGTCGGTGGTAGTAGGAGTGGTCGTATATTCGGTCGTTGTAGTGTCAGGTGTCGTTTCAGTGGGAGTCGTCGAGTCGGTGGTAGTAGGAGTGGTCGTATATTCGGTCGTTGTAGTGTCAGTTGTCGTTTCAGAGGGAGTCGTCGAGTCGGTGGTAGTAGGAGTGGTCGTATATTCGGTCGTTGTAGTGTCAGTTGTCGTTTCAGAGGGAGTCGTCGAGTCGGTGGTTGTAGGAGTGGTCGTATATTCGGTCGTTGTAGTGTCAGGTGTCGTTTCAGTGGGAGTCGTCGAGTCGGTGGTAGTAGGAGTGGTCGTATATTCGGTCGTTGTAGTGTCAGTTGTCGTTTCAGTGGGAGTCGTCGAGTCGGTGGTAGTAGGAGTGGTCGTATATTCGGTCGTTGTAGTGTCAGGTGTCGTTTCAGTGGGAGTCGTCGAGTCGGTGGTAGTAGGAGTGGTCGTATATTCGGTCGTTGTAGTGTCAGTTGTCGTTTCAGAGGGAGTCGTCGAGTCGGTGGTAGTAGGAGTGGTCGTATATTCGGTCGTTGTAGTGTCAGTTGTCGTTTCAGAGGGAGTCGTCGAGTCGGTGGTTGTAGGAGTGGTCGTATATTCGGTCGTTGTAGTGTCAGGTGTCGTTTCAGTGGGAGTCGTCGAGTCGGTGGTAGTAGGAGTGGTCGTATATTCGGTCGTTGTAGTGTCAGTTGTCGTTTCAGTGGGAGTCGTCGAGTCGGTGGTAGTAGGAGTGGTCGTATATTCGGTCGTTGTAGTGTCAGGTGTCGTTTCAGTGGGAGTCGTCGAGTCGGTGGTAGTAGGAGTGGTCGTATATTCGGTCGTTGTAGTGTCAGTTGTCGTTTCAGAGGGAGTCGTCGAGTCGGTGGTAGTAGGAGTGGTCGTATATTCGGTCGTTGTAGTGGCAGTTGTCGTTTCAGAGGGAGTTGTCACATATGTTGTAGTAGGAGTGGTCGTATATTCGGTCGTTGTAGTGTCAGTTGTCGTTTCAGTTGTAGTCGTCGAGTCGGTGGTAGTAGTAGTGGTCGTATATTCGGTCGTTGTAGTGTCAGTTGTCGTTTCAGAGGGAGTCGTCGAGTCGGTGGTAGTAGGAGTGGTCGTATATTCGGTCGTTGTAGTGTCAGTTGTCGTTTCAGAGGGAGTCGTCACATCTGTTGTAGTAGGAGTGGTCGTATATTCGGTCGTTGTAGTGTCAGTTGTCGTTTCAGAGGGAGTCGTCACATCTGTTGAAGTAGGAGTGGTCGTATATTCGGTCGTTGTAGTGTCAGTTGTCGTTTCAGTTGGAGTCGTCGAGTCGGTGGTAGTAGGAGTGGTCGTATATTCGGTCGTTGTAATGTCAGGTGTCGTTTCAGTGGGAGTCGTCGAGTCGGTGGTAGTAGGAGTGGTCGTATATTCGGTCGTTGTAGTGTCAGTTGTCGTTTCAGTTGTAGTCGTCGAGTCGGTGGTAGTAGGAGTGGTCGTATATTCGGTCGTTATAGTGTCAGTTGTCGTTTCAGAGGGAGTCGTCGAGTCGGTGGTAGTAGGAGTGGTCGTATATTCGGTCGTTGTAGTGTCAGTTGTCGTTTCAGTGGGAGTCGTCGAGTCGGTGGTAGTAGGAGTGGTCGTATATTCGGTCGTTGTAGTGTCAGTTGTCGTTTCAGTGGGAGTCGTCGAGTCGGTGGTAGTAGGAGTGGTCGTATATTCGGTCGTTGTAGTGTCAGTTGTCGTTTCAGTGGGAGTCGTCGAGTCGGTGGTAGTAGGAGTGGTCGTATATTCGGTCGTTGTAGTGTCAGTTGTCGTTTCAGTGGGAGTCGTCGAGTCGGTGGTAGTAGGAGTGGTCGTATATTCGGTCGTTGTAGTGTCAGTTGTCGTTTCAGTGGGAGTCGTCGAGTCGGTGGTAGTAGGAGTGGTCGTATATTCGGTCGTTGTAGTGTCAGTTGTCGTTTCAGAGGGAGTCGTCGAGTCGGTGGTAGTAGGAGTGGTCGTATATTCGGTCGTTGTAGTGTCAGTTGTCGTTTCAGTGGGAGTCGTCGAGTCGGTGGTAGTAGGAGTGGTCGTATATTCGGTCGTTGTAGTGTCAGTTGTCGTTTCAGTGGGAGTCGTCGAGTCGGTGGTAGTAGGAGTGGTCGTATATTCGGTCGTTGTAGTGTCAGTTGTCGTTTCAGTGGGAGTCGTCGAGTCGGTGGTAGTAGGAGTGGTCGTATATTCGGTCGTTGTAGTGGCAGTTGTCGTTTCAGAGGGAGTTGTCACATATGTTGTAGTAGGAGTGGTCGTATATTCGGTCGTTGTAGTGTCAGTTGTCGTTTCAGTGGGAGTCGTCGAGTCGGTGGTAGTAGGAGTGGTCGTATATTCGGTCGTTGTAGTGTCAGTTGTCGTTTCAGTGGGAGTCGTCGAGTCGGTGGTAGTAGGAGTGGTCGTATATTCGGTCGTTGTAGTGTCAGTTGTCGTTTCAGTGGGAGTCGTCCAGTCGGTGGTAGTAGGAGTGGTCGTATATTCGGTCGTTGTAGTGTCAGTTGTCGTTTCAGTGGGAGTCGTCGAGTCGGTGGTAGTTGGAGTGGTCGTATATTCGGTCGTTGTAGTGTCAGTTGTCGTTTCAGAGGGAGTTGTCACATCTGTTGTAGTAGGAGTGGTCGTATATTCGGTCGTTGTAGTGTCAGTTGTCGTTTCAGTTGGAGTCGTCGAGTCGGTGGTAATAGGAGTGGTCGTATATTCGGTCGTTGTAGTGTCAGTTGTCGTTTCAGAGGGAGTCGTCGAGTCGGTGGTAGTAGGAGTGGTCGTATATTCGGTCGTTGTAATGTCAGGTGTCGTTTCAGTGGGAGTCGTCGAGTCGGTGGTAGTAGGAGTGGTCGTATATTCGGTCGTTGTAGTGTCAGTTGTCGTTTCAGTGGGAGTCGTCGAGTCGGTGGTAGTAGGAGTGGTCGTATATTCGGTCGTTGTAGTGTCAGTTGTCGTTTCAGTGGGAGTCGTCGAGTCGGTGGTAGTAGGAGTGGTCGTATATTCGGTCGTTGTAGTGTCAATTGTCGTTTCAGAGGGAGTCGTCACATCTGTTGTAGTAGGAGTGGTCGTATATTCGGTCGTTGTAGTGTCAGTTGTCGTTTCAGTGGGAGTCGTCGAGTCGGTGGTAGTAGGAGTGGTCGTATATTCGGTCGTTGTAGTGTCAGTTGTCGTTTCAGAGGGAGTCGTCACATCTGTTGTAGTAGGAGTGGTCGTATATTCGGTCGTTGTAGTGTCAGTTGTCGTTTCAGTGGGAGTCGTCGAGTCGGTGGTAGTAGGAGTGGTCGTATATTCGGTCGTTGTAGTGTCAGGTGTCGTTTCAGTGGGAGTCGTCGAGTCGGTGGTAGTAGGAGTGGTCGTATATTCGGTCGTTGTAGTGTCAGTTGTCGTTTCAGAGGGAGTTGTCACATCTGTTGTAGTAGGAGTGGTCGTATATTCGGTCGTTGTAGTGGCAGTTGTCGTTTCAGAGGGAGTTGTCACATATGTTGTAGTAGGAGTGGTCGTATATTCGGTCGTTGTAGTGTCAGTTGTCGTTTCAGTGGGAGTCGTCGAGTCGGTGGTAGTAGGAGTTGTCGTATATTCGGTCGTTGTAGTGTCAGTTGTCGTTTCAGTGGGAGTCGTCGAGTCGGTGGTAGTAGGAGTGGTCGTATATTCGGTCGTTGTAGTGTCAGTTGTCGTTTCAGTGGGAGTCGTCGAGTCGGTGGTAGTAGGAGTGGTCGTATATTCGGTCGTTGTAGTGTCAGTTGTCGTTTCAGTGGGAGTCGTCGAGTCGGTGGTAGTAGGAGTGGTCGTATATTCGGTCGTTGTAGTGTCAGTTGTCGTTTCAGTGGGAGTCGTCGAGTCGGTGGTAGTAGGAGTTGTCGTATATTCGGTCGTTGTAGTGTCAGTTGTCGTTTTAGTGGGAATTGTCGAGTCGGTGGTATTAGGAGTGGTCGTGTATTCGGTCGTCGTAGTGTCAGTTGTCGTTTCAGTGGGAGTCGTCGAGTCGGTGGTAGTAGGAGTGGTCGTATATTCGGTCGTTGTAGTGTCAGTTGTCGTTTTATTGGGAGTCGTCGAGTCGGTGTTAGTAGGAGTGGTCGTATATTCGGTCGTTGTAGTGTCAGTTGTCGTTTCAGAGGGAGTTGTCACATCTGTTGTAGTAGGAGTGGTCGTATATTCGGTCGTTGTAGTGTCAGTTGTCGTTTCAGTGGGAGTCGTCGAGTCGGTGGTAGTAGGAGTGGTCGTATATTCGGTCGTTGTAGTGTCAGTTGTCGTTTCAGTGGGAGTCGTCGAGTCGGTGGTAGTAGGAGTGGTCGTATACTCGTCTGTTGTGGAGTCATTTGTTGTTTCTATTGGAGTGATCGTAGAACCTGTTCTATTAAGTAATGATATGTTTGTATTGTTATTATAATTGTTTGCATGATTCTCATTTAAGTTGCTATTATTATTTGTATTCCTATTTATTGAATGCAATCTTTCATTTAATTCCAACCTGGATTTTTCGTCGGTGTTACTTCTTGCGCTTCGTTTATATCTTCTGGTTTTATATTTAGTTACTTCAATAAATTTGAAGATTACTATTTCAATTTTTACATTTGATATTTTGTTTGATTTTCCCAAAATTTTTACCTGGAATAAAAATAAAATCGCATTAGTCATGTAATAATATAGGCTGCTTTAATTGACTTAAAATATATGCCGTCCCTATTAGATCTTACACTGTTTTTTGACTTTTCATGCAATCATTTGTTGGCTACACTCCTTGGCTACCCCTCTCATAGTTGGCAACTACGAACTAGTATTCATAATATTGCTCATGAGTGGTCATTATACAGCCATTTCATATACACCAAGTACATCATTTTTCTGATATCCACCATGTAGTTAGTTCAAGACCACTTAGAAGTTTTCACTGCTATATAGAAAAAATAGAGGTTTCCACAGCAGTAGACAGGAAATAATTTCAAATGCATGCTCTTCAAAAAAAAAAAGATAATAACAATTCTATCTAATCAATGAATTAGGAAGTTAACGATAAGTTATGCTCGAAAAATGCGAAATACGATGTTTTGATATTAAAAAGATCCATGTCCAAGCACTGAGAAACAGTGTCATATAATTTGTTCGCTCGAAGCAAGTATGAATTTTATCTATAAGTAGTAGATGCTGTTGGAACATGTATAATTGTCTGCTTCCTTGCACCCACCCTGGGTACACGAAATAAAATGTTGCTCAGAAGTTCCGGGCATAAATGGTTTCATTTGGAATATTATGAAGTTAAAATTAAGTCGGCTATGCGACAACGTTCACTAATTGGTAACAAGTGTTGATGTTTGCGTTTAAGAATGTAGTTCGAAGTAAATTTTTTTCACTGAAACTCCAAATATGGCAGAAACCGCTTTTGTATTCGCTCTATTCTAGTGATATAAGTATCGTAATTAGGATTCTAGACTTGTGAAGTGTACTCGAAGTGACTGCGTACAAAATCACAATACAGTACCCTAACCGCTTTTAATATTCTAGAAATTAGCTGTCATGCGTATAACGAAGCTTAGAGCTTTAGAAGCTTTACTAATGATGTCATCTATATGAGGTTTAAATATCAATTTATTCAATTTATCTTTGGGCCCCTTTTTATGTATTGGTGTGACGTATTTTCTTCCAAAATAGTGACTGTGTGCTTTCATAAAAAGATTATATATATATATATATATATATATATATATATATATATATATATATACATTCTGTGTACTAAGTATCGGGAATTTGTCAATAAAACAAAAAATACAAATTATTCATCTAAATTTATTTTATCGCCTTCAAAGTAGGCCCCATCGCTTGCAATACAACATCTCCACCGCTTCACCCAGTCTTCCATACATTTTTCATAGGCTATTTGCGGTATGGCCTTTAGCTCATTCAGCGAATTTTCTTTTATGGCTTCTATCGACTCAAAACGTTTTCCTCGAAGTGGTAATTTTAACTTGGGAAATAAAAAAAAGTCAGACGGAGCCATATCAGGTGAATACGGTGCTTGGTCGAGAACTTTTGTTGAATTTTTCGCTAAAAACTCTTTCACTATAATGGCTGTGTGTGATGGTGCATTATCATGGTGCAGCATCCATGAGTTGTGTTGCCACAAATCTGGACGTTTTCGGCGGATACTCTCACGCAAACGCTTCATGACGCCTAAATAATATTCTTTATTCACTGTTTCTCCCTCTGGAAGGAATTCGGAGTGAACCACACCACGGTAGTCAAAAAAAACTGTCAGCATCACCTTGATTTTGGAGCGACTTTGCCGCGGTTTTTTGGGTTTCGGCTCGTTTTCGAGACGCCATTCTGAAGACTGTTGGCTTGTTTGCATGTCGTACTCATAAACCCATGTCTCGTCGCCAGTTATTATACGTTTCATAAAGGTCGGATCCGTAGAAGCTCGGGAAACCATGTCTTCAGCGACATGCTTTCGCTGCGCTTTTTGAACAAAATTGAGCTCTTTTGGAACTAGTCGAGCGGCGACGCGTTTCATGCCTAAAATGTCAATGAGAATGTTGTGGACGGACTTAAAAGATATGTTCACCTCACTAGCCAACTCTCTCAGACTCATACGTCGATTTTCGAGCACTAGCTTCTTGATTCTGTCGATGTTTTCTCTGGTCGTAGCGGTTGAAGGTCTACCAGAACGAGGCAAGTCTACTACTACTTCTCGGCCTTCTTTAAAAGCCTTATACCATTCATAAGCCCTTGTTTTCGATATACACGATTCGCCGTAGGTATTTCGCAACATTTTTAGTGATTCACCACATGAAATATCATTTGAAACACAAAATTTAAGGCACACTCTTTGTTCAACAATATTTTCCATTGTAAAAATCGCCGAGGACTCAAAACTATGACCAACAAAAAGTGTAGTTTAAAACAAATTAAATGACAGATCCCGCTCAAATTTTGCGCGCTAAATCAGTACAGTGCTACCAACATGCAGTAAAAAAATTAGAACGACCTCTTTTACGCGGGTCTTTTTATTGACATATTCCCGATACTTTTTACACAGAGTAGTATATACATATATATATATATATATATATATATACATATATATATATATATAGGTATATAGGGTTAGAGGCAAGTTCTGACTATCGGCATATTTAACAATAAAAATTGGAGGGATATTATCCGGACCTGCTGTTTTATTAAGTCTACAGAATACAATAGTCGGTGCATTTCACTTTCCTTCACATCTCTGCAATATCCACAGTAGCTTCTGTTGAAGAAGCATAATCTGATGAAAGAGAGAGTTGCTTACTGACTGACTTAGAAAGGTTGTTTGGAAGTAACGTCCAAACATGTCGCATATAACTTCGCCCCGACTTGAGCTACATGCACCATACTTCATTTCTGAGGGATAATTAGATATTTTTTTACTTTTAACAAAGTACCAAAAAGCCTTAGGGTTGTTAGCAATATTTTTTTTCAATATTTCTTAGATTATTACATCTACCGATAAATGGATTAATTATATATGTTCCGATTCACACAAAATTCGTTTTTGAGTAGATCTCTGGGTTTGTACTCAAAAACGTTCGGACACCGTGAGCGATTTTTGTGTGAATCGGAACATATATAATTAATCCATATCTCTGAGTGCCGATCACAGTTTGTCTCTGAAATTGAGACATCACTATAACAGATCTCGGATTAGGGCAGACTGAATTTAGTTCAACTTAATCCCCTAAAGACACAAGTGTGCGCTTCTACCATGAAAAAGCCCCCATTTATCGTAGCACCTCGATTAGAAGGTGTACCCCTCAGCGTAACGCCTAGCATCGGTATCCTGGATGTCGTCATATCGAGCGATGTACAGTTTCGCGGTTATCTGAGAGCCAGGTGTCCAAGAAGATTGGAATGACCTCTCTATAACTTCACGCAAATCCCTTGCGGGGCAGGCAGAGAGAACCGAGCGCCACGTGTCTCGATCCTTACATATCTCACTCGCTTCTTTAACATTCATTGCTCTTCTCATGCACTCTCGCCGGTTTCTAGGGCTTCTGACATCACCTTCTGATAGAACATGACCAATTTCGTCATGGTAGATAAGTCTAGGTCTTCCTCGGCTCCTACATCCTTCCACTTTTGCATTGCATACATGTTCAAAACAACGGAGCTTGCCTCTTCTTATTTTAACACCAACGCTCTCTTTCAGACCAACTCGGTTTCTAACATCATCATTGCAAATACGGCCTACAAGCCTTATGCCACACAATTTTGAGCAACGCTCGCATTTCGAGCGCATTTATCCTACTTCATGCTCTCTCTGCCATACCCAGCTCTCGCTTCCATAAGTTAGCGTTGGGGCCAGCACTGCATTGTGTATAGCGAGCTGTGCATTCTGGCTCAGGTTTTTACTACCAAGAAGTTTTTCCAACGCTCCATTCACACTATTCCCAGCAGTCACTCGTCTTTCCACATCTGCGGTGTACCTTCCATCCCTGTTGAAAGCGCATCCAAGATCAACACACTTCATCATTAACCGTTATCCTTACATTAGTTTTGGATTCTTCTCTTTCAAATGCCATTATCTTTGTTTATTTCGCATTCAGTAGTAAGCCTTTTTCCATACATTCCTCTTTCATCGTTGTAACCAGTGTTTGTAGTTCAGATGGTGTATCTGCTAACAACACGGCATCGTCTGCATACAGCAGACAGTTCACCGCTAGGTCACCCATACGCAATTCCACATTCGTTAACCTTATTCTCTGCAGACAACTATCGAGATACAGGATAAACAGCCTAGCAGATAGCATGCAACCCTGTTTGACGCCAATTTTGACATCAAACATGGGTGACATGCCACCATCAAACCGCACACATGCTGAACAATCCTTGTACGTAGACTGCACAGCACGGAGCAGTGAACCGTCAAACCCATATCTCGGCAATACCTATGTCCTACAGTTCCTTTCGCACAACCCTATCAAATGCTTTCTCAAGATCCACAAAACTGCAGAAAACTTTCTTGTATATGGCCAGATGCTTCTCCACGGTATTGCGGAGCGAGAAAATTTGATCCGTATATCCCCTTCCATTTCGGAATCCTCCTTGTGCAAAATAAATAAAACACCAATATAATTAAGGTAGGTACGAACACAAACTACAATTAATTTCTTGAGCGAGGGCAATATAAAGTCTATATCACTAATAAGTTTACAATTAAATAAAGAAGGATTCTTTAGCAATTCTGTAGCAATTTCGTAATATAATTCTGCATATCAATTACACAAATTTCTCTGGTGATCGCTCATGAGAACAACAACAATATGCTGTATGGTCACAGAACCAATGCACGCAATTCGGTAGATAAACAATAGGATTTCCGCCTCTGTCATATCGGTGTAGGTTCGTTTCGGACATTGCCTATGTTGAGCGAATAAAACAACTTTGCAATGTAGGTAATTTAAAAATTTGTTAGGAAGTGATGTGGCTTATAGGAATCTCCATAAATCAAAATTAAGAGAAGATAGGCACATTTAAACTGTACAGCATAATGTTTAGATATAATTTTAGAACAGTATATGCTATTTAGCATATTTAGTAAGTAATTTTTGAGTCGTGTCCGTAAAATGTAAACTTATTTTGTAGGGCCCGTATCGGTGGAAGCAGCACATTCCAACATTGAGAGGCAGAAAAACTAAAACTCTCACGGAATGCTGGAGATCTGTGACGTGGGGACAGAAGACGAGAAGTTGACGATCTCGTACTATAGCCGTGAATGTCTTTGGACCACCACAATTTTTCAAACAAATAATCTGGCTTTTGGGTTTTGATCACATCAAAGAGTAGGCAGGCAAGGTGAAGACGCATACGATTAGCCATTTTATGTCTGTTATTCTTATTGAGGTAACGTGTTACATGGGTGCGCGTGGGAATCGAATAATAAAATCGTGCACATGCATCCTGTGCACGTTGAATCATACGTTCTGTTATCCTTAAGATGCTGGTACCAAACACAACATAATTTCACGTAGACCGCACAAGGGATTCACAAAGCCTGACCCTCAGCTCAATACTTATAAAAGGACGAATACTATACACAAGTCTTAAGCGATGAAAATATTTTTTTATAGCCAATGAGATATGCTTCTCAAACTTCAATTGGGAGTCTATAATTAAACCTAAGTATCTCACTTCTTGCACATGCTCTACTGGTTTTCCATCAACAAATATACTAGGAGTGAGGTTTAAAGTATCACTTACTTGTTTCCGTGAAGGTGGCAATAGAAATTTTGATTTCGATGGATTTAGTACAAGGCAGTTATCATTTGACAAAGTGACTATTTTCTTTAAGTCTTCATTAATATATATTTTACAGCTTCAGACGTTTGAATGGGATGGAATGAACTATAAATTTGAAGATCGTCAGCAAACAGATGATACGTGCAATGTTTAATATTATTTATTAAGTCTGCACTGTACAAAATAAAGAGAAGTGGACCGAGAACAGATCCCTGAAGAGAAGGAGACTTGACTGCTATTCTTTTTACATAGTTTCACGAGCTGATACCTATGTCTCACTTAGCTTTCTAACCATTGTATTGTGTCAGCTGTGAATCCATAGTAAGAGAGCAAATTATACATCGAAAATGACCACATGGGTCTCGCCATTTTTTGAAATTATGTAATTTATATCGCAATTACAAAATCCATCGGCTAGGTAGCCGTTTTCAAAATAAATTAGGTCGTTTCAGACCTTTTAAACTACAAATTCAACGAAATTACTTTTCGCCATGTCGACGCGCCAAGGCTAAGACGGAAAGTGAAAGTGTCAAAATGGGGAAGTTTAGAGCTGTCAAGAAGTCTTCTTCTTCTTTTAAAAATATGGCAAACAAGGCGCATCATACTACGAACGGAATATGTACACGGAAACTCCATGTGACGAGAAAAACACTCGTCACAATATGCTTTTCACTAAAGTTTAGCACTGAACAACTTTTGAAGTACAAATACAATGTGATACTATTTATTTGAAGCAATTAAAGGGGTTTCGTGGTTGACATCCATGACGTCAATCAATGTCATGAAATCAATATGGAAGTTATGGCTATACGCCTGTAGTTGGACGCATCCGAGCAAGCACCATTTTTAAGGATTGGGTGTACCAAAACCTCCTTCCATGAACTGGGAACTACGCCAAGCAAATAGGAGTACCGAAAGAGGTACGCGTTAGAATCGGAGCTAATCCCGTAGCACATATCTTCAACACAATGGGTGCATTCCATCCGGCCCACTCGACTTATGAATGTCCAGGGAGTATAGGGCTCTACGGACAGCTTTTTGCGAGAAAATAATTTCAGACATAGAGCTCTCACACAACGGGATGGTCGGTGGTGGTCCTTCCTGGTTATCAAGGGTCGAGTTGGATGCAAAATCTGTCGATCAGCAGATGCTCCAACTCGCAGGTGAGGTTGACTTGGACCAGGAAGATGTTAGTGGGGCTCCATGCACCCCAATGACCTATATTAACTGTGTTCTTATTTATATCAGAAGTGGTTTTACATATGCCTCGCTGAAGCCGAAGCAGCAAGCGAAGTAAGAAGCGCCATCGTTCGCCTTTTTCAAGCACAAGCTCAACCAGCAGCTGAGGTAGTAGCTCTGCAGAGAGGAATAGGAAAAAGGCAAAACGTGCAAATCCATGATCACCAATCGTGAGTCAAAAATCTACGGTGCCCGAATCTGACTCCTCAGTAGATGATATAGTTACGTGGATCAATGTTGTACAAGCAAAGGATTATCCTGTTTTCGCTGTGGAGGTATTGGTCATAAACGAAACAATTGCACCTAAAAAGATACTGTAAAGTGCATTTTTTGTGCTAAGCTAGTCATCTGACGACTTGACGAGCTCGGTGGCGCAGTGGTGAAACGCGCTGTTACGCTACTTTGACACCAACGCTCGTGGGTTCGATTCCCACACAGAACAAACATTTGTGTGCATGAACATGTCTGTTTGTATTGGTCTGGGTATTTTCTATGTATAATAAGTATGTATTTACAAAAAAAAATGTATTTACGTATGTTTATCAGTTGTCTAGCACCCATAACACAAGCTTCGCTTACTTTGGGGCTAGGTGGCGCTGTGTAATTTGTCCGAGAATATTTATTTATTTATTTTATTTATCTAGAAGCGGCGTGTAGGCTTAAAGTTAAAACTAAAGTTGAAGGTGGAACCAAAGTAAAGTTGGTTACTGCACTTGAATCTAAAGAGAAATTTTACAAACGAGTTACATTAAATAACACTAGTCACAGAGCATTTTACACGACATTGCCAGTGATTGCTACTTAATTGTGTCTCGTCTAGCTAAGAATTTGAGTTCTGTTCCTTACAAGTTAGCTAAATCATTGAAATTGACCGGTTTTAAAAGTGAAGTTTGTTTTGAGGTCACGGAAGCAATAAGAGTAGTCATTAAAGTAATTAATAAAGTATAGCTTTTGACGACTTTATATGTAATAGATGAGTTATAGGGATGCGACATCATTATAATATACTCTAGGGTTGGAAATGAATGGACTTTTTAACCGATTAGTCTCACTGAAAATTTTCCCGTAAATGCACTTACATTTGACAGGAACTTGTAATGTTTAAAATATCTAATGTAATAACCTTTTTGAATAATATATTTTATAAAACCTTTGTAGAGATATACACGACATTGTCTCTGTGAACCGAATGATGTTTGTCAAAAATATTTATTTGTAATTCAAAATTTTAAAATATATCATTTTAGTATCGGAAAACAGAAAACAAGGCAGTCTAGAGGAAGCTTTCGAGTAGTAGAGATTCAGTGCACCACGTCTGAGACCACCAGCCTCCTGCTGAGGGCTACGTGGTGAACCCTCGGGATATTACTACCTTTTCCAAACTCGATAATCTCCGGACATCTAACTAATCTAAAAATTATAATACCTGCAGCCTCTGTTGTGGACCACGGCGGCTGACGGAGTTACCGCTGTGGTGTTGGTCCGTAAGGCGGTCCACCAACAACTTCTACATCTGGATCTGCGTGCTGGCTAGCACGCTAACCAGCTGTCTACAGTCGTCGGCCACTATAGCCGGCGGCCACTCAGTGCCACATTCCAGTGAACATAACAGTGATATTCCGGTTAGACAAAGATAACGCGAGTTCTTAAAGACCTTATTTAGCCGAACTTAAAGTGAACCTTTTTTTTATATTTTATATAAATAGCCCTAATAAATTTGTAACCCTTTTTGTACACTCTTTTCCTCAATAAGTAACATAACAATTTGGCGCCTAACAGACCTGACCTCGACCCTGACATTAGTTTTCTCTAAATTCTAAAACCCACTTCCTCAAGTGTATCAGTTTCTCTCTTTCGGTTTCTTTTCGGTTTCATCTTTCATTAATCTTTCTTTCACAGTGTAGGTACTCAATCAGTAGTTAGTTACACACATACATACCTACATACAGCTACTCAAACTAGTCAATAGCATCCAACTAGTATAAGTCTTTGACTGGACATTCTGGGATGTTGCTGTACAATATACAGTACTCCTCTTCGACACTCTTGTAGTCTTCCTAACCAGCAGAGTATCCTACTCGACTAGCCTGGGCGGGCGGACTCAAGAGACCTACTTTCTTTAAATTTCTCCACTATTGTTCATCAATCACATATCAAGGGCTATTTTAATTTTTCTCTTAATAAATTCATATATTCTTTTGTCCGGCTACATTTTTAAGAACTCTGCGACTTCATATATTTTTTTTAATCTTTTAAATAACCATTTTTTTTTTTGGAACCCATTAATTTCATAGAATACTAAATATACAGCTAAATCATATTAGTAACTTGATAATTCTTATATTTTTTTTATTTTATTTAGGTATCTTATTTTGATTTTCTTTAATAATGGCTGACCTATTTCTTACGAACCTAGAAAAGCTGAACGTCAATCTGAAGTACTGGTTCACTTAAAAGAACCTACTAACTCTGTACTTTAAGTAAAAAATATTATCTTGAATATTTTCCCTTTCCGAACAAATTGCTGACTATTCTCTTAACTATATATATATTATTTCAATAACCTCATTTGTATATATTCATCTTTCACTTCGATTTATTTTGGCTGTGTGAATCGAAGCTTTCATTTTTTTTTAAGGAGATAATCTTCATTATTACTCTTCTTGCACTAAGAAGATGAGTATATCATCTACACTATCCTTGTGTGGTCTTATGTGCCCTCTTGGTTGACCTTTCTCTGGTCACCAGGGTAATATAAGCTTTTACTTTGACCTTTCTTTGGTCAATGGGTATTATGAACCCTCTTGGTTGACCTTCCTCTGGTCACCAGGGTAATATAAGCCCTTACTTTGACCTTTCTTTGGTCATTGGGTTTAATAAACTCTTAATATTCTTTACTGGATCTTAGATCCCCTCATTACTCATATATATATATATATATATATTATCACTTACACTTGTACACTCTCTCATTTCATTCTCATGGGTCTTGAGATGGAGCGGCTGACAACTCCAGTTAAAAAAAATAAGCCTACCTGTCATATTAAAATGGAGCGGATGACAACTCCACTTAAACAAGCCGAATTGTTACATTACTAGTATTACCATTGGAGTAGAGGTCATTGAATGTGAACCCTACCCCTACTTTTGTATGCGAGAGGTATGATAGAGAAGAATGATAGAATTATGATAGGAATGGTAATTACTAATTACTATAAAACCTTTCAAAATTTTTGTAAAAATTTTTTTCTTGTGGGGGGGAATAATATGTAATGTTTAAAATATCTAATGTAATAACCTTTTTGAATAATATATTTTATAAAACCTTTGTAGAGATATACACGACATTGTCTCTGTGAACCGAATGATGTTTGTCAAAAATATTTATTTGTAATTCAAAATTTTAAAATATATCATTTTAGTATCGGAAAACAGAAAACGAGTCAGTCTGGAGGAAGCTTTCGAGTAGTAGAGATTCAGTGCACTACGTCTGAGACCACCAGCCTCCTGCTGAGGGCTACGTGGTGAACCCTCGGGATATTACTACCTTTTCCAAACTCGATAATCTCCGGACATCTAACTAATCTAAAAATTATAATACCTGCAGCCTCTGTTGTGGACCACGGCGGCTGACGGAGTTACCGCTGTGGTGTTGGTCCGTAAGGCGGTCCACCAACAACTTCTACATCTGGATCTGCGTGCTGGCTAGCACGCTAACCAGCTGTCTACAGTCGTCGGCCACTATAGCCGGCGGCCACTCAGTGCCACATTCCAGTGAACATAATAGTGATATTCCGGTTAGACAAAGATAACGCGAGTTCTTAAAGACCTTATTTAGCCGAACTTAAAGTTGAACCTTTTTTTTATATTTTGTATAAATAGCCCTAATAAATTTGTAACCCTTTTTGTACACTCTTTTCCTCAATAAGTAATATAACAAACTCTGTAGAATATAATACTGTACTGTACAGTAAATGTTCGAAAAAATCATGGCAGTATATCTGAAGACTTATTTACACTTGAATTAACGACCTCGAAACCAATTTTACAACGGCCTATCGAATGTCAGAGTCGGAGAAACTGATAACTCGAGACATAGTAGATGATTTACTAACTCTCCTCCGTCGCCGGTAAGACCTGCGCGACGTAGAGGTCGGCCCCCAATGCCGGCCATGTTAAGGTCTTCGAGACACCCTGCCTCGCGATGGGCCTCCGCTACCAGTAGTGTAGTGCGACGCATGAGGTGGACTAATTCAATCAACGAAAACGTCATGCGCGCCTACTTTGGGGCAACACAAGGGGGGACTAATCATAGTGCGTACCGTACTCGGATGCTTCCTTTGTTTCAGGTACTTGAACCAACTGTTACCCTTTCAGATCAACGTCTATCGGATCAGGTGAGGGCTATCCAACGATTTCAAATGTTAGATAAGCCTACACTTGAGCGGTTACGTCGAGAAGTCTAGTCGAGAGTCGAGCGATCAGTGCAGCTGGGACCCTCATCAGCATGTTAATCTGTTTCAGGTCGGGTAATAATCGCCCAAGGATTATGCGCTTTGTGCACCAAGCATTTTCTGGTACCAATATTAGGGCTCATGATTATATGCAGTGGATCACAGAGCATAGACTTCCTGAAGCAGAACGTTTATTATGCATGGGCAAACTGTATTCGACGGTATAGGCAACGGATAGACAGATTTTATCAGAATCGCATTTTCCAATCTGGTCAAAGGAAGGTATACCGGAATTAGGAGAGATCCAGTCGCTGTTTGATTGACAGTTAACAGCCGAATACTGGCGCCATATTGCAATTCTGGCGAAGTATTTGGTCGGTGCCTGTCAACCATACAGAGGGAGAATGAATGGATGGAGTAAGAAGGGCGTGTGAATCGATAAGACTCATGGAAGCTATAAATATTAGTACTCAGTATGTAAGTTCTACAATCCGTCAAGCACATAATTGGAAAACTCCAGGACCAGACGGATTGCATAAACTTTTGGCTTAAGTAGTTCCGTCATTCACATGCCCTTCGTGCATCACAATTCCAAGACTCCTTAAATTCTGGGTCTCTACCTACTTCCATGACCGGTATTACCTTCTTACTCTATAAGGATGGTAGTACCACGGAAGCAAAAAACTACCGACCCATAACGTTTACCAACGATGTGCAAGCTCCTTACACATCCGTTCTGAAAACTAAATTAATAAGCACATTGATGCACAAAATATTTTGGTTATTGCTCAGAACGGGTATAGGGCTGGGTCCCGTGGTACTAAAGAGCTTCTCCTCATTGATACTACTGTTTGCCAACAGGTCCGTAGGAGATAGTCACAGGACCATAGTATTTTGTCAGCCAAGGGGTGGGGATTCTCTTGGATTTGCTGATCCGATAAATATTGAACGTGAAATCTTCCAGGGCGACAGTCTGAGCCCGGTATGGTTCTGCCTAGCTCTGAACCCACTTAGTACCTTGTTAAGGGACTCAGGGCTGTGTTTTCAACTTCGCAGAGGGGGTGAGGTTATTTCTCACCTACTATACATGTTGCTAGGGGTAACTGAGACTTTCAGCAACGCCATAGATATGGAATTTGGAGTTGACAAATGTGTCGGTCATACATATAAATCAGGGTAGTGTTGTAAATTCCGATAATTTACAACTCTCAGAGACCATGTCCCTCAGATCTTTCTCTTGGTATGTCGGAGTCCTTAGGTATAGCTGATGGGGACATAAAGCAATCGGTGACGGAACGATTCTTTGGTCGCCTGACAAAAGTACTGAAATGTCTTTTGTCAGGTGGAAACAAGGCCTTCAACGATTGAGTTATGCCACTATTAATTCATTGAGGCCCATTATATACTTGTTGCCGTAACGCGCATGGCGGAATTCAACCGTCTGGGCCTCAACGGGTTAATATACACTTTCGGCGTACTAAGGTGAAGTCAGGCTGAGTTAGACGCCCTGGATGGAAAGGTCCGAAAATTGCTAACAACGTATCGCATGCATCGCCCATGATCGTCGGTGATGAGATTATACATCCCACGGAAAGATGGCGGTGCTCACTGCCCAAAACAGCAAAGAAATATGGAAGAGCAAGGAGTTACACGGGAGATTCTACCGAACCCTTAATGTGGCTGATGTAGACTCTCTCGCGTCGGTGGCCTGGCTATGTTTAGGTGACCTCTATGGGGAAACCGAGGGCTTTGTCTGTGCAATTATGGACGAAGTTATCAAGACGAACAACTACCGGAAATATATCCTGAAGGACGGTACGGTCGATATTTGTCGAGCATGCCACCGTTCCGTTGAGTCACTCAGGCATATAGTTTTCGGTTGTTCTCATCTTGCGGCGAGTACTTACATAGACACAATCAAGTAGCTAGTTATTATTCATCAGCAACTTGCTCTTCAATACGGCCTTGTGAGCACCGAGCTACCATATTATAAATATGCACCAGCGCCAGTTCGCGAGAACGGTTGTATCACGCTCTACAAGGACCAATCTATTATCACAGACAGGACTATTGTCGCCAATAGGCCTGATATCGTGGTAATAGACCGAGAGACACGCCGTGTATTTTTCGTTGACGTTACCATTCCTCATGACGAAAACCTCATGAAAGCTGAGAATGAGAAACTTTCTAAGTACTTGGCCTTCGACTTGGCTCACGAGATTGGCCTGGCTACCGAGCTCGTCAAATATATTTAGGTACAATAAACAAAATTCTCAATAACAGTTTGTATATTCTTTCCAAAAAAGTTTCATAAGTTCGACCACAGCTACTAATTCCATAGTTTATATACTCAGTCTGCTAAAAATAAATACATTGTCTGTAAAATACTGTTCGGTAACTTGTATTTTAAAATACATAGTTCTGCCATCAAAGCTCTCAACTTTTTACAAATTAAATCGACATGCTAAACTAGTCCCAAGATTTCACAGTTATAATGCCTAGTAATGTCTAGTTTGAGTGGAGACATTGATGTGAATGAGGCCTTATTCTCGGCCTAGCGAAGGTGCGTAAATAGGGGGAACTAACACGTAAATTTTTTTGTTTTCTCTCTATTTATTAATAATTCCAGGTCGTTTGCTCATTTACGCAACACTTCAGACTTGGCTTGCATATTTCTTTGTGCCTCGTGTACGTCCTTGTGTGTTGTTAGCAGGCATGATCGATATCATCGGAAAATTGATGCACACGATGTTTGCTTAAATATATTTACCATACTACGTGTACGGTAAATATATACATACAGTAAATTTTCGGTAGACCCGATTTTTGAACACTGCACTGATATACGTAGGTTACATAACTCGCCATTTACGCAAACGGCTGTAATATCTATTAATATGATAATTTTTGAAAAAAAATTAATAGAAGACCTTGTTAACCGTTTTGTTCTTATTTGCTGTATGTGTCATAATTCAAAGTTTTGAAAGCTTAGCTAAAGTCAACGAATATTGCCAACACGTGTTTTTTTGTCCATGTAGGTACTCACATACTTCGTTAGTAAATTGTGACTGTGACTGAGTGATACTTCGACCTTTTTGAAATTCCCACTGTTTTTCATGTACATATGTATATCTTCACGCCAGGTCTCTTGCTGGGTAGGTAGAGAGAACCAAGCGCCATAAGACGTGGTCCTTACATACTTCACTCGCTTCTGTAACATTCATAGCTATTTTCATGGACGCTCGCCGGTTCCTGGGGCTCATGGCATCACCTTCTGATAAAACACGACCAATTTGGTCATGGTAGGTAAGTCTCGGTCTTCCTCGGCTCCTACATCCTTCCACTTTTGCATTGTATATCTGTTTCGTCATTCTTTCGTCCTGCATTCTTTCAACATGTCCGAATCAACGGAGCATGCCTTTTCTT
Organism: Pyralis farinalis; assembly: GCA_947507595.1. Lineage (NCBI taxonomy): Eukaryota > Metazoa > Arthropoda > Insecta > Lepidoptera > Pyralidae > Pyralis > Pyralis farinalis. The sequence continues at coordinate 7,831,357 of OX382274.1, forward strand.
ATCTTAAGACCGACACTCTCTTTCAGACCAACTCTTTATCTCACGTCTTCATTACGAACGCTGTCAGCAAGCGTTATGCCACAAATTTTGTGCAACGCTCTTATCTCGACCGCATTTATTCTACTTTCATGCTCTCTCTGCCAAACCCAGCTCTCACTTCCATAAGTTAGCGTTGGGATTAGCACCGCGTTGTGTACAGCGAGCTGTGCGTTCTGGCTTATATTTCGGCTGCCTAGAAGTTTACCCAACGCTCCGTTCACCCAATTCCCTGCACTTACTCGTCTCTCCGCATCAGCGGTATACCTTCCATTGCTGCTAAAAGCACTTCCAAGATATACAATCTAATTCACTTGCTCCAACACTACATCATCAACCGTAATCCTAGTGTTCGTTCTGGCTGTCTCTCTTTCAAATACCATTATCTTGGTTTTCTTCGCATTCAATTGTAAGGATTTCTTCATACAATCATTGTTTTTCATTTATGATTTTATTATATATTTGTTAAATACTTTTTTACTATATGACGGAAATACTTCTCAATTACTTTATCGATGCATGTCAGTATAGTGATAGTGCGGTAGTTATTCGTTCACATGTATCTGCCTCGTTTATGTATTGGTCTTATTATATCTATTTTTAACATCTCAAGGTAACTCTCTGTAATGATACACGTTAGGTTTGATTTTTCGTTTTAGTAGTTGGTGGTATGTTTATGAGATGAATTTTGTATTTAAATTATATTTTAAAAAGAACGTTTTACAGAGATGTTTATAATCACTCTTTACCGCACAGTGCCCTCTCGTGGATGAAATTAGACATCGTAATAGTAAAACAGATAAAGTTTGTTAAAACACTACAAAAACTGTAATGACGTTGTTTCAGCGATTAGCGCGTTTACACAAGTAAACTCTTCCGCTTTATATATTAGTCTAGATTTAGTTGAAGTTTGTTATTGGAAGTATGAACTTATATATATTTGGTGGCTTGGTGGTTATATACTGGTGGCTTGGTGAGTAGGCGCAAGAAGTACACACTTAAAAGTTGCTCTGTACATTTTAATTAAATAAAATTAAAGTGATTATTATATTTACTTACAAGTGGTATATAATGTATTGATACATGTCAAATTAAGCCGTCAGCTATAAATCAACACTCCTTTAGATATTTCTTCAGGCAAAAAATTGTAAAACATAATCAACACACAATAATGGATAACCTTTCTCAGCTTAAAAAGAACATGGATGATATGACGCAAATGTTTACTTTGAAGATGGCCTCATTTGAGGATTCCTTGAGTGGCAACGGTCAGTCTAGTGATGTGGCATCCCTGGCGAGGGAGTTCAGCAATTTCAAAAGTTTTATTTGGAAAGCAGTCTCAGCCCTTACGTCTCAATTGGATCTGGTATTAGCCACTTTGGATAGCTTTGAGATGAAGTCTCGTTCGTGTGTGCTGTTGCTGCATGGTGTGGCCGAGGTGGATGATGACAACTCCAAGGAGGTGATATTGAAACTTTGTCACAAAACACTTAATGTAAACATGGACACATCTTCTCTGTCTGCATGTCATCGCTTGGGGAAGCGCAGAATGGCCAACAAGCCGCGCCCAGTACCTGTGCGATTTTGCAACCAAGAATTGCGTGATCAAGTCTGGAATGCGAAAAAGCACATGAAGGGCAGTGGCCTAACATTTTCAGAATTCTTAACTAGTAGTAGACATGAGGTATTTGTTGAGGCCCGCAAAATGTTAGGCGTGAAGGGATGCTGGACCAGCGGTGGCAAGATTGTAATTGTGTGTCCTGATGGTTCCCGTCGTAAGATTACTTCGATGGCGGAATTCTTATCATTCAAGACGAACGTGCACAACACTGGAGGTACTGCGACACCTGTACTTTCCCCCATCCCTGTACCCCATGTTAAACCAATTGCCGCTGAAACACAATTTACTAACAAGATGCGCTTTTCCAGAGCCCAAGTTAAGGCGAAAAAGTAATGTTTATTGTACAGTGTGTACCATGTTTGTCATAAGGTTGGTAATGTTTGCACATAGTTGTTATCTCTGTGATTACCGCGTAGTTTCTAATATTCTATAGGCCCTCAATAGTTTGTAGGGTAATCACATTATTACTATATTTGCACGGAGTTACCACTAAATTAATAAAATATAAATTTACAATTAGTACATTTGTTGCCAGTGTTATCACTGACATTTTAAATTATTGCTATTTTAAGATGGCACTATTAGAGCGCTTATTTTTTTCTTCATGCAGTTGTGGCAGGCAGTTTCAACTTCAGAGTTAATCTGTTTCTACATTGATTGTTTTTTTTTGTCGTTTATCTACATGGTTCACATAATCTATAAATACTCGTAGGTTAAATCTTTCTCCATGATAATATCTAACTAATTTTCTTGTTTAAATATGTAAATACTTGTTCTTTTTTTTGTTTGGTAGAAAACTTCATAGCTGCCGGCGAATGCTTGAGGGTAATTTCAAGGTAGTACCATTGACATACATTATTATTACTTTTTATTAATACAATACACAGTTGCTTTCGCGTTCTTGGGAAATACCTATTTATTTCAATTAATTTAATGTCGGATGTATTGTCGGATACTTCAGATTCAGAATACTTTTCCTTTTCTTCATCTTCCTCTCAAAGTTTTACTACTGATGGGAGTGCCGTTTCAGATAATCATTCACTTAGAGCATCTTTGGATGTTACGTTTACATCTCTAGCAAAAAATTTTAACGTCGTTCATGTAAATGCTCAAAGCATTCCTTCCCATTATGCTGATTTACTTGCTGCCTATGCTTCTAGTAATATTCATGCCGTACTTGTTTCCGAGACATTCCTAAAACCCTCTCTCCCCTCCACATTATATCCATTACCAGGTTTTAAGTTAATCCGGAATGATCGTACCTGTGTGAGAACAACACAAGATGGTGTGTCAAGAATGGTGGGTTACGGTGGCGTAGGTATTTACCTCCGCAGTGACATTTCTTATGAATTGTTATCCCAATCCCCTCCAGTCTTCTAATCTCCAGAACACTTATTCCTTCAGATAACACTTCATCATTCTAGGGTCTTGTTAGGTGTCTATTACAATCCGTCCCTTCATATTAATTATTTCAACTCGTTTGAAACGCTCTTGGATGAATTTGAGAAGCTCAATGCCAGCGGCAATATAGATTCCAGTTCTTTAAACAAGCATTTCTGTGCTTCGCCCGTCATTCTGGATCCCATTAGAAAGTCGTCCACTTTATCGCTACTAAATGCGGCAACACCACATTCCACTGCTTTGTTCGAACTTGGTGAGATTACATCAGATGAAGTTATTAAATAACATATTTAATTGCTTTCTTACTTCTGGAGTCTTTCCATCAATATGGAAAGACGCCCATGTAATTCCACTTCCCAAAAATCCGAAGCCTTCTTCTTTCTCAGACTTTCGTCCTATATCTATTTTGCCTTTTCTTTCTAAGGTGTTGGAGCACTTTGTGCATCAGCGCCTAACTACTCACCTCCGAAAACATAATCTCCTGAGTGAAAATCAGTCCGGATTTCGTCCAGGACACAGTACTGTCTCAGCGCTTGTCAGAGTTACCGATGACATTAGATATAATACCGAAAATCAGAAATTAACTCTATTGGTTTTACTTGATTTTACAAGCGCTTTTAACTCCGTCCGTTTTGACATTATGCTGGCTAAATTACGTGCCCTAAATCCTTCACCAATAGCTTTGGCGTGGCTTAAGTCATATTTAACTGGTCGCCGGCAAATTGTTAAAATTGATGACTCTAGATCGGACTGGTGCAAGCTTATGGCTGGAGTACCTCAGGGGGGAGTGTTGTCTCCTATTCTTTTTTCTATCTTCATCAATGATATTACTTCTAATCTTCTCTCTTCGTATCATCTTTACGCAGATGATCTTCAGATCTATACGGCTGCTTCGATAGATTTCAGCAGTACTGTAAATGATATTAATAAGGATCTCTCTGCGATTGCCCAATGGACTAATAACTTCGGGTTGAAAATTAACCCTTCTAAATCAAAGGCAATAATTATTGGAAGCCCCTATTACATCTCCCGGTTATCAAATGGCATGTACCCAAATGTTATTTTTTGTGACAATGTCATTACATATTCCTCGACAGTTAAAAATCTGGGTATTGTCTTTGATCAAACTTTGTCCTGGGCTCCTCAGATCAGTGAAGTCAGCCGTAAGATCTACTCTTCGCTACATTCCTTGAGAAGGCTTCAAAACTTCCTGCCTGTCAGTATCAAAACCTTGTTGGTAAATTCCCTCCTTCTCCCTCTACTAGATTATGGAGATGTGGTGTATTTGGATCCTACGGAAGACCTTTTGGACTAATTAGAACGTATTCATAATATGTGCATTAGATATGTTTTTGGTCTACGGAAATTCGATCATATTTCTGAATATCGCAAAAAGCCTAATCTGTTACCCATTAGGCTCCGTAGAAATCTTCATACCCTATCTTTTCTTTTCCATATACTTTTTAGTCCTACGGCTCCAAAATATCTCCACGAGTGTTTCAAGTTTCGTGTAATGGATACCCGACTTCGACCTAGAAACGATCTATTTTTAGAAATCCCTGCCCATAATTCCCAATGTTTTTCCAAATCCTTTACGGTTCAAGCCGTACGTCTCTGGAACGCACTCCCAACCAGTGTGAAGTTATCCCAATCTTATAACTCCTTTAAATCACAAGTGAAGAAACATTACGACTCTATTTCTGATATTTAAATTAGCATTTACTTTTTAACGCGTATATGTACTGTGTGTTTGGGTATTTTGTGTTGAACGTGAAGTGTGTATTGTGCGTAAATTGCACCAAACCTATTAATTGAATTCCTTTTCAAGCATTCATGGTTGACTGGAAGAGATCCCTATTGGGATAAGTTTTTTTTTTTATTATTATTGTTATGTATTTTGAATGTTAAATTATACAATAAAGTTTTATAAACAAACAAACAAACTTATTACATTAATTTATTATATAATTATAGTTGGTCAAACAGAGTTGGTCTAAAAGCCATGGGTGTTAAGAGCCACGCTTCGTTGATTCGAACATGACGAAGGAAAACGAAAAGGACCAAGATGACCAAATTGTCGTTTTATATATCAGAGGGCGATGTCAGGAATATTAGTAATCGGCGAACCTGTCCGAAATGATTCATAAGTAAGAACCAAGTAGGTGTGTGAGGACCGTGTCATGTGGCGTTCGGGTGTTGCAGCCTGTCCCGCTAAGGATATGGTGTGAAGATACAGATGTTTATTTTTTCTGTTACTAATGATTATGTTATCTATACTAATATTATAAAGAGGTAAAGTTTGTGGTTGAGGGGGTAATCACTGGATCTACTGAACCGATTTTGAAAATTCTTTTACCAATAGAAAGCCACGTTATTTGTGAATGTCATAGGCTATGTATTAACCCGAAAAATGAAAAGACTTGAGAAAAAACGGTCGAACGAAAACGGTTCTTACCAACGATGGCTTAACGATGAGCGATATATGATTGAATTCTAGAGAAAAGTTGTAGAGTGTATAATGCCTACAAAAAAGTCAGCAGCAGCATATGTCTAACTTTTATATTTAAGGCACAAGAAATATTTTTTTTATATTAAAAAAAATAATAGGTCATGTTTATTGGTCATATTATTAACAATTATGAATTCTTATCAAAATAAGTAAATTTATCCTCTCAAGTGTTTAAAACAAAAGACTTTTCCCTTTTACTGCATGTAATTTGGACAAATGGTTAAACAGATAATACTCGCACGACAAAGGTATGGAGCCGCGACCGTGTGGTAATCTATTGGGTGATACTCGTATTTCTATTAGACGGGTTTTTTCATATACAACACGTCAATCTTGTTATTTAGAAATAAATTGCTTTATCACCAAGGAAATTTTATTTATATATATTCTTTATTGCATATAACAGTGTTAAACATAGTAAGAAAATAGTAGTTATTAAACATAGTAAGAAAAGAAAAGTGTTAAACATAGTAAGAAAATAGTAGTATTTAGATAAAATTCATTTTTTACAGTATGTTTTTGGTTGCATAGTTAGAGATAATTTAAAATATCATATACGGGATTTTTTTTTATTAATGTTCGGCCAACGCGACGTCGCACGATGGCTTAGCGTCGGTCGCTGTGACCTTTTTTGTTTTTCAATAGAATGTTCTTATAAAAATTACTTCCAACATAACTATTTCCATCAAAATTGCTAATTAGAACTACTGTTTGATTGTTACAAACAATCGGATTGTTCTGAATAAATAACGTCAGTATGCCTTAAAAAAATCACAACTATCTAGACATACATCCCAGACAAGAGCGGCTATAGTACGCCGAACGGGAGAGACTTCCTCTGAGCATGCACAGCGCCTTGCGAGTGAAAGATAATACAGATCGCAAGCGTTTAGCACTGAAAGGTCTCAGCGACTGGCTAACCATGGACAGAATATGTCAAAAATACGCGATAGGAACGTTCGCAGAGGCTTACTGCTGCGACACAGAGACAACGAACATCTAGAATACGCAATCGAAGTGCACGTCACAGTAATAGATAAGCTTTCAATTATGATCCCAACATCGATTATGCTAAGCAGAGCGCAGTAACAATTGGAGCAATTGGAGTAAACGTCGGGAAATAAATCAGCACTCAGTACTAATCGAACCACACTCATAATTTCATCACAAGTAAAAGGTTTACCGCCCAACGAAGTGGGCACGGGTCAGCTGGTAATAAATAAACAATGATCGCAGTCTACGTCTCCGTATAGGATATCGAATATACAAAGGAGCTCGATGACGTAAATGTGGCTTTTGTTATTTTTCTTTTTTATTTTAATTATATGTTTTTATTTTTTTATAGAATGTCGGGATGCATTCAAGTATACGGCCCTCCTGATGTAATGTATCGTTCAATTACTACACCCGCTGCTAAAACTTAGGAGCTTACTGGTAAACTCACTCACTCGCAGGAACACAATAAGTGACTTCCTTAGTTTGCATATTGTGACAAACATGCTCAATATTTAAAAAACTCTTATACGCGCCAGTGTAATCGGGCATGCACGATAAGCAGAATCTACCTAATCATAGGGCACGTGATTTTTTTTTTATATACAACATCGGGCAGCGTACAGCCCACCTGATGTAAAGCGGTCACCGTAGCCTATAAACGCTTACAATACATTGAGTATTACTCGCGCGATACCAACTCTGCTGCTAACATAGCAACTCACAGGAGCTTACTGGTAAACTCACTCACACGCAGGAAAACAACAACCCTCTAGGGAGTCGTTAAATAATTAATTATTAATCCGTCGATCCCCACTGTTTTCAATCGATCCTCCTCAGTCCTTAAGCAAAAACTCGACTGGGGAAGTACCTCCACCTCACAGAAAACCACATGCAAATAATGAATATGACGAGCTCGGTGGCGCAGTGGTGAAACGCGCTGTTACGCTACTTTGACACCAACGCTCGTGGGTTCGATTCCCACACAGTACAAATATTTGTGTGCATGAACATGTCTGTTTGTCTTGGTCTGGGTATTTTCTATGTATAATAAGTATGTATTTACAAAAAAAATGTATTTACGTATGTTGAATTAAACAATTTTTAACGGAAGTATCGCGTATTTTATTTATTTTGTTGAACCTGACGTTTCGAACGCTTTGCAGCGTCCGTGGTCGCAGGAAGACTACGCACGAAGAATACGCGATACTTCCGTTAAAAATTGTTTAATTCAATGTGTAACAATCGCGAAAACCTAAGACAATAGTATTTACGTATGTTTATCAGTTGTCTAGTACCCATAACACAAGCTTCGCTTACTTTGGGGCTAGGTGGCGCTGTGTAATTTGTCCGACAATATTTATTTATTTATAAATAGATTTTATTAAAAACCTCTTCTTTACAATAATAATACAGTTTTTATTCCAAATACATATTTATCACGATATTGACGAGGTCGTTGGCGGAGTGGTTAATAACGCTACTTTGACACCAATGCCATGGGTTCGATTCCCATATATTTGTGTGCATATATTTGTGTGCATAAACATAACAGACCAAGGTCTGGATGTTTAAAGAGAGGTGGGTACGTTTAAGGAACCCGTCTGTGGAAGTACTTCCCCTTATAGAATACCGCAGTCAAATAACAACTCCCTGGGCGATATCCTCATATGAGTGAGTGAGGTTGTCAGTAAGCTCCCAAGGAGTTGCTGTGCTAACAGCAAAGGTGGCATCGCGCGAACGATACTTTAACTGTTACAAGTGTTCATAGGCTAGAGTAACCGCTTTACATCAGGTGGACCGTATGCTTGTATACCTCTCGTCGTCGTATATAAAATATCATAAGAAACATGATTATGCAAAGGTGTGTTATGTTTTGGTCCTAGATCCGTATTAAAGCGTGCAGCCGATTGCCACGAATTTGTACAGATTGTATGTGTCGTCGGAGGACCTAAGGAAGAAAATACCAGCCTATTGATTGGCTGGTCCCTGATTCAAATCATGTATGGGCATGTAACACTACGACGAGCTCGGTGGCTCAGTCGTGAATGACGCGACTTTGACACCAACGCTCGTGGCTTCGATTCCCACACAAGGCAAACATTTGTGTGCATGAACATGTCTGTTTGTCTTGGTCTGGGTATTTTCTATGTATAATAAGTATGTATTTACAAAAAAAAATGTATTTACGTATGTTTATCAGTTGTGTAGTACCCATAACACAAGCTTCGCTTACTTTGGGGCTAGATGGCGCTGTGTAATTTGTCCGACAATATTTATTTATTTATTTATTATTTACTAAATTTGTGTTCTCAGATGTATGTACGGTAGACGTCAATACAGTACCGACTGAGATAGCTATATTCTATCTACACAGCAACGAATGAATAATATCTATAATTTCACTAATTCATTTACCGATAGATTGGTCAAATGCCAAAAAGTAATTGAAATTTATCGCCACACTCGGGAGTCCGTGGTTCAAATCTCAGCTTAGCAGTCAAACTTTATTGGAATATTTGGTTGTTTTCTATTTTGTGAAATCGTTAAATGAATGATCAACCCATATTATTTAATAGGAAACTAAACCGTCGTGTCACCGAGCAGTCAACGGTAACCGATTAGCTGAGACTTGATAATAGCCACTGTACTCTTGAGTAATGTAATTATCTCTTAATGGTATCACTAGAGAGGCTTATCTTATTACCATTAAAAATAATCCATCAGTCAAATAGGAACCTTATATTAACACAAAAAAAGCTTTTTGACGAGCTCGGTGGCGCAGTGGTGAAACGCGCTGTTACGCTACTGTGACACCAACGCTCGTGGGTTCGATTCCCACACAGTACAAACATTTGTGTGCATGAACATGTCTGTTTGTATTGGTCTGGGTATTTTCTACAATAAATAATAAATAAATAAATATTGTCTGACAAATTACACAGCGCTATCTAGCCCCAAAGTAAGCGAAGCTTGTGTTATGGGTCCTAGACAACTGATAAACATACGTAAACACATTTTTTTTTTGTAAATACATACTTATTATAAATAGAAAATACTCAGACCAAGACAAACACATATGTATAACTAGCTGCTGCCCGCGGCTTCGCCCGCGTGGAGTCAAATAACGTAGCCTATGTGTTAATCCAGATCATAATCTATCTACGTGCCAAATTTCATTCAAATCCGTTCAGCCATTTAAGCGTGAAAGAGCAACAAACGTCCATACATACAAACTTTCGCATTTATAATATTAGTAGGATAAGTATGTACGAGTATTTACAAAAAAAAAATGTATTTACGTATGTTTATCAGTTGTCTAGTACCCATAACACAAGCTTCGCTTACTTTGGGGCTAGATGACGCTGTGTAATTTGTCTGGCAATATTTATTTACTTATTTTAAGTCTGATTTTGGGTCTGGGAACGTGCCTTCCAGGGCCGTTTGAGTGGTTAGTAAAATGAGAAAATGAGTTAAGTAGGTTAGGTCGATACGAAGATATTTTGTATTTGTCGTTACTATAGTCTTAGGTTTTCGCGATTGTTACACATTGAATTTAAATAATTTTTAACGGAAGTATCGCGTGTTTTATTTATTTTGTTGAACCTGACGTTTCGAATGCTTTGCAGCATCCGTGGTCGCAGGAAAAATAAAACACACGATACTTCCGTTAAAAATTGTTTAAATTCATTCATTCATTTGTCGTTACTAGTTCGCTAGTGAGAGTGGTTGCCGATTGTAATTCTTTAGGTTCTGTTTCAAATATGCAGCCTAATATATAATTTGACGAGCTCGATAGTGCAGTGGTGAAACGCGCTGTTACGCTACTTTGATACCGACGCTCATGGGTTCGATTCCCACACAGTACAAACATTTGTGTACATGAACATGTCTGTTTGTCTTGGTCTGGGTATTTTCTATATATAATAAGTATGTATTTACAAAAAAAATGTATTTACGTATGTTTATCAGTTGTCTAGTATCCATAACACAAGCTTCGCTTACTTTGGGGCTAGATGGCGCTGTGTAATTTGTCCGACAATATTTATTATTATTATATTAATTATAGATGTGTAAGATAGAACACGCAGTATTCCGTTGCATAATATGCGATATAATATCTCAAATTAGCAATTAGACGTGTTGTGCTGTAAGTATTTTCATAGTTTTGGTGTATATAATGTATATTGATAATAATAATTTATAATAAATAAATAAAAAATAACAAGTTATGCCTCGTAGCTATGAAATGATTAACGTATAGCTTTTTTGATTAGTATCTTTAATAAGTTTATGTTAATTTGGTTTTAGTGGATTAACTGTCTTATCAATGAGTCACAGAGGAGATTTATGTGTCGAAAATTTGATAACAATGGCCTCTCGGCGGCTTCTGAGTTTGTGAATTTGTTTGACACCTCGGTATCTACCATTCGTGGAGCCTTGCACAGGGAGGGCTTGCATCGTAGAAACCCAGCCAAAAAACCCTATTCGACTTACTTTCATTAGCAAAGCGTTTATTAAATAATAACTTTAGAGTGAAGAAAATGTTAGTCATTCTATCTATCTATCTATAACTTCACGCCAAATCCCTTACGGGGTAGGCAGAGAGAACCGAGCGCCACGCGACTCGATCCTTACATACCTCACTCGCTTCTTTCACATTCATTGCTCTTTTCATGCACGCTCGCCGGTTTCTAGGGCTCCTGACATCACCTTCTGATAGAACACGACCAATCTGATCATGATAGGTAAGTCTTGGCCTTCCTCGGCTCCTACATCCTTCCACTTTTGCATATTATGTTAGTCATTAATATCTTATTCAGGTATTTAAAAATTAATTTAATGTAAAATTATATGCGATTGTTCAATATAAAATATACATTTCGTTACATTTTAATACATATTGGTTTTTTTTTTTTTTATATTGGCTCAGCATAGTGGCTCCTCTTTGCCTGTTGGTAAGCGAAAAGGGAAGCCCAAATTGCAGCGGCAACTGACAAAGGACTACGGTGTCCTGTCAGTTGACGCTACCATGCTGGCCCGCAAGGTGCTTCTTCACGCTTCGTTTGAAGGATCCCATGTTGTAGGAAGGAGGAAACACATGTGCAGGCAAGGCGTTCCACTTTTTAATAGTTCGACAGAAATAGGAGTTGCCGAACTTTTTAGTACGAGAACAAATGTCCTCAACAGTGGAATGATGACATCGCAAGCCTGCACGTGTGGTTCTATGACGGAAGGGAGAGGGTGGGATAAGGGAAAATAGTTCTTCGGAGCACTCACCATGGTACAGGCGGTAAATGTACTTAGGGAGCCTATGTCCCTACGAAGTTGCAGAGGTTCTAGGTATTTTGTGACCTCTTCGTCGTCGATTATGCGGATAGCCCATCGCTGCAACCTATCGAGAGCCTCGAGAAGATACTGTGCGGAGCCGTCCCAGAGATGCGAGCAATACACCACGCAGGCCCGAACTTGAGTCTTATAAAGAAGACAAAGTTGGTCCGGCGTGAAGAACCGGCGCACCCTGTTCATGAGATACTGGAATCTCAAGAAATCCCTTAGTCGCCTCTTACGACACCCAGGGGAAGAAAGGAGGCGGTGATTTTTAGTATTCTTTCTCCGTCACCGCACGGATAAGTATATAGTGGATGCCACGTAGAAGGTAGAAGGGGAGGTAGAACATAGGTAACGTATTATTTTTTGTGATATAAATTATACTCTAACCCCGCCACCAATGCCGAATTATAAATATCATAAATTTTATTGTTCTAAGGTTTAACTTCAATTTATCTTTTCGTGGGGGTCATGTCCAGAAGCGTGCTCGTTCGTGACTCCTGCCAATCAATCGATTGCAATTCTGGACCAAGAGCGCACCGACGTGCGGAGTAGGGCGTCCACGGAGGCGACGCGCACCGATTCGCCCCCGTCGGCGCGAATATAGCTGCATGCGGCGATGGGGGCCGCCACCCACCATGCAGCGCCAATTCCGGCGGGACGAGGGGAGCCGAGTGCCGCATAGGCACGTGGAATGTGAGAGGTGGATTGAATGATAAGATGAACGAACTGATAGACGTAATGAATGATAGACGTTTGGATGCTTTGTGTGTGACAGAGACTAAGGGAGACGCAAGGGGAGTGACACCGATAATCTGCCCGATGGGATGATGGCCCTATGGTCTGGGGTAGACTGGGACGATCATGCCAGTGCTGGTGTAGGTGTCGCACTCTCCTCTCGCTTAGCCACTGGTGTAAGAGATTACTGTTCGGTAGGCCCTAGACTTCTCTGGGTTCGTATTAAACTAGGCATCACTCGAGTATTTCTGGTTGCAGCATACGCTCCCGTTAGCTCAGCGTGTGCTCAAGAACTAGAGAAGTTTTGGAGGGATGTCCTGGACTTAGCTGAAGGAAATGAAAGAATGATTATATGTGGAGATTTAATTGGATGGGTAGGGACCAAGCGATACCGCTATGAAGCTGTTCTTGGTCCGTATAGAGATAAGAGAGTGAACGAAGCAGGTAAGTCAATACTAGATTTATGTATGGAACGAAACCTCCTCGTGTCGAATACTTTATTCCATCATAAGGATATTCACACGTATACATGGAGAATGAATGGCCAAAAAAGTGTGATTGATTTGATTTTAATAGATAGACGTCTCCGAAATTTTCTAATGGATACAAGAGCCTTTAGAGGCCCCACTCTTGAGATGGACCACTACCTGGTGGTAAGCCGGTTTGTGGGTCTTTTTAGGAAGTGGAGGCACTGGCGAGTGCGTCTCCCTTTCGGAGATTATGAAAGGATAAGGAGTGAAAAAGTGTAAGGAGAACGTATGTGCATCAGCTGGTAAGTGAAAGAGTTGCAAATGCAAGCCTGTCCGACTCAGATGTGGATGATTATTGGAAAGTTTTGAAAGAAAGTATGGTGGATAGTGCAAAAGATGCATGTGGATGCGCAAAGAGGCATAAAACAGAGAAAGGAGATGCTTGGTGGGATGCGGAGGTTGAATCCTCCGTAGCAACATGGTTGGATCGGGACATCAGGGTCCTTAGGGTCGTAGGAATTTAAGGCCGTATTGCTGAGATATTTAGGCACTAAAACACTACGTTTTGGTGAGTGAGGGTGCGTTCATGCATAATCAAATGGTTTATTGCTTTGTGATCATAGCCAAATGACAATTCTAAGGGGGCTTGTTGTATTCCTACGAAGTAATGAGATTTATAATAAGCTAAGCTGGCGTGCTAAGAGCGGGGTTGTAAAGCCCGACCGAGCAATGCTCCTTGTCTTAACGGTCATTAGCTAAGGTAAATGTTAGTCCATCGTGAACAAAACCTATGTAGGAATATGACCTCCAGGTCAACGGAAAATCCCATATCGTTAGAATGTAAGGCATAAACGGGACATAAACGACCGTATCTTTACATTGCATTGACTTAAAAGTTAGATTTTCACTGCTAGAATTGACTGGAGTAAATACTACATTAAGTAAATACGACATTAGTTTAAACTTGACATCTCCGCGGATAACGAAGTGATCCTATAAGGGTTCTATTGACGTGATAACGTCTTATAAATCGATCAACGCCGGCAGCACGCACGAAAAAGTGTCTCGTTCCGCCTGTGCAAGCGAGAGCGCGGAACACGAGATAGAGAGGCACGATCGGCCTAAGCGTTCGGCTTGTGACGTATCTATCTCACTTCCACTCCATCGGCCAATGCGTCCGAGTAGAAGAGAGACAGCGGCAGCACACAACATACACGTGAACTGTTTTGTCAACTGTTGAATGTTTTCTTATCGTCCGTAAACCGACTGTACACACAACCAATTTCTTTTTTCCTGTTGAGGCACGAAACCTTAAATAAATGCAAGCGAACCAGTAAAAAAATACTTACATATCCGTAGAAGTCACGCGTCAATTTACTGAAATCCATTGATATCATTTGAAATCCTTTAACAAAATTCGGGTCGGATGCAAAAATATCACTTCTGCGTACAATCGTATCATTGTCTCCGGTGGTCTTTTCGTACATAAATATAGTAACACGATCATCTGAAGAGGTGTTATTCATATAAAGATTTGCTTCCAGTACACCTGGCACCACCTTGAAATTAGAAGACGAAATGCAACTCAACACTTCTTTCGGAGACAAGGCGTATTTACTTCCTTCGTTTTCCAAAACGTCCCAAGCGGGGAATCCGTTGCACGCATGTTCGTCATTGCTAAAACTCAACACTAGATGTATATCGTTAAATTGTTCAAAACGGCACTGTTTTATATATAATAATAACAGTAAAAAAATAATTATTTTGCACATGTTACATTTTTATTTTCTAATACGCATTATGGCAACCATTTCTTTGAACTGCTCCAAGGCATATGCATAATACTGTTATTTTCTATCTTATCAATGAACTTGTTGGCGTTGATTGCAATTCGCACGACTATTATATACTTAAATATAAATCTTCATAATTATCAGATTCTACGTATAAACCAATAAGGTATTAATATATTGTTAATAATCATATTCTTATCAAATTTGTTTTTTTTTTAATTTGATAGTATTATAAACAAATTTGTTTTAAGTTATGGAATATTTTTTAACTTAAAAGGGATTAAATGTGCGTGTGCAATTTTCTACGTTTATAATATCCTAATTAGTTAAAAATAAAAGATTCACATTTCGATTAGCAAAATTTTGCATACTAAAATGAGATTTATTCTTTGACACTCTGTTTTAAAATTGAACAAACATTAATTAACTCGTTTTTAATAAATCGAGTTATTTTTTCGTCAATAATCAAAATACGCACTCCTAATTTTTTTATTACTTTCTATTGTGTGTATGAATTATTTATTAATAATTAGCTAAAAAAGTATTGTATTTAGTTTGTGTTTAAGAAATAAGCGCAAATATTGAAATAAATCCTGCACTTTATGAAGTCTGGCTATATCGTGACCTGTCAGAACCCATTATATACGTTTTCCCATACATTTCGACGGGCGACGAGCTCAGTGGCTCGATTCCCACACTGGACAAATATTTGTGTGCATGGTCTGGGTATTTTCTATGTATAATAAGTATGTATTTATAAAAAAAATGTATTTACGTATGTTTAAAAGTTGTCTAGTACTCATAACACAAGCTTCGCTTACTTTGGTGCTGTCTGGCGCTGTGTAATTTGTTCGGCAATACTTCTTTATTTATAAAAAAAGGTACATTAATAGTGTATTATTACTTGTCTGTATATTCTATCGATAATGCAAAAGGCAGTGTTCTGAATTGTTCGATGTGATACCCACAGCGTCTTTTTACAACCTCACCGCTCGCCAACGGCGGGGAGTTCACACTCATATACGAGAAGCACAATAGTTACGTACTGTGCGGTTCCAAAGAACTTTTCTTCCGAGAACTCATGGGGTTCTTCTAGAAAGGTATGAAAGGGTTTTTACAGGGTCGGCAATGCATGAGTCACATATTTAGTGTTGAAAATACGGTAACTACTTACCATTAGGCGGACTATCTGCTTGTTTTCCACATAAGTGATATAAAAAAAACAAACTTTTAATTATCTACACCTGCTTTATGTTTGGGACAGATCATAGATATCGAATTAAACTAATTCTAATTGTGGAATCGATTTTAAACTTGGAAAATGTACGCAATACCAATTATACTCGTATTACAATAATTTGATTCTATCGAGCTGATAACTGAACCATGACCCTGGAACTTCGCAATGGCTTCCAGTACCTAACCCTTTCGAGCTAGGGATTGTTTCGACGTGTCGAAGAGGTATAATAAATAAATAACAAATAAAAATAAAATTTACTTTATTTGCTTTCGACTAAAGTTAAAACTTAAGACTAGTTGTTGGAGCCTCCTTTTAGGGAAAAATATGCCTGTGCCAATAAAATCCATTCTTCTTATCTACGGTTGTATATGTATTTTGTGGTTTAAATTAATTAATATATATAATTTATTTACACATCCAATTTATTTTAAGTGAGGTGGGACACATCAAAGCAGCTCGTCTGGGAAAGTACTCTACGTTACAGAAAAACGCAACCAAATAACAACTCCCTGTAGGGTTTTTGTGTTCCTACGTGTGAGTGAGGTCACCAGTAAGCTCCTAAGGAGTTGCTGACCTAAACTAAGGTATTTGGATGGTGGGGATCTGAGGACAGTCGCTCCATGTCAAAATCAGTGTCTTCAGAGAGGTAGGGCGCATCTAAGTAGCCCGTCTGGGGAAGTACTTCCACCTCACACACAGAAAACCGTAGTCAAATAACAACTCCCTAGAGGGTTATTTTCCTGCGTGTGAGCGAGGTCACCAATAAGCTCCTAAGGAGTTGCTGTGCTAGCAGCGGTGGTAGCATCGCGCGAGTGACACTTAATGTTTTGAAAGCGTTCATAGGCTGTGGTAACCGCTTTACATCAAATCTAGTCCCAGCCATAGGAATCTGTACCACAGATCTGTTTCTTCTACGTGCTTAATATACGTATAATATAGAAGCGTTCTGTATTTGACTTGACTGACTCGACTGAATTCGCTACCTAAGCTTGAGGATTTGACGAAGTTTTTTTTTGATACTACGACGGCAGGCATACAAGCATACGGCCCACCGGATGGAAAGCGGTTACCATAGCCTATTAACGCTTTCAATATATTAAGTATCACTCGCGCGATGTCACCTCTGTTGCTAGCACAGCAACTCCTTAGGAGCTTATTGGTGACCTCGCTCACACGCATTAAAACAACCCTCAAGGGAGTTGTTATTTTTATGGTTTTCTGTGAGGTGGAAGTACTTTCCCAGACGGGCTGCTTAGATGCGCCCTACCTCCCTTAAGATACTGATTTTGATATGGAGCGACTGTCCTCAAATCCCCACTATCCAAATACCTTGGTTTAGGTCACTTGTCTTTCGGAATATAATGTCTTGACATAAAGCTTAAATAAGAATTTATTGCCACATCCGGATTCGAACCAGTAACTAATCCGTTAACAGGCAGATTCTTTATCTACCAGGCCATTACTGCACAAAAGATAATGGCGAATAAATTAATTTTAGTTTTGCGACACAAAATTAAAATCAGTTAAATGTGCCAGTGAAAACTCACACACGAACATCAAAAAAATGGGAACAATACGTTTCTTGTACGGGGAACTTCCTTACTAACTTTATTTCGTTGTTATTGTTACTAATTATAGATGTGTGGTAATGCACACTCTGTGAAAATTTTAAAAACTCTATCTATTATGATTCAAGAGATACAGCCGTGGATAGACGGACAAACAACGGATTAATATGGTACCATAAGTACTTTAACAAGCTTGGTGGCACAGTGGCTCTTCGGCACTAACGCTTGTGGATACGATTCCCACACACGACAAACATTTGTGTGTTAGAGACAACGTTTAGAGAAAGAAGAGTGTGCCGGTGGCTTTTATTAGTTAATTTCATAGCTAAATTAGGCCATTTACACAACGTCGGGAGGTATACAAGCATACCACCCACTTGATGCAAAACGGTTACCGTAGTCTATGAACGCTTGTAATACATTAAATATTACTCGCGCGATGCCACCTCCGCTACTTACACAACAACTCCTTAGGAGCTTACCTATCTAGTGACCTCACTCACACGCAGGAACACAATAATCCTCTAGGGAGTTGTTATTTGGCTGAGTTTTTCTGGGGAGTGGAGATACATCCAAAGATGGGCTGCTTTGATGCGCTCTACCCATCTTAAAATACCCAGGTTCAGACAAACAGACATGTCCATGCACACAAATGTTTATCTTGTGTGGAAAACGAACCCACTAGCGTTGGTGGCAAAGTCGCGTCATTTACGACTGCGCCACCGGGCTCATCGAAATTCCAAGCACGAGCGTACAAACAAAAAAAAAATATTCTTAATTTTATAAAAGTTAACTCTTGAAACTTGGACTGCATCTAATATTCTCTATTTAATACTACTTGCAATAGATTAGGATGTGACTTTTAATTAAAAATAGATTGCTACATATATTATCCGGCACTGGTAATTATCACCGGTATCATTAAAAAGGTTATAATCTGATACCTAACATTTATTACACTCGATATCTATAGATAAACGTATTTGCTGTAACTTCTAAAAGATTAAAATCATGAACAATGATTAATATTATTGCTTCACTATGAATTGACAGTCATATAGGCCATTAAGGTGCTGAACATAGGCGAATACCGACACTTAAATAGTTTAATAGCAAAATGAAATCCTTTATTGTCACTCACAATATACCAACATTGCAGTAAGTGTAACTTAAACTAGAACTTGTCGAACGTGATTACCGTAGCCTATAACTACTACCGCATTCGGGTTGGCCGTATTGCTTAATAACTGTTGCCTGTCTAAAAGAGACGGGGCTGACAGCTCGAAGGAACTCGAGATTACAAAGTTCATCCATAGACAAACTACAATGACACGGATTAACTAGTGTGTTCAATTGACACGCACAATGACGCCATCGAGCTCCTCAACGTTCGAAATAAAATCTCAATATCAGTCTACTAGTATTGTCTTAGGTTTTCGCGATTGTTACACATTGAAATTAAACTATTTTTAACGGAAGTATCGCGTGTTTTATTTATTTTGTTGAAACCTGACGTTTCGAACGCTTTGCAGCGTCCGTGGTCGCAGGTCTTTCCTGCGACCACGGACGCAGGTTTCAACAAAATAAATAAAACACGCGATACTTCCGTTAAAAATAGTTTAATTTCAATCAGTCTACTACTTATCACTATCACTACATATCGAGGATGGAAAGGCTAATGGCTGCAAGCGACATTTTTGGGACTTTACAATACAGAATATCCACGTTTTCAATTGCAGAAAAAAAAATTGTAGAAATTCAGAATATTAATTAATTTGGATTTCAAATACACAGTTTTATTTAAATTTCATTTTTCATCAGATGGTTTTATTTTAAGTCCAATAAAACAAAGCACTGCAGAAATAAATGTCCTTGAAGCAAAAATGTTTCGTGGCATTTTTTTTTGGCTAAGGAAAAACGACTTAAGCGGTGATCTCCTTTGTTTTTCTAGTAAGACTTAACCCTTTGAGGCCCAGACGGTTGAATTCCGCCATGCGCGTTATGGCAACAAGTATATAATGAGCCCCAATGAATTAATGCTTCAAATACAGTGCCTATTATTACTGGGAATAGCCCAAAAGATTCAAGAGTACTAATTGTATTATTTGTGTAAGGTTAAGAGATTCAACTACCTGGTTGTGAGTATAACAAATTAAGGCTAATGTGCTGAAGTTCAATACAGTTCTCATATAGGTTTACGATAAATAACTTAAAAAGAATTAATGTTCCAACCTCGTTAACTTAAGTTCAGTTATTTTAGAAGATTATTTGAGGTTGGTAAAAACCATTCCTAAAAACTTATCGACGCAAAAATTGTAAAATAAACAAAATTTATTGAATTATTGGTAATTGTATAGGTTAAATAAAATAAAATTTATATTTTTTATTGAGTTTTATTTTAAATCAAATGAATATTACAAGTTCCTTATTTTCAGTATCGTGTGTGATAGTGAATTTGTAGTGTGTGTCT
The DNA here is from genome assembly GCA_947507595.1 of Pyralis farinalis. Taxonomy (NCBI): domain Eukaryota; kingdom Metazoa; phylum Arthropoda; class Insecta; order Lepidoptera; family Pyralidae; genus Pyralis; species Pyralis farinalis. Next base: position 7,851,527 of record OX382274.1, read on the forward strand.
GATGCGGTAGGTAGTGATTAGGATGTATTTGGTACGTGTGCATTATGCAGGTATGTGTGTGTAATAATTATGCAGTTAGTATAATAAATGAATATATGTATATGATGACTGTATTATAGCTAAATTCACAAGCGTGGAACCCACAGAGTTAAAAATAAAGTTTTGCTACTTTTATATGTTTGCCGATATGCAGCAATGTCGTTGCTTCTTGTTCACATGTCAGAATGACTCTACAATAACATAACTGCAGGTAACTGTTGTGCAATTAACAGCGTCGTAAACACAAAACTAAAATTATCATATAATATAAAATTATTAGTGTCGGATATTAAATAAGATGTTCTATATAATAATAACAATATTTTATATATAAAGTACAATATATTACATATACTATAGGTAATTTGAAAAAATAAAGATTTTACATTTAACTTTTTTTCGATAACAAATATTCTGAACATATTTTTAAAACCTTTGAACTATATAGTAAGTACCTTTTCTCGTTCTGATGTCGCGGGATATTGATAAGGTAGTGCAGTGTGGTAGGGCGAACAAGCTGTGTTTCAACATCGAAAAGTACTATCCCCGCTGAAGTTTCATTATGAAATGAATTCAAAAGTATTACCGCGCGTAAAACATAATACACTTAGGTGTCGAAATGCTGCCTGAATTCACATTGCGTAAGCACATAATAGACACACGTGCCAAATCCTTCAGGACCTTAGGCATTATATTGAGGCAGTGAAAATTTTTAATAATGCACTTGTTCGAAGTCATCTAGAAACGAGTTCAATTATTTGGAATCCCCATGAGGAGAAATATAGTCTAATGATCGAGAAAGTTCAAAATAAATTTACACGATTTTTATACCATGAAGAGTACGGGACCTATCCCTATTACCCGCTGATGTACTCGAGCCTGTTTTTCATAGGCATGTAGGGTACAGCCGACTAGGGGAGAGGAGGGATGTTCCATTAACAAAATATTTAATAAGTGTTTTACGCGAATAGGTGCATCACCCAGACCTTTTAGCGATGATCCAGCTGCAAGTGCCGGATGGGTATATGGGAACGCGTAGCCAACCCACTGCTTTGAAAATGCCTTATGCTAGTACTAACCTACTGAAATTCGCCCTTTTAACACGAGCTATTCGAATTTTAAATGACATTGCAAAAATGTAGATATTTTCCACACTAGTCTGCCGAAAATCATGGAAGTGACATAAAAACCGCTTAGCATGTAAAAGTAATATTGTACTCATATAAATATATTTAATTTATAACATCGCATTGGTGTTAACTGTAATAGTATAAAATAAAGGTTTTAAATAAATAAAAATATTTTGCTTTTATGATGTCTATTGTCCGTAATCAGCGCCTTAAGACTCTACACATAAAAAAGAAATATGACCGACTGATTTGACAAATCACAATATGTTGTCATCTCTTTATCAATAAAACTTGTATATTTCTGTAATAAAACTTCATTTTTATTTGAAAACTATTAACATAGATACTCTTTTATCGACTAGTATCGCATTTTAAAGTGTAAAAGTACATGAAAGCAGGTCATTAAAATTATCAAAAATATGACGTGATTTACGGTAATTCCACATCAGCCAATGTTGCCAGTCTATAATTTTCATACCTTAAAAGTTATTTTGGCATAGTGTAAACTTAATATGTGTAAAGTGAATGTGCTAAAAATAAATGTGTCAATAAATTGGAAATGTAATATCTTCCCTGGACATACAAGCATTCTAATAAAAATCAAGTGAAATAAATATTAGGTCAGCATATAAATTAATAAAGTAATTTAATCTATGAATAGGTTATTACGTTAAATTATGCACTTAAGACTAAGACACTACAGCCATCGTGTCCCTTGAACTAAATAAGAAGAACCAAATCTAATTTCTCAGAGTACTCGTATATGTCCTGTCTACTCAAAAACGATCACCGGTCTCATTCTCTCAAATCCCTTGTTAATGCTTGCAACTTTACACTTTTGCCTCTTAATGCGACTCACTTCTTTCCAAATCGCAGACCGTCTCTTCTTGACTTAATCCTGGTGTCGTCTCCTGTGCATGTTGCCAAACATGGACAATGTAGTGCAGAGGGTTTCTCCTTCCATGACCTCATTTTCCTTTCTTATAAAATTCGTCCTCCGAAAGCTAGGGTTAAAACCCTCTTACAGCGAAATTTTGGTGCCATTGATTTGAATTTACTACGTGATGATACGCGTGCGATTGATTGGTCGGCAATCTATTCAGCTGATACTGTAGATAGGCAAATAGAATTATTTAATGACAAAATTACTAATCTTTATGACCATCATGCCCCTATTCGTCCAGTTAAAGTTAAACATCTTCCTGCTCCATGGCTGACTGACGAAATTAAAGAACTTATTAAAAAGAAAAACAGAGCCAAGGCCAAATATAAAACTGACCCAGGCAGGTATCGTGATCAGTATATACGTACTCGCAACGTCTGCAATAAGATGTGCAGGGATGCCCAACGCCATCATATCCATAACTCTGTTCAAAATGGTGATCCAGCAAAGGTCTGGAAATTTTTAAGGTCACTTGGAGTTGGAAAAAATCGAGCTGACTGTCCTAATAATATTGACATCGATGATCTTAATCGGCAATTCTCTTCGTCAGCAACTTTAGATTGCAATGTTAAAGACCAAACTCTTAACGAGATTTCATCACTTCCAACTCCAGACTATTCTTCTTTTTTCTTTAGTCAGTTCACTGAATGTGATGTTGAGAAGAATGTACTTTCGGTTGCTTCAAATGCGGTGGGGGACGATAACATCAGTCGTCATATGATATTACCTATCCTTGACATTATCCTTCCTGTAATCACCCTGATCCTGAACAAATCCATTACTTCTGGTGTTTTCCCCTCTGCTTGGAAGAACGCTTACATTATTCCCTTACCTAAAAAATCGTATCCTTCTTCTTACTCAGATTATCGTCCAATCTCAATTCTCCCTTTTCTTTCTAAAGTACTTGAACGCCTTGTTGAAAAACAACTTACCGACTTCCTTTCCAAAAACTATATCCTCAATCCTTTCCAATCCGGTTTTCGACCTGATCATAGTACGACTGGTGCTTTAGTTAAAATCACAGATGATATCCGTTTCGCTATGGACTCGTCTCAACTGACTGTTTTGTGTCTATTGGACTTCAGTAATGCGTTCAACACCGTCGATTTTGATATACTTTTGGAGCGACTGCGTTCTCTTAACATATCTCCTACAGTAATTGACTGGTTTCATTCGTACCTGCATGGGCGTTGGCAGCGTATACGCCTCGATGATAAATTTTCCTCGTGGTGTCCTGCAACTGCCGGCGTACCTCAGGGTGGCGTATTATCTCCTATTTTATTTTCTCTTTTCATTAATTCCATAACGTCAAATATTCGCTCCTCCTGCCATCTTTATGCTGACGATTTGCAGATTTATTCACATGACTCAGCAACTAATCTGCCAAATACGATCGCGAAATTGAATGAAGACCTCGTACGCGTATCCGAATGGAGTAGATCAAACGGCCTTGTAGTCAATCCTACAAAAACACAAGCCATTATTATAGGCAGCTCGCGTTTTATTTCCAACATCGATTGGGAGGCTCTTCCTCCAATAAAATTTAATAGTGTTCATGTCTATTATAGTGAGAGTGTGAAGAACCTTGGCGTTTACTTTGATAGGACCTTTTCTTGGTCGGTGCAGATAGCCAACGTCAGCAGGAAGTTGTTTGCAGCAACTGGCTCCCTTCGTCGTTTGCGTAATTTTCTCCCTATTGGTACCAAAATTTCACTTGCACAGTCCTTACTCCTCCCCATTCTTGACTATGCCGACTCTTGCTACCTTAACCTCACTGAAGACCAATTAAACAAACTTGAGCGCCTTCAAAATCTTTGTATACGATTCATATTTGGGCTTCGCAAATATGATCATGTTTTCGAATTTCGCTCACAGCTCAAGTGGCTCCCTATCAGGCTACGTCGCAACTTGCACATACTCTCTCTACTTTATTCTATTCTTTTCAATCCTACTTCTCCCAGTTACCTGAAAGAACGTTTCATATATCTCAGTGAGGTACGGGATCGTTGTGATCGCAATACACGTAGTACTTTTCCCTTCGTCTGATTACGCCATCTCACTCTTCGCAATACTACTCTAAATCGTTCTCGGTACGGGCTGTGCAACTGTGGAATGCTTTACCACTGCACAATCATTAATGACCTTCAAAAACCGTGTAAAATCTCACTATATGTCTATCTAACTATGGAAGAATGTGTCTATGTATATTATGTATATATGGGTGTATATGTACATGTATATATTTGGTATTGCTATATGTACGTACATTGTTGTCTGTTGTTGTCCTGTCATTTATCTCCTCATTACACTCATCTTATTTTTTTATTTTTTTTTATTTTTGCGATTATATAGTATGCTGAGTGTAAGTATATGTATCTATGTGTAGAAATAGGTATAGTCATTTATGCGCCACTACCTACTTATATTTTTAATGATTGTTTATCTTCCTATGATATGGTTGTCTGGAAGAGATCGCTTTAGCGATAAGACCGCCCATTGTACTCTTACAATAATATGTTACTTAAATGTATTAATTTTGGTGCAATAAAGTGTATTCTATTCTATTCTATGTAGCTGAATGAATAAAGTACATGTTTGATTATAGATTCAATTGAAAATTACCAAGTACCTAAGTAAAAAGTCTGTCGTAAATAAAAAGCCTAATTAAAAGGCAAGACAAATACGTGTAGTAGTTTAAAGAGAATGTAAGTGAAGGATGAATATCAAAAGTAAAAATGAGTATATTATAAATGAATTTTGGAAGCTCAGTGGCTATAAATATAAGGGCTTATGATAATATTGTATGTATAGCCCTTATTAGATAAGAATAATGAAATTGAAACATAGAATGAGTACTCCTGAATCTGCCTGTCCAGACTAGTCAAGTACGATACTCTGCTGGTTAGGAGGACTGCAAGAGTGTATCGAAGGGGATTTCTGTATATTCTACGGTAATATCCCAGAATGTCCAATCAAAGACTTATACTGGTTGGGCGCTTTAACCTGTTTCAGTAGTTGAATATCGAAATATTTGTGTGTAATTAACTACTATTAGGCTGCGAACACCGCCGTTTTCATGACTCACCACTGCAGGAGCCAGAGGCTCTCACGGATGTAGCAGATCAGGGTGATGTACACGGTAAGAAGACGGTAATTTTGTTTTTTTTGTGTTATTATTATTATGTATTTTAAATGTAAAATTATACAATAAAGTTTTACAAACAAACAAACCGAAAATATATAAGAACTAAACAGTTTATTTTCCATAGTTACTACATAGTAAAATAGTTTGAGTCAATCGATTTTCACACACTTGAAAGATAAGATAAGTATTCATAAGTGTACGTATAGTATGCGACAAAGGATAATTATTACTAAATAATTATTATTATTCCGAGAAAGGCCAAGACTTACCTACCATGACCAAATTGGTCGTGTTCTATCAGAAGGTGATGTCAGGAGCCGTAGAAACTGGCGAGCGTGCATGAGAAGAGCGATTAATGTTAAAGAAGCGAGTGAGATATGTAAGGATCGAGCGCTCGGTTCTCTCTGCCTACCCCGCAAGGGATTTGGCGTGAAGTGATAGATAGATTCAATCTACTTCATCTTCATCTACTTCAAAAATGTATTACTTTAAACGAGGTATTCTTTCATACATATACCTCATATATATCTCAAACGGTAGCCTTATTTTTAATCGATAATATTAATCATCTTGTAATTCAATTGATAAAACTATACTTTTCAATGATTAAATGTACTTATAGTGATTAGAATTTGTTTTATTTTAAATTCTTGTTAGAGGTACCGTCCGATTAAAATATGTTTTTTTAATGTTTTGAAAATTAACAAAATGATATCTTACTGTTTCTGGAATCATTTCTCACATAGTTTTTAAGTCAGTCTAAATATTCCCACCCACGTTTATTTTGTGACTATCGATTCATTTCCATCCTTTCGTTTCTATTTAAAGTCCTTGAACGACTAGTTCAACAACAAATAAGCGCTTTCCTTCATTATAACAATATACCTAATGTTGACACGTAAATTGCACTGGTACAATCCTTGCTCCTTTCTATTCTCGATTACGCTGATTCCTGTTCCTCAATATTATTGAAGAGCAATCAGACAAGCTTGAGCATCTATAGAATCTTTGGATTCGGTACATATTTGGACTCCGTAAATATGACCACGTATCTGAATTTCGCTCACATCTCAAATGGATTGCCATTAGGCATCGCTGTAATCAACACATTATGTCTCCTCTTTACTCTTTTTAATGATTTATCCCCTGAATATTTGAATGAGCGTTTCTCTTTTCATGATGGAGCGCAGGATGGTTCCGGGTCAGCATAATGCCGCAATTGTCACTTGATGAACTGATATGTAAATAAGAACTGTCCACATAATTTTATGCCTAGTACTGTATCGGTTCACTCTATGTAACAATAAAATACTTAGAAGTCGTTGCAGTAACCACATTTTTAAATAATAGGCAACATAATATTAGTCAAGCCAAAACAAATAAAATTGCAAATCCAATTATACGCTTTATTTTCGCCGTAATTTCAATAGCTAGATTTCCTTTTCACAAATATATTCGTGTTCCACGTCCTACTGACTCGATTGCCCGCCAATAATGTGCTTGGATTTATTTTGTCTCTTTTATTGGTTGGCGCCACTGAAGTGGTTTCCGGTCCGTTTCAATGGCGCCAACCAATAAAAGAGACAAAATAAAAATTATATCATAAATCGAAAATTTAATTTAAAAAATACTTAAATATAAAATAATTATAATAAAACTATCAAAATCACATTCTTCATAAGTGGCAATCACTTGACACATAAATTATGATTTAAAAAGAATGCGACTTAATATAAATATAAACAGTAGACTTAACGAACCTAACAATAAGCGTTACATTTAGATGGATTAGCTAACTTTCTCTAATTCTGATCCACACTACTAGATTTGGCTAATTCTTGCTTGTTATAAAATCATCCAACTAGATTACTATAAATTTCGTATGAATACTCACTGTTTTTAATAGACTAATATTTACTTTATTTTGTTTAAAATGCATTTATATTAATAAGTTTAGTTTGTTTCATGGTAAAAAGTTGAGTGATACGAGTATAAATGAACGACAGACTAGAAGAATGAGTATTATACTTTTAATTATTATTTTTAATGTCTGGATGTCTTTTTAGCCAATAGTAGACAAAAAAAGAAAAAAATGTTTGTTTGATTATTAATTTGGTATGCTTTGTGCTTGTTTGTATGTCCGCGGTGTCACAAACAGGTCTTATCTGAAAATCAGCGCCGGGTCATGGTGTTGACACGGCAGTACGCATGGGACCTATTTGGGCTGCCACACAGCACTATTGTTGTATCATTATCTATTGTGTATTATTTATATGTGTATAGTGTTTGTGTTACGTCTAAATAAAACTTTTCTTTCTCTTTTTCTTCTCCATGAAGTCGACAAGCAGTTTACTGTATTTAATCTTAAGGCTTAGAACCCCGCGGCAACTTATTAGTTCAAAAGCCATATTGGATGGCCGAGTCCATTACGACTTACAGAAATTAACTTCACATGTTTCACATATCGAATCCTTCGGCCAAAAGAGGCTCAGAAAAAACATGGCCTCTACGCCAAGCTGGAATCTATCTGTCAAACCAAATGTTATCTGTTGATAGCTATGTGTGTAATTGTTATGAATTAATCTTCTTCTTAAAATTCCGCTGTACAATTTTCTACAATACAGGACATTTGTGGAAAACAAAAAATAAACAAACATTAAGAATGCAAAATTTTAGAACTGCTGTAACAACAGGAAAAATTAAATTAATGAAAAGCAAAGCTCGACTAGTGGGCGGCACTTAGCGATCGGGTTAACGGATGACGCTGGTAGTACCGACATTTGCAAAAACATGCAAGTGTAGGTTTACACCGTAACAATATCTCACCCTACCTAATGCCATTAAACATGACACGATGTACTTTGAAAAACAATAAATGTTTCATAATTCTAATATTTTGTTGATTAGAATATATACACTTTTAGTATGGCCTAAGAATAATGGTACCAATCTCGTTGTTGTATATTTGTTATAGTATTAAGTAGGTAGTCATATAAAAGTGTCTATTCTGTAACCGGCCGCTTGTTAATAAAACAGTTCTTATCTAGCAATCAGGTGTTTCACTACATGGTGACAGCGGTGATCTAAAATAGTTATTAATATTTGTCAAAAAGTATTTTATACAGTGGAAACATTCAATTGGAGTTGTTTTCATCGAATACGTGATAAAATATGGAGCACGCAAGACCGCCAACGGAATTAATACTGGACGGCGGACCCACTAATCGGGCGGACGCGTGGCGAAAATGGCAGAAACAGTTCATCGTGTTTTTAAAGGCATCTGGTGTGCACAAAGAAAAAAAAGACGTACAAGCAAGTCTTTTGATTAACCTTATAGGCCCAGACGGCTATGACATTTACACCACCTTTAAATTTCTTAAGGAAGAAAATCAAGACGACGTAGATATACTTATAAAAAAAATTGATGAATATTTTGGTACCAAACCGAGTATAACAATGGCACAATTTCGTTTCTTTACACGTAATCAAGAACACGGTGAAAATATAGACGCGTATGTCACGGCGTTACGATTGCTCAGTCGCCACTGTGAATTTCAGCACTTAGAGGATGGATTGATTCGGGATCGGATTGTTTGCGGTGTGGCTGACACCAAGTTACGAGACAGACTTCTGAGGAGCGAAGACTTAACTTTGGATAAGGCGGTAAAAATATGTCAAGCGTTGGAGATATCTGTAGAAGAAAATCGTCACATCGAAGCTACAAAGTATCTGGAGTCGTCGAATAGTAGTGCATCGGTGGATGCGCTATTTGACGCGCGTGCACCAATGCGAGGAGGCCCAGCGGGCGATCGCGCGGGGCGCGGTCGGTCGGCCTCTCAACGGCACAGCGGTTATGATGTATCGGCTGGAGCAACGGGTCACAGATTCAAGTCGATGGAGGACTGTCAATCGTCCTTTAATTGTTGTGGTGCATGTGGCAGTGTTCATGCTAACCCTTATCGCTGTCCAGCGCGACTGGCAAAGTGCTTCTTGTGCAACAATAAAGGGCATTTCAAAAAAATGTGTCGCGTTAAGCGGAATAAGCAAGTGTACGAATTGTGTGAAAGTGGCGACAATGAACAATTATTTTACATATCGTCTGTGGATGGACACATTCAACATAAAGACTGTAAGTGGTTCGAACAATTAATTTTATGCAAAAATGGTTTGTCAGAAAATTTTAAACTTGATACGGGTTCTGATTTAAATGTTTTGTCATTAAATACGTTCAAGAAACTGGGATTTTCTGAAAATGATATATTGACGTGTAACATACGTGCTCAATCTTTTTGCGGGAATTACATTCCTATTCTAGGTAGTTGCGATATGTTGTGGCGTTACAAAAATAATAATTATTTGATTAAATTCGTTATTGCAAATGGAAACTGTCAGAGTGTACTGGGTAAATATACATGCGAAATGTTAAAACTTATTCAACGCATTCATTCAATTGATTTTAACAGGTATAATGATTTATTTCGTGGTGTAGGTAAACTACCGGGAAAGTATAAAATTGTACTAGAACAGAACATAGCCCCGTCCGTATGTCCCGTCAGGAAAATTCCTTTAGGTATTAGAGACAAGTTAAAGAGTGAGTTAGAACGAATGGAAAGAATGGGAATCGTGAGGAAAGTGACTCATCCCACGTCGTGGGTAAATGCTATAGTATTGCCAGTAAAAAATGAAGGTAGTCTTCGTGTGTGCCTAGACCCGCGACCGTTGAACCGTGCTGTGCGGCGCGCACACTATCCGTTGCCTACATTGACAGAGATAGCATCGAAATTAGTAAACGCTAAATTCTTTAGTAAGCTCGATGCTCGGTCTGGATTTTGGATGATTCAGCTTGATGACGAGAGTGCAGACCTATGTACGTTCGGTACACCCTTCGGAAGGTACCAATTTTTAAGACTTCCATATGGTATAAACTGTGCAAGTGAGGTTTTTCATGCAAAAGTTCGACAACTGTTAGAGGATTTAGAGGGAGTTGATTCTTTTGTTGACGATGTTATAGTATGGGGTAGCACAAAAGAAGAGCATGATATGAGACTAAAACGATTGCTAGATAGGGCTCGAGAGATAGGTATAAAATTTAATAGCAATAAATGCGAATTTTGCGTTGAACAAGTCACTTACTTAGGACACATTTTTAGCGCAAAAGGGATCCAAGTTGATGACAGTAAAGTTAAAGCTGTAATGGAAATGCCTAGTCCGAATGATAGATCATCATTGGAAAGGTTCCTAGGCATGGTCAACTATCTACATAGATTTATTCCAAATTACTCAGCTATCGTAGCACCTTTGAGATGTTTACTCAGAAATGGTGTGGAGTGGACTTGGGACAGTACGCATGAGGAGGTAACCCAGATAAAAAGAAAGCTGTGCGAAGCACCTGTGCTTGCGCTATACTCTAGTCAAGCATCAGCGGTAGTTACGGTAGATGCGAGTGCAACGGCTGTGGGAGCTGCATTGTTACAGAATGGTCGTCCAGTTGAGTTTGCCTCGCTAACACTCACAGAGACACAAACTCGGTACGCACAAATTGAAAAAGAGTTGCTGGCTATTGTTTTTGCTATGGAGAGGTTTCACCAGTATGTATACGGTAGAAAAGATATAATAGTTGAAACCGACCATAAACCACTCGAATCATTATTTAAAAAACCCCTAAGCTCAGTCCCGGCTCGATTACAAAGAATGATGCTTCGTATACAATGCTATGACTTTTCAGTCGTGTACAAACCTGGAAAATATATGTATATCGCCGATACATTGTCTAGGGCTGCCCTGCCAGAGCTGATGCACGATAAAGTTACGTCAGAGGTAGAAGATCAGGCTTGTTTCTTAATACATAATGTACAGTTTAGTGATAAAAATATAGAACTTGTCAGAAAAGCTACTCAGAAAGACGAGGAGTGTCAAATATTAGTTAGTTACATATTAAACGGATGGCCAAGATATAGAAGCGATGTAGTGCCGTTGGTACAGGTACATTGGTCGTACAGGGAACTTTTTGAATACATTGAAGGAGTCATATTTAAAAATAATTTGGTATATATACCGAAGGATCTACGGAACGAAATGGTAGGAAGGGTTCATGAAGGACATTTAGGCATAGATAGATGCAAACGTCGTGCACGCGAGGTTATGTTTTGGCACGGCATGTCCCGAGCGGGCGGTGCGAGCGTGCGCGGCATGTGCCGACCACGCAGCTGTGCCGACCAAGGAACCTATGATTCCACATCAAGTCCCTCATTTACCATGGCGGAAATTGGGTTCAGATATATTTGTATTCAATCACAAGTATTTTCTAATTATCGTTGATTATTTTTCTAACTTTATTGAAGTGAATCCGCTGTCTAGTATTGGAACCAAAGCTGTTATAGCTGCAATGAAAGACCAATTCGCTAGACACGGCATTCCTGTTGAACTTGTAACTGATAACGGGCCGGCCTATGCTTCTAGAGAATTTAGACAGTTTTGTTTAGAATGGGGTTTTAAGCACATTACTACATCCCCTAACTATCCTCAGTCAAATGGATTAAGTGAGCGTTCTGTACAAACGGTAAAAGGTATAATAAAGAAATCCATAGTAACAGGGACCGATTTTTATTTAGGTTTATTGAATTTTAGAAATACCCCGAGACATGGATTAAGTTCTCCGTCTCAATTGTTAATAGGTCGCAGATTAAATTCTCGACTTCCAGTGCACGTAGAAAAACTACGACCTGCTCGAGATAACAGCACAGATTATAATAATATTATTCAGAATCGGACGGCAAGTAAACAATACTATGATATGCGTTCAAAAAATCTGCCGGAATTGACCAGAGGCGATAATGTAGTTGTGGTTGACGGTAAAAGGAGGCGACGCATGTGGGTACAATCCCCTGCATTACAACCACGTTCATATTTTTTGTCCGACGAATCGGGCAGGACGTATAGACGTAATAGGCGACACATAATTCGTACGAGCTCGGAGGAGAGTACGTTACCACCTCCTTTCCATTTGAAAGAAAAGGAATGTGGTGACCAAGAGCTGAACAGTAATAGGGAAGTAGCTAGCCCCGCTAGTACTTTACCTGTAGATTCGGAAAGTTCAAATGTAAATAGAGAAGCTTCTAAACGGGCACGTGAGAAGTTGGCAGTATTGTTTAAAACCAAATAATTTACCTATAATGGCCACTGTGTCACTTACAGTTTGTTAACTAATTATAATTACTAATATATGTAAACATAATGTATGTGTACAGAACATAGTACTCTACTAGTTACATTAAGTGCATCATATGTATTGTGGCTCCTGTGTTTTTGTACATTTCTAAACATGCATAAAGGTGACGGGTTTATTTACTTTTGTAAGGGGAAGATGTTGTATATTTGTTATAGTATTAAGTAGGTAGTCATATAAAAGTGTCTATTCTGTAACCGGCCGCTTGTTAATAAAACAGTTATTATCTAGCAATCAGGTGTTTCACTACACTCGTGACGTACTCAAACTCACCGTTTGGGCTAGTTACAAGGGAAATAAGCACAAATTCTTATATTTGTCTAAAGAACATATGACAAGCATTAATTTATAATTTAGCTCATATTCTGAGCTGTAATACCGATTACGAGTTCGAATTATAGTACGTATAAGGAATATATGACAAACACTAATTTATAATTTAGCTCATATTCTGAGCTTTAATACCGATTACGAGTTCGAATTCTATTTTGGGATCCATCAATGTGCATAATACGTAGCAAGTCATTCCGAAAAATAGAGGTAAACAACAGTAATCACTTTAATTCATTTCTATTGACCTGAAGTTTAATAAGTTAAGCCTTAGTCGTCCCAGTTTACACACAGCCCGGATGAAAATAAAATATGTTAGTGTTCTGTTCAACGATATATGCGAAAAGAATTGTTATCGAACAACGCAAATAACAGGAAACGATCACCACTCGATTTCATTCTCGTATCAATCGATATGTTTTCATTTACTGTTTTTTGTATTATTCTGATGAAAAACAAGTTGACGGTTATAGTACTCCAATGATTTCGTCTAATGGAATGTACTTTACCTAGGAACTTACCTAATGCCATTAATTTTGTGAAGCGTTAAGATTGATATTGATGATCAGCAAGAGACAATCAGAAAATAATAATTTCTTATAGTCCTTGTATTATTTTTAATTTATTTCAATAAAAAATGTTATATTCTTCAAGACGATTTTAAACAGTTCGAAATCGACTGGTTCATTTAATAGGGTTAAGTTACAATTTCTCACTATTGCTGCACTATTTACAGTATTCACAATGCCACGCCATTCCTGTGGAGGCTGTAGAGGTAGTTTATATAGTCCTATTGATCGAAACGCTTATCGATAACTAAGCAGCTTTAGGTTTTAAATGTAAAAAAGTTGTTAATTGGTGTATAAACAATCGTCGAGACCCAACAACGGTTACATATATATGAAGGCTGGCAGATTCTCGTTTCGACACAAATCTTTGTTGTTGTTTCAATATTGATTAACAGTTTCAATTCAGAGCACAGAGATTGTTATATCCTGTAATTCAAATATGGATCAAAATTTATCAATAAGGAATTAAGCCAATTACCAATTTTGCGGTAGATAAAATAGTAATCTTTAATAACACGAAAAAATATCACACGTATCTAGCGATTTGATAATCTACCCACTATCTCGATCGCGAGCCATTTTGTCTGAACTAACGTCATTGATGGTGCATTGCATATTACTTTTGTAGCTATTTCCTACCGAGTAAATTATAGGTACATAAAACTGGGTAGCAGGATATAAAAAAGAGATTTTTTTTATTAAGGGAGTAAATCAAAGCTACCTCACATAAAACTGTAGCCGAATAACAATCCCTGGCATGCGCTTGCAATATTACCTGTATTGCAAGTATTCTTAGGTTACAGTTCCATCAGGTTGACCGTACGCTCGTATGCCTACCAACGTTGTTTAAAAAAGCAAAAGGACATTGGCTCGGGATAATTATTTTCACATGGATTTCAGATGTATCTATGTATATACTTAGTCTGGTCATAAATACTGTTACAATTAAAAATAAACAAAATGTTACATTTGAATTTGGAATCTGTCATTTTTATTTGATTGTTCATTGAGTTTTCTCATTTTGGCGTCAATACATTGCACAATATTTTGCGATATTAAAATGGAGTGGGGTGATAAAGAAAACCGAATCGCTGTGATTTCATTACACAAAGTAGGTATTGAGCCAAATACAATTTTTAAAACTCTCCATACGCTTGGTATTAGTAAAATGTTTGTATACCGGGCTATTAATAGATACAATGAGACCTCCTCTGTTTGTGACAGAAAAAGATCTGGCCGTGCACGTAGTGTTCGTACGAAAAAGGTGGTCAAAGCAGTAAGGGAAAGAATTCGAAGAAATCCTGTCCGAAAGCAAAAGATTTTATCTCGGGAGATGAAGATAGCACCTAGAACCATGTCGCGTATTTTAAAAGATGACTTAGGACTTGCAGCCTATAAGAGACGTACTGGTCATTTCTTAACTGATAACTTAAAAAAGAATAGGGTGGTAAAATCGAAACAATTACTGAAACGGTACGCAAAGGGAGATCACAGAAAAACTTGTTACGGATGAGAATTTTTTTACAATTGAGCAACATTTTAACAAACAAAATGACCGTATTTATGCTTAAAGCTCTAAGGAAGCTTCCCATTTAGTCGACAGAGTGCAACGTGGGCACTATCCGACTTCAGTGATGGTTTGGTGGGGTATTAGCTATGAAGGAGTGACGGAGCCATACTTTTGTGAAAAAGGTATCAAAACGTCGGCACAAGTGTATCAAGATGCCATTCTTGAGAAGGTAGTGAAGCCCCTTAACAACACCATGTTCAATAACCAAGAATGGTCCTTCCAGCAAGACTCGGCGCCGGGTCATAAAGCTCGGTCTACGTAGTTTTGGTTGGAAACGAACCTTTCGGACTTCATCAGAGCTGAAGACTGGCCGTCATCTAGTCCCGATCTTAATCCGCTGGATTATGATTTATGGTCAGTTTAGAGAGTACGGCTTGCTCTAAACGCCATGATAATTTGTAGTCCCTAAAACAATCCGTACGATTGGCAGGGAAGAATTTCCCCATGGAAAGAGTGCGTGCTTCTATTGATAACTGGCCTCAACGTTTAAAGGACTGTATGGCAGCCAATGGAGACCACTTTGAACAAGCTTTTTATATTTTAAATTGTTTTATATATATGTATTAAACTAACACACTGTAAAAGATTTAAGTTATTTGCAAAAGAAAAATTTTTTTTTCTATAATGTTATTTGCAATAGAAAATTTTTTTTTTCTTTATTTCAGTATTTATGGCAAGACTTTCCGTGTATTGTGATTCCGTAACGTGCGTATAAATCCTACTAATATTATAAATGCGAATGTTTGTATGTATGGATGTTTGTTCCTCTTTCACGCTTAAACGGCTGAACGGATTTGAATGAAATTTGGCACGTAGATATATTATGATCTGGATTAACACATAGGCTACGTTATTTGACTCCACGAAGGCGGAGCCGCGGGCAGCAGCTAGTATTAAAATAAATTTAGTTATAATAAATATAATGTATAATATTTATCACAGTAATATGATTAATATATTGATTTCATTATTTACATATTTACTTGTGAATGATATATTTTGCATTGTAGCATGTTATTCTTACGATTAACGTCTACAACGCCTGATGATGCCTCGTGAGGAGCGAAACACGTGTCGCAGCGACGACCAGGCCAGTCGTGGCAGCGACGGTGGTGGTGGGGGCAGGCATTCTGTTCGAGATGGCGGACGACCGCAGCAGCCGAGGCAGAGACTACCGGAGCAGCCATGGCAGCGTCCGGCATGTTGCATTTACTAACAGTAGTGGGTGGGTGCCGGCCGGCGCTAGGCCGCATGAACTAATTGTTGGCGGAAGCACACAAAGCAGGTTAGATCAAATTGCAATTAAATAACATATTGTGAATGTACATTGACAAGGTAAATATGTCTTCCAGCCTTAAAAATACAGCAGGCATCTTATTTACTACATATATATATATATATATTTTACTTTGCTTTCGCTATTAATTCAATTGGGGTAAGCTTATTAACAAGTTTTATAACGCAGTACAAAAATATTTACTTCTTTGACCAGCCAATTCTAAAGACATATATACTTTCCAGATAAATACAGTGTTCTATATGCTTCATATAAACTGATACACTAGCACTAGGACGCTGCAAATAATTCGAACTTCTTCGACTTCAGGTTCAACAAAATAAATAAAACACGCGATACTTCCGTTAAAAATTGTTTAATTCAATGTATAACAATCGTGAAAACCTAAGACGTACTACACACGTACACTTTCCCCAATAGGTACCTAAATACAGGTTATTCCACTTGACTCCATGCCATTGTTCTCAAAATTTTACCTTTTTTAGGGTTCCGTACCCAAAGGGTAAAACGGAACCCTATTACTGAGGCTCCGCTGTCCGTCCGTCCGTCCGTCCGTCTGTCACCAGGCTGTATCTCATGAACCGTGATAGCTAGACAGTTGAAATCTTCACAGATGATGTATTTCTGTTGCCGCTATAACAACAAATACTAAAAAATTGAATAAAATAAATATTTAAGGGGCTCCCATACAACAAACGTGATTTTTTTTTTTGCCTTTTTTATAGATAATGGTACGGAACCCTTCGTGCGCGAGTCCGACTCGCACTTGGCCGATTTTTTTTATTATAAGCAGGTGTAATGATTATTTATGGATTCTATCTTTTTCTTTCCTTATTAAAGAGGACAGGTATCAAATAAACAAATAAATTAAGTATTGCTTCCTCCGAATTGACATCAATGTATATATGTAAATATGTTAAATGGAGTTTTGAAATAAAAGATTAGTGTTTGTAACAGGCATCTAATCATCAATATTGTACAACAACTTATTACTCAAACTATATATTTCTAACTTCTAAAATAAAATTCAATATCCAACTAACTAACTAATATCATAACTAATTTCGGTTCACTTTTTCATCTTTAGAGCACGGAAATGCACTACACACAACATGCATGTTTATTTATTTACAACTAGCTGCTGCCCGCGGCTCCGCCTTCGTGGAGTCAAATAACGTAGCCTATGTGTTAATCCAGATCATAATCTGTCTACGTGCGAAATTTCATTCAAATCCGTTCAGCCGTTTAAGCGTGAAAGAGCAACAAACATCCATCCATACATACAAACTTTCGCATTTATAATATTAGTAGGATTACATGAATTAATTGTGTGTGTTTTGGAACAAGTATTAGTTATGGAAGAGAGAAGACTCCTAACACAAGTATTTATTTGTTTACAAGGAATCTCCAGCCACTCGTAACCTACATTTAATCTATACTAATTTATAAAGCGGAAGAGTTTGTTTGTTTATTTGAACGCGCTAATCTCTGGAACTACCAGTCGGATTTGAAAAAATCTTTTCGCATTTCATATTCCAATTCTCGAGGAAGGTTATATGCTATTGATTACGATACGACCCTTAGAAGCCGAGGAGAGAGAAATGATGTTGAAAAACGATTCCTACGGAATACCGGGCTACGCGCGCATGAAGTCGCGGGGTGCAGCTAGTGTAAGATAAAAAATAAACGTTTATCATTTCATAAAGTTTTTTCACCTTTACACGTATTTTTTTTTTCAAATACAGTGAATAATACTGAGTGCCACTTATACTGTGCGCGTTTCGCCGCTGAGCCACCGAGCTCGTCAAAATCTCAAATACTATCATCACAAACAGACATAGGGCTGCCTGATGTGAAGCAGTTACTGTATGATATAAACACTTTTAATTCAAGGAGGATCACCTCCCCCCACTTCCAACGATGCATATCCAAGAGCTTAAATAACAATCTATATATAGTTCGAGAGCTCTATAGCGCGTCATTCTGACCGAATACGCAGGTTAAGCAATGCCACTGCAGCCTGTCTAAAGACGGGTTTAACTATCTTGAGCTTCTCCGTGCCTCGGAGGATACTTTAATTAAGCCGTCGTTCAAGGCTGTTACCGACAGATGGCAGTAGTGAAGCTGAATTAGTCGCTTTCGGGTGCCTTGAAATACTGATCTCCGGCAATAAGCAGTTGAGCAGCGTGGTGGAGCATGCTCCAAAGCGCTGTGTCTTTAAAAGGTCTGTGTCCCTGCAGTGGAATGAGTAAGGGTTGATGTTGTAGTTCTCTAGTCGATCTAAAACCAGGAAATGAGATACTTAGTTCCCTACTATGACTTCTCAACGTATAAAGTTGCACCTAGCTTTGTCCAGAAGTTATTTATGGAGTGGTCTACCATGAGGCTCAATAAGTTTTGCTCAAAACAAGACATCATCGTTTACGAATGATGTTTTGCATTACACAAGTAAATCAACCATGTGTTCAATATTTGAACTTTAGGTTAGTGGAGCGACAAAGTTTCGCTTGACTCCCAGCAAGGGCAATCAAGCCATATTCTAATTCAAATTCAGTCGCCGTAACCTCCAAGTTTGCGACAGGTGTTGTCGCCTTACCATACCTTTGTACGTATCTGCATAGCAGAGATGTATACAGTAGGGTAACTACTATACTTAGGCTTTTTTAACACAATTACCAACGCTAGCGTTAAACGATAAGGTCGTCGTCTGCCGCAATCAGGAACACGGCGGTGTACTACACAGTATAAAAAAATAATATACAAGGAGACCAAATTTTATAATGTCGATATCTGTTCACAAAGTTGTTTTATACTCCTGCCGAATAAATGAAATGAAGGTTCACTTCAATTCGAAAGTTTTAAATAAAAAACCGGCCAAGTGCGAGTCGGACTCGCGCGAAGGGTTCCGTTCCATTATCTATAAAACGGCAAAAAAATCACGTTTGTTGTATGGGAGCCCCCCTTAAATATGTGTTTTGTTTTATTTTATTATTTATTCTTAAAGTGAATATATAACTAAATATTCTGTGAATATTTCAAGCGTCTACATGTTGCCGTTATCAATATCGAGCAAAAGTGAGCAAAAAAATCACGTTTGTTGAATGGGGCCCCCCTTAAATATTTACTTAATTCTATTTTTTAGTATTTGCTGTTATAGCGGCAATAGAAATACATCATGTGTGAAAATTTCAAATATCTAACTATCATGGTTCATGAGATACAGCCTGGTGACAGACGGACGAACGGACGGACAGCGGAGTCTCAGTAATAGGGTTCCGTTTTACCCTTTGTGTACGGAACCCTAAAAAGGAGTTATCTGTTACACAGGATTATCAAAGACTACACTTTAAGGACAAATAGTTGATTTACTTCCTAGTAGACTGCGCTCTTCCTCGTATTACGCGATCTCTGTGATCTATTCTGCGGCGGCGTTTCATCTACTGAACCACGCGTAGGCGAAACCGCATAAGGCCGCAAATTACTCCGCCAATAACACCAGATTCACAGAGTTTACCGGCCCCGTATCATCCTCACTTCGCTGAAAGGGATTTAGATCGTACTCCCCCACGCTGCTCAAATGCGAATTGGCGGAGGCCAGTGTTTTCAAGATGCTCGAGGGCCACAGATTTAGCTTAAGGGCTGTCATCTATCTACAATAGCCGGGGCCGACGGCTTAACGTGCCCTCCGAAGCACGGAGAAACTCGAGATAGATAAACCCATCCATAGACAGGCTGCGGTCGATGTTACTTAACCTGCGTGTTCGGTTAGAATGGCACGCGCAACGACGCCATCGAGCTCTCATCATTTCATATATTATCGTTGAATCTCATATATCATTCTATTACGCAAATCTGCGCGTACGCGTACTTAGGAAAAAACCACAACAGGTGGTTTCTATACTCCTTGCTTATACTGCTCTCACAACGTTTTACCCCATTCAAACGCTTTTGAAATCAAATTATACAAGTTTTGTGCTCAACGTTTTTTTAAATTTATGAAATTTCATTCGTGCTTACCGTATTCAACTTGCGGGTAGGAGTGCAAATATTTGATATTTAATCTCACAAATATCAACAAATTACATTAGTAAGACAAACTATCATAATAGTAAACATCTCGTGGCATTAATTCAAATGTCAATAAGTGTATCCATCATCAAATGTAAACGTCCTACCTACTTTATACTTATTTCAATGTTCATGGACAATATAAAAACAGTTTTTCATAAGAAAGTGTGCTTTTGAAACATTTAAAGTTTAGTTTTTTATTGTTCTCTGGTAATTTATTGCAAATTAAAGTGCGCACGTTGAAATCATTTCGTTGGGGCAGGCCCACCACTCATACCCACTACTGTATCTCCTGTGTAGCCAGACTAAACAGCGGCGACCACAAAAAGGCAATGAACAGTGAAGTCCATTGCTGTCCCGGGGGTTAAACTACAGCTGCCTTGGAATCCACAACGAATTTAATCAGAAGAAATTTGTAAGAGTAGGAAGTTTTCGAATTGACTTCCCTTCTTGGCAAAGTGAGAGACAGCATATGACAAATTATGACAAATAAGGTATTAAAAACCTCATAGAGATGGCTAGTCAAGTGAAGCTTATCTACCGTGCACTACGGTTTATCAGATATCTAACACTATTCGGACCTAAAATGTGAGTTGTTACCTACACATCGAATCCAATAATATATATTGCAAAACCGCCTAAACGCCCGGTAATTCTCCCTTGTTACCACAAAATCAGAATAGTATACTACACCGGATGTGCCATGCAAGGAATTTAACATATCGTCCCGCTCTCGACGCCAGAGATTGCACTCCCAGAGAACATGATATGCTGTTTGCTAGAATTCATGATTTGTCGTAGAATACTCACATAAATGCGATGACACAAGTCTAAACGAAAAGAGCTTAGCTCTAAAGTTTCCATGTCCAATTAAAAATTGCGCAACGGGATGATCGACTTCTAACCACTCTTTACTTAATCTGTCTCGCACTGATTGAAAAAACAGATACATGTGGCTTCCTTTAGTAGAAGTTTCCCATCTTTCTTGCCATTCAGACAATAAAGTTTCAAATACCTCGTCAATTGGTTTGAGCAATCTAAGTATTTTGTCAATATCGCGGCGTTTTAGAAAGTCAAGGTGTATGTTTTTAGAGGTGTAGTACATTGAAGCCCGGTGTTGAATTTCTAAGTCAACTGGTGATACGCCTGCCAGCACTGGTAGTGCCTCGGTGCTCACATTTGTTTTATTTAGTCAATGCAAATACATTTATGACTCCCAATCCCCATCTCTAGAGTAAAACACGCATGATCACCAGGAAGCTGCGAGATTGCATGGTCCGTTTCGACCCAGTGTAACCTGAGTCTCACTGTCACGTTCATGAACAACTGGTATATCTATTTGCCTGCGGACTCCAGTTTCGACAACAAACTTACCTTTTTCTCACTGTAGTTTCCCAAATATCGCGCTTACACCTGCTCAATTCCTCTTAGGGCGCCTACCAGATGACTAGCACGGATGAACTCCAGGTATGCCTAGAAAACTCCAGCCATCATAAGTAGGGAAGCTGTGCTGGTGGGCCTAAACGATTTTATCAGAAATACTAGTTTTCATCTCTGACTTTCGTGTAATGTTGTACACAAATGTTTGCATATAAGGAAATCAAACCCAGGATTCTTGGTATACAAATAAATAATTGTATAGATACTGGTGGGCGTATAGATTTATAGATCCTAGTTTAGCTAGATAGCAGTAGTAGATTGTGACCTCATTGGTTTTATACCGTATGTCAAATTTCGTGATACTATCTTAACTGGCAGTATACTATTGGCAACAAGTTACGATTTCGTGAAACTAGACAAATGGTCTGAGCTCACATACTCGTACATACGTATCACGTATATATGTGAGCTCACGTAGTATCATTTTAAGAAACTCGTTACGAAAATTTTATGTTTGCCGTTTAATAATTACGTAAATATACGGACGAAGAGCGGGTATGCTTAGAGTTATAGAGATTAAGCTGTGTACTCCTAACTTAAGTGGTGTAGTGATGCGTTTTTTTACCGCTATCGCACTTTCTAGGCAAGCCACGACTTCGAAAAAGACTGCTTATATGCGGCCTAAAAAAGGGCATAAATAAGGCCCATCTAATTACGGGTCTATCGTCATTCCGCCTTTCTCTTTTCCTTTCCGATAAACACGGGACTTGGGGCACAACTGAAAGACCACGACTTGACCGGCGAGATAGCTTGCAGCTATTAATTTGTGCATGAAACTTGGGGTACTTTGACTAAACTGTCCATCTGGGGGTGAATGATAGATATGTTTTCATGATGTTGGATCCATTAAACATCATGAAAACATATCAATCCTTTTTTTGATTAACGTGCTCCTATTCATTTTGTTAGAGTTCCGGTTCCTTCGCATATACAACATAAATAACGCAACAGAAAAAAGTAGAATAGTTTAAAAGTAAACTACAACTGATCTCCATACATACTTCACTATTATTATACAGAGGTTGACCCATAAAACGGGCCCATCTGAGGATGTACTTTTACCTCGCAGAAAACCGCAGCTAAGTAACAACTGCCAACTGCCTAGGGTTGTTGTGTTCCTGCGTGTGTGTGAGGTCACCAGTAAGCTCCTAAGGAGTTGCTGTGTAAGCAGCCGAGGTAACATCGCGCGAGTGATGCTTAATCTTCAATCAATTTCAATCAGTGCGAGACAGATTAAGTAAAGAGTGGTTAGAAGTGGATCATCCTGTTGCGCAATTTTTAACAGGGCATGGAAACTTTAGGGCGAAGCTCTTTTCATTTAGACTTGTGTCATCGCCTTTATGTGAGTGTTCTACGACAAATCATGAATTTGAGCAAACAGCACATCATGTTCTCTGGGAATGCGATCTCTGGTATCGGGAGCGGGACGATATGTTAAATTCCTTGCGTGTCACATCCGGGGTAGTATATTATTCTGATTTGGTGGCAACAAGGGAGAACTACCAGGCGTTTAGGCGGTTCTGCAATCTATATTATTGGAATCGATGTGTTAGGTAACAACTCACAGTTTAGGTCCCAATAGTGTTAGATATTTGATAATCCGTGGTGCACAGCAGTTGAGCTTCACTTGACTAGCCATCTCTTTGAGGTTTTAAATACCTTATTTGTCATATTGCTGTCTCTCACTTTGCCAAGAGGGGAAAGTCAATTCCAAAACTTCCTACTCCTACAAATTTCCTCTGATTAAATTCGTTGTGAGTTTCAAGGCAGCTGTAGTTTAACCCCCGGGACGGCAATAGACTTCACTGTTCATTGCCTTTTTTGTGGTCGCTGCTGTTAATTCTGGCTACACAGGAGACACAGTGGTGGGTATGAGTGGTGGGCCTGTCCCGTAATCCCAGTATCATCATTGTTAATGGTAGAAATAGCCTATAACGCATGTAATTTAGCGGTTACAATGGATGCTGGTCTTGGTTTGAGTTGCATGTGGCTGATTTGATGAGTAGTTGTTTACACAAGATTAAACCTTCTTTATAAATGTAGTGCACTCAGCAACGAAGTAAGAGTTAAGTTGTGTGAGGTTCTTATTATGTCAAAAATCAATTACTTTTATCCAGTTTTTGGGACTTCCCTTATGGCAAGATCTAAACGTAACTTACGGCGTGTCCAGAGTGCCTGTGTAAGATTTTGTTTTGGAGTATCGTCTAAAACTCACGTAACCCTTTATGTAAATGCAGCGAATATGTTGAATATGAATACTCGATGTGATGTGATTTTGCGTCCTTGTTGTTCGATGTCATAAACTGCAGGCAACTAAAGTATTTATTTAAAAAAATCACTTGGGGTCCATTCACTAACTAGATATATTACACGAGGTGTATCATAGAAGATGCTCTTACCAAAGCACAAAACTGCGGCTTTCCGCAGCAGTTTCAGGTACTTGACAATCAAATTGACGAGCTCGGTGGCTCAGTCGTGAATGACGCGACTTTGACACCAACGCTCGTGGGTTCGATTCCCACACAAGGCAAACATTTGTGTGCATGAACATGTATGTTTGTCTTGGTCTGGATGTTTTAAGACAGGTAGAATGTATCAAAGCAGCCCGTCTGGGGAATTAACTTCACCTCACGGAAAACCGCAGCCAAATAACAACTCCCTAGAGGGTTGTTGTATTCCTGCGTGTGAGTGAGGTCATCAGTAAGCTCCCAAGGAGTTGCTGTGTAAGCAGCAGAGGAGACATCGCGCGAGTGATACTTAATATATCGCTAGCGTTAATAGTCTACGTTACCCGCTTTGGATCAGGTGGGCCGTACGCTTGTATGCCTCCCGACGTAGTATGGAAAAAATGCTGGAATAACCTCATGCCACCTATTCCACAGCTTCAATCTGAAAACTCTTATAAATATAGACGCAAACAACATTTTATACATTTTTTATTTTTATTTTGATTGTTTATTGATATAATGTATGTATGTATGTATGTATATCTTCACGCCAGGTCCCTTGCGGGGTAGGCAGAGAGAACCGAGCGCCATAAGACGCGGTCCTTACACACTTCACTCGCTTCTTTCACATTCATAGCTCTTTTCATGCACGCTCGCCGGTTCCTAAGGCTCCTGACATCACCTTCTGATAAAACACGACCAATTTGGTCATGGTAGGTTAGTCTTGGTCTTCCTCGGCTCCTACATCCTTCCACTTTCGCATTGTATATCTGTTTCGTCATTCTTACATCTTGCATTCTTTCTACATGTCCAAACCAACGGAGCATACCCTTTCTTATCTTAACACCGACACTCTCTTTCAGTCCAACTCTCTTTCGTACGTCATCATTTCGAACGCGGTCAGCAAGCGTTATGCCACAAATTTTTCGCAGTGCTCGCATCTCGACCGCATTTATTCTACTTTCATGCTCTCTCTGCCATACCCAGCTCTCACTTCCATAAGTTAGCGTTGGGATTAACACCGCGTTGTGTACAGCGAGCTGTGCCTTCTGGCTTAGATTTCGGCTGCCAAACAGTTTACCCAACGCTCCATTCACGCTATTCCCTGCACTCACTCGTCTCTCCACATCAGCGGTGTACCTTCCATCGCTTCTAAAAGCGCTTCCAAGATATACAAACTCATCCACTTGCTCCAACACTACATCATCAACCGTAATCCTAGTGTTCGTTCTGGTTGTCTCTCTTTCAAATACCATTATTTTGGTTTTCTTCGCATTCAATTATAAGCCTTTCTTCATACAATCGTCTTTCATTGTTGTGACTAGTGTTTGCAGTTCGGATGATGATTCTGCTATTAATACTGCGTCATCTGCATAAAGCAGGCAGTTAACCACTGAGCCACCCATTTGCATTCCCACATTCATATTTCTCATTCTCTGAAGACAACTGTCCAGATACAGGATGAATAGCCGAGACGACAGCACGCATCCCTGTCTGACACCAATATTGGTATCAAACCAGGGTGATAAGCTGCCGTCCACTCTCACACATGCTGTGCAATTCTCATAGGTGGATTGCACAGCACGTAGAAGGTCACCGTCAATCCCATATCTGGGCAAGATGTTCCAGAGATTCTTTCGCACGACCCTATCAAATGCTTTTTCAAGGTCCACAAAACCGCAGAAAACCTTCTGGTCCGTAGCCAGATGCTTTTCCACGATATTGCGGAGCGAAAAAACTTGATCCGTACATCCTCTGCCGCTTCGAAATCCCCCCTGTGCTTCCCAAAGCATTCCATCGGATTTCACCCTCATTCTCCTTTCAATGATTTTTCCATACACTTTAGCTGCTAGGCTGATCAAACTGATGGCCCTATAGTTGGCGCAGTCCATACGTGAGCCCTTGCCTTTATACAAGGGCACGATGACTGCGCGTCTCCAATCGCTCGGGACTCTTCCGGTTCTCCAGCATAATTTGCTCAAAAACCAGAAAGCGTCCCTAACGTAGGTGCCACCCAGTTTGATCATCTCAGCTGTTACCATATCGATTCCCGCTGACTTTCCATTTTTCAAACTTCGTATCGACCATTCAATCTCATCCATGCTAATGTCTTCATGGTACGTTGGCACTGCCGAATCAGTCACAGACTCATTCACAGTGCCAGCGCCCTGGACATAATCATACATTTCTCTAAAATATTCGCTCCACCGTTCTAACACCTCCTGAGTGTTAGCAAGAATGCCACCAGCTTTACCTTTTATCTTGTCCATTCCGGATGCCGACGAACCACTCCGAGACTTCTTTACCTCTCTCCAGAAGAGTTTGGTATTAGCCTCGAAGTTCTTCGTCAGCCTCTCTTCCTCATTCATAAGTAGTCTTTCACGCCTCTCTTTCACTAAAGCTTTGGTTTCATTCTTGCATCGACGGTATATTTCTTTCTTCTTCTCTTTCATACTATCACTCTGGTGCAAAGATGATACGTAATCCAGCCACGCTCTCCTCTTTTTATCCACGGAGGATTGAACCTCCGCATCCCACCAGGCATCTCCTTTCAGTGTTCTACGTCTCTTTGCGCATCCACATGCTTCTTTCGCACTGTCCACCATACTTTCTTTCAGAACTTTCCAACATTCGTCTACATCTGAGTCGGAAAGACTCGCGTTCGCAAGTCTTTCACTGACTAGACGTACATACGTACTCCTCACACTTTCATCTTCCAATTTTTCACTTCTTATTCTTTCATGGTCTCCGAAAGGAATACGCACTCGCCAATGCCTCCACTTCTTGAAAAGGCCCACAAATCGGCTTATCACCAGATAGTGGTCCGTTTCAAGAGTGGGGCCTCTGAAGGCTCTTGTATCCATTAACGACTTTCGGAGACGTCCATCTATCAAAATCAGATCACTCACACTTTTCTGTTCATTCCGTCTCCATGTGTACGTGTGAATATCCTTGTGATGGAAGAACGTGTTCGTCACAAGGAGGTTTCGTTCCATACATACGTCTAAAAGTAACTTACCAGCATCGTTCACTCTCTTATCTCCGTATGGACCAAGCACAGCCTCATAACTGCTTCGCTTGGTCCCAACCCATCCATTCAGGTCTCCACACATAATTATCCGTTCATTCGCATCAGCCAAATCCAGAACACCCCTTGCGGTCTCCCAAAACTTCTCGAGCTCCTGGGGATTAGTAGAGCTTACAGGAGCATATGCTGCAACCAAAAAGACTCGCGTAATCCCCAGTTTTATTTTAACCCAGAGAAGTCTTGGCCCTACTAAATCGTAATCTTTCACACCAGCGGCCAAGCGAGATGAAAGCACAACGCCTACGCCAGCGCTGGCATGATCGTCCTGGTTCACCCCGGACCACAGGGCCATCATGCCACCGGGCAGATCTTCGGCGTCGCTTCCCTTTCGCTTGGTCTCTGACACACACAAAACATCTAGGCATCTCTCATTCATTATATCTATCAACTCATTCATCTTATCTTGTAATCCACCTCTCACATTCCATGTGCCTATACGACACTCAGCTCTCCTCGACCCGCCAGGTTGGGCGTTGCGTGGTGGGTGGCGGCCCCCACCGCCGCATGCACTTAAACCCGCACCGACGAGGGCGGATCGGTGCGCGTCGCCTACGGGGGACGCCCTAATCCGCGCGTCTGTGCGGTTTGTTTTTAAGTCCAGAATTGCAGTCCAGTGTTGGACTGGCAGGGTCGCGACGTGCACGCTTCTGGTACCGACCCCTAATATATATATGTATATATATATGTATATATGTACCCCTAATAATATAATGTATATTAATTATTAATTAAATTGTTACACTTCATAATACTATACAGATAATGCAAGTTTTAAATCACGCTGTTTAAGGCTATTAAGTATCAATCGCGCGGTGCCATTTTTGCTGGTAATGCTCAACTCCTAAGGAGCGCACTGGTGACATGATTCACACACAGGGACACAACAATCCTCCAGGGAGATGTTATTTCGCTGTCGTAACTTATCCAGTTTACCCAGCTGTTTTGATGCATCAAAACAGCTCAATAATAATTGTTGTTTTATTATTATACCGGTGTTATTCACATCTCATTGTGAATAATACCGGGGCCACTTATTATACAGGCTGTGCTAACATACCTCGTACCCTTATGAAGAAAAAATAAAAAGTAGTCTAAATTTCACGTACAGGTTTTTAAAATACATCACAAACTGGGGATGGTCAGACTTGATAAACTCATCCCTATCAAAACAAAATTTTGATCTGCGGAATAAAGAAATACGGAGCAATGTATTTTATTTGCTTTATTAATTATTTCTATCACTTTCTTCGCGCTTTCTAATATCTAATAACGTTCAAATTGATTATCAACCTCAGATAGGTCATCTTTCCTTTGTAATCGATGCCATAAATTGTGTCCTGTCGAAGAATCGGTAGGTACATGTATAACATGTGAGTTTGCAGTTGACCCGCTTAAAACTCAACCTATTATTATTTGTATTCCAACCTCAGTACTATTATTATTGATGGAATTCAAGTTAAGTTGATTGAACAAATAAAAAATATTTGGTATATACTTTGACAGAAACTTATCTTGAGCTCCTTAGGTGGCCGAAGGCAGTAGAAAGATACAGAAAAAATGCGCAAGCAGTGTTCTTACTCCTTGAAATCCTCGATTACGCGGACATTGCTATCTGAAATCTAATAATCTGTCTTACTATATATAAATTTGAGTGTATTTAATATTTATGTATTAGTTTTATTTATTGTCTTCGTAAGTGTGACCATTAGTCGGGATTTCATGTCCAACTTAAGTGACTTAGAAAAGAATATAGAACATCCCTGTCTACAAGAAACAAGGCAAATGTTTTTCTTCATAAGGGAATGAGAGAAATTAGTACGTATAACAAGTGTACCCGATGTTACCCTATCTCATAGCAATGAATCTCATGTCATTAATTGACGCTTTTGACGCCATATCATTAAAATGCAGCAAAAACAGCGTCGGCAATAGCCCAGTAGTACCTTGTGGGACGCCAGTAATTATACCCATGCTATTAGAGTAACCATTAAATGCTACTACGATAATGTTTTTCTGAATCAGTGGGATAAGAAGCTGGCGTTTTTTTTTCACAGCCTCGGGTAGTCCGTGCAATGGCAGCTTCGATCGAAGACTCTGATGCCAGAGCGCATATAACGCCTTCACCATGTCTAGTCTGGCGGCTAATGCCTAACCTTAACTCGCGATCACCAAAGTTCACCGCCGTGAAAGATATACTAGCAAATAACCCGTCAAATGACTGTGGCGGAAGTGACGGTCGCTGATCAATTAGTGATCCCACAGTTAGGCCGAGCAGTCGCGTATTTATTACATGATTCACGCCCGCACACTGACAGAAGGGAGCTTATTACGATAGTCGTATATTTAAACTAGCTGCTGCCCGCGGCTCCGCCCGCGTGGTGTCAAATAACGTAGCCTATGTGTTAATCCAGATCATAATCTATCTACGTGCCCAATTTCATTCAAATCCGTTCAGCCGTTTAAGCGTGAAAGAGTAACAAACATCCATACATACAAACTTTCGCATTTATAATATTAAATAGGATAAGTCTGATATATCGCTCTTTTTGGACATCGCATACACATTAGCTGTCTTCCACGAAGATAAGAACTTTGCCAATAGAGTATTTAAGTACGAAGAGGTGCGTCAGTACAGGATACAACTCCTTAGTGCACAGCTACAGCATCACCTCCCGAGAGAAACGCCCGCCAAACATTTCGCGGAGTGATTGAGATTTCCGACATTGAACTTCCGTACTATAGGATGGTAGATACAACTCGTCTGTCATTCATATTTGAGTAAAAAGCAAAGAGATTACCCACTAAATCGTTTTCGTACAGATGACAATGATGGCCGACAGAAGTTTCCCACTGCTACCTTAGTAAGCGACCAGAATCCACGGCTCATCAACTTTACTGACGAAATCCCATTTTGATCGTTCATTGCGTTTCAAATCAGCGACAGAAGGTCGACTTCCTGAGGATACCTGTAGGATACATTTATGTAGTTCATATTTCTGGAGGATTACCTGTGTGTAAGTGTTACTATTACTAAGCTCCTGATAGATAGATAAAGTTTTTTTTTTTTCCTGAGGACCTACTATGCGTGGCAATACGCGAGCTATTTCTTGTGTCGCTTACGTTCGTTATTTACGGTTTTATCCGTATAAGTTTTGACTTCCTAACGTGGCAGGAAACATAATAACCTGATTTTGGATGCCTCAATATAGTAAATCCTTCAGTTAAACAAGAACAAATTGCATAAGAACCTTTACATCATATGTAATCAATTAGAAATAGAGTTCGAACGTATCAGTTTAAAAGTATTTTATTTGTAAATGGCTATTCACCAGCTCCTAAATATTCTTTATCAAATGTGTTATAAATATTTCAATGATTAGTAATTTTGACAATTTTTTTTTTGCTTTAATATTAAGTCATTAGGCACTTTCAAAAAAATATGAAATGTGATAGATTGGACGTTACTTGAACTTTCCTAGTTAAATTGAACATTATTAAATTTTGTGCTAATCTTCAATGACAACGTCTTTGAAATGTAAGCAGTTTCCTCCAACGTATGAGTACGGGATGAATTTGAATGAATCTATCAAAAGAGTGGCTCCTTCTGCAGCTGTTCCCAGGAAAATTATCTGAAATGAAAATTATTTGTATTATTTGTAAATTGCTCTATATATAACTTTCTTCACTTTCGGGTGAATAAAGAAGAATAAGAAAGTTTCTTGATCGTGATATTTGTTTTGAAGACTGGAAGATTTTGTTGAAAATATATTCAGAAGCGTCAATTGAGTCTAAAAATATAATTTCTTACATGATTCCAGCTGAGCTTGCATCTGGATGAAAGCTGATACCTATTGTCCAATTATAGTGCATTCAATTTGACCAATAAGTTACGTAAGCATACTATGATATATTACAAAATTAATAATATACAAATTGTTTAGGTATTTTAATTAAAAGTCCGTAGAACTAAGAATTGTGACGAAATCGGTTCGGCTCAGTCGTGAATGACGCGATTTTATATATCCTTTATTGCATAACAAACATATACAAAGTAGGTTATACAGAAAATGGTGTGCAAAGGTGAGGTGCAAAGGTAAATGTTGGTCTTGTGTGGGAATTGAACCCACGAGCGTTGGTGTCAAAGTAGCGTAACAGCGCGTTACATCACTGCGCCACCGAGCTCGTCAACCGTCTCGAAGTACCTCCAGCTCACAGAAAACCGCAGCCAAATAACAACTCCATATAGGATTGTTGTGTTCCTGCGTGTGAGTGAGGTCACTAGTAAGCTCCTAAGGAGTTGCTGTCTTCACGTGCAGGCATCGCGCGAATGATACTTAATGTATTTATAGGCTACAGTAACCACGTCAAATCAGGTGGGCCGTACGCTTGAATTCCTTCCGACGTTGTATAAAAAAAGAAATGTTTATTTTAAGTCACTACGCCAGAAGTCGTAATTTTGTTTTTATAACATACCTCTAGTGTTATACGTACCTACTTAAACTATAGATCTATACATTATATCACTGGCTGTAGAACATTTTCATAAGATACCATTCCAGAAAAGGTTTTATAGAATTATGTGTATTTAAGGTACCGTAAAAGCAAAACTGAATATATTTGTATGTGACATAAGCTAAGGTAGTAAAATATTTTGAAATACAAACCTGAACATTCATGGGTTCATTTATAGTAATTGGTATTGCTAGTGTATGAGATCCTGGGACGAAATCTTCAATTTCATTCGGTATAAAATGATTATCGACAACTGGCGCTCCCTGCTCATCAGTTATTAAAACTGTTATGAAATCCGTACTAGACTCGGGTGCTGCAACTACATTCAATTGCAGAATTCCATTAGCTTCAATTTTAAAGAATAACGAGGATGTGCAACTGTAGGCACCAGCAATATTTGGCGATATGAATGATCCTTGGTTATTGCTAACAAATTCCCATTTTTCAGTTATAGTGCATACTATGTATAAATCGTTAAACATAGTTTCATAGTCATTTTCAAAATCATATTCAATACATGCGGGACCTGTTTCTTCCTCTTCCTCATAAACTGGACATTGATCATCATCATTTTCTGCTTCAAATGAAGCTGGAATATATCGAAGCGAATCGACTAAGGCGTCTGAATTAGATTGCTTTCTTCCTACAATAGCAACCTGCAAAATTAATAAAAATTGTTGTTAACCAAATATTACATGAATATATATGATTAGCTCAAGTTTATTTTCAAAGAATTTTGATGAGCTCAGTGGCATAGTGTTTAGCAATATTACTGTAGTACCAGCGCTCGTGGGTTCGATTGTCACAAAGAACAAACTTGTATTTGCATAAACATGTGTGTTAGTCTTGGTCTGGGTGTTTTAAAGAGAGGTAGGAAGCATCAAAGTAGCCCGATTATTCACGCTTGTAATATATTAATTATCACTCGTGCGACTCTTTCACTAACAACCCTATAGGGAGGTGCTATTTGGCTGCGGTTTTCTGTGAGGTGGAGGCCCCAGACAGGTTGCTTTGATGCGCTCTACCTCTCTTAAAATATCCAAACCAAGACAAACAGACATGTTAATGTACACAAATGTTTGTCTTGTGTGGGAATTGAACCCACGAGCGTTGATGAGTCGCGTTATTCACGACTGAGCCACCGAGCTCGTCAAAATCTTCCTCTCAGAAAGACCTACAGCTAAATAACAATTCCCTAGAAGGTTGTTGTATTCCTAGTAAACTTTTGAGGAGTTGCTGTGTTATAAGCTGGGGTGCCAACGCGAGAGTGATATTTGTATCCCAAGTGTTCATAGGCTACGGTAATTACTTCAGATGAGGTGGGCCGTATGCTAGTATGCCTCCATGTTCTACAAAAAAAAAGATTTAGCAGTATCAGAGTAAGACTTACACTTCCATCTTAATTTACGAGTCACGCCAATGTCCATGTGGCTAGATATGAACCAATACGGCTGTCATTTTTGTTTACATTTTTGTGCAACTTCGAAAGACAAGCATAAGGCCCTCATGATATGCGAAGCCTATACATAACATACGCTTTTGTAAATAAAATACTGATCAAGCGATAGACAGTATAATGTCAGTTAAATGATTTCTCCAGTATTGAGCTAGCTGTAAGAGCATGTATGGATGATCTTTAACTTGTGTGTGGCATATAAAGGGACGATGATAGGCGTCCTGACGGTACAATAGGTACTTATGCTGTACGATCATCGGGAGTACGGAACATGTTGGACGCCATATATGCGGGATGAGGTGCTAATTTAATATTTCTACATAACCTTAACAACAGTGCTACTGGCTGGACATTTTTATTGCGTAACATCTTTCCTCTCGCTTATTTAGCAATATATCTCCTTGTCTTGTCTTCAGTCCTTGAGTGTTATTGATATGTATAAGTGGGGATGGTAACGCGAGAGTGATACTAATAATGCAATTGCTTCTTATCAGGCGGACCGTATACTTGTTTGATTCCCGACGATAAAGCTTGTATACTGGTCTGTATTGTCAAGTTGACAATCAGCTATATTTAAAGTAAACATAAGCAATACAACGAATTATATATTTCTATATCTACTAGATATACAGAAATAATTCGCAGTGTTTAGTTTCTTACTTGGTGTGCAGTGTGTAGGTAAATAAAAACAACTCACTATGGAAAATCCAGTCTATAGTTCGATCAAAAGCAATATATAGAGAATAAATAGGTCCAACACAATAATAATTATGTAGAAGGCGGAAACCAACAATACTAAATACAGACAAAAGAATAAGTGATAGAACATAGTAAAGCAGAAGATAGAAATTACGAAAGTGGCGTACAAAGTATATTAGAGCGTGCATTTGCCGACTATGTATACTTGGGATTTTAAATCATGCGCTCGAGTCGAGTCGTCTGTACTCCATAGCGTAAAACCTACTTTGTAAAAATTACTTTATACAAATATATATATTTATATAAATTTTTACTATTCCAAATTTCCAAATTTTGTCATGTAATATTTACACACACACACATATATATACAATATATATATATATATATATATATAAACCAAGGGTTAAATTTTAAAACTGAAACCTTACATACGAAATCGCGAAACATAGGAAATCGCTGTACATTTTTGTCTTGTTTCCCTTGATGTGTATTAATTGGGGTGGCAACGCGTGAGCGATAGATTAGATTAGATTAGATTAGATTAACTTTATTTGCATGAATAAGGTACAATTAAATTGATGTCATTAACAATTATACATAGTCCGTTCTTATTCTGCCACTAACAGCAGCGTGCAAATATTACATTGATTATAAACTAAGGAACTGACATTTATTTTGCATTAAATGAGTAAAATTTATGATATAAAACAAATCAAAAACGCATCAATAAAATTAGGATCAATAAGTGCGTACAATATTTTGTGATTAAAATTATAATATGTTATTAAAATAACTTTTAATACTCGTATCATTCATAAATTCATCCACTGAATAATAACATTTGTCCAGTAGCAGCCGGAAGAGGTTTCTTTTAAAGCAGGTTCGATTTTTATCTTTTAAAATTTTAATCTTTTAAAATAATAACACTAAACGCTTATTCTCAGCAGACGGACCGTATCTATATCCGGTACTGATCAATGTAGTAACTCATGAACTGAGCCGCAATCGCCGCTGCATGCAGTGCACAGTTTGGACCATACAAGTAACCTATGTCTCTTACACCACTGAATAATCACAAACTTTACTTGCGCTGACGCTGTGGTAGATTATTAGGTGATCTCCGCATGTCAATTTATAATCTCCAGATCACTGTGGGTCCAGTTCTACCGTGACCAAAATAGACCAGATGCTCCAAGAGATGTCCGCCGAGCATGTGCACATTTTTGAAATAATACATTCAAATTTATTTTAATTAAATTAGTATTTCTTTGCCAAGAAACTTGATTTCCATTGTAAACTTATATAACTTATTATGAATAAAATTATAGATAAAAAAAATATGCTTTGAATTTCAATTATCATTTTTTAATCATGCATTTCATGATGACGCAAACAGTTGATTTGATCTTTATCTATATCAGTATAAAGTCCCGTCATCAAAACTTTCATTGACCACAGAAAGTATTTTATCGTACGGCATCCGTCTGAATCCATTAAATGCCTCCACTATTTGAATAAAAGCAGATATATTTTTGTTACTTTTTAAGGGGGATTACGGTTAATGATGTAAATACTCGTAGTGTTGAAGCAAGTGGGCGAGGTTGAATATCTTGGAAGCACTTTGATGAATGGAAGGTACAGGGCTAACGTGCTGAGACTGCTCAATGCAGGGAAGGGTTTGAAGTACGGTGTCGGTCTAACTAAAGTAAGAATAGGCATGTTTCAATGATTCGGTCATGTACAAGTAATTCAAAGGGAAAGAATTATGAAGCAAATATAACAGACGAAAGTAAAAGAAGGTAGTTACCACAATCAAAATTATCGTGAAGATAACCTGGAATCCTTTAAACCGACAAGCACGTGCAGTGCGATGTGCTAACGAATACGCTTCCTGCCTCACAGCACAGTCACGAATATTAATTCGCGAATTGAACGGCCATGGCCTAGCCGCTCTACGCTACCGTCGCTATGGGTTCCGCCCTAGACGCACACATGGATCAAATTGGAGATGTGTTGAAAAAGGGTCAAATCAAAACCACCCAAAACCGAAGAGCATGCATAAAGAGGTTGATGAGTGTGGAAGAAGCGAGAGGGGTATGTTTGGATCGGTGCACCTTGCATTCCATAGTCTCCGCCCCAATTGGAGACGTATATGTATGTCGTTCACATTGCAGCCATGAGGTTTATTGGAATGAAATACGAGTACAGACAAAATAACTGTTAAATACAAATACTATCGACGTCGTGACAGATGTTATAAATTTAATAATTAAACTTTATTTTCACAATATCATGAGACATTTAACAACTAACATCAAAGTACAAAGTAGGCAGTTGGTTAAAATGTTACAAATTTTTAAAACAGAGAGCGTTGAATTGCAGATTTTGTCCAACTATGAACTGTTAAGACTTTAAAGCATGTGCTATAACGAAAATTGGAAAAAAGACTTACATAACCATCAAAACTGTCACTGCCACTTAAAGTTAAGTTCATAGCATTCCAGCCCCAAATGAAATCTGGTCGGGCAAGGCTTCTCGTAACTTGTCCCACGATGGTATTACTTGGACTTTGGTACGCCAACAATCTGATTTCATCTGTAGATGACCTAGGGTACATATAGGCGTTAAGTTGCAGGGTACCTCCGCCTGCCATAGGAAATACTTCAGAGAAAATGCAACTATATGTTGTTTGTGGCGTTACAAATGATTCACCATTAGGGTGAAAACTTTCGATGTTAGTTGAAGTATAATTTACTTGAGTCCATGGTCGCATAACGCCGCAAATTCCACTTTCCGCTGTGAATACATCGTTGAAAGTTTCACCGAAATCATGAGTAAAGCAATCTTCACCGAATACGCGAGAACACGAGAATATTGTCAGAATTATATAAATAAACCACATTGTAATTACTGAAAAATAATCAGAAATAATTTCCTTGTTTAAGTGATCAAAGACTCCGCGATACTAGAATGAGTTAATCAGATTTGTTATAATGATTTTATTTCTATTGTATCTTATCACTGAGACAATCGTATAATATGCAATCTAATTCTGATAACAGTTTGTGTGGCAGAATCTAATTAGTAATTACCTTCTAAAATTCCTTAGTGGCTTATAATGTTAATAGCATAAACAATTTACAACGTAAAATACAAAATAATTGAGTAGATTTGACTGTAGATTTAAACTCCTCAAAAAGATATAAGGAAAGCAAAACCTAAATTTCATACATTAAAATATTCAAGGCTTTCCTGGCTGTAAAGAAATAGTACAATAATTGTAGGAAAATATAATATTGAGATACTATGTTACACTGAACATTGGCTAAACAAAAGTGAAAAATTATTTGGAAATAATAATTATAAAATAGTAAGTTGCTTTAGTAATCTTGGATTAGAGGCAGTTCAATGATTATGATAAAAAAATGCCACAAAGTCAAGGAACATGAGGACATTATTAGGCTCTCTGATGAGTGTACTGTTGAGATTTCATGTGTTGAACAAATAATTACATAATTATTTGTGTATAGGCTCCTAGCAGTGATTTTACACAATTTGAGTAGGTAATGCAGGATACTTTAAGAAAAGTTTAATAGTCTGTGGTGATTTCTATCTATCTATAACTTCACGCGAAATCCCTTACGGGGTAGTCAGAGAGAAGCGAGCGCCTTTGATTTCAATATACACATACTAGTAAACACACAAACAACTCTTAGATTATTTAAATCATTTAATTTAATAACATTTTCCTTAGAATAGACTTAGAATTTATGATTAAACGAACTTACCTGTACGTGAAGTTCAATCATAATTATACGAGGGACACGTCCGAAGATATTAGTATATACTACTTGTAGTTTCGCTTGTATGTATTACCACTTAGCACAATATTTTAGAGAAAATAATAAAATAAATTTTTAGTGACGTATTTCCGGCCGCCATACTCGCCCCCACGCCGCCGTGCCGCTGCCTCGTCACTTTGCTCAAACCTTCATTTAGTTTAGCAATTAAAGATGTAATGATATTTCCCTAGGGATTAATGTTGAAACAGTAATAGTGTGGTGGGTGGGAATTACTAATATCTTCGGACGTGTCCCTCGTATAATTATGATTGAACTTCACGTACAGGTAAGTTCGTTTAATCATAAATTATACTTTGGGACACGTCCTCAATATTAGTATATACTACTTGTAGATTTTTAGAGAAATAAAAGGGAAATATTTTTTTTTTTTTTTTTTCTGCGGGTAGTTGTGAATAAGTACACTTTGTGATCTTGAGTTAATTATTTATTAACATATATCTAGACAAGTTACATACCTTAATTGCACTGAATTTACTAAATACTAAGTGATTGGAATAAGCACAAGTGTTATCTACTGTTTCTGTATGGTATAACAACTTCACTGCCCTGTTGACACTCTCTCACACATATTTGTCACACAATTGTACACAAAATGGCGAACTTGGCAGATGTTATTGATACGCAAAAAACGTTGGAATCCACTCTTATGAAGAAAATGAATGAGTTTGAGGCTCAATTGAAGGCTGTAGCACCTCACACCAGCTCCACAGTTGCTCGTTTGCAAGATGAATTTAGTAACTTTAAATCACAGATGTGGTCGATTCTACAGTTGCTACGTCAGCAAATAGCAGGACTCTCCAGGACCGTGGATGATATTGAGATGAGACATCGAAGAAAATACTTGATTTTCAGTGGTATATCCGAGGACACAACAGACAATACTCTCACAGATTGTATATTAAATATCTTGAGCGAGAAGCTAAGTATGTCTGATTTATCTCCAAACAATATTATTGCATGTCATCGCCTTGGTAAATTGACTGTGGGAAGATCTCGACCAGTGCTTGTACGTTTCTCTGAGGTACTCCTGAAGGCTGCAGTTTGGAAGAAAAAAACAGCTTTAAAGGGAACACCGTTCAGTGTAGCCGAATTCCTCACACGGCAGAGGCAGTCTGTGTTCGCTTCCGCACGTAAACGCTTCGGTATGAGAAGATGCTGGACAGCGAATGGAGACATTGTCGTAAAGCTGAACGATGGAAATCGGCGTCGACTCTTCACTGAAGATGATCTAGCTGGGATTGCCGCAACCGAAGACGAGACCCAGCAGGCTGCAGGGACAAGGTCATCGACACCAGTAGCATCCCCCGAACAGCGTTCTCGGGGAAAACGGGTAGCCAGGGCGAGGAAACTTTAATTCCAAGTATTGTGTTATTGCCTTATCTTCATAGAAAACAAATCATTAATTCGATAAAGTTCGCTATTTTAGTTTCCCCATAGTTGAGTTGACTTTCACGATGCGTTTTTTGTTTATTTTATTTTTTTTGTAAACTACTCACAAAAATATAGCTAAAGGTATTTGTTCAATGACGACAAGTTGTCAATTTAACGTCAAGAATAAACATACTTTTCTTAATGACAGTTGACATTGACAACTGATTAATTTTTGCTAAATTTTCTTTTTCTCGCCCTGGCATCATACATTTTTGTAGTGTTTTCGCAATCTCGCCAGCATTGTTGTACAAAGTATGTTGCTGTGCTTTTTTCCGTGTTCTAAAACAGAGTGTCAACCGGCAGGACTGGTAGGTATTTGATTGGTATTTATATAGTTTTGTTTTTTTTATTTTTATTTTGTATGTCCGTATATTGTTTGTGTATATTCTTATATTTGTTGTATATTATTTATTCATGTGTTTATATAAATGTCGGATGATTCTTTCCACTCTGCTCTGGACCTTAGTCTGTCATCTAATGAAGGCAGTGACAGTTTTGTTGAACCAGTAACATTACGTAATTTAATAGACAAAGCTGTTGTTGCTACACCCCACTGTTTCAACACTTGCCATATCAATGCTCAAAGCATCCCTTCACACTTTTCTGATTTTCTTGATAGTTTCTCATGTACTCCTTTTCATGCTATTCTCATTTCAGAAAGTTGGCTTAAGCCATGTCTATCCTCTCTGTCGTATACCCTACCTGGGTTTGTTTTAATTCGCAATGATCGCATTGGCAAGGGTGGTGGGGGTGTCGCAATTTATCTTCGTAGCGATATACCGTACAAAGTTCTAGCTTCCTCTCAATCCTTGTACTCTTCTTCGGCCGAGTTCCTGATTTTGGAATTACTCATTAAGGGTGTTAAAACCGTTCTGGGAGTCGTATATTGTCCGCCTAATATTGATTATTTCTCTCATCTCGAGACAGTTCTTGAACCCATTTGTTCGGAGTACCCACATCACATTATCATGGGTGATTTTAATACTGATCTTACGTGTAACACTCTGCGATCTCGTCTGCTTCACAGTTTGTTCAAGTCGGTCAATCTTAATATTTTGGCATCTGAGCCCACACATCATAATCCTACTTCTCATGACACATGGCTTGATTTGCTTATTACATCTTTAGATCACGTCCTTAATCATGGTCAGCTTTCCGCTCCTGGGTTTTCGAAACACGATTTAATATTTATGCAATATAAATTAAAACTACCCAAGGTTAAGCCTGCAGTTACCTGGATGCGTAGTTATGCACGTATAAATATCGATGAGTTAAGGCGGGATGCTGATAAGATGGACTTTTCTTCAGTTTTTGAAGCTGAAACAATTGATGAAAAGGTATCCAACTTCAATAACTGTGTACTAAACCTGTTTGATATTCACGCACCGTTTAGA
Source organism: Pyralis farinalis (assembly GCA_947507595.1). Taxonomy (NCBI): domain Eukaryota; kingdom Metazoa; phylum Arthropoda; class Insecta; order Lepidoptera; family Pyralidae; genus Pyralis; species Pyralis farinalis. Next base: position 7,892,176 of record OX382274.1, read on the forward strand.
GCAGTCAAAGTGAAGCGACCTCCTGCTCCATGGATCAATAGAGATATCCGAGTTGCAATGAATAGACGCGATCGCGCGTTTCGTCTTTATAAGCGTGTCAGATCAGATCAGAACTGGGATTTGTACAAAATAGCGCGAAATAACTGTAATCGAATGGTAAGAGCAGCTAAACGACAATATTTTCACGAAAATGTTACAAATACTTCTTCTGCCAATATATGGAAATTTCTCCACTCACTTGGTTTAGGGAAATGCTCCACACCTAATAATCCCTTATTCTCTCCTAACGACTTCAATAATCATTTTTCGTCAACATCTCTTTTAAATCATTCTCTAATATCTCTTCCATGACCCCACTTCGCCATGACACATTTTCATTTTCTCCTGTCTCTGAGGATGAGATACGTAAAATTGTACTTTCTATTACGTCCAAAGCCATTGGCTGTGACGACGTAAGTAGAACCATGGTCCTTGCAATATTGGATAATGTCCTTCCTATCCTAGTCCACATTGTAAATTTCTCCTTTTTAACAGGCACCTCTCCTCTCATCTGGCGTAAAGCATTAGTAATACCCCTTCCGAAAAATTCAAATCCTCAATTATTAAATCATTATAGACCCATTTCTATTCTACCCTTCCTTGCGAAAATTCTTGAAGCTGTTGCACATAAGCAGGTTTCCGCCTTTATATTTTCTAACAACTTACTTTGTCAATTTCAGTCTGGGTTTCGCTCTGGGCATAGTACTGCGACTGCCCTTCTTAAAATCTCAGAGGATATTCGCATGGGTATGGAAGATGGGCTGATCACTATCATGGTTCTCATTGACTTTTCAAATGCTTTCAACATGGTAGACCATGACATCTTACTAGCAATTCTAAAGTACATGAACTTCTCATCCTCAGCATTGGAATGGTTTTCACATTATCTTCGGGGTCGACAGCAAGCGGTTCGCATGGGCCGTGATATATCAGATTGGAATGATCTGTCAACTGGGGTTCCCCAGGGCGGTATTTTATCTCCTCTATTGTTTTCCATTTTTATAAATTTTCTTACGTTTTCGTTGAGTTGCTCTTATCATTTATACGCGGATGATCTGCAGGTTTATGTACAAACGACATATGATACGCTGAACACGGGAATTTCTCGGTTAAATGATAGTTTGTGCCAAATCAATTCTTGGTCAAACAACTTTGGAATTCCGCTGAATCCTAGTGCCAGGCTATTGTCTTAGGTAGCTCAAGGCAATTAGATAAAATTGACATCAGTTCTATGTTGTCCATTATGTTCAATAATTCTGTTATTCCACTCAGTAAGAGTGTTAAAAATCTTGGCTTGTATCTTGACTCTACTTTGACCTGGAGCACACATGTGACTGAAGTTAGTCGCAAAGTAATATCGACATTGCGCTTTCTAAATCGATACAGAAACTTTCTGCCTATTGAAACTAAGGTCACATTAGTTCAATCCCTTATTTTTCCACTAATTGATTATTGTGATGTGTGTTATCCTGATCTTCACGAAGATCTTCTTAATAAGCTGGACCGGCTCATCAACAGCGCTATCCGATTCATTTTCTGTCTTCGGAAATATGATCATATTTCGTTCTACCGGTCAAAGCTTGGATGGCTTCCTATTCGTCAGCGTCGACATTTAAGAATACTTTGCACACTTTTTACGATTATTTTTAATCCCCTTTCTCCTGAATACTTGAAATGTAAATTTCAGTACCTTTGTGATTCTCATAACCGTCAACTTCGATCAAATGACTCCCATTTACTCTTAATACCACTTTTCCGTTCGGGCTTCATGTCTAATTCCTTTACTCTACAAGCTTCACGACTCTGGAACGCGTTGCCTGAACCCATTAGAAACTCCCCAAACAAGTTTACTTTTAAAAAGAAGTTACGTGCCTATCTTTTAGAGAGTCTGTCCAAGCAGTAATCATCCAATCTATCTATAACTTCACGCCAAATCCCTTGCGGGGTAGGCAGAGAGAACCGAGCGCCACGTGACTCGATCCTTACATATCTCACTCGCTTCTTTAACATTCATTGCTCTTCTCATGCACGCACGCCGGTTTCTAGGGCTCCTGACATCACCTTCTGATAGAACATGACCAATTTGGTCATGGTAGGTAAGTCTTGGCCTTCCCCGGCTCCTACATCCTTCCACTTTTGCATTGTATATCTGCTTCGTCATTCTTTCATCTTGCATTCTTTCTACATGCCCGAACCATCGGAGCATGCCTCTTCTTATTTTAACACCGACGCTCTCTTTCAGACCAACTCTATTTCTAACATCATCATTGCGAATACGGTCTACGAGCCTTACGCCACAAATTTTGCGCAGCGCTCGCATTTCAACCGCGTTTATTCTACTTTCATGCTCTTTCTGCCATACCCAACTCTCGCTTCCATAAGTTAGCGTTGGGACCAACACTGCATTGTGTATAGCGAGTTGTGCCTTCTGGCTCAGGATTTTACTGCCAAGAAGTTTTCCCAACGCTCCATTCACACTATTCCCAGCACTCACTCGTCTTTCCACATCTGCGGTGTACCTTCCATCCCTCCTGAAAGCGCATCCAAGATATACAAACTCATCCACTTGTTCCAACACTTCATCATCAATCGTAATCCTTACATTAGTTCTGGATTCTTCTCTTTCAAATACCATTATCTTTGTTTTCTTCGCATTCAGTAGTAAGCCTTTCTCCATACAGTCGTCTTTCATCGCTGTGACCAGTGTTTGCAGTTTAGATGGTGTATCTGCTAATAGCACGGCATCGTCTGCATACAGCAGACAGTTCACCACTTGGTCACCCATGCGCAATCCCACATTCGTTGACCTTATTCTCTGCAGACAACTATCTAGATACAGGATAAACAGCCTAGCAGATAGCATGCAACCCTGTTTGACACCAATTTTGACATCAAACCAGGGTGACATGCCACCGTCTATCCGCACACATGCTGAGCAATCCTTGTAAGTGGACTGCACAGCACGGAGCAGTGAACCGTCAATCCCATATCTCGGCAATATGTCCCACAGTTCCTTTCGCACAACCCTATCAAAGGCTTTCTCAAGATCCACAAAACCGCAGAAAACCTTCCGGTCTATGGCCAGATGCTTCTCTACGATATTGCGGAGCGAGAAAACTTGATCCGTACATCCCCTTCCATTTCGGAAACCTCCTTGTGCGTCCCACAGCATTTCATCGGATTTCACCCTCATTCTCCTTTCAATCACCTTTCCATATACTTTTGCTGCTAAGCTGATCAAACTGATGGCCCTATAGTTGGCGCAGTCCATGCGTGATCCCTTGCCTTTATACAAGGGCACGATGACTGCGCGTCTCCAGTCCATTGGGACCCTTCCAGTTCTCCAGCATAGGTTGCATAGGTACCAGAAGGCGTCCCGGACGTAAGTGCCACCTAATTTGATCATCTCAGCTGTGATCAGATCAATTCCCGCTGATTTTCCATTTTTCAAGCTTCGTATCGACCATTCGATCTCATCCATAGTTATGCCTTCGTCGGACGCCGTCAACGTGGAGTAAGCATCCGACTCACTCTCATTGCCAGCGTCCGAGGCATACTCATACATTTCCTCAAAATATTCACTCCACCGTTCTAACACTTCCTGAGTGTTGGCAAGAATGACACCAGCTTTAGACTTTATCTTATCCATTCTGGATGCCGACGAACCACTCCGAGACTTCTTTACCTCTCTCCAAAAGAGTTTGGTATTTGCCTCGAAGTTTTTCGTCAGCCTCTCTTCCTCATTCATAATTTGTCTTTCACGCTTCTCTTTCACTAAAGCCTTGGTTTCATTCTTGCATAGACGGTACATTTCTTTCTTCTTTTCTCTCATATTTTCATTTAAAGGCAAAGATGATACGTAATCCAGCCACGCTTTCCTCTTTCTTGCTACGGAGGATTCAACCTCCGCATCCCACCAGGCATCTCCTTTCGCTGTTTTACGTCTCTTTGCGCATCCACAAGCTTCTTTTGCACTATCCACCATACTTTCTTTCAAAACTTTCCAACAATCATCCACATCTGAGTCAGAGAGGCTTGCATTTGCAAGTCTCTCACTTACCAGATGCACATACATTCTCCTTACACTTTCATCTTGCAATTTTTCGCTCATTATCCTTTCATGGTCTCCGAAAGGGATACGCACTCGCCAGTGCCTCCACTTCCTAAAAAGGCCCACAAACCGGCTTACCACCAGGTAGTGGTCCGTCTCAAGAGTGGAGCCTCTAAAGGCTCTTGTATCCATTAGAACATTTCGGAGACGTCTATCTATTAAAATCAAATCAATCACACTTTTTTGATCATTCCTTCTCCATGTATACGTGTGAATATCCTTATGATGAAATAAAGTATTCGACACGAGGAGGCCTCGTTCCATACATAAATCTAGTATAGACTTACCTGCTTCGTTCACTCTCTTATCTCCATACGGACCAAGAACAGCTTCATAGCTGTATCGCTTGGTCCCAACCCATCCATTCAAGTCTCCACACATAATCACTCTTTCGTTCCCTTCAACTAAGTCCAGAACATCCCTCACAGACTCCCAAAACTTCTCCAGTTCTTGAGCATACGCTGAGCTTACGGGAGCGTATGCTGCAACCAAAAATACTCGCGTGATGCCCAGTTTAATACGAACCCAGAGAAGTCTAGGCCCTACCAAACAGTAATCTCTTACACCAGTGGCTAAGCGAGAGGAGAGTACGACACCTACACCAGCACTGGCATGATCGTCACGGTCTACCCCAGACCATAGGGCCATCATACCACCGGGCAGATCATCGGTGTCGCTCCCCTTGCGCTTAGTCTCTGTCACACATAAAGCATCCAAACGTCTATCATTCATTACGTCTATCAGTTCATTCGTCTTATCTTTCAATCCACCTCTCACATTCCACGTGCCTATGCGGCACTCGGCTCCCCTCGTCCCGCCGGAATTGGCGCTGCGTGGTGGGTGGCGGCCCCCACCGCCGCATGCAGCTGTATTCGCACCGACGGGGGTGGATCGGTGCGCGTCGCCTACGGGGGACGCCCTAATCCGCACGTCGGTGCGCTCTTGGTCCAGAATTGCAATCGACTGATTGGCAGGGGTCGCGAACGAGCACGCTTCTGGCACATGACCCCCCCAATCAATAATCATCCAATGTGTGTTGTATAATTACTATATATTATATAATTTATAGAGAAAATATGTATGTATTATTGTGATTGTGTATTATCGTAGTTATTTATGTATTTTTATATTTATGTTAGGTGACCATATAAAGAACAAATTCTTTATAGGGTCGATTATTATTGTATTTTAATTAAAACCGCAATCGCGTTTTTTCTCCACTCCCGATGGTTGACTGGTAGAGAATGCAATTAGCATTAAGTCCGCCTTTTGAACCAACTGTATTGTGGTCAATAAAGTATTAAATAAATAAATAAAAATAAATATCAATCAACATATTTTAATTCAGTCTTAACGAAAATGTTAATCACACAGTGATTTAGCAAATTCACAATTATTAGTATTACTTATAATTGCTCTGTGATAAAATCGTGCAAAGGTAGTGGAGTTGCCACTCCATCCAGCCGTATTACGAATCAAATCTACGTTAAGGCGACACCTCGATCGTGAAGCTTTAAAATGGCTCCGCCCAATCACCCCGCGCCCCTCAAGTGACACTCGACGCTCGATTTGTAAAATTTGAAATTAGCGCCTAATAGGTAACCTGGGGTCAACGTATAGTCAATGCAAACGAACAGAAAAGCTACAGAGTCGCGTCACACTTAAATAAAATTTATAATATCAATATTTAATAAAAATTATTGATTTAATTATTATTTAGCTTTATACATACTGAACCAAACATATTTATTTAAGCTAGACGGAAAACAATAGTAATAATAGTAATAATAGTAATAAAAAACTATAGAAACGTATTCACTTTTACAAGTTTATTGAAAGAGAAATCAATGACATCGTTTTATGTTTATATCTCTACAAGTTAACATGTCTTGGTATCTATGTTGTTCTTACTTAGGTCTCGTCCAGTGGCGCCCTAATTGAATAAAAAAACATATTATAGCATAGAAGATAAACATTATGAAATCTTATGTTGCATTTATTACGAAGATAGTAAAGTATTTTTACGTCATTAAACCAACACTCAAAATATTCCACTATCGTTGTTATAAGCAAAAGTGCTAAAAGAGGCCGTTTTTTGGCAATTATGCCTATAACAACGAAAGCAAAACATTTCAATTGTTGGTTTAATGACGTAAAAGTACGTTATTGTATTTGTAACACACGCAACACATGACTTTATAATGTTTATCTTCCACGCTAAGATACGATATTTTATTCCTTGAGGCGCCACTGGACGGCATGTATCCCCCTTAAGAAGAATGAAACACCAGCTACATAATACAACATTGTTTATCGAGAGGGTAAAGCGGGCCATTTGTTGATTCGGACACATATGTTTAGTTAGCAGATACACCATCTAAACTGCAAACACTGGTCACAGCGATGAAAGACGACTGTATGGAGAAAGGCTTACTACTGAATGCGAAGAAAACAAAGATAATGGTATTTGAAAGATAAGAATCCAGAACTAATGTAAGGATTACGATTGATGATGAAGTGTTGGAACAAGTGGATGAGTTTGTATATCTTAGATGCGCTTTCAGCAGGGATGGAAGGTACACCGCAGATGTGGAAAGACGAGTGAGTGCTGGGAATAGTGTGAATGGAGCGTTGGGAAAACTTCTTGGCAGTAAAATCCTGAGCCAGAAGGCACAACTCGCTATACACAATGCAGTGTTGGTCCCAACGCTAACTTATGGAATCGAGAGTTGGGTATGGCAGAAAGAGCATGAAAGTAGAATAAACGCGGTTGAAATGCGAGCGCTGCGCAAAATTTGTGGCGTAAGGCTTGTAGACCGTATTCGTAATGATGATGTTAGAAATAGAGTTGGTCTGAAAGAGAGCGTCGGTGTTAAAATAAGAAGAGGCATGCTCCGATGGTTCGGGCATGTAGAAAGAATGCAAGATGAAAGAATGACGAAGCAGATATACAATGCAAAAGTGGAAGGATGTAGGAGCCGGGGAAGGCCAAGACTTACCTACCATGACCAAAATGGTCATGTTCTATCAGAAGGTGATGTCAGGAGCCCTAGAAACCGGCGTGCGTGCATGAGAAGAGCAATGAATGTTAAAGAAGCGAGTGAGATATGTAAGGATCGAGTCACGTGGCGCTCGGCTCTCTCTGCCTACCCCGCAAGGGATTTGGCTTGAAGTTATAGATGTTCGAGTGTCATAATGGCTGATAGCGCCGAGTAAACACAGGATTTTTTTATTTCGAATAAATAAGAGAAATAAAATTATCAGATTGAATTAGATTGAAATTGAAATAGAAAATTGGATTTTTTTTGCAACTCCCTCCTGGTGAAGATTCACAAGTTATTTTACACAGTTAGGTATAGCTCTGGTAGGGATCCTAGCTTTTTCCCTAAATATAATACACTCTCGAATGACTAGGTATGCGCTTTCACTAACAGTCAATTTAACTTCGCGAATTTTATAAAAAAGTACAGGAAGAACTTGACGGTTAGACGGTAATTTTGCGCCTATTATTTGATAATTTACGTCTCCAACTAAGAAAATACTTGATTTATTGCTTCTCAATTCCACTGCCATCTTATAAAAGTTAAAACATTACGTATTAATCACGAGAATAACTGACATTCAAAATTAATAGACGGTTAGGTAATTATGACGAAGTTAACGATGCTCTCTCTAAAGTTATTCATTGGTTTAGTGTTAATAATCTGCTTTTAAATGATAAAAAGACTAAAGTAATTAAGTTCTCAACACCTAATGTAAGGCAGGTGGCTACCAATGTACATGTTAATGGAACTAATTTAGCCTCTGTGGAGACAACTGTGTTCTTGGGTATAACAATTGACTCCAGACTACAAAGGAGCCCACAAATTGAAAAATTATCAGGAAAACTAAGTTCTGCAGCTTATGCAGTGAAAACTATTAGACGGCTCACTGATATTGATACGGCTAGAATAGTTTATTTCAGCTACTTTCATAGTATTATGTCATATGGAATTCTTCTTTGGGGTAACTCCGCGGATATTAACACCATCTTTTTATTGCAAAAGAGATCCATAAGAGCTATCTACAAACTTAGTCCCCGGGAGAGCCTTAGAGAAAAATTCAAAGAAATAAATATTTTAACAGTCGCATCGCAATATATCTATGAAAATCTTTTGTATGTCCATAAAAACATAGACTCATTTTGTAAAAAGAGTGATACTCATAGCATAAATACTAGATATAAGCATAATCTTGTGTTATATGCAAGCCGTCTCCACAAAACAAGTAATTATTTTATGGGGCAATGTATACGGTTCTATAACAAACTTCCCAGCAATATAAGAGATTTGTCAATAAACAAATTTAAAACTACTATTAAAGCCAAATTGTGTAGCAGGGCATATTATAAAGTATCTGACTATATTAATGATAAAAATGCCTGGGAGTGAGTCGATCCAATTATAATGTAATTAACAAAATATGTAAATTTGTTTGGATACCAAAAGAGGGATGCCTGAGTTTTTTGGCAGTATTTTTATCAGTGCTCACCTAGTCATAAACTGCACGGCAGGGAAAAAAAATGTGACGATTCTAAACAAATGTAGCCATTTTTACGGAATAAAAAGATTTTGACTTTGAATTTGAATAAATGAATACCGCGAGTACGTGCGGCACTGCCGCGCAACTTGTATGAACATCTTTCGATGTAATTCGGCACGGATTATCGTAATCCAAATAAGTTAAAAATTAATTTCCGAGTGTTTTAAAAGCAAATGAACAAAACTAAGACATATGCGTTAGAAAATAAAAACTTTGAAAAATAAGGGACACCCTAATATACATATATACAAATAGATTTTATAATCTATTCATATTTAAAAAAAACATGTGACAAATGATTTTCTTGCTGTTTCATAACTTTAACTTCAGTATAATGACATTTATTGTATTTTACTTATGTATACTCTGTGTTTTGTATTGTTGTACGTTTCCTTGTTATTTATTAAACTCTCAAGAAGAAAGAACCAGGACCATCTCTGATGTTGCAAAATAAATCTAATCCCTACAATAGTTCAATACTAACCACAATGTATAGAATAGATGATTTTTTTGTGTTTTCAGTGTTGGTTCATAGTAAATATTATTTGTTTTCACGAGTACCATGGGTATAAGTATACTATCTATCTATATCTTCACGCTAAATCCCTCGTGAGCGCCACATGACTCGGTACTTACACACCTCGCTCGCTTCTTTAACATGAAACATACCGAGTTTTTTTAAAAACTATCAAAATATACTATTTTACTAGTAATTATTTTAATACAAAAAAAAAAAAAACCTCCACTGGTTTTCTATCTTCTGATTGGATAAATTTCCAACGTAAACTAACCTTCACCTACGTACAATGTCTAAGTCGGAGTTCGGTGAGCTTATAATGGTTACTATGAGTTTGTCGTCCCGTATGACACTTACGTTAAAGTAGCATATAAATCGAGTAGTGATTCTTCTAGTGGAATATGTTTATTTAGTAAGTTTCTCCTAAAAAACAAAACAGCAAAAATATTCTATTTTATAAGTTTTTATTTTAATACAAAGAAATAAAGAGTCTCCACTGGTTGCTATGTGCTGAGAGCGCGAACCTTATTGGTATAAATTTCCAACGTAACCTGACCTCCACCGACGTACAACTTCAAAGTCGGAGTTCGGTCAGATTATAATGGACATAATAAGAGTTTGACGTCCTATATAGGTACGCGGTCAGCCTGTGGATAATGTATACCAATTATCAAATGTTACTGTTTATTCCTGCAAAAAATAACTCTTATTTAATTAATGCAGTTTTATATAGAGTTATTAAGTAAGCAAAATTAAAAAAAAGTTTGAAGAGGAATTAAATAGCTTGGGCCAACCATACCTAGGAACTGTTCTAAAAACTAGAAATATGTCTACACAATGTTATTATAATATGTTTAATGAATATAATAATTAAAAAAAATAAATACCTTGTCTTGTTCGCCTCAGCCATTCTACGAACATTTTCTTTGTATTTTTATTCTATATATTTTCTTTTTAGTGTTCCCCATTATTACAACAGTATAATAAATATATATAAACCTATAATATTATTTACTACTTATATCTAATAATAATACACTTACGCTAAATACTATAATATTGAATATTTACAACTATTAATTATAAAAACTTCGGTGTCGCGATGTAAATGGAGCGAGCTCGAGCAGACAGTCGACATAGGTCTCACCTCGAAGCGGGTTGCAGCCGGACTGGCTGGATGTAGTTAGTCAACGCGTTTATAATCCTCATCACCGCACAATAAGGTCGAAAACACGTAGCACCCAAGACGAATGTGATCGCTTAGAAATTGTCAGAAACATAAAATATTTTTAAAAAATTTCATGTTTCACTTATCAAAATATGCAGCAACCATATTATAAACATAGATATTACTAATAGATTTAAGTAATTTTGAAGCGTATAAACAGAACAACTTCGTTGTAATTTCAAAAATAATGAATTTCAGGAGGTGTTTTCGAAAGTAATTATTATCGAATCAATTTTACACAATCGCGTATTTGAGCAAGCAAATTCAAGATAAAGAAATGAAGTTATTTATAGTAAAATCTTAGATCCGTCAGTTTAGTCATTAGCCTATACTATTCGATGAAAGTTGGTCTAATTTTTCGATGTGTCGCCTTAAGTCCTCGTTTATAGGCTAAAGATGTTGACGCATGGCGAGTGCTATGCGCTGAGAAGATGGACACGTCAACTCCACTAGCCTGCAACGTACATTTAATCCATCTGCTGATTGATTGAGAATTTATGCAATCATGCGGTTTTCTAAATGAGATAAACAAATTATCTGAATTTCTTATTGACTTCGTTTTATCCATATATGAGATCAAAGTCCTAGCTGGACAAATTTGTGGTTTTTCAGAGAAAAACGGTAAATGTAACACGGGCTGCATTGTGTTTGGTCGAGAGGTTTTGATTAAATCAGTAATTTTAATAAAAATTTCTTGGTCTGTAATCTTAATATTTTTAATGTATATTTTTGATAGTGTCTGCACTCTATGTGCAGTAACTAAGGCAATCAATGTACAACATTTCTTAGTTATTTGTTCCAGTGTTAATTGTTCATTGGGAAATAACGATCCTAAATAATTTAACACTACTCCAGCGTCCCATGTTACATTATATTTAGGAAAACTTGGTCTAAGCCTATAAACTCCTTTACAAAATCTCGATATCAATTTATCCTCCATAATTTTCCCTACAATTAGTGATAGTGCAGATCTGTAACAATTGATACTGCTATACTGATTACCGTCGTTAAACATATCGGTAAGAAAGCTTAAGATAGAAGAAATCGTTGGTTGGTACAAATCAATATTATTACTAGTACAATAAATAAACCATTTCTTAAGACATACGTTATATTGACTAACCGTATTGTCTGAAAGGGACGATATCATAATATCAATTGCGGATAGTGGAACACCTCTATTCAGCATCGCTGTCCGGACAATATGGCGGCAACCAGGGTAGTTGCCATCAGGCCAATCCGATCTCTAGAATGAGGTATATTAAAATTAGATACATTTAAATTAATTGTATGAGATACTATGAGACTTGTAAACAAAGGGTACCATGACTGTGATGGCCAAGCTGGGACAATCACTATGCCTTTGGCTTTGTCATTAATTATTTTTCTGAGGACTTTCAGAATACACGAAACGGGAGGAAATGCGTAAAAATAAATATTGGACCAATTAATAGTGAAACCATCTATTACAAACGCATCTGGATCTAACTGCCATGATGCATACTGTTCACACTTTTTATTAATACGAGTGGCAAATAGGTCTATTTCCGGTTTACCAAAACTGGAAATAATTAACTCAAATCCTTTGTCCGACAATTCCCATTCCATATCCGGGTGACATTTCCTAGACTCTCTGTCTGCTATAACATTATCTGTAGATCTTATATATGAAGCCGTAATATATATTTTTCTTGACTCACACCATTGCCAAATATTTCTTGTGATTTCGGTAAGGTGGGGGTATTGTATTCCCCCCATACGATTAATGTAGCTTACTGCAGTTGTATTGTCTACTCTCAAAAGTATTTGGCAATGGTGGCAGTCTTTTGCAAATATTTTATTAATATTTTTAGTTTATCTTCTATGCTATAATATGTTTGAATAAAAAAACATATTATAGCATAGAAGATAAACATTATGAAATCTTATGTTGCATTTATTACGAAGATAGTAAAGTATTTTTACGTCATTAAACCAACACTCAAAATATTCCACTATCGTTGTTATAAGCAAAAGTGCTAAAAGAGGCCGTTTTTTGGCAATTATGCCTATAACAACGAAAGCAAAACATTTCAATTGTTGGTTTAATGACGTAAAAGTACGTTATTGTATTTGTAACACACGCAACACATGACTTTATAATGTTTATCTTCCACGCTAAGATACGATATTTTATTCCTTGAGGCGCCACTGGACGGCATGTATCCCCCTTAAGAAGAATGAAACACCAGCTACATAATACAACATTGTTTATCGAGAGGCTAAAGCGGGCCATTTGTTGATTCGGACACATATGTTTAGTTAGCAGATACACCATCTAAACTGCAAACACTGGTCACAGCGATGAAAGACGACTGTATGGAGAAAGGCTTACTACTGAATGCGAAGAAAACAAAGATAATGGTATTTGAAAGATAAGAATCCAGAACTAATGTAAGGATTACGATTGATGATGAAGTGTTGGAACAAGTGGATGAGTTTGTATATCTTAGATGCGCTTTCAGCAGGGATGGAAGGTACACCGCAGATGTGGAAAGACGAGTGAGTGCTGGGAATAGTGTGAATGGAGCGTTGGGAAAACTTCTTGGCAGTAAAATCCTGAGCCAGAAGGCACAACTCGCTATACACAATGCAGTGTTGGTCCCAACGCTAACTTATGGAATCGAGAGTTGGGTATGGCAGAAAGAGCATGAAAGTAGAATAAACGCGGTTGAAATGCGAGCGCTGCGCAAAATTTGTGGCGTAAGGCTTGTAGACCGTATTCGTAATGATGATGTTAGAAATAGAGTTGGTCTGAAAGAGAGCGTCGGTGTTAAAATAAGAAGAGGCATGCTCCGATGGTTCGGGCATGTAGAAAGAATGCAAGATGAAAGAATGACGAAGCAGATATACAATGCAAAAGTGGAAGGATGTAGGAGCCGGGGAAGGCCAAGACTTACCTACCATGACCAAAATGGTCATGTTCTATCAGAAGGTGATGTCAGGAGCCCTAGAAACCGGCGTGCGTGCATGAGAAGAGCAATGAATGTTAAAGAAGCGAGTGAGATATGTAAGGATCGAGTCACGTGGCGCTCGGCTCTCTCTGCCTACCCCGCAAGGGATTTGGCTTGAAGTTATAGATGTTCGAGTGTCATAATGGCTGATAGCGCCGAGTAAACACAGGATTTTTTTATTTCGAATAAATAAGAGAAATAAAATTATCAGATTGAATTAGATTGAAATTGAAATAGAAAATTGGATTTTTTTTGCAACTCCCTCCTGGTGAAGATTCACAAGTTATTTTACACAGTTAGGTATAGCTCTGGTAGGGATCCTAGCTTTTTCCCTAAATATAATACACTCTCGAATGACTAGGTATGCGCTTTCACTAACAGTCAATTTAACTTCGCGAATTTTATAAAAAAGTACAGGAAGAACTTGACGGTTAGACGGTAATTTTGCGCCTATTATTTGATAATTTACGTCTCCAACTAAGAAAATACTTGATTTATTGCTTCTCAATTCCACTGCCATCTTATAAAAGTTAAAACATTACGTATTAATCACGAGAATAACTGACATTCAAAATTAATAGACGGTTAGGTAATTATGACGAAGTTAACGATGCTCTCTCTAAAGTTATTCATTGGTTTAGTGTTAATAATCTGCTTTTAAATGATAAAAAGACTAAAGTAATTAAGTTCTCAACACCTAATGTAAGGCAGGTGGCTACCAATGTACATGTTAATGGAACTAATTTAGCCCCTGTGGAGACAACTGTGTTCTTGGGTATAACAATTGACTCCAGACTACAAAGGAGCCCACAAATTGAAAAATTATCAGGAAAACTAAGTTCTGCAGCTTATGCAGTGAAAACTATTAGACGGCTCACTGATATTGATACGGCTAGAATAGTTTATTTCAGCTACTTTCATAGTATTATGTCATATGGAATTCTTCTTTGGGGTAACTCCGCGGATATTAACACCATCTTTTTATTGCAAAAGAGATCCATAAGAGCTATCTACAAACTTAGTCCCCGGGAGAGCCTTAGAGAAAAATTCAAAGAAATAAATATTTTAACAGTCGCATCGCAATATATCTATGAAAATCTTTTGTATGTCCATAAAAACATAGACTCATTTTGTAAAAAGAGTGATACTCATAGCATAAATACTAGATATAAGCATAATCTTGTGTTATATGCAAGCCGTCTCCACAAAACAAGTAATTATTTTATGGGGCAATGTATACGGTTCTATAACAAACTTCCCAGCAATATAAGAGATTTGTCAATAAACAAATTTAAAACTACTATTAAAGCCAAATTGTGTAGCAGGGCATATTATAAAGTATCTGACTATATTAATGATAAAAATGCCTGGGAGTGAGTCGATCCAATTATAATGTAATTAACAAAATATGTAAATTTGTTTGGATACCAAAAGAGGGATGCCTGAGTTTTTTGGCAGTATTTTTATCAGTGCTCACCTAGTCATAAACTGCACGGCAGGGAAAAAAAATGTGACGATTCTAAACAAATGTAGCCATTTTTACGGAATAAAAAGATTTTGACTTTGAATTTGAATAAATGAATACCGCGAGTACGTGCGGCACTGCCGCGCAACTTGTATGAACATCTTTCGATGTAATTCGGCACGGATTATCGTAATCCAAATAAGTTAAAAATTAATTTCCGAGTGTTTTAAAAGCAAATGAACAAAACTAAGACATATGCGTTAGAAAATAAAAACTTTGAAAAATAAGGGACACCCTAATATACATATATACAAATAGATTTTATAATCTATTCATATTTAAAAAAAACATGTGACAAATGATTTTCTTGCTGTTTCATAACTTTAACTTCAGTATAATGACATTTATTGTATTTTACTTATGTATACTCTGTGTTTTGTATTGTTGTACGTTTCCTTGTTATTTATTAAACTCTCAAGAAGAAAGAACCAGGACCATCTCTGATGTTGCAAAATAAATCTAATCCCTACAATAGTTCAATACTAACCACAATGTATAGAATAGATGATTTTTTTGTGTTTTCAGTGTTGGTTCATAGTAAATATTATTTGTTTTCACGAGTACCATGGGTATAAGTATACTATCTATCTATATCTTCACGCTAAATCCCTCGTGAGCGCCACATGACTCGGTACTTACACACCTCGCTCGCTTCTTTAACATGAAACATACCGAGTTTTTTTAAAAACTATCAAAATATACTATTTTACTAGTAATTATTTTAATACAAAAAAAAAAAAAACCACTGGTTTTCTATCTTCTGATTGGATAAATTTCCAACGTAAACTAACCTTCACCTACGTACAATGTCTAAGTCGGAGTTCGGTGAGCTTATAATGGTTACTATGAGTTTGTCGTCCCGTATGACACTTACGTTAAAGTAGCATATAAATCGAGTAGTGATTCTTCTAGTGGAATATGTTTATTTAGTAAGTTTCTCCTAAAAAACAAAACAGCAAAAATATTCTATTTTATAAGTTTTTATTTTAATACAAAGAAATAAAGAGTCTCCACTGGTTGCTATGTGCTGAGAGCGCGAACCTTATTGGTATAAATTTCCAACGTAACCTGACCTCCACCGACGTACAACTTCAAAGTCGGAGTTCGGTCAGATTATAATGGACATAATAAGAGTTTGACGTCCTATATAGGTACGCGGTCAGCCTGTGGATAATGTATACCAATTATCAAATGTTACTGTTTATTCCTGCAAAAAATAACTCTTATTTAATTAATGCAGTTTTATATAGAGTTATTAAGTAAGCAAAATTAAAAAAAAGTTTGAAGAGGAATTAAATAGCTTGGGCCAACCATACCTAGGAACTGTTCTAAAAACTAGAAATATGTCTACACAATGTTATTATAATATGTTTAATGAATATAATAATTAAAAAAAATAAATACCTTGTCTTGTTCGCCTCAGCCATTCTACGAACATTTTCTTTGTATTTTTATTCTATATATTTTCTTTTTAGTGTTCCCCATTATTACAACAGTATAATAAATATATATAAACCTATAATATTATTTACTACTTATATCTAATAATAATACACTTACGCTAAATACTATAATATTGAATATTTACAACTATTAATTATAAAAACTTCGGTGTCGCGATGTAAATGGAGCGAGCTCGAGCAGACAGTCGACATAGGTCTCACCTCGAAGCGGGCTGCAGCCGGACTGGCTGGATGTAGTTAGTCAACGCGTTTATAATCCTCATCACCGCACAATAAGGTCGAAAACACGTAGCACCCAAGACGAATGTGATCGCTTAGAAATTGTCAGAAACATAAAATATTTTTAAAAAATTTCATGTTTCACTTATCAAAATATGCAGCAACCATATTATAAACATAGATAATACTAATAGATTTAAGTAATTTTGAAGCGTATAAACAGAACAACTTCGTTGTAATTTCAAAAATAATGAATTTCAGGAGGTGTTTTCGAAAGTAATTATTATCGAATCAATTTTACACAATCGCGTATTTGAGCAAGCAAATTCAAGATAAAGAAATGAAGTTATTTATAGTAAAATCTTAGATCCGTCAGTTTAGTCATTAGCCTATACTATTCGATGAAAGTTGGTCTAATTTTTCGATGTGTCGCCTTAAGTCCTCGTTTATAGGCTAAAGATGTTGACGCATGGCGAGTGCTATGCGCTGAGAAGATGGACACGTCAACTCCACTAGCCTGCAACGTACATTTAATCCATCTGCTGATTGATTGAGAATTTATGCAATCATGCGGTTTTCTAAATGAGATAAACAAATTATCTGAATTTCTTATTGACTTCGTTTTATCCATATATGAGATCAAAGTCCTAGCTGGACAAATTTGTGGTTTTTCAGAGAAAAACGGTAAATGTAACACGGGCTGCATTGTGTTTGGTCGAGAGGTTTTGATTAAATCAGTAATTTTAATAAAAATTTCTTGGTCTGTAATCTTAATATTTTTAATGTATATTTTTGATAGTGTCTGCACTCTATGTGCAGTAACTAAGGCAATCAATGTACAACATTTCTTAGTTATTTGTTCCAGTGTTAATTGTTCATTGGGAAATAACGATCCTAAATAATTTAACACTACTCCAGCGTCCCATGTTACATTATATTTAGGAAAACTTGGTCTAAGCCTATAAACTCCTTTACAAAATCTCGATATCAATTTATCCTCCATAATTTTCCCTACAATTAGTGATAGTGCAGATCTGTAACAATTGATACTGCTATACTGATTACCGTCGTTAAACATATCGGTAAGAAAGCTTAAGATAGAAGAAATCGTTGGTTGGTACAAATCAATATTATTACTAGTACAATAAATAAACCATTTCTTAAGACATACGTTATATTGACTAACCGTATTGTCTGAAAGGGACGATATCATAATATCAATTGCGGATAGTGGAACACCTCTATTCAGCATCGCTGTCCGGACAATATGGCGGCAACCAGGGTAGTTGCCATCAGGCCAATCCGATCTCTAGAATGAGGTATATTAAAATTAGATACATTTAAATTAATTGTATGAGATACTATGAGACTTGTAAACAAAGGGTACCATGACTGTGATGGCCAAGCTGGGACAATCACTATGCCTTTGGCTTTGTCATTAATTATTTTTCTGAGGACTTTCAGAATACACGAAACGGGAGGAAATGCGTAAAAATAAATATTGGACCAATTAATAGTGAAACCATCTATTACAAACGCATCTGGATCTAACTGCCATGATGCATACTGTTCACACTTTTTATTAATACGAGTGGCAAATAGGTCTATTTCCGGTTTACCAAAACTGGAAATAATTAACTCAAATCCTTTGTCCGACAATTCCCATTCCATATCCGGGTGACATTTCCTAGACTCTCTGTCTGCTATAACATTATCTGTAGATCTTATATATGAAGCCGTAATATATATTTTTCTTGACTCACACCATTGCCAAATATTTCTTGTGATTTCGGTAAGGTGGGGGTATTGTATTCCCCCCATACGATTAATGTAGCTTACTGCAGTTGTATTGTCTACTCTCAAAAGTATTTGGCAATGGTGGCAGTCTTTTGCAAATATTTTCACAGAGAAATATGCGGCCAATAATTCTAAATAGTTAATATGTTGTTGTTGCTCTATTTGAGACCACTGGCCACTTGCTGATTCAACTCCACATGCAGCACCCCATCCTGTGGTCGAAGCGTCGGAAAAGATTTCACGGTAATAGATGTTATCTTTAATTCGACTTGTCGAATTTTCTATAGAATCTATCCACCAATGTATATCTGGCAATATAGAGTTTGTTCATGTAACGATTGTAGTCATCGTGATCTTTTAAGTTAATGAATTTACACCTTTCTAACATTTTTGTATACAGCCGTCCGTACTCTATAGCCGGACACGCCGATACCAATAACCCAACTAGTTGAGCGAATCTCCTAATTTTACAACGCTTAATTCGTAAAAAACAAATTAATTCGTGTTTTATTCGAGTTTTCTTATCCTGTGGTAAACTTACAGTCCAATTAAGAGAATTAAATACAAATCCCAAGTATTTACAACTCTGGGAGGGGGACCTACAACTTTTTTCTGTATTTATAAGGAACCCCAGCGACTTTAATAATTGCTCAGTGATGTTAACATTGCTTTTGCAGTCATTAGCTGTATCTCCTAATAGAAAAAAATCATCCAAATAACAACAGGATAGAAACCCACAACTTCTTAATGATTTTAGAACTGGTTTCATTAATTTTGTGAAAATATAAGGAGCCGTGCATAGCCCAAATGGTAGCACTTTAAATTCATATAATTTTTGGGTATGCTCGTCCACTGAGATGCAAAATCTTAGATATTTGCAGGAATTAGGGTCTATTTTAATTAGCATGTAAGCATCCTTTAAATCTATGGTTGCCATAAAACAATTCTTAGAAATCAACTTCAAGACGGTTCTTATATCTTCCATCTTGAAGTGATCAGTTTGGATAAATTTATTCAACTTTTTTAAGTTAAGGATAAATCTTTTAGATCCATCTGGTTTTGGTACCAGAAAGACTCGTGAAACAAATTGACCCGGACACGGATCGCATTGTTCAATAGCGCCAATATCTAGAAGATGTTTTATAGCAATATCAAAGTGTTGATGTTCCGTTTCTGAATTAATGACAGTGATATCAGGACTGAGTTGAGTTACCCGTCTATTGGAACTTATTTTATAACCGTTCACCCAAGACAACAATGTACTATCTTTTGTAAGTATAGACCAAGTGTTGGTAAAGTTACTTAAACGACCAGCATAGCGCACCTGACTATCTGTGGTTAACGTCTGCGTGTTTGTCTCTGCCGCTGCGATGATGCTGTTGACGTGTTCCCTGGCCGCGTCTGTTGATTGTTGTGGCGATGATAATTGGCCGCGGAGTTCGTAGGAGCTGTCGACGGTGGCTGGCGACGTGCTGACGACGGGGCAGTCGCCGGCCTTCGCGCTGCTCCCGTCGTTTTCCAGTTTAAATTCTTTGGTCCTGTAAAGGAAGGCTTTTTAGGTTGCTCTTTTAACTCTGCACCTGATTTATTAACTGCCCTTGCAGTTTTCAATGTTTCGCCAAAGTTTTCACCAAATAATTGCTGACCAATTTTTGTGTCAGACAATTGTTCCTTGAGTTCTTTTTTAAGAACGGCTAAGGCGAAAGCTTTGCGAGCTGTAGAGTCATTGTATTGTACGTCGCACAAAAGACGTGCGGAGTCGACCATTTGCTGCAACAGCTCATGATCAGGCTCCACAGAGCCTATTTGTACGGTGATGGCTTTACTAAGGCAAGCAATAACAGTGGCCACACTTTTTTGCCGTGACTCAATTGCTTTATCGCGTTTCATGATTGGCTCGGATAAAGCCGCCTTTATTTCCGCATTCATTTTTGGCGCAGCTATAACCTGGCAGTTTTCAGGTATCTGATACTTTTTAGCGAGTTCCATACGTTCCTCTTTTTTCAATCCTGACGTCGCCACGTGTGCAAGCCTGTTTGCTAGTTCTCCATTTATGGGCGGTCCATATTCCACCACCGCTGTTGGATCCATACCAAGGATATTTAATATTTCGGTATTCAATCCCGAATCCTGGTCCTCAGCCCGAGGTATGGATTGGTGTGGCATCGCCAAGACACCAGAAGGTGATGGCTGTGGTAGCTGGGATGTCGACGGGGTCGGCGAAGGAGCTTGTGGTTGCTCTTGACTCGGCTGGTCCGTTAAATCCGGTAACGTCCATCGATGTTCGCCATATTCCGTCAAGGCTCGGCCTGAAAACCGACATAATATGCGATTATTTCCAGTTCAAGCGGCGAAATAGTCCTACTAACTATTCTGAGTGCATTGAACTTTAACATATTTGCGGCGGAATAGTCCTACAGACTACCCTGAATGCAAAAAATAATAGTAGTTTTTTGCGGCGGTATAGTCCTCCAGACTACCCTGAATGCAAAAATAATAGTAGTTTTTTGCGGCGGTATAGTCCTCCAGACTACCCTGAATGCAAAAAAGTATAGTTTATGCGGCGGTATAGTCCTTCTGACTACCCTGAATGCAATAAACTTAAGCAATAAGCAGCCGATATGATTAGTACTTACTTTCATTATCAGGTGAATTTTCCCTAGAAGGTGTAGCACTTCTTGATGATGTACTGCTTGATGAGGATGAAACACGTCGACTACGTCGGCGTTTCACTTTTTTTTCTAAATATTTTAATTTTTTCACGATATAATCTAACGATTGTTCAGCCTTACGTTTAGGCATTTCTACTTTATTTAAAAACGAAAACCAATATACTTAAGAGTGCGTGCGTTCGTGGCAAAGCACAAAAAGCGAATGGAGGTTTGAGCAAAGTGACGAGGCAGCGGCACGGCGGCGTGGGGGCGAGTATGGCGGCCGGAAATACGTCACTAAATATTTATTTTATTATTTTCTCTAAAATATTGTGCTAAGTGGTAATACATACAAGCGAAACTACAAGTAGTATATACTAATATTGAGGACGTGTCCCAAAGTATAATAGATAATATCTTTTATAATTGTGAGCATATTAATAAATCAGTAATTGGCGACTTGCCTTCCCATCATTGCCGTCAGTTGGTAGTATACCAATGTTCAAATTATGCAGATTTAAAAAGTCATCTGTTGTATTAGACCACTGACCACTAATAAACTTATTAAATACAACAGTGTACTGAGGGAAAGGTTGCCATTATTGGATGACTCAGTAGATAATCAGTCATGCATTCAACACTGTGGATTTTGATGTTCTACTGCAAAAGCTGCGTTATTTGAACATATCTCCAACGGTAATTGATTGATTTCATTCTTACCTGTATGGACGTCGCCAGGGGGTGCGTATTGAAAATACATTTTCTTCGTATTGTGCAATATCTGCTGGTTTACCTCAGGGTGGCGTTTAGTCTGCTCTTCTATTTTCCGTGTTTATCAATTCAGTTACTTCGGAACTTCGCTCCTCCTACCATCTTTACGCAGATGACCTCCAAATTTATGCGCATGCACCGTCAGATCAAATTCCTAATGCTATTTTCACAATAAATGACGATCTTACGCTTATAGCCCGGTGGAGTAAGTCTCACGGTCTTACTGGATTAACAGCTAAAACACAATGTATTATAATAGGTAGCCCTCGTTTAATATCTAACATTAACTGGAGTTGTTTAAACAATGTAGTATTCGATGGGATTGTAATACAATATAGTGAGAAAGTTATGAGTCGCGGTGTGTACTTGGATCGAACTTTATCTTGGTCTGCGCACATTACAGATATTAGCAGAAGGTTGTTTGCTGCCAATTGCTCTCTTAGAAGACTGCGTAACTTCCTACCGATGGACACCAAAATTGCGCTTGCTCAATCCATTCTCCTTCCTATTCTTGATTATGCCGATTCCTGCTATCTTGACCTCACTGTACACCAAATAAATAAACTTGAGCGTCCTCAAAACCTTTGAATTCGATTCATATTTGGACTCCGCAAATATGACCATGTCTCCGAATTTCGTACTCGGCTCAAGTGGCTCCCTATCTCACTTCGCCGCAACTTGCATTTGCTGTCTCTTCTCTATTCTATTTTCTTCAATCCCGTTTCACCTAGATACCTCAAAGATCGATTTATATTTTATAGCGATATACAGGGTCGTGAATTACGTCAAAACCTTCTTCTTCGACTTAAAACTCCATTTCACTCCACTCAATTCTATTCCAAATCATTTTCGGTTCAAGCAGTACGTCTCTGAAATGCTCTACCACCTAATATTCGTTGTGCTCAAACACTTTCCTCTTTTAAATCTCTTGTCAAAGAACACTACCTTTCCTGTAACTCTATTTGATCGTTCTCTTTCTCGATCATGACTGAGTCTATGACATTATTGTAACTACAATTACTTTTAATGCATATCATAATTTTGTTCTAATTCGTATGGTTTGCTCTGCACCACCTACCTGTATTATTACAAGATAATAGTTTTCATTTATCTTAAGGTTGTCTGGAAGAGATTGCTTACCGATAAGACCGCCTATTGTACTATAGTTTCTAAGTATCTTTTGTTACAATTTTAATTTGGTGCAATAAAGAATATTTGTATTTTGTATTGGATTGTATAATCCTGATTTGCTCTATACCAACTTGTTTCATATTATCTCCAGCGAGTGCCAAAAAATATTCAAAAATAAAACGATTAATACCATAAATAAATGCAAGGTTAATGATTGGGCAACAGAGACATGTTACTAAAGGACTCGCCATACGCGTGATTCTGTTAGTAAATAATTCTGCCATTGCTGACGAGGTAACTACTACATAGAAACGAAAATAATGTTTTCAGGAAATGTCAACCTTATTTCGGGGCATCTACAGTTCAAAGTTATTTTCTTACCGCTGCCTGCCATCTGTTGTGGAATTGCTGAACTTTTTCGTAAATCGAAGCTGGTAGATTCAAAATTACGAAACGTCTTATATACTTTTTTTTGTCTTTAGCTAAATGAACTCTATTATACAGAATGAAGGACTGTTTTGTTTTGCAGTTGGTATAATTTACGCTAATTTGGGATAGGAGATATACGACCAAAGTCGCGGAATATGATTTGATTGCATCAGTACTCGATTACTGAATCGACTTCTCATGTATTAATCGTTATCACACCATTTTAATTTCTTTTATATGAAAGCAAATAAAATAATACTTGCATGTGAAAGGTAACTCAATATTTTTGCAAACTAGAAGTGTTCGACCTTTTTTTGCATGACATAACTGCACAGTTTGGCATTTTTAGTGTAACACTTTATGATGTTACCTGAGCGATAACGATTACAAGACTAGTTAATAGATTCAGGCGTTATTTTGCGAAAGTCAAACCTACATGCAATTTGATCCAACCTGCTTTGTGTGCTTCCGCCACCAATTAGTTCATGCGGCCTAGCGCCGGCCGGCACCCACCCACTACTGTTAGTGCGTGCATCATGCCGACGCTGCCATGGCTGCTCCGGTAGTCTCTGCCTCGGCTGCTGCGGTCGTCCGTCATCTGGAACAGAATCCGCATGCCCCCTCCACCACCGTCGCTGCCACGACTGGCCTGGTCGTCGCTGATGATGCCTCGTGGAGAGGCGAAACACGTGTCGCAGCGACGACCAGGCCAGTCGTGGCAGCGACGGTGGTGGAGGGGGCATGCGGATTCTGTTCCAGATGACGGACGACCGCAGCAGCCGAGGCAGAGACTACCGGAGCAGCCATGGCAGCGTCGGCATGATGCACGCACTAACAGTAGTGGGTGGGTGCCGGCCGGCGCTAGGCCGCATGAACTAATTGGTGGCGGAAGCACACAAAGCAGGTTGGATCAAATTGCATGATTACAAGACTGTTAGAGAATCGATTACGCACAAAGTATTTATGCGCGCAATGGATCACAATATCTTGTACCATGACAGAGGGGAATGATCCTACGAGGCTGGTCCTTTAGTAACATGTCTCTGTTGGGCAACTACAGGTATATTGATAAGTAGAAACAAAATGTTTGAATAATATGGAGAAGAATCTTATACATTTGACCCAGAATTAGTTAAGTATGTTAAAAGTTATTCCAAAATATTTAAACATGTTTGCAAAGTTGCAAAAACAAAATTAAGCAGTCGTCAAATAAAATAAAGGCTGTATGGGATATTGTTAAAAAGGAAACAGATAAAGATAAACCGTGGGATAATGAGTATTCTATTAAATATAATAATCAAACTGTAACAGGTGTTAAACTGTTACAGATTGATTATTATAATTTGATGACTACTTCACTAATATCCCTTATATTACCACTGACTCCCTCAATTCATCTCCTCATGTTGCTGCGCGGTTGTTAAAGGAGAATGTACAACCAAGAGTAGAGCTTTTCCAATTTATACATATTCCATCAAGCGATATAATTAAAATCTTTAAACAACAAAACATTAAAAGCTCAGAAGATCATTGAGGAATGTTCATAAAAGTATTTTATTGTATTATTGCGTTAATAGCTCCACACATGGTATTTATTTTTAATCAATGTATAGATATGAGTGTCCCCAGATTTAATGAAATTTAGTAAATTAGTTCCACTATTCAAGTCTGGGAAAAAAGTGAACTGGGGAATTACAGACCCATATCTATTTTGCCACTATTGAGTAAAATATTCGAAAAGATAATGCTTGATCAATTACAACTCTATTCTAAGAGCAATGAAATTTTGCATAGTGCACAATACGGATTTAGAGCAGGTAAATCCACTACATATGCGGGGGTAGCATTGGTCAAGCATGTTCTTAGCGCATGGGAGAGATCCCAGGATACTATTGGGGTCTTCTGTGATCTCTCCAAAGCTTCTGATTGTGTTGACCATCGGATATTGTTGCTCATGCTGTGCCATTATGGAGTTAGAGGTAAAGCCGATAATTTTATCGCAACTTACTTAAACAACAGAATACATACATAATATTTTAATGTTGCTCGCTGGTGCGAAAATATTGACAAGGTAAATAATGTTCTATCTGCTATTCTAAATTAGTTCACATAATCTTTTATTAAATTCAACTAAAACTAAATGTATAAAATTTAGTTTTCCAAATCTGGCTCTTTTTTATACAGAAGACAATTATATACCAGAATTTATTAATGATACTGTATTTCTTAGAATTACAATAGACTCAAAATTGCAGTACCCCACATAAATAAACTGGCCAGTAAGTACGGCTCTGCCGTTAGGAGAATTAGACAAATGTCAGATGTGGCTACTGCTCGCTTAGTCTATTTGAGTTACATTTACAGCATTATACCATATGGTATACTGTTGTGGGAAAGCTCGGTTGATATTGAAACTATTTTTATATTACAAAAGAGCGCCATCCGCTCTATTTATAACATATCACTATATGCACACTCATGTATATTTATTTTAATATGTATAGATGGTTTGAAAAAGAAAGACCTGTATTGGCAAGTTTTTCGCCAATGGTCATTTGATATGCTGAAAAATGAAACAAGTGAAATCAAAACTATGAAAAATTAATAAGGTATAATATTGAGAATGTAAGGCATGTCTAAGTGCCCGTGAGGTTCTAAAGGCAAATAAATACTTTTTATCTTTATTTTGATTGCCAATTTAATCATCCAAAAATCAACCTAATCTACCGCTAAAATTGACAATAACTAATAAAATCAACAATACTTGTAAAACCATGGGTTTTACAAGTATTGTTGATTTATACTACCTATACGTTTATCACTTAGATGGACCCGTATTCCCCGGCTCCAACTTTTCTTGGCATCTCGCTTCCCATCGGCGGCCATTTATCGATTCTTGGCTTGAATCTGCGTTCAGACCTGAATCATAGGGATTATATCCAAAATGTCATATTGAACGCCTCTCGTAAACTTGGAGTGCTGAACAGGGTCCAGCAGTACACACCGCCGCACACCCGCACAACGACTGTTGCTTTACAAAACACAAGGCCGACCGTGTGTGGAATACTGTTCACATCACTGGGAAGGCTCCACAAAGTACCTAATGGATAGATAGATAGATAATTAGTTTTATTTGTTATCACATAGAAACACACACAAATACAGAAACACAAGAAAAAAAAAAATCACATATAACAATGACAACAGTAATGACAGCAAACATTTAAATATAAAATAAATTGTAGGTACAGTAGGCCCGAACGGTAGCAACTTGTGCGTCCTGTGTGTGTCGTGACGACAAAAAGGCCCTGACTCAGCAAAAAGCTGCGGAGTAACCACAGCGCTGATATTATGTCAGCACCTTTATCGCAACAGCATAACTACATATGTTGCATAGCTACGCTCTCACGCTTTCATCTCTTATTTGTAAATTTTATCCCAAACATGCACATACCACAATAAAAACAAAAGAAAAAAGAAAAGTAATGGACGCTCTTGATTCATTGCAAAGGCGAGCGGTCCGGATTATTGACGACCATAAGCTGGTAGCATCTCTTGAGACATTGGAGCTTCGCAGAGAAATTCGTGCAGTCACTTTTACCGACTGTATCATGGAGAATGTGCGACGGAACTCTACAACCTTATTCTTCCTTCCCCGTTCAAGTACCGGAACTACCGTCCATCTCAGCGTGAACATCCTCAGACAATCGAAAATATCATCCCACCACCTCGCACAAAAAGGACCAGTCAATCTTTTTTCATGCCAAACCGCTGACCTGTGGAATAAACTACCCGCTGGTGTGTTTCCACCTCCACATGTATACGATATCGGGTTCTTCAAGAGGAATGTGAAGAGGCACCTTCTATAGTCGGCATAGTAGATGCGATGAGATGACTTGAAGTGCAAGGGATTTCGTTGCTTCTATTCCTGGACACCACTGTTCTGCGGCCCACCAAGTCGGCTCTGACCGTCACATGCCGTGTCCCAGTAAAAAAAACCTTAGGTAGCTGTATACCATCAGGCAAACCGTAGACTTATTTTAACATACAAAACGAAAAAAATAAAAATCATACATTAAACGGTTAACATTACTTTATAAAACCATATTTGTTCTATTCTCTCTCTACATCTCGCAACTACAGTAACTCTAACTTGAACTCCCAGTGCAATGATACGGGCCTCGCTTCAACGGAAGGGGTTTAGAACATACTCCACGACGCTGCTTAACTGCGGATTGGCGGAGGATAGTGTCAAATAAAATAAAAACCATTTGAGAATGCGAAAGCTTGCATTGCCAGAGGAACACCTGGCTCGTCAATTATACAACAATTCAATATTTTTTTTTAATTTGTCGGGCATTTTGACCATGTTATAAGAGATAGGAACGGTGTTCCTGAAC
Source organism: Pyralis farinalis (assembly GCA_947507595.1). Taxonomy (NCBI): domain Eukaryota; kingdom Metazoa; phylum Arthropoda; class Insecta; order Lepidoptera; family Pyralidae; genus Pyralis; species Pyralis farinalis. The sequence continues at coordinate 7,920,031 of OX382274.1, forward strand.
ATTCCTATTCTACTTTTTTATGCTGAATCCGAATCTGAAGTCAAAATTCGAATATTCGAAAAAAAAGCGACAGATAAACGCACAGACAAACGCACGGACAAATGCACAGACAAACATGTAGAATTCATATAGGAACGGTGTTCCTGAATATGGATATTAATCCAAATTAATTACTAAAAGAAACACAGCCATATAATTCGGTCAATATCTAACAGTGTAGAACTGAGATCTGACAATGTCATTGGACGATACTTAGAATTGAAACGTGTGTTCTGCTATCAACTTCCCATTTTGTTTACCTCGTTAGAAGTATATTACCTTTTATCTATGCTTAAATTAAATGTGCCCCTAGAATGAGTATTGGTTGGTTTGATTTGGTGGCCCTTGACGTAACTTTGTACCGATTAGACACATAGTAGTATTTAGTTCAAAAAGGTGTTGAATACCACCAAGACAAATACTAAAAGTCAAAGTATTTTTATTTCTATACAACGTCGGAAGGCTTACAAGCATACGGCCCACCCGATGTAAAGCGTTTACCGTAGCCTATGAACGCTAATAGTACATCAGGTATCACTCGCGAGATGCGCACCTATGCTGCCAGCACAACAACTCCCATAGGATTTTACTGGTGACTTCACTCACACGCAAGAACTCAACAACCCTCTAGGGAGTTGTTATTTGGCTGCGATTTTCTGTGAGGTGGAAGTACTTACACAGACAGTTGCTTTGATGCGCCCTGCCTCCCTTTAAAATACCCAGACCAAGACAAACAGATATGTTCATGCACACCAATGTTTGTCATGTGTGGGAATCGAACCCACGAGCGTTGGTGTCAAAGTAACGTAACAGCGCGTTTTGCCACTGCGCCACCGAGCACGTCGGTCAAAGTAATAAGTAGCCTAGTGTAAATATTACGTGCAGTAAATTGATTACATTACCTGTTTCATTAATTATCTATACAACGGATGACTATGATACCTACTACGGCGAAAACGACTCAGATCGACTCCAAATATCGCACATCGGTTTAGATGAGCAACGATTTTTCTGTTAAAGTGTTGAGCTCAAGGGTCTTAGTCTCCTTAACTGAAGTCCGATTTTCGGCATTAAAAAATCTGATCTGAATCATCTTCACTTTAAGAGGAAAACCCCTTAATGAGTTTTTCTTTGATTCGAATTATTGTCAATATTCTTTGCACAAACCTTTATCCAAAGATGCAAACGGCTTACATAATTCGCTAATGTGACAAAATTTGTACTCAAAACTAAATGAAGTGATAACGTATCCCTGCATATGAAGGTAATAAAAAAAGCAGTTATATTCGCATATTTTAATTACAATAATTCGTCATTAAATTAAAGAAAACGCCGACGAAGCACTTCCAGAAATGGTTTACATGGCTGACCATTCCAATGTAAGGGCTTGAACTCAAAAGACTTCACTAAAACTGTCGCATCTCGCGTTGCAACTCCTATAAACGTGATCTAAAAAGGATAAATAAAAATTAAGATGTAATCTTTTTAGATTTAATATGTGAATGTATTCGAATTTTGAGAATAAAATTAGGGGCGAGTAGAACAAATTTTAATAATGACATTTTGTTGAACTTTACTAGATAAAGAAGGTGCGGTGTTGTTTTTCACTTTCCACAATAAAGAAAATTATGAAAATGCTTCTATTTTTTCAACGACTTCAAAAAGGAAGAACATTTCAATGCAATCTATGCTATTTTCCATTGTGCATATTACGTAATAAGTTATTTTTATAAGTTCTCTTTCTCACTTTTTCATTATAGTGCGATGGTGACCCTACTGCTAAAACACACTAATTCATCAGGAGTTTAATGGTAACCTCAGTCTCTTGCAGGGACACGACCATCTTCCAGGGACTTATTATTTAACTGCGGATACTTTCTCAGCCGAGGTACATTGATGCGCCTTAATCTATCGAAAACAGCCGGAACCAGCAACTTAAAGTGCCCTCCTGCACAAAAGAACTCGAAATGACAAAACTAATTATAATTAACGGTATTTAATTTTAATATTTAGGACTGTAATTATCGATATTTATGTTGCGTCTTCGACTAGATTGACTCGTGCATCAATGTCACTGTCGTATTATTTTTTCGGGAATGGTTCTAGCGTCCGATTGATCTTATACACATTGTGTTAAGTGATGACTCCATTAAACTTTATTTTTACGAAAAATATTTGATATTTGTGTATTAGTAATTATTATAAAATCGTATAATATTTTTTTTACTGTAAAACTATAATAAATTATTTTACCCGAGCTTCGTGTTCTTCTACGAGATCCAAAGGTATTTCCAGGGTAGTTACTTCTGATGTGATGGTACCGTTAACAATTTTGCCATAAGTCACGGAATTCAAAATGTCTTCGTTGTCATTAATTAGCACTGATATATAATCTAAATTAGTCTCGGAATCAATCAATGCATCAATATATAATGTACCACTGGTGAATTTAATACGATTGGTAGATATGCAACTCAAAGTGTAATCGACTTTCGGTTTTATGCCGGTTATACCATCATTCGTCGTTGACTTGACCCACGTTTCAGTGTTAGTACATATTGGGACGGAATGATCAAGTATAATGTCAAAAAAAAAGTCAGACAGATCTTCAAAATTAACGCTAAAGCAATCTAGAAGTGCAGGCTCCTCAGTCTCAGGGATAGGTGGAACGTAAAGAATGTGATCGACTAAGATGGCAGAGAGTGTCGTCGCTCTTCCAACGATAGCAACCTGTAAAAAATAAAAGTGTAAAAATGTTATAGTGAAATACCTAGATATAAACTGTTAATTAGAGTCCCAGTGGCCAAATGTTCATTTTTGGAGTGTGTTGTCGATACTTTGCATATTAACATTAAATGAAATTAAGACTGACCAAACCTGCTGCTGCACTGCATTTTAAGACATTTTGTAAATGGAAATTCATTTTATTTTTTATTTTTTTATTCACCTTTGTGCCTTTGGGCACCTGGATACTAGCTTGGACCTTGTGATTCGATTCAGAGACGAGCTGTGAGAATTGTCGATAATCTTAAGCTTACACACGGTATTGAACCCTTAAGAGATTTTGCCTCCCATTGTGTGTTCTACCGATTGTACAACGGGTTGTGTTCTGCAGAACTGTTCTAAATGATGCCGACAGCTACTTTTTATAACCGCACCGCTCGCCGACGGCGGAGAGTTCACCCTCACTGGTCACGTACTGTGCGGTTCCAGAGAAATTTTCTTCCGAGAACTCTCAAGCTGTGGAATGAACTCCCAGCCGATGTTTTTCCAAGGGACTACAGCATGGAGTTCTTCAAGAAACAAGAGGTCTTTAGAGGGTCGGCAACGCATAAGTGACATCCCTGGTGTTGCAAATGTCCATAGGCTACGGTGATTGTTTACCATCAGGCAGGCCGTATGCTTGATTGCCACCTTAGTGGTATAAAAAATATATTAGATTAGACTAAGTAACTAAGATTATTTAAAAATATTTTTATTATTCATTTATGTTAAAGAAGCGTGTGAGGTGTGTAAGTCATTTGGCGCTCGGTACACTCTGCCTACCCCGCAGGGATTTGACGTGAAGTTATATACAAATAAATATAATTTAAAAGTGACATATAAGTGACGCAACTTAAGATTACGCTACGGGAAAGAATACTCAATCGATTTACACATGTCCGAATTTTTAGTCATGTTATAAAGACTAATATGGTACTCTAATCTTAATAGTATGGCTAGCAATGGTTGAAATTAGACCATAGTCATTATTGAAAATACATAATATATATATATATATATATATATAATTCATGTCCTAGATAATACTAAAGCTGGTCAATAATTACAGAACAAGGAAAAAAGGGAGAGAAAATCATTTTTACAAATGTAAGGTACAAAACTGTTTTGTCTTTGCCTACTTATATAGATGCGGGCGATGACACATTGCTCGGAGGACGTAGAATTTTAAGGACTTTTGAGTTAAATTAAAAGCATCGTTCAATTAGGCGCAGGGGCGCCGACTCCGTGGGTGCTCGGGGGCTCCAGCACCCACGGGAGGGAAATAATGGGTGCGGAGCACCCATGCGCTAGCCATCATTATATAACTAAAATAATCCTCATCTCATTATCTGTTGTTCAGGTTCTCATTATGTGGTTATTCTAGTAAGCGCTTGCTTGCTTACTACGTGCGACGCGTCCTAATGTGATCTCAGTTTCCACCAGATACTTTTAATGTAGAGCCGTTTTTTTTGTTTTGGGCAGGGCATTCTTGGGGGGACGCCTATGTCCAGCAGTGTACATCTTTCGCCTGAAATCATGATGATGTACCTAGTCATCACAAGAGCATGAGCACCCACGAGGTTATCCAGAAGCCGGCGCCCCTGATTAGGCGCCATATTTATGGAATGTATTACAGAAGTCAAATGTCAAGTACGAACACTATACATTTTCAACCATAGTCCCCTCTAACGGCAATACCGTGAAAGATTGAACTTCATGTCGTAAAGCAAGTTACAAATTATAAAGACAGAGAGCGCTGGTGAATTTTCTCCAAATGAAAATATAATATACTTAAGAGCCGTGATGGCACAGTGGACAAAAAAACTGCCCTATTGATCGCTGGTCCTACTGGTGTCCAATTCGAATCCCCGCGTGTAGTATTAAATGTGTTTTCAAATTTATGTTCTTATTTGTAATTATCATTAGCTCGACGGTAAAGAAAAACATCGTGGTGTGGCATCTTAGGCTTATGTGGCGGGCCCCGCCAGTTTTAATGGATTAGGAAACGGGATAACGCGAAGAAGAAAAAGAAGAAGACATATATATGAAAATTAAGGTAGTCATAACTTGTAATAATTAAAATGATTATATATAATTAAAATCTCTGTGGCACCGCGGAAATTTTGTCCTTGCAGCCATTTGTCTGTCATAGACACCCTTCACACATCTTCCAATTACGACGTTTAAAGAAAAAATAAACATGTGGTATTTATACTAAAATGAACACAGAACAGGAAAGAAATTCAGTATGGAATAATTATGATGTAACTTGATTCTACTATCCATAAATTTTTTTTTCTTTTATACTACGTCGGTAGGCATACAAGCATACGGCCCACCTGATTTAAAGCGGTTACCGTAGCCTATAAACGCTTGTAATACAATAAGCATCATTCGCGCGATGCCACCTCTGCTGCTAACACAGCAACTCCATAGGAATTTACTGGTGATCTCACTCACACGTAGAAACACAGCATTCCTATTGGGAGTTGTTATTTTGCTGCGGTTTTATGTGAGGTGGAGGTATTTCCCCAGACGGGATGCTTTGACGCGCCCTTGTAAGATGGCATCGTGAGAGTGATATTTAATGTTGCAAGCGCTCATAAGCTACGATAGTCACTTTACACCAGATGTATAGGTGTATAAAAAATCGGCCAAGTGCGAGTCGGACTCGCGCACGAAGGGTTCCGTACCATTATCTATAAAAACGGCAAAAAAATCACGTTTGTTGTATGGGAGCCCCCCTTAAATATTTGTTTTATTTTAATTTAATTATTTATTCTTAAAGTGAATATATAACTAAATATTCTGTGAATATTTCAAGCGTCTACCTGTTGCCGTTATCAATATCGAGCAAAAAATCACGTTTGTTGTATGGTAGCCCCTTTAAATATTTACTATATTCTATTTTTTAGTATTTGTTGTTATAGCGGCAACAGAAATACATCATCTGTGAAAATTTCGACTATCTAACTATCACGGTTCATGAGATACAGCCTGGTGACAGACGGACGGACGGACGGACGGACGGACAGCGGAGCCTCAGTAATAGGGTTCCGTTTTACCCTTTGGGTACGGAACCCTAAAATAAAATCGGCCAAGTGCGAGTCGGACTCGCGCACGAAGGGTTCCGTACCATAAAAACGGCAAAAAAAACACGTTTGTTGTATGGGAGCCCCCTTAAATATTTATTTTATTCTATTTTTTAGTATTTGTTGTTATAGCGGCAACAGAAATACATCATCTGTGAAAATTTCAACTGTCTAACTATCACGGTTCAAGAGATACAGCCTGGTGACGGACGGACGGACGGACGGACGGACGGACGGACGGACAGCGGAGCCTCAGTAATAGGGTTCCGTTTTACCCTTTGGGTACGGAACCCTAAAAATAAGAGATAAATAGAAACAATAATTTTATTTCAACTGACAATTTTTATTTGTGGGTGAAGAAAGATAAGAGGTGGCAACACGCGATTACAAGTAACCGTCGATTAGCACACAGGACTATCATTTGTGTGTATGAACATGTCTGTTTGTCATAGTTAGGTATAGGGAAGTACCTCCAGCTCACAGGAAACTGCAGCTAAATAACAACTCCATAGGGGTTTGTTGTGTTCCTGTGTGTGAGTGAGGTCACCAGTAAGCTCCTAAGGAGCTGCTGTGTTAGCAGCAGAGGTGGCATCACGCGTGGGGCACATAATGTATTGCAAGCATAGGCTGCTGTAACCGCTTGACATCAGGTGGGCTGTACGCTTGTATGCCTCCCGATGTTGCATAAAAAATATATATTAACATTAGAGCAGTGATATCCGGGTGGATAAATAACCGGTCTATTGACCAACCGGTTCGAATCCTGGCATCACAAACGAAATAACTTATGGAGACCTGATGAGACCGATATTACTTAGTAACTCAATTCAGCGCTATACTTATTGGTTAACATAATCTCCCATTGGTTAGGAGGCTCGAATGTAAGCTATTGTTAGGAACTATTTTTATAATCGTCTTTGGTATGCCTTTTTATAATGCTTTTTTAATGTATTGGCAGTATTGATAGCTCGGAACTCAGTAAATATTCATTGTCAGCTTGCTTCTTATTTTCCTCTAAATAATACATACAGTCCCAGTCCCGCACAGCTATTATATCTAAGCGCTAAGATATAACATTTTTTGAGCGCGTGGTGCCTCCATGTTTGAATTATATTACGAAATTGCTACAGAATTGCTAAGGAATCTTTCTTTATTTAATTGTAAACTATAGACTTTATATTAACTTCGCTCAAGAACGTAATTGTAGTTAGTGTTTTTGTTTTATTTATATGTATTGTAATGGTTAAATATCATTGTATATTTTCGGTCCATGTCGTCACTCTCGACTTTCACTGAAAACCAGGGCTGGGAATGCTTTCTGAGTTTCTAGCATAGAACCCTGAGTCAGAGTCAATTCTGGCTTCACTTGTGTGTATGTGTACACAATTTATTGTAAAATTATTATGTGAAGTTGGAATACATACATTTCTATTTCTATTTCATGTCCAGTCAAGTGTCAACAATTAGAAACATAAGCAAAAAGAGTTTGGTTTTCTCAAAATTTTCAATGATGACTATGATCGGATTTAGACCATTGGGTAAACGTTAGTATTAGTCGTACTGCGTCCGTGCTTTACTGGTGTAAAACTCACAGGAGCTATGTAATTACAGATAAACTATGTAATATGCGTAGGATGTAAACTTCGTAAGTCCGGTCCATAAAACAAAGCAACTGTGCCGAAGGAGCATTCGTTATAAATTAAAAGTGATCCTGCTATATACAAACTGATCTAAAATTGAACCTTGGAAATTGTATGAAAGACGATTTATGTTAGTTCACGAGTTATATTCCTTGGCAAAGGTTTTCAGTTTCATTTGCCGGGCAACAATCTGCGAGATTCACATCTACGAACCGTCTAAGATCCGTACCACAGCTAACAAAAGAGCAGATAGACTTGACGTCAAACCGATTTTGATAAAATATGTCTATAAACCACTACTAGAAAACCTGCTTTCAAATAAAAAAACTCGCATCCAAATAGGTTCAACCGTTTAAGACCTACGGTGACACAGACAGGCCTACAAACAGACCTATAGACAGACACACACATACGCACACACACACATAGCGTACGGTTAACAAAGAATTGATTTGATTGAAAATATTGTATTAAAAGAGTACTTACGTAGCCATCAAAGGTTTCGATGCCTCCTATAGTGATGTTGAATGTGTTCCAACCATAATCGAAATTAGCATGGTCTAAGCTGCTGGTAATTTGTCCTACCAATATATTTGTTTCGCTCTCATAGGCCAGTAATCTAACTTGATCCATTGATGACCTAGGGTACATATATACACTCAGCTGGAGTTGACCTCCAGGTGACATGGAAAAATTGTTAGAGAATGTGCAAGTGTAACTGCTCGTGGGCTCTATAAATCGCGGACTGTTTGGATCGCGAGGTTCAACGTTCGTCGAAATGTAATCGCCATGTATCCAAGGACGCATAGTCCCGCAAATACCAGATTGAGATGTGAAAACTTCTTCAAAATCTTCTCCGAAATCGTGACTAAATTCACCTTCCCCAAATACCCCAGAACACGTGAATAATATTAGAATGATCTGAAGAAACCACATTTTGGAAAAGTATTTTAAATAATTTACGCAACAGTTATTGTTAAAATTTTAGTGCAAAACTGTGACAGTCCTGAATGCGTACGTCTGTCTTATATATACAATTCTGTATGAAATTCAATTACATTTGTTATCATTATGATAAATCTAAGAGATCATTAAGTATTATCACACATCAAGTAATAACTAAAGTCTGATATTTTCAGTAGTCATAAAGCCAATGACGCAGTTCGACTGAGCACACTGCTACAATTTCGTATTTATGTGAATAGATAAATGGTGGGTGTATGTAGAAGCAAGTATATGTATTTGAATACTAACTAGTGTAAGAAAAGATCATCATCTCAGCCTGTGTTCGTCCACTACTGAACATAGGTCTGCCCTCTAGAGTGCCAATGTGGAAAGATATATTTCTACTATACCAATCCTAACTCATCGCACTGCAGGGTTACGGATCCCCCTTCAACAAAAAATTCAATAAGTTGCCGGAAACAGTTCTGTCCTTTCCTGACAATGTATTCAAAAAGCACATTAAAAATACTCTCTGTAGAAGGGCTTATTATAGAATTGATGAATATATAACTGACAAAGATGTCTGGAAATAATCCAGCACAGACTACCTGTTCTTAATAATCTTCAATTTTACCATTTGATATCATTATTGTACCAATATGCTTATGTATTTTTTGTTTTTGTAATATCAATTGACAATTTTAAAAGAGACCTATATTGGCAAGTTTCTTTCGGCATTTCTTCTTAGCCAATGGTCATTTCCGAAATGCTAGTAGATAAAAAAAGGAAAAAAGTAAAAAGAGAATTAAATAAGATACAATAACATTATATTTCAAAATCTGTAAGACGTGTCTAAGTGCCCGCGAGGGCCCAATGGCAAATAAAGAATTTTTATCTTTATCTTTTAACCGAAGGGATTTAGAGCATACTCCACCACGATGCTCAACTGCGGATTGGCGGAGGCCAATGATGGATGTTTTCAACTGACTTATATTCACGACTGTCATTTATTGATAACAGCCGGGACCGACGGCTTTACGTGCCCTCCGAAGCAAGAAAAAGCTTGAGATACGTAGACTCATCCATTGCCATGCTGCGGTCTATATTGTTTAATCTGCGTATTTGGTTAGAATGAGAGGCGCAATAATGCCTGTGCCAGCTCTCATGTTTATTTCTACCAGAATTCCAAATTATTTTTTTTTTGATAATTGTCTTATTTCTTCTTTATCATTTTATTATACAGAATATTTAGAATATAGAAATTGTTAATTTATGTAGAATATAGAAAATTTATATTATTGGTGTATTTCCTCTGGTTTTAACTTCGAAATCAATTTTCAATTGTAAACATGTTTGTTATTAAATAAGTCGTATCGCTACTTCTATATTAATAAAGGAAATAGATCTCTAAATATTAGCTTTTTTATCTAAATATCGACTGACGATGACACAAGTTTATATGACACGGAACGTTTTAATCTTGCAGGACTTCTGAATAGATGTCACTTATCACCATAAAGTATGAAACTACCGTTTTATAGTAATAGATACTTTGAATTGACATACCTTCATGGTGTGAGATTTACGACTAAAACTTTTTTTTACCTATGAGGATTTTCTTTTAGAAAATATGCAACATTTGATTTTCGAATTTCAATTGTTTTTTTATTCAGCTTAAACAGAAAAGATGGGTATTTCGAAAATCAGAGTAATTTTTGAATATGAGTTCTGACGCGGAACTGACGCGGCAGAAACGGCTCGCAATATCAATGCTACGCTTTGAGAGGAGCCGCGGAAGATCGCCCATACAGGTGAATAACACTGAAGGAGATGGTGGAAGCCGATCCGAGTCAAACTACCCAGGAATAAGCGGCATGGTTCAACTTACCTTACCTACAACATTGACTAATTTGCATCAAATCAATAACATAAAAAACTATGAAAAATGGGTTCATAATTTGACTGATCGGTACTTAAGTTTTATCATTGTTACTAATTAAATGAGTCTTGTTACTTGAATATATATATGTCGGAACGTGTATATAATTGTCGTCAGGTGGCTCGTTGTTCATGGTGAATAAAGCGAAATACCAGCGCAGTTGATCTTCTCAATATTTAATCAGCCATTTACAAAAATAATTTTAACAAAAGTTATGCTTAGATCGTAGATTACAACGGATTCAAAATGCGGTGGACGCGACACGTGCGGTTGGCTCCATTGCTCGATTCGTAATGCCGCTTCCAATGACGGTTTCTCATCTTGACGTTTTTGACAACTGACAACAATCGACATTTCGAGCAAACCATAACAAACTCAACCGGTGTTGCCAATTCAACGATGTCGATTCCACCCAAGCTCCGACTTGACATTTTGATCCGTTATTATTAAAACTAGCATCACGGGGATTGATTTCTTCCGGGCTTCTCAATATGGTGTTGCTACCTCTGCGACATATATATATATATATATATATATATGTATATATATATATACATATCTAACGATTTGCTCAATTTTTTCGTGTTACGGTATGGATTATTGATTTCCGTTATTACTTACCAAAATAAATTATATAAGTAAATCAACAAGCACACGAGTTTATGTATTACGCTAGTCTATATACCTAGTCTTGCCATAAATACTGAAACAAGGAAAAAAAATTTTTCCATTGCAAATAACATTTATTACTTTTACAGTGTGTTAGTTGAATATATAAATATAAAACAATTTAAAATATAAAAAGCTTATTCAAAGTGGTCTCCATTGGCTGCCATACAATCCTTTAAACGTTGAGGCCAGTTATCAATAGATACACGCACTCTTTCCATGGGAAAATTCTTCACTGCCAATCGTACTGATTGTTTTAAGGACTCCAAATTATCATGTCGTTTAGAGCAAACCATACTCTCTAAAACTGACCATAAATCATAATCCAGCGGATTAAGATCGGGACTAGACGACGGCCAGTCTTCAGCTCTGATGAAGTCCGAAACGTTCGTTTCCAACCAAGACTGCGTAGACCGAGCTTTATGACCCGGCGCCGAGTCTTGCTGGAAGGACCATTCTTGGTTATTGAACATGGTGTTGTTAAAGGCCTTTACTACCTTCTCAAGAATGGTATCTTGATACACTTGTGCCGATGTTTTGATACCTTTTTCACAAAAGTATGGCTCAGTGACTCCTTCATAGCTAATACCCCACCAAACCATCACTGAAGTCGGATAGTGCCCACGTTGCACTCTGTCGACTAATTGGAAAGCTTCCTTAGGAGCTTTGAGCATAAATACGGTCATTTTGTTTGTTAAAATGTTGCTCAATTGTAAAAATTTTCTCATCCGTAAACAAAAATTTTCTGTGACCTCCCTTTGCGTACCGCTTCAGTAGTTGTTTCGATTTTACCACCCTATTCTTTTTTAAATTATCAGTTAAGAAATGACCAATACGTCTCTTATAGGCTGCAAGTCCTAAGTCATCTTTTAAAATTCGCGACATGGTTCTCGGTGCTATCTTCATCTGCCGAGATAAAATCTTTTGCTTTCGGACAGGATTTCTTCGAATTCTTTCCCTTACTGACCACCTTTTTCGTACGAACACTACGTGGACGGCCAGATCTTTTTCTGTCACAAACAGAGGAGGTCTCATTGTACCTATTAATAGCCCGGTACACAAACATTTTACTAATACCAAGCGGATGAAGAGTTTTAAAAATTGCATTTGGCTCCATACCTTACTTTGTGTAATGCAATCACAGCGATTCGGTTCTCTTTATCACCCCACTCCATTTTAATATCGCAAAATATTGTACAATATATTGGCGCCAAAATGAGAAAACTCAATGAACAATCATATAGAAATGACAGATTCCAAATTCAAATGTAATATTTTGTTTATTTTTAATTGTAACAGTATTTATGGCCAGACTAAGTATATAAAAATGAATATTTGTCTGTATGTCCTCTATGGACTCAAAAACGGCTGGGCAGATTTTGATGAAATTTTCAGGGAATCTTCAGGTTAGCCCAGCAGGTGATCCTGTGAAGTTTGGTAGCGATCATATCACCCGTGCGAAGCCAAGGCGGATAGCTAGTATGGTATAAAATATGCAAATATTTACATCACAAACGTTAACTTAAATGTGAGTTTGCTGTATTGCGTGCACCTCAGTTGAGTGGAATCTTCAAATGGTGTTGAAGTTGCTTCAAACATCCAAGCCAAAGGTAAACATTACGTGCTTACTACTGTTTGGGTCTAACAGCTAGATTTTAATGTATTCATTTTATGTGGTTTATAATTACATGAATACAATTATAATATTAGGGGTTAAAGTATAAAATTGCCAATTTTTATCAAATTCGTTAGAAATTGAATTAAACTATTTTTAAGTATCGCGTGTTTTATTCGAATCGAATGCTTTGCAGCATCCGTGGACAGCACAGGAAGACTCCTGCGACCACGGATGCTGCAAAGCGTCAGGTTCAACAAAATAAATAAAACACGCGATACTTCCGTTAAAAATTGTTTAATTCAGTGTGTAACAATTCATTAGAATTCGAAATTCGAAGTAGAATTAAAAGATCATTACGTTAGCCAGTATTAAAAACCGGCAATGTGATACATAAGGACTAAAATAATAGTCGTGTGGTACCATTTGCAGTGCCATTAGAATCCTGCGCAATATTATTGACGAGAATAGCAATTCTAGTACATACATTAGTGCAAGAAGTTGACGTGGTAATTTTTCAATCGAATTTAGTTAGGTACTTAACTTTAAAAAAATATATATTTATCTAGCAGTAGATAAGAATCAGGAATGTCTAGATTAAATCGATAGATATGCATCTAAAGGTTTTCACCTTATCGTGATATAATTAATATAATTTATTGTTTGCTATTTCAGAAAAAAGGCATAACTAGGTAGATAAGTGTTATTATATAGTATTAATATTTCTAAAGATATGTTCAATCAGGAGATATTTTATGAAGGCTATTTACAGCTACGAAGATTTGATATGTCGAGCATATTGCAGAGGCACTTTTCTACAGGTGTCTCACAGAAAGATTTTAGAATTGGCCTGTTTAAATATTATTTCCAATAAAGAACTAAAGAACGAGCTCGGTGGCCCAGTGGTGAAACGCGCTGTTACGCTACTTTGGCACCAACGCTCGTGGGTTCGATTCCCACACAGTACAAACATTTGTCTGCATGAACATGTCTATTTGTCTTGGTCTGGATATTTTCTATGTATATTAAGTATGTATTTACAAAATAAAAAAAATACGTATTTTTATCAGTTGTCTAGTACCCATAATACAATGGTGGTGGCGCTGTGTAATTTGTCCGACAATATTTAATTATTTATTTGTCGGGCGTCGTAATGAATATCAGCGTATCAATATATCGTTCCATCATTTTTTATTTATTGCGATCTTAATCTATAACTTGGCATTGAATGGGCCATGTACAAAAGTTTTTATTTATTTATTTATTCGTAATACATACAGCTGACAAATAAAAACATTACACTACTAAGTGAACTTAATTAACCATTTCATAGTTTTCACATAAAGATCCGCCAAGCTTTGAATATCGCTCTATAAGGATCTGACACTACACAAGTACAAGCGAGTTTTGACAAAGTTGCGAAACCTTGTGTGCCTCCCGACGTAGTACAAGAGTATAATTGGCCCTTATGTCTGGCGTATGTGGACTATGAAAAAGCTTTCGATTGGGTTAAGACATGAGCGGTACTGCAGTCTCTTCGGAGATGCTGAATTAACTATCGGCATATCGAAGCGTTGAAGTGCTTATATAGTAAAGCAATGATATGTATCCAAGTACAGGACCAAACTACGAAACCGATTCAAGTGCAAAAAGGTGTAAGACAGGGCGATATTATATCTCCGAAACAAATTGCAAGGTATCTTGTCACAAGGGCCGGTATTTACTATAGATTTATATATTTATGATAATTATTTTTAGTATTAACTATAATAATTTTAGAATTAAAATGTTAAGAATTGTAGATAGTTACAAATTCTACAAATTACAAATATAATCTATATACTCTTAAATTTTATTTAGTTGGTCTAAAAGAGAGTGTCGGTGTTAAGATAAGAAAGGGCAGGCTCCGTTGGTTCGGACATGTAGAAATAATGCGGGACGAAAGAATGACGAAACAGATATACAATGCAAAAGTGGAAGGATGTAGGAGCCGAGGAAGGCCGAGACTAACCTACCATGATCAAATTGGTCGTGTTTTATCAGAAGGTGATGTCAGAAGCCCCAGGAACCGGCGAGCGTGCATGAAAAGAGCTATAAATGTCACAGAAGCGAGTGAAGTATGCAAGGATCGCGTCTTATGGCGCTCGGTTCTCTCTGCCTACCCCGCAAGGGACTTGGCGTGAGGATATACATACATACATACATACATACTCTTAAATTAGATTATATTGAGATCTTAAAAGCAAATTTAGTTTTAAGAGAAGTTAGATTATTTGAGATTTTGGAGCGCTCTCAGCTGGTAAAATTAGTGAGAGTTTTAAGATCTGCTTCCTCACTTCTAGTACAGATTCACCCGAACCGCCGCGGAGTACTACTTTATATTCCAATTTGGATTTTTGAAGCGAAGGAAAATTTATCGGATAAGTCATTTTTAGAAAATAAAAATAAAGTTAAAGTTAAGTAGGGTAAGTAAAAAGAACAGTAGCAAAAACCACAGACCCTGAACTGCGAGAAGGGTACCACTTGTCGCAGGGGTATTTACAAGAGGAGAATATATAGAAAAGATACAATGTAAACACTAACAAGGGTTTATTAAAAGAAGAAAACAATTACAAGAATTAGGGGTTCGTTGGTGAGGTTGTGGTATCCATACTATACATACATATAGAAACTAATTTTGGATATTTATATACGAAAATGAATAAGTTTATGGTGAAAAAATACAAAATAGTTCAGAAATTCATTGGCAAATATGAACGGTAAAAGTGACATTGTCAAAATGTCAACAAATTAATAAATAACGAAATTATGGACGAAAAAGATAAAAATGGTCAACACGAATGCTGATTCGAGCTAGATCACGAACAGCACGCATAACACCGCAAGACTCGTCGCTCAACTCCACCTCGCAGCCACCGCCACCACCGCCCTCCGTGCAGAGCGCATCCGCGTCGGCTACAGTAGCGTCGAGTTCGAGTGATGGGTTCTTTACTCCCCCGGCGACGCCAAGACCTGTGCGCCAGAGAGGACGACCGCTGATTAGCTTGGGACTACGTGGGCAACGTACCGCGAACAGGGTCTCCGCTGTCGGTGGTGCAGTGCCTCGCATGAGATGGACTCAACTAGTTGATGAAAATGTCATGCGAGCATACTACGAGGTCACAGAGGGGGGAACTAACCTCACTGCGTACCGTTCTAGAATACTTTCTGTGTTTCAGGCTCTTGAACCAGCTGTCAACGTGTCGGCCCAACGATTATCGGACCAAGTGCGGGCTATCCAACGCTATCATCTGTTGGACGATGCCACACTTGAGAGACTGCGTTTACAAGTGCAAGATAGTCGTGTTGCTTCTGAACTAACACAGGTTCAGGTTAGTTTACAACCAAATGTGGCTAACTACCCGAATCCGCGCCGGTAGTTGGGAATGAAGAAGACACGGCTAACACTGTAACCGGTATAATGAATTGAGGAGCGCTTTGGAAGATGCGTTGAGTGAGTACCGATATATGTATACGAATCTTAGGCCTGCTGTACCGTGTTTGCCCATGCATACACGCAACAAGCAACTAATGAGAGCTTTGGATTCACTGCTACCAAATTATTTTGATAGTAGTTAAAGCTTGGTGGATTCGCACTCAATTTTGTATTGTGCAGCGGTCGCGGCGTGTCGTGTAGCTAATGTCAAATTTGACCCGATTGCGATAGAGCTACACGAACAGTTTATTGTACTGCTTGGCAATGCAGAATTGAGAAGCGAATAGCCGATACCAGGGTTCTCATTGGTAAACTTATTTGTTTCAAGGAGGGAAATACTCGCCCGAGGGTTATGCGTTTTGTGATCCGAGCATTTAGTGGTACTAATGTTGAACCTGAAGAATATTTAGTTCGGGTCCCAGAACGCATAGGTCTACTGAAACAAAAAGTTTATGCATGGGCAAATCGTATACGTAGGTATCGTAAACGCGTTGATCGGTACGCACAAAATCGCATGTTCCAAACTAATCAACGGAAGGTATATAGACTTTGGGAGCAACCCGAACAAAGTGTGGCTGATGTGCGTCAACCTGATGTGGAGACTATGAATATATTCAGGCGTGACATCTGGTCGGCGCCTATCAGTCACACTGACGGTGGATGGATTGAGAAGGTTGAACAAGCATGCGAACATATAACATCAATGCCCAACGTTAGTATAACTAACGTTGATGTAGCCACCGCAGTTCGGCCCTTGGCAAATTCGAAGTCGCCAGGGCCGGATAAACTACACAATTACTTGCTAAAGTGGCTACCAAGTTAGTGCAAGTGCTTGTTTAGCATCTCAATTTCAACATGCGCTAGATGTCGGGTCACTCCCAACTTTTATGACTACTGGGGTCACTCACCTTCTGTACAAATCCGGAAGTAACACAGATCCAAAAAATTATAGACCTATTACCTGCTTACCCACCATGTACAAGCTACTTACATCCATTCTGAGAAGCAAAATCACGCAACATATTGATACCAATAATGTTGTGTATGCTACTCAGAATGGATGTAGGAATGGGTCTCGTGGTACCAAGGAGTTGCTCCTTATTGATATGGCCATTAGCCAACAGGTTCGTCGAACCCGTAAAGATCTGTCGGTATGTTGGATAGACTATAGGAAGGCCTACGATTCTGTGCCTCATACATGGCTTTTGAAGGTCTTAGAATTGTACAAAATTGACGCAACGCTATGTACCTTCTTAAAGTCATATATGGAGCAATGGAGAGCAGTCCTTCTCTACCCAGGATGCCGATCGATCAGTGGAACCGACGACCAATACAGATTAAAAGGGGTATATCCACGGTGACAGTTTGAGTCCCTTGTGGTTTTGTTTGGCCTTGAATCCTCTAAGCACGCTCTTAAAGGATTCACGACTAGGCTACAGGTTGCGAAGGGGAGGTCAGGTTATATCTTATCTTCTATACATGGATGTTCTCAAACTTTTTGCTTGTAACAAAGTTCAATTAATAGATTTACTATAGGCAACTGAAAACTTTAGTAATTCTATTAATTCTATTAAAATAGAATTTGGTATAGACAAATGTGCTATCATGTATGTAAAGAAAGGTCAGCTATTAGTATCTGAAAGACTTGAGCTATCAGATACTATTCGCCTGAAATCCCTCTCGGAAACTGAAACATACAAGTATTTGGGTATGTCAGAGAATTTAGGAATTATTGAGACTGACATGAAACAATCTGTGAAAGAACGTTTCTTTGGCCGCCTAACAAAAGTCCTTAATAGTCTATTGTCAGGAGGCAATAAGGTTCGTGCTTATAAATAGTTGGGTCATGCCAGTCTTAATATATTCCTTTGGCATACTCAAATGGACTCAAACTGAATGCGATGGAATTGATCGGAAAGTCCGCACATTATTGACTGCATACCGTATGCATCATCCGCGTTCATCAGTAATGAGGGTATATCCCGCGAAAATGTGCCAAAACCTTACATAATCGAGAGATATATAACCTCAGGGAATATTTCCTGCATGCTGAAGCTGAGATGCATAAGGATGTAGTTACGGTGGATCGCGGATTGACCCCTTTGTCCTTGGCGAAGGAGAACTGGCGTAGACCTGTGATATTAAGTATTGATGATCGCAGGGCTATATGGCAAAGCAAAGAGCTGCATGGACGTTTCTACCAGGTCCTGCATGGATCTGAGGTAGATACGCTGGCTTCAGTATCCTGGTTACGTTTGGGAGACCTCTTTGGGGAAACCAAAGGTTTTGTCTGGAATTATGGACGAAGTTATTAAGACGAACAACTACCGGAAATACATCATGAAGGATGGCACGTTAGACATTTGTCGAGCGAGTCATCTCCCTGGAGAATCCATCAGGCATGTTATTTTCGGTTGTTCTCATCTTGCTAACGGCGAGTACTTGCACAGACATAACCAAGTAGCTAGGATTATCCATCAACAACTTGCTTTGATATATAGTCTTGTGGTTAATGAAGTACCATATTACAGGTATATGCCCGAAGCAGTTCTCCAGAATGACCATGCCACATTATTCTGGGATCGATCTATTATTACTGACAGGACTGTTGTAGCCAATAAACCTGATATTGTATTAATAGATCGATCAATGCGGCAAGCAGTGATTGTTGACATCGTTGTTTCACATGACGGTAATCTTGTTAAAGCGGAAAAAGATAAACAATCAAAATATCTTGATTTAGCTCACGATATTACCGACATGTCGGATGTCGATTCAACAATCATTGTTTCGATCGTTGTGACGGCCAATGGTTTAATAGCCAAAAGCCTCGACCAACATCTTAAGAGGCTCGCGTTGGGAAGTTGGATCAAGGGCCAGATACAGAAGGCAGTTCTTCTTGCGACGGCACGTATTGTGAGGAGGTTTCTGTCTCTGCGATCTTGACCACCGATAGTTTGGATCTTGTTCCCGCTGTCGGGGGAATTCTGTTTTTTATATTTTTAAAAGTATTTTTTTTTTATATTGTATATTTAAAAATGTAATCAATAAGAAAAAATAAAATAAGTGAATAATAATAAAAATAGGGCAGAATAACATATAACAATAACTAAAACTAAATCGGCACTGACTGTCGCTTGAAAAGGTTAACTTAATAATGAAACACACAACTTACTTGGTGAAGCAAAATCAGTTTATTTAAGATTATCTACTAATATGTGTACCATATACCCTATCGAGTGCCTACCTCACTCGATATGGTATAAAAAATTCAGCATAGTTAAACCTACACTATAGCACAAAAGGTAAATATGAAAATTTCCCAATAAAATCCTATTGTAGACGGTAACTAATTAATTAGCATTAAATATAACACAGAAGCTGTGAAAAAATAAATGACAGATTTATGCTCAGAAGTAAATACATACCCAATTTAGTAGTAGAAATGGGGTTATACTTTGATCAAGAGTCGTTGTCAATTAGATTGCACTGGCGATAAATGTTTCGGCTGCTAGATAGCCTATTAGAGATTAACTTGTATCTATGTGTTAGCACAGAGATACTAATCAGTCCGGCTTCGGCTATATCCACCCAAGAAATGGATCATATGACGCCGTTTTGAACGTATGATTCGGGTCAATATCATTCAATTCGAGAACAAGTGAGTTTGAATAACAATTTTCAAATGGAGGTCGCTAACAGTATTTCTAGAATGTTGGAATATGTAAATTTATTAGAATTATTTTAGAACTGAATGCTAGAACTGTATTTTTTTTAGGTAATTTGATAAATTGGAATTCCGATATTAACAGGTTTTTTTCGCCGGAGCGACATCTACCTGTATTTAGTGGTAAAGTAGTAGGCAATAGTGCAATATTGTGTAGTGTGCTTTACACCCACTAGATTGCGTTAGTTGAGGCATTTTTAGATGAGGTCATAATCAGTTCATAATAAGTGGTAACGTTAAATCCTTACAATCTTCCAGCTCTTGAACTGGAAAGGATACAATATAGACATCAATGGCGAATACATCACTCACCTTCATTTTGCCGTAAATATAGTTCTCATGGCGAAATCGAGGAAGAATTTATCGCTATACTCAATGACTCTTCCAGGTACCTGGTACTAGGACTTCAACCAGGTAGGCCTCAAGATGAACTTGGACAAGAACTAAGATCATGTCGAATGTTCATGTTCCACTTATACTGATCAAGATTGGAAACACTAAGCTCGAAGTTGTTGACGAATATGTCTACCTAAGTTAGGTTATTTAATTAGGTAAGTCCATCTTCGCTCGAGAGGTAAACCGACAGATCCCACTGGGCTAGGCAGCATTCGCGAAATTTCGACACATCTTTTCCAAAATACCTCAACAGCTGAAGAGCTAGGGATTCGAATAGTGTGTGTTGCCACTGATGGCATACAGAACTGAAACGTGCTCACTGCGGGCAGTACGGGTAAGCTTAAGATCGCTCAGGAAAGAGATACGCGCTTTTTTTCTGCGTGAAAGAATCAGAAATGAGGATATCCGCTGTAGAACGAAAGTAACCGACAAAGCCCAAAACAATAAGCAAACTGAAGTGGCAGAAAGGTTCTTGAATGGCGTCTCCGCACTTGTACACGTAGTGTGAGATGATGTCCACTAGATGGAGTGACGACTACTAGAGGTTTACAGGGAGGCGATGGATGCATGTGGTACGGGATCAAGTTGAATGGCACTCTAGAGGAAGAGGCCTACGTTCAGCAGTGGACTAATGCAGGCTGAGATGATGATAACGATGATGATTATCTATCTATAGTTTCATGATTAATCCCATCCGGAATAAGCAGAGAGACTAGAATAAACGCTGGTATTTTAACCGCGTTTATTCTACGTTTATGCTCTCTCTGCCATACCCAGTTTTCGCTTCCATAAGTAAGTGTTGGGACCAGCACTGCATTGTGTATAGCGAGTTGTGCCTTCTGGCTTAAGCTTTTACTGTCAAGAAATTTTCCCAACGCTCCAATCACACTTACCTTTCCACATCCGCGGTGTACTTTGCATGCCTGCTGAAAGCGCATCCAAGATATACACTTTCATTCCAACTTTTGTTCCAACAGTTCATCGTCAACTACAATCTTTTTATTGGTTCAAATACCGCTATGTTTGTCTTCTCCGCATTCAGTAGTAATGTTTTCTCCATACAATCTTCTTTTATATTGTGATCAGTGTTTACAATTGACGATGGTGAGAGACGATACCGTGTTATTACCAGAAACACCATCGTTTCTGGTAATAACATGGCATCGTCTGCATAAAACAGACAGTTCATCACTAGGTCATCCATGTACAATCCTACATTGTTTGACCTTATTCTCTGCATACAACTATCGAGATACAGAAAAAACGACCTAGCAGACAGCATGCAACCCTATTTGATTCTAATTTTCGCACTGGCATTAACTTATCGGTCTACCCCAAATCATATGGCCATCATTCTTCCGGGCAGATCATCAATGTCACCCTCCTTGCGCTTAGTCTCTGTCACACACAAAGCATTTAAGCGGCTCTCATTCATTATGTTCATCAGCTCGTTCGTCTTGTCATTTACATGCAACACTCTGCTCTCCTCGACCCGCCGGAATTGGCGCTGCGTGGTTGGTGGCAGCCCTCATCGCCACATGCATACATTTGCACCGACGGGCGGATCGGTTTGCGTCTAGGCCTGGCGCCAGCCCCCCACTCGTGGTGAGGGGGAGGGGAGCGGGTTACGTGGCGGCGGTTCGGGGAGAGTACGCAATAATCGGTGTGTACTTCTCCCCGAACCGCGACCTGCCGGCCTTCGAGCGGCTGCTCGACGCTCTTGGGTCGGCAGTGCGGCGGCTAGCGCCCGCCCAGGTTATCGTGGCCGGGGACTTCAACGCCAAGTCCACGGCATGGGGCAACCCGGCCACGCAAGCCAAAGGGCGGAAGGTGGAGGAGTGGGCGCTGGCCGCGGGACTGTCCCTCTTGAATAGGGGGACGGTCCATACGTGCGTGCGGTGGAATGGAGGGTCGGTGGTGGATCTGTCCTTCGCCACCGCGTCCACCGCACGCAGAATTCAGGATTGGAGGGTGGAGACGGGGGTAGAGACATTCTCGGACCATCGGTACATCAGGTTTGAGGTGTCTCGAGTCCCCGGGAGTCCGGCGATTTCGTCCCGGTGGCGGAGCCGGTTCCCGCGTTGGGCACTCACCAGGCTCGACCGGGAACTGGCAGAGGAGGCGGCCATTGTCGGCCGCTGGGGCCTCCCGCCAATGGAGGATTTGGGGGCGGAGCAGGGGGCTGGTCGTCTCTGCGACGCCTTCACGGCGGTGTGCAGGGCGGCCATGCCCAACGTTGGGCGTCCGCCTCCAAGGCGGGCGGTCTACTGGTGGTCGGCGGAGATAGCCGACCTCCGGGACGACTGCAACGGGGCGCGTAGAGCGTACATCCGGAGCAGGCGTCGCCGCCCCCGGGACGAAGGAAGGGATAGCCATTTGCACGGCGTCTACGTGGAGAGCAGGAGAACCCTGCAGATGGCTATAAGTAGGGCCAAGGAGGGAGCGTGGCAGGAGCTGCTGGAGGGCCTAGACAGGGACCCGTGGGGCCGACCGTACAGAGGAGCGTGGAACAAGCTTCGCGCTCAGTCGGCCCCGCTGACGGAGACCCTCCAGCCGGCCCTGCTGGAGAGGGTTGTCGGGGAACTCTTCCCTGACACCCCGCGGGGTTTCGCTCCCCCGAGGATGGCCCGATCGCTGGACTCCAGAGGAGAGGTGGAGGGCGCTCCGCCGCCCGTCACCAACCAGGAGATGGAGGCGGTCATTGACCGCCTCCGAAGCAAGAAGAGGGCGCCGGGTCCGGACGGGGTGCACGGAAGGGTGCTAGCCCTAGCCCTTGTGTACCTCCGAGACGGGTTCCGGGAGCTCCTTGACTGCTGCTTGCGGTCGGGGTGCTGCCCGCGACCGTTCAGGGTGGGCCGGCTCGTCCTTCTGTTAAAGGGAGACCGGCCCCCGGACTCGGGGTCGGCGGTTCGACCAGTCGTTCTGCTGAACGAGGCGGGCAAAGCCCTGGAAAGGGTTGTCGCCTCCCGCCTCGCTCAGCATTTGGAGGATGGCCCGGGACCGGGCCTCTCGGATGCCCAGTTCGGGTTCCGGGCCAGACGGTCGACCGTCGACGCCATAAGGCGCCTAAGGTCGGTGACGGAGGATGCGGAGCGCGAGGGAGACGTGGTGGTGGCGGTGTCGCTGGACATCGCCAATGCCTTCAACAGCCTCCCCCACAGTACCATCCTGGAGGCCCTCAAATACTTTGAGGTGCCTCCGTACTTGGGGAGACTGTTGAAGGCATACTTGGAGGACAGGGAGGTGCGCTACGAGGACGCGAGGGGTCAGATGGTCAGAAGACGCGTCGTGTGCGGTGTCCCACAGGGGTCCGTTCTGGGCCCCATCCTGTGGGACCTCGCATACGACTGGGTCCTGCGGGGCCGTCTCCTCCCCGGGATGAGTGTCATCTGCGATGCAGATGACACCGTTGTCACGTCCCGGGGTAAGACCTTTGTGGAGGCGGCGCGGCTGGCCGAAGTCGGAGTAGGACTGGTGGTCAGCCGCATAGAGAGGCCAAGCCTCTCTATGCGGCTGACCACCAGTCCAGCTTCGGGTCCGATTGGAGAAAACCGAGGCCCTCCTCTTCCGCGGGACCGGTAGGCGGGGCCCCCCCTCGGGAGCGCACCTCCAAATAGGAGGAGGGAGGATAAGGGTGAGTGCCCAGATGAGGTACCTGGGCCTCACCCTTGACGGAAGATGGACCTTCGGCCCCCACTTCGAGCGGTTGGGACCGAAGGTCATCAGAGCTGCGGTGGCGCTGGGTCGCCTCCTGCCCAATGTGGGCGGACCCAGCGCCGCGTGCAGGCGGCTGTACTTCGGCATCTGCCGGAGTATGGCCACGTACGGTGCCCCCATATGGGCGGATGCTCTCTGCGCTCGGAACAGGGCTCAGCTGCGCAGAGCGCAGCAGGTCATAGCGCAGAGAGCGATAAGGGGGTACCGGACGGTAGCGTGGACGGCCGCGACCGCCCTTGCTGGCGACCCGCCCTGGGAGTTGGTGGCGGAGGTGCTCGCCGAAGTGCATAGCTTCGTCGCTAGTAGGAGGGCACTCGGCGAACGCCCCACGTTGGAGGAAGTGGAGCGGTGTCGCTAGCGAGGACATTCAGAGATGATGATGAGGTGGGGGGAGGACCTGGCGCAGCCGCAGTATGGAGTCCGCGTTGCGGATGCGCTGCGCCCGGTCCTGGAGGTGTGGATGCGCCGCAGGCGCAAACCCCTCACCTTCCGCATAGTGCAGGTGCTCACCGGGCATGGGTGCTTCGGTGAGTACCTGCACCGGGTCGCGAGGCGGGAGGAACAGCCGGGCTGCCACGATTGTGGCGCGGCCGAGGACACTGCCCAGCACACGCTGGAGCAGTGTCCCAGATGGTCTCGGCAGCGCCATGATCTGGTGTCCGCGCTTGGAAGCGCGGACCTCTCGCTCCCGAGCGTGGTCCGCTCCATGCTCGGGAGTGACAGTGCCTGGCAGGCGATGGCCTCCTTCTGTGAGACGGTCATGTCCCAGAAGGAGGCCTCGGAGCGGGACAGGGAGGATGATCCCGAGGCTGTCCCGCTCCGGAGACGGCGGACGGGAGTGCGGCGTAGGCGCTACGCGCACCTATTGCCGCCTCCCTAACTTGTGGGACTAGGGGTCAGGATGGGAACCTGGCCCCATAATGGTCCCGCCGCCGGAGGGGCTGTCCCAATTTGCCGGGACGGCCCCTAGATTGAAGAAGTCCGGCCCCATCTGAGGGGCTAGCCAGTCGCAGTGGTGTCCTGTTGCTGACAGATCCGGGGCACCACACCAACGCGGCCGATGGCATTTCGCGGGGTCGTTTAGTGGGTATACCGTCGGACAGCCGACGGGGAGTCCCACACTACCACCGGAGGCCACCCAGGCACCGGTGGTGTGCGTAACGCATTTTTCCCCGCGTCACAAAAAAAAAAAAAGGGATCGCAGATGTACACGATTCTGGGATATGACCCCCTAATCCAATTTTTAATTTTTTATTATTATAAACATATATTTTTATAATTCCCAATATACATGAATCATTAATGCATGCATGTATGAATATTTTTTGCATTTATCCGGATTATATCCGCCATTCTTACTTTTGTTAAGATGTTTACACAATAACGAACATCGAAATCGAATGTTGGCGGAGTTGGTCTAGTATTATTTGACTAATACTGATGCCTTGATATCTTAGAGGTAACATGAATGTTCTAAATCTGCAGACATAGCTGACATTATGAGAAGTTTGGGTATCATTCCAGGACAAAATACAAGTGATACTTCGAATCTGGTCTCTTGCATAAGTAGAGGTAGCGTACATAATTAAGCCACTTTGTGTTTGTGAGGCGCGGCTCGGGAGTGTTCACGACTTGGTAAACCACACTATTGTATGAGAAGCCACTATTGTATGTGACTCATGTATGGTAATGGGTTCTTAGAATAATAGGGTCAAGTGCAACTGAAACTCTTAGAGCTCATAACTGTTTGGCTATAACTAATACACACGAGTAACAATTTATGATATAGGTGCTTTTTGTATACAAAAGAATATTTCTGAGGACAGTGACAAGTATGCGAGCCGAATCTTGTAGCTAAAAGGTAACGGTCGGCCAACACGATGATACATCAGCCAGCAGCCAGCAGTACTCCACGCTACCCGCCACAACGCGGCAAGACGTTATTAAAGGCTACGCTACGCACGGCATGCTCCGAGATCTATTAACTATTGAGATCAAGTAATTTGTAAACTTAGTGTCTTGTCTATATAGAAGGGTTAATAGATTAATGTTACGTAGCCTATCAGTCAATTATAATACTGTATTCGCAAACATAAATAACAAAAGCAGTGGTTGATGTTTTGTTGCTAGTTCTATTACCTTTTATTACCTACATATCCTTGCACAAATCTACATTTCCTACGTAGTAGTAAATACATCAGATAGACCGTGTATTTACTGGTTATTCAATCTAGTACAAAAAAGTTTGGTTTTGCTTTCGATAAATTGGATTCTCCTGATGGGCAGACGCTCATCTACACTCTAAATGGTCTAGTCCGGCTCTGGCAATAGTTTTCTTAGTGACTCGTTTTGCGGTGCTATATGTGTCACGATCGTCAGAAGATCTAGATGCTTGTCACTTTTTAAAAAGGGCTTCCTGCACTCGAATCTTCTTCCGGACTATGGTGTTCCACTACTAAGTCTCCCTGTGGGCCCCTTCGATAAAAGGAACATTTTTTTTTCAATACGAACAGAAATTTTATCTAAGGTATGAAAGTTAAATATAATTCACGCCAAGTTCAAGTAGCCAAAATAACAGTACGCCTCTTGGTCCTTCTCTGATCGCTCCTTTAACATTCATAACTTTTTTCATGCATGCTTTCTGGCTGTTAGGGTTAGCGACATCACTTTAGTCTGACAGCAAATCCTTATTTGTTTGCCGTGCAGTTGTGGTAGGAGAGTCTTGGGTTACCTCGGCTTCTGTATCCTAAATCTTTCGCGTTGTTGTTGTAGAAAGTAGAAATGAGATAGAATGAACAAGACAAGAAAATGAAGACAAAAGTTTGCGCGTTCACCGCTAAGAAAACCCATTTGCTGTGATTCCTGAATTCCAGAACATACCTTTTTTCCTCACCAACAGCATTAGGTTGCTTGGTGTCGAGATCTCCAGTGACGTTCAATATCGGAGTCACCTGGAAGAAAAGGTCAACCTAGCGTCCAAAAAACTTGGTTTGCTCAATAGAGCAAAGCAATACTTCAGCGCAGGGCAACGACTTCTATATATGTTCTATAAATCTCAAGTCACACCGCACATGAAGTACTGTAGTCACCTTTGGGCAGGAGCACCTGGATTCCAGCTTGGACCATTTGAGTCTGTTCAGAGACGAGCTGTGAGAATTGTCGATGATCCTAAGCTTACACACGGTTTTGATCCCTTAAGTTTAAGGAGAGATTATGTCCTCCTGTACAAAATAGTACTAAACTCCTCAGTAAATGTAATTTATAAGTTTGTCAATAGATGACTCTGTTCAATTTGTGAATCGCACTATGGTTTATATTTCTGTAAAATATAATACTGTTCAAAATGTTGAAAAATTAAATTCGTCAGTGGAACCATATCGCTTTTATTTGCATTGTGTAGTACACACCTCCTATACCCTCGTAGGTCTTTTTACGTGGTCCTTCGAGCCGGATATATGACGTAAGTGTCATACCGGAGGCGCGCTAGTGGTAGTGCTTTGGGAGTGGAAAATTCTTGGCTGGGCAAGTGGATCGCTTGCTGCAAACAGCTGAGGAGTCTCAGCAGGAGCAGCTGGAAATGTGCTGCTGCAGACGGTGCCGGGAGACGTCGCCGTTAGGATACAACGATGAGGAAAGGAGGAGCAGGGTGCGGGACGCATTCCGATACTACGAGTTCATTCAGGTGGTCAACAATAAACTGTGAGTGATCTATTTATCTCTAAATTGTGATACGAAGTGTTAAGGAAAATTGAACCTTATATCAATTTGTGATTTACGAGTAACTTAGGAAAATTGAGTCAATCATAGAAGAAATATTGGACTTAGAATAATTTAGTTAATTTTTCATAGAATAGGGACTTAGAATAATTTAGATAGTAAAACGCTGTTTGGACGGGGAATCCACGCCCGATTATTTTCAGAATTGTAATGTTAAAAACACTTGTAAAATTTCACGCTAATATGTGGGACTTATGTGGGATTTTTCGGTATTTCGAATAGTACTCTTTACTTTAATGTAACATTTGATTTAAACTACTTTATTTGACATAAACTTCTGAGATGGATACTTTAGTTTGTGTACAAAATGATCTACAAAACCGCATGTCTAAAGCTAGAACAAACTTCAAAAAGGCTCCAAAGGATCGAATAAATGTACAATATCTTGAAATTAGATTGGAAACATTAGATCAGTTGTGGACTCAGTTTAATGAGAATCATAATAATATTATTAAGTTGGCTCCGACGATAGAAAGTAAAGAATCGTTGTATTTTAAAGATGATACAATGGGATTGGTTGAGGAATTATACTTTGAATATAAAACTGAATTAAAACGTGCACTTTTGTCACATCAACCTATGAACAAGAATGTGCCAAGTACCAATTCCGAACCAGTAGCTTCCTCATCTAAAATTCAATTACCTCGGATTGTCATTCCGACATTCTCCGGTCAATATACGGAGTGGATAACATTTAGAGATCTATTTGTCTCGCTTGTACATACCAATAGTCAATTAGGTAATGTACAAAAAATGCATTATTTGAAAGGATATTTGTCTAGTGAGGCAGAGCAGCTACTCAGACAAATTCCAATAGCAGATGTTAATTATGAACGATGTTGGACGTTACTCAATTCTAGATATAACAATAAAAAATATCTGTCACATTTTCTGTTAAAGCGTTTATTAAGTCAAAGAAATATTACATCTGAATCTGCACATTGTTTGAAAACTCTAATGGATACTACAATCGATTGTCTAAATTCGTAGAGTAATTTGGGAATAGATGTTACCAACTGGGATGTAATAGTGATTCATATACTTACTTTGAAGCTTGATGCGGAGTCCAGGAAACAATGGGAATTTAATGTAACCATTAATAACTCTTCTGAAGAGCTACCTACCTTAAACCAATTTAATGATTTCATAACTAAGCGCTACCGCGCATTAGAGTTCCTGGATACCAAGTCAGCTTTTGGAAATAGAAATTCTGCAAATACTCAAGGAAATAAAGACAATATAAACAAATTAAGAGCATTACATGCGTCAAGCAAATTTCTATGCCCATTTTGCAATGACGATCACAAATTAACATTTTGTAAACGATTTGCTCAGGAACCTGTAGACAGCCGGCGCAATTTTGTTCAAAACAATAACATATGTTTTAACTGTCTCGGGAGCAACCATTCCGCTAAGTCGTGTCAGAATACAAATAAATGTCGCATATGCAAGCGTCATCATCATTCTTTGTTGCATCCAAAGAATTCAGGTATTTCTGGTGCTACTGCAGAATCGAGCAACGACCAACAAAATACTCAGTCTAGGGAAAATAGAATCTATAACAATACTAATAAAGTAGATTCAAAAACTGTAAATCCTGCGAATGAATCGGACTATTCCAGTCCAGTAGTAACGTGTTGTTCGACAGGACATGTTCGTAATCAGGTGTTGCTAACTACCGCGTTAGTAAAAGCCGCGTCGAAAACCGGAATTCGTTATACTATTAGGGCACTTTTAGACCAGGGGTCTCAAACCTCTTTCGTGACTGAAGCGACAGTGCAATTTTTAGGATTAACCAAAATACCCGTACATGAACACGTCTCAGTATTGGGAGGAGAGGGGAATGTGTCACCAAAAAACATAGTCTTTATCAATCTCAAATCAATTATTAATCCAAGTTACACGATTACAGTAAAGGCATTTGTGCTAAAAACAATCACTACTTTTCTTCCAGCTAAGAAGGTAGATGCATTGGAATGGATTGCATCTCTCGAGATTGAGTTAGCAGATCCGAATTACCACACACCTAACAAAATTGACATTTTGTTGGGAGCTGAGGTTTATGACAAGGTAATTCAGGAAGGTGTTAAAAGAGGTCCTCTTGGATCTCCTGTTGCTCAATGTACATCCTTTGGGTGGATAATCTCTGGTGAGGTAACTTCACCACCTTTGGAATATCCTGCAGAAATAAAAACATTCCATTGTTGCACCGACGACAATATCTTACTAAAACAATTTTGGGAACTCGAATCCGATATGGACTTAACAAAACATGAAAAGATGACAAATAAAGAAATGGTTTGTGAAGACTTATTTTCGCTCACCACTGAAAGAGATCACGATGGAAGATATATCGTTCGGCTTCCTTTTAAGACGGATGATCCTGATTGCAAGCGTAGTTCATCTCTGGAGCTTGCTGAAAAAAGATGGCAAATATTAAAATATTTACAACTCGGACATATGGAAGAGATTCCGGAATCAGAGTTGAACATACCAAATGTTGTTTATTTACCACACCATCCTGTAATTAAAGAAGATAGAGAAACAACAAAATTGAGAATTGTTTTTGATGCTTCGGCGGTGTTGCTTGACGCCAATGTTGACGTCAATCCTATCGGCCTCCCGCCTGCATACATGATACACAATCTCAACAGTGGACTGTACAGAACGCAGTAGGGTATCTTCAATTTCATATCTTGGCAAAAGATATATTTCAGAAATATCTCAATAATATCTCTGAGATCCTT
The DNA here is from genome assembly GCA_947507595.1 of Pyralis farinalis. NCBI lineage: Eukaryota > Metazoa > Arthropoda > Insecta > Lepidoptera > Pyralidae > Pyralis > Pyralis farinalis. The sequence continues at coordinate 7,950,572 of OX382274.1, forward strand.
TCGCATATCCCTGTCAAATACTTTATTAAGGTCCAAAAGCTGCAGGAGATCTTCTAGACTAGCGGCAAATGCTTCTTTATGATGTCGTGGACTGAGAAAACTTTTTTTTTTGAAATGACTATTATTTTATTTTTCGCCAATCTGCAATGCAGTTTGTTGGCGACAATTAGCACTCTAATCTTATAAACTGGACTTATCATTATCATAAGTACATACAAAGGGTTATATATGTAAATATATGTATACACACATGCGTACACTCGGTATACACATAATGTCCAATCTCATGTATTTCGTTTAGTAAATTCAAATAATAAGTTAAATATGTTTAAGATTAATTCTCACATATCGCCACTAGATGGCGCTGAACTAAAGTTGAATCGCGGTATGGTTGCGTTACACATTTAACATGACCTGATTTGTGAGATTTTTAATAAATGTCTATGCGTTCGGAGAAGTGATTATTCTTTCTGCTCCTGGCTAGGATACCTTTGGACAAGGTCCCTCCGAGTCGGAACGTTTTTTGAAGAAAAGCAAAATTCACTTGACAGTACCAAAATTGTAAAGTAAAAGTAACTGTGAAAAAGTAGTTGTACCAAATTGAGTTAGTGTACAGCGAGGACTACATTTTATTGCCTAAATTATTACTACTGTTTGCCGTGTGGTGGCGCTAGTGTGCAGTAAAAAATTGTATCGACGGATGGTGGCGCTGGTGTCGAGTTGACACTGTGTCTGCAACTAAATTACACGAGCGACGTCTGGTGGCGAAGCAAGGAAACAAAGCTGCATAAGGAAACTGGAAATTACACGAGCGACATCTGGTGGCAAAGCAAGGAAACTGGAAGCTGCACAAAAGTCGTATAGTGAAGTGTTAACGGTAAAGTGCAAAAAAAATAAAATAACTGTGAGTACAATTTCTTTATTTTAACTACAGTGTTCTTTGACAAAAAAAAAAAAAGACAGAATATTCAAGTAGATACTTGAACTTGTGAAATTTTAAAGTTTAGTTTAGGACTTAGAATAGTTTCGCGACGATACGGGGAATCCATGCCCGATTTTCTCCAGAGGTATATCTAATTCTAAACACTTAGAAAATTTCGACTGAAGTTTAACTTGGAAAATTTCAACTGAACTTCAACTTCGAAAAAATTACAAGTTTGAAGAGCTTTCTAGTTTGACAGCGTTCAGTGAATTAAATACTATGGAAGGCGAAATAAGAGTGATAGAAAGTTTGAAACGGGAGATAGAGAAAGGAAGGACGAATTTTAAAAAATCGCCTAAAGAAAGGATTACTGAGTCATACGTTTCTGCACGTCTAGAAGGGTTGGAAGAAATGATTCGTAAATTTACGGAGAAACATGAACACCTTATAGCGACATATGAGACAGAAGAACTAGATAATAGCACGTATACAGAATCCGATGTATTTGATGAAGGTTATGAGACATATTTATTATACAAGTCTGAACTGAAAGCAACTTTGATGACTTTTAAGCCTTCAACAAATATGGAATCTCACTCCTTAGAAACTAGTAATAATGTAGTAAATAATAAAGAATCTGTAGTTAAATTACCACAAATATCCGTTCCTTATTTTAGCGGTAAATATAGCGATTGGGCATCTTTTAAAGATTTGTTTGTATCGTTAATACACAGTTGTCCTACCCTCGATGACGTCCAGCGTTTGCATTATTTAAAAACCCAACTTAGGGGCGAAGCTGAACAACTAATTAAACATATCCCAATAACAAAAACTAATTATAAAAAATGCTGGGAATTGTTACAGCGAAGGTACGACAACAAACGATTCATGTCAAATTGCATTTTGAAACGTTTATTTGGTCAGCGTGCTTTGAATAATGAGTCAGCTCAAGGGTTAAAAGAGTTAATTGATACCACATCTGATTGCATACACGAGTTATCTAACTTAGGGGTTAACGTAGATACGTGGGATTTAATTATCATTTACATTGTCAGCCTGAAGTTGGACCCTGAAACCAGGAAAGAATGGGAATTATGCGTGAATAAATCATGTGAGGAATTACCTTCATTTAACATGTTCAAAGATTTTTTAGAATCTCATTTTCGCGCCTTAGAGTTTGTTGAGCCCACTAAAAATAAAACTAAGGCCAACCAAAGTCACATAAACACAAAATCCTTGCATACTATTTCAAACGTCCCCTGTCCTCATTGTAATGAGAACCACAAACTGCATTCTTGTACTAAGTTTGCCAAACAAGATGTAGCAAATCGTCAGGAAATCGTAAAGTCCCTTAAACTGTGTTTTAATTGTTTTGGTAACACTCATTTAGGAAAAGCATGTAGAGTCCCCACTTCGTGCCGCATATGCAGGAGAAAGCATCACACACTACTTCATGGTAAATCTAATATAATCACAGTTGCTGATACGTCCGAGTCAATGGAGAAGGAGCATAGTCAACCGAACTCGTCAGAAGTGACGAAGGAGACCACAAGTATTTCTAACCATTTTGTGACAGGAAAGGTTTTTAATCAAACCTTATTAGCCACGGCCCTTATAAAGGCTGAGTCCAAAAATGGTTACCCACAGATATTAAGAGCCCTGCTAGACCAAGGGTCTCAGGCATCTTTTATATCGGAAGCAGCCGTACAGCTGCTAAGATTGAACAAGATCGCGGCAAAAAGCACTATATCAGGTTTAGGTGGTGGTCATAATGGCTTAACCTCAAAATATACGGTTATGGTGAATATTCAGTCACTAAATGATCCCACCTTCAGGTTAAAAATTAAGGCTCACGTCCTTAACACCGTAACGTCAGTGCTACCTGAAAAGAAATTTATTCTACCCTATTGGCAAGAGTTAGGTAGGATGCATCTAGCCGATCCTCAATATAATTCACCTAACAAGATAGATATCCTGTTAGGTTCCGAGGTATATTGTTCTATCCTGAAATAGGGTTTGATTAGAAGCCCCACGGGTATTATTATTGCTCAGGATACTTACCTTGGATGGGTATTGTCAGGACAGGTAACGGGCTACGATGAAGAAAGACAAAAGTCTCATAATGTAATTTTAAATCTGCATACTAAAATAGAACAAACCGATCTGATCAAAAAATTTTGGGAGATCGAATCCGAACCTAGTTTGAAGAAGAAAATCTTGACTCTAGAAGAGCAAGCATGTGAGGATCACTTTAAAGCGACTACATATCGAGAGGATTCAGGTCGTTACGTCGTTGAACTACCATTTCGTTTAGGTGCTCCGAATGATTACGGGGACACTAGAACAATAGCAGTTAAACGCTTGTACAATCTTGAGAAAAGATTAGCCAAAAATGCAGACCTAAAACAAAATTACAATAAAGTGTTAGATGAATATTTGTCACTACAGCACATGGAAGAAACCACTATTGGCGCGGAACATGTAAACACAAGGGTATGGTTACCGCATCATGCTGTTGTTCGGTTAGATAAAAATACTACGCCTGTGCGAGTAGTATTTAACGCGTCAAGTAGAAGTGCTAACGGAGTATCTCTAAACGATACTTTAATGGTAGGCCCAACGATCCAACCCGAGCTACGTCACACAATCATGCGTTGGCGTATGTATCCAATCTGCCTAACAGCCGATATCACAAAAATGTACCGGCAAGTGAAAGTAGCCCCAAAGCATGTTGATTTCCAACGGATTGTATGGAGAGGGGATACAAATGATACCATACGAGATTACCGACTCTTGACAGTTACCTTTGGTACCTCTTGTGCCCCATACCTAGCAGTCAAGGCTCTTCAGCAGTTGGCAATAGATGAAGGTGTTAATTACCCGCATGCGTCTAGTAGAGTTCAGTCGGACTTCTACATGGACGACCTTCTAACCGGTTGCCAATCAGAGGAGGAAGCGGTTAGGATATACGAGGAAATGAATGACCTACTAATGAAGGGTGGATTTATGTTACAGAAATGGGCCAGTAATAGAATAGGATTGTTGGAAGGTAGAGAAGCTGATATGGATAGGGAAATTAAGGAAGATGAGGTTATGAAAGTAGTAGGTATTACGTGGAACCGCCGAACTGACGAGTTTGATTACAGTATTAGACTCTCCTTTGATTCTCCTACACCTGCGACAAAAAGAGAAGTTATAGCGGAAATATGTCGCTTATATGATCCGCTAGGCTGGATAGCTCCATGTATAATAACTGCAAAAATTTTTATTCAAAAATTATGGCTAGCGGGTCTAGATTGGGAAAATAAGTTGCCTGCAGAGCTTATGCAAGAATGGCAACTTTATAGAGAGATGTTATCCAAACTGAAAAATTTTCATATTCCCAGATGGGTTCAAACTACTGATGGGGATGTACAGGTTGAGCTACATGGGTTCAGTGATGCATCCAACGCAGCTTATGCTGCAGTCGTATACATTCGATGTATTGCTAAAGATGGCACAATAAATACTCACCTGTTAACCGCAAAATCAAAGGTAGCTCCCATCAAGCAGATTTCCACTCCCCGACTGGAACTCTGCGGAGCCCTGCTGGTCACGAAGTTGCTAATAGAGGTGTCTGAAATCTTAAAATTAGACAAATCAAACCTACATGCTTGGACTGACTCCACCGTTGTCTTGGCTTGGCTGAGTGACCACCCAAGTAGGTGGAAAACTTTTATCGCGAATCGCACGTCAGAAATACTTACACTTTTAGATTCTTCTCATTGGTCGTACGTACGTTCTCAAGAGAATCCCGCCGACTGCGCGTCACGAGGTGTTCCCCCTTCTGAACTAATCGATAATAAATTGTGGAAGAATGGTCCAGAGTGGTTACAGGAGGATAAGATTCTATATATAAAGCCTCAATCTATTTGTACTAAAACGGAATTAGAAAGCAGACAGATAAAAGCACATGCTACAATAACCGATAGTTATCAAGAGGTGGAAGAGCTACATTCACGATTTTCCAGCTTAAGAAAACTACGAAGAGTTGTAGCTCAATGTAGAAAGGTCTTATACCTACGACTAAAAGATCATAACGAAAGAAAAGCTAAACTTACCTTACCATATCTCACCGTGGTTGAACTCCAGGATGCACTTACTTCTTGCCTCCTACAACATCAGCGTTGCTGGTTTCACGAGGAGATCGTCAGCCTTCTGAAACATAAAAGGGTTAACAATAAAAGTAAAATATCGACATTAAATCCCTATATTGACAAAAATGAAATTTTACGAGTTGGTGGTAGAATAGAAAATTCATACTTACCTGACAACAGCAAGCACCCCATTATAGTATGTGGTGAGTCTCATCTAGCCAAACTGATAATAGTCGATGCCCACGAGAAAACTTTACATGGTGGTCAGCAGTTGACATGTCATTATATCCGCTCCAGATATTGGGTCACAAATGTCAAAAACTTAGTACGAGCTTACATACATAACTGTATTGGATGTGTTCGTAATGCAGCTAAAATACAAACTCAATTAATGGGTCAGTTACCCTCTTGTCGAGTGACACCCCAGAAGCCATTTTTGCATTCTGGTGTGGATTACGCCGGTCCCATTAATATTCGAACATCAAAGGGTAGAGGTCAGAAAGCACATAAGGGATATATAAGCCTCTTCGTTTGTATGGCCACTCGTGCTGTTCACATAGAGGTATTATCCGACCTTACATCAGAAGGATTTTTATCAGCATTTAAACGTTTCGTTGCCAGAAGAGGTCGCTGTCGCCAACTTTGGAGCGATAATGGGACGAACTTTATCGGCGCTGCCAAGGAGCTAAAGGTGTTATTGTCAAGTGAGCGTTCTTCATTTTCTGAAGAAGTTGCAACTTTCTTGGCCAATAATGGAACAGAATGGCACTTTATTCCTCCCCATGCTCCGAACTTTGGCGGACTATGGGAAGCAGGAATAAAGAGCACGAAATATCATCTTCGTCGAGTCCTCGGTGATTCAACCCTCACGTATGAAGAATTAGCCACGTTGTTGTCCCAGATTGAAGCGTGTCTCAATTCACGACCTCTATCTCAGGCTAGTACAGATCCTGACGATCCTATGCCTTTGACGCCAGGTCACTTTTTAATTGGTGAACCCTTAGTAATGGCTCCTGACCATAATTATGAAGAGATAAAGGTGAGTAATATTCGTCGTTGGCAGCTTACTCAACGAATGGTGCAACATTTCTGGAGACGTTGGTCTCAAGAATATTTAACCAATTTTTTCCAACGATACAAGTGGAAGGCTAAGTCTCCAGAAATGAAGATAGGGGATGTTGTATTAATCAGAGAAGATAACTTACCTCCTACTAAATGGCTCTGCGGTCGAATAGTCGCTCTCCATCCTGGAAAGGATAATGTTACACGAGTTGTGACGTTGCGTTACAAAAATTCCGTCATTCAGCGTCCAACTTCAAAACTTTGTGCACTCCCAACTCATGATGAATAGTGGATAATCGTGTACATTTAGGTTAAGCGTTCAAATAAATGTTACTTTCTAGATCAAGTAATTCTAAGTTTTTTTATATTCAGGTTCTTGAGTTTTATTTAATGTCCAACAAAATAAAACTTGGTGTAAAAAGCTGTCAAGTACTATATGTTTACAGTCCACATAAGTTGTATGTTATTTTTTTTAATTTTATTTTTCTTTGTTTGCCTAGATGAATCGAACTGATATTTAATATGATATGAGATAGATTGTTATCTTTTATAGATTTGTTGAAGAACTGTTAATCCTTAGTGGGCGGTATGTCCAATCTCATGTATTTCGTTTAGTAAATTCAAATAATAAGTTAAATATGTTTAAGATTAATTCTCGCATATCGCCACTAGATGGCGCTGAACTAAAGTTGAATCGCGGTATGGTTGCGTTACACATTTAACATGACCTGATTTGTGAGATTTTTAATAAATGTCTATGCGTTCGGAGAAGTGATTATTCTTTCTGCTCCTGGCTAGGATACCTTTGGACACATAAATATACGCACATGTGCAATACAGTAGATAAAGGCAAGAAAATGTTTAACTGGTTTGATTTTACGTTATTATACACACATCAAAAGTGTCTAGGGATCAACATATATTTTTGCAATAACTTTTCTCCTGATTGATATTAATTAAAATTTTCTTTAAGGATTCATCAAATAAAGTGTTTTCGTTTGTCTACAGTAACGATAAACCAAGTCACCTTTGCATTAATAAAGAAATTTGCCATTTTCATAATAAAGGGATTTTTGACATTTGAACCACTAACATTAAAGTTCGAAAAAAAGACTGAAATAACAGTTTTCTTTAAAATTTTATTGGGTAACTTAAACAATTAATAATCCGTGTTTCTACCGCGAACACTAACAACACAAGAACATCGGTTTGGCATACTCAAAATGAGTTCATCCAAATCACGCTGTGGAATGGCCGCCCATGTTCGTTGCAACAACAAAAAAAGGTCTTCTTGCGACTGGATACCCTCCATATTCGGCAGAGCTCTTCTCTGTAGCATATCCCATGCATGCTCAATCGGGTTCAAGTCTGGCGACTGAGCAGGCCAGGGCATGACATTGATGTTAGCTGCAGCGAGAGTCTGTCTTACAACTCTTGCGGTGTGCGGTCGTGCATTATCATGCATTAACTGAAATAAGGGACCGATTTGCACTTGTAGAGGAACGATGACGTCTGATACAATCGTCTCAGCATAAATTTGAGCGTTGAGGTTGCCTCTGATCCAAATCAACTCAGTTCTTCCGCCGATCCAAATACCCGCCCATACCATGATGGTTCCACCACTATAAGGATGGACTTCCTGGCAGGATTTTAATCGCTGTTGGCGTCCAGGGGTTCTCCAGTGTCGTATACGTTTATATATTTTATATATTTTTTTATTACAAAGCCACATCTCAATCTCAAGAAATCCGCATAAAAATGCTTGATCCCTAGACACTTTTGATGTGTGTATTTTATATATACCTAGTTACTACCTTATTTATGTATCCATTATAATTTATCTACGTAATATTCTTTTAATTTTGTTTTTAACGTAACTTTACTGACTTCTTTTCATCTTTCAAAATATCCACATAATTACACAGTCTGGAAATTATATATTTTAATGTTCTTTCCCCATAATAATTACCAGATCGCGGCTCAACAACGTTTTTTTAGATCTCGTTCTATACTGACGGCCCTTGGGCACCTTGTAATTATTTACAAAATATTGTAATATTTAACCTTTTTTTATAAAATTTTTTTTTTTGGTTTTTTTTTATCCCCGAGGGGAAAGGCAAAGGGATCTAGCCCGTAGAGCCAAGTCTTCAGTTTAGAACCATTTGAAGATCTTAATTCTATGTTCCAGCTTCAGGAACTGTGCTGAAAAATACTTGAGAAGGGTACCTAGACCCAATCAAGCCAGTTTAAATACCACCCGTAAAACGATTGTTGTTTACAAGGTTTTCTTGATGAACTTATTCTCGTCTTCCAAAAAGGGCATAAACGTGTTATATTTGTGTTTTTTCATTACTGTATAATTTCACTAGCACTTATGTTACAAAATACTATCGAAATTGTCACATAAAATTAATTTTATACTGAATTGTAAAAATTTCAAGTAAAACAACAATGACACTCGTCAAAAGCGCGGGAAGAAGTCCTTTGAATAATATGTGATATATAATCTTTTCTTTGATTGTCGCTCTTAACTCTATGATCTGTCAATTGTCATAATTTATTTGTAAATACAAATTTTTATAATTAAAGATTTTAGACGTATAACCATAAAACGAGGAGTCTGGAAGAAGATTCGTGGAGAAAAATATAATGTACACTGTGTCTGAGACCACCAGCGTCTGCCGTGTTGGCTACGCGGTGAACCGGCTACGCGGTGAACCATCGGCATATTTCTCTCTTTTCCGATCCCATGAACCTCCGTATCAGCGACTCCGTATACGTATTTAACCAAATATAATTTGAATACCTCCAGCCCCTGCTATGGACTATGGCAGGCAACTAATACCGATGCGGTGTTGGACCGCTAGTAGGCGGTCCCCACCAATTCCTCCAACTTCTGCCCGTGCCCGTCTTCAGTCGTCGGCCCACTATAGCCGGCGGCCACTGACTGCATTCACCGGTGTTACAAACAGTGATCGTCGGGTTAGACAATTTCAAATCGCGAGTTCTTAAAGACTTTGTTTAGCCGAACTTTTAGTGAACCTTTTTTATATTTATTATACTATAAACAATAGTCCAATTAAATTTGTATTACTTTTTAGAACTCCCTTTTCTTTTATCTAGTAACATAACAATATGCATCTAAACTTATTAAGTATTTTGCTTTAACATGTACTGGCAAGATTCTACAATGACAAAATAAATTTTCGTAATTAGATTTAAATCTCTTCTTTACTTTGTGTCTCACTAAATATTTCAAAAATCGTATCTGTAATTGTTTAATATAATTCAAATAAGTTTTAAATGTAAAGCCGTATGTTTTTACTCTATAGCTTATGAGTACGACCAGCGCATAATATACAACATACATTAGCTTCTTACTTAATATGTTATTTAAATGAAAAAAAATTCCTAGTAAACATTAATTTTTTCATGTCATTTTTTACATACAGAATTTATCTATGATTTCCAATTGAAGTTAGTGTCTATTAATATTCCTAAATATTTGAATTCCTTTACCATATCTAATTTTTTACATTTACAGCCCATTTATCATTATGCAAACAACTATATGAATGTCCTATTTACTTTAACCTCATTATCATTAATTAATCGGGCTTTTCGATTATACGGAGAATATATTCTCATACATTTTGTCTTTCTAATATTCACTGGATCCATTTCTTTTGGAATACTCTGGCGCCTCCCACAGTATTCCATTTGATGTGACCCTCATTCTACTCTAAATTATATTGCTGCAAAGCTGATCAAACTGATGGTACTATAGCTGACCCGGCCATCCGGGATCCCTTGCTTTTGTACAAGGATACAATAACTGCACCACTCCAATACGTTGGAACCATTCTGGTTCTCTTCTGGTGCTCCGCTGCTTCTGGTTTTGGTAGCATGAATTGCACATAACCTAGGAAGCATCTCAAAATCAAATGACTGATCATCTCAGCGGTAACCATACACTTTTCTGCTGACTTTCTATTTCTAAGCTTCATATCGACAATTTAGTATTGGAAAGTTAATCAAAGTCATTTGCAGTATCTTGGCCATTATAATACATTTCCTGGAAATATTTACTCCACTGTTCTAATACTTCCTAGTGTTAGCAAGAGTGTTACCAACTTAAATTTTTTCGGCTATTTCCCTTCTTTATTCAGAATTATTCTTTCACGCTTCACTTTCAGTAAAGCTTTGCTTTCATTCCTGTATCGGTGGTAAATCTTCTTCTCTCTTGTACTATAATAGAAAATACTCGTAGATGCAAAGATGACACATAAATTAACCCGCTTTCCTCTTTTTATCCAGTTCTCTGCGCAATTCATTCATGTTATCTTTCAGTCCATCCCTTACATTTGACGTGCCTATACGGCATCTAGTTTTACTCGTCCTGCTGGAATCGCCGCATGCACTGTTGTTTGGACTAAGATGGGCGAAATGGTACGCGTCACTTTCAGGGAATATCCTACTCGAACGCAGTCGATTCAGAATTGTAATCTGTTGGAATGGTACGGGTCACATTGAGCACTCTTCTGAAACATGACCCCTTGTGAAAAGGTCTGAAAGTGCTGTAAAATATTAAGGGCTGTAACATATCGTTTGGTAGAGATTGTTAAAATTATTACTTGTTACAGTTTGCTAAGGAGTTCTTAAAGTTCTAAAATTAAAAACATATAGCACTGTTGTCATCGTTTAATTATGATCACTTATTTAATTGAGTTAGTTATACTTGGCGACGCATCGCCGCTAATGATATACATTCTTCTTCATTCCACAGCGACGGCATGAACTGCAAATGTTCCACCAACACCGTAGCCCCTCGTGTTGCAAGGCCCATAAACGTGATCTGAAAAACATACAACAAAATTATCTCAGACAAATGATCGCACATTACATGAACACTGCATCTTGGATTTTTTATCTAGTCCGATGACTTGTATACTACGAGTACAATAAACGACGAACGTTAGCCTAGATCGGCTTGCTTTATAATATTACTGTAAAAGACCGAACTACGGTAAATTTTAGGTTATACCAGTAAATCTTACGATTTACCAACATGAGTTGCTAAACGAAGTATTAATAAAAAGGGGAACAATTTTTCAGGTACTTAAGTAAGTTTTTTAAGCATTAAAAACTGGTACATGCTAGGTTTTACCAGAGGCGGTTGGTAAATGTTGGTTTTGGGAAGAAAACAATAAGTGCTTTTTCATTATTTATTTCAATTAACTACCAGTAATCAATAAAGTAATTATTTATCATATTACCAATCAGTCAAACCTTACCTATATAAAAATATATTTATTTGGTAAGTTATTTTTATTTATTATAATAACACGACCAAATTGGTCGTGTTATTATAATAAACTCTGCCTACCCCGCAAGGGATCTGGCATGAAGATATAGACAGATTACTTTTTTTGAATTCTTGTCCTCCAGTCAACGACAACTTCTCGAATACACACTTCTTTATTTATAACGTCTTCTATCTTTACAAAATCTTCAAATGTAAATTGAATGAAGTAAATTGGTTCTCAGTGTAAAGCTGCTTTAGTACTTCAATTTAGGTACAAAGAGATGATAAAAGTCGTTTTCCTTTACATCTACCACAACTGCAATAATGCTTTTCGGGTCTTTTTGCTCTGTCGATGGCAGGTACTCTCAGTCTTACATTTTGACTAACTTTCACATTTGGATACTTATTAGCCAATATGGCTTTCATTCTCTTCTTCTTCTTCTTTTCAGCTTGATTTTCTAATTTAGCTTTTTTTCTTATTATCTGGACAGATTTTATCTTTCTCGGTATTGTATGTTCTTGAGACTGGATTGCGTTTTCTATCTCTGAATCGGTATATCTCTGAATAGTTACATTAATATTGTCATTTATTTGCTTATCATTTAGTCAATTAGTATTTAGTTTTCTTGTGGTTTACCCTTCACACATTCACTGTTAAATGTCCTCTTCTGACTCATTTTCAAGAACGTTGTCTTCCTTGTGTGTCTTCCTTCATTGTGTTCCTTGTCGTGTTCAATTGCATTTTCGCCGTGAATATTTTGTTCTCTATTTATTTGCGAATGTAACAAGTTTTCTGAATCTTCTTGTGATCTTAATAATCCAATCACATCTTTAGGAATTGCTGACGTTGCAATGCCCATCTTCATGGGACTATCAAACAATGCTTCGTATGGGGAGCATTTAATTCCCTCGTAATGTGCTCTATTTTTCATGGCCTGGATGAATTTCTAGCACTCTGACCACTTTGATGATGGATTGGTTTCCATCCTATGCTAAGCATTTTCTCTATGTCTTGATTAGCACGCTCCACTGATCCTTGACTCTGGCCGCATCTAGCTTTCCATGTACGATTTTAACATCTGGCCACATAGTGCCATAAACTGTCAATTACTTGGTTACAAAATTCCCGACCATTATAGGTATGAAGGATGTCTTGGTAAACAAATATGAATTTATAATTTTCATAAGGGTTAGATTGTAGTTCTATGAGATCTACTTGACAGCGTGAGTTCATTTCACTATGCTTGATGTTAATGCCCTTTTTCAAAGTCTGCCAGGTTGGCAGCTTTAAATATGTCATGATAGCCTCAACTGTAATATGTTTATACTTGCGTTAATATTCCGTAAGCATCCTCCTCCTTTCACCGTGTCCAACAGCAACATGCACTTCTTTGAGAATGTTGAATCATTCTTCATAACAAACGTAATACTTGATTTCTCCATTCTCTTCTTTCATCAGCGCATTAAACTTTTCTTCGCCGCCTATAGTTAAAATAGCTTTATACGCCTTTAATGAATAGCTTCCTGCTTTTTCACGTTCTTTGCAGTTTTAACTTCCTCTAAACACTTTGTATTTATCCTTATCGAGGTAAAAGTTATTTTTTTCTTTGTTACGAGGTCGTCTATTATTTCATAAAATCGATGTTTTACACTCATATGATTTGTTAGTTACTTCCAAAAAGTAAAATATAATCAAATATCGAATTAAAATCACTTTCAAACTAAAAATTACTTTAAAATATCAAAATCACAAACAGAAAACGAATTAACTTGCGTGTTCAAATGTGTTCAACGACTGAGGCGAGCTGAGGCGGTAAAGGGGTTGGTACGGGAAACAGGTGGTTGCAAACTGCGGGATGACATGGCAATCACGTTCTGTCATATCTGTTTACCGAAATTTACCGTATATTTGAAGTAAATCTTAAGATTTACCAAGTGAATTGTTGTAAATGCTCAAAATAAACGAAGATCACAATTCTTTTCGGACTTTTACCATAACTAGTTAGTAAATCTTAGATTTTACAGGTAAATCTTAGGATTCACCGTAGTTCAGGCTTTTACAGTAACATATATATACAACATCGGGAGTGATACAAACATACTACGCACTAGATCAAAATTGGCTACCGTAACGTATGACTTGCGGTACATTAATTAGCCATCTCTCTATGCAATTACTAAGGAGCTTACTTGTTACGTCACTCACCCGCAGGAACATAATAACCCTAACGGGAATTGTTATTTGGCTATGGTATTCTGTGAGGAGGAGGTACTTCCCTGGACGCGCTGCCTTAATGCGTCCTAACCTCTCTTAAAAACATCCAGTATAATATGACAAATAAATATTTTTGTGCACACAAATGTTTGTACCGTGTGGAAAAGTATGAGACCCCTTCCATACCCATGAGGATATGGAAGGGGTGAGTGAAGAGATTTTTAATTGAGTTAGTTGCTTATGTCTGTCTATTTTTTCACAAGATAAATTTTTAAATAATAGGGAATATACATGACATTTATTTTTCGTTTTAAAACAATTATATGAAGTAAAACAAAAAACATTTTTTGTAGTTTTTTTTTTAGTTATATTTTAGTTATATAAAAAAAAACTTCATAATTTGAATCATAGTCACATTTTGAACATATTTTACTATGACAGACAGCATCAATGTGAATGCTTAAGTAGCAGAAATATAGCTAATATTTAGATAAAATCCATACACTTATTCATAGCTACACGGCTTGTGATGTCATCTGCCGCGGCCTTTTAGTATGAAGCCGAATGAAGCGTATTCAGGTCATGTGATGAAATGCCACTTTCAAACAGCATTATCTCGCGAACTAATTATGGGAGAAAAAAATTACTTTGAGATATCTTCCTATCTATATATAATATATACCTTATTATTTACTCTTACTAATATATACCTTATTACTTACTTACTCATTTTATACCTCATCTTTTAAAATCTTTCCTAAAAAATTTTCATGCATATTCGCCATTAATAATTGTTATAAGTTTAATCCTATATCCAATGTGTATGTATAAAAATCGATGTGTGTATGTATGTATGTTCCATATGGATTCCAAAATAGCTGCACCGATTTTGATGAATTTTTAGGTAATCTTCGGATTAGCCCACCGGGTAAACCTGTGACGTTTGGTAGCGATCGGATTACCCATACGAAGCCGGGGCGGGTCGATAGTTTTATTTAAGATAAAATATTATTATTGTTATATGTACAACGGCGGGAGACATACAAGCTTACGTAATGTAAAGAGTTTACCGAATGCTTGTAATACATTAAGTATCACACGCTGCACTTTCGCAAATACAGTACCTCCTAAAGAGTAACTGGTGACCTCACTCACACGAAGGAATAGAACCAATCGCCTTATTATTTGCCGAATCGAGTTATTATTTGCCTACAGTTTTTTGTTAGGTGGAGGTACTTCCCCAGATATGCTGCTTTCTTTCTTCTGCATCTTTTTTTACACCACCAAGGTGGCAAACAAGCGTACAGCCTGCTTGATGGTAAGCAGTTACGGTAGCCTATGGAATTTATCTTACCTGTCTTAAGATAGTGTGCATAAATTATGTCCTTTATCTACAAGATGTTCAAGGATCATCGCTAGGTCTGTATTTTTCAAATGTATGTACGAGTATGTTAAGTAAAAGTAATACGAATATCGAATTATTTACCTGCACATTGTAACCTTCTCTGGTATTCACTGGTATTTCTAGTGTATGTGAGCCCGTTGTAAAGTTAGCAGAGACAATTTTTCCATAATGCACAAAATGTATTTCGCCTTCTTCATCATTAATTCCCACTGATATTAAATCAAAATCTGATTCCGATTCAATCCTTACTTTTACGTATAATGTTCCACTTATACTTATGGGAAATTCTGAAGCAGACGTACAACTTAAGGTGTTTTCAATTTTCGGTTTCATACCAAATATTTCGTCACTGACCACTGATGCTTCCCATTCTTGATCAAAATTACTACATATTATACGGGTACCTTCAAATAGGAAATCAAACGATTCACCAAAATCATACTCAATGCATTCTACAGGTACAGCCTCATTATCTTCTTCACTAGTGTTGCCGTCCTCGGAGGAATCAATACTGTTATCTTCTTCAGTATCACCATCACCCTCAGCTTCCGGTACTGGAGGAAGATATTGAAGGCGATCGACCAAAATGTAAGAGTCAGTCGTTGTTCTGCCAATCATTGCAACCTATAAAAACATATTTATAAAAGTGTCCTTTTAAAAAAAGTGACTTCCAATAAGATTTATGGGCATGGGTACGGTATCGTGTAGATTATTCTCTAAATTGTATGCAACAAACAAGGATAGCAGATAGTATAGAAAGCAAGAATATGGCCCGTTTGATTTGTCAGAATCACAAAAAGCCTCCGGAGAGTTCTTATTTGGTAGTTGTCCCTTTACTTCGCAAGCTGTAATTAATATTAGGTATCGCTATGCTTCATATGCGTTTCTCCAACGCCTTGTTTGTTAATAGGGAGGTTGCACCAGGTATAGGTGATTTTGGTTCTACAGTGATTCTTAATCAAGGAATATACGTCATTATTATCATCAGCCTGTAACTACCTACTGTTGGATATAGGCTTTCCTCAATGTCTTTCACCATATGCGATCCTCCGCTT
Source organism: Pyralis farinalis (assembly GCA_947507595.1). Lineage (NCBI taxonomy): Eukaryota > Metazoa > Arthropoda > Insecta > Lepidoptera > Pyralidae > Pyralis > Pyralis farinalis. The sequence continues at coordinate 7,966,672 of OX382274.1, forward strand.
TCCACATTTAGCCGCTTCTGGCCGATTTACGTTATATTATATATTAGTTACACGTCGCAGCAAGTAGAGTTCGATCATTCGACGGTTTGAGGTTTTATATTTTCGAATATAACGGTCAAAAGCATTTATCAAACGATGAAAGAGTTTTTACAAAAAATCGGGTAAGTGCGAGTCGGACTCGCGCACTAAGGGTTCCGTACCATCCTACTAATATTATAAATGCGAAAGTTTGTATGTATGGATGTTTGTTTCTCTTTCACGCTTAAACGGCTGAACGGATTTGAATTGCTGAAAATTTGGCACGTAGATAGATTATGATCTGGATTAACACATAGGCTACGTTATTTGACTCCATGTGGGCGGAGCCGCGGGTAGCAGCTAGGTATCTATAAAAACGGCAAAAAAATCACGTTTGTTGTATGGGAGCCCCCTTAAATATTTATTTTATTCTATTTTTTAGTATTTGTTGTTATAGCGGCAACAGAAATACATCATCTGTGAAAATTTCAACTGTCTAACTATCACGGTTCATGAGATACAGCCTGGTGACAGACGGACGGCCGGACGGACGGACGGACGGACAGCGGAGTCTCAGTAATAGGGTTCCGTTTTACCCTTTGGGTACGGAACCCTAAAAATCATCTCGTGTGCCAGTAGGTACTCTATGTATGAAAAGCTAAACGATAATATAATACTCGTAAATGATCAATAAAAATCATTCATCACCACATATAATTTAAAGACACACACACATGTATACAATTAAATAGCTAATTTGTATAATGTACATGCAAATATATTTAATCCGTGCTGATATAAAACACGTATTATAGACTCATAAATAAGTATTTGAGCTACTTTGAATATAGTCACGAACAAAACTTGAGAGACATTGACCAACCACCATCGTGGTGACGATTTTAAATATCGGTGTCGTAAAAATTCACTCTCATCATTTTTACCTAATCCGCTGAAAGAAGTATAACTTCGAAATCATTAACAACACATTTCCACGAAACTAATAATTTGAATTATTATTACTTCTGTTCTCGAGTCTTATGTGATTTCTGAATCTTAACAGACTTTTGTTCTGTTTGCATGAGATTACTAAATATTGTACAATGAACTAATTTGAAATCATACGGTGAAACTTAAAAAAATACAAAGTTGATACTTACAAATCCGTCAAATGTGTCGATGCTATCAATAGTGACGTTAAGTGTGTTCCATCTATCTTGATTGAAATTTGAGTGATCTAAGCTGCTAGTAATTTGACCGACAACTTGATTGTCTTGGTAAACAAGTAAACGGACTTGATCCAGTGATGATGTAAGGGACATGTATACACTTAGTTGAAGTTGACCTCCAGGTGCCATAGAAAAATCTTCGGAGAACATGCAACTTAATGTGGATTGGGGCTGTACAAATTTGGGACTATTTGGATCGGGAGCTGGAATAATTGTTGTATCATAGTCGTATTGCGACCAAGGACGCAGGCCCGAGCAAATTCCAGTTTCAGATTTAAACACATCTTGAAAGTTGTCTCCAAAATCGTGACTGAATGAATCTTCCCCAAACGCTCTACAAAACGTGATCATTACTAAAATGATCTTAAGAAACCACATTTTGATATCTGTTGTTTTATACGTCACTGACTAATGTCTAATGAATCAGCTTTACTGGAAAACTATAACAGTCCATGCAAAAATTCGTGTTTTATATATGCATTCAACTTCAATTACATTTATTATCGTTTTGATAAATCTGAAACAATAATCAGATTCTGATATTATCTTCTATAAATTACCAACGACAGTCCAGTGATTACAAGCCGCGCGAAGGTGACTGAAAGGGAACTGCTTAACATACCCCAAAGTACGGGTCATATATGGATCAATTGCAAACCACGTTGTGTATATGAATAGTATTGAATATGAATGGGTATTCCATTTTTTTATTATATTTTCTTATCGGATACCTACGCCACTTTCATGTGATTGTATTAATTTGCTTAATGTGGCATGGAGAGATGGGCGAGCTATCGCGCGGCGCGCTTGCTGCACGTATCTCTATAATTAGTTACCTACACATGGTATAGATTACCTATACAGGGTGATTTTTTTATCGTGTAACGAGAATCACAGGATATACAAAAATGATAAAATCTGAATGATTGATAAACAGATTTACAAAATATTGATTTTTGTAGATTTTGTAAATTACTACGAAAATCAGTAAAACCATTCACACTACTTAGACCGAGGATGACTGTTTGCCAGCCCGCAGATACATAAAGTTCATTCACTCCGGCGGCTGGGTCGTCTGCGATAACACATGACGCTGAGGCGATGGCGGCCCCTGCGCCCGCCGCGCTCCGCACGCTTCACAATCACTAGCATACAAAAAAATAAAATATTTAATACAAATATAAACTATACCATACATACTTACACACGTGCGTTTTTATACAATTTCGGAAGGCATATAAACATATGTCCCACCTGATGAAATGTAGTTACCGTAGCCTATGAACGTTTACAATATAGTATAGTAGTTTATGAGTATCGTTCGCGCGTTGGCACCCTTTTGCTATTTTTTTATTGTTATAAAACGTCGACAGGCATACAAGCATACGGCCCACCTGATGTAAAGCGGTTACCGTATCTTATGGACACTTGCAATACATTTAGTATTATTCGCGTGGTGCCACCTCTGCTGCTAAGACAGCAAGTCCTCAGTAGCCTAGTTTATGTAAAGTGGAGGCACTTCCCTACAGGCTGCTTTGATACGCTCTACATCTCTTAAAAACACCCAGACTGAGATAAACAGACATGTTCATGCACACAAATATATTTTTTCTGTGTGAGAATCGAACCCACAAGCGTCGGTGACACGGGTTATTACCCGTTGCGCCACCGAGCTCGTCTAAACTAACACAACAACTCCTTAGGAGTTTCCTGTTTACTTCAGTTACCCGAAACTCAACGAGACAATGACGACAAACGCTGTAGTGAAGTGGTCAGCAGTATCACTTTGACATCAAGATTTACGCGTTCGATTAGACACACTAGACAAACATTTGTGTGCATGAATATGTCTGTTTATCTCAGTATGGAGTAAGAGAAGTAGGGCGCATCAAAGCAGCCCAATGGGTAAGTACTCCTATCTCTTAGAAAATTGCAGCCAAATAACAACTACTAGGAGGATTGTTAGGTCCCTACGAGTGAGTGAGGATAACAGTAAACTAAGGAAGAGCTATGTTCGCATCAGGAATAGCAACGCGCGAAAAATACTTCCAACATTGCAAGCATTTATAGGCTACAGTAACCACTTTATATCAGGTGAGACGTATGCTTATAAGCCTCCCGACGTTGTATAATAAAATTCAAACACGTCGATGCGCAGCCTGCGATGGATGCTTAACATACGAATGGGCACACTCACCGACGTCATCAAGCTCCACAAATGAATCTATACCTAACCTTGCTATTACTACATACTACTAAGAGGAACGCGGGAGTGAACTTTAATTATTTGCAAGCATTTCCGGGCTGCAGTAACCACTTCATATCACTCGAGCCGTAGGTTTGTTTACCACCATACATTGTAAAAAAGCCTCGTCGCTGTTACTTCACTTATTGAGATAAAATCGCAACATAATGCGATTGTAGGGTAACTGAGAAGGTACTTTATGTATACGCGTACACTCAGGACAAGCACGTACTGATGCAAAAACCAACTTGTTTTATATATTTGTTTTTTCCCTCATTCTACTTTTATACTTTCTGCGGGCTTGAGACCATCAGAAAATATCTTATGTGTATTATACTCATATCTACACATAAGTGGATATTTTAAATGTTAAAATTAGATGTCTTTTTAGTTTTTCCAGCTAGGTTTAAAAGGAAAGTAAACTTAACCTAACGATATTTTAACAACTGTTTAAAATGTGCTCCGCTTTTATCGAGGCACAATCTTTGTTGTTTTAAATTGTTTTATTTAAACCATATAATGTTTCTCTATTATTTCACACTGTGTTAAAATCGTCTATGATTTGCTGTTTCAACTCATCTACAATTCAGGTTTCTTTTGTGTACACAAGGCGTTTGTAATAGGGGTTAAAGTATCAAATTGCAATTTGATAGTAATAGATACTTTGAATTGACATTAAATCTTCATGGTGTGAGATTTTGGAGTAAAACTTTTTTCACGTGATATGAGGTTTTTCTTTTAAAAAATGTTTACATTTGATTTTCGAATTTCATTTTTTTTTTATTTAGCTTAGACGGGAAAGATGGATACTTCGAAAAGCCGAGTAATTTTTGAATACGAATTCCGACGCGGAACTAACGGGGCAGAAACGGCTCACAATATCAATGTTGCGTTTGGAGAGGAGACTGCTAATGAACGCACCGTGCGTTTTTGGTTTAAACGCTTTCGTAATGGAAACTTCGACTTGAAGAACGAACCACGTGGAAGACCGCCCACACAGTGAATAACACTGAATTCCGACCCGAGTCAAACTGTCCAGGAATTAGCGGCATGGTTTAACGTTACCTTACATACAATATTGACTCAGTTATATATTTCTGAAAAGCCCGAACGTATTTGTTCTACAGTAAGTCGACTCAATGACGACCTGGGGCGTATTTTGGAGTGGTCTATCGATACTAAATTACAAATCTACAAAATCATAAATAATGACCCCCTTGTGACTATTGATGGTAAGCAAATAACTCGAGTTGAAGAAGCAAGGAATCTAGGCATATTGTTTGACTGCCAGTTAAGATTCGAGAGTCATGTGCTGAACTTGGCGAAGAGTTGTTTTTACCGGCTAAGGCTATACAGGATTCGAAACTTTCTTTCTGTGCCTCATTGTGAATTATTGATATTGTCCAGATTGAACTATGGTGATCTTCTGTATGGTCCGAGATTACTGAGTAGAACGAAAAGGCTGGTGCAACGAGTGCAAAACGCCTGTTGTAGATTTTGCTATTCCATACCTCCGCGAAGTGACGTATCGCCATATTTGAACAATGCGTCAATACTTAATATGTAATCACGGAGAGAGTTGCATTTGGCAAGTCTATTATTTGATGTTCTGAAATATAAGAAACCAGAATACTTGCGTGAAAAGTTGAATTATTCCACTTGCTTTCGCGGCTGCTGTTCGCAATACCACTACCACAATTACTCATTTACAAACTAGAGTTCAGCGACTTCAAGTCTCCGATATGGACAATCCTATAGCTATTGCACCAACAAGTAACATCGCTTACAAGGGCCATCGATGATGTTGAGAGGAGGCGCCGTAGAAAATATCTTCTTTCCTATATGGGTACTTCAGACGATATTACAGATAATACTCTACGTGAGCAAATATGCAAACTAGGACTGTCTAACTTCTCCTCAGGCAACTTCGCTGTGTGTCACCGCCTTGGCAGGTCAACGGATGATAAATGCAGACCAGTTTTGGTGCGTTTCTCCGATATATCTCTGAGGAGTGCAGTGTGAGGGAAAAAACTGCATTCAAAGGAACTCCATGCAGCATATCTGAATTTCTTACAAAGCGGCGATAGTTCTTGTTCACCCTCTGTAGACGCCGCTTTGAATTGAAAAGATGCTGGTTCTCTTTCGGTGTTGTAATTCTAAAGATATAGATAGCTGTAAGCTGAGAGATAATAGCCGGCGAAAAATCTTCACGGAGGATGACCTTGCGAGCATTGCTGCGACTGAAGATGAGGAACTAGAGCCAAATCTCAGTCACCGGTAGGATTCGGAGCAACATACAAAGGGCAGGCGAGTAGCTAAGGCGAAAGAACAGTAGCCTTAACTATCTTTTATCTTTTCTTACATAGTTATTCACTCCAAAGCATATTGTTACGGTGTTAATTGATTTAATATTCAATAATAATACTTTTAGTATTCATTAGTGATTGCAGGTATGAACTTGATTGTTGCAAATACGTGATAATGTAAATTGCTACCTGAACTGATACATTGTAATTTTATATTTACATTTCAATTTAAAATAACATCTGTCAATCAAGTAGGTAAGCAATCTTTTGTCACAATTTTTGCTGTTGCGTATTGGTACTGTCGTGTATGTCTTCTTCTTTCACGTACTGGCAATCAGTCTATACTCGAAAACTATTTTGCTAATCAATATGTACTATTAATCTTCTTTTTTTTTACTATTCGCCCAGGCATCTTGTCTATTCACACATTCTGTTAACCATGTTGTATTGTTTCTTATAATTAAGCTGAGTTTACCGGCAAGAAGTGCAGTTAGATACCTTTGTGTCTACTCAATTTGACTTATGTTATACATGACTTATATTATAAATAATATAATAATAATTATATATATATATATAATACCTATATTTATATTTTTGTTTTTATAGTATTTTTATACGTGTCTGCTGATGACTCTTTTCAGTCTGCTGACTTTAGTCTTACTTATGGTAGTAGCTTAGACACGATTGATGAACCAGAAACGTAATTTGGGGTCGATACCAGAAGCGTGCACGCCGCGACCCTGCCAGTCCAATACTGTTGACTGTAATTCTGGACTGAAACCCCACAGACGTGTGGATTAGGGTGTCCCCCGGAGGCGACGCGCACCGATCCGCCCTCGTCGGCGCGGGATCAAATGCATGCGGCGGTAGGAGGGGAGGAGGCGGGTCGAGCAGAGCTGATTGTCGTATGCCTATACGACAATCAGCTGTGAGGGGAATTCTGGATGTGGCTGAAGCGAATGAACGGATAATTATGTGTGGTGATCTAAATGGATGGATTAGGACTAAGCGAAGCAGTTATGAGGCTGTGCTTGGTCCATACGGAGATATGAGAGTGAACGATGCTCGCAAGTTACTTTTAGACGTATGTAAGGAACGAAACCTCCTTGTGTCGAACACGTTCTTACATCACAATGATATTGACACTTATACATGAAGACAGAATGAACAGAAAAGTGTGATTGATTTGATTTTGAAATTCAAATTTTAGGGTTCCGTAGTAAACAAGGAACCCTTATAGTTTCGCTATGTCCGTCTGTCTGTCCGCGGCCTAGGTCAGAGACGCTTGACACTAGAAAGCTGTAGTTTGGCATGTATATACTACTCTGTGTAAAAAGTATCGGGAATATGTCAATAAAAAGACCCGCGTAAAAGAGGTCGTTCTAATTTTTTTACTGCATGTTGGTAGCACTGTACTGATTTAGCGCGCAAAATTTGAGCGGGATCTGTCATTTAATTTGTTTTAAACTACACTTTTTGTTGGTCATAGTTTTGAGTCCTCGGCGATTTTTACAATGGAAAATAATCTTGAACAAATAGTGTGCCTTAAATTTTGTGTTTCAAATGATATTTCATGTGGTGAATCACTAAAAATGTTGCGAAATACCTACGGCGAATCGTGTATATCGAAAACAAGGGCTTATGAATGGTATAAGGCTTTTAAAGAAGGCCGAGAAGTAGTAGTAGACTTGCCTCGTTCTGGTAGACCTTCAACCGCTACGACCAGAGAAAACATCGACAGAATCAAGAAGCTAGTGCTCGAAAATCGACGTATGAGTCTGAGAGAGTTGGCTAGTGAGGTGAACATATCTTTTAAGTCCGTCCACAACATTCTCATTGACATTTTAGGCATGAAACGCGTCGCCGCTCGACTAGTTCCAAAAGAGCTCAATTTTGTTCAAAAAGCGCAGCGGAAGCATGTCGCTGAAGACATGGTTTCCCGAGCTTCTACGGATCCGACCTTTATGAAACGTATAATAACTGGCGACGAGACATGGGTTTATGAGTACGACATGCAAACAAGCCAACAGTCTTCAGAATGGCGTCTCGAAAACGAGCCGAAACCCAAAAAACCGCGGCAAAGTCGCTCCAAAATCAAGGTGATGCTGACAGTTTTTTTTGACTACCGTGGTGTGGTTCACTCCGAATTCCTTCCAGAGGGAGAAACAGTGAATAAAGAATATTATTTAGGCGTCATGAAGCGTTTGCGTGAGAGTATCCGCCGAAAACGTCCAGATTTGTGGCAACACAACTCATGGATGCTGCACCATGATAATGCACCATCACACACAGCCATTATAGTGAAAGAGTTTTTAGCGAAAAATTCAACAAAAGTTCTCGACCAAGCACCGTATTCACCTGATATGGCTCCGTCTGACTTTTTTTTATTTCCCAAGTTAAAATTACCACTTCGAGGAAAACGTTTTGAGTCGATAGAAGCCATAAAAGAAAATTCGCTGAATGAGCTAAAGGCCATACCGCAAATAGCCTATGAAAAATGTATGGAAGACTGGGTGAAGCGGTGGAGATGTTGTATTGCAAGCGATGGGGCCTACTTTGAAGGCGATAAAATAAATTTAGATGAATAATTTGTATTTTTTGTTTTATTGACAAATTCCCGATACTTAGTACACAGAATGTACATAATAACTATGCTAACAAAGTGGTAGAATAAAATCTTGAAAAATATTTTTTTTGGTGGTACCTCCCTTACGCGTAAAGTGGGGATTAATTGTTTTATTCGCTCCCACCCCATGGTGTGGGGAGTCGTTAGATAGGTTTTTTAAAAAGATCGAGGGTTTGGGAAGATTATATTTCGATACAGTGATCCGTTTGCGAAAAATTTATATATTAAAAGTGTACATTTTTGTTAAACTCAAGTGTCCCCCCCCCCATGCCAGCGAAACTGTTGTATTTGGAAATATAAAAAAATCATGGTAGTAGCCCATATAGTAAATTTAAAAGGAAAACTATCACGGCTAAGCAGGCCTTACAGGTTAACGACTAATAGTCTATAAATATTTAAAATGTATTTTCTTTTATGAAAATGTACAAATGTACGAATATGACATTGCACTTGACTGTACTAAGCATTTTCAGCAACTCCTTGGGAGCTTACTGGTGACCTCACTCACACGCAGTAACACAACAACCCTCTAGGGAGTTGTTATTTGGCTGCAGTTTTCTGTGAGGTGGAGGTACTTCCCCAGACGGGCTACTTTGACGCGCCCTACCTCTCTTAAAACATCCAGATCAAGACAAATAGACATGTTCATGCACACAAATGTTTGTCTTGTGTGGGAATCGAACCCATGGGCGTTGGTGTCAAAGTCGCGTCTTTCACGACTGAGCCACCGAGCTCGGCAAAAAGTTTGTAAGTTAACTGACTTCATCTGTAAGCACATTAAACTTTGCTTGATACACGTGATATTTGTAGTTAATTATTTTAAATTAATTTACGAATTTGGTGATGGTTAATCAATCCGTAATTCTATGTTGACGAAAACCTTTTAGATTGATTAGATGATAGCATGAGCCGCATAAGTATCAATAGATAACAGATTTTGCAACTAACTGCAGACAACATTTTGGTTTTTATTGTCTTGATGACAGACAGACGATCTACCATTTTATCTGTTAGGTAAATTTTGGGTGCGTCAAGTTTTATCGAGTGCCATTCCTTGTAAAAAAAATTAGAGTTCGATGGCGTCGTTGCGTGTGTCATACTAACCGAACACGCAGGTTAAGCAACGTCAACCGCAGCCTGTCTATGGATGGGTTTTTCTATCTCGAGTTTCCGCGTACATCGGAGGGCACGTTAAGTCGTCGATCCCGGCTGTTGTTGATAGATGGCAGTCGTTAAGGTAAGTCATCGGCCCTCGGGCGGCTCGAAAACACTGGCCGCGACAGCACCGGGGACACTTATACAGGCCGTGCTAGCATCCCACGTTCCCTTATGGAGGAAAGCCACGTTAGACTTGTGTCTGAAATAGGAGGTACTTTGTGTAAAGTATCTGATTGGGGGCGATTGAACCTGGTCCAATTCAACTCTACCAAGACACATGTCTGCGCGTTCATGCTAAGAAAGCCCTATTTGCTGTGGTTCCCCAATTCCAGAATACGTCGCTCACAATTGCGTAGAGGATCGGGATTCTCGGTGTCGGATCGCCAGCGATGTTCAGTATCGAGGTCACCTGGAGGAGAAGGTCAGGGGCGGGAGTATATAATAGCGAAATCTAGCGCTACGCTCGCCGCTGCAACGCACGCTGCATTATTTGCGTTCTGGCCAGTCTTGTACAGATATTAACATACGACGATGGCCACCGCGTCTCCTGCCAAGCGACGCTACGCGAAAGAGCGTGTTTGTGAATGCTCTAGACATCGCTATATGTTTGACTTTCTCGCAGCCCGCCCTGCACAACGCGCCGCCTAATACCCTGCATCTCCCTGAATGGGCCCTAAGAGGATGATTGTTCTGGCAATCATCCTCTTACTAAACTTGTTAACCTATGTGATAAACGCGCGGCGCTTACTACTAATACACTGTTCGGCCTTTGAGAGTCAAACCAATTGGCTGTTAATGTACATGTAGCGAAGATTTCGACGATCTCGGTGGCTCAGTCGTGAATGACGTGACTTTGACACCGACGCTTGTGGGTTCGATTCCCACATAAGACAAACATTTGTGTGCATAAGCATATCTGTTTGTCCTGGTCTGGATATTTTAAGAGAGGTAGAGCGTATCAAAGCACCCCGCCTGGGAAGTGCCTCCTCCTCACAGAAAACCGCAACCTGTAAGCTCCTTAGGAGTCGCTGTGTAAGCAGCAGAGGAGGCATCGCGCGAGTGATATTTAATATATTACAAGCGTTCCTATAGGCTACGGTAACTGCTTTACATCAGATGGGCCGTATGCTTGTATGCATCCCGACGTTGTATAAAAAAAATATTGATCGGATCTAACATTGGAGGCTATCTATCCAAGTTGCCATTGTATAGACTACTTTACCACTTGTACCGTGATTGGTGATGACAGCTGAATTTTGAGAGGAGCTTGTTTACAGCTCGAAAACACTAGCATACACCAATCAAAAGTTGAACAGCGTGGCGTAAGCTCCAAATCTCTTTGGTTGGTTAAAGGAAGATCCTATTCCTCCTGTGGGTAGGGTGTGATTTGATGTGTACGTTATAAATCCATGGTATTGTCGAGCTCGGTGGCGCAGTGGTGAAACGCGCTGTTACGTTACTTTAACACCAACGCTCGTGGGTTCGATTCCCACGCAGGACAAACATTTGTGTGCATGAACATGTTTGTTTGTCTTGGTCTGGGTATTTTCTATGTATAATAAGTATGTATTTACAAAAAAAAATGTATTTACGTATGTTTATCAGTTGTCTAGTACCCATAACACAAGTTTCGCTTACTTTGGGGCTAGATGGCGCTGTGTAATTTGTCCGTCAATATTTATTTATTTATTATTCATTAGTGCACGGACGATATCACAGGCGATATATATTAGTACAGGCTGTGGTAACCAACTGCAGTTGGTGATTTTCGTCAATTCAACTGCACTAAGGTAGAAACCTGTGCGCTTGTCGCTAACAAAATCCATTTGTCCCTCTATTCTAAAATATAATAATAGGTTTTGCCGAGAAACAGCGTAGATCTCTTCAAAAATGTACGACCGATACGTCAGGTGTCGTACATCGTCGTTCATAGGCTACGAAAATTGCTTACCATAAACTAGCTATACGCGAAGTATTCAATAGATTGAGTTAGGATTTTTTACTACTAATCACTAAATTGGCAAACAAACGTACGGCCTATTGATGGTAAACAGTCATCGTAGGCGGACCTTTGCAACACTAGGGTCGTCACTCATGCGTTCCCGACCCTCTATAAACTTTTCGTGCCTTTCTTGAAGAAGCTCATGCTGTAGTCCCTGGTAAAAACTCGGCTGGGAGTTCATTCCACAACTTGAGAGTTCTCGAAAGAAAACTTCTTTGGAACCGCACAGAACGCAACCATTGCGTGCGGTGAACTCATCGCCTTCGGCGAGTTATGAAAAAAAAAGCTGTCCGCATCATATCAAATAATTGCATTAATAACATTCAATACCAATGGAACTAAAGTTTTCTTGTGTATGACCCACCCGAAACTTCCCAATCCGAAAGAAAACACATTTTTAAAGTCTAACTCCAAACAATCTTCGCCATATTCCAGAGGATGTATAATCAGAGTGAAGATATACGTACCATAGAGATACCGCGGCATTCTTGTACATTATGTTCGATAGAAAACTCAAGTACTTTTTACGAAAAGTTAATTTATAAGGGCTCCACGACATAATCTTATATTTCAATCTCCTAATTCAACGTATAATTAGGATAATATCTCATGTTTCAATTCAATTAAATAAAATTATTTACCAATATTATCGTTTCGATAAATCTGCATAACGGTCTATCGTACGGCAAAATTGCATTAAGCTAAACTATGTAATCTAAAATAGATAACATAATATGTTTTCCTGATTATATCTTAATTGTATCCTCATGTTGTTTATTTGTTTTAGTCTTTATAAAATGGTAATTAAATTCAAATTTGGTAATATTGTATATGTAGTCTCCGGTAGATTAGTGGACTCATAGTCTCATACGGCTGGATAATACCAAGTTACCCTTGGCAATTATAGCCTAGTGAATAAAGAAGAATTAGCCTATTAACCGATTGGTCCCTAGTTTGAATCCTGCTGATGTATCTGAAACCACAAATTTAGTGGCATTAGTCCACTAAAAAGTGAAAAATTCTCGGCCCCACAATAAAAGAGTGCGATTTTCTGTTAAAAAATTTTTCTAAATAATCTCCCTTGACTTTAACACACTTGGCTCAGTGTTTCTCTAACATCAATATTCCTTCCCTGAAGTGAGAATCTACAAGGCTATAAAAATATTCTATATCATCTACAGCCCTTTCAACTTGGGCAATGTGCAGCTGGTCCCCAAAAAGGGAGACCGTTCTGATCTGACCCATCAAATTACCGCCCCATTGCCGTAACTTTAGTGTTGCGCAAAGTGGAAGTGGAAGGAATCCTCAACAATCAATTGATCCGTTACCTAGAAGATCACTTCGTAATTAATGACCGTCAGTATGGTTTTAGACCGAAAACATTAACGGGTGATCGTTCAGCGTATGTGATGCACCTTTGGCGGGAGGCAATCGATAAATATGGCGAATCCATGGCAGTCAGCCTAGATATCGCCGCGACGTTTGATCGGGTCTGGCACAAAGCACTTCTCTCCAAACTTCCGACGTACGGTCTGCCCCTCCGGGCTCCGTTCTATCGCCCACCCTCTTTCTTCTGCATATCATTAACATGCTGCCACTTGGTAATATTTACTGCTATGCAGATGATAGTACGGTGCATGGACGATATTTCGGTCGGCCTGGTGTTGGTCGGACAGAAATCGATGAGAAGGGTTGAGCTGAATCGGGTTTTGGATCTCATTAGTAAATGGTGTTCCAATAACCTGCTTGAGATTAATGCTGAGAAAAGGTTTGCGCGTTTACAACAAAAAAAAGTCCCCATTCCTTTTCACTCTTAGCCTTCAGGGTGCTTCTCTCAGTATGCGAGAGAGCCTGAATATGCTAGGTATGGATAGTCGTTGCGACTTTAACCAGCGTAATTACATCGAGAGCCTCATTTCAACAGCTTCAAGAAAACTCGGAGTGCTGAACGTTCTACTTTGTAACACTAAAGATAAAATCCCGCCCAATAAAAAATCCGGCGTCTATAAGCTGTTCTGCGATGAATGTGAACACGTTTATATCGGTCAAACTGGTCGTAATTTTCAAACACGATTTCACGCACACGTATCGGCGTATATAAACAATCGCCAAGAAAGGTATTCTTCGCCGAGCATCTCATAGACAAAGGACATAATTTATACCCGACTAATGCATATCAAATTTTACACACCATAGATAAAGGTTTAAAACTAAATATTAGGGAACAATTAGAAATTAATAAACATAAAAATTCTAAAATTACTCTTATGAACAAACAGACTGACGTAAATAATTCCCCACTATTAAATATCTTTTCGCTCACACCATCCACCTCCACTCTCAATTCAATATAAGGGACGGTACTGCGATGGATTTGTTACTTGTAGCATGTTATTCTTACGATTAACGTCTACAACGCCTGATGATGCCTCGTGTAGAGGCGAAACACGTGTCGCAGCGACGACCAGGCCAGTCGTGGCAGCGACGGTTATGGGGGCATGCGGTTTCTGTTCCAGATGGCGGACGACCGCAGCAGCCGAGGCGGCGACTACCGGAGCAGTCATGGCAGCGTCGGCATGTTACATCAACTAACAGTAGTGGGTGGGTGCCAGCCGGCACTAGGCCGCATGAACTAATTGGTAGCGGAAGCACACAAAGCAGGTTAGATCAAATTGCATGTTAATATGTTGTTAATACGCGTTTCTTTCTGCAAAACAGTAAAATCATGAGGCACCCATTTTTCATATTTTATTATCTTGTTCAATCAGAAATAGAGTCAATATTATAAATAACGTAACGTTAAATCATTCCGCTAATTCCTGGGTAGTTTGACTCGGATCGGCTTCCACCATCTCCTTTAGTTCAGCGTTATTCACCTGTGTGGTGGTCTTGCACGTGGTGCGTTCTTCAAGTCGAAGTTTCCATTACGAAAGCGTTTAAACCAAAAACACACGGTGCGTTCATTAGCAGTCTCCTCTTCAAATGCAGTATTAATATTGCAAGCCGTTTCTGCCGCGTTAAGTCCGCGCTGGAACTCGTAAAAATTACTTTGATTTTCGAAGTATCCATCTTTCCCGTCTAAGCTGAATAAAAAAAAACAATTGAAATTCGAAAATCAAATGTTGCACATTGTTTAAAAGAAAAACCTGAAAGGTATCATGTGAAAAAGTTTCACTCGACAATCTCACACCATGAAGGTTTAATATCAATTCAAAGTATCTATTACTATAAAACGGCAATGTAATACTTAAACCCCTATTATTAAAAATTATCAGACTAATATTCAAACCGTCACTGCATAAATTTATGTCAACAACAAAATTACTTGAGAAACTTATTATACAAACTAATGGCACGTGCACCAAAGCAGGTAACATTAATGTTTGCTATTGAATCACGATCTCTGTATCAGGCTGGCTTAAGAAAAATAAAAGAGGTAGGATACCTCAAAACAGCCCGACTGAGGAAGTACATTCACCTCACAGAATACAGTAGCCAAATAACTCACTAGTGAGTTGTTATGTTCTTGCGAATTAGTGAGGTTTCCGGCTGCCTGATGAGGTTGCTGGCTGCTATTGCAAAACATAGCGTGGCTCCGTCAACTTGCCTTTAATCGGGTTTGCTATAGAAAAGAGGGATAGTAAATTACAACATTATAAGATACAACACCAGAAAAATAGATATTCAATTAATCTTCACTGCTGACAGTAGGTTCCCTTCAGACCACACACCCAGAAATAGGAGCCCTGCGAATCGATAATAATATCTTTTATTTTTAATAATCAATTATAATTTTTCTGTTATGCATAGCAAATATATGCTTTTTAAATTATGGTAAATAAGTGATTCCTTTTTCCTTACTTACAAATTTTTTCTGTCCCTCCCTTTGCGTACCGCTTCAGTAGTTGTTTCGATTTACCACCCTATCCTTTTTTAAATTATCAGTTAAGAAATAACCAGTACGTCTCTTATAGGCCGCAAGTTCTAAGTCATCTTTTAAAATACGCGACATGGTTCTAGGTCCTATCTTCATCTCCCGAGATAAAATCTTTTGCTTTCAGACAGGATTCTTCGAATTCTTTCCTTACAACTTTGACCACCTTTTTCGTACGAACGTTACGTGGACGGCCAGATCTTTTTCTGTCACAAACAGAGGAGGTCTCATTGTACCTATTAATAGCCCGGTACACAAACATTTTACTAATACGAAGCATATGGAGAGTTTTAAAAATTGCATTTGGCTCCATACCTACTTTGTGTAATGCAATCACAGCGATTCGGTTCGCTTTATCACCCCATTCCATTTTAATATCGCAAAATATTGTACAATGTATTGGCGCCAAAATGAGTGAACTCAATGAACAATCATATAAAAATTACAGATTCCAAATTCAAATGTAATATTTTGTTTATTTTTAATTGTAACAGTATTTATGGCTAGACTAAGTATAGCATTGATTTTTTTAGTAGACTGCACTTGTAATGTTAATAAGAACAATTTAGCAGATACTTAATATAAATTAGCTAAGCCTACTTAAATTCACGTTCCATTCAGATCTTACCGTGACAGACGAAGTGTGCTATCAGCATACTATATTTCGTTGAACAATGTATGTGTCAGATATAGACCAGTGGATAAAGAACCAGACTATTAACCTGGCCTCTGGTCCCAATCCAGGCGTAGGCATGTACCACTAAATTCGTCTTTTCGTACATATGTACATATTCTATAGTTATCACTTGCTGGGCACTGAAGGGAAACGTCGTGAGAAAACCCGTGCGTCCAAGAATTTATATTTCAAAGGACGTGTGAACTTCCTTCGACGTCTTTCTCTAAATTTTCCCTGTATTCTCCAATTCTCCTATTATAAATAAATAAATAAATATAAATATTGTCAGACAAATTACACAGCGCCACCTAGCCCCAAAGTAAGCGAAGCTTGTGTTATGGGAACTAGACAACTGATAAACATACGTAAATACATTTTTTTTTGTAAATACATACTTATTATACATAGAATATACCCAGACCAAGACAAACAGACATGTTCATGCACACAAATATTTGTACTGTGTGGGAATCGAACCCACGAGAGTTAGTGTCAAAGTAGCGTAACAGCGTGTTCCACCACTGCGCCACCGAGCTCGTTGGTCAGTAGGTTCGAATAGCAGCGACATTTAGTCAATAAAACGTTTTTGTGAGCGTGTGGTGCCTTCATGCGAAGTCAAGTACATAAAGTTACTACCTATGAGGCTTTTATCTCAAACCGTTTAAAGGATCCAAAGGTACTGTATTCCCCTAGGGGAATCATTTGGTTGAAGCGCTACTCTGGGAAATAATTAGGATAATTTATTTACAGATGCACAACACTGGGATACACTGCAGCTGAATCAAACACCAGAAATTAAAATTGAATAAAATTTTAATGGATCGAATATGAAGAAGCAAAATAATACAAAATAATAAAACTTGAATACATGTCCACAGTTAATTTATATATAATACTCTCTAAAAGTTATCATTCAAAGTAAAAGCTTAGTTACATATATATCAATTGGTTACAATATGCATACGGGCTTCTATTAAAGGTTTGCATCCTACTGTTGTATCGAGAGATGTTGGACTGAATTTAAAAGACTTTACTAGAACGGCAGCTTCTGTAGTTGCAAATCCTACGAAAGTAATCTGAAAGAAATAAATATATTTTAATTCAATTCGATGTGTTGAAAAATATTTTTATGTTTTATACGTGAGATTAAACTATTTTTTTTATACAAGGTCGACTGAAAATCTAGGATACGGTATGTCTGAATTGAAGTAGTTACTATAGGTAATTGACGCTTGCAACGTATAAGGGTGTAAAGCTCACATTCATCTTTATAGTCAAAGCTTTCCTCCCCTGCCCCCCTATATGTATTATAATAAATGAGGCTCGCGCGAAAAACACTTAGGGTGTATCTAGCCCATCTGAGGAAGTACCTC
The DNA here is from genome assembly GCA_947507595.1 of Pyralis farinalis. NCBI lineage: Eukaryota > Metazoa > Arthropoda > Insecta > Lepidoptera > Pyralidae > Pyralis > Pyralis farinalis. Next base: position 7,984,242 of record OX382274.1, read on the forward strand.
CATACACTTATTGCAACAGGTCATAGACAACGGTAACCGCTTTACATCAGGTGGGCCGCATGCCTGTTTGCCTCCAGACGTCGAATACCCCCATAACCCCCTCCCCCTGTACGCATCATCACGTTAGAAGCTTCCTGATCACTTTATTCAGTCAAACAAAGAGTCATCTGGAAAATTGAAGTTGTTTTCCATAACAAAGTACGAGTACCAATGTTCTTATCACCACTCTTTCGTCCGCGCCACAGAGTTTGTTTGTTGTTAGTTGTTGGTAGGCAATACGTGCATATCAAGTTGACTTCAGCCCTAAATATTGTAGTAAATATTGCTTTTAAACTCTTAATCCATGCTAAATACAGAAAATGTGTTATTTTTTACAAGCGACATAAAATTGTATAATAACCCTTTGGTGACCGGAGCCTACTTTGAGGCCGCAAAAAAAGTACCATAGAAGACCGCGGCCTCCAAGGAGGCTCCTGTCAACCAACGATTTTGAGGTAGGTTTAAACTTTATTTGTGACGGATTAGGGCCTAGAGTGGCTTATTACTTGTTTTTATAATGTAGTAAGTATTTCCAGTAGTGCCAACAAAAATTCACGACACTCTAGTGGATAAGCGATATTCAAAAAATTGGGGTCTGTTATAATTAACGGCATGAACCTCCAGTTAATTATCGAAATGCAAGTAGAACAGAATAATAAATGCATAGAGTTTACATAAGCTAAAGCATAAAATTAATAACTCATGCAATTTTATGTTTATCAATACATTTGACGAATCTCGACTTACCTGGCCCTCATACTGCTTTTCGATATCCTGCAGATCTAAGGTCAGAATATGAGTCGATCCTGATTCAAAATCATTAGTTACCAATCTGTTATATGCAGCAGCATGGATCTCATCTCCATCGACATCCATTGCGACTAGTATAGTATCGAAATATGAATCAGATTGAACCGATACTTCAACTTCTAATGTACCACTTGATGGTACCGTAAAACTTGGAGTAGATATGCAACTTGGCGTATCGGTAACTTTTGGCTTAATACCAGAAACTCCATTCCCGTTATAACTTATTTCCCATGTCTCTGCATTCGTGCATATTTTATTATCATTATTGAAAAAGTGGGCATATTCAGGTCCAAATATGTATTCAATACATTGATAAACTACAGTATCGTAAATTGGACATCTGTCATCATCCTCTATACGTAATTCTCTAAGTACTACGTCGGGTGCTTCGGTGGATACTTTGTCGGTTGATTCGTCGGATACTTCGTCGGATACTTCGTCGGATACTTCTTGGATGGGCGGAATGTACCGGAATGAATCGACCAATATATGCGAATCAGACGTCGCTCGTCCTGAGATTACGACCTATAAAAAAATAATCATATTATACATCAAAACCTTATCACCACGTTAACCCTTATTCATCCCACTACAGGGATACGGGTCTTCCTTCAAGCGAAGGGGTTCAGAGCATACCCCACCACGCTGCTCAAATGCGGATTAGCGGAGGCCAGTGTTTGTAAGCCGCTCGAGGGCCACTGACTTAGCTTAACGACTGTCATCTATCGACAACAGCCGGTACCGAAGCATGGAGAAACTAGAGATAGGAAACCCATCCATAGACAGGCTGCTTCCCAATGCACAATAAAGTTCCATCAAAAATAGGAGTAGCGACCGCGGGGGATTTAATATACCTATCTAGTGCAAAACAGAGAGGCGACCACGAAAGATACGAAGACGCAACGATAAATATTACTATACTATTTTAGTAAATAATACTTAATAAAGTGTGATATGTATGAATTTGTACCACGCTGCTCAAATGCGAATTTGCGGAGGCTAGTGTTTTCAACAATCTGACAGTCATCTATCGACAACGGCCGGGACCGACGGCTCAACGTGCCCTCCGAAGCACGGAGTAACTCGAGATAGGTAAACCCATTCATAGACAGGCTGCGGTAGACGTTGCTTAACCTGCGTGTTCGGTTAGAATGACACGCGCAAAGATACCACCGAGCTCTTACATCAAAACACCTGAAATAAATACAGTTCCGTCAAAAATAGGAGTAGTGACTATAGGAGATTTAATATACCTCTCTAGTGCAAAATAGAGAGGGGACCACGACAAGACACGAAGACGCAACGATAAATAGACTATTTCAGTAAATAATATACTTAATAAAGTGTGATGTGTATGAATTTGTACTTACATAGCCTTTAAAATATTTGCTTCCTTCTACGGACATTGTGAATGTATTCCAACCTTGTTTATAGTTTGAATGCGTAATGCTGCTAGTATTTTCAGCGACGGATTTAGTTTCTGAATTTTGGATTTCATAAGCAATTATTCTAATTTGATCTAAAGTGGAATGAAGGTCCATATAAACGTTGAACTCCAGTCTACCTTTATCCTCCATTGAAAATTCTTCAGAATATATGCAACTGTGAACTGTATCCGGCCTTACAAAAGACCCGCTGTAAGGGTGAAAGGGTTCAATGTTGACAGAGTCAAAATTCTCTTGTACCCACGGACGCATTGATCCGCAAACTACTCCTCCACTGTTGAAAAAATCGCGAAACTTGTCGCGAAAATCGTGAGTTTGGCAGTCACTTGTGCCTTCACTAAGTATAGGAGAATACGTAAAAAGTATCAGAGTTAAGACGAAATACCACATTGTTTTAAATTAAGTTTCGATCAGACACTCGGATGACTTGTGTAGTTACTCTAATTATGTCGTTCCTTATGGATGCTTATGCCTTTTTATAGGTACGATTCTTTTGTCGAGTAAACAAGTTATCAATATTATCATTTCGATAAATCTCCGATTGTATCATTTTTAATGGACTGCGAAAATGCAGTGAAGGTTTGATACAACATAACTAATGCGAGCCGTTCTCACAACAAAGGTTCCGTACTGCAAAAAATATTAAGCAGTATATCAATAAACAATAGTTTACAATGAAAAGCTTTTTTCCACAAGCGGTAATGGACAATCTAGAAACTGTCTGAAATTAAATTCTAGAATAAAATGTTGCGTAAGACACGAGACAACGTTATCAAATTTTTGCATTAGCAGAGCTCGTCATTGACTAGTAAGATACGGCTTCATTTATATTAATCAATGCCGGGTGGCCGGATGCAAAGTCTTCTTTATTTTAATGACAGGGAAAAATCATCTTCTGATACAAATTCTGGTCTATTTAAGTTGAAAATTAGCAATAATTATTCATCCACATCAACCCTTACTCATCGCACTGCAGGGATGCGGGTCTCCCTTCAACCGAAGGGGTTTAGTGCATACTCCACCACGCTGCTTAAATGCGGATTGGCGGAGGCCAGTGTTTTTAAGCCGCCCGAAGGCCACTGACTATGCTTAACGACTATCATCTATCGACAACAGTCAGGACCGACGGCTTAACGTGCCCTCCGAAGCACGGAGAAACTCGAGATAGATAAACCTATCCATACACAAAACATTAAACTCAACAAGGTTATTGAAACACCATTTACTAATGAGATCCAAAACCCGATTCAGCTCAACGACAAGTCTCTCCCGTCTCTCATCGATTTCTGTCCGACCAGCACCAGGCCAACCGAAATATCGCCCATTGATCGTACTGTCATCTGCATAGCGATGAATATTACCAAGTGGCAGCATATCATTGATATGAAGAAGAAAGAGGGTGAGCGATAGAATGGAGCCCTGTGTACCGGCATTCACTGACATAAACTGCGACGCGCATCCATCTGCAAGGACGCGGATTCTACGCTCATACAGGAAGCCAGCAATCCAATTACAAAGCTCCGGAGTACGAGAGATGAAAGAGGTGCGTCAACACCGGAGACAACTCGGCTGCACATTTTTTAAGAACAATCGCTGGGATACCGTCATGACCACTGGCTTTTCGGACATGATTAGATGGAACGAACTGATAGACATAATGAATGAGAGACGTTTAGATGCTACTTGTGTAACATAGACTAAGCACAAGGAGAGCGACACCGATGATCTGACTGGTGGAATGATGGCCCTATGGTCTGGGGTAGACCGGGGCGATCATGCGAGTGCTGGTGTAGGTGTTGTACTCTCCTCTCGTTTAGCGACTGTTGTAAGAGATTACTGTTTGGTAGAGCCTCAGAACCTAGAAGTCTCTGGATTTGTATTAAACTGGACAAGACGCGAGTATTTCTGGTTGCAGCATACGCTCCTGTAAGTTCCGCGTGCACTCAAGAACTACAAAAGTTTTGGGAGTCCGTTACAGATATTCAGCATTTAGCTGAAGGGAATGAAAGAGTAATTATGTATGTAGATTTGTAGTCGAATCCTTCATAGCAAGGAAGAGGACAGCGTGGCTGGATTATGTATCGTCTTTACCCTTAAATGAAAATATCTGACAAAAGAAAATAAAATGTACCGTCTATGCAAGAAAACCAAGGCTTTAGTGAAAGAGAAGTATCTTTATGTGCTAGTAACAAGCATGTGTCATCCGCATACTGATAGATTTCGCCACGACGTACTACATTCGGGAGAGTATTCACGTAAGTAAAGTAGTATAAAGGACCGATGACCGAGCCCTGCGCTGTTCCTTCTATGACATACATTTGGTCACTCAGGGTACCTTCCACTTTGACTCTATAGGATCTATGGTTTAAATAATCCCGACACAATTCCATACACTTCCCCGTATTCCACACTCATTCAAACCATCCAGCAATACGTCATGGCAAAGTGTATTGAAAGCCTTGCTATAATCTATAAATACAATAAGTACCTGCATTTTGTTGTTTAGATGTTGTAATATAGAACCAGTAAATTTAGACAATAACTTTGTTGTGTTTTTACCAGGTTGAAATCCAAATTGAGAATCGGTTAAAATATTATTCGTCTTATAGAAAATTTTAATTTGCCGCGTAATATACTTTTCTACTATTTTATTGATCGTCGATAATATAGTTATAGGCCTATAATTACCATAGTTACATTTACTGCCTTTTTTGTGCACCGGTCTAACTATTCCAGTTTTGAGGTCGTCTGGATATTTACCTGTACTTATACATAAATTTATAAATTTTGCTAATAACGGAGCAATACTATTAAATATAGATTTAATATCTATTGTCCTGATATTGTCGATACCGGGTGATTTTTTATTATTAAGTTCTTGAAAAATTTTGTTTATATTATGGGGAGTTGCGTTTTGAAACCGCATAGTGACATTAGCAGGGGTGGCATAATTATTACAATCCAGCAGACGACTGTTACATTTTTTTGTACCATATTTTGTACAGTTATTAAATGAATTTGCAAATGTATTCGCTATGTCAAAATTAGACATCCCAGGTTTGCTAAACGAACTAGTAATTACATTATCAACACTCTGTTTTATTCTACCTGTAATAGAATTAAATATGAGCCACAGGTGCTTAGGATCTTTTTTATTATTTATAATTTCATTTTTAATATACAGATTTTTAGTTTTCTCTATTATTTTATAAGCGTTATTTCTTGCCTTATTATATTTAGTTTTCAATATCAGATTACTAGTATCATGTAGCCATTCCAAATAACAACTCCCTAGAGGGTTGTTGTGTTCCTGCGTCTGAGTGAGGTCATCAGTGAGCTCCCAAGGAGTTGCTGGGTAAGCAGCAGAGGAGGCATCGTGCTAGTGATGCTTAACATATCACAAGCATTAATAGGCTACGATACCCGTTTCACATCACGTGTGCCGTATGCTTGTATGCCTCTCGACATAGCGTAAAAAAAAAGATCGCTTCAGGGAACGGGACGACGCAAGCGTCACTCTAAAAAGAGTATACGCTAAGTAGATCGTCGAGATTCGGCCCATATTTATACCAGCCGGGTACGAGCGAGACCGTCCGATTGTGTAAGCGAGAGGATATGATAAATTTTGGCCTCTCCTCTCTCCTGAGAACTCCTGTAAGCATTACCTTAAACAGATCACTTTATTTTGGATCAAAACTGCAATAAGTTGTACTATTTTTCCATATTATCAACCCTTTTCCACGCAAAAATTAGTTAAAATCTATTCACTTAAACTCTAAGGGACAATAAAAAAACACATAGAAAACGATTTACTTGAATAACTTACGGCTATTTTTTATGTAGGTACTAAACTATATTAACATATTCAATTCTGAAATACCTACATCTTACGAACTATAAAATGAACATCTAATGTATTTACGTAACTTAATACTGAAAAAAAAACCGCCATGGATAATATCCTACGTGACAACTAACATTACAGAAAACATAAAACATTTCACTTATGTCTGTTTCGCGACTAAAACGAACAAGTAACAATTCACGCGACGGTCTCTTTATTTACATATGTATTAATCGTGAACAATAAAAATTCGAGACTTCAAGGATAAATATGAGGTTACTTTAACAGACAGTAAAAAAAAAATACTTTCATACCAATTTGTTTTTGTTTTATGTTTCCTTAGCAATACTTGGCTTAAAATACCATAACGTCGTTTGTATAAAAAAAAACCTGGATTTTAATGTTCATTTAATTTTCTATTTGAAAAAAGGTCATTTTTTAATTTTGTTTTATTTGAATTTTAGTAACGTAATATATAGAAACACGAATAAGACACTTGCATTAGAACAAAACTTGCTGATCATTAATAAAATCTAAACTCTGGTCATTAATAAAATCTAAACTTTGCTTCTAATCAACTAACAATATTTTTTTTTTAAATAATATCCTTTGAATAAGTTTACAGAAATTTATTACATTATTAATCTCTATCTTGTTCTGATTTATTTCTAATTTTTAAACATTATCCTATTTAAAAATATATAATTTCTTAACAGTGATATTATGAACATAATATTGGGTACCTGCAGAAAAAGTAAATTGTAGGAAACGAAGCAAAAAACACACATAAATAAATTTTTCAATTACGAAAGTGTAATTATTTTGGCGTGTAGGTACACGGCTTACTATCGTCTTACAGTCATCGTCGTGGAACATCCTGCTGATTAAATAATAGATAAAAGATAAAAAATCTATATTTGACATTGGGCCCTTGCAGGTACTTAGACATGACTTACATTTTTATAGGCAAATATAATTGTATTTTTTAAAATTCTCATAATTTTCGTTTTCCTTTTTTAAGTTATCAGCATTTCGCAAACTACTAAAATGACGAAGAAGAAATGCCGATAGAAACATACCAATATAGGTATATTTTCAATAGATATCACAACAAATATATGTTAGTCTAGATTCTCTAGATATTTATCGATTCTATAATAAGCCCTTTTACAAACAGATTTTTTGATGTACTTTTTGAAGATATTGTAATGGAAAATCTTTTGTATGTCCATAAAAACATAGACTCATTTTGTAAAAAGAGTGATACTCATAGCATAAATACTAGATATAAGCATAATCTTGTCTTACATGCAAGCCGTCTCCACAAAATAAGTAATTCTTTTATGGGGCAATGTATACGGTTCTATAACAAACTTCCCAGCAATATAAGAGAATTGTCAATTAACAAATTTAAAACTACTATTAAAGCCAAATTGTGTAGCAGGGCATATTATAAAGTATCTGACTATATTAATGATAAAAATGCCTGGGAATGAGTCGATCCAATTATAATGTAATTAATAAAATATGTAAATTTGTTTGGATACCAAAAGAGGGATGCCTGAGTTTTTTGGCAGTATTTTTATCAGTGCTCACCTAGTCATAAACTGCACGGTAGGGAAAAAAATTGTGACGATTCCAAACAAATGTAGCCATTTTTACGGAATAAAAAGATTTTGACTTTGACTTTGACTTTGAAAAGAACTATTTCACGTAATTTATTACAGAATCGAATACAATTTACAAGAAAAGATTTACCAATTCTAGCAAGCCGACGTGCCCGCATGTAATGGAAAGCCGAACAATAACGCTTATCAAAGTAGGCCGATTAGGTCAACATCTTCACCTCGCAGAAGACTGCAGCAAATTAATAACTATGATGTTCCTGCGAGTGAGTTCCTCCTGAGAGTCAGTAAGCTTCTGAGGAGAGGTAGTGTTATCGTCAGAGGTGGAAGGGCTCGAGGGATAGTTTTTGTATTCGTCCTTTCAAAGGCTAAGACATACCAAACAAAAGGGTGCTTATTTACCTCCTGATGCATAATTTTATTTAACTAGGTCACCAGTAAGCTCCTAAGGACTTGCTGTGTCAGCAGTAGAAGTGACATCACGAGAGTGATTCTCAATGTATACAAATGTTCATAGGCCACGGTAACCACTTGTGTGTTTGTGGTTTATCGGACCGTATACGGTTCGATAAACCACAAATCCTCGCCAAGGAGAATTGCTACATGGCGAGAATGTTACGCGAGGCTATTGAAATAAGAAAACACCCCAAATTCAATAAAGAAGATGGTTGGCAAGTACCACCTGTTTGGAATCCAGACATAAAAATAATCAAGTCACAAACCCAGAGATCTACTAAAAAACGTTCGGACACTGTGAGCGATTTTTGTGTGAATCGGAACATATATAATTAATCCATCCATATCGGTAGATGTAATAATTTAATAACTAATGCAAGACAAATATCACCTTAGTCTTCCTGCGACCACGGATGCTGCAAAGCGTTCGAAACGTCAGGTTCAACAAAATAAATAAAACACGCGATACTTCCGTTAAAAATTGTTTAATTCAATGTGTAACAATCGCGAAAACCTAAGACAATACTAAATAAAAATTATTCATAAAATTTTACTTGTTCCGAAATTACCTACAACTATTATTGTTATACGAAATTACCTACAACTTTATTGTCAATACTCACATTCATATATCACGTACGTATTCAAGCAATGTTATACACAATGGTTGTTAAGTGTCAAAATTATTGGTTGTCAAATATTCATTTCGCAAATTCATGTTTAGCAAAATTGTTGTCTTCTGTATTATTTCGGGACACCATTTTCAATCATTACACTTTTTTATCAACTTAAAAAATTTGGAAAAGGAATTAAAATAGCTTGTACATAATCGTACCACACTTAAAAATTATAGTACTCGTAAATAAATTCAACAAATAGTCATTGCTCGTAGTTGGTTAGTTATGCTCCCTTTAGACCCCACATCCAGAAGTTGGAGCCCCGAGTAGCGGGTATCCGCCAACTTGCCTTTAACCTTTCGTTCCGTTATATCTCAGGGCAAAATAATTTAATTTATTAAATTTCGATTGCAGTTGATTAGAGTCTTATGCACTTTCATTCATATAAGTCTGCTGCTTTATAAATAAAATAAAACCTAAACCGCTATTCCTAGATAATTTGATTTTCTATACTTTATTCTATAAATATTAATGTGCTGTTCAATAATAACTATACACATATCTTTCTCGTAACAACCTGCTCAGCCCTTACCAATCAGGATTTCGTTCCAACCACAGTATGGTCACTGCGTTGTTAAATGCTAAACGCATTTAATTTAATTCAGTCGACTATGATATTCTCTTAGGTATACTTCGCTCAATTACCTTTTCTTCCTCTGTAATGGCATGGTTCGACTCTTATCTTCGTGGTCGCCGGAAATGCATCAAACTCGATGAGAGATCGTCGGAGTGGATTGATCTTATTGCAAGTGTGCCACAGGGCGGTATCTTATCTCCACTTTTATTTTCTGTTTTTATAAATGAAATATCCAAAGTTCTCTCTTCTCCCTTCCACCTATATGCAGACTACATACAGATTTACAACCACAGACATAAATTACAAGCATCCTTTTTTTCTTGTGTTTTTCTTATATTTGTTGTATTTTTGTATTTTTTTTTACTGTATCTGTTTTTATTTTGCTAGTTAGCACATACAATTGTTATAATCCTTGTACAATTTGTTTCCAGATTGATTACGGTTGGCTGGAAGAAAGCCTTTATGTACAAAGGCTTTTTTCCAGCCAACCGTAATCAATGTGGAAACAAATTAAATAATGTATTTAACACTCATTATTTTGTTTTATTTGTGTACAATAAAGAATATATAATAACATCCACAATCAAGATAATAATCAGTATAAGAAAATATGTATGTGTATATCAATAGTACTTACATTAATGTTATACTTTCCATTATAATAATTAAAATACATATCTATGTAATCATGATAAATGGTTTTCCCCTGTATTGAATTATCAGATTGAACTAACTTTAGACATACAACTTCAGGTATAGTTAACATTTGCGATCCATATTTTTTTATCTTCAACTTACATTAACAACATTTTTAAAATTACCTACAGTATCGCTATCATTCTGTTTTTGCTTCATATTCCGTGACTTTAAAGGCTCCTGCGTATAACTTTAGAAAGAAATACATTATACTGTAGACAGAATTTATCGGATCCCATGATTTCAAGCTCAATGACGGTGTAAAATACAGGGAATTTTTCACATTATAAAATTAATCTAAAATATCAGGCATTCTTCAGACAACATGCTATACAGTATACTCGTAAATTTAATAAGTTAGAACTACAGGAAAGAGTGACGACATCACCTCGTCCAAACAGAGATCTTTAGGAAGATTGAGAGTTTCTATGGACTGTTATACACCAAGTAACCAGAACCCATATCTGAGTCGACATCAGACCCATGAGTCAAATTGACACGACACTACACCGAGGATATTCCGGACATCAGACTGGACGTGATTAGGATGGCTCTTATACTGGTTAAGAATAGCAAAGCCCCGGGCGATGACGGAATCACATCGAAACTTCTGAAAGCGGGTGGAAAACCGGTACTTAGGGTCCTTCAGAAGCTTTTCAATTCCGTCATTCTGGAGGGCAAAGTGTCTCAGGCATTGGGCAGAAACGTGGTGGTGTTGTTTTTCAAGAAGGGTGATAAAGCTTTATTGAAGAACTATAGACCCATCTCTCTTCTCCCAGTTACTTGAAAGAACGTTTCATCTATCTCGGTAAGGTACGGGATTATTGTGATCGTAGTACACTCAGTACTCTTTCCCTTCGTCTGATAACGCCATCGCACTATTCGCCATATTACTCTAAATCATTCTCGGTACGGGCTGTGTAACTATAAAATGCTTTACCACTTTCTATTCGTAGTGCACAATCTGTAATGTCTTTTAAAAACCTTGTATCTAACTATAATATATGATTGTGTATTTGGCATCGCCATACGTACGTACATTGTTGTCTGTTGTTGTCCTTGTTACTTTTCTGCTGATTACACTCGTTTATATTATTTTTTTTCGATTGTATAGTATGTTGCGTCTATGTGTACAACCTATGTGTAGAAATAGGTATAGTTATAAATGCACCACTACCTACTTATGTCTTAATTATTGTTTCCGTTCCTTTGATATGGTTGTTTGGAAGAGATCGCTTTAGCGATAAGGCCGCCTATTGCACTCTTGCAATAACATGTTGCTCAAATGTATTTATTTTGGTGCAATAAAGTGTATTCTATTCTCTTCGGAGCCATGTCTATAAGCTGTTTTCAAGAGTTATCATGAATCATCTTGCACGCAGGTTTGATGACTTCCAGTCTCCCGAACATGCCAGCTTGACCGGCCGGCAGGCTGGCTTCTTGACCACAGACCACATACATACGCTGCGGCAAGTTATACAGAAGACCGAAGTGTATAACCAGCCACTATGCTTAGCGTTTGTGGACTATGAGAAGGCCTTCGATTCAATCGCGACTTGGGCTGTGCTCCAGTCTCTCCAGCGGTGCAGCAATGATTATAGGTGTATTGAAGTGTAGAAGAGTATAATATGAAACACGACCAAGTCGATCCGACTGCAATGCCAGAGTACGTAACCTGTCCAATTGCAGAGAGGAGTGAGAGAGGGAGACGTTGTTTCTCCAAAACTGTTCACTGCTGCTCTGGAAGATGTTTTCAAGCCAGAAGCTAAGTATACCACCCACCTCAATGTTTGATTTGTATGCAGAAAAATGTTACAGATTTGACCCAGTTTTTGTCAATTATGTCAAGAACTATTCCAAAATATTTAAAAATGTTTGCAGAGAAGCAAAGTCTATGTATATTAAACACAAAATTAAGCAATGATTAAATTTTATATATTAATCATAAATTATGTATGAGATATTGTTAGTAAAGAAACAAGTAAATGTAACCTGTGTTCTATAAAATATGACAATCGAAGTATTACAGACGTTAAATAAGTAGCTCTGGCACATCATCTCTCTTCTGGCACATGGCCGCCGGTGTAAAAATATTGACAAGGTAAATGATGATGTGTGTCTGCTATTTTAAACTGGTTCACATGTAATAATCTTTTCCTAAACTCGACTAGAACCAAATGCATCAAATTTAGTCTTCCAAATGTGACTTCTGCCAATACAGAAGTTTTCATTGGGAATAATAAATTAGAATTTATTAATAATACTGTGTTTCTTGGAATTACAGTAGACTTCAAATTAGAATGGGGCTCCAACATAAATAAACTTGCCGGTAATCTCTGCTTCGCTGCATATGCAGTTAGGAGAATCAGAGAATTGATGGATGTGACTACAGTGCGCTTATTACAATCCAGCTACTTTGACAGCCTTATGTCGTATGGTATACTGTTGTGGGGTACGGCGGCTGACATTGAAATGATTTTTGTTTTACAAAAAAGAGCCATTCGCTCTATTTTTAACACGGGCTCCTGAGAACCTCTCAGGGAACTGTTCAAAGAAAGAAATATCCTCACTGTAAATTCTCAGTATATTTATGAAAACATAATGTATGTCCGTGAAAATTTAGAGTCGTTTTCAAACTTCAGTGAAAAACTTAGAAGTAGAAATAAGTGGCATCGGCTTGCTATTGCTATAACTCATAGATCTTTTCTTGCAAATTGTATTCGAATAATAATATTAAGTTGCCTGAAATACGTGTCCTTTCCTGACTATGTATTCAAAAAGCACATTAGAAATACTCTCTGTAAAAGGGTTTATAATAGAATTGATGAATATGTAACTGGCAAAGATGTCTGGAAATAATTCAGCACTGACGACCTGTCCTTAATAATTTTAATTGTACCATTTGACATCATTATTGTACCAATATGCTAATGTGAATTTATTGTAATATCTAATTGACAATTTTAAAGAGAGATATTGACAAGTTTCTTTCGACAAGAAGAAATTTCTTCGTCAATGGTAATTTCAGACATGCCAGTAGATTAAAAAAGCCTATATTTAAAAAAATGTAATACGTGATAAAGTGCCCGCCAGGGCCCAATCGATTTTTTTTTATCTTTATTAGAATTGGCGAGGTTCGCTACCTAATTCTAAGGATTTGGACAAAACTGAATTCCCATAACAACTGAATTTCTACATTATTTCAAGTATGTTTCAAGAGACAACGTATCGATTTTGCTTTCCTGAACTTGAGCAAACAAAAACGTGAACAGTGAAAGCAAGGTAAGTAAGCAATACAAATAAATAGCTTCATGAATAATGCGGTTCTAGCTAAGTAGGGTTGTCAATAAATTATATCTAATATTGAGGCTGTCATTTATAAGGAAATAAAAAAAAGTCGAGTACAAATGTAGATCCCGAGCTTAATTTCATATGTTCTTTCACTTTTTCTTTGTTCAACCATTGTTATTAAAAATTTAACGAAAACATTTTTTTATTGAATCTAATTTATTGTATAATTCTGTGTCAGTTAATTAGCTTCATATATCAGAGGGATTCAAACAGAATTTAATGTTTCTAAGAAGGTTAAACATTTGTAAAGTGGATTCAGGCAGTCGAGATAAATAAAGTAAACAAACATTCTTCGTCTTCTTCTTCCTTGCGTTACCACCACTTGGCTATCACTACTCTTTTATTTAGTGTACATTTTTAATGACCTTTAGATGAATGAACTGCTCCTGCCTCTTAGAGGAAACAATATTTAAAAAGTGATTTCTTGTATAGACCACTGATCATAAACAAATTAAGAAGGTGGCCATAGTTGCAATAAATACCAAAAGATATTTAAAAGTAAAAATATTAATATTATAAATAAATTTAAGTTTAATGATTGAGAACTAATGGTATCTTGATAAACATAAAATTAAAATATATATATTTGTTATAAAACACAACCAATTTTGTTTTTTTTTTATGTACATGACACTATGGCTGTTTCTGTATAGATAAATAATTATAATTATTGCGAATTAAATTAGATTTGTTTTGCAAAAAAAAATCCTAAGGTCCCAATATCCCGAATTCAAAAATCCTTCCTTTTTTCACGCTTAGAACCATAACCACATCATTGCGTTTTCTCTTAGTTTTGCATTGATGGCCAATAAAAAGACTTAGAGCTACATTTTCTTTAGTTTGATCAAATTCCAGTTACCGGAATTCAACCCTTCTTAAGTACATTATGATTACGAACTAACACCTATTAATACTAATATAAACATTTATTCTATATATATTGGAAGTTTTTGGTTAAAGCCATACTTCCCTGGCATGTTGAGTGTATTCGGCGAACATCACCGTTCAGTAACGTTTCAGAAGCATTGCATTCAGAACTTAACAAATATTTAAACAAAAATACAGTATGCTAATATAAAAATTCTGAATATTGTGTATCGTATCTGAATATTCAGGGCACAAATTAAAGTACAGAATAATACAAGCAAGACAAAAATAAATAAAGATATATAACGATGATGTCATTACATGTGTGCAAATGCAGTTACTAAATAATGATATAAATTTGGGTCACGCACTAGATAAATTTCGTTGGGAATGATTGTCGAATAATATTAGTTTAATTAATACACTTACACTCTAAACTGAATTCATTGAAGCTGCTAACAGACAACCCTGTGTCCAAGGTGCTTGGTATGCTGACGAGAGCAGTTTCGGCACATTCGGCGCAGACTTAAACTCTCATTTCTGTAATAGCTGATAGTTTATTTCGCGAAGTACCGTGGACATCGTAATAGACTATAATATTTCTTATGAATTGTTCGCAGTTTGCTAGAGGTTTTGTTGAGTTTACTATTTTACTGTTAAGAAAGTACGATTGAATTCTATTTGCAATGAAAAGACGAATCAAAGTAAAATGAACCAAAATTAAGCATTTGGTGCGAAAATAATTGGTACTAATGATTCATTCACAAACACAATTTATTATGTATATTATTAATTACGGTATTAAAATAAAGTTCTAACAAACGTTACCAACGTTTGTTTGGACATAGAAAGTAATGATTAAAGCCATTTCCAATTCCAAAGCCAATTCGTTTCTGAAAATTATTTTACTAATAGTGAGCTTCTTGATTTTGGAGTGCTATAGAAAATATGTCAATTCTAAAAAACCGACTCTACATGAGTTTAACTACGGGTAATTGCTAGTTGGTTAAAAACAAGTAATAGGGTCAGATCTATCTATCAATTACTCAAAAATAATGAAAATTAAATAGAATTTATTTCTACCTGCAATGTATCACTTCAAGCCAAATCCCTTACGAAGTAGGCATAGAGAACCGAACGAGACATGACTCGGTCCTGACACACTTCACTCTCTTCTTTAATATTTTTAGCTCTTCTTATGCATGCTCGCCTGTTTCTGGAGTTCCTAACATCACCAACACATTATAATCATAATTTATTTGAATGTGTTATTGGTTTTGAACATGAACACTATTAAATACTAATGGAGGAGCAGTCATCGAACAGTAATATAAAAATAAGAAGGAGGAAAATAATCGCTTGGGAATTTTCAGAGTTAATCTTATAGTCACTTACTTCATTCAGATATACGTCCAAGGTCTTCATTTACTTTGGTGATCACATTAGATAGATTCATTAGTAAATTAGGTAAAAAAATCAGCCATACATCTGTATAAAGATGAATTGTTTATACCGATGATTAGACGAAATTTTATTTATTTTATTTTATTTTATTTTATTTTTACATTTTTGGGATACTTACGTCTAATTTACAAACAATATTACAGAAGTCTAGTATGAAGATGGACAATTACAAGTTTCCGCAGATAGAAATATGACTATACCTTTATGTTACCGTTTAGACGGTCAAGTTAACTTAAAAATAGTTAAAAAAAGAAAATGGTGTTCTAAAGTTTGTTATTAAGAACAAAAATATAAATTACTTAACACTCTTTTAACATAGTATACACTGCTATTATATAAATCAAGATCACAACTATGCGATATTTCGTTGAAAGTTCGACAAGCACGTATTAAGTATGAATTTTGTCTATAATTGGATTTCACTCGTGGAACATATAAAATAAATGGTTTTCTAGTGTTTACAGATGGTATACGTAAACATACACTGCTCAGAAGTTCTGCACAATCGATTGACCCGTTGGCTATTTTAATTAAATAAGTTAAATCTGCAATACGTCTACGCTCACTAAGTGGTAAAATGTGGAATTTTTTACAACGTAGATCATAATTTGGAATATAAGTTTTGGTTCTATACTGAAGATAACGTAAAAATCGCTTTTGTATGCCTTCAATACGTAAAATATAGGTCTGATAGTTGGGATTCCATACCTGGGACGCATATTCGAGGTGACTGCGGACGAAAGCACAGTAAAGGATTTTAATTGTCTTGATATTTTGGAACTCAGATGAGATACGCATTATAAAACCTAACGCTCTAGAGGCTTTCTGACTGATACCATCAATATGCGACTCAAATGATAACTTCGAGTCAAAGGTTACACCTAAGTCTCTTATGAAATTAACCCTAGTGATACATTTTTCTTTTAATTTATAATTAAAGATTAAAGGAACAGGCTTCCTGGTAAATGTACATACATAACACTTGGAGACATTAAGCTCCAGTTGGTTTATGTTACAATAAGTTTGGAACCTGTCAAGATCACTTTGAAGGTTAATTGAATCCTGATGTGAATTAATAGGGCACAATATTTTCATATCATCTGCATATAAAATAATTTTGGAATAATGAAAACAAGAGGAAATGTCATTGACAAATATATTAAAGAGAAGGGGCCCCAAAATTGAACCCTGTGGGACTCCCGATTGTATTTGAACTGTTGATGATGTGTAACCATTAAGTACAACTGTTTGACACCTATTGGTTATATATGATGAAAACCATCTGAACAAGTCCCCATGTATTCCCACAATTTGTAACTTACACAAGAGGATATTATGACAAATTCTATCAAAGCATTTACTATAATCTGTGTATATGACGTCGATTTGTGATGGTTCTGACATGAATTTAGTTAAATAATCACTACACATAACGAGGTTTGAGGTCGTTGACCTGCCACTAATAAACCCGTGTTGATATTCAGAAAATATTGGCTTTAATGCCGACTGAACTTGTTTGTGTACAATTTTTTCTAATATTTTGGCGAATATACAAAGTTTTGAGATTGGTCTGTAGTTTTCAACCATGCACTTATCACCTTTCTTAAACACTGGTGTAACAAAAGTACTTTTCCAAGTTTGAGGTAATTTACCTTCCTTAAGCGAACGAGTAAATAATAAAGTAAGTGGAGGCGCAAGACTTTTTGCACAGTTTGCTATGAATATAGGAGGTAAACCATCGGGCCCCGCGCCCTTATTCAGGTCAACAGATTTTAATAAGTTGAATACTTCAGATTCCAATATTTCAATCTGTCCAATGTCTGATGGAGTATTAATAGGTAAGTTATATTCCTGCACAGGGGGAGATTGAAGCTGTGATTGATGCAAAAAGTTAGAACTAAAATGATCACTAAACATATTACATATAGTGTCACCTTCACTCGAAGTCGCCTCGCCATAACTCATGGTTGCAGGAAAAGCACTGCCCATTTTTTTTGACTTTACGTATGACCAGAAAGATTTAGGACATTTCAAAATATTATTTTCAATATTTAATAAATACATATCATACAATTCTTTTTCAAGTGTTTTAGCTCGGTCTCTAAGTATATTAAATGAATGTAAATCTGATAAATTACCATATTTTTTATATTTGGAATGATACTTGTGCTTTTCTTTCAATATTTTAATTAGCGGTGACTTATACCAAGGGGGATACTTAGAAGAAAATTTTATTAATTTTGATGGTACAAAAGTTTCACGAACTTCGTATAATGTATCATAGAAAAATGTTACGCCGTCCTTCAATGATCTTCTGCCAAATTCCAATGACCAGTCAATTTTATCTAACGCCTCGCAAATGCCTTCGTAATCACCGCGGTGGTATAAATATGTACTATATGGGCGATTTGTTAAAGTGGATGACTGCTCAATGTCAGCCGTGATGCACAATGATCTATGGTGGGGGTCCTCAGGCACAAGTGGGTCGGTGCAGCATTCCACCGTAATTTGATTATTTGATAAACTGAGGTCTAAAATTCTATCATTAATGTTGACATAAGAATTATATTGTAATAAATTGCACAAGTTGAAAGTGTCAAATAAATTTAATTGTGCTGACCCCATTAGATTAGAAGGAGACAAAGAATGACCATCATCATTTAAATTCCACAATATGCTTGGTAAATTGAAGTCACCCAATACTATAAAAATGTCTTCATGATTGTTTAACATTATGTCACTTAGACTATTAGAAAAATTTGTTAATTGTGTTGAGAAATTGTGTCCTAAATTTTGACTGCACATATAAACGACACAGATATGAAGTCTGTACGTTACCTTTGGTTTGGAGCTGTGTTGTGTCATTGTTATCCATAAATCCTCTGCAGACGAACACCAGTCACTGCGGCCCTCCACCACGAGATCCCGCCGGACGGCAATCAAAACTCCACCTCCGTACGCTTGTCCGAAATGGAATTAATGAAGAGAGAAAATAGCAGAGGTAATAATAGTCGTCTAACAGCTATTCTTTTAGTATAACCCATTTAAATTTTCAGATATTTGCTGTTATTACGCTATCATTAATATGCATACAATTGCGAAATATCTCGATACAGGCAAAAAAACTAGCTATTGTAACTGAGCCAGATCTCTATTTCCATCTGAAACTTCCATTCGATTTTCAACAATACTTTAATTGCGCTGCCGGACATATAATTTTCAAAATAGCATGTGTATTATTACATTTATTCTTTCTCGTAAAAATATATATATCGTATAATACAGTGTTCGGAAACTTAATTTAAGCAAAACAGTGGCTTGTATTTAAAGTCACCGGACTGGACAGCTGAAATGTGCTAGATTCGTTACATGTTATTGTAACGACTAACATCTACAGCGACCGAAGATGCCTCGTGGAAAGGCGAAACGTGTCTCAGAGACGACCGGAGCAGCCAGGGTAGCAACAGTGGCTAGTGCATGCGGTTCATATTTCAGATGGCGAACACTCGCAAAGGCGACCGCAGCAGCCGAGGCAGAGACGGCCAAAGTAGCCATGGCAGCGGTGGCATGCATCTACTAACGGTAGTGGTTGGGTGCCGCTGGCACTAGTTCTCGTGAACTAATCGCTAGTGGAAGCACCCAAAGTAGTTTAGATCAAATTGCCTGTAAAGGAGACGGTTCATTGTGGGCCAAAATGTAACAAGATGAATTATACGTTATAAAAACTCTTAAATCATAGTAGTGATATATTAGAAAACTGAGCCTTAACCGCTATCTGAGAAAAGAGAAAATAAGGTTTAAAGTTAAAGTTAACGAATGAATCGAATAGTATGCTATAATCGATTACATTGTTTGCCTTGATGTGGCCTTGATAATAGTTTTACTGCAGGCGACCTAAAAATAATATTTTTACCAAACTCATACGCACATTACACAGCAAATAATGATATTTATGTCATGCAATCAACAAGACAGTGTTGTATAAAATGGCCAACTATCTTTAATCGATTATTCACATAAGTTGTCTTAAATACTCAGATGCCAGCGCTGTGGAAAAAAACTGACATTGACACTAAAAAAAAATAGTAAATGTCAGTTGCACGTCACGTCACTCGACTCGTTTGCTTCGTCTAATTCGTTACGTTTTGAATGTGCTCTTGATGTTTTGAATTTTTCTTCTACCTTTGCGATTTAATACGGATTTCAGTTTTATTAAAATCATATTTAAGTACCTATTAGGTACTCTAAAAGGTGAGTAGGTATTATGCGTGGAATAGTTTTCTATTATACTTACCTAGGTGCCTAAATTGGTAACTAGGCACACCAAAACTTCCAGTACCTACGTAACATAAAGTCACTAATATTTAATTAGGTACATTAATATGCTTTTGTATGTTAAAAATCATTAAAAATATATAGCTTTATGATGTTTTTTCCCTAAAATACTACACTGTTTTACCATAGGATTTTCATAACCCTACTTTTTAATAATATTCTATTTCTCAGATCTCAGATTGCCAATTATGGCCAAATTTTCAGAAACCGTATAGTTTTCTACTACCTTTCAAATAATACTACTTTCATCGTGTTACATCCCAGGCCCAAGGTTCTATGGAAGATGATCCGTCTCCTTTGACTTTCGCAAAATAACACCTGAATCCATTAATTATTCATATTCATTTATTCACATAAAGTTCACAACATTTAGTACAGCACAATTTGGAAAAGGGATGGTGTAATATACCACAAACCGCCGCCTGTAGTTCAATTGCACACGTGACTTGTACAATTAAACTATATTAATGTGGATTAATGTACTATAAAAATATATATACATTCCATTATAATAATTTGACACCATTTAGTTTTTGTGTTGCCAAATAAAGGTTTTTTTCTTTCTTTCTTTCAAGTATGTACATAAATGTCAAATACGAATTTAGTGGTACAGCTTAGAGCAGAACACGATTAGCGATGGATTTGATTGTAAAACGTATTACGTACGACATAAGAACGGTACA
This sequence comes from Pyralis farinalis, assembly GCA_947507595.1. NCBI lineage: Eukaryota > Metazoa > Arthropoda > Insecta > Lepidoptera > Pyralidae > Pyralis > Pyralis farinalis. The sequence goes on from OX382274.1 coordinate 8,005,111, forward strand.
AACGTCTAAGTACAAAGCTTGACGTGCACTTAGCTGTACATGCCGATACCGGAATTTGACCCAGGAACCGGCCTATCACCGTTCTCAATTTACTCGGGATGAATAGTTAATAGATTCAAGCGTTATTTTTTTTTTGTAAATGTCAAATTTACATGCAATTTGATCTAACCTACTTCGTGTGCTTCCGCCATTAATTAGTTCATGCGAACTAGAGTTGTACGGCACCCACCCACTACCGTTAGTAAATGCAATATGCTGTCGCTGCCATGGCTGCTCCGTTAGTCTCTGCCTCGGCTGCTGCTGTCGTCCTCGCGATTGCCCGCCATCTACGACACGTATTCGCCTCTCCACGAGGCATCCTCAGGCGCTAACATCTACAGCGCCTGATATCGCTAGTTTGCATGAACTTATTGGTGGCGGAAGCATACAAAGAAGGCTAGATCAAAATTGACCGAATATGAATATTCACAACTTTGATTCATAATCTGCTAATGTAACAATTTACATCAATATATAGCTGTCGTATACTTATCTCAAATAGTGTTGTGAATGTGTATTTAGTGTATGTATTTATTTACATGTATATCGCAATACACACTCGTATTTGATAAAAATGATCCTAATTAACAAAATGCCATAACGCTAGTACGAAGGAGAGTTTCAAGTAAGGATGTAAGAGCGGTTCCCTTTCATTTAAACTAACAACTGAATTGATCACCTAATTCCATCAACATAAAAATACCTCTAGTACGGTTGCGCTCAAGTTTATAACCGACGAACGGTTAATGCTCTGCCGTCAATACCATAAATTTGATTTTACTACGGGTCCCTTGCCATATTAAAATGTAAATCACGCAGTCAATTTAATTTCAGGCTCCGAGAAGCTCATTGTAGGAGAAGGTACGTTGAAATAATTAGTTGCTGGAAAACTTGTGTACGTTTATGATTTAGAACGTTGGATTCATTATCTAGCTGTAGAATTGTATTGTAGTTTGCAATAGAGGTTATCGCTTGCAAATTCACAAATCGCACGTTGCCACCCCCACTGCTGGTACAGCGAATTATCAGGCGCTTACCGATAACCTCACAGACAAGCAGGAACAGAAAACTTTTCACGGAGTTGTTATTTGGCTTAAGGTACCCTCCGATTTCCGGGGGAACTCGTTGTTAACTGGAGACGACTAAATCTATGCATACACATAGGCTATGATCGAGGGGAGGTAGCTATTTTGTTTTCCTGTACTTCGTATGTGGGTAGTAATCACGAAGATGCATTAAACCGAAGCTTGCCGAGGTTTTTAAAATGTCATCCGAGTGCAAGTTACAGTATCTGTGGAATCCTAATTATCTGCAGAATCATAGATTATTAAGTAGTCCATAGTATATATGATACTGCCGATAACCAGGTATCTTGACTATGTTGACTTGTATCCATATAAGAGTTTTCTCAAATATATTTAATTTTTTTGAAATAACTTTAAAAAATAACTAAAGTCACCATTGAGTCACGAGAATTGAATTTAATTTATTGCTTAGTTTTGAAATGTAATATAAAACTTGCGACATGAGCGTAGATAGAATTCTTTGAAAATGAACCTACACATTTTTTACAATTCTTTTAAAATACTCGAAGAAGTTCCTCTAAGCGACTCCGTATTAAAATTCCTGACATAACTTTCTGTGTTCAATGAGCTGACTACACAATTATTTTCTCTTTTACATTTTTAACACAAGTTTTTTAAAGTGCGCTACAAAAGAATGCTTATTTGGAATTAAATTTGAGACAAATTCTCCTCCGTTTATGTCTTCAAGGCAAAGCTTTTGTGGAGCAGGTAGAGAGAACCAAGCGCTACATAACTCAGTCCTTACACACGGATTCTTTAACATTCATAGCTCTTTTAATTCACGCTCGCCGATTTCTATTGCTCCTGATCTTCTGATAAAATACAATTTTGTTCTGGTACATGAGCATTAGCCATCCTCAGCTCCTACATCCATCCAATTTCCGTTCGCGACATATCCACTCAAAAATTCGAATGGGATTACTGTAACTGACATATTATGGAAGAAGGATATGATGATATAAAACCGCAGTGAAATTCCCTGGAAGGTGATATGTCACTGCATATGAGTGAGGTCACCAGTAAGCTCCTAAGGAGTTGCTGTGTTATCACTAGAGGTGGTATCGCGCGAGTGATAGTCAACGTATTACAAACATTCATAGGCTACGGTAATCGTTTTATATCAGGTGGGTAATATGCTTATATGCCTCCAGACGTTGCATAAAAAAATATTTCATATTTCTCAGAATCTATGCTATAAGACCTTCCTCCTTAGAAAATATCGTGATGTAAAAATAACAACTTTTTACTACAAATATGTGAATGGTATAATATATGGCACTAAACACAAATAAAAATGTGTTTGTATATTTAATATATATTAAAAATTGTTGGTGCTTGCTCTACTTCACCGTCATCATCATTTCAGCCTGTATTCGTCTACTGCTGAACATAGGCCTCCCCTCTAGAGTGCCATTCGTCTCGATCTTGTGCCTACAAACCTCTTGAGGTCATCGCTCCATCTAGTGGGGGGTCATCCCACACTGCGTGTATCGGTACGGGGACCCCATTCGAGAAACTATCTTCCCCAGCGGTTGTCGGTTCTACGAACTATATGGCCGGCCCACTGGCCACTTCAGCTTGCTTATCCTGTGGGCTATGTCGGTTATCTTAGTTCTACTTCGGATATCCTCATTTCTGATTCTATCACGCAGAAAAACCCCGAGCATAGCATAGCTCTTTCCGTAGCACGCTGAGCGACCTTGAGCTTCCCCGTACGGCCCTCAGCACTATCTACATATTTACGATATTTCAATAAATAAGTAGGTACCTTGGGTAGGTAGCTTTGTAAAATTATTTTTTTAATTATCTTTATAGATACAATTGTAACATAATCTACCATTTATTGCGCAAAACTTACACATATTGCGAATATCTCGGTGATAATTGATAACTATTTATGTACATTTTAATTTCTTACTTGTATTCACAGGAAGAAGTTTAAAAATGGATTATCAAATAAAATGATACATCACAACTAATAGACTCAATATAATATATATTCAAAAACACGTAATGGTACGCAAAGTTTATTTTATAAATCCTTAGAAATATTTCAAAGAATATTTATTGCCAACATAAGTCAAAGTCAAAGTCATTTTAGACTTCTGTTTGGTACAGAAGTTATGGATAAATGACAGTCATTAAGCTAAGTCAGTGGCCTTCGCGTGGCTTGAAAACACTAGCCTCCGTCAATCCGCAGTTGAGCACCGTGGTGGAATATGCTCTAAACCTCTTCGGCTCTAAACCCGTATTCCTGCAGTGGGATGAATTAGGGGTTGATGTAGTAGTTGTAGTATGGATACAATAATTATGTTATATGTTTTGTAATAAGCTATTTTACAGAGGGTATTTTTGATGCGCTTTTTGAACATATATTCAGGAAAGGACAGAGCGTCAGACAATTTATTACAAAATCGAATACAATGTTCAAGAAAAGACTTAGCAAGCCAATGTACCGGCATATACATAGTTAGCTTTGGGCGAGGTCATCTGAATACCAGCTAGGACCTTGTGACTTGGTGCGAATACGAGCTGTGAGGATCGTTGATGATCTTAAACTCACACACGGTACTGAGCTTATAGACATTTTGCCTCCCTTTGTGAGTTTTACCGATTGCATATTGGGTTGTGTACCGATAAGTTGCATGACATGATGCCAATAGCCTCATTTTACAATGGCACCTGTCGCCGAGACGGCTGGGAGTTCATCCCACACACTAAACTGGAGCTGCAATGGTCACGTACTGTGCAGCTCCTGAGAAGTATTGTACCGAGAACTGTAAAATTGTGGTATGAGCTCCATGCCGAGGCTTTTCCAAGGGCCTATAGCGTGGGTTTCTTCAAGAAAGGCGTGAGGAGGTTTTTACAGGGTCGGCAACGCAAAAGTGACACCCCTGGTATTGCAAATGTGCTTAGGCCACGGTAACTCCCTTCATCACGTAGGATGTGCGTTTGTTTCCCACCTTAGTGGTATATAAAAAGAAATACATGAAACATACATAGAAACATACTAAGCGTATGGTAGATTAATTATCTGATTCTCCTAACTGCATATGCAGCGGAGCTGAACTTACCAGCAAGTTTATTTATGTGAGCACCCCATTATAATTTGGACTCTACTGTAATTCAGGAATCATTCTTTTTTATACATCGTCGGGAGGCACACATGCATTCGGTCCTCCCGATGTAAAATGGTGACCGCAGCCTATAAACACTTGCAGTACATTAGGTATTACTCGCACGATGCCATGTCTCAACTCCATAGGAGCTTACTGGTGACCTCACTCACACGCAGGAACACAAGAACCATCTAGGGATTCGTTACTTAGCTGCAGTTTTCTGTGAGGTGGAAGTTCCCCAGACGGGCTGCTTTGATCTGCCCTACCTCTCTTAAAATAGTATTATTACAGAACTTCTATACGCCAGTATAGAAGTTCACATCACATAATTAAGGTCATATAATGAAGGACTAGGCTTAGACATTGTAAGTATTCATTCTTAAGTTATATGCTGAAAAATACATTTCAGCGATCTTGGTGCCACAAATTGAATAACAGAGGCATGACATGGCAAAGTGAACAAACCCGTCTTTTCGTATTTGTTATTTTTAATATATTGTTGTTACTTGAACATATTTTCAACATATCGGGGAGGAGAGCTGGTACTTGTTGTATAATCGTGGAGTGTCAAACAAAGAATATTGTAATTACTAGATGTTACCATTATTATTTTTTCTTACATCACGGGTATTTATACCGGCGATTCGATAAGGGTGTGCGGAGAGATGTATCTTAAGCCCCTTTGAGAAAATTGATGCATGAGCAGGTGTCAACATAGTATACTGGGGACTATATTAGCAGATGTTCTGGGATTATTATGAATGTACTAGAAATTATTGGACAATGTAATGCGATCTGTGGGGATCATTAGTAGAGGACTATCACAGAAGCGGGACGAACGCCAGCATTAACTATCACATCCGATCGCTAATTCCGGCAGGCAGTTGCTCGCCAGTCACTGGAGAAATGTTATGTAATATTATATACCCGCTGCGATATCAATGATTACGTATGCCCATTAGCAGGTCTCGACAGGTATTGAAAATTCTTTGAAATTTATGATTATTTATTCTGACAGAGTTTTGCTTCGCATACAAAAAGTATATGTTAAATCTATTCTCTATCTATCTAGTATAAATAATTCGAAGTTGAAAATAAAGGGTGAACTGGTCGACGTACCGGTACTTTTACCCTGTTTTGTTGTTCTGTTATCTGACATCGTTAAGTTCACTTTATTGCTTTTTTATTGTTCTTATAATATTATCACAAAAGGTAGATCTTATTCGATAACAAATACCTAGAAACTAATTTTTTATTGACCTACGTGTAGACAGTAAATTATAAATAAAAGAATATGTACATTTGTTTATTTATTATATTCTCATCATTATTTGTAAGAGTACTTTACTTTTCATTTTTAAGTTATCGTAATTTATATAATAGATTATTATAAATATAATATAAATTTAAAATAAAAGGGCACTTACAATTTACTGACTGAATTTGAATGTTGAAAAAGATATAATATATAAGCATGAATATAAAAAAAAAACGATTCCGTTGTTTTATTTTGTAAATATAGGGTCGCTTGTCTAGTACAGCGCCGACGGCCGGCGGTTCGCGGCTGTGGCCGCTGGCTTTGCCGCTGTGGCCGCTGGCTTTGCCGCTGTGGCCGCTGGCTTTGCCGCTGTGCCGCACTCAAACATAGATGAACCGCATAAATATCTAAACTCTGTACGCTTCAAAAGCTCCGCGCTCCCATAAGGAACACGATGAGCCAAGAACGTCTTAATCACCTCACTTTGACGAATATTGAATACAGTTTGCTCAGAGAGTCGATATAAACAGTAATATTTCTAAATTTTACCAAATTAAATCCAAAATATATATTTTTTCACAATAGTTTTGTTTTATTTAATACCATAAACTTGATAACCTAAAGCAAACCAAGGACCCTTAAGATTATGCTACCTATCTAGATAGGCCTAGGCCTAATCCGGCACTGATCCACTGGACTAATACTGCTCATTTTATGCTCATGATAAATTGGTCAAAGTGACTAACAGTTTTCCATGATTTAATTAATATTTGATCAGATCGATTACTATCAGTGCTATTACCGATATTAATGTCTGATATAAATCTGTTTATCTAAATACATATCAAATGATAAAAGCATTTGCGCATTTTATAATTGTGTATCCCTAATTAAAATCTACAATTATTACCTATGCAATAATAAGTTTTGTATGGCAAATAAATTATAATATAATATGTGATATTAAAGAGACACAGCAACTTCATTAATAATATAAATTATTTAACTAGCAGAAAGCCAAATGTTTTTATACAGTTAATGAATGAATTTAAAAGTCAAGACCTAAATACAAAATTCGATCCAAATCGCCAGAGCGAAGAATCGTTCCCATTATGCACGAAATACACACATCAAAAGTGTCTAGGGATCAACATATATTTTTGCAATAACTTTTCTCCTGATTGATATTAATTAAAATTTTCTTTAAGGATTCATCAAATAAAGTGTTTTCGTTTGTCTACAGTAACGATAAACCAAGTCACCTTTGCATTAATAAAGAAATTTGCCATTTTCATAATAAAGGGATTTTTGACATTTGAACCACTAACATTAAAGTTCGAAAAAAAGACTGAAATAACAGTTTTCTTTAAAATTTTATTGGGTAACTTAAACAATTAATAATCCGTGTTTCTACCGCGAACACTAACAACACAAGAACATCGGTTTGGCATACTCAAAATGAGTTCATCCAAATCACGCTGTGGAATGGCCGCCCATGTTCGTTGCAACAACAAAAAAAGGTCTTCTTGCGACTGGATACCCTCCATATTCGGCAGAGCTCTTCTCTGTAGCATATCCCATGCATGCTCAATCGCGTTCAAGTCTGGCGACTGAGCAGGCCAGGGCATGACATTGATGTTAGCTGCGGCGAGAGTCTGTCTTACAACTCTTGCGGTGTGCGGTCGTGCATTATCATGCATTAACTGAAATAAGGGACCGATTTGCACTTGTAGAGGAACGATGACGTCTGATACAATCGTCTCAGCATAAATTTGAGCGTTGGGGTTGCCTCTGATCCAAATCAACTCAGTTCTTCCGCCGATCCAAATACCCGCCCATACCATGATGGTTCCACCACTATAAGGATGGACTTCCTGGCAGGATTTTAATCGCTGTTGGCGTCCAGGGGTTCTCCAGTGTCGTATACGTTTATATATTTTATATATTTTTTTATTACAAAGCCACATCTCAATCTCAAGAAATCCGCATAAAAATGCTTGATCCCTAGACACTTTTGATGTGTGTATATTTATATAAATAACGGAGGAGTTACTCTGCAAAAGTCAAATTTAGTGGAACAGCATGGATTCGCCAGCGTTGCCTCATGGCTGCTCTGGTCGTCTCTGGTACACGTGTTTCGTCTCTCCACGAGACATCCTCCGGCGCTGACATCGCTGCGACAATAGCAGTCGAGGCAGAAACGACCGGAACAGTCATGGCAGTGATACGGCATGAATCTACTAACGGTTGTGGATAGATGCCGGCCGGCGCTTGTTCGCATGAGCTAATTGATGGCGGAAGCACACAGGTTAGATCAAATTGCATATTTATATCCTACTTTTAATATGTATTATAAATGTGAAAGTATGGATGGTTGGATGTTTAGATGTTTGTTCCGTTTTCACACCTCAACGGCTGAATGGTTTTGGATGAAGTTTGGTAGATAGATAGATGAGATACTAGATTAACACATAGGCTACTTTTTATCCCGGTGATATGTTTCTATGGGATAGTTTGGGCGTTTAGATGTTTGAATCTTACTAAATATGGATGTTTTATTTTGCTTTCACTTCTCAGCGACTTTTCATTTACATTCCACACTTTCCCACAGGAACACATTACCGGGATATAAAGGCTACTTTTTATCCCGATGAAGTGTTAACTGCAAATTGTCAATAGATGGCGTTATTATGTTTGTGCATCGCGCTATTGTTGTGTTATCCTGTAAGAAATATATTAATTCTCATTAAATTAGTCCGATCTTGCGTCACCCCGTTCCCCTGGGTTGACCGCTTCAGATGAAGCCTTTGTAGCCCTCCCGGCTAGAGGCAGTCCCAGGGGGTGTTTTAGTCGGTGGAAATCCGACATAATCAGTTCGTTCGCACGAAATGGTATCTTTAAAAGATTTCACCTCCTCCCTCCCGTTTTCCGGAGGGTGCCCCTCACGGAGGAATGACCAATGCACGCCCGGGTGTGGGTTGGTCCTTCCTTTGTGGGTCTTCAATTTCTTGGGCGAAAATCAAAAAAAAAATAAAAATTAGTCCGGTGACGTAGTAACAGCCCACTCGGGGCTAACTACATAGTCAGGACAAAAAATAAAAAAAAATCCGGTGATGTAGTAGTAGGCCAACTACATAGTAAGGTCAAAAAAAAATCCGGTGATATAGTAATGTCCCACAGGGGCCAATTTCTTTACATTATACACTACTTCGACAGCAATGCCTTAGAGAGGCTTCGCGCTATTATGAATGTAAAGGTGTATTTATTTGTCTGTTTGTCCTTTATTCAAATCAAAACGGAGCGACGAATTGATGTGTGTGTTTTTTTGTATGGAGGGCCCGACAGTGTCATAGGCTATTTTTTACCGCCGCTAAATATCTTACTCCCACAGGAAAACGCGCTTCGTTTCCCTTTGAGCATGTGAGCGAAGACGCGGGTAACTTGACATGTAAAATTAAACAGACAAAGAAATTCAATGGTTTTAGACATAAATTATTTAACTGGCAGTTACCAAATGTTTTGAAATCGTTAAAGGAATTGATTGAATATAACATTACTTTACATTAAATGTGTTTGAAGAATTCGCCCTGGATAAAAGTACCTTGACTGAAGCACCACCACAGAAAAACAACAAGGTTTGTTACTGTGAGTGTTTCGTTACCAGTAAGCTCCTGAGGAACGGCTGCGTAAGCAACAGATGTGGCGATACTTGAGTGATTATTCTTGTACAAGCGTATATAGAATACGGCAACTACTTTGTATCGGGTTGGCCGTATGCTTGTATGACTTCAGAAGTTGTAAAAAAATAATTAGATAGCAATGACTCCATGTTGTTTTACAATATCATAACATAAACGGTATTCCACACACCAAATCTTACTCATCCCACTAGAAGGATATGTATCTCCCTTCAATCGAAGGAGTTTAAAGCAAACTCTGCCAAACTGCTGCTGCTGCTGCCAAAATGCTATGAATTGGCGAAGGCCAATTATTGGTGTGCAATTTGAAGACATTGAAAAGGGCAGAACCGTCTCAGGCAATTTGTTATAAATATAATCGAATACAATTTACAAGAAAAGAGTGTTAGAAAGCTGACGAAACGGCATACATAAGAGACGGCATACATTTCTAAGAGAGGGAGGGCGCATCAAAGCAGCCCGTCTGGGGAAGTACCTCCAGCCGCTTACCGCAGCCACATAACAACTCCCTAGAGGGTTGTTGTGTTCCTGCGTGTGAGTTAGGTCACCAGTAAGCTCCTAGGGAGTTGCTGTGTATGCAGCAGAGGAGTTATCGCGCGAGTGATATATATTACAACCTTTAATAGGCTACGGTAACTGCTTTACATCAGGTGGACCGTATGCATGTATGCCTCCCGACGTTGTATAAAAAAAAATACATAAACAAATGTGCTCGAAAGTTGCTTGCACAAAATGGGTTCTTCTGATATATTCAAATAAGTCATATGATTTGTTTTAACAGCTTCCAGTAAAGGAAAGAACAACTTGTATTGGATTGGAGTCACCTAGGGGCCTCCTGTCCACTAAGGTGATTTTGTTTGAAATAACATAACTGACGAGATCTAAGAATTTGAACAGTGAAGCGTTATGCTAATATTTCTTTATTTTTCCTTGCATTTTTTGTTAACAAAAAATACAATAAGTCGTCAACTTGTTGTATTTTTGCGAGTGGGCGAGAATAACAGTAAGCCCCGCGGATTTGCATTGTTTCCTGCGGAGGTAGCTGCACCATTGCCATTGATCTTAGTGACTTTGCTATGTTTTAGGGGTTTGCTATGTCTTTTTTTAATATTTTAATATTTATTAATATAAATATTACTAGTACATGAAAATATTTTCTAAATAGTTTGACATTTCATACATTTATTCCTTATTTAATTTATTTATATTTATATCTTGGAATTACAATAGACTCCAAATTGCAGTGGTGACCCCACATAAATAAACTGACCAGTAAGATCAGCTGCGCTGCATATACAGTTAGAAGAATTAGACAATTGATGGATGTGCCTACTGCGCGCTTTGTCTATTTCAGCTACTTTAACAGCATTATGTCGGATGGTATACTGTTGTAGGGAAAGGCGGCTGATATTGAATCTATTTTCATATTATAAAAGAGAGCTATTCGCTCTATTTATAACATGTGCTCCAGGGAATCACTAAGAGAACTATTTAAAGAAATAACTATCTTCACGGTTACCTTTCAGTATATTAATAAGAACATAATGTATGCTCGTAAAAATATATAGTTGTTTTCAAAATTGATTGAAGAAGTGCTTACGCGGCGTATATCGGCTTGTTAAGACTAATTGATCTTTCGTTGTAAATTGTATTCGATTCTGTAATAAATTATCTGAAACAGTTCTGTCCTTGCCTGGCAATATGTTCAAAAGGCACATCAAAAATAATCTATGTATGAAGGGTTATTACAGAATTGATGAATATCTGACTGACGTATATGTGAGTGTACATATAGTGATATCAAATGGTACATTAAGGATATATTCACATGTGCTGAGTATTTTCCAAACACATGAGAGGTTTGGATTGATTTCACTATATGTAAACTCACATATATTTATTGTAATATAAATTGATGATTTGAAAAAATTACCTATATTGGCAAGTTTATTTTGGCATTTTTTCTTCGCCAATGGTTATTTTCGAAGTGCTGGTGGGTTAAAAAAAAAAGAGATTAAAGCTATGAAAAATTAACAAGATACAATATGATCTGCTTTAAAGAGTGTAAAACGTGTCTAAGTGCCCGTGAGGGCCTAATGACAAATCAAAGATTTTTAAGTTTTAATCTTTATTTCTTTTCATTTATAACTTATTTGATTGTCAATGCTATTAGAAATTCATATTATTGTATTTGAAAATAAATAAATCTCATGGTTTATATAAATATCAAAATTGGCGTTATTCGTAATGGTATTTGTGCTGTAGACTATATTTATTTATCTACTTTCACCATTGTAATTATATTCATATGTACATATATTTATATTTATAAATGTCATCATTAAATTATCATTTCTATTTATCCATATGTTTACGCCACATTTCTTACGGGGTAGTCAGAGATAATCTACCACGAGCTCGGTGGCGCAGTGGTGACACGCGTTGTTACGCTACTTTGACACCAACGCTCGTGGGTTCGATTCCCACACAGGACAAACATTTGTGTGCATGAACATGTCTGTTTGTCTTGGTCTGGGTATTTTCTATGTATAGTAAGTATGTATTTACAAAAAAAAAATGTATTTACGTATGTTTATCAGTTGTCTAGTACCCATAACACAAGCTTCGCTTACTTTGGGGCTAGATGGCGCTGTGTAATTTGTCCAACAATATAAAAAACAATATTTAATAGTGCTCCCCGTGGCCAACAGTACCATACATAAGCTAGAACAGATAGGGCACTGTTCTCTCTGAGTAACCCGCAAGAAACGTGACGTAAACATAATATGGATAAATAGAAATGACTACAAAAAATGAACAACAACCAATTTTAGTCGAAACATTACGTATTTCCATGTACCCGAATAACGGTAATACAAATAAGTAATGGGTATTACGCTGCAAATTTCGGGAGTAATGTATTGTCTAATCTCATACGTAGCGGGTGGGTGACGCGTAATTCACCAAGATTCATATTATTCTGTACATTAGGCGAATTTAGGCTCATTACTCACTGTACTGGTTATTAGGTTAATATATTGGATAAATTGGTGCAAATATTTTACAAAACAAATGAATGAACACGAGTGCACTGGGTACTCAGCTGTATGCCTTGTTTATACAAATAAATTAATTATATGATATTCATAGGTTTCTAGAATTAGACTAGATAGTAATTGATAAATTTACATGAAATTTGATCTAACCTGCTTAGTGTGATTCCACTAACAATTAGTTCAGGCGAACTAATTGGGGTAGTAGTTCATGCGAATTAATTGACGTAGTAACAGTAACAGTAAGAGATGTAGGGCTCATCAAAGCAGCCCGTCTGGGGAAGTACCTCCACCTCACAGAAAACCGCAGCCAAATAACAACTCCCTCGAGGGTTGTTGTGTTTATAGGCTACGGTAACCGCTTTACATCAGGTGGGCCGTATCCTTGTATTCCTTCTGAAGTGGTATAAAAAAAAGAACCAGCGCCGCCCTGCACTCACCCACTACCGTTAGATGATTAAGAGAGGTACGGTGCATCAAAGCAACCCGTCTGGAGAAGTACCTCCACCTTATAGAAAACCACAGCCAAATAACAACTCCCTAGTGGGTTGTTGTGTTTCTGCGTGCGAGTGAGGTCACCAGTAAGCTCCTAAAGCGTTACTGTGTTAACAGGAGAGAAGGCATCGCGCGAGAGATGCTTAATATGTTACAAGCGCTCATAGGCTTCGGTAACCGCTTTACATCAGGTGGGCCGTATATTTGTATGCTTTCCGACATTCTATAAAAAAGCAACTTAGGTAGCGGGTGGATGCCGGTCGGCGGTAGTTCACATGAACTAATTGGTGGCGGAAGCACAAAGCATGTAAGATCAAATTGCATGTAAATTTGACTATCGCAAAATACCGCTAACGATTTTAGCCGGTTTAACAGTAATTCAAACAGGCAAACATAAAGCGCATAAACAGAAACCATTGCGTATTTTCTTGGTATAATTCAATCAGAGATTCAATTCAAGACAGCGTCGGTATTAAAAAAGGCATGCTGCTTAAATTTTAAGTAGAAAGAATGCTGGATGAAAGAATGACGGAACAAATATACAACGCGAATGTTGATGTAGCAGAGAAGGCAGCACTCACCTATCTTGACTAAATTTGTCGTGTTTTATCAGAATTGAGCGAGATGTTTAAATGCCTGCCGGCGCTGTCCGGACATTTCATTCGGACTTGTAAAAAGAATGCAGAAGGAATTAATTACGAAACAGATACACAACGCCAAATCGAATCGAAATCGAAAAATCGAAGAATGCAGGAATCGTGGAACGCTGAAACTTACTTACCACGACCAAATTGATCGGTTTTATTAGAAGATGAAATTACGAGCAGTAGAAACCCACGTCCATATATGAGTAGAACTATGAATGTAAAGAAGCGAGTGAGGAGTGCAAGGGTAAGATGGCCCGTGGTACCCTCTGTCTACCCCGTAAGTGATTTGGCGTATAGTTATATACATGGATAATATTTAAAAGAGTGACAACCAGAACAAACACGAATTACGGTGGAAGATTATTTTTGTACAACGTCGGGAGGCATACAATCATAAGACCCACCTGATGAAAAGCGGTTACCGTAACCTATGAACATTCGCAATACATTAACTACACTCGCGCGATCCCGCCTCTGCTAGCACAGCAACTCCTTAGAAGCTTACTGGTGACCCCACTCACACGCACAAACACAACTACCCTCCTCAGTCGTTATTTGACTGCGGATTTGTGTGAGGTGCAGGTACTTCCACAAACGGGCTGCTTTGATGTGCCCTACCTCTCTTAAACACACCCAGAGCAAGACAAACATACAGATTCATACATACAAATGTTTGACATGTGTGGGAATCCAACCCACGAGCGTCATTGGAACACGCTACATGCATACATGAAAGAATGCTGGATGAAAGAATGCGAAAGTGGAAGGATATAGGAGCCGAGGACCAAGAGTCATCTATCATTACCAAATTGGACGTGTTTTATTAGAAGGTGATGTCAGGAGCCATAGAAACCGGCGAGCGTACATGGCAAGAGCTAGGAATATTAAAGAAGCGAGTGAGGAGTGTAAAGACCACGTTTTATAGCGCTTGGTTCTCTATTTAAATTTATGTAATTTTACTCAGATTTGTAATCTGCGTTCACTGATAATTTTGTATTTATTATAAACATCACAATTATATTCTATAAAGCAATAAATAAAACTACTTTATATACAAATTCGAGGTCATAACTACTCTGTACATTACATACAAATTTATTACATTATACAAAAAAGTACTAACTTTATAATTTGACATCAAAAGTACACTTATAAACTTCATGTACAAGTACGAAGTCATAACTTCTCTGAACATGATTTGTACAAGACACGTGTATACACATATACGTACGATTCTTATAATTTAATAATGCGCAGTCGAGTAAAAAGTTATAGGAGAAATAGAAACAGTGTTAGACACAAAAGTCTGCTTTTGTAATTCTTCATGCAACGTGGCTCTATTAATGTTTTAAGTGACTGAAAATTATTTGTAGCAATCATAAAAATACGGAATACTTAGAAGAATCTTTTTACCTAGCAGGGTAGCTTGTGGCGATCTGTTGGTGCGTAACGACACCACGGGTAACCGAGTGCTCCAGTCCATCAAGGGCCTTCGTCTCCGGCGTGTCTTCGTCAGTTGGAGTGGAAACTCAAGAAGGCCCGCAGGACTCTTGTCTCTGGCTTGCCTTCATTGGCCAGGAGTCGACATATTGCTCTAGTAGTAGGTGATATGCTTCAGGGCGTTATACCCTTTCACACTTCCAGGGTATATCGCCTCGAGTAACTTCGGAGAAAGCGCAGCACACCTCTTGATACCCCTGAGTCACTCACACTGGTGCTGCCCCCGGCCGACTTTTTCTGGCCTTTTGGGGGTCTATCTAGTGAGTGGTGAGCCACTTCCTGCCGCAAGTAACATCTGATATGATAGTTATAACAGATATCCTTCCCTCTTCTTTAATAACCTAATAATTCTTCCGGATCTCATTTCAAAAGCTCAATAATTTCCGACACATTCGCAAAAGTCCCAATACCTGCCGTGATCTGTTCGTGGGTATATTCTCCTACTGATATCCCCTAGAGCAGGTCACGACGGGTATAATATATTACAACTATGTTATTACCAAGGGGCATCTACGCGTTGTATCAGAATATTTGATTATTGATAATTATTTATTTGACCCTGTTTCTGCTATGTCTGAATTTCTAATATTAGCATACCTGTTATATGATTCAAGAAAATTTCATTATAATACACAGCATAGTGATATATCATCTGCAATATTCTCCACATTTAAAAGAATGAATAAAACTTTAAAATACAGCAACATTTATCACTTGGCGACAGTGTCTAAGCTGTCACCTACAGAAAAGGAAAAAGCGTTTCGTGTAACAATTAGAGGTAAAAAACGACATCATGGTAAAGGTTCGCAAAGAAGGGGCCCCACAATAAATTATTAAGAAGACAAAGTTGAGGCTGAACGTTTTTTATGTCCAGAAACGAGTTGGTCGGCCCTTTATTCTAGATGTTACAGGATAACGCGGTTTTTACGATCAAAGTTTTGTGATGCAGTCGATTTAAAATAATCTCGTGAAGCTGTAGTTCGGAGGTTTTATAGATTATTATTATTAATGGGCAGAGAATGGGAGGTTTTCCTTAAGATGATAAACAAGTATATGACCTGCCAGATGTTACAGCTTTACATATGAATGCTTGCATCATCCGTTTGGGCATGTTAGTATGTGAATGACCAGGAGTTTTCCAGTGTATGAACGCTGCCGGCGAGTTGCGCGTTCATAGAAGGAATTTACTAGCGTCATATTAAATAACTTCTCGGAACATAACACATTGTAGAAAATACATTGGTAGACAAAGTCTTTTCTTAAACTCATTCGTGAGCATACAATCGTTGGCAATTCTCACAGCTTATTATCAAACCGAATTACAAGATCCGTAGTACTCCATGTGTGGTCTGACATGAGACTTGGGTAATATAAATCTTTCTACTGAGCTACAATACGACTTTGTTTTGTTGAGAACATCAAGTTTCTTGGACGCCAATTATTTATTTATTTAAATTTTATGCAGGTGTACAACGGCGTACTTAATGCTATACAAGTAATTTCTACCAGTCAACCTTAGGGTGATGCAGAAAATATAGTATATAAGTAGGTGCACAAGGGAACAACAACAACAAATACAATGCGATTACAAAACACATATTCATAGATAAAAATTAAATATACGTTATATACATACATACTACAATATAGACATAATACGTAATAATATATATATATATATATACATATATACGTATATACATACAACTACATAGTTACATTATGTCTGCGATTCCTGAATCTTGCCCAGGAAATGGATGCGTGTCAAAAATTTAAACGTGTTGCGAGTTGAGGACTTTCTGATATCTACGAGTATATGTAACGCATTCCAAAGTCGAACAGACTGTATTTTGAAAGATTGGTCAACAAAACCAGAGTGATGAGGGGGACAAAGAAGGACGAAGCTATCTACAGAGCGGAGGCAATTATATGCCCCCTTCCAGGTGAGTTCAAAACTGAACTTTGCTAGACATCTCGACACCAAAAATCCTAATGATCTTGATGGTAAGAGACGTATTTTAGAATTGAGGAACTGTACGAATCGAAGCTATCTGGTGGTGGATGCCCAAACTTATATCATGATGAGATTGAATTTCGCATAGTCGAATCGTCGACTAGAAGATACTTTAGTCAAAGTACCCTTAGCACGGTCTGTATAATAAGAGTACCCAGTGCTGTTGTTCACATAGCAATCAACACCATCAATTGACTGCATATTATTTACTTCCAGCAGATATAGCATCAAGGACAACACAGTCTATCATTGATGTCCATACCGTCAGAGCACCTACCATCAATAACGGTTTTATAGATTACCTATTATCATTATCGGGTAATAAATAGGAGGTTTTATCGATTATTATTTTTACTTAATATCGCAATCGATTTCATTTATTACCGACGCAACATAGCAGAACTCTACGCATCTTCAGTTTACCATGTCTTTTTCGTCCAACTGCTCCAAATTTTTGACGATAAAGATTCACACTTCGCATTCTATATAACCGTCAGTGGTGTACGAACAGTTCTCTCCTTCGTGTTATTGTCCCTTCCCAAACTCGTACCACACCGATCTATACTGATCACAATGCAAGTATACGCGGGAGGATGAGTACGGAGTAGATCTCTCTTCAATCGAAGGGGTTTAGCATACTTCGCAACGCAGTTCAACTGCGGGTTGGCTGAGAGCGAGCGCTCCGGAGCTCCAAAAGCTCGAGACAGATAAACCTATTTATAGACAAACTACAATGGAAGCTGCTTAATATCTCCAAGTAATGAAAATTCTACAACATAACCGAATCTTTAGTGTCCATGCAACATGTCTATGGAACTCGCTCCCAGTTGATATAAAAATGTCAGAAACGATTAATTCATTCAAATTCTGCAGGACGATACACTTGGTCTGTGCTCCTAATACTCGTACCATGAGGCCCATTTTTTTTATATTATTCATGTAGTTCATGTCATTAATGCGAATATAATATATTAAAAACTACAATTGATATTAGATTGATATCAGATTGGTCGTGTTCTATCAGAAGGTGATATCAGGAGCCCTAGAAACCGGCGAGCGTGCATGAAAAGAGCAATGAATGTGAAAGAAGCGAGTGAGGTATGTAAGGATCGAATTGCGTGGCGCTCGGTTCTCTCTGCCTACCCCGTAAGGGATTTGGCGTGAAGTTATAGAATAGATATTAGTCAGTCTGAAAGAGGGAGTCGGTGTTAAAATAAGAAAAGACATGTCCGAACCAAGAACGTATAGAAAGAATTACGATACAGATATGCAACGCGAAAGTACATAGAAGTGTGTAGGAGCCGAGTTCAAGATTTACCTAAAATGACTAAATTGATTGTGTTTTATCAGAACATGATGTCAGAAGCCTTAGAAACCGGTGAGAGAATAGCAATGCATGTTAAAGAAGCGAGTGAGGTGTGTAAGGATCGAGTCATGTTGCGCTCGGTTCTTTCTGCGTACTTCAGAAGGAATTTGGCGTGAAGTTATAGATAGACGGATTATAAAAAAAGCTGTCAAGTGCGTGTCCAACTCGCGCACCGCAGTTTCCGTAACAAACTACTTTCACAAATGAATTTCACATTGCTTTTTGTGATGTAACAACAAATATACGGTTTCGGATTTTTTCCTTTAGTTGTGCTACATAACATTGCTTCTGACCAAATTTTATGATTATAGGTCAACGGGAAGTACCCCATAGGTTTTGATTCCCTCGCGAGTGTCAAAATATGTCAGTGTCACATCTGAGTATTTAATTAATATTAAATACTCAGATCTGCAATCCGCATTCAGCTTGATAACTCTACCCGTCTCTGAGAAAAAGGGTCTTGACAGACAACAAAGTAATACTATAAGGGTTCCGTTTGAGGTACGGAACCGTAAAAACTACTAACTTTTAGGTAAGAGCATTTATAGACTCATAACTATTTTATCTGCTCTATAAATAATATTTTAAAAACCTTTCAGTTGAAGGGAGACCCATATTCATGTATCGGGCTGAGTAAGATGATCTGGACAGGCTGTTACTGTGAAAACATAAAAATATAGTATTTTATTATGTACAACGCGTAGAGACATACAAGCATTCGGACCGCTAGAAGTCAATAAATTCCTAATAATATAAAGTGTATGTAATACGTTCCATGTCCTCAAATACGCAGAAATAGCGGATTGATTTTAATGAAATTTGGCATAGCGATGATTTTTAAGTTGGATTAACAGATAAGGTACTGCAATAACGATACTAGATATAGCTAAACAACTATTATTATTATTATATTATATTTCTCTCTAAAATCGCGGCGTTTACCCCGGTCATTTGATAGGCCTGCGAGGGGATATGAATCCAACGCGTAGAAGCCCCTTTGAAAAGAATAATGTAATGTATTATACTCGCTGTGACTTGCTCCGGGGGATATCAATAGGAGAATTTACCTATGAACAGGTCACGGCAGGTATTGGGACTTTTGTCGAAATAAGTCGGAAAAAAGTAGGCTATTAAAATGAGATTTAGAGGTATTATTAGTAATGGGCTATTGCAGAAGAGGGACGGACACGTGCCATAACTATCATATTCAGATATTACTTTTGGCAGGCGGTGGCTCGCCATTCACTAGATGGACCCCCGAAATGCCAGAGATAGTCGGGCGGGGGCAACACCGGTGTGAGTGACTCAGGGGTGTCGAGAGGTGTGCTGCGCTTTCTCCGAAGTTACTCGCGGCGTTATACCCTTTAACACTTCCACCCCTGGAGCATATCACCTGCTAGAGCAATATACTCTATCGACTCCTCTCTGGACGGCCAATGAAGGCAAGCTAGAGCTGAGAGTCCTGCGGGCCTTCTTGACTTTCCACTCCGACCGATGAAGACACGCCGGAGACGAAGCCCCTGATCGACTCTCTGGAGCATTCGGGTACTCGTGGTGTCGTTTCGCACCAACAGCTCGCCACAAGCTGCCAATATGGCCTATATGGGGATATATTATATTATATATTATATTATCAATTTATATTATAATTATCGATTTTGTACTGAATTTCAAAGTACAAAACAGAGTAATATAGACTAATACAGTACGCTACACTTCACACTTTCACTCCACAAATGTATGTAGTAACTTACTAACTTAGTCGGTCGCTGTCCGAGCTTATGAGAGTTAGTGTCAGGAAGTTGTCGCGACTTGCGCTGCCTGATGTTTGCAACTTGCGCTTTATAGTCAGGGTTGACAACGACCAAGAAGAATATAGGCTATATTTTTAGTATCAACTCTCGAAAGCACAATATAACGTCGCGCGAAATCCTGATCTTGTAATCAATTTCAAATCCGGGCAACTTAATCAATCACTGAAGAGGTCAATTTAAATACGAGTAGATGGTAAATTTTACGTGAAGTACCCTTTAGTTTATCCAAAAACACACGTATTTTGTCGGTTTTACAATAATCATCATCCGAGCGTTAATCCCAGTCACGTCCTATGCTTTCGCTTCTGAGTATAGGGCCCACTGTTAATAGGGTGGCAGCCCTATTAACAGTGCTGTTCGTTACACGAATTGATAGAGTCCTTCTTGTCACGTACATGCATGTATTGAAGATACAGATAATGTGTATGTAATCTGGTTATCTATCCGTATGATATATACACAATATTGTGACATATTGTAAATAATTACATCGTAGCAAGGTCGAGCTTATCGTTTTTTAAAGAGTGTGCATCACGCTGAAAATTGCATACGCCAAAGCAAGTGTCATGTTAAATTTTTGGTTGTCTATCCATTGTATATACATTACACTGAATTTAAAAGGATTTTGACGAAATTATACATGGCCATATATACCTGCTACATATGCTTTTTATTTTTAGTTTATGTGAACAATCTGCTCTACGCGGTGCAGAAAATGGCCAATATAGTATGTGCTGATGACACCTCTTTAATTGTTTAATGTTGCTCACCGGTGTGACAATACTGACAAGATAAACAGTCAACTATCTGCTACATGTTTATATTATTGTTATTAAACTCTACTAAAACCAAATGTATAAATTTTGGTATTCCAAATGTGAATTCTGCCAATACAGAAGTTCTTACTAAGAATAATGTACTAAAATATATTAATGATACAGTGTTTCTTGGAATTACAATTGTGCATTGCTTTCTCCCCCCATGCCTCCCCCTCAGTAAACTGGCTAGTAAGCACAACTCCGTCGTACATGCATATCAATCAGATAATTGATGAACGTGGCTAGTATGCGCATGGCTATTTAATCTATTTCCGGAATTTAAACAGTATTATGTCGTATGGTATACTGTTGTCGGGAAAAGCGGCTGGTATAGAAACATTTTTATTTATTACAAAGAGAGCCATCCGCTCTATTTATAACATGGGCTCTAGCAAATGACATAAAGAACTGTTTAAAGAAATGAACATACTCATGATTATCTCATGGTCTGTTAATGAAAATATAATTTTTACTGGTAGAAAGTCGGTTTAAAAATTCAGTGAAAATCTTAGAAACAGGAATAGATTGCGTATGCTGATACATCGGCTTGCTAATACTGGTAGATCTTTTGTAGTAAATTTTATTTGATTTTACATAAACAGAAACAGTTCTGTCCTTTCCTGACATGATAGCACATGTATAATATATTTAATTTTTCTACTTGATATATACTCACAAGGTTCTTTCTGTATGTGTGC
This sequence comes from Pyralis farinalis, assembly GCA_947507595.1. NCBI lineage: Eukaryota > Metazoa > Arthropoda > Insecta > Lepidoptera > Pyralidae > Pyralis > Pyralis farinalis. The sequence continues at coordinate 8,026,715 of OX382274.1, forward strand.
GGTCACATATTCGCAGCTTGTGGCCCTTGTTTAACGTCAATATTAGTATTAAGCAAGGTTACGTGCTTTCAGCTTGTCTGTTTATTCTGTATCTTGTTACCTGTGTGGGTGACCTTGTTACGAATTGTCTGCTTCATGCAGGCTAGGTGGTGCTAATAACAGACACACTACCTGTACTATAAATACTAATAACAATTATAACCGTTTCGAATCTTCTGTCATACATATCTTTGCTTTACTTTTTCTTCTCTTTCACTGTCTGTTCAACTCTCCTTCTTAACATAACATACCGTTCTTTCACTCACTTTCGGTACTGTCACTTACTTCACATTGAACTCTTCTATTAGCTAAATAACAGCTACGCTTTCTTCTTTTACGCTATTATATCTCTCGCTTCACCATCGCATCATTCGTTCCTGATGTTCTTATCATACTTTTTCTTACTTATACTCGTTGACGCGGTTTCGCTCTCACTACCTTCGAACTCAGTCGAAAATTGTTCTACAATGGTACATTTTTCAATTAACAGTTTTTTATTTATTTTATTCAATACTTTCCGATACTCATGACCCACATCTTCTTCTGACAATCTTTCACCTTTCACTCTTTCTGCATCGGTCATGAGTATACTCAGGTGATTCTCGCCTATTTTAAACAACGTGCCTATTCTTGTGACTCAAAGGAAGTGGTCCGTTTCGATATCCATTCCCCGGCATCCGTGTATCACAAAATCTATCTTACTCCTCTCAAAATGTCTTTGCCATGTATAGGAAATGCTTATTTAAAAATGTAAGAAGTGTCTGAGTAATAGCAAATCAAGATTTTTACCCTTCATCTTTATGTCTTTCTGAAGTTTAAGCAAATAATTTTCCTGGAAATACACACATCAAAAGTGTCTAGGGATCAACATATATTTTTGCAATAACTTTTCTCCTGATTGATATTAATTAAAATTTTCTTTAAGGATTCATCAAATAAAGTGTTTTCGTTTGTCTACAGTAACGATAAACCAAGTCACCTTTGCATTAATAAAGAAATTTGCCATTTTCATAATAAAGGGATTTTTGACATTTGAACCACTAACATTAAAGTTCGAAAAAAAGACTGAAATAACAGTTTTCTTTAAAATTTTATTGGGTAACTTAAGCAATTAACAATCCGTGTTTCTACCGCGAACACTAACAACACAAGAACATCGGTTTGGCATACTCAAAATGAGTTCATCCAAATCACGCTGTGGAATGGCCGCCCATGTTCGTTGCAACAACAAAAAAAGGTCTTCTTGCGACTGGATACCCTCCATATTCGGCAGAGCCCTTCTCTGTAGCATATCCCATGCATGCTCAATCGGGTTCAAGTCTGGCGACTGAGCAGGCCAGGGCATGACATTGATGTTAGCTGCGGCGAGAGTCTGTCTTACAACTCTTGCGGTGTGCGGTCGTGCATTATCATGCATTAACTGAAATAAGGGACCGATTTGCACTTGTAGAGGAACGATGACGTCTGATACAATCGTCTCAGCATAAATTTGAGCGTTGAGGTTGCCTCTGATCCAAATCAACTCAGTTCTTCCGCCGATCCAAATACCCGCCCATACCATGATGGTTCCACCACTATAAGGATGGACTTCCTGGCAGGATTTTAATCGCTGTTGGCGTCCAGGGGTTCTCCAGTGTCGTATACGTCTTGTATCCGGTCTCATACCAAAACCAGACTCATCAGAAAAGCACACGAAACGCCATTGTTCTTCTGCCCAATTTCTGTGTTCAAGAGCCCATTGATATCGAATCCTACGATTGTGCATTGCTATAGGTGGTACCCTTAGCGGTCTTCGGGAATGAAGGTTCACTTCATGCAAGCGGTTTCTGACTGTTTGGTCGCTAATTAAGTTCCCTGAAGAGTAATGAAGCGTCACGGCTAACATCATGGCGGTTATTGTTGGAGCTCTTCGAGTTGTGATTTGAATGTATCGGTCTTGTCTCCGTGTGGTGCAGCGATACCGTCCTCCATGGCGCTCAGCCACGGTACCAGTGCTTCGGTAACGTGTCCAAAGTCGACTGATAACACTCTGACTTGTATTCAGAGCTGAAGCCACAGTACGTTGCCGGGAACCAGCTTCTATCATCGTTAGTGTTCGCGGTAGAAACACGGATTATTAATTGTTTAAGTTACCCAATAAAATTTTAAAGAAAACTGTTATTTCAGTCTTTTTTTCGAACTTTAATGTTGGTGGTTCAAATGTCAAAAATCCCTTTATTATGAAAATGGCAAATTTCTTTATTAATGCAAAGGTGACTTGGTTTATCGTTACTGTAGACAAACGAAAACACTTTATTTGATGAATCCTTAAAGAAAATTTTAATTAATATCAATCAGGAGAAAAGTTATTGCAAAAATATATGTTGATCCCTAGACACTTTTGATGTGTGTATTTAAGATCCCGTGAATAATATAAAACTAAACTTTACGTGGGTGGATAGAGGTGGGTAGTAGCTATTTGAACATGCATTAAAAAAAATATCTATAATGTATTAACATAAATTCAAACAACTCTTGATCTCTTAGGCATCCATTTTTTATACAATAACGGGAGGCATACAAAAGTATGCAATACGTGATATGTAAAGTATCGCTCGCGCGTTGCCTAACCTGATGCTAACACGGCAACTCCTTACTCGTAACGTCACTCCCTCGCACGAAAGTAATAACCCTCCAGGGGAATATTATTTGGCTACGGTTTCCCGTAAAGTACAGGTACTTCCTCAGTCGGGTTAGATTGACGCGCCCTACTTCTTTTAAAACACCCAGACCACGACAAACGTACATGATCATGCGCACGATTTTTTGTATTGTGTGGGGGAGTCGAACGCTAGCACCAAGCGTCCGATCGAATCGATCGATCGGTCGAATCGGACCAGCCATTACTTATCACTTGATCACATAGCTCGTCAAATAAAATGGACGTTTCGTAGTCGAAAAATTCCTCTGTGGTTATTGAAGTGTCATCGTGACATGTTATGCGTAATATTATTTTAAATAACTTCGATATAATTACTCTGACTGAGACATGGCTAACGGACGGCATATTAGACAGTGAGTTATTCGATGGTAGATACCTGGTCTGGAGACGTGATCGAAGTTCTGTTAATACTGGACAGTCACGGGGCGGCGGTGTTCTCATTGCAGACCGCCGGAATCTGTCTGCCACTCATCATGTCGATTGGTGTACCAGTGCTGAAGATATCTGGATATCGACAAAGACTGCATATTGGCACTTTATATATTTGTAACCAGGCTTTAGGAAAGACTTTTGGTATCCAGTTGTAAAACTTTCTAGATAATATATCATCCGCAGTTAACATTACATCCTCCAACGACAGATTTTTGATTGTTGCTGATTTTAATTTGAGCACGATTAAGTGGTCGCCTTGTGATGGGAGTTATGTAGCCTCCAATGCTTGTCCTTGCTGGTCCTTCCTAAAAATAAAAAACAGAAATGGTACGTTACCAATTAATATGTCCTACGTAGGTACTTCCAGTGACTCGGGCCAGGGTGTATGCGAACTCTTTTTAGAATATTTTCAGTCCATATTCTTCCCACCTACTTGCGACAGTGAAAATGCATCTACCCCTTCACATGAAAGCGATTGTGATTTTTCGGCTTTTGATATGTCTTCCATAACTATAGATGCAGATATGGTACATAAGCTACTTACTAGTCTCGATATAAACAAATAGGCAGGGCCTGATTCCATCCCTGCAATTTTCCTAATGAGATGTGCTAAAGAATTGTCAATTACACTTACAATATTGTTCCAAAGATCATTGAAAGAGGGTGTTATGCCGCTCAAGTTGGAAATCAGCCTTTAGTTCACCAATTCATAAGAAAGGACCTAAATATGATATCGAGAATTATAGACCCATATCCAAGCTTTGTTTAATTGCTAAGATTTTTGAACGATTAGTACTTAATCAAGTGTATAGTGCCATAAAATCAGGATTTGACTGAAGTCTACGACTACTAATTTAATTCTTTTCAATGACTTTCTTACGTCAGCCATGGATGATAAGAATAAAATTGATGTTGTCTATACCGATTATACTAAGGCATTTGATCATTTAGGCCATTCTGTTTTACTGATTAAGCTTCAGAAGATCGGTATAAGAGGCGACTTATTTAGATGGTTTACATCTTACATAAAAAATAGAACACAAGCAGATGTTCTGAATGGTTTTACATCATCCTGGATGACTGTACCGTCAGGTATTCCACAGAGTTCTTTATTAGGTCACCTTTTATTTAACATCTTCATCAACGACGTAGGAGTATGCTTTAAACATTCCCAATATCTTTTATTTGCAGACGATATGAAAATCTTTAGAACTATGGGCAGTGCCCGGGAAACAGAGTTACTTCAAGACGACCTCAACAGACTAAATGCTTATTGTACGACAAATAAATTAGATCTTAACGTCGACAAATGCCATATCCTTAGCTTTAGTTGGAAGAGCACTATTATATAACCTTTGACTACAAAATAAAAAAACAAATATATACAAAACTGGACCATCTTAAAGATCTTGGAGTCCTGCATGATAGCAAGCTCTGTTACGATCAACATATTAAGTAAAGCCGACAAAGCTCTCGGCTTCATCCTGTGCTGTTCAGGATCTTTTAAGAAAATGAAAACCCTAAAAATATTATATTGTACGTATGTTCATAGTATATTAGAATATGCCTGTCAGGTCTGAAATCCGCAATATAACATATATATAGACAGACTTGAGCGTATACAGAGGAGGTTTACTCGTTACCTGTATTTTAAGTATAAAATTCCGTATTGCGATTATCTGGGCCGTTGCAGTCACCTACATCTATCACCCCTAAGTGCTAGCAGAATAGTAGCTGATGCAATGTTATTAATGGCTATAGCTAAAGGTTTGATTGACAGCACCCTTCTGTTGAGTAAGATTAATTTAATAGTTCCCAATTCCCATTCGCGTCGCTTTAAAACTTTTAGTGCTCCATGAACTCGTACCCAATACAGCTAAAATACCTTTTTTTATCGAACCACATCGTACTTCAACGAATTATGTAGTACGAATAAGCATATTGATATATTTTGCAGTAGCAAAAGATATATAAAAGAAAACAGATACTGACTGAAACATTTAGTGCTGATTATGCTCCATAATAATGCATTATTAGACATTAAGTACATATTTCCTGTTCATTTTTCACCTGTAGTTTGTAAAGCATGTGTAGTGATAATGAATTACTATTGTCAAGTATGTAAACAATTGATAAACTATCTGTGGTAGCTTGTATTATATATATGTATATATAATATATGGCTTATATTCATCAATTTAGACGTTCGTATTGTAACAATAGCTGCAAGCTTCCCTCAAATTAATAAAATAAATAAATAAATGTTGTGCTAGAGCCCTGAGCATCCTCAGTATCGAATTTCTTTGATGAGTTCGATAATACACCGCTGTTGTTTCAATTTTTCAATACATATTAATAGTACAGAAGTTACTCACAATATAATACTGCTTTGATACCAATGCTCGTGGGTTCGATTTGCATACAGGACAAAATTTGTGTGCATGAACATGTCTGTTTGCCTTGGTCTCGGCGTTTTTAAGAGAGGTAGGACGTATCAAAGCAATCCCTCTGTGGAAGTACTTCTACCTCAAAGAGAACCGCAGCTAAATAACAACTCCCTGGAGAGTTGTTGTGTTCCTGTGTATGAGGAAGGTCACCAGTAAGCAAGCTCCTAAAGAGTTGTTGTGTTAGCAGCAGACATGGCGACCCGTGAGTATTGCAAGTACATAGGCTACATACGTATGCTCCCCATCTTTGTAAAAAAATGTACACACAGCGACACCTCAATCTAGACTGTTTGACCTTTGCACCGTTCTTATGGCATTCACAATAAAGGTAAAAATGGTGCAAGTCTTTAACATGACGTCTCCCTGTGTGTCCGTGAAGTCGAAAGTCGTTTGTAAGAAACATTTTACTGTGAAAATTATCAAACGATCGCTCAAAACAACGACAGTATATACATCTTAGCCCTGCTTTAGCGATAGTAGATAAGATATTACATCAATATATTTCATATCAAGATAAGATTGTGTGAACACTTTAATTCCATGATGATTATACGATTTGTGATCGATCGTTTAGGTTATTGAAGTTTACATTTGTTTTTCGACAGCTTACATTTTTGTATTAACACAAAATTTCGTCAATAGCTTGTTTTTTTATACTACGTCGGGGGGCATACAAGCATACGACCCACCTGATGTAAAGCGGGTACCGTAGCCATTAACGCTTCCGATATATTAAGTATCACTCGCGCAATGCCACCTCTGCTGCTTACATAGCACTCCTTGGGAGCTTACTGGTGACCTCACTCACACGCAGGAACACAACAACCCTCTAGGGAGTTCTTATTTGGCTGCGGAAAAAAAAGCTACCAAACAAAAAACGAAATCGGTGTGCAAAAAAAATAATAATACTAAACTCTTATTTATGCCAATTTGTATACAGATATATATTTAAACAAGTGTTTTCATAACGCATTAGTAATGTTTTTTATGTTTCTTGTTTAGAGAAAATCGCGGGTTTTCAGCAAACACACCTGTATAGGTAAACTTAAAAAGCAAAACGTTATCTGAATATACAATTTGATCCAAATCGTGGGAGCCGTTTCCGAAGTACACGAAATATATTTGTATATAATGAGAAATGCTCGTTTAAAGTATATTAAAAGTTTAAAGTATATTTTTTTTTGTATTTACTTTCAGAATGTAAGTAAGAAAAAGCTGTTTTCCTCGGCTTCTAACAACCATATTGTGACGTTGAATAGCCTATAGCGTTCATCAATACTTGGGCTTTTCAATGCCAAAAGGTTTTTTCAGAGACTGAAACCCGATTTATACTCTCTAAGAGACGAGACGAGTTTACGTGAGTGTATATATATTATAGAAGTATGGAAGCCACCCTCATCTCCTCTTACTCTTCGCCTTATGTGGCTCTCACTCCACTCGATATGATTTTTTTGGCTGGCACATTCAAAGGACGCAGAGCACAAGATGTATATTAATTGGATAAATCGAGAATGTAGATGGCGACCACTCTTGCAGGCTTCTCTTGTCAGGGCTCGTGCAAGGAGAGTAGATCGGGTCCGAGGTACGATTCAATTACTTTTTTGTAATGATGATGTTGTTGGAACTGACTGAATGAATTTTGACGAGCTCAGTGGCTCAGTGCTGAATTAGGCGATTTTGACACCGACGCTCGTGAATTCGATTCCCACACAAGACAAACATTTGTGTGCATGAACATGTCTGCTTGCCTTGGTCTGGATGTTTTAAGAGAGGTAGGGCGCATCAAAGCAGCCCGTTTGGGGAAGTGCCTCCAACTCACAGAAAACCGCAGCCAAATAATAACTCCCTAGAGGGTTGTTGTGTTCCTGCGCGTGAGTGAGGTCACCAGTAAGCTCCTAAGGAGTTGCTGTGTAAGCAGCAGGGGATCCAACGCGTGAGTGATATTTAATATATTATAAGCGTTAATAGGCTACGGTAACTAATAAATAGGTAACGGGCCGAATGCTTGTGTGCCTCCCGACGTTGTATAAAAAAAAGTCAACGGTTGTGATATTTTAACTCAGCGTGAGCTCACGTTGGGTCTAATTTTAGTAAGTTGTCAAGGCTTAGTATATAACTCTACTAAAATGACCTTACGAGGTTCTTTGATTTGTGTACAATAAATCGCTCACAACAGAAGCCCCATGAATGTGTCAAAGCGAACAAAGCAAGCACAGGAAGCAAGTCACTACTTACATTCACACACTCGTCTCGTAGCCTCGTCACTCACGCGCTAGTGTAAAAGAGCCATTTATTATCGCTCATTAAAGCAGAGTCAGTGTAGTGTCAAAGCGAACAAAGCAAGCACGTGAAGCAAGTCACCACATACATTCACACACTCGTCTCGTAGCCTCGTCACTCACGCTCTAGTGTAAAAGAGCCATTTATTATGGCTAATTAAAGCAGAGTCAGTGTAGTGTCAAAGCGAACAAAGCAAGCACGCGAAGCAAGTCACTGCATACATTCACACACTCGTCTCGTAGGCTCTTCACTCACACGCCAGTGTAAAATAGCTATTTTATGGCTATTAAAGCAGGGTCAGTGTAGTGTCAAAGCGAACAAAACAAGCACGCGAAGCAAGTCACCACATACATTCACACACTCGTCTCGTAGCCTAGTCACTCACACACTAGTGTAAAAGAGCTATTTATTATGGCTAATTAAAGCAGAGTTAGTGTAGATTGCTGCGTCTAAAAAGCTCCCCTTCGCTAAATGTGATATGGAAATGATGTGCAATGCTATGTAAATGCAATGAAGGGGCGCGCACTTTCAGTATGGACGAACTCCCCTCTATTCATGAACCGTGTTATATTAGGTTGCAACTTTATTATATGTAAGTTAGTGACGGACGGTGTTCTTAACTAATGTACCTAAAAGTTAGTGTTATCTAAAATGTAAACTACTTTAGGCGACTTATGTCAATCTCAATTTATGCTTATTTGTTGACTTTTTTCCGTGTATAAATGACGAGAATATAATGGGGTGGGAACAGGTTTTGTTTTTTTAAGAAAAGGCGTACGAACATACTCACCATTTTTTTATATACATCGTCGAGAGGCATATAAGCATACGGTCCACCTGATGTAAAGCAGTTACCGTAGCCTATTGACGCTTGTAACATATATTACTCGCGCGATGCCTCCTGTGCTGCTTACGTAACTCTTGAGGAGCTTACTGGTGACCTCACTTACATGCAGAAACACAACAACCCACTAGGGAGTTGGTATTTGGCTGCAATTTTCTGTGAGGTGGAGGTACTCACCAGGCGGGCTGCTTTGATGCGCCCTACCTCTCTTTTTGATTTAATGTGGTCACCGTAACCTATAGGCTAACGCTTGTAATGTAGAAAGTGTCATTGACTCGTAGCCATTCAGTTGTTAACAGCAATTCCTTGGGATCCTGGTAATCTCACTCACTCGCAGGAATCAACGATCGTACAAGGAGTTGTTATTCAGCTTTGATTTTCTACGAGACGGAGTTTCTTCCCCAATCGGAAAGATTTAATATTTCTCTTAAAAATTAGAATAGATAGTAAATAGTACTGCGCACTTAATCTATTAATCAGCTACTTTCATTTTTTACTTTCAGTCAGGTAAAATCTAAATCTAACTTCCTCTTTTTCTATCTCCTATTTTCATTTTTCTACTTTTATTCACTAGTAGAAACATAACATGTCATAGACATGTTATTTGCTGCTACCTTATGTGTTCATTTCACTATTTCGATGAGTGATATCGAGGTGACAACGCGACCTCACATGTTCAGGACATAATTATGTAGATAGGTACTTGAACGGTCTATGACGTCATACGATTTTTTTATAAATATACAACGTCGTGAGACATACAAGCATATGATGCTAAGTAGTTCTATCTATAACTTCACGCCAAATCCCTTGCGGGGTAGGCAGAGAGAACCGAGCGCCACGTGACTCGATCCTTACATATCTCACTCGCTTCTTTAACATTCATTGCTCTTCTCATGCACGCACGCCGGTTTCTAGGGCTCCTGACATCACCTTCTGATAGAACATGACCAATTTGGTCATGGTAGGTAAGTCTTGGCCTTCCCCGGCTCCTACATCCTTCCACTTTTGCATTGTATATCTGCTTCGTCATTCTTTCATCTTGCATTCTTTCTACATGCCCGAACCATCGGAGCATGCCTCTTCTTATTTTAACACCGACGCTCTCTTTCAGACCAACTCTATTTCTAACATCATCATTGCGAATACGGTCTACGAGCCTTACGCCACAAATTTTGCGCAGCGCTCGCATTTCAACCGCGTTTATTCTACTTTCATGCTCTTTCTGCCATACCCAACTCTCGCTTCCATAAGTTAGCGTTGGGACCAACACTGCATTGTGTATAGCGAGTTGTGCCTTCTGGCTCAGGATTTTACTGCCAAGAAGTTTTCCCAACGCTCCATTCACACTATTCCCAGCACTCACTCGTCTTTCCACATCTGCGGTGTACCTTCCATCCCTGCTGAAAGCGCATCCAAGATATACAAACTCATCCACTTGTTCCAACACTTCATCATCAATCGTAATCCTTACATTAGTTCTGGATTCTTCTCTTTCAAATACCATTATCTTTGTTTTCTTCGCATTCAGTAGTAAGCCTTTCTCCATACAGTCGTCTTTCATCGCTGTGACCAGTGTTTGCAGTTTAGATGGTGTATCTGCTAATAGCACGGCATCGTCTGCATACAGCAGACAGTTCACCACTTGGTCACCCATGCGCAATCCCACATTCGTTGACCTTATTCTCTGCAGACAACTATCGAGATACAGGATAAACAGCCTAGCAGATAGCATGCAACCCTGTTTGACACCAATTTTGACATCAAACCAGGGTGACATGCCACCGTCTATCCGCACACATGCTGAGCAATCCTTGTAAGTGGACTGCACAGCACGGAGCAGTGAACCGTCAATCCCATATCTCGGCAATATGTCCCACAGTTCCTTTCGCACAACCCTATCAAAGGCTTTCTCAAGATCCACAAAACCGCAGAAAACCTTCCGGTCTATGGCCAGATGCTTCTCTACGATATTGCGGAGCGAGAAAACTTGATCCGTACATCCCCTTCCATTTCGGAAACCTCCTTGTGCGTCCCACAGCATTTCATCGGATTTCACCCTCATTCTCCTTTCAATCACCTTTCCATATACTTTTGCTGCTAAGCTGATCAAACTGATGGCCCTATAGTTGGCGCAGTCCATGCGTGATCCCTTGCCTTTATACAAGGGCACGATGACTGCGCGTCTCCAGTCCATTGGGACCCTTCCAGTTCTCCAGCATAGGTTGCATAGGTACCAGAAGGCGTCCCGGACGTAAGTGCCACCTAATTTGATCATCTCAGCTGTGATCAGATCAATTCCCGCTGATTTTCCATTTTTCAAGCTTCGTATCGACCATTCGATCTCATTCATAGTTATGCCTTCGTCGGACGCCGTCAACGTGGAGTAAGCATCCGACTCACTCTCATTGCCAGCGTCCGAGGCATACTCATACATTTCCTCAAAATATTCACTCCACCGTTCTAACACTTCCTGAGTGTTGGCAAGAATGACACCAGCTTTAGACTTTATCTTATCCATTCTGGATGCCGACGAACCACTCCGAGACTTCTTTACCTCTCTCCAAAAGAGTTTGGTATTTGCCTCGAAGTTTTTCGTCAGCCTCTCTTCCTCATTCATAATTTGTCTTTCACGCTTCTCTTTCACTAAAGCCTTGGTTTCATTCTTGCATAGACGGTACATTTCTTTCTTCTTTTCTCTCATATTTTCATTTAAAGGCAAAGATGATACGTAATCCAGCCACGCTTTCCTCTTTCTTGCTACGGAGGATTCAACCTCCGCATCCCACCAGGCATCTCCTTTCGCTGTTTTACGTCTCTTTGCGCATCCACAAGCTTCTTTTGCACTATCCACCATACTTTCTTTCAAAACTTTCCAACAATCATCCACATCTGAGTCAGAGAGGCTTGCATTTGCAAGTCTCGCACTTACCAGATGCACATACATTCTCCTTACACTTTCATCTTGCAATTTTTCGCTCATTATCCTTTCATGGTCTCCGAAAGGGATACGCACTCGCCAGTGCCTCCACTTCCTAAAAAGGCCCACAAACCGGCTTACCACCAGGTAGTGGTCCGTCTCAAGAGTGGGGCCTCTAAAGGCTCTTGTATCCATTAGAACATTTCGGAGACGTCTATCTATTAAAATCAAATCAATCACACTTTTTTGATCATTCCTTCTCCATGTATACGTGTGAATATCCTTATGATGAAATAAAGTATTCGACACGAGGAGGCCTCGTTCCATACATAAATCTAGTATAGACTTACCTGCTTCGTTCACTCTCTTATCTCCATACGGACCAAGAACAGCTTCATAGCTGTATCGCTTGGTCCCAACCCATCCATTCAAGTCTCCACACATAATCACTCTTTCGTTCCCTTCAACTAAGTCCAGAACATCCCTCACAGACTCCCAAAACTTCTCCAGTTCTTGAGCACACGCTGAGCTTACGGGAGCGTATGCTGCAACCAAAAATACTCGCGTGATGCCCAGTTTAATACGAACCCAGAGAAGTCTAGGCCCTACCAAACAGTAATCTCTTACACCAGTGGCTAAGCGAGAGGAGAGTACGACACCTACACCAGCACTGGCATGATCGTCACGGTCTACCCCAGACCATAGGGCCATCATACCACCGGGCAGATCATCGGTGTCGCTCCCCTTGCGCTTAGTCTCTGTCACACATAAAGCATCCAAACGTCTATCATTCATTACGTCTATCAGTTCATTCGTCTTATCTTTCAATCCACCTCTCACATTCCACGTGCCTATGCGGCACTCGGCTCCCCTCGTCCCGCCGGAATTGGCGCTGCGTGGTGGGTGGCGGCCCCCACCGCCGCATGCAGCTGTATTCGCACCGACGGGGGCGGATCGGTGCGCGTCGCCTACGGGGGACGCCCTAATCCGCACGTCGGTGCGCTCTTGGTCCAGAATTGCAATCGACTGATTGGCAGGGGTCGCGAACGAGCACGCTTCTGGCACATGACCCCCAAAGCACGAGCACGCTTCTGGCTAAGTAGTTATCGTAGCTTATGAACACTTGAAATACATTAAGTATCATTCGTGCGTAGCCACTCCTGCTGTTAACACAACGATTCCTCAGGAGTCTACTAGATGTGTTTTTTTTTTATTTCGTTTTCTATAAAAAATGTAATATGAAATTAGTACAAATTTCTGTATTCTTGCCTTCTCATAATTGGAGGAAGTTTAATAATTCTCTAGTCCTTGTAATTAAACGTCCGCCAACGAGATATATCGTGGGCAAAATACACTGCCCTGCACCTACAGGAATGCGGCAAACAATAAAATTCTGTGCACTATACTACCATAATATATCTACACACCAATTCGCCTGCGGGGTAAGCATAGAGAACTTACACACCTCTCTTCTCATGCACACTCGGCGCTTTCTAGCGCTCCTGACGTCACCTTCTGATGAAATACGTCCATTGGGTCATGGTAAATAAGTGTTTGGATGCCGCAACTATGCACATGCACAACGCAAAATTCTGTGTACTAATGTGTAAAACAAGCATACGGCCTGCGTAATGGCAAAGAGTCAGCGTAGTCTACGGACATTTGCACCACCAGGGGTGTCACGCATGCGTTGCCGACACTCTAAAAACCTCTTCACGCCTTTCTTGAAGAACCCCATACTGTCCCTTGAAAAAAACCCCGGCTGGGAGCTCATTCCACAGCTTGAGAGTTCTCGGAAGAAGCCTTCTCTGGAACTGCACAGTATGCGACCATTGCGATTCCAGCGTGTGAGGGTGAACTCCCCGCCGTCGGCGAGCGGTGCGGTTGTAAAAAGTAGCTGTCGGCATCATTTCGAACAACTCTTCAGAACACAACCCGTTGTACAATCGGTAGAACACACAAAGGGAGGCAAAATCTCTCCTCAAACATAACGGTTCAGTACCGTGTGTAAGTTTAGGATCGTTGAAAATTCTCACAACTCGTCTCTGAATTGAATCACATGATCCAAGCTAGATCCTCCCGCCCAAAGGTGACTGCAGTCCTTATCTATTATACATCCTATATAACAATATTAAACTTTATAATATTTTTATATAGGCTGTATAATAGATAAGGACTTTTTATCATGAAATCGTAAATGATGAAGATCATAAATAATGAATTTCTGTGACAAACTCCCCAATTTAATTTGAAAACAACATCATACAGTTACAGCTCCTAAATTTATTTTCTATTTAATCAGGCTAACCCTGTACTTAATTGACTATTTTCTCTACGAAATAAGCAAACAGAGTTCCTTGTTCTTAGCTTAGTTTTAGTTTACTAGCCAGCTTAATTTTTAGTCGTATTTAGTCATAAAATGCTTTATCGCTGTACATTTCCTACACCGCGTGAACCGCAACCATGACGTCCGCTATTTTATCGAAACACTTTAGATTTTATGGGCGATAATAAATTGAACTTAGGTCTTGAGTTAATTAAATTTTCTTAAAACCCACGCTCGAGGATTAGTTTTATTGAATTAATAAACTGTCGCAAAAATGAATTACTACGATGCATTTGCTACAATTTTATTTTTATTCTTCGACGGAAGAAAAGCAAGAATTCTGTTTGATTCACCTGATGCGAAGTAGTTACTGTGGTATACGAACGCTTGCAAAGTAATGTTTATCGCTTGCGCGTTGTTACCTCTACTACTAACGCAACAAATTCACAGAAACTTATTAGGTAACACATTCACTTGCAGGAACATAATCATACCTCCAGCGAATTGTTATTTGGCGAATTTCTGTGATGTACTTCCCAAGTGTGATCTACTGCTTTAATGTGCCAGAGCCTCTATTGTTAATTAGCAGAGTGCGCTCTACCTCTTTTAACCATAACCGAGTATAACTCATATAGTCCCCACTTTATTTTCGTAATTTTTGTTGAGCAATAAGCACCCGTTTCCACCGAAGTGTCAAACTCAATGAATAAAATGAAACGTTCAATGAGAACAGGCCTTATACAGTGCAAAGAAAATGCAACCAATTAAAAAAAAGAACTTTTTGACAGATGTCAGAACATGACATGACATGCCGGCATAGTTCATCCGTTTTCGACGAATTAGATGAGATTTTTATAAAATTGTAGCTGATCCGGCGAACTTCGTACCGCCTCAGAATCAATAAATGGTGTGTTAACTTATTAGGTGGTATAAATTCTGTTTTTTTAATAAGACTAAATGAGAAGTCAAAATTAATTAAATTAATAAAGTTTCGTCTCATAGTGCCACAGAGACGATGATTTAAGGCAAGCGTTTATTTCAACGGCAGCGATCTAGAAATGGCTGGTAGTATTTGGCGGAAATCGCCAGACAGTAGAAAAATTGCGCCTCCAAAACATCTCGACTCATTGCCCACATCGTTAGATACGCTTTCAATACGCCTTTAGGCACGATTGTGTATTTATCCCTGATGCTGATTTTACTTATTACGAAAACTTTGGTCCTTGCTGAGTGTTTTGCAATGTTGGATGACGGTTTTTCAGTCGTTTGAAGCTATGACTATGACATGACCGCTATCCCAGAGGAAGCAACTGCAGTTTCAGACATCTTGCGAAAAGTGGGCAAAGTGGACAAATTAAATGCCTGTCTGCCTAGTTCCACCAAGCGCATGGAAAAAAATAAGCCATTTACATCATCAATGCCTTGGTTAACATATCGCACATTTCCTTCTGTTGGTATGTTATTTCGAACATATTCACGTTCACATTCCAATTCTCGACTAAAAACGACGTTATTCCGCGATTTGGTAGTAGCATTCTTAACTTCACTAACACATGATGTACCACATGTCTTCGATTAAAAGCAAAGCCGGGTTATGTTCATGTTCATTCACTTCAAGATCGGGATTCCCTGAACTGACACGAATTCGATGTAAAATGTCTTATGACATACATAATATATGTTTTTGTACCACAATTCATGTGGTTTCCATGGGAAGCACTTTAAAATATAGCATCGGCTTCAACTATTATCATGTCCCAATGAGTATCGTTTTCAAGCAAATTGAGTAGTTGACATGAACCATGAAATATTTGGCACACGCATTGATAGTTCGAAGTGATTCAAATGGTGTCGGCCGACGAACGTTCACCAGCAACTGCCAACTTGCTTGTGGTGCTTGCTAACCGCAAGCAGAAGCATTCGTCACTCTTTGAATAAACTGTGTAAATACGACCAAAACATCAGCAGCAGAACGCACATGATCAGAAACCATATAGCCTTGCTCCTCACGTTGAAGTATCTGAGAAGAGCGTTCCAAGTATAATAACGTGGCATATCAGAGGCAATGTTTAAATATAGATATGCCAATTCGTTCTGGAGATATCATAAAAAAAGTTTCATATTAAAATGTATGAGAAATGGAATTTACTTTATCATTTTTTTTTGTTATTTTTTTCCATGTTTTAATACTTATTATCCTATTCCGGACGAAGACAAATCCAAAGACACAAAAATCATAAAAATCGGTCCAGCCGTTCTTGAGTTATAAATGGTATAACTAACACGACTTTCTTTTATATAAAGACTAGCCGACCCGGCGAACTTCGTACCGCCTCAGGACCAATAAATGGTGTGTTAACTTAATAGAGGGTATAAATTCTTTTAACACTTATTATCTTTTATCTATTGTTTTATATATATAGATAGATATAGAAGATGTCCAGAAAAAATCTGGTAAGTAAGTGATAGTTTTACCTTTATTCTAATATTTTATTATATTGTTTACATAGTGATGATGCAAACAAAATGTACGAGTATTCCATAAAAATAACTAAAAAAACAGTGATGAAAGTTGGTGGAGAAATTTTGTCATAATATAAGGGAAATATAGTCAGTAATGTACCTAATGTTAAGCATATTTTCTTTGTAGTGGAAGAAACCATTATCAATAAAATCAAAATATGTGTACCAATGTTACTAAGAATAAAAAAAAAACTTAATAAATAAAAATGTTGTTTTATTTAAATTATTTTAATACTAATTTTACAGGGTAAGTAACAAAATATAACACCCACCCGCTTGAAATTTCCATTGTAAATTAACAGTTAAAAGACATATATTTCCCACCCATTTTTTTATATGTCAAAAATTAAATGAGCTGCAATGGTCTCCGATGTCTGTTTACTAATTAACATAAAATTTACTTTCAATCATTTCCATTCCTATAACTGTGGCGAGCTGTTCATGCCCGGTTAATGGTTAACTTAGGCAGCCTAACGACTGTCATATATAGAAAACAGCCTGGCGCGATGTCTTATCAAATCCTCTGTATCACGGAGAAACTCAAGAATAACCACGTATTGAAGTTACGGTTGACGCTGCTTAATTTGCTTCCTCGATTAGTCCTATCGAATTGTTTAATTTATAGTTACAAGACTGTCATCAGCTTTCTCACTCACATTTTTTTATATAACGTTTTATCTAACGTAGATATACAAGCATACGACCCACCCGATGTAAAGTGATTACCATCACCTATGAACGCTAGATACGGCTACAATAAAAGGGCTTATTATAGAATTGATGAATACGTAACTGACAAAGATGTCTGGAAATAATTCAGCACATAGACAACCTTCTCTTAATAATCTTTGATTTTACCATTTCACATCATTATTGTACCAATATGCTGACATGAATTTATTGTAATATCTAATTGACAATTAGAAAAAAGGCCTATATTGGTAAGTATAAGTAAGTTTCTTTCAGCATTTGTTCTTCCCCAATGGTTATATCCGAAATGCTAGCAGATTAAAAAAAAAATGAAAAATCGTAACATAAGAGAGTTGAATAAGATACAATTAGATTACATAAAAAAAAATGCAAGACATGTCTAAGTTAGTAGATTCAGGCGTTACTTTGCAAAAGTCAAATTTACAGGCAAAAAAGCACACAATGTATTTTAGATCAAATTGCTTGTAAATTTGACTTTCGCAAAGTAACATGTCGAGCTGTGTGCGCAGGCCCATTGGCAAATAAATGTTTTTTATCTCATCTTTTATCTACTCTAAATCTATAAATTACAATTACGATGACGTAGCGTAACTTATACACTGTTTTAGGTTTATGAACTTAAAAAGTCAAAGATAGATCGACAATAAAGTACGAATATGAGATACACATAAGAAGTTCGACCTTATGTGAATGCTTCCTATCTATCTTTCCCATCATTTTTGAGGATATGCGCCTATCCGTTTGATTCTCCATACGTCTGTCTTTCCGTCTATCTATCTATAAGTTTACGCCAAGTCCCTTACCGGGTAAGCAAAGAGAACCGAGCGCCACATGACTCGCCCCTTACACATCTCACTTGCTTCTTTAACATCCATAGTTCTTTTTATGCACGCTTGGCGGTTCCTAGGGATCCTGAAGCTACCTTCTGATAATACTCGGTCTAGTCTTGCCATCAAGTTTACAAACGGTAAAAGATATATAGTTTAACTTTGTACTAAATATAAAAATCGATGGGGCGATAGTTCTTTAGTTTATCCCTCAAATTATTAGGAAGCTAGGGCCTCTGATAAAAAACGATCAATATCTCATATAATGTCTAAAATTCAATTAACTAATTTCACCTGAGGTACATTGAAAATTACAACACTTTCCCTCAGTAACCACTTAAATGAACGCCATAAAACTATACCCACCGACCCCTAAATTTAATGAAACAGAGGATTTTCTGCCCTACGGTAAATTATGGTCGTATAAAGTACTGGTGACAAGAAAGAAAGTTACAACCCCTAAAGGGACTAAGGGACAGTCGGTGCTCTACAGATTTTATTACGGGGAACAAAAAGGAGATGCCTGTTATTCTTTGAGACAGGAAAAAAATCGCGGCAGAAAGAAAAATGCGTGTCCTCAGGGCGCCGGCTTCTACAACTGGTTTTTATTCGATTACGTATTATGTTTTGTTTTCAGTTGTTGTAGAATAATATTTTGGAGAATTGTATCATTTTATAGAACATCGTGAAACATACGGCGCTCCTGGTATTAAGTGCAACTTAAGGAATTAATATTTAGGTAATGTGATTTATTTTTTTTGTATTCTATGTTATTATTAAGTATGTATGTCTATCTTCACGCAAAGTCCCTTGCGGGGTAGGCAGAGAGTACCGAGCGCCATAAGACGCGGTCCTGACATACTTCACTCGCTTCTGTGATATTCATAGCTCTTTTCATGCACGCTCGCCGGTTCTTGGGGCACCTGACATCACCTTCTGATAAAACACGACCAAATTGGTCATGGTAGTTTAGTCTCATTATATTAAGTATTTTATATGTTAATTATTATATTTTATTACAAATACTATAACTCGCTATACACAATGCAGTGCTGGTCCCAAACGCTTACTTATGGAAGCGAGAGCTGGGTATGGCAGAGAGATCGCAAAAGTAGAATAAAGGCGGCCGAAATGCGAGCTTTGCGCAAAATTTTAACGCTTGTAGATCATATTCGCAATGATGATGTTAGAAACAGCATTGGTCTGAAAGAGAGCGTCGGTGTTAAAATAAGAAGAGGCATGCTCCGTTGGTTCGGACATGTAGAAAGAATGAAGGATTAAATAATGATGAAGCAGATACACAATGCAAAAGTGGAAGGATATAGGAGCCGAGGAAGGCCAAGACTTACCTACCACGATCAAATTGGTCGTGTTCTATCAGAAGGTGATATCAGGAGCCCTAGAAACCGGCGAATGTGCATGAGAAGAGTAATGAATGCTAAAGAAGCGAGTCAGATATGTAAGGATCGAGACACGTGGCGCTCGGTTCTCTCTGCCTACCCCGCAAGGGATTTGGTGTGAAGTTATAGATAGATAGATAGATTGTTATTCATGTATGTATGTACATCTTCACACCCGGCTCCTTGCGGGCTAGTATTGGCTACCTTTACCTCAGCTACTACACCTTCCACTTTCGTATAGTATATCTGTTCGGTCATTATTTCATCCCTAATTATTTCTACACGTCCGAATCAACGGAGCATGCCTTTTCTTTTCTTAACACCGACAATCCCTTTCAGACCAACACGCTTTCTTACATCATCATTGCGAACGCGGTTAACAAAGTTATGCCACAGATTTTGCGCAATGTTCACATCTCGACCTCATTTATACTACTTTCATGCTCCCTCTGCCATACCTAGCTTTCACTTCCATAAATTATTATTTAAAGTGCATAACACATTTCGACACCCCTGTCTCACGCCGGTGTTGCCCCCGGCCGACTTTCTCTAGCATTTCGGTGGTCCATCCAGTAAGTGGCGAGCCACCGCCTGCCAAAAGTCACATCAAATATGATAATCATGGCAGGCGATCGTCACTCTTCTGTAATAGCCCAGTACTAACAATCCCTCCAGATTTCATTACAAGAGCCCAATAATTATTGCCCACACTTTACAATAGGCGCAATATCTGTCGAGACCTGCTTATGGATATATTGTTTCATCAATATTCCCAGGAGCGGGTCACGGCGAGTATAAAACATCTTCTCTAAGAATCCTCTACGCATTGGATCAATGTCTCCAAGCATGCTTATCAAATGACCGGGATCACAACTAATGATATAAGATATTCTAATACTACTACTAATACAGAGACAACGACGCAGCCATGCCAGCGGCGGCATGCATCTACTAACGGCAGTGGCTGGGTGCCGGCCGGCAAGAGTTTACATGAACTAATCGGTAGCTCAAGCACACAAAGTAATTATGATATATATTGCCTGTAAATTTAACTTTCACAAAATAACGCCTGAATCTATTAACTATTTCAAATATAATCGGACAAATAACTTTGTTGTATAAATAACCTATTTTCGAATTGTCGTCAATCATATATTTTTCTTGTTCTTGTTGATAGAGCATTTATAGTAATAAACCATAGATTTTATTGATCATTTATTGGTATTTATAGATTTAATGCGATAGTTGTAGATATCTATGAATTTTTCTAATGTTGATGTTGTAAAACTATAAAAGCTTCGTTATGATTGCACGCTCTTCAATTTTTTGTTTGTTATTGAATCAAAAAGTGACTTTTTCACTTTTTCATAAAGTGCAAGTTTACTTTTTGATTAAATAAGCAATAAAGAACACGGAAAAACTCTGGTAAAATACTGTTACGAGTAAATAGAAAGTAACATATTATAAATTTCGTAGGATCGTGATCAAAGAGATAAGACAACCGCATACTGAGCCACAAATAACTTCAGAGGACTATTGTATTACGAAGTTTTGTAAGAAATTTGTATGATGTCCGTAGAATATTTCATTACTATATAAAAAAAAAACTATCTAATGTCGCCATATTTGATAGCTACAAGACTTTTACACGTTCCCTTGTACAAAAGATTTAAAAATACCGATATAATTATAAAAATTGATGTAGGTACCATAATAATATTGTAGCATCTATAAGCGGCACGATAGTGCGAGAGACTATAATTAACTTTAAATATTATAATGAATTTGTACATCGTGTAACATACTTGAAATTCACGGTATCGCCGACGCAGTAATGTTGGGGTCTCACGCTTAAATTTTAGTCTAAATTACGCCAATTCATATGCAAATTACTTCTAGACGCAGTAGAATTTCCTTCACAAGCTTACTGCTTCCTTCGATCGTGTTCCGTTGACTAGAAACTTACAATCGTATCTACACCGAGTCTCTACAATATATGTTGTGTACATATTCGTATATGCAGGGACTATGAAACACCAGGTGCACATCTATGCATACCTCTTTCATCTCTTCTACATTCATCAACTTCTTCATGTATGCTCGTGAGTTTCGTTTTTTTCCAAACATTGGACATTTCGGTCGATCGACGTGTGTGCGTTTAGAGCGGCTCCTGTCGACATCTCCACTCACTCTTACTCAATACACGTCTCTTCAAAACCCGGGTGGTCGTATACGACCGCGAAATGTATGGGAAAACGTATATAACGGGTTCTGACTGCTCAAGTCATCCGCTCTTTCCAAACGTCCTAGTCTCTACTCTATTAAATTTTTGTCTCATTTATACTATGTATATTTATATTTTGAAATCATTACTACATTGTGCCAACTTATTGGCTAATTTATTCCTGCCCGTGGCTTTACGCCTGAGCAATTCCATAAGTTGCTAAAATAACACGTAGCTAATAATATTATATATACAATGTATTCCAAGTTAGTAATTACTTTTGTGTCAAGTTTTATCTAATATTGCTGAAATCTCATAGGAAGGGTAAATTATGCCTTCCGACCTTGTGTAAAAAAAAACTTAACTGTTTCCACCTTTCGAGGGTAATGTCATTATTCATGCGTGTATTTATCTTTGTTTTCTTTCCTGGTAACGGCCACTTCATGTCCGAATTTCGTGTTCATAATGTCAGTTTTCCGATTATATATCGTGAGTCAGGCCTACACTCTCTCTTTACGTAGTACTATCAATATATAATAAGTACAAAATTATCCAGAAAGTCAAGATAGTAATATATATATTTTATATATATGTATATCACACATTGACTATATTTTTATCAACAATATTATTGATAACATCTAAGCCCTGTAGTGAAGTGCTAATAATGACTAAGTACGATAACAGCAAAGGTTGATTCCCGCACAAAACAAACATTTATGGCCATGAATAAATTTGTTTATCTTGGTCTAAATATTTATTAGTGTAATACGTACGTACGTGTTCATATAAAAAAGTATATTCGTAATTTTTCTGGTATACTTATCTACATGTATAGTACAAGCTTTAATTATTGGGTTCAGGTAACGCTGTGTAATTTGTTCGGAAATATTAATGATTATTATAGTACATTTCTGTCTGAAAAGTATATTTATATACGTATTTTATTGATTCTAGCAATAAACTCTTAAATTATTAAATGCATATAGTGCAGAATTCTTAAGTTACATCAATTTTAACCACCATTAAATGAAAACCAACATATTAATACTAATAAAATATATGGATACCAAATCTACTTATCTAGAATTGAAATCATTCGTCGCGTAGGATCCCACAAGATCCTCGCCGTAGGGTTGTACTGATTTTCGCATAACTGAATCTAGCAGTACATTTTTATAATATCATAACACGTTATTTACTTTAAGTATGCTATAAAATCGTTGTTAGTTATTTTATAGCTGTAATTGCATTTATGACTGATTAAATCGTTAATCATTTAATCAAACATTGGTCATAAATGACTGAAAGGTACGTAATGACATAAAGTTTATATCATCAGAATTTTTTGATAAAAAAGTGTTTTTCTTTCTGTTTTAATGACTAATAGAAAATTTGCAAACACAGGCCCTAAATTATTTAGGTCTGGCCCTAGATTATGTAGGCCAGGCCCTTGATTACGTATAAATAGAAATTTTTGAACAAATCATACAATGCCATCTAGTCGCTAACTAGATGAACCTGATGGAGTGGTTATCAATGCTACTGTAACATCAAGACGTTTTTTCAAGGCCAAGTGGGTTCAATTCCCATCCAGGACAAATATTTGTGTGCATGAACATATGTGTTTGGTTTCTCTCTTCTCTCTGTTTGTGTGTTTTTAGTGAGGAAAGACGCATCAAAGCAGCCCGTCTGGGGCAGTACCTCCATGGCAGAGAACCGTAGTCAAACAATAAATCCCTGAAGGGTTATTGTGTTTTTGCGAAGAGTGAGGTTACCTCCTAAGAAAAGAGCAATGAATGTTAAAGAAGCGAGTGAGGTATGTAAGGATCGAGTCGCGTGGCGCTCGGTTCTCTCTGCCTACCCCGTAAGAGATTTGGCGTGAAGTTATAGATAGATAGATAGATAAACATACGTAAATACATTTCGTTTCGTAAATGCATGTTTATCATATTACTTTAAACAAGCAATTCTTGCATATATATATATATATATATATATATATATATATAAATATATTTTATATATCTCGGAAACGGCTCAAACGATTTTGTTCAAATTTTTTATTAAAATAAAGTTTTGCTTTTCGAAGTTACCTTACTCAGGTGTCTTTCCTAAAAAACACAATCTTACACAAAAGACTTAAAAACGTCGAGCGAAGGTCGGTCGCCCAGATACTAATAGATAGAAAACACCCAGCCCAAGACAAACATAATTAAGTATTCGCACACTAATGTTTGTCCAATGTGAGAAATGTACCCACGAACCTTAGTAAAATACACATTGCTAACCTCTTTCGACTACTGCGTTTTGAGTAGATATTTTGAAAGCAAAAGAAAGAATAAAAAATAAAATATTTATTTTGCTATTAGACCTCCGCGGGTACTTAGACAGGTCTTATTGAATTCATTTCATTTTTGAAGTACAATTTTATTGGGGGTTATTCTATTCTCTTAGTTATTATATTTATATCTTAGTCCACTAGCATTTCGTAAATGACCATTGGCGAAGAAGAAATGTCGACAGAAACTCATCAATATAGGCTTTCTTTCTTTCTCTTTTCAAATCGTCAATTTGACATAACAATAAAATATTATTACGTCCATATTACGTCAGCATAAATTGGTTGGATACGATCATACTATTGCCTCGAAGAGAAGACAGGAGTCCTTCATGACTGTCTATTCGGCTAAAACCACGTTTGGATCAAAACAATTTTACAACATATCCGTATATTTGCATAAGATAGTAAAAAGGAAACTGAACATCTATAATAAAACTTTGTATTCTTGTAAACTTATCTTATCATCCTGGCTAAAAAGTTACTCCATAAGAAAGGATTTTTGGAATAACCACCACCTTAACTCGTAACCTTAAGCGGTTTGTACTATTTTTTACACATTGTTATACAACGGCACGACAGAGTGCACCTCATCGAATCAATTAACCACTTTACTGCTTTAAGTCCACCCTAACTCGCCAAAATTAAGCGTTTTAGCGCCTAAATATCTGAGCGATTCGAGACTACTGATAAATGGGAGGACATTTTAACCAATAAGTTAATAAGTGACGCGATGTAGATCCCTAAATTAGCCAATAAGAGCTGGGCGTTCCACTTAACTTAGCTTACTTAGCGGTGTATGCATTTATTATGCAAACTCGTGTCATCGGGTCTCTTACATGGTTATAAGTAGCCTCACGTACTTGAAGTTGCATTTTAGTCATAGGAATGGCAATGCACGAGCTGTTTGCAAGGGTTGACACTTTTCATCAGGTGGGTCGTGCGGCTGTTTACCTCCAGACGTTGTAGGAAGTTAATTATGAAACTCAAATTAGCCAATTACGCTTTAAGTTGTTCGACTATTACTATTCAACGAGATAGATGGCCAGATTCAATATTTGTATCTCCAGTACACACGACAATTTGTTACGAGTAACAACCATGCCTATAAACGTAAGCTGTATGAAGAAACATATAGGTATACTGTAGAGACAAAAAAATAATATGTGTGCCGCAGTTACACAAAATAGCTATAACCCAGCTACTTGTTTTGTCCTGATGAATAAAATGCTGATTATCTTGATAAGTCACAGACCAATCGCAAAAAGTAGGAGACAAATGAATACGTGATTTAAATAAATCATCCAAAGTCATTAAGTGCCTACTGTAGTAGATAATACTTAATTACAGTAATATGTCAAATAAGTACATCGTTGAAAATGAAGTGTTTCAATCGCGGCGGATTAAAATGTAAGTAGTCAAATGATATGATAATAAATTCAGTGACTACAAAAAATTCAATGACAATTTGTGGACCAGGCGAAATCATATGAAATATGATAAATTTATAAATAAATTTCGTCTCACATAGAAAGCGAAATCGAATAAACCTTACATATCCATAATAGTTTTGCCATTACATAGAATAGTAAATATATTAATATACGTTAGAAACAATATGTTTACTAATATTATATGAGTAATATTATATGAGTAAAACATCTATGGAGTCGGTACCAGAAGCGTGCACGTCACGACCCTGCCAGTCCAACACTGTTGACTGCAATTCTGGACTCAAACCGCACAGACGCGCGGATTAGGGCGTCCCCCGGAGGCGACGTGCACCGATCCGATCGTCGGTGCGGTATCAAACGTACGTACGTATAGTCAGTGAAAGTCTTGCGAACGCGAGTCTTTCCGACTCAGATATAGACTAATGTTGGAAAGTTCTGAAAGAAAGTATAGTGTACAGTGCGCAAGAAGAATGTGGATGCGCAAAGAGACGTAGAACACTGAGAGGAGATACCTGGTGGGATGCGTAGGTTGAATCCTCGGTGGAAATAAAGTGGAAAGCGTGGCTGGATTACGTATCATCTTTGCGTCAGAGTAATGATATAAAAGAAATGAAGAAAGAAGTATACCGTCGATGCAAGAATGACACCAAAGCTTTAGTGAAAGAGAAGCATGAAAGACTGCTTATGAATGAGGAAGAGAGGCTGACGAAGAACTTCGCGGCAAATACCTAACTCTTCTGGAGAGAGGTAAAAAAGTCTCGAAGTGGTTCGTCGGCATCCGGAATGGAGAAAATAAAATGTGAAGCTGGTGGCATTCTCGCTAACACTCAGGAAGTGTTTGAACGGTGGAGTGAATATTTTAGAGAAATGTATGATTATGTCCAAGACACTGGCACTGTGA
Organism: Pyralis farinalis; assembly: GCA_947507595.1. Classification (NCBI taxonomy): domain Eukaryota; kingdom Metazoa; phylum Arthropoda; class Insecta; order Lepidoptera; family Pyralidae; genus Pyralis; species Pyralis farinalis. The sequence continues at coordinate 8,053,085 of OX382274.1, forward strand.
ATGAGTCTGTGATTGACTAGGCAGTACCAGCGTATCATGAAGACATCATCATGAATGAGATTGAATGGTCGATATGAAGTTTGAAACATGGAAAGTCAGCGACAATCGATATGGTAACAGCTGAGATGATGAAGCTAGGTGGTACCGACGTTAGGGACACCTTCTGGTTTTTGAGCAGATTATGCTGGAAAACCGGAAGCTTCCTGAGCGATTGGAGACGCGCAGTCATTGTGGCCTCGTATAAAGGCAAGGGCTCATGTATGGACTGCGCCAACTATAGGGCCATCAGTTTGGTAAGCTTAGCAGCTAAAGTGTATGGAAAAATCATTGAAAGGAGAAATTCTGTGGTTTTGTGGACCCTGAGAAAGGATTTAATAGGGTCGTGCGAAAGAATCTCTGGAACATTTTGCCCACATTTGGGGTTGACGGTGATCTGCTCCGTGCTGTTCAATCCCCTTATGAGGATTGTACAGCATGTGCGCGGGTGGACGGTAGTTTGTCGCCCTGGTTTGATGTCAATATTGATGTCAAAGACGGATGCGTGCTGTCGGCTGGGCTATTCATCGTGTATCTGGACAGTTGTCTTCAGAGAATAAGAAATATGAATGTGGGAATACAAATGAGTGACTTAGTGGTCAACTGTTTCCTTTATGCAGACGACGCAGTATGAATAGCAGAATAACCATCCGAACTGCAAACACTAGTTACAACAATGAAAGATTATTGTATGAAGAAAGGCTTACAATTGTATGCGAAGAAAACCAAGATGATGGTATTTGAAAGAGACAACCAAATCGAACACTAGAATTAAGGTTGATGATATAGTGTTGGAGCAAGTGAATGAGATTTTATATCTTGGAAGCGCTTTTAGCAGCAATGGAAGGTACACCGCTGATCTGGAGAGGCAAATGAGTGCAGGAAGAGAAGAGAGTGTCGGTGTTAAGATAAGAAAAGGCATGCTCCGTTGGTTCGGACATATAGAAAGAATGCAGAACGAAAGAATGACGAAACAGATATGTGACGCGGGGAAAAATGCGTTACACACACCACCGGTGCCTGGGTGGCCTCCGGTGGTAGTATGAGACTCCCCGTTGGCTGGACATCTATAATCTAGGGGCCATCCCGACAAATTGGGACAGCCCCTCTGGCGGCGGGACCACTATGGGGCCAGGTTCCCATACTGACCCCTGGTCCCACATGTTAGGGAGGCGGCAATAGCTACGCGTAGCGTTTCCGCCGTACTCCCGTCCGCCGTCTCCGGAGCGGGACATCTTCGGGATCATCTTCCCTTTCCCGCTCCGAGGCCTCCTTCTAGGACATGACAATCTCGCAGAAGGAAGCCATTGCCTCCTAGGACCTGTCACTGTCAAGCATGGAGCGGAATACGCTAGGTAGTGAAAGGTCCGCGTCTTCCAGCACGGACACCAGATCGCGGTGCCGCCGAGACCACATGGAACACTGTTCCAGAATGTGCTGGACAGTGTTCTCGGCCGCGCTACACTCGTGGCAGCCCGGCTCATCCTCTCTTCCGGCCACCCTCTGCAGGTACTTACCGAAGCATCCATGTCCGGTGAGCACCTGCACCATTCGGAAGGTGAGAAGTTTGCGCTTGTGGCGCATCCAGCGTGTTAGGACCGGGCGCAACGCCTCCACGGTACGTACACCGTACCATGTTGCGCCAGGTCCCCCTCCTACCTCCGAACCATCTCCTCGTGCCTTCGCTGGTGAATCCGCTTATTGCTTCCGCCGTGGGATGCCCACCGAGTCCCCTTCTCTCTGTAACGAAGTTATATACCTCGGAGATCACGTTCGCCATCAATTCCCACGGCGGATCACCCGCGAGGGCAGTGGCCACCGTAAAACTGACGGTACGGTACCCCCGTATCGCCCTCTGTGCAATAACTCTCTACGCTCTGCTCAAAGACCGATACTATCCTACCATGACAAAACTGTTCGTGTTTTATCAGAAGGTTAGCCAGGAGTCACAGGAACCAGCGAGCGTGCATGAAAAGAGCTATGAATGTTAGAGAAGCGAGTGAAGTATATAAGGACCGCGTCTTATGGCGCTCGTTTATCTGTGCCTACCCCGTAAGGGACCTGGCGTGAAGATATACATACATATACGTATTTTTCTTGTATTGTATTATTTGGTGACACAGTAGCAATTCACAATCGGTGAAAATTTCTACGTATTACGTTTCAAATCCAATAGTAAAAATAATAATAGAAGACTCAATATTATTGAACAATATTTATTATTAGTTGAAGGGGAGGTTTCCTTAATTGTTTAATCTCATACTTCTTATCTCTTAACTTTATTGGTGCCATAGAAATCGAAATATAAACAAGAAACATAGCAAAATTTTGCTTCCTAGTCAGTCTGTCTGCGAGTAAACCAGATAAGACATACAGACGGATTGATAGGCAGACAGATATATGTCGAAACTATATGCGATCCTTGTTACAATGGAACCCTAAAAACGAGACATACTCTAGTAATCCTGTAAATATTCAAATTTATTCGGTTTGTTTTTAACATAATAGCGTCTCCCATAATAGCATACTTTTATCGATATCGATGATGTGCCCATCATTATTTATCTGCAAGGGGACTCGTAGATCCGATTTTAACTAAATTGAGTTTTATAAGATTTCTGCTACCTTCGGCTGAAATAAGACTTTAGAATTCCAAATTCAAATGCTACATTATGATAGTGTTGTTTAAAGATATGATTTACCTTAGTTTTATAATACTATTATATGATATTATCCACAATTATCATGAATATTATCTACATACAAAGAATAATTAATGTAGTAAAATTACAGCAAAAACAATAATGAATTACATTTATATTAAAAAAAATCAATTGACATATTATGTAATATCACTTGAAAATCGATTGGCCGCTTGAGATCGTATTTACAAGATTTTTTATGAGATTTTTTTTGTGAAATTTAACATCCTAATCTAAATTTTTATTAAATTTTTGACTATATTAATGATAAAAATGCCTGGGATTGAGTCGATCCAATTATAATGTAATTAATAAATTATGTAAATTTGTTTGGATACCATAAGAGGGATGCCTGAGTTTTTTGGCAGTATTTTTATCAGTGCTCACCTAGTCATGAACTGCACGGTAGGGAAAAAAATGTGACGATTCCAAACAAATGTAGCCATTTTTACGGAATAAAAAGATTTTGACTTTGACTTTGACCATTCTTACGCTCCTAGACTTCAGCAATGCGTTTAATTCTGTCGATTTTGATATACTCCTAGGCATGCTATGTTCCTTTAACATATCTCCAATCGCCATTGACTGGTTTCGTTCTTACCTGTATGGGCGCAGGCAACGTATTCGCATCGAGGATACTTTTAACGAGCTCGGTGGCGCAGTGGTGAAACGCGCTGTTACGCTACTTTGACACCGACGCTCGTGGGTTCGATTCCCACACAGTACAAACATTTGTGTGCATGAATTGTATTGGTCTGGATATTTTCTATGTATAATAATAAGTATGTAAAAAAAAATGTATTTATGTATGTTTATCAGTTGCCTAGTACTCATAACACAAACTTCGCTTACTTTGGGGCTAGGTGGCGCTGTGTAATTTGTCCGACAATATTTATTTATTTATTTATTTCTCGGCTTGGTGTAGTACGTCTGCCGGCGTGCCTTAGGGTGGCGTGTTATCTCCTCTTCTATTTTCTGTGCTCAACTTCGCTCTTCCTACCATTTTTACGCCGATGACCTTCAACTTTATTGTCAAACTCACATCAATGATCTCGCCTCTGGTATCGATATCATAAATTGAGACCTAATAAAAATTTCTACTTGGAGTAAATTGCATGGGCTTACAGTTAATCCAGAAGTGAAGCTATTATTATTGGTAGTCCTCGGTTTATCTCCAACATAAATTGGTGTAATTTGATGTCATTATCTTCGATGGAGTCCAAATTCAGCTAACTGAACAAGTCAAAAACCTTGGTGTATATTTTGACTGTATCTTATCTTGGAGTCCTCAGATGGCCGAGGTCAGCAGGAAGATATTTGCAGCCGCTAGTTCTCTTCGACGACTTCGAAATTTCCTTCTCGTAAATACAAAAACTGTATTAGCACAGTCCTTACTCCTTCCTGTCCTAGATTATGCAGACTCCTGCTATCTAGATCTCACTAAACAGCAGCTTAATAAACTTGAACGTCTTCAAAACTTGTGTATTTGTTTCATTTATGGCCTTCGTAAGTATGACCACGTTTCTGAATTCCGTACGCAACTCAAGTGGCTTCCCATCCATTATCGCAGAAACCTGCATATACTTTCTCTCTTATACTCCATACTATTCAATGATTCTACGCCTTCATATCTCAAAGAATGTTTTTCCTTCCATAGGGGCATCCATAGTGAGGGTCCCTCACGACGTGACCTTTTCTATTTCATCTGAAAACACCCTCTCACTTCACAAACTTTTATTCTAATTTCTTTTCTGTTCAAGCAAGTCTGTGGAATGACTTACCTCTTACCATCAGGCAGTCAAACACTGACGAATTTTAAAGAACTCGTCAAAAGCACTACCTTTCAATTTAACCTTTTGAACTTATATATGCTTCAATTCTGTTCAGTCTTTCTTTTGTTGTCGCACATAACTGCATACTTTTGTATTGCATCTATATTCTTAACATAAATTGTGTAATTGTATAAGGTTCTTTTACTTTATGTCATTATGCGCCACCTACCTTTATGTTAATTCTCCTTTAAGTTAAGGTTGCCTGGAAGAAATTGCATTAGCGATAAGGCCGCCTATTTTACTTTCTTATATAGACTATGTATATTTGTATGTTTTATTGGTGCAATAAAGAGCTTTGTATTGTATTGTAATGTAAATCGCCATTATCACTTCCGTTCAGAAATTCAACAGTGTTACAGACTGTATATTTCTTTCTTCTTCTCTTTCATACCATCGCTCTGATGCAGGGGTGATACGTAATCCAGCCACGCTTACCGCTTTTTTTCCAAGCAGGATTCAACCTCCGCATCTTATATCCTCTCAGTATTCTACGTCTCTTTGCACATCCACATGCTTCTTTCGCATGGACAGTGCGAAAGAAGCATGTGGATGCGCAACAAGATGTCGTCTACATCTGAGTCGGAAACACTCGCGTTCGCAAGTCTTTCACTGACTATACGTATGTACATATGTACTCCTTACACTTTCATCTTCCAATTTTTCACTTCTTATTCTTCCATGATTTCCGAAAGGAATACGCACTTGCCAGTGCTTCCACTTCTTGAAAGGCCCACAAACCGGCTTATCACCGTGAAACCGGCCATGTTTGCCCTTGGCGGATATCTTTGCCCTAAAACAAAAAGTAACGAAAATCATTCATTGCAAATTAATTTACAAAATTGGCAATATTTTTAAATCTATAGAGTAAATTTAAGAATATTTCTGGCAACACTAAATGTTCGAGGGGTTGCTAAGTTCATCCAGTTACCGGCGAGACGCATCTAAAGAAGGTCTAGTGTGAAGTGGTGCCAAATTTTCTTTTTACGATTTTTTACATTTCTGGCGTACTACACCTCACAGGTAAGTTTCTTCCTCATTAGAGTAATAATAAATACCAGGCTTCATTTCTGCGTCACTTTTATGCATTTAAACGGTGCAGTCTTCAAGATAATGAAGTGGGCAATCATTCCCGAACTTTCGAGAATATAGTGGCGACAACATTGCCCACTATTAAAATAGTGTTAGGGTTGGCACGCATTTAAAATTATTTTCTTATTACTTTTTCTGTCTTGAAAGAAGTTTTCACTGGGTGTTTATGATTTTATGTTTATTAAAAAATGGTTTACCCTGTTTTAGGTTAATTAAATTTAGTCTGTTATTTATTTATTTTTCAGTAGTTGAACAATATTTTTTCTAGAAGATCAACAAAAATTTAAGTTGCTACATAAATAAATGAATTTGTGTCTCTTAATCTTATTTTTTTTTATCAATAACTATATTTTTATTTGTTTGTTTGCAGAATGGGAAAACAAAAAAAAAGAAGAAACCGTAGAGTTCTAGGGTCTAGGCCTTATAAAAATTACACAGACGAGATGTTGAAGCTCGCGGTAGAAAATGTTAAAAAAAAAAGAATGTCTTCGAGATCAGCTGAAAAGACATTTGGCATACCGCGACGCACCATCCTAAATAAAGTGAAAGAATGCCATTGTAAAAATATTGGGACTCCCACAAGACTGTCTGTTGAAGAGGAAAAAAGCATTGTTCAAGCATTGATTGCGGCCGGTGAATATGGTTCCCCATTAACAAAACTTGATTTGCGATTAACTGTGTTTGAATATTTAAAAAAAAATAATCGTGAACACTTATTTCATGGTAAACTACCTGGCAAAGACTGGGTTACAAGTTTCCTTGACCGACATGCTGATGAACTTTCGGTTAGAAGCACGCAAAACATAAAAACAGCGCGTGCTCAAAAAAGTGCTAAAGATTTCTTGGAATATTTTCAAAACTTAGAAGAAACTTTAAGAGGCATCCCTCCATCTAATATCTTAAATCTAGACGAAACCAATCTAAGTGATGACCCAGGTTCATCTAAATGTATATTTCGTAGGGGTGTGAAATATCCAGAACGAGTTCTTAATTCTTCAAAAGGTGCCATTTCACTGATGTTTTCTGCAGCTGCAAACGGTATTAGTCTATCTCCGTATGTGGTGTATAAGGCAGATAATATATATTCGGAATGGATTCAAGGTGGTCCTCGTGGCACAAGATACAACCGAACGCCTTCTGGATGGTTTGATTCAACTGTCTTCGAAGATTATTTCAAAACAGTTGTATTAACATGGGCGGAAGATTTGGCCGGAAAGAAAGTGGTTATATGTGATAATTTATCCAGTCACCTAAGTTTGGATGTCATTAAGCTGTGTCAGGATAGCAATATTTTGTTTGTTTTTATTCCACCTAGTTCCACACATATTACACAGCCTTTAGATGTGGCTTTTTTTGCACCACTCAAAAAGGCTTGGCGTAAGATCTTACTACAGTACAAAATGGAGAACCCGAGTCAAACGGCGCTGAACAAAAACCATTTCCCAAAGTTGCTTATGCAATTGATCAAAGCAATTGAACTGAGCGAGGTGAAAAACATAAAAAGTGGCTTCAGAGCTACTGGAATATACCCTTTTAACCCCCGGGAAGTTTTGAAAAAGATTCCAGAATGTGCGGAAGAAATAGGCAGTAGTTATAATATTGATAGCACTTTATTAGAATATTTAAAAAAGAATAGACAGCCAAAACCTTTGACAACACAAAGGAATAAAAAAGTCGTGGTTGAACCCGGCAAATCGGTGACGGTTGAAGATTTCCAAAACCAGATTAAGCGCAGCGAAAAACGTCCTACAAAAGAAAAATCTACTTCAGCAACGGGCATCGCTGCTGTTAAAAGAAGTAAATCTAAAAAGTCACACATTACATCTTTAGTGGCAAATTTCAGCGAAAATGGCAAGGTTTCTGATAGTCTAGAATATGGCTTGGACATCTCTGAAAATTTCTCGTGCGAAGACATAAATATTATCCCTAAAAATTTTGATATAGAGGATATAATAGGGAGTTTTGAAGAATGCGATGCAAACACACTTGAAACAGAAACTAAAATTCTAACTACTTCTACTAAAATGAATATATTAGATGAGAGAGATGGCACTTTTCGATCAAAAATTATGCCTGAGTCATATAATGTAAATGCTTCAAGTAGTGTCATTCGTGAATCTGCTCGAACAAATATAACCTTAATACCAAAGAAACACGAGCTGTGTATAGGAAATACTAAGTCTGAAAAACAAAAACCAAAGATTATTTCCTGTGTTACTATAGCACCGTCAACAAATTGTACTTTAAATATTATTAATCAAGAAGATAGTAATAAAGAGAACAAGATTTTACCTAGAATTGAATATACACAAACACTAAATCAGCACAATGATACTTCTGTTTACATCAAAGATAATAAGCCCAGAAATATATCAACAAAAAGAAAAAATATAAAAAAAACAAATATCTCAAATATGAAACAAATGAAGAAAAAAAATTACAAATACAATAATGTTGGTAAAGAAAAAACTAGAAGAGGATTTAAAGGGAAATGTCAGAAGAAAAGTTTAAAACAAGGAGACAGTGAATCAAGCAACAGTGAAGTTAATATGAGTATTCATAGCGATTCTGATATATGTGAGATTGTTTCTGATCAAGATGATATATGTTTTCCCTTTCGAGTTAATGATTCCAAATTACATATGGACAGTAAAGACAAAAAAATACTTCGAAAGATTGATACTACCACAGAAATAGATTCTACGGAAGAAGCTGGGCCCTCAATTTGTTTAAGTTTCGATGAAATTTCCGTAGACTGCAATATAGGGGAATATGTTTTAGTCAGATACTTTTTTACAAAGAAAGTGGAATATTATGTGGGAATCATTTCAGAGAAGCCAAGAAACGGCAAGGTAAAAATATCTTTTTTAAGAAAAGTTGGTAAAAATGACAACATAAAGTTTATTAAAAAAAAGTCACAAGATGTTGAATTGATAGATTGTAAGAATATTATCAAGACTGTTAATTTACTTGCAATGAATGAAGATGAAACTGATTTCGTTCTTGCTGATGATGACGATTACGTTTATTTTGATTATTAATAATTACCTATAAGCAAATTCCATATTCTTTGTTACAAGTGTTGTTTATTTTATTAAATATTTCATTTTTAGTGCATAAACCAGTTTATAATGGGTATTGTTTGAACTGTTTTACCTTTTATAGTTCCTTTATTATCAAGACTTTTCCAACAAATTTTTCAATTAAAAACTTTATAAAACAATACATTATTATTTATTACCTACATGATGTGGATGTCAACCCTGATCCAACTTTTTATGATGTATACAAAATAAGCTGGTGTGGAGTATAACATTGCCCACTTCTAGAAAATAAAAAAAAGTTACGTTTTCGACATAAGCGTCAGTAAGTATGGCAACTTTATACTATTTACTATATCCTACCTTATTTCTGAATCGTTAGAGTTGATAGTTTCAGAGAAAATAAGGCTGAGCAAAGTTGGACGGATGTGAGTAAAATTTTGCCCGGCTCTTTAATCGCGATTTGCTTCGAATCTGTTAAACTCAGGGATGCCATATTTTCTTACCTAAAGCATTTAATAGTAATAGATCTAATGGCAAACTAAGCTACGCGGTTCAATACATATTTTTTGAAAAATCAAAAAAATAAGCAAAAATGTGGGCAATGATGGCCGGTTCCACGTGGTCTGTTTCAAGAGTGGGACCTCTAAAGCCTCTTGTATCCATTAACGACTTTCGGATATGTCCATCTATCAAAATCAAATCAGTCACACTTTTCTATTCATTCCGTCTCCATGTGTACGTGTGAATATCCTTCTGACGGAAGAACGTGTTCGACACAAGGAGATTTAGTTCCAAACATACATCTAAAAGTAACTTGCAAGCACCGTTCACCTTTTATCTCCGTATGGACCAAGCACAGTCTCATAACTGCTGCGCTTGGTCCCAACCCATCTATTTAAATCTCCACACATAATTATCCGTTCATTCACATCAGCCAAATCCACATCACCCCTCTCTCAAAACTTATCAAGCTCCTGGGGACTAGTAGAGCTTACAAGAGCATATGCTGCAACCAAAAAGACTAGCGCAATCCCCAGTTTTATATTTACCCAGAGAAGTCTTTGGCCTACTAGATCGATTCACACCAGCGTCCAAGCGAGATGAAAGCACGAAACTTACGCCAGCACCAGCATGATCGTCCTGGTTCACCCCGGACCACAGGGTCATCATGCCACCGGGCAGATCTTCGGTATCGCTTCCATTTCGCTTGGTCTGTGACACACATAAAGCACCCAAGGGATCAAGGTATCTCTCGTTCATTATATCTATCAACTCATTAACCATATCGTGTTATCCACCTCCCACATAATATGTGCCTATACGACACTCAGCTCTCCTCGTCCCGCCGGGTTGCATGATGGGTGGTGGCTCCACCGCCGCATGCAGTTGGTCTCGCACCGACTAGGATGGATCGGTGCGCGTCGCCTCCGGGGGACGCCCTTATCCGCGCGCTTGTGCGGTTTCCGTCCAGTTTTGCAGTCCAGAGTATTGGACTGGCAAGTTCGCGGCGTGCACGCTTCTGGTACCGACCCCAAAATTAGATCATATTGTATCTTATTAATTTTTCATAGTTTTAATGTCTCGTTTTTAATCTGTGGTGGGCATGCGGATTCTGTTCCAAATGGCGGACGATCGCAGCAGCCGAGGCAGAGACTACTGGAGCAGCCATGGCAGCGTCGGCATGTAGCACGTACTAACAGTAGTGGGTGGGTGCCGGCCGGCGCTAGGCCGCATGAACTAATTGGTGGCGGAAGCACAAAAAGCAGGTTAGATCAAATTGCATGTAAATTTGACTTTCGCAAAATAACGCCTGAATCTATTAACTATAAAAAAAATATTACATGTGTGAGGAGAGCGCGATACCCACAACTGTACTAGAATGATCATCCCGGTTTAGCATCAAACGACAGAAGCATCATGCTAGTCGGAAGATCATCGGTGTCACTTCTTTTTTGTTTAGATTCTGGTTCACATAACTTCTAAACTCATTCATTATGTCTATAAGGTCATTTATGTTATCTTTCAGTTCTTTTCACTCTATTATATTTGACGCGCTTAACTATCCTCGATCCCTCAGACTGAGCACAGCATGATAGGTGACGGCCTGCATGCATTATTTTTCTATCTATATCTTCTGTGACGCAAAGTCCCTTGCTGGATTGATAGGGAGAATGAACACCATATGCCTTCTTCCTTACACATCTTATTCGCTTTTCCTCCTGACACCACCTTCTTATAATACACGACCTGATTGGTCATAGCAGATAAGTCTTGGCCATGGTTGACTCCCATATCCTCATACTTTCGCGATATATATCTGTTTCGACATTCTTTCCTCTAGTATTCTTTCTACATGTTCGAATCAACGGAGCATGCGTCTTCTTATTCTATGACTGACACACCACTACTCTCTTTCTTACATCTTCATTGCGAACTCGATCTACAAGAGTTACGCCCCAGATTTTGCGCAACGGTCGCAACTCAACTGCACTTATTCTACTTTAAGCATCCTCCCTGCCAACCATAGCTCTCGCTTCTATAAATTAGTGTTGAGATCAGCACTGCGTTGTATATAGCGAGCTGTGCGTTCTAGTTCAAGTTTATACTAAACCAAGAGGTTTTCCATATGCTTCATTCATATTATTCCCTACTCTCAGTCACTTTTCCACATCAGAGGTGTACCTTCCGTCACTGATGAATATGCATCCGAGATATACAACCTCATTCACTTATCAACGTCTCATCAACAACTAATAATTCTGCATTCGTTCTTGTATTTCTCTTTCAAATACTAATATCACTGTTTTTAGGGTTCCGTACCCAAAGGGTAAAACGGAACCCTATTACTGAGGCTCCGCTGTCCGTCCGCCCGTCCGTCCGTCTGTCACCAGGCTGTAACTCATGAACGGTGATAGTTAGACAGTTGAAATTTTCACAGATGATGTATTTCTGTTGCCGCTATAACAACAAATACTAAAAAATAGAATAAAATAAATATTTAAGCGGGCTCCCATACAACAAACGTGATTTTTTTGCCCATTTTTGCTCGATATTGATAACGGCAACAGGTAGACGCTTGAAATATTCACAGAATATTTAGTTATATATTCACTTTAAGAATAAATAATTAAATCAAAATAAAACAAATATTAAAAAATTTTGGGGGGCTCCCATACAACAAACGTGATTTTTTTGCCGTTTTTAGGGTTCCGTACCCAAAGGGTAAAACGGAACCCTATTACTGAGGCTCCGCTGTCCGTCCGTCCGTCCGTCTGTCACCAGGCTATATCTCAGGAACCGTGATAGTTAGACAGTTGAAATTTTCACAGATGATGTATTTCTGTTGCCGCTATAACAGCAAATACTAAAAAATAGAATAAAATAAATATTTATGGGGGCTCCCATACAACAAATGTGATTTTTTTGCTCATTTTTGCTCGATATTGATAAAGGCAACAGGTAGACGCTTGAAATATTCACAGAATATTTAGTTATATATTCACTTTAAGAATAAATAATTAAATTAAAATAAAACAAATATTTAAGGGGGCTCCCATACAACAAACGTGATTTTTTTGCCGTTTTTATAGAAAATGGTACGGAACCCTTTGTGCGCGAGTCCGACTCGCACTTGGCCGATTTTTATAGATAATGGTACCCTTCGTGCGCGAGTCCGACTCGCACTTGGCCGATTTTTTCGCACTTTTTCTTATTTTTCGTCAATCGTCATCAGTTTAAAATTACACGGCATAAAAAAATTAAATTTGTTTTGGAATATGCACATGGAGCTCTGTCTTACAAGTATGATACGACGCCCTTTGAAATATTGGAGGATATTACATGGAATATTTAAAACTATTCCAAATTTCAAATTAAGAGTATTAGTAGTTAATAAAATATGCTATTTATTATAACAAACGGACAAAATTGCACCATATAGGTTCCGTCTTTACCAATTCAGTACTGAAGCCCGAAATGACTGTTTTAGCTTCTAGGTTGAGCTGAACTCTACTAGCATTATCGTGCTGCCTAATACATTAGGTTCGATTCGCTGCCTAAGCCTAAGATTTGGCGAAGATACTGGCTTTGATATGGATTGGTTGCTGTAATAGCATAAATTAATAATTAATAGCATTAGTAGTTAATAAAATATGCTATTATAACAAATGGACAAAATTGCACCATATAGGTTCGGTCTTTACCAATTCAATACTGAACCCCGAAATGACTGTTTTAGCTTCTAGGTTGAGCTGAATTCTCCTAGCGTTATCTTGCTGCCTAAGCTTAAGATTTGGCGAAGATACTGACTTTGATATGGATTGATTGCTGTAACAGATTAGGTTACATGACTTTCGAATATAATTTATTGGATGTGCTTGTTTCCTTACGATATTTTCACGATTTACCGCGAAAATGATAATTACAAATATTTTTTAATGTATGTATATATATCTTCACGCCAGGTCCCATGCGGGGTAGACAGACAGAACCGAAATTAATTTATTAAATTAGTTTTTAATGAAATACATTAACAGACCATGATTCAAACCAGGACCATTCGTTTATAATCTTTCTCCACTAGGCTTTCACTACTTCTACTTCAGCTTTTTTTATACTACGTCGGGAGGCATACAAGCATACGGCCCACCTGATGTTAAGCGGGTACCGTAGCCTATAAACGCTTGCGATATATTAAGTATCACTCGCGCGATGCCTCCTCTGCTGCTTACACAGCAACTCCTTGGGAGCTTACTGGTGACCTCACTTACAAGCAGAAACACAACCCTCTAGGGAGTTGTTATTTGGCTGCGGTTTTCTGTGAGGTGGAGGCACTTCCCCAGACGGGCTGCTTTGATGCGCCCTACGTCTCCTAAAACAAGATAAACGCACATGTTCATGCACATAAATGTTTGCCTTGTGTGGGAATCGAACCCACGAGCATTGGTGTCAAAGTCGCGTCATTCACGACTGAGCACCGAGCTCGTCGAAAATAACTATTTCGAAAAAAAAATATGCACAATTTATACGCAAATATTTATTGATAGGTTAGATGGAATATCGGCAAAATGGACCCTACTACCTATTCATTATACTAAGAGGTATATAATAATGATGGCACTTTTTTCCATCAAAACATCGACAGGTATTGATTGTCATACTTACAAAATCCTGCCTTTGTTTTGTAGTCGAGTGAAAACAGTCTGTTTGCGTATAATCCAGGTAATCCAAGTAATCCGGACACAAATAGCCCGCTGGCCGGTTGGTCGGTAGGCAATAATACTAATTGATTTCCATTCAGTGCACCTGTTTCTAATGACTGTAGAATAGGCAATAGAATTACGGGTTGTATTAAGTCTGGATAATGATCTAGTTATCAAAAGGTCTTCGCTTAGTGAGATTCAGCAGTATATTCCTATCTATTGAGAATATATATTACTTTCTAGTGCTCAGGGCTTGCGCCATACAAGCGTTTCAATACTCATACTGTCTATTCATTAGGGGACTATAAGTATTTAGGTATATAAATCCATAAGTTTTACTATAGGTACTCTCTGTTACACTTCCATTTCAACAAATTCTAGGAAATGACCATCGATGAATTTTAAAAAATTCGAATTGTTGACTGCGTTCTCTGAATTTTATTGGGGCATTGCCAAATTAATAAACCAGTTATCAAGAAGCTCTAGTAAAGAAGTGGATATGCACTATCTGTGTGCAAAAGGTGCTTGTTGGACAGATAGAGAAAGAAGTCGATTTAACTACACACTCATAGGCATCGACGTGCACACGCATGCACACATTTGAGAGCGACAAAAAATATGTATAGAGTAGGAGAGAGAGCTTCAATGTTCTCATTGTTGTCTCTTTGACATATGGCAGTATTTTTTTGTATAATGTTTCCTGCACATCTCTTTCTCTCTCTGCTACCGGTTCCATTTTCTTATGGTATTCTTATGATATTCCAATGCAAGTATAAACCGTGCAGATATACAACCCTTCCTTATGCGCGAGTAAATAATTAAATCAGTAGCCCAAAATGGGGGCCCTTAGAACGTTTAATGTTACAAGACAATGAATTGGTCCATAAAAGTTATCGCTAATCAAAATGTTCTGTTTAGATGCCAAGCTGCATACACGTAGTTAAGTTAGCTTAATTAAACAGGCCCTTACCCTAACGCCTCATTGTTGTGGCTCCCAGCATCATCAAATAAGTACTTAATGTGATATATGTATAGTCTTTTAGAAGGACACACAGTCCTCAAGAATGGAAAACTTGTAAACTGTGCATTAAAACACTATATTGCGGAGATATAAACCAAATCTAGACACTACGAATATCAAAATTATAAGCCTAAAAGTAAATGAATGTACTTTTCAAAAATGACGTTTGTTCTTAAAACCTTGTGCACATTTTTTTTATACTACGTCAGGAGTCATACAAGCATACGGCCCACCTGATGTAAAGCGGCTACCGTAGCCTATTAACGCTTGCGATATATCACGTATCACTCGCGCGATGCCTCCTCTGCTACATACACAGCAACTCCGTGGGAGCTTACTAGTGACCGCACTCACACGCAGGAACACAACAACCCTGTAGGGAGTTGTTACTTGGCTACGGTTTTCTGTGAGGTAGAGGTACTTCCCCAGACGGGCCGCTTTGATGCACTCTACCTCTCTTAAAACATCCCAATCAAGAGAAACAGACATGTTCATGCACACAAATGTTTGCCTTGTGTGGGAATCGACCCCACAAGCGTTAGTGTCAAAGTCGCGTCATTCCCGACGGAGCCCACCGACCTCGTCAAAAACACATGAAATGGATAAAACAGAATAATTAAGTAGGATAGTATCACATTATATACGTAGCACGTGTAATGAGACACTAACCCATTTAATTAATCAATTCTGAAACTGATTATACCTAAACTTATTAAAGTTGATTTTAATCAAATCCTTGTACAAAAACGTAATAGTGAGGATTTAGGTAACTATCGCCTTAACTTTTGTCATATCAAAGTTGTTCGAGAAATATATCCTTAAAAGATTATTAGATTACTGTCAGAAATTTTACATTATCAGCGATGATCAATATTGCTTAAAAAAATTAATTGCTTTGATCAACTATTAATATGAATAACCATAATCATATTACTTCATTGTTTTTCGATGTGTCTAGGGCGTTTGATCTTGTAGACTACGATATCTTACTGAATAAAAAGCGGTTGGCGTCAGAGGATGGGCACTAGAATGGTTTCTTCGTACATGAAGGATAGAATGCAGGAAGTAGTTATTAACCAACAGTATGGAAGCGAAAATAGTATGATATCATCCTATTGTTCTGTTTTACATTTAAATTCTGTGTCACACAGAGAACTGTTGTTTTTATTGTACTACTTTAACGATATCCCTTTAGTTACCACACAAGTGCAAAAGAGGTTAAAAAATAATAAAATTAGAAATTAATTTATTTCTAATTTTATTATTTTTTAATCATAGAATAATAAATAAAATATATATGGAGGAAACTTTGGGTATGGCCGGTGGGGACATAAAACAAACGGTAACGGAACGATTCTTTGGTCGCTTGACAAAAGTTCTGAAAAGTCTTTTGTCGGGTGGCAACAGGGCTCGGGCTTTTAACGGTTGGGTTATGGCCTTGTTAGTTAATTATACAATAGTAAGCATACATTGTATGTCATGTTTGATGAAGCATGTTCACATTTTACTTTACTACAACTTTTTTTTACTATGTTTCTGCAATGAATATGGGTTCTGAGGTTACGTAAATACAACTCTAGAGGTAGCGAAAGAGATAGTTTTGTAGAGCTAACAAGTTACTTGTAGGTTAAAAATAACCTCAAGTGGTTAAAACTGACTTCTTCATGTGGTCAAATTGGTAATAAATTCATTTCACTTTATTTGTAAGGAAATGGTCCTTCTTATTATTTTTTATTTTTTTATACTACGTCTGGAGGCATACAAGCATACGGCCCTCTTGATGTAAAGCGGGTACCGTAGCCTATTAACACTTGTAATATATTAGTATACTCGCGCGATGCCTCCTCTGCTGCTTATACAGTGACTCCTTGGGAGCTTACTGGTGACCTGAACCCACGAGTGTGTTCCTGCGTGTGAGTGAGATCACCAATCTCACACGCAGGAACACAACAACCCTCTAGGGAGTTGATATTAGGCTGCAGTTTTCTGGCTCTCTTCAATTAAATTATATCATTATTAATAATTAAAATATATTGACGGGCTCGGTGGAACAGGGTACGCGCTGTTACATTACTTTTATACCAACGCTCGTGGATTCGATTTCCACACAGCACAAACATTTGTGTGTATGTTTTTATTGGTCTGGGAGTTTTTAAGAGAGGTACGGCGAATTGAAGCAATCCGTCTGGGTAAGTACCTCCACCTTACAGCAAATAGCAGACAAATAAATACTCCCAAGAGGTTTGTTATTTTCCTGCGTGTTAGTAAGTTTACCTTGCTAGGGTTCATAGGCTACGGTAACTGCTTTACACCCGGTGGATCGTATGCAGGTAAGCCTCACAACGGTGTATATAAAAAGAAAAGAACAAAGGACCAATCATGAATAATAATTAATAATGAATTTTCCCTAATGATAAGAGAATATAAAAGAATTGGCGATAAGGCAAATTGCTGGTATGGTCCAGTCTGACATAAGAGCTAAGTGTTGTTTCACGATATAAAATAAAAAAAAACCGGCCAAGTGCGAGTCGGACTCACGCACGAAGGGTTTCGTACCATTTATCTATAAAAACGGCAAAAAAATCACGTTCGTTGTATGGGAGCCCCCCTTAAATATTTGTTTTATCCTATTTTTATAGTATTTATTGTTATAGCGGCAACGGAAATACATCATCCGTGACAATTTCAACTGTCTAACTATCACGGTTCATGAGATACAGCCTGGTGACAGACGGACGGACGGAAGCGGAGTCTCAGTAATAGGGTCCGTTTTATCCTTTGGGTACGGAACCATAAAAATAACCATATCATATCTATAGGTACAATTCACTTTATAGACAATAATATATGTCAATCCTATCAATCAGTTTTATCTGTCTTTACAAATGTGGGTTCGATATATAATAATATACGAAAACTTGATTATATATTTTATTTGTTGACTAGTGACTGAGTTGAGTCAATAAATACCTCGTATTTATTGACTCAATTCAGTCACTAGTATATTCTGTTTCGTCACTGTTATAAATTACGCACGCAAGCTGCATCTGTGTGCGTAGTTGTGGTTCTTCATGTGTCAGTAAACAATAAATAATAATAACATACGTTATTTAAATAAAAAAGAGTGTATATTCAATGATACATTAGATGCGGATTAGAGAACTAATAAAAAATATTTATTTTCCATTCACTTGACTTGTTATACATTTTTTTAATAATTATTTTATTGTATCTTATTCATTTCTCTTTCGTAACATAAGAGAAATGAATAAGATACAATCAAATAATTGTTGTAAACGTAAATGTTTTTAATCTCTTTGTATTTCGGTAATTACCATTTGTGCAGAAAAAATGTCGAAACAAACTTGCCATTATAGGTAGTTTTTTTTTAATTGTCAATTAGATATTACAATCATTTCATGTCAGCATATTGGTAAAATAATGATGACAAATGGTAGAATTAAAGATTATTATGAAAAGTTTTCTGTGCTGAAATATTTTCAGGCGTTTTTGTCAGTTACATATTCATAAATTCAATAATAAGCCTTTTACTTAGGACACTTTTGAAGAGGAAGAGACAGGTTTTAGGCAATTTATTACAAAATTGAGTAGAATTTACAAGAAAAGATCTAACAATATTAGGTAGTCGATGTTCCCGAATACGCAATTTATTTCTACTCCTAAGTTTATTGTTGAAATTTGAAAATGTCTTTGAATTTTTACGGACATACATGATGTTTTCATAAATATATTGGGATGTAACAGTGAGTATATAAGTATATTTTATTTAACAGGTCTCTAAATAATTCTCTGGAGCCCATGTTATAAATGAAGCGAATAGCTCTTTTTTGCAATATAATAATTATCTTTGTGTCAGACGCCGTTCCCCACAACAGTATACCCTATATGACATAATTCTGTGAAAGTATCTGAAATGTAGACTAAGCGCGTAGTAGCCACATCCGTCAATTATTTGATCCTCATAACTGCATATGCAGCGCAGCTGAGCTTACCGGCAACTATTTATGTGGGGCACTGTAATTTGGAGTCTATTGTAAATCCAAGAAACGCAGTATTTTTAACAAATTCTAATTTATATTTCCCAACGATAATTTCTCATAACTACCCACAACAGGATTCGTACCAAGTTCAATTCGTATACGCATATTTTATGCGTACCTGTTTTCTACAATATCGTAAGACATTTAATTTATACAACATCGTCTTTTATAAAATAGTTACTGTAGCCTATAAACACTTGCAATACAAGGAGTATCGCTAATGCATTGGCACTCTTGCTGTTAACATAGCAACTCTACAACTTAATCGCTTTCAAAACGTGGGGCACTCATTCTTTCTAGGGAGAAGCCAGTGACTAGCGCTTCTATATGCATGGATTCTTGTAATGCCTCCCGACGTAGTATAATAAAAAAGTATCCATGAGCTAACGTGACGTCATAAAGCTTCCTGAATTATTTGACTGTATTCTCGAAGCTCTACTTGTTTTACTGTTATTAAATTTCATGATAACGATCCTGGGTGCCCGTGGCCTATTAAAGAAGAATAGTTAGATGTACTCGTATTCATAATTTATTAACAGGTATTTCGTAGAACAAGAGACTGCTTTAATTAAATTCGAATTCAAACCTATTGTGGTTTTAATTCGGAACGCGCCGGACTAGTTGTTATTGAAAAAGGTTTATTTAATTGTAACTGGTTTTAATGGGGTTTGCTTTGTGCAGTAATGTTTTTGTTGGGCTATAAACGTTATTGGTTTTGTGTAAATGACTCAATAATTTATTTGAATAATGCTTGTATTTGTTTAGGAATATTAATTATGAATTCCATTTTGTTGTTTATTAGTAAACATTTCCTTTCCTTTATTAAAATCTTTATTGGTACTAATAGACACCAAGTGATCGACATTAGCTTCATATTAAATTCACTTTTCATACCCCATGGACTAAGGGTCTCGACACCGAATGGGACAAAATCATATTCGGAGCCTAGACCCCTGTATTTGCATGCTTTAGCTTTTTCAGCCACTTCACAAGCCGCACCAGCTCTGTTGTTGGTTCCATATAGATGTGAAGGGGCCAGCGTGTCTTAAAATATCTTAAAATCTTAAATATGTCGGACAAATTACACAGCGCCATCTAGCCCCAAAGTAAGCGGAAGCTTGTGTTATGGGTACTAGACAACTGATAAACATACGTAAATACTTTTTTTTTTTTTTGTAAATACATACTTATTATACATAGAAAATACCCAGACCAAGACAAACAGACATGTTCATGCACACAAATGTTTGTACTGTGTTGGAATCGAACCCACGAGCGTTGGTGTCAAAGTAGCGTAACAGCGTGTTCTACCACTGCGCCACCGAACCCGTCAAATATACTTAGTCTGAACAGGTTGCATCCCAAACCAGCACCCGGCCCATCTTCCATGGAATCAAACTCATACCGTCCGGTCTTCACTTTTCATATTTAGTATACCTTGCCATACTTTTGTGAAAAAGGTATCAAAACATCGGCACAAGTGTATCAAGATACTCGTACCATTCTTGAGAAAGTAGTGAAGCCCCTTAACAACATCATGTTCAATAACCAAGAATGGTCCTTCCAGCAAGACTCGGCGCCGGGTCATAAAGCTCGGTCTACGCAGTCTTGGTTGGAAACGAACGTTTCGGACTTCATCAGAGCTGAAGACTGGCCGTCGACTAGTCTCGATCTTAATCCGCTGGATTATGATTTATGGTCAGTTTTAGAGAGTACGGCTTGCTCTAAACGCCATGATAATTTGGAGTCCCGAAAACAATCCGTGCGATTGGCAGTGAAGAATTTTCCCATGAAAGAGTGCGTGCATCTATTGATAACGGGCCTCAACGTTTAAAGGACTGTATGGCAGCCAATGGAGACCACTTCGAATAAGCTTTTTATATTTCAAATTGTTTTATATTTATGTATTAAACTAATACACTGTAAAAGTAGTAAATGTTATTTGCAATAGAAAAAATATTTTTTCTTTGTTTCAGTTTTTATGGCAAGACTAAGTATATTATATATATATATATATATGTATATATATATATATATATACACACATATACATATTTTTTGACGTGAACACTTTTTTTAATTTGCTTCTATAGTGGAAGGCAATTCAAAAAACTGGTAATAATAAAATCGGGTGATAAAGTTTGGTGTTGTAAATGTATTATTTAGATCCAAAATTAAATTTCATCACTTAATAGCTAAAAAAAGATGGCCGTCACGGGCCGCCCGGCAGATATTCTTAGTGAATATTCAAATATTTAATAAATAAAAATCAAAAACCAATAAAAAATATGGAACAAAATAATGAACAAAGTTTTGTTAATAAATACAATATGTGTGTATGTATGTATATCTTCACGCCAAGTCCCTTACGGGGTAAGCGGAGAAACCCGAGCGCCATAAGACGCTATATAAATACAATATATTTTTCTTATTACACAAATTTTAGTATTAATTCGATTTTACTGCCAAGGAGCATCAATACATATTTCACATTAAAAATCGAAGAATTTGATTTGTTGAGTGAGGACTGTGACGCATCGCGCACGCCGGGAGGGCAAGCGCTGCCATTTTTGAGAACTGCATTATATAATTTCCTTTTATTATAATTTACTTCCGTTTACCCGTTATGAGGTATTCACGTAAAAATCACAACCATGTCCACGATACAGCCACACCCCGTTTCTTCTTTCCGCACCCCTTCTCCTTATGAACTTTAATTATACCAAATCTCAGACTCTTTGGTGCGTACAATGTGACTGAAAAGAGTATACAAAAGTTTTCCTTCACGGTGATGTCTCTGGTGTTGTAACTCCTTCGCATCAGACGGTAGTTTGCTATACAGACATTTGCGATACAGACATACAACGCTAAAGAGGAGGCCTACGAATCGGCAATCACCTTCTGATAAAACACGAATAAATTTGGTCTTTTTAAGTAAGTCTTGGCTACATAGAAGGATGTAGAAGCCGATTAAGGCCAAGACTTACTTACCAACCAAATTTATTCGTGTTTTATCAGAAGGTGATTGCCGATTCGTAGGCCTCCTGACATTAGCTTTCGATAAAACACGGCCAATTGGACATAGTAGGCGAATCTTGGTTTTCTTCGGCTCCTACGTCCTTCCATTTTCGCATAATATGTCCTTTTCGCCAAAAAATATCGATTTCATTGCCAACCTGACTTTTTGGAGTCAAAGCCAATATCACTCGTACGTGATGTACCCTGATATTTAACCTATTTCACTTTCACTTTCCTATATTTCAATCCTTTTTGTTGCAAAACTGAGTAAATTGATGATGTCATTATTGGCGCCATCTCTCCGTGATCTCTTGCATACGTACTTATAAAAAATTACGATGAGTGTCCGGTTTACTAGCATAAATTAGTAGAAAACGTCTCGAAAGTAAAAGTCACCTAATTTGATGATATCAATTTTCGCTGGCTTCTCATTTATCGTATTCAACCGTTCAATCCAACGCGTCCAGAACGTGATCACATGTCTCCAAAATATTCGCTCCACCGTTCTAATACCTGTCCTGTGCGTTTGCAAGAAAGATACAAATTTTAAACCTTCACTGGCCCTTTTCTAAAGCCGACCAATAACTTTCACAACATGTCTGTTAATTTATCTTATCATTGAGATTACTAAGTTGATGCCGCTTCTATATATCTAATCTTCGAGTAACACATTAAAAATATACAATATGAAGATAGAAATTGTTTATTTGCCATTGGGCACTTGCTGGAACTTATATAAATATTACATTGTAAAAATAAAATGTTATTAAATCTTCATAGTCTTTTTTATTTTCATAGTTTAATTTTTTAACGAGCATTTCGATAATAACCACTAGCGGTAAACAAAGATCGAAAGAAAGTTGCCAATATACGTCTTCTTTTAAATCGTCAGTTACATTACATGACCTCTCAAGTAGGCTACTTTATCAATCATACATATATACAAATAACATTGTACTACACTAGAATCATACTATGGTTTCTATCTCAGTAAAAACACATAATTTTATTTTGTATTTTTATTATCTAGTTCTATTACAGAAGTATTAAGCCGCCAATTCTTCTTTGAGAAGATTGCGTAATTTTCTCCCAATAGATACCAAAATTGCGCTTGCACAATCTCTACTCCTTCCTATTCTTGATTATGCCAATTCCTGTTACCTTGACCTCACTGTAGAGCAACTAAATAAACTTGAGCGCCTTCAAAATCTCTGTATTCGGTTTATATTTGGGCTTCGCAAATATGACCATGTCTCCGAATTTCGCACTCAGCTCAAGTGGCTATCTATTATTTTTTGTCATAACTTGTACTTACTATTTTTGCTCTATACTATTTTTTTCAATCCCGCCACTCCCTGTTACCTCAAAGACCATTTCACATTTTACAGTGACAGTCAAGGTCGAGAGTTACGTCAATCTCTTCTTCTCCGTCTCAGCACACCACTACACTCCTCTCAACTCTACGCGAAATCTTTGTCAGTTCAAGCGGTGTGTCTCTGGAACGCTCTGCCGTTTAATATTCGAAGTGCTCAAACGCTTTCCTCCTGCAAATCTCTAGTCAAAACGTACTACCTTCCCCAAAACGCAACCTAATCGTCACCTTTCTCCAACTTCTATTTCTTTATTTCTTTTATTTTACTATCATTACTGCTTATGCATGCAATTACAGTATCTATATTATGTAAATGCAATATATATTATATTTTATTCTATATTTATGTTATAAAATTTACTCAGCGCTACCTACCTGTTTTTATCAAATTATTATTGTTCTCTCTCTGCTATAGGTTGTCTGGAAGTCTCTGTCTCTGCTATAGATCGCTTAGCGATAAGACCGCCTGTTGTGCTTTAGTTCATAAGTTTAATATACATTGTATTTTATGTTGGTGCAATAAAATATATTTATTATTATTTAAGTATTCATACCTTAATCCGTCACTAGTCCAGTAGTTTTAGACTTATTTTGACCATATACTACGTAGATATTTTGTAATTGATGATGTTATTGGTATACAAGTGTGGTATGAGGTGACAGAATACATGTGCAATAGGTCCGGAAGTTCAATATTTGTAGGAACTGGATATATATATATATATTGCTGCTTTTTGGCCAAAAGCTGTTACTAGCTCAAAAGGAATGCGTTTTATGGAAAAAAGTTTTAAACAAAAGTTGTTCAGAATCTGATTTTCTATAAGAATACACTATTTTCGTTTCTGATTTTCCAACCATTTCCCATGGGAAAGCTGGAAAATCATGTTATATACATTTGTATTGTATTTATTCACATTTTTTTTATAAAAAATATCATAAAATATCTATTGACTTTTGCCTAAAACTACTGGACTACACGTAGTAAAATTTCGAGTATGGCTCTCTCCATAGCACGCTTGTTATAATTTTTGAACGAATAGTGGATTAATATCTATTATGTTCCCTTATTTCTAACACGAAGTTACCACGTATCGTAATTGCAAAATTTACATCTTATTATCAAGCAACAATTAGCTAGTTTTATACCTACATACATATCATCACGCCTGTCTCCCATTGGGGTAGGCTGAGACTATGGAACGTCAGGAAAGTTTATACTTTCGAGAATCCATATGTATGATGTCGCTAACATAGTAATCTATTTATGTCTTGGCGCCAAATCCCTTGCAGAGTAGGCAGAGAGAACCAAACGCCATATAACTCGGTCCTTAGACACCTCACTTCTTTCTTTACCATTATTTCTTCTAATTTAAAATAAATGAAGGCAAAGTACCCTATATAAATAATCTATATAATATCGGCTTTTAATTGCCCATAAATACCTGAGACGGCTATGGGCAGTCATACGAACAACCGAAGTGCCATATAAATGGTCTACAATCTAATTAATAGGCCCTAGTAGGATTGTTCATGCCATTCATTTAATTGAACCGCTGGGAATACAATCGGTTGCCATCTGAGGCTTCCGTTGTGTATTGGTATAATAAACCTCGATTTTGCGTCACACCTCAATTTTGTATTAAATTTGATTATATATTATACGTGAAAAACAAAATAAAACAAAACTGGGGTTCGAAACAAAAGGGAAGTGGAAGAATGTCAGGGCATAATCAAATGGTACCTGAAGTTGTTAGCTCAAAGGATTAAGATCTCTGAAGGAATACATAAAACTAATGAGGATAAAGAAAAAAGAGAAGTACGGATGAAAGCTTTTATTAAAAAAATAGAGAATAAATTAGGGGGTATATTCAGGTCCACTGAATTTATAATTGTTGCAAGTGCATAACCGGACTACGCAGACTCAGCGAATCGCGATCAGTCTAGCCAAGTGCACTGCCTTTACACACGTAACAAAATAAAGCCTCAGAGAAGGCATAAAATAAACTTACTTAGATTAAGGTCACACATACATACATACATACATATAATCACGCCTCTATCCCGTAGGGGTAGGCAGAGACCACTTCTTTCCACTTGCTACGATCCTTACATACTTGTTTCGCTTCGTCCACTCTCATTATTCTCTTCATACATGCTCTTCGGTTTAGGGTACTCTTGACCTGGCCTTTTTTCAGGACGTCCCTGATTTGATCTCGAAACGTCCGCCTAGGTCTACCCCTTCCAACAATTTCATTCACACTCGCCTTATACACTTTTTTCGTCAATCGTTCTTCGTTCATTCTCTCGACATGGTCACACGTCTATGAAATATAACTTCTTGGACGTGTGGATTTCCTCACGATGTTTTCTATCACCGGCGAGTAATTGATAGTTACAAATGTATATAAAACGGAAAATACTAATTTAGTAGTACATGCCAGGATTCGACCTGCCATGCAATTCTCTAAGCGACTCGTAATGACTGTGTGCGTCGCTGTGATCACAGATGTCACAGCTTTGACATTGTCTACTGCGATCACGGCTAAATTATTTCTATCTATCTATAACTTCACGCCAAATCCCTTGCGGGGTAGGCAGAGAGAACCGAGCGCCACGTGACTCGATCCTTACATATCTCACTCGCTTCTTTAACATTCATTGCTCTTCTCATGCACGCACGCCGGTTTCTAGGGCTCCTGACATCACCTTCTGATAGAACATGACCAATTTGGTCATGTATCATGCTAAATTATTTGATATTCTATAAGGCTGTAAGCGTACGCGAGGCTGTTTGCCTTGTAGAATTCCAATTCCAAACGCAGCCTTGCGGCGCTAGTGTCGCACAACCATGAAAAGCGACACCAAAGAATTGCAATTTTGTGTTCAAGGCTGTAACAGCCGATGTTTCCGAGGATGTAAGGACGTTTGCTCTTACAGAATTGCATGGCTGGAGGCAAGTTGTTCAAACCGGAAACCAGTTAGTCAAGATATTATGTTAAGCATTTTATTATAAGTGGCATTTTTTGTGAAGCGAACAGGGAAAATAAAGTCAGATTTTGGATATTGTTCCTGTTTGGATTCAATGTTCTTATTGAACATTATTATTACTTTTTAAAAAGCCTAGTTGCCAATTTATAAGGCTTTAAAGAATTGACGAAGTTTTAGGAACGGATTTTCCGAGAGCTAGTGCTGCTATTCTCCAAAATGACGAAAATAAAGTAATTAGTGAACTTTTAAGAAAAAAATATATGTTTTTCGCGGCAGTTACTATACATTCGGAATTTGATTCTTTTTTGTACAAAAAACCGGAAGTAAACATTTTAAATCGTATTTCAATTAACTTCCGTATTTTTTATATTTATGTCAAAATGTAGCTTGTAAAATATATAAATACATAAATACATAAATACGTGTAAAATTTTAGAATGGGATCTGCATTGGTTTTGGATTTGATGGACTATATTGTGAATGCGCCGTACTGGCGATGACTTAGATTGACCGTTTTACGAGCGAACAGTATAAAGAATGCTTCTTTTTACGTAAAAACAAACTTTTTTATAATTACAAATGGAATATATGTATGTATTTTTATATAAATACAATTTATTTATTATGTATACAATTATGAAAACCAATCGTGACTTACAATGCCATCTATTATCTCTTGAAAGTATTATGTACCTACGCATTAGATTCGACATTAAATATTAGAACGAGAGAGATACTACACGAATATACTGTTATATTTAAAAACCTATGACTACATAATATACAATACACTTATATGTTATTTTTATAATTATAATGAGAATATACTTAAATAATGAGAAAGACTTAAAATGTTTTCAAAAAATTTGATTAAGTTAATTTTGGATATTATAATTTTGGCATTAATAAAACGATTCAATTTTAATCAATAAATTGATTTTTCGCTATACGCGCAGAATTTCGTGTAAACTACAAAATACTGTTTAAAATAAGTAATCAGTATCAGACAATATAGCTTGATTACTATTAAAAGTATCAAAATGTAATCACGACATTTTTATATTTATTACGACAATAAATCTAATAGAATCGATTGATAACAATAATCGATTAATAATAAAACTATTTGACATGTCTATCAGTGTTGTTGTCATGTTATCTGGGTTTCTTAATCTTAATTGATATTTTCACTTGCATGTTGAATGCGTTTTGACGAGCTCGATGGCTCAGTCGTGAATGACGCGACTTTGACACCAACGCTCGTGGGTTCGATTCGAACACAAGGCAAACATTTGTGTGCATGAACATGTCTGTTTGTCTTGATCTGGATGTTTTAAGAGAGGTAGGGCCCATCAAAGCAGCCCGTCTGGGGAAGTACCTCCACCTCACAGAAATCCGCAGCCAAATCACAACCCCCTAGAGAGTTGTTGTGTTCTTGTGTGTGAGTGAGGTCACCAGTAAGCTCTCAAGGGGAGTTGCTGTGTAAGCATCACAGGAGGCATCGTGCGAGTGATAATTAATATATAGCAAGCGTTAATAGGCTACGGTACCCGCTTTACATCAGGTGGGCCGTATGCTTGTATGCCTCCCGACGAATTATAAAAAAAATAATTAACGACTGTCATCTATAGACAACAGCCGGGACCGATGGCTTAACGTGCCCTCCGAAGCGCGGAGAAACTCGCGATAGATAAACTCATCCATAGACAGGCTGACGTCAACGTTGCTTAATCTGCGTGTTCAGTTAGAATGACACCCGCAACGACGCCATCGAGCTCTCAAGCCTTGGTACAATTGAAAAAATATTTTCACAACCCACGTTCACCATTTCTTTATATTTATGAAAATGAATCAAATTTTAATTTCAATCATAAACAGTATAAAATCTCTTCGGTACTCAACAAATGAACTTGGTAGTCTCAGTTTCTTTGGTACCTTTGAAGGAACCACTAAGACAAAAAGTCACAGCAATTTCTCCAAAGGAACAACTAAAGCAACTACTGAAAACAACTGGTTTTATTTAGATATTTAATCCAGGATTTCTCATAAACTCCAATAGCTGAAAACCTGAAATAAAAATTGATAACAACGTTAAATCATTAGATTTTAAGCCACGTTATTTATTCCTACTAATATTATAAATGCGAAAGTTTGTATGTATGGATGGATGTTTGTTGATCTTTCACGCTTAAACGGCTGAACGGATTGAATGAAATTTGGCACGTAGATAGATTATGATCTGCATTAACATATAGGCTACGTTATTTGACTCCACGCGGGCTGAGCCGCGGGCAACAGCTAGTGTACAATGAACTTGAAAATCATACCATTGATAAAGCGATTGTTTTCCTTTGAACAGATTTGAACCTTTCCACTGTGATGGCTGTGAGAACATAGTAACACAGCTGCCATAGTAGCGTTACATCAGATGCGATAAAGATTTGTTGCTGTACGAGCTTCAAAAAACGACGTTAAACGTTTGTCAATGATTTTTTGAAGGCATCGTTCACGACTTCAAAATTGGCATCATTTTTCACTTTAAAAATATATTTGGCTTGATAGATTTTTAACATGTAAAACCCTAAAATCTAAAAGAAACTTTAAAATGTCATGCAGTATCACACACATAACTTAAAAGGGGACGCACGTTCCGAACTTGCCGCCGAAGTATGGCAATAAAACAGTCTTGTCTCGAATATTGCCCAATTACGTCGGCCAGCTTAATTTATGCCGTAGCTAAGTCATAAGGTAGGACAAGGCAGGAGAACGGATATACGTTTTTGACTAGAAAAGACTATATTGTACGAGGATAGCATGAGTAAAAACATGTTATCAGGGGTGTGCTTATCACAAGATTATATTAATCATAGCTGCACGGAATGCATTCTGCCGACTAACAAATGAAGCTCTTGTGAAAGAAAGTCTTTCTTTTCTTCCTAGCGTTATTCCGTTTCCTAATACATTACGATTGCCGGAGTCTGCTAACCTAAGCCTAAGAATTTGACGAATATACTAATTCTTACATGGAGCGATTGACGTAAGACGGTCATAACTCAGAGGGAACATTAAACATTTTTTAGGTTAAATCTCTCGTCTTTCCGAAAATAATTTCGTGGACGTGCGGATTTGCTCACGATATTTTTCTTCACCATTGAGCAAGTGGTATTTACAAATAAATGTACGTAAATTCGACACGTAATTAGTGGTACATGCCCACGGCAGTACTCGAACCGAGACCAGTTGATCAATAAGCCGGTTCCTTATCAACGTCTATTATGAAGCTAAAACCCTACGTTTTTACTTATGCCATATTGAATGTACGTATAATCAAGTCCAGCTTGTCTGAGGCAGTAGCACTATCCACATACCGGACAACAATAGTTTACTGATGAATTATTATCTACCTACAAGTGGGTAAGGTCACCAAGAACTTCCCAGTGGTGCTGCCAGCAGTGCCAATGTTGCCTTATGGTTGTAACAATAAAAAAATACTTTTAGTGTTAACTCTTGGTTTTTTTTTGTGTTTGAACTCAATGGCAATGATTGGCTGGAAGACATTCCTTGAAGGAATAAGCCCGCCTTTGCAAATCAAATTCTTGTATTTTACGAATGTAAACATTGTTATATTACTTATTGAGGAAAAGAGTGTACAAAAAGGGTTACAAATTTATTAGGGCTATTTATACAAAATATAAAAAAAGGTTCAACTTTAAGTTCGGCTAAATAAGGTCTTTAAGAACTCGCGTTATCTTTGTCTAACCGGAATATCACTATTATGTTCACTGGAATGTGGCACTGAGTGGCCGCCGGCTATAGTGGCCGACGACTGTAGACAGCTGGTTAGCGTGCTAGCCAGCACGCAGATCCAGATGTAGAAGTTGTTGGTGGACCGCCTTACGGACCAACACCACAGCGGTAACTCCGTCAGCCGCCGTGGTCCACAACAGAGGCTGCAGATATTATAATTTTTAGATTAGTTAGATGTCCGGAGATTATCGAGTTTGGAAAAGGTAGTAATATCCCGAGGGTTCACCACATAGCCCTCAGCAGGAGGCTGGTGGTCTCAGACGTGGTGCACTGAATCTCTACTACTCGAAAGCTTCCTCCAGACTGACTTGTTTTCTGTTTTCCGACACTAAAATGTAATAGGTATTTTAAAATTTTGAATTACAAATAAATATTTTTGACAAACATCATTCGGTTCACAGAGACAATGTAGTGTATATCTCTACAAAGGTTTTATAAAATATATTATTCAAAAAGGTTATTATATTAGATATTTTAAACATTACAACATTTTATGTACAGTTCTACAAGCAAATATATACAAACGTGTCCTCGGTAGATACTATTATTATTATTTATTATTATCTATTTAGAGCGTACTCCTCTATACTGCTTCTTTTCAATTTTCGAAAACTAGAGCTTTTAACTTGCCCGAATCCCAGTGATATAGGTCATATGTACTCAGAAGACAGTCTTCTATATAAAACGCTGGTACGGCCACGTCTAACGAAAACCGGCAAGTTACGTGGGGAACAAATGTCTAGCCATGCCACTTCCGCCGGGTCCCGGCAGATTGGGTACACCCAAGAAATGCTGGCTTCACGTCGTGAGGGATGACACGCGTGCCAATGGTCTCACTATGACGGATGCAGAATACCACGTGAAATGGAGACGTAAAAGCCGGAAGGCGGACCCTGGGCTCCTAAGCGAAAGCGTAGGACGCGACCGGGATTAACGATCGGATGATGATGAGTCTTCTATCTGAAAAGGGATCGATGGCTTAACGTAAAACTTCGACTTAATTATATCAATCCGAAGACCGGGTACGGTCAAAGCTACTGTATACGTTCATTGAATGACATGGAATGAATACATATTTAAGCAATTGAGCTTTAAAGTTATGAAAAACTTCAATGTTTTCATAAGAAATATGACATCAGTTCATAATTTTTGCATGTCATTTTAACCTTTTTAGAATACCATGAAGGTATTTGTTATAGTCGTGGTGTGTCCATGTCGTCTAAACGTCCAGATCCCGATGGCGACACGTGATGACAGGTGAACTATTAGATTAACAGAAAGAAGATCGTAGTGGATGAAAGTCTGCCGAAGAATCACATACAAACGATGTGCAAATTTATTCTTTATGGTTAGTCGCATGTTGTTTTACATATCAATCTTTGAGTACTCGATGGTTTTTGCAAGTAGGTATTTCGGCATGATTTATAAGAAATGTTCATTAAATTAACATCAACGAAGTCATTGACCCAAGTACTTGAGAAAGAATGACGTAAACTAGGTAAGATGGCGGATATGTCTGGTCGGAACTCGGTGATTTATAGTTCTCAAAAGTCAATAAGCTTCTTTTACCGGGTTTTTATTCCATTTGGTGATTCAAAGAAACCAGCGTCCGCCCCACTGGTCAAAATTTGATCATAATCATTATCTAAATTTCGAGGAGGCATGTACAAATTTACACGTTCCATTTTTTTTAATGTGCTACTATTCCCAATATTTTTTTAGTCGAGAAACTTCTTTCACCGAGTGTTTATCCCTTTTGATGTTTCAAAAACTACGAGTAGCCCCACTGTTGAAAACAAACAATAACCATTATTATTGTATTATTTATATATTATTATTATACAATAACACACAAGTCTCTGTGTGTTGTGTTCACATGTGTGTTGGTGTCTATCAATACAACATAACTTATAAACACCTACATCGAGACGTTCTCTAGAAAATGATACATACCACCACCCAAAAGTCCAATATTGAAAGATTTTGTTATGTTACATAGGTACATAAGAAAATCTGTCAATATTGGACTTTTGGGAGAATTAACACAACTTTTCTTAGAATGGCTTGTTAATAATAAAACACAAAACATATTTTATATGTTGACAACATAGACAAAATTCACATACATTTAAATTATTATTTTCAGTTTCAACAAACATTAACCATTCAACAGCAACTCACAGTGATCTCACGGTTTATTTGCCATGACGTAAATTGGCAACGAGTAACTAAAATTGTTATCGAACCAAGTAATAACTAAACGCGGAACGCTGTGAGTTCAGCAAACAGAATGCTAATACCACGAGCGTTATTCAATTGTGGTAGTCTGATAACCAATATTTGTTCAGTTCGTGGAGAGTTGATATTTTGAAAATGTTTTGATTGATTTAATAGTTCTGACCGATACCACAATATATGATCAGCTAATTGTATATTGCCACTAGATTAGATAGAACCAAAACATCATAGTGCTTTTGTAGCGCTGAATCGTTAGAATGAGGTCAGGAAAGACAACTCGCATTCACAGTGACGATTTTAATGAAACTTTTGGAATACACTTTAATTTAATACGTGTATAATTAATAAAACTGTAAGAGTAATCTTCATTTTTATATTCGTTGCATAAATATGTAAACAATTTGGTGTTTGTTGCACACAAAAATGAAAAATTCTTCATTCTGAAATCAAATTTACAATTTCCGTTTAATATAACTGTATGTAAGCGTGCGCCACATGTTATATAGAAACAAAGTGTTAATAGCGTATATACATTAGACACAGCAGAACTACGTCATAATTCGCTCTGACCTTGTGTAAGTTGCACCTTGCGGCCAAGTCTACGACTTTGACTGAACTGATATACTCATAGCAACATGTACAAAATTAACTGTTGTTGTTACAAAATTAACTTTAGGCTTTATGGATAAGTTAAGTAAGTATACACGAATAAACTACTTTTTCAACTAGAACCCTAAGATTCCCAAAATCTGTTCAGAAATACAAGATCATACCTACTGCCTATAATGTATGAACAGCTAATAGTCGCCAAGTAAATATTGCTTGATTTCGTGTCCACCTCCTGTGTTCGCCCGACACTCACACTGGGGTTGTTAACCGTATGGGTCTGCACCATAACTTTCCGAGAATTTAGGGGAACAATTTTGTGGTCCCGATGCAATAGCTGCCGCAAATAGCGATTAGAAATGGTAGTTATGCCAAGCGCTTCTTCCTCTTTATCAGATCCCATTCTCGTAAGTACTCCACGAAACCTGTGGCCGAGTGATTAGCAATGGATACTTTAACACCAAGGCTAGAGGTTTAACTCCTATACAGGATAAACATGTCTGTTCGTCTTGGTCTGGACGTTTTAAAAGAGGTAGACCGCATCAAAGCAGCCTTAAAGAAAATCGCAGCCACATATCAACTTCCTGGAATGTTAATGTTTATGAGTGAGGTTACTAGTAATTGCTGTGTTAGAAGCAACGCGCGACCAATAGCTCTTTACATCGGGTGGGCAGTATGCTTTCAGCAATAATTCCAATACTTGCCTTGATCCGTACGTGGGCGTATTATTTAATTGATATCCCCTGAAGCGGATCTCGGCGTATCCTATTACTTCAAACGTTTTAATTAGATTTTACGCGTCGAATCCAAATATCCGTGCTCTTCAATAAAATGACCGGGATTTTTGATTATCGTAATTAAAGGTATCTTTAAAATACGCAGCTTTTCTAGAAATTTGATATCAATGCCGAAAGACTTGCCAACGAGAAGAGAAACTTGACGATTTATTATCTCGCTGCCTTCTAAAAGTTTTATCTTAAACGTTGGGCGCCTAACGCCTCGTGTACTGTGGGCGCTAAGGATTATATTAATTAGTTCATGTTAACATGAGATGAGGGCATCGGAAACCAAGTTGTGATTTAATTTATAGATATATTTGGTTTGTTTTGGGAAGCTTAATGGTTTCGTTTCTGTTTAATCGAACCCGTAAATCCAGCGTGACTGTAGGTCTGTGCTTGGTTATATTTGCTTTGAGTTCTTTTGCTATTTATAGGGTGGTCGTCATTTTGACGAGCTCGGTGGCGCAGTGGTTAGTAAAACTAGTTTGACACGCTCGTGGGTCCGATTCCCTAACGGGACAAACATTCGTGTGCATCAACATGTTTGCTTATCTTAATCTCGGTGTTTTAAAAGAGGTAGGGTGCATCAAAGCAGCCCGTCTGAGGAAGTACCTCCACCTCACAGAAAATTGCTGCCAGATAACAACTCCCTGAAGGGTTGTTGTATTCCTAAGCGGGTGAGGTCACCAATGGCATCGCGCGAGTTATACTTAAGGTATTGCAAGCGTTATTAGGCTACGGTAACTTTACATAAGTTTATATCAGGTAGACCGTATGCTTGTGTAATATAGATACCACGAACAGATAACAGAGTATAAGCAACAGGCTTTGTCGACGAGGCACGTGGTGGAATGTCTGTCTAGTGATGGCTTCTTTAGCATTACACTTGTGGGTTCGATTACTGCACTAGGCAAAAATCTGTGTGCATGAACCTGTCTGTTTATCTTGGTGTGGGTGTTTTCTATATAAGTATGAATTGACAAACAAAGGTATTAATAACTTTAAAAAAAATGTTTTCAAACACTTTTCTAATTGTTCCCTTATTGTATATTTTTTTATATATCCAACAATCATATAAAATTTTACAAAGTAGATAAAGTTTTAAAACTAAATATTAGGGAACAATTAGAAATTATGAGAGGCGAAATAGGTGTCGCAGCGACGACCAGGCCAGTCGTGGCAGCAACGGTGGCGGGTGCATGCGGTTTCTATTCCAGATGGTGGGCAATCGCGAGAACGACCGCAGCAGCCGAGACAGAGACTACCGGAGCAGGCATGGAAGCGACGGGGTGGTATATCTACTAACGGTAGTGGGTGAGTGCCGGCGCACGTCCGTATGAACTAATTGGTGGCGGAAACACACAAAGCAGGTAAGATCAAATTACATGTAAATTTGACTTTCGCAAAATAACGCCTGTATCTATTAAGTATTCACATATGTTTATCAGTTGACTAGTATGAGAACCCATATGAGAGCTCGATGGCATCGTTGCGTATGTCATTCTCATCAAACACGTGGGTTAAGTAACATTGACTACAGTCTGTTTACGGATGAGTTTGTTTATCTCGAACTTCGGAGGGCACGTTAAGCCGTCGGTCCCGACTGTCGATAGGTGACACTCGTTAAGCTAAGTCTTGCCTTCGTCCGGCTTGAAAACACTGGCCTACGCCAATCCGCAATTGGGCAGTATGCTCTAAACCCCTTCGGTTGAAGGGAGACCCGTATCCCTGCAATGGCATGAGTTAGGGTTGGTGTAGTGAGTAATAATATTCATAGTAAAAAGCTTTACTTAGTTTGGAGCTAGGTGGCACTGTGTAATTTGTCCGAGACTATTTAATTTTTATTTATTGTGTATTATCCATCCGATATGGAACTCTAAAAGTACAAAACAAGGAATTGTGTCGCAAATCCGCCTCAGCTACCAAAAGTTACTTTCGCGATTGTTCGCGGAAAACAAATTACAGTCCAAGAAAAGGGCAGTAACTTTCATCATTATGGCAGACAGAGCACGCGAGCGTGTATTATGCGAGTGAGGTTAGTTACATATATATATCGTAAGTATTGTAACCTTGGAGAGAAAATAAATATATATAAATATGTTTACTTACGATTTATATGTAACTCAACAATTGCAACACCCATGAAAGGGACGCTTATTTAAATATGACTACATCCCATGCTTTATTACCTGGTCACTTATTCCCAACGCGCAAAAATAGTTGTATTGACCACATCCTAATTAAGACCAATATGTCTGCAGTTACTTTAGTTCTAGACTCTCTTATAACTGATCATGCACCTGTAATTTTGGGTTGTACTCGCAAACCTCCTATGCATAAAGCTATATGTACTCAAACCCGATTCAATGAACCTGCTTGTGTTAAACAAATTGAAATCACAGATTTTTCTTTTATATTATCAAATAACGATCCAGAACAAGCTGCGTATGATCTCGTTAATACTTTACAATCAGTTATTAAAGAGCACACAACCACTTTCACGGTTCCAAGTAGAAAAAGAATAATTAAACAATGGATTACTCCTGGACTTTTACGCTGTATTCGAAATCGTGACATCCTGTTTAAAAAAACAAAAAAGGACCCATGTAATCAAACTCTCAACGTGACATTTATGCGCTATAAACGTTTCTGCAATAATATCTTAAAAACGGCTAAACGTAATTATGAAAAGTCAGAATTTGATAAAGCAAAAGGTGACCCTAAGACAACATGGAAGTTAATAAAAAATATAGCCAACTTAAATTCTACTACGTCTTCAGCAAATGACCTTTTGTCTATGTTTTCTAGTCCTGACTCATCTGTTAACATGTTGAATAAGTATTTCGCAAATATTGGTGCATCACTAGCTTCGAAAATCATACCCCCCACAAAGCCATTTTCTAGTAATGATATTTCAATTTGTCAATCACAGTCACAATTAAACTCTATGGCATTGCTAAATACTGATTCTGCAGAGGTCGAGCGTATTATTCTAGGACTTAAAAACTGTGCAGCAGGCTGGGATAATGTATCTACTTCTGTGGTTAAAGCTGCCCGCCATATTCTTGTACCCCTCATCACTCATATTATAAATTTATGTTTTACTACTGGAATTTTTCCCAAAGTATTTAAAAAAGGACTTGTACATCCTATATATAAGAGTGGGAGCAGAGATAGTGTCGAAAACTATAGACCTATTTCTATATTAAGCACATTTTCAAAAATTATAGAAAAAGTTATAAACCATCGACTGACTGGCTACCTGAAGAGTAATAATATCCTAGCTGAGAACCAATATGGTTTCCAAAACGGGCGATGCACTGAGGATGCCGTTTTGAAATTATGCGATACTGTTATTGATGACCTAAATAATAAACGCAAATCAATAGGAATATTTTTAGACTTATCGAAAGCTTTTGACACTGTCTCTGTTCCGATTCTACTCAATAAACTTGATCAAATAGGTATCAGAGGTCTTGTTCATGATTTATTCACAAGCTATCTTAGTCAACGAACCCAATGTGTCAAAATCGGCAACCATACTAGTGATGATTTGCTCCTTACATTTGGCGTGCCTCAGGGTAGTGTACTTGGCCCTACACTATTCCTAATCTATGTTAATGATCTTTGCAAACTTAACATACCTAACTGCAGAATCTTAACTTATGCTGATGATACAGCTTTAATAATTAATGGTAGGTCATGGGTTGAGACAAGAGCTCATGCTGAATCTACTATGTATACTCTGATGAAATGGCTTTCTAATAACTCACTAACTCTAAATCTCAATAAAACTAAATATGTACCTTTCTCCGCGCAATTAACATCATTACCGCCTCAGTCATTTTCGATTACTGCACACTGTTGCCAGCTTGGTCCCTTAACTTCTTGTAACTGTATTTCGTTGATGCGTGATACCAGTATAAGATATCTAGGAATCCATATTGATAATGTCATGAGTTGGAAGCCGCAAATTGAATCGACTGTTAATCGTATTCGTAAACTTATTTTTGTATTTAAAACACTCCGTGTCGTTGTCGATCATCAGACCTTAATGACAGTATACTATACATTAGCACAATCCATCTTATCATACTGTATCGCGGTATGGGGTGGAACTGCAAAAAACATATTTTTGAGACTAGAAAGAGCCCAAAGAGCTGTACTGAAGGTACTATTGTCAAAACCGATAAGATTTTCCACTTCGGAGGTCTACGCATTGTGCAGAGTGCTATCAGTGCGAAAATTATTTATTATGCACCTTATACTGCGTAAGCAGTCTAGGTTAACTTTCAATCCTAATTTATTTATTAATAAACGTAGGACACATAAAGTTTGTGAAATAATTCCGTGTAGACTTAGACTTGCTGAGCGTCAGTCCTACTTCTTGAGTTCTTATATCTACAACAAGGTCAACAAAATACTCGACATATATCCTCTTTCCCATCGGGAATGTAAACACAAAATATTTAACTGGCTCCTGGGCCTCTCATATGAGGAAACTGAATGCTTAATTATGAAATGATTTGTTTATTTTTGTTTTTTTCACATACACTAATACAATATCACATTGCACATACAGATATTTGCCTGCTACTGCTGCTGCCACTACTTTGTTTTTTAATTATAGTAAAACAGTGTCAAAACACGTTATTATACATATTTTTGGTTTACTTATTATTTGTTTACAAACAAAGAAATGTCAGTATATACCACACATATCAAATAAACACTCTCGAACTTGTCTAAATCAGCTCCCTGTCCCCTACATATCCCCTAAAAACGTACAAGTACACTCACATCAGTCTCACCTTCACGTACTATCACGTTCCTACAACACTCATATATACACTCCATACACACGTACACACGCCAACACACACACAAACTCTTGGAAACACACACACACACACACACCCTCAGAGAGACACACGCACACAATAACGCACATACATATATCATAAATTGCAACTGTCATTGTGTATTATTACTTCTGTGTAATTTCTTGTGTTTAGAACTACCTGAAACATGTTACCTCGGAGACGGGCGCAAACGGCTGCAACACAGTTTATACTATCGCAGTCGTTTACGAACGCAATTGTTATTGTATATGTGTTTGTTGTTTGAAATAAATTCTCTTTAATTCTCTTTAATTCTTTAATAACTAGTTACTTAATCTGCGAAATGCTACTTTAACACTAGGGCTCGTGGGTGTGACTCCCATATGGGACAAACATTTGTATGTCTCTTTGTCTTTTTCTATGTGTTTTTTTAAGAGAGGTGAGGTGCAACTTTACTGATCTGAGCAATTTCGATCACTTGATGGATGCCATTTAGATGATACGAAGTAACAATAAATATTACATACGTGCAAGATACATGTGAAAAACAATACCCTTCATGCAGTCAGGTAATATAGAATAGGCCCGTATGTGTAAAGTAAACAACGGAATTAACTTCTTAGTTATCTCGTTTGCTGATCCATTAGAATTGGCGGGGTTCGCTACTAAACCTAAGGATTTGATGGAAATACTATTTTTTACATTATGTAATCTCTCATTACCCGCGGACCGCTTTTGCGCCAAGAAATGCATGGGAAAACGTATATAACGGGGTCTGACAGGGTAACTGTAGTCAGACCTCCTCAGACTAGAGAAAAAATAGATCTTTCTTAGGTTACACGACTTTCGAAATATAATTTACTTACGGGTTTACTTACGATGTTCTTCTTCACTGACGAGCAAGTGGTAGCAAAATGTATACAAATCCGTAAACTTTAGTACAAGCCAAGATGCCAAACTGTGACAGTTTAGTTAATAGGCCAGTTCCTTATCCATTGGATTTTCACTACTCTAAACAACAACATTAACTACAGGTACATTTATAAACCGTATCACATTGTCATAAGATTTAAAATTGTACACATATTTCCGTCGTTGACTGCACATACACCGCTCTAACCTGACAATGGTAACGTGTTCTTACGTGAAATTGTACTGAAACTTAATTTGGAAGTTCACTGGTGATTGTTAGCAGCAATTTACATACCGCGCAGTTGTCACGTAGCAATCAGACGAGTTGGAACTGTCACAGCAAACTTCGTGCCCCTCGGGCTTCACAAACATGTAATTGGGAGTTGAAAATTATTGTTTTGTATATAGATTCTCAATGATAGACATGAGATAAATACGTTTTGGGCGGAGTTCACGGTGGAGTTTGTTCATTGTAACTTATATTTTGTTCTCAGTAACGCATATTCGCAATTGTTATTGGACACGATATTAACTCTGTGAAATGTATTTTAATTTTACCTTTAATTTATATTTAAAGGTAGAGTTCGAATGCATCTACAAGTGGTGCCAGAAAATTGCATTTTATATTGCATTTTGCTAATAGCAAAAATGACTACCTCACATTTTGATATTAGGTACAACGAAATTTTTTATAATACCCTTGCCGTCTCTTAAAAATATATTCATCACACTCACTTTCTTCGCTTGTACTCATTTTTTGTATTTACTTTTCTCATTATTTCTAAAAAATAAATCAATTTATTGTATGTAAATCTGAACACTATTAAAAGTCGTAAACTAAAATTTAAATAAAAATAACCACGTGTTAGCTTAATGAAGTACAATATATTATTATAATCGAAATAGACTTATACAGAAAATATAGAACATCTGAAAAAGGTACTTAATTTTAACCAAACTAAGAAGAATCAATAAAGGCGATTAACTGTTACTTTGCGAAAATAGAAGCTGACCCAGGGCAAAACTTAATAAACTTGCAACCGACGATCTACAATTAGCCGCAAACTGTAATTCTTTTGTCTCATTTAATATAAGGGAGAATGAAATAGACAAACTAATTTAAATACCCATAGACAGAGACGTCGTCTCTCTATGGGGCTCATATGAAAGCTCAATGATACACAGCGTACGACGAAGAGAGCCATCCTCGAAGTTTATCTATGTGATTGAGTCAGGAATTAATATATCATGTAAAAAAGTAACAAAGCAGGTCACCAATTATCAAAAAGTAAACATTTAAAGGCCGTGACCCTTATGGCATATTTGAGTCGGTCACAGAACTAGTACCGCACTCTACTAGGTCGCGCAGATACTGGTGTAATCGCCAGTAGTTACGTTAGCCAAAGCCGTGCAAGCCAATTTCTGCCAGCCCTCCCTGCCACTGTCCTGATGGTATTCCAGCGATTTCTCTAAAAAAATGTGCGGCGGAGTTGTCTCCGGTATTATAAATAAAAATAAAATAAATAAATATTGTCGGACAAATTACACAGCGCCACCTAGCCCCAAAGTAAGCGAAGCTTGTGTTATGGGTACTAGACAACTGATATACATACGTAAATATTTTTTTTTTGTAAATACATACTTATTATATATAGAAAATACCCAGACCAATACAAACAGACATGTTCATGCACACAAATGTTTGTACTATGTGGGAATCGAACCCACGAGCGTTTGTGTCAAAGTAGCGTAACAGCGCGTTCCACCACTGAGCCACCGAGCTCGTCAATTCGTATTGACGCACCTCCTTCGTCTCTCGTACTCGACCGGTTGTATTCCGGAGGCTGGGAGAAAGGCCAACGTGCAGCCGGTCCCCAAAAAGGGAAACCGTTCTGACCCATTAAATTGCCACCCTATTGCCATAACTTCAGTGTTGCGTAAAATCATGGAACGGGTCCTGTACAAACAATTGATCCGTTACCTAGAAGATCACTCCCTAATTAAAGATCGTCAGTATGGTTTTAGATCGAAACGATCAACGGATGATCTTCTAGCTTATGTGACGCATCCTGGGGAGCAATCGATATCTATCTATCTAATATGACGAATCCATGGCAGTCAGCCTAAATATCGCCAAAGCATTTTGATAGGATTTGGCACAAAGCACTTCTCTCCAAACTTCCAGCATACGGTCTGCCTCTCCAGCTTTATAATTGGATTACTGGCTTCCTACATGAGCATAGAATTCGCGTCCTTGCAGATGGATGTGCTTCGCGGTTCATGTCAGTGAATACCTGTATCCCACGGGGCTCCATTCTATCACCCACCCTCTCTATTCTGCATATCAATGAGATGCTGCTAATATTCATTGCAGATGACAGTACGGTACGTGGTCCTGGTGCTAGTCGGGCAGAAATCCATAAGATGCGTGAGAGTCTTATATTTGAGCTGAATCGGGTTTTAGGTCTCATTAGTAAATGGGACTCCAATAACCTGATTGAGTTTAATGCCGAGAAAACTTAGGTGTGTGCGTTTACAATAACAATGTCCCCATTTCTTCCCACTCCCAGTCTTCAGGGCGCTTCCGTCCTGGCCTGAATATGCTAGGCATGGATATTCACTGTAACCTTAACCAATGAAACTACATCGAGAGCCTCATATCAACAGCTTCAAGAAAACTCGGAAACCTGAGGGTGCGCCGGTACTTCACGCCAGACTAGCTTTATCGCACCCTCTCCTTCCCGTCATAGAATCATGCAGGCTTGCGATGTCATTGTTCCACTATTGAAAACATTTCTTCGCGTACCAAAAAGTTCGGCAACTCCTATCTCTGTCGAACTATCAAAAAGAGGAACGCCTTGCCTGTAAATGTATTTCCTCCTTCCTACAATATCGGATCCTTTAAACGAAACGTGAAGTAGCACCTTGCGGGCCAGCATGGCAGCGTCAACTGACAAAACACTGTGTAGTGTTTTGTCAGTTGCTATTGCGATTTGGTCTCCTCTTTCGCTTACCATCAGGCGAAACGGAGCCAATATGCTGCGCTTACAAAAAAAAAAGTTATGTCGCAGCAACTCTAAAATATGGTATTCTCTTTTAAGGAAGCTCAGTACATATTAAATCGTCCTTTTAATCACAAAAATTTACAGTGTGTTCATGCAATCTGTGACCTGCTGCCTTTCTTTAACATCATGTAAACCATTTTTCCGGACACTTCAAATTTTAAATGCGCCATCAATGTACATATTAGAATGTTGTATGTTTGTAAAGACGCATATGAACTTATTTACCCGCAGGGATCATTATGCGATAAAATCAATAAGACACGTGGGAAGATTAAAGTTCCCTATGCGAACTAAACACATTTATTCCAATAGTTACATCACCTGTATTTTTTTTATACCACCAAGGTGGCAAACAAGCATACTTGTAACAAGCATACTTGTTGTTCTTATTTATCTCATGAATACGAATATTATGTGATTAAGAATAATGTAAGTAATTATATAAGCATACAATCCGCCTGACCATAGTTACCATAGCCTGCCAATGCTTACAACCAAGTAATGTAAGTCACACATTGCCACCCTGACTGCCAATGTAGGTGTTATATGGTTACCACACTCACCCATGAGAACAATATTTCTCCAAAGGATTTTCTGCTGCGTTCTTCTCCAGTCAAGCTATCGTGCCATCAGTATTGTGAAGTGCACAACGTGCAGGTAAGGTTTGTTTTAGTCAAAAGAGATGTGGAGCTACTTCACCCCAAATGAAATGTATACCTAATAGATGTATATGAACATAAAAAATTTAAATTAAATATCTACTATTTATCCTGTGGTTTAATTATTTGAAGATGCATTTAACGTAGGTATACAGTGCGCTTGATCTATGCACATAGCATCGTATTTACAAATCCATATAATCCGTACTAATTACCTTACCAACCCTTTTGGGAGGGGTAGTATTTGCTAGTAGTTACAACTATTCTATGTGACTATCTTTCAGATCTAATGTCTGGTTATTCCTTCATTTGTTGTAGGTCTGTTTAAAAAGGCTAGATATATAAAAAAAAACTATCCATAAAATATAACATACCCTCTGTACCCATCATGATTGTACCTTGTAGTTTTACACTCGCAAAACATAACCTCAAAATGCCTAGTTTGATTTGAAAATACTCGTTAACCCCTATTCACATTTAAATAATATTTCTTTTGAGTCATTTACAATATATGTCCTATGTTTTGCCGATGGTTTGGTCAAGACGCATGACTGACGCAAGTGGGCCGAGCTGCCATACATGTTTGGTCATTCTCCTTTAAAACCCTAATATTTATGAGCCGGGTGTCTCCTTACGTTGATTGTGTTGTAATCCCTTTATTGCATAAATATACATAACATATGTAGTAACAAATGTTTAGTATGTAC
Organism: Pyralis farinalis; assembly: GCA_947507595.1. Classification (NCBI taxonomy): domain Eukaryota; kingdom Metazoa; phylum Arthropoda; class Insecta; order Lepidoptera; family Pyralidae; genus Pyralis; species Pyralis farinalis. Next base: position 8,097,063 of record OX382274.1, read on the forward strand.
AAAGGCGGACTTATCTCTGTAAGAGATCTCTTTAAGCCAACCTTTATAGACTTGATATTGAAAAGTTCTAAGTGTCCACATTGCCGGCTCTTCGTCATAATATATTCTGATAGTTAATACATTCAGGTATTAAGCGCTTTATTTGAGCGTAAGCGTTTACCTTACTTTGTAAGTTTCCACAACTAATTAGTTTGTGTGTTTGTTATATATCCGAAAACACGAAATTATTGGTACATGCCAACACCAGGATCGAACCTGGACCTATTGATTAAAAGCTGATTCTTTATCCACAGATTATCATTACTCTGTGAAACTAGAACGGTATCTATAGTAATAAAACACAATTTCAAGTATACATATCCACTGAGACGTCTCCAAAATATCGCTAAACTTACATGACAAAACAAACTTGTGATCACAGAACTTCTTTCTTTTTTCTCCTGTCGGTTAACAATGTGAAGTTTTGTAGGGACCCAATGTTGAAACTAAACAAATGAAATAGGATAAAGTCACAATAAGAGTAGATTTGAGGATAATGGCCTTCTCCCGGTCTTTGACGCCTCGTTTCAAGTTTTTCCTCGTTAGGGTGATATTCTATGATGTTATACGATAGTTCTGCGTAATTTGATACCCTTTATCTAGACGGGGCTTGCCTTCTTGCTCTTTGTCTTTACAGGACGAGATGTTTACTTGAAGGAACAATAACGGTCGAACGGTTTTTTAAAATTAAGTTCGTAGAGAGGATCTGTAGCAATTAATAATCTTCATGTATTTCGATTGCTGGGTGATTGGAGCTCCTACTGATGGTAGCGATATGCTGTTTCTTTGATCATTTGAGCTGTTCCATATAACATTATAGTGACACTTTGAACAAATTCAGTTCCATCTCAGTTGTTACATTTTGCTAACAGCCGTAAAAGAAAAAGCAATGTATATTTTTTGCTCACAGCTTATAAACTAGTTTAACTAACTTTTAATACCCCTAAATGATACGGAAATCCATTCGGATACATCGTTTCACAGTACCGTTCTCGATATACCAACTTCAACAGACTCTATTTTAAAATAAACCATGTAATTTTAAAGTACAAGTCACATGAAATCAATACTTTAATTACATGTTCCGCAAAATTGTACTACTATTTCAAAAGACGCCAGTTTTCGACAATTTAAGTTATTAGGATGGATCCATCATCTTTAAAACTTAATTGATCATTTATAGCAAACGGAATTCAAACTTTTAAGTTTTTAGACATCTTCCTAATCAATAAAGTCGTTCATTATTTTTTAATGACACTTCTTCGTAAACAGCCCCATGATATACACGCAAAGCGAGCCGTGCGGCCTACTTTATGCCCCGGTAGTAATAATGTTTATTAAAATTTATCTACATCACATTTACTTGTATGTAATCACGATGGCCGCGTACTGTGCGGTTCCAAAAAGTTTTCGTCCTGCGCATCTATTCGTATGTCTCCGTCAAGTCTGCAAGGTAGTCTACTAGTAGGTAGCTTAGTCCGTGCAAGGTAGAGAGAGCCGATCTTCGCATGACTCTGTTCTTACACACTTCGGTTACTCCTTTAACATTCGTAACTCTATCTATATTCTCTCACCTGTTTGATTTACTTTTATAAATAGAATACATTTATTATGGACTTCGTTTCGAATTCGTTAAATTTAAATCAACATAAAAATTGTTCCATCGACTGTTCATATTTGCATGGGAAATATGGGGATGTCAATTATTTTCCATTTATTTTGTTTGAGCAGTACTCAATTTATTATCTGATCGACAATCGTTTTTCTCTTGCTAGAAAAGGAAGTTTTTTATTGTTAGTTTCGGCAACGAAACAACATTTGGAACCAGTTTGTGACTATGTGTAGACTAATTTAAAATACCTCACAACACAAAACATTTTGCCTGACTGATTTTGCGACAGACCATGTAACTAATAAATTTATATATTGTAAAATAAAAGAATATCTTAATATTCATATTGAGAAACCCATACTAATATATAAAGCGGAAGAGGATGTTTGTTTGTTTGAACGCGCTAATCTCTGGAACTACCAGTCAGATTTGAAATAAACTCTTTTCATTTAATAGCCCATTTCATGGGGTAATAATAAATATTGTCGGACAAATTACACCGCGCCATCTAGCCCCAAAGTAAGTGAAGCTTGTGTTATGGGTACTACACAACTGATAAACATACGTAAATACATTTTTGTAAATACATACTTATTATACATAGAAAATACTTAGACCAAGACAAACAGACATGTTCATGCACACAAATGTTTGCTTTGTGTGGGAATCGAACCCACGAGCGTTGGTGTCAAAGTCGCGTCATACACGACTGAGCCACCGAGCTCGTCAATAGATAGGGTAGATTATAGGCTTATATTATAGGATTCGACATCACGATACGATACTTAGAAGCCGTAGAAAAGAACGAAAGAAGAAAAGCGGTACCTACGGGATACCGGGTTTTGCGCGGACGAAGTCGCGGGGTGGACGGTAATACCTATAATATTTTTTTCCACATCGTCGGAAGGCATATTGGCATACTTTTCATCTAATGTAAAGTAGTTACCGTAGCCTATAAACGCTTACAATACAGGAGGCGTCGCTTACGTGTTACACTCCTGCAGCTAAAACAGCAACTTCTAAGAAGCTGGTCACTTCACAACAGGCCTCCAAGAAGGTTTGGCTTTGGCTGCAGTCTGTAAATTGAATAGCACCACAACAAGCAAAATGACAAAGTGTGCGCACATAGTTCTAAAGAAGCTGCCCAAGTGGTCGGAAAGGTACAACGTGGTCATCATCCCGCGTCTGTAATGGTTTGTTGGGGGGATGTCTTATCAAGGAGTCACAACGCTTCATTTTTGTGAAAAAGGAGTGAAGACTTCAGCCAAAGTGTATCAAGATCTTGATCGTGATGATTGATGTGAAATCTTGGATAGTGTTGTGAAACTTCTCAGCAATACACTTTTTAAAAATGTACCATGACATTCCATCAGGACTCTGCACCTGGTCACAAGGCACGAACTATCGAAGCCTGGCTCGAAACTAACATTCTGGACTTTATAAAAGATGAAAACTGGCCCTCGTCTAGTCCAGATCTGAACCCCTTAGATTAAAAGTTATGGTCAGTTTTAGAGGATATGGCCTGCTCGTAACGACACGCCGACATTGTGTTCGACTCTTGAGAAATCTCTGGAGCAAGCAGTGACTAAATTCATATATTATATAAAATGAAACAGTGCGTAAGTCCATATATTCGTGGCCAGACAGGTTAAATGCCTGTATCAAAGCCAAAGGCCATTTCGAATAAAATCATTTTTTTTTTAATTTTTGCTGAGACTTCCATAAGTATGTGCATATAAGTTAAAATTAAGATTACAATACTTCATAAAAAAAAATGCAATTTATTTGCAACAGAAATTATGGCCGGTTTAGGTATATGTCATATTAATTTCGCCACGTACTAGCTTTCAATAACCGACAGTTACACTTGTATTCTGTATTGAACCATATTACGTTATATTATTGCTGTTGTTTATCATTTATTATAGTTTTGGTACAATGCCAATACAGTTGTAGTCCTAATTTAATGTCCTAACATTAATTTAATGGCACTTAACAAATTATATCTATACGTTACGAAATGATGGTAAGAGATATTATTTATTATGTTATCAAAGATTATTTATCTAAACTGTGAATCACGATAATTGCTTAACTGATGCTTGACTATTGACTCTTATGTCGTACGCCGTTTTGTCCGTCTGTCTAAAATATTTGGATGTTTGAAGTGGTAGAGCCAAGCTATTGTCAATTACTGGGCACTATATGGCTGCGGGTAGGTCGTGCCTTTGAATGAAAATAGCTCATAATAGGCCGGCTCGACCGGGGTAGTACCACTCTCTCACAAAAAATAATGTATTCGATTCAAAAATTAGTATCTTTACCAAATCCTCAGGCTTAGCTAGTGGACGCCGTCAATCTTAATGGATTTGGAAACGGTATAACGCGAAGAAAAAGTAGTAGACATACACACAATAATTGACTCAAAGATATTATAGAAAGACTATGGAGGCCTAAAATATAAACATATAAACAAAATTTGATTTTTGCCTTTCGGGGGATTTCAGTCACGTCGTCTAGAACTGTAAGCCAAAAATCTTGTTTACGCAGTTTTAGCTGGGCGCTGTCTGTCAGTGAATACTTCGGATGGAGGCATGCAAACATACAAGCCACCTGAAATAAAGCAGTTTCCGCAGCCAATGAACGCTTGTAATACAAGAACTATCACTCACGCATTGCCGCTCCTGCTGCTAAGACAGCACTTCCTTAGGGGCTTAATAATAGTAATAACCTCACTCACTCGCAGGAACACAACAACCGTCCCACCAGGGACTTGTTATTTGACTGCGATTCTCTGGGTCGTGTAGGTGCTTTCCCAGTCGAGCTGTATTGATGTGCCTACCTCTCTTGAGAACATCCAGACCAAAATAAATAGACACGTCAATGCACACAAATTGTCTTGTATGGGAATCGAACCCCTGAACTCACGCCTTGATCTTAAAGTAGGATTGGTAACCAGCCCGTCACCAAGCTCGTCAAAAAGCTGTCGTCTGAATATCATGTGTGCACGACAGTCATTAAGTTAAATCTGTGGCCTTCGAGCGGCTTAAAATCACTAGCCACCATCAATCCATATCTGGGCAGACTAGAAGAGTATACCGAAACACATTCGGTTGAAGGAAAACCTATGGTTTTACAGATATGTAGGTAATAAAGAGGGTCGACTCCATGTAAGGCTATTTATTTCGCTTTCATAATTTACATATTCATAATAATCAGCGTAGATCGACGTTAGTGGTGCGAAGAAATTAATTCGATAACAAAAATCCTTTCCAATGTTTTTTTTTATACAACATCGAGAGTCATACAAGCATACGGTCCACCTGATGTAAAACGGTTACCGTAGCCTATGCACGGTTGCAATACATATATTAATAAGTATCACTCGCACGATACCACATCTGCTGCTGACACAGCAACTCCTTAGGAGCTTACTGGTGAACTCACTCACACTCAGGCACACAACAACGCTGTATGGAGTTGTTATTTGGTTGCGGTTTTCTGTGTGGTGGAGGTACTTCATCAGGCGGACTGCTTTGATCATCATTCAAGCGTTAATCCCGGTCGCGTCGCATGCTCGTGCTTCGGGTCCCGGGGTCCGCTTTCCAACTTCTACTTTTCCACTTCGCGTGGTGTTCGGCATCCCTTACTGTGATATCATTGATACGCATGTCGTCCCTTACGATATCAAGGCAGCACTTCTTGGTCCTATCCCTGGACCCGGCGAAGGTGGCAAAGCTAGACATTTGTTCCCCACGTAACTTGTCGGTTTTCATAAGACCAGTGTAGACGACGCTCTTGCAGTTTTTCTACTATGTTACGGACGTGAAGGCTTTACATCCAGCGTAGCAATTCATCACCGTGACACGCAGCTCCTGCTTGTGCCGCTCAAGTACTGGCAAAGCCTCACTGCCATGTAAAAGGACAGGTGTAATGATGGATTTATAAACCTGTCCTTTCAGCTTAACGGGCGTTTTTGAATCACAGATGACACCAGCCGTCTCACGCCATTTAGCCCAAGCTGCTGAAATACGTGCCTTGATGTCACCGGACGCGTGGAGGACAAACCACTACTTCTCTTAATAACACCCAGACCTGTATGTCTTATACAGACATGTTCAGTCACACAAATGTTTGTCCTGTGTGCGAATCGAATCCACGAGCGTTGGTGTCAAAGAAACGTAACAGCGTGTTACGCCATTGCGCCATCGAGCTCGTCAGTTGTAATATAAACTCAAACAATAACAGCCCACTATTGATATTTCAAAAGTAGCCTATTTATCACTGTTCAGCCCAGATACCGGAAAGCGTCGATGAGCAGCTGAAGTACATGAAAAGTATTCTTATTAATATTCAACATTTTATTGACTGTAAGTAGCGAATATTTCTCAATGAATATATACATTGTCTAATACGAGGTAAACAGTGTTGGTGCCAAAGTTGTTAAAATGTGTATTCTAAGCTACTTTATCTATTCTCATTTTGTTACTGTTTGTTCACCCAAACAAATTGAAAGAAAATCATGAATATTAATTACCTCTTCTTCTTTTTCTTAGCGTTATTCCGTTAGGATTGGCGAGGTCAGGTACCTAAGCGTGAAGATTTAGTGAGATACAGATGTTTACATAAAGCGACTGCCGTCAGGCGTACGGGTTTCCTCACGATGTTTTGCTTCACCGCCGGGCTAGTGATATTTACAAATTACAAATATACATGCTGGGATTCGAACCGGTGTCCTGTTGGTCACAAGGCCGATTTTTTTTTTATACAACGTCGGGAGCCATGCAAGCATACGGTCCACCTGATGTAAAGCAGTTCCCGTAGCCTATTAACGCGTGTAATATATTGAGTATCACTCGCGCGATGCCTCCTCTGCTGCTTACACAGCAACTCCTTAGGAGCTTACTGGTGACCTCACTCACACACAGGAACACAACAACCCTCTAGGGAGTTGTTATTTGGCTGCGGTTTTCTGTGAGGTGGAGGTACTTCCCCAGACGGGTTGCTTTGTTACGCCCTACCTCTCTTAAAACATCCAGACCAAGACAAACAGACATGTTCATGCACACAAATGTTTGTCTTGTGTGGGAATCGAACCCACGAGCGTTGGTGTCAAAGTCGCGTCTTTCACGACTGAGCCACCGAGCTCGTCAAAATTCTTCCAATTCTTTATCCACTACGCTGTCACTGCCCCCTGAAGATTTCTATCACCTAACTGATCTAATCTAAGTGCAAATAGTAATTGCGCTTTTCTAGGACACAGTAATTACACATATGAAGTTATTTAGTCACTTAGAGTTTGTAAAAGCTAACAACTATGAAATAATGTAACTTTTTAACTGTAACATTGGATGCATTGTTCCTAATGTGCTACAGTATAGCACCTCATACCATGTGTAGTTTCATTCTGAGATCACATTAAGGAATGCACTGCGAAGGCCGGCTTACCTCTATCATCAGCTAAGATAAAATTTAGTTACCTCTTGCGGCGATTGATAGCCCAGTAGTGTTATATACTAATTAACAGTGTATTTATGTTAATGTGAGAACAAAGAACTATAGTTAAGGTACACTAAGAAGTAATTATATAACACGTGAGCTGCTGACCTGTAGATCTGTATACATATATATAACAGTTAATAGATTCAGGCGTTATTTTGCGAAAGTCAAATTTACATGCAATTTGATCTATCCTGCTTTGTGTGGTGGCGGAAGCACACAAAGCAGGTTAGATCAAATTGCATATATATAACATCTTGATTCGCAGCTACTCTACGCCATAGGGTTCACTCTCACACGCTGGAACCACAATGGTCGCATACTGTGCGATTCCAAAGAAATTTTCTTCCGTGAACTCTCAAGTTGTGGAATAAACTCCCAGCCAAGGTTTTTCTAAGGGACTACAGCATGCAGTTCTTCAAGAAAGGCGTGAAGAGGTTTATAGAGAGTCGGCAACGCACGAGTGACACCCCTTTTTTTTTTTTATTGACGCGGGGAAAAATGCTTTACGCACACCACCGGTGCCTGGGTGGCCTCCGATGGTAGTGTGGGACTCCCCGTCGGCTGTCCGACGGTATACCCACTAAACGACCCCGCGAAATGCCATCAGCCGCGTTGGTGTGGTGCCCCGGATCTGTCAGCAACAGGGCACCACTGCGACTGGCCAGCCCCTCAAAAGGGGCTGGACTTCTTCTCTCTAGGGGCCGTCCCGGCAAATTGGGATAGCCCCTCCGGCGGCGGGACCATTATGGGGCCAGGTTCCCATCCTGACCCCTAGTCCCACAGGTTAGGGAGGCGGCAGTAGGTGCGCGTAGCGCCTACGCCGCACTCCCGTCCGCCGTCTCCGGAGCGGGACAGCCAAGGGATCATCCTCCCTGTCCCGCTCCGCGTCCTCCTTCTGGGACATGACCGTCTCACAGAAGGAGGCCATCGCCTGCCAAGCACTGTCACTCCCGAGCATGGAGCGGACCACGCTTAGGAGCGAGAGGTCCGCGCTTCCTAGCGCGGACACCAGATCATGGCGCTGCCGAGACCATCTGGGACACTGCTCCAACGTGTGTTGAGCAGTATCCTCGGCCGCGCCACAATCGTGGCAGCCTGGCCGCTCCTCCCGCCTCGCGACCCGGTGCAAGTACTCACCGAAGCACCCATGCCCGGTGAGCACCTGCACCATGCGGAAGGTCAGGGGTTTGCGCCTTCGGCGCATCCACGCCTCCAGGACCGGGCGCAGCGTATCCGCAACTCGGACACCATACCGCGGCTGCGCCAGGTCCTCCCCCCACCTCCGCATCATCTCCACATGCCCTCGCTGGCGATACCGCCCCACCTCCACCGACGTGGGACGCTCGCCGAGACTCCTCCTTTCAGCAACGAAGCTGTACACCTCGGCGAGCACCTCCGCCACCAACTCCCAGGGCGGGTCGCCAGCGAGTGCGGTCGCGGCCGTCCAAGCCACCGTACGGTACCCCCTTATTGCCCTCTGCGCTATGACCCGCTGCGCTCTGCGCAGTTGAGCCCTGTTCCGAGCGCAGAGGGCGTCCGCCCATATGGGGGCACCGTACGTGGCCATACTCTGGCAGATGCTGGAGTACAGCCGCCTGCACGCGGCGCTGGGCCCGCCCAAATTGGGCAGGAGGCGACCCAGCGCCGCCGCAGCTCTGATGACCTTCGGTCCCAACCGCTCGAAGTGGGGGCCGAAGGTCCATCGTCCGTCAAGGGTGAGGCCCAGGTAGCTCATCTGGGCACTCACCCTTATCCTCTTTCCTCCTATTTGGAGGTATGCTCCGGGGGGAGGTCCCCGTCTGCCGGTCTCACGGAAGAGGAGGGCCTCGGTCTTGTCCAAACGGACCCGAAGCCCAAGCCTCTCTATACGGCTGACCACCAGTCCTACTCCGACTTCGGCCAGCCGCGCCGCCTCCACAAAGGTCTTACCCCGGGACGTGACAAGGGTGTCATCTGCATAGCAGATGACACTCATCCCGGGGAGGAGACGGCCCCGCAGGACCCAGTCGTATGCGAGGTCCCATAGAATGGGGCCAAGAACGGACGGACCCCGCACCCGACAGACCTCCTGACCATACGGCCCCTCGCATCCTCGAAGCACACCTCCCTGTCCTCCAAGTATGCCTTCAACAGTCTCCCCAAGTACGGAGGCACCTCAAAGTACTTGAGGGCCTCCAGTATGGTACTGTGGGGGAGGCTGTTGAATGCATTGGCGATGTCAAGCGACACCGCCACCACCACCTTACCCTCGCGCTCCGCATCCTCCGTCACCGACCTTAGGCGCCTAATGGCGTCGACGATCGACCGTCTGGCCCGGAACCCGAACTGGGCATCCGATAGGCCCGGTCCCGGGCCATCCTCCAAATGCTGAGCGAGGCGGGAAGCGACAACCCTTTCTAGGGCTTTCCCCGCCTCGCTCAGCAGAACGACCGGTCGAACCGCCGACCCCGAGTCCGGGGGCCGGTCTCCCTTCAACAGAAGGCAGAGCCGGCCCACCCTGAAGGGTCCCGGGCAGCCCCCCGACCGCAAGCAGCAGTCGAGGAGCTCCCGGAACCTGTCTCCGAGGTGCACGAGAGCCAACGCAAGCACCTTCCCGTGCACCCCGTCCGGACCCGGCGCCCTCTTCTTACCTCGGAGGCGGTCCACGACCACCTCCATCTCCTGGTCGGAGACGGGCGGCGGAGCGCCCTCCTCCTCTCCTCTGGAGTCCGACGATCGGGCCATTCTCGGGGGAGCGTACCCCCGTGGGGTGTCGGGGAACAGTTCCCCGACAACCCTCTCCAACAGGGCTGGCTGGAGGGTCTCCGTCAGTGGGGCCGACTGAGCGTGGATCTTGTTCCGCGCTCCTCTGTACGGTCGGCCTCACGGGTCCCTGTCTAGGCCCTCCAGCAGCTCCTGCCACGCTCCCTCCTTGGCCCTACTTACGGCGATCTGCAAGGCCCTCTTCTTCTCCACGTAGATGCCGTGCAGATGGCCATCTCGTCCTTCGTCCCGGGGGCGGCGACGCCTGCTCCGGGTGTACGCTCTCCGCGCCCCGTTGCAGGCGTCCCGGAGGTCGGCTATCTCCGCCGACCACCAGTAGACCGCCCGCCTTGGGGGCGGACGCCCAACACTGGGCATGGCCGCCCTGCACACCGCCGTGAAGGCGTCGCAGAGACGGCCAGCCCCTTGCTCCACCCCCAAATCCTCCATCGGCGGGAGGCCCCAGCGGCCGACTATGGCCGCTTCCTCTGCCAGTTCCCGGTCGAGCTTGGTGAGTGCCCAACGCGGGAACCGGCTCCGCCACCGGGACGAAATCGCCGAACTCCCGGGGGCTCGAGACACCCCGAACCTGATGTACCTATGGTCCGAGAGTGTCTCTACCCCCGTTTCTACCCTCCAATCCTCCACTCGGCGTGCGGTGGACGCGGTGGCGAAGGACAGATCCACCACCGACCCTCCGTTCCACCGCACGCACGTGTGGACTGTCCTCCTATTCAAGAGGGACAGTCCCGCGGCCAGCGCCCACTCCTCCACCTTCCGCCCTTTGGCTCCCGTGGCCGGGTTCCCCCACGCCGTGGACTTGGCGTTGAAGTCCCCGGCCACGACAACCTGGGCGGGCGCTAGCCGCCTCACTGCCGACCCCAGAGCGTCGAGCAGCCGCTCCAAGGCCGGCAGGTCGCGGTTCGGGGAGAAGTACACACCGATGATTGCGTACTCTCCCCGAACCGCCGCCACGTATCCCGCCCCCCTCCCACTCACCACCAGTGGGGGGCTGGCGCCAGGCCTCGTGACGATGGCCACGGAACCGTCCAGATCCCCGGCCCAGTTAGGCCGGGAGGGCACGGAATATGGTTCCGCAACCACCGCCACGTCCACGTCCCACTCCGCCATGGTCTGCAGGAAAAGGTCCTGAGCCCCAGCGGAGTAGTTGACGTTGGCCTGCAGGAAGCGGGGATGTCCGGCCATTACTCGGACATCCCAGCCTCAGGCGCCTTCTGCCGCCCACTTCCGCGGGAGATGGGGGGCGTTCTCCCGCGGATGGATGGGGGGTTGCAGAGACGGCCCCCCATCACATGGCTGGCCTTCCGGCCGGCGTATGCGCACACGGCACAGCGGGCCTGGGCCGAGCAGCCCGAGGCGATGTGCCCCGGCTGCCCGCACCTATAACATAACCGGCTGCGGTCCTCCTTGGAGGGGCACAGCTCAGCGGTGTGCCCCTTCCCCATGCACTTGAAACAGTGCATGGGGCGCGCCTCCAGCAAGTGGAGCTGCGCCCTGCTCTAGCCCACCCCGATACTGCCCAGCTCAAGCAGCTTCTTCGCTGCCGTGAGCGGGCAGCGCATCAGGGCGGAGCTAGAGTTCCACCAGTCCGGGCGGATTTCGCCCACCCGGACCTGCTCAGGGGTGCAGCCCCCCTCCCGCGCGACCGCAGCCTGGACCCGCTGTGCCGTAGCGGCGTCATCCAGACCCGTGAGGCGGAACTCCGCACACTTCACGGGCCTGGACACCTCCACGACGCCGGACAAGGCGGCCGTCAACTTGGCCGCCAGGGCGTCAGCCTTTTCGTGACTGGAGGAGCCTGGTACCTCTATGAGCCTCGCTCCGGTCGCAGACTTCCGGATCCGAAGCGAGCCGATTCCCAGCTCCCCCAGATTCACCTCCCGATCGGCTTTTAACAGGGCCGAGGCATATGATGCCCCCCCCCCCCCCCCCTCCTTGGGCTGCCTCCGGCCGTAACTTTAATATTACGGCCGTGGAGCCGGGGAGCACCACCTTGGCCTTGTGGCCCTCCTCCTTGCCCACGGGGGTAGAGGCTGACGCCTTGGCGGGCGCTGGCCCCGCAGGAGTCGCGGGGGCCGCGGTTCTCCGCGGCTTGCGGTGGACCACCTCGGTCCACGATGCCACCTTCGGGACCTCGGCGATCCCTGCCTCCCTGCCTGCCTGCTGCACCAGTACGGCGGGCGGGATCCACTTATGCGGCCCGCCTCGCCCGAGGGCGCACATCCAGCTCGGCCGGCGAGCTCGCCTTCTGCGGAGCCGGAGCCGGTCGTCCCGCTCTCTCGATGGCCGCTCTTGCGGCCTTGGCCACCCCCGACTTGTCACCCGCCAATGGCGGACGGGTGACCGCGGGGGGAGGCAACCGAGACTCCAGCTCCGCGAGACGTCCGTCAACTAGGTTGCCGACGAGCCGGGCGATATTGCTCTCCAGAGCCTCGAGATCGACCGGGCCCGTCGGCCCCTGCGCCCTCCTCTCCTTCCGGAGCTCCTCGAACTCCCTGCGGTGCGCATGCACCTCCTCCCTGAGGGAGGCGACCTGCCTCTGCAGCCGTGCGTTATCGGCGCGGAGGCGGTGGGTCTCCTCCGCCTCCGTGCGCACCACCAGGGTCTCGAGGATCTCTCTGATCCCGCCCGCAGCCTTCGCTATTTTAGCGGCGTACCCCCCCTTGAGGCTCGCCGACTTGCCGGTGAGGTCGAGGATGACGCCCAGCATCTCCTCGTCCCTCACCATGAGCTCATCGGCTCCCCTCTCAGTTGGGCACCCCGCAATCCCCTCAGGGCATTTCCCTTCGGGGCTCTTCTTTTTCCCCGTCTCAGGGCTTCTCCCCTCGACGCTTCCGGCCGCCACTGCCGCGTCCTTTTTTAACGCCGCCCGCTTCTCCAGGAGCGCCTGAAAGGCCGCCTTCTTTGACTCCTCAGTCCGCTCCTTGAGCAGCCGACGGGCTCTGGCCAGGCTCGGAGCGATGCCGCCCCGCTTCCCGCGTCTGGCCGTGGATACCTTCGCCCGCTCGTCGGGTGTCTCCGTCTCCGAGCCGGAGAAGAGGCGCTTCCGCCCCAGCTCCGACTCCGAGAAGGTGGGGACCGACATATCGGTCTCCTCTCCTCCGTCACGCCCCCGCTGCAATGCCACCGCCTGTGGCTCCTCCGGGAGGTCACTCTCCCCGGACCCCTCAGGCTCCGACATCATCCCCACACCCGGAAACCCCGGGACTCGGCTGTCCAGATTCGTTCCCGAACCTAGACAACACACACACAACGACAAACACACAAGACACCAACAAAAAAACCCAACAAAAGACAAAACACACACCAACAAAAATCAAACGCCAAATACTCCTACTCTACTCAACCACCTCGCCCACAAGTATTGTTTTCTAGCTGTCTCGTAGTGGACATTATGGAATTCAATAAGAACTCAAAATTACTGTAAACTGGTTTAGAACTATTTATTAGCCAAAATTACGTGCACAGAAACAATGTGTGAATGCCGAACAACCGAGTAGTTTTTTTTATCACATAGTGTAAGGTATATTAATATAAAAAGCGCCTTCCAAGTTGTGTAGCAACATGTAAACAATATTAATCTGTATACAATTCTATCAGGCGCGAACATAACTCCCCCCGTTGAAGACTCCAGCTCTTCAACTTCTTTAATCTTCATCGTTGAGTAGAGGACATAAACGAACTATGGGCCTTCGTAAGCATCCTGTAGTTGTATTCACGTCAGCGACGCGGGAAACTCCGTCTGGTCCCGGATATAGTTTGACTACTCGTCCAGTGCGCCAACAAAGCGGCGGAAGAGAATCCTCGCGCAGAAGGACTAGGTCACCAACTTTTAATCTAGTCGTATTGAGCCTCCATTTGGATCGTACTTGAAGTTCGGATATATATTCCTTTTGCCATCTGCGCCAAAAGTGCTGTCGAATTTGTTCGAGTCGAGCATAGCGATTCAGACGACCTTCCGGCTGATTTTCGAGAAACGGTGATGGCAGCGCATTCAGTGGTCTCCCTATCAGAAAGTGTCCTGGGGATAGATAGAGGGAATCGTCGGGCGAAGAGGATAAAGGACAAAGGGGGCGGCTGTTAAGTATGCTTTCCACTTGTGCAAAAAGAGTTGTAATTTCCTCGAATGTTAAGTGGGAATTACCCATTACGCGTTTGATATGATACTTCGCGGACTTAATTCCGGCCTCCCATATGCCACCAAAATGAGGAGCGTAAGAGGGAATGAAATTAAATTTAATGCCTTCCTGAGCTCCAAACCCAGCAATGACATTGTTTTGTTCCTTTATGAATACACCTATTTCCCTAGCTGCTCCTACAAAGTTACGGCCATTGTCGGAGATTATTTCTGATGGCTTTCCACGACGAGATATAAATCTACGCATAGTCATAATAAACGCATCTGACGATAGGTCACTAACAGCCTCTAAGTGTATGCATTTGTAACGTAAGCAAATAAATAAGCAGAGATATGATTTAGTTACTTTAGCGCCGCGACCCTTACGATTTAAAGTATAAAACGGTCCGGCCATGTCAATTCCAACTGAACTGAAAGGAAAGTCAGTAGATATGCGTTGCGAAGGTAAGTCTCCCATTTTTGGGTATATGATCTTTCCTCGCACGCGTCGACATCGTACGCAGTTGTGAACTGTAGTTCTGGCAACCACTCTGCCATTGATAGGCCAGATTCTTTGTCTGACTGTCGCTAAAAGCAGCTGAGGGCCCGCGTGCATATTACGAATATGTTCCATTTTGAATATTAATTTACATAAATGATGCGACGCAGTCAACAGAATTGGGTGTTTCTGGTCATAGGGATAGCTAGACCCATCAATTCGACCACCCACACGAATCAAATTGTCTTCATCGATGAAAGGTGACAGTGATAAAATTTTGGATTTCACGCTCAACTGTTTTTTATCAGATAATGTTTTGTACTCAATGGGAAGAGATTGTTTTTGAGCCATAACGCACAATAATTTAAACGATGAATTTAATTCGTCAACAGTTAAATCACCAGACAATCTATTCTGTCGATTTCTTAAATTATGTATAAATCTTTTGACATAAGTTATTGTTCTTTGTAGTCTATTTAAATTTGAAAAACGTTCGAATTCAATAAAAGGTTTACTAATGATTACGGTAGCAACCAGTTTCTTAGTTTCAGGTAACTCGATAGAATTATTACATTTTAGAATAGGCCACTCATTCTCATCGTTCAATAGAAATGCCGGTCCATGCCACCATAGAGATGAATTCTGTAGCCGACTGGCGCTTGCCCCACGTGATATTAAATCGGCAGGATTTTCTGCAGTGGGAACATAACGCCACGAAGATGGTTGGCTGATTTCCTGCACTTCAGTGACTCTGTTTGCAACAAAGGTTTTAAGTTTGGATGGATCACCTCTTAGCCAACCTAATACAACACTAGAGTCACACCAATAAATGATGCGGTCAGCCGTGTAACGGATGGAATCTGTAACAGTTTTGCACAATCGAGCAGCAAGCAGAGCGGCGCAGAGTTCTAAGCGTGGAACAGAAGTCGGTTTCAACGGTGCTACCTTCGATTTGGAGCACAAGAGATTGATCGTGATGTCGCCGTTCGAGTCAATAGTTCTGATGTAGACGCATGTGCCATATCCTACCTGTGATGCATCACTGAAAGCATGAATTTCAGTATACCTTGGTGAATCACAGAGCACATATCTTGGAATTTGAAAAGCGGTAATAATATTTAATCCCTTAGAAAACTCATCCCAAGCTAAGCGAATTTTCTCAGTTACGGGTTGATCCCAGTGAACCTTAAGTTGCCACAAATTTTGTAATATTAGTTTTGCTTGCATAATGTAAGGACTTAATAGACCTAGCGGATCGAAAACCTTAAAAGCACTAGACATAATGGATCTTTTTGTAATTGATACATTATTATGCGAAGAAATATTTATAGGAAAATTTAATGTGTCGCTATTTGGATTCCAGCCTAAACCAACGGTACTAGAAGATTCGCTGATAGTTAAATTTTCTTGAGTTGAATTTGGAGAATTTTCGAATATAGAGGGCAAGTTTGTTTTATACTTACGTAATTTGAAACAACCTTTACTTAGTTCTGAGGCTACCGAAATTTGTATGTATTGTAATTCTTCCTTGTTATTTGAGCCAGTAATCAGGTCGTCTACGTAAAAATCTTTCTGAATGATGACTTTAATCAAAGTGTTATCACACTGCTCTCCTATCTGCCAAATACAACGCGTGCTTAAATAGCTGGCACTTGCGGTACCGTAAGTAACAGTATTTAGTTGCAAAGTTCTGATAGGTAAGGACTCATCTTCTCTCCACAAGATAAGTTGCAGATTCCTGTCATCCGGATTGACTTGAACCTGTCGGTACATTTTCTCGATATCTCCAGTGAGGAGATATTTGTATTGTCTTGCACGAACCAAAATGGAAAAAAGAGAATCCTGTACATTTGGACCTATCAAATGTAGGTCATTGACAGAAAATCCCGAAGAAGACGGTGCTGAACCATCAAAGACGACCCTGATATGCGTTGAGTCACTGTTTTTAAAAACAGCATGGTGACATAAGAAGTATGATGGAATTCGGAGACAAGCAGGTGCTTCAGATAAATGGCCTAAAGCTTCGTATTCTTTTAGGAATTGTACATATTGTAATTTTAGACAAGGATTTTTTTTGAAACGTCTTTCAAGACTCTTTAGTCGTTTTTCAGCAAGCTCGCGTGAGTCACCTAAAATATCAGGTGAATCCTTTAATGGTAGTTTTACACAGAATCGGCCTGAATCGAGACGAAACGTATTAGATATAAAATGATCTTCACAAGCAATTTCATCTTTGCTTAAAACTCGCTTCTGAGGAAGCTCTTCCATTTCCCAGAACTTAATTAACATCTCATCAATGTGAGATTCTTTAGACAAATCTTCGCCATTGACTGAAGTGCTACATTTAGATTCATTTACTATGCTTGGATTTAAAGAACCACCGACCAACCATCCGAGGGCAGAACTTTGTAATTTGAGATTGGTCGTACCTAACGATTGACATTTCGGTTCAAGTATATCCCAAAATAGGTCTGCACCTATTAGCAGATCAATTGAAGCTGGCTGGTTAAAACTAGGATCTGCCAGTTTTATATGGTCAGGTAAATCTAGATCGTGTAATTTTATAGGAACGGTTGGAAGAGTTCCAGTTAATTTATCAAGAACTAGACAATTTAATTTAATTTTAAAATTAGTATTTATTGATTGCAATTGAACTATACAACTTCCGTTTACTTTGTTTGCTGAGTTGTTTCCAATGCCGATGACGTTCATAGAGATCGGAATTAGATTTAGTGTTAATTTTTGTTGTAAGGACTTTGTTATAAATGATGACTGACTGCCTGAATCCAACAAGGCACGCACTCTAATAGCCTCTTTAGTCATTGGATTCAAAATATCTATTAGGGCAGTAGACAAAATTACTTGGGTGGAAACTTCTTTAGAAAAGTTCGCAATTAATTGTGATTCATGGGTTTGGTCATTGTTGACTTTAGCGGTATCAACTGAATGCAGTAGTGTATTATGACGTTTTTTGCACTGTTTACAAGGGCCCATTCGGCATTCAGCAACATGGTGGCCTTGCCTTAAACAGTTAGAACATAACTTATATTTTGACACGTCGGCTAATTTATCTTTAATGGACTTCGATTTGAAATTTGGACAATCGTAAATTTTATGATTTTGATTACATATTATGCATAAATATGAATTCCTGTTGTTATTATTTTGATAAGTGGATGCAAATGATTTGGTTTTAAAATTATGTTTATTATTGTTTGAAAAAGTATTTTGCGAAAAATTTGAATTGTCATTTTTATTACGATGCGCAGACTCAAGAACAAATGCTTTATCGATTAAGAATTTATTAAACTGTTCCAAAGTAGGCATTTCATCAAAATTATTTCGCTGTTCCTCCCACTTCATGAGTGTGTGACTATCAAGTTTATTTGATACCATAAAAATTATAATGGTATCCCAGAAGTCGGTAGGTTGACCTAGACTCGCCAAGGCGCGTAGGTTCTTGGTGATGTGGTCTACTAAAAATCGTAAGGAGCTTTCGGATTCGCGATTCAATTGTTGTATATTAAACAAAGATTTCAAGTGGTGGTTTATCAACAATCGCTTGTTATTATATCGATCGAAAAGCAATTGCCACGCGGTAGTGTAATTCAAAGATGAAATCTCAATATTAGAAATAACACGAGCTGCATCTCCTTCAAGGTAAGAACGCAAATAATGAAATTTTCGTATGGATGGAATACGGTCATTGTTATGTATTAAGTTAGTGAACGTATCACGGAACTCTTGCCAATGGAATACGGAACCCTGATATTTTTGGATTTGAATTAAAGGTAATTTTACACAAAAATCACCTTGACTTGAATCGAGACTGCATTGAGCTTCTTGAAACAGTGATTCACGACGTTTTTTATCCTGTTCTAACAATTTTAATTGATTTTGCTCTTCAATTGTGTTTTTGGCCATAGCTGTACACAATATGAAGTCTTGCTCAATGCTTTCTCTTTCGTCAATTTCCGAATCCAAATTTTCTGAATTCAACAATTCCAACTGGGTTTGCAGCTCGTCATATTTAGCAGACAAACTTTCGAATTTACTGATCTTTAAAGAGAGTTCAGCTACCTCGATAGTCGTCAACGTAGGTTGCCTTGTAATTTTATCTAGGTAGTTTTTAAATTTTGTAATTTGTCCCTTTATAGAACTACGTTTTGTACACAAATCTTTTAATTTACTTGACATCACTGACTCGGTCATCTTGAAATAAAATGAACGCGTAAGTAAATAAAGATCTCAAAATAAAAGTTGTAAAATGAAAACGTTTAGGCGTAGGTATAGAATCAATGTAGTATGTAAATTACAAGGAACCCCAAATTCAGAAAGGCATTAAATAAATAATAATAAATTGAATATTCTCACGCTCCTAGTCCGATGACACACAGGACACCAGCTATGCTTCAAGTAAATGGCTGGCGACCCACTTTATGGTGAGCAGGTAGGTACGGCAACCATCAGCAAGCTGGAATGTTCGGCAAAATCGTATAAATATCATGTAAAAACTGGTGCTAAAGACAGTGTATATATTTATTATCAATATAATAAACAATTATTGTAAATATTTTGTTATTTACACAAAAGTAATCATAAAATGTATAAATGTGAAAATTATTATTTAATGAAGGGTATTTCTATTCTGTACAAGTGTATGAAACTTCGTAGTGAAATGTATTTAGGTTAAATATAGGTAAAATTTAGGTAAAAAGGAAGGGAAAACAGGACACTTATCTGGTGAACTATGCTGCGAGGTGACGCTTTAGCTGCGTCACTGGCTCTGCTTGTCCCAGGTGACCTTGGTTTTGCCTCTCCAAAAACTGCAAAATCTGCTGGGCTTCGCTGATTCAATACCCTTGTTAACTTGCGCTGTCGTTGTGGAAAGCGGCTGTAGTGATATTGATCTTCAGGATTGCTTCACATTGATTTTGAAAACCACGATGAAGAACAGGAACTTTGCTTTGTAGTGTATACTTATTAAATGTGTTGTCCTGTCACGATCGCCAATTTATGTCTCGTAGTGGACATTATGGAATTCAATAAGAACTCAAAATTACTGTAAACTGGTTTAGAACTATTTATTAGCCAAAATTACGTGCACAGAAACAATGTGTGAATGCCGAACAACCGAGTAGTTTTTTTTATCACATAGTGTAAGGTATATTAATATAAAAAGCGCCTTCCAAGTTGTGTAGCAACATGTAAACAATATTAATCTGTATACAATTCTATCAGGCGCGAACACTAGCTTTAGTCACCAATCACCGGCCACTGCGTTACCGCGCACCAGCTGAGATGGGTCCAGGGCAGACTACGTGGAAGCACTAGAAAACACTTGGGGCCTGCCCCACGAGTGACACCCCTGGTATTGCAAATGTCCATAGGCTAAAGTAACTGCTTAGCATCAAGCAGGCCGTACGCTTGTTTGCCACATTAAAAATAACTAATAGTATGTGTCATATAAAAGCGAAGCAGACTATATGCGTAACAATTTCATTTAAAGGACACGTGAGCTCCTAAAGAGTTGCTGTGTTAGTAGCAGGGGCAACGGGATGCCAGCTATACTTCCTATATTTCAAGCGTTCATAGGCTACGGTAACTACTTTACATGAAGTGCGCCGTATGCTTGTATACTTATTGACGTTATATAAAAAATGATGTGTGTGAACTCAGAGCGAAATTCATGCAACATATTCATATTTAGTTTTAAATTATAAAATATTCAATATTGAATTCATCGAATGGTTCACACTATAAAAAACTTTTACAACTCTTTTAACCTCATATCCTTTGTCATTTTCTACTTCATTATATTGTCCTTCTTCCCTTATGTATCCTCGCCACAAAACTTATTTCTTGAATTATAAAGTAAAGTTGAAGAAGAAAAAAAAAAAATGGAAGTATTAAAGTAAAACAATACAAATTATGAAAAATAGCTAAAATATATGGAGGAGCAAGAATGTGATATAAAATAACAGGAACGGTAACGAAATCATATGAAATGCGAGCGTTGCGCAAAATCTGTGGGGTAACGCTTGCAGACCGTATTCGCAATGGTGAGGTTAGAAGCAGAGTTGGTCTGAAAGAGAGCGTCGGTGTTAAAATAAGAAGAGGCATGCTCCGTTGGTTCGGACATGTAGAAAGAATGCAGGATGAAAGAATGACGAAACAGATATACAATGCAAAAGTGGAAGGATGTAGGAGCCGAGGAAGGCCAAGACTTACCCATCATGATCAAATTGGTCGTGTTCTATCAGAAGGTGATGTCAGGAGCCCTAGAAACCGGCGAGCGTGCATGAAAAGAGCAATGAATGTGAAAGAAGCGAGTGAGGTATGTAGCATCGAGTCTCTCTGCCTACCCCGTAAGGGATTTGGCGTGAAGTTATAGAATAGAAAAGGTAACGAAATCAAATTAAAAGGTATGTTATTCCAATATTATTCGAAGTAAGTTATATATATCTACTTCCTGCCTAGAAACGTGAACAACTGAATCAAACACAAGCCACGCCCCAATATATGTACCTCGTGAATGTTCTCGAAATAGAAACTTAGAATATGTATACAGTAGATTCAATATTCCGTCATTATAATATTAATAGCCAAGTTTTCATCTTTTTACTTAACATAAGCTCCTTATCTTACCAGCAGTCTCAAAAAAGGCTAAACAAAGAGATTTAGTAAAAAATACGGTAATCCAACGTCGGTTGCAAATTGTCCCAGCAATGGACACGTAAGATAAATCAAGTTCTGTGTAATCTCGGATCGTGAAGATTATAGAATCAATTCTTGTGCCCGCTGATCTGGAAGAGGGGCTTCGATGTACTTTGTTTAATATTACATCCCTTTATATATAGATAAGAAAGTTACCTAGTCTGTATGTGTTTTTGGTAGTCCACGAAATAGAACAAGCATTGTAATACGATTTATGAGCCCTACAATAGCCTATGAATGCATGCAATATCGATATATCCTGCTCAGGTGCTTACTAGTTGACCCTGGTGGTTTGTACGGTTTTGAACGGTTAAAAGTATATATTCGTTCGTTTCTCGTCAGCTCCAGGAGATGAGCCGCGGATTTTCAGCATTTTTCAAAATAGATCAAACATACATTGTCTGTTGCTCTCAAAACATCATCTGCAGCAGTGGCGCACCACGTGGTCGTAAGCAGGAACTAATTCGCATTTGTCAAGAAACGTATAATTAAAATACTCGTCACTTATCAATATTAGCCCGTTCTTTTGTGTTTCATGCACTTCTGTCTATCAGCGTCTCCGCACTCACCTGAGAGTGTTACTCTCTTCCAAGCTCGTTCTCGCCAAACCGCCTGCTGCTACTGCCTGTCGTATTTACTGTTTTACAGAAAGGGTAAGTTATCACTCTATCAATATATAACTTCACACCAAAATCGCAGCACAGACGACCTGAAATCACCTTCTGATATAACACGTTCAAATTGGTCATGGCAGTTAAAGTTAACATTCTTCTACTTTCACATTGTATGTCTTTTTCATTATTCTTTTTTCCTGCATTTTTTCTATATGTTCGAACCAACGAAGCATACCTCGTTTTACTTTAACATCGACACTCTGATTTACACCAACTCTGTCTCTAACATTACAACAAGTCTACAAACGTTACAACACAAATTTTGTGCAACGATCGCATTTTCACTGCGTTTATCATATTTTTATGCTCTTTCTACCATAGTCATCTTGTCATCATAGTCTTACTTCCACAAGTTATTTAATACTCTTAATGGTAATATACCGATATATAATTTACAATTCATATACCTGCATTTAAGGTTATTTAATTGTTGTTAGTTATATCTGTTATAATAATAATAATTCTTTATTGCAAATATAAATACAAACAGTTACATGTGTATAGTAAAGATAGTACAGAGGCGAGCTTATCTCTAAAAGAGATCTCTTCCAGCCAACCCTCAGCAGTGGGATATCTCGTCAGTTGCGGACAGCGGTACGTGCCTAAATAAATTAAATAAATACATACATACCGAATACACACATATATACCATAAATATACTACACATATAACATAAATACAGATACACTTATATACATACATATATATACTTACTTTCGATCTGATAAATAATGCTCTTTCAATATTTTTTTAAAGGAGTGGATTGATGGGCTTTTCCGAATGTGTGTTGGTAATTTATTCCACAGTTGAGCAGCACGGTAGGTAAAGGAATTATAGAAAAATTTAGTTTGCGCAACTGGGAGCAGCAGCGTCTTGGCATGGCAAGAACGACGGGAACGAACGGTAGGAGGGCGGAGGTTGAATCGGCAACGAAGGTAAGCGGGAGCAGTGGGATTATGAAGGATCTTGAAGAGGAAAGTAAGAACGTGGAAATTGCGGCGAGAGCGGATAGGGAGCCATTTGAGTTGGTTGCGATATTCAGTGACGTGGTCATATTTTTTAAGATTGAAAATAAACTTAATGGCAAGATTTTGTAACCGTTCCAGCTTATCCAAAAGCTTCTCACTCGCGTCCAGGTTATTATATCTATCTTTGAAATAGAGCCAGCTACAATTACCCTCTCTTTCTGAGTCAAGCTGTCCTGCCCACATTTATAGGCTGGCAGGCTGTATAAAGAACCCGTTACGGGCTGTGCTTCCAGCCCGTAACGGGTTCTTTAACTTGAAGGAAACTGCTCTACATACCCGAGGTTAAGCATGGAGAACTGTCAAAAGTTCCTGGCATTATTATTATTACTCATCGTCAAATTGACACAGATCTCAAAAATGTATTTGATGCTCAGCCGAGAAAGCAGCTGAAATTTGCATGGTTGCAATTGCGTTTGCAAACTGTAATAAAACTGTGCCGCTAACGCGTTTCGCGGTGCTAAAAAAGAAGTAATAACTATCTGGAGTTTTCTTTGAGAGAAACTTTAACCAACTGTGGGCATGGTAGTATGCCCTACAACCTTTTAGAGCAGGCAAGCACGTCGTCACTGGCTTTGACTGTGTATCGTCATTCTATTTTTTTTATTTTATTCTAGTGAGAGCTATTTCAATCTAAAAAATTTAAAGGTATAACGTCAAATAAAACTTTTTATTAAACTATGGCAAAAGGTTAAGGTGCAACAGGGATGATCCTTTAATCACTTCTAAGCCGTGAGTAGGTATACTTATTTCATACTAACGGGTTCCAGTAACTTACGGCGGCAACAAAAGTGCCCTCAGTTTTTGACCAGTAACGTATTCCAAATTTTGCATATCTCGTATACCGATCTTAATATATAATTACGTAGGTTAGTACCGAAATGTTACTTTAACAATTCGCTTTGGTTCAATGCGCACATTCACAGCGTTCATATCGCATATAGTTTATGTAACTCTTTCTCCATGCAGCCCTCTTTCAACATTATTACTAGTGTTTGCAGTACAGATGGTATCGGCGGTGCCATAACCTGCATAAAACAGACAATTCACCAATATAGTTCAATCATTATGCCGTGAGACAAAGCATGAACAAAGGAAAAATTGATTAACAAAGTTACGATCTGAGACCAAGTCTCTTTTACATATCTTCTACATAGTATTAAAATGTTATTCTACATGCTTTAAGATGTTAATTGCCAGCCAGTTGTCAGTCTGTCAGTCAGCCAGTCTGTCAGTTGCCAGCCAGTTAAATTACGCTACTGAAACCTTACTTATACAATTAGACTTGACTTGACATTTACTACATTACTTTAATTATGAATAAATTTGTTGCTAGAACATAACATAAATATTATGTTCTAGCAACCTAAGTCAGTCTCCAGAACACAGCAACCCACCAGAATTCACTTTTTCCGGAAATATTTGGCTACTTTTGTTGCACGCGATTCTTTATTTCCCGTGCCTTATTTATATATTGTAATTCGATTCAGAGACGAGCTGTGAGAATTGTCGACAATCCTAAGCTTACACACGGTATTGAACCCTTAAGTTTAAGGAGAGACTTTGCCTCCCTTTGTGTGTTCTACCGATTGTACAACGGGTTGTGTTCTGAAGAGTTGTTCGAAATGATGCCGACGGCTACTTTTTATAACCGCACCGCTCGCCGACGGCGGGGAGTTCACCCTCACACGCTTGAACCGCTATGGTCGCGTACGGTGCGGTTCCAGAGAAGTTTTCTTCCGAGAACACTCAAGCTGTGGAATGAGCTCCCAGCCGAGGTTTTTCCAAGGAACTACAGCATGGAGTTCTTCAAGAAATGCGTGAAGAGGTTTTTAGAGGGTCGGCAACGCATGAGCGACGCCCCTGGTGTTGCAAATGTCCATAGGCTACGGTGACTGTTTAACATCAGGCAGGCCGTATGCTTGATTGCCACCTTAGTAGTATAAAAAAAAAAAATATTTAGCAGTGTGCACGACATCATAACAACATGCATCACTTAAAGATTATCAAATGAGCTATAATTGCCTTGCTTATAGTTACATAAAAATAATATCCAATAATATTAATGCCAATATTCAGGGCATCGCCACGGGCTATACCATTGCCAGTAATACACATAATCATTAAATATATTTATACTTATATGTTGAAACGTACAGACGTCGCCTCACATCCGATTCGCCCCGTTGGCTATTGAGATATCGGAATTATGTGATATCTTCTTTTCATGGAATATTGGAGTATTTCGATTACAGATGAAAGAAATATCTGTGTACGAAAACAGATTATGTAATGTTCTGATTTGGTGATTAAGCTATGGCTTATGACTGCTATTATACTTATCTGTTTTGGGACACTTTCGGTGAATCTCTTCTATATTATATAACTCAAAAAGGACGAAGTTTATGCATCTGTTTGTTCACTGATACGGAAGTGGCATAAACGACTTTGTTACTTTAAATTACATTTTATAAATGCGGAATTTGGGGTAGTTGATATAAAGTTCGTGAAGAATTGATAACTAAATACACTAGAGACTACAACAGGAATACAGACTGAATTCTCATGTGAATTTAGTTAACATTTCAAGAACCTATGACGATAGACTAAAAGTTACGAATTAAAAACTGTCAAAAAAATAATTAAACGGTCTTTCTTAACATCAATACTTATTTAATCCTTTTTTAATATTTGCGTTAACTTAAACTTTAGTTGAATTTATTTTTTTGCTTAAAAATTGACAAATTATAAAAAAAAATATTTATTTAACTTTGTCTTAAGCCTGTTTCCTTCATATTTTATACGTCAATTTTCAAATATTTGCCATTGTGTCATTGTACAGAAAGTTTATTATTTAGTGCAACTTCGATGACAATATAACAATAATACGAAGGTCTCACCTTAATGGTGCTGGTTGGTCGAACTCCATAACATTTTCGATTTTCAACAGGTGCCTGTATAATCCCTTGGAGAATGAATTATATTTAAAATTATTGATAGAGAAGGAAATAGTACGATACGAGGACTATGCGAAATGAAAGATGATGTTGTAGTGACAAAAATTAAAAAGGGTTTATTGAGATTGTTTGGACATTTAGAAAGAATGAATGACAAAAAGCAAATGTAAATGCAGATAATGGCAGAGGCCGCGCTAGATGTACACTTATAGATAAAATTGGTGGTGTACTAAAAAGTACCAAATCAAAAGCATCCAAAACTGAAGAGCATGCATGAAGGGGTTGATGAATATTGAAGAAACGAGAGAGATATGTTTGGATCGGTGCCGCTAGCGTTCCATAGTCTATCTCCCATTGGGGTTGGCACTCCACCTACAGGAGACAGGCATGACTAGTTCAGTATATGTCTAATATTAATATGTACTAGTAAACTATTATCAAGAATACTTTACTACTTACTACACATTAACATAACGCATATGCTGAACTACTGACATCACCGCCGACTAGTGATGGGGTTACGTTTAACAAAACAACTCATGTTTTCATTTTTATTGACAAAACATCTATCTATCCATAACTTCACGCTAAGTCCCTTACGGGGTAGGCAGAGAGAACCGAGCGCCATAAGACGCGGTCTTTACACACTTCACTCGGTTCTTTCACATTCATAGCTCTTTTGCACGCTTGAATATATATTTGTTTTTGTATAAAGGTCGGCAGGCACACAAGCATATGGCCCACCTGATAAAAAGCGGTTACTGTAGCCTATAAACGATTGCAATACATTAAGTATCACTTGCACGTTTACGTACCTACGATAGTGCACACAGATTTACACGCACTTACTTACGCAAACACACTTCTTCCTTCCTTCCTAAGCGTCTCTCAGACGCTTCTTCCTAAAATGGTGGAAAATGACATAGGTCTTACGCAGGAAGTGATATTGAATATAAATGATAATGAATTGCGACGTACGAGGCAATTGTAATAAATGCCATGAAATAAATAGTAAAAAAAACATAAAACACGTTTTGTTCTAAGACTTAATAAATCTAGTCATATTTTAAAGTTTTTCAAGAAGTTGCAAAGCATATATAAGTGAGAATTTGATCCTCACTTTCTGATTTGCCATATTTATGAGACTAAGCTAAGCCACTTTTTTTAATTTTGAAAATGAAAATTTCCTGCTCGTGTCCGACATATAAAGAATCCTCACGAGAACGTTGGCATTAGACTTGCTTTCTAGTTGATGAGAAATATCCACTTTTGACACGAAGTTATATTATTCCGGGGCTGTAAAATGAAAAATATTTATAATAAATATTTAATAAGAAAAATAAAACTTTACTCATCCATTCTGGTCCGATCTGGTTCTTTGCCGATCTGGGTTAATCATCTGAGAACAAGGAAACAAGGAAGAAACAACAATGATGTTCATATTGACGATTTTATATAATAATAGTCACCCAAAATTTTACTGTGAACTACCGTTGCACAGATGTACAAATAACCTCCATAGATTGCTATTGGACAAATGCTGTTACACAGTAATTGAATATCTAACATATAAAATGTAGCAAAAATTCAAACATCTAAAAATTAAGTTATTATATTACAAATGATTTACAAATAGTTTTTAGTACAATAATAATTATTT
Organism: Pyralis farinalis; assembly: GCA_947507595.1. NCBI lineage: Eukaryota > Metazoa > Arthropoda > Insecta > Lepidoptera > Pyralidae > Pyralis > Pyralis farinalis. The sequence continues at coordinate 8,124,629 of OX382274.1, forward strand.
AAGTTGTAATTTTGTTATTAACGTAAGCAGAGGGTCCGAGCGCCATAAGAGGCGGTCCTTACGCACTTCACTCGCTTCTTTAACATTCATAACTCTTTTCATGCATGCTCGCCAGTTACTAGGACTAAAACATTATATACATTACATTATATACGTCACCTTCTAAAACACGACCAATTTGGTCATGGTAGGTTAGTTAACATTATTAATACAATAAAATCTATTATATTCCATTTAAATATCGCCATATTTTCTTGCATATCACAAATAGAAGAGTTGCCATTGCACATATTATGCCGTCGATGAGCACAGCAGTTTCTTGACGAACACAAATTCAGAAGATATTAAAACCGTAGCTGATAAAAGAACGAGTGAAGTGTGTGTCGCACTTCTGACGCGACGGCTCCATATGTTTTTTTTATTACGAAATTTTCATTTATGTGATTTTTATATATCACATAAATGAAAATTTATTATCGATACTAGAAATAAACATCATATGCAAAGTCGATTTCGCTGCTTTCATTTTATGTGTAAATTGATTTCGTACTTGAAACTTTTTGCTGAATGAAATAGTGACGTAACTGACTCAATTATCGATATTATAATACACAACACGAGTATCAGCATTCACTTTGAAAATGAAGTCAGGGTCACCCCTCTGTGTACTGTGTCAGGGGCGGGGTCTGATAATACCATTCATATCTTACAGGTCCAGTCAACACGACCGCTCTGCTCGTACTGGCCAGAGGTCCCTTCGACCAGAAGATAAGCTGTCTAGTGCTACTCGTCCGGAAGTGTGATAGCAGAACCACAATGAAACAGCAGCTGGCAGACGAAATGGCCAAATTTAGGAAGCTGCGGTTGGGGGAAAATCTAGGTTGCCTCGACGATGAGATGAAACTGTAAACGGGAAATGTACCTACGCAGAAGGCAAAAAGAACAGCGATCACACCTACGGACATGTGTCCATAGGTAAAAATCATCTAAAGTAAAGATGATTGAGGTTGAACATCGTTCTTCTTCTCATTAGACAACAAGGATCCAGCAGTTATAACAACTGAACAGAAGATTGCCATTGATCTGCACCGAAGTACGATACTCAGAATTGAATAAGTGTATTATATACGCCTTTGGTTTAAAGGCTAATAGCCAATGGCAAAGGCCATTGGCTATGATAATGTTAGAAACTGAGTGGATCTAAAAGAGAGTATCGGTGATAAATCGATTTGGATATATGTAGAAAGAATGCAGTAACTGATCGTATTTTAGCAGATTGCCAGGATCCTTAGAAACTGATTAGTATACGTAAAATGAGCTACAAATGTTAAACAAGCTATTGAAGTGTGTAAGAACATAGTCACGTGGCGCTGGGTCCACTTTGCCTACCCTCCACCGGATTTGGCTTAAAGATATACTTAGAAATAAGTATATCTAAATCCTTTCCTTAATAGATGATACTGTTCTAAAATTATGACCCACGAAGAAAGAAGATGGACGGTAAACAGCGCAACGAAAATACAAAAGTGTCACACTCTACATCGCTGAAAATGCAGACAGTAGCTAGTTACGATTTCGTACCATTTTCGTCATATATTCCTTTATTTTGTCCTCTTTTTATTAGAGAAAAGCTTTTATATATTCTCCGTCGGGGATGTGAAGACTCGCATTATAACATCTAAAGACTCCATTAGTGAAGTTGTACTTAGAACATTTATTTGAACACTATTGCTTTTCAGTGATTTAGAGCAAAGAAATGTCATTTTAACATATTGATATTACGTTAACTTATTCGATTAGTATATACTAGTAGATCGATCTTCAAATTTAAATTAAATGTATGTAGGTACAATATATTTTTTATGATATATGGTTTCTATACAATACATGCCTATGGCTTTTTCAGTCTGAAAGAGAGCGTCGATGTTGAGATAAGAAGAGACATGCTCCATTGGTTCGGACATGTAGAAAGGATGCAGGATGAAAGAATGACGAAGCAGGACGTACAACGCAAAAGTGGAAAGATTTAGGAGCCGAGGAAGGCTAAGACTTACCTACCATGACCAAATTGATGATGGCAGGAGGATGCAAGGGATTTGGCGTGGCGTTAACAACTCATAAAGTCTATCTATAACTACAGATAGAATTTATCAGTTGTTAATAACTGAAAAAAAGGAAAAAAAGAATTAATAGATAGATTTTATAAGTTTTTAATATTTTTTTTCCTTTTTTTCACTTATTAACAACTGATAAAGTCTATCTATAGTTATAGATAGACTTTATGTTATTTTCCCAACATTAATTTTTTCTTGAACATCGCTGTTCTTAAAACCATGAAAAATGAAATAAGCAGTTTTGTACCAGCCCTCGAATAATCATGACATTTATTTTCTACAAAGTCTAGACGCTTTCAACCATACTGTTCATACGATATAAAGCTGTTACCGTAGCCTATAGACACTTGCAATAAAGTTAAGTATCACTCGCGCGATGCCACTACTGCTGCTAACACAGCAACTCCTTAGGAGCTTACTGGTGAGCTGAGTCACACGCAGGAATATAACAAGTCTCCAGGGAGTTGTATATTGTCTGCAGTTTTCTGCTTCAACGCGCTTTATCTATTTTAAAAACACTCATACTAAGACAAAGAGACATTCATGCACACAAATGTTTGTCATGTGTGGAAATAATAAACTCACGAGCATTGTTGTCAAAGTAGCAGCAGTAATCACTGCGAATGACTCCACATACCACATCAACCCTTACTCATTCCACTGCAGGGATAGGGATCTCCCTTCAACCGAAGGGGTTCAGAGCATACTCCACCACGCTGCTCAAATGCGGATTGGCGGAGGCCAGTGTTTCCAAGCTGTCGGAGGGCCACCGGCTTAGCTTAACGACTGTCATCTATCGACAACAGCCGGGACCAACGGCTTAACGTGCCCTCCGAAGCACGGAGAAACTCGATATAGGTAAACCCAACTATTGACAGACTGCGGTCGAAGTTGCTTAACCTGCGTGTTTAGTTAGAATGATACGCGCAACGACATTTGTTTTTTTAAGCAACAATTATGATTATTTGAATGGCCTAATCACGACTTATTACTTGCATCAAACAAAAAATCTAAATTAAAAAAATATTTGTTCTGCTATTTTTATTTCGTTTAAATAAACGAAATAAAAATAGCGGAGCTGATTAATATACACTGACCTGTCAATGAGTGCCAAACTATGCAAAATTGCAAATAGCGAGGGGCACAAATCGTGGCTGACTGATTTGTCATTATGCAAATGGCATGCTGCGCCTTCCAGCTTGGCGCGCATATTTCACTAGATTACAAGGTTTAGCGGTTACGACATAAAATTATAAAGCAGTGTTTAAACATCATACACACGTGTAATTTATCTAGGGTACAATAAGTAACACGAGATCAGTGGCGAAGTAGTTAGCAATACTGTTTTAACACCAATGCTGGATTCGATTCCTACATAGGAGAAACATTTGGTTGCATGACCATGTCTGTTTGTATTGGTCTGGATAAATTCAATAGAGGTAGGAAAGTATCTCCTTACAGAAAACCACAGTCAGATAACAATTAGCTGGAGAACTGTTACGTTTCTACTATAGAGTGAGGTTAGCGGTAAGTTCCTAAGGAGTGCTCCATTTATCAGCAGGGGCGACAATGAGCTTCATGCTTTGCAAGTGGTCAGAGGTTTCGGTAACAACTTAGCACCCGGTGGGCCGTATCCTTGCATGTCTTCCGATTTTGTTTAGAAAAACATTGTATTTAGTTTTTGAGTACTGTTTACTTTCCGAACAAAATAAAATAAATAAAACGAAGCTGAAATGCAGCGGAGTGTCTAATAGCATTTTCAATATGAGTGTATCAGGAAGGAAATAACCTATGGAGAATCTATGAAATGATTTTGCGCAGTAACTCAATGCACTGCTACGGGTCGATAGATAAAGCAGAACATGCAGCTTATATTGATTAGTTTACAGATTAACATCGCGTCACTAAATTTGTGGAGCTAACCATAGCTTTATACGTATAGTTATTGAAAGAGTTCCAATTAAAAACTTTATTAATTGAATTAATAATTATTCTTCATTAGATGACTCAAAGTAAGTACTGGTCTCTTAAACCATTATATAACCATATTTAGGCGCAAAACTATTACTTTTGGTGAGTGGTGCGTTTATGCACTGTGTGTATATTATATTATTATTGCATTGTAGATACAAGTTACTGCCCACTTCCTGTTGACTCCGTAAGATTCATTTGCAAATCTTCCTGAACACTATTCTTACAAATTCTCTTATTAATATGGTTTGCATGATGTATTTTTTTATATAACGTCAGCAGGCATTCAAGCATACGGCCCAGCTGATATAGAGAGGTTACCGTAGCCTATAAATGCTTGCAAGTAAGTATCGGTGCCACCTCTGCTAACGCAACAACCCGTTAAAAGTCTACTGTCGCCCTTAAGAGTCCAGTCGTCATTCACAGCAACACAACAACCCGCCATGGAGTTGTTTTTTAAGTTATACTTCTAAACGTTGCGTTAAACGTTTAACGCTACCATGGAGGGGGAATAGAAAGAGACAGAGCGAGAGTGAATGCGTGGTACACGAACACGAAAGTACAGGTTGAAGCTGCTAAATATTTCACGATATTACCGGTAGATGGCGCCATAGTTAAAAATGTGCAACAGGTTAAAACTGCTAAATGTTTCACGGTATTACCGGTAGATGGCGCTATAGTTAAAATTAAAATATTATTATTTAATATAATTAATACTAAATATTATTAAGTTATTAATGTTAAATATTTATTTAATGATGCCAGAGAAGTATAACTTCTCACGCGCGTACATAAGTACACGCACCCATTTTTTGTTTGCGGTTTTCTGTGAGATACTTCCTCAGACTTGATTTCAAGTACTTATTTCTTTGAAATTAAAGAAAATATAATCTATAGCACTTTTAAGTAGGTATAATACCCGTTCAATTTTAAAGTTTCAGTTACCGTTCGACGTCTTTTTTGGACGAGACGCCGAAACCCGCTTACTGAGTGACATGAGTTACTGCGTGTGACGTCAATTTGTAGTCTTTTGTGGGCTTGATGTATTACTGAAACGACCCTGTATATATATAAAAGGAAATTGGATACGAGAATGTGTGGGTAGCAATGTTGATAAAGGTAAAGCCGCTCTAAGGAGGTCTGCGTACATCGGCTACTTTTAACATCAAAAGGAAACACAACAAACTAAATAATCTAGCTATCTGTAAGCGGTAATTTCTAAAAAAAAACTGTATTAGTTACATGTATTATTTGTTTATACCTAAATCTGATACTATCTGGATGTGCTCATTAATACCCTTCTTAAAAGAACTTATTATAGATTTCAAAATCAAATTAATTTTATTTGCTGAACACAGCTATAAAAGATCTTGCATATATAAAAGGAACAATGTATTAAGCCTGCTTGCAGGCGTGCAAATTATTTATGTAAAATTAATTATATTTAACATCGTAATTAAATTAAACATTTAAGAGATTACAAATAGATATAAATTTCAAAGTTTTTTTATAAGATTTACTTCTCATAAATTCTGAGTACATTGTAGAAACAATGACCCAAAATCCAATTTCTCAGCATTAATCAGTAAGCAATTTAATATCTCCAGGCAAATGGTTATATAATGTGAAGCACGTATTAAAACATTTCTTTCGTAAATATATTTCTTGAAAGGAGGCTGATATAATTTGTTCATAATTTTTGCTCTTGTTTGCGTGGTACTAATTTCACTTCGCTTTTTTCAGTACTTTGGGTGGGAATTACAAATATACAGACACCTCTAATATATTGGCTAGACAATGTTAGTACATGTAAGTTTCGAAATAAAGGTTTACAGCTGTCGTAAAACCATACTCGATTGTCCAGCTCGGTGGCGAAATCGTGAATGACGCGACTTTGACATCAATGCTTGTGGGTTCGATTTCCTCACAAGACAAACATTTGTGTGCGTAAACATGTCTGTTTGTCTTACTCTGGATGTTTTAATAGAGATACGGTGCATCAAAGCATCCCGTCTAGGGAATTACCTCACAGAAAACCGCAGCCAAATAACAACTCAATGGAGGGTTGTTGTGTTCCTGCGTGTGATTGAGGTCACCAGTAAGCTCTTAAGTAGTTGCAGTGTTAACAGGAGAGGTGGCTTCGCGCGTGTGACACTTAATATATAACAAGCGTTCATAGGCTATGGTAATACGGTAACATATTGAAATGGTACTGAGACACTATGCTGCATGCTCATTTTCGTTTTACTAAACACATTTGTTTTTATACAACAAGCATACGGTCCCCCTGATGTAAAGTGTTGCCGCAGTCTTTGAATACTATTCACGCGATGCCTCCTCCGCTGCTAACATAGCAACTTATTAGGAGCTTACTGGCGACCTAACTCACATGCAGAAACGCCACAACTCTATAAACATTCGTTATTTGGCTGGAGGTACTTCCCCAGACGGGCTGCTTTTGCAGCGCAAAAAATACTTTTACGAACTCGAGCCATGTTTGTTAATTAGAGGGCAGTGGCACGTAAAATGAGATTGTCTTAGACTCTAAAATTGACAAAACCCCATTAACATCCCTATATTTAATAGAATAAGGAGACATTTTGCGAAAATCATATTTACATATGTGACGACCTCGCTGGCGTAGTGGTGAAACCGCCCGCTTTACATCAGGTGGGCCGTATGCTTTTATGCCTCCCGACGTAGTACATAAAAAAATGTTTTACAAGCGTATTTAGGTTACGGTAACCGCTTCACAAAAAAAAAAAAACTGCTTTGAGTGCTCCCGCCACCGATTATTTCATCAGTAGCTGATAGCTCTGGTAGTCTCTGCCTTAGCTGCTGCGGTCGTCTACGCAAGTTTTTTTTAATACTACGTCGGGAGGCATTCAAGCATACGCCCTACCTAACGTGGTTACCGTAGCCTATTAAGACTTGTAATATATTAAGTATCACTCGTGCGCAGTGGCGTGCACAGAGATTTTTGACAAGATAGGCAGAATTTTATTTAAGCAAAAAAAAATACAGCATGTTGATTTTGGTTACCCAGTCTTGTGGAAATAATGATGTATGTGATTGGTTAGCCACCTCAAATATCTATAGATTGATTGATTTTATATACTTGCATATCAATTTGCAGATATTCGAAGCGGCCTTTCGGCGCGTTTATTTGATGTTATATATTTATAAATAATAGCAGCAACGCACGCACGCCGTGAGCCAATAATGTGAATCATATTGTTTTGCATTAAACTTACGTTTAACTTTGCCTTCAGTTTGTATTAATTTCAAATCCGATGTACAGCGGCCTTTCTCAATCACTTGTTTTTTTTTTCACCAAAAGATAGTTTTGAAAACGCATCATTTTTTATTTTATCTACACACACACCACCTGAACAACTTTCACAGTGAATATTATGCATTTTTATCACCTTTAAATTCTTATTTTGTCTGCTACCACAAGTCAAAACGATTCTGCGGAATAGCGGCAAGTTTAAAAACAAAATAAAATTTAACATCAATTTTATACGAAAAAAAGAAATGGCACTTTATTTCACTCTAATTATATGGAGCAAACTACTCTTTAAAATAGTTACGTAGAAATGTTCGACACTTCGGTAATTTACGTCATGGTTCGGTTGAAAAGACACTGACTATCCTATGCGATTGTGTGCGTTATTTGTGTTATTATGGGCAATGTATTTACATGAATGCACACGATACAATTTGTATTACCAACGCGGCACACATATGTAAATTTAGATAGAAATAGTTCGTGTCTCTGCCGTTAAGCTCCCATTACGGCGCTAGTGTAGCACATCGATGTAGCGGGTATTAATGAATCTATTTTAACAACTTGCAACGATGCCGATAGATGGAACTGTTTTTAATTTTTTGTTTTTGATACGAAATATTAGTTAAAAATTATGTTTAAGAATTAAGAAACATCGGATGGTATTTATCAAATTGATAGAATAGGCAATGTCTTTTTGCCTATATGGAGTACACGCAACTGCTCGTGCGATGGCTCCTCTGTTGTTTACACAGAAACTCCTTATGAGCTTACTAGTGACCTCACTCACACGTAGGAACACAATAACCCTCTGCGGTTTTCTGTGAGATGGAGCTACTTCCTCATATGGGCCGCTTTGATGCGACCTACCTCTCTTAAAATTTTCGAATGCCCGCCATCTACTAAACCGGGGGAGTGCCGGCCGGTAGTAGTTGGCATGAAATAATTGGTGGCGGAAGTACACAAAGCCTCTTTGGTCAAATTGCATTTACATCTCAAAAACTGATACAGCAACAAAATACGAGGATGTATGTTATATTGTCGGTATTCATCGTCCAATGCGCTTGTATCCCTCATATATTTCCATGGAAGTAAGTACTGAAAATATTGTACAATTTGCGAAATTCGAACTGACTGTAAGTTTTTGCTCGATGCATTCGCATATCAAACGATAGTAACCGCAAATAAAGTAGCGTGGTATCGGTCTAGACAGGCTGAAACCTAGCAATATTTGCACGAGCGGTGGAACAACTCAACCAAAAAGTTCAGCTATATTGCCATTATTTTATTGACAGAATAATTAATAAGGTGCTCGGTGGCGACGATGTATGTGTTACACGAATACTCAAATTAAGCAACGTCGATCACAGCCTGTCTTTAAATGGGTTTAGTCATTCCGAGTGGCTGTTGCAAAAGAAGACAGTATTCTAGCAGAAAGGTAGGTAGGTCTCATTTAGAGAAGTATCTCCAGCGCACAGAAAACCGTAGCTATATAACAACTCCCTGCAGGTAACCAGGAAGCTCCTACGGAGTAGCTGTACTAGCAGCTGAAGTGACACTTAATGTGTGGCAAATATTCATATGCTACGGTGACCATTTTACAAGGTTTGTTCAACATTCTTGTTGCCTCCCGACCTCCGAGTTCTAATCGCGACTTCTGCTGTTACGGCTGTCACGACGTTTGACTGGTGATGTTCTAGTGTAGCGATTGAGCGCTCATATATGGCGATTGCTTTCGATTGGACATCGGAGTCTTCTGTCGCAGGTGTCATCATTATCGCTACCAGCCCAAGAATGTGTGCAAATTTCGTTGTTAGTATAGTCCAGCACATAAATAAAAACCGTTATTGAAAGTAAGAACTGGCATTCCTCAGCGCGCTGTTTGCCTGTGTTAGGTGGGTGGACATTACGTGACGTGTGGCAAAATGGTATACCCAGGGATTCTCCCGTATCATGGCCTAGTACCTTTTTTGTTGATTCGTCAGAGTCTCGTTCGTTAACTAACAGGTTGACTTCGACTCCAAAGATGATTGGGAGCTACTTGAACCCCTAAGCACCCGAAGCCGTGGAGTATGCCCGAAGAGGTTGATGAGTGTGGAAGAGGCTAGAGAGGTATATTTGGATCGGTGCACTTGGCCTGCCATAGTCTCTGCCTACCCCAATGGGAGGCAGTTATGATAATATGTATGTATGTATGTTGTTGATAGTAGTTCCTAGGGTAGCATGGAGCAATGCTGTTTTCACTGTAAGGCACTGTCTGCCGCGCTTACGAATAACGCATCAAATCAGCTGTTAGCGAAATTGAGTTAATACAATATCCAAAAGCAGAAAAATGAGATCTACAAGTTTCTTCAAGCGATATTACATAATTTCTTGATTAGACCCAGTTTTTCCGTTTCATAAATGCATTAAAAGAGCAATGAATGTTAAAAAGTGAGTGAGGTATGAAAGGAGCGAGTCGCGTGGCGCTCGGTTCTCTCTGCCTGTCCCGTAAGGGATTTGGCGTGAAGTTATAGATAGATAGATAGATAGATAAATGCATTAACTAAAACTTCGATTGCAACTTTACTTACTCAAAACACGTATTTTTTAAAGAATCTTTTTAGTACGTTCATCGTAAGCAGTGCAATGTGCTATACTCGATGCTATTTCTACTAAATATCACTGAGATGTTGTCATTTGAGGACAAAGATACTTGGTATGTCAAATAAAGCAAAGCAATGTTTCAGCTCGGGGCAAAGAGCAACGTTCATCAAATGGCAAGGAGTACTGTAGTCGCCTTTGGGCAGATACTATGTAGCACCTTATGGCCTTCAGGATTACGGTTCAGAGTACACACTAAACTACTAAAGTTTAAGGAGAGACTTTGCTTGCCTTTGCTGTGTTCTTTCGGTTATGCAATGGGTTGGGTTCCAGAGGATTTACTCGATGTGATGTCAATAGCTTCATTCTACAACCACACTGATCGCCATCGCAAGTACAATTATACAAAATATATAAATTAAATAAATTTAATCGTGGATAATCAACTATTAAACAGATTCCTATCTTCACGCACTAAAACTGCAATGCAAGTTTTGGGATGAAATAGACTACTTTTTCTTCTTTTTCGGACTAATTACACAGCGTCATCTAGCCCTAAAGTAAGCGAAACTTGTGTTATGGATACTAGGCAACTGATAAACATATGTAAATATTTTTTTTTGTAAATACATACTTAATATACATTTAAAAATGATTTCACATAATATGTGATTATATTAAGATTCTAATTAAGATAATTATCCATGATGTGTGTGTACTTATCAGAGCAGTGATAGTGCAGTGTGTATACAACCGACCAACTGATCTCCAGTTCGAATTCTGGCATGTACCACTAAATTCGGTTTTCACGGATTTATGTACACATTTGTAATTATCACTTGCTCAGCGAAGGAAAACATTGTGAGGAAACCCGCTCGTTCCAGAAATTATATTTAGAAAGACGTGTGACCTAACTAAGAAATGTATCGTTTTCCCTCTGGATTGTGGAGATCATTGCAATCGCTCCATGTAAAGGTGAGTATTTTCGCCAAATTCTTAAACTTTGGTGGCGGACCACGCCAATCCTAATCGATTAGACAACGGGCTAACGCTAAAAAGAAGAATGTGTGAGTACTTACAAAGTAATTGTTTTCAAATATGCAAGTGGCGAAATCTCAAAAATTGCTATCCAACTGCTGCATTGAATCTGCCTAAAAATGACGCCCGTATTTCATTCCAAGATCGTTTTCAAGGACCTTGTAAATAAAAGGTTGATGCCAATCTGCGGAACCCATGAACATAACTGTACTCCGCTGCCTAGCCTAGATTCTGAATTAAAATCCTTATCTTTGTATTTCCCATTGGAATACAACATATTTTTCGCCAAATCCTATGAGGGTATTGCGAAAACTCTGAGACACTTATAATTAGGTCGGGTGTTGTCAATTCCCAAACACTGTAAAGGGACTATGCGAGTCCCATTTCGTATCATTTTCGATCAACTGACTGCTCAGTGTCTTGATAAGACAGTATTTATTCCCAGAAGATAAAAGTTTCAATAACTTGACTACAAAATATATTAATCATTATTGACAACTTTACTAAGAAGCAGCGATACTTGTAGGATAAGCGACTACTTTAGAATAGTCACGTAGTATGAATAATTTGAAGCTATTTATTGGTTCAGTGTTGCTTTGTACTTGATTAAAATTTTCTAGTAATACAGTGGCCCGCGTATTTTACCTACTTAGTAACGTACTTGGCAAATGACGTGCAAGTTTCGTAAGCTTTCTACCACCAAAAACTTTCATTTCACAAGTTTTTATCAAAGCTTCATCAAATCATCAAGTCTATTACCGATATATGCAAATGAAGTAATAATCAAATTTCAATCAGGCGTAAAGAAATTCGATTGTTGATTTTCTCAGTAACGTTTTATGCGGTTATCAAATCTTCGTTAATTTTATACGAGAAAACTTTTAAGACTGCCTTAACGGAATAAAGTTTGAACTATCTAAATTGTACATGGTTAGTGTTATAAATATCATTAAAAATCATAAATATCATTATACATTTAAAAATGTTACGGTAAAAAGGCTTTTAAATTAAACGGGTTTATTTTAAACAAATGCTGTACTAAAAACTAAAAATAAAGCGTAGGAGTACAGATAATTTTAAACAAGCAATAAGTGGGGTGTCACCAAACAATTATGCTAATTCACAATATGTAATGATACAAAATACAAATACAAAAATTGATTATTTTCTCTCTATTAAAATCTTTAGTTACAAAATAAATACGATATTTAATTTTGGAGAGAAAACTGGTGTCTGACCTAGTCAGGCATGCGCCGCCTTGTGCCAGTCCCCTTAGCCAGTAAGTACAACGTTATGGACATCTGAAAATTGCCGATAAATGAGAAAATATGATAATTTAGATACCTTGTATATGTGGGTCTATATACGTAAGTGGGTGTTAATGAGCATTTGGACGCGTGCGTTGAATTTATTTCATGTTTGTGGAATTCGTACTTACTTCCATGAGTACTTTAATTTTTACTCATAATTTGGCGCTTTAATACACTAAATTGAAGTTTACATTCATGTTTCGTTCAGATATATATTGACATAAGATGGTTTATTTTATTACAAAGATAATTTACCCCAAAACAATAGAATTTATGATAAAAGCTTATTTCTTTCGTCAATATTACTCGCTATATATACTAGGCCATAGTTTATACCTGTATTTTAAATCGTATCTGATCGAATCACTGTATTCACACTGTAACAAAGGCTGACTGTCACAGATGGTTAAGTAACGATGGACCAATTAGAACTAGACACATTGACCAATTGCATCGATCGCTTTGTACTACTGATGAATGGCACATGTTTTTTAACATGTGCACGTTCATTTACAATAAATTGTCAGATGACATTAAACATGTGACGAGCTTGGCGATGCAGCGGTCAGTGGTAATTTTGACACTAACGCTCGTGTGTTCGATTTCCACACAGGACAAACATGTGTGTGCATGAACATGTCTAATCATTTTATTACACCTTATAGAAACACCTTATAGAAAACTTTAGCCACATAACAACTCTCTGGAGTGTCGCTTTGTTCCTGCGAGTGAATGAGGTCACCAGTACACTCGTAAGGAGTTGCTGTGTGGGCAGCAGAGGTAGCATCACGCGAGTGATACGTAATGGCTTTACATCAGGTGGGCCGTATGCTTGTATGACCTCGACGTTGTAAAAAATAACACTTAGAGTATGGCTTACGAAAAACTTTGTTGCGCATAAATTTTTAAATAAAAAGTATGACATTTACATTTCGCCATAGGAAATTGACATTAGATTGTATGTCATGAGATGGTTATTATTATCATCATAATTTGTATTACATGTTAGACTATTGTCAGACCTACCCTACTGCACTTCATGCCTACTACTTTTGCCTACCGAGCGGACTGCGGCGTCAGACCTCTTGCGGTCCAAATTTAGTGGGCTGTCACGAGCGCGCGTCTACGCACGTTTCTTTTATATTCACTGCGCTGCGTAGCACAGCGGCTCAGATTACTTTATTAATTCGTATTCACCGAAAAAAATATACCACCTCGTAATTTATGTGCAGTGGATAGATGCACGTTAATTAAGAAAAGAAATAAAAACCAGTCTCTCTTCCTATTACCTACAGAAAATGCTTTAATGTACATTTTGGGTTATTTACTTTTTAAATATAACAAGAAACATACCTGCCCCTATGTTTATAATTACAGAAGATTCCTAGTTTAAACGAATATAGAATGTTCATCTATTTCAAAGGTTTTAATAAAATTTCGTCCTTCAACGGAAAGCTAAGAGCACATCAGATGGGTTTCATAATTATGTGATACAACTAAAGACTTTAGTGACAATTTTGAGCAAACCGTGAAATAAGGGCCAGGCAGCACATTTTTTTTAAATATTGAAAAATGTACATTGTGATCCTCGTAGCGCTTGTTTCCCGCAGCACTATTTACTAAAACTTTTCGTTAGATTCAGATTGTTTGCTACAAATAAGTTTAAAAACAGCGAATTCAGACTGGGCAAGAAGTTTATTACCAACTAGCTTCTTAGGCTTCGCACGCATGAGATTTGGACTTTTAGTAGCCTTTATTTCTCTATAGACCTCAAATTCTTTCTGTTTAAAAAAACAAAGTTCAGGGTCGTAGATTGTAATGTTTAAAATATCTAATGTAATAACCTTTTTGAATAATATATTTTGTAAACCTTTTTAGAGATATACACTACATTGTCTCTGTGAACCGAATGATGTTTGTCAAAAAATATTTTATTGGTAAATTTTAAATTTTCAAATTATAGATGTTTAGGACGTAATCCGAAAAACAAGGGGAGTCTGCAACGAGTTTTGACGAAGTAAAGATTGAGGGCACCACGTCGGAGACCTCCAGCCTCCTGCTGTGGGCTACGTGGTGAACCGTCGGGAATTTACTCACTTTTCCAAACCCGTTAAACACCGGACGTCTAACTAATGCCATTTATAAAACCTACAGCCTCTGTTGTGGACCACGGCGGCTGACGGAGTTACTGCTGCGGTGTTGGTCCGTAAGGCGGTCCACCAACAACTTCCACATCTGGATCTGCGTGCACACTCCAGTGAACCTAACAGTGATATTCCGGTTAAACAAAGATAACGCGAGTTCTTAAAGACCCTTATTAGCCGAACTTTAAGTCACTTTTATTTTTTTATGTAGTTTACTGTATAAATAGCCCTAATAAATTTGTAACCTTTTTTTTTTTTTTTTGACCTGACTGTAGTTAGCCCCGAGTGGGCTGTCACTACGTCACCGGACTAGAGGGCGGGCGTGAGGCGCCACAGCCTAAAAAACAAAGTTAAGCGACAGCCTAAGGGCCCCCGAGAGGGGTCGGACCTCGGCTCAGGACGTCGCTGGAGAAACAAATCGAACACGCGGGTTCGTGCCTTAAGGGCCTGTCGGAGAGAGAGGCGCCCAGGTACCGTGGGCTACCGGTACCTGGTGTATCGCGCAGCCTTTTTGTACACTCTTTTCCTTAACAAGTAATATAACAAGATGCAACTATAGAGCGATTCAATTTTTATACAGCGCCATCTATTGACCTTTACGAGAGGCAACGTATATTTATTTTATTTTTATTACATAAAAATGCATAGTTATTTTATGTCACACAAAATACGTATTCTATGAAAATAATAAAAACAAAATTGCAAAGTCCCCCGAAGGGGAAGATATTTCCCCCTAATTTTAGCAGTATTTCATTTTTTACGCAGGAACCCTAAATATTTACGGGATAAAAAGTAGCCTATATTCTTCTCTGAACAGTCCTCTACCTACCAAAGTCCCGTCAAAATCGGTTAAGCCATTTCGAAGTTTAGCCCGGACAAACCAACAGACAGACAGACAAAAAGTTAAAAATGCGTATTTAGGCTTTGGTAACGTGAAAATAATAATTATGAGCTCAAAATAAAGGCTTTATTTTGAAATCACAGACAGACGCTTCAATTTTATTTATATGTATAGATTATTGCATTAAGCAATGTAATTTTTAAGATTTTTTGACTACCCTAATTAAAAAATATACTTAAACGAAGTGATACATGCAAAAATGGCCACGAGACTTTTTATTTATTACAAGAAATTCTGGAATTATATATTTATCTAAACTGCCAGCCCTGGCGTTACTGTTGGCGTTACTGATGGTGTCGGCTGCGAAACGATAATAACTCTACGCTCGCGCAATTAGGGTCATTTTAGCACGCAACCATTCCTAACACATACATAAGTTGTAATATATGCAACCTTTTTATTGTCTTTCTTAACTCTATGAAATGTCAATTGTCAAAATAGGTAGTAGAAACTAATTTGTAAATTTAAATATTTAAAATAAAGATGTTGAATAGACGAACGACGATGAAACTATGCAGTCTACAGGAGGAATTGATCGGGAACGCACGGTGTACCGCGTCTGAGACCACCAGCCCCTGCTGTGTTGGCTACGCGGTGAACTCGTCGGCATATTATTCTCTTTTACCGATCCCCTGAACCTCCGGATATTTTCTTAACTGTATATTATTTGAATAACTCCAGCCCCTGCTGTGTTGGCTACGCGGTGGACTACGGCGGCCGCCATCTTTTACCGCTGCGGTGTTGGACCGCAAGGCGATCCCCACCGATTCCTGTCATCTTCTGCATCTTGGACTGCGACGTCCGTGAGTCCCTCACGGATCTGCGTGCTGGCTGGTTCGCTGGCGTGCCCGTCTACAGTCGCCGGCCCACTACAGCCGGCGGCCGCTTACTACATTCGCGGGTGCTTCGGACAGTAAACTTCGGGTTAGATCGTTCCATCGCGAGTTCTTAAAGACTTAAATTAGCCGATCTTTTAAGAAACCTCATATATATATATAATATATGTGTGTGAATAACAGCCTTAATAAATTTGTAACTCTTTTTAGAACTCCCTTTTCTTTTCAACTAGTAATGTTACAAAGTATACACAAGATTTTGTACAGAGCTATCTATCTGTTACGTAGTAACTATTAATTAACCCGTGGTATTGTAATCCGTTGATAATTTGTGAGATTAAATATCAAACATATGTACTCATTTACATAATTATATGACGATTATGTTTATCACAAATACATATTATTTCTCCGTCATTTTAGCGTTATCCCGTTTCCTAATCCATTAGGACTGGCGTGGTTGGCTACCTAAGCCTAAGGATTTGGCGAAGATACTGCTTTACTACATGGAGTATGCCGTCAGACCTCCTCAACTGAGAGGGAAAAACCAGACCTTTCTTTTGTAAGGTCACGCGTCTTTCGAAATATAATTTCTTCGACGTGTGGGTTTCCTCATGATGTGTTCCTTCACCACCGAGTAAGTGATAATTATAAAGTACATAAATCTGAAAGTACTAATTTAGTGGTACATGCCAGGATTCGAACCGGTGACCTGTTGGTCAATAGGCCGGTTCCTTATCCACTAGACTATCACTGCTCCAACAAAATGTAAACTAGTATTCTGTAAATATGATTCTGAAGAATCAAATTAAAAAAAAATTAAATAAAGCAATGCCAGTTTTCTCGTTGGTTTAGGAACAGAAAATATATATTTCTACAGGTAAATTTTCTAGTACGTTGCTATAAAAGCATTTTGTCGGAAATCCCCGTCAATAAATCCAGCGGCTTGTCGGCTAACTTTGTTACAAAGGTAGGACAAATTTGTGGGAGTTGCAAACCGCTATTTCTCATTGTTACGACTACCTTGCAACATATTTTGTGTACAAAAATTTGTCTTTCAAGATTATTTATCTTAGTCTACTTGAAGCTAGATTGGATTTCTTTACGTAGTGTTGGTTGGCGCGGTTTCGTAGAAAGTAGTGACAACCTAGTGGGTAAAGAAAGGAAAAGATAAGCGAGTGGTCCCTGATTTGAATCCTGGTGTAGGTTTCACTAAATTTTTTATACTACGTCTGGAGGTATACACGCATACGGCCCACCTGATATAAAGCGGGTACCGTAGCCTATTAACGCTTGCGATATATTAAGTATCACTCGCGCGATGCCTCCTCTGCTGTTTACACAACAACTCCTTGGGAGCTTACTGGTGACTTCACTCATACACAGGAACACAACAACCCTCTATAGAGTTGTTATTTGGCTGCGGTTTTCTATGAGATGGAGGTACTTCCCCAGACGGGCTGTTTTGACGCACCGTACCTCTATTAAAACATCCAGACCAAGATAAACAGACATTTTCATGCACACAAATGTTTGCCATGTGTAGGAATCGAACCCACGAGCATTGGTGTCAAAGTCGCGCCAATCATGACATGACATGACGTCAAAATCGAGATTTATGTACATAATTGTACTTATCGCTTGCTCGGCGTTAAAAGAAAACTCACACGTTCAAGAAATTATATTTTGAACGACATGTGATCATATGCACGTAGATATGAAAATTAAATAAAAAAATCGCCCAAGTGCGAGTCGGACTCGCGCACGAAGGGTTCCGTACCACTATATACAAAAAAAAACACGTTTGTTCTATGGGAGCCCCCCTTAAATATTTGTTTTATTTAAATTTAACTATTTATTCTTAAAGTTAATATATAACTAAATATTCTATGAATATTTCGAGCATCTACCTGTTGCCGTTATCAAAATAAAAAAAAAACGAGCAAAAAAATCACGTTTGTTGTATGGGAGCCCCCTTAAATATTTATGTTATTCTATTTTTTAGTATTTGTTGTTATAGCGGCAACAGAAATACATCATCTGTGAAAATTTCAACTGTCTAACTATGACGGTTCGTGAGATACAGCCTGGTGACAGACGGACGGACGGGCGGACAGCGAAGTCTCAGTAATAGGGTTCCGTTTTACCCTTTTGTGTACGGAACCCTAAAAATATGAAAATGTATTAATTGAGGTAGGGTGGCTCAAAGCAGCTCGTCTGGGGAAGTACCTCCATCTGACAGAAAACCGCAGCCAAAATGCAACTCCCTAGGAGGTTGTTGTATTCCTGCGAGCGAGGTTACCAGTAAGGTTCTGAGGTGAACTGTGCAGAAAAAAAAACATATTTATACTGAAGGCAGTATAAATATGTTTTTTTTAGGGTTCCGTACACAAAGGGTAAAACGGAACCCTATTACTGAGACTTCGCTGTCCGTCCGTCCGTCTGTCACCAGGCTGTATCTCCCGAACCGTGATAGTTAGACAATTGAAATTTTCACAGATGATGTATTTCTGTTGCCGCTGTAACAACTACCACAAAAAAAAATATAAATTAGTTATATTACAAAGAACATCCTACTTTTTTCAAGTTGAATAATAACTTAAAAGTTATATCGGCATACGTTACATAAGTTAAAAAATAAATATACCTATAACCTACCTATAGTACCTATTTGAAACTGAAAAGGTTCCAAGTATAATTTTAACACGCTGCCGAAGTCAATGTATCGTACTAAGTCGGTATCATTCGAAGAATTGCTATGAATACAAATTTTCGTATTTATTTAAAACAAGTTTCACTTTGTTGCTATTAAAATAAACTACCGTTTTATTACTACTTTAGATAAGGCGAGGAAACGAACTAGGGACAAGCGAGCGTGCATGAAAAAAGCGTAAATGTTAAATAAGCGAGCGAGTACGTAAGGACCGTGAATTGTGACACTCTGTTCACTCTGCCTACCACACAAGGGACCTAGTGTGAAGATACAATTTGATAGCAATTTTTAGCTTGTTATTGTCGCTTAAAATAAGGAAAACAGAGCTTATGAAAGTCATATCAATTCATGAACAGTTTATTTTAGTTTTTTAAAATTGTCGGTTTTTCCTTCTTGCGTAACCTACTAGTAATACTGGTTATTATCATTATAATATACACCGTCTAACAAAAAAAAACGTTTTTTTATATACAAAATCGGGAGATATACAAGCATACGGCCCACCTGATGTAACGCAGTTACTGTAGCATATGAACGCTTGTAATATATTAATTATCACTCGCGCGATGCCTCCTCTGCTGCTTACACAGCTTACTTCTTAGGAGCTTAAAGGTGATCTTACGTACACGCAGGAACACAAAAACTCTCTCGGGAATTGTTATTTGGCTGCTATTTTCTGTGAGGTGGAGGTACTTCCCCAGACGGTCTGCTTTGATGCGCCCCACCTCTCTTAAACTAAACAATATTTGTAGGAATAACGTATCTACAACAGCCATCCTCATCTCACTCTCTTCCAGTGCTCAACTTATTTCATTCCACTGCAGGGATATGGATATCCCTTCACCGGAAGGGGTTTAGAGCGTACTCCACCCCGCTGATTCACTGCGAATTGATGTTTTCAAGCCGCCCGAAGACCACTGGCTTAGTTTAACGACTGTTATCTATCGATAACATTATAACCGAGTACGACGGCTTAACGTGCCCTCAGAAGCAGGAAGATAGAGAAACTATAATATAGAAATAAACCCATCCATAGACAGGCTGCGGTCGACATTGCTTAACTTGCGTGTTCGTTGGAAATTATGAGGATTCTAACAATAGCCGATTTCTTGCAATTACATTTAAAAAATTAGCCACCATAACAGTGGCATAATAAGGCAGTTCACAAATATACACTCCTCTAGGGTAAACCTTGAAACAAGGCTAATACTATCAGAATTTGCTTTTGGTTCATGAAGTCTAAAAGGGATGGAAGGTACACCACAGATGTGGAAAGACGAGTGAGTGCTGGGAATAGTGTGAATGGAGCGTTGGGAAAACTTCTTGGCAGTAAAAACCTGAGCCAGAAGGCACTACTCGCTATACACAATGCAGTGTTGGTCCCAACGCTAACTTATGGAAGCGAGAGCTGGGTATGGCAGAAAGAGCATGAAAGTAGAATAAACGCGGTTGAAATGCGAGCGCTGCACAAAATTTGTGGCGTAAGGCTTGTAGACCGTATTCGCAATGATGATGTTAGAAATAGAGTTGGTCTGAAAGAGAGCGCCGGTGTTAAAATAAGAAGAGGCATGCTCCGATGGTTCGGGCATGTAGAAAGAATGCAAGATGAAAGAATGACGAAGCAGATATACAATGCAAAAGTGGAAGGATGTAGGAGCCGGGGAAGGCCAAGACTTACCTACCATGATCAAATTGGTCGTGTTCTATCAGAAGGTGATGTCAGGAGCCCTAGAAACCGGCGATCGTGCATGAGAAGAGCAATGAATGTTAAAGAAGCGAGTGAGATATGTAAGGATCGAGTCACGTGGCGCTCGGTCCTCTCTGCCTACCCCGCAAGGGATTTAGCGTGAAGTTATAGATTGATAGATAGAAGTCTAAACTACGAGTATTAAAATGTCCATGGTATCAAAATGTTTATTTATTTAAAATATCCTGTTTAATACGCCCATGTATCAACATTATGACGAACAAGTGAGACAGGCTTTGACTTTAAGGCGATTGGAAGCCACTTAGAAGTCGTGTCGAGTCGAAATATTTGATTTCTAGCTGACAACATACAACCTTCATGCTTCACACATCTCATACTCACTTTTAGATCTGTAGCGTAAATAAAATAAATAAAACTTTGGCAAATATAAAATTTAATTAAAATTTTATACGCGGTATAATTAACGGTGCTTGAAAAACAAATATCCAACCAGTTAGTTCGTAATAGACAGTAACATAAGGATTCACCGCTAAAGTTAGTCACTATGTAATTTGAAGTTATTTCAAGACCCGACTTCGGTCTGAATAATTTGTACTTATTTAAAAGGGTAATGTAATTTTATATTCATTAGAGTCATATTCTAGTAGCCCATATTTAAATATCTTGTACAAATACATTATTTTCATGTGATATAAAAATGAGACTATTTGGCCAATCGTCATTTTTATAGCCAAAGTCGATTGACTTTATTTTCATCACTGGAGTGGTAAACCAACCCATTTTTTTTTAAAATCAGCTCAGTATAATTGTTGCGCTTCTCCTGATGGTAAGCGAAAAGATGAGCCTAAATCGCAGCGGTAACTGATAAAAGACTACAGTATCCTGTCAATTGACGCTACCGTGCTGGCCCACACGGTACTTCTTCACGCTTCGTTTGAAGGATCTCATATTGTAGGAAAGAGGAAACGCATCGGTACATGTGTTTCCTCTTTCCTATAATATGCGACATAACCCAAGGGCGTGTATAAGATAAGGGTCGTTGAAAATTCTCACACCTCGTATTTGAACCGAATCTTGGTTTCATCATACGCTACTTCAACTTTGACATGAGGCTGATAGTATTGAGCACCACAGGATGGCGGGTACCACGACACTTATTCTAGTTTCAATTGGAAACCAAGGATTACTCAATATATTGGTTTTCACTTTAGCACTAGAGACCAAACAGTAATCTGGTTTTCATAATCGCAGCGTGAATGGCCAACATAATTCTACCTCCAGTGAGTGAGTGACCAGAGATCACTGCTTCCAGAAGGAAGGCTAGCAAGCCTATAAACTCTACTAACGATATAGAATTTTGCTCTAGTAACCACCCTCTTTCTGGACCTCGAGGCAACATTCAGTCATTTTTCATTCAGAGATTT
Source organism: Pyralis farinalis (assembly GCA_947507595.1). Lineage (NCBI taxonomy): Eukaryota > Metazoa > Arthropoda > Insecta > Lepidoptera > Pyralidae > Pyralis > Pyralis farinalis. The sequence goes on from OX382274.1 coordinate 8,146,660, forward strand.
TAATATTCCCATTAGTGCTAGGCGTGATCCCAGCCTTCTAAGCAGTTTTTTTTGAGGAAATTAGCTTTACTACAAAACCCGACTAAATTATGGACGTTTTTTACCCCGCAGCCACCACGGCACAATTGGAAATGTAGCTTTTCTTGACTTCCAAAATTGACAGTCACTGTGGTTGCAGCAATTCAATGTCCTCTGATACTTGACGCATTGTCAGTCTCTACGAGTGCGATGCGTAGAAATCCATCCCAGATTCCTGACAGCATCATATGTGACACGATCCGACAGGTAGATCTAGCGCAAGATACGGACATCGGAATGAAATAATAACCTGATGAACTAAAATTATATTACATTAATTTGGAAGTTTTCGGGAGCAAAAGATTCAGCAGATAGATTGTATGATCTTCTATATCCATAACTCATAGGATAGAGCAAATTCATGAGCAGATCTCCCTGCATAGCCTGTGCACCGTACGCTAAGCTAATCGACATGATGGGCATAAAGTTTTTCAATGTGTCATGTGGTAAAACCCGTTTGTTTAATTATGAGAAGTCCAGTTTAGAAAGTACCTCTATTGGATAGAAGATCACAGCAAAATTACAATTATATGAAGAAATATTACTTTCCTGGGAGTTAGTGAGATGACCCGTAAGCTCCTGTTGGTAACTTGTTAGGTTTTAATTACACCTACCTATAGGTTATAATACTCATCAAGCCTGCAAGAAGTTTGTTTGTCCCAAAAATAATAAACAACTCTGGGACAATTCTACAGACAAAACCATGCACCTATATGTACTGTTTTATACAGTACAGCGGCTGTTTTTTCGTGCAGCGTTGGAAGGCATACATGCATACGCCCCACCTGATGTAAAGCGGTTATCGTAGCCTATGAACGCTTGTAATATATTAAGCATCACTAGCGCGATACCTCCTTTGCTGCTAACACAGCAACTCCTTAGAAGCTTACTGGTGACCCCACTCACACGTCGGAACACAACAACCCTCTATGGAGTTGTTGTTTGCCTACGGTTTTCTGATATGGCTGTTCCACAGGTGAACTTTCTTGATTCTGTACCCTACTTGATGACGCTGTTTCTACTTTCATTGACATTAGTCACTTGCCAGTTCCATAACTATTTTAATTATTTACATTTTGCACATTCCAGTTTTTTATGCAACGTCGGGTGGCATAAAAGTGTATAACCCACCTGATGCAATATGGTTCGCTTGTAATATCGATGTCTTTAAATATCCCTTTTGTATTGCTAGAGTTAGCAATACGTCAAGAAAGGTATTTACTTGAAACTTTAAACACAATCTGCGCAAACAAGCGTCTACTATCTAACATTCCCAGTGCTAAGAATATTAATATATTTCCTCTTCACACCTCGCCAAACATGGTCGATTTTCTGCTCCTGGTGCCCCAAAACCTGACCTTGTCTTACTCCAGTACAAATCGAGACCGCCTAAATATAAACTCACAACTAACTATGTGGATGTGTAGTTTTGCACAACTCGGTCTTACAAGATTAAAGGTCGGCATGATTGAGATCTCTTCAGTATTTACTGCATAACATTAGAAAGTCTCTTCTTAATGACTATGTACTGAAATTATTTGATGCGCATGCTGCCTTAAGAGCTCTTAGAGTAAAGCGGCTACCTGCTCCATGGATCTCTTGAGGCGTCTGTATAGCTATGACTAAGAGAGATCGTGCGTTTTGAGATTTTATGCATTACAGGACTAACGAAAATAAGAGTTCATACAATATGAGGCAAAATTGGTGTAAGGGCAATTGAACGTCTATATTTTTAACTAAATATTTTTAATTCATCCTCAGTCAATACATGGCAACTGCTTCATTCTCTTGATGTAAGTAAATACCCCTCTCAACCTCACGTAAGATTTTCTCTTGATGACTTCAAGAATCACTTCGTATCTACTGATTTCCTAGATTCACTTAAATCCGCTACCGATACAAAATTGATTTTCGTGCTCTTTCTAATACCGAATCTTTATCCTTTTCTGCTACATCGGTGGATGAAACACGTAAAATAATTTTCTCAATTATGTCAAAGGAAGTTGGCAGATTTGAGATTATTATGTATATATTGGAAATAATCGTCTCTGTTCTTTCACACATCGTGACTTTTTCCTCATAGAAGGAGATTTTCCATTTTTTAAGGTACTAGTTATTACCATTCCAAAATTTTCATCCATCAGCACGTTCATCTAATCATTTGATTTAGCTTGCATATTACATGTGCCTATGCAGCACTTATATCTCCTGGACAAGCCGTATTTGACGCGGCATAAAGGGTGGGCATTTTCACTGCATGCACTATTTGATGCACTGATGAAAGTGCATCAGTGCTTGTCGCCTCTGGTCCCACCCGTACGGCAGCGCATTTTTCACCCAGCATTGCAGTCCGTAGATTGGCAGGAGTCGCGATGAGCACGCTTTTGATACATGACCCCCAAAATCTTTGTTATTATTAATATTCAAAGTTAAATAGATCATATTGTTGTACAATAATGTGAATATTAACAAACAGTAATATTATTTGATTGTATGAACTTGTACTCTTTTCTGTGTTGCCCAGTTTTGTTTCTTGCATAGAAAGTATATTATTTGCTTGTGCCATATTTTTTAACATTATTGTAGTATGTTTTTTTCTTAAAAGGGTATTTGACTTATTGACTGGTTTGGCCTAACACGCATTAAACTATTACAACGTAAAAGTTTTAGCTTGGAGTCTCAAAAAGCCGAAAGGTTTTATAGACTGCGATTCTGCAATCGATAGCGGCACTGCTTTACTAGAAAAGCGTTTGTGAAGCTGACATGTGATTATCCTGCAATTTACAATGTTCACCAGCTTATTGAGAAGTTGTAATATGCCAATGGAGCTGGCAACACTCGAGAAATACTCTGCGTGTCGCAACATTCGTATGCACGGTATTTACGTGAAGTGAGCTGTATGATTATAAAATCAGTCATCAGTCTTCTAAAAAGATGGTAATGCGATGCTGTGGTAACACCGAAGATAATTAACATAAAGTTTCAAGTTATGGTGTCCTAATACAAACAAACAAGCACTTATTCTCGTTAATAGTGCTATGTGTCTAGTTACCTGCGAGAAGTGGGCTCTTTATGGCGCAACAAATATCCTAAGATGTGTTTAACTACGGAACGCTGGGAATAATTAATAATGTACTTGGTATCGTATATTTCGGAGGAAGACTTTAATTTATAGGCACCTATCGGAGTTAACTACTACAACAAGCTGGTTCTAACTCCTGGCTCAACTAATCAGATTTTTTTTAAGAGAGGCTTTCCTATCTTTAAAAAAAATCTTATTAATTGCGTGAATCTTGATTCAGAAAGTTTTTTTATAATTATAACTATATTTAACTTCGGGAGGCATACAAGCTGACGTAAAATGATTATCGTAGCCTATGAACTCACTCACGCGAGCGTAAGTATCACCTCTGCTACTAACACAGAAACTCCTTAGGAGTTTACTGGTGACCTCGCTCACGCATAGGATCGTAACCCTCCAAGAGTTGTTATTTAACTGCGGTTATAGGAAATAGCTCCACCTGACAGAAAACCGTAGCCAAATAACAACTCTATGAAGGCTTGTTGTGTTCCCGCGAGTGAGTGGAGTTACCATGGGGAGTATGCTCCTAAGGAGTTTCTGTACCAATAGCTGGGGTGGCGTCAAGGAAGTGATAACGTATAGCAAGTGTTCAAAGGCTAGGGTAACCACTTTACATCAGGTGCTCGTATGCTTCCCGACGTTGTATAAGAAATAGAAGGATTTTTTACACACTTAAGTTGAAAAATAAGCATATGGTCTGCCTGATGGTAAGTAGTTACCGTAGCATTAGTTGCCGTTCAATAAAAATAACTTCAAATAGGGAAGGCGTGGATGACTACTGCTGTTGTCTGCTACCCATATAGTCTATTCTGACTGGTCTTTTCCTCTCTGTGTATATCCACCATCAGTATTAAATAATTAAAAATATATAATGTGAAATGGAATCTGATACAATTTGTTACTTTTTCAGTGTTATTTTGTTTCCGGGGAACCTTAGTTCTTTTTCTAATATAAAAATTGCCTAAATTTCGCTATCTGCTCGTGAAAGTTCCGTCAAAATCGGTTCTGCTGTTTTAGAGATTAGTCAAAACAAGCAGACAGATACACAGAAAAAATTTTGAAATTATTTTTTTGGTATATCTATCTTTCTATCTATAACTTCACGCCAAATCCCTAGCGGGGTAGGCAGAGAGAACCCAGCGCCACGTGACTCGATCCTTATATATCTCACTCGCTTCTTTAACATTCATTGCTCTTCTCATGCACGCTCGCCGGTTTCTAGGGCTCCTGACATCACCTTCTGATAGAACACGACCAGTTTTGTCACGGTAGGTAAGTCTAGGCCTTCCTCGGCTCCTACATCTTTCCACTTTTGCATTGTATATCTGCTTTGTTTTTTTGGTATAAGTACCGATAAATCTACCCGGCCACTAATTGAATATCAAAAAACATTTTTAGATTAATTGGTCTTATCAAATATTCAAATGCAACATTGTCTTAAAATGTTTATAGTACTCGGTCATGAATGTTCAGAGACTTAGTATTTCGAACAAACGAACATTTACATTTTTGTTTGCGTATATTCAACAACGGTGGTTATATTTTAAAGTGTAATTTTTCATTCACATACCAGATTTGATTGTGAAATATGCATTTTTAAAATGGCATTGTATTTTATGAATGAACAATCCAGTTAATACAAGCAGTAAGCTCTAAATCTCCCAAGAATCCAAGCTTAGTGTTTGTTGTTACTGGCGAGGAATTTCAATTTTGAATAAAGCAAACTAAAGCCGAGTACACATCGAGAGAAATAAAAAATATATAATTGAACAATCGGTTGTTTATTGTCAATCACCTGAACGCTAATAACTAATCTCAGGATATGTTAAGCCGGTTTTAAGAAATATTTTCGATAGTAATACGTCATTCAATATAATTTGAAAGCTAGAAATATTTAACATCGAGGAACTCGATAACATCTTTCGCGTGTGTCAGTCTAATGAAACACGGAACTTAAGAGGTGTCGATTGTAATCTGCATATGAATTTATTTAGTCGACTTGAGTTCCTCTGAACACCGGAGGCAATGTTAAATTATCGGTCCCGGCTGTATTCGATAGATGACAGTCTTTAAGTTAAGGGAGGAAAGACGCAATAAAGTAGCCCGATTGGGGAAGTAAAATAACAACTGCCTAAAGAATTATTGTGTTTCTGCTAGTAAATTCGTTTATCGGTAAGCTCTTGATGAGCTACTATGCAAGCAACGGGACAAGATTCGTGATACGCCTTGTTATAAGCATTCATAGGCTATGATAACCACTTCACATAAGGAGTGCATGCAAATGGTCGATACGAAGCTTAAAAATTGAAAATCAGCGGGAATTGACATGATTATCGCAGAAATTATAAAATTAGACAGCACTTACGTCCGGGGTGCTTTGTGGTACTTCAGCAATCTATACTGGAGAATTGGAAGGGTATTAATTGGCTTAACATGGGCAGTCATATTTGCATGCTTCACCAGGTTCTGCATAATAGAATAATGTTATAAAGATTTGTTTTACTTTTCTGTTATTTTATATCATTTAATCACTTCATCAGTTTACACCTTTTTAAGAAATTAATGTTATACTACAATCTCTGTACCTAACGTGTCCTTGTCTAGGATCGCAATTGATCTTATTTTAGTCGCACTCGCCTGTGACTCAGTTTGCCAAGATTTTTCGTAGTAATCATTGTCTTTCCTACCTCTGCTATTTAATGTTGTCTACATGAAAAGTGTAATACTTATGTTTATGTGACATTTCTATTTCTTTATCTATAACTTTACTACTAATCCATTGTGAGGTAGGCAGTAAAGACCGAACGCTACATGAATCGGTCTTTACACACCTCACCTGCTTCTTTAACAATTGTAGCTCTCCTCATTCAAGCTTGGCGGTTTCTAGCGCTTTTGACATTACTTTTTTGGACATTTATTTATTTAAACCACATTGACATAATGAGGGCCGGAAGAAAGACTTAAATTTAAATAGCTCTCTTTGCTAGACAACTTTACAGAAAGCTAATATAGTCTTGATGAGAAAACAATAACGCTTGTAATATGAATAGAGATAATTTGGCATAACTAGAATAGAAAATAAATATGTCAGCTATATTTTCAGGAACACCGTTCCTATATGAAATCTATATGTTTGTCTGTGCGTTTTCTGTGTGTGCGTTTTTTTCGAATATTCGAATTTTGACTTCAGATTCGGATTCAGCATAAAAAAATAGAATAGAAATGTTCAGGAGCATCGTTCCTATCTCTTAAGGAACATCAAAATGGCCGACAAATTAAAAAAATAAATAATAACAAAAAAAAAATTATTGTTATATAATTGACAAGCCATGTGTTCCTCTGGCAATGCAAGCTTGCGCATTCTCAACTGATTTATAATAGAGCTATATCATAAAAAATATAGCAGAAAAATATGTCGCGTAAATGCGTCTATAAAGAATGTGTTTGTTAGGTACTTTTGAAAATGCATTCCAGAGTCGTAAATTTGTGATATACAATAGTTCGATTTAAACGGAAAATTTGTTCATGTGTCAGATTTTTTTAAAGATGCCAATGTATACATAGAATCAGCAGCGGTAACCTAATCGATAAATTACCAGTTTATTACTATGGTTCTTAGTTAATCCTTTCTCACCCTGTCCTGCCGAATTTATGTACATCTTTCTGTCAGTTGTTATTATAATCACTTGGCAGGTGGTGAAGGAAAAAATTGTACGTAAACCCCGACGTCCAATAAATATTTCAAAAGACGTGTAACCTAATCCAAAAAGATCTGATATTCCCTCAGATTTATGGAGGTCTGACGGCAGTCTATGTCAATCAGTACCTTCGCCAAATCCTTAGGGTTAGTTAATAGACCCCGCCAATCCTAATGTACTAGAAAACGTAGTCCCTCAGGATTGTGGAGATCTGATGGCGGTCGTTCTGTCAAAATCAGTACCTTCCCCAAATCCTTAGGGTTAGTTATCAAACCCCGCCAATTCTAGTGGACTAGAAAACGAGTTAGCATTGGGAAGAAGATGCTAATATAAAAATGTGTACGTATCTTTCCTTTCCGCGCGTATACAACTAGCCTAAAGTCGTGTTTACTCTTTAATTTTCATAAAGTAGCTATACTTTGAATGATTGTTATTTAATTTAGTAGCATTGTGCTGAGAAGCTCGCAACTGGAGTGGTAAATATTTTGTTTCACGTTGTTATTACATTACAATAGTAATTCTTTTAGAACGCTATTTGTCATTTATTACATTTTCTCTGTATACTTAGAGTATTATCTAAGGGTTTCGTGACATGACTATTGTGAATAAGATTTTAGTTTCATATTTTAAGTTGAAAATATTTTTGACTTCATATTTTAGGAGAAGTTGTAGTTGCGCAATATCATTTTTAAGAAGATGGCTCTCTGTGTTGTATAGGTGTATATCCATGAGTCATTAAAGGAGAATGTACAACAAAGGGTGGAGCCGTTTAAATTTACACATATTCAGTCAAGCGACATTATTAATACTTTTAAACAATTAAACATTAAAAACTCAGAGGATCATTGGGGAATGTCTATAAAATTATTTTATTGTATTATTGAGTCAATAACTTCACACTTGGCACTTATTTTTAATCAATGTATAATATATATGGATGTATTCCCAGACTTGATGAAATTTAATAAATTGATTCCATTATTCAAGTCTGGTGAAAAAAGTGAACTGGGGAATTATAGACCCATATCTATTTTGCCAGTATTGAGTAAAATATTCGAAAACATAATGCTTGACTCTATTTTAAGACCAATGAAATTTTTCATAGTGCACAATACGGATTTACAGCATGTAAATCCACTACAGATGCGGGGGTGGCATTGGTCAAGCATGTTCTTAGCGCATGGGAAATCTGAAGGCAGCAATGTTAATATTAGGGTTCCCCAGGGCTCTATATTAGACCCCGTTTTATTTTTAGTATATGTGAATGATATGCCCTACATGGTGCAGAAAATAGCGGATATACTACTGTTTGCTGATGATACTTCTTTCATTTTTAATGTTACTCGCCGGTGCGAAAATATTGATAATGTAAATAGTGTTCTATCTGCCATTCTAAATTGGTATGTGAACCAATTTAGAATGGCTGAATATGTGTAAATTTAAACGGCTCCACCCTTTGTTGTACATTTTCCTTTAATGACTCATGGATAGACACCTATACAACACACAGAGAGAGACAGAGAGCCATCTTCTTAAAAATGATATTGCGCAACTACAACTTCTCCTAAAATATGAAGTCAAAAATCTTTTCAACTTAAAATATGAAACTAAAATTTTATTCACAATAGTCATGTCACGAAACCCTTATATAATATTCTTAGTATACAGAGAAAATGTAATAAATGACAAATAGCGTTCTAAAAGAATTACTATTGTATAATATTTTTTTATTAAATTCAACCAAAACCAAATGTATAAAATTTACATGCAATTTGATCTAACCTGCTTTGCGTGCTTCCGCCACCAACAAAGCCACGCAAAGCAGGTTAGATCAAATTGCATGTAGATTTGACTTTCGCAAAATAACGCCTGAATCTATATATAAATGTAACTACTTAACTGTATAAAATTTAGTCTACCAAATGTGCCTTCTGCTAATACAGAAGTTTTCATTAACAATAATGTACTAGAATTTATTAATGATACTGTATTTCTTGGAATTACAATAGACTCCAAATTCACCTTCTACACCTTCTACATCCTTATGAATTCATATTGGGTCGCGTAAAATTTAAAGTCGTAATTTTACATAGCATATAACATTTTTAGATACAATCATTTCGCATAACATTAGAAATTAAAATAGGCTTAAGAGCTCGAAGTCACACGCAATTGTAATTATGGGTCACTTTAGAATAGTGACTTCTTTACCTTTCTTCAAAAGAGTCTGGTATTCGAAGTTTTTCATCAGCCTCTCTTCCTAGTTCGTAATTAGTTTTCCATGCTGCTCTTTACTAAAGCTTTGCTATAACTTTGGATCGACGGCACATTTCTTTCTTCTCACTCATACCTTTAGTCAGGAGCAAAGATGATATATAATCTAGTCACGCTTTCGTTTTTCTTGCTACAGAAAAAAATAACCTTCGCGTCCTACTAGGCATCTCCTTTCAACGTTTTAGGCATCTTTGGATATCCACATGTATCTTTCGCACTATCCACCATACTTTCTATAGTTGCCTGCAGAGAATAAGGCCAACGAATGTAGAATTCTACATGGGTGGCCTTGTAATGAAATGTCTGCTGTGTGCAGGACAATGCTGTATTATGCAAAAACACCAGCTGAACTGCAAACACTGGTTATAATAAAGATAAACTATTGTGTGGAAAAGGGCTCACTTCAAAACCAGAACCGATTTACGATTACGGTTGCTGAGGTAGTATTAAAACAAGTAGATGAGATTTTATATGTTGGTTGCGCTTTCAGCAGTAATGCAAGGTGCAGCGTTGATGTAGGTATAAAGATGAGCGAACGCTGGGTATAGTGTAAATGGAGCAGGAAAACTTTTTGGCAGTAAAAGTTCGAGTCATAAGCTCGGTATTCACAACGCAGTGCTGGTTTTTGTGCTAACATAGGGAAGCCAGAGGGTATGGCATAGAGAGCATAAAATTAGGAACAGTTGAAATACGAGCGTTGCGCAAGATTTGTGGCGCAACGCTAGACAGTGTAACAGTGATCACTCAATGACAGTGTTAGTAGCAGATTTAGTCAGAAAGAAAGTATCATGTTAAAATAAGTAGAGGCATACTCTGTTGATTCGAATGTATAAAACGAATGCAGGAAGAATGAAACGGATATACAATGTGAAAGTACGATGTAGGAGTCGAGGAAGGCCAAGACTAACCTACCATGACCAAATTGATCGTGTTTTATCACAAGGCGAGCGCGCATGACAAAAGCTATGAATGATAAAGAAGCGAGTGACTTATGGAATTACCGAGTCATGTGGCATCTGGTTCTCTCTGCTTACCCTCCAAGGGATTTGGTGTAACGTTACAGAAAGATAGATAAGCTTAGTATTTACTAAAAATGAATATTTCCTGTATTCACTGCCTACCCATAACTACTTGCATACAGATCAGTTAATAGAGATTCATTTATAGTGGAGAGTGAAAGCCTAATAAAGCCACGCAAGTTTTTAAGTATATTTATCATCTGCTATAAAAGATCTGTACGGGTATTCACTTTGCCTCGAAATACTAAATTCGAATCGGAATTGAAAAGTTATCTGTTTAAATATATGAATTCTGAGCAAAAACTTTCGAATCCGTTTCGAATATGGCTTTCTGTGGCAATGTGAATACGCCCGCTATACTAGTGATCCTTAAAACAGCAGCTAAATAACAACTGTGGGTTATTATATTTCTGCGAGTGAATAAGATTGCCAGTAAGTTTTTGACAGAAGTTTTCAACGCGCGAGCTTTTTTGCCTGAGACCATCGCCCATGCTTGTATTGCTAGACTTTTAAAAAACTATTCTATTCTATTCGGGCTAATCCGTCTTTAGTGAAAAATCTCACCCTGCTGCACCTGTCTTCCATGTATGTATGTATGTATGTATATTTTCACGCCAAGTCCCTTGTGGGGTAGGCAGAGAGAACCGAGCGCCATAAGACGCGGTCCTTGCATACTTCACTCGCTTCTGTGACATTCATAGCTCTTTTCATGCACGCTCGCCGGTTCCTGGGGCTTCTGACATCACCTTCTGATAAAACACGACCAATTTGGTCATGATAGGTTAGTCTCGGCCTTCCTCGGCTCCTACATCCTTCCACTTTTGCATGGTTTATCTGTTTCGTCATTCTTTCGTCCCGCATTCTTTCTACATGTCCGAACCAACGGAGCATGCCCTTTCTTATCTTAACACCGACACTCTCTTTTAGACCAACTCTTTCTCTCACGTCTTCATTACGAACGCGGGCAGCAAGCGTTATGCCACAAATTTTGCTCAATGCTCGCATCTCGACCGCATTTATTCTACACTCATGCTCTCTCTGCCATACCCAGCTCTCACTTCCATAAGTTAGCGTTGGAATTAGCACCGCGTTGTGCACAGCGAGCTGTACAGCTGTACAGCATAATATCAGATAATAGCTGTCACTCCATAAATCAGAGTAATTGAATGAATCCTCAGATAAATCGATAACCAACTTTCATTCGGCAACTTCAGAAGCCTAAAGTAGCCACAAATGTACCTACAACGTCGTTTCAAATTTAAATTAGGTGCGTGTTTTACAATTCAAATAACCAACTGGAAAACTTGGACAACGGTGGAAAGGTGAAAACTGTTATAAAATACAAGAAAGTTTTCTCTTTAAAGTTGACTTTTAATACCTTTTGAGCAAACTTTGTAAGGGTCTGGCCGATCGCTCGTCTTCCGAGTCTTCCTTATATTAAAATAATTGTTTTCCATTATGAAATTTGATTTTGATTTTGCGAGTCAAACAAATTTTTGAAGAACTCGATGGTCGAGTGTTAACAATGGCTAATTTATCACCAAAGTTTGTTGGTTCAATTTCCATACAGGACAAACAGGTGCGTGAACATGTTTGTTTGTTTTGATTACTTTTTAAAGAGAAATGGGGCACATTGAAACAGCGTACCTGGCGAACTGTCTCCATCCAAAAACCGCAGTTTAATAAGTGTTCTCTGGAGGGCTGTAGTTTCCCCGCGAGAGATTGAGGTTACCAGTAAGCTTCTAAGGAGTTGCGGTATTATCAGCAGGGATGGCAACGCACAAACAAGTTTTTTTTTTTTTTTTTATTGGGGACACGGCATGTGACATCCAGGGCCTACTTGATGGGCTGCAGGACACTGGTGTCCAGGAATAGAAGCCACGAAATACCATGCACTTCATGTCGTCTCGTGGCGTCTACTATGCCGGCCTTGAAGGTGCCTCTTTATATTCCTCTTAAAGAACCCAACTTCATTCGGACCTTAAGTTATGTCAAAAACAAATGGTGGAAAGACAACACATGTACGATACTGACATAAAATATCTGCAATGTAAAATTGAAAACTTGAATAAGTCGCTTCACGATTTAACTGCTAAATACAGTTCATCACAAGGCCAAATAAAGGAACATATTTTGGCATTAGATGAACTACTTGAAATCAGTAGATACAATGCAGATAGGTTTGATTCACTAAGTAATCGCTGTACCTGTAGTAACACAAGTGACACCCAACATATTTCAGCAGGTGTTCCAGCTAAAAAATATAATAATCTAAATTCAGCTACTAGTGACAGTAGTTTAGTTTCTCAGTGTAAAACCATAGTATTTTCAGATAAAATAGGCTGTAACCTAGGCCCACTAATGAGTAACTATGTAAAAGGCAATATTATTAATTATTGTATGCCAAATTCAACCTATACCCAAATTGTTGAAAAAATTATGAATACACAGGTGGATGACAATACTACCATTGTTCTATTAATAGGGAATAGTACAGAAATCCAAAAAATAGATATTATTAATGCATTAGATAAATTGTACCAGTTAAAGGTTAATAAGATATTATTATGCGCACTTCCATATGTTAGTTGCCAGTTACCAAAAATAAATACTAACATATACAATATTAACAATTTATATCATTTGACATGTTGTCACAATGACAAATTTATATTTTTTGACACTAATAATTTTATTAGTAACTTTTATTTGACAAAAGATATAACATATCTTTCAAAGAAATGTAGAAATAAGATAGCCACTTTAGTGGCCTATAATATTAATAACATAAACAGTTTACAATGTAAACAACAAAATAATTGTATAGATTTGACTGCAGATTTAAACTGCATAGAAAGACAAAAGGGAAGCAAAACCTAAATTTAGTACACCAAAATATCCAAGGCTTTCCTGGCTGTGAACAAATAGTTCAATTATTTTTAGAAAAATGTAATATTGATATTTTATGTTTAACTGAACATTGGTTAAACAAAAGTGAAATGTTATTTGCGATTAACAACTATAAAATAGTAAGTTGCTTTAATAGAGAGTCTTCGATTAGAGGCGGTTCAATGATTATAACAAAAAATTGCCATAGAGCTAAAGAACGTAAGGATATTGTTAGGCTCTCTATTGAATGCGCTATTGAGATGTCATGTGCTGAATTAGATAATTACATAATTATTTGTGTATACAGACCTCCTAGCGGTGACTTTACACAATTTGAGCAGGTAATGGAGGATGCTTTGAGAAAAGTTTTCATAGGTAAAAAAGACATTATAGTCTGTGGTGATTTTAATGTAGACATTCTAGTAAATACACAGATAACCCTTAGATTTTTAAATTTATTTAAATCATTTAATTTACAAAATGTTTTCCTGGAGCCTACACGTATAACAGCCACATCTGCAACTTGTCTAGATAATATCTTTTGTAATTGTGAGCATAGAAATAAATCAATAATTGGCGACTTGCCTTCGGACCATTGTGGTCAGTTAGTGGTATATCAATGTTCGAAGAAGACAGATTTAAAAAGTCATGTATTGTATAGACCACTGACTACCAACAAGCTTATTAAGTACAACAATGTATTGGGGGACAGGTTGCCTTCATTGGATTACTCTGTAGACAATCCTGACTTGTTATACACAAAATTGTTTCATATTATATCCAGTGAATACCAGAAAATATTCAAAAGTAAACAGATTAATGCCACAAATAAATTAAAGTTTAATGACTGGGCAACTACAGGTATATTAATAAGTAGAAACAAAATGTTTGAATTATATGGAGAAAAACCTTATAGATTTGACCCAGACTTTGTTAAATATGTTAAAAATTATTCCAAAATATTTAAAAACGTTTGCAAAGTTGCAAAATCTATGTATATTAAAAATAAAATTAAACAGTCTACAAATAAAATAAAGGCAGTATGGGATATTGTTAAAAAAGAAACAGGTAAAGATAAACCACGGGATAATGAGTATTCTATTAAACATAATAATCAAACTGTAACAGTTGCGAAACAAGTAGCAAATCTATTTGATGACTACTTCCTTAATATCCCTTACAGTACCACTGACTCCCTTAACTCATCTCCACATGCTGCGGATGAGTTATTAAAGGAGAATGTACAACAAAGTGTGGAGCTGTTTAAATTTACACATATTCAGTCAAGCGACATTATTAAAACTTTTAAACAATTAAACACTAAAAACTCAGAGGATCATTGGGGAATGTCTATAAAAGTATTTTATTATATTATTGAGTCAATAGCTCCACACTTGGCACTTATTTTTAATCAATGTATAGATATGGGTGTATTCCCAGACTTGATGAAATTTAGTAAATTGATTCCATTATTCAAGTCTGGTGAAAAAAGTGAACTGGGGAATTATAGACCCATATCTATTTTGCCAGTATTGAGTAAAGTATTTGAAAAGATAATGCTTGACCAATTGCAACTCTATTTTAAGACCAATGAAATTTTTCATAATTCACAATACGGATTTACAGCAGGTAAATCCACTACAGATGCAGGAGTAGCATTGGTCAAGCATGTTCTTAGCGCATGGGAGAGATCCCAGGACGCTATTGGGGTATTCTGTGATCTCTCCAAAGATTTTGATTGTGTCGACCATCGGACATTATTGCTCAAGCTGTGCCATTATGGAGTTAGAGGTAAAGCCTATAATTTGATTGCAACTTATTTAAGTAACAGAATACAGACTGTTGATATAAATGGGGTCAAATCTAAAGGCAGCAATGTTAATATTGGGGTGCCCCAGGGCTCTATATTGGGCCCCTTTTTATTTTTAGTATATGTAAATGATCTGCCCTACATGGTGCAGAAAATGGCGGATATACTACTATTTGCTGATGATACTTCTTTGATTTTTAATGTTACTCGCCGGTGCGAAAATATTGACAATGTAAATAGTGTTCTATCTGCCATTCTAAATTGGTTCACGTGTAATAATCTTTTATTAAATTCAACCAAAACCAAATGTATAAAATTTAGTCTACCAAATGTGCCTTCTGCCAATACAGAAGTTTTAATTAACAATAATATACTAGAATTTATTAATGATACTGTATTTCTTGGAATTACAATAGACTCTAAATTGCAGTGGGGCCCCCACATAAAAAAACTGACCAGTAAGCTCAGCTCCGCCGCATATGCGGTTAGGAGAATTAGACAATTGACGGATGTGGCTACTGCGCGCTTAGTCTATTTCAGCTACTTTCATAGCATTATGTCGTATGGTATACTGTTGTGGGGAAAAGCGGCTGACATTGAAACTGTTTTTATATTACAAAAGAGAGCCATCCGCTCTATTTATAACATGGGCGCCAGGGAATCTCTTAGAGAACTATTTAAAGAAATAAATATCCTCACGGTTACCTCTCAGTATATTTATGAGAATATAATGTATGCTCGTAAAAATATAGAGTCATTTTCTAAATTTAGTGAAAATCTTAGAAGTAAGAATAGATTGCGCATGCCTGTACATCGACTTGCTAAGACTAGTAGATCTTTCATTGTAAATTGTATTCGATTCTATAATAAATTACCTGAAACAGTTCTGTCCTTGCCTGAGAATATGTTCAAAAGGTACATCAAAAATACTCTGTGCAAGAAGGGTTATTATAGAATCGATGAATATCTAACTGATAGAAATGTTTGGAAATGATTCAGCACATGTATTAATATATCTTCAAATGTATCACTTGATTTCATTATATGTACACTGACATATATTTATTGTAATATATTTTTAACGATGGAAAAAAAGACCCATATTGGCAAGTTTCTTTTGGCATTTCTTCTTCGCCAATGGTCATTTCCGAAATGCTGGTAGATTAAAAAAGAGATTAAAAGTAACAAAAAAAAAAAAACCAAAATTATTAAGTTACAATATGATTTAATTTAAACAATGTAAGACGTGTCTAAGTGCCCGTAAGGGTCTAATGGCAAATAAATGATTTTTATCTTTTTTATCTTTATCTTTTAATGTCGAACACGTGTGGAGCCGGAAACACATCGCCGGGAAGTTTATTCCACCGGTCAGCAGTTCGGCACAAAAAGGATTGACTAAACCTTTTTGTGCGAGGCAATGGGATAATATACTCGACTGTGTGAGAACGTGCACGCTGTGATACTTCCAGTATTGCAAGCGTTCATAAGTTACGTAACCACTTTACAACAGGTGGGCCGTTTCTTTTTCTATACAAAGTCGGAGGCATACAAGCATATGGCCCGGATGCCACCTCTGATAACACAGCAACTGTTTTCTGGAGCTTCTTACTGGTGACCTCACTTACACTCTACCTTTCTTAAAGACACCCAGACCAGGACAAACAGACATGTTCATGCAGACAAATATTTGTACTGTATGGGAATCGAACTCACGAGCGTCGATGTCAAAGTCGCGTTATTAAAGCTGCGCCACCGAGTTCGTCGAAAATATGACAGATATTAGAAGTGGTTGTAATTTGAACCTGATTTTTATTCCCGAGTCGAAAACGGCCTGGTATAAGCTTTAAGCGTAAAGCGCTTAGGGCTTATGTCAAGCCGTTTACGAGGTTACGAGCGTATTTGTAAGTCCCAAAATTTGAATATTCTGTTTAGAATGTAAATAATTATTTTACTCCTTGGAAGATCCAGAAGAAAATTAAAAATCAAACTAAAAAGGCACGGACGGAGCCAAATAACCCACTCACTCGCAGGATTAAACTTACCTACCACGAACAAACTGGTCGTATTTTATCAGGCGCTGTCAGGATCCCTAGGAACCAGCGTATATTCAAGAAAAGGGCTGTAAATGTTGCAGAAGCCAATGAGGCATGTAAGAACTACGTCTAATGGTGTACTCTTTCGCTTTATCTACCCCGCAAGGATTATGGCATAAAATTGAAAATTATTGTGGTAAATAAAGAATTTAAATATACAATTAAATTTGTAATTTCAAAAGCAGAAGTGCTGTTGAAATGTCCCTGTCTATGGCCATATTCAACATTTACCATCGTACCAGCGCGATGGAATTATAATATTATATTAAAGACAAGCTTCAATCGGATGTTCGCGTGTGCAAAGTATTGGAAAAACATTTACTTTTTTATGGAATAGTTATAGCACTAACCTTTTAGCGCTTTGCATGTAACGGTATTTCAAGTACCTACACATAAAAATATATAGACACTATATCGAAAGCTTTATAACGACAAGTAAATAAAGAGTCTGAAGGTTCCGTAGAAAGTATTTCTTTAGAAATGTTTATTGATATGCAGAAATTTTTGTGTACTAACGCACTCTTCTTTTGTTTTCAGCAATTTCGCAATTCAGCAAGTCAGCACATGACAAAAGCCCTTTTGAAATCACTTAACCCAAATGAAAATCTCAGTAAAATTTCTGTTCTAACCCTCTATCGAATGCAACAAGCCAGATAGTGCCTTATCCCAATTCTATTTTCCCTAACCCGCCAATGCAGGGTAACAGAGTGATCCCATAAGCGTCCATCTACCTTCTGAGGTGCGGAACCCTAATAAAAAACACATTTCGCGTCTCCCCAGTGATGCGTATCTCGTGTCACAGTAAATAAATTGAGCAGTATGTATTATTTTTTTTCCATTCCATAAATTCCATAAATAAGTCATCTGTTATCAAACCATGCAATTGTACTATTAACATACCTATACCTAATGAAGCCAGCCGTTGCTTTACATTTTTTTATGCAACGTCGGGAAACATTGACACACGCGATTTAAAGTGATTACGTTACCTACGAGTATATAATTAAAAATGTAGAAGTATAGGTCGCGGGTGAAAATTGTCAGGATCCTAATGGTAATGTCACTCAGTCGCAAGAATATAACAATCACCAAGATATCTTCACCTATTGCGAACCGAATTGGATTTGAATTATACATTTAAATCGCAGACGTGATATTGAGTCTTTTTATTTTTGATACTTATTACTTCTGCTACTTCTAGGGGTATTTTAATTGGTTTTTATACAATATATATACATCGTGTAAAAACATTTCCTCATTTGCCACATTCCTCTGAAACAAATAATATGAACTAAACTACTAATTCGTTGATGAGAAGTATTTATATCACGGCCTTATATAGCGAACTTATAGTAATATCTGTAACTGTACGAAATCGTTCCTGTATTGTTCACATTATTAATTTATTGTCTATGGTAGCCTTGATACGCGAAAATGTGAGATTTTTGTATAATGATGAGACTGATAATATCCGAGTATACAATAGTCAAGATAATAAGATTCCTTCAGATATAATCTTCAAGCCCCAAGATCATAAAATTTAAAGTAAGGAACTACTTACTCGTAGAACGTTAAACGGTATGTATTTTTTATTTTCTAAAATATTTTAATGTAGGTACTAATTGGCACGTTTATATATTTACTGTTGTCATCCAGGTCTAAGCCTATTTCTGGACACGTCTATTAGTTTCTAGTTAAGCTACTAGTAAACATTTATCATGGTCCTGTTATAAGCTTTATTGACATTTGCTCGTAGGCCCCGTTACGTTTGATTGGCTTTTATAAGAATTGGAAAATAACGAGAGGGTAGTTGGTATATTCGGTTACGAGTTTTGTTATTACATGCGCAAATGATACAGTATTTTGTTTGACTTTGTTTTATTCGTTTCTTTAACCGTTTTTTTCAATATGTACTTTACAGAAGACACTAATAAGATATCAATAAAGAAATAGATGACTTTGTTGAAACGTAACATGTGTGTCACCATTTTTTTAACTGTATTAGTTAAAAAAATGGTGACCGGGGTATCTACTATTCTAAGGTTTATTTTTATGTATAGTAAGTAGTAAGTCATTATTTATAAAATTGCTGAATTTTTAATTGGCTAATTTAATTTTATGTTTTAAGTGTGGATGTTTTATTTTGCGTGGGATTTTAAATTACAATTAACCTTAAAATTTTACCATTTGTTTATTGTCTCAAAATTTCTCTTTAATAATGCTCTTCAATTACTGTGACGATAGCCAAATCGAAATTGTTCTTTATGTTCGAACAAGAGTTTCGTAGTGGCATCGATCATAAACACAACACCCATTTTGTAAATGGGTATAATACTCGTACTTTGACTTTTCTGGTTACACCTGTACTTCGCTGTCAATAATTTAAACGTTGAATAGTTGACGCAATAATATTTGTCTGATATGAAAACTTCATTGTTTTATAAATGTTATTATAAATTTTGCAATTAAAGGAGGTTACAAGTAAGCTGTGAGTTGCTACGTTAACAGCAGGGATGGCTGTACTCGATGGATATTCCATTTATTGCGGTGAACACCCGCAATAAAAGGAATATCTATCGAGTACAGTAAGCAATGGTAACACCATCACAAATCAAGAAGCTATATATATAATTATATAGGAAAAGAAACAACCGATAGGATTATTATTACCGATATTTTACAATGTTTTACTTTTAAACCTAACCAACAACAATATGACTTGCCTGATATAAATTGACTACCGTATACTATGAACACGGTGGGAAAGAAACTGTGAGAATTGTGGATTGAGCCCTTGAGATTAGAAGAGATTTTGTCTCCCTTAGTAACAGGGGTTAAAGTATGAAATTGCCGTTTTATAGTAATAGATAATTTGAATTGACATTAAACCTTCATGGTGGGAGATTTTTGAGTGAAATATTTTTCACATGATACCTATGAGGTTTTTCTTTTAAAAATGTGCAACATTTGATTTTCGAATTTCCAATTGTTTTTTTAATTCGGATTTTCCAAGTATACATCTTTCCCGTCTAAGCTAGTGGTTAGTGGTACAAAAAACTGCAAAAGTGACAATGAGTTCAATAGAACGTACACCCGCCTAAGAAAATAGGTTTACATCTGTAGCACATTCGTTAAAAAAATTGATTCAGGTTGGGTTGGTCGTATCTCACCCCAAGCGGCGGGCGTTGATTGGCCGATATTCAAATTTGGAACTAACAAGATATGACACGGTGTGTGGGTGCTGATGACGTTTCACGGTGCGGCTAATATTTTGACATTGCCTAAGGCGGTTGGTGGTTAATGTACCATGGAATGGGGCGGTTAAAAATTTCACGACGTGGTTGGTGGGTTGTAATGCAAATAGGTAGCGTTGGGAATAAAATGTGTGATTTTTTTTTCTCAATTTTAGTTCTATCTGTCTATATCTCCACGGCAAATCCTTTGCGTAGCTTTAGTAGCTAGACAGAACCGAGCGCCACATGACTCGGTCCTTACAGACCTCACTCGCTTATTTGTCGCAAAGTGCTTATTTAAACCTACGGACCCCTGCAATACTGAAAATATCCCTAACGCGATGCATCTCTGCTGCTCTTTAGCAACTTCTTAGAAGTTTACTGATAACCCCACTCACTCGCAGTAACACAAGAACCCTTTAGATACTTATAATTTGACTGCGATTTTTTTGTGAGATGGAGGTACTTCCTCAGTCAAACTAATTTAATGCGCCCTACCTCTCTTAAAACCATCCAGACGAAGACAAGGAGACATGTTTATGTATACAAATGTTAGTCTAGTGTGGGAATCGAACACACTAACGATGATGTTTTTTTTACACAACGTCTGGAGGCATACAAGCATACAGTTCACCTGATGTAAAGCTATTATCATAGCCTATGAACGCCTGCAATACCATAAGTATCACTCGCGATGCCACCTCTTCTGTTAACCAGGAACTCCTTAGGTGCTTACTGGTGACTTCACTCACATGCAGGAACACAAACCCTCTAGGAGGTTATTATTTGGCTGCAATTTTCTGTGAGGTGGAGGTATTGGCCAAGACGGACTACTTTGATGTGCCCTACTTTCTTAAAAACACCCAGACCAAGACAAACAGTTCATGCCACAAATGTTTATACTGCGTGAGAATCGAACCCACGAGCGTTGGTGTCAAAGTAATGTAACAGCGCATTTCACCACCTCGCCACCAAGTTCGTCAGAAGAAATTAAATTCAACCACTCCACCGACCAGTTCGTCTATTTTTCACATCAAAGTGAATAATCACAGTTATTTTGGTCGCAGGCTGAATTAGAAAACTAAAAGAGTATTTACAACCCACTACTTTTGCACGTTTAATATGGTAGATATTAGAGGAATTACTCTCACTTTGATGATAATGATGTTAGAAACAGAATTGGTCTAAAAGAGAGCGTCGGTGTTAAAACAAGAAGAGGCATGCTCCGTTGGTTCGGGCGTGTAGAAAGAATGCAGGAAATAATTACGAAAGAGATATACAACGCAAAAGTAGAAGGATGTAGGAGCCGCGGAAGGTCAAGATTTACCTAGAAGGTCAAATTGATCGTGTTTTATCAGAAGGTGATATCAGGAGCCTTAGAAACTGGCGAGCGTGTATAAGAAGAGCAATGAATGTTAAAGAAGAGAGTGACGTTGGTAAGGATCGAGCCAGAAGGCGCTCGGCGCTCTCTGTCTACCCCGCAAAGGACTCATGCGTTGCCGACCCTGTAAAAACCTCTTCAGGCCTTTCTTGACGAACCCATGGTGCAGTCCCTTGGGAAAACCTCGGCTGGGTGTTCATTCCACAACTTGAGAGTTCTCGGAAAAAAGCTTCGCTGGAAACGCACAGTACGCAACCATTGTGGTTCCAGTGTGTGAGGGTGAACTCCCCGCCGTCGACAAGTAGTGCGGTTGTAAAAAGAAGCTGTCGGCATCATATCGACCACTTCTTCAGAACACAACCCATTGTACAATCGGTAGAACACACAAAGGGAGGCAAAATCTCACCTTTTACTTAAGGGCTCAATTCCGTGTGTAAGCTTAGGATATTATTGAGAGAGAGCAGAGAGAGTTAGATTGATCTCTCACGTTGCCGAACTTGTTGGCAATTTTAACACCCTAATATTATTATATATATATACAAGCAGTTATTGATTAGAAACTGGTCAGTGATATCCTTGGTTAGAAACAGCAGAAAATTCTTTACATTCGGTGAACATATCGCAAGTACGTTTTAATTAATGATTTGAAAAATACACGTCAAAAATAAAATAATCGTAGTATAGGCATGTCGGTATATTTTCCGATTTGCCTACATATTTGTATAATCGGCATTGAAAGCAAACATTGTGAGGAAATTTTGTTTTGAAATATGTAATCTAACCTAACAGCCGTTTTATCAGATGTTTCATATCCAAATCAGTATCTTCGCCAAATACTTAGCCTTTAGAGGATCCCGGCAAATCCTAGTGGATTAGGGAACGGAACAACGCTAGGAAGTAGAAAAGAGTTAAAATTACGAAAATAGCAATAAAAATGTAATTATGTTTCAGAAACAGAAATACATTTCAAGAAGATATATATTTCAATGTTTAATTTTGAAAGATAATTTAATTTTTAATCAAACTAAATTCTTCTGAGAAAAGGAAAATTTCATTGAATAAAACTTAAATTTCTTGCGAAACCATCGCCATTTAGGATTTAATTGATAGTACTAAAACATTGTCAAAGGTAACAAAGGTTATTTCATGAGTCATCGAGTTTACGAACACTTTTCCGGAATGAAATCGTTTTCCTTTAATATCCTTGTGTAAAATCTACTGAAAAAATATTTTGTCGTAAATATGTCTTTGAATTTATATCCTTAGTGGAAGGCAATTCAGAAAACAAAATAGGGGAATATATTTTCGTATTGTAGATACATATCTACCGTTTACATCCAAAATTTAAATAGTTAATAGATTCAGGCGTTATTTTGCGAAAGTCAAATTTCCATGCAATTTGATCCAATTTGCTTTGTGTGCTTCCGCCACCAATTAGTTCATGTGTGAACTAATTGGTGGCGGAAGCACACAAAGCAGGTTGGATCAAATTGCATCCAAAATTTAATTACACCACTTGATAGCTTAATCAAAGAATTACGTTAAGTTACGTTAAGTTACAGTCCTCTGTAACGAATTAGCAAAGAAAGTAGTATTGGTATTTTTCTACATCGTATAACTTCCTTTTAGTATAATTTACTTCAGTTTACATGTTATCATTCATAGCTCTTTTCATGCATGTTATTTGGTTGTGGTTGAGCTATTTGGTTGTATCTTCCTTTCTTGACTCTTACATCTTTCAACTGTCCTACATTCTTTCTACGTACACTAACCAACAAAGGAGCATGCCTAATCTTATCGTAACACCGACACTGTCTTTCAGATCAACTCTCTTTATGTCAAAATTACTAACGCGGTCAGCAAATTATACAATTTTTGTAAATTGTTCGCATCTCGACCGCATTTATTTTACTTTCATGCTCTCTCTGCCATACTCAACTTTCATTTCCAGATGTTTGCGTTGAGATTAGAACCGTGTTGTGTAAAGCGAGTTGTGCCTTCTGGCTTAGATTTCGGCTGCCTAGAAAATTATCAATGCATATAGGTATGGTTATTTGATACAAAAATGTAGCTATAATTCTTTTTCAAACTTTACTTAGTCAAATTACCATTTCACTTGATTGACGTTAAATAAAACACAGTAATAATATTAACACACTATATTATTATCTATATCACTCTAATATTCGTCGTCTTCTTAAGTATCGTCGTGCAATATAGTTTCTTTATCTTCTATCACAGTCACTCCAGTTTCAGAAGGACGAAGTTTCACTACAGAAAGGTTTCGTTTTTTATCGTGGTAATGGGGTTTTTATCGTGGTAGGGAAACTTCGACACATCTTCTCGTCCAAAATACCTCAACGCCAGAAGAGCAAGGTCTTCCAACAGTGTGTATTGCCTGTGATGACATATGGAACTGAGACGTGGCCCTTCAATGCGGACCGTATGGGGAAGCTCAAGGTCGCTCAGCGTGCCTATAGATAGAGCTATGTTCGAGGTTTCTCTGCGTGATAGAATCAGAAATGAGGATATCCGCAGTAGAACTAAGGTAACCGACATAACCCACAGAATAAGCAAGTTGAAGTGTCAGTGGGCCGGTCTCGTAGTTCGTAGAACCGACAACCGCTGGGGAAGATAGGTTCTCGAAGCCGTCCCTGTACTAGTACATGCAGTGTGCACTAAATGGAGCGACGACTTCAGTACGAGCGACCTCAATCGAATACGAGCTGAGATGATGATGATGATGGGCGTATCTATATATATAACAATGAATGTTTGTCTGTATGTCCTTTACGGACTCGAAAACGACTGAACCGATGTTGATGAAATTTTCAGGGAATCTTCAGATTAGCCTGGCGGACGATCCTGTGAAGTTTGGTAGCGATTGGGTCACCCGTACGAAGCCGGGGCGGGTAGCTAGTGCTTGATAAATATGGACCCGAAAAGTAATCTATTATTTCTCGGGTCCATATTTGTCAAGCATACGCCCATCATTACGTTATTGTTATTTAATATTCTCAAACATTTGTTGTTAAGATCGAAACTGTTTGTTTCTAGCCTCTGCAGCTTCTTCTGAAAGTTGCCCGATTAGGAACAGGGCATGAGAAATTATCTCTGCACCGCGCACCAAAATCTTGTGCGCATGGTTGGAGTCATTGGGTGCCAGTTATTTATTTATTCACATTTATTTATATAGCCTGCCATATAATTCGGCTGTATGGTAAGCGAATCTTTCAAATTGAGGTAAGTTGATCTCATGTCCACTTAAGATTATATAAGACGTGTCTATGTGCCAGCATGCGCCAAATGACAAATAAATACTCTTTATCTTTTATCTTATTAATCTTTAATCTATATAAATAAAAATCAATATACATATATTTGTCCTATATGTACACGAAAACGGCTAGCCAGATTTTGACGAAATTTTCAGGAAATCTCCAAATTAGCCCAATCCTGTGAAATTTAGTAGCAAAAAACCAAGACGGGTAGCTAGTATAACATAAGGTATGCGGGCAGTTTCATCTGTACTATTTTGCGTGTTTTTTTTATACTACGTCGGGAGGCATACAAGCATACGGCCCACTTGATATACCGTACCGACCACTTGGGTACCGTAGCCTATTAACGCTTGCGATATATTAAATATCACTCGCGCGATGCCTCCTCTGCTGCTTACACAGCAACTCCTTGGGAGCTTACTGGTGGCCTCACTCACACGTAGGAGCACAACAACCCTTTAGGGAGTTGTTCTTTGGCTGCATACTAAATAAACTAACATACATGTTTTTTTATTTTACTTAGGTAGAAAACAAGGCTATGGTTTGTCCGATAATAAACAATTACCATAGCCTCTGGACACTTGCAATACCAGGAAGTCTTACGCGTATTACCGAACCTGTGACAATCTCTCCACGCCATTTATGAAAGGATCCATATTGAAGAAATACAGTTTGTATGTAAAATACATTTCTCTCAAATAGGTATGTAATAGTAAAAATAAAAATCTACAGTATATAAATCGTTCCGCAATGTCTGTCAACATGTTTACATCGGCCAAACAGGCCGTAATTCCCAAACACGATTTTATCTGTCTGCACAAACACCTAGAGCCTTTAAAAACAACCTTCCAGAAAGGCAACACATCACCTAACATCTTATACTACTATTATATATATAGCTAATCTATCTTTATCTTCACCCTAAGATCCTTGAAGGATAGGCAGAGAGAACTGAATGCCACTTGATACGAACCTTAGCGGGTGAGTATCCGCTTCTTTAACATTTACAGCCATTAAGACGCGAGCTCGAGAGTTCCTGGCGCTTCTTACACCTTCTGAACTCTGTTACCCGGCTCTAATAATAATGTGTACAGCTGTCCATAAAACTTCTCTATCTCACCCGGAATCTCAGTCTTCGTAAAAATAATGACGCCAGTGACGGTTTTCAGCATAGAGAGTTGACTTCGCTTAACAGACAGATCTTTAGCGAGAACACTGGAGCCTTGCTTCCGCTCTATGGCCTCATTGTTACGAATCGACTTAAATTCGCGTGTGAGCTGAAGATAGCAAAAACATCTCATGTCTAACCTTCATGGGTTTCTGCTTGTGACTCGATTGTTTCTGGGTTCTTTTTGTGAGAGGCTTTAGGAATTTTGCTCCCACTGCATGGATAGTTACCACGAGTTTTCTATTGTTATTGTCCAGTGTTACACAATCATCTAGGCTCTGAAATTCAAGCTGAAAGATCACTTTTTCGAACGACGGCACGACATAGACGAGATCTTTCCAGCTTTATGTGAAGGTTCAAGATGCCTCTTATTATCCGGTAATAGTTTCCGGTTTTCACCTTGATGTGCTGGTCGGCAAGATGCAGTCTATTTCGTTTTTCGATACACCATCCGAGCTATTGCTCTTCAAGAAGTAGATACAACGCAAGTGGGTCTTCTAAAAGAGACCATCCTTCTTCATGAAATCGAACTGCAGTTACCCCTATTGATTCTGTTGGCCAATTCCAAAATTGGCCCACTCTCAACTCATCGGTCTGTTTCGTTCCCATCTATGCATATATCTCCTCCATCAGCACTATGTTATGAGTTTTAGAGACATGTATGATTTTGGAGATGTTCTATTACAGAGTATCTGCCTCATCATCGAGTTGCATCGTAGTTGATGCATAGATCTGTATTACTGTCAGCGACTACCGTTTGGTAATTCTGAATAAATTAGTACGCAACTCTCGCCGACATACCCTTGATCTATAGTACTTTGCCGACAAGCGACTTACGGATGATAAATCCGACATCAACTTAGGACAAATGGTCACAATGGAGACCTATCTCTATGAAACGTTTTCTGTACAACGTCGCGAGGTCGCCCGGAATCCACCTTATCACTTGGAACCAGTGAAAATGCCTTCATTGCTATGACTGTTCTGGTTATCTCTGCTATAATCGCTGTGGTCATCTCAGCTATTGCCCGCTACATATCCAACCAATCCACCCAAACCACTTTACTTCAGATAGGCTGTATGCTTGTGTGCCATTGTATAATGAAACCTGAAATATGGAAAACAATTCTAAACAGAAAATTCGTGGTCAACTTTCCTTTGAGAAATCCCCTTGAGTAATTGAGTATGCGATATTTTGGTTCCCATGTACGGTGATAACTCTACAGATACTAAGCTGTGCTATTGTTAAAAGAGACCAAGTACAAGAAACCCCACAAGACAAGAATATTAGTTCAATTATGTGTACAGGATTGTCAGCTTACCTCTGAATTGAGTGATGAGCGGATATATAAATAACAATTGTTACATGATAGTCATTTCATTATACTCCATTAAAACATTCATAAAAAATTTAAAACATGTTGAATAATTATAATTAAATAGCAAGTATACATTTTTAATAATAATATATTAACCACGGACGCTGCAAAGCGTTCGAAACGTCAGGTTCAACAAAATAAATAAAATACGCGATACTTCCGTTAAAAATTGTTTAATTCAAAATATAATAAAATATATATTCAAATACCGGATTACTACAAAGACTGCTTGTTTATTCATATATATGAATCGTGCAATGTAGCTTCATATAGAGAAACATTGGGCACCTTTTTTTTTTTCTTTAAAAGAGAAATTGTTAGACAACTAATTAAAAAAGAGTTGGAAGGATATCTGTTTAATTATAGTTGTTAGATGACAAAGTAAATAAAAATTCTGGACTCTGTCAACTTAAAGAGAACTGCACTACTAATTATTATTTCTGTAGTAGTGGTACAAATCTTATTACTAGGAAACTCATGATGACGATTATATTATTAAACTATAATAAGGTCAATCATTATCATGAACCAATTGCTGTTTCCTTGGCACCACCCAAAATTTTACGCATGTGAACTCTACATGATGAAATCTACATGCGTAACGATCTCTTCTCGCCTCAGCAAATGCCAGCCGTTAGAATATACAAAAAATAAATACGATATTAGCATGTAGAAAGTTATGAAATTCAATATGGACAAAATTGGTACAGTTCTAAAGAAAAATATTCTGCAAAACACGAAATGTGCTTATATTTTCTTAAATACTCGTAACTTGTAAACTTTTCCTGTTTTCCTAATTTACTCTCATAATCTTACCCTTTATTGCGACGTAAATCATATAAATCAGCGGGCTGTTTAAATTTTAATTAAGAATCATATGAAAGTTGTGTTTAAAAACTTGTTTTTATGAAAATAATCTTTTCAAAAACATGGTTTTCCTACCGTTTAAATCGTCACTTGGTACTTTACCACCCAAAGTACTTTAAAAAAATATATTATGTGCTTTTGAGCAGCGATATATTGACATACTAGCACAAAGCAGTTAACGAATATATTTATTTAGCTAGGTTATTCAGTTAGGTAAGTTCCACTTTAACTGAGAGGTCAACACACAAATCCAACTTGGCTTGGCAGCGTTCGGGAAACTTCGATACTTCTTCTCGTCAGAAAAACCTCAAGGTCTGAAGACGTAAGTCTACGAACAGTATTTGTTGCCAGTGGTGACATGTGGAACTGACACGTGGCCCTTCACTGTCGGCGGTATGGAGCTCTGCGTGATATGAAAAGGGCTATGCTCGTGGTGTCGCTTCATGTTAGATTCAGAAATGAATATATTCTCAGTAGAACTAAAGTATCTGACATAGCTCAAAGGATAAGCAAGCTGAAGTGGCAATTGGTCAGTCAAATAGCTCGTATCTCAAAGGATTTGTAGGGAGGAGATGGATATGAGTGGCTCAGGAACGAGGTGAGTGACTCTCTCTAGAGGGGAGGCCTTTGTCGAACAGTTGACGACTATAAGTTGAAATGATTTTATACATATACTGTAGATTCCTGCAATGTTCATATACCATTCATATAATATGTCAGGTATGTATAGCGTATTACCTCATTAACCCTTACTCCTCACAATGCTGGAATATGATCGTCTATTGAATTGAATGAATGTATGAAAGCCATTATTTTCACGTTATCCAGCTGTTATCTATAGATAATTGTTTAATCGACGGAACGACATCGCGTAACCTGCCCTTCGATGCCCGATGTCATGTATTTATTGCATAGACATTTCAGTATACTACGATTATAGTTACCCAGAATTATAAAACATTACAGATTTACTTTCGTTCCAACTTATGTGTCTCCTTTTATTTGTTATTATAATAAAAAAGTATATTAAAAACAATGTTGTGCTGTGAAATAACAGTGTCAGTTTCTTTTCTGGTTAATTTAAAGCGAGTTGGTTGGTTTAATGTTCGGATTTATATACAGTTTTATGCTCCAATAAAGTTGCTTTAGAAGCAACCTCGTTAATCCACAGTTTCAATAAAATGCGAGAGTGACACTATCACTGTTTCAATGTAGTATATTAATAAGAAATAAATAAAACTTTACATATATGTATATATATATACATATATATCGGCTCAAGGCATAGATAAATAATCATACATCGGTTGTTGTACATCAAAACATTCATCAGAGATGAATGATTGCCGAAAGGATGACAGCTGCAATCTTTGCGCCTACTGAAAAGTCCACGCAGGCCGTTCCTTCCTTCCTTCCATATATCGATGGTAGTGCGGTGGCCATATTGGCACGTTCACTTTTGAACGAGCCGTCACCCGCGCACCACGTCTTCGACGAATCGATATTGTGTTACGTAAATCTGTGACTTTATGAACTATTGATTACTTTTAATTGAATCTTGAACCTATAGAGTGTCTTGTATATTTCGTTGATTCGCAAAAGTTCTAGTAAATTATAATTTCATTGTGCAAGTAATTCGAGTACTCATTTAATCTGCCCTCGTGTTTTTAACAAATTACAACATAGAATGGGGTGTTAAAGAAAATAGAATTGCAGTGATTGGCTTGCACAAAGTGGGTATGGAGCCGTCGGTCATATTTAAGACACTTTAAAAGCTTCGTATCAGTCGTATGTTCGTATATCGTATACCAACACTTCCTCTGTTGAAAACCATAAAAGATCGGGGCGATCGTGACCGCGTGCTGTTAGAACTACAAAGGCTGTTAATGCTGTTAAAGCCAGAATTCGCCGAATGTCCATTAGGAAACAGCAAATCTATCGATCGACAAGACCTGAAGCTTGGCGCTTATCGTTGATATACAGGACATGCTCTAAATCAATTCCAACAATTAAAGAAATTGGGTAGATCATAACGCCTTCTGTCCCGATACGCAGGTGAAAGGCACAGAAATATCCTCTTTATTGATGAAAAAAAAATTCACGATTGCAGAGCACTGCAACAAGCAAAATGACAAAGTGTACGCACACAGAAAGGAGTTAAGACTTCAGCCAAAGAGTATCAAGAGACTGTCATGGATCGTGTTGTGAAACCTCTCAGCTATACACTTTTTAAAAATGTGTCGTGGACTTTCTAGCAGTACTTGCACCGGGTCGCAAGGCACGAACTACCCAAGCCTGACTCGAAAGCAACGTTCCAGACTTTATAAGAGTTGAAGGCAGGCCCTTGTCTAGCCCAGATCTGAAATCATCAGACTACAAATTATGATCAGTGTCTGTTAAGAAATCTCTGGAGCAAGCAGTGCGTAAATCCATAGATTCATGGTCAGACAGACAGGCCTGTATCAAAACCAAGAACGGCCATGTCGAATAAAATCATTTATTTTTATTTTTTGCTGAGATTTCCATAAATATGTACATATAAGTTTTATTAAGATTACATTACTTCATAAAAACAATGCATACTCATTTGTAACAGAACTTATGGCCGTATTAGGTATATATGTTGGATCATAATACCTATGTTTACTTTGCATACAATTTGTTTATACAGAAACGTCTCAATACCTTTAAATATGATGCATGTATTTAATTTCAAAGCAGTTGCGAAATAAATCCATTCAAGACAGACGTGTTGTTTCTTTGATAGCGTAGTTGCACTCTAAACCATCCGTACATAATGGTCATAATCGAGCCGGATCAAGCGACCGCGTGCTAAACAAAAGATTTACCTGAGCCCGGCGGCCGGTCGCATTCCAGAGATAAGGACTGTTCGAGTGCATCTATTGTGTTGTATTGTGAGAAAATAACATTCCGTTCTATTAATAATTACGTGAACTTTGTTGATAAACATTTAAACAGTTTTAACGTTAAAATTAACTTTTTTATGGACTAAACATGACTTCCGCAAACGCTGCAGCCGAACGTGTGATTGCTATATTAGAAGATACGGCGGAGTTACTAAAGAAAACACAAATTAATTTGAAAAAATGCCCTAAACAACGTTTAACGAAAGGATACATACAATCACGGATACTTTGCATAGAAGACTACTGGAAAAGATTTGTTGGCGCTGACCAAGAATTAGGAAAAATAACACCCCGAGAGAAACGAAACTTATTGCCGTACTATTTAAATGAAGAATTTTACATTTATGAAGATTTGTATTTATGTTTAATGGGTGAATTACGAGATATGCTCGAAGGGAATCCCAGCCCCAGCAGCGCAGTAGGGGGTGATGTACAACCTCAAGTAAAATTACCAAGGATATCGTTACCTTCTTTCTCCGGTATATACGAAGAATTCCCGGGATATAAAGATTTATATATATCGTTAATTCATGAAAACAAATCCCTAAACAATGTGGAAAAATTACATTATTTGAAGACGAGTCTCAGCGGGGAAGCAGCGGCATTATTAAAGCATATTCAAGTGACTGAAACTAATTATCAGCAAGCATGGGAAACGTTGAAAAATCGTTACGGTAACTTACGTCTCATCGTCAATTCATTGTTGAAAAGATTATTTACTCAAAAGAGGTCTAATATTCAATCCGCCAACCAACTCAAGTCTATTTTGGACACCACCACCGAGGTTCTAAATAGCCTACAAAATTTGAAAATTAATACAGACTCTTGGGATCCAATAATTATTTTTCTGGTAGTACAGAAGTTGGACCCAGAGTCACATAAGGAGTGGGAGGAATATGCCTACAAGGGAAAGTTAGAAGAATTACCTACGTGGGAAGACTTCAAGACTTTTTTAGAGACCAAGTTCCGTACTCTGGAACTGGTCACGCCCTTTTCAACACCAAATACGCGAGATAGGGTTATAAGAGAACGTGCACTTCATGCTTCACTCCCTGAGAAAGCTTGTATAATGTGTAAGGAGAACCACAACTTATGTCACTGCAAGGTATTCGCCAAGATGAAACCTACAGAACGGAATGAACACGTGAAGAAACATCATCTCTGCTTCAATTGCCTAGCATCAGGACATTCAGTCGTTAAGTGTCGTGTACCAATGTCCTGCCGTATATGCAACCGACGACATCATACTCTAATTCATCAAACCAAGAAGACGGAGGCCTCGGAATTATTAGAAACTTTACAACCAGTGGCGTCCAATCAAGCAGATGGATTAGAAAATGTACAAGTCAATACAATGATTGCGTCGTACTACAATGCTCGGCAAGAGGTGGGTCTGTTAGCAACCGCAATGGTGACTTTACAGAGCGAACATGGACACACCATTGTGCTTAAGGCGCTAATAGACCCAGGATCACAAGCCTGTTTTATAAGTGAAAAAGCAACTCAATTATTGCGGCTTAAGAGACAATCAACTCATCGAATAGTTACTGGGATGGAATCCATGAAAGTTGTTGTCAAGCAAGAAGTATACGTAAAAGTTTTATCACAATGTGAGCCTAATTTTAGTTTACCTATACATGCCTATGTGATGACAAGACACTTGACAATTCAACTTCCATCAGGTTCAGCAACCAAGGGTGGCTGGCCCCATTTGAGTGATCTCAACCTTGCAGATCCAAACTACTATGTATCAGGAACCATTGATCTGCTATTAGATGTAAAAGGATATGCACAGATCCTACAGCAAGGTCTAGTCAAGGGTCCACCAGGTACACCCATTGCACAAAAAACCAACCTTGGCTGGATTATATTCGGAGAAATGAAAATCAAGTCACTCAACAAGGAAGAAAAATGTTTCGTGGAAGTAAATCAAGATGTAGATTTTAAGGAGATATTAAGAGCAATGTGGGAGGTAGACACAGAAACAAAGAAAAGGTATACCAAAGAAGAACAATTATGCGAAGACTTTTTTACAAACACACACAAGAGAAACAAGGACGGACGATACATAGTTAAATTGCCATTTAATACAGATACACCACAAGCTCCAAATGGACATACGAGGGAAATAGCTTTAAATAGATTCGCACAATTAGAAAAAAGATTTTACAAACAACCAGAATTAAAGAAAGAATATATCAGAGTTATCGAAGAATATAAGAGTCTGAAACATGCAGAAGAGGTGCCGGAAATTGAGAAGAATAATGAACAAACAGTCTATCTACCACATCATCCAGTGATTAATACAGAAAAGGAAACCACGAAAACCCGCGTTGTTTTCAACGCTTCAAGTAAGGGTTCAAATGGAGTCTCTCTTAACGATGAATTGCTATCAGGTCCAATATTACAAGATGATTTACGGAGCCTAATCATGAGATGGCGAATGCATGCAGTATGCTTTGTCTCGGATATTGAGAAAATGTACAGAATGATCTTAGTAGCTAAAGAAGACACCGATTACCAGAGAATTTTATGGCGAAACAATCCCTCTGATCCGATTCAAGATTTAAGGCTTTTAACTGTTACTTTTGGTACAGCTTCTGCTCCATATTTAGCTGTCAAAACTCTAATGCAACTTGCGAGCGATGAAGGGGATAAACATCCTGAAGCTGCGCGAGTACTACGGGAAGATATGTATATTGATGATGTTATGTCAGGGGCCGACAGTCTTGAAGAAGCTATTCGAATCAGCAAGGATTTGAAGGACTTATTACGTCGGGGTGGCTTCACTCTAAAGAAGTGGTCCTCGAGCAATGTGGACTTTCTAAAATCCATAGATCCATCTGAAAGATCAACAAAGGCACATTTAGATATAAATATCGACGGTACTGTAAAGGCTCTAGGTGTGCAATGGAATTTGGGAAAGGATCAATTCGAATACAATCTAAACCTGCCCCCTTGTAATGAAGTTACAACAAAAAGGAACATTTTATCGGATTTACAAAAACTTTATGATCCTCTTGGTTGGATTTCACCATCTATAGTAATGGCGAAAATTTTTATTCAGAAGCTCTGGCAGATTAAGGTTGATTGGGACGAGAATATTGATCCATCTCTTAAAGAGGAATGGAAAAACTTGCGTGACGATTTTGGCAACGTCAATGAAATATACGGAGAGCCCAGTAGATGGAAAACTTTCGTCGCAAATAGGACAGTGGAAATAATGGAAAATGTTCCTAGAGAGCAATGGTTTCACGTACAATCCCATGAAAACCCGGCTGATATTGCGTCAAGAGGAATGATAGTGTCAGAATTAAAAGTTTGCACTCTATGGTGGGAAGGGCCAGAATGGCTATCTAAAAGGCAAATAGAATATACAAAGCCAATAATTACACCTATAGACCTGGAGAAGAAGTCGAGCATACAGACATTGACAGTCACGGAGGTTGAAGAAGATAGAAGTATATCCAATCAGTTTGAATTATTTGATTCATTATCAGAACTGGTGAGAAGCGTATCATACTGCAGAAGATTTTTGAAGCGAAAAACACTGAAAGATGATATCTATTTCACATTAACTACACAAGAATTAGAAGAGTCACTTAACATATGTATAAGAAAGGTACAAGGCGAAGAATATCGAGAAGAAATAGATGCGTTACGAAAAAATAAACACATTAAAAGAACAAGCACACTGAAGACATTAGATCCCTATTTAGACGAAAAACAGATACTCAGGGTGGGTGGTCGCCTTAGACATTCCGATTTACCAGATCAGGGTAAACATCCGATTATTATAGGAAATAAGAACAACCTTACGCGTTTGATAATCGCAGATGCCCACTCAAAAACTCTTCATGGTGGTATGCAGCTGATGTTATGCTACCTCAGAATCAAGTATTGGATCCACAGAGTTAAGAGTCAAGTAAAGCAATATGTACATCGATGTCTGACATGTGCAAAACATAACGCTACCACGCGAACTCAAGTAATGGGCGATATGCCGAAGGTACGAGTAACTCCAGCTCGTCCATTCTTGAACTCCGGGGTAGATTTTGCGGGGCCTTTTCTAGTTCTGACAAACAAGGGTCGAGGAGGAAAGATATACAAGGCATATGTCTCAATTTTTGTATGAATGGCTACAAAGGCTATTCATCTGGAATTAGTCGGGGATTTGACTTCCGAGGCTTTTATTAGCGCATTCAAAAGGTTTTGTGCCCGAAGGGGAAGATGCGCACATCTGTGGAGCGATCAAGGTAGAAATTTTGTAGGCGCAAATAAGGAACTAGTAGATCTCTGGAAGGAAGCGCGTCTCGAATTCTCAGGAGATATTACCGAGAAACTAGT
This sequence comes from Pyralis farinalis, assembly GCA_947507595.1. Lineage (NCBI taxonomy): Eukaryota > Metazoa > Arthropoda > Insecta > Lepidoptera > Pyralidae > Pyralis > Pyralis farinalis. The sequence goes on from OX382274.1 coordinate 8,182,186, forward strand.
ATCTGATGGAACGCAGTGGCACTTCATTCCAGCTTACAGCCCTCACTTTGGTGGGCTATGGGAGGCTGGAGTAAAATCCATTAAATATCACATGAAGAGAATACTTACTACCAACTTGACATTTGAGGAAATGACGACTCTCCTCTGTGAGATAGAAGCTTGCCTAAACTCGAGACCGTTATGCCCCCGGGATGATTTGGACGATGAAGCAGTTGAAGCTCTGACCCCAGGACATTTTTTGATTGGCGAATCACCTCTTACAATTCCTAGTCCGACTTTCCAACATGTAAAAGTTCACCATCTGTCACGGTGGCAGTATACACAAAAGCTGCTTAACGATTTTTGGTGTAGATGGCAGAATGAATACTTGTGCCGGCTGCAACAACGCCCTAAATGGCTTAAAAGACAGAAGGAGTTTGAGATTGGCAATATTGTTTTGGTTAAGCAAGAAAATCTTCCCCCAGGGAAATGGTTACTTGGAAGAATAGTAGACAAACACCCTGGACTAGACGGATGCACTAGGGTATACAGTGTGAAGAGTGGAAAAGTTATTGTCAAACGAACTGTAACAAAACTGTGCGCATTGCCGATTGAGGATAAACAAGAATAATTTATGTCATATTTATGTTAGGTATCGATTGTTTATTTTTATTAAGATTTCGATTATTAGTTAAAGGACTCTGATAGTCCTTTGGTGGGCGGTATGTTGGATCATAATACCTATGTTTACTTTGCATACAATTTGTTTATACAGAAACGTCTCAATACCTTTAAATATGATGCATGTATTTAATTTCAAAGCAGTTGCGAAATAAATCCATTCAAGACAGACGTGTTGTTTCTTTGATAGCGTAGTTGCACTCTAAACCATCCGTACAATATATAAATAATAAAGAAATCTATCTACACGTTTAAATAAAAGCTTGTTCATTAGTTCATCTTAGATTTTACATTTACTTCTTCCGATTTACCAACATGAGTTTGTAACATGTATGATATGACACGGGTACAGCCAGTTTAAACTAGATGTACCCGTGTCATATCGTAGTATTACAAACCACTTTACATATGAATAAAAGAGTACACATGCAGTTAAAATTAAAAGCTGCATATGCAGCTTCAGAGAGAACTTCACGAATTATTTATATATTTAGATACTTGTATTATATCCACTTACAACAGTTTGGATGTAGTCATATGAAAGAAAGAAAGAAAATGGTTTATTTGTTGCCTTACATGTAATCACTAACATTTAAAACCTACAGGCAGTAAATAATATAGAAGAACAAATAGGCAACCACTCAGCATAAGCCGTGGGGTCGTCTGACACCGCGGTGCTGGTCTTCCGTAGATGCCTGTTTGAAATATAACACTACTGTGCGCAAAACATACATTGGTACTTACATAAGTTTAAACAAACAAAATAGTAAGTGGTACCTTAAATTTATAGTTTTACATATATAATTCTATGCTCTGTGGGAAGTAAAATTACTAAAAGGTAGACTAAACTTAGGTAAAGTGAACGTGAAATACCTACTACACTGAAAACCGAAACGCAGATACAGAGGAAAAAAAAAAAAACAATTTTGATAACCAAGGGGAGTTGCAATTTATGGTTTTTGTTCATCCAAAAGGTCAGCCTTGAAATGCCGCCGGAAAGATTCAGTTGTGCAGCAGTTTTTTATGGGAGGGGGAATATTATTCCAACATTTCGTGGCGCAGTAACGAAAACTGCCACGAAACATTGCTGATTTGTGTCGGGGGCAGATAAGTCGGGATGCAAATCGCACTTGTCGAACTGAGAACTGCAGTTTATTATATAGATATGATGGAGACTGTGTCTGAATAATGTTAAATAATAAACAACCAAAGTGATGTAGACGTCTGGATTGCATATTCATGAGTTTTCCCTGAGGTATAGAGCGACATGGGCTCTACGAGGTATGGAAAAACAGAAACGAGCACAAGCATTTTGGACACGTTGTAGTACCTTTTTGGTACACCTAAAAAGACATTCACCAGTAACCGTCTCCGCATAATTTAATTTGGGCAGTATTAAAGTCATATAATTTTATTCTCAGATCGACATCCAGATAGCTCCGTACAGCACTTTGAGTCTATAGAAGCAAGTTTTAACAACATCAAGTACATGATTTTGGAAATGTAAAGTACTGTTACTTGATCGATAACTGTCGATTTAATTTTAATAATTGAAACAGAAGAATTTATATTATTTACCTGCGTACTGGTTTTTGGATTTCTGTGGATTTAGAACTAAACAATTTTTATTTGCCCAGTTGTCGATTCGTGATAAGTCTTCGTTGATTCTGCTAACTGCAATGTTCGTGTCACAAGGCTTGAATGGAAGATAAAGTTGTAGATCATCTACATAAATATGATACCTACAATTACTACTAACTGCAATGTTCGTGTCACAAAGCTTGAATGGAAGATAAAGTTGTAGATCATCTACATAAATATGATACCTACAATTTTGAATTTGGTTTACAATATCTGCACTATATAAAATAACCAAAACCTAACTCAATATTGATCCCTGTGGCACTCTTTGGTTCAGGACAGCGGATGTGGAAAAAGTTTTAATACCTGAATTATCATAAACCTCAACACGTTGTGATCGATCATTAAAGAAGCTAGCGAACCATTTTAATGTATCAAAACCATAAAACGTTAGCTTAGATAAAAGAAGTTTATGATTAAGTATCAAAGACACGGGAAAAATCAAGCAACATTAGAATGGTATCATCGCCCCGTCCATAACATCCAACAAAGCTGTGGCTGTACTACGGTTAGCACGGAAACCGTACTGGTTTTCCGGTAAAATATGGTTGGCATTTAAATACTCTGTCAGCTGCATCCATACGATTTGTTCTACTATCTTGGACAGGAAGGGCAAAATACTGATGGGTCGGAGGTCCTTTAGCTCAGTAGGATTATTTACTCGTATTTTGGCGTGAGGTTTGACTAAAGCCTCCTTCCAAGAGCAAGGAAAGACACCAGATTGTATAGTTTACAATCCCCGTTATAGTTTTCAGTGTATGTGGTAGAGTAAGTAAAACCATATCTCGCGTAACGCCATCGCAACCTTCTGCTTTACTAGAGATACCTATAATAGTTTTAAAAACAGTATTCTCATCTACTGGTTTGATAGTAAATAACTCTACACCAAACCTATGATGCTCAAAGTATGCAAGATCAGATATGGTAAAATTATTACTGCCAGGTACATTTATAAAATGATTATTTATAAGGTTTGGCGCTGATATTAGGGGGAAGAGGGTTTCTAATCTGTTTGAAATCTGCGACATCTCTTTTAATATTTTTCCATAACTCCTTTGGGTTATTGGATTTTTTATTTATTTTATGTTTGAAATATGCTGTCTTTTCTGCATGTAGTGCTTTACTAACTATGGATTTTATTTCTTTATAATATGCTTTATCGGAATCTAGACCGGTAGAACGACTCTTCGCATACGCTCTATCTCTTAATTTCATCATCTCCCTAATAGTTGGGGTTATCCAGGGATATCCCTGCCGTCTAATTAATGATTTCATAACTGGGGCATGGATATCGAAAATGTGTAACATGTAGGCGTTAAACGATGATACCGATTGGTTCACATCGTCGCTGAGCAAACGTTCCCAGGACATCTCATTTATAAGCTATTTATAATAGATATGGTATGTATGTCAAGAAGTTTGCTTAATATTTAGGTAGATACAGTTAACCGGTCCTGTTTTACATCTACTACTGTAAAGAACGCTGCAAAAAAAAGAGGATGTAATACTTGCTCATATCTACTTGTGAATTTAAAGGACAGTTTACATTCCCTAACGTAAACTTAATAGAAAATAAAATCCTCATCATTAAAAAACACCCCCGTACCAATTCTTTCATCTATCAAATATAAGTAATAGACCTGTATGTGATAGAGCTCAAAAACTAAGTGAGGGATAATTATATATAACAATGTAATAAACTAATTTATTAAGATAACAATGATACATTTTGATGAGCCGTATGTATGTTCCTGGAGCCCATGCCTACAGGCAGTGAAAAATTAATAATTTTTGAATATTCCATGCAGAATGATTAATGCCCTACAATCTATATATATAAAAGGAGAAGCTGACTGACTGACATATCAACGCAGGGCCTAAACTATAAGGGTTAGAAACTTGAAATTTTGCACAGGGGTTCCTTTTATAACGTAGGGGAGCACTAAGAAAGGATTTTTGGAAATTCATCCCCTAAGAGGGTAAAACGAGGGTGCAAATTTAGTATGAAACTTTGGCGTTTTTGAAGTTATTCGAATGAAATTCAGCATGAAGGTTCTTTACTGATAGGCATGAAACATGAGTAAAATATTTTTTTCAAAATTCATCCCTTAGGGGTTAAACGGGGGCGCAAAGTTAGTATGAAACTTTGCCGTTTTTGAAGTTATTCGAATGAAATTCAGCACGAAGGTTCTTTACTGATAGGCATGAAACATGAGTAAAATATTTTTTTGTAAATTCATCCCTTAGGATGTTAAACAGGGGCGCAAAGTTAGTATGAAACTTTGCCGTTTTTGAAGTTATTCGAATGAAATTCAGCATGAAGGTTCTTTATTGAAAGGTTCATGCCTACGAGAAAAATATTTTTCTCAACAATTATCTATATCTATATATATATAAGGAGAAGCTGACTGACTGACATATCAACGCAGGACCTAAACTATAAGGGTTAGAAACTTGAAATTTTGCACAGGAGTTCCTTTTATAACGTAGGGGAGCACTAAGAAAGGATTTTTGGAAATTCATCCCCTAAGAGGGTAAAACGGGGGTGCAAATTTAGTATGAAACTTTGGCGTTTTTGAAGTTATTCGAATGAAATTCAGCACGAAGGTTCTTTACTGATAGGCATGAAACATGAGTAAAATATTTTTTTCAAAATTCATCCCTTAGGGGGTTAAACGGGGGCGCAAAGTTAGTATGAAACTTTGCCGTTTTTGAAGTTATTCGAATGAAATTCAGCACGAAGGTTCTTTACTGATAGGCATGAAACATGAGTAAAATATTTTTTTGTAAATTCGGGATGAATTTACAAAAAAATATTTTCAAAATATTTTCGTATACTCATGATTCGCGTAGTAATATATAAATTCACTTTTTATTAAGAAACATTCAAACAAAAGTCGATTGTGTACATTTTTGGTATAGTTGGCTGGAACGCGTTTCACAGAACTTTTTTTTATGTTGAAGTATAAGTATATCTAAGTTTGATATCGAAAAATCTATTTAACTTAGCATTCGCTTGCTTAGCTTACGTCAGAATATAGTCATAAACATTATGGATGTTCGGTAAAGGATAATTCTGTTAATATCTAGCTGCTGTAAGTGTGAGAAATGTTGACGTGGACTATTTAGGTTTGTTTTATTTTAGAACCACCCAAAAAGATTACGTCAAAAACGGTGTACCCAAAATAATACAGGTTAGGTAACTATGTGAAGTTAGCTTTTTATTTTTATATAAGATTTATTGTCGATTGAATTGTAATTCTGCAATTGAAAAATATTCAGGCGAGTTATTAAATCATTGAAGCTGTTTTTTAACTAAAAATCAAATCATGAAAGTAATATAAATGTTAACATGCAAAATGTTTTTCTTGGATGTGCGGGTTTCCTTTCATTTGTTTTCCTTCACCGGCGAGCAAGTAATGATTACAACTCCTACTAATATTATAAATGTGAATGTCCGTTCGTTTGTTACGCTTTCACCCGAAAACTACTTAACCGATTATCATGAAACTTTGTACACGTATTCTTGGAGGTATCAGAAGTAAAATAGGATATTTTTTATTAAAAAAAAAAAAATATTTTTTATTAATGCGAGCGAAGCTGCGGGTAAAAGCTAGTATGTACATAATTCTGAAAACACGAATTTAATGGTACACGCCGGGATTCGAACCGGAAACCAGTTGGTCAAAAGGCTGGATCTTTATCCTCTGGGCTAACACCACTCAATATGTTTCCATTAATATATCGAGATCAGTTCTAGCTTGCAAAATAAGTTCGAGAGCGAATAAGTTAAGAGCGAATAAGTTCGAGAGCGAATAAGTTCGACATTCATTCTGCGGCATGACAAAAGAGAACCTTATTAAAATATTTTATAATAGTCTATGTAACCTAAAAGTTAAGAGAAAATAAACAAACTTGCCAACGATCATTAGAATGAACACATAAAAACGGTATATTTTCACAGGCTACGAAAACAGTTCCTTTTTTCTGTCGTCGACTCCCAAGCGCGTATATATCGTTATTTAAACAAAATAACTGGCCCCCAGTACGGACATAGCCGCGGTATTGTGATACCTGCGAGAATTATGCGTCCCTTGGGCAGTATTCAATTAGTGGGCGAAATTCAGCGGAGGCGGAAAATGGAACTCGCGATTTGTTTATATAGAGAAATCGAATATTCAACCGACTTCGAGATCTGTTAAGATTGCAGCTTATCTTGCAGTGACATGTGTTACAAACTCTGAGGATGCGAGCTATATGCACGTCGATTAACAACAATCTAGTCAAGTCGATCGACAAGTGATCATATTGCAAAAATATTTTAGAAATCTATATATCTTTAATCTAAATATATGGATACTTTTCTTTCAAAGGACAAGTTATTGTTTCTTTGAAAAATTCTTCATTTTGTTTTTTTTTTTAATATTTCGCACATAGTGTTATAAATTCCTATACAACTATTTTAGGCTTTGAGAAGACTTAAGAGTACATTAGAAGTTGCTCAGTGGTCGAAATACGACCATAGTTTATTTAATTTTTACGTTTGAACGGTATTAAGGCTATTTTCTCAAAGAATACACCCCTATAGTATATACATTTTTAAAATTTTGTTCTATTACGTAAGCTGTGACAACATGCAATATGTCGTAGGAAAAATGAAATATACCGTGGCTAAATCATTTTTGAACACAATGAAGCATTGCTTGACATTATCTTTGGGTTTTTATTACTGTACTAACCACATGATTCGCCGCAGCTACTCACTTAATTTGCCTACGCAAACACATTATAATATATACTCAATAACAAATAAATGAGAGTAAGTTAATTAATTTTGCATTTTATTCACATTCATTCATAAAATGTACAATTGTAAATCAAAAACAAATAAAGTAATCTACGCATATTTTATTTCAAACTACATAATTAATAATATAGGTTCAACAGTTACTGTTTGACTGATAATTGGTAGGGGAAAAAGTTCATTCGTATAATATAAGTAAAAATTTGCAGTAAAATCTTTTTTACTGTTCGTATCTGGCTGGTTTTGATGCCATTAAATATATAATATTTTAAAAACAGAAAAAAAAATAAGTACTGCCTCCCCACCCCCTTACTTCCATTTTTGTATTGATTTTCTGTCCGCCTAAATGAGGGAATGTAACGAAGAAATTTGATATATTTTAAAGGTTTATTACAAAAAAGGGAAAGTTGCGACACGACTCGTGAAACATATTTTGCTGAAATCAAAGAAATAGCATCCTGTGATGTATCCAATGATAGCAAGCTTTAGTACCACTTGTACCTATATTTTATGCTATAATATTAGGGGTTAAAGTATGAAATTGTCGATTTGTGCTGAAAAATATAAACTCGTTTTTTTCTAAGATGTAACATATTTATTTAATCAAAATATTTACCCTCATTATCTATACATTGCTACCATCTAATCGGAAGTTTATTTATGCCTTTGCGATAGAACCTTGGAGATCTAGATTGGACAAACTGTGTGAAATTATTTTGTCCTGCCTCCAGTTACCAAGGCGTAACCTTGGTAACTGGAGGCAAAATCCTGGTTTACACTACACTCAGTCAGACAGTATCCCTTCCACTACACGCCTGTATAAGCTTTAGAGGAGGGAGACCCTGCAAGACGAGTCTATTTATGCAACACATGGACGCCGAAGACAACAGATTCTTAAGCAAAATATTGTGGACAGATGAATTGAAATTTGATCGAGATGGTATAACAAACTACCACTATCTCCACTACTGGGCTCCACGGGGTGATAATCCTCATCTGTCCAAAGAAGGAGCTGATCAGAGAAGATACTCATTAAATGTATGGATGGGTATAATCGACAAATATTTAGTTGGGCCATGTTTTTTACCCAATAACTTAAATGGTGAAGCTTACGAAGACTTTCTTCGTAATAATTTGGTCGAGTTCCTAGAAGATGTTCCGCTGGCAAACCGGCAACAAATGATATTTCAGCACGACGGCTGCCCAGCCCATTACCGAGCTGGTGTCCGACAATGACTGGACGAAAATTTTCCACTGCGTTGGATAGATAGAGGTGGACCGACGCCATGGCCAGTAAGATGTCCTGATTTGACCCCTTGTGACTATTATTTATAGGGTCACATGAAGACCATCGTTTATACGACACCAGTGAATAATGTAACTGAATTAAGGGACCGAATTATAGAAGCTGCTGCTCAAATACAGCGAGAGCTTACCGGGGTTGTAACACGTTCTAATTTTCGAAAACTACTACGTGCATGTATTCGAAATTACATGACATGACAGTTTGAACAAGATTTAAAATAAATAAACTGGTTCAAAAGTCAAAAGTTGTTTTTTAACTTAAAGGTTCATGTGAAAGGAAGTTAATAATGTTAATTAGGAATTCGTTTCTAATAATTTTGGACGCTTATTATACCTTTTTAGAAAGCTAAGGAAACAAGGAATTTTGTGGCATCGTTTGTACGACAAGTTACCAATAAATATTTTCTTCAAAAGTTAATTGAAAATTAAATAAAGATATTTTTTATGTAATGTTATTGACTTGTAGCTCTAGTAACTCTAAAATTTCAAGTACGTTATAACATTTTATGTTTTTATTGAATGGATAATTTATCCATTAAACAGAAAAAAACAAAAAGACACGCATACATGAAGCATTTTTTTAAATTTTAATTATTTTAGCTTGAGTTTCGGTATTTTTCGAGAAATAGTTATACTGTGAATTATGTCCGAAACTATTGAATTTTGACCAAGTGTTCCATACATACTTTTACGTCAAATGGGCTATACTTTCACCCCTTTAAAACAATTACACCTATTCAAAGTCACCCTGTATATACAAGCGGTTATAGATTAGAAACTGGTCAGTGATATCCTTGGTTAGAAACAGCAGAAAATTAAGTACGTTTTAATTAATGATTTGAAAAATACACGTCAAAAATAAAATAATCGTAGTATAGGCATGTCGGAATATTTTCCGATTTGCCTACATATTTGTATAATCGGCATTGAAAGCAAACATTGTGAGGAAATTTTGTTTTGAAATATGTAATCTAACCTAACAGCCGTTTTATCAGATGTTTTATATCCAAATCAGTATCTTCGCCAAATACTTAGCCTTTAGAGGATCCCGGCAAATCCTAGTGGATTAGGGAACGGAACAACGCTAGGAAGTAGAAAAGAGTTAAAATTACGAAAATAGCAATAAAAATGTAATTATGTTTCAGAAACAGAAATACATTTCAAGAAGATATATATTTCAATGTTTAATTTTGAAAGCCATCACATCAAACTAAATTCTTCTGAGAAAAGGAAAATTTCATTGAATAAAACTTAAATTTCTTGCGAAACCATCGCCATTTAGGATTTAATTGATAGTACTAAAACATTGTCAAAGGTAACAAAGGAGTCATCGAGTTTACGAACACTTTTTCGGAATGAAATCGTTTTCCTTTAATATCCTTGTGTAAAATCTACTGAAAAAATATTTTGTCGTAAATATGTCTTTGAATTTATATCCTTAGTGGAAGGCAATTCAGAAAACAAAATAGGGGAATATATTTTCGTATTGTAGATACATATCTACCGTTTACATCCAAAATTTAAATAGTTAATAGATTCAGGCGTTATTTTGCGAAAGTCAAATTTACATGCAATTTGATCCAACCTGCTTTGTGTGCTTCCGCCACCAATTAGTTCATGTGGCCTAGCGCCGGCCGGCACCCACCCACTACTGTTAGTGCATGCAACATGCCGACGCTGCCATGGCTGCTCCGGTAGTCTCTGCCTCGGCTGCTGCGGTCGTCCGCCATCTGGAACAGAATCCGCATGCCCCCTCCACCACCGTCGCTGCCACGACTGGCCTGGTCGTCGCTGCGACACGTGTTTCGCCTCTCCACGAGGCATCATCAGGCGTTGTAGACGTTAATCGTAAGAATAACATGCTACAAGTGACAAATCCATCGCAGTGCCGTCCCTTATATTGAATTGAGGGTGGGGGTGGATGGTGTGAGCGAAAAGATATTTTATAGTGGGGAATGGATTACGTCAGTCTGTTTGTTCATGAGAGTAATTTTAGAATTTTTATGTGTTTTATATTAGGGAACAATTAGAAATTAATAAACATAAAAATTCTTCGAAACCCGTGTGGTCATATATGACCGCGAAATGTATGGGAAAAGGTATATAACGGGTTCTGAAGGCTTACGATAACACAAAATTGGTTTAAACTTTTGAATTTTGATTTTGATGCCATAGATGAAGCACGCTCTGGTCGTCCTGTTCCGAATAAAGACAATGCCATTTTTAAAAAAGTGGAGCACATTTGTGGTTACTTCATATAGCTAGCTAGAGGGTTGATCACAAAATAGTTTTGATCCATTTGAAAAAGTCTGGATATACAAAAAGCTCGATATTTGGGTGCTACACAAGCTCACTGAAAAAAAAAACCCTAACTACTTATTTGCGATTCTCTATTAATTATTATTAAATCTGTGGGTAGCTGCAAAATAAGTAACACATAATTTTGTGCTCTTAAGAAATTTTAATTATTAAAAATAGATTACTTACATTTTTTTATAAAAATTACAATCTAAATGTGTTAAGTATTGTTCTTGCATCTGCTGACACATAAATTTCTAACATCTTTCACAATATGGACACTACATCACAACTGAACAAAAATTTAGAAGAACTAACATCACTATTCAACACCAGGATGGTTGAGTTTGAGCGAAATTTGCAACACCAATCTTCAGCACCGGCCCCTCCGACCATGAAAACACTCTCCGCAGACTTCCAGTCGTTTAAAACCTTTGTATGGAAGGCCATCTCGATGTTGAAGTCTCAAATTGAGGTGATGTCTATAGGCCTGGATAATCTTGAGACTTATAACCGCAGGAGGGTTCTCCTGTTCCATGGCATACCGGAAGAAGATAATGAAGTTTTACCACACATTCTTCATAAAATATTGGGTGACCAACTCAAACTACTCGTTGGTGATCGCAGTTCTTTTGGTGCATGGGGCAGTGCTACGTCGTTAGAAGCTTGTCATCGGCTGGGTGGTAAAAAAGATCAACATCGACCTGTGCTAGTTCGTTTTGGAAGCCATGCTTTTCGGACCTCTGTTTGGAACGCCAAAACGAAACTAAAAGGTTCCCGGATTTCCGTTTCGGAATTTCTAACGAAGTACAAGCAGGAACTCTTTGTTGTGGCTAGGAAGCACTTTGGAGTAAGGAATTGTTGGTCAACGAACGGCAATATTGTTGTTCTCTGTGGAAACACAAGAACCAAGGTAGCGACGCTAGAAGATCTCCGCCAATTGCAGTCTCGTTACCCTTCGAGTCAATCGCAGCAGGAAGACATTTCTCGGCGCACAGGTGCAACGGGGAAGCAAGCCGGAGTCAAGTATAAGTCCCATTCACGGTATACTCGTGCTCTTAGTTGATATTTTAATGTTATTGTTATACAATGATCGCAAATTGTTAACTTCGGGCAGTTTTATAAATGTAGTTTCGGTTTCTACCTTTCAAATTTTGTTATTTTAAACTTCAAAAAATATTTTGTAGAATTGACTGCAAATGACGTGACATATCACACAGTAGATACAGATTTTATAATCTTCTTCTTACTTCGGTTGTGGCAATGACTCTTAATATTAATTTTGTCAATGTGAAAGGTTACATTTTTTTTTTTTTATTACTATTATTATTATTTTTTGTATTATGAACTAGGTATGGTCTACGAGTACGTGTCCTTAGTAGTTAAGTGAACTGCTAATATGTTATTGTTATGAACTTTATTGAATGGAATCGAAAACTTTTTGTATTTAAAAATGTGTCCTGTCCTGAGTCCAGTTTGTATATAGATTGTTCAGTGATGCGAGTACAATATAATAGGTACTTATTTATATATTTTATTAGTATTGTATATATATATTGTTTGTTGTTTTTTGCTTAATGTCTTTTGATGAAAACATTAATGATAACTGTTTCTTATCGTGGTCCTCTGATGAATACGAAAGTGCTCTCAGTGACACTTCATCAAGTTCTGAGTCTTCTCTTGAAAGTAAATTACAATCTACGTTTGTGAGGAACTCTCGCTATCTCAATGTTGTGCACATTAATGCTCAGAGCATAATAGCTCATTACTCCGATTTTCTTGCATCCTTTAGTAATGCTGCTGTCGACGGTATTTTGGTCTCCGAATCCTGACTTAAGCCATCGCTTCCTTCTACTCTGTGTTCTCTTCCCGGTTTCCGACTCTATCGAAATGATAGAACGGGAGCTGGTGGAGGCGGCGTATGTATTTATCTCCGCGAAAATATCCCTTGCGCTATAGTCTCACATTCGCCTTCCGAATATTCTGCTTCCCTGGAGCATTTATTTCTGGAAGTTACTCTCCACCACACAAAAATTCTACTAGCAGTAGTATACAGCCCAAATGACAAAATCGATTACTTTCATACCCTTGAGTCAATGTTGGAAAGCTTTCGTCCTATGTACCAACACGTAATATTAATGGGTGATCTTAACACCTGTCTTTTAAAATCCGATTATAGGACAAATAAACTCAATGGTTTAGTCTCTGAATTTGATCTACAACTTTTGCCACTTTCTCCAACACATCACTTTCCTAATTGCAGGCCTTCTCTCATTGATTTAATGTTGGTTTCTGACGTTGATTCAATCATAAGACATGGACAACTTACAGCGCCTTTCTCATACCACGACTTAATTTTCCTTTCATATAAGGTGCGTCCTTCAAAGCGAACAGCTAAAACTATTTCCCAGCGTAACTTTAGAAATCTTGATGTAGATCGCTTGAGGGATGATTTCTGTAACCTTGATTGGTTCGACCTTTATTCTGCTGCATGCGTAGATCATAAAGTGCAATGTTTAAATTCTACCTTAACATCGCTGTTCGATAAACATGCCATTGAGACCAGTTAGGGTAAAACACTTGCCAGCACCATGGTTGTCCTCATCGATTAAGAAAGTTATGACTAAACGAAACAAAGCAAAGTCCAAACTGAAAAGAGATCCTTCAGAAATTAATATTCAAACATATAAAAAATTACGTAATATCTGCAATAGGATGTGCAGGGACGCAAAACGCCACTATATTCACTCCTCTATTGATAATATGTCTCCGCCACATATTTGGAAATTTTTACGATCACTGGGTGTGGGTAAACCTCCTGAAAATGTCAATGATCATATTGATCTTAACTCCTTAAATAAACATTTTTCTACTCCTCCAATTTCAATTGATACGGCGAAAAAAATGTCCACTTTACATACTCTTTCACAATACTCTTCACCCGCAAGTGATTCATTTATTTTTCGCAAAGTCACAGAGGAAGAAATAAAAAAAAGCATTATCTCTATTTCTACAAAAGCTGTGGGCAGCGATGGCTTGAGTCGTGACATGCTTACACCTATCATTGACCTTGTTGTTCCGGTGATTACACATATAGTAAATTTCTCTCTAACTCATAACGTGTTCCCGACTGCATGGAAAATGGCTCAAGTTATTCCTCTTCCTAAGACGTCTAATCCGTCATCTTTTTCTCAATACCGTCCTATTTCTATACTTCCTTTACTCTCAAAGGTTCTCGAAAGTGCTGTCCATAAACAACTTCACACATATCTTTCTCGTAACAATCTTCTCAGCCCTTACCAATCAGGCTTTCGTTCCAACCACAGTACGGTCACTGCGTTGCTAAATGTCACGGATGATATTCGTTACGCCATGGACAATAAAACACTCTCCATAATTATATTATTAGACTTTAGCAATGCATTTAATTCAGTCGATTTTGATATTCTCTTAGGTATACTTCGCTCAATTAACTTTTCTCCCTCTGTGATGGCATGGTTTGACTCTTATCTTCGTGGTCGCCGGCAATGCATCAAACTCGATGAGAGATCATCGGAGTGGATTGATCTTGTTGCAGGTGTGCCACAGGGCGGTATCTTATCTCCACTTTTATTTTCTATTTTCATAAATGAAATATCCAAAGTTCTCTCTTGTCCCTTCCACCTATATGCAGACGACTTACAAATTTACAGCCATTTCTCAACTATCGAAACCGATGAAACGATTGAGGCTATAAATCGCCAATTATGTGCTATTCAGGGTTGGGCTGAAAACCATGGTTTGCTGGTTAATCCATCGAAGTCTCAGGCTATAATCGTAGGTAGTAACCATTTACGTAAGAGGCTCAATTTTAATAGCTTGCCTAAGGTTTACTACAATGGTCTACAAATTCCATTTGTTGATAAAACTAAAAACCTTGGATTAATCATTGACGGAACACTTTCCTGGAACGCGCATGTTAATGACGTTAGTAAACGCATGTATTTTACATTTCACTCTCTCAAGCGACTTCAGAACTTTTTGCCTTTTAAAACTAAAGTTATGTTGGCTCAATCTCTCTTACTCCCCATTCTCGACTACGCAGATGTTTGCTATTTGGATGCAACTGAGGAACTACTCAACAAGCTAGAAAGATTGCAAAATCTGGCTATACGTTTTATTTTCGGTCTCCGTAAGTACGACCATGTTTCGGAGTTTCGTGTACAGTTGAAGTGGCTCCCTATTCGATTTCGCAGAAATGTGCACATACTATCCCTACTTTTCAAACTAATTACCAATCCCAATTCCCCTCAATATCTCTGTTCTCGTTTTCCACTTCTCCCACCGCCAACTCGATCCCAACGTTCTTGCTATATAAAAACTTTACACGTCCCCCCAGCTAACACGAGATTCTTTTTTAATTCGTTTACCGTACGCGCTGCTAGACTTTGGAATAAATTACCATTGGAGATAAGAGAGAGTCCTTCTGTATTTGCTTTCAAGAGAAAACTAAAGAAGCACTATTTAAATACATTATCTTCTAACGAAGAATAGTTTGTATGTATATGTGTATACATATGTATATGGTTATATATTTTATGTATGTATTTGTATGTTTATTTGTGTGTTTTATAGTTCTATTCAATTGTTTTTTTTTATTATTATTATTATTAGTATTTTCCTTTTTTCTTTTTCTTGTGTGTTTCTTACATTTATTGAATTTTGTGTTACTTTATTTTTTTAACTGTAAGTATCAGTTTTTTATTTTAGTAGTTGGCACATATAATTGTTATAACCCTAGTACAATTTCTTTTCACATTAATTACGGTTGGCTGGAAGAAATCTCTTGAAGAGATAAGCTCGCCTTTGTACACTGTATTTAACACTTATTGTATTGATTTATTTGTGTGCAATAAAGAATATATATATTATTCTCTAAAAAAGTAATGAAACCGAACCGTTTCTGAAAAAAATTGTCATTGGTGACGAAGAGTAGATTACCAGCAATAAGAACGAAAAAGATCATAGTTAAACGTCAGCCAAGCTCCACAGACCATAGCCTATCTCGGACTAGCTCGCAATGAGGTGATGCTGTGTGTGACTGGAAGAGCATCGTTCACTATAAGCTTTTATCGCCGGACGAAAGCAGCGATTTGGACCTCTACTGCCAACAGCTGATGAGACTCAAGCAAGAAATAGAGAAAAAAATTCCGGAATTGATCAACAGAAAGGGTGTAGCTTTTCATCATGATAACGCCACACATCTTTAGCCATTCAGTAAATATTGAGAGAGCTCGCTTAGGAAGTGTTCTGGCATCCACTATAGAACCCTGACCTTGCACCCTCATTTTCACATGTTTCGATCTCTTCAGAATTCTTTATATAATGTTAAATAAACATCAAGAAAGGACTGTCAAAACTACTTGTTATAGTTTTTTGATCAGAAGTTCGAAAATTTCTGCACCAATGGGATTATGTCACCTAGAAAATGGCAACAATTAATCGTATGAATTGGCATAAATACTTATAATCAAATCTAAATAAACTATGATAAAAATATTTTAAATTTGTATATAAAACACAATAAAACTTTTCCCCTACTTAATGTATATTTCACGCCAAAGAGTGTGAACGTAAACAATGGATCATAATCCGATACTCAAGCCTGAGGATTTGGCGAAGATACTGATTTTTACATGGAGCGACTGCCGTCAGACCTCCGTAACTCAAAAAGCTAACCAGACTCTTCTTATGCAAGAACACGCTCTTTCAAGGACGCACAAGGTCTTTCAAAATAATATATAATTCTTTTGTCAAGCGGGTTCCCTCACGTTGTGTTCGATAATAATAATAATTACATCATTCTTTTCGAAGGGGCCTCTACGCGTTGGATTCATATCCCCGTGCACGCCTATCAAATGATTGGGATTAAACCCGTGAAAAAAATGATATAATAATTACAAATATGTACTACATGAATACAAAAAGACGAATTTAGTGGTACATACCAGGATTTGAACTGATGCCCAGTTGGTCAATAGACCAGCCCATTATCCACTGCTCCATCTGGGCTATCACTGCTGGAACCTTTTTTGTTACCGTCAAGGTAACAAAAAAGGTTCCAGCATATTGTCATTTTATTTAATGAAATTATAATAAAGGAGTACGTACGAGATAAAATGTAATAGTAGAACATTACGAAGTCTTGCACTGTAATATTAACAATACAGCTAATCTGCTAAAAGAATAAAATAAAGATACAGCTAATCCGGGTTTGTACTTTCTTCAAATTCCTTAAAAAACGATATTTTTCTTAAAATGTTTTAAAAGGATAAGTTAAATATTCCTACATTTATCTATTAACGTAACTTATTTATCGACTTTTTTGATATAATTTCAGTCCCATTGTTGCGCATAATAGTCTTATCAAATACGCAAGTCAAGCAACACCGAAAAAATGGGTTTATTTATTACGATCGGCTTCGCGTTTAAAAGGGTAGATAAGCCCTCGGTCGACGCTGTTATCGGCAGACAACAGAAACTATGTCGCAGTGACCTTCAGGCAGCTTTAAGAAATCAGCGCTCTCAGACTAGAATACAATGATGACATGTATGTTTGGTTCCAGAGAAGTTTTCTTCCGAGCGAGGATGAGAGAAAAGGAAAATGTAATCTTGCATTTTGAAAATAATTATTTTTTAATATCCTTTTTTAAGGTATTATTGGAAAAGAAGTGATTCTGGAAATTTATTTTAGAATCGTATACAGTTTAAGCCTCTATAACGGGTAAATAAGATAAGATAAATAAGAATATAATATATATATTGTATTATATTTTTATAATAATAATGTATGCTAAGAGAAGTGAAAATAGTGATAATAATTTCTTTGAAAATTTCCCCGAGTGATTTCCTAAATGTTATATATAAAGTAGATGATTTTCTTGTGTAAAAATATTATTTTTTTAATTCCCGCTGCATTTCCTCGCAACGAAATAGCGCCGTGAAAGTAGTTGAAATAGTTAACTTATGTGGCTATATTGTACTTTATGTGATACTACTTATAACCCTATTCACTCGCAGGAACAGAACACTCTTTCAAAGAGTTATTGCTTGGCTGGGGTTTTCTATGAAAACAACGTCGGCCTGGTTTGATAGCTCTCAAAATATACAGACACTAAAAATAAAAGGGACTCAAAATAGTACTGCAAATGAAACGTAATTAAATTCTGGGCTTCACCTCTAACTCCATTATGCGTTATTGCTGGAGATAATCAACATAATCGAAATATTTAAATCAAAGAAATAGCATCCTGTAATGTATCCAATGATAGCAAGCTTTAGTACAACTTGTACCTATATTTTATGCTATAATATTAAGGGTTAAAGTATGAAATTGTCGATTTGTGCTGAAAAATATAAACTCGTTTTTTTCTAATATGTAACATATTTATTTAATCAAAATATTTACCCTCATTATCTATACATTGCTGCCATCTAATCGGAAGTTCATTTATGCCTTTGCGATAGAACCTTGGGGATCTAGATTGGACAAACTGTGTGAAAGTATTTTGTACTGCCTCCAGTTACCAAGGCGTATCCTTGGTAACTGGAGGCAAAATCAATAAATAAAATAACTGGAAAAAAAATCGTCGACGTAGCTGCGCCATCGGCTACATGCGCCGGCAAGAATCTACGAGTCAGCAATTGCGACATTTTCTTTAGACAGTAATTAATATAATTTGTAATTTAAAATAGATAGACCTGTTCTGAGTTTCAAACTGTAAACATTTCTGCATAATTAATAAATATATTTTTTTAAAAGATCTTTCGTGACCGCCTGTACATATCTCTCCTGAGAAGAAATTTTTTTACTATAAAATTGTCCAATACACGAAAAAAATGGTAGTCAGTTGGCGCAAGGTCTGGCGAGTACGGAGGATAACGTATGGTTTCTAACTGCAGCTCCTGTAGAGTTACAATGGTTTCTCGTGCAGTGTGAGGTCTTGCGTTATCATGGAGCAAAATTCACTAGTCGGGACTGTTTCACTGCCAGTTTCGCCATCATTGTTCGAAGTTCCGCACAGTAAATATCTGCTGTTATTGCTTGACTACACCTGAGAAAGCTATGGTGAATAACGCCACGTGGCCGTAAACCACCAAACAGTTACAGTTACCATTATATTGGTAAGCTTTGATTTAGGGCGTTTGACCTAGAGTCAGCCATTACATTTTTCGCTTACGGTTATCGTTAAGAATCCACTTATCGTCACATGTCACAATTCAATCCAATATTCCTTCATTTCATAAATAACATTATAAAGTAAAACAATGAAAAAAGTCCAACCAGTTAATATTACCAATGTGCAACCATGCGGGCCCACGCGGTCGACACGGCATGGCACAACTTCGAAAATAGTATTTGCAATATTCTACCAGCAGATTCTACATAAATCCGACTAGAAGGAGCAAAATGGACGATTTTTGTATTGTTTGGAGGGATGGATGAAGTTTTGTTGGATTAATATTTAAAGCGTCATTCAAATCGTAGGTGCCATGATGTTTAGTGGAATATAATCCAGACAAAGACAACTGTCAAATACAAATACTACAGATGTCAGTACTATTATACACTTTATGTTGGCAATACCACGAGACATTTAAAATCTAACTTCAAAGTAGGCAGTTGGTTTAAACGTTTCAAATTATTAAGATGTTACAAATTATTAACCCGTAATTTAAAAGGTTTCTTACCGACAAATTTCGCACACACACTCCAAGCACTATGAACACGACGCCTCTTTGACGATTTCGTATGGAGTGAATAGCCCCACGCGCCCGAGCGCCTGTCATTTTTGAGCGGGTTTATATCAATGACAACAAAATAAATAGGTTTCAAATGACATTGATCATCCATTGTCATAGACAAAAATATTTGCTTAACTCACATTATTAAGTTGTTACAGTAAGGTAAAATGATTCATGTGCAAAAATAATAAATTGCTAATGGTGACAATATTCTTAAATAAAATGTGGGCAATAATAGCTCAAACAACCAGTCTATTTGTTCATTAGAGAGATATTCGAATACATAAAAAATGTTTAACGATTTCTAATTGTTCTCTAATATTCAATTTTAGTCCTTTATCTATTGTGTATAAAATGTTTACTGCCAACCGCAGCAGCCGAGGTACAGACGACCGGAGCAATCATGGCAGCGGCAGCATGCATCTACTAACGGCAGTGGGTGGGTGCCGGCCGGCAGTAGTTCCCATGAGCTAATCGGGATCGGAAGTACACAAAGTAATTTAGATCAAGTTATCTGTAAATTTGACTTTTGCAAAGTAACGCCTGAATCTATTGACTATAAATTTGTAAAACGCCATTTGTTTTAAGTTCATTGGTAAAAATAAAACGGATCGGCTCAAGGTAACCGAACCAACGCATTTTACATATTTTTGTGGCCGGCTAATTAATTCAAGCGACATACGTCTAATGTTAACGTAGGAGGCTAATTGCTTTAAACGACCAGCTTTATATATTTATGATGCAGTCTGTTTACTTAAAGCGACATTGATTTTATATTTCGGCGCAAGCTGTATGATCCAACCGACAACCTGCTGTAGTCTTAGAAAGTGGAAAAAAGTTTTAAAACCTTCTTGAATTTAAATTTGAGAAAGGCAAACTAGCTTGTAACAAACAATAAAATTTTAATGTAGCTCAAGTACCGTACTAAGAAAACATCAAAGGAGAATCCCCATTGTTGTATGTAGTTTGGTTTCAACAAAAATAATATATTTTTATTGTGTAGAAATGAAAACTGCTGCAACTTGTAGGGCTTCAAGTATCTATTCGAATAAAATTAACATTGTTTATAAATAGCTTCGGAATTACAAGGAAAACGCTAATCAAATTTTTCATTGTAGGTTATTTTTGACGGGTAATATCACCTTTCGGTTGAATTATCGGTAGCTGGTATAATGTATTTGAGGCACAAATAGGTAACTAATTTTAATAGTATTGTCTTAGGTTTTCGCAATTGTTACAAAATAATTATAATTAAATAATTTCAATCTACAGCTTCGCATGGATAGCAGAGCATATACTCGTACGTAGCTCCCAGTCGTTATAATTTTTTTCAAAATCTTCAACAATTATTGTCATAATTCAGCCATATCGTATACATAGTTATTATATTATTCTTTGATATTATGTTTATATTTCGAGGGGCTCAACTCGACGTCTCTCGACGACTCGACGAAGCATTCAAATACAGGCGAAACGAACTGAAGGCATATTATCGCATAGAACAGCGCGGAAACATCAAATATATTTTATAGTTGTCGATACAAGACTCTCATTAATGTTGCCATATATTAATCTATACGAGTTTTAACCTTGTTTTTCTTTTAAATACACGTAGTGTTAGTGAAAATAATAATAATATTAATAGTAAATATTAGTATAAGTTTTGCGCAATAAATGATAGATAGTGTTATATTTATTTTCAATTGACTCCCTTTATTCAGTCGAGTACTTCATTTACCTTTGAGTACCTACTGGCAATAATTTTATATAAATGGCGAGCCAGAACTTCGAGTTACGTTATCATATTAAATTATCGCAAATTTTATGTGATTATATTTTTAGTGTTAATTTTAACTGTGCACAACCTTAAACCATGAATAGCCATTCTCCTTTTTGTGTTTGTTGAGACAATGGCGGTGTGGAAAATAGAGTTTGAATCTAAATGTCTCGAGCGTCACTAAATAGCTCCGATTTGAATGAAATCCGGCTCAAACGACGCAGAAAAATTCGTTGAATCCGAATATATATATATAACTCAATATGGCCAATCATATCGTTTGAAGCTATTCCACTTTCGATTTCGATTCATTAGCCTTTGCACCATCGATATTAAATGAAAAACAAACATACACACGCTTCCCCTGACATGACACGGTTACCGAATAGATCTGTGGATGGTTGCGACACAGGGAATATCGTCCTTGCGTTGCTACTATCATCGGTGCTAATATAACTCTTTTCTTATGACGTTAGTAAAGCTACTTTGACACCAATGCTCGTGGGTTCGATTCTTAAACATGACAGATATTTGTGTACTTGAATATGTCTATTAGTTTTGGTCTAGGTGTTTTTAATAGAGCAGCCCGTCTGGGAAAGTACCTAAACCTCACAGAAAGCCGCAGTCAAATAACAATCCCTGGATGATTGATGCCTTCCTGTTTGCCAGTGAAGTCATCAGTGAGCTCCTAAATAGTTGCTGTGTTAGCAGTAGAGATGGCATTATGCGATTGATACTTAATGATAAGAGTTCATAGGCTACGGTAACCGCATGTATATTTTGTTAAATAAGACCTGATTCCATTGTGAGACGTATGTTATTGACAGTCCAGGTAGTCTTACATAAAAGGGGTTATAGTTTGATTTCCGGTAATTTGTATTGTGAAAACGATAAAGAAAAAAATATATTTTTCTCGAAGCAATTTAAGTCTCATATTGATATATCAGCCTTGTAATTGAAATGGCAAGCCACCAAACGTGCGAAAAAATCGTATAGAGTTATTGCAAATTTTATCACGTAATCGCTTCTGGTTTATATGCCTATTAAAAGGTTAACAGCATTGAGAAATGTAGGAAGAGAACGCTGAAACTCGTCAATGAAGTCCAACTGCCATCGTTCTGGGTATAGGAGGGTTACCGTATTATTGGCGCCATGCAAGCAATAATATGAAAGTATGTACGTAGATTATGTGTCCAATCGGTTGTAAATTTCAAAAGAAAGGATATATTACAGAAATTATACAGTTTCCACGGAAACTTTTTATATACGTTTTAGTATATTATATCAAGAAAAATATTTCTACTCGTGTAAAATAAATAATGGTAGGACAAGCTACTGATTACGTAACCTCATGGTCCATTCGTAGAGGCTCGTAGAGACTCGTAGATATTTTGCTACGTATATTTATTTTTCGTTAATACAATGGAAGTTTAAATGATATGTTACTCAATATTACTGTGAAGGTGATATTGAATATCTCTACTATGCCTTAACACCAGTGTCGATAAAAGTAATTAGTTAAATTATACCATATTTAGATATTTTTGTACAATAATTCGTAGGTTCTTATTTCGAACAGTATCTATGCAAGAATGAAATTAGGAGTTTGATTTATTTCGAGTAGTATACCAAATCGTGAGTAAGAAAGAACAATTAAAGTTAAAGTACGAACAATTAATATTTAGTTTTCCTACACTACCACGCTTGTTTAGCAACACGTTGCTCATACGACTATATTGTGCAACTAATGTCATGACACTGATATTGCACTCGCCTGCTCACGGAGAGGCAGCTTACCTTATGCCATGCGTCATGTAAACATGTTTCAAAATGTTGCATGATGCGTTGCCGTACACTGTGTAAAGCGCAAAGTGACGTAGATCGAGTGATAATCGTCATGTAGAGAATATTTTTATGCCATTGTGTACCCAAGTTTTCAACAGGACTGACAAATCGTTACCATCAAATCAAATATTAAGTCATATTTTTGTAAATATAATTATGTTTTGCTTTGTATAGACCTTGATAGCAGTATAACAGCAGAATAACTTCAAATATATGTTTCAAATTATTGCAAATATGCCTGCACGCTGCTGTACGATTTTCATGCATATGTTGTCGAATAAGTCGCAGCTGGTCCTTTAAAATGGGCTTAATGTTTACCGCTCTAACACTAAAGCACGTAATTATGTCAAAAACAGCATAAATGTGCTATTTAATCTACTGTTACGAGTATATTAATCTACTGTAGCTTTTACTCTCTTTAAAATCAAAAATGCACCAACAATTGACTACACCGGCTTATCTCACACATTTTTGAAATACATATCTTTAATGAATCTTATTCAACTAACAATACAATATCTGAAACCTGAGGCGCTATTCAAACCTTACGTACGTTATTCTCTGCGATTTCTTAGTGAATTGAGCAGTTCTTCGATTTTCAGTCATTATAATTCCATTCCGGCATCCTATTGTGAAGGGGTTCTATTATAGTCCCATTTACCTTTAGATCAAAGACTATGTGGTGCTCTACAATGGAACCTTGTCACATTTCAATTAAGCTCTGATTACTTCACATAGTAAGCCAGGGTAGGTATTATTGGATTATTAAGTCTGGCAGCCATTGGGTAATGGGTTTGAGTCAATAAGTTTGTATAATTTGCTAATTCGTAGTGGGCGGGATAGATTAGACTATAGATTTGATTCGTAATTCGATGTCAGATAATTCCGTACAGTTCTCCTCTTCAAAAAGCCATGCATATGCAAATAGTATGCGGCTGGACACCATTTTAGAG
Organism: Pyralis farinalis; assembly: GCA_947507595.1. NCBI lineage: Eukaryota > Metazoa > Arthropoda > Insecta > Lepidoptera > Pyralidae > Pyralis > Pyralis farinalis. The sequence continues at coordinate 8,206,253 of OX382274.1, forward strand.
TCAAACTCTACACATAGTTACACTTTACACCAGGTAGGCTATGAACTTGTTTGCCTTCCGAAGATGTGATTAAGCAGCGTCTACAGCCTGGCTGGGGACGGATTTAGTCATTTCAAGGTGTCCACGTTCGGAGGGTACATTAAACTAGAAAACAGAAGTCAATGGACTTTGGGAATTTTGGAAACACTGGCCCTGTGCAGTGCAGCTCCAACTACATGGGTTAATATGGATAGGTTGCGGTAATCGCTTCACATCAGGCAAGTAGTATGCAAGTTACGATGCTTTACCTATATGTATCCAAACGGGTAGTACGCTTATTTAGAATCGAATATCATAAAAGTAATCTCTTTGGCGACTCGCGCGTCCAGTAATGAATAAATATGAAATCATAGGAATTATAAATTATATTAGGTTGGATCAAAAGGTTTTCCGTATTTGATATACAAATTCAAAATAAATTTTATCATAATTTATTGACATTATCCAATCGCTGTAAAACTTTTGGGACTTTTGATCACAAAGTCTTCTCTTGATGTTGATCTAAGACAAAACAGATGAAAATCTGGGAGTGCAAAGTCAGTACTACATACTACAGTGCACAGATGCAAACTTCCCAACCAAACTCTCACAATTATTTTTGTACTACTGAGTGGCTAAAGATGTGTGTGTTCTTGTGTTAGCATGATGAAAAACCATATCCTTTCTGTAGACCATGTTCGGCCGATTTTCTCTATTGCTTGATTAAGTACCATCTACTTGGCAGTAGAGAACCGAAACTATAGTTTCGACTGGCAGTAAAAGCTCACAATGAACGATACGCTTTCAATCCCATCATACACATAGCATCGCCTTATTGCGAGCTAATCCGGGTTTTGTTATAGTCTGTGGAGCTAGACTACGCTTTGACTAACGTCTTTTTCACACGTACGTGTCAAAGGTAATTCACTTTTCACCGCCAGTGATCTTTTCAAAATGGTTCGGTTTCATTACGCTTCAATAGAGAATGAGAAAACTATTCCTTAGATTTCTTTCTGTGAACTCATGTGGTACCCAAATATCGAGTTACATTGTATATCTAGCAGCCATGGCAGCGTCGGCATGTTGCACTTACTAACAGTAGTGGGTGGGTACCGGCCGGCGCTAGGCCGCATGAACTAATTGGTGGCGGAAGCACACAAAGCAGGTTAGATCAAATTGCATCAAATTTGTGTCAAACAGGGTTGCATGCTATCTGCTAGACTGTTTATCCTGTATTTCGATAGCTGTCTGCAGAGAATAAGGTCAACAAATGTGGGATTGCGCATGGGTGATCTAGTGGTGAACTGTCTGCGGTATGTAGACGATGCCGTGCTATTAGCAGAAACACCATCTGAACTGCAAACACTGGTCACAACGATGAAAGACGAATGTATCTCCATACATTTGTAAGGCTTACTAATAACAAAGTGGATGAGATTGCATTACTTGGATGCGCTTTCAGTAGGGATGGAATGTACACCGCAGACGGGGAACGCCGAGTGAGTGCTGGGAATAGTGTGAATTGAGCGTTGGGAAAACTTCTTGGCAGTAAAAACCTAAGCCAGAAGATACAGCTCGCTATATACACAATGCAGTGCTGGTCTCAATGCTAATTAATGGAAGCGAGAGCTGGGTATGGCAAAGAGAGCATAAAAGTAGAATAAACGCGCAAAAATAAAATTTGTGGCGTAAGGCTTGTAGACCGTATTCGCAATGATGATGTTAGAAACAGAGTTGGTCTGAAAGAGAGCATCGGTCTTGAAATAAGAAAAGGCATGCTCCGTTGGTTCGGACATATAGAAAGAATGCAGGATGAAAGAATGACGAAGCAGATATATATAATGAAAAAGTGGAAGGATATAGGAGCCGAGGAAGGCCAAGACTTACCTACCATTGTGATATAACCTTAGCCTGTTTTATCATTAGGATCCATAGGCTGCAGTCTCACTCTACGAACTGTATGAGTTCGCCTAACCTACACTCCGCCGTGTGCTTGGTATTGTTAAGCCTTACAAGTACTAATCTTGAATGATCGTCTAGTTTATCTTATCAAAACACTAAGAGCGGTTCAAACCAATTCTATTGTTTGAGCGATTATAGATACTGTAGTATGGCATCAGATGGTATCTGGGTGAGATATCCCCAGAAGGTAAGCTTCAGAATCCTTTACTGACCAAATTATGTTATTAGGTTAATACCTTAGTAAGCTTCAATTCAGCGCAATCTTCGCTCCTTTCGCACGTGCGTTAAAAATTCTCGATTAATATAATGACTTCCGACAGTATACCAATCTCGTGAGTGAATTAGGAGTCTGTATGTTTTGTATTGTATATATATATATATATTGAACGTGATCAAGAGCGCTGGTTATCCTTATAGGATAGCGTGGGGTGTTTCGTAAAACGAGGCAATCTCCGCATATATTTATTATTTTGGTCAAAACAAAACAATTCTGAACTTGTAGTCAATTTTTCGTTTGTTTTACGGAACCGGGCTGTGTGACATCTATTCCCTCGTAAAGGCAGCCAATAGTGCGGTCTCCTGGCCGGAATTCTTAAGACATGCACTCACTGAAACCCTTAGATACTCTGGCGTCTAGCCAGCGTACCATTATATTTCAAATGGTACATTCCGGATGAACAAGTTCACCACTCATACAACACCAAGCCCGTCGCGTCAGCGAGTAAAGTAACCGGTATTACTTAAATCGCCTACATAGATGTACCAGAACTAGACAAGATTTTAATTATACAACTATGACTCGAATAGCCATAGGCGGATGATATCAATGATTAATTCGCGATCGCGCTCACCGCCTGCTGGGGAAAGACACGGAAATACGCCCTAAGGCACAAATTATTAAAACTTTAAAATAGATTACACATAGATCTTGTTAGCACCTACACTTAATATAGTATTGAAGACGTAGCTATTCTCCAGGATTACTGCTTGAAGCATTACTAATTTCTGCCGTCTTAAATTTCACACATCAATAATACGTCCATTATAAACAATTTTATTGCTTTTTTCGCAACAAGATATCCATTTTAGGGTTCCTTCATGCCCCATACAAACCCCTTATGAAATCTCAACCAACGTCTTACCATCAGCGATCACCATTCCAAATCCCCTTTAGCATGCAAATACATCCTTATCTACATATACCACACAAGCATATAGCACATGTCATGCTAATTATATTAGTAAGCCCTTTCACGATAGAAGTACCTGTATAGGATAAGCGTACACAGGCAAACAACTCCTAGGTAAGCCGTAAAGCATACAACAAATCGCTATAAACTCCATACTCCATACGTTGCAGGTGCATCGTTACACCATGACCAAATAGGTCGTGTTCTATCAGAAGGTGATGTCAGGAGCCCTAGAAACCGGCGAGCGTGCATGAGAAGAGCAATGAATGTTAAAGAGCGAGTGAGATATGTAAGGATCGAGTCACGTGGCGCTCGGCTCTCTCTGCCTACCCCGCAAAGGATTTGGCGTGAAGTTATAGTAGCGTCACTAGTACTGCGTCAAGTCTATAAATGTCGCAAATTTTTTTCGCGACTTGTGTTGCATTTTTCCCTTTCTATGCTACATGTACTCGTATATCTTATACAGACTACTTAATCCATTTAGTTAAATAACAATATTGAATCCAATTCTATTCTGGAACAACAACTCTTATGTTTTCATGCACATTGATATTACGTATTTTAACTGACATAAAGAAGGAGATTCTATGTCCGTCGCGCATGTTTCATTTTATAGATGCATTATACAAACATACCGTTTAGTTTTTGGTAGATTTGGTGGTTCATCCGTATTTGATGCCATATAATGTTGTTGAAGATTTAATGATTAGTATCATTTATTTAACAAAATAATCATGTGATTTGAAACGGACTTCAATTATGTGTTTGTTTTATTAACGTTCTGATTTTGATTTTTCTTTTGTGAATTCTTTGATGTTTTCTCGTAATTTTGGTGAAGTTTAATGATTAACTATTGCAATTTGACTTTGCAAAATAATGCCTCAATCTATTAATGATTGACCGTATAGTTATGAAAAGAAACTTTTTAATAAATTTGTGAAGTTGATTCTAGCCAACGACGAAATCACGAGTAATATACGCATCATTTTATTATACAATATCGGGAGACATACAAGCATACCCTTCAGGTACATAGTTGTTATAAGGCTGCACTCGTCTATGAGGCGGAGGTACCCAGTCGAGCTGCTCTGATGAACCCTACCTCTCTTAGAATACCCAAACAAACAGACTATTCATGCACACAAATGTTTGTCCTGCAGCCTGAAGTAGTAGTTTCTTGTGATATGTAATCTTGAAAGTAGAGTGTAATTGGTGTGCTAATTGTGGTATACCGGTAAATAGATTATCCCGTGTCAGATGTAATGGATTACATTCATCTCGTTTTCAAGGAAATCAGCCACGACTAACTGAATTCTATACTAAGCACCTTTAGTTAATTGCGATTAAAAAACATGTTGTCGCGAAAGTCATTATCTTTACTACACATTAATTTATTACTAGGCTTTATTTTGTCTAGTAAAAGGTACTTTCGAGAACAATAGAGAAAAATATATTTAGATAATGTGCCATTTAGACACTTACTGCCGTTTACTGAGTTTCGATAACCTTCATTCAATGCTTTTGTCAAGGAGACTTTGTACGACCGAGGCGTGCATAGTAAAATCTAACGCACACTTACCAGTAAGACCTAGACTAACTGTATCTTAAAGTTTGCACTAGAAACTAGGTATATGTTTAATATTAAAAACATGACTTATAATAGTAAAAAAACTTGTAATCTAACTTTAAAGAATCTCTGACTTAAATAGTTAATAGATTCAGATGTTATTTTGCGAATGTCAAATTTACATACATATATAGTTTGGTGACGAAAGCACACAAAGCTGGTTAGATCAAATTGCATAATTTCTGACTTATAACGTTGCAGTAGTAATCCAATGAATAAAGAACCACCCAATAAACCGTAATAATTTATGTAGATATTGATAATTACTACTTGTTCGGTTGTGAAGAAAAAATATCGTGAGTAAACCCGCACACCAAAAAAATTATATTTTGAAAGACTGACCTAAGCTATGAACGAAACTGGTTTTACCTCTGGATTGTGGAAGTCGCTCAATGTTAAAATAAGTATCACCGCCAAATCTTTAGGTTTAAGTAGCGGACCCCGTTTATCCTAATGAATTAGGAAACGGGACGATGCTAGGATAAAGAAATCAGCGTGTTTATGAATGCTTGCAACATAGGAAATATTGTTCGCGCGTTTCCCACACTGCTGCTAACATAGCAATTCTTTAGTATCTTACTAGTAAACCTCATTCACTCGCAGGAACAAAACTACCGGCCAGGGAGTCGTTATGTGTTTGAGAATCGATCCCACCAGCCTTGATTTCAAAGTAGCATTACTAGCCACTTTACTGTCGGGCTCGTCGAAAGTTAACAACATATTCATATTAATAAAGCATATTTGTCCCTACTGTTTCGGTTCTAACTAGAATCTAATCATCAACTTGTCGTATACAGATTAGGGTTGGCAACAGTAAGAAAAATTATGAAATACTATTTTTTTTACTACCAGGATAGAAAATAGACAGGACACGTCTCATGCGACGTAGAGTGTAAGAGTATTTGCAACACTAGTGATATTATTCACGTGGTCCCGACACTGTTAAATTCATTTTACGACATTTTTGAAAACCTCATTGTAAAGATTATGTAAAATCCTTAAATGTGTAACCTTGTATCTATTTTATTATCAAATTTGACACCTACACAATTAAAAACAGCTGAAAATTTGATAATAAAACAGATATAAGGTTAAGACACATTTAAGGACAAAATTGGAAAATTAATATCTGGAAGGTGCATTAATTCTAAAAGCAAAGTGTTTAAGTCTCAATCCATTTTTGGACGACGAAGACTTGTTCCGTGTGAGTGGAAAATTGTAGAATCCACAGCTTAACGAGTACGCCAAATATCCTATACCCCTCTACACAACAGCAAATTGACAGACCACATAATATTACGAGCTCATCACGATGCACACACATGGTGGTCCTAAATTGACACTGACACACTTGCGACAAAAATATTGGATTGTTAGAGGATATCGCGCTATTATGTGAGTGTTAAATAAATACATAACATGTCTTCACTCGGCAATAAATCATGGCTGCGCTTCCAGAACCATGCGTGAAAATGTCACGCTGCTTTTTATCTTCAGGTGTCGATTACACAGGAGGAATAGAAATTAGGGCTAATAATGGGCCGCGGCACAAAAACATTACTGGGATACATTTCTATATTCATATGTTTGGCGACTAAGGATATTCATCTCGAACTAGTCACTGAAATGAGCAGCACAGTAGTTTTAGTCGCTTTCAAAAGATTCTATGTTAGACGAGGAACGCCACGTGACGTATAGTGACAAAGACATGAATTTTGTGGGAGGAAATCGTATTTTTGCAACAAAATTCAGAAACTATATGTATGTATGTATATCTTCACGCCAAGTCCCTTGCGGGGTAGGCAGAGAGAACCGAGCGCCATAAGACGCGGTCCTTGCATACTTCACTCGCTTCTGTGACATTCATAGCACTTTTCATGCACGCTCGCCGGTTTCTGAGGCTTAGATATACATACATACATATATACATACATACATATACATACAAAATTCAGAAACATCACTAATACGATTGAGACATACTTTCTTGACAATATAAGTGAGATGAGCATAAACTGGCATTTCATCGCGCTGTCGTCAAAAGTATGAAATATCAGTTACGACGAGTTTTAGGAGATCAACACCTTACCTACGAAGAATTCAGTACTCTTCTGTGCCAATGAAGCCTGTTTAAACTCACGACCATTATGCACTTTGACAGAAAGCACAGAATATCTTGACTGTTTAACTCTGAGTCATTTTATCACCGGCGCGCCATTTATGACAGTGCCTGATGCTGACGCTGAGATTTACAACCTCAGAAAACGCTGGCAACTAGTACCAAAGTTGGGCACGGACTCTTGGAGAAAATAGTCACTAGGAATATTTACAACAATTGCATGTAAGATTAAAATGGAAAAATGCGAGTAGAGACCTTCGTATAAATACTTTTACCCGCTGGTCTCTCGGTCGCGTCATGTAACTACATCCAGGAAAAGACGACCACCCCCATTCTCGAAATTGTGACTGTAATAGAAAAGGTTGTAGAAATTAGATTTACAAAAATCTCATAAGAAAACGAAATAGTCGTGAACATATTCACGAAACTATTCGAAATTGTGTTAATCTGTAATTGATATTTCAGTTAATATTTTTCAACAGTTAAACGCAAATATATGTTTCTTTTTATTTTAAAAACTACCCCACAATATTTGAATAATAAGAGTTTAGAAATAGGCCTGAAACACATTCTGAATTCTGAAAGTGAAAGTAATCATTAAACATATGAAGTTTTCTTTCATATCCTGTGAAATAACGGCATAATTATATGCAGGCAAAGCCGGGGCAAATCTGCTAGTTGTAATTTATGAAACGTAAGGTGCATGAAAGAACCCGACTGGGGTAGTAATTGCACCTTAAAGAAAATATTACTTTATAACCTTGTACTAAGGAGTATTATCGCATGTAACATAATACTATAATTTCTCTTGGTTAAGCATCATTTCATTTCATTCAATCATTGTACGTTCATCGTTATATGACCTTTTAACAGTATGCTTTCAAGCGTTTGCTTGATTAAACATTATTTTATACAGTTTGATGATTGTGAACGCTCTCTCGCTAAATACAACGTTGATATTTGTAGGCACCTTCTAACAGCATGCTAAATATCTGTTCTCATGGGTTCGCTTAATTAAGTATCACTGAATATACGACGATAGTAAGCCCTTTAACAGAATATTTAAGCACAAATTAGCACGCGTTTGCTTTACAAACATACACACATTATATATATACACATCATATATATATATATATATATACATACATAACATTGTGTCACAAAGGATGATGATTTTAACTGCCTTTTAAGAGCATACCTATGCGTCTGTACTCATAGAAACAATTAATTAAGCAGGCCTTCGAATAAATTGACGATTATATGCATTTATTAATAAAAAAATGAGTACTATGGTTTATTGGCATTTAAAATAGAAGAATTGAATTTAAAATTTAAGTTAGAATGAATTATTATCCTTCATTGGACAAAACACTATATAGATACAGATTTAAAGTATTTCTTTCATGCAAAATGAAAAATGATATGTAGTTAATAGATTCAGGCGTTATTTTGCGAAAGTCAAATTTACATGCAATTTGATCTAACCTGCTTTATGTGCTTCCGCCACCAATTCGTTCATGCGGCCTAGCGCCGGCCGGCACCCACCCACTACTGTTAGTACGTGCAATATGCCGACGCTGCCATGGCTGCTCCGGTAGTCTAGCAGCAGCCGAGGCAGAGAGAGGGTGGGTGCCGGCCGGCGCTAGGCCGCATGAAGTAATTGGCGGCGATAGCATACAAAGCAGGTTAGATCGAATAACATGTAAATGATATGTACACAAAATAGCCATTCAATTTTGATAGACATGATTCAGGCCATGCTATTTGACAACCCTAAGTTGTTGCATTAGTTTATTACGTAGCTAGTAGCGTAATTAACTAATTATTATTTGCTGCAAATATAGACATGGTTCTAAATAATGTGCATATGTTAGAGTTCCACATCAATCCTTACTCATCCCACTGCAGGGATACGGGTCTCCCTTCAACTGAAAGGGGTTCAGAGCATACTCCGCCACGCTGCTCAAATGTGGATTGGCGGAGGCCAGTGTTTCCAAGCCGCCACTGACTTAGCTTAACGACTATCATTTATCGACAACAGCCGCGACCGACGGTTTAACGTGCCCAACGGACGGAGAAATAAACCCATGAATAGACAGGCTGAGGTCGACCATGCTTAACCTGCGTTTTCTATTAGAATGAGACGCGCAACGACGCCATCGAGCTCTCGTTTCGATGTTAGAGTTAGTGGATTATTTTATAATCGGACCTGCTTGCGGATTTCCCGGAGAGAAGGTTATTTTTTGTTTTTGCCCAGACTTACCTACCATGGCCAAAATGGTCGTGGTAGATAAGTCTTTCATCTGATGGTGATGTCAGGAGCCCTAGAAACCGGCGAGCGTGCATGAGAAGAGCATTGAATGTGAAGGAAACGAGTGAGTTGTGCACGGATCGGGTCACGTGGCGCTCGGGTCTCTACCTACGAAGTTATAGATAGATAGATGGAAGACTATTTTTTATGTGCTAAGTAGGAAGTACGCAAACTTCTTCTGTACAACGTCGAGATACATGTTTGAGTAACGTGTTTTTCATGCAACGTCTATAGGCATACGAGCATATGACCCACCTGATGTAAAGTGACTACCGTAAACTATGAACGCTTCCGATACATTAAATATAAAGATAAAAATTTGCATTTAAACCCTCACGGGCACTTAGACACGTCTTACATTTTCAATATTATATCTTTTTTTTTAAGTTTTTCTCTTTTTTAATCTACCAGCATTTCAAATGACTATTGGCGAAATGCCTTTTTTTTCTTATCATCTAATACATATTACAATAAATATAATGATATGAGTGTATGAGTATATATGAGCCCTAGAAACCGGCGAGCGTGCATGAAAAGAGCAATGAATGTTAAAGAAGCGAGTGGGGTATGTAAGGATTGAGTCACGTGGCGCTCGGTTCTCTCTGCCTACCCCGTAAGGGATTTGGCGTGAAGTTATAGATAGATATGAGTGCACATATAGTGATATCAAGTGGCACAATTAAAGTTATATTAATTCATGTGCTGGATCATTTCCATACATCTCTGTCAGTTAGATATTTATCTATTCTATAATAACAGGAGGTAACTGTGAGAATATTTATTTCTTTAAATAGTTCTCTAAGTGATTTCTTGGAGCCCATGTTATAAATAGAGCGGATGGCTCTCTTTTCTAATATGAAAATAGTCTTAATATCAGCCGCTCTTCCCACAACAGTATACCATATGACATAATGCTGTGAAAGTAGCTGAAATAGACTAAGCAAGCAGTAGCTACATTCGTCAATTGTCTAATTCTCCTAATATAATGCGGCAGAGCTGAGCTTACTGACCAGTTTATTTATGTGTGCCCCCACTGCAATTTTGAGTATATCGTAATTTCAAGAAATACAGTATCATTAATAAATTCTAGTATATTATTGTTAATGAAAACTTCTGTATTGGAAGAAGTCACATTTGGAATACTTAATTTTATACATTTGGTTTTAGTTGAATTTAATAAACATGTGAACCAATTTAGAATAGCATATGTATAAAGAATAGCATATGCATATGTATATTAAATTTGGCTCGCTAATAAAACAACTTGTTAGAAGTTCCTTCTCACTCTCTCGCAGAAATACAACAACACTCCAGAGAAACCAGTTCAATAAGCTTGGTTAGCAATATTACTTTAATACCAAATCTTGGGTTCAATTACCGCACAGGACAATCTTTTGATGTTCAAAACATGTTTCTCTGTATTTCCAAGACCTGTAGGGATTATCAACGCACCCCGACTGGTAAAGAAGACCAATAAGGAGTCATCCTATGAGTGAGTGAGTAAAATGATTCCATAAACATTGAACTGATACTCTGCACTGCTTACACTCAGCGATGCTTAGCATACAGGCCGTCAAGTTGATGTGAATAAAATTCATATTTATGGCAAGTTTTAGCGATAGTCAAACTCAGCGTCTATTATTAAATACGTCACCGACCGAGTGGAAAATTGTTGGACCCAGATCCACACTGAGTTAAATTCGCCCACATTTGTTTCCTGTCGGCCTCAGGGACTAGCTCAAAATATCAGCTGCTATTTTCTTTGAACAATATCGTTTTATTATATTTACTCGTGAAATCGAGAGTGAAAATTGCTAAACTTACGCCACCGCATCAACCCTTACTCGTCCGACTGCGAGGATACGGGTCTCCCTTCAACTGATGGGGTTTAGAGCATACTCCACCACGCTGCTCAAATGGGGAATGGCGGACGCCAGTGTTTTCAAACCGTCCGAAGACCACTGACTTAGCTTAACGACTGTTTTCTATCGACAACAGCCGGGACAGACGGCTTAACGTGCCCAGCTAAGCACGGAGACACTCGATATAGATAAACCCATCCATAGACAGGCTGTGGTCGACGTTGCTTAACCTGCGCGTTCGGTTAGATTAGTTAGTAAATAACAACCCCCTATAAGGTTGTTGGGTTGCTGCGTGTGAGTGAGGCCACCAGTAAACTTCTAAAAGGAGTTGCGTTGCTAGGAGCAGGGGTGACATGGCGCGAGTGATACTTAATATTGGCTACGATAACCTATCTTTATTTTATTTTCTTTATTAGGGACATCAACAGCATAACATATAAATTAAATACAGTTCATAAACATTAATAACAAAGCCAATGAAAGATGACCACAAAAATTAACAATATTAACTGTAGACGGTTAGGTTACCTGCTTACATATACACAAAAAACAAACCATCATGCGTGAACAATAACAAGATGATTTTGTGTGAGTGTATGTGTGCGTGTGTATGTATTTATGTGTTGTGTATGTGTAAAGTACGATCGACATTCATAGTTATTTATAAATATATACATATATGTTCTTTCTGCTTTCTATCAGGTGGGTCATATGCTTGTATTCCTCCCGACGCAATATAAAAAAAAGTTACGTATAGAGCTATTAAAGTAATTTTATAAAACTTCATCACACAAATGTTGGTCTCGTGTGAAAGTTGAACTGACCAGCCTTGGTGTTAAACCAGAATTGCTAACCAATCTACCAAATATCAAATAAGGCTTCAGCGTAACACAATTAAGACATATGGATATTTAACTCTATTAGCTCGAGACTGTACCATCACTTCACAGGAAACAGCAGCGACATAACATTTCTTTAAAGTATTGTTACCTTCCGGAGAATAGATCACCGAGATACTCTTGAAGAAGTACTACTTTGGCAGTGAGCCTGACACCACGCGAGATATACCGTTGGTTTCTACAGACTATGGTAGCTGTTTTACATCAGGCAGGCTTTGCATTATGAGCAAGAAAAGGGAAGAAGGGAGAAGGGAGAAGTTTGAGGATGCAAGTGTACATGAGATAAAAAATATGGCAGAATCATTTGATTTGACACTCGTACTTCATAGCTTGTACCTATTAGTTGTGAAATTGGAGAATTTCAACAATGTATACTTAGCATACCACCACACCAATCATTACTCATCCCACTACAGGAATACAGATCTTCCTTCCACCGAATAGAGCATACTTTGCCACGCTGCCACCTGCGAATTGGCGTAAGCTAGTAGTTTAATATCTGCCCGAATTATATTAAGTATAACGGTTGTCATCTATCAATAAAATCTGTTCGACGTTAACATGCCTTCCGAAGCCTGAAGAAGCTCTAGATAGATAAACCAATCCATAGATACGACGGCGTGGACAGGACGGCCTTTTTAGAGGGTCGGCAACGGAAGAGTGAGACCCCTGGTGTTGCAAATGTCCATAGGCTACGTTGACTGTTTACAATCAGGCAGGGCGTATGCTTTGCCACCTAAATGATATGAAAAAAAAGTTAAGCTATGGTCAACGTTTCTTAACCTGTGTGTTGAATAAGAGTAACACGCGCAATAGCGCCTTCAAGCTCCTCTGTACTTAGTTTGCATTTCATTATGTTAATTTTACCGTTCATTTAGTTTCAGCAATTTTTTTGTAAACTACATATAAAGTATAGTTTATTATGTTTATTATTTGTAAACTATTATATATATAATAATGTCATCATTATCATTATCGTCCGAGCGATAGCGATACACTCGGTTGCATCCTACGCTTTCGATTTGGAGCCCATGGTCTGGTTTCCGGCTTTAACTAATCATAATCATAATGCATAATCTTGTGTTACATGTAAGCCGTCTCCACAAAATAAGTAATTATTTTATGGGGCAAGGTATGCGGTTCTATAACAAACTTCCCAGCAATATAAGATAATTGTCAATAAACAAATTTAAAACTACTATTAAAGCCAAATTGTGTAGCAGGGTATGTATATTATAAAGTATCTGACTATATTCATGATAAGAATGCCTGGGATTGAGTCGATCCAATTATAATGTAATTAATAAATTATGTAAATTTGTTTGGATACCAAAAGAGGGATGCCTGAGTTTTTTGGCAGTATTTTTATCAGTGCTCACCTAGTCATGAACTGCACGGTAGAGGAAAACATTGTGACGATTCCAAACAAATGTAGCCATTTTTACGGAATAAAAAGATTTTGACTTTTGAACTCCTCCACTTCGCACGTTCATCGACATCCCATATAGTAAGACATTGGCACACATGTCATTCCTGATGACGTCGAGCCAACACTTCTTGGTCCTACCCCCTTCTACCAAGACCCGGCGGGGTGGTATGGCTAGACATTTATTCTCCACGTAACTTGCCGGTTTTCATAAGACGCGGCCGTACCAGCGTGGGCGACACTCTTGAAGAGCGGCTATGTCACCCACACGAAGACCGCGAAAGTTGGAGTTTCTTACGTGATCTTTTTCGGCCACTCTACATAGTCAGTGCAGCAATTTCATCTCTGTAACACGCTGCTCCCGCTTGTGCCACTCAAGTACCGGCCACGCCTCGCTGCCATATAATAGGACTATTAAATAATGCGTGAAAAATAAGAGATATTCACAAAAAATACCCAATTTGACTCGTAACAAATATCCCTGGTGTTCAAAAGGCGTTGGAATTGTAAGCGAGACCGCTTTCGAAACACGACTTTTGAAAACCGCCGACTTAGAATCCCAACTGCGGGCGTTCAATTCAAAGTGGGCCGGGAAAATTCAAATGCCTTATTTGTTTTGGAAGTTCACAACTTGGCGTAGGCGGTCGTTCAGAAGTAACCAAGTTGCATTTTGAATAATACATAATGTTGCTGTTCCTATTTGTCTGGGAGTTGTGTTCTAGCTTGGAATATGTTGTGTCGTAGCTTCTTAATAAAATCTGTTAAACTCTACAAATCATAGATCTATGATGGTAATACTAAATATTCTATGTCACAGCTGTGAACTTCTACTCAACTCTCGCTTCTTTCTTAAACATTTTTAAATTTATTTGGAAATACGAGTAACTATTCAAATTCAAAAGCCTCGATTCTTATTAATATTATAGTTTTTTTCTTGTTATTGTATATACATATTATTTTTAGTAAAACCATCTAAAGAATTAGTGCAGCATTGATAATGGAAAATTATCAAAATTAGCGTAATTTAACTACCTGTTTTGACGAGTTGGATGGCACGGCAATATTGACACCAATGCACGTGGGTTCGATTTACACACTTATTTGCAATTATTTGGCTGCGGTTATCTGTGAGGTGGAGGTACTTCTTCAGTCGGGCGGCTGGATGCGCCCTATGGCCTTTATGGTTTATTAGTAGTGGTATCTAGGCGAGGAAGTTTCCCTCCCCGGCGCGGGTCCATTAAAGGGAACAGGGATCTTTGGTGCACTCACTTATCACTTATGACTTCCTATCGCATTTATTCCACCTTCCTCTTCTGTACCCAGCAAAAAAATGAATATTTTTTATTTTTTTCATATCTATAAGAACACATAATAAATACTTATTTTCCTTTGTTTCTATAGCAATTACCCGATCTCCTACAAACATCATGAAGATATGTGTTTATACAATGTTGGAAGGCACAGAAGCATGCGGCCCACCTGATGTTAAGCGATTTCCGTAGCCTATGAACACTTGCATAGAATTAAGTATTTATTATGCCACCTCTGCTGCTGACATAGCAACTTCTTAGGAGCATACTGGTGACCTCACACACAGGAACACAATAACCCTCCAGGCAGTTGTGATTTGACAGCAGTTTTCTGTGTCGTGGAGGTACTTCCCCAGGCTTGTTGCACCATATATAATTAAAGCAACCAGACCAAGACAAACAGACATGTAGATGCAAACAAATGCTTATCTTGTGTGGGAATCGAATCCACGAGCATTGGTGTCAAGGTAGTGTTACTGACCACTGTGCCACTGACAAGTTTCTGAACTACATCAAGTATCGCTCGCACGATGCCACCCTTGTTGCTAACACATCAATAGCTTACTGGGAACACCAGTCACTCGCATGAACATGACATTGATATAATTTTGTGTATATGCTTCATTTTATCTGTACGCCATTTTTATACCTCTCTAAATTAAATAGCTCTGACTTTTACCTAGACGATAACCCTTTGTTAACAATTGACCTAAGTACACAAGATAAATTGCAAAGTCGCAAAAGGGGCAAATAGGTACTAGGTCGTTAGCATTTTCTCAATTTGACGAAAAGGGAAAGGGTATTTTTAAAGTGACCTATGTAAATTTTGCTAACAATCCTTTATTAAATCAATTTGCGGGCAAAACGTTAACGATAAATAATAATTTAAATATTTTACATGTACTTAATAAACTTTTTCTTCTTCTTACCATTATCACGTTTCCTAATGCATTACGATTGACGGGGTCCGCTACCGAAGCCTAAGGATTTGGTGAAGATACTGTTTTTTACATGAAACTACTACCTTCAGACCTCCACAACTCAGAAGGGAAACTAGACCTTGCTGAGATTACGTCAGGTCAGGTTTTTGAAATATAATTTCTTGGTTTTCTCACGATGTTTGCCTTCATCGAAAAGCAAGTGATGATTGCAAATCTATACAGATAAATAAAATTGGAGTGTCTGTTTGTCTATCTAGCTATCTATAACTTCACGCCAAATCCCTTGCGGGGTAGGCAGAGAGAACCGAGCGCCACGTGACTCGTGACGTTTCTAGGGCTCCTGACATCACCTTCTGATAGAACATGACCAATTTGGTCATGGTAGGTAAGTCTTGGCCTTCCCCGGCTCCTACATCCTTCCACTTTTGCATTGTATATCTGCTTCATCATTCTTTCATCTTGCATTCTTTCTACATGCCCGAACCATCGGAGCATGCCTCTTCTTATTTTAACACCGACGCTCTCTTTCAGACCAACTCTATTTCTAACAACATCATTGCGAATACGGTCTACAAGCCTTACGCCACAAATTTTGCGCAGCGCTCGCATTTCAACCGCGTTTATTTTATGCTCTTTCTGCCATACCCAACTCTCGCTTCCATAAGTTAGCGTTGGGACCAACACCATTGTGTATAGCGAGTTGTGCCTTCTGGCTCAGGATTTTACTGCCAAGAAGTTTTCCCAACGCTCCATTCACACTATTCCCAGCACTCACTCGTCTTTCCACATCTGCGGTGTACCTTCCATCCCTGCTGAAAGCACATCCAAGATATACAAACTCATCCACTTGTTCCAACACTTCATCATCAATCGTAATCCTTATCATTCGTTCATTAGTTCTGGATTCTTCTCTTTCAAATACCATTATCTTTGTTTTCTTCGCATTCAGTAGTAAGCCTTTCTCCATACATTCGTCTTTCATCGTTGTGACCAGTGTTTGCAGTTTAGATGGTGTATCTGCTAATAGCACGGCATCGTCTGCATACAGCAGACAGTTCACCACTAGGTCACCCATGCGCAATCCCACATTCGTTGACCTTATTCTCTGCAGACAACTATCGAGATACAGGATAAACAGCCTAGCAGATAGCATGCAACCCTGTTTGACACCAATTTTGACATCAAACCAGGGTGACATGCCACCGTCTATCCACACACATGTTGAGCAATCCTTGTAAGTGGACTGCACAGCACGGAGCAGTGAACCGTCAATCCCATATCTCGGCAATATGTCCCACAGTTCCTTTCGCACAACCCTATCAAAGGCTTTCTCAAGATCCACAAAACCGCAGAAAACTTTCCGGTCTAAGGCCAGATGCTTCTCTACGATATTGCGGAGCGAGAAAACTTGATCCGTACATTCCCTTCCATTTCGGAAACCTCCTTGTGTGTCCCACAGCATTTTATCGGATTTCACCCTCATTCTCCTTTCAATCACCTTTCCATATACTTTTGCTGCTAAGCTGATCAAACTGATGGCCCTATAGTTGGCGCAGTTCATACGTGATCCCTTGCCTTTATACAAGGGCACGATGACTGCGCGTCTCCAGTCCATTGGGACCCTTCCAGTTCTCCAGCATAGGTTGCATAGGTACCAGAAGGCGTCCCGGACGTAAGTGCCACCTAATTTGATCATCTCAGCTGTGATCAGATCAATTCCCGCTGATTTTCCATTTTTCAAGCTTCGTATCGACCATTCGATCTCATCCATAGTTATGCCTTCGTCGGACGCCGTCAACGTGGAGTAAGCATCCGACTCACTCTCATTGCCAGCGTCCGAGGCATACTCATACATTTCCTCAAAATATTCACTCCACCGTTCTAACACTTCCTGAGTGCTCGCAAGAATGACACCAGCTTTAGCATTCTGGATGCCGACGAACCACTCCGAGACTTCTTTACCTCTCTCCAAAAGAGTTTGGTATTTGCCTCGAAATTTTTCGTCAGCCTCTCTTCCTCATTCATAATTTGTCTTTCACGCTTCTCTTTCACTAAAGCCTTGGTTTCATTCTTGCATAGACGGTACATTTCTTTCTTCTTTTCTCTCATATTTTCATTTAAAGGCAAAGATGATACGTAATCCAGCCACGCTTTCCTCTTTCTTGCTACGGAGGATTCAACCTCCGCATCCCACCAGGCATCTCCTTTCGCTGTTTTACGTCTCTTTGCGCATCCACAAGCTTCTTTTGCACTATCCACCATACTTTCTTTCAAAACTTTCCAACAATCATCCACATCTGAGTCGGAGAGGCTTGCATTTGCAAGTCTCTCACTTACCAGACACACATACATTCTCCTTACACTTTCATCTTGCAATTTTTCGCTCATTATCCTTTCATGGTCTCCGAAGGGATACGCACTCGCCAGTGCCTCCACTTCCTAAAAAGGCCCACAAACCGGCTTACCACCAGGTAGTGGTCCGTCTCAAGAGTGGGGCCTCTAAAGGCTCTTGTATCCATTAGAACATTTCGGAGACGTCTATCTATTAAAATCAAATCAATCACACTTTTTTGATCATTCCTTCTCCATGTATACGTGTGAATATCCTTATGATGAAATAAAGTATTCGACACGAGGAGGCCTCGTTCCATACATAAATCTAGTATTGACTTACCTGCTTCGTTCACTCTCTTATCTCCATACGGACCAAGAACAGCTTCATAGCTGTATCGCTTGGTCCTAACCCATCCATTCAAGTCTCCACACATAATCACTCTTTCATTCCCTTCAGCTAAGTCCAGAATATCCCTCACAGACTCCCAAAACTTCTCCAGTTCTTGAGCACACGCTGAGCTTACGGGAGCGTATGCTGCAACCAAAAATACTCGCGTGATGCCCAGTTTAATAGGAACCTAGAGAAGTCTAGGCCCTACCAAACAGTAATCTCTTACACCAGTGGCTAAGCGAGAGGAGAGTACGACACCTACACCAGCACTGGCATGATCGTCACGGTCTACCCCAGACCATAGGGCCATCATACCACCGGGCAGATCATCGGTGTCGCTCCCCTTGCGCTTAGTCTCTGTCACACATAAAGCATCCAAACGTCTATCATTCATTACGTCTATCAGTTCATTCGTCTTATCATTCAAACCACCTCTCACATTCCACGTGCGGCACTCGGCTCCCCTCGTCCCGCCGGAATTGGCGCTGCGTGGTGGGTGGCGCCCCCCACCGCCGCATGCAGCTATATTCGCACCGACGGGGGCGGATCGGTGCGCGTCGCCTACGGGGGACGCCCTAATCCGCACGTCGGTGCGCTCTTGGTCCAGAATTGGAATCGACTGATTGGCAGGGGTCGCGAACGAGCACGCTTCTGGCACATGACCCCTAATTCTGACCAGACCCCCAAAGTCTGTTTGTAATATTAAAATAACCGCTTTTTACTAAATGCATATGGATGTATACGCGGTACATATACCAAAATGAATATTTTTTCAATTTTTGTCTGTCTGTCTGTCTGTTTGTTGCGGCTAATCTCTGAAACGGCTTGACGGGACTTTCACTGGCAGATAGCTGATGTGATAAGGAGTAACTTATGCTACTTTAATTTTAGAAATTATATTTATTTTTATTAATATAAATAAATAATAAAAAAATAACTAAATTGGCCTGAAAATAGTGTCGGTGCTAAGATTAGAAAAGGCATGGCTCCGTTGGTTCGGATATGTAGAAAAAATGCAGTATATAATAATAATGAAACAGATATACAATACGAAAGCGGAAAGATGTAGGAGCAGAGGAACACCAAAATGTTTTTTATTCGTGTTTTATTAGAAGGTGATTTTAGCAGCACTAGGAACCGGCGAGCGTGTACGTAAAGAGCTACGAATGTTAAAGAAGCGAGTGAGATGTATAAGGAACGCGTTTTATGGCGCTCGGTTCTATCTGTCTATCCTACAAGGGACCCAGAGTAAAGATATACATACATACATACCATCTTTATTGACTCTACTTTTTTGTGATAATGTCAATTTATTCATCTGTACTTCTTATTCCCAGAGTTATTCCGTTTTCTAATCGCAATAGATTCGATCGGATACCTAAGCTTAAGAAGTTGGCGAAGATACTGATTTTGTAATAGAATCGCTGCCATCAGACCTTCGTAATCCATAGGGAAAATCAAAGCTTTCGTAGATTAACCCGCTGAGGCCCAGACGGTTGAATTCCGCCATGCGCGTTATGGCAACAAGTATATAATGGGCCTCAATGAATTAAGTCACACGTAATTACCACAAGAATAATTCTTAGGCGTGCGAGCGAGTATCTACATGATGATTTCCTTCACCGCCGAATAAGTGATTACCTCAAACATACATAAATCTGAAAACCCCCAAGTTCGATATCGATCATGAAATGATGAATATATTAATACAGACAGGCTTGCTTTTTAACTTCGAATACGTAAAAATATGTGAGTAGAAAATATCACGAATTACATACATAATTGACGAGCTCGGTGGCGCAGTGGTGAAACGCGCTGTTACGCTACTTTACGCTAATGCTCGTGGGTTCGTTTCCCACACAGGACAAACATTTGTGTGCATGAACATGTCTATTTGCCTTGGTCTGGGCATTTTCTATATATAATACTTATTATATATGTATTTACAAAAAAAAAATGTATTTACGTATGTTTATCAGTTGTCCAGTACCCATAACACAAGCCTCGCTTACATTGGGGCTAGATGGCGCTGTGTAATTTGTCCGTCAATATTTATTTATTATAAAATAAGAAAATTAGGTGCAAAAAAGGAGTGTTTATTTATTCATTAGCTAGCTGCAGTCTCCGACTTTTACCGTGCGTATTTTTTTTATACTACATCGGGAGGCATACAAGCATACTGCCCACCTGATGTAAAGCGGGTACCGTAGCCTATTAACGCTTGCGATATATTAAGTAACACTCGCGCGATCCCTCCTCTGCTGCTTACATAGCAACTCCTTGCGAGCTAACTGGTGACCTCACTCACACCCAGGAACACAAAAACCCTCTACTTCTTATTTGGCTGTGGTTTTCTATGAGGAGGGTACTTGCCCAAACGGGCTGCTTTGATGCGCCCTACCTCTCCTAAAACATCCAGATCAAGACAAACCGCCATATTCATGCACACAAATGTTTGCCTTGTGTGGGAATCGAACCCACGAGCGCCGGTGTCAAAGACGCGTCATTCACAACTGAGCTACCGAGCTCGTCAAACGTATCCTGGTACCACGTAAGAATCGCCTTTACTACTTTTTTTAATTTTTCCGCGGCTTTCAAGATTTGCATCGTGATGTTAAATAGCCTATATAATTCTTCAAGAATTGGACTAACAATTGCAATTTTTTTTCAAATCTGACTGGTAGTTTTGGAGATTAGATAAACAAACGGTCAACAAACAAACTTTTCCGCTTTATAAATTAGTATAGATGTAATAAAATTGTAACTAACGGATGTCTGTTCATAAAACATATTAAAGAAAATTTTGTAAAAGGGGTCATTTTAAAAGCAGTAGAAGCTGAAACTATTATGTTTCATTGTTTGTCTGTAGATTTATTCGAATGAAGGATGCGATCAATTATATTGTTCAAGAATTAAAAATCTAGTCCAATATCCATCTTAATACTCCACCTAGAAGTAGAGTGATCTATACACAATAATATAATTGTAACAAACAACAAGCCTCGTGTGAGTGTAATTGTCACTAGCTCCGCGGTGATGGAAAACATCGTAAGGAAATCTACACGTCCAGTAAATTATATTTCGATAGACGTGTAACCTATCCTAAGAAAGATCTGGTTTTCCTTCTGGATTGTGGAGCTATGACGGCAGTCGCCTCATGTCAAAATCAGTATCTTCGCTTCTTGAAGCTTAGATAGCGGACCCCGCCAATTTTAACGGCATCGAAACGGGATAATAGACTAAGAAGGCTAGGAAGAAGAAAAGGCTCACGTTACTAGTCTTTCTAATAATAATAATAATTTCGAACCAATTACACAGCGCCACCTAGCTCTAAAGTAAGCGAAGCTTGTGTTTTGGGTACTAGACAAGTGATAAATATACGTAAATACATTTTTTTAAATACATGCCTACCCAGAAAATACCCAGACCAAGACAAACAGACATGTTCATGCACACAAAAGTTTGTACTGTGTGGGAATCGAACCCACGAGCGTTGGTGTCAAAGTAGCGTAACAACGCATTTCACCCCTGAGCCAGCGAGCTCGTCAAATATGTGCATTATAACTTGGTAGCGTAATTATATAAAGTTATACTACCCGCAAAAATTGAACTCTATCACTGATGTGGCTCAGGAGGAAATTGGGCGCAACTCATTTACATACCCACGGAATTGAATTTCGACTATTGGGACAATCTCAATAAGTTGCCATGAACTATTAATAAACAGGGAACTTTATAACGTTTATAAACTTTGTTAAATGAATTTGAAAAAGTAAAATATGCTAAAATTTTGTACATACGAGTATGTTAAAATTCCAAATGGTTAGAACCGTTTATGAGACACACCAAATGTATATATGTATATATATATACAATAATTACTCACTTAAAGTAATAGGATAATTAAAAAAGTAATACCATCCAATCCTTAATTTTAAGATATGTATGTATAAAATTTCACGCCAAATCCCTTGCGGAGTAGGCAGAGAGAACCAAGCGTCTAATGATTCGGTCTTTACACACCTCATCGCTTATTTAACATTCATAGTTATTCTAGAGCTCGCTCGCCGGTTTCTAGGGCTCCTTATCATAATTGGTCCCGGATTTAAATTTTGGGGCAGGCATGTACCACTAAATTGTTTGCACCATGTAATCGACTCGTTTCATTAAAAGCGATCTTTTACCATTTGATAAAATTTTAGACAAATTAACAAAAACCAATAAAAGTATTGATATAGGACATTTTTTATAATTTTATTTTTATAAATTGACAATGTTAGATAGATGTTATTTTTTAAAAAAATGGCTGTTAAATTATTTAAGTTACAAAATTGGAACAGTCACGTTTTGTTAGACGTAACAGGAAATGTTACCTTTTGTTAGCGTACTTATTGGAATTGTGACTTTTTGGCAGAGGTAGTATGAAAATGTTCATATTTACCTCAAGAAAAAAAAAACAACAGAGTGTTGACATGCTAAATTCAATTTCAACCGGTTGAAAATGCGCAAGGTTACATTGCCAGAGGAACACCTGGCTCGTCAATTATATAACAATACAAAATGATTTTTTTTTAATTTGTCGGCCATTTTGACCATGTTCCTTAAGAGGTAGGAACGGTGTTCCTGAACATTCCTATTCTTTATGCTGAATCCGAATCTGAAGTCAAAATTCGAATATTCGAAAAAAAGCGACATACAAACGCACAGACAAATGCACGGACAAACGCACAGACAAACACATATAATTCATATAGGAACGGGTTTCTGAAAATAGCTTTTACCTTAAATACATACTAGATCTAGTTCCAAAGAATCACATAGAGTTTCTATTTCTTCTTCATCCTCTCCGATTTCTCCATAGTCCTCTTCACGAAGTACGTTACTTTTATACCACTGCTGAATTATTTTGGAAAAGTTGCCTTTTGTCAAGACTGCCTATCAATTAACCCATTTATTACGGGAAAAGATACTTTTTTGCATAGGTTTATGTTGAAGCCTTCAAAATATAAATGGTAGGATTCAGTGCTGCGAGCGGAAAAAAGAAGTAAAAAAAGGCTAAAAGTGACTTGTTGCTCGCCAATTCCTCAATATATTTATTTATATCCATTATTTTGAGTAGCTCGGTGTCGCAGTGGTGAAACGCGCTGTTACGTTACTTTGACACCAACGCTCGAGAGGTCGATTCCCACACATGACAAATATTTCTGAGCATGAATATGCAAGCATACGACCCAACTGATGCAAAGCGGTTACCGTAGCGGGTACCGTTCACCGTACTGTGAACGCTTGAAATACATTTAGTATCACTCACGCAATGTCACATCTGCTGCTAACTCCTTAAGAGCTTACTGGTGACCTCACTCACAAGCAGGAACATTACAACCCTTCAAGGAGTTATTATTTGACTACGATTTTCTGTGAGATAAAGGCTTTGTGACTTCCCCTGATAGGCCGCTTTTATGTGCCCTACCTCTCTTAAAAACTCCCAGATCAAAACAAAAAGACATGTACATAAACACAAATTCATGAGATCGATTCCCACACAGTACAAATATTTAATATAGTTGTCAATGTACCATTATTAACCACTACACCACCGAGCTCTTCAAAAATAATCAGCAGTTATTAAACTTAATATTAAAAAAAACATTTATTATTCATGAGGGAAATGAATGTTAAAGAAGCGAATGAGGTATGTAAGGATCGAATCTTGTGGTGCTGGGTTCTCTCTACCTACCCCGCAAGGAATTAGGCGTGAAGATATACATACATACATTTATTGTTCACCCAAATCGCTGAAGCAATTGAGCTGATTTCCTATAAGGAACTACATAAATACAAAGAAGTAAAATTAAATGTTTCAAATAGTATTCTACAAACCCATTGCAAATGAATTATCTATGCAATTTGCAGAAAGTCTGCTCCAGAAACCTAAAAAGGACTTGCAAAATGGTTCGTTCGAATGGAAACCTCATTTGTGTAAGAAAAACTTGAATGCGTGCTGAGAAATCTCCAACAAATGGATATAATTATGCTAAAAGAAATGGAAACTAGAAATAATTTAACGGACCATTCTAATAAACGAATAAAGGATTCAAAAGCTTTGTGGCAGAGGTCTGTTACATGTCTGTTTATCCTAGTCTGGGTGTTTTTAAGAGAGGTAGGGCGCCACCCATAAAATCGCAGCCAAATGACAACTTCCTAGAAGCTTGTTGTGTTCCTGCGTGTGGCTGAGGTCACCAGTAAGCTCCTAAACAGTTGCTGTGTTAGCAGC
Organism: Pyralis farinalis; assembly: GCA_947507595.1. Classification (NCBI taxonomy): domain Eukaryota; kingdom Metazoa; phylum Arthropoda; class Insecta; order Lepidoptera; family Pyralidae; genus Pyralis; species Pyralis farinalis. Next base: position 8,230,920 of record OX382274.1, read on the forward strand.
AGAGGGGGCATCGCGTGAGTGATACTTAATGTATTGCAAGCGTTCATTGGCTTCTTCAACCGCTTTAAATCAGGGGGGGCTTATGCTTGTATGCCTCCCGACGGTGTATTAAAAAAATACTATGTGATTGAATCGACAGACTAACTAACAAGGTTCGTGGGTTCGATTTCCACATAGGGCAAATATTTGTGTGCACGAACACGTCTTTCTAGATATTTTTACTAGAGGTAGGACGCATGAAACATCTCAACTGGGGAACGTACGGGAAAAGTACCTGCACTTCACAGGATACCGTGGCCTAAAAACAACTTCATGGAGGGTTGTTGTATTCCTACGAGTGAGGGAGATTACCAGTAAACTTCTCAGGAGGAGCTATGATAGCAACGCACGAGTGTTACTTCGAATATTGCAAGCCTTCATAGGCTACGGTAACCGCTTTACATCAGGTGGGCCGTATGCTTCTTTGCCTTCCAACATTGTATAAACACATATCTTCATGATCTTTATAGCAGATCGGGTAATTGCTATAGAAACAAAGGAAAATAAGTATTTATTATGTGTTCTTATACTCGTAGATTTGAAAAACTCTAGTCTACTGACGTTGTTTTAAAAAATCAATCAATCAAATCAAAGTTTCTTAACCACTCACAAATATATATATATAATTCTCTTGTGATTTCGAGTGGTTTGGTCATTGGGTAACTACAGTATTTTATAAAATGCTCTTGCTGAAGTTTCCTTTCCAGCAAAAATGTGCTTGTGTCAAAGGCTCCGCTCTTTCTTAACAATAAGTTTTAACGATACCAAAAATAAACTTAGCAAGTTTATATATCAACACAATATAAATTGTGTGCACTTGAGTACGTGAGTTTGGTGTGTGTGTATCCCTTCGTGAATGCGCGTCTATATATATGACTGAACTATTCCTAAACGGTTAGAAATAATTTAATGAAACTTGTGTGTTTGAGTCACTATATGGTTTTGAGTCACACTGCGGTCTAATGACAACCCAAACAACAAACAACGTGTCAGTGGCGTCATTAGCGAGGAGGAAAGAGTTTCTGCGGCAGCACTGCGGGGGTGGCAACGCGAAAGCGACACAATAAGTGTTGCAAGTATCCAAAGGTAACGGTAACAGGTCTACAGCAGAAGGCGCATGTGGTAATTTACCACCAGACGCAACATTACAAAAACTGAAAAATTTATCTAAATTTATGACGAGATGAGATATGAGATGTGTATATTGTTCTCCTTCATCTTTTATTATTTATAAAATCAACATATTTTCAGTTTTTAATGGAAGTTCTTAATTCACTTTGTTGCAGTATAATTTGGTATTTAGTGCTAAAACAAATGTCTATTTTCGAAAGCCACTTATTATTTATGCATTAATATGTGTGAAAATTGGAGTAATTCCAGTGATAATCATTTAGAAAAAGAATTTCCTCTTCAGAAAATTCCTTCGATATATTCCAGAAGTTCCACATTTTGTTGTAACACTGTTTTCTATTGTGTTGCACGTATCTATTGATCACGAAATTAACGTAGACACCCAAAACCCAGCCACTTCAACACTTTATTATAGTAGAACTGCGATCAAAGGAAACCAGTTGGCTCTGACCCTTACTTTAATTAATATACCTAATTAATCTGAGCTCCGACCAAGTTAGTTGGTCACAATGTGACGATAGATGGCGCTAGTAGTAGGTTACTGAAATGGCGACGAATATATTTACAACATTTTCATGCAAGTGTGATCTCATAATTAGGACATTTAGATACATATTTCACATAGAGTTCTCAGTTTCACTTATTTTGTAATATATACGCGGTTTTTCATTACAAATTACAAAAATGAAAAATATATATATTACATTTTTGTTGGACAATATAGACTAGAGATATAGATGTCAAATATTTAATTATCGAAATATTGATTTCCTTTTGAGCTTGTGGCAGTGTAGGAAACCAGGTTAATTCTTTTTTAAGGATAGTTTATGTTATACTCGGGCATGTTCACCGATACTGCACTGCAGGTGTCCAAGTGCGGTGTTTGCGAATCTGTATTAATTTGCATACCATACCTGTCAGTAGTCCAAATATAAATTTATTAAAATGATGCTTAATATTTCCATGATACAAACGATTATTTGCCATTAAAATGTCCACATTTAGAGGTCTTAAATGGTGCAACTTTTTTTTTATTCTGCGTCGGGTCGGGAGTCAGAAGCACATGGCCCACCGGATGTAAAGCGATTACCCTAGCCTATAAACGTTTGCAATACATTAAGTATCAAGCTTTTTAGAAGCTTACTGGTGACTTCACTCACACGCAGGAACACAATAACACTCGAGGGAGTTTTTATTTTTCTGCGATTTTCTGTGAGGTTGAGGTCCTTTCCCAGGTGGGTTGCTTTTAATGAATGTTTATCCTATGTGGGAATCGAACCAACGAACTTTGTTGTTAATGTGGTGGTACTGACTACTGCGCCATCGAGTTCATCAAACTTTGTACAAAACCATGAACTTTACAAGTTTTTGATATAGATAAATACTTATTTGTCATTCGAAATCGTATAGTTACATAAAGTTAAATGGATTTTATTATTACATCTGCTAATCGTAAAAATTCTACCAAACCGATTTAAAAACATAGTTCCTTATTAGATAGAATATTAATTCAGAACAGAGCAGATCATACGGTCATCATCAGGACAGAATCAGAAAACCTTATATTACATTATAACTTAAATACGCTAACATACTCATTTGTATAACTTATATAAATCTAACACCTACACATTTTGTTTTATATCTAATGAAAGTTTTTCAAAGTCGTTTATTCCTGAAAACTTCTGAAAATCTACCAAATTTCTCCAATAATAATATTGAAAACAGTTTTTTCAGAGTTAATTGCTGTTTTATTTAGATTTACAGTAAATATTATTTTAATTGTAATTCGGGACATAATATCACTTTTTTAAGCAAAATGACGCAATCTTAGTATTTGTTTTTAAATAACTGTAGACTGTAGATTGATTATTAATTTATTCAGACAACAAACAAAAAAAAACATTGATTGATTGATGCACATTTCATTTCGAAGCGAGTAATTTAACTTAATTCGTAAAGAAATACGTATGGCATGAAAGCTTTCTTCAAAACATGTCTATAATATAGTAATTGAACAATACCCCATCAAAACACAAGAAAATGAAATATTATCCGTCAATGAAATTGATGAATAGGTGTACTAAAATGAAATTTAATACAAGAAAAAACAACAATAAGTAACGAAACATGAGTTGAAGGCTCGGTCCAATTAAGTATGGGAGTCAATTGATGCCACACACACAATACGTTCGGATAGCAAGTGGGCTAAAGAAAGGGCGCGAACTTCAGCGCATGCGTCCACAAAAATCGTCCCGAAGACCGTCAGTCACGAGGGTTCAGTCTTCGCGTAGACGTCACCGAGAGACGACGTCGAAAATCGTATAAAGAAAATACGCACGATATACGAGCGTCTATTAAAACAACATTAACGCGAGTGTATATTCGAACTGTGGTAAAAAATATATTGGGCTGCAGTAACGGTTACAAATTTCGTGATAGCTGATCAGTTTAAGACTGATGGAAGTTGTAAAGTTGATCTGCAGGTAGGAAGCGTGATGCGCGGCGGGCGCTATGATAACGCTCAGCGTGTTCGTGCTCCTCACAGTGTTGGACCCTTGTGTACCTCTGTACCACCACCAGTTTGCGGTGCATGTGCCAGGCGGTGCCGGACAGGCAGACGAACTCGCTCACAGACATGGCTTTGTCAATCACGGACAGGTAAGTTTATTGTGAAAGCAAAAAAAAACTAAGTTACAGATATTTTTTATTTGTTAACAATGCATTTAAATCACTCGAATGAACTCAATAATTTAGAGATTCAAGACTAAAATCTAACTTTCAAAGGTATGTGGAAGTTTGTTTTGGTGAACTAACATTTATTCGTTTATCTATCTACATTTTCTTTTTGTTTTTTATTCGCTTATATGAATGCAATATATATAAGATGAAACCTGGACAAAATTTCTTATGTTGCATATTGTCTGTTTTTAAAGTCTCATGCTGAAGTGGAATAAAAAATAAAAAGCATAATAATTAACATAATAATATCACTCAACACAACACACTCAAGTTACTAATTACTTTTACATATCTACTTTGACTTTATTTTGAAGCATCTATGTACACTCTTTCGTTTCGATTTCTTATATTTAAAACTCAACGAAATGAATCGTAATAACGAATATAACGTAATACGGAGTCCTTTAAATCAGTTCATATTGCATTTTATGAATTTTTCAAAGCTTTTATTTTTCATATTTAATCTACCAACATTTCGAAAATGACCCATGGCGAAAAAGAAATGTCAAAAGAAACTTGCAACTATGTTTTCTTTGATTCTTTTTAATGATGTCAAGTAATACAATTAAAGAATCAATTCCAGACAGTCCACTCTGTCAGTCAGATATTCATCAATTTTGTAATAACTCTTCTTACTTAGAGTAGGTATTTTTGATGCGTGTAGAAAATGAGCTTGAAATGATACGTAATAGGTACTTGAAGTAATAAAGACTTTAGAATTCGATAATAAGGTCATTAAAATCTAATGACATGTTTAAAATTTTGAACTCGATCTTTGTTACTAATAAATACGTTTTGTTTGAAAGTAATATAATGCCTTTGAAAATCATTATGTTAAAATACGCCTACATCTGAGAATTTGTTTCTGAAAGGTTTTTATACGATTTATACGAACGAAATTTCGAGCTGCCGGAAATTAATCACAAGTTATTTCGACGAGAGGTTTTAAAGAGGAACCTTGGGGAAATCGAGTTCCAAATTATCGTAAAACAAAAATGTGACGTACCTACGCTTACACTTGGATATTCTTTTTCAATTAATTTAGACTTTGGCATATTATACTATTAGTATTACTCGATATTAACAATAATTGAGGACATTACTCGAAGACGAAAGACATTTTGACGAGCTCGGCGATGCGTTGGTTAATAAAGCTTCTTTGACACCAAAGCTCGTGGGTTTGAGTCCCACACAGGACAAACATTTGTGTGCATGAACATGTCTATTTGTCTAAGTATGGGTGTTTTGTATCGTAAGTTATACGAAAAAAAAGAGAAATGTATTTACGTAGCTTTATCAGTTGTCTAGTACCTACTATAACACAAGCTTCACTTTGGGGCTAGATGCCACTACGTAATTTGTCAGACTATATTTATTATTATTATTGCCAAACAAATATACAAATAGTTTTCCCTCGTATCTTTCACATTTCTATTCATTACTCGTTCGTCCTCATACTTTAATATATTCCTAGTACTAATAGAGAAGATAACTCTAGGGTCGGCAACGCAAGAGTGACACCCCTGGTGTTGCAAATGTCCGTAGGCTACGGTAACTGCTTACGATCAGGCAGGCCGTAAGGTTGTTTGCCACCTTAGTTGTATAAAAAAAAGATAAAACATAAATGCGAATCAAAATCAAATGCAGCTCAATATATTTTCTTTATAAAAATTATGACATCAAAGAAACATTACTATTTATTTTTCATTACTTACATCCGATAATAAATGAACAAAATCCAATTATTATTTATGTATGATATATTATATTTTGAATTGAAATCATGTTTTCGTTTACTAAATTGCAAAATGGCCATGAATGCTAGTGTGCCAATTATCACCAAGGTGAAAATTTTCAAGCCATCACAATTACAAAGTAAGTTAAATCTCATACAATTTATTCTATCTATTATGAAAAAGTAGATACATTTGTATATATCCAATTCTCGTCCACAAAAGTTACACGCTTAATTGTATATATTAGATACTCCTACCTTTATTTTGTCATAATTTTATGAAAGAACATATACTCGGAAACTACAATTAGGCTTCATGTAGAAATTGATTACATAATTTCAAAACGAATTTATTTACGAGAAAAAGAAATATATAGCAAACACATTTTACTACTATATAACTAATTACAGATTTCTCAGTGATCATCCTCCTTTACGAATAACCGATTACTTTGTATTTAAATTTTATATTATACCAAAGTAAAGAACTCACAAACGAAACCGCAACCTTTTGAGCGCGGCCTCGTGACAAATTCGTCCTCAACGAAAATTGTCTTTTATGGCTGGGCCCGGCTCGGTGTTCATTTGTTTTTGTTGAATCATCCCGCAAACCTCCGATAGGTAATCGTTCATCAATAATGTTTCAAACTTTTATGAGCACTTTTCAATTTACGTTATGAAAATGGCCTTTAAAATACCTTGAATATAAATGTACATCTTAACGTTTCTTTTGATTGTTACTTTAATAGATGATGTGTCATTGCGTTGCCTGTTTTTAGTATCGAGATTAGATATTTATGTAATGTAAATATAGTCATTTCTCTAACTATGTATGTATGTATATCTTCACGCCAGGTCCCTTGCGGGGTAGACAGAGAGAACCGAGCGCCATAAGACGCGGTCCTTACACGCTTCACTCGCTTCTTTCACATTCATAGCTCTTTTAATGCACGCTCGCCGGTTCCTATGGCTCCTGACATCACCTTCTGATAAAACACGACCAATTTGGTCATGGTAGGTTAGTCTTGGTCTTCCTCGGCTCCTACATCCTTCCATTTTCGCATTGTATATCTGTTTCGTCATTCTTTCATCTTGCATTCTTTCTACATGTCCGAACCAACGGAGCATGCACTTTCTTATCTTAACACCGACACTCTCTTTCTGTCCAATGCAACAACGCGGTCAGCAAGCGTTATGCCACAAATTTTTCGCAGTGCTCGCATCTCGACCGCATTTATTCTACTTTCATGCTCTCTCTGCCAACTAATGATAATAATCTCTAACTAATGTTCCAATAAGAAATTTTAATCGATTTTAATTTAAGTAATCATCTTATGAATTATTATAATATATTTGTATTATTCTTTTTTCGTCTATTAAGCTGTCTTTTCTATTGCTAACGATCAATTTGTGTAAAAGCATCGTAATACCATTATCATCGGTATTTTGATAAACAGTTTATAAAGAAATTAACATAAATATAAAATTACTTGCCGATTTATTTCTCTACAACAACGATGTTTTCACTATATTATTGCTTTTCATTTTTAATTCGTACCTAACTCTACATTAAAAATGAAAAGCAATAAAAAAGAAAAACTCTACTAAACGTAAAATTAGGAATTTAAAAGGATAAGCCGCTTGAGGTTATGAAATTTGCTACAATTTTATTAACAACGAATACTTTATTTCGCATTTATTTTAAAAGTTACTTAATTAATTATTCATATTCTCACGCTGTGCCCGTTTGTAAGCAGTTTATTTTCAGAATCAGAATCTTGTGTTATGAGTACTAGACGACTGATAAACATTAGTAAAAACATAGTAGAATATATTTTTTTAAGTACATTCTTATGGATACATAAAAAACACCTAGACCAGGACAACCAGACATGTTCATGCACACAAGTATGTTTGTCGTGTGTGAGAATCGTTCGAATCGAACCCACAAGCGTTGGTGTCAAAGTAGCGTTACTAACCACTGCGCCACCGAAGTCGTCAAGTTGATGTCAGTAGAATCAGTTGATATTGCAAAAAAATAACATAATTTTCATCATCTCAATACGTGAATATTGAATTATCTTTGCAATGAGAAAAAAGATCCCTATAAAAAATAAGATTAGACATTTACCTACATAGCGAGTTTGGAAACGGAATCTCTTATTTCTGCCAACAGCAGCATAAAGTAGGTAGTCTCTCGAATACGGGTTTGGCCATTTGGAGCGAAAAATCGTATTGTATGAAATCTCTGGCTTTACTATTTAAAAGGTATTCTCTACTATTTTTAGCTTATTCACTGAATAGTTTTTTTATGATTTTACCTTTATTTTTTATGATTGTCTTTTAAATATTTCTGTTTTCTATGACAAGATTTGTTTTCTCAAAGAGAACAAACATTATTAGGACTTAAGAAATCAAAACCCAATCAGTAAAAGTGTCGTATTTGTTTTGCGTGCCTTAATGTTTTATTGTTTTCGTATGTTTGGGTATTGTTTTCGTTTTTGAGACATGCAATGTTTTTAATTCTCTCGTTCGTCCACTACGTAATTTTGACCAGTAAATAAATATAATAATAAATAAACAATAAATATACTGATAAGTTATATCTCACAAGTCTTTCTAAATATAATTTCTTGGACATGCGGGTTTACTCAAGATTTTTTCTTCCCCGCCAAGTGACAATTACAAATATGTACATTAACTTGAAAACGCAAATTTAGCATGCCCACACCGGGATTCAAATCCGGGACCCTTGGACAATAGGCAGGTTCTTTATACACTGAGTTGTCACTGCTTCAGAAGGACTTTAATACTATCAGCGAGAAAGAAATTATGTTCTGAGTAATCATGTCCTCGATTTTAGAAGTATGAAAAACTGCATATTTAAAAAAAAAAGATCAAGTCGGTTGAAAAAAAATAACGAATCGATCAGAGTCGATTTGTAACAAAGATATTATTTTTTATAACACCAAGGTGGAAGCAAGCACACGGCTTGCCAGATGGTAAGCAGTTACCGTAACCTACGAAAAGTTACAACATTAATTGAAGTACTACTCGTGTGTGGCCAACCTTAAAATAAGCTGTTACTAATAAATATTGAAATATCTTCAATATGTAACTCTATAGGACCTTACGGTAACCTCAATCACTCGTAGGAACACAATAACACTTTCGTGGAGTTGTTATTTGGCAATGGCTTTCTGCGAGGTAAAGGTTACTTTCCTAGTTGCGCTGCTTCGTTGGGGCCTGCCTCTCTTAAAAACACCCAGACCAAGATAAACAGTCATTTTCATGCTCACAAATGTATCTGTGAGAAATGAACCCACGAGCTCTGGTGTCAAACTTGGGTTACTAATTCGTCAAATCACCATATAATATTGAAATACATTACAACGCAACAACAAATAAAAATTACGTTGTATCTTGTATGTGCCTCGTCATATAATTAATGAATTTTCAAAACCTGTCATGTAAACTAATGGGTAACTCAGTGGTCAACTGCCTGTTTATGCAGACGACGCAGTATGTGGAGAGACGACTGAATCCAGGGAGCAGCATGAATGTGCGTTGGGTAAACTTCTAGGCAGCCGAAATCTGAGCGAGAGGGCACAGCTCGTTGTACACAACGAGGGGCTAATTCCAAGGCTAACTTATGGAAGCGAAAGCTGGGTATGGCAGAGAGAGAATGAAAGTAGACATGCGGTGGAAAACTTGTGCCAAATGCTTGCTGACCGCGTTCGTAATGATGACGTAAGAAAAAGTGTTGGTCTGAAAGAGAGTGTCGGTGTTAAGATAAGAAAAGGCATGCTGTGTTGGTTCGCACATGTAGAAATAATGCAGTATGAAAGAATGACGAAGCAAGTATTCAATGCGAAAGTGGAAGGATGTAGAAACCGAACCTACTATAATAATGTAATGGTTTTGTGTTATCACAAGGTGATGTCAGGAGCCCTATGAACTGGCGGGCGTGCATGAAAGGAGCTATGAATGTTAAAAAAGCGAGTGAGGTGTGTAGGGACAGCATCTTATGGCGCTGGGTTCTCTCTGGCTAGTTCGCAAGGGACCTGGCGTGAAGATATACCTACATACATAAAAACAGACTTGTATCAATTTCAAGCAAAATTACTAACAAATAATGTACTTATGGACTTACTTAAAAATTATAAAAAATAAAAATTTACATTTCAAAATTAAGCTATCGTTTTGGCGATTGATTTATTTAATTTTTATAGTTATATTATAAATAATACATTTTTTTTAATATGACACCGGGAGGCATACAAACATATCACATCAACCCTTACTCACCCCGCTGCACGGATGCGTGTCTCCCTTCAACCGAAGGGGTTTAGGGCATACTCCACCACGCTGCGGCTTGGCGGAGGCCAGTGTTTTCAAACCGCCCGAGGGCCAGCGACTTAGCTTAACGACTGTCATCTACCAACAACAGCCGGAACCGACGGCTTAACGTGTCCTCTGAAGCACGCAGAAACTCAAGATAGATAAACCCATCCATAGACAGGCTGTGGTCGACGTTGCTTAACCTGCGTGTTCGGTAAGAATGACACGCGCAACGACGCTATCGAGCTCTCCATGCAAGCGTACGGTCCACCTTATGTAAAACGGTTACCGTAGCCTGTGCTTGCAACACATTAATTATCATTCGCGCGATGCCTATGCTGCTTACACAGCCACTCCTTAGAAGCCTACTGATGACCTCACTCACAGGAACACATTAACCCTCTAAGAATTAGTTATGTGGCTACGGTTGTCTGTGAAGTCGAGGTACTTCCCCGGATAGGCTGCTTTGATGCGCCCTACCTCTCTTAAAAACAACGTACCATACCTTTACACAAATTAAGGTACTACGTGGTGATGGGTAAAATTATCTATGTTTCTAAAGTAGTAGTAGTAATCGTGAATTAAAAAATAATACATGTATTATAATTTATGTATATTATATATAGTATTAAAAACCTCATTTTGTCGCTGTAACTAATATTTAATTAAAAAATATATTTTATTATATATATAACTTCACGCCTACCTCGCAAGGGATTTAGCGTGATGTTATAGGTAGATAGAAAATAATATTGAATGTATCTATCAGGAGCCCTAGAACCGGCGAGCGTGCATGAGAAGAGCAATGAATGTTAAAGAAGCGAGTGAGATATGTAAGGATCGAGTCACGTGGCGCTCGGTTCTCTCTGCCTACCCCGCAAGGGATTTGGCGTGAAGTTATAGATAGATAGATAGTATCTATCTACATAATATAATAGAAACGTACAGTAATACGTTATTATCAGTATTAATGTCGCGCACTCCTTTCGCATTTAAAGATTACGTTGAGCAATTTACATAATTATACAATTTAATATTTATATAATTAGTTCAATTTACGTTGATTAGGTCTACGCTAGGTATTTAGACGAATCTTTAATCTATTCTAAAACTCAATTAGGTACCAAAGACTATTCTTCATACTCTAAGCCTAATTATTTTATACTAGCTGCTGCCCGCGGCTCCGCCCGCGTGAAGTCAAATAACGTAGCCTATGTGTTAAACTAGATCATAATCTATCTACGTGCCAAATTTCATTCAAATCCTTTCAGCGGTTTAAGCGTGAAAGAGCAACAAACATCCATCCATACATACAAACTTTCGCATTTATAATATTACTAGTTGCTGCCCGCGGCTCCGCCCGCGTGGAGTCAAATAACGTAGCCTATGTGTCAATCCAGATCATAATCTATCTACTTGCCAAATTTCATTCAAATCCGTTCAACCATTTAAGCGTGAAAGAGCAACAAACATCCATCCATACATACAAACTTTCGCATTTATAATATTCGTAGGATAAGTAAGATTTTAAGAGAGGTAGGGCGCATTAAAGCATACGGTCTGGGGAAATATCTCCACCTCACAGAAATGGGTTCGAATCGAATAGTTTAATCGTTTCGAGGTCCTCCGAGCTTGGAGGGCTCGTTAAGTTGTCAGCTCTTTCTATAGATAATGTTAGGATAGGCAGAATGCATCAGCTCAGCATCAGGAAACCACAGTCAAACAACAACTCTCTGGAGGATTGTTATATACTTGCGTGAGTGCGAGGTCAGCACACCTCCTAAGGAGTTTTTGTGTAAGAAAAAGAGGTGGCATCGCGCGCGGTAATCGCTTTACATCAGGTGAACCATATAATTGTATGACTCCCGATGTTTTATAAAAGAAACTAAACTTTCTTTTTCTAGTCTGATGAAAATTTCATAGCAACTTGCTACTGCAACTTCAGGCGCACGCTATCCTGATATCGCAGTAGAAAAAGAGCAACCTTTCAGGTCGCAGTCTATTTTCTGTATTAAAATTAATTATGAAACTTTTAACGGTTTTGCTGCGAAAAGTGAAGTCATTTGAATCTTTTTTTTTTGTTTCTTAGTGTTATACTAAGAAACAAAAAAAAAGTCGGGAGGTACACAGGCATACGGCTCACTCCTTTGGAGTTTACTGGTGGCTTCACTTAATCGCAGCAACTCAACAACCCGCGAGAGGAGTTGTCATTTGTTTGCGGTTTTCTATGAGTTGAAGGTACTTCTCCAGACGGGCAACTTCGATGCGCCCTACCTTTTTTAAAATGACATGACAGACAGACATGTTCATACACACAAATATTCATCCTGTGTGTAAATCGGACCCACGAGCGTTGACGTCTAAGTAGCGCACTGCGTCACCGAGTTCGTCAAGGTATATCATTATGGAATCCTTCAAACGAAGCGTGATGAAGCATCTTGCGGGTCAGCATGGCAGCGTTAACTGACATGTTACTGTGTAGTATTTTATCAGTTGTAGTTGGGATTTGCGCTTACCTACAGGCAAACCGGTATCGATATGCTAAACTTATATATATAAAAAAAATCTTTCCCATTTACATTATTTGTGTGTATATAAGTCGTTTCGGTTTATGTAAGTTAAATTATTAAATTTACATAACTTAAACTAGTTAGGGTATCACCATAACTTGTATATAAGTTGGCACTCATCCAATTGTTGACATCCTTACATATGTATGTACTAGTAAAATTCCAATACTTGTAATTATCACTTGCTCAGCGGTGAAGGAAAACATTGTGATAGCGTTATTTCATTTCCTAAGCCATTAGGATTGCTGAGGTCCGAATCCTAGGCATATGAATTTGGCGATGATACTAATTTTGACACGGAGCGACTGCTGTCCTACTTCCACAACCCAGAGGGAAATCTAGACCTTTCTTAGGTAAGGTCTTTTGAAATATAATTTTAGGGCCTAAAGGGCCGAATTCGAACGAATGACCATTTGACCGTTAGGCCGGTTCTTTATCAACCAAGGCATCACTGCCCAATAGTATTAGGTGCAATTTGACATTAAATATTTTTAATTACTTCAAGATTGCTTCCTAAAGTGCAAGTTATTGGATGTATTACCCTACATTCATTAACCGAGTGATACATACCACACTACTGGTGCAATCGCTAGATGGCGTTAGTAGTACGGAGGAGACAATTTTTTACAGTGATTAGCAGTTAACGGGTAGTAATTTAGCAGTTGAACCTTTGGTAAGGTATGCTAGTTTTAACTGAATGCCAGGTCGTTTTGCCTTGTGGCCGGTCAGTGCAATACAGGGGAATGTAATTGAACATATCTATGTACATACAAAAATATGGATTAATTTTAGTAGTCGCAAGTAGTCAGTTTATTTTTGAAGTGAAATCTTCCTTAGGTACGTTGAGTACTTTTGGAATCAGGAATGAATGGTGGACTATGACTGACAGTCATTTGTTCTATACAACGTTGGTCCATATCACTTTAACCCATTTAGGTCTACCGTCGTATCTTCTTGAGGCTCTCGATAGGTTGCAGCGACGGGCTATCCGCATAATTGACGACGAAGAGGTCACCAAAACCTAGAACCTCTTCAACTCCGTAGAGACATAGGCTCTCTAAGCGTATTTTACCGCCTTTACCATGGCGAGTGCTCTGAAGAATTGTTTTCCCTTATCCCACCCTCACCCTTCCGTCATAGAACCACACGTGTGGGCTTGCGATGTCATAGTTCCACGGTTGAGAATATCTCTTCGCGTACCAAAAAGTTCGGCAACTCCTATCTTTGTCGTACCATTAAAAAGTGGAACGCCTTGCCAGCACATGTGTTCCCTCCTTCCTACAATATGGGATCCTTCAAACGTGAAGAAGCATTTTGCGGGTCAGCATGGCAGCGTCAACTGACAGGATACGGGATGTAGTATGTTGCCAGTTGCAGTTGCGATTTGGGCTCCTCTTTCGCTTACCATCAGGCAAAGAGGGGCCACTATGCGGAACTAATATAAAAAAAAAATACCTAGGCTGGGAGTAAAACGCTCAGCACAGGAACCGTGTCTGTACAAAATTTCGTAACTTTGTAACCAATATGACCATCACCTGATGATACTTGCGTACAGGCAGTGTACTACTTCATCGTTGACATGACGCTGATGATGTTTGACCACGTCCTCCGAGAACCCGCATGGCCCAATATATACGTGTCGCCCACCACGGACGCCTGATCGGCATAGCGATCTACTATTGATATATATGTGACCTTCATAGGCACGTGGAACATGTCTCTGTTTCACGTGGAGCATTATATTCGTTTCAATAATTAATATAGTTTTTCTATACAGCGTTGTGAGTCATATAAGCACACGGCCTACCTGATGTAAAACGGTTACCGTGGCCTATAAAAGAACACAGCAACCCATGGACCCGTGGAGGTACTTCCCAAGACTTTTGAAAACATTCAAGTCTATTCTTTCATTAGAAAAAATCTACGTACATGGATAGAGATTAATCAAACGGTCCCTTTGTACCGTAACATACACTGTCACACTCTGTAGATTTACAGAGGCCAATGTTTACAAGATGCCCGAAGGTCAGTAACTTAGCATAAAGAATATCGTCCAGTGACAATAGCCGGGACAGACGGCTTAATGTACTCTCTAGCGCATAACATACAAAGCTCGAGAGAGATAAACCCATCTACAGACAGACTGTCGACATTGCTTAGTCTGCAATTTGATCTAACCTGCTCTGATTGCTTCCGCCACCAATTAGTTCATGCGGACTAGCGCCGCACGGCACCCACCCACTACCGTTAGTAGATGCAACATGCCGTCGCTGCCATGGCTGCTCCCGTAATCTCTGCCTCGGCTGCTGCTGTCGTCCGCCATCTGAAACAGAAGCCGCATACACTCGCCACCGTCGCTGCCACGATTGTCCTGATCGTCTCTGCGACAGGTGTTGCGCCTCTCCACGAGGCATCCTCAGGTGCCGTGGATGTTAATCGTCAGAATAACATGCACGAAGCAGGTTAGATCAATCTGCATGTAAATTTGATTTTCGTAAAATAACGCCTGAATCTATTTACTTATTTAATGGCATCAAGTATAGCTATCTGATCCAGTGAAGAAGTATATTAAACTGATAAAACTCCATCATATTGCCACTCATAATCTCTTGTTCAACCTTCAGTGCTACAACAACACAACCACGTGAAACGTAAATTTTTTTTGTTAGATTAAATTGCATGTAAATTTGACTTTCGCAAAATAACGCCTGAATCTATTAACTATTTAATGTTACCTAAACTGTTTATCCGATTAAAACGGTATGCGCATCGAAGCCATCGAACTTGCCCTGATAGAACCCCCTCCATATCTTTGATATGCAGACCACGGCGAAATTGTTAGAGACTTCAAAAAAATAAAGTCGTCCAAAAATAAAGAAAATTTCCGATGGCCAAGCGCAACATTATGACGAACTTTTAAACAAATTAAAAATCTCTCTTTAAGAAAAAAGGCTTATCTTTTCCTTTCTTTTTTGTTTTCCTTTCATTCTTTTTTATTGCTTCTATTTGTTTACTAAAATTTTGTCGTCAAAGTTTGAATTAATTAAATATATTACTATATTAACAACTTTACATTTTAAAATTGTAAAAAAAATGCAGTAGATATGCACCTCGTCGTTTCGAACAGGCCATGTCTTCTAAAACTGATCATAATTTGTAGTCTAAGGGGTTGAGATTTGGGTTTACACACGATAATTACACGACTACACGAGGTTTTTTCAGCTCTTATAAAGTCCGGAACGATGGTTTCGAGCCAGGTTTGGATAGTAGTGAATTTTTTTCATCAGTAAAGAGGATATTTCTGTTTCTTTGGTGGTGGTGGGATGGTGTAGTGGTAGTAGTAACTGCAGTTAGTTACAAACACGAAGTAAATTACTAATAATACTCTTCTTCTTAGCTAACGCATTAGGAATCGGGATAACAGTTTCCTAATTCATAATAATTGGCGGGATATGATGAAAATACTGATTTTCACACGGAGCAACTGCCGTCACACCTTCACTACCCAGAGGAAAAACCAGACCTTTCTTAGTTTAGGTCATACATCTATCGAAATATACCTAAGTTCTTGCACACGCGGGTTTACCCACGTTGGTTTCTTTAACCGCCGAGTAAATAATATTTACAAATATATACATAAATTTGAAAACACAAATTTAGTGGTACATGCCAGGATTTGAACCAAGGACCAGTTGGACAATAGACCGATTCTTCATCCACTGGAATATCAATGCTCTTATATACTAATACTTAATATCATATATAATGTACATATAATTAATACCATTAATAAATTATTAATAATACTATATTCTGTCGCCAATCATTTGCAGGATAACCGGAGAGAAATGAGCGCTACATGACTGGATCCTTACAAACCTCACTCGCTTCTTTAACATTTATAGCTCTTCTCATGCTCGTCGATTTCTACGTGTCCGAATTAACGGAGCATGGCGTTAATCTTGACACCGATATTCATTTTGAAATCAATTCAGTTTATTACATCATCATTACGAACGCGATGTGAAAGCGTTACGCCGCAAATTTTACGCAACGCCCGCAGTTTAACCGCGTTTGTCCCACGGTCACGCTCATTCTCTAGTAAAAAAAAAATAATTTTATATGCAATATGATCTAACCTGCATTGTGTGCTTCCGCACCAAATATTTCAAGCGGCATAGCGCCGGCCGACACCCACCCACTACCGTTAGTAAATGCAACATGCCGACAACAACAGTTAGATCAAATTGCATGTAAATTTGACTTTCGCAAAATAACGCCTGAATCTATTATCTGTAACAGTTTTACTAATCGTATGCTTTTAATCAATTCCAAACTTCCTAGTAGTAGATTTTGATCAACATAAAGTGTCACCACTCCTAAAGTTCTCATACGTCAACTTCTGAAACAAAATTAAGGAGTTCAATTACCAAACTGTCATGGGCCTTTTCATTAATTAAAGCTTAGGTCCTTATGCCTAAGGTCAGTCCCAGGAGGTCTAATGCTATTTACTGGACAAAGAATTTAATCAACTTGTAGACCGGCTGTAATGCCTACTGAATAAATGGAAGCTAATCTAAGGTAGAATTGCCTATTTTCAGTGCCTAAATCCTATTTCAGGAACGTGATAGAAATTATTGATTCCTTTGTTTAGTTTCGTTTCCACTTTTAGTTTAGTTTTGGTATTTATAGTAAATTATAAAAGTATGTCGAAAAGACTATTTGTAACTAGCTACTCCATTTTAAAAAGATCCATATTAAAAATATGTGTTTGGTACAAAAAATTAGCTTTAGCGTGATAAAAAGTGTATTTCTATCTAGCGTTATCT
The DNA here is from genome assembly GCA_947507595.1 of Pyralis farinalis. Lineage (NCBI taxonomy): Eukaryota > Metazoa > Arthropoda > Insecta > Lepidoptera > Pyralidae > Pyralis > Pyralis farinalis. The sequence goes on from OX382274.1 coordinate 8,248,307, forward strand.
AATCCACTAGGGCTGGCAGAGTCAGTTACATATATCTATTATAAATAGTATCTACGCATGTGGACTTTGAGAGCTCAATGGCATCGTTGCGCGAGTCAGCCTAATGGAACATGCAGATTAAGCAACGTCGACCGCAGCCTGTCTATGAATGAGTTTTTCTATCTCGAGTTTCTCAGTCCTTCGGAAGGCACGTTAAGCCATCGGTCCCGGCGGTTGTCGATAGATGACAGTCGTTAAGTCAGTGGCCCTCGATCGGCTGAAAATACTGGCCTCCGTCAATCCGTATTTGAGCAGCGTGGTGGAGTATGTTCTAAACCCCTTCGGTTGAAGGGAGACCCGTATCCCTGCAGTGGGATGAGTCAGGGTTGATGTGGGTGGATGTGGTCTTTAATATCATTACAGAAGCCAAAACAGCCGATTTTTATATTTTTCTGTATCGGTCTATCTATTGTAAACTCAACATACCAAAATTACTAAACAGAAACTGATGAAATTTAATGAAAATTAAGTTATTAGATATAAATAATAATAAATAAATATTGTCGGACAAATTACACAGCGCCATCTAGCCACAAAGTAAGCGAACCTTGTGTTATGGGTACTAGACAACTGATAATATATAATACATAACTGATATCACCGTGTAACATATTCTTACCGTCCTTAATTAAAATAGGTTACTCTTTATCATGCTAAGGTACTTTAAAGAGCAGTGATAGTCCAGTGAATAGAGTTACCGACCCAGCATCCAGTCCCTGATTCGAATCCTGGTGACAGACCTGAATTTGATATTCATTTCGGTTTGATAGCTCCAACCGTCAGACAGGAAGACGGACAACGAAGTGATCCTATTACGGTTCCGTTTTTCCTTTCGAGGGACCCTAAAACGGAAAAAATACTCATACAGTAGTGTTTTTACACAAATACATGATCTACCGCTTGGGTGGAAGTTGCCTTGTTTATCGCAACCCCCTTGGAATGGCTGCTATAAACGTATCTTGTACTTATTGATAGACCGTTAGCACTGACTTACGGCGGACAGACGTAATGTTATCGAACCCGCGTACCCTCGGCTAACAAACGAACCCGTTTTCCAGAATAATGAACTACTCCGGGTACACGTAGCGGAGCCGATTCATGGCTATTTTAGGGAGTTTTACCTAAAATAGGTGCCGCTATGGGCTCTCTACGTCTAAGTTTCCAAATGTATAGAGGGTCTTACCTATTACTTTTGAATGTCGAGGCTGACACCATGTTTTTTTTACCAGGTAATGTTTGCCGCTGCTGTCTTCCGTAAGGTTCAGTTACTTCACCAGTCGGCCTGCTTATTTAAAATCTTTGTGCCTTATGCTACTCCCGCCAGTGAGTAGCAATCAGAGTGTGTGTATTTAGTTTGATATATATTTTTATACCACTAAGGTGGCAGTCAAGCATAAGGCCTGCCTGATGGTAATCAGTCACCGTAGCCTATGGACAATTGCAACAATAGGTCACTCATGCCTTGCCGAGTCTCCAAAAACCTCTTCACACATTTCTTAAAGAATTTCATGCTATAGTCCCATAGGAAAAAAAGCGTTGGCTGGGAGCTCTTTCCACAGCTTGAGAGTTCTCGGAAGAAAACTTCTCTGGAACCGCACAATACGGTGCGGTGGTGCGGTGCGGTTAGAAAAAGTACCTATCGGCATCATATCGAACAACTCATCAGAACACAACCCGTTGTACAATCGGCAGAAGACACAAAGGGAGGCAAAATCTCTTCTTAAACTTAAGGGTTCAATACCGTGTGTAAGCTTTGGATTGTTGACAATTCTCACAGCTCGTCTCTGAATCGAATCATATGGTCCAAGCTGGTATCCCGGTCTCCCAAAGATGACAGCAGTACTCCAAGTGCGGTCTGACTTGAGACTTATATAACATAAGTCTTTGCCCCGCGCTGAAGTACTGTTTTGCTCTATTGAACACACCAAGTTTTTTGGACGTCAGCTTGACCTTCTTCTCCAGGTGACTTCGATATTGAACTTCAATGGAGATCTCGACGCAAAGCATCCTAATACTTTTGTTAAAGTAAGAGGTGTATTCTGGAATTTAGGAACCACAGCAAATGGAGTTTACTTTGCGGTGAACGCGCAAACTTGTATCTTCTTCGGGAGGCATACAAGCATACGGTCCACCTGATAAAAAGCGGTTACCGTAGCCTATGATCGCTCGCAATACATTATGATTAGCACGATGCAACCTCTGCTGCTAGCACAGCAACTGCTTAGGAGCTTACTGGTGACCTCACTCATACGTAAGAACACAACAACCCTCCAGGGAGTTGGTATTTGGCTGTGGTTTTCTGTGAGGAGAAGATACTTCCGCAGACGGAGTTTGATGGGCTCTGCCTCTACCTTGTGTGCCTGCGAATGAGCGAGGTTACCATTAAGCTCTTGAGTAGTAGTTGTATTAAAAGGTAGCTTGCGCTAATTTACATAACGTACCCCATCTATTACGAGCATTCATAGTCAAAGATATCAGCTTTGCAACAGGTGAGTCTCTGTCTGCCAACGTTCTAAAGACAAAAAAAAAATTCGTAGAACAATGACTTGGATTTATGTCTATATTTGTAAATATCGTTAGCTCGGCGGTGAAGGAAAACATACGTCGTCGCACGTTCAGTAAATTATATATAGACTTATTAAAAGAATTATATAAAGACTAGGCTTAGGTAGACTAGGAAACGCAATAATGCTAAGAAGAAGTGTAGAATAATGGCGCGAACGGAATATGTATGTATAATATATGCTGGCGTTTTTGCATTTTCCAATTACTGACGTTGTATTTATTCCTTCTAAATGTGTCTTGGGTTATAGAACGTAAAGTGCCTAAGATTATTATAATAGTAATAGGAAAGTTATATATGCATGCGTGTTAAAACTTCGGCGTCATCTGTTGCAACTATAAACTTTAGCAAAAGTGTGTGCTGTGAACTGCTGTGCCGTGTTGAAACAGCAGAGAGCTAAACAAAAAAAAAATATATGATAGCAATTCATTGTTGGCAGAAATACATTATACTTGGCTAATGATTTCGTCTCGTTGCATCTTCTTCTTAGCGTATTCCGTTTCCTAAACCATTATTAGGATTGGCTGGGTCCGCTACCTAAACCCAAGGCGAAGATACAGATTTTTATTTGGAGTAGCTGCCGTCAGACCTGCACAATCCATAGGCAAAATCAGACATTTCTTAGATTAAGTAACACGTCTGTCGAAGCATACTTTCTTAGACTTGTGGGTTTCCTCGTGATGATTTTCTTACGCCGAGTAAGTGATGATGATATGTACATAAATTTGAAAACGTAATTCGATGGCACATGTCATGATTCAAACGGGAGACCAGTTAGTCGATAGACATTTTAGACTATTGTATTTCTGAATTATATCTAAATTTATTCTAAATACAAAAGCTGTTGTGGTTTAATTTTAAATCGGCATGACATCGCGAGAACAACTAACAATTTCTAACTTATACCTGCGAATTTGCTCGCGTCACGAAAGACGAGATAGATGGATGAGATGGAGATCCAATGACACGATTATTCGTAGTACATAAACTCAGCTCTTACTGGCAAGTTCACCGATCGACGTCGCGTGATCCACCACTTGGCGAATAGGTATGTTCTTTATATAGGTATATATAATACATAAACTCTGAAAACATTACATTTTATTGTGGAATCGTTTAAAAAAGTAAATAGGTCATAATTTCTCAATTCTGTCAAGTAATTCTCTAGACTAGAGTAGACAAAGCAATATATCAGCAGTTCAAGTTTTTCCCCTTCGCGAGCCTATGTCCCAATCCATCAATTAAACCGCCTCGCTCGACGCTTTCTTTCAAAGTCGTATTTTTATTTATATATTAAAAACCTGCATTAACTTGGGAGAAGATTGATGGACGACTTAACATTGCCACGGGGAAACAATGGCGGTTCATTTCATACTGTATAGGGTGTTTTGATGAGACCGACGTGCTTGAATATTTATATATGATGCTTGAATATTATAGTTGATTTATATTTTACATAGCGAAACCTTTGTCCGAAACAGTACAAGTAAGAACTAAGCTTTAATATTATCTTTATATATATTATTCAACTGTACGTGTGTATGTGACTAAACTCCTCCTAAACGACTGGACCGATTTTGATGAAATTTTTTGTGTGTGTTCAAGGGGATTCGAGAATGGTTTAGATTTACAATTGGACCCGGTAAGTGGCGCTGTAATCGGGTTACAGGATTTATTGTTTTTATTTTCGGACAGACAAGGCAACGTCTGTCGGGTCCGCTAGTTAAATATAGAAATACACACTACTTGCAATAAACATGTTTAGTATGGTACAAAATTCGGAGGAAATGCTTTAGTAAATTCCAGAGTGTTATCGAAATGTCAAAGAAATTCTAAACCATCTAGTTTCCGAGCTTATCCCCGGAGCTTAGATACGAGTATTATCTTTTGCCATACCGTATACATGTTGTGCACTAATTGATACACTATCTTGCCCCTAGGGGTACTATCAAGTACAGCAACATGCGACTACATATAATTTCGAGTTTAATTTGATAATATGGACATTTTCTAATAAATCATTTGTTCATTTTTGCTTTAAATTTTTCTTTGATATCGCTGTTGCTCAGACTATAGAAAGTTGCGCGTTACTTTTGTGTATACGATCCCTTTCAATATTAACGCAGCACAGACGGCACGCAATATTAACGATATGTATGAAACAATAATGAGCCACGTCACCGATCTTAGACGAAAGTCGATAACAGTGTATTGAGACTCTCCTTTGATTAATATTAATATTTAAGTTTCTAAAGTTTCAGCTTCCGTTGGTATGATCCCGATAAAATATCACAATACTTAACTTTTCTTTAGCTAGAACTTCATTTGTTAGCCGACCGGGTGCGTCACGTGCAGGTGAGTAAAACCAGTCACTTATATTCTAATAATAACCTTACATGTCTTGTGCACACGAGGGACTTTTGTCCGCGGTGGTCTAAAATCCCCGTACCATCAAAAAATATCTACCGAGGACCTACCGCGGACTCAATGCACATAGTCGGATCAATTGTCTGCGAAAAGTTTAGTGAAGAGTCACCATAGAATATATAAATCAGTAAACAATGCATATTTTTTTATGTAGAAAGAATACACGATGAAAGAATGACGAAACAGATATACAACGCAAAATCGGAAGGACGTAGGAGCCGAGGAAGACCAAGACTACCATGACCTACCGTGACCAAATTGGTCGTGTTTTATCAGAAGGTGATGTCATGAGTCCTAGAAATCGGCGGACGTGCATGAAAATCATTATGAATGTTAAAGAAGCGAGTGAAGTGTGTAAGGACCGCGTCTTACGGCGCTCGGTTCTATCTGCCTACCCCGTAAGGGATTTGGCGTGAAGTTATAGATTGTTGTTTAATAATTTGATGCGCCCTGGCTATTTATGTCGAGATCTCCGCGTACTTTTGTATGACCCGGACTGTCAATGTTTTCAGTCAATTGTAGGGAGTCAAGCAAATGCCCGCGGCACGAAGAGAGAGCAGCATGTGCCGTGCGCATCTCCCGTGATTCGGCTCATATGACCGTGAGGTCGGCGGAGCTATGGGCGGTGGTGGGTTGTCAATGTTTTCAGATGTTCGGGGAACTTTTTGTACACGGTACTTTCAGTCCCTCCTGTATCATGCTATTCAGTTCTAAGTGATCTATTTTAATAAAGGAAATAACCTATATGTGTAATATAGCAGATATACAATGCAAAAGTAGAAGCATGTAGGAGCCGAGGAAGGCCAAGACTTACCTACCATGATCAAATTGGTGGTGTTCTATCAGAAGGTGATGTCAGGAGCCCTAGAAACCGGCGAGTGTGCATGAAAAGAGCAATGAATGTTAAAGAATCGAGTGAGGTATGTAAGGATCGAGTCCCGTGGCGCTCGGTTCTCTCTGCTTACCCCGTAAAGGAATTGGCGTGAAGTTATAGATAGATAGATAGAAATAACCTATAGAGGATCGATGGGACTGATTTACTCAATTATTAGTAACTCAATTCACTGCTACGGGTCGGAGGGCAAAGTAGAATGCTCAGCTCATACTGGTTAGTTCACGGATCAATATCGCAGTACTTATCGACATATTGGTTAAAATATCTCATTGGTCAGTAGGCTCCGCTATTGAGGGTCGGCAATGCACTAGTGACACCCCTGGTGTTGCAAATGTCTAAAGGCTACGATAACTTGTTTTGACGAGCTCTGTGGTTCAGTCGTGAATGACGTGAATGACGAATGACTTTGACGCCAACGCTCGTGGGTTCGATTCCCACACAAGGCGCACATTTGTGTGCATGAACATGTCTGTTTGTCTTGGTCTGGATATTTTAAGAGAGGTAGAATGCATCAAAGCAGCCCGTCTGGGGAAGTACCTCCACCTCACAGAAAACCGCAGCCAAATAATAACTCCCAGGAACACAACAACCCTCTATGTTGTGTTCCTGCGTGTGAATGAGGTCACCAGTAAGCTCCCAAGGAGTTGCTGTGTAAGCAGCAGAGAAGGCATCGCGCGAGTGATATTTATTTATATATCAAGGGTGAATAGACTACGGTACCCGATATACATTAGGTGGGCCGTATGCTTGCATGCATCGCAACGTAGTATAAAAAAAACTACTTACCATCAGATAGACCGCACGCTTGACTGCCACCTTAGTGGTATAAAAAAAGGCTCAAATTACTCAGATATTTAGGCGATAAAACACAACTTTTTGTGAGCGCGGTATGTTTTCATGCGCAGTTTTATTGGTTTGTTATTTTGATGGACAAAAAATACCCTGAGGAGAATAATCTACGCAGGCCTTTACTTGTATCGTCGAGATACCTTGTAACAGGGGCAAATTATAGATACAATTTTTTCGGAAAGGTATAAGGCCGTGTACACACTACAACGTATATGCATCTGCAATTATTTAATTTACTACTTTTCAGTACGAGATCAATTATTGAGCACAGCAGCATTACTGTTCGCAGTCCGCAGTTTAATATACGCCAAGTATAAACGCGGCCCTATACAAAGTAAATTCTATATTTACGCAACGACATGCGCAGTTGGTATTCGCTCTAATGGTGATAGATGGAGCATAAATGTCAGTAGAAGGACAGTAAATGAAACAACGTGTAATGTCAACGGGATGACGAATGTCTCAATTTCCAACTGTTTGTCTATGATAAAAAACTATAGAGCATTTATATTGAAAACCCATACATCGGACTTCTTCCCGCGCTTTTGACGACAAACATTGTTGTTTTACTTGAAATTTTCACAATTCAGTATAAAATTCGTTTTGTGTGACAATTTCGATAGTATTTTGTAACATAAGTGCTAGTGGAATTATACAGTAATGAAAATACTCAAATATAACACGTTTATGCACTTTTTGGAAGACGTGAATAAGTTCATCAAGAAAACCTCGTAAAATCACTACCGTTTTACGGGTGGTATTTAAACTGGGTTGATTGGGTCTAGATACCCTTTCTAAGTATTTTTCAGCACAGTTCCTGAAGCTGGAATATAGAATTAAGATTTTCAAATGGTTCTAAAACTGAAGACTTTGACACAGGCATAAACTATTGCCTATTTTATTAACTATTTAATAATAAACCCATACATCTGATAGTATTGGAATTGAATTGGGGATAAAATGTACCTTGTCATTTATTAATAAAATACCTGGGCAACCGAGCTCTATGCGTTATTTTTTTGCAACAAAAATTCATACTGATAAACGAAAACAGTAAAATCTTATCTAAAACAAAAATATATTAATTTATATAAAAGAGTTGCTTGTATGAAGTAATTGGACAATCCTATTCGATCTATAATATTATCCAATTACTTTAAAAGAGCAATTCTTTGATATCGACTTCGATATTTCGAGATATATCTGATCGATACGAAAGAGCATATGAAGTCGAAACGGAAAGTTAGCAGGAATCGATACTGTTACAGCTGAGATGATCAAATTAGGTGGTACCTGCGAGCGTCGGTGTCAAAGTCGCGTCATTCACGACTGAGACACCGAGCTCGTCAAAACAAGTTACCGTTTTCTTTTACATTATTTTATTTTAATTCCTTTATATTTCCTCTCTCTTTCCTTTATATTGAATATCCTGTAATTTTTGAGGAAGGTTGGTCTATCAAATGCTAAAAGATTTTTTCAAAACCGACTGGTAGTATATTAATAGAGATGATTATCTTTTAAATACATACTTTTTAAATTAGTATATAGTTATATAATTAGAATATATTTTAATAATAGTTCATATTCAGGACTAAAAAATGTGTATCTACAAACTCATACTGAATATCTCCCTGGCGTCTTATTGAATACTCATACAACTCTCAGTACAATCATAAAAATAAGCCAAAATATAAGAAATAAACCAGAAATACAGTCCCTTCAATTCATTACACGCACCTCTCATTTGAGGAAATGTAGAAATAATGTAAAGCAGTGGGTAAAATTGGACATTTCATTTGAATTTCCTCCATTGAACTGTAGTTACCGAGGCCGGCCGACAGATGGCGCACAAAGTCGTAAGTTAAGTCTATTCGGTTAGGAACTTACTTTGCGGACGAAATTCGGCCCCTCCGAGTTTCATTTGGGCCCTTGTAATTCTGTATTATACTATAACGATTTCATCAGGCTAAAAGTTATGTGGAAATTATGGAATGGGCACAATGGTTTTCTGCTTTATGATTGAGAGTTCTAAGTTACTACTTGGCTTTAATAGCTTGTATGAAATTTCCATTACAATATTTTATCAGAAGTAAAAGCTACTAATCATTTGTTCTTTGTACTTAGTTTTAGGTATTATAGATATAATGAATCACCTAAACAGTTTCTAACGGAAGTATCGCGTGTTTTATTTATTTTGTTGAACCTGACGTTTCGAATGCTTTGCAGCATCCGTGGTCGCAGGAAGACTGCTGCTGCTGATGCTGCAAAGCATTCGAAACGTCAGGTCAGGTGAAAATTGTATAATTCAATGTGTACCAATCGCGAAAACCTAAGACAAATACTATTATACAAATATTTGCCTTGTGTAGGAATCGAACCCACGAGCGTTGGTGTCAAAGTCGCGTCATTCATGACTGAGTATTAGCAGCAGGGGTGCTAACATTGCCACCCCCGCTGCTAACCCTGCATTTAGTTATTGGTGACCTCACACTCTCGCACGAACATAACCGTCCAGGCTGGTTATTTGGCTACCGTTTTCTGTGTGGTTGATGTACTTTCCCAGTCAGACTAGCTTGTTGTGATCAAATTCTCTTAACCTCTTAGGGCCGGTGCGCCGGCGCGTGTTTTCCGTAGAGGCCGGTGCACTTGAAATTTGAGCGCGCCATTTGACACGACTCGATCTTATCTTATCTTATTTTTTACGACTTATTAGTTTAAAGTATAAAGTCTAAAAAAAAAACAACATATTTATGCCGTACCGGTATGACGACGGCGTTTACGGAGATATTTTTTTTACATGCAGGTATGTAGCCGGCCTCCAGAGGTAACACCCAGGACAGGCGAGACAAACGTGACGCGTTGTGTTGATGTACACCGATGTGTGTTTCTGTGGGATTTGAACCCCGAACCTAAGTGTTACCTAATGTAGCATCGTCAAAAGTCACTATCACCAGAGGGAGACTTTGTACAAAAGTCGTCTGCGTGGGTACCTCTGTCTCACCTCTTTCTAGCGCCAAAGAGCTATGTTTATATAGATGTATTTCGATTTGAAGGGTGAGATATGGCAGAGAAATTACTGGGTACTGGGATGAAACATCCTTAGGTCACAAGATTGGCAGCGCGCGAGTAACATCCCCGCGGTGTTGCGACCGTCAATAGACTGCGTTGGTCGCTTACCATATAATGCGGGCCGCCGTTCTTGTTTGCCAATCTAGTTGTATAAAAGAAACGATCGATACATTCTTGACAGTTTAATAAAGGTTAGTTGATACCTCGACTATAAAATTATAAGGAATGAACTCATCAATGATTTATCCACTCGTGGGACTCGTAACATTTTTTTTTGACGTGACAACACGTCAACATCGTGGGCGTTGATTATATCTAGATAACCGCGATAACAATAATTACATAAGTTTTATTTATAAATAAAATAACATAGCATAATAAGACTCGTATATTACCGCTAAGAAAACCCCATTTGCTGTGGTTCCCCAATTCGAGAACACGCCGCTCACAATTTCTAAGAGCATTAGGATTCCCGGTATCGAGATCTCCAGCGATGTTCAGTATCGAGGTCACCTGGAGGAGAAGGTTAAGCTGGCGTCCAAGAAACTCGGTGTGCTCAACAGAGCTAAACAGTACTTCAGCGCGGGGCAAAGGCTTATGTTATATAAGTCCCAAGTCAGACCGCATATGGAGTACTGTAGCCACCTTTGGGCGGGAGCACCTGGATACCAGCTAGAACCTTGTGACTCGATACAGAGACGAGCTGTGAGGATTATCGATGATCCTGGACTCACACACGGCATTGAGCCCTTGAGTTTGAGAAGAGATTTTGCTTCCCTTTGCGTGTTCTACCGGCTGTATAATGGGTTGTGTTCTGAGGAGTTGTTCAACATTATACCAACAGCCTCGTTTTACAATCGCACAGCTCGCCGGCGGCTGGGAGTTCATCCGCACACACTGGAACCGCAATGGTCGCGCACTGTGCGCTACACGAGAAGTTTTCTACCGAGAACTATTATGTTGTGGAATGAGCTCCCTGCCGAGATTTTCCCAAGGGACTACAGTATGGGGTTCTTCAAGAAAGGCGTGAAGAGGTTCTTACAGGGTCGGCAACACAAGAGTGACACCCCTGGTGTTGCAAATGCCCATAGGCTACGGTAACTGCTTACCATCAGGCAGGCCGTACGCTTGTTTGCCACCTTAGTGGTATAAAAAAAAAAACACTTTTTATACTAACGTCTAAGGCTATAAAACGCACGGCCTGCCTAGTGGTAAGCAGTTACCGTAGCCTATTGATATTTGTAACACCAGGAGTGTCACAAATGCGATGCCGACCATGCGAAAACCTTTTCACGCCTTTCTTGAAGAATCCCAAAAATAACCAGCATATAAGTGTTAAATAATATTAACCCGTTCAGACCCAGACGATCTGATCAGACCTCGCACGTTATGGCAACAAGTATATAACGGGTTTCGAGCGGGAGACACTCTTTAGATACTACTTGATTAGAAATCACTTGTTAATGTGACTTATACTTTGACTTAGACTATAAATATGGCACTTACCAAGCACAAGTTCGAGATACCATACGTCTTGTACACGTAACACTTGTGTATGATTTATGTTCGTGTTATTAGTATTTAGTCCATCTTATCTTTATCTTATAAGTGAAGACTTGTTATTGGCTCTCTGTTATTTATTAAGTTTTTTTTAATGTATATAATTTAATAAGCTGTTGGTTTTCCAAAGAATAAATAAATAAACACATATTATTCACATTCAAAAATTGCTGATATTATTTAGAGCAATCTTTCTTGAGTATGATGTGTGTGGAAGAGTTTACAGTCGTAACTCTTGTAGTTTGTTTTAAATGGAAAACTTCTTTGTCATGAAGTGTTAGTCTTGAGCAGAGTTTTTCAACGTGTGAGGCCGGATATAAGAAAAATGTACTCACAGAGTCCCATATCCGGCCTCAGCCTACACACTATTTCGTTCATTTTTGAAAAAACTAGTCCATTGAAATTATCGAGTAAGTGACGTAGTTATTGTACTGTGTAGTCTGTAGGCCATTTATCGATAATAACAATCTTGTGATATATATATAGTACGTCAAATATAATTATTCAAAACAACTCGATTCTAACCAAAACGGAAAATTTTCGAAAGTATAGGAGGCTACGCTTTCGAATACGCTTTCGAATGCAATAGTGACACACCCTTAACCCTTTGGTTAGACCAAAACGGGAAGTTTTCGAACGTATTAGACGCTACGGGTACATTTTTGTTTTTAGTACCGCGACGCGTCACGGGTTAAGGGTGTTTCACTATTACATTTCTGTGGAGACGTTTGACGACGCGGTCGACGGTTATATTATGTTGTTAGAGATAATAATATAACATGTTGTACAGATTATATATTTGTGATTTAAAAATATTAATTAGCAACCGCAGTGAGGGCCGCGATAAATTTTTCTGTGTTGAGAGGGCGGTATCATGAAAAAGGTTGAAAAACACTGGTCTAGAGTATTCATCATTTACAATTCTTCTCAGTAAGCTTTGCAGTGATTGTTGTACCAGGTCTCAGGGAGCTGTATTGAACAATGCCGGCACACTACTTGCACTTTGCTGACAAACTGAGAAGAAATAGATAATGAATTGTTTTAGTTATGTGTATTTACATTTTGGTAGACTTGGCCGCTCCAATTGTCGAGATTGGATCATAATCATTATTAACGTTAAAAAAAAAAAAATTATAAACACATACAAATTTGTAATTTTTTCTCTGCTTTTTCCAAAATTTTCTATTGTTTACAATAAAACTCGTCAATAACTAGTCAACAAAAAGAAAAGAAATTCGGTTGATATACCTTCAAAGAAAAGGTACTTACTCGTACTTAACTATTTTGTCTTCGCCTATTTATTTGTACATATACCTCAACGATGTTTCTGTACGTATGTCTGTCGCTGAACTTCTACGACTTGACCTATTTTCTTGAATTTTTTATGTGTATTTGAGTGAATCCCTGGATGGTTTAGATTTATAAATGAACCCGGTAGGTGCCGCTGCAATCGGGATATAGGATTTGTTTTATTTTCGGGCAGGATAACATTTGTTTGGTACAGTGGATTACATATAACTATTTATCTATCTATAACTTCACGCCAAATCCCTTACGTGTAGGCAGAGAGAAACGAGCGCCACATGAATCAATCCTTACAAACCTCACTCGCTTCTTTATTTAAATTAGAGCATATTGTATCTTAATAATTTTTTAAGATTTTTTTTTAGTTTTAATCTCTTTTTTTAATCTACCAGCATTTCCAAAATGACCATTGGCGAAGAAGAAATGCCAAAAGAAACTGTAAATATATATATGAGTGTACATATAGTGAAATCAAGTGGTATAATTAAAGATATGTTAATACATCTGCTGAATCATTTGCAAACATCTCTGTCAGTTAAATATTCATCGATTCTGTAATAACTCTTCGTAGACAGAGTACCTATTTTTGATGTACCTTTTGAACATATTGTCAGGCAAGGACAGAACTGTTTCAGGTAATTTATTATAGAATCGAATACAATTTACAATAAAAGATCTACTAGTCTTAGCAAGCCGTTTTCCTTCTTAGCGTTATCCCGTTTCCTAATCCGCGGAGTCCGCTACCTAAGGCCAATGATTTGGCGAAGACACTGATTTTTACACGGAGCGACTACTGTCAGACCTCCACAACCCAGAGGGAAAACCAGCCATGCAATTCTCTAAGCGACTCGTAATGGCTGTGTGCGTCGCTGTGATCACAGATGTCACAGCTTTGACATCGTCTACTGTGATCACGGCTAAATTATTTGGTATTCTATAAGGCTGTAAGCGTACGCGAGGCTATTTGCCTTGTAGAATTCCAATTCCAAACGCAGCATTGCGGCGCTAGTGTCGCACAACCATGCAAAGCGACACCAAAGAATTGCAATTTTGTGTTCAAGGCTGTAACAATTAATTGTCTGCTGTTCGGAATCCGGCGTCACTAAGGACCTGACGAAAAACAGCGTTGGTACACGGTCACCCGTGTACTCCAACATTATGCTGAGAAGGCTCCTTGTTGGCAGCCATTACAATACACATATTATTGTATATTTTCAGTAATTTTTCTTTGTTTCTTTTTTATTGTATGTGTGTTATCAATGGTTATGCCAATAAATATATCTTTCCTTTCCTTTCCTTAACAGCCGATGTTTCCGAGGATGTAAGGACGTTTGCTCTTACAGAATTGCATGGCTGACCATTCTTTGGTAAGGTCACACGTCTTTCGAAACATATTTATTTGGACGTGCGGGTTTCCTCACGATGTTTTCCTTCACCGCCGAGCTAATGGTTATTACAAATTACAAATATGTACATAACTCCGAAAACAGGTATTTAGCGCTACATGCCGGGATTTGAACCGAAGACCTGGTGGGCACAAGGCCGGTTCTTTATGCTCTGAGCTATCAGTGCTCATAATGTCATATGTCAAAACTAAGTAAAGGTTACAAATCCACGTTATGTACTACTGATAATTTTATCCATCCATATCATATTGATATTTATATATTTACATATTTTATAAATCTCACCGATTGATGGAAGTCGGTATCTTTTTCTACTACGTTGGGAGGCATATAAGCATACGACCCACCTGATGTTCCGTAGCCTATTAACGCTCGCAATATATTAATTATCACTCGCGCGATGCCTCCTCTGCTGCTTACACAGCAACTCTTTGGGAGCTTACTGGTGACCTCACTCACATGCAGGAACACAACAACCTCTCGGTAGTTGTTATTTGGCTGCGGTTTTCTGTGAGGTGGAGGTACTTCCTCAGACGGGCTTCTTCGATACCTCTCTTATAACATCCAGACCAAGACAAACAGACATGTTCATGGACACAAATGTTTGCCTTGTGTAGGAATCGAACTCACGAGCGTTGGTGTCAGAGTCGCGTCATTCACGACTGAGCCACCGAGCTCGTCATCTGGAATGAGTAGTTGATGAAACAGTAAGAATACAACCCGAAGTGAATTACGAGTATCTTTTGCCACTACTCATTTATCCACTATGCTTCGCATAATTAAAGTGGCGCGCAGGCATTCGAGTGAAATTTCAATTATCCAAAGCTTTTGTTCTGAACCACTTTCAGGCATTGTCGTCACATTCACGCCTCCACTCGTAATACTTTCATCTATCTGCGGGAATTTAATTAATTTTCCCGTGTCATCTTTTTTTACTTTATGAATAAATAATAATTATCAACACGCTTTAATTAGGTAGTTATGCAATTATTATGCAACGTCGGGTGGTATACAAGAATACGGTCGGTTATATGATTATGAATTATGAACTAATACGTACATAGATATCTTTACGCCGGTCTCCTATTGAGATAGATAGAGACTA
The DNA here is from genome assembly GCA_947507595.1 of Pyralis farinalis. Classification (NCBI taxonomy): domain Eukaryota; kingdom Metazoa; phylum Arthropoda; class Insecta; order Lepidoptera; family Pyralidae; genus Pyralis; species Pyralis farinalis. The sequence goes on from OX382274.1 coordinate 8,263,525, forward strand.
TGATAGTCATAAACTGCACGGTAGGGAAAAAAATTGTGACGATTCCAAACAAATGTAGCTATTTTTACGGAATAAAAAGATTTTGACTTTGACTTTGACTTTGATATGCACCGATTTAAACATATCTCTTTCGCTTTTTCCACACTCTTAAACCTCTTCATGCATGTTCTTTGGTTTTAGGTGCTTTTAGTTTCGTCCTTTTTCAACACATCACCAATTTGATCTTTATTTGTGCGTCTAGGGCGGTCCCTGCCGATATTTCTATTCACTCTTATCCGATATAGTTCTTTCGTGACTCTTTTGTCATTTATTCTTTCTAAATGGCCAAACCACGTCAGCATACCCTTTTAAATTTTTGTCACTACGTCATGTTTCATTCCACATACTCTGTCAACCATTCTAAATCCACACATACTCCTCAGCGCTCTCATTTCTACAGCGTAAATCCTACTTTCATGCTTCTTCTGCCGTACCTATGATTCACCATGCCTTACATCAATGTTGGCGTTAATATACTTGAGATTGAAAGGCGAGCTTTGCTCGACATATTTTCACTTGTTACCACCGAGTATGCACCATTTACGGTTTCCTGCATTCTCTCTTTTTTCAATATCACCCTCACATTTTCCGTCTCTCAAAAACATAGAACCTATAAACAAATTCATTCTCTTTTCCCACTTTTTTTTATCTCCGATTATAATATTACGAGTATTATAATGTAGGATATATTAGTAGAACATAAGATATATTAGTAGAAGAATATATTACATTTTGTAACATTTTCGTTGTGCAAGAAAAACGCAATTAATAAGCTATAAAAAAGTACATTTTTCTATATTATACTTTCTGATGTTACTCATTTGTATGAATACAATAATCTTTCAACGCTTACAGTCTTCTGTAAGGAAGGAAGTAAAGATTTCTTTTTATATTCAACGTCGGGAGGCATGCAAGCATACGGCCCACCTGACTTAAAGAGGCAAAATTCGCGTTTTTAAATTTATGTGTAAATTTTCTTAATTATCACTTGCTCGGCGGTGAAGGAAAACATCGTGGCTCGCATATGCAAGAAATTATTTCATTTCAAAGTCGTGTCTCCTTAGCAAATAATGGTCTAGATTTCCCTCTGGGTTGTAGAGGTTTGACGGCAGTCGCGCCATGTAAAAATCAGTATCTTCGCCATATCCTTGGGTTAAGCGGGCTCCATCCTAATGGATTAGGAAACAGGATAACCCAAAGACGAAGAAGAATGTTCATGACACACTACTCGTATATTTCCTTTGTATGTATTGGAAACCTCAATCGATAACAATAAACGACACGGACGTCGCTATACAAAATATGGGAATTCCGGAAAGTACTTGAATTCCGTAAGGATCACTTAACATTGTCTTCGTAGCTCTTGTGTAGCAGAAATCACAAGTAAATGTAAACTTGAATGTAATAATTTCTGCTTGAATAAAGCTTTTCTTCTGAAATAAAATACGAAACGAAATCAATACCGGTTTAGACAAAAGTTAATGATATACTTCCAAGCTAATGGCTTTCGGAGCGTATAATTAAGTTTGTGCAGAATTATTGATAATTATTGAAACTCTGTGCTAGTCAGAAACATCATTATACTTTCAGGTTTATACAAGTCTGATTTAAAAGCCAAAACTAACTTAATCCTGACCCAAACCAAAGTATGGTATCAAGGATATATAGAGAAATCATTGCGGTGACATTCACCGGTCAACTATCGAAGGTTTTCCTTGGCCGACACTTTTTACTTAAAATGGACACAAAAACTAAAGTAGGTACTTTTTTATAATTTGAGTTGTATAAGGCCACGCACACGAGGGACAGTCCGCGGCGTACTTTTGTACCTCTCAAAATAGAACACTATTAAGCTGCACCACATAACACTCACGAGGGACATTTGTCCGCGGGGGACAAGTCCTGCGGTGTACCTCGGACATTGACGGACTGGACCATACTAAAGTACGCGGGAGTCCACGAAATTAATACATTGCACGAGTCGCGGCATATCAACGCACACGGCGGACATTACGGTGAGGGCTCGCTAGTGCCGTGCGGATCACCTGCGATCGATTTAAAATTTTGATTGACGAAATTGAAAAAAATAACACCTTTATACCTTTAAACACTTTATACGGCAACAAAAGAGTAGCATAACCGAATTTTGAAAAAAAAAAAATATGGAATGAGGTATGCCCAGAAGTTTATTTTTATTATTCCCCTTCTGTTTGGAATTCAATGTCGAGCACGGACAAAGATAAATATAGTAAATTGATAATCAATATTTATAATCAAATATCACGGCTTAAAATAACGGTAACGTATTGTCAATTTTAAATAGAGCAAGAGACAACGTAATCTCAGAATATTCACTTCCATAGCGTGTGCGCTTTACTAGAAGTTCGGCGAACCAATGTACCATAACCATACACCGTATGCGTTGAGTCTGCGACAAGTCCGTGGGGGACATTTCGTCTGTACCTCGCGGACTTTTGTCCGCCGTAGACAAAAGTCCGTCGTCTGCGTTGGCCTTTATACATAATAAATAATCTGGTGGGATATTTGTAATCACCATCTTCATAGCTATCAAGACCTGTCTGTTTGTGGTATTGAGGGAGCATGTGTATCATGTCAGTATTACTCTTACTTGGATTTACGCGTGCCAGAACAGATTAAGTAGAGAATATGAGAAATGTCATATTACAGTATTCTTACGTGGAGTTAGTGTTTGACGAATACTTTAAAGTTCAGCATATCGACTGCCTTATTTCTTCGTTTATTGACTAAGTGGGATTATCTATCTGCTAATATATTAATTGCCCTAGCCTAAGCTTATATGCTTATTTAGTTCTGAACCCTAAGGAGAGACTTGTCGTTCTGAGTATGTTCCACTGACTGTACAACGAACTAAGCTCAGATGAATTTTTTGATATAACGTCGATTGCCTCCTTTTAGAATAACTTATGTGACCGAGAATTCATCCTCGTGCATTAGAAAACATTATAAGCGTGCGATTCTAAATACGTAGTTTTCTTCACATGTGATTGCAATTAACTTAATTTGTGAAATCCATTGTCCTTCGAGGTTCTACCTGACGACTTTTTGCAAGCATTCGTAGGCTAACTTATACAAAATTAAACTCATAGATATATTTATCATCGCACAGGTCATATGCTTGATTGTCACTTAGAGCTTTAAAAAATATTATCCCTCAGAAGATGAATGTTTGATGAGGACAAGCTATTAAAGGAACGATTGAACGAAGGGACGCTGATACTAAATATAAGGGGTATGGTAAGGGTGGTGCTTGACCTCTATAAGTTAAGTTAAACGTATAACGTACCCTTGTTTATACTCAGGTTATAGTTTTCCTGACGACTATGTATAAGCTAGGACTATGAAAGAAAATTAACAATTTGTATGTTGGGAATTTTGTCACTATATTTGTTCTGTAATCCTGCTTTGACACCAATGCTTATGGGCTCGATTCCAACATAGGAGAAACAAGATGAACAAGTCTGTTTGTCTTGGTATGAGTGTTTTTAAGGTAAAGAGGTAGAGCGCATAACAAACAATAACAACTTCTTGGAGGGTTGTTGTGTTCCTGTAAAGTGAGGTCACCATTAAACTCCTAAGGAGTTGCTGTATTAGCATGAGAGGTGGCATCGCGTGAATAATACTTAATGTGTTAATGGAGATGTATTAAATTTGGGACAGTTAAAGTTTATATGAAGAAGTGCAGAAAGCTATTTTTTTTTTCAATAATGCTTGCAAAATACATTATATTAATATAAAAAAAAGCGTTACAAACAATACTGTGTGTTTGACACACAAACGCATGTATACCCAAATATAACCCTACTCTTTCGTCTATGGTTAAAGTCTGTGGTCAAACTGAGAAGAGATTATTGTGATTGGTCTATAACATTATTTGTCTGTAGTGTTACTGAATGTCAAAAATACTTTTGTTTATGGTTAAAGTCTGTGGTCAAACTGAGAAGAAGTTAACCTTATTGGTTTTTGTTTATTGAATACTGAATGTCAAAAATAATCATAATTGTTATAATGTCATAGTCATAGTTTCCTAATAGATATTTGTGGTTTATATCTATATATATCAATATGTGAAGGAAAAGCTTTGTACACCTATTTAAGCTTATTGCGCTCACGACAGAGTATGATGATATTTGGCATTATTCAAACACGAGTACATATAGAGAAGAACTGCAGAAATATAAAAATTATGCATAATATGTGATATATTAAATTCAACAAAATCTTCAGAGTGAAATACGAAATGTTGATAATTGAAATCTGTCAATGTCAAAGCTGATGTCAAATACATATTAGACTGTGATCAAACAGTTACTCTGATATTTTAGATTATCGCTAAAGAATCTTTAAATAGTATTGTTGAAATAAAACATGCATTGCTTACTTTGTACATACATTGTATATTTTGTGAATATATAAAGTACATATTGTATACTCACTCTAGTTTCAGTTGCGAGCTCGGTTCTCGAAGTTGTTGAGGAGTATGTCTACCTAGGACAGTCAGTCCAGCTAGGTAGATCCAACTTCGAGAAAGAGGTCTCTCGTCGAATCCAACTCGAATGGGCAGCGTTTGGGAAATTGCGAAAGATTTTGTCGTCCAACATACCTCAATGTCTCAAGACGAAAATCTTCGACCAGTGTGTGTTGCCAGTGATGACTTACGGCACAGAAACGTAGTCCCTCACTATAGGCCTCATACGAAAGCTCAAGGTTGCCCAGCGTGCGATGGAGAGAGCCATGCTTGGAGTTTCTCTGCGAGATATGCTCAGAAATGACAGAACTGGAGTTACCGACGTGGCTCTAATGATAAGCAAGCTGAAGTGGCGGTGGGCAGGCCACATAGCTCGGAGAACCGATGGCCGTTGGGGCAGAAAGGTTCTCGAATGGCGACCACGAACCGGAAAACGCATCGTAGGATGGCCCCTCAAAAGTCCTCACACGATGGACAGACGATCTTGTAAAGATCGCCGGGAGCCATTGGATGCAAGCAGCACAAGGCCGATTGCTGTGGAAGTTTAAGGGGGAAACATATGTTCAGCAGTGGACGTCTTTCGGCTGATATGATGATGAATGAGAATGTGAAATGCAATGTGAATTAACTTACTTTGGCTTAAAGTTAGCATTTTATAATATACGTTACAGCAATAAAAAACACGCAAGAAAATATCAAACAACGCGTTATTTTTTTTAATAGGGTTTAGCCAAGTTATATCATATTTTTCCTAAGACGTATTTGTAGATTTTTACGTAATTGAATTAAATAAAAAAAATATATGTGCAATGATAATAGCGTTACATTCTTTGAGAATAGAACCTTGATAACGTTCAAACTAAAAAAAAGAGAAATTATCGTCGAAATTCGCCCAAGAAGCGATCTCTAGTAATGCTAAATAAGCTTGACAGTTGTCTAATTTGCTCACTTAGGCATTTATTATGCATTTAACAATTATTAACATATAGATTACATAATAAAACGAACACAAGCAATATAAATTACAATTAATACACAATTAAATTCGATATAATTAAAATGTCGGGAGCCCTAGAAACCGGCGAGCGTGCATGAAAAGAGCAATGAATGTTAAAGAAGCGAGTGAGGTATATAAGGATCGAGTCACGTGAAGCTCGGTTCTCTCTGCCTACCCCGTAAGGGATTTGGCATGAAGTTATAGATAGATAATTAAAATTAAATTGATGACTTCATTCTAACCATTTTATTGCCGTTTTGCTGAACTCATGCAATGCGCAATGGAAAATGTTCAACGCTGAGTACTGGTGAGTGACGGCGTTTAGTAAACTTAACGCCAATGAAAACAAGATCTGTTCTTACGAATATGAAATATGTCACGATGACGTATTCTAACGTAATTGTCATTGTCTCTCCGGATGTAGTTGGCAGAGCTGCGATAGCCAGCGGAGCCACATTACCCGCAAAATTGCCGTTTGGGGTAGACTGATGTCATCCAGCTAGCGTTTAGATGGTAATAGTGAGAAACTCCAAAATCGACACACTAATAGCTAACATATTGTAGTTTTGTATCCTTTAATTTGAAATTTAAATGTTCGTTGGTGAGGAAGAACGGTCCAAAATCGTTCCAATTAGAAAAAAAAACATATGGGAAAACGTATGGCCGGCCACTCTGCAGTGCAGAGTCTGCACTGCACTCCCATCAACAGAAAAAGTAACAGCACTCGTCGCTAGATGTCGTACAGGGTTCCATATATTTAAAAAAAATTAAAAATAGAATATTTAAATATTTTTTAAATTTAAAAAATATCAGCTCTGCCTACACAGCTTGCTGTTATTTACTAGTATAAAAAATGGTATACGAAAAGCAACGGTAATTAATACTATTTTACAGTACATTAACCGTTAACAAGCAATTCATCCATTCTCGTAGATGTTGTAGCCGAAATAGTCTGTACTATGCGATTCAAGACAGTTTATCTTCGGCGAGACATCAATTTGTGAAATTAACTTCCTGGCGTTTCGCAGGAGACTGCAACATGGAGTTCTCTGTAAAGGAGATGAAGTCGTTTTTACGGTGTCAGCGACGTCAGTTGCGGTACATAATATGAATAGGGAAGTTTAATGATAAAATTATTTCTATAACTTCACGCCAAATCCCTTGCGGGGTAGGCAGAGAGAACCGAGCGCCACGTGACTCGATCCTTACATATCTCACTCGCTTCTTTAACATTCATTGCTCTTCTCATGCACGCTCGCCGGTTTCTAGGGCTCCTGACATCACCTTCTGATAGAACACGACCAATTTGGTCATGGTAGGTAAGTCTTGGCCTTCCCCGGCTCCTACATCCTTCCACTTTTGCATTGTATATCTGCTTCGTCATTCTTTCTACATGACCGAACCATCGGAGCATGCCTCTTCTTATTTTAACACCGACGCTCTCTTTCAGACCAACTCTATTTCTAACATCATCATTGCGAATACGGTCTACAAGCCTTAAAATTATTTACTACATAAAAACCAGTTACAAACTAACGCCCGACTATGGAAATATAGAAAACAAGCTTGTGAATAATTTAGAGTTCTGCTGCTAACTTCTAATGCTACAGATGGTGTGCAGTTTCAAGTGTATTAAATTCTAGCTAACTGTCGATTAGGTAGATATCGATTCCATATCGATATTGACATTTTGCAGCGGAACGCTAGCTACTGCGTTAGCAACAAGTTTTTTTAGTTACATATGTTTTGTTACGTGAAAGAAGTACAACTTCTTACGTTCTTAAGTACATGCACCACACAGGCACTTTTTATTAATATATATTTTCCAGAAAATAGGATAACAGGAAAGAGAGCATGAAGAAAATCCTGTAAAAAATTCGAAGAACAACGGATAAATTGAGAATACGGTAACTGCTCATATATGTAAAACTCTCAAAAGCCTTAATGACATATTACATGTCACAGGTGTATTGTCATTATTTGATGTAAATGTTGATCAAATCATAATCGACAGAAAAACAAAAGATATTTGTTCTTTTACTTTTTCTGGTAAGAAAGTGCGCACGTTATTACCACAATAGCAGTTTAAAAAAGTCCTCCCTAAAGAAGAAGGTTTTTTTTATTGTTTGAGATCATTGTATACAGTATTACCATACTCCCTCTCCAATCTCTTACCCTTACTCATCCCACTACAATGATACAGGTCTTCCTTACTACCGAAAGGCTTTAGAGCGTACTCCGCAATAGTCTTGTAGGCGAGAGCAGTGATAGCCCAGTGGATAAGGAACCGGGCTATCGACCACTTGTTCCCCGGTTAGAATCCTAGCGGGGCATGTACCACTAACTTCGTATTTTCGCGATTATGTACTTATTTATCACTTGCTCGGCGGTGAAGGAAATCATCGTGAGGAAACCCACTCGTCCAAGAAATTATGCTTTGAATGACATGTCGCCTAACCTATGAAAGATCTGGTTTTCCCTCTAAGTTGTAGAGGTCAATGCCGCTCTGTGTAAAATTTGTGTCTTCGCTAAATCCTTAAGCTTAGGTAGCAGACCCCGCCAATCCAAAGGAGATGGGATAACGCGAAGAAAAGAAGAGGGCTTGTAGACCAATGTTTCCAGATCGCGTAAAGGCGAATGAATGAAATGTTTAGCTAAACGACTATATCATTTATCAACTACAGCCGGGACCGACAGCTTGACATGGCCTTCTTACGTAATACGTGATATCACGAGTTTCTCCATACCATACATTGATAGTTTGGGTTACACGTCACTCACTCGCGTGTTTCATGAACTTACTGTTGCTAAAAGGAATGGGCTCTGAGAAAACGTTGAATACAAAACATACATATCACATATCATTACTAAATTATGTAATAACTAGCAGAAGCCCGCGGCTTCGCACGCATGAGATTTGGGCTTTCAGTAGCCTTTATTTCTCTGTAGACATGAAATTATTTCTGTTTAAAAAAAAAACAAAGTTCAAAGTTCACAAAACTACGACAGATGCAACCATAGAGCGATTCAATTTTCGTACAGCGCCATCTATTGATCTTTACAGGAGGCAATGTATATGTATTTTATTTATATTACATAAAAAATACGTAGTTAATTTATGTTACAATAAATACGTATTCTATGAAAATAATAAAAATAAAATTGCAAAGTCCCCCGAAGGGGAAGATATTTCCCCCTAATTTTAACAGTTCATCATTTTTTACGCAGGAACCCCTAAATATTTACGGGATAAAAAGTACCCTATATTCTGCTCTGTACAGTTCTCTACCTACCAGTGAAAGTCCCGTTGAAATCGGTTCAGCCATTTCGAAGATTAGCCCGGACAAACAGACAGACAGACAGACAAAAAGTTAAAAATGCGTATTTAGGCTTTGGTAACGTGAAAATAATAATATGAGCTTAAGATAAAGGATTTATTTTGAAATCACAGACAGACACTTCAATTTTAAATTTATGTATAGATTTAGGCTTCCCACGGGATATGAAACGGGATAGATGCAAGGCGAGTTGAGGGATAGAGCTTGATCGTATATCATTGACCTGTTGCTTAATACTCGTACTTGTCGTGTGAATTAAAAGTAGTTGTTGACTGTAATTATTATGGTAAAATATTGTTTAAAGAATCTGTATATAACTTCAAGACAAATCCCTTACGGGGTAGGCAGAGAGAACCGAGCGCCACGTGACTCGATCCTTACATATCTCACTCGCTTCTTCAACATTCATTACTCTTCTCATGCACGCTCGCCGGTTTCTAGGGCTCCTGACATCACCTTCTGATAGAACACGACCAATTTGGTCATGGTAGGTAAGTCTTGGCCTTCCCCGGCTCCTACAACCTTCCACTTTTGCATTGTATATCTGCTTCGTCATTCTTTCATCTTGCATTCTTTCTACATGCCCGATCCAACGGATGCTCCGTTGGATCGGGCATCTCTTCTTATTTTAACACCGACTCTCTCTTTCAGACCAACTCTGTTTCTAACATCATCATTGCGAATACGGTCTACCTTACGCCACAAATTTAATTTATTTAAAGAATACTAGTTATATATCCGCTTTAAAAATAAATAATTAAATTAAAATAAAACAAATAAATATTTGTTCCCGTTTTTATAGATAATGCTACGGAACCCTTCGTGCACGAGTCCGACTCGCACTTGGCCAATTTTTTATACCACTAAGGTGAAAATCAAGCGTACGGCGTGGTATGCAGTTACCATAGACGAGCTCGGTGGCGCAGTGGTGAAACGCGTTGTTACACTGCTTTGACACCAATGCTCGTGAGTTCGATTCCCACACAATACAAACATTTGTGTGCATGAACATGCCTGTTTGTCTTGGTCTGGGTATTTTGTATGTATAATAAGTATGTATTTACAAAAAAAAATATTATTAATAAATATTTACGTATGTTTATCAGTGGTCTAGTACCCATAACACTAGCTTCGCTTACTTTGGGGTTAGATGGCGCTGTGTAATTTGTCCGACAATATTTATTTATTTATTTATTATAGCCTATGGACACTTCCAACACCAGGGTTGTCACTCAAGCGTTGCCAAATCTGTAAAAACCTCTTCACGCCTTTCTTGAAGAACCCAATGATATCTCTTGGGAAAACTTCGGCTGAGAGTTCATTCTGCGACTTAGTGAGAGTAAAGAGAGAGAGAGAGGAGAGAGAATTTCGCAGGCACCGCACAGTACACAACCATTGCGGTTTCAGTGTGTGGGGGTGAACTCCCCGCCGTCGCGGCGTCGGCGAGCTGTGTGGTTGTAAAAAGAAGCAGTCGACATCATTCACCATTTTGTGATATTTTCTTTTGAGAATGGTGAAATTTGCTCTATGTTTTTCATAGATAAATCGAAAAGGGTATAGTGTTGGATATGTGAACAATGGGTAACCAATAGGGTTGTATGTGAGAGTAAATGCTCAGTTTAAAGTCCGCAATAACCAAGCTTCGAGAAGTATGTTTCTTGGCTAATACGACTTAGAAAAGTGAGTCAAATGTACTTTTTCAATATTTTTTTTATTACATCGGGAACTATAATATAAAATAAAGCATACAGCGCACCCGATGTAAAAGTAACTACCATAGTCTGTAAGCGGCTGCAAAAGTGTAACCCACGAATTGCCACTTCTGCTGCTAGCACAACAACTTCTTAGGAGCTCACTGGCGAACTAACTCGCACGCAGGAACACAACAACCCTCCAGGGAGTTGTTATTTGGCTCTTGTTTTCTGTAAGTTGGAGGTACTGCTCCAGACGGCTGCTTTGATTCATCCTATCTCTCTCATACTCATACCAAGACTAACATACATGTTCATGCACACAAATGTTTGTCCTGGGTAGGAATCCACGAGTGTTGGTGTCAAAGAAGCGTTATTAACCACCGAGCCACCGCGTTCGTCGAACTTTACTTTATCAATGTTCATCATCATCATCATAATCATTTCAGCCGATGGTGTCAATGGTCACTAGAAAGAGACCAGCGGCAATTGGATATTATACATAAAACACAAATTAATACATTATATATATATTAAGTATGTCATACCCACCTATCGGCAGAACATTATTTAAATAAGGGTAATTAATAATTTTAATTTTAATAGATTCAGGCGTTATTTTGCGAAAGTCAAACTTACATGCAATTTGATCCAACCTGCTTTGTTTTTTTTTGTGGCGGAAGCACACAAAGCAGGTTGGATCAAATTGAATTTTAATTTTGTTAAGCATTGAAATATATAACCGCAAAACGTAATAATTCGTTATTCTGTTTTATTTAAAACACAATACATTCAATTTCAATATTTCGAAACAGCAATTTTGACGAGGTCGGTGGCGCAACGGCTTACAACGCGACTTTGCCATCGACGCTCATGAGTTCGATTCCCACACAAGGCAAACATTTGTGTGCATGAACACGTCTATTCGTCTTGGTCCGGGTGTTTTTAAGAGAATTTGGGCGTATCAAAGCAGTGCGTCAGGGGAAGTATTTTCTACACAAAGAAAACCATAGACAAATAACAACCACATTAAAATTCAATGTCTCAAATTGAAAAGTAGAATAACTCGGGAGAAAGAACTCAATTGAAGGATGAAGACGCTTACTTCTATCTCTGGGTTAGAAATGTACTTTTGATTTGTATTATATAACGTACGAACGGCGTGTACAGCATATGTTACAGCACTGAGCAGTGAAGACTTGAACCGGCTGAATTCATTTAATATACTGCCTTCTTGAATTCTGCTGGAATCATTAATATTGGATGAAAGATTCAAAATCTTCTATACAGATAAATAAAATTGGAGTGTCTGTTTGTAATATTAAAATAACCGTCTGTCTGTAATATTTATCTTATTTTATACCTTAGTTATTATCTGTTTGTAATATTTACTACATGCATATGGATGCATATAGGGTACATTTACGGTACATATTTTTGTCTGTCTGTTTGTTTCGGCTAATCTTGAAACGGCTAGGCCGATTTTGATGGGACTTTCATTGGCAGATAGCTGATGTAATAAGGGGTAACTTAGGCTACTTGTATTTAAGAAATTTTATTTATTTTTATTATTATAAATAAATAAATATAAATAGCGCACGAAGTACATAATATATATCTATTATTATTTTGCTGTTCGCTATTTTACTCTGCTTATTTAGGTATTATAATCAAATAAAATAAATAAAATTATAACTGAACCATAACTTTTTTGTTAGTATTGTCTTAGGTTTTCGCGATTGTTACACATTGAATTAAACAATTTTTAATGGAAGTATCGCGTATTTTATTTATTTTGTTGAACCTGACGTTTCGAACGCTTTGCAGCGTCCGTGGTCGCAGGAAGACTAAGGTGGTATTTGTCTTACATTAGTTATTCAATTATTACATCTACCGACATGGATGGATTAATTATATATGTTCCGATTCACACAAAAATCGCTCACAGTGTCCGAACATTTTTTAGATCTTTGGGTTTGGGACTTGATTATTTTTAGGACTGGATCCCAAGCAGGTGGTACTTGCCAACCATCTTCTCTATTGAAATTGGGGTGTTTTCTTATTTCAATAGCCTCGCGCAACATTCTCGGCATGTAGCGATTCTCCTTGGCGAAACTTTTTTGTTATTCCGCGCGGACGAAGTTGCGGGCACAGCTAGTGTAATATAAATAAATACCGAATAAAAGTACTTTATTAATGTAATTCATAAAACTATGCTGGATTAGACTCTTCAGCGTTATGTTAGTCGTTAGTTATATTGACATACCGGCTAAGTAAGTAAGTTTTTAGGGTGTGATCGCTTACAATGCGTACGGGAGGCGTACAAGAATATGACCCAATTGATGTAGAGTGGCTACTGTAGAGTAAGAACGCTTGCAACACAGTTGTTCAAGGGTTGCTACTACTGCTGTTAATACAGCGATTCCTTAGGAGTTTACGGGCAACTCACGCGCAGGGACATAGAGTAAGTATTTTACATACCTAAATCATCTTCTTAATATACTACGCTTAAAAACACGAATACTGTTCTGCATATATATATATATATATATATATATATATATATATATATAATAATTTATCTTTTACCGTTATTATAACTCAAAATATTATTTTTCTTATACAACATCTTATACGTTTCTTATACAAATACACGGTAACCTATGAACCCCGCCAGCGTTGCAGTCTCTGCTGCTAACACAGCTATTCCTTAGGAGCCTACTAGTAAACTCATTCACACGCAGAAACACATCAACCCTTCTGACAGTTGTTATTTGTCTATGATTTTCTTTAAGGTGACGGTACTTCCCCTGAAGGGCTGTTTTGATGCGCCCTACTTCTTTTATGTATTATGTATTATTGGTATTGAAATACTCTTTATTTCTTTTTGTTATTAAATATTCTGATTTCAATGCCTGTGTGGGCAAGTACCATTAAATTTGTGTTTTCGTATTTATGAAGATATTACTGATTATCAGTTGCTTGGCGGTAATGGAAAATATTATAAGCAAACCCTAACTTAAAAGAATTTAGGTGTATCTCCAAACAAGTGTGCCTTAATTTAAGAAATAGTCTATTTTTTTCTTTGTGTTGTGGAGATGTAACGACAGTCGCACCATGGCAATATTTTCGCCTATTTATCTGTAAACTTAGATAGCAGACCCCGCCAAAAAGAAAAAAAATATTTGTTATTAAATATAATAATATAACGGGGACGAGCCTACTAGTGGAGTGGGTAACAATGCTACGTTAACGTCAACGCTCGAGGGTTTGATTCTCATTCAAGACTTTTGCGTACATGAACATGACTTGGTTTGTGTTTTTAAGACAGGTAGGGCTCACCAAAGCTCCCAGCTCCTAAGGAGTTGTTTTGTTAATAGTAGCGGTGACGATCGCTTGCAAGTATTGCAAGCGGTCGTAGTCCTCTGTAATGACTTTACATTAGGTGGGTTGTATGCTTTACGGCGTTGTGTGTAAAAGAAATATTATTTTTAATTTCGGTCAATAATGAGTAACCGAGTATACAAATCGACAATTTAAAGCGGACATAACTATCGATTGTCTCATCAATTTTGAATAGTTTTAGTAATAATCAATTGATGTTGATTTATATCAAAAGGTAGACACGTTATACACCTGCATTATTGTATTTTAAAATGATGCATGTAGTATTATATCTACGTACAGTCATTTATTATGACACTTTGCTCTAACAAAGAGACAAATGATAGGACATACCTGTCGTTAGAAGTAGAATATATATCTTAAGACATTTATGCTTTGTGGCGAAATACGTATAGACGCGACGCGAGAGCGTGGCCAAATGAAAGCGAGTTGGGCAACTACCTTACTTTCGTATTGCCATTCTAGAGCGTGTACGATGTATCTATAACTATAAAAATATCTTAGATATCCTCGCTATTATGCTGGGAGAATACTTACAAATAATTACTTTATTACTTACACTTTTACGATCGCAAGAAGATCCAATGAACGAGTGAAATAATTCATCCTCTTCTTTGTTTCAGATCGGCAACTTGAAACACTTCTTTCTGTTATCACATCCGCACATCAGCAAGCGATCGCCTAACGCTAGTGTCGATTATGAAATTAGACTGAAAAATGATCCACAGGTGAGCCAGTTTAATCATAAACCTTAAAAAACAAACTAACAAACCACATAATCGCACATAAAGGCACATTGTACTCACCAAACGTATTGTTTTAACCTCTAAATTTCTCACTAATACGTGTAGCTACGGTTCAATGTCAATCTTTTGACCAATAAGCAGAAATGACAACATTTTTGAACCGTAAATCAGCCAATTAGAGCTGCGCGTACTTCACCCCCCGACCCGCAGCGATGAGTTGAGTTTCAAAGCAAAATGATTCTATCGGTTTTCCATTTAAACAAATAATCTAAATGTGAGTGTGTATTTTTACTTGTACACGTATATATATATATATATGTGAATCATTTATTCCACTATAACTTCGAAAGGCTTTAACCGATCAGATGTATGAGGCGTCGTTAGAATCCTTACGTCCACCAGTGGTGGTGGTGGTGGACTGAAGAAAATAAATATTCCAATCCTATTGAGTGGTATTTCAAAATAAAAGGTTTTGAAACTTACTTTTTAATAATTGACTGTGAACTGTGAAGGCATTTTTGAAATAATAGCTAGCGTGTTTTTATTTTTTTAATAAATCCTAATTGTGTCCGCTTTTACAGTCAAAATGGTGCACGTCTGAGATTATTTTCCGCAGAGAGTTATTCGGTCTAGTTTTTATAGAGTATAAAAACAATACTACTGTACTACTACTACTATTACTACTGTACTAGTGATTCCACATACAGCAAATGGCTGATAACAAGCAAACAACATAGTAATTACAGATATTTAAAAAATCGGCCAAGTACGAGTCGGACTCGCACACGAAGGGTTCCGTACCATTATCGATAAAAACGGCAAAAAAATCACGTTTGTTGTATGGGAGCCCCCCTTAAATATTTGTTTTATTTTCATTTAATTATTTATTCTTAAAGTGAATATATAACTAAATATTCTGTGAATATTTCAAGCGTCTACCTGTTGCCGTTATCAATATCGAGCAAAAATGAGGAAAAAAGTCAGGTTTGTTGTATGGGAGCCCCCTTAACTATTTATTTTATTCTATGTTTTAGTATTTGTTGTTATAGCGGCAATAGAAATAGATCATCAGTGAAAAATTAAACTGTCTAACTATCACGGTTCATGAGATACAGCCTGGTGACAGACGGACGGACGGACGGACGGACAGCGGAGCCTCAGTAATAGGGTTCCGTTTTACCCTTTGGGTACGGAACCCTAAAAATGGTAGACAGGAAAGTACCAAAGAACATCAGAGGACATCTTATACAATTTGGGATATTTTGCCTAAAAGGCCAATTGCCAAAAACGTCCACCGATTAAATTTATAGACATTAAGGTATTATTTTACTAACCAATATATATTTTTTGGGTATTTATAGACGTCATAATAGGATGAGTCTTATTATAAGACGTCGTTTCAATAACTGACATAACACTTTTTAAGTTCGTCTAATTGATGTTAATTCGCCTTCAAACTTACATATTAGGATACTTAAACTATCTTTACGAGAAATCGACTGATACTTTAATGATATATGTAGTCATTTATATCACAATGAAGAATGAAGAAATACTTATTACATATTACACGAGTTCGGTGGCGCAGTCGTGAATGACGCGACTTTGACATAAACGCTCGTGGGTTCGATTCCCACACAGACAAACATTTGTGTGTTATATGGACATGTCTATTTGTCATGGATGTTTTAAAAGAGGTAGGGTGCATCAAAGCAGCTCGTCTGGGGAAGTACCACCAAAACCGCAGCCATATGGGGCTGTTGTGTTATTGCGTGAGAGTGAGGTCACCAGTAAGCTGTAAGCTCCTAAGCAGTTGCTGTATTAATAGCAGAGGAGGCATATCCCGAGCGATGCTTAATGTATTACAAGCGTTGATAGACTACGGTAATCACTTCACATCCGGTGGGCCGTATGCTTGATGTATATGATAACATAGTATCAAATTAAGTATAACTCAGTGAGTTCACTTTCGCAGTTGAATAAAACATATAAAATCTGCATGTTTCCTTCGATATTTACAACCTCATTTTTTATTAGTTTCTCTAATAGTATAATATCTCTAATAATATAATATAACAGTATATATATCTTAGGATTCCCTAGAACTGACGTATTGTTCTTCCTAGCGTTATCACGTTTCTAATCTTACTTAGGATTGGCGAGGCCCACTGCCTAACCCTAAGTATACTGATTTTGATATAGAACGACGGCCGTCAGACCTCTACAACCCAGAGGGATAACTACACTTTTCTTAGATAAAGTTACACGTCTTTTGAAATTTTATATCTTAGATGTGCGTGTTCACAATGTTTTTCTTCACTGCCGAGCAACTGATAATTACAACCAGGACAATAAGCTAGCTTTTCATCCACTTGGTTATCAGTACGCTCATACTGAACAAACAAGAACTGATATTTTATCAAGTTATGTTACTGCTATAATAGCTAAAGTAATATTTATTACACGTAATAAAGCCTAAATATTATAAAAGTTTATTATATGTAAAGATATTAAGTAAGCAACGTTAAGCTACTTTACGATTGTCTTAAAAATATACTTTATAGGTGTCATAAAAAGAAAATGGTCGTCGCTTTATTTATTTATGCGTTGTTTACCCATTAATTTCTGAAAGAGAATAAACATTTTCACCAGGGATATTGTAAAATTACAATCATGCTTTTCGCTTTAGAAATTCTGTAATGATTAGTTTTCTTCTTATCTCTTTGAGATCATTGTTACTAATGTATTTCATATGATAGACGTTCTCACTGAATGCATTTATGTGTACTGCATTGTATAAATTTTCACTAAAAAGCATATATATGGAGATAGAGAAATTTGATATAATGCAGTACGCTCGTCGTGGCCGACTCTACGGGATATCCATGGAACAATATCAACTAGTATTGCAAATGTGTATTATATATGAAATCTGGAGTGTTTATTACAGGTGTTCTTTACAGAAGAGGAACGGAAACTCACGATGTCAATCATAAATGATCATTATTTCCAGGAGGAATTGACTCAACGCTCACCGGATATATAAAAAAGTCGAGGAAACACTGGCGTAATTGACTCGGCAGTAACGAGAGATATGATGGGATTTCGCAGAAGTTCCTTGTTCAACTGTGTTCTTGGGTATAACAATTGACTCCAGACTACAATGGGGCCCACAAATTGAAAAATTATCAGGAAAACTAAGTTCTGCAGCCTATGCAGTGAAAACTATTAGACGGCTCACTGATATTGATACGGCTAGAATAGTTTATTTCAGCTACTTTCATAGTATTATGTCATATGGAATTCTTCTCTGGGGTAACTCTGCGGACATTAACACCATCTTTTTATTGCAAATGAGAGCCATAAGAGCTATCTACAAACTTGGTCCCCGGGAGAGCCTTAGAGAAAAATTCAAAGAAATAAATATTTTAACAGTCGCATCGCAATATATCTATGAAAATCTTTTGTATGTCCATAAAAACATAGACTCATTTTGTAAAAAGAGTGATACTCATAGCATAAATACTAGATATAAGCATAATCTTGTCTTACATGCAAGCCGTCTCCACAAAATAAGTAATTCTTTTATGGGGCAATGTATACGGTTCTATAACAAACTTCCCAGCAATATAAGAGAATTGTCAATTAACAAATTTAAAACTACTATTAAAGCCAAATTGTGTAGCAGGGCATATTATAAAGTATCTGACTATATTAATGATAAAAATGCCTGGGAGTGCGTCGATCCAATTATAATGTAATTAATAAAATATGTAAATTTGTTTGGATACCAAAAAAGGGATGCCTGAGTTTTTTGGCAGTATTTTTATCAGTGCTCACCTAGTCATAAACTGCACGGTAGGGAAAAAAATTGTGACGATTCCAAACAAATGTAGCCATTTTTACGGAATAAAAAGATTTTGACTTTGAATTTGACAACTCATTATGGCATTTTATAATTCGACCCCTGGAGCGTGTAGTAGTGACGATTCCTCTCTTATTGCCAGACTTATGCGTGCCCTCTTGGATTTCTAATCCAACTGACTGAAACACATTGTAGAATACGTACGTAAGGCCAGGATTGTCACTCTGACGGACTCGGTCCGTGATTGGTGTCATTCGCCTGTGATTGTTATTTGTTTATTCTTCTTTGCTTTTGGGTTGTATTACGAAAGTCAAATTTGGGAAGAATATAATGTAATGGTATTTAAAGAAAAGAGACCAGAACCAATGTAAGGATTACGGTTGATGATGAAATGTTGGAACAAGTCGATGAGATTGTATATCTTGGATGCGCTTTCAGCAGGGATGGAAGGTACACCACTGATGTCGAGTGAGTGCTGGGAATAAGTGTGAATGGAGCGTTGGGAAAACTTCTTGGTAGTAAAAACTTGAACCAGAAGGCACAGCTCGCTATACACAATGTAGTGCTGGTCCCAACGCTAACTTATGGAAGCGAGAGCTAGGTATGGCAGAGAGAGCTTGAAAGTAAAATAGACGCGGTCAAAATTCGAGCGTTCCGCAAAATTTGTGGCGTAACGCTTGTAGACCGTATTCGCAATGAGTGTTAGAAACAGAGTTGATCTGAAGAGAGCGTCAGTATTAAAATATAAAGTGGCATGCGCCGTTGGTTCGGACATGTAGAAAGAATAGTAAAAAATTAAGAAGCAGATATACAACGCAAAAGTGGATACAGGAGTCGAGGAAAGGCAAGATTACCTAGCAAATTGGTCGTGTTCTAATAGAAGGTGATGTCAGGAGCCTTTGAAATGGGCGAGCGTGCATGAGAAGAGCAATGAATGTTAAAGAAGCGAGTGAGACGTGTAAGGATCGAGTCACGTGGCGCTCGGTTCTCTCTGCCTGCCCTGGAAGGGATTTGGCGTGAAGTTATAGATAGATAGAGATAGTTTTATAAAAATATGTCACTCAAAATATTTTTTATCAAAAGACTACCGGCCTGATATGAAGCAACAACTATACCATTCAGGTGCTTAGAACACGATAGTTAGTAATTTTCTTTCAAATACTTAAATTGTGGAATTAATTCCCCTGCAGAGATTTTCCCATTTTTACATTTATAAAGATTATTTTTTAAAAAAAAGCTCGTCTTGCTAATTGTTCAGAAGTTATTAACGTCAATGGTAGAGAATCGTGAGTGTGACAGAAGATGCATGAAACTAGGGTCAAAGCTGTTGAAATGAGAGCACTGAGGAGTATGTGTGGAGTTATAAGGGTAGAGACTTTTACAAGGTCGGCAAAGCGAGAGTAATGCCTATACAAATGTCCATAGGCTACGATAACTGTTTAGTCATATAAAAATATATTCTTATTAAATTGAATCGATTCTTGGAACACTGATTGACTTCTTTAAATGGAAATTTATTTATATTTCATCCTAACGGTCTGCGCTTTGACGGCACTCCATTCCTCAACGTCGGCATTGACATCGTTGATTGAAATTGACAGGTTATTTTGCACGCTTTTTCAGTTATTATAAGTCTCCATTCTCTATGATACTTGAAATGCAAGTTTCTATTCTCTGTGACTCACAATCGTCGACTTAGATGAAACAACTTTCGTTTATTTATAATCCCCCTTTTCCATTTAAACTTTATGTACAATCCTTGTACCGACTACGTGACTGGGTCGCTACAGAATTTATATATTATAACTTCCCGCTAAGTTCCTTGCAAGGTAGGCAGAGAGAATGGAACGCTCCGTGACTCTGTTCTTACACACCTCACATGCATCTTTTCCATTCACAATCAACTCTTTCAATGCATGCTCGCCGATTCCTAGGGCTACTGACATCGCCTTCTGATAACACACGATGTATTTTGTCATGGTAGATGAGTTGCCATCTTCGGGACATATAACTTTATAATTTTGAGTTTCATATCTGTTTCTTTCCATCTTTTTTTTACATGTCTGAACCAACAGAGCATGCGTCTTCTTATCTTAATAGCGACACTCGCTTTCTTACTCTTTCTTACAGAGATTTCACCGAGAAATATGACTATTGATAATTCGTAAGACAATAATTACTAGTAAGTCGATAGGCTACGTACAGAGAAAAAAGAGACAAGTATTCATATATAACAACTGCGCCAACTATCAGAACGACTTTAACAAAATTATGTGATTTTAACGCCTGTGCCGAACTCGCGTTTCTTTAGCAAAAGCTTTAGCAAAAACTTTCCGCGCGCGCTTATTTCGTAATATATCACGTACTCTGCTCTGCAAATAGCTACATAATAGTTAATAGCACATTCTTACTATGCATTCCTTTATATAAAAAAGCCGTCAAGTGCGAGTCGGACTCGCGCTGTGAGGGTTCCGTAAAAAAATATTTTCGCAAATTATTGTCGCAAAAATAGTATATTTTACTGTAGTAACTACAAATTTTTGGTTTTCAGATTTTTTTATTTACTTGTGCTACGTAATATTACTTCTTACCAAATTTCGCGATTCTAGGTCAACGGGAAATGCCCTATACGATTTGATTCCCTTGCGAGTGACAAAATATGCGCATAAACGAGGCATAATCATTTGATTGCGTTGACTTAGAAGTTTAAATTTTTCATTGCTTAAAGGAATTATACACTTGAGTATTTGATATTAATTTCATCTTGATTGCTCCACGCGTTCCTGAGAAAAACGGTCTTGACAAACAGACAGACAGCCGAACAACAAAGTGATCCTATAAGGGTTCCGTTTTTCCTTCTATTGTACGGAACCCTAAAAAACATAGAAGTTCGTTGAGCCCATTTCCACCAGTGCTAAGTTATGAAAATAAGGATGCTTATTGAAGGGTACCAATCATACAATCCTTGGCTAAGCACATAAATCCATGGCGAAGCACATCTTTAGTGGAAAAGCAGGTTTAAAAGTTTTCATTTAAATAAAATACACAGAACACAGCGGAGTGCGCGCAGCATGGTACCACCCACCTGCCACGACCTGACTTGTACGGTACGCTTCCATTCCATGTATATAACTACACTTCGTATTAGTCAGTACATCGTGACCTCACTTGTATAACGTCATGTCGAATGACTTGTTGTAATTTCATTAAACTCACTGTCGCAACACAATATAGGGTAACGACCTACTATTAATTGATTCTACCGATGTAATAACGATTACCGAGTTTGAAACTAATTTCTTTTCACACCTTTAATCAATCAATCAATCAATATATTTGCGTAAAATGTAGGTATTGACAATTATGTTCATAATGATTAGAGGTCCGGACATGTAGAAAGAATGCTGGATGAAAGAATGACGAAGCAGATACACAGTGCAAAAGTGGAAGGATGTAGGAGCCGAGGAAGGCCAAGACCTACCATAGTGAAATTGGTCGTGTTCTATCTGAAGGTGATGTCAGGAGCCCTAGAAACCGGCGAGCGTGCATGAAAAGAGCAAAGAATGTTAAAGAAGCGAGTGAGATATGTAAGGATCGAGTCACGTGGCACTCGGTTCTCTCTGCCTACCCCGTAAGGGCATTGGAATAGATAGATGATTAGAGGTCCCATATACATTTTGCTTGATACGAAGCATGAAAATTACAAAATGAAAACATTTCAATTTACAATATCAAATAAATTTTAAAATATCTCATAAAAATCGTTAACTTTAAAGCACAACATTAATGAATCTCATAGTTTGTCATCTATAAATTCTGTAATACTATAGTAACATTTGTCAATATATATTTTTTTTAATAATGTCTATTTTTAAGTTCTGTTATAAATAAATAATAATAAATATTGTCGGACAAATTACACAGCGCCATCTAGCCCCAAAGTAAGCGAAGCTTGTGTTATGGGTACTACACAACTGATAAACATACGTAAATACATTTTTTTTTTGTAAATACATACTTATTATACATAGAAAATACCCAGAGCAAGACAAACAGACATGTTCATGCACACAAATGTTTACCTTGTGTGGGAATCGAACCCACGAGCGTTGGTGTCAAAGTCGCGTCATTCACGACTGAGCCACCGAGCTCGTGTTATATAATCTGGTAATTGGTTGTAAAGCACGGGCGCCATACAGATAACATTTTCCCGCATTAATGCAGTATTATACCCACCAACTTCAAGAGTGTTTTTGTATTTTTTTTATGGATGCAGTTTTGACAACTAAATGTTGATTACTTTTTACAAATATACAAATTTCTGATATATATATCAGACAGCAGACGGCGAACATTAGACCATACCTTAGAATTATATTCTGCACAGTGGCATGATATGCTATTAAAACTGTTTCTCGGTTAACTTTTTTGTGAGGTTATATAAAACATAGGCTGATTTACTTAAATTCATACATACTTCTGATTGTGATTTCCAATTAGGTTGACTGTCAATTTGCAGTCCAAAGAATTTTGTTACTTTTACTTCTATCAACTCATAACCGTTATAATTGATGTTAAAGTTCTGAATATTAAGTCAATTAGGGTAAATTAATTATTAAATTGTTCATTTCAAGCCAGTTAATAATATTTTTAAGCATTATTTTTATCATTTTCATAATTATTTAAATTTCCACATTTAATTACAGCAGTGCTGTCGTCTGCAAATAAAACCATCTTGTATCGGGTATGTCTCGGCAAGTCTTTGATGTAGATAAGAAACAACAATGGACTATCTGATGATATCTCTAATGATTCTCTGACTTGTGATAGGTATTCGTGTTTATACTTTGTTTTTAAATTGAGTCTATTTAATTGAACATATTGTGTGCGACCACTGATATAAGATTTTAAAAGATTTAAATTGCCTTCGTCGTAATCACAATACTAAGTTAGCCTTTATCCATGCCCTAGACTACTTATGTACTGAATTACATTGCATTTCGTTCAATGATTTAAGTATGAAATTGTACAAATAATAATATGCAGACATACAGATGCGCCGTTATAATATTAGGTCGCGAAAAGTTGTTGTATATTTTATATACACGCGCGGTCTTATGCATGGAGACATTCTTGTGAAGTTTTGCACTAGGTTTCACAGAAGAAAACTAGATGGCGCTATTTATAAACTAAAAGTAACAAATTCACTGCAACGTGTTTTTTAATTGTCATGATTTATGTTATTTGCGTTTTTGATGTTCGTTCACAAAGCTAATTCTCAAGACAATAACAATTTTAAGAGCGGGCCGTAGCTAACACAAATAATATTTTTTTAAAGATATATTTCCAATGTAAGAAATTAAAATCAATAGTAGGTATAATAAGATTTTGTTATTACAAAGTGGTGAATAAATATATCCCACTTACACTAATTTTTATCATACAATAAAATTACTTAATTACACTAATAAATATGATTACATATAATAAATTATAGCTATCCCGGTCCCTGCTAATAACCTGTATAACCGCCATTTTGGTCGTTAACAGGGAAAACATTTCGCACAGTCGGCAATAGGATGTCACCTTCATCACGTCTATATAATTTACACTATAACTCGACTGGGTACTAAAGTTAGTTCTCCTGGGCTTACGGCACTCATCCATCCCCACAGGTTCACTGTTATACGACTAGACTAACAGTTAGGCACAACGTCATCACTGTTATAACGCGTATTATCCTCGCCCGTGTTGGCTAGATTTAAAACTGTTTTCAACACTGAAGATGACGCTGCTCCAGTTGAAATTTCTGTACTCCAAAGCGTGTCCAATCGTGCTCTATGATGGATTTCGGTTAGCAATGGCTTAATAGCATGTCGCCGACGATGCAGACCTTTGGAGTGCACGGCGCACCGTTCGCAAAGATGTGTCAAACAATCCTGCGTAATATCTGGTTAGGATGAAGCCAATTTCCTCATAACCTTGCACCATAAGTGCTGGTCTAACTCAATGTGGGTTCTTCTGCCAGATCTGCTGCGGTGTTCCAACGAACCCTCTTCTTAAAACTGTCTTACCCATAAAATAACAGTCTTTACCTGTAAAAGAAATATATTTATTATTTATGTGTTTCAATGGTCATGGGTAATAAAGGAAATAACGAACAGTAAATTAAAACATGACTTACGTTTAAACCAGTTTCTCTAGAAAATTCAGAATAATTTAGACCTTGATTATGTAAAGCTATAGGGGCCTCGCAACCATATCAATATTAGAACGCGATCTCATACTTATTAAAAATAAATCACTCAAAGAAAGTAATGAACGTTATAAATTGAACAAACAGATGTAATTTTTATACAATCAATATTAAACTACACTCATCGCTGCATAATAGTCGCTTATAATCTCAACAAAACCATTTATAACGACATAAATAGTAGGGTAATTTCAACGTAATGCGAAATGACCCAGTGGTCTAATAGTATTCAAACGAACGATAAATTTTATGCTACCGAGTTTAAATGCTAGCTGTCGCGTGTCTCCGCATAATATGGTTTTTAATTGTTTTAAGAGAATTTGTGATGAATTGAAATAAAATAGTGACTAGCAAATAACTTTAATGAAGGCATAAATTTATTTATTTTGTTATCTCCAACGAACACTAGCGTAGTCTACGATCAAACTAAACTAATAAACCAATTATAGATACAACTGTATTTGTACAGATGGCGTTAAAACCCTACGCAAATGATTTTGTTATGGGAATATCCATGTATTTTTGAACGCGCGTGTACAAATATCAAGACAATTTTTATTATAGTATATTTACATTTGATAATGCCGTCGAGATGCGAGCATTGCGCAAAATTTGAGGCACAACGCTTGCTGACGGCGTTCGCAAAGATGATTTATAATAGAGTGATGTTCTTTAAGGGATGTCCCATTGGTTAGGACACGTAGAAAGAATGCAGGATGAAATAATGAAGAAACATATACGATGCGAACGTGGATGGATGTAGGAGCCGAGGAAGACAAAGACTCACCAATCATAACCAAATTGGTAGTGTTTTATCAGAAAGTGATGTCAGGAACCTTAGGAATCGGGGAGCGTGCATAAAGAGAGCTACGAATGTTAAAGAAGCGAGTGAGGTGTGTAAGGTCCGCCTCTTATGGCGCTCGGTTCTCTCTGCCTAATCCGTAAGTACCTGGCGCGAAGATAAACAAAATTTATTTAGACGCGTAAGGGCCTGTCCGCACAGCGATATTTCACCGCGAGATTTTTTGTTCACAATTCTGTAACACATTGAACCTTATGGAAGTAGCCGCACCGGCGGTAAAAAATTCGCGCGATAAAAAAATCTGTAGTTTTGTGCAGATTGGACGCGATGCGGTGAGGATTTATTTCCGCGCGAATGTTTTGTGCAGTATGAAGTAGGTATGGCTATGGCCGCACAGCGAAATAAAATTCGCGCGTTTCGCTCAGTCGTGCAATAGCGCTATTGACAGAATTTATCGAGTCTCGAGAGTTGTAGTAAATTATCGAATGATTTTTTTGTTATTCTGTAATATCCGAAACAGTTTTTACTGTATTTCCGCAGCTATTAATGTTTTATGTAGAAAAATCCTTTCATGGGTCTCAATGCTGTAAATGGGTGAATCCAATGTTCATGGCATCTTTTGATACGTCGGTTACGCCGCCGTAGTATTAGATAAATTAAAATTTTAGTTCTGTTGTCCATTTTACCCGTGCGTCTCAGTCGGGGCCTGTATTAAACTGACAAAAATCGTGCCAAATTTTATTCGCTGTGCGTACTAGGTGTAATTCCGATCGCTAATATAATACGCGAGAATAAAAACACGCTATCTACACGCATCTACAATCTTGGTCCCCGGGAGAGCCTTAAAGAAAAATTCAAAGAAATAAATATTTTAACAGTCGCATCGCAATATATATATGAAAATCTTTTGTATGTCCATAAAAACATAGACTCATTTTGTAAAAAGAGTGATACTCATAATATAAATACTAGATATAAGCATAATCTTGTGTTACATGCAAGCCGTCTCCACAAAATAAGTAATTCTTTTATGGGGCAATGTATACGGTTCTATAACAAACTTCCCAGCAATATAAGAGAATTGTCAATAAACAAATTTAAAACTACTATTAAAGCCAAATTGTGTAGCAGGGCATATTATAAAGTATCTGACTATATTAATGATAAAAATGCCTGGGATTGAGTCGATCCAATTGTAATGTAATTAATAAATTATGTAAATTTGTTTGGATATCAAAAGAGGGATGCCTGAGTTTTTTGGCAGTATTTTTATCAGTGCTCACCTAGTCATGAACTGCACGGTAGGGAAAAAAATTGTGACGATTCCAAACAAATGTAGCCATTTTTACGGAATAAAAAGATTTTGACTTTGACTTTGACTTGACACGCGGTGAAATATCGCTGTGCGGACAGGCCCTTATGCGAGTTTTGGTGGAAAAAAATTCGCGTCCACGACATGCTAGTATTAATAGTATATCTGTAGTAATGGATATAACTTTTGAGCCGATTTGAGCTCGATGGCGTCATTGTGCGTGTCATTCTAACCAAACATGCAGGTTAAGCAACGTCGACCGCAGCCTGTCTATGGATGGGTTTATCTATCTCGAGTTTCTCATTGCGTCGGAGGGCACGTTAAGCCGTCGGTCCCGGCTGTTGTCGTTAAGCTAAGTCAGTCGCCCTCGGGCGGCTTGAAAACACTAAAACACTGGCCTCCGCCAAACCGCATTTGAGCAGCGTGGTGGAGTATGCCCTAAACCCCTTCGGTTGAAGGGTGACCCGTATCCCTGCAGTGTGATGAGTAAGGATTGACGTGTGTATGTATATGGATATGAATTTTAAGTTTTCACTTCTATTGTCAGTCCCCAGACTGCCTAATTTTTATAACAAATATCTCAGATAAGGCAAAAGAAGACCTCCAAAATAAAATGTCGCCGTAGAGGGCTTTAATGTCATTAATTAAATATACAAAATGTGTCTAGACTTTGAATAATGTAGAGGCTAAACCAGAGTGATTAATCATCAATATAATCTTAATTCATAAAATGAAAACAAAAGGAGCAACTCTGGAATGCAATACTACATTGGTTATTAATAGCTTTTTGAATAACGTACACCTTATATTTAGACTTTATCTATTATTATTTTTTTGTTTTATTTTTATTTTACAGCGCTTAACATAAATATTATACACAATTGTATAACTGTAGCATACAATCAGTTTAAAAATATTAGACACTCGTAAATTTTAACGAGCAGATAGATAGCTAAGAGTAAACTCATTTTGATTATAGCTGAAAGTTGACGAGCTTGGTGGCTCAGTCGTGAATGACGCGATTTTGACACCAACGCTCGTGGGTTCGATTCCCACACAGGGCAAACATTTGTGTGCATGAACATGTTTGTTTGTGTTGGTCTGGATATTTTAAGAGAGGTGCGGCACATCAAAGCGGCCCGCTTGGGGAAGTACCTCCACCTCATAGAAAACCGCAGCCAAATAATAACTCCCTAGAGGGTTGTTGTGTTCCTGCGTGTGAGTGAGGTTATCAGTAAGCTTCTAAGGAGTTGCTGTGTTAGCAGCAGAGGACGCATCGCGCGAGTAAAACTGAATGTATTACAAGCGTACGGCTACGGTAACTGCTTTACTGCAGGTGGTCCGTATGTTTGTATGCCGACGTAGTATTTTTTTTTTCAAATTAATTTAGGTTTGATTGTATGTTAATATGTGCCATGATGTGTGAGTGTGTGTTGTGTAAGTACCTATGTGTGTTGCTGAGTGTGTATGGTGTATCTGTGTAAAGTTTGTTAAGCTTAATTTGTTACACCATATCTTTCATTCGTAACGTTCTTACCTAATCCATGAATTGAATAATGGTATCAGTGTGCTGAATTTTATTAAATTAGAAATAAATTGATAATTAACAAAAGCTGGATATTTATAATGCTGAACATTTTGTTTCTACTTAGCAAAATACCTGTAGTTTTCAGTGCCCATCATTATCAGGAACACCGTTCCTATATGAAGTCTATATGTTTGTCTGTGTGGGAAGTCTGTCGCTTTTTTTCGAATATTCAGATTTTGACTTGAGATTCGGATTCAGCATAAAAAAGTAGAATAGGAACGTATGAAAAACCAACCTCCTATCTCTTAAGGAACATGGTCAAAATGGTCGACAAATAAAAAAAAACATTTCGAAAAGTAAATTAAAAAGTAGAATAGGAATATCTTAAAAATCAATATCATATTTCTTAAGAGACATGGTCAAAATGGCCAACATTGTTTTAAAAAAATAAATAAATTGTTATATAATTGACGAGCCAGGTGTTCCTCTGGCAATGCAAGCTTGCGCATTCTCAACTGGTTTTTTTTTGTAATGTTTTTTTTCATCTGAATAATATTCTAGCTAGCATATTTAAGAAATAATAAGGAAATACCTGCACTATTGTTCTATATTCATCTAAAAGTTGTTTTCCTATACACAACCTTGGTTACATACAAGCTATTTTTTATAAACGAACAAACACACAATTAAAATATTTCAATAAAATATGCAACTTTACATAAAAACACTATTAACGCGCGTATGTATACACGTATACTTGGTTATTACTTACAGGAACTTAATGTTCATAATGCAAGTTTTATTTTACGTAAAGTTACTTACTTACTAACGCCGCGTCATAACGAAGTTTTATCACGGCTACAAAAGCTGGAAAGACTCAGTTGTTTATGTTTCTAAGAATGCATCTCTGGTTGTTGTTACTTGGGTGGTTTATGCGCCTTAGTTATAAGGATCTTGGTTGCCATTTCAACTATATTTTGAAACGAGTTACGACATAGGATAGAGTACTATATTCCATTTTTACATCATCATCAATCCATCAAAATGTTTATTTATATATAACAGTATCTATAATTCGAAAGCACCCGAGAAACCGTCTATAACTTACGCATTCAAGCGCAGCGTTTATAGACATTGTAAATTCGAAAATCTAATCCAAAGTACCCTTTGAATCCTGAAAACTACATGCAGGTATACTCTTTATCTGTCGGACAATATAATGCGAGTGGAATATATTAGAATACTTGCCATAAGACTTTATTGTACGTATGAATAGAATATTGTTCAGATACATTTAATTTAGTTATAAGATTTTTTATATAATATCGAGAGCATATAATCTGATGTAGAAATCGAACCCATGAGCTTTGGTGTCAAAGCAGCTTTACGGGCCCCTGCGCCACCAAGCTCGTCAAAGGACGAGCTGTTGGCCTCTCGCTGACCTAACAGATGCTTCAATTTTTGTTTATCCGTATACGTCAATAAATATAAATCTATGAATTACAGGTTTTACAAAAAAGGACATTTACGTATTTATTTATGCCCCTTTTATAGTTAGAACGCGGAACTCTACATTTTAAAATCAATTTTGAGGTGATTGTTGACTACCACGTCAGTCGCAGATGGTTTAAATTTATATCACAATTCCGCAATTTTCTTTTTGCAACGTCACAAGGTGTTCAAGCGTACAGTTCACATAAAGCGGTCACTGTAGTCTATGAACGGTTATACTACATTCAGTATCACTCAGGCGAAGCCATCTTTGCTGCTAATACAGCGACTCGTAAGAGTAGCTCAGTAATGATGTTCTCAGTCACACGCAGGAACTCAACAACACTCCAGAGAATTGGTATTTGGCGGTCTTGTGTGAGGTTAAGTTAGTTCCTAATGGGGAATAGACTGCTGTGACGCACCTTACTTCTCTTGGAACACCTAGACCAAGACAAGCAGACATGTTCATGCACACTGTCCTGTGTTGAATCAAACCCACGAGCGTCGGTGTCATAGTCACGAACTTATTGTTAACATCATAGTATACTAACAAATGAAGAAATTTTAGGTGAAACACGCTACAGAAAAACCCAATCTTTATTTTTTTATGAAATAATGTACTGTTAATAAAATTTATATGTACATATTTATGAAAGTCTCAGAAATGGCCACCTTTGGCTTTGATACAGGCCTTTAATCTGCCTGGCTACGAATCTATTGACTCACGCACTGTTTTTATGAAAAATTTAGCCACTGCTTACTCCAGAGATTTCTCAAGAGACACAATATCGGCGTGTCATTTCGAGCAGGTCATATCCTCTAAAACTGACCATATTTCGTAGTCTATGGGGTTCAGATCTGGGTTAGACGAGGGTCAGTCTTCTTTGTAAAGTCCGGAGCGTTGGTTTCAAGGCTTGGGTAGTTCGTGCCTTGTGCACCAGGTGCAAAGACCTGCTGGAAAGCCCACAGTACATTTTTAAAAAGTGTATTGCTAAGAGGTTTCACAACATGATCCATAACAGTGTCTAGATACACTTTGGCTGAAGTCTTCACTTCTTTTTACAGCCTTTGTACTTCTAACAGCACGCGGTCGCCCCGATCATTTATGGTCTTCAACAGAAGAAGTGTTGGTCAACCTCACTTGCTCGTATGCTCCTTGCTAACTCGCAAAGTACTGTGGTGTAAGAGAGGCAAGCTGCATCGAAGCAACCCGACTGGGGATATACCTTGATTTCGCAGAAATCTTACAGAAAAATAATTCACTGTAGGGTTTAAGAGGAGATTCAATAATAATAGCAAATAGCCATATGCTCAACGGACGCACTAAAAGAAGCTGCTAACCCTACTTTCACAGCAAGCGTTGAGCATATAGCTGCTTGCCGTACGTAGTATAAAAAACTTTATGGTATATGTACATCATTTACCTATTTCAAGAATGCCTGTTGTTATGGTTAAGATTAACATTTAATGCAATACCTATTTCAAAATTCTAACTTAATTCGTGAGATCTAGGGAATACCTTCTTTGGCTTATGTTTAACTATAAACAAGAAATGTTTTAATCATTAAGTTGATTAAAACATTTATAGCGGAACTTTAATCGAAGTAGGTCAAAATAATTACAAACAATATTGAATTTGAGATGAGGACAATTATCGCTATGAAAGATGGCAGGCTAAAGTTAATTAGAAGGAAAAGTACAGCAAATTAGAGGGTAGTATAAAGTTTCCATATCATATTTAATAGTAATGTGATTTACAATTTATTTTCTAATTTTGTAATTATACAGTTTCAGTTTTCGGAGAACTTATTGTAATTGCTTTAACTTTATTGCTTTAAATTTAGTGTTTGAAATTAATCATATGGAAACATTGAATGGATAGCTGATGGCATGGCAGTTTGTTGATGGTTCCATCGATAGGAACTCTTTGTTAATGTTCATGTTGGTATCCAGACAATGTAAATAAATAGTATGGATCATACATAAGTTACTACCACTGTTACTTTGAGTTTATTATGCTGTATAAAGCATACATACGTGTTGAATTAACTTGAATCTGAGTATAGGCTGTGTTAGAAATCATTGTATCGCAAAGTGCGTGAGGGGCACACTAATGTGCCGTAATTATTAATGCACACTAAAAGTGCAAGTTTTGTCGGATTGTTATTAAGATACCCAAATACAAAGGTGAGAGTTCTTAAGTGTAGACAATCGATGGAGGAATGAACTTTCCTGTGAGCGATTATTCCTAATTGTATTTGATTTTATACAACGTGAGTTGGGTAAACAAGCGTACGGCCCACCTGGTGTAAAGCGGTTACCGCGGCCTATGAACCCTGGCAATACATCAAGTATCACTCCACACCAAGGAGTTGCTGTGTAAGCAGCAGAGGAAGCATCGCGCGAGTGATAATGAATATATCGCAAGCGTTAATAGGCTACGGTACCCGCTTTACATCAGGTGGGCCGTATGCTTGTATGCCTCCTGACGTAGTATAAAAGAAAACAATCATCTCCCATTTTGGTCCTTCGAACCGGTAAAATTAATACATGACGCAGCAATACTTAGAATTAAAACAACACAAGGAGATGCATAAGAATTGCATGCAAGAAAATTAGTGTAACCTTACAGAGTCTACTGCAAGAAATCCATTACTAAATTACATTATGACATATGTTATGTATATGTCTAACATTAATACGCAACAAAAACTGTTGCAGAAATTTTATTAATCCTGAAAAGGTAGGGAAATTATTTTAATTATGGGTTTGACACATAATCCATTTTTTGTTTTTATTGTAACAACTCCGACATTATTGTTTGAAATAACTTCATGACTCTACCCAGGGGCCACGACTGTGAAGGCGAGCCATCGTCCTTCACAACAGCATCAATTAACATGTTGTGGTTTTGTATGTACTGCTTATGACGCATTTGTAAAGTAGATAATCATATTCAATTATTTTTTCAATTCTATTATTTATTATGTTATAAACCTCAGATTCAATAAACGTTGTGTGATCTGATTAGCTGAATTAAATTAAGTTTTGTATTAAGACAAAATGAATAAAGCATAATAAGTGTTCAAACTAATGTAATTGACATGGCAGCACTGCATTTCCTTTATAGAAGCGAACAAAATGATTCACTTACCATTATTGTACCACTTTATTACATTATTAAGCTATTTGTTGGATGGGTTGGTTCGAGTTGATTCCCTTCGTTGAATTGACTGCCGAGCTAAACTTCAGTTGTAAATTGTGCGGGGGCAAGGCAGGCTGATCCTATTCAGTTATATAGGCAGTTGCTTCGTCTTGGTTTGTTACATTATTATGAATTGTGAGATTTAAGTATTCTACATTTTTTTTCTTTTCAGCAAGAATTACACATTGACTCAACCAATTATGATTTTTGTGATTATGAAAGGTGCTTGAGAAGAAATTGCAAAATTCGGCGGAAACTAAATCAACCCGTTAGATTTGTCGACAGCAATATGACAATTGCCGACAGTCGGTAATTGCTTGGAGGAACCCGCGACAGATGCATCGTTTAACAATGCAACTCGCATGTTCGCCGTTAGCTCAAGTATCGTCTCATACCGCCACAGAGTGGATGATCAAAATCCATGTAAAACGATGAATGTTTTATATTGCAGCAGAAATAAACAATTTCTTTCTTTAAAGAAATGTTATCGCTGGAGGAGTTTCACACTCGTCAAGATAAATAAATTAATATTCATTGAAGTTTGTCATAATATGGTTCTTAAGATGACGAAAAAGTAGTTTCATATAAAATGTATGAGAAAATGAAATGTCTTCATAATTTTATTTTTCGTTAATTTTTTCCATGTTTTTATAGAATATTCTATCATTCGGGGTGGAAATAAATCCAACAAAAGAAAGATTACAAAAATTGGTCCAGACGTTCTAGTGTTATAAATAGTGTAACTAAGCCGACTTTGTTTTATATATATATATATATATATATATATATATATATATTATAGTATAACATTTATTTAATTAATCATAGATCGGTTGTCATTGTGACAGGTTAGTCACCACAAAAAGAAAATCCCAACCGAATGTTATATTTAGCAGGCGAGGGCGACCGTGTTCCAAATTTAACCTCCATTACAAATACATAAACTAAATACATTAGTGCCCAATATGACATCAAGTTCCATCGAGTCGTTGAACTCAGGGTCAACAGGCGTGACGAAGGAAGGCTAACGTAATTAAATTAAGATGTTATCAAATTATGTCATTTTTATAATTAAAATATTAATTTATTGAGTAAAAATGTGATTGTTTCAATTATATTATTTAAATTCATATTATTTATTCAATCAATAACAGACCGTCCGTCACCGTGACAGATGAGTCACCACAAAAAAAAAATATTCCAAATTAATGCTGTATTTATTAGGGTCGCCCTCTGACCCAAATTTAACCTTTAGTACAAATACATAAACTAAATGTAATAGTACCCAAAGTTCTGCTATTCTCCAGCAACGCAAATAACAGTGGACAATAAAACTTACAACGAAGAAAGTCCAACTATTTAACCCAAACATTGGTAATGTGCAACCACGCGGGCCCACGCGGTCGACACGGCATGGCACGAAAATAGTATTTCCAATATTCCACCAGTAAATTCTTTATAAATCCGGCTCGAAGGACCAAAATGGACGGTGTTGCAATTAATCGGAGAAATGGCGGAAGTTTTGTTGGATTAAAATTACGAGACGATCTAAGTAGGTGCCATGTTGTTTAATGGAAAATAATTACAGATAAGAAGAAACGTCAAACATATAAAATACCATATTCGTGACAGATATCAATACAAAGTACTTAGTTTTGGCAATGCCATGAGACTTACCATCTAACATCAAAGTGCAAAGTAGGAAGTTGGTTAAAACGTTACAAATTGCACTGGAAATTAGACGCAACAGGAATCGAAGCATGTGGATTTTCTCCACTTACTTTCTTTCTTTTTCTTCGGCTCCTAAGGGCTGAATAGCGTATATCGTTCTTCAAGAGCTATCAATTGCAAAAATAAATTTTCAAATTGGACTGGTAATTTCAAAGATTAGCGCATTCAACAACAAATAAACAAACTCTTTTGTTTTATATATTAGCGTAGATTAAATTTGTCATATACGTACAATAAGGACTTATGGTAAGTATTCTAATATTTTCCACGCTTATTGTTCGACAGAGAAAGGGCATACCCGCATGTAGTTCTCGGGATTCAAAGGATACTTTGGATTTGATTTTAGAATTTACAATGTCTATAAACGCTGCGCTTGAATGCGTGAGTTGTAAAAGGTTTCTATAGTACTTTCTGATTATAGTTGCAGTCTAAACCTAAGATGTTTTTATAGTCATAGATACGTCGTACACGCTCTAGAATGGCAATACGAAAGTAAGGTAATTGCACACCTCGCAATCAGTTGGGCACGCTCTCGCGTCACGTCTATACGTACTTCGCCACAAAGCGTAAATAAGTTATTTCTGGCAAAAATGCCTTCCTGTGTTCTTACGAGTAGATGGTCCACAAATTACACGGCAACTATTATATATAAGACAAGGAAAACGTGCCATTTCATTTGTAAGTACAGTTTTTTTTATTAAAAACATTGTAAATGTATTTAGTTTTTAGCAATATTAGAGCGGGTCTAGTGCCAGCCGTTGCTAGTAGCCGTTGCCGTTATGAACACAGAATTGTGAATTACATTTATTCCTAACTTTGTTTTATATTAAGTAATACGCCTACCTACTTTATTTTCAATTATTAGATACTAGTAATACTACACGTTCTAGAAAAGAATGAAGCGAATAGAATATTACTTATCATTTATTTCTTTCCATTTTAGATAACCTAGATGATTTGATGAAAAAAAAAATGGTTAAATATTTTTTTATACTACGTCGGGAGGCATATAAGTATACGACCCACCTGATGTGAAGCGGGTACCGTAGCTTATTAACGCTTGCGATATATTAATTATCACTTGCGCGATGCCTCCTCTGCTGCTTACACAACAACTCCTTGGGAGCTTATTAGTGACCAAACTCACACGTAGGAACACAACAATCCTCTTTGTTGTTGTTATTAGGCTGCGGTTTTCTGTGAGGTGGAGGTACTTCCCCAGATGGGCTGCTTTGATGCGCCCTACCTCTCTTAAAACATCGAGACCAAGAAAAACAGACATGTTCATGCACACAAATGTTTGCCTTGTGTGGGAATCGAACCCACGAGCGTTGGTGTCAAAGTCGCGTCATTCACGACTGAGTCACCGAGCTCGTCAAATTTCGAGTCGTCATTTAAAGTCTTTCCTATATCGCAATGATGTATTTTCCTCTTTAAATTGTCTTTCCCTAGAGCAATATCCGACTTATAATCACAGGCTTCACCTAATACGCGCTATTATAGAGAAGTTAAAATATATTTCGCTTATAAAAATAATCTTGATTAGAAAACTGATTTAAAAAAGCCAAAAAAGGAATAAGTTAAATTTATTTGAGGGAATAATATTTTATTAAATACGTATTTTTTCATTCACTCACAGCCTGACTCAATATTATTTTATAATTTCATTGTTCACAATTTATATTACGAAAATAGATGTTTTGTACATAATTGGTTTTATTATTTTAAACACTAATTAAATCCAGAGCTTTTTCCCCGGTCTCCTCCATATCGGTAAATCAGTGCTCGCGCCAATGAGCGCTCAGCAGCAATCAATACGTAACTAAAGATGTATATTCATATCTTTCTAACGACAGGTATTCCCTATCATTTGTCTCTTTTTAGAGCAAAGTGTGATAATAAATAACTGCACGTAGATATAGTAGTACTTGCGCCATTTTAAAATACAATAATGTTCGTGTATAACGTGTCTACCTTTGATACGTCGCTGGTCTAAACTCTAAATTGTACTATAAATTATCACCCACA
This sequence comes from Pyralis farinalis, assembly GCA_947507595.1. Taxonomy (NCBI): domain Eukaryota; kingdom Metazoa; phylum Arthropoda; class Insecta; order Lepidoptera; family Pyralidae; genus Pyralis; species Pyralis farinalis. The sequence goes on from OX382274.1 coordinate 8,300,466, forward strand.
ACAATCCAGAATTTTCAATATTTTTTATGTATAATTTAGGCTGTTACTATCAGCGACGTATCAAAGGTAGACACGTTATACACGAACATTTTTGTATTTTAAAATGGCGCAAGTACTACTATATCTACGTACAGTTATTTATTATCACACTTTGCTCTAAAAAGAGACAAATGATAGGGAATACCTGTCGTTAGAAAGAGATGAATATACATCTTTAGTTACGTATTGATTGCTGCTGAGCGCTCATTGGCGCGAGCACTGATTTACCGACATGGAGGAGACTGGGGAAAAAGCTCTGGATTTAATTAGTGTTTAAAATAATAAAACCAATTATGTACAAAACATCTATTTTCGTAATATGAATTGTGAACAATGAAATTATAAAATAATATCGAGTCAGTTTGTGAGTGAATAATAAAAATACGTATTTGATAAAATATTATTCCCTCAAATAAACTTAACTTATTCCTTTTTTGTCTTTTTTAATCAGTTTTCTAATCTAGACTATTTTAATGCGCGAAATATATTTTAACTTCACTATAATAGCGCGTATTAGGTGAAGCCTGTGATTATAAGTCGGATATTGCTCTAGGAAATGACAATTTAAAGAGGAAATTACATCATTGCGATATAGGAAAGACTTTAAATGACGACTCGAAATTTGACGAGCTCGGTGGCTCAGTCGTGAATGTCGCGACTTTGATACCAACGCTCGTGGGTTCGATTCCCACACAGGGCAAACATTTGTGTGCATGAACATGTCTGTTTGTCTTGGTCTGGATGTTTTAAGAAAGGTAGGGCGCATCAAAGCCGCCCATCTGGGGAAGTACCTCCACCTCATAGAAAACCGCAGCCAAATAACAACTCCCTAGAGGGTTGTTGTGTTCTTACGTGTGAGTTTGGTCACCAGTAAGCTCCCAAGGAGTTGTTGTGTAAGCAGCAAAGGAGGCATCGCGCGAGTGATAATTAATATATCGCAAGCGTTAATAGGCTACGGTACCCGCTCCACATCAGGTGGGCCGTATGCTTATATGCCTCCCGACGTAGAATAAAAAAAAAAAACATTTTTTTTTCATCAAACCATCTAGATAATCTAAAATGGAAAGAAATAAATGATAAGTAATATTCTATTCGCTTCATTCTTTTCTAGAACGTCGAGTATTACTAGTATCTAATAATTGAAAATAAGGTAGGTAGGCGTATTACTTAATATAAAACAAAGTTAGGAATAAATTTAATTCACAATTCTGTGTTCATAACGTGATAGTTAAATTTTCCTCAACTTCCCCTAGCAACTAGGCCCGCTTTAATATTGCTAAAAACTAAATACATTTACTATGTTTTTAATAAAAAAAACTGTACTTACAAATGAAATGACACGTTTTCCTTGTCTTTAACAGTTGCCTTGTAATTTGTGGACCATCTAAAAACACAGGAAGGCATTTTTGCCAGAAATAACTTATTTACGCTTTGTGGCGAAGTACGTATAGACGTGACGCGAGAGCGTTGCCAACTGAATGCGAGGTGGGCAATTACCTTACTTTCGTATTGCCATTCTAGAGCGTGTACAACGTATCTATGACTATAAAAACATCTTAGGTTACTATAATTCAACTTACTTCGATTAAAGTTCCACTATAAACAAGAAATGTTTTAATAACTTAATTATTAAAATATTTTTTATTTACAGCTGAACATAAGTCATAAATATATTCCCTAGATCGCACGAATTAGATTAGAATTTAGAAATAGGTAAGTTATGTTGCATTAAATGTTCAATAACAACGGATTTTTTTATTTCGATAAGGTTTTCTTTTTACGTTTATCTATACAGATGTCTTTCCAAAATAACGCGAGTTTGTAAAAAAAAAAACGACGAACGTAGATCGATCACCCAGTTAGTAAAGTATAATCGTTTGTAAGAGATATAACGTGGAATATTTGTGTAAATTGCACTATACCATTGATTTATCGCAACATTCAGATTTAGTTTGTGAAATAAACTATCAGATTGTACAATAATTCGAGACTTTTTTTATTTAAAATGACGTCTGGAGGTTAGTTTGAATAGAGGCGACGAGGTAAATAGGTATATACATTTTACTTTTAGGGATTTGTAACAAATAGATGTAAAAGGACCTATTGTGGCACTCCGTCAGTCTATTCTTCCATCTGTCGCATACTCGCTTGCGTACTTAATCCCTGAAATTTATAAAGCGGTTAATCGAAAAAAGAATATTTGATAAAGGTTTATACATATACATTGTAAATAATATACTGATGATTCTAAATAGTACAGTTTTTTTAGAAATCACTAAAAAGACCTGTAATAAATCATATTATTCTCTATTCATATGTTCGAAGTATGCAATGTAAAAAATCTGAAATAATTGTGGTTGATAAAGGTTTATGTAAATATTACAGGAAAATATAATATTATTTGTTTTTATGATTTTCATAACAGACAAATAACCTAAATTACCATTAGACATAAGGTTCGTATGATTATTATGACACAGTGTTATCGAATAGTAATAGACTTAGTAGATAAGAAACGGAGATATTAACCGACTGGTCCTTGTTTTAAATCCTGGTGTAGGCTTGTGCCACCAAATTCGTGTTCTTGGATATATTTAAAAAAAAATAATTCTCGCTTACTCCGCGGTGCAGGATAACATAATTTGGAAACCTCCACGTAGAAGAAATGATATTTCGGAGGACGACCAACCTATCCTAAGAAAGATCTGGTTTTCCCACTCTGCACTCTGAGGTCTGATGGTAGTCGCTCCGTGTTCAAATTAGTAGCTTCTCCAAACCCTTAGGTTTAGGTGGAGCCTACCAATCCTTACGGATTAGGTAAAGTTAGGAAGAAGAAGACTGAAGTCAGGGCAAACCTCTTTACGGTATGCAATAGTAACTATTACAACAAAATATGAATTCAGATAATTATTACCATACCATACCCATACCACACCGCGTGTAAACCAAGTCTAAGCAGTACCTAAACCGAACCTATGCCAGCCCTACAACGGATTTAAGCCGAACACATACCAAACCTAACCTGAACTTTTCCATCGAAATACGCACCTAATCCTAGCCTACATCTACACAATCTAACACAAATCCAGCCAAAATCTAGTAGAATTCCAGCTCAGATCTATCCTCTCTAATAAGTCCTAAATAAGTTTAAACAAACCCTTGATGTGTACTTAAATATTTTAAGAGGGGCTTTTATCCATATTTAGATATCCCCACCGTACTCTGAGCTAAAGGGTAAATAAAATAAATAATAAATAAATCTAAAACTAAATCTTGTAGCTACTGACATAGTTTTAGCCAATACGGATTGGGCTATTCCCAAGTCGTTAATATTTAATTTTTATTTTCTAATCTGCGAGTCTTTTTTTATTGTTCTTGGTAAACTCCATTAACAAATGTTAGGTGTCCTTTACGACCCCATGCTCCTCACAATTCACAATTCGGCAAGTCTCTCTTTCAGACCAACTGTTTCTTACATCGTCATTGGGGACGTGGTCTACAAGCGTTAATTTAATCATAACAAACAAGTACATTAAAATCCTTAACTTACTGTCACTTTAGAACAGATTTCGATGATCAACAGAACCGAAAGTACAATATTAATAGGTATCGAAACGGAACGAACATTACTCTCTACGTCGAACAAGATGCCGAGTATAGATAACCCCAATTCCTTGATAATTTATTCATTATCAACCCCAAATGTTGTCGAATCTGGGATCTTAAAGACTATTTTGAATAATAAATAAGCTTGCAATATTGATATTAGTGTTACAAAAGACCATTAACCTCGGTCTGGGACCTTCCAAAAGGCTGTATTAACGTTATATAAATTGCGTTTACAATGTTATATGAATTTTTAACACGCTTTTATTAGATCGGCCTATAATTGAAAATGTGTATTATAATAAAATTATAATATCATCAACTCGATAATTGAATACAGTTCTGATGATGGTCAGTCAATAATGATTACCTGAAGCTGTCCATGCCTGACAATATGTTCAGAAGGCACATCAAAAATACTCTATCTAGGAAGGATTATTAAAGAATCGATGAATATCGGGTTGACAGAAATACATGGACATGATTCAGCACATATAATATATGTATCGTATCTTTAACTGTACAACTTGTCATCATTATACACTGTCATAAATTTATTATAATATAAACTGACGATTTGAAAAGATATCTATATTGGCATTTCTTCTTCGCCAATGGTCATTTGAAATGCAGGTAGATAAAAAATGAAAAATCTAAATATGAATAATAAGTCGCAATATTGAGAATGTCAGACGCGTCTATGTGCCCGTGAGAGTCTAATGGCAAATAAATATTTTTTATCTTTCTCAACCTTCGAGCTCTGGAACATATTAAAATCCAATTTCATTTTGTTTATACTGGTAAACAAGCAGATGACCTACATTAAGTAAAGTAGATTACAATAGCTCTCACTATTTGATGAGCTCGGTGGCGCAGTGGTGAACGCACTAACGCTCGTGGGTTCGATTCCCACACAGTACAAACATTTGTGTGCATGAATATGTCTGTTTGTCTTGGTCTGGGTGTTTTCTATGTATAATAAGTATGTATTTACAAAAAAAAATGTATTTATGTATGTTTATCAGTTGTCTAGTACCCATAACACAAGCTTCGCTTACTTTGGGGCTAGATGGCGCTGTGTAATTTGTCCGACAATATTTATTTATTTATTTATTAGAGGGATGGAGGGAGGAAGACAGGGATACAACTATTCAGATTTCGGGATCGTCCTAATTTATATATAGTCATATACTATTTGACCTGGCGAACTTCGTACCGCCTCAGAACCAATAAATGTCGTGTTAACATATTTGCTGAATTAAATTCAGTTTTTTATTAAGACAAAATGAAAGTCGAAATGTATTAAATATAATAAGTGTTCAAAAATATAAATAAAAAGTATTTTTATTGCATTAAAACTAATATTATTTACATGGCAGCAATGCATTTGCAATATAGGAGCTAAGGAAATGATTCGCATACCATTGGAGTACTGCTTTATATTAAGCTGTCGATTCCCTTCGTTGAATTGACTGCCGAGCTAACCTTCAGTAGTAAATTGTACGGGGCAAGTCAGGCTCATCCAATGAGTTTAAACATTTAGTTGTATAGGTGGTTGCTTCATCTAGGTTTATTATGTAGTCGACAGATTTGAAGGAATGCAGTAGGCCAACAACTTAATTATGAATTGTGAAGTTTAAGTGTTCCACATTTTTTTTCTTTGACGCAAAGACGCGACTTTGACACCAACGCACGTGGGTTCGATTCCCACACAAGGCAAACATTTGTGTGCATGAACATGTCTGTTTGTCTTGGTCTGGATGTTTTAAGGGAGGTAGGGCGCATCATAGCAGCCCGTCTGGGGAAGTACCTCCACCTCACAGAAAAACGCTGCCAAATAACAACTCCCTAGAGGGTTTCTGTTGTTCCTGCGTGCGAGTGAGGTTACCAGTAAGCTCCTAAGGAGTAGCTGTGTAAGCAACAGAGAAGGCATCGCGCGAGTGATATTTAATATATCGCAAGCGTTAATAGGCTACGGCACCCGCTTTACATCAGGTGGGCCGTATGCTTGCATGCCTTCCGACGTAGTATAAAAAAAAGCGTCCTGGCTCAACTGAGTTACGAAATTAGCCGATTGTCTCTTTCCAATTTTCGAAGTGCAATTTACCACTGGCATTATGCTAAGACGGGGGCGATTTGTCACTGTTTTGTGGAATTTATGAAAAAAAAGAACTTTCTATTTTGTATTTTATTTATCTTGTTAAGCTTCTCTAGTTTAGTTGTCGTCCATGTCAAACTATGTAATGTTTTAATTGCAGCAGTCAGAAACTATTACTTCTTTCTTTAAAAAAATTTTGTCGCTGGAAGTGTTTCAGCACTCTCCAAAATGAACAAAAAAATATTCATTGAGATCGGTGAATTCGTTCTTGAGATATCATAGAAAAGGCGTTTCATATAAAATGTATGATCACTGATTGCACGGTACCGCCATATGTTGTATAAAATACCTTGATAATGCCGTAAAGGTGAAACCGGTCGTTAAAAAACATTATTAAATAAAATTGTGAAGTGGAATCTGTACAAGTGAAAGTATTAACATTAACGCGAATATATGAGAAAATGAATTTTGTTCATAATTTTTTTTGTTATTTTTTTCCAAGTTTTAATAGTTATTCTGCTATTCGGGGCAAATCCAATATAACAAAGATCATAAAAATCGGTTCAGCCATTTTCGAGTTTTAAATAGTGTAACCAACGCTACTTTGTTTTATATACATATAGATAAATTATATTTTTATATATTCACTTGCATATGAAAATAATTGTAAGAATTTGTGGCCGTATAGCACTTACAGACTCGAGACATCCTTCAGCCTTCACCCTTTTATACCACTAAGGAGTCAGTCAAGCGTACAGCCAGATTCATGGTGAGCAGTTACCGTAGGCTATGGACATTTGCTACACCAGGGATGTCACTCACTTATACCTATATTTCTACCATAATACACAATTTATTTTAATTTCTTACCTTATGACGACTAAAACGTATGTGCATATACCAATACAAAACGTAAATACAGTAATATATAACAATAGCATTCCCATTACCTGTTTAGCAAACGCAGCAAATTCTCAGGAACTGAAGAGCAAGGCGTAAGTGATAATCCCAGTATTGCAAGTGGCTATAAGCTACGGTAACAGCCCTACATCAGACAGGCCGTGGGCGAATTACAAATAAAGCATTTAGTATTTTATTGTTTTGTGGTGTTTTGTTGTGACAGCCCTCAGAAATTTATGGTAATTGCTTCAAATCAGATGGGTCAGACACTTGTTTATTGTGCGGTTTAAACAAATTGTTTCTAATCAATCGACTTCCATATTTAATTACCGAAGTAATTAATAATTATCTACCCTACGTTATCTTTTGCTTTTGCATGACGTGTACTAACCTACGAATATACAGACTAAAATCTTAATTTAAATTAGCGGGATATATGTTTAACCAACAGACGTTATCCTGCCCCGTGTAAAACTTAAGAAGACGAACACATTTTAAGAGAGGTAGTGCGTATCGCAGCCGCTGTCTGGGGAAGTACCTCCACCTCACAAAAAAACCGCGGCCAAATAACTAATTCTTAGACGGTTGTGTTCCCGCGTGTCAGTGAGGTCACGAGTAAGCTATCAGGAGTTGCTGTGTTAGCAGCAGAGTTGTTGTTGTTGTAATATCTTTATTGTACAATAAATTTAAAAATATACACAGAGTTAGCATCACGCGAGTGATACTTAATCTATGGCAAGCTCTCATAGGCTACGGTAACAAAAAAAAACACGCGGGTGGACCGTCGACTGCAGCTAGTATACAGCTAGTATAGTACAATATACGAGTACATAACGTAATGGCGAAAACGTTCGTCCATTTGTCGACTCGTACACACTATTAGGGGAGCGGGGGGCTTGTTGTAACAGTTTTTGGAAATTACTATGTAGAAAACAAGAAAAAACATATTTTCAAATTGTAAATCCATATTTTGCAAGATAAACTATCTATCCAGCTTTTCAGAAATTAATATTTGGATAATCGTTCAGAGTATTCAATGAGTGATCATTTAAAAAAAATATGTCGCGTGTTACACCTTACCCCTTATTTGGGGCTAGTTGTAACAACCTTGGGGCATGTAGTACCAATAAAAATACTAATCTCATATGCTAAAATTCTATATCTATCTATCTATAACTTCACACCAAACCCCTTGCGGGGTAGGCAAAGAGAACCGAGCGCCACGTGACTCGATCCTTACATATCTCACTCGCTTCTTTAACATTTATTGCTCTTCTCATGCACGCTCGCCGGTTTCTAGGGCTCCTGACATCACCTTCTGATAGAACACGACAATTTGGTCATTATTGTCTTACTTGTAGGTAAGTCTTGGCCTTCCTCGGCTCCTAAATCCTTCCACTTTTGCATTGTATATCTGCTTCATCATTCTTTCATCCTGCATTCTTTCTACATGTCCGAACCAACGGAGCATGCCTCTTCTTATTTTAACGCCATCTTTCAGACCGCCACAAATTTTGCGCAGCGCTCGCATTTCGGCAGCGTTTATTCTACTATACCCAGCTCTCGCTTCCATAACTCGTAGCGTTGGGACCATTACTGCATTGTGTATAGCGAGTTGTGCCTTCTGGCTCAGGTTCTTACTGCCAAGAAGTTTTCCCAACGCTCCATTCACACTATTCCCAGCACTCACACGTCTTTCCATATCTGCGGTGAACCTTCCATCCCCGCTGAAACCGCATCCAAGATATACAATCTCATCCACTTGTTCTAACACTTCATCATCAACCGTAATCCTTACATTAGTTCTGGATTCTTCGCTTTCAAATACCATTATCTTTGTTTTCTTCGCATTCCTTCTTGTTTAAATCAAACTAACCTCTGTAAAGAATCTAGCATCTTCTTCTTCTTAGCATTATTCCTTTTCCTTATCCATTAGGATTGGCGGAGGACACTGATTTTCACATGGAGCGACTGAACGCGAGCCAGCGAACTCAATATCAGATCTATCTTGAACGTTTTTCGAAATATAATTTTTGGTTTCAAGGAAAACATCGTGAGGAAACCCACACGTCCAAGAAATTATATTTCGAAAGACGTGTGACCTAACCTAACATAGATCTGGTCTTCCCTCCGGGCTGTGGAGGTCTGACGTGAGTCGCTCCATGTAACAATCAGTGTCTTCGCCAAATCCTTAGGCTTAGGTAGCGGACCCCGCTAATCCTTATGGATTAAGAAATGAGATAACGCTAAATATAAGAAGAATAAGTCAACAGTTGTATAGACGTAATTATCATAATAATATTTTGTATGATTTTGTAGCATTTGGGTGCAGTTATTAGAAAATAATTCAACCTTGTTAGTACCGAAATTTAAATGACTTATGACTTATGACTTCGTCAGTTTTCGAATAAGTAACAATACATTAATGTGCATTATTTTTAGTCAGGGATCTATGTGAACTTTCAGGGGTCATCTCAAGTGCGCTTTATAGCTATACATATTCATAAACACAAACTTGCGAGGATATTTGATAAACAAAACATCCTTTTAATTTCTGCGTTATATGTATGTTTAGTAAATCTTTCTTCCTGCATTCTTTCTATATCCAAATCAACGGAGCATGCCCATTCTTACTTATTTTACAACCAACACCCTCTTTCAGACCAGCTCTGTTTCTAACATCATCATTGTGAACGCGGTATATGAGCGTTTTATAATCTAGCACTTACTAATTGACTGAAATAATATCTATACGATGCTAAAGTTAGGGTACCTACATACATCACGCGTTTTGATCATTATGGGTCGAAAGGTGCAACGGCTCAATTAATTTTAAAGTTTCATTAGAACGACGATTTTTTCAACTATTGAAATGGAATGGGAAAAAGTCAGACAACAGAGAAAAGATAAGTGATACAAAGCGCTCTTTTGAGTTTTATTAAGATTTGCAATACTTTTTTTCCAGGTAAGATGGGTGATGCAACAAAGAGAACTGAAGAGGAGAAAACGGGACCACCAGATGACGTCAAGGCATGTGATGAGGCAGTCCAATGCACCAGCGTTTCCAGACCCTCTGTTCAAGGAGCAATGGTACTTGGTGAGTATTTACTACCTATTGTTATAAGCTGCTCACGTGATAAAGAAACGTGATTAGCTTGATATGAAGCTGAAATCCTAGCCCATTAATGTTTACAATATAAGCAAAATAAACTACATTATACTAGCGTTACTGGTCCTCAGAAAGTTTTCTATAAACTTCCTTACATGCAAGAAACAACAAATCCCATTGAATTGTTAATTATCGCGTATTGTGAGGTTCCAGACAATTTTTCTGGGTATTTATAAATTGTGGAATCAACTCCCTGCTTAGGCTTACCCCAGGGACTACAGAATGCAGTTCTTCAAAAAAGGCATGTGCGGATTTTATACCACTACGGTGACAAACAAGCATACGACCTACCGCTAGGCATTTTCTCATGTATTGTTGATCCTGTAAATAGTCAATAGATTCAGGCGTTATTTTGCGAAAGTCAAATTTACATGCAATTTGATCAAACCTGCTTTGTGTGCTTCCACCACCAATTAGTTCATGCGCCGGCTGCCACCCACCCACTACCGTTAGTAGATGCAACATGCCGACGCTGCCATGGCTGCTCCGATAGTCTCTGACTTGGCTGCTGCGGTCGTCCGCCATATGGAACAGAAACCGCATGCCCCCACTACCGTCGCTGCAACGACTGGCCTGGTCGTAGCTGCGACACGTGTTTCATCTCTCCACGAGGCATCATCAGGCGCTGTAGATGTTAATCGTAAGAATAACATGCTACAAGTGACAAATCCATCGCAGTGCCGTCCCTTATATTGAATTGAGAGTGGGGGGTGGATAGTGGGAGTGAAAAGATATTTAATAGAGGTGAAATGAACTCTCATGAACAAATAGACTGACATAAACAATTTCCCTTAGAAGGTTAGATCAAATTACATGATCCTGTAAAATTATTTTCATGCTATTTTGACGAATTCTTTGAATTTAAACCTCTGCGTTAATTCATCAAATTATAGGTTTTCGAATAGAAACCTATCGGTACCGGGTGCGGTCCATTTATCATATTGAACACCATCTTGGACGAGCGCGATGGCGGAGTGGTGTAATGCTACTTAAATACTAGGGCTCGTAGGTTTCCTTCCCACAAAGGACAAATATTTGCGTGTTCATTGTGAGTGAGGTTGCTAGTAAGCTCCCAAGGTGTTGCTGCGTTGCGCGAGTGACATTTCTCGTATAGCAAGCGTTCAAAATGTAAATAAATATATTATGAATCTATACATATAAATAAAATTGAAGTGTCTGTTTGTGATTTCAAAATAAAGCCTTTATCTTAAGCTCATATTGTTATTTTCACGTTACCAAAGCTTAAACATGCTTTTTTAACTTTTTTGTCTGTTTGTTGGTTTGTCCGGGCTAATCATCGAAATGACTGAACCGATTTTGACGGGACTTTCACTGGTAGGTAGAGGACTGTTCAGAGCGGAATATAGGCTACTTTTTATCCCGTAAATATTTAGGGTTCCTGTGTAAAATATGAAAAACTGTTAAAATTAGGGGGAAATATCGGTAACTTCGCAATTTTATTTTTATTATTTTCACAGAATACGTATTTTTTGGGACATAAAATAACTACGCATTTTTTATGTAATAAAAATAAAATAAATATACGTCGCTTCCCGTACAGGTCAATAGATGGCGCTGTATGAAAATTGAATAGCTCTATGTTTGCATCTACGTCCCTGAACTTTGATTTTTTTTTAAACAGAAAGAATTTCAGGTCTACAGAGAAATAAGGTCTACTAAAAGCCCTAATCTCATGCGTGCGAAGCCGCGGGCTTCAGCTAGTCGTAAATAAACAAGAATAACATACTCTTGGAAAAAAATTTGAACCAAAAGTGTAAATTTACGGAAAAGATCATCATCACCTATGTAATGTCAGCTTTGTACAGCAATAAGCAAACATTTTTTTAAATTAAAGTATTAAATAACATTTACTTAATCATTTGAAGTAATTACCATATCTTAGTAATTTTCTCAGAACAGAACAGATCAGAATAATAATAGCCCAGTGGATACGAACTGACCTATTGATCGAAAGGTCCCCGGTTCTAATCCGGGGGGCATGTACCACTAAATTTGAGCTTTAGGATTTATGTACACATTTATCACTTGCACGGCGGTGAAGGAAAACATCATGAGGAAACCCGCGCGTCCAAGCAATTATATTTCAGAAGACGTGTGACTTAATCTGAGAAAGATCTGGTTTTCCCTCTGATTTGTGGTGGTGGTCATATATTAAGCTCACAACATACACAATTCTTTTATAGTGTCTGTGTTTGTTTGTCGCTTTTTTTCGAATATTCGAATTTTGACTTCAGATTCGGATTCAGCATAAAAAAGTAGAATAGGAATGTTCAGGAACACCGTTCCTATCTCTTAAGGAACATGGTCAAAAAGATAAACAAATAAAAAAAAAATTGAATTGTTACATAATTAATTAATAAATAAATAAATATTGTCGGACAAATTACACAGCGCCACCTAGCCCCAAAGTAAGCGAATCTTGTGTTATGGGTACTAGACAACTGATAAACATACGTAAATACATTTTTTTTTGTAAATACATACTTATTATACATAGAAAATACCCAGACCAATACAAACAGACATGTTCATGCACACAAATGTTTGTACTGTGTGGGAATCGAACCCACGAGCGTAGGTGTCCAAGTAGCGTAACAGCGCGTTTTACCACTGCGCCACCGAGCTCGTCTATCGTAATTGATGAGCCAGGTGTTCGTCTGGCAATGCAAGCTTGCGCACTCTCAACTGGCTTATGTTGTGTTTAACACAGGGGCGCAACAAAGCAGCCCGTATGCGGAAGTACCTCCACCTCACAGAACACCGCATCCAAATAACAGCTCCCTAGAGGGTTGTTGTGTTCCTGTGTGTGTCATTGAGGTTACCTGTAAGCTCCTAAGGAGTTGCTGTGTTAGCAGCAGAGTTAGCATCTCGCGAGTGATACTTAATTTATTGCAAGTATTCGTTGGCTACGGTAATCGCTTTATACCAGGTGCGCCGTATGTTTGTATGCCTTTCGACGTTGTATATAGATGGCACCGGAAACAAACGCTAGGATTTTTCTCTATATTTATGGGCAGGACAATGTCTGTCGGTTTGGATAATCTTTATAATGTGTAATTGTTCCGCCCCTATGTCACTGAACCGCTCAAAACGGTGGTACAGATTTTGATGAAATTTTTGTGTGTATTTAAGTTGACTCAAGAATGGTTTATATTCATATTTGGACCTGGTACGTGGCGCAGCAATCAGGTTCAAGAATTTTCATTTTTATTTTTGGACAGGACAACGTCTGATGTCAGGAGCCCTAGGAACCGGCGAGCGTGCATGAAAAAGAGCTTTGAATGTTAAAAAACCGAGTTATGTATGTAAGGAGCGCGTCTTATGGTACTCGGTTCTCGCTGCCTACCCCGCAAGGGATCAGACGTGAAGATATACATACATACTTACAACGTCCGATGGGTCCACTTGTTTATATATACTTTGACACCAACGCTCGTGGGTTCGATTCCCACACAAGGCAAACATTTGTGTGCATGAACATGTCTGTTTGTCTTGGTCTGGAAGTTTTAAGAGAGGTAGAGCGCATCAAACAATTTCGCCCGTCTGGGGAAATACCTCCACCTCACAGAAAACAGTAGCCAAATAACAACTCCCTGGAGGGTTGTTGTGTTCCTGCGTGTGAGTTAGATCACCAGTAAGCTCCCAAGGAGTTGCTGTGGAAACAGCAGAGGAGGCATCGCGCGAGTGATAATTAATATATCGCAAGCGTTAATAGGCTACGGTATCCGCTATGCCTCTCGACTTAGTATAAAAAAAAATATAAGTCTTCAGTACATGTGTTCGTCACTGAAGTCCCGTAAAACGGTAGGACCCACATCGATTAAATTTTTTGGATGTGTTTTACTGCGTCCTTGCGTGGTTTAGAATCACAATAGCACCCTGTACGTGATGCTGTAATCGGAGGCTAAAATTTATTTTCTTTATTTTTGAGCAGTACATCGTCTATCAGGTCCGATGGTATATTATAAAATTGATATCACATGGGATTATGCAATTATTATTTGCGATATGACTGTACACAATTCGAAATTGGCCTTTCTGATGATATATAATTAAATAAAAACACTAACAGACATACGGTGGAATGTCTTTTATGTGGTTCCCTTCAGCCAAAAGGCTTTGTCCATTACAATTGTGCAATATGATGCCGGTATAAACTCTAAACCCTTTTTGAAGTCAGACCCATATTATAGTTGTGAGATGAGTGGAGGTTGACGTTAACCCTTCAGGCTTAGAAGGAAACTATACAAGAAGTAAGGGAAAGAGAAAGATCAAAACTTTCCTCAACGTTGCAAATGTAAAGTCTAACTGTATCAAATGTTAGTAGATTCAGGCGTTATTTTGCGAAAAGCAAATTTACATGCAATTTGATCTAACCTACTTTGTGTGCTTCCGCCACCAATTGGTGATATATGGTGACCTTACTCTTTCACTAGAACAAAATAAACCTCCAGGAAACCGTTATTTGGCTGCAGTCTTCTATAAGGTGGAGGTCTTGACTAATGGGGCTTTCGAGTTAGGCTGAATCTCTCTAAATAGTTAATAGATTCAGGCGTTATTTTGCGAAAGTCAAATTTACATGTAATTTGATCTAACCTGCTTTGTGTGCTTCCCAGCTTCACCCACCTACTATCGTTAGTACATGCATCTACTACCGGCAGTGGGTAAATGCCGGCCGGCGCTAGGCCGCATGAACTAATTGGTGACGGAAGCACACAAGCTGGTTAGATCAAATTGCATGTATCAAATGTATTCGACTGTGGACATTTCATTTCACTTTGCAGCTGTGATTTACGATTCACGCGCATGTAACCGCAGTTTCACTCCCATGTGTACTCTCCAATACATACATTTCATTGTCAGTACACCATTTACGTGTCCTATGCTGTCTTTAATATTTCGTTTAAAAGCTTCGAAGCGGTGTTTTTCTTATACTACGATAACATATCAAACAAGCATATGGTCCGCCTAATAAAAAGCGGTTGCCGTAGCCTATGAACGTTAGCGACAAAAAGAATGTCGCTAACGCGTTTCCACCCCCGCTGTCAACAGAGTAACTTCTCATCTTCTGGGGATTTCACTCACTAGCAGGAAAACGATAACCCTCCGGGGAGTTGTTATTTGGCTGCCGTCTTCTGTGAGGTGGAGGCATTTCGCCAGTCAGGCTAACGTCGTGCCCTCTCTTTTGCCTGACCCTCGTCTATTGATAAGCAGGGTTAAGCACCATTAGAGCCACTTACACCACATCCTATATCTTACTAGTTGCACCCCGCGATTTCGTTCACTCCTACCCAAGTATCCAATGAGAACCGTTTTTCTTACATTCTTTCTTTTAAATAGTTAATAGATTCAGGCGCTACTGTGCGAAAGTCAAATTTACATGCAATTTGATCTAACCTGCTTTGTGTGCTTCCACCACCAATTAGTTCATGCGGCCTAGCGCCGGCCGGCTCCGGTAGTTTCTGCCTCGGCTGCGACGGCTTTAATTGAAGCTCGTCGTAAGATGTTGCCAATTTTGTCTATGACTCCCCTTAAGTATGGTAAGATGGCAGGTCGACGTTCAACTATAGGTGGCTTCGGGCGGCTTCTGTGACGTATGCGAGGGAGTTTGTGACTATTGCTCCGCAGTACTTGTTTGACATGTTGGAGTTCCTCCTCTAGATGCTCAGCGTCGCAGATGCCGTGTGCTCTCTGAAACAAAGATTTACCTACGGTAGCTAACTGACATTGATGGTGGTGTGAGTTACCATTGGATAGTTATCTGTATGGGTGGGTTTCCTATAGACTGTATGAGTAAGTGAGTTGTTAAGTTTCCTGGACGGTGAATTATAAGGTCTGGGTTCTTGCGTAGGTTGTTGAGAGCAAGTAATTCGTCCATAGGAACATTCGGTTTAGGCGGACGGCTTTGACGTAAGACCGCAGAGACGTCTTGACGTATCGCATTACGCAAAAAAAGACATAACATCGCCGAGCGTAGCTTGACCACCCAAGTACTAAATAAATTATGTGTTCCTTCTATAACGATTTGTAGTCAAACTTGAAATGCAAAAACTCTTAATGATAAGGTTTTCTTTTTCTGTACTGTAACTGTAGAGGTATATACTATATATAAAAAAATGAATGTTTATCTGTACGTCCTCTATGGACTCAAAAACGGCTGGGCAGATTTTGATGAAATTTTCAATGAATGTTCAGGTTAGCCCAGCAGGTGATCCTGTGAAGTTTGGTAACGATTGGATCACCCGTGCGAAGCTGGGTCGAGTAGCTAGTTTCTTAATAAAAGCTTCACACAAAAAACGTGTTACTAAATCGCCTCTTTGTTTTTCTATTATGCTATGTGTCCAAACAAAGTAGAAGTTATTCCGCATCATGTACATGAAGTGCCTGCAGAGGTTTTCCCAACCGTACTATCTATAGGATTATATATATCTACCTATCTATGGGATTGGCAGAGCGAATCGAGCGCCACATGACTAGGTCCTTACATTCCCCTACTCGCTTCTTTAACATTTAGATTTTCTCATACACGCACGCCGGTTTTGGGTTAGGGCATGATCAATTTAGTAGCGTTAGGTAGTCTTAGCCATCCTCAGCTCCTACATCTTTCTACTACGTTGTACCTATATGTTTCGTAGTGCATTCTTCCTTCATGTTCGAATCAACGGAGAATGCCAATTCTTATTATACACCAACACTCTCTTTCAGACCAACTCTATCATCATCGTTAGGAAGGCGGTCTATCCTACTAATAATAAAAATGTGAATGTCCGTTTGTTTGTTACGCTTTCACGCGAAAACTACTGAACCGATCATCATGAAACTTTGTGCACATATTCTTGGAGGTAACAGAAGTAAAATAGGATACTGTTTATTTAAAATATATATATATTTTTTATCAATGCGAGCGAAGCCGCGGGTAAAAGCTAGTAAGCTATATTTTCTAAAAATCATCCCATCTGCAAGTCGCTCTCCTTTGTTGTTATGCTATAAGTGTACAAGTTTGCTGGGCTGTTTGAACACACCTCGTGTGTAAACAGCTCCGCCGATCTCAGATTACGGCCGTAGTCAATGAACTAGCCCGATGATCTGTAATACGGTTCTAAAGCATCCATGTTTCACGCTTTCAAAGGAATATCATGTACATACATCTATGTCGTATGTCTTGTATAGCAATATAATAATAGGGGTTAAAATATGAAATTGCCGTTTTATAGTATTATATATATATATATATATATATTGAATTGACATTAAACCCTCATAGTGTGAGATTTTCGAGTGAAACTTTATATATTACAAGCTTTAATAGGCTACGATAACTGCGTTACACCAGGTGAGCCGTATGCTTATATGCCTCCCGACATACTACAATATATATATATATACTGTACTACAATATATATATATATTGTAGTACGTCAGAGATTATAACGCAAACGAACGTACGGCGCCATTTATTCCGACAGTTATTTATTTCAATGGCAACATCGTCTACTCAAGTTGCTGTCAGTTGTAAAGCCAAGTTGTCAGTGTCAATGTCATATCAGTTAGTAGCGCGTTCTGTCGAGTCGTGTCGAGTCGAGTTGAAGTTCGTTCACTTGTTTTCGAGACAGTAGCGCGGGCGTGCGGGTGTGCGCCTTGACGACAAAATAACATGGCGGACACTAGTAACGAGCACGTGGATTCCAATCCGTTTGAATCTGCGACATATATAACTAAAGCTATACTAAACTGATCTAACTAAAGGTATCTTCGAAACTACATAATGAATTTTCTTTTTCGTAGTATATTTATTACTATGACATGTGATAATTACAAATCCTACTAATATTATAAATGTGAATGTCCGTTTGTTTGTTACGATTTCACGCGAAAACTACTGAACCGATCATCATCAAACTTTGTACACATATTCTTGGAGGTAACAGAAGTAAAATAAGATATTTTTTATTAAAAAAAAAAAAAAATATCAATGCGAGTGAAGCCGCGGGTAAAAGCTAGTATGTACATAAATGCGAAAATACGAAAATAGTGAGACATGCCAGTATTCGAACTGGTGACCAGGTTATTGATCCCCGGTCGGTTCTTTATCGGTTTCGTTATATTATTAATTAAAAATTAATTAACAATAATATATAGTATGAGACAGCCTACATAACAGAAGAATATTATATTCTGCATATCAATAATATATTAAGTATAAGTTTATATTTTTAAAGCACGAGGAATGCCAATTAGTTGATGATAAGATCAACTACCCCTATATTTTTATAGTACCGTTTGAATAAAAAAGTATCAGGGGGCACGGCAGTGCCCCCGCCAAGTCGAGCGCGAAGCAAACACTGCCGTACCATCCTTTACTGGAACCATTTCGCCGCATTTTCAGGCCCCTATTTGAGAACCTCTGGATAAGACCAGAACGCAGAAATTTTCGTCATCCAGTAAGCTATAATCACATACTTAAAATCCAAACTTTCAAGTCTGTAGGTCATTTAGTTCCGAAGTTAAGCGAAAGCAAAGTTTGGCATTTATGACACTCACTCACTCACTCATGATCATCAAAATAGAACTAGTACTTCCCATAAACTCAGAGAGCTGAAATTTGGTACAGAGTTAGGGTTTAATAGCCACATAAAGGGAAAACTATAAAAACTAGGATAATCGAAGATCTGGAGTACCTGGTGACCCTGATTAGAAAACACAAGAGCCCAACCAAACTATTAGAGATCGACATACCGCCTTTACAAAAAATATTTAACTTGGTGGGCCGCTTCATTTGATGTCAAAAATCGAAGGTCTGAAGTATCTGATGAAGAACCCTCAGCTGGTCTCAGCTGTATTAGAGATATGGTAATGCCCCCTTCTACTATGAAAAAAAAACTGTGTCAAATAAGAAAATCTAATAAAATAAATCAATATGCCCACGTTTCTACAAAAAGAAGTAAAATCCCACCAAAAACATTCTGTAAAAAACTAACCAAGTCTCGATGGAACTGCTTGTTTATCTCTAAAAAGTAATGAAATCTAGACAAAGTCGTGCCAAGTCTAAGGTTCCTTACTGCGATTTCTTTATTATTATAGTTAATGTTGTGTGACTTGGCCGTTGAAGGGTACACAAGGGTACAAAACCAGGTGCTCCATGACACCATTGCACCAATCTGTCGCCAGAACCGCTACCCATTGACGATGGAAAATTGCCACTTGGAAAACGTTGATTCAATAACCAGTCAATTGTAGGCTTGATAAAGCTGCGGATTTCAATAATACTTATGTATAGGCGAGCCTGAAACAAACAATATAAAAAAATATTTCCAGTACAGACGGACTTCTAATCATTGATAGAAGTCCGTCTGTACGTCTATTTTATGTTAGATCGGTGGTCGATTTGACGCGCCAAAAAGAAGAGAGCAGAAGTCAGCATTGTCAATGCTGAATGCATGTGTTGCACAATCAACAACAGCCTAAAATGAGACACTAGCGTCCAATTACCAACACCAGTATGGGCTATTATCTCGCTTAACAAACATAGGTAGTTACAACAGATATAATATTACGTGTAAACAAAATTGACTTGTACCCACTAACGTAAAAAGAATGTTCAACGGCCAAGTCACACAACATTAACTATAATAATAAAGAAATCGCAGTAAGGAACCTTAGAGTTGGCACGACTTTGTCTAGATTTCATTACTTTTTAGAGATAAACAAGCAGTTCCATCGAGACTTGGCTAGTTTTTTACAGAATGTTTTTGGTGGGATATTTATTACTATGACCGTTCTAACAATAAATAGTAAAATTAAGTTAAGAATGAAAATCGAAATAACGCTATACTTTTACTGGAACCCCTGTTAAAAAACTAGTTGAGAATGCGCAAGCTTGCATTGCCAGAGGAACACCTGGCTCGTCAATTATATAACAATTCAATTATTTTTTTTAATTTGTCGGCCATTTTGACAATGTTCCTTAAGAGATATGAACGGTGTTCCTGAGTATTCCTGTTCTACTATTATATTCTGAATCCGATTCTGACGTCAAAATTCGAATATTCGAAAAAAAGCGATAGATTTCATATAGGAACGATGTTCCTGAATATTATAACAATTCTATGTTCGTTTCCCCTACCGTTTTTAAATACATGAAGTTTGGGGAGATTGGATTAGCCCAAGGTTTTGGCAAAGATACTGATTTTCACATAGATCGACCACCGACCGACCACACCAAAGACCAGGAAAATCAGTTCTTTCTTAAGATAGATCTCACGTCTTTCCAAATAGAATTACAAATATGTATACAAATTTTACACAAATTTGAAGTTACAACTTCATTAAACTATCGTAATTATCATAGGTTTCATCCATCAATAAATACAGTTATTCCAGCTAACTCCTAACGAGTTACTGTGCTTATTAGATCAGACCCACATTGAAATCATCCTGATTTTGTATTCGTTTAAATTGTATAATAATACCTTTCTGCCGAAACTTCGAAATTATCTTCGAACCATATCCATTGTTTGTTTACAGTTTCAATACAAACTCCTAAAAAGTTAATTAAGTACGCAACTTAAAGATAATATTCAACCAACCACATCTTATTCAAAATTAGGTTACCGCTGTTATTAGTCATAATATTTGCTTTGATATCTTCTGGATGTTTACATTGCTGGTGTGTTGACCTGTTTCAAAGTGTATACAAAAGTCCTCTTTGATCCGCTTAGGCTGCGTAAAGACGAAAGACACTTACTGTGTTACTAACTTATGGAACGCCGAATTCGGTTTTAGTTTCTTAGATATTATATATATTTTCGCAACTAAGAAGGCAAAAGCGAAACTATTTCTCGCTGTCTGTACGTACTTCTGTCTGTCACAAATGTAAATACAAAGTAGGTATATAAAGCCAGAAATCTGAAATATTTCAACTACGAGTATGATCACTCTAATACTAATATTGTCTTCTCCAACTTTTTTATCGCAAGCACTTATATATATATAGATATTGTACCACATCGGGTAGCAAACAAGAATATGACCCGCCATACGTAAAACGGTTACCGTAGGCTATAGATGCTTGCGACACAAGGGATGTCGCTCGCGCGTTGCCGTGCGCCGCGGGTTGCTAACGCTCCTCAGGGGCGTTCTGGTAACTTCACTCACTCGCAGGAACACAACCATCCTCCAGGGAATTGTTATTTGGCTGCGGTCTTCTGTGAGGTGAAGGTACTTCCGCAGTCGGACTATCGTCGTGCCCTACCTCTCTTTCGCCAGAGCCTCGTCATGCACACAAATATTTGTCCTGTGTAGGAATCGAACCCACGAACGATTGATGATGATTGATGTCAAAGTACCATAACAGCGCTTTTCACTACTGCGCGACCGAGCTCGTACTGCAGGTGAGGTTGGATTTATCCACGTACACTCCAAACAATGCTAAAGTACCTAACCTGGTGGGCAATATGCCTATACTTTACCTTCCGACGTTGTATAACAAAAAAGATTTATTACAATTTTTCTTTATTTAGTAGCTTTATCCCATTTCCTAATTCATTAGGATTGGCAAGGTCCACTACCTAAGGCTAAGGATATGGCGAATACACTGATTTTTACGGGAGGCGACTGCCGTTGGAGCTCCACAACTCAGACGAAAACTAGACCTTTTGTTAGGCTAAAGGAGTCTTTAATGTTTTGAACGTTCGGGTTTCCTCACGATGTGTTTCTCTTCATGACCGAGCATAGGATAATTACAAAATGTATACATAAATCCCAAAACACGAACATAGTGAGACATGCCAGCATTCGAACTGGGGAGCAGGTCCTCGGTCGGTTCTTAATCGGTTTCGTTATATTATAATTAAAAAATCGGCCAAGTGCGAGTCGGACTCGCGCACGAAGGGTTCCGTAACATTATCTATAAAAACGGCAATAAAAACACGTTTGTTGTATGGGAGCCCCCCTTAAATATTTGTTGTATTTTAATTTAATTATTTATTCTTAAAGTTAATATATAACTAAATATTCTGTGAATATTTCAAGCGTCTCCCTGTTGCCGTTATCAATATCGAGCAAAAATGAGCAAAAAAATCGGCCAAGTGCGAGTCGGACTCGCGCACGAAGGGTTCCGTACCATTATTTATAAAAAAGGCAAAAAAAACACGTTTGTTGTATGGGAGCCCCCTTAAATATTTATTTTACTATATTTTTTAGTATTTGTTGTTATAGCGGCAACAGAAATACATCATCTGTGAAAATTTCAACTGTCTAGCTATCACGGTTCGTGAGATACAGCCTGGTGACAGACGGACGGACGGATAGCGGAGCCTCAGTAATAGGGTTCCGTTTTACCCTTTGGGTACGGAACCCTAAAAATTAATTAATAATAGCAAATAGTATGAGACAGCATACATAACTATCTCTCGAAAATATTTACAGATGAGTATTTGTCTTATTTCACGGGTTTTAATGCCGGTCATTTGATAGGCGTGCGCGGGGACATAAATCCAACGCGTAGAGGCCCCTTCTAAAATAATGATGTAATGTATTATATTATTATTATTAGATGAGTATTATTATTATAACAGAAGAATATTATATTCTGGCCATCAATAAATATATTAAGTATAAGTTTATATTTTTAAAGCACGAGGAACGCCAATCAGTCGATGATAAGATTAACTGCATCTATATTTTTATAGTAGTGTTTGAATAATTTCTGTAGAACATTTTGGAATAATAATTAGTTTGTATTTTTAGAAAACTATGGTAAATTTAATGAAGATTTTCAAATATCTTTTTAGTTAATCATTATATGATTAATTAATTAAAATTTAAAAAGAAAAAAGAAAAGAAAGAAATTGCATTTCTATGTTTTCTTTCTGTCATAATTTGTCGAAGCAGACCTTCGCTCCATGGTTCACTCGGGTACCAACTTACCTGAATAACCACTTGATGATAATAACAAAAAGATACGTTAATACTGCTACTTGAACTACTTGAACCACGGATTTATAATTCATCTTAATATTCACTTACACAATATTAAAACAAGGAAATCGAATACCATCAAATCAATATCTAGGTATATTCCTATCTATCTATCTATAAATTCACGCCAAATCTCTTGCGAGGTATGCAGAGAGTACCGAGCGCCACATGACTCGATCCTTACAAACCTCACTCGCTTCTTTAGCATTAATTGCACTTCTTGTACACGCTCGCCGGTTTCTAAGGCTCCTGACATCACCTTCTCATAACACACGATCAATTTCGTCATGATAGGTAAGTTTGGTCTTTCTCAGCTCCTACATCCTTCTACTTTTGTATTGTATATCTGTTTCGTAATTGTTCCTTTTTACATGTCCGAACCAACGGAGCATGCCTCTTCTTATTTTAACACCGACACTCACTTTCAGACCAGGTCTGTTTCTAACATCATTATTGCTAATACGGTCAACAAGCGTTACGCCACAAATTTTGGGTAACGATTCGTTTATACCTATTCAACTTAAAATCATATGACACAACACCGAAACTAAAGGGACATTTATTGAAAGGGATCTATTTATGAGAGAATAAGATTTTTGTAGTTAATTCATAAAAAAATCTGAAGCTAAGATGAATTAATGAAAGCGCCCCTGCTCCCAACCACTTAGCTTACTAATGTCTAAATAGTTGAAACGACTTTAAACTACCAAAAACTCCAAGACAAAGTGGTAACAACTGACGAAGCTAAATGCAATTATGAGAGCAAAGACTTGCAGATGGTATTCATTCATTAGTTGAACGAGTAGCACGGAATACCTACACTATCTGACATTTTTGGGGGGTCATCCAATAAGATAAATGCAAAACAAGTGTATAAGTGTATTTTTTTTACATCTATGCTATTTATAGCCATTTCAGAGATTCTCCGAATTTACGTAACGAAAATTCGGATTACTTCCGAAAATGCTAAACTGAGAAATATAGATATACATTGATGAACCGCCTAAACGCCGGGTAATTCTCCCTTGTCGCCACCAAATCAGAATAGTATACTATCCCGGATGTGACACGCGAGGAATTTAACATATCGACCTGCTCTTGACGTTAGAGATCGCACTTCCAGAGAACATGATGTGCTGTTTGCTCGAATTCATGATATGTCTTAGAACACTCACATAAAGGCGATGATAGAAGTCCAAACGAAAAGAGCTTAGCACTAAAGTCACTTTTTATTTAATCTGTCTCGCACTGACTGAAAGGACAGATACAAGTGGCGTCCTTTAGTAGAAGTTTCCCGTCTTTCTTCCCATTTAGACAGCAAAGCTTCAAGTACCTCGTCAATTGGTTTGAACAATCTAAGTAGTTTTTCATGAGCGCGATGTTTTAGAAAGACGCGATGCATGTTTTTAGAGGTGTAGTACGTTCAAGCGCGTCGTTGTATTTCTAAGTCAACTGCTAACACGCCTCCCAGCACTGGTAATGCCTCGGTGCTCACAGTTCTATACGATTTACATAAAAATATTAAAGCGAGACGCTGACTTTGCAGCAACTTGCCACGCGCAGCACCTATGGTAGCCCTATCAGCCCATGCAAGTAAACCGTATGTGTTATAAGTACTAGATAACTGATAAACATACGAATATATAGGATTATAGATTAGGATATAGGATACATAGAAAATACCCAGACCAAGACAAACCGACGTATTCATGCACACAAATGTTTGTTCTGTATGGAAATCAAACCCATATACATATATCTATAAAATATTTTTACAACTTTCAAAAATAAATTATAATACATTGTACTGATAATTTATTTTACGTAATTTAGGAATTCAATATATTAATATTAATTGTACCTTTGTAACCATTACAAATTATTTCAATTTTTCAATAGCCACTGAGATGTTGCAGCGGCTGTTGCAGAGTGTGAGCGATATTCATAGTATTACTGACATTAACATCAAAAGATATCAGGTGGGCTATATGTTGTTTGCCTCTCGCCGTTATATGATTCCTCGTTATCTATCTCAATCACTCTACAGGCGAGATAATCATGTTTTGATGTAAATACACGTACAGCGTCTAAACTAAAATGCCGTGTACTGTACACTGTTACCGAGTGAATGAACTCCACTAAGCAGAGAAAAAGCATTCACGTGAACAGGCAAAGCAATTCAGAGAATTATTCTGCGAAAAAATACTCGATTGTAAATTACAAGTAACTTCAATTGTTATTAACCCAAATGGAATGCTGAAATTCTGAGCCTGAAAATATTTTCAGGGATTCCATTCAGCAATAGCGTTTTCATTTAATAAAAAGATAGTTTCATTTAGTTTTCCATTCCGGATCAATTTTGAAGAGCTCGGTGGGGCAATGGTGAAACGCGCTGTCACGTTACTTTGACACCAACGCTCGTGAGTTCAATTTCCACACAGGACAAACATTTGTGTGCGTGAATATGACTGTTTGTTGTGTGCATGAATATGTTTAAGTATATATTTAAGACAGGTATTGCGCGCAAAAAACCCAGCCCGTCTGGGGAAGTACCTCCACATCACAGAAAACTGCAGCCAAATAATAACTCCCTGGATGATTATTATGTTCCTGTGCCATACACAGGAACACAGGAGTGCGGCCACCTGTAAGCTCTTAAGGAGTTGCTATGTTAACAGCAGGTATCGCATCGCGCTTCATGTATTGCAAGCGTCCATAAGCTACGGTAACGGCTTTACGTCAGGTGGGCCGTATGCTTGCATGCCTCCCGACGTTGTATAAAAAAAATCCCAAGGGTCACCTACCATTACGAGCTCGGTGGCAGAGCCACCCGATGTAAAGTGGTTACTATAGTCCATGAACCCTTGCAATACAGCAAATATCGCTCGCGCACTGCGTCCTAAGGAGTTGCTGTGTTAGCAGCCCTACTGCTTACTGGCAACCTCACTCGCAGGAATACAACAAACCCTGTAGAGACTTGTTATTTGGCTACGGTTCTCTGTACGGTGGAGCCACTTCCCCGGGGCTGCTTTGATGTGTCCTAGTCCTATTAAAAACACCCCGGCCAAGACAAACAGACATGCTCACTCACATAGATGATTATCCTGTTTGTTAATCGAACTCACGAGCGATTATTGACCACTGCGCTATCGAGCACGTTAAATTGGTTTGTTATTTACTTTTCTCCAGTCGGTTCGGCCCCTGTTAAATTTTCATTTGAAATTGATACATTATATTGGAACATCTTTCGTATTCACGATCCTACATCGCAGTTTTGTATGTCGCCTACCTACCCCTAAATAAATGTATCTAAAAATCGTTGAGAAATACATGTATGAATGATTCTACCTGTTATTTTCTACTATATCCATTTTCAGGAACACCGTTCCTATATGAAATCTAGCGTTTGTCTGTGCGTTTTTTTTCGAATATTCAAATTTTGATTTCAGATTCAGATTCAGCGTAAAAAAGTAGAATAGGAATGTTCAGGAACACCGTTCCTATATCTTAAGGAACATAGTCAAAATGGCCGACAAATTAAAAAAAAATGAATGTCATATGTTGTGTCTCACGACGCTGTATAAAAAAATTAATATGATTACGAAACATTGTTAAACCCTACCAATAAGAGAAAACTCATTTAAAATTGCACGGTAAACTCTTTTGTTTTAGCCTATATATATATATATATATAGAGTATCGGTGTTAAGATAAGAAAGGGCATGCTCCGTTGGTTCGGACATGTAGAAAGAATGCGAGATGAAAAAATGACGAAACAGATATACAATGCGAAAGTGGAAGGATGCAGGAGCCGAGGAAGACCAAGACTAACCTACCATGACCAAATTGGTCGTGTTTTATCAGAAGGTGATGTCAGGAGCCTTAGGAACCAGCGAGCGTGCATGAAAAGAGCTATGAATGTGAAAGAAGCGAGTGAAGTGTGTAAGGACCACGTCTTATGGCGCTCGGTTCTCTCTGCCTACCCCGCAAGGGACCTGGCGTGAAGATATACATATATATATATATATATATATATATATATATATATATATATATATAGATTTCTTTTAATAATGACTTGTGACTTAACCAAAGATTGATCTGGTTTACCCTCTGGGAGTACCCCTGTGGAGGTCTGACGGCAGTCGTGCTATGCAAGAATCAGTATCTTCGACAAATCCTTAGGCTTAGGTAGCGGACCCCGCCAATCTTAATGGGTTAGGAAACGGGATAGCGCTAAGAAGAAGAAGATTTCTTTTAATAAAATGTAACATAATTTATTTTGTTTCAGAACGGAGGTGCCGCAGATGGCTTGGATATGAATGTAGGGTACGCGTGGAGAAAAGGTTATACGGGAAAAGGAGTAGTGATTACGATATTAGACGATGGTATACAACCCAATCACCCGGACTTGTCGCAAAATTATGTAAGTAGATGAAATTATCTATATAGAATATAATAATCGTAAAGTCGGCTTTTTACATTTGATATACATATGTTTTTAAAAGGATGCAGTTGAACGCTACTTCGTCAGCGTGGAATATTATTTATTTATATTAATAAAAATAAATAACATTTCTAAAATAAAAGTAGCCTAAGTTATTTCTTATTATATCAGCTATCTGCCAGTGAAAGTCTCGTCAAAATCGGTCCAGCCGGTTCAGAGATTAGCCGGAACAAACAGACAGACAGATAGACAAACAAAAATTGAAAAAATATTCATTTTGGTATATGTACCATGCATACATCCTTGCATTTAGTAAAAAGCGGTTGTTTTAATACGAGTATTACAAACAGACACTCCAATTTTATTTATCTGTATAGATATTTAGTAATTTCCATGTATCCGTTACGCACTACACTAACTGAACTACTGAATGAATCTCGATGTCATTCCAGCGGTAGCTCACATTGAAGTTCAATATTATTTTAGGACAAATTTTATTAATTCACAATGGCGAAGCGAAAAGGACGAATAGTTATGCTTAAGATCAGTGATAGCCCAGTGGTTATAAAACCAGTTAGTGACCACCAAGTCCCCGGTTCGAATCCAGGAATGTACTGTTTGTGTTTTCGTATTTATGTACATATTTGTAATAATCACTTGCTGGGTGATGAAGAATAAACGTCGTGAGGAAACCCGCACGTCCAAGAAATAATATTTTGTAAGATGTGTCACCTAATCTAAGATCTATCTGGCTTTCTCTCTGGATTGTGGAGGTCTGCCGGCAGTCGCTCCATGTAAATATCAGTGTCGTCGCCAAATCCTTAGGCTTGGGTAACGGACTCCGCCAATTACACGTCTTTCGAAATATTATTTCTTGAACGTGCGGGTTTCCTCGCGATGTTATGAAAAGTCTGCCTCGCGACGTTGTATCTATATATATAAAAATGAATGTTTGTCTGTATGTCCTCTATGGACTGAAAAACGGCTGGGCAGATTTTGATGAAATTTTTAGTAAATCTTCAGGTTAGCCCAGCAGGTGATTCTGTGAAGTTTGGTAGCAAAGCCGGGGCGGGCAGCTACTAAAATTTAAATAAACTATATTGTTTATCCTGTACATGTTTAGGGTTTTTGCGAAAATTACTTCATGTATGCGGAGTAACAAATAGCAGCTAAAATGAACATCGCCTGAAATAAAACACTTAAAATGCTTCTTTCATACTACAATGGGCAACAAGTTCAATGTAAAGATTACCGTAGCTTTTGAAGGAATGTGCAGGAATGCAAAAACCATTATTATTTGGTTGTCATATTCCTCACTCACGTCATCACTACCTCGGTCCGACTGCTCAGATAGAAAAGGCGATGCTAAGACATTATGTCCAAAAATATCATTAGTATATACATTAATAAAATTGACACAGGGTTAAGTTTGCACATGAATTTTTGTTTTGACTGTTATTACAATGTTTAAAGGTTTTGTACATCTAATTGTCCGCCGTGCTTGACAAATAAATTTGATTGAAATATTATTTGATTAAAACCTTAATAAAAACTGAAATAATGTCACATATTTGCTGCTAAGTTTAACTACAATTTCAAGAAAAGCGTCACTTTAGTTAAGTTGAAATGTATTGAATAAACAATGCGCAATTCTAGGACCCGGCCGCATCGACAGACATTAATGGAAACGATACGGATCCGACTCCGCAGGACAATGGGGACAATAAACACGGCACCCGGTGTGCGGGCGAGGTGGCTGCGGTCGCCTACAATAGATATTGCGGGGTCGGCATAGCGTACAACGCTAGCATCGGCGGAGTCAGGATGTTAGACGGCCTCGTTAACGACGCAGTGGAAGCGCAGGCACTCGGCTTCAACACCCATCACATTGATATTTATAGCGCTTCCTGGGGACCCGAGGATGACGGGAAAACCGTCGATGGCCCCGGCCCCTTAGCTAGAAGGTATTGTTTAATTGCGTGCGATTGAAAGAGACGGCAAGAGGCAGCTCATTAAAAAGTGTTTTGTTTCAGGGCTTTCATAAATGGAGTCACAAATGGCAGGGGTGGCAAAGGTTCTATTTTTATATGGGCGTCAGGAAACGGCGGAAGGCATACGGATTCGTGTAATTGCGACGGATACGCTAATAGCATATTTACGATATCTATATCGAGCGCCACGCAAGGCGGCTATAAACCTTGGTACTTAGAAGAGTGTTCGTCGACCTTAGCCTCGACATATAGCTCCGGGACGCCGGGGAGGGACAAAAGCGTTGCTACTGTTGATATGGACGTTCAATTAAGGCCTGATCACATATGTACGGTGGATCATACAGGTACCTCAGCATCCGCTCCGCTAGCCGCAGGAATATGTGCGCTGGCTTTAGAAGCGAATCCTTTGTTAACGTGGAGAGACGTACAACATCTCATAGTTATGACATCACGGACTCAGCCATTAGAAAAGGAGGAGGGGTGGATAGTAAATGGAGTGAAAAGAAAAGTCAGCCATAAGTTCGGATACGGATTAATGGATGCAGCGCAAATGGTCACATTAGCCGAACAATGGACGACGGTTCCCCCGCAACATATTTGTAAGTCTCAAGAAATAAATGAAGACAAATCTATAGAAACGTCTTTCGGTTATACGATATCTGTGCACATGGACGTTAATGGCTGCAGTGGCACAATGAACGAGGTCAGATATTTGGAACATGTTCAATGTAAAATTTCACTGAGCTTTTTCCCAAGAGGTAATTTGCGAATACTGCTTACGTCGCCAATGGGAACTACGTCCACCCTTTTATTCGAGAGAACGCATGACGCAACGAGTTCCAACTTCGACGATTGGCCATTTTTGAGCGTACATTTTTGGGGTGAAAACGCCGAGGGCCGATGGACACTTCAGATAATAAACGCTGGGAATAATCACGTGACTCAACCGGGAGTGTTAAAAAAATGGCAGTTAATATTTTTCGGAACTGCTACAAATCCCTTACGGCTACGTAATAAAGGTCATTTCAACAATAATGTTTATCAAGAGGAAAAAACTTATCATATAAATGATGTTTATGACGCGTCAGAATATTCACAATTTCTGAACGAAATCGAGCTCGGCATTTCCGATAGACGTAGTTATTCAAAAAATATTCCTTCGGCACAGCGAAAAAATGTGTTAGCGGATGCTAATGATAAGCAAGTACAAAGATTATGCGACCCGGAATGTGACTCTCAGGGATGTTATGGCAAGGGTCCGACGCAATGTGTTGCTTGTAAACATTATAGATTAGATAACTCATGTGTTTCGAGGTGCCCGCCCAGAAGTTTTGTCAACCAAGGGGGCGTTTGCTGGCCGTGTCACGAATCGTGTGAAACTTGTGCAGGTGCAGGACAAGATTCATGTTTGACGTGCGCCCCTGCTCATTTATTAGTAATTGATTTGGCTGTCTGCCTTCAACAATGCCCTGATGGATACTATGAGGATCCTGATGCAAACGCTTGCTTCCCATGTGCAGAACACTGTGACACGTGCTCTGAAAAAGCCGATATGTGCTCTTCTTGTGCTCATAATTATGTTCTCTATAATGGGTCATGTTTAGCGGCTTGCCCACCTGGCACATATCAAAAAGACGATTTCGGGTGCATGCCATGTCATGAAACATGCGATTCTTGTCGTGGCTCCAGCGAAATAGAATGCGTTTCATGTAAAATAGGAGAGTACTCTTTTAAAAATCGATGCGTTCCTAAATGCCCTATGGGGTATTACTCAGATACACAAAGGAGAGAATGCTTATCGTAAGTATCTTGCAATTTCACTTAACAATGTATATTTTTAATTTCCACTGTTTAAATACGACTTTCTGTTGCTTAAGGTGTCCGATCGGATGTTCAATTTGCACGTGTGCCATTTGTTCCGTTTGCCAAGAGAAATGGATTCTTACTAAAGGCGGAAATTGTCTTCCGGATGGCAATGACAAATGCGACACCAGTGAGTAATCTTCAGTAAACAATGACGTCTCTCAACCACCCTTACTGAATTCTATATTTGTTTTTTTTTATTTGCAGACGAGTATCACGAGGGAGGCCGTTGTAAGAATTGTCATTCAACTTGCGAAAAATGTAGCGGACCAAATGAGTGGGATTGTTTGTCATGTTCAAGCCCTTTGTTATTACAAGGATCGAGGTAATGCGGCTTTATTACATTAAATTTTTATTGCAAATGGAAAAAAGAACATTGACATAAAATATTTTCAGATGTGTTGCTGAGTGCGGTCAAGGATATTACCAGACAGCGGGTCGATGTACCCCATGTCCTCACACGTGTTCCACTTGTGTGTCGAGATTAAATTGCACTTCGTGTGCTGGTGCCTTACGTCTGCAATCTGGGACTTGTCGAGCGACTTGTGCACCCGGATATTACCCTGATGAAGGGACATGTTCGAAATGTTATTTATCATGTGAGACTTGTACGGGCCCAAGACGAGATCAATGCGCGTCTTGTCCACCCGAATGGAGATTAGCAGCTGGAGAATGTAGACCAGAGTGCCCTCAAAATTTCTTCCCGTGGGGAGACAGTTGTCGCCGCTGTCACCATTACTGTCAGGATTGCCATGGCGCTGGTCCCCAGCGTTGTACGTCCTGCCCGCCCCACTTTTCTTTAGAGGCTGGACTGTGTGTGGAGTGCCTTAGTTCCCAATATTATGAGCTCAGGACGCGAACCTGCCGTCCATGTCATGACTCATGCAGGTCTTGCTCTGGGCCTGGTCCGACCAGTTGCGTTACCTGTGCCCATCCTCTTCGTTTAGATAGGTAAGCATAAAAACTAAATTGTCAGCATTGCTAATGATGATTGCAGGAAGGAAGTGATTAACAAAGTTGGCTCCTAACTATTTTAGTACAGTCTAATGTGTTTTCCTTTTTTCCGGCTTCGCTAACATTTTGCCCTTACCCCATTAACTTCGCAGCAATTTCCTTAGCCAATAAGCATGTTAGTGGGTGTAAAATAAAATGAATAAGAGTTCTTAAGATACGATAAGGCATCTTTCGAGCTCACAAATTAGATTTTCAATTGCTATAAAAAGAACACCGGTATCAATATCAGTTTGATATTAATTTCCACGAATCTACAAAATTCATTCAAATGATCGTATTTTTATTACGTGCCTATAGCGATTCTATGTTGCAATAAAACACCTTTACGTTTTCATTTAAACTAAATTCTCCATTCATTTTATAGAAATGGAATAAATCGTGTCGACGAAAATCTCGTAGAAAGAATGTCATAATATTACATGCTTTCAGTTGGTAGTGAATTTATATTTGAATATGTAGTTACATCGTATATAAAAATAAGTACTAGCAGGTATGTTGTATTATGTGTACATATATTCGGGAAGAAAAGGAAGGAATATAGGTGTACATCTAGCAGGATATACGAGTAATGTAACGTAGTAGGAGGAATGTAGTCTTAATTGTGCGCGCAACACAATCGAATAAATAACTCGAGTAACGCGGACTGTGGTCTATTCATTTTTTATTGTTAACAAACAAAAAAAAATATCATCCCATGAAGTTGATCTAATGATGGAAGTAGGTACTCACATGATCTCCTTAACAGAATATGCCTTGTGCTCATGAAATTCGTCTCTACGATTAATTCTACAATTAGAATCAAGTTTTATGTTTAATGGATTTTAATCTATGATATATTGTATTCCAATAACCATTTTTTTTACAGAGTAAACTATAAATGTTTGCCATGTTGTACAGAAAGTATGACTTCATTTTATTTGAGTAGCAATCAAACAACAGACTGCTGTCATTGCGACAAAGATATTGGTAAGTATGCCAAATACATAAATAGAATTTTTGTATATTTTTTTCTCGTGCAAGTGATCTAAGTGAAAGTAAGTCAGCAATATGTTGGTATGTTAAGTAAGGATTCCGTACGGAATATGGTTAGCAAGGAGATATAAGCACAAAGTCAATTAGCCTATTTAGCCCTTTTTTGACATAATAACAACGCATGTTACCTTGCATCCTAGGAGTATTACTCGCGCGTTGCCCCTCTATTGCTAATGTAGCATCTTAACACATTTCCTAATAACGTGAGGCAGGACCACTACTCACATGCGAACATTGCTATCTGCAACCTCTATTTATCAAAAACCTCATTTGCTAGTTGCCGGGGTACATCACGTGTAGATGAAGTTATGAAAAGCTTTGGCTATAAAGAGGGTGTTTACACTCACAAATCAATATTATGTGATAGAAATCGAACAGAATACTCGATAATTAGACCAATTATGTACATACCAGAACGAATAATGACTTTATTATCATTTTAGGTGGTTGTCTAAACGGCAGCTCGGCGGGGAAACGTCGCATCGCCGAAAACATACGGACGCACATCACCGCGTCCTTTTTCGTAGAAGATTCGAACGATACGTCAAACATTTTAGATCGAAATTTGTTGACAATCTGGAGTGTCGCATCGACGATTCTTGCCGTCATAGCCATTGTGATTGTGATCAAGGTATGGTTTGAATGAATTATATGTTTTACGTCAATAACTTGTAAGAACATAAAATATTGCTTATTATTTCTGCTAGTTGTTATTACGACGAGCTCGGTGGCTCAGTCGTGAATGACGCGACTTTAACACCGACGTTCGTGGGTTCGATTCCCACACAAGGCAAACATTTGTGTGCATGAACATGGCTGGTTGTCTTGGTCAGGATGTTTTAAGAGAGGTAGGGTGCATCAAAGTAGACCGTCTGGGGAAGTACCTCCACCGCACAGAAAACCGCAGCCCAATAACTACTCCCTAGATAGTTGTT
Organism: Pyralis farinalis; assembly: GCA_947507595.1. Taxonomy (NCBI): domain Eukaryota; kingdom Metazoa; phylum Arthropoda; class Insecta; order Lepidoptera; family Pyralidae; genus Pyralis; species Pyralis farinalis. Next base: position 8,334,559 of record OX382274.1, read on the forward strand.
GTGTTCTTGCGTGTGAGTGAGGTCACTAGTAAGCTACCAAGGAGTTGCTGTATAAGCAGCGGCGGAGGCATCGCGCGAGTGATACTTCATATATCGCAAGCGTTAATAGGCTACGGTACCCGCTTTACATCAGTTAGCCCGTATGCTTGTATGCCTCCTGACGTCTTATAAAAAAAGTTGTAAAGAGATTACCGTAGCTCATAAACGCTTGTAATACATTAAGTATCACCTCCTCTACTACTAACACACAACTTACTGCTTACTGGTGACCTCACTCACACACAGGAACACAACCACCCTCTAGCGAGTTGTTATTTGGCTGCCGTTTAAGGTAGAGCCACTTCCCCAGACGGGCTGCTTTGACGCGCCCTACCTCTCTTAAAGGTTATATTACAAGAGTCAATGTAAATTAAAATAGAGTGCCTTCATTTTTTTTTTAATCATATCATGAACTAAATTCTCCAATATTCGTAAGTAAATGTTATCTTTTTCCTTAGTGAAGTGTTACTTTATGTGTAAATGACTTAGAGTCAAGTTGCTAGCTTCTCTCTTCATGTAATACGATTTGGTTTGTTTTAGCAAATGACTACCAAGTCCTTAGGTAGTTTGAAATACTCGTAGCTACATTTTAACAAACTTGAAAGAGGAAATTATTTCACATTATTAAGCCTGGTTCTGTACGATGGACTAATTTATCGTATATGGACTTTACGGGTTACTCATGTTTTATCAAAAATGAATATAAACTAGGCAGGATAGTATATTGTTATTTGACAAGTTGAAAAGACTTCTTTTATTTAAAGAGCGAAAACATTTTATATTACAAATATTAACTTAAAATTTAATTTATTTAAATACAATTTTATTTAATTTATTTAAATTCTATAATCTTTCCCAAAAGAAAACTAACAAAGTGAGAGTTGAGCCTAAAGGCAGATTATAATCAGAATTACCAAGACCAACTATAATTTTTACTATTTCATTGATTATCAAATAATCTGTAATACTCCTTTCAACTCTATCGAGTACATCATAAAACCATTCTTAACATAGAAGACTATCACAGACACATCTTAAAATCATCCTGATCGCATCCAAAAAAAACATCCCAAATGAGTCATAAAACCATCTTTAATACGCATTAAACAACATAGTACCATTCTTAGTATATTAAATACCATTTACAATGACGTATATAACTGTTACATGTGCAGACTAAGCACATCTTGAAATCATTGTTAATACATTTTATCATTAGTATTAGTGCAGTATTCGCCTTGAAGTTTTTCGCAACGTTCTTATTTTTTTTTTTAAACTTTATTGACCGCTTTACATTTTGGTATAATAGGCAGACTTAATGCTAGTTGCATTCCCTACCAGTCGACCTTTGGGAGCGCAGAGAATCAAGATTGCGGCTATACATATATAGCCGTACGTACGTACGTACGTACATTTATTACAATACAATACGTTCTTGCTCGTACTGTTTATATTTGTGTATGTGTATGTGAAGTTTATATTTATCCTTCACTAAAGCATTCCTAGATATCTATTTAACGATATATAATATGGATTATAATACTAGCGCAATTTTTTACCTTAATGTCTATGACATACTTTCGTTTGGATTACATGCCCTTGCATTTCCCCCTAAATATTCGAACAACTGTTTTCATTATATTTTAGTTACAATTCATACCTGATATTGAAAAATCCAACGCTCAAATATTTTTCAAGAAAATATGTAACTAAAAATAATGCGAAATATTTTTCATTTATATTTAAAATAAGAGGAAAATATAGCGCGCAATTGGATATAATGGAAAATAAACATGGATATTTAGTTGCTTCGAATGTACGTTTATAGAAAACTTTGGCTGGGTATCGGAAAAAATCGCTAGTAGTCATTTAAAATTAATTTTGGAACATTACTAAAAAGAGAAAAATTATGTCATTACAAAATTCATCAAAATGCGTCAAGAATTGGAACCAATAGCGTTTAATTATTCATGCATATTATGTCCCACTTATTATTTATTCGTAGCCTATATCTATACAATATCATAATCTATACAATACCCATCAAGACTTACCTTTACTTCAATGAGATCAGTCGCATAAGTGTACAATTTGATGTGTCGCTATGTGTACATACCATCGGAAGGAGGTGCAATTCGTTCATCAAGGCCAAATTTGGGTTTCGATATTATTTTTCTTTTAATAGAACAGAAAACTATAATAATAGAACCCTGTATTTTTGGGATTAATTAGCTGCATGGTTTTATTGTTACAAATAATTATTTTAACTAATTCGTCTATTTTCCCTACCACAAAACAATCAAGATAAAGAGAAGTATTTCGGCGGGGTGCACTGTGTGTGTGTCAACTGACAAATTTACTATAATATCATTTATTAGTGGCAAAACGTGTTCCCTTTATATATAAAAATAAATACAAGGCAGGCGTCTTCCAAACATATTAGAAAAAAAACGTTCTCAAACAATGTATGTATATTTTTTGTATATGTGTCAATAAGTAACACTCGCGAGTTTAAGAGTTTCGAAATTTCTATTCCATGTAATACTATGATATATATTTATGACCCATAATAGTAATTCATGTTAGTTGAAATGCAGATTTTATGGCTAACTTAGCATTGCGTGAGTAAATGTAATTTCCTGTACAACCGAACAGAACCATTACGTAGAACGTTGCATTGAAATCATAATGATTACATGAAATCAAAGTAAGGGTATACTAAGGTTACATTTTACGCCAAGGAACCTGGCGGGAAGAGTATGTACATATATATACATTTCACCCTTTTCCACGAGTGTTATAAGAGATTCAGGCACACTAATAGCCCATTTAATTATCAGATATGTAATAAATAAAAACATTAAAATATTACCGTAATCGTTTATGTTGAATGTAAAAAGGTTTTTTACACTGAGCGAGTAATGAAGTGATGTTTACACCTATTGTAAAGATTCGTGTTCGTGGCCTATTTACAGTTATAATGTTCATTTACACAATATAACTGTAAAAAGGCTGTTGACTAACGCCGTGAATGCTTGTATGCCACAAGCATTCGACCCACCGTAGCCTATTAAATTTTGTAATATATTAAGTACTAGCTGCTGTGCCCGCGACTTCGTCCGCGTGGAATTTAACAAAAAAGTTATTGTTCAGTTCGCAGAGTTTACCATAACTTATTAATTCTGTATTTCGCGTACAGAAATACCTATGCTAATTTTAATGAAATTCTTCTATTTTGTGAATCGCACCCCCGAAGGGGAAGATATTTCCCCCTAATTTTAGCAGTTTTTCATATTTTACGCAGGAACCCTAAATATTTACGGGATAAAAAGTACCCTATATTGTGCTCTGAACAGTCGTCTACCTACCAGTGAAAGTCCCGTCAAAATCGGTCCAGCCGTTTCAGAGATTAGCCGGAACAAGCCGACAGACGGACAGACAGACAGACAAAAATTGTAAAAATATTCATTTTGGTACATGTACCGTGTATTATCCATATGCATTTAGTAAAAAGCGTTTATTTTAATATTACAAACAGACACTCCAATTTTATTTATCTGTATAGATAAATCGCGAGATGCATCCTCTGCTGCTTACACAGCAGCTCCTTAAGAGCTTACTAATGATCTCATTCACACGCAGAAACAGAACAACCTCCTTGGGAGTTGTTATTTGGCTGCGGTTTTCGGAGGTGCGGAGGTGGAGGGGAGAGGAGAGTTCTTCCACAGACGGGTTGCGTTGATGCGCCCTACTTCTCTTATGAAGCGAGAGCTGCGGTATGCGAGCGTTGCCCAAAATTAATGGCGTAACGCTTGCAAACTATATTCGCGATGATGATGTTAGAAACAGAGTTCGTCTGAAAGAGAGTGCCGGTGTTAAAATATGAAGAGGTGTGCTCCGTTGGTTCGGACATGTAGAAAGAATGCAGGAAGAATAATTGTTTCTTCTTAAAACAGATATACAACGCCAAAGTAAAAAGATATAGTAGGTGAGGAAGATCAAAACTTACCTACCATGACCAAAATGATCGTGTTTTATCAGTAACTGATGTCAGGAGCCTTAGAAATCGGCGATCGTGCATGAGAAAAGCAATGAATGTTAAAGAAGCAAGTACATAAGGTGTGTAAGGATTGAGTCACGTGACGCTCGGTTCTCTCTGCCTACCCCACAAGGAATTTGGAGTGAAATTATAGATAGAGATATAGATAGTAAGAAATTACGTATGATATAGTGACTTTTATTGTTGAAACCTACGGCAAACATATTAATAAATATTACGTAAAATTGACGTTCACTGATGTTATACATGTTCTTATATGTTATATTGCATAGATGTGTGTAAACTCTTTGTTAGTAAATTTTTAAACTAGCCTTTCGTACAGGAATAAAAAAAAATATAGAATACTCGCCCCAATTTTTGTATGTTCCTTTTTCACTGTTGATCTATGCGTAATTTTGTGTTGTTTGCGTAGACGTGCATGCGTTGTTTGGACTCCATTGCGCATTTGGGAAAACGTATATAACGGGTTCTGACTGCAGCAGTCAGAACCCGTTATATACGTTTTCCCATACATTTCGCGGTCATATACGACCACCCGGGTTTCGAAGGGTTAAATATGAATCTCAGTCGATCCAGATCAGACAGTTCCATACATTACACTATATGGAATTTAAACTTGGAAACGCAATACAATACAACGTAATAATAGTCCTCATGGTTTACCTATGTATGTTTGTCCACAGTTAACAAGATCAAGACGTCGTAAACACCACAGGCTATTTCCTAAAACAGTATACTCTCAACTGACTACCATCGACGAAGATCTAATAGCGATGGCATCGTCGACCACCGTATTGAAAGCAAGTGAAAACGATACACAGACTATGAGTGTAGTGGAAGAACCAACATAGCAAAATAAACATTAAGTCAATAACAGTAGATTAAATTTACACTGCAGACTGATATGTAGATGTTTGAATATACATTATATATATAATGATTGTTTATCGTTGAAAATTAGTAATTTCTTAATTATTTCTTAACTTCTTTTAATTTTTGGTCAAAATAATACAGTATTAAACAAAAATAAATATTCTTAATTAAAAACGCAATGGTCACGTATTTTAACTTTTTTCGATAAATTGTTCTTTTTTTGACAAAATATTGTGTTATCTCATGACTTCTTAAAAGTATTTTATTAAATTTGTATTCGGAGCAAATTAGATATAAATGACATAGTATTTTTGTCCACTGTAAGTGTCACAATTCAGAAAATAAACTTATTACATTCTGGAGATACTTTGTAACCGAGCCTAAGTTTTTAGTTTATATGCTGTTATAACATACAATATAAACAACAAAATGGTTTTTGTTATTATACTCCGCGCGATTGGACGTTTTATTAGTTTCTCATATTTTTATTTAAATCAAATAGATTTTCTTCTACACTGACATTTTTTAATCCCGTTTTGATATTATATGTGTCATCTTGAGACATATAGTAAAGTGGTAAAGATTTGCATACATCAAAGACTTTGTAATTACTTTGAAAAATTTTATATTTTTCTAATTATTTACATTCTTTAATTAGTTTATTATGAAATATATATTTTAAATAGGTAGATAATATTTAAAAGTTTCAAACCAATCACAGACAATTGATGCGTGTTGAGTATTATTATTTGTTAGTTAATATCTTTGGTGATCTGACTGAGATGCTGTATTTTGTATAAATGTGCTGAAGGAAGGATTTCCCTCGCAGAAAAAACGCTCGTCTGTACACAATTACATTGTGAAACGTTACAAGATGAACTTTATCCAAAGTTAACCAAACATGGTAACAGTTCGCAACAAAAGGAATCCCGCTAGTTTCCAATTCAAATGTGCGACATAACGCCCTACGAAGGGAGAAGTTGCCACTTGTTCCGTATAAGGGCTGAACAGATTTCACGACATTAACTTTGTTTGTTTTCCTTTTATGTGCAAATTAACTGTGGGACTGCCTCCATAAGGGTGAAAATTGGATCACGTTAATTGAAGTTCCACTTAAGATAGCACTTAGATGACAGAATCAACTTTATTGTTGAATGAACTAAGCGGTTTTCGCCCGCCGGTGAAACGGTCACCAAATCGTCGTAGACTCTTATAACAAAAGGATTATCGCTTCCGTATTGCAATCCGATAGATTTTTCTAGAAGCTCCCTAATGAGCTCAGTTAACTGTAGGAGCTGAACATCCCGCCAAGTAATTATGATTTGGCTAGTGACCCAACGTCTGCGTGTTATTTGCACTGCAAAATATTTAATAATCCCTGGGGAAGGATCAATTAAATAATTTTATTGTAGCGTCCAGCGCGTAAGGTGGAGACTATTCTCATGTTCCTTACTTCACTTTTGTGAGACATTCATTTGCAAATTTGTAGGAGGTACCACATACAAATTTTACTCAAAACCAGCTTTGACTCTTAAGAAAATGATGAGCTATTTACGCCTCATGTAATTTTAAATGACATTTCATCGTGCATTTTTATAATATTAATAATATTATAAAGGTGAGTTTAGTTTTCAGAGTTGACTGTTTGGCTTATTTTGCAATCTACATAAATTGGTATCTTTTGGCGGTTCAACACTTACATATGAAAGTAAACATTTTATATACATTTTTGAACAGAAGTAAGCGACTGACTGCTATAATTTACTATTACATACGTATGATCTCTATATTACTTGGTTTATTAAAAAAATGACAAATGTATAAAAATTGTATACGAGAATATTTTATTGACTTTAATTGTGTATAATTGCGAAGTTTCTAAAGCATTGCACCCGGGGTAACAACAACATAAGCGATACCACTTGTAACTCCAACAAGGTAACCGGAACTCCATACATACTCCATTTACATAATCAAAGGTGCTTATATACCGCTGCAGGAATAAGACTTGCTTGTTTGTTATGTTCCTGAGAGTACCAGAAATCAGCTGAGAAGGCGTAACGTTAGAACCAAGCACACATTATACAATTGTACAATATATTTCTTTTTTTAATAGACAGCATGTTTACTTTTTGCCTCTAACATGGTGTATCAAAACGAGCCAAACAATTTGTTGTGGAAATCTGCTTTGGTCAAAATCATGTTACTAATGATGATCTCTTTGGTGCTGACGAAAAGTCGTAACTGACGATGTTAGCGTAACTGCAATTCATATATTTATATAGTGCACATTTGAACTCTTTCGATCTGAATTCATATATCAAACACGAGCATCATAGTCGACAGGTTTCCAATACATTATTGAAGTGAAACTTTTTTAGGCGTGCAATAGGAGAGGAAAAAAGGTTTGGCGTTACTATTTTTGTAACGAAGCGTATTAGTGGGTATATGTTTCATGAGTACAGCTAAATTGGTCAACATAACTAGTTTAGTGCTAAACTAATGATATTTTGATTGTCGCCATGTATATTTCCACCAATCAAAAACTCCATCATCATCCGAGCGTTAATCCCGCTCGCGTCCTACGCTTTCTTTTACGGAGCCCCAAATCCGCTGCAAAAACTAAATAATATCATTTTTTTTATAAATAATATCAAGTTTTCTCCATCATTGGCTATTATCGTATACAACTGGAGGTGCTGTCTTGATTCAAAATAAATATAAATTGAAATTCATAAAAAGTATATATAACCTACGGAAGTTTCACATTTTGCGCGTGTACGCATTGATACACGCACTGTCTCTTTTTATGTTATACATTAATTATTATATTATCAATAACCTTATAAATATAATGACTTAATTATTATTTATATGTATTATTTTATTTATATTGGGCAGTACCGTGATTGAAAATGCGATAGATTATTATGAATAATTACTAAAGAAATTAATTACAAATTTATTTATTTATTATTTGAAATAAAACCTGCGTCGGAAATATAATGAAAATTAAACATAAAGTTATTACATTTGTTTCAATTAATCATATTCCCTTAAGTTCGGGAGTACAGATACACATGCCTTTTAGCTTTGAATAAAATACATATTTTATTCAACCTGGAATGTCTTAAATTTTCAAAAAATCTTTGAAAAACGAATGACTAATGTCGTAAAGCAAAATTTAAAAAAAATCTCAAATACCACGTGTATAATTTTAAGTTAAAAGTATTTATATTTATGTACTTGACCGTACATTGTTTGTAGTGTTACCTATTAATTTGTATGTACTTATGAATAATAACTTATTTTTTACACACGCATCATCTTTAGAATCCAAAAAAGTCGGATGTTCCATACAAATGTCAATAACTTATTCGACCAAAATGGAAACAACATTTTATTGCGATTTTAAACCGGTTCAATGTTGAAAGTAATATTACTCTAAAGTAAATTCACATTCTACGTAACAGTAGCTAATAATATAGACAGTATACTATATTTATATACTTCATATTAAAAACGATTTTGTTTTCATAAGTAATTTTTTTTTTACTTGCATGTAAAACACCAAAGATTCATTCGAAAATAATATGTTTACATTAATTTGCATACTATATTATTAAGTTTAGGATTGTGTGTCCACTTTGGTAACTAAATTTACGTAACCAGTTACAAGACAAGATTTTTCTTTCGCTGTTTGGTAACTAGTTGTGAGAGAAGAATTATTTTTTCACTACAAACAGCGAAAGAAAAATCTTCTCATGTAACTGGTTACGTAAGTTTAGTTACCAAAGTGGACGAAGCCGTTTGTTCATGGTACGAGTACAAGTACTGAAGAGTCAAGACGAGTTGACGTCCTAACGCGATAATAGTAGTTAGTATGGTCAAGATATGTCGTGAGACGTTTATTATATGTGTGTATGTTGATCACAAAGTTTTATTTTTGGGTCAGGGATTATTAATATTTATGGGAAATTTACCAGTAATCGAGTTTCTTTTGAGCTTCGAATAAATTGGTTGGTCGGGAGTTCCAAGAATATTCAGGTCGGGTGAGTGGAAATATCACGTTAATATTTATCATTTTGTCACATGTAACATTCGGAATATGATACTATTGGAAACTTTTTTTACTGAAATATCAAATACTTTTAAATATCGATAACACAACTTAGTTGAAGACTGGAAACAGACTTTGATTTGGCATTTCTTTTATAGGTTTTCTTGTTGAAGTCCGATGAAGCACTTTTGGCGACACCAAATAATTAAATTATTTCTGCAGACTAAAAGTTTAGTTAAGTTAAATAAATATATTTTTACAAATAAATTATTAATGATAAGCTAATTGATAAAATTGAAATAATAAAATGTTATCAGGTAAAGGCCAATCTACTTACTAACATTGGCCTTTACCTGATAACATTTTAATAACTTATTCACAGGCCCAGTATTTACCTTATTTTCAATTTATCAGACTAAACGTTACCTTAATAGAACTATTTATTATTCCATTAAGGCGGCAAATAAGCGTACAGTCTGTTTAAGAAGCATATGGACATTTGCAATAGCATATATTTGACCTAAATACGTATAAGAAAACGCTAAGGGGTTCTGGATTATATGTTGATTAAGAAAGCAACCCTCAGCTGTGGTACGGCATAGAAACCAAAATGATTTAATTGTATATTTGTCTGTTTATACGCGCATTTTTAAACAATGGCTATGCCAACCTAGATGCATTTTTTTATTTTGTAATTCTGTATAGCTACTACTTTGTTACAGATACACAACTAGGTTCCATTTCAATCCTATCAGAATATCTACTGGAATCGTAATATGATATTATTGCACATTAATTATGCGAAAAAGTGCGGTAATTCATTTGTATGTAGCATATAATCATCATTTATCTCTTAGGACTGGATATAATTTTTATGCTTAGTAAGAAATTATGATTATATTAAATAAATAAATCAGTCATAGAATAACCCATAAAGATCACAGCTCTTTAGAGAAAAGGTTTATTGGATGATTAATGTAAATCTCGCACGTTTCAAAGTTAAATTCCGGGTAAAGCTAAAGTTATGAGTTTTAACCGGGCTTAATTTTATGCTGAAATGTGAGAGGAAAATCAAGAAAGGTGTATTATTATTTACTTTTAATAACTGAATTCTCACTATCATGCAAATAAAAACCGTATAAATTTGTAATTTTATACTTTTGTGATTGTTTTTTACTATCGTAGGTACGGTACTACCGTGACTTGTTTTTCTATTTTCCCGATATTTCGGGGACGATGACTGTCATCATGTGATCATAGCATCTGCAACGTCGCCGAATATTGATGAAATAGAAAACAAATCGCGGAAAGTCTTGTACCTATAATAGTGACCATGTAAATTTTATACAAAGGTTTTATCGCCATAAGTTCAGTATTTACGTTCGAATCTGAAGGATTTGTACATAAACAATAAAACATTATAAAGGTGTGTTTTTACAATGCTACTATTCAATTATACTCTGAATATTTAGGATTGTCAACTATCTCATGACAGAAAACGACACTTAAAAGATGTCACAAATTAATAGATAAATCCGTGCTTAGCATTCTTTATAACGTAATGTCGATTAAAATGGACCATAGATTATAACTATTTTTACGGGACCCAAGGCTCTTTGCTTCATCTAAATTGTATTATGTATGTATAGTTTTGTCTATGGAATAATTAGGTAATGAATCCATGTACTTGAAATCAAAAAACAATTATTACATATTGTCAAATCTATGAAGTTACTGTACTACGTGTGCATACATTGAACCAGAGAACTTGCTACTAAAATTGCTATACCATACAAGAAATTTGATCGGTAAATAACAGGCAGCGAGACATGCTGATTACGCAGGACGCGACGTATCTTTCATGCGCTTTATCTCCTTTCAACTTGTATCAAACTTACAAAGATTATGAGTGAGATAAATCTATTGTTGACAGGCCAATTTAAAAAATAAATCAACTGGGAGAGTAGGCATTTTGCCTATTATCAAGTTGCAAAGATTCACCATTTAGAAATGTAAACATTTTTATTCTTTTAAATTACTATAAAGCTACGATATTTGCATTTTTGTTACAAGTAATACACATATAATGATACCAGCTCAATTGCTTTCCCAGTTCTGGATAAAAATCCACCAGCAACTTTTATCCTATACATAACGTTCAGACCAAGAAAAAAGTACATAACGTAGATATGACAACAAAATTAAAATGTAGACTGAAAATGGAGAAATTCAATTTGCGTCACATATTTTCTGTATTTAATGTAATTTTATTATCGTTTCCATTGCTTATCAAAAACGTATTACACAAGTAAAATACAAGTTTATTAGTTATACGACTATTAAATTTAAATGTTGCAGTTTTATATCTCCATTGCCAATATTAAACTGAATATTTTATTTCAATATGAGTTTGTTCTTGTTCATAAACCTCAATTGAGCAGAAAGGCTAATTACATGGCAACATAGATACCGTTATTGTACAGTAACTTTACAGTGAAATCTAGTGATGAGGCAGCAACTGTCACTTTAATTTCGATGGTTTTAAAACAAACTGTTGTATCTGACAAAATTCTGTGTTTGTAATTTAGTAATTTCTATAATGTTATTCAACTATTGTTTAGTTTAATAGATTTCCTTAGTATGATATCGTATTCATACAGTTTTATCATCATAAAATATTGTTTACCTACTATCGTCGGATGTATAAGGTCATTTTGTAGCATTTTACTTTCATCAGAATAATGAATAATTCAATTAAAATTATATTAACTGGATACATATGACGTAACAGCTTTCGCCTTCTAAAAGAAATTGAACTATTATCGTCACATTGATATAAAATTCGTAGCATTTTATAAGTAAAATTAAAATATTATATTCTAAAAAGTAACTTTACAAAGTTATTTTTTAGAATATAATATTTTAATAAAGCATATCTCATTATTTATGTTTGATTCAGTTAAATACCTATTTCAAATAAAAGTATAATAACTTAATGCGCGGTATTAAATACTTTTTTGTAACGTTGTAATTTTGTAGATATGCTGTTTTGTATAGTAGTGTCTATTGATTTTAATCCTGGACTCAAGAAAATTTTAAACAATTGTAGATTTTTTATGATTTGACAATGGCCCTTTACTATAAAAGTATTTTGTTTTCAAGTACAATTTTTTTAAGTAGCTATTTGAATCGATTCATTGTATGTTTGTGTATCCTATGTTTTCTATGTCTAGAGTTTAAAGTTAACATATCTAATTGTAACTTTATTTCAGGGGCTAAAATTGTTGATTCATTGAAGTCGTTCGAAGTGATGTAGATATTAATCAATTATTGTATACATTAAGATTGTCATTTTGTATATATGTAAATACTTGAATTGTAAATATATTGATGGTTTTTATGACGGGTAACTTATTTGTTTTATTTGACTTCATATCACAATATGGTTTGGTCAAAAATATATTTATGTTGCCACAGAATAAGAAGGGTAAAAGTGTCCAATAAAAAAGTACTTAAGACAATTCCACTGGGATCATAGTATATATGTGGATAATATTGAGAGCTACATTTTGTCTGTAGTATGTAAGAAGGAAAAACTGTCTGTCTGCTTTCGGCATAACATTCAAAAAGGAACAATGCTATACACTGAGCTTTCGAATATACCAGGAGGCTTTTCGGATCGTGGTTTGATATTTCCGAACTAAATCTCCATGAAATAGTGCGCCACGCCATCCATGACCCGTGACCCTGCACGTCGATACAAAACAAAACCCGCTACCCTTTTTGAGCTCTGGTCTATGAATAAAATGTTTATATAGCGCAATAACGTGATAGATTCATGAATTAAAACATCCGAAGTAGAACTAGAGTAATCTATGTGGCTTTAAGAATTTACAAGACTAAGTAGTCAGGCCACATAGCTTGAAGAAACAATGGCCACTGTGTTCTGAAACGGGTAAAAGCAAAAAATGACGGCCCCCACACGTTGGACCGTCGATCTGGTAGAGACAGCAGTGAGCCGAAGCAGTGATAAGACTCATCGTCGTGGATAGGAGGCAGCTGTGGATGTCCGTCGACAAAAATGATGATTATGATTATTAACGTAATATTCACAAAATACAAACAGAACAGTATAAAAATTTAAGGCGAATTCAAAGTTTTTTTTTTATACAACGTCGGGAGGCATACAAGTATACGACCCACCTGATGTAAAGCGGCTACCGTAGCCTATGAACGCTTGGAATACATAAAGTATTACTCGCTCGATGTTACCTCTGCTGCTAATACAGCAACTCCTTAGGAGCTTACTAGTAACTTCACTCACTTGCAGGAACACAGCAATCCTCTGGGGAATTGTTATTTGGCTGCCGGCTTTGTGAGGTGGTGGTACTTTCCGAGACGACCTGCTTTGATGCGCTCTACCTATCATAAAAACACCCAGACCATCACACACATGTTCATCCTGTGACACAAATGTTTGTCCTGTGTGGAAATCGAACCCACGAGCGTTGGTATCAAAGTAGCGTTATTGATCAAAGAGCCTTCGTAATTTCACATATTAGATGATGCCAACGAAAATATTAGCGTAATCGCCAATACTTAGGTACTCATCCCATTGTTGAAATATGGATCTGATTTCTATTCAATGGATCGGCTTTGGGAGGGCAAGAGGATTCAAGCCATCTAAATGCCATTAAGTTAACTCAGTGAGAGTTAAGTAACAATATCAGACGAAACTAACGTCTTTTGGTTTTTGCTCTTAAACGGAAAAAGAGAGGTAGGGCGCATCAAAGCAGCCCATCTAGGGAAGTACCTCCACCTCACAGAACACCGCAGCCAAATAACAACTCCCTGGAGGGTTGTTGTGTTCCTGCGTGTGAGTAAGCTCCTAAGGAGTTACTGTGTAAGCAACAGAAGAGGCATCGCGCGAGTGATACTTAATATATTACACGCGTTAATAGACTACGGTAACTGCTTTACATCAGGCGGACCGTATGCTTGTATGACTCCCGCCGTTGTATAAAAAACCTCGGAGAAGATTGTATCAAAACATATCTAAAGATAATCTGCGTTAAATATTAGTTGCTTTAGCGAATGCTTACTAAACATGCATATTTGAGTGAATCCAAGGAAAATTACAGATTCAGCTTGTTTGTCTGTCCAGCCATTCGATCTAACCTATCACGATTAATATACTAAACTGATCGCAATGAGAGGTAATAAGGTGATCATACCAGTAAGAGAACATGAGCTATTGATTATCACTGTAATAGGATTTCCATGTAAGACTCTTCTTAGCGTTATTCCGGCGGGGTCCGTTACCTAAGTCTAAAGATATCGCGAAGATGCGGATTTATATGGAGCGACTGCCAGATCCCCACAACCCAGAGGAAAAACGAGGCCTTACTTAGGTTAGGTATTTCGAAATACAATTTCTTGAAGTTTCGGGTTTCCCCAATTATTTTTTATCTCCGAGCAAGTGATAATTACAAATGTGTGCATAAATTCGAAAACATAAATTTAGTGGTACATATCAGTATTCGAACCGGCGACCAGTTGGTCAATAGACCGGTTCTTTATCCACTGGGCTATCGCTGATGTAAAGCCGCGGGTGAAACGGTTTGATAAAAAAAGGAAATGTCAGATCGACCATCAATGCGTCTAGAGTTGTGCTGCCGTCTTCCTCTTAAATAGTCTATACTATACCATCTTCCACTTTCCGTGTCCATAACTACGATCAATTACATTTTCGGAAGAGTTCTAGTTATATTTATGATATTGATCGTTGATACTAGCGCTAGACGTGTTTCACTAATGAAATCCTTTAAAGACAAATGGCATAAGAGTCATTTAATAAATGTTATGATTTGGATAAATTTTATCACAAAACGTATTGATATAATGTAATAGTATAATTTAAAGAAAGACATGAATAGAATTGTACGTACGAAATGGATGAACCGAGGCCTTTGAAACAACACACACAGTTATAATTATAACAATGAATGTAATCCTATCTATACGTTTCGGCGGTACGGTATGGGCGTTCACTCTGACACTTTGAGCCTTTGAATACGTGGAATGATGACAAAAATAGGATCGAACTTCGTATGTGTCGTTCAAAAACATTTATTCTCCCTTAGACAGTATTGGAGCACGGACGCGTTTTGTATACCGACTCTCCAAAGATTTGCTACATAAACGCAATCTGGCGCCACTATACGACTCGACCCCCGGAAGGACGGTACATGCTCATATCGTGAATTACTCACGAGCAGTACAAGCCGCTATTATCCGGTGTAAACAGTGTACTAGTGCGCATTTTGGTCATATAAACAGCCAATTGTTCAAATAGAACTCTATTGCTGTATTTATATACTGCAACCGAAACTTCCGTAGTGAAACTCAGCCCCGGAACGTAGTCCCCGTTCCCTGTAAAGGTGTTGTGAGATGACTGCACATCTCTCGTTGTCGATCGGTGCTGAAAGAATGTGGGTTTACAGCGTTTCGTAGTTTATCAATACAAATCTGATAGAAAGGTAGGTATAGTATATTCATCTTATATTAGAAAGGCATGCATATATACAAGTCAACAGAACCAGTCAGAAATCATGTTAGAAGCGCATGATTACACATTGTCAAATTATTTCATTTTTAAATTCGTCGCATATTTAATAACACATTTTTTGCAATCAATATAATTAGTTAATTTCATTATTTATTTATGTTAAGAGAGAAACTTAATAATTATATAAATAAAACAACATATACCGGAAATATACAATTATCTTCTTCTCAGTTATGCTGACCCAACAAAATTGTTATATCGTTTTAATGAACTGTCCTCGGAAGTAGGTTGTCAACAGGGTGATCCCCTTGGGCCTGCAATATTTAGTTTGGCTATAAATCCGATAATCAAAAATTTAAATTCTAAATTCAACGTTTGGTATTTGGACGACGGAGCCCTAGAAGGTGATGTGGATACTGTGTTTTCGGACCTTTTTTTAATCAAAAATAAATTTGAAGCCATTGGTTTGGAGCTTAATTTTAGCAAATGCGAACTTTTTATAAATAACTGCGACTTAAATTTAAATGACGTAAAACAAAAATTTAATATTTTGGCTCCAAATATTAAAATAGTTAACAGTAATTCCCTTTACCTTTTAGGTTCTCCAATTTTTGATGAATCTATTTCTTAATATATTAATAATTCAATTACTAAATTTCAAAATTCTGCTAACCGTCTCCTTGAAATTAGTCCACATTATGTACTTTGCATCTTAAAATTCTGTCTTTTCGTCCCAAAATTTACGTATGTGCTCCGTTGTTGCTCCTTTTGGAATCACCCAGATCTTTTGATACAAGTAGACGACTTAATCAAAATTAGCTTAGAATCTATTCTTAATGTGCAGCTGAACGAGCAATCTTGGTCCCAAGCATCCCTACCCATCCGTTATGGTGGTTTAGGGATTCGCAAAATTTCCAGTGTCGCTTTACCAGCCTTCCTATCTTCTGTCCATAGTTCAGCAAATCTCATAAGTAAAATTTTAAGGGCATCCCCTTCAAACTTTGAGATTGCTGGCTTGGAAGAAGCTAGAAACGCTTTCTTAATTGCATGCCCAGGTCAAAATTTTCCAGTTTCTCCAAATTCACAGAAGAGCTGGGACGAGATAAACTGCAAATTATCTTTTGACAATCTTTTGAGCTGTAGTACAGGTTCGGCGCGTGCTAGGCTTTTGGCCGTGGGTGCGCATGAGGCCGGCTACTGGCTTCACGCGTACCCTTCGTCAAATACAGGAACATTTCTTGAGCCTGACACGCTCCGAATCGCAACCTGTCTACGGCTTGGGGTTCCGGTCTGCGTTCCTCATAAATGTCCCTGTGGCAGTGATGTCGACAAGCTATGACATCACGGACTGTCATGCCAAAAAAGTGCAGGCCGCTTCTCGAGACATGCCGCACTTAACGATATCATACGCCGGTCCCTTGCCACCGTCAACGTGCCAAGTCTACTTGAGCCGACTGGTATTGCAAGAGACGATGGCAAGAGACCGGACGGTATGAGTTTGATTCCATGGAATATGGGCCGGGTGCTGGTATGGGATGCAACCTGTTCAGACACGCTGGCCCCTTCCCATTTACATGGAACCAACAACAGAGCTGGTGCGGCTTGTGAAGCGGCTGAAAAGCTAAAGCATATAAATACAGGGGTCTAGGCTCCGAATATGATTTTGTCCCATTCGGTGTCGAGACCCTTGGTCCATGGGGTCCTAGCGCTATAAGGTTTTTTAAGGAAATAGCAAAAAGGTTAGTCGACATCACAGGAGACCGAAGAGCTGGCAGCTACCTCGGACAAAGAATTAGTCTAGCTATTCAAAGGGGGAACGCTGCCAGCATCTTCGGAACCTTGCCTAAAGGGACTCCTTTTTAATAATATATTTTAGTTATTATATTATATTTTTTAAGGTTTTTATTTTTAGGTTTATAATGTTTAGTATATATTTAGATGACAGAAAATATATATATTATAACAAGAAATAATAATACTTAGCTTGAACCCGATACCTACCCAACATTTATCCTCCTGCACAGTTTCTCGGCGACGTATTAATAGTTTGATGATGATAAAGCTATAATTATATTATATATTCGTCAAAATAGCATAGCAAAAGAATAATAGCTGTTCATGACAAGCTACTTCTTAGGTTCAGTCTTAAATCGCTTGAATGGGCATTTCTCTAATCCCTTGAGGTATCCTATTCTAAATTCTAACAGCTTCTTTGTAATAGACTACTGCGACATATTGGCATTCTTAATTTCTCGGAGTCTCGATGAGAATACCTACTGTTATCACCGATTTTTTCAAGTAAATGAGGGTGTTTTCACGAATATACCTATTTCTAATATGTTTAAAGATGTGATGGTTCGAACATTTAATTTCATAAATAACAGTCCGCAAGATTGCATGGGTCGTATTCCATAGATCGCTCGTATACATTTTTTTGTGTAAGAATTGCCTTATGTGTACAGAATTTCACATAGTAATATCCCGTATCTTAGAATTGAACCCACGTAGCCGTGGTATGTTGTTATCGCAGCGTTTTCTCCAACTGTGCTACGCAATCTTTTTAGAGCGTACACGTATTTATTTATTCTTGTGCAGATGTCGTTTATGTGAAATTTCCAGTTACAGTGTTTGTCCAGGGTGAGATTATAGTCATATTTTCGTTTAGCGAACTGTTAATTGTATATATTTAGTTTTCTGTAGATTGGCGCGTAGTTGACTTTTTTTTATTTAAGCTCAGCATAGTGGCTCCGCTTCGCCGGATTGTAAGCGAAAGAAGAGCCCAAATCGCAACGGTAACTGACAGAAGACTACACAGTGTCCTATCAGTTGACGCTGCCATGCTGGCCCGCAAGATGCATCTTCACGCTTCGTTTGAAGGACCCCGTATTGTGGGTAGCAAGAAACACATATGCAGGCAAGGCGTTCCACTTTTTAATGGTACGGCAGAAATAGGAGTTGCTGAACTTTTTGGTACGCGAAGAAAATGTTCTCAACAGTGGAACAATGACATCGCAAATCTGCAGGTGTAGTTCTATGACGGAAGGGAGAGAGTGGGATAAGGAAAAACAGTTTTTCAGAGCACTCACCATGGTAAAGGCGGTAAAATACGCGTGGCGAGTCGATGTCCCTACGTAGTTGGAGAGGTTCTAGGTTTTTGGTGACCTCTTCGTCGTCGATTATGCGGACAGCCCGTCGCTGCAACTTATCGAGAGGCTCGAGAAGATATTGTGCGGGCCGTCCTAGAGATGCGAGCAACAGGCGAGGAACACAGGCCTGAACTTGAGTCTTATAAAGTCAAACTGTTCCGGCGTGAAGAACTGGCGCACCATTTGCGTTGGTTAAGGTTGCAGCGAATATCCATGCCTAGCATATTTAGGCCGTCTCGCATACTGAGGGAAGCGTACTGAAGACTGGGAGTACGCATTAAACTCAATCAGCATATTGGAACCCCACGTACTAATGAGATCCAATACCCGATACAGCTCAACGACAAGACTCTCACGCTTCTCATCTTATATCTTATCATTAACATTTCTCACAATTTTTAGTTAGTTTATTTTCAACCTACCGTTTGCTTTTGAAATGTGACCATTAGCGAAGAAGAAATGCTGGTAGAAAATTAGCAATATAGGTATTTTTACTCTATGTAGACTATATAAAATTGCGAAGAATAATCATAGACACACTGGAAATACTTCATTAGAGAAAAGAGCTGAAAATATTGTAGATCGAATACCGTACTGACCTCTCGATACTACAATGCGATGTTACCATTGAAGTCTCGTGTTATATCTGTATCTTTGCAAGTGAATTTAATTATATTTCATTATTCCGCTGAAAACGAAGTTGGTTTATTATTTTATAGTCTATAGACATATCAACATCTCGTTTTTGCAACTCGGCACTAAGAAGTGGTCCTGAAGCACATTGGACAAGTTTCGACGCTGGATTATAACTATAGAAAGCCACATCATGCGAGGCAGAATACATGAAATGAAAGCGATATACTTATAAAATCAAATCTGGCCTTGCATGAGTGCACCACAGAAGCAACGAAAATAGGAAAATATCGTTAAGCAAGCAACCGTATATCCGGTATATGTTTTATGAAGAAAAAGAAGATATCGCTGGGTAGTTTGGAATCTTACACCCATAGTTAGATATTACTTTGATAGGAGAATGTGTATAGGTGAAATGTCTGCTAGCCGTCTGATATAGGTAAATTTTCCGAAAATAAATTTACATGCAATTTTATCTAACCTGTTTTGTCTGTCATCACTACCAAATTTCACAAATATAATAATTTGCTATTATTTGACCAAAAAAAAAAAAACACATCTGATATATAATGTGGATTTGTCTGCCTACCTTGTCTTCATAATATTGCCAAAACGCGGTTGTTCATCAATATTAAAGTTGATGGATTCTTTAATAAAAGTAAAATATAAAGTATGAAATACAAACTTATTAACTGTACAGCGAGAGTAAGCAAAAATGATGCCATTAGTGGTGCGACAATAAAAACAGATTACCGACACTTCTGGCGACAATACGTAACTTGGGAGACACAGGAGTAACAATACTGATGAACAAGTTACTAAACTTGCACGCATATGCTTATGTGTTTGAAGCCAGGATTGAGTTCTTATAGCTAATTAATGGGTTAGTACGCGAAGAAAGAGTCTGAAATGGATCAAGTTTGACAGTTCCTAGTCACATTACATTAGTCAATCTGAAATTAAGATTAGTGTGATTGACGTATTCACTGCGATGTGATATCAATCAGAACGCTAAGTCAACAGAGGCTGTAACAAACAGCTTGTGTGATCTTCTTCATCTGCTCCCTTGGAGGATGTACAACTGAGAAAAATCATAGGAGAGAGCAAATTTATGAACAGATCTTTGCACGTAGTAAGTGGATCAAGATAAGCAACCACGAAACCACTGCAACAACACATACAGTTAAACTAAAACTGGCACACAGTTGGCTTATTGCTGACAGTAGATTGGCTAGGTCCCTTTAGACCCCGCAAGTAGAAATAGCAGCCCTGCGAAGCGTAACTCCGTCGATTGTACTGTACCATATTTGTGGTAACGTATTTCGTGATTGAGTAACGCACCTGAACTAAGCCACTCAACCTGGCGAGCATTAGAATCCACAGGTAGAATAAATATATTTTCTAAATAAAAGTTATAAATTATACGCTTAATCCTAAAACTGTGCTTTTTACAAAATTCCGGACGAAAAGTATTTATGTACTGTAAATATGTTTGCTATTCCAATTAACTGTGTGTCCCCCGAGCAACTAACTCCCGAGATAAACAGTCTCGCATCCGAAATACATCTTCTGGAAGGGAACAAATGCTGTGAGAAAATAAGCCTTTATTTTCACAGTCGGGGAACTCTGGGAACAATGCGTTAAATGAGTATGCCGATGTGAGTCGTCGAGGTACCTCATCTCTGTAATAGTCGATATCAGCTCCCATTATTAGATTAGTATGAAGTGGAGCACATTTTTTATGAGTCCGTGTAGAATAATGATCATTTGTTGATGAATTTGATATATTTTATACTTTTTCTTTCCCTAGGCACTCCTATATGCCTCTACCAGTGGTGTCATGAGAGATTTTTCTTTTTTGTGACTGTTAGAACAATAAGATATCATAATTATCTTGTTGTTCTTTACCTGTTGTATTGCTTTTGATAATTTAAAGCTAAATAATAAACAAAATGTTGCTTGTTTTAAAAATTTAAAGGAAACCCAAATTAACTGTATTTTTTTAGCCAATTAGTTACATTTCATATAGTATAATACTCGTACAAACAGTAGATTCAAAGGAAAAAAATCTCCTATAGCACTACTTGTAAGGATATCTGGTAGTGCTTCAGGAAAATTACGTTTTATGCTATTTCGAATAGCGAACTGTTAAAATTAAAAAGTTAATCGCAAACTATCACGGCGCCACCAATTGCTACTTTTCATACTAATATTTATTGTCACTGTCTAGTACTAGAGCATATGACTGTCTTACTCAAGTTACGTATTGTACATTAATGTTTCATTTATTATCAAAATTATTACTAGAGTATTTAGAATACTAATTCTATAATAATATATATAAAAGAACAGACTAACAAACTGCCCATCAAATATGTTACGATACGCTTACTGCAGCCAATAAACGCTTCCAGTATAAGGCGCATCGATCGTGTGCAAGAATCGGTTAGGTTTCGTCGACATCAATAAATTTAAATTGGTATTGGTATAATTATATATTGGTATAATATTTCGCATGAAAAGGGCTTTTTTATGCAACATCGAGAGGCATGATGATGATAATATCATCATGCCTCTCGATGAGCTATTGAGCCTAAAAATGCTTGCAATACATTAAATATCACTCGCGCGATGCTACCTCTACTGCGAACACAGCTACTCCTAAAGAGCTTACTGGAGACTTCACTCACAAGCAGAAACACAACAATCCTCTAGGTAATTGTTATTTGGCTGCGGGTTTCTGTTTGGTGGAGGTACTTCCCCAGACGTGCTGCTTTGATGCGCCCATCGAATCCATTAGCGTTGGTGTTAAGGTAGCGTAACAGCGCGTTTCACCGCTTCGCCACTGAACTCGTCAAATCTATTCTATCCAAATCAAGACTACTCTAAGTGCGGAATTAAATCATGATGCCCTGGCTTTTTACAACACAACTCTAATGATTATGATGAACCCCTTACACCTGATAATCTTCTTAGCTTATCCCTAACCTACTCGCATATGAATAGGTTTTATACTATTCTACCAGTGCTGTAGAATAGTATAAATCGAGTGATACATAATACCTATGACGAAAATAACGACATATTGAATTAAACAATTTTTAGCGGAAGTATCGCGTGTTTTATTCATTTTGTTGAACCTGACGTTTCGAATGTTTTGCAGCATCCGTCTTCCTGCACCACGGATGCTGCAAAGCATTCGAAACGTCAGGTTCAACAAAATAAATGAAACACGCGATACTTCCGTTAAAAATTGTTTAATTCAATGTGTAACAATCGCGAAAACCTAAGACAATACTATTATAACGACATATGTTTTCATTATTTTTTTTATTTAAGGTTATCTAAAAAATATGTGAACTATGAACTTACTTACTATTTGTAGTACTCATTGCGATGCTTTTAATAGATAAATTAATAGTTAATAGATTCAGGCGTTATCTAATGGTAGTGTGCCGGCAGGCGCTAAGTCGTATTTATTTATCTATTTGTTTAAGAAAACTTTGAACTGTGTAATCAAGTTACTATAACTATTGATATAACTGGCGGAGTAGTGATAGCCCATCCATTATACCGGACCCCCTCGTTAACTCCAGTCGAATCCCTGTGGCAACATGCACCACTTAATTCGAATGTTTTTGGATACATATACACATTAATTTCTACCGCCTATTTCTACCGCCAAGCAGCTATATTTATATAACTAGCTGTGCTCCGGTTTAAAGGGTGAGATGTGGCAGGAAAATTACTGGGTACTGTGACGAAACAGCGTTAGGTCACAAGATTGGTAGCGCAAGAGTAACACCCCCGTGGTGTTATGTCAATAGACTGCGGTGACCGCTTACCATCTAATGCGGGCCACATGTTTATTTGCCAATCTAGATGTATAGAAAAAAGAAAAATATATATAATTATCAGCAAGTGATGGTCGGTCGTCGGTGAAGGAAAATATCGTAAGGAAACCCGCACTTCCAAGAAATTATATTTCGAAAATCGCCATTATGTTCATTATTGTGCTTGAATTTTTTATAATATGATAAATATAACGCAAACTGCTTACAAATTAAAAGAATAATAATTATCGACAAAAAATCTAACATATCATGTTAAAACTTGAAGTAGTACAGTCAAATATCAAAATTAGTATACATCCTTGAACGTAAACTCACAGCAATAAGAATCAAGTCATTCGTAACCTCATAGCGTACTTATTTAGTTCCTGACTCTACTACAACAGTCCATAATTAGTTTGAAGTTGGCCCATTTACGACCACTACGAGAGTTGCTATGGCCAAAATTCCCGACGATAAACATGACAATTGCAGTAGGTAACTTTCGTTATTACTGGTATTCGCAGTAATGCGTGACCACTGTCTTTGAGATTATAGCAGCTTCTAACCTATGTAATAGCTCTATAATAGCTCTAATAAATACTATCATTTTTTGGGAAAGTATATTGTAGGATTACGAAGGAAAAATAAAGAGGAAAGGTTAATAGGTAAAATAATACTAATTTAATTAATCTAAATTATAAAATATTTATTAAAGAAATGGACGGTCTTGGAGGAAGATTAATTTTGATGGACTTTACGGACTCGGCGATGATACGGCTAAACGATTGTTCAGCAGTTGAGGGCAGTGTGGCTCCGCAGAAGTTGTAGTTGGCCCCTGGTGTAGCAGGAGACCCTGAGGAAGACGTCAATACTCCTAAACATAGTAAGTAGGTCCCAGTGGATATGTAAATTGATGAAAGTGGAGGGCACCTAGCGACCTATCACAGGGGAGTCATTTAGGAGGCTCCGCCGGAGGTGCAGTCGCATAGAATGGAGCTTGCGTCAAAAAAGCACTTTTAAAATTATTAAATACCATTGCCTTGAAATGTTTTCTAGTGAATACCATTTACACAGCGGATAATAAACTTCAGTGTATGTTAAAATACAATTGATAGATGATTTCCTAACAATGTATGAAAAGGAAACGTACACCATTTTGAATTAAAAAAATAGTTATGCTCATAACTGTTGTTGGCAGCTAGGTGTGTAAAACTTTCAATGTTTTTGAATGATAACAATTACAGTTGAAGTAACTTCACAATGCAGTTTTTCACCTGCAAAAATACTGAACCCGGAGGATTATTGTGTTCCGGCGAGTGAGTAAGTACAGCTGATAATTGATAATTAGATAGGTACTGGTTCAGTTGGCAACGGCAACATTAATCCTCAAATAATACTCTTTACATTACATACAATAGTTTGAAATCAGGAAGACGATATATTTGTATACCATAAAATGTGTCAAGTGCCTATTTAATAAAACTCCATGCAAAGAAGTCGCTAGATAAACAGATAGATAAATAGAACCTTTCTGTATAAAAACCTCATATGTCTACATATATAACGCCGTTCATTAATTTAAAAGAAAACAATAATTAATTATTTAGGCACAACATTTCAAGGTAATCTGAAAAACAGAAAGACACAAACAAAACCCGAAGAGATTTATTCTAAGCGCCCGCTAAATTAACTCCTGGGATGTTATTCTTTCCTTTTTTATTATTTAACACTCGGACCTTGTTTTTCAGGGACAAAGCTCGGTTTTAAATGAGAATAAAATTTGCGACCCCATTCGTAAAGCCTCCAAGACTTTAGTGAAGGATGACGTAATAAAACAATGTTTGTTTTGTGTTCTATTTTATTTCCCAATTAGCTGCATAAGTGGGCTTACTACTGTTCAATAGATTTACACTAGCTGTTAAACCATTGAGACAGCCTACTTCTCAGTTTGTATGCAACTAACACAAAAAAAGCACCACTGGATTCTTGTAGGTCACCACAAACAAAGTAAATACATATTTAAATGACACATTTCATATACTGGCTACATTTATTGATTTTAGTGACACTATTGAAATGTTGGGTTATCTTACTCTGCACGACAAACTAGCTCGTAATGGTATATAGTGTCCGCTTCTACAACTATTCAAATAATTATAAACCACTGCAATCGGTACATAACAGTCAAATTTTCAAATAAATAAGTGATTCCTATGACCGAGGTATGGAGAGAGATGGAGGACCTATAATTTATATTAACGATATGTGTAACATTATTAAAAAGGGTTCTGTATATCAATTTGAAGCATAAAATACTAACATGGCTTTAATTTGGTACGTATATGGACACATGATGTAGGTTTAGTGATAAATTTAATTCACGGAATAGTAAATTATTATCTACACACGTTCATCCCATAACAGTGCATCTACTTCCCTCACTATCGTTGCCCATATTCATGAATTGCACTTTGCATTTTGGTGAAAAAATCTGTAATGTTCTAAATTGACCTCGTTAAACAGCACAAGTATCTGGTACTCATGAGCGACGTCAGAGCCGCGAATGACACATTTGTATCGTACTAGTATATGTGCATAATGACAGATATGTGTGCATACTTAGATACTTAGCAAACTATATATACTAAAACGAAAGTGACTATAAAAACTAAACTGTTTTACTACTAGTAAAACCTAAGTTGTGCTGAGCTGACTCTGTTATCAGTTGCAGATTCTCTAGCTATGATAGAACTTATCAAACTTCCTCCTAAAATACAGTATCACAGTTATGAGACCTGTAAAGGCACGCGTAGGGTTTGGCCGCCAAGATCCACGCGCACCCATGATAACAACAGATACAATACAATACACTTTATTGCACTAAAAGAAAAATACATAAAAAAATAACATTAAAAATATTATCAGTACAACGGCGGACTTATCGCGCTTATGCGATCTCTTACAACACTCCACACAACCTTAGGGTAGAGGAGAAGTGAAGAAACAAGGTAGGGTGGCGCAGAACATAAATCAAAAGAAATAAAATAGCAATGAATATACACACAGTAAATGGCACTGAGGGGAGAATCAAGAAAATGATACTGATTACGTAATATTAAGGAAAATATAGTGAAGTTTGAGATGTTTGAAGGATCGAAGTGATTGAGCATTCCGGATCTCTGTCTTCAATGGCTATCAGGCTATGAAGACGACAACAAATAATCTCCCGAACGAACATGCACACCCCAGCACGACGCGCAAATAAGTGCTCGAGTTTGTACCCGGAATAATGTAAGTAAAATGTATCGGCTGGTGAGGATATTTGTGCCAACGTGAGGAAAAGACTGGTCGGCCGCGCGGTCTCCAGGTGGTAGTGTGCCGTATTGATGTTAGAATAAAGTCCCCCGATGTTGTAAAAATCCACATTTGTCATTCCGCTCTCGACCCCTACTGCAGCAGCCGCGTCCACTCCGGTCTCCTTCTCCGGCACGACCACTGCAAGTGGGACTTTGTGCAGGTTTGCAGTTCAGCCTCCCGGGGCTGGGATTATGTGATCCCCGGGTTCGGGTACCCTACTGACCTGCGGGCGACCAGCCGTTTCACCGGGTCTCCCTGACCGCCGTGCCAGCCTGCCGTGCCCACAATGTTCGTGACGGTTCGACATCGACCGGTCCTCCCGTTGCCCGCACAATGATCTCTCAAATATCTGGCGACCTTACTCACTCCTCCTCCTGGAATCGTTATTTGACTGCGGTCTTCTAACTCTCTCAGAGAGACCTAAGGGGGGCGGAACGGCACGACCCTTCATTGGGTCTACCTCTCTTATTATGCTGCCGTAGTGACGCAAATGTGTGGTCGTTTATAACGTATCGCCGTAACCTGAAATTTTGTTGACGTCATAAACTTTATCATATTTTGTGCACCTTCGTTTACACTAAATATTCACATTAATTTTCTTAAAAGACAATCATTTTTATCATCTACCCCAGTGAAAATGTTATCTCCTGACTTTTTATGATCCTTTTATAGGCACTAATAAAATTACTCCTTTATTAAGGATGGAAATATTTTTATACAATTAGAATTTAGAAGCTGTAACTTTTTTGCCCTGCAGCTCTCTTGATAAGGCATTTTTTTAAATAAATATTTTCCTTGAACGCTATAAATAAACCCCAGAGTTTTGAGGTTAAGCTCTCTCAAAATAAAATTTATTGAAAAAGTTGTGGATCCTCTAAAAAGTTTATTTTAGAAATAACCCATTTGGAGGTTCAAACTTTGACCTGTCTGTAAAATATATCTTTTCAGCATTCCGAGCACGAATGGTAAAATAGGAACCCTATGTGTCTGTCCGTACATCACTTCTCTCATTTCGCTACCTCGTTAATGGGATGTCTGAAAAATTTGAAATGGAATATTTTATTTCTATATAATATGTTTATGTAATTTGACGAGCTCGGTAGCCTCGGTGGTTAGCAACGCTACTGTGACAATGCTCGTGGGTTCGATTCCCACAGAGGGCAAACATTTGTGTGCATGAACATGTCTGTTTGTCTTGGTCTGAGTGTTTTCTACGTATCTTAAGTATGTATTTACGTATGTTTATCTGTTGTCTAATACCCATAATACAAGCTTTGCTTGCTTTGGGGCTAGATGGTGCAGTGTAATTTGACCGACAGTATTTATTGTATGTATGTATATCTTCACGCCAGGTCCCTTGCAGGTCTTTTACTGTGACGAAACCTTGACCTTGACGAAGCCTTTGGTCACAAGATTAGCAGCGCGCGAGTAATATCCCCGTGGTGCGAGCGTCAATAGGCTGTGGTGACCGCTTACCATCTAACGCGGGCCGCATGCTTGTTTGCCAATTTAGTTGTATATGTCGGAACGTGGATATAATTGTCGTCAGGTGGCTCGTTGTTCATGGCGAATAAAGCGAAATACCAGCGTAGTTAATCTTCTCAATATTTAATCAGCCAATTACAAAAATAATTTTAACCAAAGTTATGCTCAGATCGTAGATTGCAACGGATTCAAAATGCGGTGGACGCGACACGTGCGGTTGGCTCCATTGCTCGATTCGTAATGCCGTTTCCAATGACGGTATCTCATCTTCACCAAACCAAAACAAATACAACCGGTGTTGCCATCCCAACGATGTCGATTCCACCCAAGCGCCGACTTGACATTTTGATCCGTTATTATTAACTAGCGACACGGCGATTGATTTCTTCCGGGCTTCTCAATATGGTGTTGCTACTTCTGCGACATATAAAAAAAATACACATGTAAGCGAAAAAAATCTTCGTCTGTGTCGCTTGCAATTGAGTACAATACAAATATGTATTTCACTATTTTTTATTTTCAGAAATAAAGATATATTATTGTTAAACAACCATTGTTTTTTTTAATGAGTTATTACAATGAACGCAATGAGGGTGAATCCTAATGGTGCGACCAATTAAATTAAAATACTTAATAAACTTTAAATTTCTTTACAGGTCATACATATAAATATTTTTCTCATATATATATTTATTCTTTTCTCCTTCCTTATGGTTTTTTATTAGTTACAGGAGTTTTGGCAAAGATTTTCGTCAAAACTCCTGTAACTAATAAAAAAACATAAAAAAGAAAAGGTTATTTTTAGGATTCTTTCAGATAAAAATCAACCATTTTACATAAAAATAGCTCTTAGCAGGCTCGTTGCTGCCAGCAGATAAATAGCAGGTGAAGTTTTTCTGGCAAATTGGTTATTGTAGCGAATTTCATGACTTGAGCAGATAAATAGCAGGTGAAGTTTTTTTTTGGCAAATTGGTTATTGTAGCGAATTTCATGACTAGTAATGAAATACAAAACGATGAAAATATAAAAAATAGAGCCGCCGTAAAAGCATTTCATTTTATTATTATACCATCACGACTGTCTCCCACTGGGGTACCCGAAAACTTGCGAAAGCCAGGTGCACCGATCCAACCATAAGTACCTCTCTAGCTTCTTCCATACTCATCAACCTCTTAGTGCATGCTTTTTTCCAGCACATCATCAATTTGATCTACATGTGAGCGTCTAGGGAGTTTCCTCCCGATATCATCTCAATCTTGTTCTATCCTATTGAAGTGTTCTTTCGTAACTATTTTGTCATTCACACTTACCAAATATTCAAACCAACTGACGATACATTTTTTACATTTTGTCACTACATCATTTTTCATTCCACATAGCTCCATCGTAAATATATGAAACAGGAAAAATGTAACAGACTCGACATGCCATCAATGAGGGATTTAACAGCAAAATAAATAATTGAACAGAAATGTACTCATTCGTTTCAACTGAATATTAAATTATAATGTAATCTCATCGTAAACATAACTTTTCTATTTAAATAGTGTGTATTTGTAAATACATATATGTACCTATGTGTACTGTAAAAATATTTAATATATTACTTCATAATACAGCCTTAGGCCTGCTTACGAAATTGTTTAAAAAATGTTTATTCAGTCAGCCGTGCGATACTTGTATTTACAATATAGACGATTGCTTACACTATTATTGTAACTACGGGACTTCCCGCGATTTATTTATATATTATATTTCCCCGATATTTCGGCGACGTTGCAGACGACCCATTAACATCATGGCCATCCCGTGGCCATAGCGTCTGGATGATGAAATACAATTCGCCAGTTTGAATCCCAATCAATTAAATTTTGACATTTTTGAACTATTGACATAGTCACAAATTTATTAATTGATTTAATATTATTTTTATTAATTACTAGCAGAAGCCCGCGGCTTCGCACGCATGAGATTTGGGCTTTTAGTAGCCTTTATTACTCTGTAGACATGAAATTGTTTCTGTTTTAAAAAAAAAAACAAAGTTTAGAGTCGTAGATGCAACCATAGAGCGATTCAATTTTCGTACAGCGCCATCTATTGACCTATACAGGAGGCAACGTATATGTATTTTATTTACATTACATAAAAAATGCGTAGTTATTTTATGTTACAAAAAATACGTATTCTATGAAAATAATAAAAATGTCATGTGCCAGAAGCGTGCTCGTTGGCGACCCCTGCCAATCGAATAGATTGCAATTCTGGACCGAAAACGCACCGATGTGCGGATTAGGGCGTCCCCCGGAGGCGACGCGCACCGATCCGCCCCCGTCGGTGCGAACATAGGTGCATGCGGCGGTGGGGGCCGCCACCCACCACGCAGCGCCAATTCCGGCGGGTCGAAGAGAGCCGAGTGCTGCATAGGCACGTGGAATGTGAGAGGTGGACTGAGTGATAAGATGAATGAGCTGATGGACGTAATGAATGAGAGACGCTTAGATGCTTTGTGTGTGACAGAGACTAAGCGCAAGGGGAGCGACACCGATGATCTGCCCGATGGGATGATGGCCCTATGGTCTGGTGTAGACCGGGACGATCATGCCAGTGCTGGTGTAGGTGTCATACTCTCCTCTCGCTTAGCCCCTGGTGTGAAAGATTACTGTTTGGTAGGGCCTAGACTTCTCTGGGTTCGTATAAAACTGGGCATCCCGCGAGTATTTCTGGTTGCAGCATACGCTCCCGTAAGCTCAGCGTGTGCCCAAGAACTAGAGAAGTTTTGGGAGTCTGTGAGGGATGTTCTGGATTTAGCTGAAGGGAATGAAAGAGTGATTATGTGTGGAGATTTGAATGGATGGGTTGGGACCAAACGAGACGGCTATGAAGCTGTTCTTGGTCCCTATGGAGATAAGAGAGTGAACGAAGCAGGTAAGTCGATTCTAGATTTATGTATGGAACGAAACCTCCTCGTGTCGAATACTTTATTTCGTCACAAGGATATTCACACGTATACATGGAGACGGAATGACCAAAAAAGTGTGATTGATTTGATTATAATTGATAGACGTCTCCGAAATACTATAATGGATACAAGAGCCTTTAGAGGTCCCACTCTTGAAACGGACCACTACCCGGTGGTAAGCCGGTTTGTGGGACTTTTCAAGAAGTGGAGGCATTGGCGAGTGCGTATCCCTTTCGGAGATCATGAAAGGATAAGGAGTGAAAAATTGCTAGATGAAAGTGTAAGGAGAACGTATGTACATCTGGTAAGCGAAAGACTTGCAAATGCAAGTCTTTCCGGCACAGATGTGGATGATTGCTGGAAAGTTCTGAAAGAAAGTATGGTGAA
The DNA here is from genome assembly GCA_947507595.1 of Pyralis farinalis. Classification (NCBI taxonomy): domain Eukaryota; kingdom Metazoa; phylum Arthropoda; class Insecta; order Lepidoptera; family Pyralidae; genus Pyralis; species Pyralis farinalis. Next base: position 8,365,960 of record OX382274.1, read on the forward strand.
TAGTGCAAAAGAAGCATGTGGATGCGCAAAGAGGCATAAAACATTGAAAGGGGATGCCTGGTGGGATGCGGAGGTTGAATACTCCGTAGCAAGAAAGAGGAAAGCGTGGCTGGATTATGTATCATCTTTGCCCTTAAATGAAAGTATGAGAGAGAAGAAGAAAGAAATGTACCGTCAATGCAAGAATGAAACCAAGGCTTTAGTGAAAGAGAAGCGTGAAAGACAAATTATGAATGAGGAAGAGAGGCTGACGAGAAACTTCGAGGCAAATACCAAACTCTTTTGGAGAGAGGTAAAGAAGTCTCGGGGTGGTTCGTCGGCATCCAGTATGAACAAGATTAAGTCTAAAGCTGGTATCATTCTTGCAAACACTCAGGAAGTGTTAGAACGGTGGAGTGAATATTTTGAAGAAATGTACGAATATGCCTCGGACGCTGACAATGAGAGTGAGTCTGATGCTCACTCCGCGTTGACGGCGTCCGATGAAGGTATAACTATGGATGAGATAGAATGGTCGATACGAAGTTTGAAAAATGGAAAGTCTGCGGGAATTGATATGATTACAGCTGAGATGATCAAACTAGGTGGCACTTACGTCCGGGACGCCTTCTGGTACTTATGCAACCTTTGCTGGAGAACTGGAAGGGTCCCAATGGACTGGGGACGCGCAGTCATCGTACCCTTGTATAAAGGCAAGGGATCACGCATGGACTGCGCCAACTATAGGGCCATCAGTTTGATCAGCTTAGCAGCAAAAGTATATGGAAAGATAATTGAAAGGAGAATGAGGGTGAAATCTGACGAAATGCTGTGGGAGGCACAAGGAGGATTCCGAAATGGAAGGGGATGTACGGATCAAGTTTTCTCGCTCCGCAATATCGTAGAGAAGCATCTGGCCACAGACCAGAAGGTTTTCTGCGGTTTTGTGGATCTTGAGAAGGCATTTGATAGGGTTGTGCGAAAGGAACTGTGGTGCATATTGCCGAGATATGGGATTGACGGCTCACTGCTGCGTGCTGTGCAGTCCACCTACAAGGATTGCTCAGCATGTGTGCGAATAGATGGCAACATGTCACCCTGGTTTGATGTCAAAATTGGTGTCAAACAGGGTTGCATGTTGTCTGCTAGGCTGTTTATTCTGTATCTCGATAGTTGTCTACAGAGAATAAGATCGACGAATGTAGGATTACGCATTGGTGACCTAGTGGTGAACTGTCTGCTGTATGCAGATGATGCTGTTCTGTTAGCAGAAACACCATCTGAGCTGCAAACACTAGTCACAATGATGAAAGACGAATGTATGAAGGAAGGCTTACTATTGAATGCGAAGAAAACAAAGATTATGGTATTTGAAAGAGAAGAAACCAGAACCAATGTAAGAATTACGGTAGATGATGAAGTGTTGGAACAAGTGAATGAGTTTGTATATCTTGGATGCGCTTTCAGCAGGGATGGAAGGTACACCGCAGATGTGGAAAGGCGAGTGAGTGCTGGGAATAGTGTGAATGGAGCGTTGGGAAAACTTCTTGGCAGTAAAAACCTGAGCCAGAAGGCGCAGCTGGCTATACACAATGCAGTGCTGGTCCCAACGCTTACTTATGGAAGCGAGAGCTGGGTATGGCAGAGAGAGCATGAAAGTAGGATAAACGCGGTTGAAATGCGAGCGTTGCGCAAAATCTGTGGTGTAACGCTTGCAGACCGTATCCGCAATGATGAGGTTAGAAGCAGAGTTGGTCTGAAAGAGAGCGTCGGTGTTAAAATAAGAAGAGGCATGCTCCGTTGGTTCGGACATGTAGAAAGAATGCAGGATGAAAGAATGACGAAGCAGATATACAATGCAAAAGTGGAAGGATGTAGGAGCCGAGGAAGGCCAAGACTTACCTATCATGATCAGATTGGTCGTGTTCTATCAGAAGGTGATGTCAGGAGCCCTAGAAACTGGCGAGCGTGCATGAAAAGAGCAATGAATGTGAAAGAAGCGAGTGAGGTATGTAAGGATCGAGTCGCGTGGCGCTCAGTTCTCTCTGCCTACCCCGTAAGGGATTTGGCGTGAAGTTATAGATAATAAAAATAAAACTGCAAAGTTTCCCGAAGGGGAAGACATTTCCCCCTAATTTTAACAGTTTTTCATTTTTTACGCAGGAACCCTAAATATTTACGGGATAAGAAGTACCCTATATTCTGCTCTGAATAGTCCTCTACCTACCAGTGAAAGTCTTGTTAAAATCGGTTCAGCCATTTCGAAGATTAGCCCGAACAAACAAACAGACAGACAGACAGACTGACAGTCAAAAAAGTTAAAAATGCGTATTTAGGCTTTGGTAACATGAAAATAATAACATGAGATTAAGATAAAGGCTTTATTTTGAAATCACAGACAAACACTTCAATTTTATTTATATGTATAGATGTTTCGACATATATTTATTGAACTAAAACTTCTTTACGCACGCTTGACTTGGGGAGTAAGCTGGTGAATGCGTGACGAGAGCGTTACGAAAAGTGTGATCTGGCGTGGCGAACGGAAGTTGGGAGGGAGATATAAGTTAGTGAAGATTGAAAGAGAGAGAGTTACGTTTCGTATATTACTGTAGGGGCAAGAGAGAGAGGTGCGAGCACACATTTTCTTTCTCTCATAACAAGTTAAGTTTCGTATATCTAAGACACAGTGCAGGCAAATTGTCTGTATCACACTATGGAGCTAAAGAAGTTTTACTTCAGTCGTCTGGTCTAAAGCACACTCGTTTTTTTTTCATTATTATTCAGTGACTCTGTATATAATTGGATTTTTCAAAAAAATGTTTTTTACTGATTTTTCACATTTTATATTTTTGGATGTCAATATTTGGTGCGATACACATGGACTATTTGTTGTAAATAACTCATTAAAGTGTTTGCTTGCAAAATAAAATTATTGGCATTGATGGCATTGAAACCTCGCATAAAATTTCATAAATGCAAAACATTTTTGAACGAACTTTAGTGGTCTAACTTTAATGACGTGTATAAACTTAAATTCTAATACCTTAATGACAAAACAATTTTAACCTACAGTCTACAGTCTATACCCGCTCTAATCCTTCAACGTCTTAGGCTAATAAAATACAACTAGGCGAAAGGTGAACGCCCACTGCACGACTAAATCGCTTTTCAGAAAGAATAGATCAATAATTCAACGCCTAAAAAGGCTGAATTCTTTTTTGTTTTGCAGCCGCAATGGGATATGTGACAGCCTAAATTTTTTATTTGCCCAATACACCAGCGCTCATTGTTATTTTGAGGTAGCGGCGGACGATTTCTATTTGTTTCTGTTGCTATGTCCTCTTATTTTATTTTTTGGGGTGAGGGTTCAGAATGGTTCAGATATTTAGGGTATTCATTGAACATTTGCCATATCTACGCTACTGGAATATTGAATGAGATAAGTGATATTATGTATTGTGAATAATATCTGTCCCTTAAATCTATTGTGGTGTTTTGTACTGCTAATATCGCGAACAAGATCGTAGAAGTAAACGTTAGTCTATGGATGGGTGGAGTCATAGATTTTGATTGACAACTTCAATTTAATATTAGCGTGTAAGTTATTCTACTGGTAGTAGAATACAGGTAGTAGCCAGACAAGGATTCTTTCTTAGACATGGGATGTGATTTACATTAGAAATATCGTCACTAAGCTCTATTAGTCTTTATAAACTGGAGCTTCTCTAAGCTCCCGTTTATCAAACAATTCTTCATGGAACAAGTCTATGCAAACTTGTTCTCCTGCAGGTGAATGAGATCACTAGGATGCTTCTACGAATGTACTAGTTATCAGCGCGGTTGACAACGGGAGCGATACTCCACATGTTACAAACATGAAGACGCCTCATATTGAGCCGTAACTGCTTAATATCAAAAGATGTTTTTTATTTTATTTATCCTTGCCTGCACATGTGTTTCCTCCTTCCTACAACATGGGATCCTTCAAACGAAGCGTGAAGAAGCACCTTGCGGGCCAGCATGGTAGCGTCAACTGACAGGACACCGACACCGATAGTCATTTATCAGTTGCCGCTGCAATTTGAGCTTCCCTTTTCGCTTACCAACAGGCGAAGAGGCGCCACTATGCTGAGCCAATATAAAAAAAAAGTATTAGCCAGCAGATATAATAAACAACGGAAATGTCTTTGAGAGATAAGCCCCTCTTGGAAAAGATACTACACAAATTCTAACTCGTCCCACTGTAGGGATGCAAGTCTCCTTTCAATCGAAGGGGTTCAGAGCATACTTCCACCACGCTGGTTAACTGCGGATTGGCAGCGACCAGTGTTTACAAGCCGCCTGCTGACTAGCTTAACGACTGTCATCTATCGACGACAGGCAGGACCGACGGCTTTACGTACCCTGCGAAGCTCTAGATAGTTAAACACATCCTTAGATAGCTTACGATATTGCTTAGCCTGCGTGTTCGGTTGGAATGACACGTGCAATGACACCATCGAGCTCTTGTAAAAGCTACTATTGACGTATTATTTTGACTATTATATCGACGACTTATGTACAATGTCTCCCTGGTAAAAGTTAATATGAGTATTGAGTTAAACAATTTTTAACGGAAATATCGCGTATTTTATTTATTTTGTTGAACCTGACGTTTCGAACACTTTGCAGCGTCCGTGGTCGCAGGAAGACTAAGGTGACATTTGTCTTACATTGGTTATTTTTTTTTGGTTCTTTTCATCCCCGAGGGGAAAGGCAAAGGGATCTAGCCCATACAGCCAAGTCTTCAGTTTAGAACCATTTGAAAATCTTAATTCTATGTTCCAGCTTCAGGAACTGTGCTGAAAAAATACATTGGGAACGGTACCTAGACCCAATCAACCCAGATTAAATACCACCCGTAAAACGATAATGATTCTTACATTGGTTATTCAATTATTACATCTACCGACATGGATGAATTAATTATATATGTTTTTTTAGTAGATCTCTGAGTTTGTGACTTGATTATTTTTAGGACTAAATCCCAAGCAGGTGATACTTGCCAACTATCTTCTCTATTGAAATTGGGGTGTTTTCTTATTTCAATAGCCTCGCGCAGCATTCTCGGCAAGTAGCGATTCTCTTTGGCGAGGATTTGTGGTTTATCGAACCAGATGTAATGGTTTGGCTGGTCCAGTGTATATTCACATACTGCAGAATTTTTATCGTGCCTATTCTTCATGTCAGCAATGTGTTCTTTCACACGAGTACCTATGCTTCTCTTTGTTTGCCCTATATATGATAAACAACATTCGCAGTCTAATTTGTTTAACTCAATGTATAACAATCGCGAAAACCTAAGATATAATATTGATAGATTCTATGGAACCTCTTTAGCTCTACTAATTACGATATATTTTTGTAGTAATAAGAAAAGTAGTAATACCAAAGTTTACGTTGAACTATATAAAGCTTTATATTCAGATTAGCCATGTAAATAATTGATTCGTATTGCGAGCTTTTTATTTAAAATATCAAAATTTTATTTAAATAACTTAGTCATAGTATTCGTTAGATTTTCTAAACTTTTTATCATGTTATAGTCTTTTCTCAGGTTAGAAAATATTTAAACATAATAATTACGAAACAACAATAAATCAATATTTAAATTTAATTGATCACTAGCCGAGTATATTAAGAAATTTCATCTTTCATTTTAAAAACGGTTTTATTCTCTTACCCTTGTTTTGAAAATAAATAATATATATGTATAATGAATATAGGTATGTACAATTATTGATTAATGTGCATCTATATGTTTAGTTCGAAGTCATCATAAAGTAGTTAGATCTATACACATACCTAAGCTTTACGAGTGAATAATAAATGTTTTGATGCAAAATACAAAAGCAAATGATTTATATACAACTTGTAAAACCATTTAGAATAAAACTCCATTTGCAAAGAACATACAAACAATATAGCCAACTAAAGGAAATCAGTTTTTTAAATAGTGAAAAGTAATAGCTTCATTGTCAAGCAAGTGGCCTTGATAAAGGAAAGGCCCTTACAGACACGTAAAGTAATGAAGAAAAATGAATAGAGGAATGAAAATGAGAAATGGCGCCAACACGGCAAAATACTGATATTACAAGTTTAAGGTCCGCCAGTACGAACTGATAGAACAAACCTATCTTAGAAGAGAAAAAAATGTTTATTTATATTATAGCTAAGCAAATAAATTAATTGTATTGGTACATAACATCTGTCGCTTATTGCGTACTATATTCGCAGAAGGTTACCCGCAGTAGTAATTGGCTGCGACTGTACTCTTGTAGTACGAGCGATGGATGTAGGTATTTATTACATTGTAGACATGATATTATTACAAACTTTTGTAGTTACTGTAAGCCGCTAAACTGCCACAAATTCCATGTAATTTTCACGTATTGATGCCCACGATACAGGCCTAACCTAGTGTGGGATCTTAGTAATACTGTATTTCTTATGTTTCATCACATCATCATCACCACATCAACCCTTACTCATCCCACTGCAGGGATACGAGTCTCTCTTCAACCGAAGCGGTTTAAAGCATACTCCAACCACGCTGCTCAAATGCGGATTGGCGGTAGCCAGTGTTTTCAAGCCACACGAGGGCCACTGACTTAGTAACGACTGTCATCTATCGGCAACAGCCGAGACCGACGGCTTAACATCCCCTCCGAAGCACGAACAAACTCGAAATAGAAAGACCCATCCATAGATAGGCTGCGGTAATGTAAAGTATAATAATATAAAAATAAATCCTTATTAAACATTAGTTAAACTTAATAATGAGATCTCGATGGCATCGTTGCGCATGTTATTCTAACCGAGCACGCAGATTAAGCAACGTCGACCCCGCAGCCTGTCTATGGATGAGTTTGTCTATCTCGAGCTTCTCTGCGCTTCAGAGGGCATATTAAGCCGTCGGTCCCGGCTTTTCTCGATAGATAACATCTCCCACCACCATCCCATGGCTCCACCGACCTTTCGATCATTTGAGCCGAATCGCGGGAGATGCTGCACGGCACTTGCTGCTCTGAGGCTCTCTGCCGTGCCGTGGGCATTTCTTGACTCCCTACAAATTGTTTATGTCTCTCCCCACATGTCTCAGTTTCGCCTTCTCCCCATTTCTTCACTGCCGTTCGAAGGCACTCGTGGGTAATCTTGAGTTCTCTCTAGTTATTGCGCTCTCCCTCCTCCCGCTCTTGTGTCTTCTCGGCCTTTTCTTCGGCGATCCTCCGCGCGAACCATGCGTGGGCGAATCCGCGGAAAGCCGCGAAGTTCCCCGGCGACGACACAAGGTCCCCGAAATACACCGGTCCTGCCTCCTTTTCGCTCAATAGATAACAGTAGTTAAGCTAAGTCAGTGACCATCAGGCGGCTTGATAACACTGGCCTCTGCCAATCTGCATTTGAGCAGCGTGGTGGAGTATGCTCTAAACCCCTTCGGTTGAAGGGAGACCCGTATCCCTGCAGTGGGATGAGTAAAGGTTGATGTGATTACATTTATTATAAACCCGTACCTACAATTTACTTTTGATCCTCATCTTGAAGTCCAATCTAATTTGGAGACGGCCCTCCATACTGGTCTTACGCGTTTGTCGATCGCATTGTACTTGTTTGTACTCAATAAAATATCTTGACCGAGATAAATGTGTTTGTCGACATGCTCGACCACGGAGGCATTCTGCTCAAAATATTCGACAATTCATTCTTAACTTAATACTTACTTACATAACTTAAATACCTTATTTATTCATCCTCAACCACTATCGTCAAAGTGTACGGGTAATATTAGTAATCGAGTTGCAAACAATCTCAAAACCAGTTTGATGTACAGTTGTTACCACAATTTACGAAAGATTAAAAGCATCCACTGGGGTGTGTTTAGTTCTTCTAAAATTAGGAACTCTCACTGGGGTGTAGTAAGAATATTTGTCTTTTTACTTGGATTATTACGAATTAAATATTCGTAAGTTCCGGAATTACATAAGCTTTGAAGCTGGTATAAACTCGAAATAATTAAGCGCATGTAAACTCAGAGTATGTAAGAAATTTTTATGTAAATATATAATTGCGCGAGTGATACTTGATGTATTGCCAACCACCCCAAAAATGTACGTATAGATTACATTAACTGTTGCGAATACCCATTGCGAGATCACTTGCTATTGTTAATCTTTCATTGTATAAGAGTCACTTCTCCTATCTCCTTATTTGCCAATAGGCAGTGGACAGATAAGGCTGATTTTGACTCTAAACGATTATGAGTTACTTGTTATATGGATTTATTATCTTTTTTTAAAAGAGTTTACACTTATCTTAAAAGATTTAACTAGAATTTTAACATGAAATTTGAAACCATATTCTTACCTATTTTAAAGTCTACCTGAGAAAACGACCTTTAAACTACTCACAAAAGAACAGATAAACTTAGTAGATTCAAACTGGGTCAACGAATAATTCACACAAAATATTCAAATTCCACAATTTTTAACGTGACATAAAATTAGCTGTCTATTCGTAAACAATAAAAGAATAACAATAGCCCCGAACGAAATAATCCCTGGTATAACTCAGAAATCCTGACAAGAAACAGCCTTAAGGAATTAGAGAAAACTTTGACCAAACGATAATAACAGTGGGCCACGTCGTTAGAATCTTTATATTAATTACGGACATAAAAATGATTAATGACAGGAATCTGGAAACAATGCTCTGGATCCTGTATTTATTGGACGGCCGGTATTTGTCATCAAGACAAATGGTGCGATGTTTGTTCTCACGATTTTTAATGTTCCTCCTCTCTTCCGATGCAATTTATTTCTTTTTGAGTTGTGCCTTTGTTTTATTTGTGCCTCGGCGTCTTAAGTTTATGGGGATAGATTCGAGAGTGATGTGGCATTTACTAAATTACTTTTGTAAGTATTAAGATTAGCAAATGAGAATCGTTTAAAAGAGAGGTTGGATACAGATTTTTTTTATTAGGAGCATGTTACTTGCTTGCATTTTACTAGGCAAAATATTTCTATCTATCTATATGTACACTGAGTTTCGATAGGCAGAGATAACCTAACGCTACATTACTCCATACTCCATCCTCACTCGCTTATTTAATATTCATAGCTCTTTTGATGGCATAAACAATAATATAATATTTGTTTATAAAGTATGCTAAGGAGCACACTTATATAAGTGAACTTGAACAAACTTCGACAAATTTATGATTATTATTGGACAAGTCCCTATCCCTGGATTTCGGAACCTCCATAATCAAACCAGCTCGATGGTATTTCATTATTATAAGAATTACAGAGTGTTGTGATTATACTACGTGAAACTCGATCCGTACATTTGTTTACATAAGTGAAGCTTCCAACCACTATACTTAGGCCAGCTTGAAGCTATAATTATTGAACAACTATTATAATTATACACAGTTGTTTTTTCGGTTTGTAAGATTCTATACATAGTTCCATTAGTTCTTATATGTAGATGGACACGATAAAAGCTTGTTGTATGTTTTAGATATCCTTAAACTTAATTTTATAATGCACCAAAATATTTACGTTCCATGGCAATGTGTGTAGATACATCCATCCAAGGAGTTTAGAAGAATGTAACCTAATGAGGTGATGAGCTCGGTGGCGCAGTAGTTAATAACGCCACTATGACACCAATGCTCGTGGGTTCGATACCCACGCAGGACAAAAAATTTGTGCGCATGAACATTTATTTTTGTCTTGATCTGAGTGTTTTTAAGGGAGGTAGGGCGCATCAAAGCAGAACGTTTTGGGGTTTAAGTGGCTCAAATGTCACCTTTAGAGCCAAAGCCAACCTCACCTACACGCGGTGCACTTGCCAACAAGCAAACGAGGCTCTACACTCTACACTATATTACACATTTTAAATTATTCAATGCACGTTAATTGCGCATTTATGAATATGAAATTGCCAAAGGTTGCGACCATTGGCAAGCATATAACATTCTTTCAGTTTAGTATCATAGAGTTTAGGAAGAGCTTATGGTTCAGGTGTTATAATATTATTTGTGTTTCGGTTTGAAAATTTGTTGCGTAATGACAAAAGAAATGCATTCAAGTTGTTGAGATTATTGCTGTACTCGTATACCTAAGTGGGATATTACTTATGAACTAACTTACACGCAGGAACACACCAACTTCCTAGGAGTACTAATATCCGTAGGGTACGGTGACTGTTTACCAAACTGACGACATTATGACTGATACAATATTATTATTGCTTCAGTTTAAAATTTTGAAGCTCAATGGCAACACAAATGCAGTTAAATTGTTGAGATTATTGATGTCCTCGTTAAATTGTTATCTCTTAATCAAATTGAGATGAAATAGCCAGTACTCATTGAGATGGCCCATTGCTTATTATTTGTTGTTTTTTTTTTAAATCTGAGCCAAAGACACTTATACATCAACCCTTCCTCATCCCACTGCTGGGACATGGGTCTACCTTCAACCGAAGAGGTTTAGAGCATACTCTACCACGTCCACCACATCATCTATCGACAACAGCCGACAGTTTACCGTGCCCTCCGTACCACGGAGAAGCTCGAGATGTATAGACCCATCCGTAGACAGGCTGTGATTACTATTGCTTAACTTGGGTCTTCGCTTAGAAAGACATGCGCAACGACGCCATCGGGCTCTCAAGACAGAGATTGTAAAACTGGTTGAAAATACTGGCATTACTTGTAGACTTCAGCGGCAGTGGTTTAAATATAGTTTGTCGAATATTTTCGAGGATTTCTTTCGCAGTTAAAATATAAATAAACGGAGAGGTCAAAACTCCTTAAGAGTTTACTGGTAACCTCATTCACTTGGAGGAATAAAACAACCCTGCAGAAACTTATTATTTGGATGTTTTCTGTGAGGTGTAAGTGAAGTGCTTAACCCGTAAATTGACTTATGTCTAATTCGTCTTAATTATTTTTTTCATACATACATTTTTTTAGTCAACGCGTTAAATTAAACTACATTAATTAATTAATCCAAATTTAAAGTTTGTGAAGATTCTAATAAGACTAAACCACTAGACATCGCACTAGTGTAGTGTAGGCACTGGGGAAGTATCTCCACCTCACAGAAAAACCACAGCCAAATAACAAACTTCTTGGAGGGCCGTTGTCTTACGGCGTTCGAGGGAGGTCACCAGTAAGCACCCAAGGGGTTGCTGTGTTAGCAGTAGACGTGGTATCACGCGAGTGATACTTAATGTACTACCTGCGTTCATATGCTACGGTAATCACTTTACATCAAATAAACCGTATGCTTAGATATCTCCCGACGTTATTAAAAAAAAACCAGCCAAGTGCGAGTCGGATTCGCGTACAAAGGGATCCGTACCATTATCTATAAAAACGGCAAAAAAATCAAGTTTGTTGTATGGGAGTCCCCCTTAAATATTTGTTTTATTTTAATTTAATAATTTATTTTTAAAGTGAATATATAATTTTAGTATTGGTTGTTATAGCGGCAATAGAAATACATCATCTGTGAAAATTTCAACTGTCTAACTATCACGGTTCATGAGATACAGCCTGGTGACAGACGGACGGACAGCGGAGTCTCAGTAATAGGGTCCGTTTTACCCTTTTTGGTACGGAACGCTAAAAAGTGTATCTGGCTGGTTACCTAACGAAAATCAGGATTTACTTCAGCATTTTCTCCTCAATATTTAATATCTTCGTCAGCTTAGATAGAGCTCACTCCGTGTTCTCGAAAGGTTTAAAGTATTTGAAGGTAGGTGTTTTGAAGCTGCCAGAATGTCAATGACTTGGCTTGGCACCTCGGATCAACGACCAACTAGATAGTTGACATGAATACAAAACAGTACCAGACGATAACAGCCCGGGGAGCAGTGATACCCAGTGGATATAGAACCATTCTATTGGCCAATTGGTTGCCGGTTCGAATCCTGGCATGTACCACTAAATTCGTGATTTATATATATATTTGTAATTATCGCTAGCTTTAGCTAGGTGAAGGATAATATCGCGAGGACACATGCAAGTACAAGAAATTGTATTTAGAAAACATGTGACCTAATCTAAGCAATGCCTTGTTTTCTACGCAGGTCGTGGAGGTTTACCGACAGTCGTTTCAAGTATAAATGATTCTTACGATTAACGTCTACAACGCCTGATGATGCCTCGTGGAGAGGCGAAACACGTGTCGCAGCGACGACCAGGCCAGTCGTGGCAGCGACGGTGGTGGTGGGGGCATGCGGATTCTGTTCCAGATGACGGACGACCGCAGCAGCCGAGGCAGAGACTACCGGAGCAGCCATGGCAGCGTCGGCATGTACCACGTACTAACAGTAGTGGGTGGGTGCCGGCCGGCGCTAGGCCGCATGAACTAATTGGTGGCGGAAGCACGCAAAGCAGGTTAGATCGAGTTGCATGTAGATTTGACTTTCGCAAAATAACGCCTGAATCTATTAACTAAATCATTATCTTTGACAAATTCTTAAGTTTAGGTAGCGGACTCTACCAATACTAATGTATTAGGCAACGGGATAATGTTAAGAAATAGAATAACAACCAGGGAAGATGTTTAGCGCGGGTTCTGAGTACAGAAGAGGATAACTTTGACGAGCTCGGTGGCTCAGTGGTGGAACGCGCTGTTGCGCTACTTTGACACCAACGCTCGTGGGTTCGATTCCCACACAGTACATACATTTGTGTGCATGAACATGTCTGTTTGTATTGGTCTGGGTATTTTCTATATATAATAAGTATGTATTTACAAAAAAAAAATGTGTCCGACAAAAAAAAAACTACCTAAACCAATCTAAATGCAGATCAAACACAGGATTAATAAAATTAACACTATTAAGAAGTATAAATGTGAAAGTTATTTTAGGGTCGGCAACGCATGAGTGACACCCATGGTGTTGCAAATGCCCGAAGGCTACAGTGAATGTTTACCATCAGACAGGTCGTATTTGTTGCCAACTTCGTGGTATAAAAAAGGTTTTTTTATAGCACTAAGGTGGTAATCAAGCATACGGCGAGGGCTACATATATAGGCAACCAAAGCCTATACAGTTAAATAACTAATAAAATAAAAGAAGAAGAGAAAAGAAGGAGCCGGGGACTACAAGATTCAGAAGGTGAAGTCAGGAGCCCCAGGAACCGGCGAGTGGTGCATGAAGAGCTATGAATGTTAGAGAAGCGAGTGAAGTGTGTTAGGACCGCGTCTTACGGCGCTCGGGTCTCTCTGCCTACCCCGCAAAGGACCTGGTGTAAAAACATACATACGTACAAAAGTTAAAAAGTTCAACAAAAATCATTATGAGCCTTCAAAAACCTTTTTACTTTCAAAAGTTTAACTGAACTTAGGCCGTTTATATATGTGAAACAGAGAGGGGAATGATGCTCATCACAATCACACAAATCGCAAAGGTGAAGCCCCAAGTAGAATAATAATTCTGAATCTTTTAGTCTGCTAAATGTTCTGCTATTTAAATCACACAAATCACAAAGGTTAAGCCCCAAGTAGAATAATAATTCTGAATCTTTTAGTCTGCTAAATGTTCTGCTATTTAAATCACACAAATCGCAAAGGTGAAGCCCCAAGTAGAATAATAATTCTGAATCTTTTAGTCTGCTAAATGTTCTGCTATTTAAAACACACAAATCGCAAAGGTAAAGCCCCAAGTAGAATAATAATTCTGAATCTTTTGGTCTGCTAAATGTTCTGCTATTTAAATCACACAAATCACAAAGGTAAAGCCCCAAGTAGAATAATAATTCTTAATCTTTTAGTCTGCTAAATGTTCTGCTATTTAAATCACACAAATCGCAAAGGTAAAGCCTCAAGTAGAATAATAATTCTGAATCTTTTAGTCTGCTAAATGTTCTGCTATTTAAATCACACAAATCACAAAGGTAAAGCCCCAAGTAGAATAATAATTCTGAATCTTTTAGTCTGCTAAATGTTCTGCTATTTAAATCACACAAATCGAAGGTGAAGCCCCAAGTAGAATAATAATTCTGAATCTTTTAGTCTGCTAAATGTTCTGCTATTTAAAACACACAAATCGTAAAGGTAAAGCCCCAAGTAGAATAATAATTCTGAATCTTTTAGTCTGCTAAATGTTCTGCTATTTAAATCACGCAAATCGCAAAGGTGAAGCCCCAAGTAGAATAATAATTCTGAATCTTTAGTCTGCTAAATGTTCTGCTATTGGACCTACTATTTTTTAATCTTTATATATATAATTCTACTGTACGTGTGTATGTGACTGAACTCCTCCTAAATGACTTGACCGATTTTGATTAAATTTTTTGTGTGTATTCAAGGGGATTCGAGAATGGTTTAGATTCATAATTGGACCCGGTAGGTGGCGCTGTAATCGGGTTGCAGGATTTATTGCTTTTTTTTATACAGCCAAGGCAACGTCTGGCGGGTCCGCTAGTTAGATATAAATTATCTAAATAAACATGTTCAAATCCATGTAGAAATCGCTTATCGGGGATTCAGTAAATCCTTTGAACTGCGTAGCTTTGAGCTGCGGAGTTTATTTGCGAATTTTTTTGGTGAGTAATACATAGTAACAAATACAAATTATGTTAGTTATAATGATTATTCTACTTTCTTCGCCTTCACAGATACATGACTAAACCTGTAATAAACCTTACCATTTCTCACTAAGCTAAAATTCAGTTGTGCTATTAATGACATAAAATATGCTTTCGTCACGCTATTTATATAACATGTTGTATGCACTAATATGAAGTGTAAGTGACTTTCAGAGGCAAATTATATGATATATTTGCCTATTTGTCTAAACCTGATTCAAGCTTAGCTCTTATGAAACCCTAACCCAATTTAAACTTCAATATCAGTCCGAGTCGAACCTGCGCTCTACCTACCTACGACTGAAAACAAACTTTATTTCTGTGGTATTTTATATGATTTCTTTTTGAACATTTTTGAAACTCCTCGCCATATATATTTTTGTTCCAGATTTTCTGGTGTAAATACAAACTACAGATTCAGGTCAGTGGAAATATGGCAGATAGACAAACGTCAGAGACGAGTCGTAACTCACGTTAAAAGGAGGTTTTCATTTACTCGTAAGTGTATGTTTTTTGTGTGTATGTTACGCAATATTATCTTCCCCAATCGTAAACCAATTTGAATATCCCTTTTTTATTGAGTAGATTCGTATGTCCCGTTGGTACTACATAAATTTGATAAAATTCCAACGTCGTAAGAGTTTTGAAATCTCTGCAGTTATTGCCTTTCTCGCACGAAAACCAAGGAGGTTAAACTCGTCAAGGGCAAAAGTTAAAAATAAGCAAAGAACAAATACTGCTGTGGCAACTAGAAGGAGTGGGTCCGATAGTGACTTTAAATCCAGTGGCCCAGTGGGTCGGAAAATTGAGAAGTGGATTAGGCAAATCACTTTTCATTCCATCCCGTACCGGCGAAGTTTGCCCTTTTAAATTTTATTATCTCGGTACGCTGTTTGGCAAAGGAGCCTTTTTATAAGCGAGAAGCGATCACTAAACATTGTAGCTTTATTGCGTAATTATCAAATTACGGAGTAATACAGAATATCAATAACTAGACGGAATGTCTAATTATTGATATGCTATATTATGTCGAAATATTGGACTATAAATCAACGGGTGCAAAGTATAAAAAACCACCTACATAATTAACGATTTTATGTTTAATAAAATACACAAGATTTTACAACGTGATATTTATTCTTATCAAATATTATCTTATTCGTTATTTTTTTAGGGTTCCGTACCCAAAGGGTAAAACGGAACCCTATTACTGAGGCTCCGCTGTCCGTCCGTCCGTCCGTCCGTCCGTCTGTCACCAGGCTGTATCTCTTGAACCGTGATAGTTAGACAGTTGAAATTTTCACAGATGATGTATTTATATTGCCGCTATAACAACAAATACTAAAAAATAGAATAAAATAAATATTTAAGGGGGCTCCCATACAACAAACGTGATTTTTTTGCTGTTTTTATAGATAATGGTACGGAACCCTTCGTGCGCGAGTCCGACTCGCACTTGGCCGATTTTTATTAATTACAATTTTAAACCAGTAGAGAATGCGCAACGAACGAACTTTCTGACCTATTTTTACGCAAGTAACAACCTACTTTTAGTATAAACATTCTTTCTATGTGCTATTACTATTTTGCAGATAGCTCTTTACTGAACCATCACGTAGTATAAACATTATTTCTATGTGCTATATATATTTACTATTTTGCAGATAGCTCTTTACTGAACCATCACCGTTCTAGTGCCAAGCCAAATTTAATTGACGCCTAACTGTTGTTATGTATTGTGGTATTGTGATAAGCGTTGATATACAAACACATAGACAATCAACAGAAATATCCTTGCTGAATACGAGTATTTATTATATTTTCAAATTCAAATAATTTTATTTTCAGACAACAGTTTTTGCAACACGAGTTGATAGATAGTTTAACTAGTTTAACATAGTTTAACTAAAATATATATGATATTATAAACTTAATTGGTGTAAGAATAGGCCACTCCCTCTCAACCCGTGGGTGTAGTAAAAAGCGACTACGGGGTATGTCTAGGAGATGGGCAGCAGCGTCCCCTGCGTACTTTAATCACTTACTGCAGTTGTTAACCCGCCACCCGCCACCCGACTGCCAAGCGTGGCAACTATATCAAAACCCCCCTCTCTAGAAGGGCCTATGTTCAGCAGTACCCAAATACAGGCTGAGATTATGGTGACTTCCACGTAAAGTTGGCGAAGTGTAGCGTATGTCGTTAGGCAACCCCGTCATAGAACTTCCGAAACACGATTCCCTCAGGCAGGAGTTCTTCCTTCATAAAAGTCGACATATGATGCGTAGGAACCCTCACCACAAAGGCACTAAAATTTACTTCATGGGCGAGATTCCAGTCGCTCGTCCCTCAAGGTGAAGTTGGTCTTCTTTTTCACATAGTCCTCACACAACCTCCTCGACCTTTTTAGACTAGAGTAGCTTGGAAACATGCAACGGCGTCGGTTGACCACTTAACGTGCTCCACGCGCAGCTGTGATGGTCCGGTCTGTGCGGTGCCGCAGTGGTTGCGGTTGGACGGCTTCTACTTTTTCTTCCAGTCCACTTTACTTTGATAACTAATTTGTTATATTTATGCATAAGCAATGGCGATCTGCTATTTTGACACTAATACAAGATAAATCTTGCAATAAGGTTATGTAGGCCTGTTAAAATAATAATAGGTTATAGCTTCAGTCAATGTGTGAAAACATGTAAACAAAATATTCTGCCGTATGTGCAGAATATTTTGTTTACATTTATTACACGTAGTTGTTACGCCGTGCCCTACTATTTTAATCGCTGTATACAATAACAATAATATGTTCAAATATATAATCGAGCTCGGTGGCGCAGTGGTGTAACGCGCTGTTACGCTACTTTGACACCAACGCTCGTGGGTTCGATTCCCACACGATACCTACAAACATTTGTGTGCATGAACATGTCTGTTTGTCTTGGTCTGGGTATTCTCTATGTATAATAAGTATGTATTTATAAAAAAAAAAATATTTACGTATGTTTATCAGTTGTCTAGTACCCATAACACAAGCTTCGCTTACTTTGGGGCTAGATGGCGCTGTGTAATTTGTCCGACAATATTTATATTTTATATAAAAATAAATAACCGAAATTATTTTAACGCAACCAGTGTTATATAATGTTAGAGAAGCGAGTGAACTGTGTAAGGACCACGTCTTATGGCGCTCGGTTCACTCTGCGCAACTGGCGTGAAGTTATACATACATAGAGTATTGTATAATAAATAAATATTCTTCCATCGTAAATCATTATTAAACTTGGTTGCGATGGCGTCTGGAGAGTAATAAACTAATATTAAATTTTCATCAATTTTATATGAGCAAAATTCGATGTTACTTTTGTGATTAATTGATGATATTAAAAAAAATGCATTTTACAACTACAAATAACAAAATATAAGTATAAAATAAGAAAATATAGTAAAATATAGTATAGTATACAGGTATTGTTTCTTTTTTAAAGGCATATAATATCACTAAATCAGTATAAACTGATTCTCCTTTTTAAATTAGGATAAACGTTTATATGTTTACCCGACTGCCTTTAAAAAGGAAAAGCGTTTCAATACTACTGCATGTATTTTCTCTATAACGCCCTTCGCAAATCAATATTGAAAATTCTTTTTAGAGGGAAGCTCCTAGCACCAGTTGGTCTTACAAAATTTCGTAAAATTACACCTCCATTTCTGTTCGTTTCGTTCTATTCATCTTTGACGTAGGTATATAACTCAAACATGTTCGAATATAATTGCCTAATATCAATTAAAATAATTGCAATTCGAAATGTATTTTACCGCTTTTACCATGGCGAGTGCTCTGAAGAACTATTTTCCCTTATCTCGCCCTCTCCCTTCCGTCATGGAACCACTCGTGCGGGCTTGCGATGTCATCGTTCCACTGTTGCAAATATTTCTTCGCGTACCAAAAAGTTCGGCAACTCCGGCCATTAAAAAGTGGAACGCCTTGCCTGCACATGTGTTCCCTCGTTCCTACAATATGGGATCCTTCAAATGAATCGTGAAGAACCATCTTGCCGTCACAGTATCCTATCAGTTGACGCTGCCATGCTGACCCAGCATGGCAGCGTCAACTGATAGGATACTGTGTAGTATTTTGACAGTTGCAGTTGCGATTTGGGCTCCTCTTTAGTTTACCGTCAGGCAAAGAGGAGTACTTATGTACGCGCGTGAGAAGTTATACTTCTTTGGCATCATTAAATAAATATTTAACATTAATAATTTAATAATATTTAGTATTAGTTATATTAAATATTAATATTTTAATTTATAAGAAGAGTTATTGGAGTAAAATTTAAAAATGTCTTTAAAGTAGTAGCGGCGATGTTATATGGCGGCGGTGATGACATATAAGTTAAATGTCAAATACATATGTTATACATTTTTAACTATAGCGCCATTACCCGTAATGTCGTGAAACATTTAGCAGCTTCAACCTGTTACTTTTGTATTACAGTGATGCGCACGCATCTTAAAATTTCACTCTCATCATTTTTTCATAACGCGCCTAAAGAAGTATAACTTCATAAAATGAATTCATTTGTAACTTCATTCTATGTGTACAATGTATACGAAAGGCAAAATCGTCGTCAATAAAACCGCTTCCTATTATAAGTGAAAATGAATTTCATCGCGATCGGGCGAGAATGCTAACTTACGGGCCTATAAAGAGTTTATTCGTCACAAATTTCTATCTCACTGTTTGATGTTACAAATTGGGCGGTTTTCGGTTTTGTTAAAGATTTACTTTGAATCCAATTGCCGTATTTAAATTGCTTTCCGCTTCTAAACAAAAGTATTTAGAATTAGAGCATAATGATGCATTATGTTATATATATGGTATACGTATACAATTATTAGTCTGTTTGTCACAAGCTCCTAACGACAATATGCGAGCTAGACATGTACTTCAATTTGAGTTAGGTAACAAATGATTTATACGACACAGTGCTGTGTTTACATTAAGAAATATGGATCTAATATTTAGGAGTAGCTTAAAGGGATACGGGACTTTAAAAAAAAACTTTACATTAGTGTGTCTAAAAACGGTACCTATTAAAAAATATATATATATTTATGCAGATAAATATATGAAAACTAAGAAAACAAGATTTATTTATTTATTTAAAAGCTTTATCATTCAACATTTTTGTACAATAGGTAAAATTCATGCTAGTTGCATTCTCCACCAGTCAATATTTGAGAGTGCAGAGAATCGAGATCGCCGTTTTAAACCTACCTTATCAATACTTAAGGTAATAAATATGAAAATGCACATGTGTGTCCACATCAACTCTTATTCATCCCACTGCAATCCTCCTTTGAGCGAGGTGGCGGAGTATGCTCTAAACCCCTACGGTTGAAGCGAGACCCGTATCCCTATATCTCGGTCTTGGTTGTTACCGATAGATGACATTCCCACTGCATTCCTCATTTGAGCGAGCTGGCGGAGTATGCTCTAAACCCCTACGGTTGAAGCGAGACCCGTATCCCTGTATCTCGGTCTTGGTTGTTACCGATAGATAACATTCCCACTGCAATCCTCATTTGAGCGAGGTGGCGGAGTGTGCTCTAAACCCCTACGGTTGAAGCGAGACCCGTATCCCCGTATCTCGGTCTTGGTTGTTACCGATAGATGACATTCGTTAAACAAAGTCAGTAGCCTTCGGGCGGCTTGAAAACCCTGGCCTCTGCCAATACACAGTTAAGCAGCGTCGTGTAGTATGCTCTAAATCCCTTTGGTTGAAGGGAGACCCTACTTGCAATGGGTAAGGCTGCATAAGTTGTATGAGTAAGGCTTGGTGTAGTATGACGATTTAATAATTGCGCCCGGGCGATGCCAGGGTGGATTGCTAGTCTGGAATAAAATACATTTCGACTTATCTTTATCGTTAAGGCCGGTACTACACTGCGGGATTCAATTTAATTTGTACGAATTTGTTCCATCAGATTCAGATTACATTAATTACAATTACTTTGTGACTTTTATGAAAATGTTTCAAGAAATCCGAGTGCCGCTCGAGTAGGCTACGTTAAATTAATCGAAGGTAATTGCTTGTAAAATTGAATGAGTAAATAAATACCTCTTGATTCAATTTGTGAATTTACATAGGGTGCCTTGTAGTTAGTGACCGATTTTTGTACACATGATTGTACTCATGATAAAGTAATACTAAAAACATTACAACATTTATAATTAATTTCCACTGTTCATCATCATCATCTCAGCCTGTATTCCTCTACTGCTAAACAAAGGCCTCCCCTCTAGAGCGCTACTCGTCTCGATCCTATGCCACCTGCATCCGTCGACTCTCTGCAAATCTCTTGAGGTCGTCGATTCATCTAGTGGGGGGGGGGGGGGGGGGGTGGGTGTACGTACTACGTGTACTAGTATGGGGATGCCATTTGAGAACCTTTTTCCCCAACGGTTGTCGGTTCTACAAACCATGTGGCCGGCCCACTGCCACTACAGTTTGCTTATCCTGTGGGCTATGTCGGTTACCTTAGTTCTACTGCGGATATCCTCATTCCTGATTCATAGAGCATAGCCCTTTCCTTAGCACGCTGAGCGACCTTGACCTTCCCCACATGGCCTGCGTCTCAGTTCCGTATGTCATCACTAGCAATAGACACTGTTCGAAGATTTGTTCTTTAGACGTTGAGGTATTTTGGACGAGAATATGTGTCGAAGTTTCCCGAACACTGCCAAGCCGAGTTGGATCCATCTGTTGACCTCTCAGTCGAAGTTGAACTTACCGAACTGAATAACCTGCCCTAGGTAAACATATTCGTCAACCACTTCGAGCTTAGTGGTTCCAACCGTGACCGGCATAGGTGTAACATGGATATTCGACATGATCTTAGTCTTGTCCATATTCATCTTGAGACCTACCTGATTTGAAACACTATTGAGGTCATTGAGCATAGCCCTATGTTCCTCCAGCGACTTAGCGACTTAGCCATGAGAACTATATCGTCGCCAAATCGGAGGTGAGCTATGTATTCGTAATTGATGATAATGCAGTATCCTTTCCAGTCCAAGAGCTTGAAGACATCTTCCAATGCTGCGGTGACGAGTTTCGCGGATATAATGTTGCCCTGTCTTACACCTTTTTGCACTTGGATCGGTTTCGTACTTTAGTCCTGTACTGGAATACACATTGTAACCTTACTGTACAAGCACTTCAACTCTTCGATGTACCGATTCGGCATCGCTGGAGAGACTGTAGTACCGCCCATGTCTCAACGGAGTCAAAGGCTTTTTGTAGCCCACATACGCCAGACATAAGGGCTGATTACACTCCTCAGTTTTCTGTATAATCTGAGGGAGGGTATGTATGTGGTTTACGGTGCGAAACCCTTTTCGGAATCCATTTTATTCAGAAGGCTGAATATAATCAAGTCTGCGTGCGATATGGTTAGTGATGACTCACGAAAATAGTACATAAACGCGGCTAAATAAAGTGATATCGGCCGATAGTTCTTCAAAAGGGTCTTATCACCCTTTTTGAAGAACAACCTGACCAGGCTTCTGCTCCATGCTTCCGGTATTTCACCGGAGTGTATGACGGAATTGAATAGCTTCTGAAAGACTACAAGTATTGGCTTTTCGCCCGCTTTCAGAAGCTTTGCCGTAATTCCGTCCTCACCCGGTGCTTTCCCACTTTTAAGCTGTTTGTGAGTCACACGAATCTCGCACAAACTGATGCCCGGGTTATCTTCAGCATAGTGTCGAGTCGAGAGTTTAGCTCTAGGATAGTTACTAGTACTGTTGGTCGGCTGTAGCCCCAACAGACAGATCTTTGGCAAAGACTTTGGAGCCTTGGTTCCGCTCTATTGCCTGTTTAATACGAATTGTATTAAATTGACGTATGTCTCGTCGTATCCATTTACAGATCTGCCTGCTCAGCCGTCTGTACTCCAGCGTGTGAGCTGAACATTGCAACAGACATATCACGTCTGACCTGCATGAGATTCGGCATGTTAGTCGAGAGCTTTTGGGTTCTTTTAGAATGAGGCTGGAGACATTTAGCTCCAACTCCAAGTGTATGGACAGTTTCCGTCCGATGTCCATTAGGTCAAAACGATAACAGACGATGACTTCAAAACATTTCTAAATGACAAGTTTCGTTAATAATGAATTAGTGAATTATGACTACCGTGAAATTTAATTGCAAATTAGTCTGTTGACTTTTTTATTTTTATGTTTCGTAGATCTTTAATTTTATTTCTTATTTCTATGGTAATTAATATGATTTCTTTTTGAATTTTCTTGAAACTACTCATCCACTATATTTTTGTACCAGATTTTCTGGTGTAAAATCAAAGTATAGATTCAGGGTAATAGAAATACGACCCATAGATGAACGTCGGCGACGAGTCGTAATCAACTTCAAAAAGCTTGAGGTTTCCAATTAACGTAACGTTTAATTGTAAAATTTACTGATTCCAATTTATTGTCACAAATATCATATGCCAGTGAGGCGAATCATGGCTGCACTTCTTATTATAAACATATGTAACATCAACATATCGACCTATGTTTATGAAAAAATAAATAAATTATCAAATTAAAAAAATTCTATTAATATGAAACTGACTTTGGAATCGTGAAAAAAACGATATCCTAATGCAAATTCTTCGATAATTTGATTACTTTTGCATGGGAAGCTAAAGTATTTAATTACTATCATGTCCTTAAGTACCTTTGACGAATTTACCCTTTCTCCACCCGCCACCATAGCATCCCGTACTCATCCCACTTCAGGGATACGAGTCTCTCTTCAAACGAACGATTTTAGAGTATATACAACTACGCTGCTTAACAGCGAACTGGCGGAGACCAGTGTTTTCAAGTAACTGAAGGCCACTGTCTAAGTGCAGCGACTATTCCTTATCGACAACAGCTGGTACCGACTGTTTAATGTACCTTCCGAGCATAGACAAGTTCAATGTAGATAAATCCATTTAGTCAGTCAGTTTTTGTCAGGCCGCGGTCAACCTTGAATATATGTGGCATATGGTGCAGGGATTACTTACGGGATTTTTTTAATGAACTCCCTATAAATATCCATAGGCTGATAACTGCACAATATTGTGTAGACAGTACAGTTGTTGGTCACCATAGAGATCGAAAAGAAAAATACTACTCATGTATGATTATTCAAATTCTACGTACCGTACAAAAGGCGGATATAATGCTAGTTTCATACTTTACCAATCAACCTAATATCTGAATATTTATGTTCATACATGACGATATCTAGTTTGACAGAGTCTGGTATTTCTCGAAAAATAAATTTGCTGTAGGATTTACTGATAAATTCAAATAGCACTTTCCAAATAGCTCGTAAAACTTGTGAGAAATCGGACATAAAGCCCCTATGAAACAGAGGATTTATTCTATGCAAGTAATTCCTAACCCTGAGGACCGAATCCATGAGAATGTGGAACGTAGAAACTCGATTGCTTTCTTTCATTCGAGTGCCAATTTCAAAATATAGTCTTAACCGAAATCCTTCGAAAGAAATTGTGTACCTACGAAAAGTCGATGCAAATCACATAATACGGTTGGCAGTACTGACTACCAAATAACTGTAAATAAAAAAAGGAAAATAATAGTACGATTACTATTTAGTATGCGCCCGTTCACCTAGGTGTCTATTTGAGTTTCTTTGTGCTTTGTGTTTACAGGTACGTCGGAATTTCTTCCCCGAATCCGACCAAATTTTTTTTCCGATTCCTAATAAATAAATTAATAAATATAAATATTGTCGGACAAATTACACAGCGCCACCTAGCCCTAAAGTAAGCGAAGCTTGTGAAATGGGTACTAGACAACTGATAAACATACGTAAATATATATATTTTTTTGTAAATACATACTTATTATACATAGAAAATACTCAGACCAAGACAAACATGTTCATGCACACAAATGTTTGTACTGTGCGGGAATCGAACCCACGAGCGTTGGTGTAAAAGTAGCGTAACAACGCGTTTCACCACTGCGCCACCGAGCTCGTCAGATTCTAGGTCCTAATCCATTAAGATTGACGGGGTCCACTAAGTAAACCAAAGGATTTAGCGAACACACTGATTATTCACTCACTGACTGATTCACATAGAGCAACTGCCATCAGACCTCCATAAACCTACCCTCTGGGTTATGGAGGTCTGGCAGTAGTCGCTGCATGTGTGACAAAATCAGACCAGAGAGACCTTCTTCAAGTTATGTCACACATCTTTCGGTGTGTAATTCATTTGGCTTGAGGGGTCCTTCGCGATGTTTTCTTTCATAGCCGAGCCTATGATAGTTATATATTCAAGTTATAAGTATTGAATGAAGCTGTAATACGAATTATTTAAAATTAATAATAATTAATTACACATCCTTTTATTGTCAAATATGTTCTTTTATACAACCATACAAGCAAAGGACGTGGTAAAGCGTTACCGCAGTATATTCATATTTGAAAAACCACCCCCGCTGATAAAAGAGTAATTCCTTAAGAGCTTACTGGTAACCTTACTCACTCGCAGGAATACAGCAACCCTCGAGGGAGTTGTTGTTTGTTTGTTTGTTGTTCGGTTTTCTTTGTATCTCCAGGCACTTCCCCGGCCGGGCTGCTTTGATGCGCCCTACCTTACGGGCAGAAACCCTCAGCCTTGGGATATTATTGTGTTTACGATAGGATTGACAACAGGCGAGCGATACTCGCTTTGCAAGCGTTCATGCCCTCTAGTAACCGCTTCACATCAGGTGGACGGTATGTAGGTTTGCCACTTGACGTGGTATAAAAAATATATTTGTTTGGATCTTTTAATACTATCTTGATAATCAAATATCAAATATTGATAATTATCATTCAATTTAGTTCAGAAATTTTCAAGCTATATTGTTCAAGCCTGCTCACTTCCACTACACTTTGATAATCCTTAAAGCTACATCGGAAACTTTAGTTCTATAACGTATGTACTCATTCCTAAATCAATAACGTAGAGAAACTTCAAACATGGTTCTAGGTTGATCGAGTATCAGTCACTATATTTGTTTATATTATACAATACTGTTGATATAAGTTGTAAGATATATTCAAGGGTATGCGCGTTCATCATCATTATTTCAGCGGCAGGACATCCACTGTTAAACATAGACCTTTCCCTTATACTTCCACAAGGATAGGTCTTGTGCTACTTGAATTCATCAGCTCCCTGCAATTTGCACTTGCGTTCATCGTGTGAGGGGCTGCCATAAGCTGTGTTTTTCAGTTCGTGATTGCACTTCGAGAACTTTCGGACATAGTCTTCGGTTTTTCATGCTATGAGGCCTGCCTACTGCCACGCACGTTGTGTACGGATTGCTACCTCCCTTTCAATACGCAGACCAAGATAAACAAACATGTTCATGTACACAAATGGTTTGTCTTCTATCTTGTAACTATTCGACCAGCTCGTCATAACGTATATTGTTAACTGTAAACCATACTATATACCGTACAAACCACCTGTAATTTAACTTTCCTTTGAACATTTTTACAACAGAAATAATTAGACTGGTTTTATTAAATTCCCCATTCGTCTTAAATTAAACGGTGCGTAATACGTTCTCACTTAAAAAAATAATAATAACATTTTTAATAAAGACATAGATATTTTTTGTAATAAACTCAGTTATTTGTGTCAACAACTCTTC
This sequence comes from Pyralis farinalis, assembly GCA_947507595.1. Classification (NCBI taxonomy): domain Eukaryota; kingdom Metazoa; phylum Arthropoda; class Insecta; order Lepidoptera; family Pyralidae; genus Pyralis; species Pyralis farinalis. Next base: position 8,392,321 of record OX382274.1, read on the forward strand.
AAAAGAAATCTAATTAAATTATACCCCTCGGAAATAGGTAGGAGTTTACGTAAAAACAAATTCTGAGATTTTGGTAATGTTTTCCTTATTGTATAAATATGTTTACAATTTTGTTAAATTCATTTAATGTTGTTAATTGCCTCCGTTGACAACGTTCTGATCCCGTTAGTAAACATAGAAAACTTTATAATGTCATTTAAAATGAATTAGATCATATATATAACAAGCTATCTCATCCTATAACTTCAGGCCAAGATCCTTGCGAAATAGGCAAAGATAACCGAGCGCCATGACTCGATCCTTACACACCTTACTCGCATTTATAGTCCTTATAATGCACGCTCACCGGTTCCTAGGACTTCATATCATCTATTACATTGTGGTAGTTGAGTCTGGGTCTTCGTTGGCACCCATACCCTTCCACTTTCGCGTTAGATATCTGTTTTGTTGTGTATTTCTTTCCTATTGCATTCTTTCTACAGTCTTTTTTATATACAACGTTGGGAAGCATATGGCCCACTTGATGTAAACTAGTTACTCTGATCCCACCTCTGCTGCTAACACAGCAACGCCTTAGGAGCTTATTAACCTCATTTCAGTTGTTACTTGGCTGCATTTTCTATGAGGTGGAGGTACTTCCCCAGACGGACTGCTTTGATACGCCTTACCTCTCTTAAAAACATGTCTGAACTAACAAAGCATGCCGCTTCTTGTCTGTATTTTAATATAAAGACGTATTTTCGGGATCGTCAACACACATATGACACCCCTAGTGTTGCAACTAGCCATAACCTACGGTAACTGCTTACCATCAGGTAGGTCGTATGCTTGTATATAGCCTCTATAGTGATATAAAAATAAATAATAACTCATAACTAATGATACATTCGGGACTGCTCTTGGCCGGTGGAGACTATGCTAATCTTCAGCCGCTTTCTGTTCTTTTCAGATCCACTATACTCTCAAGATCAAACCGATATACCGAGCAAAACAGCTAGCTTTGAGCGATAACTGATGGCCCCAATTAGAGGAGTACTAGAAGTAGATAGGAGACGATAGGAGTACCTCCTACAATAATACTACTTTGACGAGCTCGGTGGCTCAGTCGGGAATAACGCGACTTTGGCACCAACGCTCGTGGGTTCGATTCCCACACAATGCAAACATTTGTGTGCATGAACTTGTCTGTTTGCCTTGGTCTGGATGTTTCAAGAGAGGTAGGGCGCATCAAAGTAGCCCGTCTGGAGGAGTACCTCCACCTCACAGAAAACCGCAGCCAAATAACAACTCCCTAGAGGGTTGTTGTGTTCCTGCGTGTGAGTCAGGTCACCAGTAAGCTCCCAAGGAGTTGCTGTATAAGCAGCAGAGGAGGCATCGCGCGAGTGATACTGAATATATCGCAAGCGTTAATAGGCCACGGTACCTGCTTTACATCAGGTGGGACGTATGCTTGTATGCCTCCCGACGTAGTATTAAAAAAAATACTAGGAGAGCAACAGTTTTGAGCAATCACCGATCACCACCAACTTATTTCTAGAAGCACTAGCGATGAAACGTATTCCTGTCTAATAGTAGTATTTTTATCAGTGCTCACCTAGTCATGAACTGCACGGTAGGGAAAAAAATTGTGACGATTCCAAACAAATGTAGCCATTTTTACGGAATAAAAAGATTTTGACTTTGACTAAAGGAAACTGTGTGCTTTTTATTATTATTCCGACGTAAGCGAATTCACAGAAAATGGACCATCCATCTGAAATATCCCGCCACCATTGCTGCCTTGGCTGCTCCGGTCGTCTTTGCGATACGGGTTTTGCCTCTCCACGGGGCATCCTCAGGCGATATAGATGTTAGTCATCCGAATAACATGCTACGAATCCACGTTTTAAAAGTCAATTTTGACGTTCTTGGGCTTCTGGACATGCCCATGGATCCTTCACCGGGGACAGTGAATCACCATTTCACCTACGGCAGGTCTAATAACTAGCAACAATAGGCAGTTTGCTAAAATACTGTAAGTCTGCTGTTCATTAATTACTCTACAACTGAACTGCCGATCATTAATTACTCTACAACTGAACGGCAACAATATAAAACTCTAAGCAAATAAATAAAAATGTCTTAAAAAGCATTATCAAATGTATGTTCGATCCTGTAATGTCGACATTTAAAAGATGTATGTGTATATTATTTCTTTATTTGCATTGATCATCTAAATATTAGGTATTTTTAGGAAGAATCACTTAGATAACTATTCAATGAAATAAATATCCACACGTTACCTTTCAGTACATTTATATTAACATAATGTATGCTCGTAAAAATATAAAGTCGTTTTAAAAATTTAGTACAGGAAATCTTAGAAGCAGGAATAGATTGCGTATGCTAGTACTCGGTTTGCTAAGACGAGTAGATCTTTTGTTGTAAATTGTATTCGATTCTGTAATAAATTACCTGAAACAGTTTTGTCCTTGTCTGTCAATATGTTCAAAAGGCACATCAAAAATACTCTATGTAAGATTTATTATTACAGGATCGATGAATATCTGGGTGACAGAGTTGCCTAGATATGACGCACGTGTCAATATATATTTTACTGTACAACTTGTCACCATTATACACTGTTATAAATTTATTGTAATGTAAATTGACGACTTGAAAAGAGACCTATATTGGCAAGTTTCTTTTGGCATTTCTTCTTCGCTAATGGTCATTTGAAATGTAGGTAGATTAAAAAAGAGAAATCAAAACTATGAACATTAATAAGATGTAATATTGAGAATGTAAGGCGTGTCTATGTGCCCGTGAGGGTAAAGCCAAATAAAGAATTTTTATCTATTAATTTATCTTTATTTTGACAAAAAGAAACGGGTCAACGATGAGAAGAGAAAGAGGTAAGATAAGATTTTATAATATAATTGCATAGTAGTGAAATACGAGCGAGTTTTTTTTTTTGTTTTATCTTACACCCCGGCCATGGGCAAGGCACTTATCGCTACAATATATATTTATTTATACAAAAAATAATAATTAAATCACTGCTATACACATAAATATCACATTCATACATCTCACACTTTCGTTCCTCAATTCATTCTTCCATTTATCTTTCAGTTTTAGTTTCAAACAAAAAAAAAATTCTGATATGCCCATTTTAGAACGCCGGTGAAACGTTTGTACCTATTGCCAACTTCCCTCCCCATAATGCGTCAGTCCAGCCACGGGCGACAGCGAGCTTCGCAGCTCCACCTGGCCACCGCGATCCCATCGGCTATACAGAATATAGCCCAGGTATACAACATTAGTCCTAGGTGGAGCCGCTCTGCTTGTTACGTTGACAGCCATGGCTAGACTGACGCAGTATTTTAAAAATTTTGTTCTCCTTTTCCCCACCACTATTTCGGAGACTGTAGTTTCGGTGATCCGCATTCCCAACTCCTGCTCCAAATCATACCTCTGTTTGGAGAATGTGGAACACCGAAAAAATATGTGCTGCAATACGAGCGTGTTAAAAAACATATTTACATGTATAAATGTAACTTTGACGAACGGTGTTCATTATACGACAACCCTTTACGTAATATATGGAGGTCAGAATCACAGCACCAAACTGGATGGTCTGCAGAAAAAAACTTGCAAAAATATGGAATAACGAGTGATATATGCGACCCTTGTCAAACTCGGACAATCCAAACGATGTTATTTGAACATAAATAGTATATTTGCATGGGATCGCGATCGCTTACATTAGAACTGTGTTCGGATACAATATATCGCGCCGGCTTTATATTCTTTGGTAGTTTACCTGAGAGATCGTTTGTGTTATATACCTGTAAAATTATTAAACATATGGTAATGATGAAATTTTACGTGCCCGCATTTTACGTGGCTAACAACGCTACTTTAGCACTAAAGCTCGTGGTTATATATAGGCATATAACTTAATATATACATATAAATATTAAAAAAATACCACTTTACATTACGTGGCTGTATGCTTATATAAGCATACAGTCACGTAATGTAAAGTGGTTACCGTAGCCTATGAATGCTTGCAATACATTAAATATGGCTTGCGCTATGCCACCTCTGCTGCTGATACAGCAAGTCCTTAGGAGATCCGCAGGTATACAGGGAGTTCCTGGGAGTATTATTATGGATGGAGGTACTTCTACAGACGAGCTGCTTTGACCTATCTCTTAAAAACACCCAGGCTAAAACAAACAGACACGTTCATGCACTCGAACGTTTTCCCTGTGTGGGAATCGAACCAAGGTGTGTGTGTCGAAGTAGCGTCACTAACCACTGCGCCACCGAGCTCGTCAACTTCCCACGTCCATACACTTACGTATTTATATTTCCGTATCATCATTCTTTCACCATCATTATTATGAATTCATGAGCTATACTATTGTCGGTGGAGTTTTGTCCACTTATCTCTATATATATCTCTCTCGCTAGTTTCTGTATTTCTTGATACGAAATTACTTTTCCTTTTATGTTTCTTTCAAATATGTTTCTAATGAATTCGTCAAATACGTTTCTAATTAATTCGTAGTGATGAATCAAGTGTCCCATCGTATTTCCTGCAAAATTAATTGTAAGGTTAGTAATGCTAATTTGACACCGTGAAGCTAGAATTGTTATGCACTCCGCCACCGTTAAAAATCGTTAAAACCAGAGTAAACATTGGTTGTGTGGTTTGTCCGGTGATAAGTGGTAAAAATGGACAACATATGAATTAATATCTCTTTTCTTTCTTTTCTTTTCTTTGGTCTGCAGCCCGTCTGGGGAAGTACCTCCACCTCACAGAAAACCGCAGCCAAATAACAACTCCCCGGAGGGTTGTTGTGTTCCTGCGTGTGATTGAGGTCACCAGTAAGCTCCCAAGGAGTTGCTGTGTAAGCAGCAGATACTTAATATATCTCAAGCGTTAATAGGCTACGATACCCGCTTTGTATTAGGTGGGCCGTATGCTTGTATGCCTACCGACGTAGTATAAAAAAAAACAAATCAAGCACGAATGCCCGAAAAACTCGAAGAACGAGTTCAATTCACTTTTGAATTATTTTTGTTACACTAAGTGGACAAGTATTGTTTCTGTTAAGCGGATACCGTAGCCTATGCTTGCGAAGCTGGAGCTGGGACCATATGTACTTCCAATATGAATAGCATCTTATTACTAAATTCCTTTGTTTATCTCAGAGGCTCGAGTAACCAACTTGAAAATGAAACAATTTTTAATATACTTTGAAAAGATTATTTCATTGTTTTAACAAAAGCGTTAACAACTTTATTAATCTTTCAAATAAAATATAAAAAATAATGTAGAGGTAATTGGCTGGCTTTAGGCACTAAAGTAACTTCTAGCCTCTCTGGGCACAACAACCATATTTTCGTGTGCCAATACAATAAGCGTGGGCAGCCGTCGTAAACATTCGGTATAGGTATAATAAAGTTATTCTGGAGGTCTTATTACCCGTAATACCCGTGCGGTTAGTACGTACGTACTTCATTTAAATAACAGCTTGTGTAAGTACTTACCTAAACCAAGAAAATAAAAATAACACGTATAACTTGAAGGTAAAACATTGTTATAATTAAAACCTGTGGATTCCTACCTATCTGTCTGTTACAGTCACGCCACGTCCCTTGCGGGATAGGCGGAGAGAACACAGCGCCACATGAGTCGATCCTTACACACGTCAATTGCTTCTTTAACATTCATTACTCTTCTTATGCATGCTCGCCGGTTTCTAAGGCTCCCGATATCAATCACCTTCTGAGAAAACACCATCAATTTGTTCATGTGAGGTAAGTTTTGGTTTTAGTCGGTTCCTATATCCATCTACTATCGCGTTGTATTTCTGTTTCGTTTCTTCTACATGCATTCTGCATTCTTTCTACATATTCGGAGCATGCTTCTTCTTATTTTAACAACGACACTCTATTTCAGACCAACTCGGTTTCTAACATCATCATTGTGAATACTGTCTGCAAGCGTGACGCCATAATTTTTTCTCAACGCTCGCATTTCCACCGCGTTTATCCTACTTTCATGCTCTCATTACCATACTCAGCTCTTGCTTAGTTATCTTTTGATAAGTAAGCATTGGGACCAGCATTGTATTGTGTATAGCGAGCTGTGCCTTCTGGTTCAAGCTTTTACTGCCAAGAAGTTTTCCCAACGCTCCATTCACACTATTCCCAGCACTCACTCGTCTTTCCACATCAGCGGTGTACATTCCATCCCTGCTGAAAGCGAATCCAAGATATACAATCTCAGCCTCTTGTTCCAACACATCGTTTTGTTTATATAATACTTCGTTCTAACTATTACAACTCCAAATAGCTTTTGCCATAGCTCTTGACATAAACACTAGCTATGCATATAAATGTCATAATCATAATACTATTATCAAACCTAACTCTTGATATTATCACATGTTAGTCGACCTCGTTCGACTTTGAACTTCTTGTGTATCTTAGACAGTTAGCCTAAAATTTGCTGCCCGCCAGACCAGTTAACAAGGCACGGCAACGACTAAAACCAATATTATTATTGAATTGAGTTGTAAAAGCATAATTTCGCCATAAATACAAGAAACAAAACTGCATTTATTGAAATCATCGTTCCTGTACTAAACATTTTGGTGACCCCGACGTGATGCCAGAACAATCTACACACCATTATTCAAACACGAATACAAAGAAAGGATTCGAGGAAAGTTTCGTTTTGTTAGGTACAAGTACGGCTCGCGTTTTTTTTTTGTGTAATTGCATTGCAAAGATCATTGTCGACCTTTATTTCAGCGAACAGTGTTTTATATTGGTACTAAAATTCACTTATCGTTTCTAGACAGGTATGCACTGTAATGCTACTTAAAAAATAAGTGTTCTATTGTTAAAGCTAGGTAATTGTTTCTGCTTTCCACTTGAAATTGAGCTAAAGCACTTTACATATACATTCTAAAAGAGTGTGCAACTTAAGCCTACTTCTTATGATCTTATCATTGCCAAACATACCAGTTTCCTTGTGAACAACTGCAACTGTAACTGCCTCCGGGAATCAAACGGGTAATTAAACAAGTATCTGCTGTGCCAGCTGACTATATTCTCCGGAACAGTTGCAAGCTTTCTATAGCCGCTTGACAGAAAGTTATGAGCGGTGTTCTTCGTGAGCATAATGAAAGTACTAAATTGAGAGTAGTCTTCAATGCGTCGTTTAAAATTTCATCAGGTAAATTATTCAACTTCATTCAACTTGTTGGGCCTTTCGTTCGTTTACGAATAGAAAATAGATCATCCTGCACTAAGGCAGACTACGATTTAGATTGAAGTAGACGAAAGTCAGCGTCACTTGTAACTTACACTCATTGATTCGAAACATCAGTTTATCAAATTACTTTTTGCAAAGGAACACCTTTGCCTTCTGCACCGTGGGCCTCAACAATTATTAAATTCCATTTGCGAATATTTTTGGCCGTCCGATGGTCGTATCTTAGCCAGAACTACTGTCAACAGATGCATACGATGTAACCGTTTTAAGTTAAAGACATTCCAACTGATAATGGGAAACTTACCTCAATCTCTAGCTTCTCCTGCTCCTCTATTTGAGACTTGTGGCACAGACTTTGCAAGACACAAGAGACAGGAGTTAAGTCAGCTAACTTTGATTTAAAAATAATCACTGGCAATACTATTCTTACTTTTGAAGAATGGTCAACACTGTTCGCTCAAAGAGAAGCCATTTTGAATTCACGTCCCTTGACATCGTTATCAATGGATCCTTCAGATCTAGCGCCTTTAACTCCGAGCCACTTCCTTGTCGTGCATTCTCTGACCGCTATCAACTCATCGAAAAACTCAGAAAATATTATTGGAATCGTTGGAGCGCTGAATATCTAACAGAGTTGCAGAAGAGTTAAATGGCGTACAAATGGTGAAAAAATCAAACTTGATCAACTTGTCACCTGCCGTGACAAGACCATCTTTTCCGTCAACAGGGTACGGCATTTTCATATTTTAATACTAAAACCAATATTATTATAGCATTATAAAAGCTTAATTTGGCCATTAAAACTATTGGATTCAAGAAACAAAACTGTCGGTTATTCCTGTACTAAACATGCACCCTTATTCCAATTTAATAGCAATTCTTTTTTTACACAATATTGAAAAAAGGTATGTTACTTCTGCATAAAGTATGGTATTACAAAATAAAACCCGGCAGGATTGACGCAATCGTGTATCTTTAAACTTTCATTTCATACACATAAAAAGAACTGTGATTTATGGCGCCTACAAACACAAACTGTTTTCGCCCCATGAAATAATCACAGAAAAAGGCTCTCCTTACGCATTGAGACAGGGATCGTAAACTACAGGAATACGAACAACGACATAGGCGCCAAATATTGTCTATTATTGAAGGAAATTGATACATCTGAAAGCACAAAGGTCTATTTTTATGTCGACCTTAAATCTAATTCAGATATTCTGAATAATATATAATTAAATTTATTTTTATAAATATTTACCATTCGCGACTTGAATGCCTGGGGTTTACTTAATTTATAAGTAAAATAGTGAAAGTTCACGAATTTACTCACAATATTATTAATTTTGAATTAAACAATTTTTAACGGAAGTATCGCATGTTTTATTTATTTTGTTGAACCTGACGTTTCGAACGCTTTGCAGCGTCTGTGGTCGCAGGAAGACCGACCGTTCGAAACGTCAGCTTCAACAAAATAAATAAAACACGCGATACTTCCGTTAAAAATTGATTAATTCGATGTGTAACAATCGCGAAAACCTAAAACCATACAATATTATTATTTTTTCTACAGAACATCGTTCTCGTTACGGGCTGTGCAACTGTGGAATGCTTTACTATTCTCTATTCGCTGTGCACAATCTTTAATGTCCTTCACAAACCGTATAAAATCTCACTATCTATCTATCTAAGGTAGAATATGTATGTGTTTATGCATATGTATATTATGTATAACGGGGTGTACATTTATGTGTACATGTGTGTATTTGGTAATGCTATATGTACGTGCATTGTTGTCCTGTCACTTATCTGCTCTTTACACTCATCTTAAATATTATTATTATATTTTTATTTACACTTCTTTTATATTTTTAAATATACAGTTTATATAAAAAAAAATACCTTCCAAAACATAAAAAAAGAGGCACCCGCCGGTCGCGAAGCGAAGATCCAAGCTACCGGTGGTCAGGGCTCCAGAATGAGAAATCTCGTTCCAATGCGTGCCGTGTCCAGAAGAACGGCCTTCTGAATTTGGTTCTTGACCCAACTGCCAAGCGAGAGCCTCTCAAGATAGCGGTCGAGACTAAGTCTAAGTCCGTTTACTGTCACAACTATTGGAAAAATTATCGTTGATTCCACATGCCACATGGCGGTAACCTCGTGAGCCAAGTCCAAGTACTTAGAAAGTTTCTCTTTGTCGGCCTTCATGAGCTTTTCGTCATGGGGAATGGTGACAAAAAGAACTGCACGGCGTGTCTCCCGGTCTATTATCACAATATTAAGTCTATTGGCGACAATAGTCCTGTCTGTGATAATAGACCGGTCCCAGTAGAGCGATTATTATTATTTTCTATTACATAGTATGTTGAGTGTATGTATATGTATCTATATGTAGAAATAGGTGTAGTCAGAAATGCGCCACCTACCTACTTGTAGGTATCTTAATTATTGTTTCTCCTCCTTTGATATGGTTGTCTGGAAGAGATCGATTTAGCGCTAAGACAGCCTATTGTACTCTTACAATAATATGTTACTTAAATGTATTTATTTTGGTGCAATAAAGTGTATTCTATTCTATTATTTTAGTTTATTACTAGCTGACCCTTCAGACGTTGTTTTGCCGTACAAATTATTTCTTAATACTTATTTCTATTTTTTTTTATGTAATATACTTTACGACCTTCTTTCATACCTACCAAATACACGTATAAAAATTAATGAAAATCGGTTAAGCCGTTTCTGGAGGAGTGAGACCACTAACACCGTGACACGAGATTGTTGTGGATACAGATTTCTCTAATAAAACCAGTTAAGTACGAAATGGGCCAGCTATAATAGAGTTTCATACCACCGTGAAGCTATTGTTTCAGAGTATAAATGAATATTTATTTCTAATCTTCACATGCATGCATTCTTTCTACATGTCCGAACTAACGGGGCATGCCTTTTCTTATCTTAACACCGACACTCTCGTCGGCGTTCGTAGACTACGGTATCCACTTTACATCAGATGGGCTGTATACTTGTATGCATTTTGACGTTGAATAAAAAAAATCTGCTTATTGCATACTTGTTTATTTGCTAACCATTTTAGTATTTCTAATATTGAGAATCTGAAGAATCGAATATCGCTCTTAATTGTTGCATCAGTTAGGGTGATTTTCTAATGCATACGCTAAAATACATTTAAAATTACTATCTAGCTATTTCATGTGTACCTACACGGAAATATTCCGTGAACAAAGAAAAGGTTATACGAGTACTCTAGGGTGCTTGGGTACTAAAGGTAGCGTAGCGTATGAACCGTACCTACCCCAGTAACAGGATGCATTATTTACCAGTGAGAGATAATAACGTATTTTTTGGAACTTGTAGGAAAAGATATGTCTAGCAAAGGTCCCTTTTCTTCTTGTACAATTGTTTATGTCAGTAATAAACATCGCATCAAAAATGTACGCTACTTTTTATACGTAGCGTGTAGTATGAGTTCGAAATGGTTAGTTATTAAGTTATTTTGTCGTATTACTCTCTGATATATATATATTTTTAATTTTTGTCGAGCTCACAGCCAAATAACAACTCTCTAGAGGGTTCTTGTGTTCCTGCGTGTAAGTGAGGTCACCAGTAAGCTCCTAAGGAGCTGCTGTGTTAGCAGCAGAAAAAGCATCACGCCAGTGATACTTAATATAAATATATACAAACGTTCATAGGCTACGTTCATCAGTTTACATCAGGTGAACCCTATGCTTATATGACTGCAGTCGTAGTATAAAAAAAATAGGAGAAAAATATGAATATGCAGCTATTATTGTCCTATTAATAGGAAAATAGCCGAGGAATCCAAATAAAGGAATTAACCAATGCATTCGATTGGCGCATCACGCTTCAGAACCAATATTAAGGCCCTAGTTAGATAGCCGATAGCAATTGATACTTCGATGTAAACTGTGATATGTGTAACATATCAAACTGTTTATTTTGAAATAATAAATATAGATTTTTTTTATTAATATATTTATTATAAATTATTAAAATTTAAATAATTTTTTTTCTTTCTTAAGTTAAAAATTAATATATACAAATAAAAATTAATTCATTTTAATTTTAATATTCCCGGCAAGTATTGTGGCCGGTGCTTCGCATGTCGATCAGCTGTATATGACAATGGCGGAGGCCGAGTGCCGATATAATTGTGTTTAAACTGCTCGATTAAACAGAAGCAAATTTTTTGTACACCCAGTTATTCTGGCTAGTACACATATACATATATACTTTATTATTTTTCCCCTTCTTTCTTCGTCCGCAAGGGATTTGATGTAAAGTTATAAATGTGTGTAGATATTTTAGTTGGGCAACTAGAGATACCTTGCTAAGAATAAACCAATTTGTTTGATATAAGTATCTCTAAGATCTTTTTTGATCTACAATTTATTGTTAATTATGGAGAAAAACTATTCTTCCAAGCGTCATCATGTTCCTTAATCTTTTTGAAGTTATACTTCTTTAGGCGTGTTATGAAAAAATGATGAGAGTGAAATTTTAAGACTGCGCATCACTGTGACACAAAAATAACAGGTTGAAGCTGCTAAATGTTTCACGATATTACCGGTAGATGGCGCTATAGTTAAAAATGTATAACATTTGTACTTGACATTTGACTTGTATGTAATACATTCCGTAAACATCACCGCTACTACTTGAAAGACGTTTTTTAATTTTACTCCAATAACCCTTCTTATAAATTAAAATATTATTATTTAATATAATTAATACTAAATATTATTAATGTTAAATATTTATTTAATGATGCCAAAGAAGTATAACTTCTCACGCGCGTTCATAAGTACACGCACCCATTTTTTTTTTATTAGAATTGGCGGCGCTACCTAAGCCTAAGGATTTGGCGTAGATACTGATTTTGATATAGAACAAATGTCATCAGATCACTACATCTAGGGAAAATCAGACACGCATTAAGTTAGGTCACAAGTCTTTCGAAATAAAATTCCTTGAATGTGCAGGTTTCCTCGCGATATTTACCTTCACCAGCGAACACGCGACAATTATAATGATACTGTTGATTGTAGGCGCTTGGTGGAATTTTGAAGACATCTCGTTAATGTTAATACTTGCACTTGTACCGTACCACATAGATGGTGGTCGCAAAGGTTGTAATTGTGTAATTGTAACCCCCGAATAATAGTTATAATTCCTTGCCAAACTATGTGCATAATTTATGTTGTGTTAAATCATTCTAACAGGGTATTTCGAAGAAATTATCAGGAATTTACAAGCTTACTTTAATATAAATTGACAGTCAATCCTCAAGTGTTTCATTGTCCACAATACCGGCGCATATCGGCTGTATTTGTTTGTGTCAAAGTCAAAATCTTTTTATTCCGTAAAAATGGCTACATTTGTTTGGAATCGTCACAATTTTTTTCCCTACCGTGCAGTTCATGACTAGGTGAGCACTGATAAAAATACTGCCAAAAAACTCAGGCATCCCTCTTTTGGTATCCAAACAAATTTACATAATTTATTAATTACATTATAATTGGATCGACTCAATCCCAGGCATTTTTATCATTAATATAGTCAGATACTTTATAATATGCCCTGCTACACAATTTGGCTTTAATAGTAGTTTTAAATTTGTTTATTGACAATTCTCTTATATTGCTGGGAAGTTTGTTATAGAACCGTATACATTGCCCCATAAAAGAATTACTTATTTTGTGGAGACGGCTTGCATGTAACACAAGATTATGCTTATATCTAGTATTTATGCTATGAGTATCACTCTTTTTACAAAATGAGTCTATGTTTTTATGGACATACAAAAGATTTTCATAGATATATTGCGATGCGACTGTTAAAATATTTATTTCATTGAATTTTTCTCTAAGGCTCTCCCGGGGACCAAGTTTGTAGATAGCTCTTATGGCTCTCTTTTGCAATAAAAAGATGGTGTTAATATCCGCGGAGTTACCCCAAAGAAGAATTCCATATGACATAATACTATGAAAGTAGCTGAAATAAACTATTCTAGCCGTATCAACATCAGTGAGCCGTCTAATAGTTTTCACTGCATAGGCTGCAGAACTTACTTTTCCTGATATTTTTTCAATTTGTGGGCCCCATTGTAGTCTGGAGTCAATTGTTATACCCAAGAACACAGTTGTCTCCACAGGGGCTAAATTAGTTCCATTAACATGTACATTGGTAGCCACCTGTCTTACATTAGGTGTTGAGAACTTAATTACTTTAGTCTTTTTATCATTTAAAACCAGATTATTAACACTAAACTAATAACTTTAGAGAGAGCATCGTTAACTTCATAATTACCTAACCGTTTATTAATTTTGAATGTCAAAGAGGTATCATCCGCAAACAATATAATCTCATGTTTATCCCTTACATAATAAGGTAAGTCAAGTCATTTATATATACTAAAAATAAGAATGGACCTAGAATTGACCCCTGCGGGACTCCCATAACTACAGGGGACCCCGAAGATATTTTACCATTAACATCGACCTTCTGTATCCTATTGCCCAGATAAGAAGACAGAAGTTCGAGAGCCTTGTTCCTGATACCGTAGTGGTGTAATTTTCTGACAAGAGTGTCATGGTGCACGCAGTCAAACGCTTTAGACAGATCACAGAAAATTCCCAAGGCATCTTGCGAACCCTCCCATGCCGCGAATATACTTTTAAGCAAATGAATCCCTGCGTCTATAGTTGAACAACCTCTCATAAATCCGAACTGTTTCCTATGAAGCAAATTATGTGTATTGAAATGTCTGAGCAACTGGCTAAGCATTAGTTTTTCAAAAAATTTACTGAGAATGGGCAGTATGGAAACAGGTCGAAAATTCGAAGGGTCCGAACTATCACCAGATTTAAATAATGGAATGATTTTACTATATTTCATCAAGTCAGGAAATACACCAGATGCCACACAACAATTGTAAATTGTAGCTAAGTGTGTAACTGACACACACATACACATCCGAATGTGTATGTGTGTTTTATTTTTCCATTGATTATAACTTTTGTTGAATTGTGGCGCGCTTATATAACGATATTTATTAAGGCACAAATAATTGTTTTGTTTGAAAATTAAAACAAGAGTATCGGCGAAATTGCTCGGTATCCACAAATAATTGTTTATTGTATAAATGAAATGCATTCTGATATAACATTCTAATGTAAACTTCGACCTTTATAGTATAATATTGATTTGTTATGATTCTATATAAAAAACAACTGTTATTTGTGACTGTTTTGTTTCATTTCCTTACTCACTCAGATATCTTAAATTATTATTGGTGAATTCTAAATAAATATTGAAATTAACATCTAACTCACATAAAATAAATAATTAAAAAACCGAGTCGTCATTAAACTAACCAAAAAGTTTAAATGACACCACGGAGACTCGATCCCCCGTGACTAGCATTTAATAACAACTTGCTTAGCCTCTACGACATTGCTGTTAACGAAATTTTGTATCATATATATAAGTTGATTGCATGTTATAATTGCACCGATTAGGCCCGACGACGCCCGATAACACACGAAGATATTGCCCTCGTACTAACATCTAGGTGGTATACTTTTCTTTGTGGATTTGTGTACATACCACACCAGGATTTGAAACACCGATCAGTCGGTTAATGGTGTCTGAAATTCAAAAACTACTGGGATCGTTGAGGAATGTCAAGCTTAGAGTTTTATTTATTATTGTGGTATCTCCCTAGTTCACTCACTTAATCTGGAAACACACTCGCATTTATAAATCTAAATGTGAAGCTATACATTTAGATTTATAAAGCGGGTATGTTTCCACATTAAGTGACATTGAGTATACTATTATGGTTATAATAATTCAGAGTCAATAGTCAAAGAAAAATATTGAACTAGGGGGAAATACTGACGAATAATTATGTATTGTGCCAGTTTCTTCCGAAATTCTCTACAGGACATTGCTAAATGAATTTGGAATTTATTTAAGATCAATTGTACCGTGTTCCGTTCCGCCAAATAAACTCACATTCGCATTTAGTTGAGATATATCCAAATATCCTGTCTCCAGGGACGTGTACCTATTTCGGGATAGCAAATAAATACAAACATATAAACTTATAAATTTATTGTTCAATAAATCTACAGGGAAACAAACACCCTAAGCCTCATCTATCTAAACCAAACTATATTACAAATCTAAACCAAATCTAGCGGGAGTACCTATCTGAAAATTGCTGCATCAGAAGCCGGGGTGAGGTATGATAGTTTCTGTGTTACGCCACGGTAACCACTTTACATCGGGTGGGTCGCATGATAAAAAATAAAAATTCTTTATTTGCCATTGGGACCTCGCAGGCACTTACATACTTAATTTTTTTATATAATCTTATTGTATCATACTACTCGTATATATTAAATCATATTTTCCCTTAATATAATCTCATTGTATATTTATTAAATTCTTTTAGATATTATTTATATTTTTTAATATCCCACTATGTCGGAAATGATCATTGGCAAAGAAGAATGCGAAAAGAAACTTGCCAAAATAGACGATTTAATTGATATGGACGATTTAAATAGTCAATCAGATGTATGTATATCTTCACGCCAGGTCCCTTGTGGGGTAGGCAGAGAGAACCGAGCGCCGTAAGACGCGGTCCTTACACACTTCACTCGCTTCTTTCACATTCATAGCTCTTTCCATGAACGCTCGCCGGTTCCTAAGGCTCCTGATATCACCTTCTGATAAAACACGACCAATTTGGTCATGGTAGATTAGTCTTGGTCTTCCTCGGCTCCTACATCCTTCCACTTTCGCATTGTATATCTGTTTCGTCATTCTTTCATCTTGCATTCTTTCTACATGTCCGAACCAACGGAGCATGCCCTTTCTTATCTTAACACCGACACTCTCTTTCAGTCCAACTCTCTTCCGTACGTCATTATTTCGAACGCGGTCAGCAAGCGTTATGACACAAATTTTTCGCAGTGCTCGCATCTCGACCGCATTTATTCTACTTTCATGCTCTCTCTGCCATACCCAGCTCTCACTTCCATAAGTTAGCGTTGGGATTAACACCGCGTTGTGTACAGCGAGCTGTGCCTTCTGGCTTAGATTTCGGCTGCCAAACAGTTTACCCAACGCTCCATTCACGTTATTCCCTGCACTCACTCGTCTCTCCACATCAGCGGTGTACCTTCCATCGCTTCTAAAAGCGCTTCCAAGATATACAAACTCATCCACTTGCTCCAACACTACGTCATCAACCGTAATCCTAGTGTTCGTTCTGGTTGTCTCTCTTTCAAACACCATTATTTTGGTTTTCTTCGCATTCAATTGTAAGCCTTTCTTCATACAATCGTCTTTCATTGTTGTGACTAGTGTTTGCAGTTCGGATGATGATTCTGCTATTAATACCGCGTCATCTGCATAAAGCAGGCAGTTAACCACTGAGCCACCCATTCGCAGTCAATTAGATATTACATTTTTTTTTGACGTGATAACGTCTTATAAATCGATGAAGGCAGCACGCACGAAAATGTGTCACGTTCCGCCTGAGCTGAGCGTGCAAGCGAGAGTCCGAAGACAGGGGGAGGACACGGTGATTTCTTGAATATTGCCACTCTCACCATCAATATACTCGTACAAAAACTATAATCACTCGGAGGTTTCTGGTCACCTCGCTCACTCACAGGAACATAATAACCTCCACTGCTAGTTTTTTAGGGTTCCGTACCCAAAGGGTAAAACGGAAGCCTATTACTGAGACTCCGCTGTCCGTCCGTCCGTCCGTCCGCCTGTCACCAGGCTGTATCTCACGAACCGTGATAGTTAGACAGTTAAAATTTTCACAGATGATGTACTTCTGTTGCCGCTATAACAACAAATACTAAAAAAAGAAAGAAATATTTAAGGGGGCTCCTATACAACAAACGTGATTTTTTTGCTCGATATTGATAACGGCAACAGGTAGACGCTTGAAATATTCACAGAATATTTAGTTATATATTCACTTTAAGAATAAATAATTAAATTAAAATAAAACAAATATTTAAGGGGGGCTCCAATACAACAAACGTGATTTTTTTGCCGTTTTTATAGATATTGGTACGGAACCCTTCGTGCGCGAGTCCGACTCGCACTTGGCCGATTTTTTTTATACAACATCGGAATTCATGCAAGCATACGGCCCACTTGATTTAAAGCATTTATAGCCTATGAACGCTTGTAATACATTGATCACTCGCGCGAAGCCCTGTATGCTGCTAACACAGCAACTCCTTAGGAGCTTACTGGTGACGTCACTCACACGCAGGAACACAACAACCTTCTAGGTAGTTGTTATCTGGCTGCGGTTATTCAGTGAGGTGGAGATTTCCCCACACGGGGTGTTATTTGATGCGCCCTACCGCTCTCAAAACATCTAGACCGAGACAAACAGACGTATACACAATCACAAATGTTTGTTTTGTGTGGGAATCGAACCCATGAGCGTTGGTATCAAAGTCGCGTCATTTACGACTGCGCCACAGAGCTCGCCGATAATAAATATATACCGGCATGTTGGTAGAATATTATTGATGTCAAGTAGAAGAATTGATGTTTATTATGAAAAGGTACCGTGATGATTTATTTTCAGACCTCTTTGTCGGTTATATATTGTCACGTTAATACGTACAAAATAAAAAAGCAAGGGATAAGTAAAAAAAAACCTTCATTTTAAGTGGGTACTTAACAATTTCATTTGTGGATATAGTTAAGAAAAATAGAGGTGGCTACGCGCGAGCAATACTAATCGCATTTCAAGCGTTCATAGGCTACGGTGGGCACCTTACACCAGGCAGACCCTATGTTTGTTTGCCACCCGATGTGTTGACAAATTGGTTAGTGTGAGTTTGCATATAAATGAGCAAGCCAGATCGTATATAGAACCTAGGCACCCATATCTTCTAGACACTGGCCGGTCAATCTGAACACCGATTCGCCTTCCTGATTGACTCCCCTTCGTCCATGTCCGAGTTGTATAGCCGGCATAGGCACCAGGTCGTATAGGATTAGTTTCAAAGCGGCCGTAGAAACAAGAACTCATGCAGTTAACTGTGGGTGCAGTATGAAAGCCCATAGGGTGTTACTTTAGAGGCTGCTGGTGACGCCGCCGTGGGTATTCCCGAGACGAGGCGAATATTGCCTGTCTTTGTATGATTGTATGCCAGTTGACCTGGGCTGCAGTAGATAAGTCAAGGGGCTGATTTTTACAATTTAGCAAGCGGGGGAAGGATATGCAGTCCCGGGTACAATGTATATAGCAAATAGCGAAGTACACTGAAAAAATGTTTAGTTGGATTTCCCAGATTCCTAATAGAATTCACCAAAGTCGACGGTTGAACTGGGTCCTACCTTTGATTTAAGTTGATTTTACCAATCAAAAAAGGTCAATGAAGTACCAGTAAAAATAATAAAATTTATTATTTAGTATGATAAACTGTACCATATTATATGTACAATCCATTTATTAGCGGTAAATTATACATTTAAAATAGTGATAGCTACAAAATACTTTTGTATGAAGACCAACCGTAATATATTTGTAAATTTAACTACAAATTTTTGCATTAATTAACAAAGTTTACTAGTAAAATAACTTACCTTTGCTTCTTTGGTAAATTAAACTAATCTTTTTTTTCAATGTACTTCATGAAAATCAGCTACACTAAATAAAAGATAGTAAAATAAATATGGCAAGCAAATCTGAAGCAAAACCGTAGCATAGCGATTTACATGAAATGCAGGTCCTTAGCAAGGAATATGCTTAGAAACAGCAGTGATTTTAATGCAGCACCTGCTCCAAAATCCACCCCAAATTAACACTCTTTGTTCTCTATCCAAAACTATTATAATTTGAAAAAAAAGGTAGCCAGTGATGCGAAAAAGAACATAGGCTACCCATCACTGCGATACCGCGACCCCACGCCGGTGTAGCCGTCAGTAAACTAGCTGTTAGAAAAAACTACGCAACCCATTGTTTCTTATAAGGGGAAAGTAACAACGACGTATATTAAAAATGTAAAACGAAATAATGTACCTACTTTATTTCGTTAAGCGAAAACTAAATACCTTTAATCATGGTGAGCTGTCGCTAATATGTTACACATGAATATATTGACATGTTTAAATTTTAATTACTACAAGTAGGTTCTCGAATGAAGAGGTAGTTACAAAATGCGACATAAGCATAAAGGTTAATAAATAATTTTAAGAGTAGGACAAGTATGTTTGTTTATGTAAGTATGTTTGAAATATTTGTAAGTTAAAATTGTAATTGTTTTAAGTAAAATATGTTTAGGTAATAATTGTAGTTTTATATTTGATTATTATATTTATTTCATAGCGTTAAATGTATCAATAAATAATTGATATTATCTAAAATCAGATTTAGTATACGATGCAGTATTAATATAGTCAATTTAACATAAAATAATAATCACTTATATTTTAGAGTCAGTCTGAATATATAGGCTGTTTCTCTCAAATCATAATCGTATACGTTACAATATTTGTTGGAATTCAAAAAGCCCTTTTACAAAGAGTATTTTAATATGCCTTCTTACATATTGCCAGAAACCGACAGAACTGTTTTAGACAATATTTAGTACAGAATATTTAATATAGAATAGCAATGTGCTGTACCGGCACACGCAACTTACTTCTAAGATTTTCACTGAAGTTTGAAAACGACCTTAATTTTTTTTCTGGAAACACACTCGTGGCGCAAAATCATGCTCTCACTGAAAACTTAACCTTACCTTAAAGCGTCAAGAGGTTAATTAGTTTGTCATTCCATAGGTATGTATTTGTTATTGGTACAATAAAAAGTATTCTATGTTGAAATAATTGTGCGTAGCTTTTATTATATTATCTTCAGTATTTGTTTCTGTCTAGCTTGTATACCGTAATTTCTCAAATGTCAATCAGTGTCATGACAGCACATTCCTAGTGCGGGTAATATATTTTATTCTGCCCGATTTATGCCCGATACACCTAACAGTTTTTATAGTATTGCCAAATCCCCGGAGGCGCTTTGGTCTGATCCATTAATCACCGTAAAGCCAGAGGGCTGCCCTCAAAAATTCGACAGCGAACCATTGTCCTTTTAGTGGGGAATGTTGAGTCACGTTATGGCCAGATATTGGGAAATATCTCGAAAGATTCCATTTAGGTGAAATATTACATCTAATTACATAACATATAAAATGTGCGTAGTTTCTAACTTTTTTGTAAATTTAAACTTAATTGACTACTATATGAGGACTATATGAGGATACAAGAAAAAATATTTATAATATGTGTTACAAAAATATTAATGTAAACAAAATAAAACTCTTCCGAGTGAAAAATAAAATGGCGAATAATTTCGTTCGGCGAGTAGTAGGTGGTCAAACAGTCCCACTGAGTATAGTTTAAAAAAGATAGAAAAATTAACTGTCTACCCTTGGGAAACTTGTGGCCAGTATAGCAATAAGTAAACTTCAAAAAATACTTTATTAAACTTTAGTGATTTTTTATCAATATATTATTATTTAATATTGAAACCCAGGACAGAGTTGGTTAAAGTAAGAAGAGGCATGCTCCGTTGATTCGGACATCTAGAAAGAATGCAGATGAAAGAATGACGCAGCAGATATACAACGCAAAAGTGAAGGGATGTAGGAGTCGAGGACGGCGAAGACGGCGAAGACTTACCTACCATGACCAAATTGGTCGTGTTCTATCAGAAGGTGATGTCAGGAACATTAGAAACCGGCGAGCGTGCATGAGAAGAGCAATGAATGGTGAAAAAGCGAGTGAGGTGTGTAAGGATCGAGTCACGTGGCGCTCGGTTCTCTCTGCCTACCCCGTAAGGGGTTTTTACGTAATGTTATAGATATAGATAGATAGAACCCAGTAATCGAGAGGCATACAATGAATACTTAAAGGCTGTGGGTTTAATTTCCACGTAAGACAGAGTATATCTGTTTGGCTAGGTCAGGGTATACAATATAAATATATAATTTAATAAGTGATATGTGAGTATGTATTTACCAAAAAAGGTGTACTTATATTTATTAGTTATCTAGTACCTGTAGTACAAGCTTTGCTTAGTTTTAGACTAGATGGCGCTGTGTAATTTATTCGGAAATATTTGTTATATGTAAATTTTATTATATTACTACGATCCTACACTATATTTACTTTTATACTACTAATGGCCGATATTTGGTTTATGGCCTATATTTGGTTTATTATCTTTCATTTAAGGATGGCTCAATATTTGAAGATTTTTTTGTCTATAAAATGATAATTTTATAAAGAAAATTTCGTCCCTAACACAGCGACAAAGAGCGAGTCAGCACATGCTATATTTTGAATAAAGCACAGCCACATGAAGTGCAGTGCTGCATATTTTATTTATAACCTCGTTACCAAGTAAGATGTATACGTTGACAAACAAGAGCATAGCATAGTATAGCGCAGCGTAATTTAATATTGGTTAGTCACCCTTATACAGATCACGCTTGAAGATAATTTCTTTAAAAAATATTCACACGTCATGATATGATATAGTAAAACACATTACCCTATGTAAATTTATGAAATTTACATGAAATTTATGAAATTTACATAGGGAAATAGTGCGTTAGTTTTAATTTTAGTGAAAATATAACAATTTAAAACACTCGTTTACAAAATATACAAATGTAATTTATTGCAGACGAGTAAAATATGAAACAAACATAAAATTTATTCGTAAAATAAATTTTCACTCGAAAATAATTTCAGCACGATACACCGTTTCTCAGAAGAGATTAATGAATTATTTAAATTGCGTTATGTTATATTCGAAATTGGCTGGCACTTTCATTAATCGGCTAAAATTAAATACAACTTCAAAGAAATTAAAAGCAAATTAATTACAATTAATCTCCTTTCACGTAACGTACGGACTTGATTCAACCCAAACAATAGTATCTTCCAAGCGAGAGCATAGTAGATTATTCTAAGTCACTCTTAAAGTTATTAATTTGACATGAAATGTTGTATAAATCGGAGACACAGTTCCTTTGAAGCAAAGATGGCGAACGCCGACTTCGGAATAGCCTGTTTTGTTTTAAACCATCGTTATACTTGATGAAGTCTATTGTTTTGGGCAAAGTGCGGAGGCAAATGGAAAGGATTATTCATTTCTCCTTGGCATCAAAAGGCAGCTTTTAAAGTTCCGCAACTTTCCATCTGATGACTCTTAATAAATTCGCGTTTGAATACCGCCGAACGGTAATGACTGGATTAATGAGGATTCATTTGAGAAATGCATAGATTGAACTCGTTGAATTGTGGTGACCTGGGCCATGTCCCATTTCAGAGGCATCACGCTCAATATAAGACTACAGTTATGAAGAGCCTTCAGGGAAATTTCACTCAGAACAATAAATCAGATTTATCTTCACTCAAACATTTACAATGTTTTATCTCCCAATAAATTCTCTAACGAATACTTTTTTTTTACTTTTACAACAAAATAGTGTGCGATGCTGGCAATACCATCTCTAGCTTATGGGATAACTTTTGTAATTCACACACCTTGTACCAGCAATATTTTGCTGTTACAAAATGTGCAATACCGTCTCTAACCTACAGATCTCGTCTGAGAATCCACTGTAGTAAAGGTGGATGCACGAATTAAGCTTTGTTAATAGCTTAGATACATATAACGTACACTGCTTTAAAATGACTGGTTTAAGATATCTTAACATAGGTAATTGTTATAAAATAAAATAAAAAAGATATGTTTGTTCAGCTTGTAGCAACGTTATTACCGCAGTTTATGTGTATTCAAGGAAATAACTTATAAATGTACGAGTATAACTGAGTAATTCAAGTCCGCTGGAATAGAATGCTCTCTCGGAAAGAAAGCGTCTAGTCAGAGGCAAAAGCTAGAGCTGCTGCATTCTGCCTGTTGTGCTCAAATGTCTCTGTCTTATCGATATCCGATATTAATAAATGTGACATGAATTAATTCAATTATATTCGAACGTCTGTCGTTGGAAAACACGATGTTTGTACATATCTTCTTCCTAATTCGTTAGAATTAGCCGGATCTGCTACTAAAGCCCAAAGATTTGCCGGAAACACATCAGTGTGGTTCTGAAGATCTGAGACCCCTTGTCAAAATTTGACAAGGTGATCTCAGATCTGATCTTCCAAGAAATTATATTTCGAAGGAAGATTTGGCGAAAACACGGATGTGTGATGTGTTGAAATTTTGACAAGGGGATTTCAGATCTTCAGAACCCAGAGGAAAAATCTGAATTTCCAAGAAATTATACTTCGAAGGACATGTGGTCACATGAGCTGAGAAAGTTATAACTTACAAATGTGTATATACATCTCAGTTTAGTGGTACATGCCCATATGTATAAAGAGTATTTTGATGTCCTTGAACGACAAATTGATACTGTATTACAGGTTTAAATGCTTCGCTTGTTGTGATTTGAGAAAGGAGGATATTTATCATAACTAACCTTACATCGGTATAGTGGTGATCTGCAAAATAATCAGGAATGATTTGTTCCATATTAATTTATGCACTAGCGACCCGCCCCGACATCGTAGAGGTAGGAGAGCATATTACATGTATACATACATATATTAAGTATTAATACCATGTGTCCGTATAATATCCGATGAAAGTTCCCAGGCAGCTTAAGATTTTACGAGATTTCAACAATTATCGTCATATTTCTACCTACCTCTCTTACAAAAAGCATGAATTATGTAAAATTAAATATAATATAATTTAATTTTCACATAGGTAGAGCCGTTCGCAGACGTCATAGCCTTACGCGGGTTCCTCCACGCACGATGAAGGCATTTCTATTATGCCGCTATCTGTGCTAAAGAATAATGAATCAATGAAACATATGGATAAAAATTAAATATTTTACAAGGAGCGAAGAATTGGTCTGAGTTGGTCTGAAAGAGAGCGTCGGTGTTAAAATCAAAAGAGGCATGGTCCGTTGGTTTGGACATATAGAAAGAATGCAAAATGAAAGAATGACGAAGCAGATATACAATGCAAAAGTGGAAGGATGTAGGAGCCGGGGAAGGACAAAACTTACCTACCATGACCAAATTGGTCGTGTTCTATCAGAAGGTGATGTCAGTAGCCCTAGAAACCGGCGAGCGTGCATGAGAAGAGCAATGAATGTTAAAGAAGCGAGTGAGATATGTAAGGATCGAGTCACGTGGCGCTCGGTTCTCTCTGCCTATCCCGCAAGGGATTTGACGTGAAGTTTTAGAATAGAGCGAAGAATTATCGCGTCACAAAACAAACTGCGAAAGGCAGTCCAACTGGCGGCTCCCACAATCCAGCTCAAATGTCTAAGAGGTTAGTGGTACAAGTGGAAATTGGTGGGACGTGCTGGTCGGAATTCATACCGCTGAATCAAAATTAATTCACTTCACATTATTATACAATATTTCATTAGCTCCTTATTGTCACAATATTTGCAAGAGTCTAAGCATACATAAAGGGTTTGTTTAGATTATATCAGCTTCAAAACAATAATTGAATATTAATAGCTACTGCATTGAAACGTGCTGTCGGTGGGGACAATAACCTGACGTGGAGCAGGTATGTAGATTTCAATTAAGATGGCTGTGTTGGACTGGCCCTGAACACCGCTCGAAATGGATACCGACGTGAAAAGGAACGAGAATCCCTTTGTGTCTTCCATTTTCAGTAAATGCCAACCAATTTGTTGTGCCCTACGCGATTGATTGCTATACTTCGGATTATGGCATAATTGTATTTAGTTTAGAGCTTGGTGGTCGAGTTTATATATATACATGTATATTATGTTAATTAAAATTTTTATGTATATTAAATATGGTATATAGCAATAAGCAATTTAAGCAACAGCTACTTTATCAACAAGGACGGTTGTTTGCATTTATTTCTCTGAAAAATCAAAATGAACCAAAGCAGGCCAACTGGAAATTCCGTTTCATGGAAAATTGCAACTGACTGTAGGTTTGTTGTGTTCCTGCGTGTGAGTGAGGTTACCAGTAACCCCCTAAGGTGTTGCTGTGTTAGCAGCAGATGTAGTTTCGCGTGAGTGATACTTAATGTATTGCAAGCGTTCATACACGTTCATATGCGAAGGGTATGAACTCGTGGTGGGCCATATGCTAGTATGCCCCCCGACGTTGTATACAAAACAAAACTTTCTGAAGGGTGGTTGTGTTTTTACAAGTCAGTGAAGTTGTCAGTGAGCTCTCGAGGATTTGTTGTTAGCGGTTTGTAGTCGAGTGGGTAATGTCAGTACCTCCTTACACTTACTTCGCAGAAGATCGCAGGCTAATAACAATTCCCTGTAGTTTTTAGATTTCTGTGAAAGAACGAAGTTACCCGTAAGCTTATTACCCAAGCTTTTCAACTTTTTCAGCCCCATTCTATTAATATACATATAGTCAAAGTTGTCGTTTTCAAGGATTCAATAAACATACTGGCTAGCTTTTGATTCAAATTTTATAAACTATTTTCGTACATTACAACCCGCATCAACGTCCCTTGTGTGAACAGCCGACAGAAATAGAGATTTTAATTTAAAGTATTTCAAAATTAATTTCCACATAAACAATATTGAATGAGTAAAGTTTGTTTTTATTTTGATTTAAAGCACTTCTGACCCAATTCTGAAATATTTTTCAATAACAGGATGTTCCATCACTTTCCAGTGCTACAAGTTATTTTTATTTAGAGTTGCTGTGTTAAACTTGGAAAGCCAACTTTCATGCGGGAAGAGTGGCGAACAGCAATCGATATTATGTATGTATTTATATGTCTTGTAGCATTATTTATTGTTTTAACTAACAGTATGATAAAAATCGCATATATATATATATATTTTAAATAATAATCAAATTTCTAATATTAAATTTTGAATATTAATGAAACTGTTAATGCATACGCAAATCTATATATATACATATATATATACATATAACAATTCTATATAGATTTGCGTATGCATTAACAGTTTCATTAATATTCAAAATTTAACATTAGAAATTTGACTATTATTTTTTCTGTTATATCAAAATTCGTAATATTAGATTGAAAACATAAATTCAAAACTTTTTCTTGCAAATCTGTGTATCGGTTGTCGTTTTTGTTCCAATGTGTACTTAAATAATATAAAAATCATTACTTTCCAGATTGAATGAGGTCACGTTTATGTTGCTACAAATTTTATGTCACAACATTACAATACAAACTCCCTGAGAGTGGAGAGAAGTAAATTTATTGTCAAACTCCATTAAACTCTACGAGAACGTCTCTATACTCAATGTATTTTTTACGACTTCAACAAACCGTCAGTGGTACAGCTTTTGCCATAGCCTTAATTTCAGCTCTGATTATAACTTCCTTCGAAGTTTACAATGTTTTACTGGTCTAATCCTAAAGTTCGGATTATAAAGTTATAAAGATCTGATGAGCACATTATTTTCTTTAAACATAATTTTTGAATCATGATCACAAAATGAAAGCGTAAAAAATGCATTTAGAATTTCATAACTCCCTCATTGAAATTCTAGACACTGCGAATAGTCGTTTTGTATCATCTAAGTGTCTAGACGCTCATTATTTTTTAAAATATAGATTTAAGAAGAATATCTCAAATCCCGATGTTTGTTTGTAGCAACTATGTGAAGAATGATTCTTAAAATATAATATAAAAAATGTGGAAAAAATGGCAATAATTATCAAAATAAAAAATGAATTATCAAAATGGTTTAAGAAACGCCGTCTTTAACGAGCAATAATACATGTGAACAAACGGTTGGAAGCGCAAATAATATTATATAATACCTAATTATTCATTTCAACGCACAAAGTTATGCTGTTCCTCGGGAAATACGAGTGTATATAAAAAACAATAAACGCCTTTAATAAATATAAAATCATTACATAGAATAAGATTTTTGTCTTCAAAAGAAGAAAACCACACCTACGCAAACGTTGATTTCTTAATTGCAATATGAATACATAGTTGGTACCTGGTACAAAGGGTGTGCGATAATCTGAATTCTTTCAAAGGCACCCATTCTGAATCACGCAATGCGAGAGTTTACATTTCATTTTATTAACATCCTTCGATTACAAGTAAAATAAATGTACTTTACTTCTTTGATTATGGCAATATTAGATTTGAATCTACTAAATTCGGCTCAAATGATTTATAGATTCGATCGCTGCAGTTAAGTAAAAATGAGGGATAACCGCATATTTAATGAATATATCATTAAGTATCTTATAGTATTGAAATGTAAGGAGAACATGAGATTCAAAAAGGCCGTCATACAACGTATAAAAATAAATTGTTGAAACTATAGACTACAAAATTGTAAATAATTGGGTTTAACACAAAACCTCTATCTATTTAACTCGACAAACTATCACTTACTAGACAAATGAAATTCAGTGGAGAAGCACTTGACTCTTATAAAAGGCCCACCCTTTTCATCCTCTAGAACAAAGGCTGAACACAATGCTTTAACACAACAAGCCTTCATTGTGCGGCCATCTTGCACTGAATGAAACCCTCAACTTGGCCATAACTAACGAAATTCCTTTTCAAATTAACTCTTTTTACTGGCTTTATTAAAACCTTTTGTGTGGTTCTCGTTGGTTAAATTTAAGTACTCCTAAGTAACAATATTGAAATTTACAAATCTCCCGCCACTTTGGGTAAGTGATCCCGATTTATAGCTTCTAGGGAGATCCTAGCTTACCAGTTGGTTATATTAACAGGCCAGGTGGTCTGTGTGCCTGTTTATCGTTTGACGTAATACGAATGAGATCGGTATACAGATCTCATTCGTATTACGTCAAACGATAAACAGGCATTTTTATACAATGTGACTTACACCCCAGAATTCAAAGTAATGGAGGAATAAGTTCCCATGGCATGCATTGTCATATCCATCAAGCAACCTCTTTACCAGTTTTGATTTCAGAGCGAAGAAACGGTGATTTAAATTAGAAACGGATTAGTGATTTAAATTTAAACTGCACGGTAGGGAAAAAAATTGTGACGATTCCAAACAAATGTAGCCATTTTTACGGAATAAAAATACACACATCAAAAGTGTCTAGGGATCAAGCATTTTTATGCGGATTTCTTGAGATTGAGATATGGCTTTGTAATAAATTTATGATTTTATAAATTTATATGGATCCTTTTTGGTGCATTTCATAATTTGAAACAGGAACTGTCAATCAAATTCGAGTAAAAGATGAAAATCAGCTGTCAATATTTTCCCTATAAAAACATACAACGCATTGAAGACATTATTAGTGCTACTGGTTCCCTACTACTGATTAAAACCAACGTTATTATGGAGCGGCGACGTCATTTAAGCAGGAAAGAAATGCTCAGAGCCGTGGGAATGATAGAAGCTGGTTCCCGGCAACGTACTGTGGCTTTAGCTCTGAATACAAGTCAGAGTGTTATCAGTCGACTTTGGACACGTTACCGAAGCACTGGTACCGTGGCTGAGCGCCATGGAGGACGGTATCGCTGCACCACACGGTGACAAGACCAATACATTCAAATCACAACTCGAAGAGCTCCAACAATAACCGCCATGATGTTAGCCGTGACGCTTCATCACTCTTCAGGGAACTTAATTAGCGACCAAACAGTCAGAAACCGCTTGCATGAAGTGAACCTTCATTCCCGAAGACCGCTAAGGGTACCACCTATAGCAATGCACAATCGTAGGATTCGATATCAATGGGCTCTTGAACACAGAAATTGGGCAGAAGAACAATGGCGTTTCGTGTGCTTTTCTGATGAGTCTCGTTTTGGTATGAGACCGGATACAAGACGTATACGACACTGGAGAACCCCTGGACGCCAACAGCGATTAAAATCCTGCCAGGAAGTCCATCCTTATAGTGGTGGAACCATCATGGTATGGGCGGGTATTTGGATCGGCGGAAGAACTGAGTAGATTTGGATCAGAGGCAACCTCAACGCTCAAATTTATGCTGAGACGATTGTATCAGACGTCATCGTTCCTCTACAAGTGCAAATCGGTCCCTTATTTCAGTTAATGCATGATAATGCACGACCGCACACCGCAAGAGTTGTAAGACAGACTCTGGCCGCAGCTAACATCAATGTCATGCCCTGGCCTGCTCAGTCGCCAGACTTGAACCCGATTGAGCATGCATGGGATATGCTACAGAGAAGAGCTCTGCCGAATACGGAGGGTATCCAGTCGCAAGAAGACCTTTTTTTGTTGTTGCAACGAACATGGGCGGCCATTCCACAGCGTGATTTGGATGAACTCATTTTGAGTATGCCAAACCGATGTTCTTGTGTTGTTAGTGTTCGCGGTAGAAACACGGATTATTAATTGTTTAAGTTACCCAATAAAATTTTAAAGAAAACTGTTATTTCAGTCTTTTTTTCGAACTTTAATGTTAGTGGTTCAAATGTCAAAAATCCCTTTATTATGAAAATGGCAAATTTCTTTATTAATGCAAAGGTGACTTGGTTTATCGTTTCTGTAGACAAACGAAAACACTTTATTTGATGAATCCTTAAAGAAAATTTTAATTAATATCAATCAGGAGAAAAGTTATTGCAAAAATATATGTTGATCCCTAGACACTTTTGATGTGTGTATTTTGACTTTGACTTTGAAATCTGTAACACCTCCATGACGTCATGCATAATGAATGATGATTAAGAAGGAAACAGTATTTCGATAATTTATAGTGTATACATATATGCCATCATGCATAATTATAATTATATTTCGAAAGACGTGTGACATAACCTAAGAAAAATCTGCTTTTCCCTCTGGGATGTCGAGGTCAGACGACAATCGCTCTTCCTGGAATTCAGTATCTTTGTCAAATTCTCAGGCTTAGTTATCTGACCCCGTCAATCTTAATAGATGAGGACACATATACCATCATGCCTGTCTCCCATTGAGTAGACACTGTAGAAAGTCAAATGCATGATCTATCCAACACGCTTCTTTTATTTCTTCTATACTTATCAACTTATTCATGCATGCTCATCAGATTTAGTCTACGTATGTAGGATGGCCCTTATCGACATCTCCATTCACTCTTCCTCATGCGTCTCTCGTACTTCTTTTGTCATCTGTTTATTCGTCATCTATTAATCATTATAACGCTCTAATTACACTGTTCAGAGCTCTTAAGCATTGCTCAAGAATCCATTCAGTAAAGGTAATAGGATAAAAATCTTTTAAATACCTCCAAAGACACAAGATTTATAATCCCTCTGCAATTGAAGTGATCTAATTTTAACAATTCTGCTGAGGAGGCAGTCCATACGACAGTCCATTTTGACAGCTCATATCTTTTTAATTTAGGTTCAAATAAATACGGTAGGTACTTATTATTTTTTAATGTTTAGGCTTTTCATGCTATAATTAATAATAATGTATAGAAACAAGAACACATATCTAGTTTAACAATTTTTATTCACATGACATAAATTTTTTCCTAAAAACTTACTTCGTTCGATGAAAAATATTAATCATAAACATGTTTTCAATAGAATGTACTAATAATCAAAGTTAATACTTATTACAGTCAAATTTTAATTTATTCATTAGTTGAGTATAGTTCATACTACATACAAGGCCTCAAAATCACATGTCTTCAGGCTATTTTTTTATACATGTTTTCTGAACACGTGTTCTTTCTACGCCGCTAGCTCTAACACAGTATGTTTTGTTCGCGCAGTACTAAGATGTATGGAGTATACCTGCGCAGGGCAACTTCAGAGGGAACTAGATGTTTGACGCGAGAAAAAGGGAGTCAACATTTGAATAAATTAAAAGTAAAAAACCTTTTTAAAATCAAGCTTTTATTTAAATGCTCTAAAAAGAAAAAAATAAAATTTTATACTAAAACTTTTACTGTTAACTTATAAGGTCATTTCACATTTGACACAATTTATAGGATATAAAAGCTTGTCGCGAGATTTAAGTACTCGTATTTACTTAGTTTGAAAATTTTAATAGATAATATTATTCACATCAAATTATTTAATTTACTTGTTAATCTACACAAGTAAATCTCGCGACAAGCTTTTATATCCTATAAATTGTGTCAAATGTGAAATGACCTTATAAGTTAACAGTAAAAGTTTTAGTATAAAATTTTATTTTTTTCTTTTTAGAGCATTTAAATAAAAGCTTGATTTTAAAAAGGTTTTTTACTTTTAATTTATTTTTTACTTTTTAGTTATCGCTGGACACGTTTTTCAGTCTGTTCATCTCATTCAACGCATCATTGTTGCATGGTCGTGAGCTTCGTTTAGAAGGGTAAGAGCTAATATACAACAGGGTTCGCCCCGGTGCCCTGAGGTGGTACGTTCGCGACATCATATTACACCCTGATGCCACTCAGTCCTCGGCACGGCCTCACCTTGACTTGGGTGTTTAGAGAAATGTGCCACTTATTTCAGCTTGAAGCTTACTTGTGCCTTACGAAACACAGTTCCGGGTTTGATTTTGGAGTAACAATTGGACCTCAATATCATAATCGACGACTCCAAAAACCCCAATACATAAAAATTCCAGACAGATTGGAGCAATGGAGTTGATATTCAGCATCTTTTTTTTAAACTCGCATTCGTATTCTCAGTAAGTCCTTTCACTTGATACCCATATTATAAGGTTTTATTTTCGTTACAGAATTTCTTGATTCCGTCGCCGCGCTCAAAGCCCGCGATAAAAGCTATGCAATAAGTAAAAGTGCCCATAGACTGTGTAACAACCCACCACCGCCCATGGCTCCACCGACCTTGCGGTCATTTGAGCCGAATCGCGGGAGATGCAGCACGGCACTTGCTGCTCTAAGGCTCTTCGCCGTGCCGTGGGCATTTCTTAACTCCCTACAAATTATTTGATTCTATGTCATTGTCTCTAGCCAGCCACCTCCGGGAAGAACGGAAAGTTTCCTTCCCTTCGTATCCGCAGTCCAGCGATCCTGCCACTCGCGCATCGTAGCGTCCCAAATATCGCGCTTTCGCTGGCTCAACTCCATAACGGTCACGGATCTACGCGCTCCCTCCATTCGTCCAGCACGAGTCACCTCCAGGTCTGAGGGGAGTACTCCAGCCAGTACGGGCAGGGCAACGGTACTGGTGGACCTATATGCTTTGGTCAGTAGTATGAGTGCCTGTCGCTGACTTCTTAGTACGACACTACGAAGAACATACGCTGTTAAGATTCACTACGAAGAACATAAGCTGTTAATCGGTGGCACCATATGACAGCTGCATACGTCAGCGTAGCCACATACATTCCCTTGTACAGGACCTTTAAGGCTTGATATTTAATTCCCCAAGATGATACCGTAACCCTCGACATCTTGCCAAAACATGCAGCGGGTCGTTCTCCTATCCGGGTGGCGTGTTGCACAAACAACATGCTTGAGTCCAACTCCACGCCGAGGACCGTCGCAGACGTGACGCTCCTCACTGAGTCCTGGCCGAACTTGATTAAAGGTGGCCTCTGTAGTTTTCCCTTCACAGACATAGATAGCGACTTTGTGGGGGAGAAACCCAGTCAGTTACGGGCGCCCCAGTCGCCAATAGGCTCAGAGCCGCTTTCGCGGCTGATTCAATGGCCGATAGTGAATTGGCCTCAATGATGAGCGTCACGACATCGGCGTAGGCAACCATCTTTACTCCTTTCGCTAAGGGCAAACGCAACAGATCGTCCATGAGGACATTCCATAGCGTCGGCCCGAGCACGGATCCCTGCGGACACCCCATGGTCGAGTCCTTCCACAACACCCTGTGTAACAGTTTCACATCAGGCGGGCTGAACATTTATTTGCCACCCGATGGGTCTAAAAGTATCCATAGGCTGTGTAACAGTTTCACATCAGGCGGGCTGAACACTTGTTTGCCACCCGACGGATCATCATCATCACCATCTGATGATTATGAATGATTATGAAAAAAAACGAGCTACATGGTAGGCGAACTAGGGGGTGTTAGGTTTTATTTTCGTTACGGAATTTCTTGATTCTAAAGCTATGCAATAGCTTAAAAATATTCGCCAACTTGGGTGTTCCGCCATGTAGGATTTAGAATGACGTCACACAGTTAACCATGCATTGTCATCTAAACTGAACGTGTATACAAAATTTCAGCTCAATTGATTGAATATATCTGCTTCGAAATTGATTTTCAGGCTTTAGAAGTCCGCCATATTGGATTAAGAGTGACGTCACATTATTTTTCGAGTTATTCTTATCAAGCCCTTCTATTTGATACCCATATTGTAGGAGTGCATTAAAAATAGTTGGTCCGCCATCTTGGGTATGCCCCCATCTTGGATTTAGAATGACGTCCCACATTTAGTCATGCATTGTCATCCAAACTGAGCGTGTATACAAAATTTCAGCTCAATCGATTGAAGATATCTGCTTCGAAATTGATTTTCAAGCTTTAGAAGTCCGCCATATTGGATTAAGAGTGACGTCACATTATTTTTCGAGTTATTCTTATCAAGCCCTTTTATTTGATACCCATATTGTACGAGTGCATTAAAAATAGTTGGTCCACCATCTTGGGTATGCCGCCATGTTGGATTTAGAATGACGTCACACATTTAGTCATGCATTGTCATCCAAACCGAACGTGTATAGAAAATTTCAGCTCAATCGGTTAAAGATATCTGCTTCAAAATTGAGTTGCAAGATTTCACCCGAACATACTTACATACTTACATTGCAAGTTAAATAAAAGCTTGTAAAAATAACAACGACTTACACAAGTTTTTCTATGCGTTATCTGTCAGACTACCACGTCATTTGCAGAGGGTATAAATAATCTGTTTTAGGAGATACACAAAAAATATTTATATTCATACAAGAATTGCTCGGCTAAAGTTTTCAGATCGGCAACCGACAATGATACTTAGGGTTGTTTCCTGGGATGGTGGGTGGTACTTAGGGCTGAATTCATTCTCTTGCAATCTATTCTTCGACGGCCACGTTATTCAGTTAATATACAGGTACGATATCAATATATATGATGATAATATAGTGTTGGAGCAAGCGGATGAGATTGTATATCTTGCAAGCGCTTTTAGCATCTATGGAAGGTACACCGTTGATGTGGAGAGATGAGTGAGTGCAGGGAATAGCGTTAATGGAGCGTTGGGTAAATTTCTAGGCAGCCGAAATGTAAGCCAGAAGGCACAGCTCGCTGTACACAACGCGCTGCTAATCCAAATGCTAACTTATGGAAGTGAGAGCTGGGTATGGCAGAGAGAGCATGAAAGTAAATAAATGCGGTCGAGATAAGAGCGTTGCGCAAAATAGTAGCATAACGTTTGCTAACCGCGTTCGTAATGACGACGTAAGAGAGAGAATTGGTCTAAGAGAATTGGTCTAAGAGAATGTTGGTGTTAAGATAAGAAAAGGCATGCTTCGTTGGTTCAGACATGCCATTCGGATATTCGGACACTAATATACATTTTTGAAGTAATAACGACGCAATTACACAATTTCAGTAAAATTCATTCTTTAGAGCAAAAATAATGAAATTGCACTGTTTCGTCATTGCTTTCCCAATGGATGATGAATATTTTGTAAAAAAAATATAAGACTAAACAACAGTTTTGACTTTGTAGCACAAATAGTAGGTAAAATAAATGTCATAATTTTTTTCGTCGTTCTTCCAGAAACAGCAAAATATACTCACTTACACAATGAAACTGACGCCATCTAGCGCCAAATGGTCGGAATAGTATATTTCATTACAATTGCGGAAAGCCTGTCATTGCAAACAGTTCCGACAAATGTCTACCCGAGCCGAGGCGCAGCCGAAGGTGAGGGTTGACAGTCGAAACTCTTTGCAATGACGGTTCCACACGTGTACTGAACAACTATTTTTAATACAGTTGCGAAAAAATGAAGCAATTTAATAAAATAATAAAAACACAATAAACTCAATTAACTAGGAAAACGGCGCCAACCGTAAAAGAATATAAGCAGTGATTTTTGTTTTCTTCACCCATTCTGGGTAGGCAAAGGGAACTCCCATACAGCCAAGTCTTCAGTAGAATTTTTTTATTGACATGAAATGAAAATTAAATTTAATGAGATAAAATGAAAAATAGGTTTCACTATCCTAACTCATTGAATCAAATCATTAAATCTGATATTGAAACAAATTAGTAGCTTCTTTTTAGAAATATTTGCATGAATCATAAAAACTTCTATGAATTTTTTTTAGTAAAAACTTCGTGGTTGGTTTTTTCTTTTTAATAGACATTATTTTGACAGTTGGGAAAGAGAACGCACGAGTTTGAAAAAGGCAAAGAAAAAGCTCGAGTATGTAATAGCCCACATCCCGAACGCTATACGTCCCTGCAATACGCCACTTTTTGAGCAACTGTATTAAAAATTCATTTTTGTCCCTGTTTCTCCTACCGTAAACTACGTTTAGAGTCATTTTGGCTTATTTAACTCTTTTTTGACAATAATGTTAATAACGTCGTTGTAACTCCAAATGAGGGAATTTATGAAAAAGTCAAGCCGCCTGGGAGCTTTTATCGGATATTATACGGATAAACAGTAGTAATTCTAACTATATTTATACATGTAATATGCTCTACTACCCGTGCCAAGGCGGGGCGGATCGTTAGTGAATAATAAACGGATCCAATCAATTACCTGCCATTTTGAAACGACTTACTATTTTAAAACTATGAGCTGCGATTATATTTACAGGGTGATTTATTTGATTGGACTGAAATTGTCGATCGTTATTTGTGTGCGTTTAATGAGTTGTAATAAATATTGACGGCGGCTGATATTGATTGCGGGAATGACATTAAGTCGTATAAATTACTGATAATTTTGTTTACTTAACTGTTGTGTTTAGGAATAAAGAAATCGTGATTTGGCTTTAGTAGACATAGAGGCAAGTAAAGTACTGAAGATTAAGGTTATTGTAATTTTGATACTTTCACCATTACCTTTCTATCTATATCTACGCCAAGTCAATAGTGCAGGCGAACAAAACTGAGTGTCTTTACCTCATTGGATCCTTAGAGGATATGATCAAGCTGGCGTTTAAGAAACTAGGTGAGCAGAACAGAGCACAGCTTACGCTCGCCATAAAAATATATGTTATTTAACATTATCTAAGTTCGGATCACACATTAAGTACTGTAATCACCCTTGGGCAGGAGCTCTTGGAGACCAGTTAGGAGTGTCATGTGAGTAGGTATAGAGACGAACTGTGAGAACTATTATCAATCTTTGAGTTCACCATTGAGATTCTTTTATATTTTTATATACGATATTTAGCGATGTCCGCAGTCAACGCAGTCACAGCTTGCACTTTGAAGCAACTAGTCACATCTGTGTAGCGGACCGTACAATTTAAGTGAAAATTGATAACCCTAGAGCTCTTCAGTGATAATTTCAAAAAGAGTTAAATTTTACCTACTGTTACATCTCTCTACTGCGCGCTTAGTTCCACCGATACTAGAACTAGTCAACGTGTGATAAAACCGACGTATTCATACGTAAAAAGACAAACAAACATACCATACTCTCGTTCACTCTACATTAATAGCTAACTAAATTGACAATGAAAACACAGCCGATAGGGCGGCACGGATTGCAGCATTCCTTTTAGTGGCAATTCGCCCGATTAAATGGGTGTACCCGTACATTGTTAGCTCAAACGTTTTTTTTATGATTTAAAATATCACCTCGCCTGCTTTCACGTCCGTTCCCTGTATATGCGTATTAGCATTATTACGCTGCACCGCGCATGCTCATTTACTGTGGGCAAGTTCACGCGTATATACTAAATAGTTAATAGATTCAGACGCTATTTTGCTCCAATCGTATCTGCTTCGGTTGTTGCGTTCATATCTGCGAATGTCCGCCATCTACCGCCAAAACATGAACCGCATGCAACCGCCACCGTTGCTGCCCTGTATGCTCCAGTCGTCTCTGCGATACGTGTTTCATCACTCCACCAGCCATACTCAGGCACTGTAGGTGTTAATCATTACGATGGCAGGTGCATGCGGTTCATGTTTCAGGCGGACATTTGCAGAAACGACCACAGCAGCCGAAGCAGAGACGACCAGAGCAACCATGACAGCATAAACCATGCTTTTACTAACGATAATAGCTGGGTGCCACACGGCACTAGTTCGCATGCACTAATCGGTAGCGGTAGCACACATAGTAGTTTAGATCAAATTACCTACACACTAAAGGGCAAGTTTGGATTTGGCCACTTTTCGTTTATATTTTGACTACGGGAAAAGACCTCTTCTTTCTAGAGTAAACTCGTGTTTTAATTCACAAGGCTCGGCGTGATCCGCTACCTAAACCTACAGATTTAGATGAGTAGAGATGAGGTAGTAAAAATGATTTACAGGAGCAACTGCTCTCAGACCTTCACAATCCAAAAGAAAAACTAGACCTTTTTTCGGTTGGGTTATATGTCTTTCGAAATATTTAATTTTATTTATTTTTATATTTTACTTTATTTTTATTTTGGTGTCCTCGCGTAATGTCGCACCAGATACTTAAAGTACTATAAGCGTTTATATTATATGCTAACCACTTTACATTAGATGAGTTATATGCTTCTATGCCTAAATATATAACTAGTCTGACCATAAATACATACACATAGAAGCTTTTCTTTTTTTAAACTCTTTGATTCTTTTGAATTTTGAACGCGTTTATTATGTTTATAATTTCTTTCGATTTCCCGCTGTTTTACTAATTTACTTCGTATTTATTATCAAATTACAATATGGAATGGGGTGTTAAATAAATTTGGATTGCAGTGATTGCCTTGCAGAAAGTGGGTATATTCATACCCATACGTCGATCATGTTTAAGATACTTCAAAAGCTTGGTATAAGCCGTATGTTCGTATATCGTACTATCGACAGATATACCCACACTTCCTCTGTTGAAGACCATTAAAGATAGAGGCGATCGCGTGCTGTTAGAACTACAAACACTGTTAAAGTCAGAATTGGCCCAAACCCCATTAGGAAACCAAAAATCTTATCGTGATACATCTATCACAGAGTTCAACTCTGTCGCATATAATAAAACAAGACCTGAAGCTCGGTGCTTATTGTCGATATATAGGATATGCCCTAAATCAATCCCTACAGTAAAAGAGAGTGGATCGATCAAAACGCCTTCTATCCCAATACGCAGGTGAAAAACGCAGAAATGGCTTCTTCTCTGATGAAAAAAATTTCACGATCACAAAATTTGACTCTGCACCGCTCACAAGGCACAAACCACCCAAGCCAGGGTCGAAACCAGTGTTCCGGACTTTATAAGAGCTGAAGATTGGCCCTCGTGTAGCCAGATCTGAATCCCTTAAACTACAAATTATGGTCAGGTTAGAAGATATGGCCTGCTCGAAACGGCACGCTGACATTGTATCACTTGAAAAATCTCTGGAGCAAGCAGTGGCTAAATTTCCCATGGAAACTGTGTGTAAAGATTCGTGGCCAGACAGATTAAATGCCTGTATCAAAGCCAAAGGTGGCCATTTCGAATAGAATCATTTTTTTTTATTTTGCTGAGACTTCCATAAATACGCACATATAAGTTTTATTAAGATTGTATAACTTCATAAAAAATAAATGCATATTCATTTGTAACAGAACTTATGGCCGGACTAGGTATATATAGTACACATTACATAAACTATACCGGTACTGACATCATCAATTGTAATTTATGCATCATTTGGAATCGCATTTCGCATCAGTTATTAACTCTAAGGTTGGATTAAACAACAAAAGCTTAGTACATCCAAAGTTAAGCCCAGTACTTTCTTGTGATTGCCAATAATACTTTTAAGGCGGTCTCAGCGCATTGCGGTACACAATCGAAACTTATTCAAAGTGTATAAAACTCCTAACAATATGCAATACTGGCTTTAACGCTCGAGCCAAGCAAATAAACTGAGTTTAACTGTTGCTACTTTTAAACCAGTTGGTGTAAACGGATGATTGTTGGAAATCGGACGATTATGAAAATGGCGAATTAAATGTACTTAGTCTTTTGTACCATTAATATATATTAGCAAGCAACGTAGCAAAAATATATATTTTTATAATATACATACATCTATACCATCACACATGTTTCCCATTGGGAAAGGTGAATACTATGGAACGCCAGGTGCACCGATCCAATCATACTCGTACCTCTTTCGCTTCTTCCATTTCCATCAACTTCTTCATACATGCTCTTCGGTTTTGAGTGCTTTTGATTTGGCCCTTTTTCAGTACATCACCAATTTGGTCTGCATGTGTGCATCTTGGGTGGCCCTTGCCGATATCTCCATACACTTGCCCGATACACTTCTTTCGTAGGTAATTGTTTTGTCATTTATTATTTTATTAAATATCCAAACAATCTAGCATACTTAATCAATACCATTGTAGCATATATAATCCAAAATGAATGTAATGTATGCCATAAGAACCCGCTACAGTGGCCTATGACCGGTTCCGCATGATATATGAGTGTCACTCGCGTTGCTCACTCTGCTGTTCATATAACATTATGAAATTGTCTTTATACAAGCTGCGCCCAAGAAGCCAATTCCAAAACGTCCTACTCCTACAAATTTCTTCTGATTAAATTCGTTGTGAGTACCAAGGCCATTGTAGTTTAACCCCCGGGAACGCAATGAACTTCACTGTTCATTATATTTCTGGTGCTCGTCGCTGTTAATTCTGGTTACACAGGAGACACACCCCACACAAGCTGCACCCCCAGTATTTTTTTATACAACATTTTCGTATCTTAAAGCTTTCTTGCTCTGCCTACCCTGCAAGAGATTTTGCGTGAAGTTATAGATAGAAAGAACACTTTCTTTCAGACCAGCTGTCTTTCTAACATCATTTGACGAGCATTCGACGAGATTCATTTTTGACGAGCTCGGTGGCTGAGTTGTGAATGACGCGACTTTCACACCAACGCTCGTGGGTTCGATTCCCACACAGGCAAATCTTTGTGTGCATGTCTGTGCATTATGAACATGTCTGTTTGTCTTGGTCTGGATGTTTTAAGAGAGGTAGGGCGCATCGAAGCAGCCCGTCTGGAGAAGTAGCTCCACCTCATAGAAAATCGCAGCCAAATAACAACTCCTCCCTCTCTACCGTCTAGCGAGGGTTGTTGTGTTCCTGCGTGTGAGTGGGAACACTAGTTCCAAGGAGTTGCTGTGTAAGCAGCAGAGGAGGCATCGCGCGAGTGTTACTTAATATATCGCAAGCGTTAATAGGTTACGGTAGCCGCTTTACATCAGGTGGGCCATATGCTTGTATGCCCCCCGACGTAAGTATAAAAAAAAATCATTATGAATGCGGTCAACAAGCATTATGCTACAAATTAGCCGCAATGCTCGTATCTCCGCCGCTTTTATTCTACTTTAATGCTCTCTCTACCATACCTAACTTTCACTTCCATAAGTTAGCGTTGGGATTAGCAACAGTTTTAAATAGCAAGCTGTGCCTACAAAATTAATGAATTTTTACTCAAGTATTTAAAAAATAGCTTCTCTTAACAAGACGCCAACTAAAATGACATCAAAGAGTAAATTTTAATCTGATGTGGCGTAACCCATTTTGTAAAAACATAAGCGATGTTTAAATGGGAACGAAAATACTCTAACAATGCGTTGGCGGTGTGCCAACTATGCAAATATGGATAAAGTAATACTACCCAGAACTGTAAGGATGTTAATAGTGAAATACTCTTTTAAAAATCGTCAGAAATAAGGCTGGTTATCAATAAGTGCTTATTGTTTTCGTTCAATTTATATAGTCGACCAGCTGATACTCGTAGCTGCGACCATGTGGTTCAGTTTTTCAAATTTTATACCGGAACTCTAAATATTTTTTGCATAATAAGCAGCCTATACAAGTATTATATATAGATAGTACATATAATAATTTCTACTAGGTGGTAAACTTCACGGAAATCTCTTGAGTCATTTTTGAGTGATAGAGTTACAAACATCGAGTCTAGCTCATAAGCTTTTACATTTATTATATTAATAAACATTACGCCCAGGGTCTATTAAACAGCTTAGATAAATACTAAATTATCCATCTATCAATATATTTATGTCTTTTATTTATAAGGCCCTTGCGTTGTAGACAGGGCAATTGAATCATTCTTTTGTATTTCTATGGAATATTTATCAATCTCTAGTTAGTTTCATATAGATAAACTTGCCGGTAAGCTCAGCGTTGATGGATATCCTGTTAGGAAAATTAGACAATTGACAAATGGGGGTACTGTGCGCTCAGTATATTTCAGCTACTTTCATAGCATTATGTCATATGGTATACCGTTGTGAGGAATGGCGCCTGATATTGACACTATGTTCAGGAACACCATACCTATATGAAATATATGTTTGTCTGTCTGTGCGTTTTTTTCGAATATTCGATCTTTGACTTCAGATTCGGATTCAGCATAAAAAAGTAGAATAGGAATGTTCAGGAACACCGTTCCTATCTGTTAAGGAACATGGTCAAAAAAGGCCGACAAATTAAAAAAAAAAAGAATTATTATATAATTGACGAGCCAGGTGTTCCTCTGGCAATGCAAGCTTGCGCATTCTCAACTGGTTAGCTTTCAAAAATGAACCATATTTATAACATGGGTTTAAGACAATCACTGTCAAAGAAATAAATATCCTCACTGTTACGTCTCAATATATTTAAGACAACATAATATAAGTTCGTAAAAAAATAAAGTCATTTTCAAACATCAGCGAAAACTTACAAATAAAAATAAGTCATGTATACCGGTACATCTGTTAGCTACGACTGGTAGATCTTTGTAAGCAGTATTCGATATCCGTACAAATTGCCTGAAACAGTTCTGTCCTTTACTGAAAATATATTTAAAAACCAAATCAAAAATACTCTCTGTGACAAAGATGTCTGGAAATAATTCAGCACAAGTAACGTTTTATTAATAATCTATAATTCTACCATTTAACATCATTGTGGTACCTACAAACAATTTAATTTTAATATTTTTATTGACAATTTGAAAAGAGACCTATTTTGGCAAGTTTGTTTCGGCATTACTACTTCGCCAATGATCATTTTCGAAATACAATCAGATTAAAAATAGAAAAAATGGTAAAATAGAGAATAAAATAAGATTATATTTAAACAAAGGAAGACATGTTTACGTGCCCGGGAGGGGCCAATGGATAATGGATTTATTTCTATTTATGATAAGCTTACTGTAGTCAGCTTAACTTTGGTTGAAATACATCATAGAAATATATATATATTTGTCTTTCCATATTAGAAACTACTTCGCATCTCTGAAATAAAGCTTTTAGCGTTAAGTTTGCCCTTTGTTCTCACAGTGTAGTAAGCAATGAAGATATAAAGATATTAATGATTGACAAATTAGTACATCCACAGTAGAACTGGAGTCACTAAGACATAAGGATCACATCATTTGTAGAACCGACGACAGGGTGCGTCTTAAGAGAAAAGTTACATAAAATATTGAATGAACTACCAGCCGAGGTTTTCCCAAAGAACTACATCATGGGGCTCTTTAAGAAAGGCATGTAAGTGGTATTTACAGGGTTGAGAACGCATGAGTGACAATCCTGGTGTTGCAAATGTTTATAGGCTGCAGTAACTGCTTATCTTCAGGCCCTCACAGAAAAGTGCAGCCAAATAACAAACTCCCTGTAGGGTTGTTGTGTTCCTGCATGTAAACGAGGTCACCAGTAAGCTCCCAAGGACTTGCTGTGTTAGCAGCAGAGGTTCATTCGGTGTCATAGTATTAAGAGTTAGTCTGTTTCAATATATAATTTTGTTTCTTTTATTCTTTCAAGAGATGATAATGATGAACTGATGATGAGGTGTGTTTGTTACAGTATTTAGTAATGCTTCACTTCCTTCTACAAATAGACTTATTATGCGTATCGATGCCGCATCTCCTGAATTATTTATTAGTATTCAATTAACAAACACGAAATCCAGCATCTGAGATCAAATTCAAGTCACCAGGGGCACAGAAACCGTGTCTCAAATATCAACAGCGCTGTCGCAAATTGAATGAGAAACGAACCTCTCTCGAGCCACGACAATGTCTTCGTATCTACAGCCATTTGTGGTTAAAATGGCTGCAGCTAGCATTTAGCTAGCTAAGGTAGTACAAATTATTAACACTTACAATTTTTATTTGCATGTGTTTTTTATAGGCAAACTTATGGTCACCAAGCATTTGACTGCCTGAAGTAATAGCTGGAGAGCTACTGACTCCTCCGAGTAACGGTTTTCCTGTAAGGCTAGAAATTTGTAGAATTATGAGTTATGGCACGCTAAGGGCAATAACCATGATCTGGTCGGCATCAGCCATGCATGTCATCAGCCCTTTTATTTTGTAAATTGTAAAATAAATAAGATGTAAAAACTTATTTCTGTAAACTTAAAAATTTAATATGATTTAGTTTATTCATTGTAAATTATGAAAAAAAATTGACAGGCAGTTCACGTTTTTTTTAAGCTTCAGAAACAAGTTTTTATAGCTTATTTATTTTACAATTTAAAAAATAAAGGGGCTGATGACGTGCAGGCTGATGCCTGCCAGGTTATGGTTATTGCCCTCAGCGTGCTATAACTCATAATTCTACAAATTTCTAGCATTACAGAAAAACTGTTACTCAGAGGATTCAGTAGCTCTTGGACTGTAAAGCGATTGTCGAACATGACGAGCTCAGTGGCACATTGGTTAATAACGCTATATTGATATTAACCCTCGTGGGTTTGATTTCCATACAGTACAAATATTTTAGTGCATAAACATATATGTTTGTCTTGTTGTGGGTGATTTTAAGAGAGGTAGGGTCTTGAGTGACCTCCACCTCACAGAAAACCTCAGCCACATAACAACTCACTGGACGGTTGTTGTGTTCCTGCCTGTGAATAAGGTCACCAGTACGCTAC
Organism: Pyralis farinalis; assembly: GCA_947507595.1. Lineage (NCBI taxonomy): Eukaryota > Metazoa > Arthropoda > Insecta > Lepidoptera > Pyralidae > Pyralis > Pyralis farinalis. Next base: position 8,436,758 of record OX382274.1, read on the forward strand.
GAAGCTACGAAGCAGTTGCTGTGTAAGCAACAGACGTAGCATCGCCCCAGTGATACTTAATGTGTAGCAAGCGTTCATAGTTCATATATATACTCGTTTAAATATATACAATACGATAGAAGCGTATTCTATGTCATCATCAGCATCTCAGCCTGTATTCGTCCACTACTGAACATTGACGTCCCCTCTAGAGTGCCATTCGTCTCGATACTGTGCCACCTGCATCCAACGACTCCCTACAAACCTCTTGAGGACGTCGCTCGATCTAGTGGGGCATTGGCACACACTGCATGTACCAGTACGGGGCGCCATTCGAGAAGCTTTCTTTTCCAGCGGTTGTCGGTTCTACGAACTATGTGGTCGGCCAACTACCACTTCGGTTGCTTATCCTATGGGCTATGTCGGTTTGTCGGTTACCTTAGTTATATAAACAGAAGGTGAGTGCTATATTCGCCATTGATGTTTATACCTTATCTTTTCCAGTCCAAGAGCTTGAAGACATCTTCTAATAGGTACTGCGGTAAAGAGTTTTGCGGATATAACATCGACCTGTCTTACACAGTTTTGCACTTGGATCGGTTTCGTACTCTGGTACTGTACTCGGATACACATCGTTGCCTTACTGTATAAGCATGTCGATGCTTCGATGCACCGATAGTCAATAGCGAGAGACTGTAGCACCGCCCATGTCTCAACGGAATGAAATGCCTTTTCGTAGTCCACATGTGCTAAACATAAGGGCAGATTATACTCCTCAGGCTTCTGTATAATCTGACGGAGGGCATGTATGTGATTCATGGTGCTAAAGCCTTTTCGAAATTCGGTTTGTTCGGGAGGCTGGAATTCATCAAGTCTGCTTGCGAGACGGTTTGTGATGACTCTCAAATACAGTACATAAACGCGGCTCAGACGAGTTATCTGTCTATAGTTCTTCAAAAGGGTTTTATCACCCTTTTTGAAGAACAACATGACCCGGCTTCTGTTCCATGTACTCTACACTGAATACTGCAACCACATTTCACGTCTGACCTGCATGAGATTCTGCGTGTGACTCGAGAGCTGTAGGATTCTTTTTGTGCGAGGCTTTAGAAACTGAGCTTCCACTCCATGGACACTTTCCAAGAGCTTGCTCTTGATATCGTCCGGTGTTGTGCAATAATCTAGGCACTGAAAATGATTATGAAAACTTTCTGGGTTTTGGATCAGGGCACGAGATGGACGGAGCGTAGACTTCACTAGGCGAGACCTTGCCTGCTTTATGTTCAAGTTCCAGATGCCTCTTACCATCCAGTGATCGCTTCCGGTTTTCACCGTGTTGATCACAACATTATTGAACAAATGCCGGTTGGCCGTCAAGATGAAGTCTATCTCGTTTTTCGTCCACTTGCCGCGCGGTTGCTCCTTAAAGAACTCTTCATTGTTCCTCCTTCTCTATGAAATTAAACAGCAGTTGTCCCCTTTGGTTTCGTTGCCCGATTCCAAATTGCCCCACTCTCACTATCGATCACAATCTTCTCGTCGGTCCTCATTGAGTGCGTGTTGTATGTTGGCAGTGCCAGTCCGTTGTGGTGGTAGCCGCGGCGTCGAACCCCGGGATTCTTAGCATTCTATGTACTATGCTACTGTTAACGTGTAGTATATGCTTGAATTAGAATTAAAGGCAAGTCATTAAGAATTTCCATTATTCCATTTGAATAATGGCTCACAATGTTTTCCGTGAACTTGTAATACTTTGAAAAATGTGTACATCCTGAAAACTGTTTTCAGGCTTAGATTCGCCCATAAAAGGGAGTGTGAAAGACGGATTGGGACAGGAAATGAATGGATGAAATCGTATATTTGCACGAAACATAGTTATACTAATAGTATTATATACATACCCATATACGTTCAAAAATAGTATTTGAATAACGTTATTTCTTATACTTGTGGCAGGCAGATTGTTTTGGCATTAGCTAAGTGAAAATAAAAAGGCTTCAAAAAAACTATTGCAATATTAATTACATTTATAATTTACTATTAACAAAAGCCCGGAATCGGCGAGCGTGCATGAAAAGAGTCATGAAAAAAGCGACTCAGGTGTGTAAGGACCGCGTCTTATGACGCTCAGATTTTTCTGCCTACCCGCAATTTAGCAATTAATTGTTACATTTTCTTCATACTACGATGGAAGCCAGTATGCATGCGTGGATGCGACGTAAATCTGTTATCTCAAATCATGAATACTTACAATACTAACTCGCACATCACCACTCCTACTCTAATGCCTTTATCAACGTCCTATAAACTTCCTCACTTGCAATATAACATAAGAAAGTATTTAGTATAGTCTTCTGCAAGCCGGAGGTGTTTTCCCAGAATGTAATTCATATAAAACATATTAACTATTCTTTCCTTTCCGCCTGTAGCTTGTACTAGCACAAAATAAATTATTTCCACACAATCAAAGCAACAATTCAACCCCAAATTTCTGTAATCCCAGCATGAGTTATGGGTAAAGTATGATTAAATTTCAAAATTGTTTCATTTTTGAAAAATTACCCGCGACGTGCTAATTTTAACCAAACTTTCTTATTGCGCGAGCTCACGCCGTAATATTCATTCTCTATCCTATTCAAATTACGGATATACGAGTAGGAAACAAGTTAAGTGCATAAATATCGTTTAAATTCGCTACATAAAACCATATAAATTAAGATGCCAAACAACTATACGATCCGTCTGATGGCCGGTTATCGTACTATAGGCACTTGCAATACAATAGAGCTTATTGCGATGCCAACTCTGCGAATGCCTTTTCTTGCCTTTTTATACGAATGTACTGTAGGTGCGTGTGCATTAACTTTTTGAGTTGCATACCACTGTACGTCTAAACTCTCATCACGTAACCCTCATATCTGTTTGTTTGAAAAAAAAATCTGATATAAATTTTAAACAGTACGGCATCACAAAGAGCTCTGTTTTTCGACAAAGGTTTCTTCATCGACTGTTCACATGAAGAAGTATCAGTTCTCCGGATGTCCACAAATTTTCCCAACTGCAGCTCTATTTCTTCGAGGCATGTTTAACGAGAAATTCTTCAACAATTTGCAGCCCTAGTATTTACGAGTGCGTCATATAGTGCATTGGCCAAGGCCTGATAGGCAAGAAAGGTCCATAAGTCTGTTTGGCCTATGGGCCTTACTTTACCTACCCGGCCTTAACCAATGCATGCGGCGGGCAGGATTTTCGGCGGGATCATATATAACAGACCACCATAATCGACAGAAAAAGTGTTCGATGGAAAAATGTCTGTGGATTGGGAATAACTTGAATGCATTTTAATAGTAAGCTACTTTTAATTATATAGTGCTTAGCAATGTTTTATAAAGATCAGATCAATACATACGTTATTACCATAACCTTTCCTTTCTCCTGAAGCATCTCTGCTGTGAAATTATTATTTTTTTACACCTGATTGCGGTTTGCCTAATTCACTTTAACTTAAGCATGACAATAAAGATGTATTCTTGCCTTGTGAGTTCAGTGTAGCTACATACAGTAAGACTTAGAGCCAGCTCCTCAAAAACATAATTTTCCTTTAATGTTTTTGGGAGGCTTTTGAGTCTGAGAATGACCTATTACCACAACTCACGTGGCGTGGTGGTTGAGAATCATTAGATTTGATGAGTGGTTGGGATGAGTACAGATAGTGAAGGTATGCGGGTTAATGAAGTCGATGATGAAAAAAATAGATTTCAATAATCTCAGTGAGCTTGAGCTTAGTATTGTCTTAGGTTTTCGCGATTGTTACACATTGAATTAAATAATTTTGAACGGAAGTATCACGTGTTTTATTTATTTTGTATAATCCGATGTTATGGTCGCAGGAAGACTCAGAAGAGCTTGAGCTTGTTGAGCTATTCACCATAAATATTTATTTATTAGATATAATATTTATTTATTTAGTAAAAAATCCTATTCCTTAAAATTCCTAGTGCTTAAAATTTACACATAGGTATTTTACATAAAAGATTTAAAATACTTATGTGTAAATTTTAAGCACTAAAATCCCAGAATGGTTCGATGAGTTGCCGCGGAAATTCACTGTAACCGCAATGGTCAGGTACTGTGAGTTTCCAATGAAAGTTTTCCTCGGGGAACTCTTAAAATGTGAAATAAACTCTCTACTGGGGTTTTTCCAAGTAGCTACATCATGAAATTAGTCAAAAAAGACGTGAGTAGGTTTATTCTTTAGTGGTAAAAGAATACTGTTTCACATTCTTAGCAGTTCAACCAAGACTGTTTGTCACGACGACTACTAAAATATACAGGTAGTATTTTAATAATTCTTATGGCAAATTAGTATTAAGAAAAGTCTGGTTTCCCTCTGCGTTAGGGAGGTCTGACGGCAGTCGCTCCATTTAAAATCAATATCTTCGCCAATCCTTAGCCTTAAGTAGCGGACCCCGCCAATCCTAATGGGGTAAGAAGAAGGCTTATGTATATACGTCAGCCTTCTTTAACATAGTGCCTATTACAGTACTATTAAACGCATGGAGGTACTATCGACTAAACAATAAAATACTTTTTACGAGTTCAAATTACTTAATTCCTTGAAATATAAATTAAATTGAATTCTATAAGCAAATAAAGCATAGACAAATGAAAAAAAAATCGCGTGAATGATTCTTAATATATTACAAACGTTAATCGGCTACAGTAACATTAGGCGTAAGCTTGAATGCCTCCCGAAATTGTATAAAAAAATACATCTTACTTCTTTTCAGATACGTAATTAAGTTTGTAAAGAAAAATCTTTCGCAAGAAAATTAAGCAGTAAATCATGATTTCTTATAAACTCTTGTTTTTAGAAATATTATTTTGTTTTTCCTGTAAATATATCCATCCATCCATCCATTGGCGGGGTCCGCTACCTTAGCGTAAGGATTTGGTGTTGATACTGACTTTTAGATGGAGTATCTGCCATCAGATCTCCCTAACCCAGAGGGCAACTAGACCTTGCTCAGGTTAAGTCGCACGTCTTTCTAAATGTACGACGAGAGATCTTGACGAGCTCGGTGGCTTAGTCGTGAATGACACGACTTTGACACTAACGCTCGTGGCTTCGATTTCCACACAAGGCAAACATTTGTGTGCATGAACATGTCTGTTTGTCTTGGTCTGGATGTTTTAAGAGAGGTAGAGTGCATCAAAACAGCCTGTCTGGGTAAGTACCTCCACCTCACAGAAAACCGCAGCCAAATAACAACTCCCTAGAGAGCACAACAGCTCTTCAGTAGCTTTCCTGGGTGTGAGTGAGGTCACCAGTAAGCTCTCAAGAATTTGCTGTGTAAGCAGCAGAGGAGACATCGCGCGAGTGGTACTTAATGTTTTACAACCGTTACCATCAACTGCTTCACATCAGGTGGGCCGTATGCTTGTGTGCCTCCCAACATTGTATAAAATATATATATTCTTAAAAATATACATTAGGTTCTTGTGCATACTACTATAAATCCTACGACTATTCGTTTCAAACTTATAGATGCTTCCTTTAACGGAGACTGCACGGTCTCTAATGATACATTTGGGACAGATTAGCCCCGAAGCTGCAGCAAAATGTAGAAAGGATATTTAACTTGCTTTACGTGTTATAAATATGTGTTAGCAAGCCATGCAAACTGATAAAAGTTCTGACATAAAGTACTTACAATTTAATCAATAAAAGATTTGTGTTCTCGAAAATATAATAGCATCAAATGTAAAAGTAGACGGCTGGCAGACCGCCCTAGATGCACATATATATATATATATATATATATATATATATATATATATATATATATATATATATCAAATTGGTGATGTGCTGAAAAAGGGCCAAATCAGAAGCACCCAAAACCGAAGACCATGATTGAAGAGGCTGATAAGTGTGGACGAAGCGATACCCTAATAGGAGACGGGTGTGATGATATGTATGTATGTACAAGTTTAATTATTGTATAATACAATTATACTAGATTTATAATATATGCAATACATTCTAGAAATGGATAAAATAATACGATATTGAACATCCAACCAATAGACCAACAGATATCACCTATAATCACATTCAATGATTCTCACTTGGACATGTCCCATTGTAATCGTTCCAATATTAACATCGGCTGAGAAAAACGAATTAAAAAAATTTGAGGAATTAAATGTGATGTATGAATGAATAATGAAAGCATAATATTGATGTTTTCGTGTATGATATTAATAGTTAATAGATTCAGGCGTTACTTTGCGAAAATCATGTTATTCGTAGCATGTTATTCTAACGACTAACATTTACAACGCCTGAGGATGCCTCGTGGAGAGGAGAAACACGTGTCGTGGAGACGACCGGAGCAGCCAGGGCAGCAACGGTGGCGGGCGCATACGGTTAACATTTCAGATGGCGAACACTCGCAGAGACGACCGGAGCAGCCATGGCAGCGGCGGCATGTATCTACTAACAGTAGTGGGTGGGTGCCGGCCGGCAGTAGTTCACACGAACTAATCGGGAGCGGAAGCACACAAAGTAGTTTAGATCAAATTGCCTATGATATTAATACTATATAGATAGCTAGTGTACTTGTCTTGTCTTATAATAAAAATAAGGGTCACACCCATCCATTTTTGTTACCCTTATTTTTTAGAAGCTTCATCTTCATTAAACAATTTTATTCTAATAACTTGTCGAAATAAATAATTATTAACTAAACCACTTAGAAACTAGCATTGCCAATATTGGCAACTTTGCCAATAATATAGCCAATAAACTGCAGAATGTACGGTAACGCAATAATAAAAAAGTCACGGTATTTTTTCCGTTCCGTTCACCGCCGGTCAGTCGTCGCACTCCGGGGAAATCTATCTGCTGTTGATTCAATAGAATTTTTTACCCGTCTACATCCTGGAGGAACTTTACAATAAAAACATTACATTATTTATACAATGTGAATTGTTGATCGGTTACTTAGGAAATGTTCATATCCGTGACAGATTGAAAATAGATATTTGTAGAAGAAAATACTATCTGTAGTTTTGTACTAATGAGTCGAACAAGTGTATAACCGGTGCACTAATCTTTTCTGGCCTATTTTAGAGCTAAATTTTTTGAGCTTGTGAGTGAATCGTAGTTCGTCGAAGTGGTTTGTGAGCGAACGGCTAGAACCTACCTACCTACGGCTTCTACTGTCGATTAATGCACATGTGACGTCCTCGTGGTGGGTCACAAGATGACCTCCGCTCTCTATCTCCACTGGGATCACATACTGTATTCCAGACCAACGAGATCACCGTTGAGTCCTTCCGCTGTGCGCGGGACCTCCTACGTTCCTCTGGCTAAGCCTGCGAAGACTGCTGGACCAATTTGTGAGTCTATTTGTCTCCTAAGCTCGTCCATCTTCGCCGAGATTCTTAGTTTGTCCACTTTCACCGAGCCATATCAAGATTTCTGTCAATGTCGTCTATTTATATAATAAATATATGCAATTTTTAATTTAATTATATTATTGTTATTTTTCGAAGTAACTTGGCTTTCTTCCTCATGTAACGTTATAACTGTTATATTTAGAAAGGTGTAAATATAGGAGTATAAAGAAATGGGATTCAATACCATTTTTTATACTTTGCATGTTTTGTCTTTTTAAAATTGGATGTGAACGTGAACGAAATATACTACAAAATAAATATACTGGAAAAATCACTGACGAAATAGTTCACATATTTAGAAAAAATAACATACATGTTGCTCTCAAATCCCGTAATTCACTCAAATCACTTTGTAACACTAAAGATAAAATCCGCCTAATAAAAAATCCGGCGTCTATAAGCTGTTCTGCGATGAATGTGAACCCACGAGCGGTGGTGTCAAAGTCGCGTCATTCACGTTTGTTGTTCTATTCTTACGAACGCGTAAAGTCAGCAGGTAACCTGAATATGTGTGTCGTTAACTAAACGCAATAGACGAACGTATGAACTGGAGTCTGAAGATGTAGACCTTCCAGAGAAGCTCAACACTGTACTAACAAACATCCTCGTACTGAACCTCGAGGCAGCGAATGTAGCTTCTGTTTTAATTTTCGATCATAAAAATAGTGTTACTCATTAATAAAAGTGTTACAAGCTTCGTAAGCAACTAGTTTGCGAATGGTAGCTTCTTATATACCAACACAATGAACGAAATACATCCCAGCTAGAGTCGCACTACAATATATTCTTATTTACTTAGAATATATTTCCCTATATTTTAAGTAAAGCAAACTTATTGCCGAATTAACATCTTTGTACGGGCCCCTTCGATACGACCCGTACACTTTCGTAAACGAATATGTAAAATAATAGAAAGTAGGTACTGGCGGGCTTCGTTCTTCGACCTCCGGTTGTAAGTCGCAGGTCTGTGGGTTGGTGCAGAATGAAACGCCTGATGCTGTCTTCAGAAGTATGGAGCCGTAGGTACTTGCTGCTAGGTCTGGACTGGCTTGGTTTCGGAGTGACTTGGCTGGCTATTTCACTGTAGTGTGAGCGCTGAGTGTAGCGGACGACTGGTCCCGATCACCGTTGTATGGCCCATATTTATACCCCCGCTGTGCGAGCGAGAGGTACATGTGTGGGAAAGAGATAGCAATAGCCAAAATCGCCCAGACCTAGAGGCAATACCTGATCGTGCTCGCTTTATTTGTGTCTAAAATGTTTGTAAGTTGTACTATTATTTCATACATTTGACCCCTTTTCATATAAAACCATAAAAACTTTTGCTAAAGTTATTGTCAAAACCTATGGGTCAGTGAAGTTTTACATAAAAATGTTTTCATTATAAACTTAAAATTACGTTAATAGGTACATCTATGCACTATTGAGCTGTTGCAGCCACTAATCAGACGTTTATAACTTTATTATATAGTCTGGCTTGCAACAGCTCGTACCTATATACTAAAAACATGTAAAACTTATCTCTAACAAAGTATGTATGTAAACTGTGTAAACCTATTCTAATCTTTACATAAACAACTAATACAAACTATACATAAACAACTATAACTATATAAAATGTGCATCACTTATACTACGCGCGACGGTTATCTATTTATTTACATAGTTGTCGCGAACAATCTTCTTGTAATTATTTTATAGTAAAGAGCTAATTGCTCTGTCAGGCTACACCAAATATAGCGAATGTATTGATGTGACTCTATCTTTAATCCCCAGTATATCATTCATCTATCGAGTAATCGATAACAACTGGTAGTTTCAAGTGCAGTTCATATCAGTCATATGATTCGACAAAAAATTACACAGAATTTCAGATAAAGCCGGGTTACAGTAAACTTTGTCCAGCAACTTATTTAACTTTTGACAATTTGATATTTTTTGCGTACGTTCATGTTACTAGAGATTAAACTCTATGACAATAACTAGTTAGTGTTTACTATATTCAACTTTTATATTTTACGTGTACAAGATAGTTTAAGTGTAGGACATTGCTCGCGGGCATTACGATATGCCGTAGAAATTAATAAAAATAGGAACAATAAGGAATAATTTCCAATTTTCAAGTTTTTTTTTATACCACGTGAGGACGCATACAAGCATACGGGCACTCACGCGTTGCCACCTCTACTGCTAACACAACAATTCCTTAGAAGTTTACAGGTGACCTCCCTTGCACACAGGAACATAACAACCTTCTAGGGAATTGTTATTTGGTTGCGGTTTTCTGTGAGGCGGAGGTACTTCCCCAGACGGGCTGCTATGATGCGTACTGCCTCTCTTAAGGTTGCATATTCATAATAGGCGTGTATAGAGGCGTGTACTAGGGCGAGAGAGGCTACCGACGTGACTCTAAAAATTAAGGGGTAAGGGTCAAGTTAATTGAAGTGGCGGTGGGTAAGCCACATAGCTCGTAAAACACAGGGTCGTTGGAGCAGTAAGCAGTAAGAAATGATGAACAAGAATCGGAAAATGCAGCGTCTTGCCCCACATACGGTAGACTGATGATCTGGAAAAGACTGCAGGGACGGAAGCATGACAGAACCAATCATTGTGGAAGTCTAAGGGGGTAGTTTATATTCAGCGGTGGATGTTCGTCGGCTGAAATGATGATCAATATTATATTAAAATTCTATAAAATCACCTTATGCATATATTTTTATTTATTAATGCAACGCACTGTAATTATCACTGTATGAATTCTTTAATAAATAGATTAAGTTCTGAAGTGACTTACGCCTATTGCATTGTTGACACATACCCATCTTCCACTTTACCAATCTACGGTCTCCATCTGCGGTATTGCGATCCGTTGAAGTTTCTTTGTCTGTTATATAGGCTGGAAAAGTACTGCGTTACTGTAAGCAGTCAGAACCCGTTATATACGTTTTCCCATACATTTCGCAGTCATATTCATATATGACCGCGAAATGTATGGGAAATGTATGTATGGTCATCCACCCGGGTTTCGAAGGGTTAAACCACGTTTTGTATCAGTGAAATACATCACAATAAACATATAAATAATAAAAAAATTAAATAAAAATAAAATACTTCCTATGAAAAGAAACGTTCAAGTAGCCATCCCTATTCTAAGCTCACAACGCGTAAGTACCTACACGCGCGCCATTCATTACGCTACAACTAGGCAGGTGTAGTTGTGTTTTAATGAATGGAGGACGCGAGGTAACTTTATCAAAAATTATCTCACAGGTCCGTGCAACAGAGATAGGTAATTATCGGTGCGATCCAATATTGAGTTAGTAGGGTTGAACAATTTTTATTTTTACACTTTAAATACGCTTAATGTACTTTACTCTACTTATGGAACATGTGGTTTAAAAGAAAGCGGTACGTTTCCTAACGGATAATACTGCCCAAGCCAGTTCAATGTCTCTTTGTTGAAATTACTCAGGCTAGACGGATGGCATGTTTTGATAGAAAATATTCATACCGATTCGAGTCTTGGAAAGCATTTAGGCATTATGATAACGTCTGCGACAAAATATTCGTAAAGACAGATAATTGATATAAACAATTAATTTTACAACAAAATTAACATGGCTGTGATTTGAGATTAATACTATGACAGGATCGGATAACTGCATAAAAATTTTCGCCAATTTTTATTATACTACGAGTATCACATGAAATGGCATAGAATAATCACTAGTGTACATTTAAAATTCGAGCTCAGCTTTCTAAAATATCACATGAGTGTTATAACATCCAGCTATGTATTGGATCGTATATTATTTTATCTACACTCATAAGTAATATCGCAATATAAAACATGTAACGTCCTGCAAGTAGCGGTTCCATTCTCTGCATATGTATGGCATCTTGAATTGGAGAACATATGGTTCTATGAAATTATCCTTACTATTTGAATTCTTGGACAACGCCAGTCACTCACTCAATAATAACTTAAACACAATAGTACCTATATAAAAAATAATACCTAGTATTTGTCGGTATGTTTGCGCTGCTACAGATAATAAGTGTCACACCTATTTATTACAAAGAAGTATATGTATGTAATATGTACGTATAAGTGAGCTTTGGTAGGGCTTAGTCATGTGGGGTCGGTTCTCTCTGATTACCTCGCAATGGATTTGGCTTGAAATTATAGATTTTTTTTATACATCTAGATTAGAAAACAAGCATGCGGCCCGCATCAGATGGTAAGCGGTCACCGTAGTCTATTGACGCGCGCAACACCACGGGGATGTTACTCGCGCGCTGCCAATCTTGTGACCTAAGGATGTTTCGTCACTGTACCCAGTAATTTCTCTGCTATATCTTACCCTTCAAACCGGAACACAGCTATATAAATATAGCTGCTTGGCTTTAGAAATAGGTGATACAGAGGTACCCATGCAGACGACTTTTGTACAAAGTCTCCCTCTAGTAAAATTGATAGATAGAAGAATATGTATATAGGACAAGTATCTGACTGACTATTAAACTACAAGTTCGATTAAATGATGAAGCCAGAAGGTACAGCACGCTACTCCCATCGATAACTTATGTAAAAGAAAGCTGGGTATGGCAAAGAGAGCATGAAAGTAAATAAACGCGGTTGAGATGCGAGCACTGAGTAAAGTTTGTGGCGTAACGCTTTCTTTTTTATACAACTTCGGGAGGCATACTAGCATACAGTCCACCTGATTTAAAGCAGTTACCGTAGCCTATTAACGCTTGTAACATATATCACTCGCTCGATGCCTCCTCTGCTGCTTACACAGCAACTCCTTAGGAGCTTCCTGGTGACCTCACTCACACACAGGAACACAACAACCCTCTAGGGAGTTGTTATTTTGCTACGGTTTTCTGTGAGGTGGACGGTAGTTCCCCATGCTTTGATGCGCACTACCATCCAGACCAAGACAAACACACATGTTCATGCTCACAAATGTTTGTCTTGTGTGGGAACCGAGCTCGTCAAAAGCTCGTCTTATTGTACGCGTTCACGATGATGATGTAAGAGAGTTGGTCTAAAAGAGTATCTGTGTTAAGATAAGAAAAGGTATGCTCTGTTGGTTCGGACATGTAGAAAGAATTCAAGATGAAAGAATGACGACATAGATATACAATGCAAATGTGGAAGGATGTACGAGAGAAAAAGACCAAGACTCACCTATCATGATCAAATTGGTCGTCTATTATAAGAAAGACCAGGAGCCCTATGGACCGGCGAGCGCACATGGAAAAAGTTACGAATATTAAAAAAGCACAAGCGAAGTGTATAAGGACCTTGTCTTATCACACTCAGTTCTTCCTACTTACGTGGGATCTGGCGCGAAAATATACATAACTACATACACGTTTAATTATTAAATCAGGTGGGCGGTATGCTATTATAGAACGAACTCTCATTATCTCTCTCTCAATTTGTAACTTAACTGTTTCTTCACTTTTTTATCTATATATAAAAGGAGAAGGTGGCTGACTGACATATCAACGCAGGGCCTAAACTATAAGGGTTAGAAACTTGAAATTTTGCACAGGGGATTCTTTTTATAACGTAGGGGAGCACTAAGAAAGGATTTTTGGAAATTCATCCCCTAAGGGGGTAAAACGGGGGTGCAAATTTTAATATATAGCGACTTCGCATGACAGCTCATTCTGCTAACACAAACCCGTCCATCAATCACTAACTCCGGGCGTCTACAGTAAGTAAAGGTTTATCGACTGCTAGCGTCTCTACATTTCGTGTTATACAAAAACTTCTTCTTTTGAATAGCATTATCCCGTTCCCTAATCTATTAGTATTGGCGAGGTCTGCTACCTAAGCTTAAGGATTTAGCGAATATACTGATTTTGACGTGCAACGACTGCAGTCATACATCCACAACCTAGAGTGAAACCCATGCCTTTCTTAGGCATAATACATGTTTTCCGAAATGTAATTTTCCGGATGTGTTGGTTTCCTCACGATATTTTTGTTCACTTTAGGTACATGGTAGGTACACGAATTTAGTGGTACATGCCCACCCCAAGATTCCAACCTGACAACCTGGGAACAGCAGGTTAATAGGCTGGGTCATTGTCTATTAGCCTATCACTGCTCATACATAAACACACACATTTTTTATGTATTTATGTATATTAAAATAATACAAGTATATAAATCACAATAAATATCGTCGGATAAATTACAAAGTGCCATTAAGCGCTAAAGTAAGCGAAGCTTGCGTTATGGGTATTATACAATTGATAAACATATATAAATACGTACTTATGATACCTAGAAAACACCGACACCAAGGCAAACGGACACGTTCATGCACACAAATGTTTATTCTGTGTTGGAATCGAACCCACGAGTGTTGGTGTCAAAGTAGCGTTACTGCACCACCGAGTTCGAGCAGAAAATGTACACATGAAATAGCTACGTCTGAATTCTGTAACTCTCATAGTGCTAAATCGTGGTATTAATATGAACTCGGTATGAATCCTGTAAGATTAAACCCGCGTTATTAAACGTCTTCATGTTCAGCGATTTCGACTGAAATTTCATATCTTTATATTACATACGTTTGGGATGCGTACATATTGTGTAAAAATTTGCATCCTTTAATTTTGAATGAATTCTTATTATGAATATTTCGATTCTATCTATCTATAACTTCAAGCCAAATCCCTTACGGGGTAGGCAGATAGAACCGAGCGCCACGTGACTCGATCCTTACATACCTCACTCGCTTCTTGAACATTCATTGCTCTTCTCATGCACGCTCGCCGGTTTCTAGGGCTCCTGACATCACCTTCTGATAGAACACGACCAATTTGATCATGGTAGGTAAGTCTTGGCCTTCCTCGCCTCCTACATCCTTCCACTTTTGCATTGTATATCTGCTTCGTGATTATTTCATCCTGCATTCTTTCTACATGTCCGAACCAACGGAGCATACCTCTTCTTATTTTAACAGAAAACCTAGAGCTGTTAAGAGCACCTTCCAATTCAACACGATCAATTTGATCATGATAGGTAAGTCTTGGCCTTCCTTGGCTCCTACATTGTTCTACTTTCGTGTTGTAGCATATCTGTACTAAATAACTATGAAACAGCTTCCCCGCCAGGTGACACCTACCCTTGGTTACTTCGATTCAATATCGAGAAAACGAGACATAAATACGACATAGACATTAGACATGTTTTTCTATTTAATCAACGTTAAGCTTAAACGAGCCGATAACCTCACTCACTCGCAGCTTAAAGTGTAACTTTAACACTTTAAAAGTAGCGAATGAGTGAGGGTACCAATAAACTCCTATGGACTTACTGTGGTAGCAGCAGGGGTGGCAACGCGCTGTGGCAATACACCTGTAAGGCAAGTATTGATAGTCTCCAGTATCTTAAACTTAAAAGGTTGCACAAAGGGAACGAAACTCGAATTTTCCATGCATTTTTGACACGAAAGTAAAAAGTTACGACATTGAAATGCTACGTTAGAGATTCTTTTTAAAATGGCAAACAGCAGGTGTGCTTGATGTAAAATATGGCGCCGTGGAACCGCAACCGCAGCTCATGCTGATGAAAAATCGTCTCGTGTGTCTTCACGCTAAATTCGATCAGATTTGGAAAAAGAAAGAAAGATTATCGGAGTATTCGCAAATTCGAAGTTACATTATATTTCGATATAATTGTTTACAAGATCCGAAACTAGTTTTTATAATATATTCAGAAATTATTAAAAGAACTGAAAGAACCGTAGATTACGTTTCGGTAGAGAAAGCTCACAAAATAGTTTAAATCTCATTGCCTGCAAACTTCGCTAAATAACTCTTAAATCCGTTTTTTATATGCAGGAAACATTTGGAGGCGTACCGTCTAAAAGCCGTAAAGTGGATAGAGTATTATATCGAACGCTCGTATTACGTTAAGTATTACTCGCGTGATGCCATCTAAGCTGTTAACATAATAACTCCTTACGTGGTCACTGGTGACCTCACTTACTCTCAGGAACACATATTTGGCTGCGGTTTTCTCTGAGGTGGAGGTACTTCCCCAATCGCGTTGCTTTGATGCATCCTACCTCTCTTAAATAACACCCAGACTAACAGAAAGGTACATGCTCATATTGCTCATGCACACAAACATTTGTGCTGTGTGGGAATCGAACCCACGAGCGTTGGTGTCAAACTAACTTTACTGACCACTGCGTCACCAAGCTCGTCAAAATTTATAACTACATAAAAAATAACACAAAAGACACATACAAAAAAGACTTTCGTGAAGGTAGAATGATATAGAGTCGAGGAAGGCGAGGACTCGATTATCACAACTAACTTGGTTGTGTTTTATCAAGTGGTATTAGGAGCTCTATAAACTGGCTAGCATGCAGGAAAAGAGCTATGAATGGCAGAAAAGCGAATTATTGTCTACCTGCAAGGAATTTATCGTGAAGACATAGATAGATAATTAATAGTCATATTAACTTATATAAATGGAAGCCGTTACAGTTGAAAAAAAAAAACAAATTTAGAGTATTGTACAGAACAGAGCAATTTACGAGCAAAAATTAACACTCTCATGGGCTCGTTTGCAAATTAATCTCCGGAATTACACTGTGGCGAGGCAAAAAGAGCTATTTCAATGGCAGCATTCGCCAATTATATTTGGCAAATAGCGGCAAATTGGCTATTTGCGGGCGCAATTCCTTCCGTTCGCATAGTTTAATAAGTTACACGTCTTTTAGGGATCCGTATGGGTTAGAAGCTTTATGACTAATTCGCTTTATTACTACATAGGGGTATGCTAGATCGCTTTATGACTAAATCTCGATTTGACTTCCTCCGACCGTTGTGCAATGCAAGCTTGTGCATTCTCAACTGGTTTTTAGGGTTCCGTACCCAAAGGGTAAAACGGAACCCTATTACTGAGGCTCCGCTGTCCGTCCGTCCGTCCGCCCGTCCGTCCGCCCGTCCGTCCGTCCGTCTGTCACCAGGCTGTATCTCATGAACCGTGATAGTTAGACAGTCGAAATTTTCACAGATGATGTATTTCTGTTGCCGCTATAATATCAAATACTAAAAAATAGAATAAAATAGATATTTAAGGGGGCTCCCATACAACAAACGTGATTTTTTTGCTCGTTATTGATAACGGCAACAGGTAGACACTTGAAATATTCACAGAATATTTAGTTATATATTCACTTTAAGAATAAATAATTAAATTAAAATAAAACAAATATTTAAGGGGGCTCTCATACAACAAACGTGATTTTTTTTGCCGTTTTTATAGATAATGGTACGGAACCCTTCGTGTGCGAGTCCGACTCGCACTTGGCCGATTTTTTAATACTTTTTAGTATTACAGAGATTCACAATTTGCCGCAAGACGTAATATATTCCCAATATCGCTACTAATTTCAAGTTAAACTACAAGTTACTAGTACTAATCTTCAACAACTTCCTGGTGACCGAACTTACGCAGGAAAACACCGAGTCTCTGGGGAATTGTTATTTGTGAGAGGCAGAAGTAATTGTCCAGTGGAAAATACTTCTAAGTATAATAATGTACTAGGCGTGCGTTATGGGGTCATATTCCCAGAGAAAGAAATAATTAAAATAAATCCAACTCAATAATTACATCTAGAGAAACATTTCAAGCAAGGCAATGAGAACCGCGACCACGCACGCTGTAAAGCGTTCGAAACGTCAGGTTCAACAAAACAAATAAAACACGCGATACTTCCGTTAAAAATTGTTTAATTTCAATATGTAACAATCGCGAAAACCTAAGACAATACTAAGGCCTTGAGAAATATATAAAGTCAAAATATTTATTAAACCCTTAAACGGATCGTGATAAAAAAGGTAGCCTGAAATAAAAAAAAAGCGCATGATATATGTATATATATTTTGTATGTATTGTTGTAAAGACTTTCTTACGGCGAGCTATAATTTGTAACAAATAATTCCACATCCAGAACCATCCATGGCAAGGCAATGAGAAATGTAATTTGATCAGCCCTGCTTTGTGTGCTTCCGCTACCAATTAGTTCATGCGAACTAGCATCGGCCGGCACCCACCCACTACCGTTAGTAGATGCAATATGCCATATAATTAGCATCAACTAACGGTATAAAATAATAAAAAAATATGCAATATAATTGCTGACAAAGCGACGACCAGGGCTGTCATGCCACCAACGTTGGCGGGTGCATGCGGGTTCTGTTATAGATGGCGGACGACCGAGGTTAAATCAAATCGCATGTAAATTTCACTTTCGCAATATAACGCCTGAATCTATTAACTATATCAATGAGTAACATCTATGTATCTATATTTTCACGCCTTATGGGGAAGGCAGGGAGGACCGAGTGTCATGTCACTCGATCCCTCGGCACCTCAATCATAATGCTCTTCTTATGCACGAACGAAATATTGAAGGCAACATTATTTTGATAAACCCTTCTATACAAAAAATAAAAAAAAAAAATATAAAAAAAAATTGGTAAAAAGGTAGCCTGAAAAAGACATTATACAATTTTCTTTTATCGTGGTAATTGTATCCGAACAAATCAATGCGAAAAGCTAGTAAATATAATTGTTTGGAATATTTTAACAATATTGAAGTTATTTGCTATTGTGAATTTACAGCCACTTATCTGCTAATGAATGCATAAAATTTCAAACATCAATAAATACGCGGCAATGGATGGCAATTATTTGCGTTTATTTGCGTGCCAAATTGTGCATGTTAGTGAAGTAATGTTCAATCGTTATGCATTCGCCATTATTAAACCACACATACTTTTATGAAAATCGTTTTTAGCAGCTGCCTGCGGTCCGGTGCTAGTGGTGTTTTAACACACAATTTTGTGTATACAACTAGGTTGGCAAACTAGCATGCGGTCGCATCAGATGGTAAGCGATCCTAAGGATGTTTCGTCACAGTACCCAGAAATTTCCCTGCCACATCTCACCCTTCAAACAGGAACACAGCTATATAAATATAGCTGCTTAGCGGTAGAATAGGTTGGTCAGAGGTACCCATACAGACGACTTTTGTACAAAGTCTCCCTCTCGGATGTAATATACGACATCCTTAATATATTCGACGGAATATAATGGGTAATTTAGCTCACTGGATAAAGAACCAGCCTATTGACCATCTGGTTGCCCGGTTCGAATCCTAGCATGTACCACTAAATTCGTGTTTTCGGTTTACTTACATATTTGTAATTATCATTTGCACAGAAAACACCATGAGGAAACCCGCACGTCCAACAAATTAAATTTCAAAATACGTATGACTTACACAAAGGTCTGGTTTTTGGGTCGTGAGGTCTGACAGCAGTCGCTCCTAGTAGAAATCTGTATGTTTGCCAAATCATTAGGCTTTGTAGCGCTGATAAGAAGAAGATAATGAGTTAGCTAACAAAGGACTAGTTTTCCCTCAAGTTAGGAGATCTGGCGGCAGTTGTTCCATGTCAAGATCTTCGCCAAATTCTTGGGCTTAGGTAGTGCACCTCGTTAATTATATTGGATTAGGAAGCCGTATAACGGTAAGACCAAGAAGAAGCTCGTGAACAATTTGGAGAGTTCTGTCCGTAACTTAATTTATTATTATTTAAAACTTTTGATAGGTCTTAATTCAGAGGTGGTCCCATGTAAATTTTATCGAAATTGATACAGTGCTTTTTGAGAAAATCAAAAATATGTATACAGATAATGTTTTGATTTGTGGTTCCCTTCGGCAAAAGTTTTTGATGAAGACCAGCCACATAATATCAATTGATAATATCAGTATACTAGCACCGACTCCAAAAATCTTAAGTAATTGCGACTAATTATTTTTCGCATTATATATTCCTAGGTGTTTTTTAAGGAAGTTTTTTTTTTTAAATAATTTATTTATTGCTTTTTAGCGGTGTAAATAATAAAAACACTATACACACACTGTTTACATAATACATATTTTCATTAAATTGAAACATAGCTTACGTTACTCCTTGTTAATATAATTTTCCAAGCCTGAACTTATAAGTTACTTATATCAGGAGCCCCAGGAACCGGCGAGCGTGCATGAAACGAGCTATGAATGTCACAGAAGCGAGTGAAGTATGTAAGGACCGCGACTTATGGCGCTCGGTTCTCTCTGCCTACCCCGCAAGGGACTTGGCGTGAAGATATACATATACATACATACTGAACTTATAAAATTGGTTGAGGATTTTTTTATACAAAGGTGAGAGGCATACAAGCATACGGTTCACCTGATGTAAAGTGATTACCGAAGCCGTAGCTTGCAATACAGTAAATATCGCTTGCGAGTTGCCACCACTACCGGGAATGCTGCTCACTCGTAGTAATACAACAACCTTACAAGAAATTGTTATTTGGCTGCGTTTTTCTGTGAGGAGGAATTACACACATCAAAAGTGTCTAGGGATCAACAAATATTTTTGCAATAACTTTTCTCCTGATTGATATTAATTAAAATTTTCTTTAAGGATTCATCAAATAAAGTGTTTTCGTTTGTCTACAGTAACGATAAACCAAGTCACCTTTGCATTAATAAAGAAATTTGCCATTTTCATAATAAAGGGATTTTTGACATTTGAACCACTAACATTAAAGTTCGAAAAAAAGACTGAAATAACAGTTTTCTTTAAAATTTTATTGGGTAACTTAAACAATTAATTATCCGTGTTTCTACCGCGAACACTAACAACACAAGAACATCGGTTTGGCATACTCAAAATGAGTTCATCCAAATCACGCTGTGGAATGGCCGCCCATGTTCGTTGCAACAACAAAAAAAGGTCTTCTTGCGACTGGATACCCTCCATATTCGGCAGAGCTCTTCTCTGTAGCATATCCCATGCATGCTCAATCGGGTTCAAGTCTGGCGACTGAGCAGGCCAGGGCATGACATTGATGTTAGCTGCGGCGAGAGTCTGTCTTACAACTCTTGCGGTGTGCGGTCGTGCATTATCATGCATTAACTGAAATAAGGGACCGATTTGCACTTGTAGAGGAACGATGACGTCTGATACAATCGTCTCAGCATAAATTTGAGCGTTGAGGTTGCCTCTGATCCAAATCAACTCAGTTCTTCCGCCGATCCAAATACCCGCCCATACCATGATGGTTCCACCACTATAAGGATGGACTTCCTGGCAGGATTTTAATCGCTGTTGGCGTCCAGGGGTTCTCCAGTGTCGTATACGTCTTGTATCCGGTCTCATACCAAAACGAGACTCATCAGAAAAGAAATCAAGAAATCCGCATAAAAATGCTTGATCCCTAGACACTTTTAATGTGTGTATTTACACAGTAGAACTGATTTGTTGCGCACTACCTCTTCTAAAGACACAAAAGGATTTTTTATACTACGACGGGAGGCATACAAGCATACGGCCCACTTGATGTAAAGCGGGTACCTATTAACGCTTGTAATATATTAAGTATCACTCGTGAAATACCTCCTCTGCTGCTAACACAGCAACTGCTTGGGCGCTTACTGGTGACCTCACTCACGCGCAGGAACACAACAACCCTCTAGGAAATTATTATTTGGCTGCGGTTTTCTGTGCGGTGGAGGTACTTGCCCAGGCGGGCTGCTTTGATGCACCCTACCTCTCTTAAAACATCCAGACCAAGACAAACAGACATGTTCATGCACACAAATGTTCACCTTGTGAGGGAATCGAACCCACGAGCGTTGGTGTCAAAGTCGCGTCATTCACGACTGAGCCACCGAGCTCGTCAAAAGATCAATACAAATAGACATGTTCAAGCGCATATTTATCCTGTATAGGAATCCAACCCACGAGCTTGGAATTAGAGTAGCATTGCTAACCACTACGTCACTGAGCTCTTCATCTCATTATACTCTTTGAACAGTATCTCATACAAACAATCCAAAAAATCCCATACAAAACATACAAACAAATAATATACCAGAAATTTTTCTTCTTTATTTTGTTTATGTAGATATTATTTATACACCGTTGGGAGGCATACAAGCAAACGGCACACCTGATATAGAGAAGTTACTGTAGCCTATGAACGCTTGCAATGTATTAAGTATCACTCGAGCGATGCCACTATTCAACCAAAGGAGTCACTATTTGGCTGCGGTTTTCTGTGAGGTGGGGGTATTTCCCCAGCCGCCTGCTCTGATGCGCCCTATCTCTCTTAAAAACACCTAGACCAAGACAAATATGTTCGTACACCTATATCTCTGGCTATTCGTTCAAAAAGCAATTATCAGCGTACCTACTAGAAAAACAAAAAAAATAAGTATTTCATACAGTTGCCTATAGCTGCCGCTGTCGGAAACGATTTACACGAATAGTTATTCCATTTAATTTATTATTATTCATTTTATTTTACCCTCGTGATATAATGTTGATCAATTCCATTCTGTTTATAATTCATTCCCAATCAGCTTTGCGATAAAAATTGACTGCCACTTAACCTCTACGCTTAAAACAAAAAATATATTTACAATACACATTAATGTAATCGATCTTATCACTAGAGACTAACACGTTATCTCATATCAAACCTACCTGCTGCACTCGCGCCCGCACTCGGCTATGGCTGAAAATCAGTGTTTTTGCAAATCATCTTGCAATAATTTCATACCGAACTATGGCCTTTTTGTATTGCTGCAGCACACACATACCTGTACTAAACGTTTCAAATACACAACTTTTGTAACAATTTATTGGCCAACGATTCATTGTATCCTACGTGTATGTGTGTGACTGTGGAAACAAATAAATAAATACATAAACATATTTGTCCTGTGTGGGAATCGAACCCACACGAGTTGGTGTTAAAGTAACGTAACAGTGCGTTTCATCACTCCACTGCCACCGAGCTCGTAATTTCACAAAGCTCACTTAAATACAGATGATCACATTACCAATTATTTTGTTACAGATCTACTCTAATGGACGAAAAAGTCCCGACGAATATTGAATTTTCACATAACATTATTTCAATATTAAAAATTATTTTAACGTAAAAGTTATTGTTATAACAAGCTGTAATTATTTTAAGAGAGGTAGGGCGCATCAAAACAGGGGTTTTCGAGCTATGTGGCCTGCCCACCGCCACTTTACCTAACTTGACCATTACCCCTTAATTTATTAGAGTCATGTCATGAGCTCTCTCGCCCAAGTACACGTTAAGGTTGGCTGGTAGAGATCCCTTATGGGATAAGTCCGACTATGTACCATTGTCTCTTTTTGTATTTATTGTTATTGTGTATTTTTTATTGTATATTAAAGATACAAACAAACAAACACGCCTTTATTCTATTAGCCTATTATGAATATTCAACCATAAGACAGGTACTGCGTATCATAGCAGCCGATCTGAGAAAGTACCTCCACCTCACAGAAAACCGCAGTCAAATAAGAACTCCCTAGAGGGTTGTTGTGTTACTGCGTGTGAGTGAGGTCACCAGTAAGCTCCAAAGGTGTTGCTGTGTTAGCAGCAGAGAAGGCATCGCGCGCGTGATATTGAATGTATTACAAGTATGCATAGACTACGGTAATTGCTTTACATCAGGTGGGCCGTATGCTTGTATTGCGCCCGACGAAGTATAAAAAACTAATTCTTAACATCGAAAAGCTAAACACGAAATAAATAGGATTCACTATTTGCAATAGAATAACTTCATTGAAATTAAGATTTAATACTCTTATGTTGTCAAATGATTGCATGTCTAATGTAAACAGGCAGTAAATTAATGTATGACCCAAGTAAATTTAGTACTTGATTTCATGTCATGCAAAATTTTGTTCCGTGAATATGAAGTCACGTTAGTAATAAAATATTCTTATACTAACTAACATATGCATATGAATGATATATTTTAAAAACCATTACAATCATAACTGATTTTTTTTCTATTAAATCATCAAGGTCATCATCAATCATGCATGTAATTTCAATAAACAGTAGAAATTAACACATTGAATTTCATTATGTATCTTATTGTAAATGCTTAATATATTGCAATACAATTTCTTCTTCTTGGCGATAACCCGCTTCCTAATACATTAACATTGGCAGAGTCCGTTACCTAAGCCTGAGGATATGCCGAAGATATTGATTTTTGAGATGGAGTGACTGCCGTCAGACTTTCACAACCCAGGGGAAAAACAGACCTCTATTAAGTTAGGTCTCGAGCCTTTTGAAATATAATTTTAGAGATGTGCGGATTTCTGGAGGCTAATATGTGCATTAATTCGAAAACACGTATTTAGTGGCACACGACCACCGCAAGATTCGAATCAGGGACCGGCGGTTAACATACTCGTTCTTTTTTTTATATACATTCAGCATAGTGGCTCCTCTTTGCCTGATGGTAATCGAAAGAGGAGCCCAACTCGCAACTGCAACTGACAAAAGACTACACAGTGCCTTGATATGTTAACCTTATATACACCTTCTATCTACCAACGCCATACATTATTCTATTCAGAAACTGAAAAGCAATGGTTGGCTGGAAGAGATTCCTCAAATGAATAAAGCCCGCCTTTGCAAATCACATTCTTATATTTTACAAATGTAAATATTTGTGCAATAAAGTTCTACAAACAAACAAACAGTGTCCTGTCAGTTGACGTTGCCATGCTGACCCGCAAAATGCTTCTTCACGCTTTTTTTGAAGGATCCCATATTGTAGGAAGGAGGGAACACATATGTGGAGGCAAGGCATTCCACTTTTTAATGGTACGACAAAGATAGGAGTTGCCGAACTTTTTGGTACACGAAGAAATGTTCTCAAAAGTGGAACAATGACATCGCAAGCCTGCACGTGTGGTTCTATGACGTGTTTTATCCATGTCAAAAAAATCTTTATGCACTGAGCTAATCACTATAGTGATTTCATAACCATAAATATCAGACACATTGTAGATATTTATAGACAAACTACCTCAGCGATGTTATTTACTTCAGTTAGCGACCAAAACCTTTCCGTTAAAAGCACTCACTTCGATACACTGTGAACTGGTGTTAACACCAACAGTTAGTGCCTTTTAAACTCCTTTGACCTGCTTTCGCTGTCGTGCTACTCTTGAAAAATCTAAAGAGCATAGTTATTAAATATTAAATTGTGAAAGAGCGTGGTATTATTTGCCGATGTCCTAAATATCCTAACCTCTGATTATTGCGTTGATGAAGATAGTGGAGATACATCAGTGTGCCTCTACCCAGTGTACAATGTATGTACTCTATGTGCAGGTAATGAAGAAAATTCTGTCTATAGTTTAATTTTACCTACCAATAAAGCCTCGAGCGAAGATAAAAAATAATTAGAGCAGGCTGAAGATTATATCCTGAACCTATCTTAATTACCTAACGCATGCAATAAGTCACATTTTTAATTGAAATGAACAAAGGATACTGTGAGGATTTCGATGTAGGTAGCGGTTAATAAAGTTACTTTAATACGAATGCTCGTGAGTTCGATTCTAACAAAGGACAATTATTTGCGTGCGTGAATATGTCTGTTTGTCTTGGTATTTAGAAGAGATGTAGAACGCATCAAAACAGCCCGTCTGGAGAAGTGCTCCATCTAACAGAAAACTGCAAATAACTACTTCTTGGAGGGCTTTTGGATTCCAACGTGTGAGTGTAACCAGTAAGTAGTAGTAAGTTGCTGTGTTAGCAGCACATGTACAGCCAAATGGCTCTAAATTGTACAAAATTATACACTTTCTTTAAAATTGCACTGTACCAACAGTGGACTTGATTTTTATGGATGTTGCTCACAAACCGCCGAATAGTAGTTGAGCTCTTTGGGGCAAATATATATATTGTAGAGAATGTATGCATTATTAAAAGACTCTGAAGTATTTAAATACTCGTATTTCAAAGTTTTTTAATAATGTCTGGTGATCAATAAAATTGTGTTGTTTAATATGAAGGAGAAATAGCCAATGCAATTTACTTTTCAGGGTTCCGTACCCAAAGGGTAAAACGGACTCTATTACTGAGACTCCGCTGTCCGTCCGTCCGTCCGTCTGTCACCAGGCTGTATTTAATGAACCGTGATAGTTAGACAGTTGAAATTTTCGCAGATGATGTATTTCTGTTGCGCTATAACAACAAATACTAAAAAACAGAATAAAATAAATATTTAAGGGGGCTCCCATACAACAAACGTTTTTGCCGTTTTTATAGATAATGGTACGGAACCCTTCGTGCGCGAATCCGATTCGCACTTGGCCGATTTTTATAAGTAATTAGGAATTACGTTTTACGACGAGCACGGTGGCGCAGTAGTGAAACGCGCTTTAACGCTACTTTGACACCGACGCTCGTGTGTTCAATTCCATTTCTATTGTCTGTTACTCATAACACAAGCTTCGCTTACTTTGGGGCTAGTCGGCGCTGTGTAATTTGTCCCACAATATTTATTCATATATATAAGTAGAAAGGGCCATTAGGATGCTGGCGCGGTTTAATCTTATTAGGTACTTGCGTAGACATGATCAAGCTACATTCACCACCAACTTGCTCTTAAATGTGTGTTGTGAGTTCTGAAGTAAATGTGACCTCACGAGTTATTATAAATATGCACCAGCGACAGTTCTTGGAAATGGTAGTATGATGCTCTACTGGGATGGGTCTATCATCACGGACAAGACTATTGTCGCCTAAAAATTTGATAATAGACTGAGAGACACACCTCGCAATTCTCGTCGACGTCAGCATTCCCCATGACGATGATCTCGTGAAAGAAAAGGAAAAGAAACTTTCTAAGTACTTGAACTTGGCTCAAGAGGTTAATGCCAGATGTTATGTGGAATTAACGATAATTGCTTCAAGTTGTGATAGCATACGGAATTATAAAGGCGAAGGGTCTCGACCGCTATCTTGAGAGGCTCTAGCTAGACGGTTGTGTCAAGAACCAGATTCAGAATGCGGTTCTTCTAGACACGGCTCGCACTGTGTAGAGGTTCCTCACTCTGGTGTCCTGGCCACCGGTATCTTAGGTCTTTACTACCGGTGGGTGCCTCCTGTTTGTATTTTAAATGTATGTAATGTGATATGTTATATAACAAAGAGTGTTAATAAATCTATACAGTCTGTAAGTCTGTTTGTAATATTCAATTAACCGCTTTTTACTAAATGCATATGCATATATACATGGTACATATACCAAAATGAATATTTTTACAATTTTTGTCTGTCTGTCTGTCTGTCCGTCTGTCTGTTTGTTCCGGCTAATCTCTGAAACGGCGGGACTGATTTTGACGAGACTTTCACTGGTAGGTAGTCGACTGTTCAGAGCACAATATAGGGTACTTTTTATCCCGTAAATATTTAGGGTTCCTGCGTAAAATATGAAAAACTGTTAAAATTAGGGGGAAATATCTTCCCCTTCGGGGGACTTTGCAATTTTATATATATCATAGAATACCTACGCATTTTTTGTGACGTAAAATAACTACACATTTTTTATGTAATAAAAATAAAATAAATATACGTTGCCTCCTAAGGTTAATAGATGGCGCTATATGAAAATTGAATCGCTCTATAGTTGCATCTAATGATCTAAACTTTGTTTTTTTTTAAATAGAAAGAATTTGAGGTCCTTAGAGAAATAAAGGCTACTAAAAGCTAAATCTCATGCGTGCAAAGCCGCGGGCTTCAGCTAGTAAATAATAATAATGGAAATACACATACATACAACTAAGCATTTCAATAGAACCAATATAATTGACAAAGAAGAAGCGTAATAATAACTCATTTCTATTTGATTCCTACTTAGTACACCAAACTTTTAAATTCCCTTGCGGGGTAGACAGAAAGAACCGAGCGCACTGTAACTCGATATTTACACACGTCACCCGCTTCTTTAACATTCAAAGCCCTTTTCAAGCACGATCGCCGGGTTCTAGGGCTCCTGAACCCACGTTCAATATAATGTAGGTAGCAGACTATTTAATTATGAAACTTCATCTCGTAATTAAAGAGTTTCAAGTTTAATACTCATAGTGACTCTTGAAATACTCACCTTGTTACTTAGATATTTGCCGATATCTAAAGATAGACCTAAATTGGATCCTTGAGGCATACTTTAATTAATAGCCAAATTAATTGATGTTCGCAAATTGGTGGGTAATTTTCCTACGTTGTTTTTCTCATAAAGTGTTTGTGATAGGACTTTCTTACTTATTAAGCCAGCCAAAATCCTGATTTGGTTCTTTCGTATCGGTTACTGGTACAAATTCCATGACAATGATGGTGAAAGAATGACAATTCAAGACAAAGGCGCATTGGTTGGTAACGCTTCTTTGCCAATTATTATTATTATTATTATATTTTTTTTTTCACGGGTTATCCCGGTCATTTGATAGGCATGCGCGGGGATATGGATCCAACGCGTAGAGGCCCTTTTGAGAAGATTCATGTTATGTTGTACACCCACCGAGACCCGCTCCTAAAAATATCGTTAGATCCATATATCTATGAGCAGTGTCACGGCAGGTATTGGGACTATTGCGAATGTGTAGAAAATTATTAGCCTATTGTAATGATGTCTGGAGGGATTATTGGTACTGGGTTATTGCAGAAGAGGGACGGACACCTGCCTTAACTATCATATCTGACTGTTACTTTTGGCAGGCGGTGGCTCGCCACTCACTAGATGGGCCCCCGAAATGCCAGAGATAGTCGGCCGGGGGCAACACCGATGTGAGTGACTCAGGGGTGTTGAGAGGTGTGCTGCGCTTTCTCCGAAGTTACTCGCGGCGTTATGCCCTTTAACACTTTCACCCCTGGAGCATATCACCTGATAAAGCAATATGCTCTATCGACTCCTCTCTGGACGGCCAATGAAGGCAAGCCAGAGCTGAGAGTCCTGCGGGCCTTCTTGACTTTTCACTCCGACTGACGAAGACACGTCGGAGACGAAGGCCCTGATCGACTCTCTGGAGCACTCGGGTAGCCGTGGTGTCGTTACGCACCAACAGCTCGCCACAAGCTGCCCTGCGGGGTTATAATTATTATTATTTTATTTTAATTCACGGGTATTATCCCGGTCATTTGATAGGCTTGCGCGGGGATAAGGATCCAACGCGTAGAGGCCCCTTTGAGAAGCTTGATGTAATGTTGTATAGCCGCCGTGACCTTGTCCAGGGGATATCTATGTGACAATATACCCATGAACCAGGTCACGGCAGGTATTGGGACTATTGCAAATGTGCTGGAAATTATTGGGCTATTAAAATGAGGTCTGGAGGGATTATTAGTACTGGGCTATTACAGAAGAGGGCCGGACACCTGCCATAACTATCATATCTGACGTTACATCCGGCAGGCGGTGGCTCACCACTCACTGGATGGACCCCCGAAATGCCAGAGAAATTCGGCCGGGGACAACACCGGTGTGAGTGACTCAGGGGTGTCGAGAGGTGTGCTGCGCTTTCTCCGAAGTTACTCGCGGCGTTATGCCCTTTAACACTTCCACCCCTGGAGCATATCACCTGATAAAGTAATATGCTCTATCGACTCCTCTCTGGACGGCCAATTAAGGCAAGCCAGAGCTGAGAGTCCTGCGGGCCTTCTTGACTTACATTATTATTATTATTATGTGAGATCACTAGTAAGCTGCTAAAAAGTTGCTGTGTTAGCAGCAGAGGTGGGATTCCGCCGGTGATGTTAAATGTATTGCAAGCGTGCATAGTCTAAGGTAACCGCTTTACATCATGTGGGCTATTTGCTTGTATGCCTCCCGACATTGTATAAAAAAATAAACCTTGTACAATGAATAAACCATGGAAACCATACTCATTAGTACTCGTAAGTAATTATAATAATAAATATATTTATTTCTATTCTTGTTAGCCCTACCTTCACTGTTTTTTTATAATACGACGGATAGCAGACAAGCATAGGGTCCGCCTGATGTAAAGCGGTTACCGTAGCCTATGAACGCTAACAACAAAAAGAATGTCGCTGTCTTGCAACTCCTCATCTTCTGGTGACCTCACTCACTCGCAGGAAACGACAACCCTCCAGGGAGTTGGTATTTGCCTGCGGTCTTCTAGGTCTTCGCAGTCAGGCTAACGTCTTGCACTACCTCTTTGTACACCGATTCGTTACCTTGAGGTTGCCAAAAAGGTAGCTTTTAACAAGGAAGCTACCTTGTGGTATATGCATGTTATATAATTTGTAAAAAAAAATATGCTGTATTTTCTGTAATTTATGTTATGCAATGTTACATAATTCTTTCTTTCTGTTTAACTCATTGATTGCCTTTTAAAATAGGTAAATAAATAGAACATATCAGAGAAATCTTTATTTCTTTTATTACATATCAGAGAATTATTTAGCGAGTCATGTGGAATTTGGTTTAGAAGACCACATCTCGGTCTTGACACTAATAGTCTTAATATTCTCACGTGATAAAAGCTGTCACCTTCTAAAATTTTCCAGACACCTGAGACGGGGGACCACCGCCAGATAATGCATTCCCGTATGGCGCAACAACATGTATATACATACATATAAGAGTGGGATCTCTACCAATCCAAGATTGGCTAGAAGTACCTATTTTATACCACAAAAGAACACCTAGGACACCCCGACCCTTAGCGGTGAGTTACTATTCAATATCGTCTCGTCGGTTCTCCATATGTTATTAGTTAATAGATTCTGGCGTTTAAATCTGGCGACAAATTTACATGCAATTTATCCAACCTGCTTTACGTGCTTCGCCGACAAATATTTTTTGGGTGTAAACGACTGACTCTCAGTTTTAGAGACAAAGCTTACTTCAATCGCACATGGTACACTCTGCTAACTAACAAACGAGGCTCAAGCACAAGATAGGTAGAGAGCATCAAAACAACTCGACTGTGGAAGTACCTTCACCTCACAGAAGACCGCGGCCAAATAACAACTTCCTGGACTTTCTGGAGGGTTATTGTATAGAGTAAGTGAGATGACCGATAAGCTCCTGACGTGTTGCTGTAGTAGCAGCGGACGTGGCAACGCTCTAGTGATACTCCTTATATTTGCAAGCATATACAGCCTACAGTAATTACTTCATATCAGGGGAGCGTAAGCTTGTTTGTATAAAAAAAATGGTTGTCTGTAAAGTCGGTTAACGGACGATAATTTAACGTGATAACGCCATAAGAAAACATTCAACAGTTGACAAAACAGTTCACGTGTAAGTTGTGTGCTGCCGCTGTCTCTCTTCTACTCGCACGCATCGGCCGATGGAGTGGAAGAGAAATAGATGCGTCACAAGCCGAACGATTAGGCCGATCGTGCCTCTCTATCGCTTATTCCGCGCTCTCGCTTCCACGCTCAGCTCAAGCGGAACGTGACAATGAGTCATTCTTTTTCGTACGTGCAGCCGGCGTTCATCGAGTTATAAGACGTTATCACGTCAAAAAGGATCTATGTAACGGAAACCGGTAACAACTACAAACATATCCATAAACAGCAAACTTCAGCGCCATCCAGCCCCAAAGTAAGCAAAGCTTGTGTTATGGGTACAAGACAACTGATAAACATACGTAAATACATTTTTTTTTTGTAAATACATACTTATTATACATAGAAAATACCCAGTACAAGACAAACAGACATGTTCATACACACAAATGTTTGTACTGTGTGTGTGTGTAAAAATATTCATTTTGGTATATGTACCGTGTATATATCCATATGCATTTAGTAAAAAGCCGTTATTTTAATATTACAAACAGACACTCCAATTTTATTTATCTGTATAGATTATACTGTTTGTAGTTAAAGTGGTGTTTATGATTATGCTCTAACGAAGTGTAATCCATAATTCATCTCAAACAAATTAAAGAAGAAAGAGAAGAAAATTTGATTATAATGAGAAGTAAGAGAGAAAAAATTCTTTTCTCTTTAACTTATCATTATAATCGAATTTTCTCCTCTTTCCTCTTATAGTATATAATAATAGAGTATAATTTATCAACGTGTGACTAAAGAGAATTACTTCCTAATTAAGGATTTTAAGCAGATAATTAATACGCCTAAGTCCCCAATTGCGGTATTGATCCTGCTTCGGGGAGTTAATCTTTAGTAAAAGGCTCTTCACTGCCGTGATCGAGGTGATTAGATGAATTAATTATACATTCTTAATGGCCGTCTCTTTAAAATAAGAATCGTTCTTTATTTCTCCCTCTATCAGTTAAGTGTGAACAGTTTTATTTTGCATGCGATAATACTACCAATGATTTATGTCTACCTAGAACATTATCATTGCGTCATTTTCAGGCAAAGTGTGTTTTTTTTTTGAATTTTATTTCTTAAACATATATCTATAAAAAATATTGAATCTGATAAAAAATAACTTTGTTTTCATACGTAAAAAAGAAAAGACAACAAGATGTGGTGGCTCAAACAAGGCTCGGTGGCTAATAACGCGACTTTGACACCAACACTCATGGGTTCGATTCCCACACAGGACAACCATTTGTGTACATGAACATGTTTGTTAGTCCTGGTCTGAGTGATTTTAAAAGAGGTAGGATACACAAAAAGTTGCAGCCCGTCTGGGGAAGTACCTCCACCTCACAGAAAAGTGCAGCCAAATAACAACAAAGTTGTTGTATTTCTGCATGTGAGATCACCAGTAAGCTCTTAGAGAGTTGCTGCCTTAGCAGCAGAAGTGGCATCGCGAGATACTTAATGTATTGCAAGCGTTCATAGACTACTTTAACCTCTTACATCAGGTGGACTGTATGCTTGTATGCCTTCCGTTGTTGTATAAAAAAAAACTTTGTACATTTCCATAGTGACATTTTAAGGTAAAATGTCGGTTTTGGACTTTGTTTAAACATATTATCGATGTCGATAAAACATATTATGTATAATGTACGTTTCCGCCAAATCCCTTGCGGGGTAGGCAGAGAGAACCGAGCGCCAAATGACTCGATCTTTACATACCTTCTTTAACATTCGTTACTCTTCTCATACACGTTCGCCGATTCTAAAATAAAAAAATTTAAATATGATAAAAACAAATTTGTGTTTTTACTTGCCTTTTGCAAGTTTTTTATCATTTTTAAACCTTAACAAAAGTTCAAACCTTGTAGATAAAAAAATCGGCCAAGTGCGAGTTGGACTCGCGCACGAAGGGTTCCGTTCCATTATTTACAAAAAACGACAAAAAAAATCACGCTTGTTGTATGGGCCCCCCTTAAATATTTGTTTTATTTTAATTTAAATATTTATTCTTAAAGTAAATATATAACTAAATATTCTGTGAATATTTCAAGCGTCTACCTGTTGCCGTTATCAATATCGAGCAAAAATGAGTAATAAAATCACGTTTGTTGTATGGGAGCCCCCCTTAAATATTTATCCTATTCTATTTTTTAGTATTTGTTGTTATAGCGGCAACAGAAATACATCATCTGTGAAAATTTCAACTGTCTAACTATCACGGTTCATGAGATACAGCCTGGTGACAAACGGACGGACGGACGGACGCACGGACGGACGGACGGACGGACGGACGGACAGCGGAGCCTCAGATGTGGTATAGCTGTACCACTAAATCTGTACCCTCGGATTTATGTACATATTTGTAATTATTCTAAGGAATCCCACACTTCCATGATATCATATTTTGGAAAGACGTGTGAACCATAACATAAAGCCTGGTTTCCTCTCGGGGTCATCTGTGTCTTCGCCAAATGCTTAGACTTAAGTAGCGGTTACCGGGCTCCAAATTGAAAGCTTAGTATATACATGGTATTAACGCTCGAATAATGATGTTGACTTTTAAAAATCATCATCCGTAACCTCGAGGAATACTTTAGTTTTGTTATTACTTGGCAAGTTCCATAAGGCGGACCGGATGCTCCTTTGCCTAATGCAAACTAATCCAAAATAAATGGGTGAAGGTACTGAAAAGGCACAGCAAGATTAAGATACTAACATCGATAAGAAGATCAAGCAAACAAAGTTCTTAATGCAGCTAACTTCAAATTCCAAATTACTATACTCATCCCCGTCAAGACGAGTAGAACGGTCACGAACACGTTTCCATTATACCAGCATTATTATCGTATGATATCAAGATATCAACAATACGAGCATCTATTAAGTGTTTATTCAAAACAAATTCTATATAATTGAGTACGTATGTTTTGCTGTACGAAAACCCTATGTATCTATTTTTAGAATTTATTAGAATATAATAAATAAAACGTGCTTAGCAGGTACATTTGGGTTGTGTATATTTGTCCACCTTCGAAAAAAAACATCTCGGGAGAGTTGCTAGAGGTATACAAATATACGTATTGATATTGAACAGACCTAGACGGTGGTAGTTTGGATTTTTTATGTCACTTTATTTTAAATGAAAATGTTTCATAATGGAACAGGTTTTATTAGGGCCAAATACTGAACTAATTAGAGGTATCCAGCGGAACCCCTTAATGTATTTACAAAACTATTTCATAAAGCAGGTTTCCTGGTTAATTTTTTAATAATGAAATTGTTAATGTTATATTCTACAACTATTCAAGTAACATAGAGCGTGCTGCATGAATTACAAAACATATACTGTAGCTTTAAAATGTTAGTGGTACAAATACCAGAAGTAAATATTTTTCGTCCATTTTTTAACTTCTCCGACCCGGTACTATGGCAGTTCGGAATTTGCAATTAACAAGTATTCGTTTAGAAAAAAATCGAGAACGTACATCATCGAATACTGAAGTTTCAGGAGAATAAACGGTTCAACATAATGGAAACGCTGCCTATATCTACCTTCTTTATATCTCTGAAAAATAAAATGAAACAAAAACTTTCTTACGACACACAACATGTCCGTTTCAAACCCGGATTGTGGTAAGTTGGTAACTTTTATTGCTCCTTTTCAACTATCAAAGTTTCACATATCTATCGTAACCAACAATTGGCGGAGTTGAATCGTGTAGAGTAAATAGCTTGTTTTACCCGAAACATCGAATTTCTTTTAGCATTTTATTGGATTCCATCTTATAACAAGTTCGCCAAAATTTTTTTGGGTTCCGTTCTTAGAGAATAATAGTACTGATGGCTATATTTATCTTCGAAACAATATGCTTTTACTAAAATGCAAGTTTCCAACCACTATGCTGCATCTAATCTGTAAATTTTTCATAACTTTCCGCATTTTATGATGCCGCTGGGGACAAGAATGTTGTCTCATTTTTCGCTCATTGCAATCCAGCGAGGAAACCACAAACACGTAGCTAGCGTATGTACTCTTAAGTTTTATTTAGGTTTATTTTGTAATTTTAAATAACGCGTTTTAATACTCCTATCATATCTACTATACATTTATATGTGATATAATCGGTATCGGTAGGGTTAATTATATTATTTTCAGACAATCCTCGTAAGGTTACGTTAGTAAATAAATTTTCAACATCGAGTGAAATTAATTTGGAAGAAGTAAAATTAACTTACTCGTAGTAGTGTTAAGTTTTTTATAGTATTGAATGTAAACTATTTTTAAGACTGTGTTTTGGCCAACTCATAGGTGGGCGCTCCAATGTACGACTCAACTGGCCTTATTGGAATATTGACTTTATGCAATTTTTGTAAACCATAAAGCTTAGGAGAATTAGGGATTCATGGGAATAATTTCGAATATGAATTATCCGGAAAGATATATTTCGAGCCGTTAGCAGCTAATTTTAATTGGGCCAAATATCGCCTCGTTTTATGTCCCATCCCGCGAAGTAGTGACAGGCTCGTTTTATATTATACAAATATGAATTGGTATTAACATAACATTATGGGATATACAATTCAGATATTCAACGCGAAAGTGGAAGGACGTAGAAGTCGAGAAACGGTAAGACTAGACGAAGACTTTATTGTACAATGGCGGACTTATCCTATTAGGGATCTCTTCCAGCCAACTATGGAGAAACTGAAAGGTGATTTAAACTTGGTGAGAATGTTAGAAACAATGGGAGTAGATACTGAAAATGATAAAATGGATAGTAAAATATAAATACAAAAGGGGTTCAGAATTTATAATGGACACATAAAAGAAATAAATAGAGAATACCCAATGGAGAGCTTGATGGTGTTTGTTGCCAATGTCCTTATAACTATACATGCAGATTAAGCATCGTCGACCGCAGCCTGTCTATGGATGGATTTATCTATTATATATAGAGCTTCGGAGTGCACGTTAAACTGTTAAGCTAAGTCAGTGGCACATGAGCGGCTTTAAAATACTGGCCTACAGTAATCCGCAGCTTCGCAGCGTGGTTGAACATGTTCTAAATCCCTTGAAGAGAGATTCGTATACCTGCAGCGGGATAAATTAGGGTTGATCCATAAGCAATGTTAGGAGCCCTAAGATCTAAGAACCGGCTAACGTGCATAAAAAGTGCTATGAATAGTATTCTAGTATTCTAATGAATCGATGAAGAACGGAATTGGCGTAAAGATATAGGTAAATAGTACTATGGGAAATTTATTTTATACCACACCTATAGTAAATACTAGTAAAGTAAATAAATAGGTAAACTTCTATTTTCAACATACAGTTCAGACCGAACAGATAATTTGACCGGAAAATTATCCCATATATTTATAGATGAAAATAAAATGTTATATCATAGTGTATACCAAAAATAACACAGATATTGTTAAAACTCCTTACTGTGTTTAAAAATTTTCCTGCTGATACCGACACTAATATACACCACATATGTGTACACAATTTATTCTAAATTCCATTATTTTTTTTCATTTTTCATTCTATTCATTTCCACGAAAGCTTAAGAACAACAAAAAAGAAAAAGAGTTTTATGTAATATTTTCAAGTAATTCAAATACAATCTCTTACGGGAAACAATTGCTTATAAAGTCAAACCAAACATAGCG
Organism: Pyralis farinalis; assembly: GCA_947507595.1. Classification (NCBI taxonomy): domain Eukaryota; kingdom Metazoa; phylum Arthropoda; class Insecta; order Lepidoptera; family Pyralidae; genus Pyralis; species Pyralis farinalis. The sequence goes on from OX382274.1 coordinate 8,473,149, forward strand.
CATTGATGATTATATTATAGTAGTAATTCGATTTTTTTATATTATAATTTTCTAACGTACCTACCTCATTAACACATTGACTAAAATATAAAATAAAGTAAGAAAATAATTAAAGATACCAAAAACAAATATATTATAAAGAAATATAATAATGGTGCAGATAATGTACTGTAAAGCTAGAAAATAAATAGGTGGGTAACTAGTGCTAGTCATCTCACCATTCTCCTTATTAGGAGTAAAAACGTAAATGGTTTATCTAAAAATCCAAAAACGTTGGTTGATAACAATTTAATATTTTTAATGAAAACATAATTTAAGTTACAGTGAATTATATTGTTCATTTATTTCGATGCCCAATATGTTGTGTGGTAAAAGCAATCCGAACTATTGGTAACACTCATTCTTTTTGATCTTTGAACCTATCACTTAAAGAAAAGGTTGCAACGGCAATTGAGTTTTATTTTCTTTTTATGGCAACTTTAACTTGTTTTAAAACTACAAAATATTAGTCCTTGCAGAAATTGTGTAAGGATTTTTTATTTCACTTAAAATATCGATTTAAAATAAATTTTATGATGTACTTGTAACATTTCTTTTGAAATACTTTGTTATTGTAGTTTGTTACCACAGATTTTGTGTAACAAACTGTGCTACATCGGTTATGGGTACATTGAAGTATTGATGAGTATATATGAAAACTGAAGAGCTCGGTGGCTCAGTCGTGAATGACGCGACTTTGACACCAACACTCGTGGGTTCGATTCCCACACAAGGCAAATATTTGTGTGCATGAACATGTCTCTTTGTCTTGGTCTGGATGTTTTAAGAGAGGTAGGGCGCATCAAAGCAGCCCGTCTGGGGAAGTACCTCCACCTCACAGAAAACCGCAGCCAAATTACAACTCTCAAGAGGGTTGTTGTGTTCCTGCGTGTGAGTGAGGTCACCAGTAAGCACCTAAGGAGTTGCTGTTTAAGCAGCAGAGGAGGCATCGCGCGAGTGATACTTAATGTATTACAAGCGTTAATAGGCTACGTTAACTGCTGTACATCAGGCGGGCCGTATACTTGAATGCCTCCCGACGTTGTATAAAAAAAAGTTAATCTTTTTTGGTAACACATTACAGGATATTCCGAAAACTCAATCACTTATTAGGAAAAGTAATTACATATTGAGTATGCCATATATTTACCTATTATTCTACTTGAAAAGTTTGTAGTCATCCCATAAGCAGAATATACTATGAGAAGACGAGTAGCTTTTACTAAAGACATACGATAAGATATAAGAAAATATTGTGTGAAAAGATAGTTGTAAACTGAAAAGTTGTACAACAACAACTTTACAAAACGAAAAAAATACCGAAACATCTCAGGACTTATTTTATTGAAAATAATATTATCTGCCCAATTTGAGTAGACATGGGTAATTCAATTTGGTCTGTTAATAAATGGACCTAAATCCGCTATATCTGCTGTATATACCTAGTAAGGTCATAAGTTCTGTCAAAAACTTTTGATGTAATTAATGATACACTTTTTGATAATTATGTAAAAGTTATATATGAAATTAAAGGTAATTAAATGTACAATAAAATTTTATTTACATTATTCGAAATGCCCTCTTCCATTTCAAATACATGCCCTTAATCGATGCGGCCAGTCATTGATCGCTGCGCGCATCACATTTATATCTATTTCTGCCGCTGCTTTAACCAGAGATGCTCGGAGAGACTCCAAGGTTGATGAGGTTTAGCGCAGACTTTCTTGTAGTCCAGTGGGTTTAAATCTGGACTAGAAGAGCCAGTCCAGCCAGGCCAGTCTTCATGCCCGATGAAGTCAATTCCACGGGCGGTCAACCAGTTTTGAGTGCTACGTAACTTATGAGCTGGTGCAGAGTCCTGTGGGAATATCCAGTGTCTGTTTTTGAACATTGTTTGGGAAAGAGGTTCTACTTTATTTGTAAATAGGACGGTATTTTGGTAAACCACGGCACTGGCTTTCACACCTTTTTCACAGAAAATCACCTTAGTTAAGCCTGAATATGAGACTCCAAACCAAACCATGATTGATGAAAGATAATGCCCTCGGTGGACCCTCGGAATACGCGCGCTCGCTTCTTCACAACTGTGGTCATACACCTTATTATTTTGTTTGTTGTAACTTTCTTCGATGGTAATAACTTTTTCATCCGAAAACAAACATTCGAGATATTTTTGTCCCGCGTACTGTGTCGTAACAAAGCGCGGCATCTTTCCATCCTAATGTTTTTAAACGCTCGTTCAATAAATGACCGGTTTTTTACGATAAGCTCGTAGTCCCAGGTCTTCATTTAACACTCTATTGACAGTGGTTCTGCTTAATCCCATCTGAACAGCTAAGATTTTATTGTTTACACACGGGATTTCTTTGGATTCGCGCCTTCATTGCTTTGATGACCGCTGGTGTCCTAACTGTGCGAGGTCGGCCGCTCCTCTTACGATCTTCGAAGCTTGAATCTTTAGTTTATCGTTTGATAGTGCGATAAATAAACCGTAGAGTTATTTTCAATTTTTGTAGAATGTTGAATCTCTTTTGGCGCGTAACCACAGCGGTGCAACACGCGCGATAACCGTGACTCTATCTTCCTTCTTCGACCACTCCATATTTGAAAATGAATTTATTTTTTATTTTTGGCAAGCGAGAACGTTCTATTTTTAAAATTAATCAAATATTTCTGGCCAGTATTCCAAAATTTAAATAATAAGGTTTTGACAGAATTTCAGGTCAATATTACCATATCACATAAATAAACGTCGAATTAATATTGTACCCAATTTCCAATGAATCGAACTTCTGCAAATTGGTGAAATTCCCTCGTCAACTAGAAAATCCGTTGGTAGTCTTCAAACGCCTGAATTATAGCTAAGAACCATCTCAATCACGTCAGCTTTCAAACATAAAAAAAATAGCAAAATCGGTCTATGCGTTTAGGAGCTATACAGACACACAGATACACAGATATACAAATAGACACGTTTAACTTATAACAACCCTGTTGTTGAGTCAGAGGTTAGAAACGTGTGAAAATAAAAGGATAAACCGCACAAGAATATTCACCAAAATATTTTGTTAGTAATTATTCACCCCTACACATAAGAAACCAATTAGGGGCCGGAATAAAAATCTGTTTACGTTACCTAACTAAATCTGAGCGGTCATCGGAACGAAATAGCATATAAAATTGGTGCTCAGCAGTTTCGCTTGGACCGTGCAAACATTAGCCGAGCCTGATCCAATAAGATTGTATGCTTAGAAGGGACCGACGTAGAATTATATTTTGAACTAGAAGACGCAACGTACTATTTTGCAATATTGATTAGGATCCATCTCAGATACGACATATAACTACAATTTTATTAGATAATATCATACAAAAGAATCGATTGAATTTATGTATATATATATATATATATATATATATATATATATATATATATATATATATATACACTTATACTTTATTATTTTAATATTTAACATGGTTTGAGAAAGTTTAGAAAGAAACTGCTAGTGAAAATGGGTTTCGGTTCAGGAACTTATTAGGTTGATATTACAAAGATATATCCTCTATATCTACTTGCACACTTAGTTAATGTTACAACTCCATATATTTATTAAATTAAAAAACAAAATTGTTATTTCGTCTTTTAAAGAAATTAGTTGTCGTGTTTCACCATCAATTTGTGTCTAAAATATTATATTTCTGTTCAAATATTTATATAAAAGATATTACATGGCTCTGTATGATGATTGTTACCTCTATGTACATTATTATGGGTTGTTAAAACTAATTACAAACTGTTCTATCTGTAAATAAAATATCAAGTTTAAAGTTAACATCAAATAGTGTTTTTAGCGACTTAATAAAATATGTTACTTCGTCTTCAGAATAAAGGAAATTTACTTAAGCAACTAATGAAAGTAATTTGAAAGTTGTTATTAATTACAATTTACATTGTATGTACATTATATCTTTACCAGTATACTTCTTAAATGACTTCAAAAAAAAGGACGAGGTTATCAATTCGTCGACAGCATACCGAAGACAGCCGGTACATCAGTCTATATGAGATTAGTATAGCTCTCAAACAGCATAAAAATGGAAAAACACCGGACGAGACGGAATTAAGGCGGAGCTTCTGAAAGCGGACAGAAAGCCGATACTTGTAGTCCTTCAGAAACTATTCAATTCCGTTATACTTTCCCCCGAAATACCGGAAGCGTGGAGCACAAGCTAGGTCATGATGTTCTTCAAAAAGGGTGATAATACCCCATTGAAGAACTATAGGCCAATATCGCTACTGAGTCCCGTTTATGTACTGTTTTCAAGAGTCATCACAAACTTCCTCGCACGCAGACTTGATGAATTCCAGCCTCCCGAACAAGACAAAGGGCAGTAGCACCGTCGACTGCTGCGAGTATAATCTGTCCTTATGACAGACGTACGTGGACTATATGGAGATATGGGCGGTGCTAGAATCTCTCCAGCGATTCCGAATTGAATATCGGTACATCGAAGATCTCAAGTGTATGTACAGTATAGCAAAGATGAGTATCCCAAACAGGATCAGAGTACGAAACCGATCCAAGTACAAAAATGTGTAAGACAGACAATGTTATATCCCTCACTCGCCTCACCATTTTAAGCTCTATTGACGTTGCATATCAAGCACTTAAACTGAAAAGGATATGGTATAAACATCAATGGCGTAATAGTTCTCGTTGCGATATAGCTGGAGGAACTTAGCGATATGCGCAATGAACTCAATGGTGCTTCCAACCAGATAGGTAACCAAGATGAACATACACAATACCAAGCTAATTGAAAAAATAGTAGGTTTCAATGAATCGTTTCGACTAGCTATCGCTTCCTTATTCGAACAGCGTTTTTAGTAGGTCTACCCAATATTAAAAGATTTAAAACGATTCGTTTTGAGAACAAAGAAAAATCGACTTCAAGAAACACAAAACAAAGTTAACAAAAAAAGCAATTTTTTTTACAACAATTTAATACTTATGTTTTGTTCTGTTTAATGAAATTAATAAATTATTATTTATTATTTAATTGTTAATTATTTTATAATATTGAAGTCGAAGATTTTGCGAGAAACTTTCTACCACTGAGTTTCTTCTCTTCCGTGCGTGTTCTCTTCTAAGATCCCCGTTCATTAAGGAACCTGATGATTTTATTGGCTGATGACAGTTTTGACGCCAATTTCCGTAAAACTGTAGAAACTTTTATAGTGTTTTTAACCGACTTCGAGGAGGTTACCAATTTTTTTATTACGTAGGTTATTTTGTCAACCCTTTCACTGGTGTCAAAAAGGATGCAAAATAAATACTTGGATCCTTAATAACCTTAAACCTACAACCTTAAGTAATATGTTACACCTTATTTAATGCTCTGCATTACCGATAGGCCTTCACTTTTTATACGTACTCATGTGAAAATAGTTAGCTTTATCTTCGTTAATCCGGATATCCATAGTTCTAGTTACACCTACCGAAGTTGCTGAAGTCTAAGTTCGATGTCTCAACAATGCTAGATCATCCACACATATCGCACCACCTTGTATCTGAGATTCACCTCCTCCACGCTTTACGCGTCCGTATCCAACTTTATTAGAAAGTGTTTTTACTATCCTGAGAGAGTCCTTTAAGGTAGTTAATGCGCGTTCACAAATAAAAATCCAAAGTCTAGTGTAAGCCAACAGGGACATGTATACTTAGTTTCACAGTACATAAGTTGCTATTCTATACTAATACGAATAGCTGGGGATCTGACGTTACGGCTCTCGGTAAGCGACTGACTTCGCCCTTAAATAAAATAAATTAATAAATATTTTGGGCTACCTACCTAACCTAGCCCCAAAGTAAGCGAAGCTTGTGTTATGGGTACAACTAATAAACATACGTAAATACATTTTTTTTTTGTAAATACATACTTATTATAACATAGAAAATACCCAGACCCATACAAACAGACATGTTCTGCACACAAATGTTTGTACTGTGTGGGAATCGAACCCACGAGCGTTGGTGTCAAAGTAGCGTAACAGCGCGTTTTACCACTGCACCACCGAGCTCGCACTGACTGTATTATTCCACGAATTCGCTTATGCTGTACTTTCGGTAGCTGGGGGTCGCTACAAAGTAATATATTTAAGGAACTAGAAGACGTCCATGCACATGTGCAGTCTAATCGAATACGCAAGATAGCATCGACCGAAGCTCTTTCATGGATATGTTTAGTCGTCTCGGGTTTAGAGTTGCTGTGTTCCTGTGAGTGAGTCAGAGTGCCTGTGTTAGCAGCTTAGGAGGCCGCGCGTGAGAGATACTTTCTGTATTTAATTTACGTCAGGTAAGCTATAGGCGTTATGCCTACCGTAGTTTTATAAAAATTGCCTTATAATAAATATTTGGTAATAAGAGATCAGTTTTTTAAACCGCATTCAGTGTTAGTTTCCTTAAATTCTCTCTATTCATTGGTTGCAGGCCAGCCTCTGCAACTGGACCATTATTGACAGGTCTTTTTTATAAACAGTAATTGTTATTAAGTCCATCAAATATGGACATATAATCTAAATGTAGATTCGAAACACAATACTTTACATTAAAATAATAGCCAGCGGACGACGTTCTCATGCCATTTCTATACTCAATCGAGCATTGGCATGATCTTGTTTGACCAAACTAACTCATACGAAATTACCCACATGGGGTTTGTAATCTCCTCAGATAGCGGTTACTATGAATTCTATGCTATATAAAGTCAGCGTTTGACAAAGTCTTGCTTAAACTTTGAACATATTTGTTTTGGTTGTGTGCAGGGAGTTCAGCCAAAGTTTTTGGCTTTGGCTTTGGCTTTCAATACAGTTAATAGGGTATTGTGATGTGAGCGGGGTCTAATAAACTAATATTCCTCTACTTTAACCGATAATAATATCGGTTAAAGTAGAGGAATATTAGTTTAGACTGACCCTTTCCCCTTTTTTGTGTACATTGTATAATGTGATTATCTACAATCACTTTCCATTGAATCTTTTTTGTCTTGCAGCAAAATACCTAATACTTTTTGAAAATAATTACATCACGGGCTTCCGAATTATAATCTGTTCCTATATTTTGACCCTTTGCGCGCCCGATTATTTTTTGATTTTTTTCCTCAGAAGCCGTCATACATTTGTTTAACTATGAGATAATTCATAGCTGGCATAGTTAGTAGAATAGAAGGTATATTGCTTATGTGAACGCACAAAAATGAAACTCGAAAGAAAACTAGATACTTTTGCCCATTATGCCCAAAAACTTCTATGTTGTACGTAGTTAATTATTTTAAATCTTACCTCGCTCGTATAGCTCGCTATAAAGCTAAACAATTTCCCAAAGAATCAAGGGTCATAAATAGAAAAACAATCATTCATCTAGCGGATTAAATTGTCTTCTTCTTAACTTTATCCCGTTTAGGAAGCGTTATCCATTAGGATTGGGGGGTTCGCTATCTAAAGCTAAGGATTTGGCGAAGATACTGATTTTAACATGAATCGACGCCGTCAGATCTCCACAATCCAGATGGCAAGTCAGACCTATCTTAGATAAGGTCACACGTCTTTCGAAACATAATTTCTTGAACGTGAGGGGTATAACACGATGTTTTCCTTCACCGCCGAGCAAGTACAAATATATACATAAATCCCAAAACACTAGTACATGGCCAGGGTTCGAACAACAATTGATCAATAGATCTTTATCCACTGGACTATCAATGATCACACAGCGGATTAAATTGTACCAACCCATAACTCGTTGGTAAAAGTAAACTTGTTTAGTAGCTTGGATCCTGTGAAGTTCGCGCTTCTGAACCATAAACTTTGTATACATATTAACAACCAATACTACATTAAGGCAGTTCGACGTGTGAGCTTGCAACTTAAATTACTAGTTACACATCAGATTCATTATGAGACGGACTTTTGTAGTGTTTACTTTTGGACTCGAGTGTGTCGACCAGGGCAGAGTATAAACATTGTTACACATTATTTATATACGGTCGGTCATAAGAAGAAAATATAGTGACGGATTTGTATTCAGATGTGGAATTCCTTTAGATTTGTTGGCGATACATACTCAATATTTAATTATTCATATTTCATGTTTACAAAATCTTTTCCATTTTTTGCACGATTGAAGTTTCATAATAATATGAATTTCATAAGAATTATTCCACTTTCTTTTGTATTTTTATGCTGTATTCTATCCAGCACAGATGTTCCGTGCTGTATTTCAGGAAAGAAAAATAGTGGGATACTTGCTAATGTGATATGAAGAAAGCAAGATTTAATCCCCAGTTTTCGCATTTATTGGTTATATGTTTTCAATAGAATTCAAAAACAGATACACTATACGAAAATGGAAGGACATAGGTGTTGTAAGATTTATCGTGTTTAAGAAAGAGTATCAGACTTTCATAAATAAAATATTACCAAGAGTAAACAACAGGAGTCTCCGCTATTGTAAGTACGGGAGTTAGAGCGATTTGTTTTACTTTTTTATTCCGATATTTCGATGACTGAAAAAAAATTATAAACAGAAATATTGTGAAAGCAGAAGTGTTGTTCTCGTTTTCGAATACACTCCGTATTCGAAATGACACAAAATTGGGGTAGGCGAGAACATAGCTAATAGAGAGATTACAAGTTTTTCTCCAGCAAGGGTTATGCTTATTCAAGCACAGTTGAATATCAAAGACGTATTAATGCAGACTGGGGCCCTATTACTAAACTTGTTTCCGCAGTTAAGTATGTTTACACAGTATGAGAGAAACGATGGAGAAAGCGACGTATTTCCTGTGTTGTGATGGGAATTGAACCCGCGAGCGTTGGAGTCAAAGTAGCGTTACTAACCACAGCGACACTGAGCCCTTTAAAAACAGATTGTGAACCATTCTACACAACCGCACCTGGCACCCTGTGACTATTTATTTATGCTTCCGAGAATCGATAGTTTCCTGCGACCACGGATGCTGCAAAGCATTCAAAACGTCAGGTTCAACAAAATAAATAAAACACGCGATACTTCCGTTAAAAATTGTTTAATTCAATGTGTAACAAACGCGAAAACCTAAGACAATACTAATGGATAGTTTTATAAGGGATTTGACTTTTACGAAATCATCAAACCGTAAGTAGATAAACCGGCTTTAAATCTCCACGTGGAGATTTTAAAAGAAGTAGAGCGCTTGAAAGCAGCCCGTCGGGGGAAGTACCTCCACCTCACAGAAAACCGCAGCAAAATAACAAACTCTCTGGTGAGTTGTTGTGTTCCTTCATGTGAATGAGGTCACCAGTAAGCTCCCAAGGAGTATCAGCAGCAAGGCTGTATCAGCAGCAGAGGTGCAATCGCGCGAGTGATACTTAACATATTACTACAGTAATACGTTATACTATGCTATAGTTTAAAGGTACGATAGATGAACGAACTTAAAAATAGTTAAATTACAATAAAATTTATCTAAATAACTAAATTATTAAATAATGTGATTTAATGCATGTGTTTGTTTTGGTTATAGTGACTAGTAAAAAGATAACGTATCATTTGACCAGTTTGATATTATAGAATTTATATTATTTCGTTTTTCTATATTTTGAATGTCCCATTGAAGGCGAGATGCCCTATTCAACCTGTATCATCTACTATTTATTTATTTTATTTATCCGTCATGGCCAAATTGGTCGTGTTTTATCAGACGGCGAAGTCAGGCCTTAGAACCCAGCGAACGTGCATGAGAAGAACCATAAATGTTAAAGATTAAAGAAGCGAGTAATGTGGGATTAGAGTTCCACTGAGTCATGTGGCGCTCGGCTCTCTCTGTCTATCCTGCAAGGGATTTGACGTGAAATTATACATAGATATATTTGCGATTACGATTAGATTATTAGTCTCGTTCGGCATCCTTTACGTACGGAATCCTAAAAAAAATAGGTACTCAAAAATATGCGACTTTTCAATGTAAATAAACCATAGCCTAACCTTACACTATAGATCTCGTACGTATGGAGACAACAAAGACATCACGAAAACCATTGAGTGCCATAAATCCATCAGCCACCATGAATGTGACATATCACGTCCGAACCGTCGCCCGTTGCGAACCTCGCCGCCGACTTTACGACAGACCTTGCTCCGTAAAACTTAGAGATGAGGTGCAAGTTACGAGAGAAAAGCAAGTTATTAAAGCTAGCATAGTCCCGATGTAAGAAATAATAGCGAAGAGTACTATTGGGTACTCTTGATCACAAGATTCTCAGGTACATACCTTGCCAACTAGCGATAGAGTACCAAACGAAAATGGGATATGGTACAGCCACAAACCCTTAAACTACTAGACTGGGCATGAAGGCACATCACGCTCACTAAACGTTGTGTTTTAGCGCCTAAATATATCAGCGATTCGAGCCTACCAACTAACCAATAGGAGCATATATTCACCAATAAATAGCGCCATGGTGTTAATTAACGAATTAGTCAACAAGAACTACGCACTCTACTTTATCCCCCGACCCGCAAAAATGAATTGAGTTACTACCTAATATCGGTCAATTCGATTCTCCATAGTTTGTTCATGGATACTGCCTCATTGTTCATATAGAATAGCATAGATAGCTGCAAAGACTGCAAGGGGAAGTGTTTCAACCTTTTTAAAGACGCCAGCCACGTGTATGTTAACACATGTAATATATATGTCGGGAAGTACAATTTCAGGTGGTATCCTATTACTCAAGCTAGTCGGTATCTATATAGAGAACGCAATAATTTAACACTGTTCAACTATAAACAGATTTTATTGTCATTACACCAAACACATAATATAACGATATTAAATTAATAACAATGTGATAATCTCAATCAAACAAATCGAATAATTAATTGTGAGGCAGACGATCCGTCCGAGTAATGCCCGCGCACCGAACGCAAAGCGATCTGGCGCGCCGCCCAACACTCCGACGTTCCGTGAGCGCGCGCTTGCGACGGCAGCGCCACCTCGTAGCGCGGCAAAGCACGCACTGTGCCTCGGAAGTGTCAAATCAACTCCTTTTAATTATTTCCGCCGACATATATACATATATATTTTCTACTGAAAAAATTAAGCATATATCATTTATACAACAAACCATTAGTGCTATGTCATTTTGCTTATTGACAATAAAAATGCAAGGGTTGCAATCCCTGGTGGGTTCCTGTGTGTAAGTGAGGTCACCAGTAAGCTCCTAAGGAGTAGCTGTGTTAGCAGCCGAGGTGGCATCGTGCGAGTGATACTTAATGCATTTCAAGTGTTCATAGACTACGGTAATCGCTTTACAGCAGGTGAGGCATATGATTGTATGCCTCTCTACGTTGTATAAAAAAGTGTGTGTGTACTTTGTATGTCAGAAGTTATACTTGTATCGCGTAACAACTACCTTGAATATAGTCACGAACAAAACTTGAGACCCAACCAACTTGGTGTTAATTTTTGATGTCGGTATGCGATCTTATTGTCGACTTTTAATGCCGGTGTGTGACCAACTACGTGGTGTCGATTTTTAAAATCAATGTCGAAAATTCACTCTCATGATTTATTCCTAACGCGTGAAAAAAAGTACAACATCATAAATGGTTATAAAAATTAAGTAGGCGGTGCTAAGAGCGGCATGGATGATAATAGAGCACAAAATTTTCTCTCATGTGCTCACAATAAGCTCACAAGCGTTTGCACGGGCACGCACACACTAATGCAGACACGAACGCTCGCACGCTTATGTGTCCGCAACTGCACAGATAAACATACAGGCATGCACATATAAACACTGTGATATAACAACACGTAACAAACGGGCAGACATATACATAAACTTGTCATCGGGGCGTCTCCCTATTCGAGTACCATCAACCTCAGACGAACTGAATGATACCATATTATTCTGTAATCATATAAATTACACTCAATTACTCAATGATATACATAATTAGAAATGGTTGAAATTGGTTGTTTCGATATTATTACACTGACGTAATAAAAGCACGTCAAAACAATGAATAATAAATTTGTGTATATGGAGTCTAACATATTCAACCCGGCAAACATTGCAGGGTTTATGTATATATTGTACCTATTACGATTATATTATAAAAAAAAACATTTAATATTACAGACTTTTTCAAAATTCATCTATCTATAACTTCACGCCAAATCCCTTGCGGGTAGGCAGAGAGAACCGAACGCCACGTGACTCGATCCTTACTTGCTTTTTAAACATTCATTGCTCTTCTCATGCACGCTCGCCGGTTTCTAGGGCTCCGGACTTCACCTTCTGATAGAACACGACCAATTTGATCATGGTAGGTAAGTCTTGGCTTTCCCCGGATCCTACATCATTCCACGTTTGCATTGTATATCTGCTTCGTCATTTTTTCATCCTGCATTCTTTCTACATGTTTAGTATTTCCTTCATGGCTCTCGCTTCCAAAAGTTCGTGTTGGGATCAGCACTGTGTTGTGTATAGCGAGCCGTGCTTCCCGGCTCAAGCTTTTACTGTGAAAAAGTTTTCCCAGCTCTCCATTCACACTAATCCCAGAACTCATTCGTCTGTCAACATCAGTGGTGTACCTTTATTATCTACTGAAAGAGCATCCAAGATGTACAGTCTCATCCACTTATTCCAATACTTCATCACCAACCGTTCACCAACATTGATTCTTAACAGTGGTTTCCTTTCTTTTAATTATATAATAAACTAGCGAACACAGCAGACGTCGTCCTGCCCGGAAAAGCAGCGCCACATGAAATTCTCAATTTGGTATCATACTTCATCTTCATACTTCATAGTATGATTTGGTGACATACTGACATCAACGATACCTACCGGGTTCAATTGTGTTTTCAAACCATTAAGGAACCCATTGAAATAATCACACAAAATTTCATCCAACTTAGGTGACAAACACACGTACAGAACAATTACTTTCATTACGATATGTATCGGATACGATTTAACAATACTTTGATGAGGAAATCAAACCTGTTAAGTACGAGTTAAACTTACATACCCCTCATATGCATGTTTAACTTGTACTTAACCAGTTTTATTTCCAAAAGTTTACAAAGCTAAATATAGTTTGGGCCAGTTAATTAAGAAGTCTGCAGTCGAAGGTTGCAAAAAAAAAACAAAATTTATTAATTATTGTATTAAATTAAAAATTACTGTACTAAAATTAAGACAAGTCAATTGATCGATGTGAGAACCAAAAGTGTCTCGAGAGTGTCGGCATGACAGCGGGCGCTGGCTCGCTGAGTCAACCGCAGTTGTGCTCAGCGGGTGTCGCAATCTTGCGACACGGTGATTCGCAACGATGACGCATATTTGATGCTTTCCATGTATTGTGGTTCCGTAACGAGTTAATTAATAGTCGTAACCCTGAGCTGAGGTACACGTATCAAGCCAGACCGCCCAGTGAGTACTGTCAGTCTAGTATTCATTCTCATTCAGTAGGTATAACAGTCATCTTTATACAGGAGCGCCTGGATACTAGCTAGGAGCTTGGGATTCCGTAAATCTGTAAAAACTATCGATATTACTAAGCTTTACAAACAGTATTAAACCCCTAATTTAAAGTAGAGAGTTTAGCTTACGTTAGGTGTTCTACCGATTGAAAATTGGTTGGGTTCCGAGATGTTCGTTGTGCAAACTGCTTCCTTCAAGAATCGCACTGCTCGCCGTCGTCGGCGGGGATTCCATACATTCACACTGAAATGGCTATGGTCGCATGCAGTGTGGTTCCAAATAATTTTTCTACCGAGTATTTGTAAGATTATTCCGAGGGACGTCAGGTTTCTCAATCAAGGCGTGTAATAGGATTTATTACAGAGTCGGTCGGCAACGCCCGTGTGTTACCTCTGATGTGACAAATGTCGTTCGTTTGTTAGCCAACTTATATGTAAAAAAGGCGGTATAGTAATCTGATATTAGGTAAATAAATTACATAAATCTATACTTACATACAAAGCGGAAAAGTTTGTTTACTTCATTGTTTGTTTGAAGCACTAATCTCTGGATTGGTATGGTAGACTAAAGTACCAGTAACAACGTATATCAATAGATTGAAATATACTTTTTTTTGCATTTGATAGCCCAATTCTTGAGAATATATGCTATTCAAGATCACGGTACGATCCTTGGAAGCTAAGAAAGAAAGTAAGAAAAAACGGTTCCCATGGGATAATGAACGCGGGATGCAGCTAGTTCAAATAAAATACAATATTTATTTTGCATAGATATATTATGTTGTTTCCTAGGGTAGTAAATATCTAAAAAGATGAATTAGATCCCACATCAACCATGATGTAGCAATAATTAATCATAAAAAAAAAAACGGTTACTGCCTTTTAACCAGTAATAGTAGTGTATAAAAAATAAAAATACAGATCTACAAAAGTACTAAAAAAGTCGTTTTTGGCACATTTATAAACGTAAGATAAGTGATGTATGAAATTCTTTATAGTGTCGACTATAAATCTCCTGTCTGATATCTGTTTTCATATTCGTTCACAAACAATGATTTTTTATACAGTGTAAGCCTGATTTAAGTATATTATAAGAGAGGAACGGCGCGTCAAATCAGTCCGTCCTGTGAAGTACCTCCACCCCTCAGAAAACCGCAACAAAGTAACAACTCTCGGTTGTTGTGATCCTGCGTGTGAGTGAGGTCACTAGTAAAGTCAGCTCCTAAAAAAATGCTGTGTTAGCAGTAGAGCACGAGTGAAGACGTGACTGGTGGTAAGCCACCGAAGCAAAAAAGGAATTCAAAGTAGGGAAGGATAAACAAAAGACGAAAGGTCAGACATGAGTATACAATAAAATTCCTAAATCAGAAGTGAATGAATGAAGAAATAAAAACTGAACTGCTTGCAGTTACAGTTACAGAAAATACAAAATAAACGGTGTGGAGAATCTAATTAGGTTTGGTCTCTTAAATTACCGTTTACACGAATATTTAGTTTGGTCTTGGTGATTCTTGGCCTCTGGGAGCATTCTGACCAAGCACAAAACGTACCGGCTCACAGATGGGCTTCGACAACGTTATGAGGTAGTTGGTAAAAGCTGTAGACATTCACAGGTTTAGCAAGTGGACGGTTTAGCCATGGAATATGAACACCAAGCGAGCTTAGTACTGATAAAATCTTATTTCCACATTGCTTACTACTCGTATATTATAATCTTGACTGCCAAGAGTGTATGTAATGTTGCGAGTAGGAAATGAAGATCCAAGAAACAGGAAACAAGAAACATTATAAGAGTGAGCCAAAGTGAAAAAAATGAGAAATTGATTCTGAATTATAATAATACTCTTCGCTCAGATAGTAGAGGATATTACATTTATATATTACTGTAAAAGCCCGATCTATAGTAAATCCTAAGATTTACCGGTAAAGCTTAGGATTTACCAACTAGTTATGGTAAAAGTCCGAAAAGATTGTTACACTTTTTTCACTTGGAAAATCTTAAGATTTAATTCATATACGCGGTAATTATCGATAAACAGATATATCAGAACGTGTTCGCCACATCGTCTCGAACTCGCGGGCAGTTTGCAACCCTCCGCTTCCCGTACGGGTGGTACGGGAAGCGGGGGGTTGCACACCCTTTACCGCCACAGCTCGACTCAGTCGATCATTGAACACGTTTGAACACGCAAGTTAATTCGTTTTATGTTTGTGATTTTGATATTTTAAAGTAATTTATAGTTCGAAAGTGAGTTTAATTCGATATTTGATTATATTTTACTATCTGGAAGTAACTTACAAATGGATATGAGTATAAAACATAGATTTTATGAAATAATGGACGAGCTCGTAGCAAGAAATAAAGATAATAACTTTTGCCTCGATAAGGATAAACACTCAAAGTGTTTAGAGAAGTAAAAACTGCAAACAATGTGAAAAAGAAGGAAGCTGTTCATTACAAGCATATAAAGTTGCTATGACATTTTAACTATAGGCGGCGAAGAAAAGCTTATTGCGCCGATGAAAGAAGAGAATGGACAAATCAAGTATTACGTTTGTTATGAAGAATTATTCAGCATTCATGAAAAAGTGCATGTTGCTGTTGAATACGGTGGAAGAACGAGGATGTTTAAGGAATGTAACCGCAAGTATAAAATATTACAGTTGAAGCTATCATGACATATTTAAAGCTATGCCAGCGTTGTCAAAAGAAACAGACGACTTTGAAAAAGGGCATTATCGTCAAGCATATACTTCATAGTGAAATCAACTCAACCTGTCAAGTAGATCTCATAAACCTACAAGCTAACCCTGATGGAAATTATAAATTCATAATTGTTTACCAAGACTATCTTACTAAATTTGTGATCCTTCGTGCAATTCAAACTAAACGCGCAGCAGAAGTTGCATATCATATAAGATATTGTCTCCACTTTTGGAGCACCTAACATCCTTAATTCCGATAATGGTCGGGAATTTTGTAACCAAATAATTGATAGTTTATACTGTATGTGGCCGGATTTTAAAATCGTACATGGAAAGCCAAGACACAGCCAGAGTCAAGGATCAGTGGAGCGTGCTAATCAAGACATGTAGAATATGCTTAGCACGTGAATGTAAACCAATCAGTCATCAAAGTGGTTAGCGGGCTTGAAATTCATCCAGACCATGAAAAATAGAGCATATCACGAGGGAATTAAATGATCCCCTTACGAAACAATGTTTGATAGTCCCATGAAGATGAGCATTGCAACGTCAGTAATACCTAAATATATGATTGGATTATTATTAGAAGAAGTTTTAGAAACCTTGTTACATTCGCAAAAAAATACTCAAAAAATATTAACGACGAAAATGCAATTGAACGCGACAAGGAAGGCAATGTTATTGAAAAATGAGTCAGAAGAGGACATTAACAGTGAATGTGTGAAGGCTAAACCACAAAAAACGAAATTATTGAAACTTTATACTTGTTACCTCAATTATATACCTAAAAACATACATATCACTCAAATCCACCCACTCACACAAACACCTACAACCCCACACATACACACACACACACCACACACATACACGTCACACACACACACACACACATACACGCCACACACACACACACATACATAGACAGAGAAAGATATAGACAACATTCACAGCATAGAATATTACATATTATATTATTAGATTGTAATAAAACTTTCAAACCTTTCACTTTATATATACGGCACAACTGAGATTTATATAACTGTTCACTATTTATAATTTAGTAAGTTAACTGTAATGCTAAGTCCATTGAAGAGCCTGACTCCCATAACACAGGGAAACCTAAAGTGGGAGCCAGTGCAACAGAAATTGTAACATTCTTGCTAAACATAATCTATGTATATGTATATCTTCACGCCAAGTCCCTTGCGGGGTAGGCAGAGAGAACCGAGCGCCATAAGACGCGATCCTTACATACTTCACTCCTCAGAGAAAGTATACCTAGAGTTGACAAATGCGTACACCCGTAAGGGACGGCAACAAAAGTACAATCAATACAATCAATTGAAACCGAAAAGTTGAAGGATAAGCAAATAAACGATAATACTAATGTATTCAGAGATATACCGATACAGAGACAGAAAACGCAACTCTGTGTCAAGAACATGCAATATCAAGAAAGATAGAATCTGTCCAGACAATAAGAAAAAAGCTGAAATAATTAAAGCCATATCGGCTAATATGTATCCAAATGTGAAAATGTAAGACTGAAAGTACCTGACATTGACAGAGCTAAAACTGTCCTGAAAAGCATTATTGCAGTTGTGTTACTTCTAAAGGAAAACGATTTTTTCCAACTTGACAACACCAAAATTGGGGTACTAAAGCAGCTTTACACTCGGAACCAGTTTACTTCATGCTCAGAAGATTTTATAAAGATAGAAGACGTCGTTAGAGATAAAGGAGTGAGTCTTCGAGAAATTGTCGGAAAGTTGTCATTGACTGGAAGACAAGGATTCAAAAAATGTAACTGTCTCAAAAAATGCCGATCGAAGAAATGCGCTTGCAAGTCATCAGGGTTACTTTGCAATTCAAAATACCACACTAGTGCTCCTTGTTGTAACAAGTATTTTTTATTTACTACATACTAGCTAGTGACAGTAGATAAATTGCCTTTATTTTTGTTTGTTAATTACTAAATAATAATAAAACCAATGATTCAGGTTTAAATAGAATTTTAAATCTATAACTTCACGCCAAATCCCTTGCGGGGTAGGCAGAGAGAACCGAGCGCCACGTGACTCGATCCTTACATATCTCACTCGCTTCTTTAACATTCATTGCTCTTCTCATGCACGCTCGCCGGTTTCTAGGGCTCCTGACATCACCTTCTGATAGAACACGACCAATTTGGTCATGGTAGGTAAGTCTTGGCCTTCCCGGCCCCTACATCCTTCTACTTTTGCATTGTATATCTGCTTCATCATTCTGTCATCTTGCATTCTTTCTACATGTCCGAACCATCGGAGCATGCCTCTTCTTATTTTAACACCGACGCTCTCTTTCAGACCAACTCTGTTTCTAACATCATCATTGCGAATACGAATAGAATTTTAAAAATATTTTATAATTACAATACTATACACTGCGGGCCGTATGGGGAAGCTCAAGGTCGGTCAGCGTGCTATGGAAAGAACTATGATCGGGGTTTCTCTGCGTGATAGAATCAGAAATGAGGATATCCGCAATAGAACTAAGATAACCGACATAGCCATATACTTCGTAGTACCATCAACTATTAGGGAAGAATGGTTCTCGAATGGCGTCCCCGTACTGGCACACGTAGTGTGGGATGACCCCCACTAAATGGAGCGACTACCTCAAGAGGGAGTCAATGGATGCAAGTGGCACAGAGACGAGTGGCAGTCTAGAGGGGAGGCCATTGTTCAACAGTGGTCGAATACAGGCTGAGATGATGATGACGAGGACAATACTATAACTAATAATTAATTAATAAAAATACTTACCAAATAAAAATATTTTTACATAGGTAAGGATTTGACTGATTGGTAATATGTTCAACCGCCTCTGGTAAAACGTAGCATTTACCAGTTTCAAACGGTATAGGTACGAAATTGTTCACCTTTTTATTAACACTTACATTTATCAACTCATATCGATAAATCTGAAGATTTACTCGTAAAACCTAAGATTTACCGTAGTTCGGGCCTTTACAGTAACATATACATACATATAGTAATGATTAATACTGTATATCTGTATAATATCCGATGAAAGCTCCCAAGTGGCTAGACTTTTCCGACATTTTCAACAATTATCGTCATACTTCAACAGATTTACAAAAAACCCTTAAGGTTTTACTAATTATACTTCCTCAAGAATCACTCTGTCTATTGGTGAAAATCGCACGAAAGTCCGATCAGTAGTTTTTGAGTTTATTTTAGACGCGGCGTGGGACTTTATTTTATAACAAATGTAGTGATACAATAATATAGTGGATAAATTTATTTATCTATCTATTACTTCAAGCCAAGTAGGCAGACACGGGTTAGGCTAATAGAATAGAGAAAATTTAAATAATTTTGTGGATTACAAATATGTATTATTTCACTAGTCTATTTTGATATAGAAGGAGGAAGAAACTAAACAAACGTGAATGTATTTGGGAGATTTTAAATTTAATACAGAATTTGATGAAGAAAATATTAAGGAAACAAAATAAAAATATATAGAAAACATTTTGATAAAGTGACAAGACCTAATTACCATCCTAATAATATGTTTCTTCTTTACCGCTAAAACGCGGCCAGTTCAACATATTTCAAATATACACATCTGAACAAGAAGTTACCTACTCGTCTAGTAAAATTACAAACTTACAAAACAAAGCCATGATGGGGTAGTTTATCCTATTCGCTCCATTTTATTGAATATACCTCATCCAAAACCATCAAGTTTCTTATATCTACCGAGATGGAATTGCCCTCTTTACTTTTACATTTTGTGCCACAACTGTTAATGCCCCGTCGAGTCGCGTCGAGGGACCTCATACCGGCTCATGTCTGACGTATGTTTGTATGGCTCTCGAAATATCTTAGTTACGACCACCTTCCTCCAGCTTAGCTATTTTTCTAGAAAAGTAGGAAATGGAAAACTTTGTTGCATGATTCGTCTTGTCACGTTATACTGTTATAGTATTAAAAGGTTGCTTTGTTTTACACAATATCTATTCATTATTTCAGTTTTATATCTACAAAGGACGTTGGTTCATTTATTTTCACAGAACCGAAAACATTTAACAATTTGCGTTCTCCGATGTCCAACCCATCTGAAAATAAAAAAAAGGAGTGAAATCTAAGTATATTTTTCGTGAAGTAGAAGTACTGTGGATTAACCACCTGGAGTTTTAAAACAGCTTAAAACTTATACAGTTTCTAAAACTAGTGATAACTGAACTATTTCATGAAGAACGAATGAACATTTAATATGTAATTATATACAAATAATATATATTTGTGTTGTCTATTTCTTTAATTTAATTATTTTAACCGTTGGCCAAATTTTCGGTCATAGTTATGTTTTTAGCATTGGTTACTTACATTTTTTTTCTGCCAATCCATAGTAAAATATTTCGCAATAGTAAATTACAAGTGGGCTGGGCGTAAAGAGCAGGTCACTGATTGGCATTGCGATGGAATTCGCGCTCCGTTAAATTCGGAAATCTGATCAGTCCCCCGTTAATTTGAAAGGAAATGTTTATACAGTCCCCCTCGATAACGTAGTTACCGTTTCGTTTTATTGGCTTTATTCTGTTTGGACAATTTTAAAAATGTTGATAGGTAAGTTTTGTACTTTATCGAATTAATGAATAATCTGAATGTAAAATACAGAAATATAAAATACGAATAGTTTCAGAATAAAAGACGGTCAATGAGCAATCCGTATGCATGACATAATGGTTTTATCGGTCTGCATTTACAGTATACGGCTTTAGATCACATTTAATTCAATATAACATTCGATTGACATGACTCAAATGCTCAAGTGAAGCATTGTTGCAAGAAAGCAACCACGATTCTTCTGTACGTGTCACTGAACACCTAAACGGCTGGACCAATATTGTTGACTACTTTTTGCATGCTTTTGAATTTGAGTTTTTTGTAGAGTTTTTTAGTGATTTTTGAGTACCTGGTTGATTTAGATTAACGTTTGGATTTAGTAAGTGATACTGCAAACGGATTCTAGAATTTATTTTTATTTTCTGTCTGGCTAGTCTTCCATCAGTCTATCTGTAAATTCATGCCAAATCCCTTTCGTAGGCATAGAGAACCGAGCGCCAAATACGCATACGATTGTTTTGAGTAGCATATATAAACATATACGTCCTAATTTCTCATGAACAATTAGAAGTACATTCTTAGTGCATAAAGTCGCTTAGACAAGAGATTTCCGTACAGCTATTTACAAGGAAGAAAATACGAAGAGGCATTACTTACCAAGACCAAATTGATTATGTTCAACCAGAAGGTGATATCAGGAGCCATAGAAACCGAGCATGCGTAAGAAGAACAATGAATGTTAAAAAAGCGAGTGAAGTATGTAAGGATCGAGTCACGTGGCCGTCGGTTCTCTCTGCCTATCTTGCAAGGGAAGTTATAAATAGATAGATAGATTTACAAGATATTTTTCACGAAAAGTAACATGTTCATTATGGTACATTTTAATTGTAACCAAAAGATATTACAAGCATTACACTGTTGTCACTAGTCTAGAATACTTTGGAGACAACACAGTTTTACAACTCGGGCACACATAAAATATATACTAGCGCTCCCTAGGTGGTATTCTCGGCCTGCTAAGCGGTTTTTGATGTCGCTCCATCGCAAAGGCGCCATAAACGACGTTTTGCCCTCGGAAAATACCCAGCTACACAAGGTAAAATGTTTTTGTAGTGCCATTGGCACGGTGGATGTTAACCTCGAGACAAATGAAGGCGCAGTGGGCCTTTAAGTGGGTATAACTGAAAAAGGTACGTTTAACAAGTGTAAATTTTGGTGTAAGTAAATGTAAAAATATTTTTCATCTTTGTGTATAAATAGAAATAGGCAGAGTGTAATAATCAAAATTGTATGAGAATACACACTAAATTAGTTGCACTAAGATATAGCAACTTGATTTTTATAAGTTTACCGTACATGAACTGTTAATATTTGAATTTAATTGAACGTTCGTGGGTTCGATTCCCACACAAGACAAACATTTGTGTGCATGAACATGTCTGTTTGTATTGGTCTGGATGTTGAAGTAGTAGGTAGCGCATCAAAACAGCCCGTCTGCGGAAGTACCTCTACCCCACCGAAAACCGCAGCCAAATAACATCTCCCTAGAGGTTTGTTGTGTTCCTGCGTGTGAGTGAGGTCACCAGTAAGCTCCTAAGGAGTTGCTGTGTTAGCAGCAGAGAAGGCATCGCGCGAGTGATAATTAATACATCGCAAGCGTTAATAGGCTACAGTAACCGCTTTACATCAGTGGGCCGTATGCTTGTATGCCTCCCGACTTTGTATAAAGAAAAAAAACGCTGCACTCAGTTTTGACATCAACGCAAAGTTATAATTTTGAAAAGCTTCGTATCTTAAAATAACGTCAAGTTTTGACATAAAATCATTTCCGTAGTATGAACACATGAGTGCTGTAATAGTAAGCAATAAATAGTAAAAGTTTCTACTGCGCCCGGTGGAGCGGATAGTATTACGGGCCTAGGTTTTAATGACTCGCTCATTACAACACTGTTTTAGCCTCACTAGAGTTGTAAATGCAAGGATTTTCAGATTCAGGTATACTTATGGTGTTAATGACGTCATCTTGACTCAGATTACAATACTGGTGGTAATGATACTGGTTGTACTTTCGTTACCGACCTGTTTGTAACTTGTACTAGATAATACATTTTTTATACCACCAAGGTGCGAAACAAGCATACGGGCTACCCGATGGCAAGCAGTTACCGTAGCTTATGGGCATTTGCAAGCCCAGGGAAATCACTTATTCGTTGCTGACCTGATGCTGTAGCCCCATCCTAAAATCCTCCGCTGGTATACTTGATGATATCTTACTGAAAATTCTGGATAGTTGTACTTTCTCTTTAGTAGTAGTAGTTTAGTAGTATCAATATTAGATGCTTTTGCAGCTTTAGATCCAAAGTCAAACTCGTCTGCAAGTGGTGCACCCTGGTGTTTAACAAACGTGTCTCTAGTGAAATGGAGGTAGAGCACATTAAAACAACCCGGCTGGGGATGTACCACAACCTCACCGGAGACCCCAGATAAGTAATATGACAATTTTCACGAGCTCGGTGGCGGTGGTGGTATAGCCGTGTTTCCTCGGCGTAAGAATAGGCCACCCCCATCTTAGTGACTGCGCCACCGAGTTCGTTAAAGGGAATATTTTTCTTTGCTCATCCATATAAATATATATAGATTATGAGCGATACGTGGTTGTTCATGGACTTTTTTTTGTAATAATCTTAAAACTACACTTCATATGGTAAGTAGAAATAGAGATAAAAAGCAAGCACACAAAGTAGTTTAGATCAAATTGTCTGAAAGAATTATTTGGACTTTTACAGTAAAGGTTATATATAAAGGTAGGGTTGCTGAATACGACTTGCAAAACAAACTTTACACGCACAGAGATACGGGCAGCAACTAACTTGACATCAATCGTACCATGGTGGGCGCCATTTGTAACTGAGTAAGCTGTAGACTGCTCACAAGGTGACCTATTTGACCGATGTAAATATAGATAGATTCATTAATTATATCCCTAGCACAAACATAACGATTTGTTACGATTAGCGACTATATTTGTAAATATAAGCTGTACTAAGAAACATGTGCAATGCAGGAGGAAACAATGAAATGTGTGCCGCAGTAGAGAGCTCGATGGCGTCGTTGCGCGTGCCATTCTAACCAAACACACAGGTTAAGCAACGTCGACCGCAGCGTGTCTAAGAATGGTTTTATCTATCTCGAGTTTCTCCGTGCTTCGGAGGGCCCGTTAATACATCGGTCCTGACTGCTTTCGATAGATGACAGTCGTTAAGCTAAGTCAGTGGCCCTCGGACCGTTTGAAAACACTGGCCTCCGCCAATCCGCACTTGAGCAGCGTGGTGGAGCATGTTTTGACCTAAACCCCTTCGGTTGAAGGGAGACCCGTATCCCTGCAATGGGATGAGTAAGGGTTGATGTGGTGGTGGTACCGCAGTAACAAATAATGGCTATAGCTTAGCTATCAGCTACAGTTTTATTATGATGAACAAAACGTTGATAATAATATGTATCTATATACCATGATCGGTACGGGTTTGTACATGGATTTTTAGAATAATCTTGAAACTGTACTCTTCGCAAGGGAACCGCCATATTCAAGAACAGGCGTACAGCCATCAACCGTTTCCGAGTCTGACTGCCGCGTCAGCCTGCCGCGATGACACTGCTAGTGGCGGTGAGACATTCGCGCCATGCGTGCTGTCCGCACAACGACCTCTCAGTTAGCTGGCGATTTTAGTCTCGCACAGGAACACAACAATCTACCCAGAGGTGTAGCCAAATACTGCGGTCTTCTGTAATGTGGAGGTACTTCCCCTGACGGATATTTAGAACAAGAAGTCCTGCTATGGCCCACCATAACAAAAAAAAAATCTGAGAGAGTAGAGTACAGTACGACCTCTCGCTTGGTCCTATCCCTACTAAAAATAGAAAACAACTAAAAAAGTGTAACATGTAGTCGTAAGTTCTTATTATCTGCATAACTGTGAACGCGTCTTTAAAGTTATCAGTAGTTTATAATGCTTTATGTAGAATATAAATAAACATTTCTGTATTTAAAAAAAATATTTGCGTGATCCACTTATAAACGCTTCCGAGGAAAATATAAATCGGAAAACGTTTAACGCCGTTTTGTTGATTTCTCAATTCTGTTCTGTTGGGTTGCTTTGTGTTGTATGTTGTATTCATACAACATATGTTGATATATATTTGACGAGCTCGGTGGCGCAGTGGTTAATAACGTTACTTTGTCATCAACGCTCGTGGTTTGGATTCCCACAGAGGACAAACATAATTACAACTTTGGCAACGCAAGATTGACGCCCCTGGTGTTGCAAATGTCCATAGGCTACGGTAACTGCTTACCACCAGACAGGGCGTACGCTTGTTTGTCACCTTAGTGATATAAAAAAGACTACAGCCAAATAACAACTCTTTTGAGGGTTGTTTTGTTCCTGCGACTTAGGTCACCAGTAAGCTTAGCAGTGAAGGTGGCATCGCGCGAGTGATACTTAATGAAATGCTAGCGGTCGTACATCAGGTGAGCCATATGTTTGCATGTCTTGTTGTAAAAATACATCTATCTATCTATAGCTTCACGCTAAATCCCTTGCGGGGTAGGCAGAGAAAACCGAGCGTTATAAGACGCGGTCCTTACACACTTCACTCGCTTCTTTAACATTCATAACTCTTTTCATGCACGTCCGCTGGTTTTTAGTAAAGATATATTTATTTTAAGGGTTAGAAACGGCTCGCCTTTGACATGGTGTTCATTTTCCCACGGTTACAAACTATAGTAAAATATTTTTCCAGAGTACTCACTTATGTTATGTCTTATATGTACCAATTCTTGTGGGTATTAGCCAAACTCATTTCCGTGCTCAAATAGTTTCAATGGACAAACACGACCAAGAAATGCTACCTTCGACATGGAGTTCATTATTCTCACGGTTTCGAACTAAAATGAGATATTTTTTCACTTTTTTATGTCCTATGTTTTACAAATTCTCGTGGGTATTTGCCAAACTCATTTCCGTATCCAAATGGTTGGATACGGGTTGGATGGATGGTCCAAATACTTGATGTGGTTCGTTCATTAATGAAAACAATGTATGTCCGTAAAATTTTAAAGTCGTTTTCAAACTTCGGCGAAAGATTTAGAAGTCGAAATAAGTTGCGCATCGTACATCGTCATGTTAGAATTGGTAGATATTTTCTGGTAAATTGTATTCGTTTCTATAATACATTGCCTGAAACAGTTTCCTGATAATACGTTCAAAGCTCATCAAATATACTCTTAAGTATTACATGCACATTATGATAATCCTTTACACGATATAATGTGAATGATCGAACCAACAGATATTATCCTGCCTGAACGTTGCGATTGCCTGCTATTTGTTTTTCCAAGAACCCGATTGCGGCGCCACATACCGAGTCCAATTGTAAATCTAAACCCACTCACAAATACACATACAAAATTTCATCAAAATCCGTAGGCATAATATGCTTCACTACCCGTGCGAAGCCGGTGCTGATCGCTAGTACGAAATAAATACAAAATAAGCTAATGAAATATTTACACGAACTAAATACAATAAAAGCTGAGCCTAAAATGCCTTCTAGATTAGAATCACCCATCTGTCAATAAAAAAACAAGAATCTGGTGTAAGAAAGGTTCCCGTATATAAAATTGGCGCATTATAACTATCAATAGTAGTATTCTTGCAAATGAGCGAAGGCGCAAGAAAGTTAATTCGCGCGATAAGCTTAGAGGCTAACTGGTAAACTCAGCCACTTGAAGGAACACAACAACGCAGCAGGAAGTTATTTGGCTGCGATTATCTGTGAAGTGGAGGTACTTACCCATTTTTTTTTTCATAATATCGGGAGGCTTTTAAGGCCGACCTGGTCTGGTCATATGGCCAAATTACGCTTTCACAAGAGATTATGCATGCAGTGTTGCTTCAAAATTTTAGAGATATTGCATAAAATGAGATACAAATCATCATGTGATTATTAACGACGAATAAAGTTTTAAATACTTAGTTACTACTGTGGCGCAATAACCCTAAGTATATCTTGCCCTCTAATATCAGATGACGCCATTTCTCACGGTCTTTCGCCAGTCGCCACCATCGAGGCTTTGCGGGTCTTTCCTCTTCCCTCCAGTAATATCTAGGGCGACCAACTGCTCTGTGACCCACTTGTTCCTTCCAGCTCTCTATACGGCTCGAACTTCTCCCATTCTATCTACGTGTCCGATTCAGTAAACCCTTTGATTTCCCCGATGATATTTGGTTCAGACATTAGGTCGCCTTCCTCCCCATTCTTCCCGACACTCCAGCTGCCATCTCCCCACTGAGTTGATTTTCCGAAAGATTTCCGTTCCTCCACTAACAGCTTGTTCTTTCCTTTGTCTTTCCTTCAAGCTCAATGTCCAAGCCTAACTACCGTACATAGAGATAAATATCAATAATAACAAAAAGTATTTATTAGCCATTAGGCAGACGATTTCGTAGGCGTCACAAGACATGTCTTACTTTTTTTAAATAAGATCGAATTACACCTTTTACTTATCTCTTTTCATTCTCTTCTCATTTTCATTTCTCTTCTTTATCTACTATATACTACGTTTGTCTGGAAATGACTATTAGCGAAGTAGAAATGTTAATAATAACTTGCCAGTATAGTTCGTCTTTTCAATCGTCAATTAGATGGTACAGTAAATTTATGTCAACATGTTAGTTAAATAAGAAATTGGTAAAATTAAAGATACGTTGTAGCCTGTTCAGTGAACCGTATCTAGATATGTTTGTCCATTAGATATTCATCAATTCTACAATAAGTCTTTTTACGAAGGAATTTATAATGCACCTTTTGAAGACATTGTCAGGAAAGTACAGAACTGTTTCAGACATTTTATTATAGAATCCAGAAAAGGAAAGTGCATTATACAACGTACCACAAAAAACTCTTGTAAAAACCAATGACACGCAACTTATTCCTGCTTATATTTTTGCACTAATCACTTTTCATCATTTCATACATAAATTGAGAAGTAACAGCGAGGATATGTATTTCTTTGATCAGTTCTCTGATTCCTTGGAGTCCACGTAATAAATAGAGTATATAAAAATAGTTTGGTTCATTACGCAATTGAAATAAGTAACCTATAATTTTCGCTCAAACTTCAAATCGAAAGTATAAAATCCTGAATCGCCATTCTTTCTTTTGCATTTACTTTTATACGCATTACAAAAGCTTCGTTAAGTCAAACTGTAGGGTGTTCTTGGAGCAGAGTTTTACTGATTTATACCATGCATTTTACAGGCCTCGTTACGGTTAATAAATCTTTGTTAACTTGTTGTGAGGCGCAAGAATTAGCCTCTTCATGAGTGCGTATAGCGCTTTCATTTTCAGGATTTCTTATAACCAAATTGGGCTTCCAGTTTCTTATAATTTATACTAGTTGCGGTTATATTTTTACTAGATGCAGTCGATGAATTCGTCCGTGCATATTTTTGTGTTCCGTGGGAACCTCTTTATTTTTTTATTTTTTTCTCAGCTTTTAAGGGTCATATCGTGATGTTGAATAGCCCTTATAACCTGCCTCGTAGCCCAATTATTGGGCTACCAAATGTAAAAAGATTTATTCAAATCGGACTGATAGTTACAGAGATTAGTGTAGATTAAATTAAAAAATTAATAGTGAGGATAGATATAATTAAAATGTCGCGATTGATCCTCAAATGCACCTCTGGATATTGTTAGTGTCATGTTTAGTGACTATGATAAATACAAAGACCAAGAGAAAAAGTTGAAGAAAATACCTCCGAGCGCAGCCGGCGATGCCGCGTACTGCCTGTCCGCCGGTGACCACGGCTGATGCAACTCAGCCGAAACGCGGGAAATTAAAAGGTAATATTTTTAAATTAATTACGCGTTAAATCCCGCATTATATAAATTTAGATACCAAGTATTTGCAGTATTACATAGATTCAGGTCACAAAAGTTCATTCTTATGTGACGAATAGATGCTTCGGTGTTAATCATCAGGCCATTAAGCGATTAGGCGAGTTACATGTTAATATCCCACCTCTTCCTTCCTCTCTTAAATAAAAAACAAAATGAACTAGAACACGCGGCAAAATAATTGAAAAAAAAATGATAGCTTTTACAAATAATAGACTGAATAGGTTTCAGAATTGAAATTCAATTTATTTATTTGCATAAAATAATTTTCATTTCTATTTCAATACGATCTGAAGTCTAATGTCGTAGGTTTATTCTAGGTTTATTTTAGTGACTAGATATGCAGTGCACTGAAAACTTATTTGAATAGGGTCGAGCTTTTATCGCCTCTTACAGAAAATTTATTCTGTATAACTTAAAGCATTTAATTTAGTTTGACACGTATTTTTAATATAGCGGGTGTAGTCAAACGTGTATACGGCACACTTGTAATTATCACTAACTTGGCGGTGATAGAAATCATCGAGAGGAAACCTGTATGGCCAAGAAATTATATTTCGAGAGACGTGTGAAGTTATCTTTGAAAGGTCTGGTTTTCCCTCTGGGTTGTGGAGCTCTGATGTAATGACAAATTTTTACATGTAAAAATCAGTATCTTTGCCAAATCCTTGGGCTTTAGTAGCTGACCCCGCCAATCCTAATGAATTAGGAAACGGGATAACGCTAAAAAGAAGAAGAAGGCCAGTACACATGTGTACTCACAAGAAAATTTGATGTTAAATATATACTTTTTTAATTATTTTTTTGTTTATACTACGTCGGGAGGCATACAAGCATACGGCCCACCTGATGTAAAGCGGGTACCGTAGCCTATTAACGCTTGCGATATATTAAGTATCACTCGCGCGATGTCTCCTCTGCTGCTTACACAGCAGCTCCTTGGGAGCTTACTGGTGACCTCACTCACACGCAGTAACACAACAATCCTCTAGGGAGTTGTAATTTGGCTGCGGTTTTCTGTGAGGTGGAGGTACTATCCCAGACGGGCTGCTTTGATTTGCCCTACCTCTCTTAAAACATCCAAACCAAGACAAACAGTTATGTTCATGCACACAAGTGTTTGCCTTGTGTGGGAATCGAACCCACGAGCGTTAGTGTCAAAGTCGCATCGTTCACGACTGAGCCACCGAGCTCGTAAATTTTTAATACATTAATCAACCTCTCTGATAGTCATCAAGCGAAACCAAAAAGGCCCATCTACATACTTTAGACAGTTTCGGCGCATTAAATGCGGCAATTATATTCAAAACGCTAATCTTTGCAGTCACGACATGACTGTTAAATCCTGATTCATAAAACCAACAATAATTTTCACAAGAAAGCGTAAAATTACAAATAAATACTTAATACAGTCCGAGGCAGGGAGTATCAAATTTACCGTTTTAATTATAAACAGGAGAATAAGTACGCATCTCATTATTTTCTTTGGCTATTTTCATTTTAATTTACTGCGCGCCGGCGATAAAAAAGGTACGCTATTCAACAGAAAATATTCTTAATTAAACAAGATATTACTCACGGATTCGTTTGAGTGTGTTCTTTATATTAAATTAGGGAAAATACAATTTTAATGCCGGGTTCTTAAGGGTCTTCATATACATAGCCGTAGGTAGCTGTCAGTTCGTTGCGAAAGTGGAGCCCTTTTGTGTCTGCATTACGAATGTGGTACCTTGACGAGCTCGGTGGCGCAGTGGTGAAACGCGCTGTTACGCTACTTTGACACCAACGCGCGTGGGTTCGATTCCCACACAGTACAAACATTTGTGTGCATCAACATGTCTGTTTGTATGGGTCTGGGTATTTTCTATCTATAATAAGTATGTATTTACAAAAAAAAAATGTATTTACGTATGTTTATCAGTTGTCTAGTACCCATAACACAAGCTTCGCTTAGTTTGGGGCTAGGTGGCGCTGTGTAATTTGTTCCACAATTATTATTATTATATTACCTAAAGTTTATGCATGTATCAGGACTAAATCAAATTTAGTTGCTGTTTTATGAACGGATAAAAAGATGTTTTTAGTTCGTAGTCACTTGTCAAAAGTCTTTATGTATGGTATAACGTACGAGTATAATACCTATGCCGTATGGTGACACACATAGAATTGCGCCACCCTCTCTCGTCTCGTGGGTGCCATAGGAGTCGACTGAGGGAAACACATAACCGGATGACGGGCAGCAGCGTCATCTCGTACACTGCCTCGTACTGAGATCACATGATCACGTAATGATATAGATTATATGTATCTCTAAAGCCATACATGCCTACAGGAACCACTACAGGGTTGTTATGCATGATCTCAACGCAAGGCTAGCGTAGAGGAGTGGGACAGAGCAGAGATTGGGGCAATTTGGAATAGGGCAGCGTAACCAAAGGGGCGGACCAGATGTTGGCCAACGTCTTGGAGAAGGAGGAACCACACAGAAAGTAGACCTGTATGAGCCCTGACAGTTCCAAAAGGAATAAAATAGACTTTATCTTTACCACCAGAATACAGATATTGTATGACGTCTCCGTAATCGCTAGAGTGAAAAGCGATCACCGTATGGTGAGAGGCGTCTTGAATATCAATGCCAGACTGGAAAGGTCCCGCATGATGAAGTCTACTCTAAGACCTTGAAGAGCCCATATCCAAAACCCCGAAAGCTTTAACCTTAAACTTTAAAATCGCTTCGAAGGCTTAGATAATGAAGTCTCCGTCGACGAGCTAAATATCGATCTGATAGAAACTGTCTATTTGGTTGTAACTAAGCTCCGCTGCATAAACAAACCTTAGAAGCTTTCAATTCAAACCTTCAAACTAATAGGAATTCGACGAAAAATAAGGTTGCAGTCTTCAGTGGATGCGTCCTCGTATAAAAAAGATCACAGAAATCAGAATTGTTTAATACCGAATGTATAGGCATTTAGTTAATAGACTCAGGCGTTATTTTGTAAAATTATAATTTACATGCAATTTGATCTAACCTGCTTTGTGTACTTCCACCACGAATTAGTTTTCATGCGGTGTCAGTCATCTCTCAACTCGTGTTTCCATTAGGTTCCCACGAGGCATCCTCAGGCGCTACAGATGTTAGTTGAGGCGAAAAACGTGTCGCAGAGAAGACCAGGCCACCCATGGTAGCAACGGTGGGGGATGCATGCAGTTCCTGCTAGATGGCGGGAAATCGCCAGGACGACCACAGCAGCCGATGCTGAGACGACCGGAACAGTCATGGCAGCAATGGCATGATGTGTCTACTAACGGTAGTAAATGGGTGCCAGCCGACACTAGTTCGCTTTGCAATCGGGTTCTCGTGCCAGTGCGATGAGCAGGGCTTCATAAACGTGGAAAGGCCTCTATCGTAAAGTAGCGTTCAAAAACTTGGTGTGCTCAACAGAGCAAAGCAGTACTTTAGCGCAGGGTAAAGACTAATGTTATGTAAGTTGAAGTTAGACCGCACACGGAGTACTGCAGTCACCTTTTGGCGGGAACGCCTGGATACCAGCTTGGACAGTGCGAGTCCAATCAGGGACGAGCTGTGTGAATTGTTGACGATCCTAACTTAGACACGGTATTGAACCCTTAAGTTTAAGGAGAGATTTTTGCATTCCTTTGTACCCTACCGATTGTGTTCGGGTTGTGTACTGAAGAATTATTCGATATGATGTCAACAGATTTTTTTTTATAACCGCAGTACTCGCCGACGGCGGGGAGTTCACCCTCACACGCTGGAACCGCAATGGCCGCGTACTGTGCAATTCCAGAGAATTTTCTTCCGAGAATTCTCAAGTTGTGGAATAAACTCCCAGCGGAGGTTTTCCCAAGGGACTACAGTATGGGATCCTTCAACAAAGACGTAAAAAGGTTTTTAGAGGGTCGGCAATGCATGAGTGATACCCCTGGTTTTGTAAATGTCCGTAGGCTACGGTGACTGTTTACCGTCGGGAAGGCCGTATGCTTGTCTGCACTTTATTGGTATAAAAAAAGGCACTACTATGGCTGCAAACTGGGATACTAGACACTCTGAAGTAAAATACTGTATAAAAGATTTTATATAGCTTCTCATTTTATTTATTTAAGTACTGTGTATATATTAAGCGAGTTCGTAAATATTTTTGTCAGCCGCTCATAGTGTTAATTTCCCAGGAGCAGTCAATTCAGTGCTCCCATCAATCTATGTCACTGTCGCCTTTGACGGTACCCTTTTCTGCTCCATCGAAACGTCTACCACCCTCATAGATTTCTCTAAGATTACTGACGTTCACTTCCCCGTCAATACAGTTTATCCCAATGATCGAATAAAAAAAACGGATATAGAATTCCAGCAATGTCTATTTCATGCAACGTTTTATGTTTTTTAAAT
Source organism: Pyralis farinalis (assembly GCA_947507595.1). Lineage (NCBI taxonomy): Eukaryota > Metazoa > Arthropoda > Insecta > Lepidoptera > Pyralidae > Pyralis > Pyralis farinalis. Next base: position 8,506,443 of record OX382274.1, read on the forward strand.
GTTCAATATTTTTTTATTTCGAGTGACAAACAAGCATAAGAGAATCTTTTATCATAGCTTATGAAAGCTTGAACTGTAAGGAGCATTGGCAGCGTATTGCTGATCCCGTAACTAGCCTTACCTTGGCTGTGAGATTTACAAAACGTTAATTTAATTTTTCCTTGAATTTGACACAGTAACTTCTCGATATCCGGCAGTTTATTGGTAATTACACTCACTCGCAGAAACTCAACGAGCCATCGCGTGTCATTGTTGGAGCTTAAATATGTTTTCGTACTTAAATAAATAATATTCAAAATGCAAGACCTAACCTTCTTTGTATGCTGCTGTCACCAATTAGATCCGAAAGATGAAAAAAATATTTTTTCTATATGATAGTAATTATAACTAGACTAGTTATGTGTGTTTCCGATGTTAGTGCTGTGCGGAATCGAACGCACGTGCCTTAGTGTCAAAGTAGCATTGTTGATCGCTCCGCTAACGGAGTCACGCACACAAATTTCATAGTAACATTACTAACCACTGCGCCACAGAACTTGTCAAAAAGTACCTTTCCATGCTTGTCTGCTTTAAAATCATAACCTTCCAGATGACTCTAAGTATTCTCCATTATACATTGGTGTACATGAGAGTGAATAAAATCACGTTATTCTTGAGAAGGTAACTTGCTGCGTCGGTACGTATGGCAACGTGCCAACAATACCTATTGTTTTGCAATGACTCCTAGACAAACTAATTCGTAACACTGTGCTGATTCGTAACATTAAGGGCCGCATGCTCATTTGTGATTCAATGACAACATCAAAAACAAGACGTTTCAAAAAATAACAAGTCTTCAGAAATTACTAAGCATAACCATGAAGCTAATTGAGAACAGTGATAGCCTAGCTGATAAAAGGTCTCTCTATTAACTGTTCCCAGGTTCGAATCCTTATGTCGGCTTTTAATACACCAACCCTAACTCATCCCACTGTAGGGATTTATAGCATACTCCACCACGCTGCTCTACTCCGGATTGGAGGAAGCCAGTGTTTTCTAGCCGCCCGAAGGCCACCGACTTAGGTTATCTTATATCATCTTATCGACAACAGCCGGAAGCGACAGATTAACGTGTCCTCCGGAGAACCTCGAGATGGATAAACCCATTCATAGACCGGCTGCATGTGTTCAGATGTAGTCCAAGAAATTATATAAGCAAAGAAAGGTCTTGTTTTCCCTTTGGATCGTTTAGGTCTGATAGTAGTCGCTTCATGTCAAAATCAGTATGTTTGTCAAATTTTAGGCTTAGGTAGTGGACTCGGCCAATCCTCTCATCCAATGGATTAGGAAACGGGATGACCAATTGAATTGAGTGAATAATTGCGAATACCATGAGGTACCGCTTGATTGCATGCATGACGGCCACGATGACGACGCACTGTCATAATAGTGTTAAAAAAAAACTCATATAACGTAGTTAAAATGGAAGAAGAAAAAGTATATCTACGAAGCAAGCCTTTTAATTGTCAGTCACTGTACCTTAACTCTGAAAAAAGACAACGCATTGTAGGGTGGACAAATTTAATCAATGTTTTAATTTGAAGACTTCAACAAGACAATTTGAATAATTATATTACTCCGTTCGTACAGTCAATAACTGAATTAGATCGGCGGGATTTAATAAAAATTCAAATATTCATCGGCTTGAATTAATTAATCAGTTTTAAAATGAAGTATCTTAATTGACAGAATATTTTTTGAGTTTATTTTAATTATGCTACTCGTCCATTAAAAGTGGTTTGAATGAATGATAAATGCGAGAAGTGGCGAAAGCAAAATATGGGTATTATTGGTTAATAGAGCCATGCGTACGATACAACTAGTTAATCGATTTCATACAGTTAGTTATAGTTAGTGACATTATAGTTTTTTGTTATCAATTTTAACCTCGTATCTTCCTTTCATCTCCGGTGATGCATTTCGTAAAATTTTAGTTCTGAGATATACACGCGAAAAAACTTATTATTACCATATGTATATGAATATTTCATAACATATATGTGAAGCCGTTACTATAACCTTTCTCAATAGTAGGAACATAATTATTTCCAGAGAGTTATAGGTAAGTAAGCTAACATTAATAAATCATACATAACCTAATATCTTCACCAAAAGGAATACGCGATGGTTATTATTTAACGTGGATATAATTTATCTTATATCTATTATATTTGAATTTTCAAAATTTCAATATTTCATAGGAACCTGCTAAAAAAGAGCGAGAGAGTTTGAGGAGTTAGAATGATTGAAAGGGTAAGAAATGGCACGACACAAGAATTATGCTGAACGAAAGATGATGTATATACATATTATATATATATGTAGCTACATATCTCCGCTATATAGTAGTAACGAGCGCTGGCTTTTTATTTTATTATTACAAATATTGAAGTGACGCATTTTTGTTTTTAGTATACGTAGGAATTTATACATTTGTTGTTTATAAGTTGGTGGACGATTAATTGTCTGCTGTTCGGAATCCGGCGTCACTAAGGACCTGACGAAAAACAGCGTTGGTACACGGTCACCCGTGTACTCCAACATTATGCTGAGAAGGCTCCTTGTTGGCAGCCATTACAATACACATATTCTTGTATATTTTCACTAATTTTTCTTTGTTTCTTTTTTATTGTATGTGTGTTATCAATGGTTATGCCAATAAATATATCTTTCTTTTTAAATATATCTTTCTATATATATATCTTCACGCGAAGTCCATTGCGGGGTAGGCAGAGAGAACCGAGCGCCATAAGACGCGGTCCTTACACACTTCACTCACTTCTCTTACATTCATAGCTCTTTTCATGCACACTCGCCGGTTCCTAAGGCATCACCTTCTGATAAAACACGACCAATTTGGTAATGGTAGGTTAGTCTTCGTCTTCCTCGGCTCCTACATCCGTCCACTTTTGCATTATATTATCTGCTTCGTCATTCTTTCATCTTGCATTCTTTTATATGTCCGTACCCATGGAGCATGCCTTTTCTTATCCAAACACCGACACTCTCTTTCAGACCAACTCTCTTTCGTACGTCATCATTAAATTTAGCTAGCGTTGTGCCACAAATTTTGCGAAGTGCTCGCATCTCAACCGCATTTATTCTACTTTCATGCTCTCTCTTCCATATCCAGCTTTCACTTCCAAAAGTTAGTGTTAGGATTAGCACCGCGTTGTGCACAGTAAGCTGTGCCTTCTGGCTTAGATTTCGGTTGCCTAGCAGTTTACCCAACGCTCCATTCACGCTATTCCCTGCACTCACTAGTCTCTCCACATAAGCTAAGTCGACCTTTCATCGCTGCAAAAGCGCTTCCAAGATATACAAACTCATCGTTCACAATCCACTTGCTCCAACACTACATCATCAACCGTAATCCTAGTGTTCGTTCTGGTCGTCTCTCTTTCAAATACCATTATCTTGGTTTTCTTCGCATTCAATTGTAAGCCTTTCTACATACAATCATCTTTCATTGTTGTAACTAGTGTTTGCAGTTTGGATGGTGATTCTGCTATTAATATCGCATCATCTGCATAAAGCAGGCAGTTGATCACTGTGTCACCCATTTGCATTTCGACATTCATATTTCTGATTCTCTGAAGATAACTCTCCAGATACAGGATGCATAGCCGAGCCGACAGCACACATTCATGTCTGACACCAATGTTGGTATCAAACTAGGGCGATAAGCTGCCGTCCACTCGCACACATCCTTATAGGTAGGATTTTACAGCACGAAGCAGATCACCGTCAACCCCATATCTGGCCAAGATGTTCCAGAGATTCTTTCGCACGAGCCTATCAAATGCTTTCTCAAGGTCCACAGAACCGCAGAAATCCTTCTGGTCCATAACCAGATGCTTTTCCACGATGTTGCGGAGTGAAAAAACTTGATCCTTATTTCCTCTGCTGCTTCGAAATCCCCCCGTGCTTCCTCAAGCATTCCATCGGATATCACTCACATTTTTCTTTCAATGATTTTTCCATAAATACTTTAGCTGCTAAGCTGATCAAACTGATTGCTATATAGTTGGCACAGTCCATACGTGAACCCTTGTCTTTATACAAGGGCACGATGACTGCGTGTTTCCAATCGATCGGAACTCTTCCAGTTCTCCAGCATAATTTGCTCAGAAACCAGAAGGCGTCCCTACCGTAGTTGCCACCCAGTTTGATGATGATGAGAGATGATGTATTGACAAAAATTTTAAATGATATGCTGTGATGGTTTGGACATTTAGAAAGAATGAATGGAAAAAGAGAAGTGTATCGAGCAAGAGTGAGTGGAGATATTAGCAGGGGTCGTCCTAGACGCACACATATAGATCAAATTGGTAACGTGTTGAAAATGGACCAAATCGAAAGCACCCAAAACCGAATAGTATGCGTGATTGGGGTTAATGAGTGCGGAAGAAGCGAGAGAGGCATATTCGGATCGGTGTACCAGGCGTTACATAGTCTCTGCCTACCACACTGGGAAAGAGGCGTAATAATATGTATGTCAAAATTTAATTGAGAAATGGGTTGTATAACGCTAAGCAATAATAATATTACAAAATAAAAATCTGACCCAATACTGTAATATACTTAAAACATTGATCTCGATCTAATTTTTTTCAACTTTGCGATCGTTCTCAATTGTCTCTCAAAAAAGTTTTGGTTCATCTTAAAGTTTCCCATAAGCATTGTTATTGTAACTTTACAATCTATTTTTTAGAGACGAACATACCACCATGCCTGTCTATTGTTTAGGTACGAAAACTATGGATCGTCATGTATACCTATGCCTTGCTTCTTATTTACTCTCAATTGTACATTAATATACAGAAGGTAGACATATGGTTATAAATGTGCACAAACGAGATCTTTACAAGAGATCTCTTCCCGTAAATTTTTTTCAACATTTTTTCAAGTTTTGTCTAATGAGCATTCCCTTATTTGCGGTGGAAGTTTATTGCAGAGCAGCGTTGCACGGGCAATGAAATAGTTAAAAAGAAGTTATTTGTTTGCGACATGCTTCTTTTATATTCATCAACTTCTTAATGCATGCTCGGCGGTTTCGGGCACTTTAAAGCACATCTATTTGGACGAGACTATTTGGTCGACATGTGTGAATTTAGGGCGACCCTTACCGACATCTCCGCTCACTCTCGCTTCATACACGTCTTTACTCATTTGTAAACCATTCTTCCCAAATGTCCTAATCATCACAGCTTCTTCTTCACAGAATTTTTGTCATTATAACTTCGTTCGTTCCATACGATTCTCGTCTTGTAATATTTCTCATTGTCCTTACTCTACACGTACACCTCAGTGCACTAATTTCTGGACCATTCGCTCTACTTTGATGCTTTTTCAGACATAGTTGTGTTTCACTACACTGTATTATCAAAGTTGACGTTAATACTCCTAGGATAGTGATGCGAAATTTGATCGATACGTTGGTTACCGAGATCGAGTATAATGCTCCATTGATACGGTTTGTTAATGTAATTTAGGGAACCATTCTGACTAAAACAACGGCTACTAAACAAGTACGATACGGTTTTAGCAGCTGATTTATTTGGATTAGAGATTTTTCATTTATTTCTGATAATCACTCAAACATTAATTGACATGCAAGTACTCGTATGTAACCAGTTACTACATCCACATATTTAATTTATACACTATAAATATTTGCAAAGTTTAAAAATAAACAAAACATTTCATCCAAACAGAAATCTGAAGTGATTCAACTACATTAAAAAAAATGCTGGCTTCATCACGAATAAGTCCAGGTGGTTTAAGCTTTCATTACACAACTTCATTCATTTTATTCATTACTAGCGACCCGCCAGATTTTGCTAGAGTAGTGAAGCATATTACATGTATACGTACAGTAAGGATTAATACTGTATACCGTATATAGTACGCGATGAAAGCTCCCACGCTGCTTGACTTTTTCCGACCTTTTTAACAATTATCGTCATATTTCAACCGGTTTACACAAAACCTTAACAGACTATACACCCAAATCTTCCTCAAGAATGACTCTATCATTGGTGAAAATCGCATGAAAATCAAATTTTTGAATTCACCGCGAACAGACAAACAGACAGACGTGGCGTGGGACTTTGTTTTATAATGATATAAATGATAGCATTGCGTTCACCAGAACTTGTTTTGCAAAAATATATGCATAAACAAATGATTCTATTGTCCATCACGATACTGCTACCAGTTTTACGAGGTATGTGTTAAACAATTTATCGACACAAATCAGTAGGTACAATTGTTTTGTTTAGGAAATACTTTTGTGTAGATATATTTAAAAAGCATAGCCTGATCTATTCACAAAATTGCATTTAAATCACCGAAGCCGTTTCTGAGTTACTACTAGACACTAATTATATTAGATAGACAACAATTATCCATTTAAAGTAATAGGAAAGCATGTGCAAAAAGAGATAGTAGGTAAGTGGTAGTATACTGTCAGTGGGCTTCAAACTGGGAGCCTTTGTGACTGTTTAAGAGAGACCGTACATACCGTGGGATCTAATGCGTAATAATCACAATGTAGAACATGATTCTAGAACACGATGAACTTTATTATGCATTTGTCTTTTTATTTGTAGATTCGTGTAATTTCTTAATCTTATTTAGTTTTTTTTTGTCATGTTACTTAATACGAAAGGGTCTATTAAAAAGAGAATAACAAATTTATTAAAAACTAATATTTGCAATATAAGATACTAGCTTCTACTCGCGGCTTCGCTCGCATTGATAAAAAATATTCTTTTTTTTTGATAAAAAGTATCCTATTTTACTTCTGATATCTCCAAGAATATGTGTACAAAGTTTCATGATGATCGGTTCAGAAGTTTTCACGTGAGCTTTTACGTAACAAACTAACGGACATTCACATTTATAATATTAGTTGGATAAAAGAAAACGCATTCTAGAGTTTGGCTAGTTTAGTCTTTGAGACCTCGCGTTGGATTGATTTAACCAAAGTTCACTGTTCATTGTCGGCAGCACCCGGCCACGATCCGGATGCAAATATAGGCCGGCCGCCGGCTGTACAGGCCGCCGACTGTAGAGGAGCTGGCCAGCGAACCTCAGCCAGCGCGCAGATCCGTGAGGGACTCACGACTTCGAAGATCACTAGGCGCAGTAGAAAGTAGGAATCGGTGGGGACCGCCTTGCGGTCCAACACCGCAGCGGTCAATAGGTGCCGCCGCGGAAGTCCACCGCGTAGCCAACACAGAAGGGGCTGGAGGTCACAGGCGCGGTGGTCGGCACACAGTACGTTGCTGTTCAGATCTCAGCGTAGACTGCCTCTTGTTTCTTGGTCGGTCGTTTACAGAACATTTGTATTTTAAATATTAAAAATTTCCGAATTAATTTTTATTACAAATTTTAACAAATACATTTTATCGACATGTACAAAGACAAAAAAAAGATTGTATATATATTAATATTATAAACGTGGGGAAGCATACGAGCATACGGGTCACCTAATGTAAAGCGGTTACCATAGCCGATAAACGCTTGCAATACGTTAAGTATCACTCGCGCAATGCTACCTCTGCTGCTGATACAGCAACTCCTTAGCAGCTTACTGGTGACTTCACTCACACGCAGGAATACAACAAGCCTATGGTTTTCTGTGAGGTGGCGGTATTTCCCCAGACTGGTTGCTTTGACGCCGCCTACCTCTCTTAATAAGCTAAACTCTTAGATAAACTTAAAAATAAAACTTCATCTATACAAAATTACAAAATTTTAATTCCGAGATACCCGGAATATATGCACTCACACACACACACACATATATATATATATATATATATATGAGATTTGCTCGTTTAATATAGCAAGATATAGTACCAATGAATTTAAAAGTTTTCACCTTATCTTGAGATATGGCCGTGCGAATTATTTAACAAAGTTTTTTACGAGTAACGCATATTTCTACGAATGCATCGCTATGATGTTACTATAAGAAAAACTTACGTATGCATATAATACACTTTTAACATATATCTACTATCTTTTGATTTTCGAAAGGGGAAGGAAGGTGTGGAGAGGTTTTTACAGTCGGCAACACAAGAGTGACCCCCTGGTGTTGCAAATGTCCATAGCCTACGGTAACTGGTTATTATTAGGCTGGCCGTATGCCTGTTTGCCACCTTAGGGTTATAAAAAAAATCTTAAGAGTACGGAAGCTAAATAACTTAACGCGCTCACGCAAAAGCATGTTTAATGGCTATAATTATAAGTCCAATTTGCCGCATCACAAAATGACAAAGCCTCAAGCCAATTTCAGACGATGTCAGAAGAGTATGTAGATGGATCGCGGTAAACGATTTTCGATTATATCATGCGGGGCCCGTATCTCGCACGTCGCGTGAGGAAGATAAATGGTGGAGAATGCGCTTATCTGACATTACAAATTCACGTTATATCTGGTTCTTTTAAAAACCTACGCTTCAAAAGTTCTTAAGGATATCCATTAATATCGACGGGTATAAAGTCTATATGGCTTGGTACACATTGGGTACTAATATAAGTTTACATGCAAGTTGATCCTACTTCTTTATTTGCTTCTAAATGTCACTTGTAGCATGTTATTCTAACTAACGTCTACAGCACCTGAGGATGCCTCGTGGTGGGGGAAAACATGTGTTGCAGAAACGACCAGGGCAGTCGTGGCAGCAACGGTGGCGGATGGATTCAGTTCCTGTTCTAGATGCCAGATGGCGGGCAATTGCGAGACAACCGCAGCAGACGAGGTAAGGACCGGAGCAGCCATGGCAGCGGTGGTATGATGCACCTACTAACTATAATGATAGTGGGTGGGTGCCGCCCGGCGCTAGTTTTCATATACTAATTGGCAACGCAAGCATACAAAGCAGATTAAAACAAATTGCATGTAAATTTGACTCTCGCAAAATATCACTTGAATGTACTAAATTTAAGGAGACACTTTACCTCCCTTTGTGTTTTGTTCGATACTATGCAGAACTCTACCGATAAGACACAGAACTCTTCAGAAATCTGTTAGGTTTTTTTTGTATACAATGTTGAGAGGCAACCAAGCATATAAGCACTACGCATCTATACAATGGAAGGTTACCGAAAAAGAAAAATAGAATGGTAAATGAATATCTGCCCGATAATTAACGTTTTCTACGGAACACACAGTTTCGGATATTTTAATTGAAGGCTCGATTGGCAACCCGCGAATATCTTGTACTGATTAACAGGCTAACTGACAACCCTTAAAAGGAAAAGAAGCTATAATTTTACCCTCGCGTCGAAAAAGATTTGTGTCGATACACGGCCGTTTATAATTTATCGGCGCCTTTGACACGGGATGTGCTGGGTTTTTATTACACTAGCTAGTGCACGCGGCACCACTCATGTGGAGTGATTTCTAAAGTTTTTTTAAGAAACCCAACATAAATGCGGGTCAAGTAGCCAAATATTGGCCTGGAGGTAAACTATCAGGGTGTAAAACGTCAAGTAATATTTAAACTACTTCAATTAAAGAAGCCATGTGCAGTCTCGATATCGATCGCTCGGTTCTCTGTGCCTACCCCGCAAGGAATTTGGCGTGAAGTTATAGATGAATGTTCGGTCTCGACTTTATTAACATATATGTATATATTATAGTATTGTACAGTATTAGATGCTTATATAAAATTGCCTTTTTCCCTAGTAAAAACCACGTATTTTTAAAGTAAGCATAAAAATATAAAGTATATTTAATTGATTGAAATATTCGTTATTATTGTTGATGAGCTTCTGACATAATTTTCTGATAGAACAGGACTAACTTGGTCGTTGTAGGGTAGTGTCGGCTTTTCTCGGCTGCCTAGCGTTATAGCGTTATCTCGTTTCACAATTAATTAAGTTGGCGGGATCCGCTACCTACACCTAAGAACTAGTCGAAAATACTGAATTTGACATACAACAGTCGTCAACCCTCCACAACATAAAGGGAAATTCAGACCTTTATTAGGTTAGTAAACACGTCTTTCGAAATATAATAATGGACGTGCGGGTTTCCTTACGATGTTTTTACCTCTACTACCCAGCATGTAACAATTATAAATATGTACATAAATCCGAAAATATGTATTAACACACTAGAATTCGAACGGGGAACCAGTCGGTTAATAGGCCGACTCTTTATGCTCTAGGCTTATGTATTAAAAGTACGAGTTACAAAAAAATAATGTTTTTGCATTATTTGTCTGTTTCGTCCTAAGATGTTTTTATATTTATAGATACGTCGTATACGCTCTAGAATAGCAATATGAAAGTAAGGTAATTGCCCAACTCGCATTCAGTTGGGCACGCTCTCGCGTCGCGGCTATACGTACTTCGCCACAAAGCATAAATCTCTTAAGATATATATTCATCTCTTACTAATGACAGACATGTACTATCATTTGTCTCTTTGTTAGAGCAAAGTGTCATAATAAATAATGGCTCAAGTAGTATATCTACGTACAGTACGTAGAAATAGTACTAGTTGCGCCATTTTAAAATACAATAATATTGGTGTATAACGTGACTACCTTTTGATATGTCGCTGGTTTCGTTATTTTTTCATGCCGCATTCTTTCTAAATGCCAAATTTCTTGTTCCGACGCTCGTGTTTAGATTAAATCTCTTTCTTACATCATCGTTAAAAAAACATTAAGAAAGTTTGAAAATGGGAATATAGTTTTTGTTCAACGTAGGGAGGCATACAATCATACCGCCTATCTGATTTAAAACGGTTACCATAGCCTGTGAACGCTTGCAACATAATAAATATCTCTCACGCGATGCCACTTCTGCTACTGTCAAAGCTGCTTTTTAGGAGCTTACTGGTGATTTCACTCACTCGCAGGAACACGGTAAGCCTCCAGGGAATTGCTATTTGGCTGCGATTTTCTTTGTGGTGGAGGTACTTTCTCAGTCGGGCTGCTTTGTTATCTCCCATCTCTCTAAGAAATATGGTAATAGAGATAAGATGAAATAAATTGAAAGATAATGAGATATCTGCATCAAATTAAACTGAGGCACGCAACGGGTTTTCTTCCACTGATGATATGCATAAAATATTGTTATGCGTGATTAGACTTCAATTTAATTTAGAGAATAAATCGAAAATTGAATTTGCGCGATAAAGCTCAATAGCCATCACACCATTTGATGTATAGCGTGGTTTGGACGCCAAACTAATTGGATTTTTCAATGGAAAACATAGGTGAGGCAATTTATGTTTTCCGGGCGTGCTCGAAATGTTGATTTCTATAAAATATAACTTAACTTTCACGTGTTACGCTTACAGACTGCTAGAAATCTTGGATCGCTTCAACGTATAGCCATACTACTGATCACCGATAGATAATTACAGTAATTCTATTTTACAAATATGCTATTGATTGGAGTGCAGAGCAGTAATAGTCCAGTGAATAAAGAATCGGCCTATTGAGCAACAGGTCGCCGGTTCGAATCCTGGCACGTACCACTGAATTCTGGCACGTACCAACTGAATTCTGGCACGTACCACTGAATTCTAGCACGTACCAACTGAATTCTGGCACGTACCACTGAATTCTAGCACGTACCAACTGAATTCTGGCACGTACCACTGAATTCTAGCACGTACCAACTGATTTCTGGCACGTACCACTGAATTCTAGCACGTACCAACTGAATCCTGGCACGTATCACTGAATTCGTCCTTTCGGATTTCTGTAAATACATATTTGTAATTATCACTTGCTCGACGGTCATCGTGGGGAAACCCGCATATCCAAGAAATTATATTTCGATAGACGTGTGACCTAGCCTATGAAAGGTCTGGTTTTCCTTGTGGGTTGTGGAGGTCAGACGGCAGTCGCTCCATGTCTAAATTAGTATTTTCGCCAAATCTTTAGGCTTAGGTAACGGACCCCGCCGATCCTAATGGATTAGGAAACTGTATAACGCTAGGAAGAAGGAGCTATTGATTGAAGCACAAAAGGCTCGCAGTCACGTTTAGAAGCAAGGACAACCTTACATGCACGTGGTGCACCTCGCTATTTAACAAATGAAGCTCTGGGGGAATAAAAGGTAGGGCTCATCAGTACGTGCAACTCACAGAAGACTGCTGCCAATATAAATAGCACCACCCTGGAGTTTGTTGTAGTCCTACGTATGAGTGAGGTAACCAGGAAGGTCTTCAGGAGTTGCTGTATTAGAAGCGCGGGTGGCAACGTGTTATCGATACTTCCTGTGTTGCAAGCGTTCATATCAGTGATTGTTTTTTTAATCAACCGATTTTGTAAATGATTTCCTATGGAAAAAAACATTCAGATGTCTGTTTATGAATAATGGAAAATATTTTTATATCTATTTAACGAGACCATACGAAGTAGCGTAGAAAAGTAAAAGATATTCCCCTACTTAGTTGAAGGGGTGTTGAGGATAGCTTTAATATAACCTTTTTGTACTTTTGTAAACTCTATGTTTTTACACTCTGGTATTATTCTTTCTTTTTGTTTTCTGCTGTCATATTTCTGGTTTCATCGTGCGTCTTTGGTAAGCATTATTTTATTGTAACTCTTATATCCTAAATAAATAGAAAATACTGTGATATCTGGTCTTTTACCTATTTATTACAGACAGTCCACCTTTCTTTAAAACCCATTCTTTACAAGGGGGTATACCCAAAAAGCAGTATTTTATTATGACTTCATTATAACTTTGTCTTCTTTGTAAGTAAGATTATGAAATAATATACCAAGTTTCAGTATTTCAATAGGTAAAACCGCGAACGGACCGACAGATGTTTGTCTGTCTATCGGTCCGTTCGCGTTTGACCTGTATATGTTTTTAGTTTTACTACGGAAAATACTATATAAACCGATTTGTATATTTTTTTAAATTAAAGGGGCCAAACGAGCATGTTGGTCACCTGATGGTAAGTGGACGCCACCAAAGACATCAGCAACACCAAAGGGTCTCTGATCCGATGCCAGCCTTTTAGGGAAACATAGGCTCTTTTCTTGAAAGCTATCTATCTATCTATAACTTCACGCCAAATCCCTTGCGGGGTAGGCAGAGAGAACCGAGCGCCACGTGACTCGATCCTTACATATCTCACTCGCTTCTTTAACATTCATTGCTCTTCTCATGCACGCACGCCGGTTTCTAGGGCTCCTGACATCACCTTCTGATAGAACATGACCAATTTGGTCATGGTAGGTAAGTCTTGGCCTTCCCCGGCTCCTACATCCTTCCACTTTTGCATTGTATATCTGCTTCGTCATTCTTTCATCTTGCATTCTTTCTACATGCCCGAACCATCGGAGCATGCCTCTTCTTATTTTAACACCGACGCTCTCTTTCAGACCAACTCTATTTCTAACATCATCATTGCGAATACGGTCTACGAGCCTTACGCCACAAATTTTGCGCAGCGCTCGCATTTCAACCGCGTTTATTCTACTTTCATGCTCTTTCTGCCATACCCAACTCTCGCTTCCATAAGTTAGCGTTGGGACCAACACTGCATTGTGTATAGCGAGTTGTGCCTTCTGGCTCAGGATTTTACTGCCAAGAAGTTTTCCCAACGCTCCATTCACACTGTTCCCAGCACTCACTCGTCTTTCCACATCTGCGGTGTACCTTCCATCCCTGCTGAAAGCGCATCCAAGATATACAAACTCATCCACTTGTTCCAACACTTCATCATCAATCGTAATCCTTACATTAGTTCTGGATTCTTCTCTTTCAAATACCATTATCTTTGTTTTCTTCGCATTCAGTAGTAAGCCTTTCTCCATACAGTCGTCTTTCATCGCTGTGACCAGTGTTTGCAGTTTAGATGGTGTATCTGCTAATAGCACGGCATCGTCTGCATACAGCAGACAGTTCACCACTTGGTCACCCATGCGCAATCCCACATTCGTTGACCTTATTCTCTGCAGACAACTATCGAGATACAGGATAAACAGCCTAGCAGATAGCATGCAACCCTGTTTGACACCAATTTTGACATCAAACCAGGGTGACATGCCACCGTCTATCCGCACACATGCTGAGCAATCCTTGTAAGTGGACTGCACAGCACGGAGCAGTGAACCGTCAATCCCATATCTCGGCAATATGTCCCACAGTTCCTTTCGCACAACCCTATCAAAGGCTTTCTCAAGATCCACAAAACCGCAGAAAACCTTCCGGTCTATGGCCAGATGCTTCTCTACGATATTGCGGAGCGAGAAAACTTGATCCGTACATCCCCTTCCATTTCGGAAACCTCCTTGTGCGTCCCACAGCATTTCATCGGATTTCACCCTCATTCTCCGTTCAATCACCTTTCCATATACTTTTGCTGCTAAGCTGATCAAACTGATGGCCCTATAGTTGGCGCAGTCCATGCGTTCTTGAAAGCACCCCAGTATTTTTACCAGTATTTGTTCAGGCACACCGTTGAGGGTAATTTATTCCACAATTTAACCGTACCGTGTAAAAATGCCTCTAAGAGCGTACTGTAGTGGATTGCTTCTCATCAAGATGGTGAGGTTGAAATTGAAGTTTGTGGCGAGTGGTACGATTGTGGAACTCAGCGGCTGGTATTAAGTAGAAGCTCCTCGGAGCACTCCCCATGATTCTTGTACAGTACACAAAGAGAAGTAACGTGGCTCGATATGATGATGCCCAGCATACCGATAACCCTGAGGAGTATACTAATCGAGGAGCTACAATAAATGGGGACTTTTTTGCAGTAAATGTGCACACTTACATATTAATTTACTTACGTTTACGAGTGTACCTAAATTAATTGAATGAGAACATCGGTATTATTACAAGAAGAAGCATGCTCCGTTGGTTCGTACAAGTAGAAAGAATGCCGGAAGAAATAATAACAAAACAGATATGAAACGTGGAATTTGATCTAACCTGCTTTGTGTGCTTCCGCCACCAATTAGTTCATGCGGCCTAGCGCCGGCCGGCACCCACCCACTACTGTTAGTAAGTGTTAGTAAGCGCGGCCGGCGCTAGGTCGCATGAACTAATTGGTGGCGGAAGCACACAAAGCAGGTTAGATCAAATTGCATGTAAATTTGACTTTCGCAAAATAACGCCTGAATCTATTAATTAGATATGAAACGCGAAGGTAGACATGATAGCCAACATTTATCTACCGTAACTAAATTGATCTTGTTTTATCAGAACGTAATGTCAGGAGCCCTAGAAACCGGCGAGCATGCATGAGATGAGTGCAATGCATAGAAAAGAAACGACTGTTAAAGAAGCCACCCTGTCTACCCCGCAAGGGACTTTAATGTAAAGTAGCTACCGTAGCCTACGAACGCTTGCAATACTTATTGTAATTGAAGGGAGCTGTTATTTCACTACGATTTTCTGTGAGGTAAAGGTATGTCTATGTATGTATGTTTTTACGGGTATTCCATCGTAGCATCTAAACTTCCCATCCGATTTTAATGATTGAAATGTACATCGATTCGTTACTACGATCCATTAGTGAAATAGGCTACGTTACTAAAATATATTTAACATGTTAAAATGCAATTTTTGTAGCAACATTATATGACGACTTTGCTATCATTTTAAAGAGATTTTAAAATCAATAGTTTCATTTGAACATTATTAAGAGGGAGTGAGTCAAAAATCTTTTCCAGAATATCAGATATCAAATTCTTCAATGTCAGTTTTTTTTCACTCCAATTTAACATTACCTTCATTAATTGCACGCTCGTTATCTTGTGAAATTTAGTGAAGGAATTGTTTTATTTTGTGAGCAATTAGTTTGAAAATGAAATTTGGTACATTACGCAGAAACAAAAATATACAATTTTTGTTGGTAAATAACATAAATAATATTTTATCATCATATATAAAGTATGTTTTTTTTATCATCATATATAAATTATGTTTTGGTTTCAAAATAATGTCATGAGTATATTTAGATGCCATCGGTATTTAATTTTTTCAGTAAACATTTATTTTCTGCTTTTCTCTTTTTCAACAAAAAATAAAGCAATTTTTTTTCCATATTATACCTAATAAAGGACGTTGCATATTTAAGAAGAAGCAATCCGAGAATTAAAACGATCAAATAGCTATGGTTTAGTTCTCATACAACGTCAGGTGTCATACAAGCATACGGCCTACCTGACGTAAAGCGTTTACCGTAGCCATAAACGCTTGTAATACTTTATCAAGTCAACTATCACTCGCGCGATGCTACCTCTGTAGCTGACACATCATTATTTGACTACGGTTTTCTGTGAGGTGGAGGCATTTCCCTAGATTGACTGCTTTATTGCGCCCTACCTATCTAAAAATCGGCCAAGTGCGAGTCGGACTCGCGCACGAAGGGTTCCGCACCATTATCTATAAAAACGGCAAAAAAAAACACGTTTGTTGTATGGGAGCCCCCCTTAAATATTTGTTTTATTTTAATTATTTATTCTTAAAGTGAATATATAACTAAATATTCTGTGAATATTTCAAGCGTCTACCTGTTACCGTTATCAATATCGAGCAAAAATGAGCAAAAAAATCACGTTTATTGTATGGGAGCCCCCTTAAATATTTATTATATTCCATTTTTTAGTATTTGTTATTATAGCGGCAACAGATGTACATCATGTGTGAAAATTTCAACTATCTAACTATCACGGTTCATGAGATACAGCCTGGTGACAGACCAAGACAAACAGACATGTGCACACACACACACACACAATTGTGTGCATGAAACACAATTTTTTGTATTTTTGTATGGGAATCGAGTCCACAAGCTTTTCTGCTAAAGCGGTGTTACTAACCACTGCGTCACTGATCTCGTCAATGCGCCATCGAGCGCAGTTGGAAGATCAATCGAATAGCAACCGAGAGGACGTACGGTCGAAGCCCACTTAAGGTCAAGGTAAGGTAAAGGAGGTCAATTTTTCCCATGTACAATTTCACAGATTACTATGGCCATTCTATAATGCTGTACATATCATCAACTATCCTCACACTATTTGATATTCAGCTCCCACTGTGCCCAACACTGACGGTGTCTATTCTGCAAGCCAACCGAGGTGTACCTGCTTCCTACTCGACTGTAAACCATGGCCATGTGTGATTATTAATCACTAGTTTCCATAGCGGTGATAATTTGCGCCCATCCGGATTGAAAATGTGGTGTTTAGGTTCAATCTCTTCACGCTCAACTCATGAATAGAAGTGGCGATCTATGGAGAAAACCTGCATGCGATGTATTTCAATCGATTGATTCATTCACGATTCTCGTATATATCCTGCACAACCTGATAAACAGGCAGTTCACTATTGATATGATCTCTGCTATAAAATCTTCGCTTCCCTTACTTACTTGATTAAAGGTACGTAAATACCTTACTTTTTTAGTTTTTTTTTTTGTCGGACAAATTACACAGCGCCATCTAGCCCCAAAGTAAGCGAAACTTGTGTTATGGGTACTAGACAACTGATAAACATACGTAAATACATTTTTTTTTTGTAAATACATACTTATTATACATAGAAAATACCCAGACCAAGACAAACAGACATGTTCATGCACACAAATGTTGTACTGTGTGGGAACCGAACCCACGAGCATTGTCAAAGTAGCGTAACAACGTGTTCCACCACTGCGCCACCGAGCTCGTCAAAACTTTATTTGATTAATTTCCTTTTGTGTTGATGACGAGCAGTGATAGCCCAGTGGATACAGAACCGGTCTAAATTCAAACCGGGGCCCAACAGGTACCCGCTTCGAATCTTGGTACTACTAAATTCGTTTTCGGATGTATATATTTGTAATTATCACTTGCTCGGCGATGAAGGAAAACATCGTGAGGAAATACGTATGTCCAAGAAATTATATTTCGAATGATGTGTGACCTTACCTGCGAATCCTATACCTAATCTGATTTTCAGACGGCAGTCGCTGCATGTAAAATCAGCGGCTTCGCCAAATCCTTAGACTTAGGTAGCGGACTTTGCCAATCCTAATGGATTAGGAAAACGGAATAACGCTAAAAAGAGGAGAAGAAGATTTGATGACATTCTGAACCTAAATACCCTAACAACTCGCTTCGATCAGAGAGGAATCCAATTAGTCTTGTTTATGAACACTTGTAATACATTGTCACTAGCGCGATGCCACCTCCGCTGATAACACAGCAACTCCTTAGGATTTCGTGACCCTACTCACACGCAAGAACACAACAAGCCTTCAGGGAGTTGTAATTTCGCTGTGATTTTCTGTGAGGTGAAGGTACTTCCCCAGTCGGGTTGGTTTCATGCGCCCTACCTCTCTAGCCGGTTCGAACTCTATTGCTTCAAAAAAATGTAAATCTTAAATTGCATTTCAGACATCAAGGTTTCTTTCTGTTAAATTCATAGCATTATAAAGTAGGTGGTGGAACGTTGTGAAAGTTATTCCGCCAGAAAGGTTTGTCGATAACTTTGCATCATTTACACGATTGTACCATATTTTAAAGTTTACCATTGGTCTTTTACCAAAAAATGTCCCTTGACGTGTTTCCTTAGTCAGCTAGTACATCCCTTTTTACATTTTTACCCAATAAGGTAATACTGTTTTGTAAGACTCATTTAGCTCTATATCTTCGCATACATCACATCTAAAAAAAATCAACAAACTATTTTAATTAAACAGTTTAAAGTAGATATCTTTGTTTTATTTCGGTGTTTATGTTTATCTCTACTTACCCCACAAGAAACCTGGCGTTAAGATATATAAACATACAAATCCATTATGACATTTTTATAGGCGTGAATACCAGATTTTACTCAAAACACAATAATGGAATTCGATTCTCATTGGAATTAGCGCCAAGAGTAACTCTACAGATATATTTGACCTTACAGTTATACAACGAAGTTTTTTTTATACAACTAAATTGGCAAACAAACATGCGGCCCGCATTATACGCATAGATGGTAAGCAGTCACCTCAGCTTATATAGCTGCTTAGCGGTAGAAATAAGTGAGACAGAGGTACCCACGCAGACGACTTTCGTACAAAGTCTCCCCTTGGTATAGTTAGAGCATACTTACCTAGCTACATTTTTAACTTTAACAATAAAATGTAGCGCCCAGGAATTAAGTTATAAATCTCTAACAATTCAAAATGTGCCATACGTCTTATGTTACCAATTCCATTGTAGTGCTATTGTGCTGTCTTCTCCATTGTCCCTCCTCCGGTCGGAAGTCATTGCGGGTGCCATTTAAACGGAAACCAACTTTATTTTATCGTCGGAACCCTATGGAGTAATCCTTAAAACTGTAACAATAAAGTGGAAAAACGGTTTAGTGGATGCATAAAGAAAACGTGGTTATACGTCATCTCGGTCGTTAGGTAGCTGTAAAGATAACAGAAAGTTGAAATAAGGAATACGTTTCTGACTTTCTATTTTAGTAAGATATACATATATAATTAAAATAAATAAATAAGATGAATATAAATAAATTTAAAACAATTAAATAAATACAACACAATATTTCTCTATATTGTATTAAATTAGCCTATTAACGCTTGCGATATATTAAGTATCACTTGCGCGATGCCTTCTCTGCTGCTTACACAGCAACTCCTTGGGAGCTTACTGGTGACCTCACTCACACACAGGAACACAACAACTACTGGAGGATTCCAGGGAGTCGTTATTTGGCTGCGGTTTTCTGTGAGGTGGAGGTACTTTCCCAGACGGGCTGCTTTGATGCGCCCTACCTCTCTTAAAACATCCAGACCAAAACAAACAGACATTTTCATGCACACAAATGTTTGCCTTATGTGGGAATCGAACCCCCGAGCGTTGGTGTCAAAGCCGTGTCATTCACTACTGAGCCACTGAGGCACTCGTCGAAATTAGGATCGATTCGATTCCTACACAGACCAAACATTTGTGTGCATGAACATGTCTTTTTTTGGGTGTTTTTAAGAGAAAATGGACGCATCAATGCAGCCTATCTGGCGAAGTACTTCACATTAACTTGGAATAACCGTTTGACTAAATCTACCATCGATAAATTATTGCGTAAAAAGACGAGTAGTATCGTTAACAGACTATTGTACGTGGTTCCATATATTTCGACAAATAAATACACTGCGAGTTTGTCATACCTGGGAAAAATCACTGACAAAATAGTTCACATATTTAGAAAAAATAACATACATGTTGCTCTCAAATCCCATAGTTCACTCAAATCACTTTGTAACACTAAAGATAAAATCCCGCCCAATAAAAATTCCGGTGTCTATAAGCTGTTCTGCGATGAATGTGAACACGTTTATATCGGTCAAACTAGTCGTAATTTTATAACACGATTTCACGAACACGTATCGGAGTATAAAAACAATCGCCCAGAAAAGTTACACTTCGCCGAGCATCTCATAGACAAAGGACATAACTTATCCCCCACTAATACATATCAAATTTTACACACCATAGACAAAGGTTTAAAACTAAATATTAGGGAACAATTAGAAATTAATAAACATAAAAATTCTAAAATTACTCTCATGAACAAACAGACTGACGTAAACCATTCCCCACTATTAAACATCTTTTCGCTCACACCATCCACCCCCACCCTCAATTCAATATAAGGGACGGCACTGCGATCGATTTGTCACTTGTAGCATGTTATTCTTACGATTAACGTCTACAACGCCTGACGATGCCTCGTGGAAAGGCGAAACACGTGTCGCAGCGACGACCAGGCCAGTCGTGGCAGCGGCGGTGGTGGTGGGGGCATGCGGATTCTGTTCCAGATAGCGCACGACCACAGCAGCCGAGGCAGAGACTACCGGAGCAGCCATGGCAGCGTCGGCATGTTGCACTTACTAACAGTAGTGGGTGGGTGCCGGCCGGCGCTAGGCCGCATGAACTAATTGATGGCGGAAGCACACAAAGCAGGTTAGATCTAGTTGCATGTAAATTTGACTTTATACAAAAACGATTCTTATTTGACCGCTTTTATTTTTCTCAAAAACTTAGTTTAAAAATCGACCTGTAGTAAATAGCAAACTGTAAAAAAATGCTAAAATTATGGACAAGTTGAAGCTGGCTTCATAAACAAAGATGCAAAAAAGAAAGTTACAGAAAATAAGGAAGGAAAAATATTTTTCAAGCGAGGCGTAAACTTAAAAAGTTCTGTCTATTGAAACCCCGCATCTAAAGAAGCTTCATTTATACTACTAGCATTTTCCTGAGACTTTCCTCGTAAACATAATTCATGTTTTACAATAAATATTCTGTAGTCTTAGGAAGGTGTATACTGCTCCTACTTTCAAACCATGGACTTCTTAATATATAGATAAATACGATCAGTCCTATATTTAAATATATTATATTTTTAAATGCAAATAAGAGACTGTACTATCGATAGGGAGACAGAACAGTGTTTATTTTTCCAATCTATCTATGAATCTGTCTGCTTGTCCGTTATTTAAACTAGATAGACAGATGTCGTTTACTTGTATTACAATGACACGCATTCAATATCCTTATAGTCAACTTTCGGGATTATTAGCACCCGAGCTACGTTTGTTAAGAATTTACTGTCTTCTTCTTCCTAGGTTTATCCCGTTTCTTAATACATTAGGAGTCCGCTACCTAAGCTTAAGGATTTGGCAAAGATATTGATTTTGACATGAAGCGACTGCTCTCACCCATCCTTAATACAAAGGGAAAATCAGACCATCCTTAGGTTAGGTTTCACATCTTTTTGAAATATAATTTCTTGGATGTCCGGGACGATGCTTTTCTTCACCACCAAACAACTGATAATGACAAATATGTACATAAATGCGAAGATACGTATTTAGTGGTACATGCCCACACCATAATTGGAATCAGCGACCATCGGTTAACTGGCTGGTTATTTATCCACTAGTCTATAACTCCTTTTATAACTCTATTACATATTTATATTAGATATCTGACATATTTAGTGATAACGTGTCACTATGGCTGTACAAAACCAGCATTTATTTTAACCGTTGACTATACTGATATATAAAGAGAAAGAGTTTGTTCGTTTGTTTGGCCACGCTAATCTCTGGAACTGCCAATCATCTTTGAAAAAATATTTTCGTGTTTCATAGTCCAATTCTTGAGAAAGGTTATATATAGACTATTCAATATCCGCGATACGATCCTTAGAAGCTAGGGAAGAAAGAAAGTAGAAAAACGGACCATTTTTTGTATATACCACTAAGGTGGCAATCTGATTCTGAAATTTGAAATGCAAACTGCAATATATGAACTTTTCAAATCTGATGTCAGTCAAATTTGAAAAGAGATTAGCGCATTTAAACAAAGTCTTCATTTGTCGTGCGCTGCGCAATTACCATAAACAGTACATAATTTTAATACGTAAATTCATGTACTACCGTTTAACTATTCTAGTCAAGTCACAATGACCGTTTGTTGCTTAAGCTCGGTGGCGCAGTGGTCAGTAGCGCTACTTTGAACACTCGTGGGTTCGATTCCGACACAGCATAAACATTTGTGTGCACGATAATATAATGTCTGTTTATCTTGGTCTGGATGTTTTTAAGAGAGATGTAAACTTATGCATCAACTGCAGCCAAATACCAACTCCCTGGCGGGTTGATGTACTCGAGTGAGTGAGGTCACTACTAAGCTCTACTAAGTAGCTGTATTAATTAGCAGCAGAAGTGGCATCTCGCGAGTGAATATTAATGCATTACAATCGTTCATAAGCTACAGTAAGCGCTTGATATCTTGTATGCGTCTCGACGTCGTAAAAAAAACATATATAATTATTAGACTATACTATTAGTATACAGAATTTATACAATAAAGTAAAAAAATGTAAGTAAATCTTCATTTTCAATATACACCTAAATAAAATGAAAGAGGAAATAATACACATGCAGTAGTATTTTTCTACAAACTATTTCTTTTAAAAATATGAAACAACTAGGCACTGGTACCTGTATGCAGAATAAGCCCTAAGTGCCCCTTCGCGGTGGCTTGCACGTGAGAATGAATACCAATATTCTGTAAAATTTGAAAGTTGTTATTAATTACAATTTACATTGTATGTACATTATATCTTTACCAGTATACTTCTTAAATGACTTCAAAAAAAGGACGATGTTATCAATTCGTCGACAGCATACCGAAGACAGCCGGTACATCAGTTTATATGAGATTAGTATAGCTCTCAAACAGCATAAAAATGGGAAAAGACCGGACGAGACGGAATTAAGGCGGAGCTTCTGAAAGCGGACAGAAAGCCGATACTTGTAGTCCTTCAGAAACTATTCAATTCCGTTATACTTTCCCCCGAAATACCGGAAGCGCGGAGCACAAGCTAGGTCATGATGTTCTTCAAAAAGGGTGATAATACCCCATTGAACAACTATAGGCCAATATCGCTTCTGAGTTGCGTTTATGTACTGTTTTCAAGAGTCATCACAAATTTCCTCGCACGCAGACTTGATGAATTCCAGCCTCCCGAACAAGACAAAGGGCAGTAGCACCGTCGACTGCTGCGAGTATAATCTGTCCTTATGACAGACGTACGTGGACTATATGGAGATATGGGCGGTGCTAGAATCTCTCCAGCGATTCCGAATTGAATATCGGTACATCGAAGATCTCAAGTGTATGTACAGTATAGCAAAGATGAGTATCCCAAACAGGATCAGAGTACGAAACCGATCCAAGTACAAAAATGTGTAAGAGAGACAATGTTATATCCCTCACTCGCCTCACCATTTTAAGCTCTATTGACGTTGCATATCAAGCACTTGAACTGAAAAGGATATGGTATAAACATCAATGGCGTTATAGTTCTCATTGCGATATAGCTGGAGGAACTTAGCAATATGCGCAATGAACTCAATGGTGCTTCCAACCTGATAGGTAACCAAGATGAACATACACAATACCAAGCTAATTGAAAAAATAGTAGGTTTCAATGAATCGTTTCGACTAGCTATCGCTTCCTTATTCGAACAGCGTTTTTAGTAGATCTACCCAATATTAAAAGATTTAAAACGATTCGTTTTGAGAACAAAGAAAAATCGACTTCAAGAAACACAAAACTAACAAAGTTAACAACAAAGCAAATTTTTTTTTACAACAATTTAATACTTATGTTTTGTTCCGTTTAATGTAATTAATAAATTATTATTTATTATTTAATTGTTAATTATTTTATAATATTGAAGTCGAAGATTTTGCGAGAAACTTTCTACCACTGAGTTTCTTCTCTTCCGTGCGTTTCTCTTCTAAGATCCCCGTTCATTAAGGAACCTGATAATTTTATTGGCTGATGACAGTTTTGACGCCAATTTTCGTAAAACTGTAGAAACTTTTATAGTGTTTTGAACCGACTTCTGGGAGGTTACCAATTTTTTTATTACGTAGGTTATTTAGTCAACCCTTTCACTGGTGTCAAAAAGGATGCAAAATTAAATACTTGGATCCTTAATAACCTTAAACCTACAACCTTAAGTAATATGTTACACCTTATTTAATGCTCTGCATTACCGATAGGCCTTCACTTTTTATACGTACTCATGTGAAAATAGTTAGCTTTATCTTCGTTAATCCGGATATCCATAGTTCGAGTTACACCTACCGAAGTTGCTGAAGTCTAAGTTCGTTGTCTCAACAATGCTAGATCATCCACACATATCGCATCACCTTGTATCTGAGATTCACCTCCTCCACGCTTTACGCGTCCGTGTCCAACTTTATTAGAAAGTGTTTTTACTATCCTGAGAGGGTCCTTTAAGGTAGGTAGTTAATGCGCATTCACAAATAAAAATCCAAAGTCTAGTGTAAGCCAACAGGGACATGTATACTTAGTTTCACAGTACATAAGTTGCTATTCTATACTAATACGAATAGCTGGGGATCTGACGTTACGGCTCTCGGTAAGCGACTGACTTCGCCCTCGCACTAAATAAAATAAATTAATAAATATTTTGGGCTACCTACCTAACCTAGCCCCAAAGTAAGCGAAGCTTGTGTTATGGGTACAACTAATAAACATACGTAAATACATTTTTTTTTTGTAAATACATACTTATTATACATAGAAAATACCCAGACCCATACAAACAGACATGTTCATGCACACAAATGTTTGTACTGTGTGGGAATCGAACCCACGAGCGTTGGTGTCAAAGTAGCGTAACAGCGCGTTTCACCACTGCGCCACCGAGCTCGCACTGACTGTATTATTCCACGGATTCGCTTATGCTGCACTTTCGGTTGCCGGGAGCCGCTACAAGGTAATATATTTAAGGAACTAGAAGACGTCGATGCACATGTGCAGTCTAATCGAATACGCAAGTTAGCATCGACCGCAGCTCTTTCAAGGATGTGTTTAGTCGTCTCGGGTTTAGAGTTGCTGTGTTCCTGTGAGTGAGTCAGAGTGCCTGTGTTAGCAGCTTAGGAGGCCGCGCGTGAGAGATACTTTCTGAATTTTATTTAAGTCAGGTAAGCTATAGGCGTTATGCCTACCGTAATTTTATAAAAATTGCCTTATAATAAATATTTGGTAATAAGAGATCAGTTTTTTTAAACCGCATTCAGTGTTAGTTTCCTTAAATTCTCTCTACCCATAGGTAGCAGCGTAATGCCTCTGCAACTGGACCATTATTGATAGGTCTTTTTTATAAACAGTAATTGTTATCAAGTCCATCAAATATGGACATATAATCTAAATGTAGATTCGAAACACAATACTTTACATTAAAATAATAGCCAGCGGACGACGTTCTCATGCCATATCTATATTCAATCGAGCATTGGCATGATCTTGTTTGACCAAACTAACTCATACGAAATTACCCACATGGGGTTTGTAATCTCCTCAGATAGCGGTTACTATGAATTCTATGCTGTATAAAGTCAGCGTTTGACAAAGTCTTGCTTAAACTTTGAACATATTTGTTTTGGTTGTGTGCAGGGAGTTCAGCCAAAGTTTTCTCAAACGCTTTGGCTTTCAACACAGTTAATAGGGTATTGTGATGTGAGCGGGGTCTATTATCGGTTAAAGTAGAGGAATATTAGTTTAGACTGACCCTTTCCCCTTTTTTGTGTACATTGTATAATGTATCTACAATCACTTTCCATTGATTTTTTTTGTCTTGCAGCAAAATACCTAATACTTTTTGAAAATAATTACATCACGGGCTTCCGAATTATAATCTGTTCCTATATTTTAACCGTTTGCGCGCCAGATTATTTTTTGATTTTTTTCCTCAGAAGCCGTCATACATTTGTTTAACTATGAGATAATTTGTAGCTGGCATAGTTAGTAGAATAGAAGGTACATTGCTTATGTGAATGCACAAAAATGAAACTCGAAAGAAAACTAGATACTTTTGCCCATTATGACCAAAAACTTCTATGTTGTACGTAGTTAATTATTTTAAATCTTACCTCGCTCGTATAGCTCGCTATAAAGCTGAACAATTTCCCAAAGAATCAAGGGTCATAAATAGAAAAACAATCATTCATCTAGCGGATTAAATTGTCTTCTTCTTAACTTTATCTCGTTTAGGAAGCGTTATCCATTAGGATTGGGGGGTTCGCTATCTAAACCTAAGGATTTGGCGAAGATACTGATTTTAACATGAATCGACGCCGTCAGATCTCCACAATCCAGAGGGCAAGTCAGAACTTTCTTAGATAAGGTCACACGTCTTTCGAAACATAATTTCTTGAACGTGAGGGTTATAACACGATGTTTTCCTTCACCGCCGAGCAAGTACAAATATATAAATAAATCAGAAATCACTGGTACATGGCCAGGGTTCGAACAACAATTAATCAATAGATCTTTATCCACTGGACTATCAATGATCACACAGCGGATTAAATTGTACCAACCCATAACTCGTTGGTAAAAGTAAACTTGTTTAGTACCTTGGGTCCTGTGAAGTTCGCGCTTCTGAACCATAAACTTTGTATACATATTAACAACCAATACTACAGTTCGACGTGTGAGCTTGCAACTTAAATTACTAGTTACACATCAGATTCATTATGAGACGGACTTTTGTAGGGTTTACTTTTGGATTCGAGTGTGTCGACCAGGGCAGAGTACAAACATTGTAACACATTCTGTTATTTATATACGGTCGGTCATAAGAAGAAAATATAGTGACGGATTTGTATTCAGATATGGAATTTCGTTATATGTGTTAGCGACACATACTCAATATTTAATTATTCATATTTAATATTTACAAAATCTTTTCCATTTTTTGCAAGATTAAATTTTCATAATAATATGAATTTCATATGAATTATTCCACTTTCTTTTATATTTTTATGCTGTATTCTATCCAGCACAGATGTTCCGTGCTGTCTTTCAGGAAAGAAAAATAGTGGGATACTTGCTAATGTGATATGAAGAAAGCAAGATTTAATCCCCAGTTTTCGCATTTATTGGTTATATGTTTTCAATAGAATTCAAAAACAGATACACTATGCGAAAGTGGAAGGACATAGGTATTGTAAGATTTATCGTGTTTAAGAAAGAGTATCAGACTTTCATAAATAAAATATTACCAAGAGAAAAAAACAGGAGTTTCCGCTATTGTAAGTACGGGAGTTAGAGCGATTTGTTTTACTTTTTTATTCCGATATTTCGATGACTGAAAAAAATATATAAACAGAAATATTGTGAAAGCAGAAGTGTTGTTCTCGTTTTCGAATACACTCCGTAATCTAAATAACATAAAGTTGGGGTAGGCGGGAACATAGCTAATAAAGAGATTACAAGTTTTTCTCCAGCAAGGGTTATGCTTATTCAAGCACAGTTGAATATCAAAGACGTATTAATGCAGACTGGGGCCCTATTACTAAACTTGTTTCCGCAGTTAAGTATGTTTACACAGTATGAGAGAAACGATAGAGAAAGCGACGTATTTCCTGTGTTGTGATGGGAATTGAACCCGCGAGCGTTGGAGTCAAAGTAGCGTTACTAACCACAGCGACTGAGCCCTTTAAAAACAGATTGTGAACCATTCTACACAACCGCACCTGGCACCCTGTGACTATTTATTTATGCTTCCGAGAATAGATAGTTTCCTGCGACTACGGATGCTGCAAAGCATTCAAAACGTCAGGTTCAACAAAATAAATAAAACACGCGATACTTCCGTTAAAAATTGTTTAATTCAATGTGTAACAATCGCGAAAACCTAAGACAATACTAATAGATAGTTTTATAAGGGATTTGACTTTTACGAAATCATCAAACCGTAAATAGATAAACCGGCTTTAAATCTCCACGTGGAGATTTTAAAAGAAGTAGAGCGCTTGAAAGCAGCTGGTCGGGGGAAGTACCTCCACCTCACAGAAAACCGCAGTGAAATAACAAACTCCCTGGAGAGATGTTGTGTTCCTTGATGTGAATGAGGTCACCAGTAAGCTCCCAAGGAGTATCGGCAGCAAGGCTGTATCAGCAGCAGAGGTGCAATCGCGCGAGTGATACTTAACATATTACTACAGTAATACGTTATACTATACTATAGTTTAAAGGTACGATAGATTTGAGTAGAGTAGAATTGTCAGTTAAAATTTATTGTAATTCATCTATTAATAAGTTCGTTCAACTTATTAATAGATGAATTACAATAAATTTTAACTGACAATTTCAAACTTACTCTTCGTTTAATGTTTATCTAAACTAAATTATTAAATAATGTGATTTAATGCATGTATTTGTTTTGGTTATAGTGACTAGTAAAAAGATAACGTATCATTTGACCAGTTTGATATTATAGAATTTATATTATTTCGTTTTTCTATATTTTGAATGTTCCATTGAAGGCGAGATGCCCTATTCAACCTGTATCATCTACTATTTATTTATTTTATTTATCCGTCATGGCCAAATTGGTCATGTTTTATCAGACGGCGAAGTCAGGCCTTAGAACCCCGCGAACGTGCATAAGAAGAACCATGAATGTTAAAGATTAAAGAAGCGAGTAATGTGGGATTAGAGTTCCACTGAGTCATGTGGCACTCGGTTCTCTCTGTCTATCCCGCAAGGGATTTGACGTGAAATTATACATAGATATATTTGCAATTACGATTAGATTATTAGTCTCGTTCGGCATCCTTTACGTACGGAATCCTAAAAAAATAGGTACTCAAAAATATGCGACTTTTCAATGTAAATGAGATTTATGAGACTTATGAGTTTTTTTTTTTTATTTTTTTATATAATAAAATCCTTCACGTACGGAATCCTAAAAAAAATAGGTACTCAAAAATATGTGACTTTTCAATGTAAATAAACCATAGCCTAACCTTACACTATAGCTCTCGTACGTATGGAGACAACAAAGACATCACGAAAACCATTGAGTGCCATAAATCCATCAGCCACCATGAATGTGACATATCACGTCCGAACCGTCGCCCGTTGCGAACCTCGCTGCCGACTTTACGACAGACCTTGCTCCGTAAAACTTAGAGATGAGGTGCAAGTTACGAGAGAAAAGCAAGTTATTAAAGCTAGCATAGTCCTGATGTAAGAAATAATAGCGAAGAGTGCTATTGGGTACTCTTGATCACTTGAAAATTCTACTTGATGTATTACAAGCGTTCATAGGCTAGTGTAACCGCTTTACATCAGGTGGGTCATATGCTTGTTTTGGCACCCGACGTTGTATTAAATATATATATATATATTATTGACTCCATACATTTTTTTAATTGACATTAATTATGTGAAAATGTGATTAAGATTGTTTGTGCTAATTGCAGTTATCTGCAGTTTTATATTATTAATTGTTAAATATATATTCATCACTCGCATATGTTTTTGTATACTCAAGTGTCCAGTGTAGTAGCGTGTTGAATTTGAATCTCCAATATCGAATTCGGTCAAATATTATAAATTGTCTTAATTCCGTGTTTGCCGCACTTTTTATATTAAACTACCTATGTAACGATAATTCCAAATCCTATTAAAAATGTGAAAGTGAGTATATTTGTTTGTTATTCCTTCACGCCTTGACTATGCAGCCGATCATTTAGAAAATTTTTATACATATTGTCAGAGAAGGACATAGGCTACTTTTTTTTATCTCGCGAATGCATCTCATTCGAACGGGAAAGCGAAAAAGCTCATTTTTCGGCAACGCATGAGTGACCCCCCTGGTATTGCAAATGTCCATAGGCTACGGTGACTGTTACCATCAGGTAGGTCGTATGCTTGATTGGCGCCTTAGTGGTATAAAAGAATCTTCACTACTGGTGATCTCTCTGGTACAAATGGTAACCTTGCCAAATAGTGATAGAGTACCAAACGAAAATGGAATAGGGTACAGCCATAAACCGTTAAACTACTAGACTGGGCATGAAGGCACATCACGCTCACTAAACGTTGTGTTTTAGCGCCTAAATATATCAGCGATTCGAGCCTACCAACTAACCAATAGGAGCATATATTCACCAGTAAATAGCGCCACGGTGTTAATTAACGAATTAGTCAACAAGAACTACGCACTCTACTTTACCCCCCGACCCGCAGATGAATTGAGTTACTACCTAATATCGGTCAATTAGTTCTCCATAGTTTGTTCATGGATACTGCCTCATTGTTCATATAGAATAGCATAGATAGCTGCAAAGACTGCAAGGGGAAGTGTTTCAACCTTTTTAAGACGCCAGCCACGTGTATGTTAACACATGTGATATATATGTCGGGAAGTACAATTTCAGGTGGTATCCTATTACTCAAGCTAGTCGGTATCTATATAGAGAACGCAATAATTTAACACTGTTCAACTATAAACAGATTTTATTGTCATTACACCAAACACATAATATAACGATATCAAATTAATAACAATGTGATAATCTCAATCAAACAAATCGAATAATTAAATGTGAGGCAGACGATCCGTCCGAGTAATGCCCGCGCACCGAACGCAAAGCGATCTGGCGCGCCGCTAAACACTCCGACGTTCCGTGAGCGCGCGCTTGCGACGGCAGCGCCACCTCGTAGCGCGGCAAAGCACGCACTGTGCCTCGGAAGTGTCAAATCAACTCCTTTTAATTATTTCCGCCGACATATATACATATATATTTTCTACTGAAAAAATTAAGCATATATCATTTATACAACAAACCATTAGTGCTGTCATTTTGCTTATTGACAATAAAAATGCAAGGGTTGCAATCCCTGGTGGGTTCCTGTGTGTAAGTGAGGTCACCAGTAAGCTCCTAAGGAGTAGCTGTGTTAGCAGCCGAGGTGGCATCGTGCGAGTGATACTTAATGCATTTCAAGTGTTCATAGACTACGGTAATCGCTTTACAGCAGGTGAGGCATATGATTGTATGCCTCTCTACGTTGTATAAAAAAGTGTGTGTGTACTTTGTACGTCAGAAGTTATACTTGTATCGCGTAACAACTACCTTGAATATAGTCACGAACAAAACTTGAGAGCCAACCAACTTGGTGTTAATTTTTGATGTCGGTATGCGATCTTATTGTCGACTTTTAATGCCGGTGTGTGACTACGTGGTGTCGATTTTTAAAATCGGTGTCGAAAATTCACTCTCACGATTTATTCCTAACGCGTGAAAAAAGTATAACATCAGAAATGGTTATAAAAATTAAGTAGGCGGTGCTAAGAGCGGCATGGATGATAATAGAGCACAAAATTTTCTCTCATGTGCTCACAATAAGCTCACAAGCGTTTGCACGGGCGCGCACACACTCATGCAGACATGAACGCTCGCACCCTTATGTGTCCGCAACTGCACAGATAAACATACAGGCATTCACATATAAACACTGCGAATAACAACACGTAACAAACGGGCAGACATATACATAAACTTGTCATCGGGGCGTCTTCCTAATCGAGTACCATCGCCCTCAGACTAACTGAATGGTGCCATATCATTCTGTAATCATATAAATTACACTCAATTACTCAATGATATACATAATTACATAATTAGAAATGGTTTGAATTTGGTTCTTTCGATATTATGACACTGACGTAATAAAAGCAAGTCAAAACATGAATAATAAATTTGTGTATATGACCTCATAGTCTAACATATTCAAGCCGGCAAACATTGCAGGGTTTATGTATATGTTGTACCTATTGCGATTATATTATAAAAAAAACATATTACAGAGTTTTTCAAAATTCATCATAATTTATAAATTAAAATTTGCGAGTTGCACATTTATGCACATCCTTTTTATTATGAACAGACTAGTTGTTAGTTGTAGATGTCATCGCCATCGCGGGTGAAGAGTCAATCAGCTGGCGGAAACCAAAGGTCAACAAACTCTATCTTTCTGTGTCACATTAGGAAATAGATACTGTGTGAAAGAGATAGCATTATGCTATGAGTGACTAAGAATAGGGCTATCTCGTTTATTTATATTGAATGAAAGCAACGTTGTCATTTATTAGACAAAATACGAACAAGAAGAAGTAAGTAAAAAATATTTTTTAATTAGGGTTCCGTACCCAAAGGGTAAAACGGAACCCTATTACTGAGGCTCCGCTGTCCGTCCATCTGTCACCAAGCTGTATCTCTTAAACCGTGATAGTTAGACAGTTGAAATTTTCACAGATGATGTATTTCTGTTGCCGCTATAACAACAAATACTAAAAAATAGAATAAAATAAATATTTAAAGGGGCTCCCATACAACAAACGTGATTTTTTGCTCATTTTTGCTTGATATTTATAACGGCAACAGGTAGACGGTTGAAATATTCACTGAATATTTAGTTATATATTCACTTTAAGAATAAATAATTAAATTAAAATAAAACAAATATTTAAGGGGGGCTCCCATACAACAAACGTGATTTTTTTTGCTGTTTTTATAGATAATGGTACGGAACCCTTCGTGCGCGAGTCCGACTCGCACTTGGCCGATTTTTTAATTCTCGCACGTATTTTGTCGTTTTGCCAAAGGACAGCAGTGTACCTTCATTATTTACTGAAAGACTTCCAAGATGCATGACTATTGCGCCAGGTTTCTCAATCAAAGCGTATAATAGAACTTATTACAGAGTCGATCAGCAACTCCCGAGTGTTACCTCTGATGTGGCAAACGTCGTTCGCTTGTTAGCCAACTTATATATAAAAAGGCGTCATAGTAATCTGATATTAGGTAATTAAATTATATAAATCTATAGTAACATACAAAGCGGAAGAGTTTGTTTACTTGATTGCTTGTTTGAAGTACTAATCTTTGGATTGGTATGGTAGGCTAAACTACTAGTAACAACCTATATCAATATATTTAAAAAAAAAGAAAACGGCTCCTACAGGATAATGAACGCGAGATGCAGCTAGTTTAAAATAAAATACAATGTTTATTACTGCATAAATATATTATGTTGTTTCCTAGAGTAGTAAATATCTAAAAAGATGAATTAGATCCCGCATCAACCATGTTGTAGCAATAATTAATCATAAAAAATAAAATGTTAACAGTAATAGTAGTGTATAAAAAGGAAAAATATAGCTCTATAAAAGTACTGAAACAGATATTTTTGAAGGTCTTCAAGAGGTTTGCAAGACGTCGATGGATGCAGGTGGCACAAAATCGAGATGAGTGGCACTTTAGAGGGGAGGCCTATGTTCAGCAGTGGACGAATACAGGCTGATGATGATGATGAGGACAATACAATAACTAACAATTAATAACTAAAAATACTTACCAAATAAAAATAATTTTACATAGGTAAAGGTAGATTGTTGATTGCTGATAGTCAATTCAATTAAATAGTACTTATTGTATTCTTCCCAAAACCAACGTTTACCAACCACCTCCGGTATAAGTCCGAAAAATTGTTCCTCTTTTTATTAATACTTACATTTACCAACTCATATTGATAAATCTGAAGATTTACTCGTAAAACCTAAGATTTGCCGTAGTTCGGGCCTTTACAGTAACGTATACATACATACATATAGTAATGATTAACACTGTATATCCGTATAATATCCGATGAAAACTCCCAGGCGGCTTGACTTTTCAGACATTTTCAACAATAATAATAACAACACAAAGCCTTAACTAATTATACATCTAAACCTTCCTCAAGTCTATAGGTGAAAATCGCACGAAAATCCGTTCAGTAGTTTTTGGGTTTATATTAGACGCGACGTGGGACTTTGTTTTATAACAAATGTAGTGATACAAAAATATAGGGGATACATTTATTTATCTATCTATTACTTCAAGCCAAGAAGACAGACATGGGTTAGGCTGAGAGAATAGAGCAAATTTAAAATAATTGTATGTATTATTTCACTAGACTATTTTGTTATAGAAGGAGGAAGAAACTAACCAAATGTGAATGAATTTGGGAGATTTAAAATTGAATACAGAATTTGGTGAAGAAAATATCAACAATTAATTATTGGAAACAAAATAAAAATATATAGAAAACATTTAGAAAAAGTGACAAGAACCTAAATAAAATCTTAATAATATGTTTCTTCTTTACCGCCAAAACGCGACCAGTTCAGCACATTTCAAATATACACATCTGAACAAGAAGTTACCTACTCTTACTTTACCTACTCGTCTAGTAAAATTACAAACTTACAAAACAAAGACAATATGGGGTAGTTTATCCTATTCGCTCCGTTTATTGAATATGCCTTATCCAAAACCATCAAGCTTCTTATATCTACCGAGATGGAATTGCCCTCTTTACTTTTACATTTTGTGCCACAACTGTTAATGCCCCGGCGATTCGCGTCAAGGGACCTCATACCGGCTCATGTCTGACGTATGTTTGTATGGCTCTCGAAATATCTTAGTTACGACCACCTTCCAGCTTAGCTATTTTTCTAGAAAAGTAGGAAATGGAAAACTTTGTTGCATGACTCGTCTTGTCACGTTATACTGTTATAGTATTAAAAGGTTGCTTTGTTTTACACAATATCCTCTTCATTATTTCACTTATATATCTACAAAAGACTTTGGTTCATTTATTTTCATAGAACCGAAAACATTTAACAATTTGCGTTCTCCGATGTCCAACCCATTTGAAAATAAAAAAGGAGTGAAATCTAAGTATATGTTTCGTGAAGTAGAAGTACTGTGGATAAACCACCTGGAGTTTTAAAATACCTTAAAAACTTATACAGTTTATAACACTAGTTATAACTGAATTATTTCATGAAGAACGAACGAACAAATAATATTTATTTGTGTTGACTATTTCTTTTATTTAATTATTTTAACCGTTGGCCAAATTTTCGGCATAATTAAGTTTTAAGCATAGGTTACATTTTTTTTTCTGCCAACTCATAGTAAAATATTTCTCAATAGCAAATTACAAGTGGGCTGGGCGTAAAGAGCAGGTCACTGATTGGCATTGCGATGGAATTCGCGCTCCGTTAAATTCGGAAATCTGATCAGTCCCCCGTTAATTTGAAAGGAAATGTTTATACAGTCCCCCTCGATAACGTAGTTACCGTTTCGTTTTATTGGCTTTATTCTGTTTGGACAATTTTAAAAATGTTGATAGGTAAGTTTTGTACTTTATCGAATTAATGAATAATCTGAATGTAAAATACAGAAATAAAAAACGAATCGTTTCCGAATAAAAGACGGTCAATGAGCAATCCGTATGCATGACATAATGGTTTTATCGGTCTGCATTTACAGTATACGGCTTTTGATCACATTTATTTCAATATAACATTCGATTGACATGACTCAAATACTCAAGTGAAGCATTGTTGCAAGAAAGCAACCACGATTCTTCTGTACGTGTTACTGAACACCTAAACGGCTGGACCAATATTGATGACTACTTTTTGCATGCGTTTGAATGAGTACCTGGTTGATTAAAAGTTAAAAATTTTTTTAAGAAATAAAATTAATGGTTCAACAAATATTATTAAATCTGTTTGGGATATGATAAATAATGAGACGGGTAGAGCGAAAGTACGTAGTCGAGACTATCGGTTAAAGATAAATGATATAGATATCAAAAATGATTTAGAAATTGCGACTGAGTTTGAACAATATTTTTCTAACATTCCTCTTATTACTACGAGAAATCTTATGTCTTCTTCTATATCTGCTGAACTGGTTCTCAAACAGAGCGTGGTAGAATGCGACACAATATTTGAATATTCAGCTGTAAGCCCAAAAGATGTTTTGAACGCTTTTAAATCAATAAATATGAAAAACACTAAAGATCTGTGGGGTCTATCTGTCAAAACCATTTCTTCTATTATTATTTCAATCGCTCCACATTTAGCTACAATTTTTTAATTGTTGTGTGGCATCTGGTGTATTTCCTGACTTGATGAAACATAGTAAAATCATTCCATTATTTAAAATCTGGTGATAGTTCGGACCTTCGAATTTTCGACCTGTTTCCATACTACCCATTCTCAGTAAATTTTTTGAAAAACTAATGCTTAGCCAGTTGCTCAAACATTTCAATACACATAATTTGCTTCATAGGAAACAAATCGGATTTACGAGAGGTTGTTCAACTATAGACGCAGGGATTCATTTGCTTAAAAGTATATTCGCGGCATGGGAGGGTTCGCAAGATGCCTTGGGAATTTTCTGTGATCTGTCTAAAGCATTTGACTGCGTGCACCATGACACTCTTGTCAGAAAATTACACCACTACGGTATCAGGAACAAGGCTCTCACTTCTGTCTTCTTATCTGGGCAATAGGATACAGAAGGTCGATGTTAATGGTAAAAGATCTTCGGGGTCCCCTGTAGTTATGGGAGTCCCCACAGGGGCCAATTCTAGGTCCATTCTTATTTTTAGTATATATAAATGACTTACCTTATTATGTAAGGGATAAACATGAGATTGTATTGTTTGCGGATGATACCTCTTTGACATTCAAAATTAATAGACGGTTAGGTAATTATGACGAAGTTAACGATGCTCTCTCTAAAGTTATTCATTGGTTTAGTGTTAATAATCTGCTTATAAATTATAAAAAGACTAAAGTAATTAAGTTCTCAACACCTAATGTAAGACAGGTGGCTACCAATGTACATGTTAATGGAACTAATTTAGCCCCTGTGGAGACAACTGTGTTCTTGGGTATAACAATTGACTCCAGACTACAATGGGGCCCACAAATTGAAAAATTATCAGGAAAAGTAAGTTCTGCAGCCTATGCAGTGAAAACTATTAGACGGCTCACTGATATTGATACGGCTAGAGTAGTTTATTTCAGCTACTTTCATAGTATTATGTCATATGGAATTCTTCTTTGGGGTAACTCCGCGGACGTTAACACCATCTTTTTATTGCAAAAGAGAGCCATAAGAGCTATCTACAAACTAGGTCCCCGGGAGAGCCTTAGAGAAAAATTCAAAGAAATAAATATTTTAACAGTCGCATCGCAATATATCTATGAAAATCTTTTGTATGTCCATAAAAACATAGACTCATTTTGTAAAAAGAGTGATACTCATAGCATAAATACTAGATATAAGCATAATCTTGTGTTACATGCAAGCCGTCTCCACAAAATAAGTAATTCTTTTATGGGGCAATGTATACGGTTCTATAACAAACTTCCCAGCAGTATAAGAGAATTGTCAATAAACAAATTTAAAACTACTATTAAAGCCAAATTGTGGAGCAGGGCATATTATAAAGTATGTGACTATATTAATAACAAAAATGCCTGGGAGTGAGTCGATCCAATTATAATGTAATTAATAAAATATGTAAATTTGTTTGGATACCAAAAGAGGGATGCCTGAGTTTTTTGGCAGTATTTTTATCAGTGCTCACCTAGTCATAAACTGCACGGTAGGGAAAAAAATTGTGACGATTCCAAACAAATGTAGCCATTTTTACGGAATAAAAAGATTTTGATTTAGATTAACGTTTGGATTTAGTAGGCGATACTGCAAACGGATTCTAGAATTTATTTTTATTTTCTGTCTGGCTAGTCTTCAATCAGTCTATCTGTAAATTCATGCGAAATCCCTTTCGCAGACATAGAGAACCGAGCGCCAAATACGCATACGATTGTTTTGAGTAGCATATATAAACATATAAGTCCAAATTTCTAATAAACAACTAGGAGAACATTCTTAGTGTATAAAGTCGCCTAGATAAGAGATTTCCGTACAACTATTTACAAGAAAGAAAATAATAAGAGGCATTACTTACCATGACCAAATTGATTGTGTTCTCTCAGAAGGTGATATCAGGATAGAAACTGAGCATGCGTAAGAAGAACAATGAATGTTAAAAAAGTGACTGAAGTATGTAAGGATCGAGTCACGTGGCAGTCGATTCACTCTGCCTATCTCGCAAGAGAAGTTGTAGATAGATAGATATTTACAAGATATTTTTCACGAAAAGTAACATGTTCATTATGGTACATTTTAATTGTAACCAAAAGATATTACAAACATTACACTGTTGTCACTAGTCTAGAATACTTTGGAGACAACACAGTTTTACAACTCGGGCACACATAAAATATATACTAGCGCTCCCTAGGTGGTATTCTCGGCCTGCTAAGCGGTTTTTGATGTCGCTCCATCGCAAAGGAGCCATAAACGACGTTTTGCCCTCAGAAAATACCCAGCTACACAAGGTAAAATGTTTTTGTAGTGCCATTGGCACGGTGGATGTTAACCTCGAGACAAATGAAGGTGCAGTGGGCCTTTAAGTGGGTATAACTGAAAAAGGTACGTTTAACAAGTGTAAATTTTGGTGTAAGTAAATGGAAAATATTTTTCGTCTTTGTGTATAAATGGAAATAGGCAGAGTGAAATAATCAAAATTGGGTGAGAATACACACTAAATTATTACTAAATTAGTTGCACTAAGATATAGCAACTTGATTTTTATAAGTTTACCGTACATGAACTGTTAATATTTGAATTTGTATCATCGTCAGTTTCTTACACATTATTTGATTCGAGATTTTGTTGAATGAGTGACAATACTCGAGAATTCCAGTAATGATGATAACCTGTAGTTGTCTTCACTAATTTTGGAAGATAGAAGGTAGTAATTTATAAATAGAATAACCACAACATGTGGAATATTATTCCGTATAAATTCTTTATTTTAACAAATAATAGATTCAGTATTGTACTGTGGAAGTCAAATTTGCAACCAAGTTGATGTGTATTTCTTTGTCAAACATATCGATCATATAACCAGGGCAGCAGCAGCTCTTACATGTATTTTCTATTTTAAAAAAGGGACTACCGGAGATGCGCTTACAATAGCGGCAGTAGTCGCGGCGGTTGAATGAATATTCTACGGGGCAACGAGTGGAAGAAACACTAAAAGGGTCATAGATTATATTTTATAAGTGTACACGAAATAGCGCACAATACAATACATAAGTATATTATGAAGAGCTCGGTGGCGCAGTCGCGAATGACGCGACTTTGACACCAACGCTTGTGGGTTCGATTCCCACACAAGTTAAACATTTGTGTGCATGGTCATGAATTGTCTGTTTGAATTTGGTCAATTGATCTGGATGTTTTAAGAGAGGTAGTAGGTAGCGCATCAAAGCAGCCCGTCTGCGGAAGTACCTCTACCCTACAGAAAACCGCAGCCAAATAACATTTCCGTAGAGGGTTGTTATGTTAAGAGCGTGCACGTTATTTCACGCAACTGGAAATTTCCTCTCACTTTGCCAAGAGGGGAAGTCAATTCCAAAACTTCTTCTGATTAAATTTCTTCTGATTAAATTCGTTATGAGTTCCAAGGCAGCTGTAGTTTAACCCCTGGGACAGCAATGAACTTCACTGTTCATTGCCTTTTTGGTGGTCGCCGCTGTTAATTCTAGCTACATAGGAGTCACAGTGGTGGGTATGAGTGGTGAGCCTGTCCCGTTAAAAAAAAACTGGAAATTTCAGCGATCGCAAAACGACCAGATTCTGATACTCACTATGATAGTATGAAACTTGAGCGCTTTACTGTTTTGTATGGCCTATTTTGATACTTGTGTTTTATTTTATACTCGTAGGAATAAATTTTAAGGGGATATACAGCATTAGCATCAAAATATACGTATTGTAGTGATTTTAATGTGTTTCCCTGCCAAAGATCACACTGTTTATTTACTATCAGCGCATATAAAAAATAAGTAAGGAATTATCTATTTATGCCCTTGCTACAAAGGCGGGCTGCTTGGTATTAGTTATGATGACACTGAAAACCTTATCGCGTTCTAGTTGCACATTTGGGTAATCTTTGCCTGCAATACCTCGCACCCTTCACACAACACGCATACTCACACTCGCTGTATCGATGGTACATTCACACAAAATGGTAAGTGTAAATTTAATATTTTCATTGTTTTCTTCAGTCTTTGAAAAGTGTTGTTTAAATCATTGGCATTTATAAATGATTCTTGCTAACTAGACAACAAAGTCAGTATTTATTGTTAACACAAACTGTAGAAAGAGAGCGTCGGTGTTAAAATAAGAAGAGGCATGCTCCGATGGTTCGGGCATGTAGAAAGAATACAAGATGAAAGAATGACGAAGCAGATATACAATGCAAAAGTGGAAGGATGTAGGAGCCGGGGAAGGCCAAGACTTACCTACCATGACCAAATTGGTCATGTTCTATCAGAAGGTGATTGTCAGGAGCCCTAGAAACCGGCGTGCGTGCATGAGAAGAGCAATGAATGTTAAAGAAGCGAGTGAGATATGTAAGGATCGAGTCACGTGGCGCTCGGTTCTCTCTGCCTACCCCGCAAGGGATTTGGCGTGAAGTTATAGATAGACAAACTGTACAATATCTTGGGGTGGATACCTGGTGATCCGAAATACAGGCTTTTTAGTCTAGCTCGGGCACCAGTCTCCCACGCAATTTGTTATGTTATAAAAGTGTGTGTAAATTGTCAATTTTGTGGGAGAAATAAAGATATTATTATTATATGCGATTTGTGAAAGCGTGTATTTGTCTCTCATTATCAGTAAGTACCATGAAAAAACAATATTAGATATTTTTAATGTACAAGGTCGGGAGACACAAGCATACGGTCCATCTAATATAAAACAGTCACTGCAGCTTATTAACACTTGTTATATATTAAGTATCGCTCGCGCGATGCCTCCTTTGCTGCTTACACAGCAACTCCTTGGGAGCTTACTGGTGATCTCACACGCAGGAACACGTCAACCCTCTAGGGAGTTGTTATTTGGCTGCGATAATTAAATATCGCAAGCGTTAATAGGCTACTACAGTAACCGCTTTACATCAGTGGGCCGTATGCTTGTATGCCTCCCGACGTTGTATAAAGAAAAAGAAAGCTGCACTCAGTTTTGAGATCAATCCAGAGTTATAACTTTGAAAAAGCTTCGTATCTTAAAATAACACCAGGTTTTAACATAAAATCATTTCCGCAGTGAACACGTGAGTGCTGTTATAGTAAGCAATAAATAGTAAAAGTTTCTACTGCGCCCGGTGGAGCGGATAGTATTACGGGCCTAGGTTTTAATGACTCGCTCATTACAACACTGTTTTAGCCTCACTAGAGTTGTAAATGCAAGGATTTTCAGATTCAGGTGTACTTATGGTGTTAATGACGTCATCTTGACTCAGATTACAATACTGGTGGTAATAGTACTGGTTATACTTTTCTTATCGACCTGTTTGTAACTTGTACTAGATAATACTTTTTTTATACCACAAAGGTGCGAAACAAGCATACGGGCTACCCGATGACAAGCAGTTACCGTAGCGTATAGACATTTGCAACCCCAGGGGAATCATTTATGCGTTGCTGACCCTCTACACCCTCTTTACACCTTTCTTGAAGAACCCCATGCTGTAGCCCCGTAGTTACTGAAAATTCTGGATAGTGTATTGATAACCTTATTCAACATACTTGATATAGAATCTTTTCTTAGCATGCTCTATGATCTGTCAAAATTATTGATTTTGTAATTAAAAATTTCAAAATGTGATATTTTAGGAAAAACCGAAAAACAAAGTCAGTCTGAAGGAAGTCTGGAGCGAGTTTTGAAGAAGAAAAAATTGAGGGCACCGCGTCGGAGACCTCCAGCCTCCTGCTGTGGGCTACGTGGCGAACCGTCGGGAATTTACTCACTTTTCCAAACCCGTTAAACTCCGGACATATAACTAATCCCAATTATAATACCTGCAGTCCCTGTTGTGGACTACGGCGGCTGACGGAGTTACCGCTGCGGTATTGGTCCGTAAGGCGGTCCAACAACAACTTCTACATCTGGATCTGCGTGCTAGCCAGCTGTCTACTGTCGTCGGCCACTATAGCCGGCGGCCACTCAGTACACACTCCAGTGAACCTAACAGTGATATTCCGGTTAGACAAA
This sequence comes from Pyralis farinalis, assembly GCA_947507595.1. Taxonomy (NCBI): domain Eukaryota; kingdom Metazoa; phylum Arthropoda; class Insecta; order Lepidoptera; family Pyralidae; genus Pyralis; species Pyralis farinalis. The sequence continues at coordinate 8,548,862 of OX382274.1, forward strand.
GATAACGCGAGTTCTTAAAGACCCTTATTAGCCGAACTTTAATTCACTTTTATTTTTTATATAATTTACTGTAAAATAGCCCTTTTAATGAACTGTAACCCTTTTAGTCTTTTTTCTCCAACTAGTAACATAACAATATTTGTTAGTAGTTAGTATAGATGCTTTTGCATCTTTAGATCCAAAGTTAACTTCGTCTGCAAGTGGTGCCCTGATGTTTAACAAACGAGTCTCTAGTAAAATTGAGGTAGAGCACATTAAAGCAACCCGGCTTGGGATGTACCTCAACCTCACCTAAGACCGCAGATAAATAATATGACAAAATGTGGCCTCGGCGTAAGAATAGGCCACCCCATCTTAGTCATTGCGCCACCGAGTTCGTTAAAGCGAATATTTGTCTTTGCCCATCCATATAAATACATATAGATTATGAGCGATACGTGGTTGTCCGTGGATCAAACTACACTTCATATGGTAAGTAGAAACAGCGATAAAAAGGAAGCACACAAAGTAGTTTAGATCAAATTGTCTGAAAGAATTATTTGGACTTTTACAGTAAAGGTTATATAAAGGTAGGGTTGCTGAATACGACTTACAAAATAAACTTTACATGCACAGAGATACGGGAAGCAACTAACTTGACATCAATCGTACCATGGTGGGCGCCATTTGTAACTGAGTAAGCTGTAGACTGCTTACAAGGTGACCTATTTGACCGATGTAAATATAGATAGATTCATGAATTATATCCCTAGCACAAACATAACGATTTGTTACGATTAGCGACTATATTTGTAAATATAAGCTGTACTAAGAAATATGTGCAATGCAGGAGGAAACAAAGAAATGTGTGCCGCAGTAGAGAGCTCGATGGCGTCGTTGCGCGTGCCATTCTAACCAAACACGCAGGTTAAGCAACGTCGACCGCAGCGTGTCTAGGAATGGTTTTATCTATCTCGAGTTTCTTCGTGCTTCGAAGGGTACGTTAATACATCGGTCCTGACTGCTTTCGATAGATGACAGTAGTTAAGCTAAGTTAGTGGCCCTCGGGCGGTTTGAAAACACTGGCCTCCGCCAATCCGCACTTGAGCAGCGTGGTGGAGCATGTTTTAAACCCCTTCGGTTGAAGGGAGACCCGTATCCCTGCAGTGGGATTAGTAAGGGGTGATGTGGTGGTGGTACCGCAGTAACAAATAATGGCTATAGCTTAGCTCTCAGCTACAGTCTTATTATGATGAACAAAATGTTGATAATAATATGTATCTATATACCATGATCGATACGGGTTTGTACATGGATTTTTTTAGAATAATCTTGAAACTGTACTCTTCGCAAGGGAACGCCACATTCAAGAACAGGCGTACAGCCATCAACCGTTTCCGAGTCTGACTGCCGCGTCAGTCTGCCGCGACGACACTGCTAGTGGCGGTGTGACGTTCGCGCCGTGCGTCCGCTGTCCGCACAACGACCTCTCAGTTACCTGGCAATATTAGTCTCGCACAGGAACACAACAATCCACCCAGAGGTGTTATTTAGCTGTGGTCTTCTGTAACGAGGAGGTGCTTCCCCTGACGGTTAGAACAAGAAGCTCTGCTAACGCCCCACCATTACAAAAAAAAATTGAAGGAGTAGACTTCGCTCTCGCTTGGTCCTACCCCTACTAAAAATAGAAAACTACTAAAAAGTGTAATTTGTAGTCTTAAGTTCTTATTTATCTGCATAACTGTGAACGCCTCTTTAAAGTTATCAGTAGTTGATAATGCTTTATGTAGAATATAAATAAACATCGTTTCTGTATTTAAAAAAATATTTGCGTGATCCACTTATAAACGCTTCCGAGGAAAATATAAATCGGAAAACGTTTAACGCTGTTTTGTTGATTTCTCAATTCTGTTCTGTTGGGTTGCTTTGTATTGTATGTTGTATTCATACAACTTATGTTGATATATATTTGACGAGCTCGGTGGCGCAGTGGTTAATAACGTTACTTTGTCATCAACGCTCGTGGTTTGGATTCCCACACAGGACAAACATAATTACAACTTTGGCAACGCAAGAGTGACAAATGGTGTTGCAAATGTCCATAGGCTACGGTAACTGCTTACCACCAGACAGGGCGTACGCTTGTTTGTCACCTTAGTGATATAAAAAAGACTACAGCCAAATAACAACTCTTTTGAGGGTTGTTTTGTTCCTGCGACTTAGGTCACCAGTAAGCTTAGCAGTGAAGGTGGCATCGCGCGAGTGATACTTAATGAAATGCTAGCGGTCGTACATCAGGTGAGCCATATGTTTGCATATCTCGTTGTAAAAATACATCTATCTATCTATAGCTTCACGCTAAATCCCTTTCGGGGTAGGCAGAGAAAACCGAGCGTTATAAGACGCGGTCCTTACACACTTCACTCGCTTCTTTAACATTCATAACTTTTTTCATGCATATCCGCCGGTTTTTAGTAAGGATATATGTTTTTTTAAGGGTTAGAAACGACTCACCTTCGACATGGTGTTCATTTTCCCACGGTTACAAACTATAGTAAAATATTTTTCCAGAGTACTCACTTATTTTATGTCTTATATGTACCAATTCTTGTGGGTATTAGCCAAACTCATTTCCGTGCTCAAATAGTTTCAATGGACAAACACGACCAAGAAATGCTACCTTCGACATGGAGTTCATTATTCTCACGGTTTCGAACTAAAATGAGATATTTTTTCACTTTTTTATGTCCTATGTTTTACAAATTCTCGTGGGTATTTGCCAAACTCATTTCCGTATCCGAATGGTTGGATACGGGTTGGATGGATGGTCCAAATACTTGATGTGGTTCGTTCATTAATAAAAACAATGTATGTCCGAAAAATTTGAAAGTTGTTTTCAAACTTCGGCGAAAGATTTAGAAGTCGAAATAAGTTGCGCATCGTACATCGTCATGTTAGAATTGGTAGATATGTTCTGGTAAATTGTATTCGTTTCTATAATAAATTGCCTGAAACAGTTTCCTGATAATACGTTCAAAGCTCATCAAATATACTCTTAAGTATTACATGCACATTATGATAATCCTTTACACGATATAATGTGAATGATCGAACCAACAGATATTATCCTGCATGAACGTTGCGATTGCCTGCTATTTGTTTTTCCTAGAACCCGATTGCGGCGCCACCTACCGAGTCCAATTGTAAATCTAAACCCACTCACAAACACACATACAAAATTTCATCAAAATCCGTAGGCATAATATGCTTCACTACCCGTGCGAAGCCGGTGCTGATCGCTAGTACGAAATAAATACAAAATAAGCTAATGAAATATTTACACGAACTAAATACAATATAAGCTGTACGTAAAATACTCGTACCTTCTAGATTAGAATCACCCATCTTATGTTGATACTGTTGATTGTACACACTTGGTGGAATTTTGAAGACATCGCGTTTCTTGCACTTGTACAGATTCCACTTCACAATTTTATTTAATAATTATTTTTAAATAATTATTAAATAAAATTATTTTTAAATAATTATTAAATAAAATTGTGAAGTGGAATCTGTACAAGTGCAAGTATTATTATTATTATTATATTAACGCGATGGAATCACCCATCTGTCAATAAAAAAACAAGAATCTGGTTTAAGAAAGGTTCCCGTATATATAATTGGCGCAGTATAACTACCAATAGTATCTAGTATTCTTGCAAATGAGCGAAGGCGCAAGAAAGTTAATAAGTGTTACTACGAGTATATAAGCGATTCGCGCGATAAGCTTAGAGGCTAACTGGTAAACTCAGCCACTAGATGGAACACAACAACGCTGCAGGAAGTTATTTGGCTGCGATTATCTGTGAAGTGGAGGTACTTACCCTTTTTTTTTCATAGTGTCGGGAGGCTTTTAAGGCCGACTTGGTCTGGTCATCTGGCCAAATTACGTTTTCACAATAGATTATGCATGCATAGTGTTGCTTAAAAATTTTAGAGATATTGCATAAAATGAGATACAAATCATCACGTGATTATTAACGACAAATAAAGTTATAAATACTTAGTTACTACTGTGGCGCAACAACCCTAAGTATATCTTGCCTTGCAATATCAGATGACGCCATTTCTCACGGTTTTTCGTCAGTCGCCACCATCGAGGCTTTGCGGGTCTTTCCTCTTCCCTCCAGTAATATCTAGGGCGACCAACTGCTCTGTGACCCACTTGTTCCTTCCAGCTCTCTATACGGCTCGAACTTCCCCCATTATATCTACGTGTCCGATTCAGTAAACCCTTTGATTTCCCCGATGATATTTGGTTCAGACATTAGGTCTCCTTCCTCCCCATTCTTCCCAACACTCTAGCTGCCATCTTCCCACTGAGTTGATTTTCCGAAAGATTTCCGTTCCTCCACTAACAGCTTGTTCTTTCCTTCCAGCTCAATGCCCAAGCCTAACTACCGTACATACAGATAAAAGATAAATATTAATAAGCAGCAATAAAGCAGAGATAATAGATAAATAGCCATAAGGCAGACGTTTTCGTAGGCACACGTCTTACTTTTTTTAAATAAGATCGAATTACAACTTTTACTTATCTCACAGATTTCATTTCTCTTCTTTAATCTACTATATACTAGCTTTGTCTGGAAATGACTATTAGCGAAGTAGAAATGTTAATAATAACTTGGCAGTATAGTTCGTTTTTTCAATCGTCAATTAGATGGTACAGTAAATTTATGTCAACATGTTAGTAAAATAAGAAAGTGGTAAAATTAAAGATATGTTGTAGCCTGTTCAGTGAACCGTATCTAGATATGTTTGTTGTGTTGTTGTGTCTGATGTTTGTAGATATGTTGTTATTACATATTCATCAATTCTACAATAAGTCTTTTTACGAAGGAATATGCTTTATAATGCACCTTTTGAAGACATTGTCAAGAAAGTACAGAACTGTTTCAGACATTTTAATATAGAATCGTATACAACGTACAACAAAAACTCTCGTAAAAACCGATGACACGCAACTTATTCCTGCTTATATTTTTGCACTAATCACTTTTCATCATTTCATACATAAATTGAGAAGTAACAGCGAGGATATGTATTTTTTTGATCAGTTCTCTGATTCCTTGGAGTCCACGTAATAAATAGAGTATATAAAAATAGTTTGGTTCATTACGCAATTGAAATAAGTAACCTATAATTTTCGCTCAAACTTCAAATCGAAAGTATAAAATCCTGAATCGCTATTCTTTCTTTTGCATTTACTTTTATACGCATTACAAAAGCTTCGTTTAAGTCAAACTGTAGGGTGTTCTTGGAGCAGAGTTTTACTGATTTATACCATGCATTTTACAGGCCTCGTTACGGTTAATAAATCTTTGTTAACTTGTTGTGAGGCGCAAGAATTAGCCTCTTCATGAGTGCGTATAGCGCTTTCATTTTCAGGATTTCTTATAACCAAATTGGGCTTCCAGTTTCTTATAATTTATACTAGTTGCGGTTATATTTTTACTAGATGCAGTCGATGAATTCGTCCGTGCATATTTTTGTGTTCCGTGGGAACCTCTTTATTTTTTTATTTTTTTCTCAGCTTTTAAGGGTCATATCGTGATGTTGAATAGCCCTTATAACCTGCCTCGTAGCCCAATTATTGGGCTACCAAATGTAAAAAGATTTATTCAAATCGGACTGATAGTTACAGAGATTAGTGTAGATTAAATTAAAAAAATAATAGTGAGGTTAGATATAAGCTGTCGCCGGAGTGGCGTGATAGGATAATTAAAATGTCGCGATTGATCGTCAAATGCACTTCTGGATATTGTTAGTGTCATGTGCAGTGACTATGACAAATACAAAGACCAAGAGAGAAGGTTGAAGAAAATACTTCCGAGCGCAGCCGGCGACGCCGCGTACTGCCTTTCCGCTGGTGACCACGGCTGATGCAACTCATCCGAAACGTCGGGAAATTAAAAGGTAATATTTTTAATTAAATTACGCGTTAAGTCTTGCATTATATAAATTTACGTACCAAGTATTTGCAGTATTACAAAGATTCAGGTCACAAAAGTTCATTCTTATGTGACGAATAGATGCTTTGGTGGTAATCATCAGGCCATTTAGCAATTAGGCGAGTTACATGTTCATATCCCTCCTCTTCCTTCCTCTCTTAAATAAAAAACAAAACGAACTAGAACACGCGGCAAAATAATTGAAAAAGAAAAAGATAGCTTTTACAAATAATAGACTGAATAGATTTCAGAATTGAAATTCAATTTATTTATTTGCATAAAATAATTTTCATTCCTATTTCAATACGATCTGAAGTCTAATGTCGTAAGTTTATTTTAGTGACTAGATATGCAGTGCACTGAAAACTTATTTGAATAGGGTCGAGCTTTTATCCCCTCTAATTTATTCTGTATAACTTAAAGCATTTTATTTAGTTTGACACGTATTTTTAATCTAGCGGGTGTAGTCAAACGTGTATACGGCACACTTGTAATTATCACTAACTTGGCGGTGATAGAAATCATCGCGAGGAAACCTGTACGGCCAAGAAATTATATTTGGAGAGACGTGTGAAGTTATCTTTGAAAGGTCTGGTTTTCCCTCTGGGTTGTGTAGGTCTGACGGCAGAGGATTGGCGGGGTCCGCTACCTAAGCCTAAGGTTTTGGCGAAGATATTAATTTCAAAATGGAGCAATTGTCGTCAAACGTTCTTAATACCTAAGAGAAAACCAGACATTTCTTTGGTTAGGTCACATATATTCCGAAATAAGTGCAATTTCTTGGACGTCTGGGCTTTCTCACGGTGTATTCAATGCCGAGTAAGTGACATTTATAAATATATACATATTTACAAATATATACATAAATCTGAAAACATAAATTTATCAGGATTCAAGCCAGGAACCAGTAAGTTTATAAGTTGGTCCTTGTAAGTAATCTTATGAAAGATATAATGAAAACATGATTATAACCTGAAAAGTTAAAAACTTTTTACAAAAAAAAACGTGGGCAACGACTATTCACATAATTGTTTTAACTTTACTGACCTCGACCAAAGCAACATCAGCGATTTCGGTGCTGCTTTACATCAGGTTAATACTGTTTGAGCTAAATCAACCGACTGACGAGATCGGTGGCTCAGTCGTGAATGACGCGACTTTGACACCAACACTCGTGGGTTCGATTCCCACACAAGGCAATTATTTGCGTGCATGAACATGTCTGTTTGTCTTGGTCTGGATGTTTTAAGAGAGGTAGGGCGCGTCAAAGCAGCCTGTCTGGGGAAGTACCTCCACCTCCACAAAAAACCGCAGCCAAATAACAACTCCCTAGAGGGTTGCTGTGTTCCTGCGTGTGAGTGTGGTCACCAGTAAGCTCCCAAGGAGTTGCTGTGTAAGCAGCAGAGGAGGCATCACGCGAGTGATATTTAATATATCGCTAGCGTTAAAAGGCTAAGGTACCCGCTTTACATCAGGTGGGTACAACATCTGATGGGTAGCAGCTTGCGGTTCAGCGACGAGTACTCATGAAATTTCGAGGATAATAAGAACAGTCAATTTTAGACAAGGTTTATATTCAGTAAGAAAGCCTGTACCAATGTTGAGGAGTGATAGCCCAGTAGATAAAGAACCGGCCTATTGATCAACAGGTCCCCGGTTCGAATCCTACCATGTACCACTGAATTCGTGTTTTCGGTACATATTTGTGGTTATCTCTTGCTACACGGTGAAGGAAAACATCGTGAGGAAACCCGCGCCTTTAAGCAATTACATTTCGAAAGACTTGTGATAGGTCACAGTTAGGACTTGAAAGGTCTGATTTTCCCTGTGGGTTGTGGAGCTCTGATGTAATGACAAATTTTTACATGTAAAAATCAGTATCTTTGCCAAATCCTTGGGCTTTAGTAGCTGACCCCGCCAATCCTAATGAATTAGGAAACGGGATAACGCTAACATGAAGAAGAAGATCAGTACAAATGTGTACTCACAAGAAAATTAGATGTTATGATACTTTTTTAATTATTTTTTTTGTTTATACTACGTCGGGAGGCATACAAGCATACGGCCCACCTGATGTAAAGCGGGTACCGTAGCCTATTAACGCTTGCGATATATTAAGTATCACTCGCGCGATGTCTCCTCTGCTGCTTACACGGCAACTCCTTGGAAGCTTACTGGTGACCTCACCCACACGCAGGAACACAACAACCCTCTAGGGAGTTGTTATTTGGCTGCGGTTTTCTGTAAGGTGGAGGTACTCCCCCAGACTTACTTTGATGCGCCCTACCTCTCTTGAAACATCCAAACCAAGACAAACAGATATGTTCATACACACAAATGTTTGCCTTGTGTGGGAGTCGAACCCATGAGCGTTAGTGTCAAAGTCGTGTCGTTCACGACTGAGCCACCGAGCTCGTGAATTTTTAATACATTAATCAACCTCTGTGATAATCATCAAGCGAAACCAAAAAGGCCCATCTACATACTTTAGACAGTTTCGGCGCATTAAATGCGGCAATTATATTCAAAACGCTAATCTTTGCAGTCACGACATGACTGTTAAATCCTGATTCATAAAACCAACAATAATTTTCACAAGAAAGCGTAAAATTACAAATAAATACTTAATACAGTCCGAGGCAGGGAGTATCAAATTTACCGTTTTAATTATAAACAGGAGAATAAGTACGCATCTCATTATTTTCTTTGGCTATTTTCATTTTAATTTACTGCGCGCCGGCGATAAAAAAGGTACGCTATTCAACAGAAAATATTCTTAATTAAACAAGATATTACTCACGGATTCGTTTGAGTGTGTTCTTTATATTAAATTAGGGAAAATACAATTTTAATGCCGGGTTCTTAAGGGTCTTCATATATATAGCCGTAGGTAGCTGTCAGTTCGTTGCGAAAGTGGAGCCCTTTTGTGTCTGCATTACGAATGTGGTACCTAAAGTTTATGCATGTATCAGGACTAAATCAAATTTAGTTGCTGTTTTATGAACGGATAAAAGCGGATGTTTTTAGTTCGTAGTTACTTGTCAAAAGTCTTTATGTATGGTATAACGTACAAGTATAATACCTATGCCGTATGGTGCCACACATAGAATTAGCGCCTCTCTCGTCTCGTGGGTGCCATAGGAGTCGACTGAAACACGTAACCGGATGACGGGCAGCAGCGTCATCTCGTACACTGCCTCGTACTGAGATCACATGATCACGTAATGATATAGCTTATATGTATCTCTAAAGCCAGACATGCCTACAGGAACCACTACACGGTTGTTATGTATGATTTCAACGCAAGGCTAGCGTAGAGGAGTGGGACAGAGCAGAGATTGGGGCAATTTGGAATAGGGCAGCGTAACCAAAGGGGCGGACCAGATGTTGGCCAACGTCTTGGAGAAGGAGGAACCACACAGAAAGTGGACCTGTATGAGCCCTGACAGTTCCAAAAGGAATAAAATAGACTTTATCTTTACCACCAGAATACAGATATTGTATGACGTCTCCGTAATCGCTAGAGTGAAAAGCGATCACCGTATGGTGAGAGGCATCTTGAATATCAATGCCAGACTGGTGACAGGTGGTCTTAGAGTAGACTTCATCTACTCTAAGACCTTGAAGAGCCCATATCCAAAACCCTGAAAGCTTTAACCTTAAACTTTAAAATCGCTGCGAAGACTTAGATAATGACGTCTCCGTCGACGAGCTAAATATCGATCTGATAGAAACTGTCCATTCGGTTCTAACTAAGCACCGCCGCATAAACAAACCTCAGAAGCTTTCAATACAAACCCTCAAACTAATGGGAATTCGACGAAAAATAAGGTTGCAGTCTTCAGTGGATGCGTCCTCGTATAAAAGAGATCAGAGAAATCAGAATTGTTTAATACCGAATGTATAGACATTTAGTTAATAGACTCAGGCGTTATTTTGTGAAATTATAATTTACATGCAATTTGATCTAACCTGCTTTGTGTACTTCCACTGCTAGATGGCGGGCAATCGCCAGGACGACCGCAGCAGCCGACGCTTAGACGACCGGAACAGTCATGGCAGTAATGGCGTGATGTATCTACTAACGGTAGTAAATGGGTGCCAGCCGGCACTAGTTCGCTTTGCAATCGGGTTTTCGCCAGTACCAGTGCGATGAGCAGGGCTTCATAAACGTGGAAAAGAAGAAGTCCTCCAGTCGCTACTACTGGGGCACCGCACAAATCGTATCATCACAACTACGCGTGAAAATACCATCGACGCTGTGGTACATTTCCAAAATAAACAAAAGGTCTACTAAGGTTGAGGTGGTTGTAGACTATGTGAAGAAAAAGATCAACTTCATCTTGAGGGTTGAGTGACTGGAATCTCGCCATAAAGTAATTTTAGTTCCTTTGTAGTGAGGGTTCCGACTCATTAAAGTGAAGTTCATAATATAATATATATTTTATGTTGAGGTATGTATATCTAAGGACCTGTGTTTGTAAAACCTGTTGTCTGAAATAAATTATTAGAATATCAGAGGTAGGCAGAGTTAAGACACAAGCTTGCGCGTTCACCGCTAAGAAACCCCCATTTGCTGTTGTTCCTGAATTCCAGAAGCCACCTCTTACCATCGCCAACAGAATAAGGATGCTTGGTGTCGAGATCTCCGGTGACTGGAAAGACTTATGTTATGTAAGTTGAAGTCAGACCGCACATGGAGTACTGCAGTCACGTTTGGGCGGGAACACCTGAATATCAGATTAAACAGTATGAGTCCATTCAGAGACGAGCTGTGTGAATTGTCGACGATCCTAACTTAGACATGGTATTGAACCCTTAAGTTTAAGGAGAGATTTTTGCATCCCTTTGTACCCTACCGATTGTGTTCGGGTTGTGTTTTGAAGAATTGTTCGATATGATGCCAACAGCATTTTTTTATAACCGCACCGCTCACTGACGGCGGGAAGTTCACCATCACACGTTGGAACCGCAATGGTCACGTACTGTGCAGTTCCAGAGAATTTTGTTCCGAAAATTCTCAAGTTATGGAATAAACTCCCAGCCGAGGTTTTTCCAAGGGACTACAGCATGCGATTCTTGAACACAGGCGTAAAGAGGTTTTTAGAGGGTCGGCAACGCATGAGTGATACCGCTGGTTTTGCAAATGTCCGTAGGCTACGGTGACTGTTTACCGTCCGGCAGGCCGTATGCTTGTCTGCACTTAATTGGTATAAAAAAAGGTACTACTATGGCTGCAAACTGGGATACTAGACACTCTGAAGTAAAATACTGTATAAAAGATTTTATATAGCTTCTCATTTTATTTATTTAAGTACTGTGTATATATTAAGCGAGTTCGTAAATATTTTTGTCAGCCGCTCATAGTGTTAATTTCCCAGGAGCAGTCAATTCAGTGCTCCCATCAATCTATGTCACTGTCGCCTTTGACGGTACCCTTTTCTGCTCCATCGAAACGTCTACCACCCTCATAGATTTCTCTAAGATTACTGACGTTCACTTCCCCGTCAATACAGTTTATCCCAATGATCGAATAAAAAAAAACGGATATAGAATTCCAGCAATGTCTATTTCATGCAACGTTTTATGTTTTTTAAATGTTCAATATTTTTCTATTTCGAGTGACAAACAAGCATAAGAGAGTCTTTTATCATAGCTTATGAAAGCTTGAACTGTAAGGAGCATTGGTAGCGTATTGCTGATCCCGTAACTAGCACATTGCTTACCTTGGCTGTGAGATTTACAAAACGTTAATTTAATTTTTCCTTGAATTTGACACAGTAACTTCTCGATATCCTGCAGTTTATTGGTAATTACACTCACTCGCAGAAACTCAACGAGCCATCGCTTGTCATTGTTGGAGCTTAAAACTGTTTTCGTACTTAAATAAATAATATTTAAATGCAAGACCTAACCTTCTTTGTGTGCTGCTGTCACCAATTAGATCCGAAAGATGAAAAAAATATTTTTTCTATATGATAGTAATTATGACCAGACTAGTTATGTGTGTTTCCGATGTTAGTGCTGTATGGGAATCGAACGAACGTACCTTAGTGTCAAAGTAGCATTGTTGATCGCTCCGCTAACAGAGTCATGCACACAAATTTCATAGTAACGTTACTAACCACTGCGCCACAGAATTTGTCAAAAAGTACCTTTCCATGCTTGTCTGCTTTAAAATCATAACCTCCCTGATGACTCTAAGTATTCTCCATTATACATTGGTGTACATGAGAGTGAATAAAATCACCTTATTCTTGAGAAGGTAACTTGCTGCGTCAGTACGTATGGCAACGTGCCAACAATACCTATTGTTTTGCAATGACTCCTAGACAAACTGATTCGTAACACTGTGCTGATTCGTAACATTAAGGGCCGCATGCTCATTTGTGTTTCGATGACAACATCAAAAACAAGACGTTTAAAAAAGTAACAAGTCTTCAGAATTCGTAATGAAGATGTGAGAGAAAGAGTTGGTCTAAAAGAGAGTGTCGGTGTTAAGATAAGAAAGGGCATGCTCCGTTGGTACGGACATGTAGAAAGAATGCGGGACGAAAGAATGACGAAACAGATATACAATGCAAAAGTGGAAGGATGTAGGAGCCGAGGAAGGCCGAGACTAACCTACCATGACCAAATTGGTCGTGTTTTATCAGAAGGTGATGTCAGAAGGGCCCAGGAACCGGCGAGCGTGCATGAAAAGAGCTATGAATGTCACAGAAGCGAGTGAAGTATGCAAGGACCGCGTCTTATGGCGGTCGGTTCTCTCTGCCTACCCCGCAAGGGACTTGGCGTGAAGATATACATACATACATACATACAAGTCTTCAGAAATTACTAAGCATAACCATGAAGCTAATTGAGAACAGTGATAGCCTAGCTGATAAAAGTCTCTCTATTAACTGTTTCCAGGTTCGAATCCTTATGTGGGCTTTTACTACACCAACCCTAACTCATCCCACTGCAGGGATTTGTAGCATACTCCACCACGCTGCTCTACTGCGGATTGGAGGAAGCCAGTGTTTTCTAGCCGCCCGAAGGCCACCGACTTAGGTTATCTAATGTCATCTTATCGACAACAACCGAAAGTGACAGATTAATGTGTCCTCCGGAGAACCTCGAGATGGATAAACTCATTCATAGACCGGCTGCATGTTTTCAGATGTAGTCCAAGAAATTATATAAGCAAAGAAAGGTCTTGTTTTCCCTTTGGATCGTTTAGGTCTGATAGTAGTCGCTTCATGTCAAAATCAGTATGTTCGTCAAATTTTAGGCTTAGGTAGTGGACTCGGCCAATCCTAATGGATTAGGAAACGGGATGACCAATTGAATTGAGCGAATAATTGCGAATACCGCTTCATTGCATGCATGACGACCACGATGACGACGCACTGTCATAATAGTGTTAAAAAAAACTCTTAAAATGGAAGAAGAAAAAGTATATCTACGAAGCAAGCCTTTTAATTGTCAGTCACTGTACCTTAACTCTGAAAAAAGACAACGCATTGTAGGGTGGACAAATTTAATCAATGTTTTAATTTGAAGACTTCAACAAGACAATTTGAATAATTATATTACTCCGTTCGTACAGTCAATAACTGAATTAGATCGGCGGGATTTAATAAAAATTCAAATATTCATCGGCTTGAATTAATTAATCAGTTTTAAAATGAAGTATCTTAATTGACAGAATATTTTTTGAGTTTATTTTAATTATGCTACTCGTCCATTAAAAGTGGTTTGAATGAATGATAAATGCGAGAAGTGGCGAAAGCAAAATATGGGTATTATTGGTTAATAGAGCCATGCGTACGATACAACTAGTTAATCGATTTCATACAGTTAGTTATAGTTAGTGACATTATAATTTTTTATTATCAATTTTAACCTCGTATCTTCCTTTCATCTCCGGTGATGCATTTCGTAAAATTTTAGTTCTGAGATATACACGCGAAAAAACTTATTATTACCATATGTATATGAATATTTCATAACATATATGTGAAGCCGTTACTATAACCTTTCTCAATCGTAGGAACATAATTATTTCCAGAGAGTTATAGGTAAGTAAGCTAACATTAATAAATCATACATAACCTAATATCTTCACCAAAAGGAATACGCGATGGTTATTATTTAACGTGGATATAATTTATCTTATATCTATTATATTTGAATTTTCAAAATTTCAATATTTCATAGGAACCTGCAAAAAAAGAGCTAGAGAGTTTGTGAGGAGTTAGAATGATTGAAAGGGTAAGAAATGGCACGACACAAGAATTTATGCTGAACGAAAGATGATATATATACATATTATATATATATATCTTCACGGGAAGTCCATTGCGGCCCTCTCTCGGCCCTCCCTCGCTCGGTTCTCTCTGCCTACCCCGCAATTTGCGGGGTAGGCAGAGAGAACCGAGCGCCATAAGACGCGGTCCTTACACACTTCACTCACTTCTCTTACATTCATAGCTCTTTTCATGCACACTCGTCGGTTCCTAAGGCTCCTGGCATCACCTTCTGATAAAACACGACCAATTTGGTAATGGTAGGTTAGTCTTCGTCTTCCTCGGCTCCTACATCCGTCCACTTTTGCATTATATTATCTGCTTCGTCATTCTTTCATCTTGCATTCTTTTATATGTCCGTACCCATGGAGCATGCCTTTTCTTATCTAAACACCGACACTCTCTTTCAGATCAACTCTCTTTCGTACGTCATCATTAAATTTAGCAAGCGTTGTGCCACAAATTTTGCGAAGTGCTCGCATCTCAACCGCATTTATTCTACTTTCATGCTCTCTCTTCCATATCCAGCTTTCACTTCCAAAAGTTAGTGTTAGGATTAGCACCGCGTTGTGCACAGTAAGCTGTGCCTTCTGGCTTAGATTTCGGTTGCCTAGCAGTTTACCCAACGCTCCATTCACGCTATTCCCTGCACTCACTAGTCTCTCCACATAAGCTAAGTCGACCTTTCATCGCTGCAAAAGCGCTTCCAAGATATACAAACTCATCCTTCACAATCCACTTGCTCCAACACTACATCATCAACCGTAATCCTAGTGTTCGTTCTGGTCGTCTCTCTTTCAAATACCATTATCTTGGTTTTCTTCGCATTCAATTGTAAGCCTTTCTACATACAATCATCTTTCATTGTTGTAACTAGTGTTTGCAGTTTGGATGGTGATTCTGCTATTAATATCGCGTCATCTGCATAAAGCAGGCAGTTGATCACTGTGTCACCTATTTGCATTTCGACATTTAAATTTCTGATTCTCTGAAGATAACTCTCCAGATACAGGATGCATAGCCGAGCCGACAGCACACATTCATGTCTGACACCAATGTTGGTATCAAACTAGGGCGATAAGCTGCCGTCCACTCGCACACATGCTGTAAAATCCTTATAGGTAGGATTTTACAGCACGGAGCAGATCACCGTCAACCCCATATCTGGCCAAGATGTCCCAGACATTCTTTCGCACGAGCCTATCAAATGCTTTCTCAAGGTCCACAGAACCGCAGAAATCCTTCTGGTCCATAACCAGATGCTTTTCCACGATGTTGCGGAGTAAAAAAAACTTGATCCGTATTTCCTCTGCTGCTTCGAAATCCCCCCGTGCTTTCTCAAGCATTCCATCGGATATCACTCACATTCTCCTTTCAATGATGTTTCCATAAATACTTTAGCTGCTAAGCTGATCAAACTGATTGCTGTATAGTTGGCACAGTCCATACGTGAACCCTTGTCTTTATACAAGGACACAATGACTGCGCGTTTCCAATCGATCGGAACCCTTCCAGTTCTCCAGCATGATTTGCTCAGAAACCAGAAGGCGTCCGTACCGTAGTTGCCACCCAGTTTGATGATGATGAAAGATGATGTATTGACAAAAAAATTAAATGGTATACTGTGATGGTTTGGACATTTAGAAAGAATGAATGGAAAAAGAGAAGTGTATCGAGCAAGAGTGAGTGGAGATATTAGCAGGGGTCGTCCTAGACGCACACATATAGATCAAATTGGTAACGTGCTGAAAATGGACCAAATCAAAAGCACCCAATACTAAATAGTATGCGTGATTGGGGTTAATGAGTGCGGAAGAAGCGAGAGAGGCATATTCGGATCGGTGTACCAGGCGTTACATAGTCTCTGCCTACCACACTGGGAAAGAGGCGTAATAATATGTATGTCAAAATTTCATTGAGAAATGGGTTGTATAACGCTAAGCAACAATAACATTTCATAATAAAAATCTGACCCAATACTCTAATATACTTAAAACATTGATCTCGATCTAATTTCTTTCAACTTTGCGATCGTTCTCAATTGTCTCTCAAAAAAGTTTTGGTTCATCTTAAAGTTTCCCACAAGCATTGTTATTGCAACTTTACAATCTATTTTTTATAGACGAACATACCACCATGCCTGTCTATCGTTTAGGTACGAAAACTATGGATCGTCATGTATACCTATGCCTCATATCTCTTTTGCTTCTTATGTACTCTCAATTGTACATTAATATACAGAAGGTAGACATACGGTTATAAATGTGCACAAACGAGATCTTTACAAGAGATCTCTTCCCGTAAATTTTTTTGAACATTTTTAATAATTTTGTCTAATGAGCATTCCCTTATTTGCGGTGGAAGTTTATTGCAGAGCAGCGTTACACGGGCAATGAAATAGTTAAAAAGAAGTTATTTGTTTGCGACATGCTTCTTTTATATTCATCAAATTCTTAATGCATGCTCGGCGGTTTCGGGCACTTTAAAGCACATCTATTTTGACGAGACTATTTGGTTGACATGTGTGAATTTAGGGCGACCCTTACCGACATCTCCGCTCACTCTCGCTTCATACACGTCTTTACTCATTTGTAAACCATTCTTTTCAAATGTCTTAATCATCACAGCTTCTCCTTCACAGAATTTTTATCATTATAACTTCGTTCGTTCCATACCATTCTCGCCTTGTAATATTTCTCATTGTCCTTACTCTACACGTACACCTCAGTGCACTAATTTCTGGACCATTCGCGCTACTTTGATGTTTTTTCAGACATAGTTGTGTTTCACTACACTGTATTATCAAAGTTGACGTTAATACTCCTTGGATGTGATGCGAAATTTGATCGATACGTTGGTTACCAAGATCGAGTATACTTAAGGAAACAGATCCCGAGTTGATACCTATGTTTGTGGCTAAAAAACTAGAGAAATTGCCACCCGTCACATTTGATCATGTGGATGTGACGCCGTTGCTTAAAAAAATAGTGCTCCTTGAAAAAACCGTGCAGCATATTCAGCGTGATTACGTGACAAAAAATGAATTATGTGATCAAATTTTAGAGTGCCATAAAACATCTTTTGTGGGTGGTAATCAAAATGTTAATACGAAAAGAGGAGGTGGGTCGAGATTTTCCGACAGTGGGCCGATGGCTATATCTATATTAAACCGAACTGGCTCTGGGGATTGTCCGTCTCTTTCTCCCACTTCACATGCCGTATCTACGCACTCGACACAACTGTTCTATAACAATATAATAGGAGGGAGCGAAAAAATACGATCGTCACCCGTCGCTGATGCTGGGCTGTGTAGTGCGAGCGAGACAACAAATAGCTCCGTAAATAATTGTGATGTTGGTATTACTGATAACATTGACCAACCTGTCACATCTACCAATGTCACTTCTGTCACCGCCAACGCGTCTGTCAGTGTCGCTCCTGTGTCCGTGAAAAACGTAAACAAAGCGGCTTATATCATTGATGGCTCAACAAATAACAACAAAATAAGACGTGCAACTTTTTCTGAGGTGACACAAAAAGTAAAGGGAGATATGGATGCTCCAAAGAAAAATGAAGAGTGGATTTTGGTTCAGAGAAGACGACTTAGAAACCGTTTCATCTGTCAAAAGGGCAGTGCGACCCTTGAGAATGATTCAGAGAAAACTTGTAGATTTATAGCAGCGGAAACAAAAGTACCGTTATTTATATCTAATGTGCACAGAGATGTGTCCGAGGACGATATTGTCAATTACATTTATGAGAAAACTCGTGAAAAAGTTTCCTTGGTGAAAATCAAGATGAGACAACAACGAGACTACAACGCCTTCAAGCTTTTTGTAACTAAGTACAAAATAGATTCATTCTTAGATGATAAGCTGTGGCCTTCAGGCATATCGTTCAGGCGTTTTATAGATTTTCACGAAATGCGAGGAGTCGTGAATATGAGGAACTCAAAAAATACAAATGGATAAGTATAGTAAAATTATCAGTTTCAATTGCAAGTCGATCAAAAGGTCAATAGAGGATGTAAGAACACTGTGCAAATCGGCCGATGTGGTGGCCTTGCAAGAAACCTGGTTGTTGTTACATGATCTGCCACTACTTGCTACAATAAATGATGATTTTGGATTCACTGGCACCTCTGCGGTTGACACAGCAGCAGGTCTGATCTCTGGAAGGCCTCATGGTGGAGTAGCATTATTGTATCGCAAAAGTGCTTTTGAAACGGTCTCTGTTATTGAGTGTGACAATGTGCGGATGTGTGCTATCAAGATAACTGTAAGTAATCGAACTGTAGTTATTTTTAGTATTTACATGCCGACTAACTCACGTGATAATTTGATAGAGTTTAGCGAGTGTCTTGGTAAAATTAGATCTATTGTAGAAGTGGAAGAAAACAATGGCGTAGAGGCATTTTATATGCTGGGTGACTTCAACGCACATCCCAATGAATTGTTTTATAGTGAGCTGTTGGATTTCTGTACTGAACAGAGTTGGCTATGTGCTGATGTAAATATGTGTGATAAAAATACTCATACCTTCCTGAGTGAGGCTCACGGATGTAAAAGATGGCTGGATCATTGCATAGTTACCAAGTCGGCGTATGATACGGTTATTAACATAGTAGTTCAACATGATATGTACTGGTCAGACCACTACCCACTGGTAGTTGAATGTAACTTAAATAAACTTAAGCCTAAATTTACTGCACCAAAGGCAAAAGATCATCTAGTGAATCGTGTTTTTTGGGGTGAAAGACAGTCACAACAAATTCATCTTTATCATGAGCTCTGTAATAAGGAATTAAGATTGATAGACTTTCCTCATGAATTATCAGAGTGTTGTGATAGGTTTTGCAACAACCAAGAACATCATCTAGTACTGGATAATTTGTATAATACTATTATAAATGCAATGACTAATGCAGCGATCCAATCACATGTGCAAAATTGTAGAAGGGGTAAGGGCGGTGTCCTAGGATGGAATAAGCATGTAGCGGGCCCACATAAAGAAGCTCGTTTTAAGTTTAATTTGTGGATTTTAGCTGGGCGACCATCAAGTGGTCGTATTTTTGAGGAGATGTCAGAGGCGAGAAGACATTTTAAATCTAAATTAAAGTGGTGTCAAAACAGACAGGAACAATTTAAGATGGATCGTCTTGCTTCTGATCACTCTTTGAAAAATTTTAAAAGCTTTTGGAAAAACACTTATAATATGAATGTGCGGCCAAGTCTACCTGTGAGTGTCGGTGGAGTATCTGATCATGGGGACATTGCCAATGCCTTTAAAAAGCATTTCACTGTAAGGTCACCCTTAGGTTCACCATGTGGGACTGATGGTGGGACCATTGGGGCACGGCGGAGTTCTATTATATCTGCTAGAGATGTAGCTGCAATAATTAATAAAATGCAACATGGGAAGTCGCCGGGTCATGATGGTCTCAGCATTGAACATCTCAAATGCGCTGGGGTTCATCTTCCGAGAGTCCTCGCACTATTTTTCAGCCTCTGCTTGGGTCACTCATATCTACCGGAGACTCTAATGCGGACTATCGTTGTCCCTATAGTTAAGAATAAGACGAGTGACACATCTGACCTGAACAACTATCGGCCCATCTCACTTGCCACCATCGTAGCAAAGGTATTTGACAGTGTGTTAAATGGTTGTCTCACCAATTATATTCACATACACGATGCTCAATTTGGATTTAAAGCAGGAGTGTCAACTGAGAGTGCCATCTTTAGCCTGAAACATACTGTCAGGTATTACACTACCAGGGGGACGTCATTATATGCATGCTTCCTGGATCTGTCTAGAGCATTTGACCTCGTCGCCTATGACGTACTATGGGATAAGATGAAATCGACGGGTGTGCCTATGGAATTTGTGTCTCTTCTCAGGTACTGGTACTCTAACCAGAAGAACCAGGTGAGATGGGGTGATACACTGTCGGATCAGTATAGGTTGGAATGTGGTGTGAGACAGGGAGGATTAAGTTCACCCCTGCTTTTTAACCTTTATATAAATCTCCTTGTCGAGAGGCTGAGCAGCGTGCATGTTGGCTGTTACATTGATGGAACTTGTATGAATAATTTATGTTATGCGGATGATATGGTGCTGCTCAGTCCTACGATTGCAGGGCTAAGAGAGATGTTACGAACATGTGAGGCATATGCGGAGGCACATGGTCTAAAATACAATTCTGCAAAAAGTAAGTTACTTGTTTTTAAGGCACCTAAGCAGTCACCTCGCCGTGTGCCTCCTGTGTTTATCAACAATGTGGCAATAGAGGAAGTAGAGAGATTTTGTTACCTCGGACACATTGTAACAAGTGATCTAAGGGATGACTGTGACATAGAGAGGGAGCGTAGGGCGTTGGCGGTGAGGAGCAATATGCTTGCTCGCAGGTTTGCTCGATGTACTGGGGATGTCAAGGTGACTCTCTTCAAGGCATTCTGTCAGTCATTTTACACGAGTGGCCTGTGGGTGACCTACTCGCGTCGAGCCTACAGCGCCCTACGAGTCCAATATAACAACGCTTTCAGGATGCTGTTGGGGCTGCCAAAGCGTTGTAGCGCATCTAAAATGTTTTCTGATAGCCGTACTGATGGCTTTCATGCCATCATGCGTAAAAAAGTGTCATCTCTGCTACAACGTTTACGTAACAGCGACAATAGCATCCTGAAAATGATTGCTTGTAGACCAGACTGCTCCATCCAAAGACATTGGGTTGAGGTTGCGCTGGGCCTAAGTAGGTATTGATTTAATTTTAATTTATTTCAATTGTGAATACTAGCAGTACTAACTTAATTCTAGGCAAAAATTGTCACTAACAAAATATGGACTGTATTGTCTGAAATAAAGATTTATTATTATTATTATTATTATTATAACGCTCCATTGATACGGTTTGTTAATGTAATTTAAGGAACAATTCTGATTAAAACAACGGCGACTAAACAAGTACGATACGGTTTTAGCAGCTGATTTATTTGGATTAGAGATTTTTCATTCATTTCTGACAATCACTCAAACATTAATTGACATGCAAGTACTCGTATGTAACCAGTTACTACATCCACATATTTAATTTATTTTGTTTGAGAATGTGTGTGCATAAATATATATGTATATATGTGTGTGCATATATTCCGGGTATCTTGGAATTAAAATTTTGTGTTTAGATGAAGTTTTATTTTTAAGTTTATCTACGAGTTTAGTTTATTAAGAGAGGTAGGCGGCGTCAAAGCAACCAGTCTGGTGGAAATACCACCACCTCACAGAAAACCATAGGGTTGTTGTATTCCTGCGTGTTGAAGTCACCAGTAAGCTGCTAAGGAGTTGCTGTGTCAGCAGCAGAGGTAGCATTGCGCGAGTTATACTTAACGTATTGCAAGCGTTTATCGGCTATGGTAACCGCTTTACATTAGGTGACCCGTATGCTCGTATGCTTCCCCACGTTTATAATATTAATATATATACAATCTTTTTTTGGTATTTGTACCTGTCGATAAAATGTACTTTGTACATGTTGTTAAAATTTGTAATAAAAATTTATTCGGAAATTTTTAATATTTAAAATACAAATGTTCTGTAAACGACCGACCAAGAAACAAGAGGCAGTCTACGCTGAAATCGGAACAGCAACGTACGGTGTGCCGATCACCGCGTCTGTGACCTCCAGCCCCTTCTGTGTTGGCTACGCGGTGGACTTCCGCGGCGGCACCTATTGACCGCTGCGGTGTTGGACCGAAAGGCGGTCCCCACCGATGCCTACTTTCTACTGCGCCTCGTGATCTTCGAAGTCGTGAGTCCCTCACGGATCTGCGCGCTGGCTGAGGTTCGCTGGCGAGCTCCTCTACAGTCGGCGGCCTGTACAGCCGGCGGCCGGCCTACATTTGCATCCGGACAGTGGCCGGGTGCTGCCGACAATGAACAGTGAACTTTGGTTAAATCAATCCAACGCGAGGTCTCAAAGACTAAACTAGCCAAACTCTAGAATGCGTTTTCTTTTATCCTACTAATATTATAAATGTGAATGTCCGTTTATTTGTTATGCTTTCACTCGAAAACTTCTGAACCGATCATCGTTAAACTTTGTATACATATTCTTGGATACAGGATTCTTGGATAAAATAGGATAATTTTTTATTAAAAAAAAAAGAATATTTTTTATCAACGCGAGCGAAGCCGCGGGTAAAAGCTAGTATCTTATATTGTAAATATTAGTTTTTAATAAATTTGTTATTCTCTTTTTAATAGACCCTTTTTCTTTTTATTAAGTAACATGACAAAAAAAAACTAAATAAGATTAAGAAATTACACGAATCTACAAATAAAAAGACAAATGCATAATAATGTTCATCGTGTTCTACAATCATGTTCTACATTGTGATTATTACGCATTTGATCCCACGGTATGTACGGTCTCTCTTAAACAGTCACAAAGGCTCCCTGTTCGAAGCCCACTGACAGTATACTACCACTAACCTACTATCTCTTTTTGCACATGCTTTCCTATTACTTTAAATGGGTTATTGTTGTCTATCTAATATAATTAGTGCATTTGCCACTGTGGCAGGTATGCAACAGTGGCAAATGAAAAATATGTTACAGTTTAAATATAACTATATATTTCCCGTAAAAAGCTTTTCTGATTAATATAATTTAATACAATTATTGAAGGGATATTTAACAGTAAAAATAAGCGTAACCCTCATATATATATATATATATATATATATATATATATATATATATATTTATACATTCGTAGAAATATGCGTTACTCGTAAAAAACTTTGTTATATAATTCGCACTGCCATATCTCATGATAAGGTGGAAACTTTTAAATTCATTGGTACTATATCTTGCTATATATATATATATATATGAGATTTGCTCGTTTAATATAGCAAGATATAGTACCAATGAATTTAAAAGTTTCCACCTTATCTTGAGATATGGCAGTGCGAATTATTTAACAAAGTTTTTTAAGAGTAACGCATATTTCTACGAATGCATCACTATGATGTTACTATAAGGAAATCTTACGTATGCATATAATACACTTTTAACATATATCTACTATCTTTTGATTTTCGAAAGGGGAAGGAAGGTGTGGAGAGGTTTTTACAGTCGGCAACACAAGAGTGACACCCCTGGTGTTGCAAATGTCCATAGGCTAAGGTAACTGGTTACTAATAGGCAGGCCGTATGCCTGTTTGCCACCTTAGGGTTATAAAAAAATCTTTAGAGTACGGAAGCTAAATAACTAAACGTGCTCACGCAAAAGCATGTTTAATGGCTATAATTATAAGTCCAATTTGCCGCATCACAAAATGACAAAGCCTCAAGCCAATTTCAGACGATGTCAGAAGAGTATGTAGATGGATCGCGGTAAACGATTTTCGATTATATCATGCGGGGCCCGTATCTCGCACGTCGCGTGAGGAAGATAAATGGTGGAGAATGCGCTTATCTGACATTACAAATTCACGTTATATCTGGTTCTTTTAAAAACCTACGCTTCAAAAGTTCTTAAGGATATCCATTAATATCGACGGGTATAAAGTCTGTTGACTTGGTACACATTGGGTACTAAAATATAAGTTTACATGCAATTTGATCCTACTTCTTTATTCTTTATTTGCTTCTAAATGTCACTTGTAGCATGTTATTCTATCTAACGTCTACAGCACCTGAGGATGCCTCGTGGTGGGGGAAAACATGTGTTGCAGAAACGACCAGGGCAGTCGTGGCAGCAACGGTGGCTGAGCATTCGGTTCCTGTTCTCGATGCCAGATGGCGGGCAATCGTGAGACAACCGCAGCAGACGAGGTAAAGACCGGAGCAGCTATGGCAGCGGCGGTATAATGCACATACTAACGATAATGATAGTGGGTGGGTTTCGCCCGGCGCTAGTTTTCATATACGAATTGGCAACGCAAGCATACAAAGCAGATTAAATCAAATTGCATCTGCATTTGACTTTCGCAAAATAACACTTGAATGTACTAAATTTTAGGAGAAACTTTACCTACCTTTGTATGTTGTTCGATAGTATGCAGAACTCTACCGATACGCCACAGAACTCTATAGAAATCTGTTAGGTTTTTTTTTGCATACAATGTTGAGAGGCAACAAAGCATATAAGCACTACGCGTCTATTTTTTTTAATGAATTTAAAAATATAAATGTTGTCGGACAAATTACACAGCGCCATCTAGCCCCAAAGTAAACATACTTATCATACATAGAAAATTACCCAGACCAAGACAAACAGACATGTTCATGCACACAAATGTTTGTACTGTGTGGGGATCGAACCCACGAGCGTTGGTGTCAAAGTAGTGTAACAAAGCGTTTCACTACTGCGCCACCGAGCTCGTCTCGTCTATACAATGGAAGGTTACCGAAAAAGAAAAGTAGAATGGTAAATGAATATCTGCCCGATAATTAACGTTTTCTACGGAACACACAGTTTCGGATATTTTAATTGAAGGCTCGATTGGCAACTCGCGAATATCTTGTACTGATTAACAGGCTAACTGGCAACCCTTAAAAGGAAAAGAAGCTATAATTTTACCCTCGCGTCGAAAAAGATTTGTGTCGATACACGGCCGTTTATAATTTATCGGCGCCTTTGACACGGGATGTGCTGGGTTTTTATTATACTAGCTAGTGCACGCGGTTCCACTCATGTGGAGTGATTTCTAAAGTGTTTTTTAAAGAAACATACCTACATAAATGCTGGCCAAGTAGCCAAATGTTGGCCCTGGAGGTAAACTATCAGGGTGTAAAACGTCAAGTAATATTTAAACTACTTCAATTAAAGAAGCCATGTGCAGTCTCGATATCGATCGCTCGGTTCTCTCTGCCTACCCTGAATTTGGCGTGAAGTTATAGATGAATGTGCAGTCTCGACTTTATTAATACAGACTTTATTATAGTATTGTACAGAATTAGATGGTTATATAAAATTTCCTTTTTCCCTAGTAAAAACCACGTATTTTTAAAGTAAGCATATATTTAATTGATTGAAATATTCGTTATTATTGTTGATGAGCTTCTGACATAATTTTCTGATAGATCAGGACTAACTTGGTCGTTGTAGGGTAGTATCGGCTTTTCTCGGCTGCCTAGCGTTATACCGTTATCTCGTTTCACAATTAATTAAGTTGGCGGGATCCGCTACCTACACCTAAGAACTAGTCGAAAATACTGAATTTGATATACAACAGCCGTCAACCCTCCACAACATAAAGGGAAATTCAGACCTTTATTAGGTAAGTAAACACGTCTTTCGAAATATAATAATGGACGTGCGGGTTTCCTTACGATGCCTGCCAGCATGTAACAATTATAAATATGTACATAAATCCGAAAATATGTATTAACACACTAGAATTCGAACGGGGAACCAGTCGGTTAATAGGCCGACTCTTTATGCTCTAGGCTTATGTATTAAAAGTATGAGTTACAAAAAAATAATGTTCTTGCATTATTTGTCTGTTCCGTCCTAAGTTTTTATATTTATAGATACGTCGTATACGCTCTAGAATAGCAATATGAAAGTAAGGTAATTGCCCAACTCGCATTCAGTTGGGCACGCTCTCGCGTCGCGGCTATACGTACTTCGCCACAAAGCATAAATCTCATATATATATTATATATATATTATATGATATATATTCATCTCTTACTAACGACAGATATGTACTATCATTTGTCTCTTTGTTAGAGCAAAGTGTCATAATAAATAATGGCTCAAGTAGTATATCTACGTACAGTACGTAGAAATAGTACTAGTTGCGCCATTTTAAAATACAATAATATTGGTGTATAACGTGTCTACCTTTTGATATGTCGCTGGTTTCGTTATTCTTTCATGCCGCATTCTTTCTAAATGCCAAATTTCTTGTTCCGACGCTCGTGTTTAGATTAAATCTCTTTCTTACATCATCGTTAAAAAAACATTAAGAAAGTTTGAAAATGGGAATATAGTTTTTGTTCAGCGTAGGGCGGCATACAATCATACCGCCTATCTGATTTAAAACGGTTACCATAGCCTGTTAACGGTTGCAACATAATAAATATCTCTCACGCGATGACACTTCTGCTACTGACAAAGCTGCTTTTTAGGAGATTACTGGTGATTTCACTCACTCGCAGGAACACGGTAAGCCTCCAGGGAATTGCTATTTGGCTGCGATTTTCTTTGTGGTGGAGGTACTTTCTCAGTCGGGGTGCTTTGTTATCTTCCATCTCTCTAAGAAATATGGTAATAGAGATAAGATGAAATAAATTGAAAGATAATGAGATATCTGCATCAAATTAAACTGAGGCACGCAACGGATTTTCTTCCACTGATGATATGCATAAAATATTGTTATGCGTGATTAGACTTCAATTTAATTTAGAGAATAAATCGAAAATTGAATTTGCGCGATAAAGCTCAATAGCCATCACACCATTTGATGTATAGCGTGGTTTGGACGCCAAACTAATTGGATTTTTCAATGGAAAACATAGGTGAGGCAATTTATGTTTTCCGGGCGTGCTCGAAATGTTGATTTCTATAAAATATAACTTAACTTCCACGTATTACGCTTACAGACTGCTAGAAATCTTGGATCGCTTCAACGTGTAGCCATTCTACTGATCACCGATAGATAATTACAGTAATTCTATTTCATAAATATGCTATTGATTGGAGTGCAGAGCAGTAATAGTCCAGTGAATAAAGAATCGGCCTATTGAGCAACAGGTCGCCGGTTCGAATCCTGGCACGTACCACTGAATTCTAGCACGTACCAACTGAATCCTGGCACGTACCACTGAATTCTAGCACGTACCACTGAATCTTGGCACGTACCACTGAATTCTAGCACGTACCACTGAATCCTGGCGCGTACCACTGAATTCTAGCACGTACCACTGAATCTTGGCACGTACCACTGAATTCTAGCACGTACCACTGAATCCTGGCGCGTACCACTGAATCCTGGCACGTACCACTGAATTCTAGCACGTACCACTGAATCCTGGCACGTACCACTGAATTCTAGCACGTACCACTGAATCCTGGCACGTACCACTGAATCCTGGCACGTACCACTGAATTCTAGCACGTACCACTGAATCCTGGCACGTACCACTGAATTCTAGCACGTACCACTGAATCCTGGCACGTACCACTGAATTCTAGCACGTACCACTGAATCCTGGCACGTACCACTGAATTCTAGCACGTACCACTGAATCCTGGCACGTACCACTGAATTCTAGCACGTACCACTGAATCCTGGCACGTACCACTGAATTCTAGCACGTACCACTGAATCCTGGCACGTACCACTGAATTCTAGCACGTACCACTGAATCCTGGCACGTACCACTGAATTCTAGCACGTACCACTGAATCCTGGCACGT
Organism: Pyralis farinalis; assembly: GCA_947507595.1. Lineage (NCBI taxonomy): Eukaryota > Metazoa > Arthropoda > Insecta > Lepidoptera > Pyralidae > Pyralis > Pyralis farinalis. The sequence continues at coordinate 8,576,581 of OX382274.1, forward strand.
ACCACTGAATTCTAGCACGTACCACTGAATCCTGGCACGTACCACTGAATTCTAGCACGTACCACTAAATCCTGGCACGTACCACTGAATTCTAGCACGTACCACTGAATCCTGGCACGTACCACTGAATTCTAGCACGTACCACTAAATCCTGGCACGTACCACTGAATTCTAGCACGTACCACTAAATCCTGGCACGTACCACTGAATTCTAGCACGTACCACTGAATCCTGGCACGTACCACTGAATTCGTCTTTTCAGATTTCTGTAAATACATATTTGTACTCGTAATTACCACTTGCTCGATGGTCATCGTGGGGAAACCCGCATATTCAAGAAATTATATTTCGATAGACGTGTGACCTGACCTATGAAAGGTCTGGTTTTCCTTCTGGGTTGTGGATGTCGAGCGGCAGTCGCTCCATGTCTAAATTAGTATTTTCGTCAATTCTTTAGGCTTAGGTAACGGACCCCGCCGATCCTAATAGATTAGGAAACTGTATAACGCTAGGAAAAAGGAGCTATTGATTGAAGCACAAAAGGCTCGTAGTCACGTTTAGAAGCAAGGACAACGTTACATGCACGTGGTGCACCTTACTAAACAAATGAAGCTCTGGGGAATAAAAGGTAGGGCTCATCAGTACGTGCAACTCACAGAAGACTGCTGCCAATATAAATAGCACCACCCTGGAGTTTGTTGTAGTCTTACGTATGAGTGAGGTAACCAGGAAGGTCTTCAGGAGTTGCTGTATTAGAAGCGCGGCTGGCAACGTGTTATCGATACTTCCTGTGTTGCAAGCGTTCATATCGGTGATTGTCTTTTTAATCAACTGATTTTGTAAATGATTTCCTATGGAAAAAAACATTCAGATGTCTGTTTATGAATAATGGAAAATATTTTTATATCTATTTAACGAGACCATACGAAGTAGCGTAGAAAAGTAAAAGATATTCCCCTTCTTATTTGTAGGGGTGTTGAGGATGGCTTTAATATAACCTTTTTGTACTTTTGTAAACTCTATGTTTTTACACTCTGGTATTATTCTTTCTTTTTGTTTTCTGCTGTCATTTGCTCCGGGCAACTTCAGAATATCAGTTTACTCCTCCGAGTAAACATCACATTGAGATGTTGCTCGTTTGTATCACTGCGGCATGCGCACGCATCTTTTATACTGAATATGTTCATTTCATTTATTGAATGTATGTGTGTATGTCTAAGCTGATACAAATAAAGTTCTTATCTGTCTATCTATATTTCTGGTTACATCGTGCGTCTTTGGTAAGCATTATTTTATTGTAACTCCTATATCCTAAATAAATAGAAAATACTCTGATATCTGGTCTTTTACCTATTTATTACATACAGTCCACCTTTCTTTAAAACCCATTTTTTATAAGGGGGTATACCCAAAAAGCAATATTTATTATGACTTCATTATAATTTTGTCTTCTTTGTAAGTAAGATTATGAAATAATATACCAAGTTTCAGTATTTCAATAGGTAAAATCGCGAACGCACCGACAGGCAGATGTTTGTCTGTCTGTCGGTCCGTTTGACCTGTATATGTTTTTAGTTTTACTACGGAAAATACTATATAAACCCATTTGTATATTTTTTTAAATTAGAGGGGCCAAACGAGCATGTTGGTCACCTGATGGTAAGTGGACGCCACCATAGACATCAGCAACACCAAAGGGTCTCTGATCCGATGCTAGCCTTTTAGGGCTCTTTTCTTGAAAGCACCCAAGTATTTCCACCAGTATTTGTTCGGGAACACCGCTGAGGGTAATTTATTCCACAATTTAACCGTATCGTGTAAAAATGCCTCTAAGAGCGTACTGTAGTGGATTGCTTCTCATCAAGATGGTGAGGTTGAAATTGAAGTTTGTGGCGAGTGGTACGATTGTGGAACTCAGCGGCTGGACTTAAGTAGAAGCTCCTCCGAACACTCCCCATGATAGAATTTGTACAGTACACAAAGAGAAGCAACGTCGCTCGATATGATGATGCCCAGGATACCGATAACCCTGAGGAGTATACTAATCGAGGAGCTACAATAAATGGAGACTTTTTTGCGGTAAATGTGCACACTTACATATTAATTTACTTATGTTTACGAGTGTAGGTACCTAAATTAATTGAACGAGAACATCGGTATTAATACAAGAAGGGGCATGCTCCGTTGGTTCGTACAAGTAGAAAGAATGCCGGAAGAAATAATAACAAAACAGATATGAAACGTGGAATTTGATCTAACCTGCTTTGTGTGCTTCCGCCACCAATTAGTTCATGCGGCCTAGCGCCGGCCGGCACCCACCCACTACTGTTAGTAAGTGTTAGTAAGCACGGCCGGCGCTAGGTCGCATGAACTAATTGGAAGCACACAAAGCAGGTTAGATCAAATTGCATGTAAATTTGACTTTCGCAAAATAACACCTGAATCTATTAACTAGATATGACTCGCGAAGGTAGACATGATAGCCAACATTTATCTACCGTAACTAAATTGATCTTGTTTTATCAGAACGTAATGTCAGGAGCCCTAGAAACCGGCGAGCGTGCATGAGATGAGTGCAATGGATATAAAAGAAACGACTGTTAAAGAAGCCACCCTGTCTACCCCGCAAGGGACTTTAATGTAAAGTAGCTACCGTAGCCTACGAACGCTTGCAATACTTATTATAATTGCAGGGAGCTGTGATTTCACCTGCGATTTTCTGTGAGGTAAAGGTATGTCTATGTATGTATGTTTTTACGGGTATTCCATCGTAGCTTCTAAACTTCCCGTCCGATTTTAATGATTGAAATGTACATCGATTCGTTACTACGATCCATTAGTGATATAGGCTACGTTACTAAAATATATTTAACATGTTAAAATACAATTTTTGTAGCAACAGTACATGACGACTTTGCTATCATTTTAAAGAGATTTTAAAATCAATAGTTTCCTTTGAACATTATTAAGAGGGAGTGAGTCAAAAATCTTTTCCAGAATATCAGATATCAAATTCTTCAATGTCAGTTTTTTTTCACTCCAATTTAACATTACCTTCATTAATTGCACGCTCGTTAGCTTGTGAAATTTAGTGAAGGAATTGTTTTATTTTGTGAGCAATTAGTTTGAAAATGAAATTTGGTACATTACGCAGAAACAAAAATATACAATTTTTGTTGGTAAATAACATAAATAATATTTTATCATCATATATAAATTATGTTTTTTTTATTATCATATATAAATTATGTTTTGGTTTCAAAATAATGTCATGAGTATATTTAGATGCCATCGGTATTTAATTTTTTCAGTAAACATTTATTTTCTGCTTTTCTCTTTTTCAACAAAAAATAAAGCAATTTTTTTTTTCCATATTATACCTAATAAGGGACGTTGCATATTTTAGAAGAAGCAATCCGAGAATTAAAACGATCAAATAGCTATGGTTTAGTTCTCATACAACGTCAGGTGTCATACAAGCATACGGCCTACCTGATGTAAAGCGTTTACCGTAGCCATAAACGCTTGTAATACTTTATCAAGTTAACTATCACTCGCGCGATGCCTCCTCTGTAGCTGACACATCAACTCCTTAGGAGCTTACTGGTGACCTCACTCACGTGCAGGAACACAAAAACCCTCTAGTGAGTTGTTATTTGACTACGGTTTTCTGTGAGGTGGAGGCATTTCCGTAGATTGACTGCTTTATTGCGCCCCACCTATCTAAAAATCGGCCAAGTGCGAGTCGGACTCGCGCACGAAGGGTTCCACACCATTATCTATAAAAACGACAAAAAAAAAACACGTTTGTTGTATGGAAGCAGTGTTGCCAACAATTATTTCTAAATTCCGTTATGTTCCTCATAAATTTCCGTCGAAAATCCGTCAACTTAATATTATTCCCGTCAAACAAATCCGTCAAAGTATAATTATAGAGATTTTCACAATGGCTTTATTATTAAATAATTACAAACAAAAACATTTTATTTCAAAATCGAAATCATCATCACTTTCAGTACAGTCAGAGTGCGAGGTGACGACCGTTGTAGAAGCTATAGAAGTGGAAGGCTGATCATAGCTGCATTCCCAATCATATTTAATACATCATCTGGCAAATCGTACGAATAGCAAGTCTTTTCTTTTCGTTTTAACCCTGACCGTATAGTTAATATAGCGTTCACCATGTTTTCCTTCATTTTGTTTCTCAGTTTTGTCTTTATCACATTCATGACACTGAACAACCTTTCCAACTCGCCATTCGAATGCGGCAAAAGCAAAATTGAGAAAGCAAAATCGCATAACTCTTGAAAGGGATTCGTGCCCGTTGCCCGACAAACAAATCACATGTTTAGTGTTGCTTTGTTAACAAAAAAAAGTACATATTCTGTAATAGATTTATACTGTCTCCTAAATTAAAATTAAAAAATATTCGACTTAACATTATACAGAAGTGCCCGTTAAAAAATCCCGTTAGCCGTCAGCATATGTTTTTCCCCGTTTTCCTATCATTCAAATCCGTCAGAAATGACGGAAAATCCGTTAATTTGGCAACACTGTATGGAAGCCCCCCTTAAATATTTGTTTTATTTTAATTATTTATTCTTAAAGTGAATATATAACTAAATATTATGTGAATATTTCAAGCGTCTACCTGTTACCGTTATCAATATCGAGCAAAAATGAGCAAAAAAATCGGCCAAGTGCGAGTGGGACTCGCGCACGAAGGGTTCCGTACCATTATCTATAAAAAGGCAAAAAAAATCACGTTTTTTGTATGGGAGCCCCCTTAAATATTTATTATATTCCATTTTTTAGTATTTGTTATTATAGCGGCAACAGATGTACATCATGTGTGAAAATTTCAACTATCTAACTATCACGGTTCATGAGATACAGCCTGGTGACAGACGGACGGACGGACGGACGGACGGACAGCGGAGCCTCAGTAATAGGGTTCCGTTTTACCCTTTGGGTACGGAACCCTAAAAACACCCAGAACAAGACAAACAGACATGTGCACACACACACACACACACAATTGTGTGCATGAAACACAATTTTTTGTATTTTTGCACGGGAATCGAGTCCACAAGCTTTTCTGCCAAAGCAGCGTAACTAACCACTGCGTCACTGAGCTCGTCAATGCGTCATCGAACGCAGTTGGAAGGTCAATCGAATGGCAACCGAGAGGACGTACGGTCGAAGCCCACTTAAGGGCGGAGGTCAATTTTTCCAATATACAATTTCACAGATTACTATGGCCATTCTGTAATGCTGTACATATCATCAACTATCCTCACACTATTTGATATTCAGCTCCCACTGTGCCCAACACTGACGGTGTCTATTCTGCAAGCCCACCGAGGTGTACCTGCTTCCTACTCGACTGTAAACCATGGCCATGTGTGATTATTAATCACTAGTTTCCATAGCGGTGATAATTTGCGCCCATCCGGATTGAAAATGTGGTGTTTAGGTTCAATCCTTCACGCTCAACTCATGAATAGAAGTGGCGATCTATGGAGAAAACCTGCATGCGATGTATTTCAATCGATTGATTCATTCACGATTCGCGTATATATCCCGCACAACCTGATAAACAGGCAGTTCACTATTGATATGATCTCTACAATAAAATCTTCGCTTCCCTTACTTACTTGATTAAAGTACGAAAATACCTTACCTTTTTAGTTTTTTTTTTTGTCGGACAAATTACACAGCGCCATCGAGCCCCAAAGTAAGCGAAGCTTGTGTTATGGGTACTAGACAACTGATAAACATACGTAAATACATTTTTTTTTGTAAATACATACTTATTATACATAGAAAATACCCAGACCAAGACAAACAGACATGTTCATGCACACAAAGGTTTGTACTGTGTGGTAATCGAACCCACGAGCATTGGTGTCAAAGTAGCGTAATAGCGTGTTCCACCACTACGCCACCGAGCTCGACAAAACTTTGTTTGATTAATTTCCTATATTTGTGTTGATGATGAGCAGTGATAGCCCAGTGGATACAGAACCGGTCTAAATTTTAACCAGGGCCCAACAGGTACCCTCTTCGAATCCTGGTACTATTAAATTCGTTTTCGGATTTATGTATGTATTTGTTATTATCATTTGCTCGGCGATGACGGAAAACATTCACGATGTTTTCCGTCATCGTATACACGTATATCCAAGAAATTATATTTCGAATGATGACCTTACCTGAGAATGATATGATTTTCAGACGGCAGTCGCTCCATGTAAAATCAGCATCTTCGCCAAATCCTTAGACTTAACTTAGACGTAACGGACTTTGCCAATCCTAATGGATAGGATAGAAAAACGGCATAACACTAAGAAGAGGAGAAGAAGATTTGATGACATTCTGAACCTAAATATCCTAACTACTCGCTACGATCAGAGAGGAATCCAATTAGTCTTGTTTATGAATACATTGTCACTAGCACGATGCCACCTCCGCTGATAACACAGCAACTCCTTAGAATTTAGTGACCCTACTCACACGCAAGAACACAACAACCCTCCAGGGAGTTGTAATTTCGCTGCGGTTTTCTGTGAGGTGGAGGTACATCCCCAGTCGGGTTTCTTTCATGCGCCCTACCTCTCTAGCCGGTTCGAACTCTATTGCTTCAAAAAAATGTAAATCTTAAATTGCATTTCAGACATCAAGGTTTCTTTCTGTTAAATTCATAGCATTATAAAGTAGGTGGTGGAACGTTGTGAAAGTTATTCCGCCAGAAAGGTTTGTCGATAACTTTGCATCATTTACACGATTGTACCATATTTTAAAGTTTACCATTGGTCTTTTACCAAAAAATGTCCCTTGACGTGTTTCCTTAGTCAGCTAGTACATCCCTTTTTACATTTTTACCCAATAAGGTAATACTGTTTTGTAAGACTCATTTAGCTATATATCTTCGCATACATCACATCTAAAAAAAATCAACGAACTATTTTAATTAAACAGTTTAAAGTAGATATCTTTGTTTTATTTCGGTGTTTATGTTTATCTCTACTCGCCCCACAAGAAACCTGGCGTTAAGATATATAAACATACAAATCCATTATGACATTTTTATAGGCGAGAATACCAGTTTTTACTCAAAACACAATACTGGAATTCGATTCTCATTGGAATTAGCGCCAAGAGTATACAGATATATTTGATCTTACAGTTATACAACGAAGTTTTTTTTATACAACTAGATTGGCAAACAAGCATGTGACCCGCATTAGATGGTAAGCAGTCACCTCAGCTTATATAGCTGCTTAGCGGTAGAAATAGAGACAGAGGTACCCACGCAGACGACTTTTGTACAAAGTCTCCCCTTGGTATAGTTAGAGCATACTTACCTAGCTACATTTTTAACTTTAACAATAAAATGCGCCCAGGAATTAAGTTATAAATCTCTAACAATTCAAAATGTGCCATACGTCTTATGTTACCAATTCCATTGTAGTGCTATTGTGCTGTCTTCTCCATTGTCCCTCCTCCGGTCGGAAGTCATTGCGGGTGCCATTTAAACGGAAACCAACTTTATTTTATCGTCGGAACCCTATGGAGTAATCCTTAAAACTGTAACAATAAAGTGGAAAAACGGTTTAGTGGATGCATAAAGAAAACGTGGTTATACGTCATCTCGGTCGTTAGGTAGCTGTAAAGATAACAGAAAGTTGAAATAAGGAATACGTTTCTGACTTTCTATTTTAGTAAGATATACATATATAATTAAAATAAATAAATAAGATGAATATAAATAAATTTAAAACAATTAAATAAATACAACACAATATATCTCTATATTGTATTAAATTAGCCTATTAACGCTTGCGATATATTAAGTATCACTTGCGCGATGCCTTCTCTGCTGCTTACACAGCAACTCCTTGGGAGCTTACTGGTGACCTCACTCACACACAGGAACACAACAACTACTGGAGGATTCCAGGGAGTCGTTATTTGGCTGCGGTTTTCTGTGAGGTGGAGGTACTTCCCCAGACGGGCTGCTTTGATGCGCCCTACCTCTCTTAAAACATCCAGACCAAAACAAACAGACATTTTCATGCACACAAATGTTTGCCTTATGTGGGAATCGAACCCCCGAGCGTTGGTGTCAAAGCCGTGTCATTCACTACTGAGCCACTGAGGCACTCGTCGAAATTAGGATCGATTCGATTCCTACACAGACCAAACATTTGTGTGCATGAACATGTCTTTTTTTGGGTGTTTTTAAGAGAAAATGGACGCATCAATGCAGCCTATCTGGCGAAGTACTTCACATTAACTTGGAATAACCGTTTGACTAAATCTACCATCGATAAATTATTGCGTAAAAAGACGAGTAGTATCGTTAACAGACTATTGTACGTGGTTCCATATATTTCGACAAATAAATACACTGCGAGTTTGTCATACCTGGGAAAAATCACTGACAAAATAGTTCACATATTTAGAAAAAATAACATACATTCTGTGTACTAAGTATCGGGAATTTGTCAATAAAACAAAAAATACAAATTATTCATCTAAATTTATTTTATCGCCTTCAAAGTAGGCCCCATCGCTTGCAATACAACATCTCCACCGCTTCACCCAGTCTTCCATACATTTTTCATAGGCTATTTGCGGTATGGCCTTTAGCTCATTCAGCGAATTTTCTTTTATGGCTTCTATCGACTCAAAACGTTTTCCTCGAAGTGGTAATTTTAACTTGGGAAATAAAAAAAAGTCAGACGGAGCCATATCAGGTGAATACGGTGCTTGGTCGAGAACTTTTGTTGAATTTTTCGCTAAAAACTCTTTCACTATAATGGCTGTGTGTGATGGTGCATTATCATGGTGCAGCATCCATGAGTTGTGTTGCCACAAATCTGGACGTTTTCGGCGGATACTCTCACGCAAACGCTTCATGACGCCTAAATAATATTCTTTATTCACTGTTTCTCCCTCTGGAAGGAATTCGGAGTGAACCACACCACGGTAGTCAAAAAAAACTATCAGCATCACCTTGATTTTGGAGCGACTTTGCCGCGGTTTTTTGGGTTTCGGCTCGTTTTCGAGACGCCATTCTGAAGACTGTTGGCTTGTTTGCATGTCGTACTCATAAACCCATGTCTCGTCGCCAGTTATTATACGTTTCATAAAGGTCGGATCCGTAGAAGCTCGGGAAACCATGTCTTCAGCGACATGCTTTCGCTGCGCTTTTTGAACAAAATTGAGCTCTTTTGGAACTAGTCGAGCGGCGACGCGTTTCATGCCTAAAATGTCAATGAGAATGTTGTGGACGGACTTAAAAGATATGTTCACCTCACTAGCCAACTCTCTCAGACTCATACGTCGATTTTCGAGCACTAGCTTCTTGATTCTGTCGATGTTTTCTCTGGTCGTAGCGGTTGAAGGTCTACCAGAACGAGGCAAGTCTACTACTACTTCTCGGCCTTCTTTAAAAGCCTTATACCATTCATAAGCCCTTGTTTTCGATATACACGATTCGCCGTAGGTATTTCGCAACATTTTTAGTGATTCACCACATGAAATATCATTTGAAACACAAAATTTAAGGCACACTCTTTGTTCAACAATATTTTCCATTGTAAAAATCGCCGAGGACTCAAAACTATGACCAACAAAAAGTGTAGTTTAAAACAAATTAAATGACAGATCCCGCTCAAATTTTGCGCGCTAAATCAGTATAGTGCTACCAACATGCAGTAAAAAAATTAGAACGACCTCTTTTACGCGGGTCTTTTTATTGACATATTCCCGATACTTTTTACACAGAGTAGTACATGTTGCTCTCAAATCCCATAGTTCACTCAAATCACTTTGTAACACTAAAGATAAAATCCCGCCCAATAAAAATTCCGGTGTCTATAAGCTGTTCTGCGATGAATGTGAACACGTTTATATCGGTCAAACTAGTCGTAATTTTATAACACGATTTCACGAACACGTATCGGAGTATAAAAACAATCGCCCAGAAAAGTTACACTTCGCCGAGCATCTCATAGACAAAGGACATAACTTATCCCCCACTAATACATATCAAATTTTACACACCATAGACAAAGGTTTAAAACTAAATATTAGGGAACAATTAGAAATTAATAAACATAAAAATTCTAAAATTACTCTCATGAACAAACAGACTGACGTAAACCATTCCCCACTATTAAACATCTTTTCGCTCACACCATCCACCCCCACCCTCAATTCAATATAAGGGACGGCACTGCGATCGATTTGTCACTTGTAGCATGTTATTCTTACGATTAACGTCTACAACGCCTGACGATGCCTCGTGGAAAGGCGAAACACGTGTCGCAGCGACGACCAGGCCAGTCGTGGCAGCGGCGGTGGTGGTGGGGGTATGCGGATTCTGTTCCAGATAGCGCACGACCACAGCAGCCGAGGCAGAGACTACCGGAGCAGCCATGGCAGCGTCGGCATGTTGCACTTACTAACAGTAGTGGGTGGGTGCCGGCCGGCGCTAGGCCGCATGAACTAATTGATGGCGGAAGCACACAAAGCAGGTTAGATCTAGTTGCATGTAAATTTGACTTTATACAAAAACGATTCTTATTTGACCGCTTTTATTTTTCTCAAAAACTTAGTTTAAAAATCGACCTGTAGTAAATAGCAAACTGTAAAAAAATGCTAAAATTATGGACAAGTTGAAGCTGGCTTCATAAACAAAGATGCAAAAAAGAAAGTTACAGAAAATAAGGAAGGAAAAATATTTTTCAAGCGAGGCGTAAACTTAAAAAGTTCTGTCTATTGAAACCCCGCATCTAAAGAAGCTTCATTTATACTACTAGCATTTTCCTGAGACTTTCCTCGTAAACATAATTCATGTTTTACAATAAATATTCTGTAGTCTTAGGAAGGTGTATACTGCTCCTACTTTCAAACCATGGACTTCTTAATATATAGATAAATACGATCAGTCCTATATATAATATATTATATTTTTAAATGCAAATAAGAGACTGTACTATCGATAGGGAGACAGAACAGTATTTATTTTTCCAATCTATCTATGAATCTGTCTGCTTGTCCGTTATTTAAACTAGATAGACAGATGTCGTTTACTTGTATTACAATGACACGCATTCAATATCCTTATAGTCAACTTTCGGGATTATTAACACCCGAGCTACGTTTGTTAAGAATTATCTGTCTTCTTCTTCCTATGTTTATCCCGTTTCTTAATACATTAGGAGTCCGCTACCTAAGCTTAAGGGTTTGGCGAAGATATTGATTTTGACATGAAGCGACTGCTCTCACCCATCCTTAATGCAAAGGGAAAATCAGACCTTCCTTAGGTTAGGTTTCACATTTTTTGCAATATAATTTCTTGGATATCCGGGACGATGCTTTTCTTCATCGCCAAACAACTGATAATGACAAATATGTACATAAATACGAAGACACGAATTTAGTGGTACATGCCCACACCATAATTCGAATCAGCGACCATCGGTTAACATATTACGACTGGTTATTTATCCACTAGTCTATAACTCCTTTTATAACATCTATACCGCATTTATATTAGATATCTGACATATTTAGTGATAACGTGTCACTATGGCTGTACAAAACCAGCATTTATTTTAACCGTTGACTATACTGATATATAAAGAGAAAGAGTTTGTTCGTTTGTTTGGCCACGCTAATCTCTGGAACTGCCAATCATCTTTGAAAAAATATTTTCGTGTTTCATAGTCCAATTCTTGAGAAAGGTTATATATAGACTATTCAATATCCGCGATACGATCCTTAGAAGCTAGGGAAGAAAGAAAGTAGAAAAACGGACCATTTTTTGTATATACCACTAAGGTGGCAATCTGATTCTGAAATTTGAAATGCAAACTGCAATATATGAACTTTTCAAATCTGATGTCAGTCAAATTTGAAAAGAGATTAGCGCATTTAAACAAAGTCTTCATTTGTCGTGCGCTGCGCAATTACCATAAACAGTACATAATTTTAATACGTAAATTCATGTACTACCGTTTTACTATTCTAGTCAAGTCACAATGACCGTTTGTTGCTTAAGCTCGGTGGCGCAGTGGTCAGTAGCGCTACTTTGAACACTCGTGGGTTCGATTCCGACACAGCATAAACATTTGTGTGCACGATAATATAATGTCTGTTTATCTTGGTCTGGATGTTTTTAAGAGAGATGTAAACTTATGCATCAACTGCAGCCAAATACCAACTCCCTGGCGGGTTGATGTACTCGAGTGAGTGAGGTCACTACTAAGCTCTACTAAGTAGCTGTATTAATTAGCAGCAGAAGTGGCATCTCGCGAGTGAATATTAATGCATTACAATCGTTCATAAGCTACAGTAAGCGCTTGATATCTTGTATGCGTCTCGACGTCGTAAAAAAAACATATATAATTATTAGACTATACTATTAGTATACAGAATTTATACAATAAAGTAAAAAAATGTAAGTAAATCTTCATTTTCAATATACACCTAAATAAAATGAAAGAGGAAATAATACACATGCAGTAGTATTTTTCTACAAACTATTTCTTTTAAAAATATGAAACAACTAGGCACTGGTACCTGTATGCAGAATAAGCCCTAAGTGCCCCTTCGCGGTGGCTTGCACGTGAGAATGAATACCAATATTCTGTAAGCATGCTCTCACACATTCTGCGTATGTTGTGTATGACTGGCTTATTGTAATATTCTCTGGAAATCTTGCAATGGAATATAAAGTCTTAAATAAAAATCAGGTAAGTGCAGATGGGACTTGCGTAAGAAAGGATGCCGTAGTCTTAGATCAGATATTTTTTATCATATTTTATTTACATTTGATTATAATATACATGTATGATTTTGTTCGATTCGATAATTTATTGCCATTTTGTAGGTAGTGACATAATTCCATTGCTGCAAATTTAAGGAAATCTGATCAAAAATCTGCGTCATGTAGTTTGGACAGTCCTGTCTTTATGTAAACCTGAGAGTACCTAAAGAATTTTGAAGGAACCGAAATAGGTAAAAATCTGAGGGTGCGAGGTCAGGATTATATGGTGGATGGATTAACAATTCCCAACCCAAGTCTCTCAATATTTGCTGAGTTGCTAAATTCGTGTTTGGTCTGGCACTAGCATAATGAAAAACCTCAACCTTTCTTTATTTCTTGCTTGGGGTTCAACAGCTGTTGGTAGTATAGATCCGAATGGATGATTTTGTCCGGCAGTAAAAGCTCATGATGAACGGTGCCCTTCGAATCCCATCATAGACACAGCACTGCCATGTTCCGATTTAATCCGGATTTCGCTATGGTCTGTGGAGCTTGACTGCCCTTCTCCAGATCTTTTTCACACGGTTTGTCGTACGTAATCCACTTTTCATCACCAGGGTTCAGTGTTCAGTAATCGCAACTGAGCATACGATTCATTAGGTTTCTATAAGTGAGCTCGTGTGGCGCCCGAATATCGAGCTTTTTTATATTACCGGTAAAAGTGTACATTTGCTGATTTGTATTGAAAAATTAAAATTGTTTTTTTCTAAAATGTAACATATTTATTTTTAATCAAAATATTTGCCTTCATTCTCTATACATTGCTGCTATCTAATCGGAAGTTTATTTATGCCTTTGCGATAGAACACTGGGAACTAGTTTCGACAAACTGTGTGAAAGCAATTTGTACTGCCTCCTGGGTAGAAAATTTTTACCAGGTAGAAAATTGTCCAGATCACGAAAAAAATAGTAGTCAGTTGGTGCAAGGTCTGGCGAGTACTGAGGCGGACGTATGGTTTCTAACTGCAGTTCCTGTAGTGTTACAATGGTTTCTCGTGCAGTGTGAGGTCTTGCGTTATCATGGAGCAATAATTGTGAAAATTGATTCACGTCGGGGTTGTTTCAATGCCAGTTTCGCCATCATTGTTCAAAGTTCGGCACAGTAAGCATCTGCTGTTATTGCTTGACCAGACCTGAGAACGCTAAAGTGAATAACGTCATGAAGAGACCGCCAAACCATTACCACAGACCGCCAAACCATTACCACCATTACCGTTACCTTTTTATTGGTAAGGTTTGCTTTAGGGCACTGTTGCGGCGTTTGATCTGAGGTCAGCCATTACATTTTTCACTTATGGTTATCTTAAGGAATCCACTTTTCGTCACATGTCACAATTCGATCCAATATTCCCTCATTTCTGTATCGATTCAATAAGGCAACACAAGTTTCAATACGCGTTTTTTTCTGCAGATCAGTCGAATCATGAGATCATTTTTCATAGCTTTTTATCTTATTGATTTGGCGCCAGTGAGCCATCAGGGCGTCTCAGCAGAGGTAGCGAGGGCTAGCAGAAGTTGGCCTGCACGGCTTTGGCTAGTCCCCAGTAGTTACGCGACCCAGTAGTGTGCGCCACTAGTTCCGTGCCGACTCGTGTAAAATGCTGGGCATCCGCTCTTATGTATGCCTTCTTGCAGACCTTGGTGGCAGTATTATAGGCTAATTTCAGCAAGTTAATATTCAGGTCTTTGTGAGTGCGACCCCTTGTCCAAGCGCGATACGCCACCTGCTTGTTACTAACAGCTTCAGCGCACTCGCGATTAAACCAAGGCAGTCTTCGGCTTTTGATGACGACATCGGAGTGAGAAATCTAGTATTCCAACGCCGATCTCGTCAACAATGGCCGCAGCACTCGCCGTAAGATCTTTCTCAATGAAACAACGCTGCCCCTATAGGTTGAAAGCAAAGTAATAGCGTATGGGACGGCATGCTCGACTACTTTGCTTCCGTCTCCTGACGAGTAGTGTCAGACACGATGCTTAACCGCCGTCGTAGTTTGTGGTGAAGCTGTACTTGGCACTGTGCTAGGCATAAGTCAGATGTGCCCAAGGGCGCCCTGACCTCAACCCGGTAGCCAGCAGGGTGGGTAGTCAGCAGTAGGTCCCACTAGTAGCGAGGGCGCCTGACATGAGAGTTGGTCCTACAGTTGCTTCCTTTGATTCAATGGAATTGAGTAGGGACAACCGCAACTGCAATGACAGTTGTATCATTATCTTTCGCAGGAAGTGCAGAGATGACTGCAGCAAACAGACCATTGACTACTAGAGTAACCTTGGCGATAATGGCTTTAGCGTGGGTTTACTAACATTAGTTCGACGAGCTCGGTGGGCAGTGGTGCATGATGCCACTTTAACACCAACGCTCGTGGTTCGATTCCCACGCAGGACAAATTTGTGTGCATAAACATGTCTGTTTGTCTTGATCTGCGTATTTTTAAGGGAGGTAGGGCGCATCAAACCACTGGGAAAGTAACATCACCACTCAGAAAACCTACTAATAACTCCCTAGCCCTAGAGGGTTGTTGTTCCTGGGTGTGAGTGACATCACCACTAAGCTCCTAAGGAGTTGCTATGTTAGCAGCAGAATTGGCATCGCGCAAGTGATATTTACTGTGCTACAAGCGATCATAGGCTATGGTAACCGCTTTACATCACGTATGCTTGTATGTCTCCCGACGTTGTATAAAAAAAAGTTACCGGATGAATACCTGCCGACTATAGCTCGCATGAAACAACCGTGATAACTATGGTAAAGTAATAAATAAAATATACACCCAAATGTAGTATTGTCTTAGGTTTTCGCGATTGTTTACACATTGAATTTGTCCGTGGTCGCAGGAAGTCTTCCTGCGCTGCAAAGCGTTCGAAACGTCAGGTTCAACAAAATAAATAAAACACGCGATACTTCCGTTAAAAATTGTTTAACCCAAATGTAATTTTAATTGATCTTCGGTAGATGTAGTAAGACAATGAAAGTCTCTAGAACCTTTTTTGTTTATTTACAAAAATAAAATGTCGAACAACTTGAGAAACACTGGATTAGACCTTGAATGTCATTCTTTGTTATTCAACTAATTGAGATAAATATCTTACATGTTGTCCATCATATACATTTGCGTGTCAAAGAGAAACTTATTCAATTTATTAACATCAACGTCTTCGACCTGTTTGGCGAAGTCACTTAGCACGTCACATACATGAAAGTTTCATGTTAGATCTTATTGAATGAAATTGGATATGACATTTAAATTGGCACAAAATGAAGGCACTTTTTATTGTAGTATCATTCAGATCAAAAAGGATAGATGTATTTGCGTGTCAGATATGGCGAAATTCCATTTATTGAATTAAATATTTCAATATTACCTATTTACATAGAGTGTAACAAAATTATCTGTACAAACAGAGTTATCCCATTACGATAGGTATACAAATTAAGTACAAACGTCAGCCATGACGAGCTCGGTGGCTCAGTCGGGAATGACACGACTTTGACACCAACGCTCGTGGGTTCGATTCTCACACCAGGCAAACACTTGTGTGCATGAACATGTCTGTTTGTCTTGGTCTGGATGTTTTAAGAGAGGTAGGGCGCATCAAAGCAGCCCATCTGGGAAAGTACCTCCACCTAACAGAAAACCGCTGCCAAATAACAACTAGAGGGTTGTTGTGTTCCTGAGTGTGAGTGAGGTCACCAGTAAGCTACCCAAGGAGTTTGCTGTGTAAGCAGCAGAGGCATCGCGCGAGTGATACTTTATATATCGCAAGCGTTAATAGGCTACGGTACCCGCTTTACATCAAGTGGGCCATATGGTTCTATGCCTCCCGACGTAGTATAAAAGAAAAGTCATGAAAGTTCAATGGCCATTGCGCGATCGATCCTCAGCTGAACGTTCGCTACTAGACAATTAACGTTTCGAAACACATTTAGTCCCAGAAACTATATAGATTTTCTATAATAGTAACTCACGTTTCGCCCGCGTAGAATTTTGTTATCAAGATAAAGTGGCTGATCTATGGAATAATCTTTAGGCTTTTCCCTGGCTACCAGTTTTTATCTTCACAGATTTCGCAGTTTCTGCTAAAACCCTGCTGAAGCTCCTGACATCTCCATTACAAGTTTTTTAATGGTATGAGACCGGGCCACATAGCCTGTGCCATACCTTAAAACATCCAGACCAAGACCAACAAACATGTTCATGCACACAAGCGTTGGCCTTGTGTGGGAATTGAACCCACGAGCGTTGGTGTCAAAGTCGTGTCATTCCCGACTGAGCCACCGAGCACGTACACGTACATAAGCACGACTAATTTGCCAATAATAATCATCTGAGAAGTATCTATTTGCGCCATCATCAAATCATCACGTTTTGAGTACTTAAGAAACAACATCGAAAGTGGGCTCGCTCATGCATTCAAATCTATTTCTTGTATGGGAATTGAACCCTCGAACTTTGGTATAAAAATAGCCATTGCTAACCACACAACCATCGAACTCGTCAAGAGGTCATGCTAGAGCCAATCCTGATCCTGCTCTAATAAAACTATAGTACTCTCAGAAATTTTATTTTGGTCAGTCATAAATCTTAGCGATGCAACAATGTGTGTTACCTTGTTTTTTAAAAAAATAACTCGGCTACCACGAAGTGTATCGGTATTAATTTCGTTGTCACTTTATCTTGTTTTCAGTGAATAGGACACGAGCAAACTATTTTAAAGTTAGATTGAGTTGGCCAACTGCGGTACTCAAGTATTCGTTGGGTTTTTGTGCCATGGTGGGTTTGCGTTTACTGAATTTGGGGTAAACAAGTTTTCGTATTTATTTTACTAGCTGTTGTCCTGATTGCGTTGAATTCAAATTTAAAATCAAACAAACATGACTGAAAGTTCCTTAGTTTTATACGAAGAGTGTCCTACATGTATTGTGTAACTCATAAATAAAACTTGTTAAGAGCGAAATAAGACATTTCTCGCTATTAAAAGCTCTCATTTACGTTTTATATATTTTTTCGATCGATTCATTATTCAAAACACAATCGATCACTAATCGAACGGCATGTTTCTGACTTTGTGAAAGTTAAACCTTTCATTAAATGTCAAAGCTTCCAGAGAAAACTGAAACCACCGGATGCCAATGTCAGACTATGAGCAAGCAAGTCTCGAAATTAAATTTTAATAAACCAAAATATAAGTTTTTTTTTCTTCACCGTGCGCAAATAAAAAACAGTTGAGAATGCGTAAGCTTGCATTGCCAGAGGAACACCTGGCTCGTCAATTATATAACATAATTTTTTTTTTTAATTTGTCGGCTATTTTGTCCATGTTCCAGAGATAGGAACGGTGTTCCAGAACATTCCTATTCTACTTTTTTATGATGAATCCGAATCAAAATTCGAATATTCGAAAGAAAGCGGTAGACACACTCACACACAGACACACACAGAAACAAACATATAGATTTCATATACGAATAAATAATATATTTATTCGTAGGTTTTAACACTATCTGAGTGTTCGCAAGAATGACACTAACTTTAAACTTTACCTTGACCATTCTGGATACCGACGAACCACTCCGAGACTTTTTTAAGTCTCTTCAAAAGAGTTTGATATATGCCTCGAAGCTTTTTCGTCAGAACCTCTCTTCCTCGTTCATAATTTTATTTGTCTTTCACGCTTCTCTTTCTAAAAGCCATAGTTTCATTCTTGCATAAGACGGTACATTTCTTTCTTCTTCTCTGTCATATTTTCATTTAAGGGCAAAGATAACTCATATTCAGAACACTAGTATTTTGGTTGACGGGTGTAGTATTGGAGCAAGTGAATGAGATTGTATATCTTGGAAGCGCTTTTAGCAGCAATGGAAAGTACACCGCTGAATGTGGAGACATGAGTAAGTGCAGGGCAATAGGGTGAATGGAGCGTTGAGTAAACTTCTAGGCTGTCGAATCTAAGCCAGAAGGTACAGCTCGCTGTACATAACGCGGTGCTTATCCCAACGCTAACTTATGGAAGTGAGAGCTGGGTATGACAGAAAGAGCATAAAAGTGGAATAAATGCGATCGAGATGAGAGCATTGCGCATATTTTGTGGCATAACGCTTGCTGATCGTGTTCGTAATGACGACGTGAGAAAGAGAGTTGGTCTGAAAGAGAGTATCGGTGTTAAGATAAGAAAAGGCATGCTCCGTTGATTCGGACATGTAGATGCAGATGCGCCGAGTAGATGCAAAAAATGCAAAAAGATTAGTAGCATGTCATACTTACGATTAACGTATACAGCGCCTGATGATGCCTTGTGGAGAGGCGAAACACGTGTCGCAGCGACGACCAGGCCAGTCGTGGCAGCGACGGTGGTGGGGGCATGCGGTTGCTGTTCCAGATGGCGGCAGACCGCAGCAGCCGAGACAGAGACTACCGGAGCAGCCATAGCAGCGTCGGCATATTGCATCTATTGGGTTGGTGCCGGCCGGCGCTAGACCGATGAACTAATTTGTGGCCGGAGCACACAAAGCAGGTTAGATCAAATTGCATACTGAACATTTCTCTCAATGACATCTTTCAACATTGACCATTAAAAAAATATGATTGAAAAACAGTTTATGTAAGGAAACCTACGAGGTATTTCGACGACATTTGGGAATCGATCGGTATGAGACAAGTTCAAAACGATTCACATTACATTAAAATGTTAGGCAGCTCTATTGTCATTAGGTTCCTGAATAAATATATTATTTATTCGTAGATTAAAACGGTGGAGTGAGTTTTTTGAAGAAGACTGGAGATGCGCAGTCATCCACCATTTTCAGCCTTTGTATAAAGGCTAGGGGTCAGCAAATAGGGCCATCAGCTTGATCAGCTTAACAGCAAACATGTATGGAAAAGTAATTGAAAGGAGAATGAGGGTGAAATCCGATGGAATGCTGTGGGTGGCGCACAGAGGATTCCGAAATAGAAGTGGACGTAGGGTTTAAGTTTTCTCACTCCGCAATATCGTGCGGAAGCATCTGGCCATAGACTAGAAGATTTTCTTCGGTTTTGTGGATCTTGAGGAAGCATTTGATATGCAAAAGAAACTATGGGACATATTGCCGAGATCTGGGATTAACGGATCACTGCTCCGTGCTGTGCAGTCCACTTACTTTGCTCTGCATGTGTGCGGATAGATGCTGGCATTTTAGCCTGGTATGATGTCAAAATTGGTGTCAAATTGGATCAATGAATGTAGGATTACGCATGGGTGAATTGTTTTTGTTTTATATAACGTCAGGAGGCATACGAGCATACGGTCTACCTGATGTCAAGCAGTTACCGTAGACTGTTAGCGCTTGTAACATATATCACTCGCGCGATGCCTCCTCTGCTGCTTACACAGCAACTCCTTAGGAGCTTACTAGTGACCTCACTCACATGCAGGAACACAACAACCCTCTAGGGAGTTGTTACTTGGATCCGGTTTTCTGTGAGGTGGCGGTACTTTCAGCTTTGATGCGAACCTACCTCTCTTAAAAATCTCTCTGTTTGTATGCAGACGATGTCATGATATTAGCAGAAACACCATCTGAACTGCAAACACAACTTACAGTCATGAAAGCCGATTGTATAGAGAAAGGCTTACTATTGAATGCAAAGAAAACAAATAAAAGAAATCAGAAAGGAAACCAATGTAAGGATTACGGCTAATGATGAAGTGTTGGAACAAGTGGATGAGATTGTTATATCCTGGATGCGCTTTCAGCGGGGATGGAAGGTACACCACTGATGTGGTAAGACGAGTGAGTGCTGGAAATAGTGTGGATGGAGCGTTAGGACTTCTTAAAAATAAAAACTTGAGTCAGAAGGCACAGCTCGTTCTAAGATAATGCAGTGCTGGTCACAACGTTTACTTATGGAAGCGAGAGCTGGGTATGGTAGAGAGAGCATGAAAGTAGGATAAACGCGGTCGAAATGCGCAAAATCAGTGGCGTAACGCTTGTAGACCGTATTCGCAATGATGATGTTAGAAACAGAGTTTGTCTGAAAGAGAGCGTCGGCGTTAAAATAAGAAGAGGCATGCTCTGTTGGTTTGGACATGTAGAAAGAATGCAGGATGAAGTAATGACGAAACAGCTGTAGAACGCAAACGTGGAAGGATGTAGGAGCCGAGAAAGGCCAATACTTACCTACCACGACTAAATTTGTCGTATTCTATCAGACGGTAATGTCAGGAGTCTCAGAAACCGGAAAGCGTGCATAAGAAGAGCAATGAATGTTAAAGAAGCGAGTGAGGTATGTAAGGATCGAGTCATGTGACGCACAGTTCTCTCTGCCTACCACGCAAGGGATTTGGCGTGAAGTTATAGATAGATAGATAGAATAATCTATAATAAAATCTATAATAAATAACAATAATAAAATAACGTCAATGAATTTTGAAATGCGACTTTGTCCGCGTGGAATTTGTAATTTGAGTAGCTTATTTCAACCCTCATTTTTACATCCTTTCTTGTAACCTGGAGATGATTTCTGGGATAAATTAAAAAAAAAAACATTTATTTCGGATAACATTGATCCATAATTTAAAAACACACTACAATAAAAATTAAATACAAATATCCATAACAATTACAGTTTAAATAGTATCCTATATTACACAGGGATTATTATCCTTTAACTTTAACTTTCTATATTATTATAGCATTTTAATGGTTTAAATAATTTTTGAAATCGGTCCAGTAGTTGTTGATTTTATACGTTACAAACATACTAAAATACAAATCTTTCCTCTTTATAGTATTAGTGTAAATAACAATAATAATTTTATAATGTACATTTTAAGTTGAATAAAATGAACAAAAATAAAAGCTACACGAAAGCTCTGAAACGCCATTTTGTATATTTAAAAAAAAACAAATTATAGATGGAATATTATAAGGCTTATCGTAAGTAACTTTAAGAGATGTGGGATGCATCAAAGGAGCCTGTCCGGGGAAGTGACTCCACCTCACAGAAAACCGCAATCAAATAACAACTCACTAGGGGGTTGTTGTGCGTGTGAGTGAGAACACCAGTAAGCTCCTATGGGGTTGCTGTGTTAGCAGCAGTGGTGGCATCGCGCGATTTATACCTAATAGATTGCAATCCCGACGTTGTATAAAAAACCTTCGATAACCACTTAACATCAGGCCTAAAAAGAAATACACTTTGCCTAGTCACTGACTTACAGCCTATTATTGCGTTCTCCTCGTGCATATTCACAGTTAGATAACAATCGTGTGGACGTGACCTAATTTGCGGATTATCCAATCATTTCCTATTTCAATCCATACTAAAACACGTACATTTCCAGCAACAAGTTAATCTTAAACATTTCTTGAGACCAACCCGTTCTTCAGCGGATACTAAAATTTTCTTCCCAGAATGCTCCTTTGGGGCACAGCTTATGTATAATGCAGACTTTCAATTGCGTACTGTTTGTTGGTTGTGTTTAAAATTCATTTCGTATTGTTGCGCGTTGCCTTCTGTACAATCTTTATTGTATCTTATATGCGTCCGGGGCTTTGTGGCACGTATTACAGAAGACGTGACAATTTGCTGGCTTCCTGCGAATTACCGCCATAAATAATTATGCATATTTATAACCAGTCCACATTTTATTATGTGATTATACGATTTTATCTGATGCAAAACCAATATTGCGTAGTACTGTTTGCGTAGCACTTTTTTCCCCACATCCATTCTATATTAATCTCTTTAAATTTTGGTCTAAATATAAAAATGGTATATAAATGGCCCGTAAACGTTGTTAAATGTATCGCGGACGGCAAAGGACTGGCTTCGGTGCCAACTTAATAAAATAAACATACACTTCATACAAAATGTCTATGGATAATGAACGCGTCGCTAGTAATATTAGTATGAACAGATGATTATTACTCGTTATTATTTCCATAATCTGCATTAGCTTATATCACCTAAAATAGCCGTATTTCCCCGCTTGGAATTAATTCTACTTTCATGCTACTTTCCATGTCTAGTTAAAAATTGCGCAACGGGATGATCGACTTCTAACCACTCTTTACTTAATCTGTCTCGCACTGATTGAAAGAACAGATACAGCTGGCGTCCTTTAGTAGAAGTTTCCCATCTTTCTTGCCATTCAGACAGTAAAGTTTCAAATACCTCGTCAATTGGTTTGAATAATCTAAGTATTTTGTCCATATCGCGGTGATTTATAAAGTCAGGGTGTATGTATACTATCAATCATGAATATTCCTTATTTAATTGCGGGATTTACACATTAAAGCAACTTGATTAGAGAAGTACCTCCACCTCACAAATATCCGCAGCTCATCATCACTGAGTGTTAATTTTGGTTGCATTCTAAGCTTTCACATCAGAGCCCGGGGTCCGCTTTCTTGTTTTTACTTCTCCACTTCCCGCGGCCTTCGGCATCCTTTGTAATGAGACGTACAACCGCGTAAACATCCGCAACTAAATACTGTTACTCTGTAACGATGGTTTGTTCGTTGACACTTCTGCTGGTAACACAAAAGCTCCTTAGGAGCTTACTGGTAACCACACTCAGTCGTAGTGGCCGTAGTTTTCTTTGAAGTAGGGGTAGATTGGGCTGATTTGATGCACAATAACTCTTTAAAAATCGCCCAAACTAAGACAAATAGACATGTTCATTCGCATAAGTATCAGTGTTAAATCAGCTATTATTAAATACTCGACCACCGAGCTTGTCAAAATACCTAGCACGTCATAGGTAAAAATTTGCTTGTTGCAGAACTAGTATAAAAATCTTTTCTAATACCCTAATGAAATAAAGAGAAATCTCCAATATTTTGAAAGCACTCCGCGAAATGATCGCAATCCTCATAAAATTTCATAGTTTTAAAACGTTCATAAAATTGCGAACCGGCCAACTTGAAAAGCTATTCGTTTCAACGCTCCCACTAAACTTTTGAGGGTTTCTCAAATAAACTGGACTGTGTTCATTGACTTCAATGGAAACAAAAAACAAAAGGCACACAGTGGAATTGGCCAAGAGATGTTATTAGTATCTGGGTTCAATACAATTCTTTCGGTAAGTTTGTGCCGTGTTCACTGTTTTGCAGTTATAGGCTACAGTCCACATGAAACTCTCGCGTACTCGTCGTGTATTTACATAAATAATTGATTAAGTAAAAACTCAATTTTTGCCGTTGGATCCTCGCAGACACTTGGACACATTTTCATTTAATTAAATAAAATCGTATAGTAAATGAATAATTTTCATAGTCTTTATTTTACATTTTTTTTTTTCATTTACTACCATTTGAGAAAGGATCATTAGTTAAGAACAAATGCCAAAAGAATACATCTTCCAATATAGGCACCTATATTTTTTTAATCGTCTTATAAATTTCTATGTATTAGAAATCTATCTATCAATCGTTTTTTAAATGTATTATAATTGATATTACAACAGATTTATATCACTATTTATATGCCGTATGTCAGTTACATATTCATGAATTCTATATTAAGCCTTACAAATAGTTTTTTTCTGTGTCTTTTGAACATATTAACAGGCTAGGACTAAACTGGTTCAATTCCTTTATTATAGAATTCAATTCAATTTGCAACAAAACATCTATCAGTCTTAGCTAACTTACGTCGGCTTGAAGCACCGGTACACGCATACGCGGTATATGAATTTTGAAAATGACTTTATTTTTCTATAAGTATGCATTTTATTTCTGTATATACTGAGAGACAGTAACGAGGATATTTCTTTATTTAAACAGTTCCCTAATTGATTTCTTGAAGTCTATGTGCTCTTGTCTCATCTCATTTGTAATATAAATAGTTTCAATATCATGCGCTTTTTCCAACAACAGTATATTATATAACAAAACAGATGTTATAAAACAAATAGTAAACACTCTTATTGATTCACAGCAACACAAGAAATCTATTCGGATCTAGACAACTTAATCACATGATATGAAGTTGTTATAGTTGTTACAGAAGTAAAAAAGTATCACAGGCATGTTACTGTCTTAGCTGCTAAGGCACTAGCTCCTTGACTACCTGGTAACGGTACTCGCTCACTTGCAGGACTACAAAACCCTTCGATTATTATTTGGCTGCGCTCTTCATAAGTTGTCGGTACTTCTCCCAGTCCCACCGCTTTTTCTATAACTATTCCCTACATTTATATGGATACAGCGGGATGCATTACTTGCAGTTGAGATTGGTTTTGACTTTAAAGACAGCAGCAAATGCCTACACCAAACTATACGTTTGAATGCTTCGTTTTAAAATGCGATCAAAAATCTAAAATAATTCAATTTTAAAAAATATATTTGTTGACTGAACCCTAAAATTCGATTAAACTTCAATCAACGTTTTGTTTGAACAGATTTTACGATAAAAATATGATTTTGTCCCTCGATTTCCGTTATGTTAATGGTGTCGAAATTTGAAATAAAATATTCGCATTTTTGTCAAATAAAATGATTTAATAAGTAATGAAATATAAGTTTTATCAGCATTCAAGGGATACAATAAACAGATGTTTCGTAGAAATGGTAATAAGTGGTAGGTAGTGTTGGTACCAATAACATGAAGAGAGACAACACCAATTTTAAGTCTGGTGCTGTGCTGTATATCTGTCTGATATATTTAGTTTTCTTCACCTAACATCTTCCTCTTAGTGTTACCCGTTTCCTAATCGGTTAGGATTGATGGCATCCGCTAGCTACGCCTAAGTATGTGGCAAAGGAATTGATTTTGACATGGAGCGACTGCCTAAATTCTCCAGATAAACCAGACCTTTCTTAGGTTACACATCCTTTTAAATATAATTTCCATGCGGCATATTATCTTACGATATATTATAGTTACGTCTGTGACGGGCTTTAGAAATTAATTTATCTATCTATCTATAACTTCACACCAAATTCCTTGCGACGTAGTAGCAGAGAGAACCGAGCGCCACGTGACTCGATCCTTACATAACTTACTCGCTTCTTTAACATTCATTGCTCTTCTCATGCACGCTCGCCGGTTTCTAGGGCGCCTGACATCACCTTCTGATAGAACACGATCGATATAGTCGTGGTAGATAAGTCTTGGCCTTCCTCGGCTCCTACATCCTTCCACTTTTGCATTGTATATCTGGTTCGTCATTCTTCCATCCTGCATTCATTCTACATGTCCAAACCAACGGAGCATGCCTTTTCTTATCGTTCATTGGGTACGGTAACTGCTTTAAGTCAGGTGGGCCGTATGCTTGTATGGCTCCCGACGTAGAAACTCCCGAGTAGAAAAAAAAATACGACTTTAATATTTAAAGCTGGAGTTCCTCTAATTGTTTAAGGAAAAATGGCGCTCGGTACTCGCTATGTACTCCTATTTGGCGTAGAGATATAGATATGAATATGTATTTAACAATGTGTATACTCGTACCTACGAGTATATACACTAAAACTATATTTTTATGTGCCAACATTGAAAGCATTATCATTATTAACATAAGTATAGGTATCAGACGACACATCTATAACGCGTCGTTTGTTGAATATGAAACACGAAGTAATGGATCAAGACGGTATGTGAACAGCCCGTATTGTTCGCGGGAATGGGCTTTTAGAAAACATCGGATACTTTACTATGAATATTATGTCACTGTACTGACAAATGCCCGCAAGTTAGCTCGATTTTACTGGGTTTACTTACGATTTCTAAATATATTTAGTTGTTGATCATGTCCCAGAAATAGAGTTGGTCTGAAAGAAAGTATCTGTATTAAAATATGAAGAGGCATGCTCCGTTGGTACCAGCATGTAGAAAGACATTGATGAGTGTCAAGAAGCGAGAGGGGTATATTTGGAACGTTCCACAATCTCTGCCTACCCCAATGGGAGACAGATGGGAAGATATTTATGTGTGTCTCTATATAATATATAGAAAACACGTAGACCATGATAAACGGACATGTTCATGCACACAAGTGTTTGCTTCTTCTTGCTAGTTATCCCATTTCCTAATCCATTAGGATCGCGAGGTTCACTGTAGACCTTTCAACCAAAGGTTCAAAGTTGAAAAGTCTAGAAGGTTCACTAACAAAGCCTAAGGATTGGGCGAAGATACTGACTATGACATGGAGCGGCTGCCGTCAGACATCCACAACCCACAGGGAAAACCAGATCTTTCTTATGTTAGGTTACACATCTTTCGGAATATAATACCTTGGACATGCGTGTCTCTTACTAACAAATATATACATAAATCCAAAAGTACGAATTTAGTGGTACATGTGCATACCAGGATTTTAATCCAGGATCGTCGGATATTAGGTCGGTATTTATACCCTATCGCTGCGCTCATACTGTTATTGTAATGTATGACAAAGTCATCACCGTGTTACTCACCGCAAATACATCTGAAAATGTATATACGATTTCTGTAATTGGTTATACTCGAAAATTTTCTAAATATTTTTAAAATGGAAAAGTTCACGTTCTCAATTTGTGCGCGATAAACAACTACGAACCTTGAATACCATTTTTTTTATCACGGTTGCTCGTAAAACCTTATCACTTGCACGCAAAGCAGGCTTGTTCTTAATGACGTCAACGTACGTAAGAACTTTTTTTTTAATAATGTTATTTAATTTTATCGTTGAGAAATTCCTGGCAAAAGGCTTTAAATCAAAGGAAACAATATACTTTTGCATTTGTATATTTTCTTACTGAGAAATTCAGAAAGTATTTTATTTGTTTGTTTTCACAACAGTTTGTAATCATACCAATGTATCGATACCTACAGTATGTATAGTGCAATAAGTTTGTACAGATACTGCATTTAAAATAATAATAATGAGATTTCTTGTCACACCATATAGTCCAGTCAACCAAAGTGACTAGCCCCCCCCCCCCCCCCATTTTATAAAAAATACATAATATAGTAAAAGTGAAAATTAAGGACTGAAAATGTCCCCTAGTAGGTTTTCGGGGTCGCTGATAACTAATCCGCCATTAGTTTTCCGGAAAAACACACGGGGAGCGGAAAATCGGAAAATTTGGTTAATTTTCCTACTTTTTACAGCTTTCTTCGATGTTATCATATTGGGCTCGCACCTGAAGATGAATAATGATGTCAAGACGTAAATTTCTAAAAACTGTGGAAAATCTTCGGAAAACTGTGGAAAATCTGGTATAAGAATATTTTAAATTTTGAACGATATGAGCGTGTAGCAGGTCATTATATGGGTTTTCTGGATCGCTGATCACGAATATGCTATCAGATTCCTGGAAAATCCACCATGAAAAGTGGAAAATTGGAAAAATCTTGTTTATTCTTTTTTTTTGTTGTAACTGATAATAAAGTGCTCCAAATTAATGTTCAGTGTTACAAACGAGTTAAACGAAATAAGATTATCAAAAAAGTCGGAAAAATTAATCAATATTCCGCTCCCCATGTGAATTTTCCGGAAAACTAATGGCGGATTCGTGATCAGCGACCCCGAAAACCTACTAGTGGACATTTTCAGTCCTTAATTTTCACTTTTACTATATTTTGCATTTTTTTTAATAGGGGGGGGGGGGGGGCTAGTCACTTCGCTTGCTAGTCACGAATGACCTAGAGGACTCATAGAAGGTAATGCAAAAAGATTTTTTTTGATCCATCTTCCTATAAGACACTTTTTTATTTTCCCGCTTTATTGACTGGACTAATAGAAAAGTGACGATTACTGTTATTATCACTGATGAACCTTATTTTAAGGATTTTATTTTTTGTGGAGCTTCAAATATGTTTAGTTACGGCTTTTATATGATGTGGCCAATGAGTTCAAGAAACAAATTTCAACAAATTTGGGCTCTCTCCAACATTTTATTTATTGAAATGTGTTTTATATAAATTTTATTCGCTTTACTTCTTCATCTTCTTACCTTTATCATTGATTTGGCGGGCTTTAGAATTGGCGGGGTCCACACCTAGCGACTGCCATCAGACACACCAGAAGGAAAATCAGACCTTTCTTCGATAAGGTCACACGTCCTTTGAATGTAATTTACCGCCGAGCAAGTGATATTTATAAATATGTACGTAAATTCGAAAACACGAATGGTATGGTGGTACATGCCAGGATTCCAACCGGGTACTAGTTGGTCAATGAACTGGTTCTTTAGCCATTGGGCTATCACTGCTCTTTATAAAGTCTATTCGCCTTACATTTTTTGGTTATTCCCTCGTTTATGTGATGAAACATAGTGCAGGTAATAATATGCGGAATAATCTCGAGTCATTTAGGCTTTTGGCGTTCCGCCTCAGGCTGCTGAGTATCTCCTCGTTTGTAATTCACACTCTACCGCCCTTAATACATAATGTACTATTACAATACTAACAATTCCGTATCTTCATGTGTGGGAACGCGCCGACCCTTCTCATGTCAGAATTGATACCTGTCACATTCGATTCATTTTCCGATATGCACTGGATATGGGATATTTCTTTGATGTTACAGATATGTTTTATTCTGTTGTATTAATAACTTGGCAATAAATGATATTATGTTTTAGAGAAACTGTGCGGGTTCGTCGACAATTAGCGAAAAAACATGCCTTTATCGGACGTTAAAGTAAATACCTACACAATAAATCTGTATGTTCTGTTATGCTCTGTCGTACACTCACCGGCCTTCAATCCATTCACATTGCTCAAACTCGCAATTTATCGTCCATTTCTTGCATGAATATAGCCAACGCTGGACAAGATTAGTGTCTCTATTTTATTAAATACTTAATTGAATATAGGCTACACAACTTAGCCCAAATAGTTGTCACTAAGCTCTAACAAGCAATCCCAGGGCAGTGATTGTATTATAACCCCAATATCTACATTTTGGGGTAAGTATCTACTTCTGCGTTTACCAGCATAAAACTAATTCTTATTTCTTACAGCGTTTCTACATTCTATGTTGATTTTTTGGTTACCGCTTACGGTAGGTACTCATAACGAAGATGCTTTATAATTAATATTGTGTTGCTCATCATTACCACATTCCCCGTACCTGTCGAGTACCTACCTACATATGTTATTATTGTTAGTAGGTCAACGGTTCTTCAAACCGTTTCTTATTGTCAATACTAGAATGTAATTGTTAAATTAACTTAATTGACCTCACCAAGGAACCGTACCTGTACCGTAGCCTGTTAATGCTTGTAATACCTTGAGTATCACCCGCGCGATGCCACCTCTGCTGCTAACACAGCAAGTCCTTAGGAGCTCGCTGGTGACTTCACTCACACGCTGGGACACAACAACCTCCAGAGAGTTGTTATTTGGCTGCGGCTTTCATCGAACCATCTGGGATAATCTTCGTCCACTTACGCTGCGGCTGCTTCTTCTTCGAAAAGAATTCCTTCTTCTCCATGAAATTGATCAGCTGTTGGCCCATTTGGCCCCGGATTTCAAATTACCCCACTTTCTGTTTCGTGTCCAGCTTTTTAATGTTCAATTGTTTAAAATTTTTAATTATTTTAGTAGTATATGTATACACTGTATGTTGAGATGTTAAAAAAGTCCATAGCAGGTACATTTTCTTTTAACATCTCTGCAGCACCATCTGGAGGTAAATTAAGGGAGTTAGTGGTAATGTAAGGTATATGATGAAGTTGTTTTTAAACAAATCTGCTACTTATTTAACGTCTGTGATACTTCGTCATTTTTATAGAACACTCATTATCCAGTGGCTTATGTTTAGCTGTTTCTTTACTAACAATACCCCATAGACACTTGGGGGAGGATGGCAACCCTGGCCTTAAGTACATAGTCTCTGTATATTTTCATTAAAATAAAACATAAAGTGCATATTTATCGATTGAAATCTACAAAACAACAAAGTGATTTGTGCATTGCATGTGTGGAAGTGTTTCCAGTAAAATACAATAGTCGAAAGCTAGTGTAAATAATATTCTCAAGACCCGAACTGTACACTAGTAAGGAAGTCTTCGTTCACTCGCTGTGCAAAAATTATCGTCAAATAAAACATAGATACTTTGATAATGGTGCAATAACAATAACCTATAAATCACATTAACATAATAGAAGGAAAATGAACTGAAATCCACTCGCGGGCATTGGTGAGATCATTCCATATTATTTTCTTCCGTTTTGTTTTGAATTTGACAGCACTCTTAATGTAAACAAAACATTATTCAACCTACTTTCAATATCAAATCGTGGATAGAAAACAGCTGATTGGCTAAATTATGAAGCAAGCACATCTGACATCTTGACTCAACTGAACGGCGAACGCTCTCAATCCGAGTGACAACCTGTGGCACACGATACCAACCTAAGAAACTTTGTTTTTTTTTTAACGGCTCTGGATTCAAGACATATTGAGCTGGGGAATAGATGGAACAAGTGACTTCCTACTGACCTGCGCTGTGTTGAGAAAAATAATTATAATTTGATAATTAAATTTTGTGCATAAATTACAAGTGCAAGTCACCTACAAGGGAACTACACTACCCAAATTTCAGCAGTGTTTTAAAATCATTCATGGATCAGCAGGAATACGCGTCTTAGGAAGTACAAATTCTATAGTTCAAATACGGACTCTTTCGTACACTTAACTTTTAAGTAAATAAAACAACGCAGAATGAGTTTCGATAACGTAACTAAACGTAAAGCGCGCGTAAGCAAACGGCTGAACTATACCAGTAGTTCACACTCATCGGTTGATTCTGAACTAGAATTACAAAGAGCGACGAGTCTTCCAGATTTGTCGACAGGTCTTGGACAAGAAATAAACGATTTCTTAGAACAAATAAACACCCTGAAAATACAATTAGAGAGTGCAAACAACCAAATAGATGAATTATTATTAGAAATATCTGCTCTGAAAAAAGAAATTGAAAAAAAGCAGTTGCAAATAAATAAATTAAATACTATTTTGGCAAGCCCAGATTCTACTAAGGGTAAAAAATTAAGAGAAAAAATATTCAAAAAGGACAAAATACCGAAAGTTGCATTAAATTTTGAAAACGAAACAATTATCGACGAGTCGAAATTTTGCGATAATTCCTCAATAAACACTACTACTGGTTATAAGCAGAAAAATCAACGAGGAAGTCAACATAGCACTGAGAAATGCATTCAAAGTATTAAAGATTTGGTTGAGTCAATCAGCAAAGAACCTGAAAAACAAATCTTTATAATTGGAAGTCAACAATGTGTCGGATTAGCGTCCCAACTAGCCCAGTCTAGACATGCTACAAAATATGATCACTATGGGATTGCGTCGGTTACTAAACCACATGCGCTTTCAAGAGATATCCTTCAGTCATGTCAAAACATCAAACCGAATAAAGATGACTACATTATAATTGGTGCTGGCGAAAATGACCGTAACCCTACTAGTATAATGGTGGAGATTTCATCAGCTCTAAAATTATTCGAAAGTAATAATGTTATATTATTAGGCGTACCTTCAAATAGTCACTTAAATGAATATAAGCTGAATCGACACTTGCATAACATATGTAACAATTTCGAAAAATGTAAACTAATTAATCACCAATATAATGGCTCTTGGAGTCGTCGCTCCTATTTACATACATTATGTCACAAAATTAATTTACACATTGACACATGTGATTATGAAAATAAATTTATACCAAAGTATAATAGACAGTGCTATAAGCGACAACACGTTGGTAGTAATGAACGTAATGGTCCAACTTACCAAAGTTACATGGATTCAATTGATGCAACGGTAAAACTTTTAATTCCAAAGAAAGGGACAATACCATTTTACTTTCCTATTATTGATAAAAAACAAACATGTACTGTTTTAAAGTCAGCTGAGGTAGAATCTAATAAGTTTGAGTCAAAAAAGAAATCATCAATTTTTTTTCGTAAAGAAAGCACTTAATAACAATAATGTACTACTTCTGCATCAAAATATACAAGGGCTTTTAGGTAAAATAAATAATTTAGAAATCATTTTAGATGAAGTTTACGAGCAAAATAAGTTTATAGATATCTTATGTTTCACAGAAACATTTGTAAAAAAAGGTAGCGAAACAAATGTAAAGCTAAAGGACTTTAAAGTGGCATCTTCTTATAGCAGAAATAATAAAAGGGGTGGAGTATGTATTTTGATACGAAAACCCGTAGAAGGAAAACCTTTGCCGATATGTAAGGAAGTAGCTACTGAAAAAGCTTTTGAATGCTGTGGAATAGAGATACCGATGTTTAATTGTATAGTTTTATGTATTTATAGGACACCGGACTACTCGAATTTTGACATATTTATAAAAAATCTTGACATTTTATTACATAAGTTGATTACCAAAAAGTTTAAAAAAACACTTATAATAGCAGGTGATCTAAATATTAATACTTTAATTGATGATCACAAATCCAAAAAGTTTAAGGACATTTTACTCAATTACAATCTTGAATTACATATCAATGAACCTACTAGGGGTAAATCTTGTATTGATCATATTATTAGTAATATGCCAGAAGCCAAATCCGATATTTATCGCTTACATTTATCAGACCATGAAACCTGCCAAACATTAACTTTTGAGGTACCATGCAGGAAGCGCATGAATGACTATTGGTATATTAAAAAAAGGGACTACAGTTTAAATAATATGGAAAAGTTTAACCAATGTCTATCGAGTCTCACATGGCAAGAAGTATTAAAAGAAACGGATTT
The DNA here is from genome assembly GCA_947507595.1 of Pyralis farinalis. Classification (NCBI taxonomy): domain Eukaryota; kingdom Metazoa; phylum Arthropoda; class Insecta; order Lepidoptera; family Pyralidae; genus Pyralis; species Pyralis farinalis. The sequence continues at coordinate 8,610,134 of OX382274.1, forward strand.
GAATAATGCATTTAATGAATTCCATGATACATTGTGCATGTTTTATGACCTATGTTTCCCAATAATAAAGATAAAAATTACTAATGTGCAACCTAAATGGATAACTACGGGAATTAAAAAGTCTACTTTAACTAAGCGAAACTTGCAGTCACAATATTACAGAAATAAACAAACAGACACAAAATTTAGATTAAAAAAGTATAATAAAATTCTCAGGGCATGTATATATAAATCCCAGAGAAATGTTAATCAGAGATTCATCAAAAAATCAAAAAATAAATGTAAAGCTGTATGGGACGTCATAAAAGATAGACATAATTGCAATAAAGTAAACAATGGCATTGAAGCAATATTAATCGATGGCCAAACTAAAACCAAACCCAAGTGTATAGCTAAGGCATTTAATGAGTTTTTTGTAAGTGCATACAGTCAACTAAGTATGGCAAGACCGTCATCGGAATTTCATGTTAACAATTCACCGAATAGCATGTTTTTGACTCCGTGTAGCGAATATGAAATATACAGAATAATAATGAGTCTCAATAACACTAATTCGGTAGGATTTGATTATATCTCGACCCACGTAATTAAATATTGTGCTCGAAATTTAGTACCAATTTTAACACACCTAATAAATTTATCATTTGCTACGGGAAGCTTCCCTACAAGATTGAAGCACTCTATTGTAAAACCATTACATAAGAAGAATGACAAAAAAGACTTGAACAACTACAGACCGATCACATTAATTTCGATATTATCCAAAATTTTTGAAAAAGCTTTACATAGTCGACTATGCTCATTTTTAATCAAACACAATGTTATATCCCCAGAACAATATGGTTTTCAAAGAAATAAATCAACCACTCTTGCTGCATTTTCACTTATTGAAAGCATTACACGTAATATTAACATGAAGGCACGAGTGACTGGCATATTCTTTGATATGAGCAAGGCGTTCGATTTAGTAAACCACACTAACTTACTGTATATATGTGAAGGCTATGGCATACGAGGACTGACACTTGATTGGTTGAAAAGCTACTTATCGGATAGAAAGCAATGTGTGGAAATAGAAGGACTGAACAAGAAAAGGGAAATAATAAAATACAGATCCACTTATCAATATAATCGGTCTGGGGTGCCACAAGGAAGTATCTTAGGACCATTACTATTTCTATTATACATAAATGGTCTACCTCGTGTTATAAGACATCAAACGATACTTTTCGCTGATGACGTGTCTGTAATTATTCCAGATGATAGTAAAGGTAATTATGAAGAGAGTATAAATTTAACCATAAACTCAATATGTGACTGGCTGGATTCTAATGGTTTAAAGGTGAATATAACAAAGACTTGCTACATTCAATTTACTAACTATCAGACGAAACATTCTAAATTAAATATTCTATGCCGTGGGAAAAGCATACAGGAAGCAAATCACACAAAATTCCTAGGAGTGATACTAGATAATCATTGCAACTGGAAAGTACACATCGAAAACGTTTGCGCAAAATTAGAGAAATTTGTTTATGCTCTGAAACAACTTAAATATGCGGCAGGAGAAAAAACATCTATTATAGCATATCACGGATATGTCACTTCTGTTCTCAGGTATGGTTTGATTCTATGGGGAAACTCCACACATATCAACAGAGTATTTCTGACGCAAAAGAAATGCGTTAGGGCTATAGCTTGTGCCAGTCCATTGCAATCGTGTAGGCCTTTGTTTAAAAAATATAAATTATTAACGTTAACAGGATTATGGCAATTTTGTTAAAACGCATTCAGATTTTTTCACTCTAAAGCCTGTTAATCCAAAACTAAGACCAAGAGATCCAACGCGATTGTTACTACCGATGTGTAAAAATACAATATTTGACAAAAATTGTTACAGCATGATGATTAAAATATACAATAAATTACCCCTAGATATTAAAATGCTCGATAGTAAACGCTTTAAATCAATGTTGACAAAATGGTTATTGGAAAAATGTTTTTATGAAATAAAAGACTTTTTGTAATAAAACTAAGGATTCTATAGACATCTCATTAAGATCATATTATATTTTATTGCATTTATTGTTCTATTAATTGTGTATAACGTAAAATGCGATGAATTAATTATCTATATGCTGTTAATTGTTTTAATTTTTTATTATTATTTTTTTTAATTTATGTAATCATCTACAGACTAAGCTTTTGCATGCCATTTGTAATATTGGCGGAACATGCTGAACTACTCCATATAAAATTTTCTATCGATGTACCATGTATCCTAGCAAATAAACAGTATTTCATTTCATTTCATTTCATTTCATTTCATTTCATTTCATTTCATTTCATTTCATTTCATTTCATTTCATTTCATTTCATTTCATACAGCATTAATGTTATTTGATGATTGCTTAATTTTGTTTTGCTTCTCTACAAACATTTTTAAATATGTTGGAATAGTTCTTGACGTGGAATATTCAAGCTATACTGCTCATATTGCCCGATTCCATAGACCATGTGGTAAAGGCGTTACTTTAGACAGACAGCATGTTTTCAGCGACCAGTCTAGTATTGATTAAAACTTAAAAATAATATAAATATAATTGTATCTCTGCAGTCTTAGTCTATTATTCAAAATGTATATCTAATAGCGGCGGATGGCTGAAATATACAATCAATGTTACGTGTTCTTAAAATATTCAGTAGCTAATCTATTCCATACATTTTATATTAACCAATGAATATGTAATACTAATCAGTTTTCATTTGTATTTCATTCTATTTCGTTTCACCGTCAGTTATAGATTTAAATACTCGTAATATCATATACGTATGTGCTGGCACAAGCTAGTTTTCTTCTGCGAATACTTCCATCGTAGACACTAGCTTTTGCCGCGACTTCCTCCGCGTGGAATTAGTAATTTGGGTAGCTTATTTCCACCCCTCTTTTTATACCCTTAAGGGATTATTTCGGGGATAAAAGCTATTGTATATCCTTTCCCATATATCAAACTAGCTTCATACCAAATTTCATCTAAATCTGTTCGGCGGTTATTGATTCCCCATACAAATTTTCATTCCCCTTTTCACCCCCTTAAAAGATGATTTCTGAAACAAAACATATCCTATGTTACTCATTGATTATGTAGCATTTTAATGGTGAAATAATTTTTAAAATCGGTTCAGTAGTCTTTGAGTTTGTTCGTTACAAACATACAAAAATACTCTAGCAACATTAAAAATATTGCTCTCATGCAAATAACATTTCTTTCTTCTATAATTTTACAAGTGCTTTCAGTACGTAAGTGATATTTAAGCACTTCCAAAATATGACGAAGTTAGTTTACTTTAAAGCTTCGAGATGAATTTAGAGCGAAGATGGAGACAAAGTAAGGAATAAGTTAAGACTGCATTGTTAAATTTTAGTCATCTTGTGTTAGTAGGGACATAAACTAAGACGAAAATCGAGAATGAATTTATATACTGGAAATAGATGTCATTTTCAATGCATTACTTATATACGATTATATCATCACACCTGTCTTCCATTAGGGTAGACAAAAACTGTGGAATGCCAGAGACACCGATTCAAACACACGCCTCTCGTTTCTTCCACACTCATCACCTCGTCATGCATACTCTTCGGTTTCGGCTGTTTTTTATATGACCCTTTTTCATCTAATCAGCTATTTGACCTGTTTGTGTCGTTCAAGGGTAGCCTTTGCCACTTACCCATGCTCGATACATTTCATTCGTAACTCTTTTGTCATCCTACCTTTTCCGATATCCAAACCATCACAGCATGTTGACAACGTGCTTTTTATCAATGCATCATCTCTCTATATATCTATCTATAACTTTATGCCAAATCCCTGGCGGCGTACGCAGAGAGAACCGAGCAGCACGTGACTCGATCCTTACATACCTCACTCGCTTTTTTAACATTAATTACACGCTCGCCGGTTTGTAGGGCTCCTGATATAACCTTCTGATAGAACATGACCAATTTGGTCTTAGTAGGTAAGTCTTGGCCTTCCTCGACTCCTACATAGTTCTACTTTTGTATTGTATATCTGCTTCGTCATTCTTTCATATTACATTATTTCTACATATCCGAACCAACGGAGTATGCCTCTTCTTATTTTGACACCGACGCTCTCTTTCAGACCAAGTCTGTTTCTAACATCGTTATTGCGAATATGGTCTACATGGCCGCCCTTCGCCATTCGACCGCGTTTATTCTACTTTTATCCTCTCTCTCTGTTATATCCAGCTCTCGATTCCATAAGTAAGCGTTGGGACCAGTGCTGCATTGTGTATAGCGAGCTGTGCCTGACTCAAGCTTTTACTGCCAAGACGTTTTCCGAACGTTCCATATACACAATTCCCAGCACTCTCTCGTCTTTCCAGTTCAGTGGTGGATTGGCCATTCCTGCTGAAAGCGCATCCAAGATATACGATCTCATCCACATGTTCCAACACTTCATCATCAACCGTAATCCGTACATTGGTTCTGGATTCTTCTCTTTGAACTATCATTATCTTTGCTTTCTTCGCTTTTAATAGTAAGCCTTTCTCCATACAGTCGTCTTTTGGGTATTGTTACTAGTATTTAGAGTTCACCACTAGGTCACCCATGTGCAATCCTACATTCGTTGACCTTAAACTTTGCAGGGAACTATCGAGTTATAGAATATATAGCCTAAGAGATAGCATGCAACCCTGTTTGACATCAATATTGACATCAAACCAGGGTGATATGCTACCATATATACGCACACATGCTGCGCAAACCTTGCAAGTGAACTGCACAGCACAGAGCGGTGAACCGTCAATACCATAATTTAGTATATTAAATATAACATGTCCAATTATAGATGTAGTCGTACATTACAATAACATGCATGTTAATTAATGTTAATAATGACACAACATCTATGCAATTCATTTTATACTATGTAGATGTTGGCAAGTACGAGTGTGAGCACATTAGAGAGAGATACCTACAGCATGGAGTTCTTCAAGAAATGCGTGAAGAGGTTTTTAGAGGGTCGGCAACGCATGAGTGACGCCTCTGGTGTTGCAAATGTCCATAGGCTACGGTGACTGTTTAACATCAGGCAGGCCGTATGCTTGATTGCCACCTTAGTGGTATAAAAAAAAAAGATACTCAATATATTCATCAAAAACTCCTAGAACATTTTTACAAAACCTCATTATTCCCACCTTCAAAAGAGTTGATACGGATTCGTCCCCACACAAATGCTGAAAAATTGAATGCAAATTAACTAGGTACGTTGTTCAAATTCAAATTAGATGTTCGGAGTCACCCGACTACGAGAGTTCCCCGTTTTTTTTACAAATAAATGTGACGTTAGGTATGTTGCACACTGTTGCATTAAAAACTGTTGTAATTGTCAGCGAAAATTAAAAGCTGCACTACTACGATAAATATATAATCATCAATACTTTTAAACAATGCGTCAATGTATGAGGCTATTGTAGTTTAATTTATAGACTAAGAAATATGATATGGAACCTAGCCGTATGACAGTATGTCGAACTCGGTGGCGCAATGGCGAAACGCGATGAAAAAAAATATTAAGTACATGTTATTCAATGTCAATAGTGTTTTTTTTTTTAATTATATCAAATTGTTTTCTCCTTTAAATTATTTTACCGATAATTTCAATAAAAAAGTAAATAAAACGTAAGGTGATTATTTAATAAGAAACCGTAATATTTCTTTTTATCAATTTTAACTCATAATTGCCTGCAATAGTTATTTTCTTTTATGATAATATTTTGAAGGGCACATCAAAAATACTCTTCGTAAAAAGCTTATTATGGAATTGATGACATCTAATTTATAAGGTCTGGAAATGATTCATATACAACCACATATCTCTAATTCTACTAGTGTTATTGTACGAGTATTGTTGTTATTATTTATTATTATTGTTATTGTACCATATATGTATGACATAAATTTATTTTAATATCTCTATTTTAATATTTCCAAAATTCTTAATAAAGAAATTGACACTTATTGAAGAAAGAAAAACGATAACTAAGAGAAATGAATATGAAAAAGTAATATTTTATTTAAAATATCTAAAACGTATCAAGTGCCTGCGAGGTCTCAAAGCAAAGGAAATAAAACAATATCTTTATCTACAGACGACGACAATGATACCGGATGATTTTATTATTTGTATATATTCTATGTTAACTTTATATACTATATAGAGATACAACTATATTGTATACGCACCTTAAGAAAATATCGTAGAGCCATTCAGAAATATAGCCCGTTTGATATTCCTACCGCGGCAGTCATCTCGGTGGAATTTTAATTGTTTATTATCGTCTTTGGTAATAAAAAAAAATTGCAGCAAATTCTTGAGAAATTTGCAATAGAAACGTTTGCCGCTGAATACTAATCAAAAAGGTGATAAGGATAACGGTTGCTTATAATTTAAATTAAAGAGTTCTATTTTCGGAAGCGTCGTGATTGAACGGGTTAAAAAGGTTGAAGGTGACTCGTGTTTTGCAACATGAAATGTAAGCCTAATATACCTTATAACGATTTTACCATTCGTATATCTTCCTATTCCTAGCGTTATCGCGTATCCTTAATACGGATACGGATTAGCGGGGTCCGCCAATCCTATATAAGCCTAGGGATTTGGCGAAGATACTGATTTTAACATGGACTATCTTCAGAGCTCCACAAACCCTAAATGAAAATCAAATCTTTCTTAGACTACGCGTCTTTGGTAATATAATTTCTTGGACGTGCGGGTTTCCTCATCTCACGATGTTTTACTTCATCGCCGAGCAAATGGTACATACCGACACCAGGATTGGAACAAGGATCAATCGGTTAACAGGTTTCTTCTTTATCCACTAGGCTGACTAGGCTATCACAGCTCTGTCATTGATCATTCCATTCATATATCAACGTATTGTTTAATAGGTAATAATAATATTTTATTGATAATCTACAAGTATAATTGACATTGGTCGGGATCTCTTCCGTTAAGTCATAAAATGTATTAGAAGAGTCCCTTCTTTTCTGTGGTGCACAAATTTTAGATATTTCGGTAAAACTTAAACGGGTATAAATATCAACACAAAAATTTTACTAAAATATAACTTACAATATCTAAATAAGCTATATTAATATTTAAGACTTACAATGTTTTTATTGTTAAGTTAGATTATAATAATTATAGATGCAACAATTATAATTATAATAGTTTGTGATGCAGCAATTCAGATTCAATGTACAGCAATCAGTATTACGTAATATGAATCAAATTGGCTCTATATCTCTAGCCTATATTTAAAATTCAACTTGGGTGGTTTAATTATCATTCCGCTCCAACCCCCGATATATTATTATTCATCACAAGTATAGTGTAGCCCCTAAAACCCATTGCCCTTACACATAACCGCAACAATCAATCCCTTACTACCCAATTGTGGTGATTGAATTATATAGGGTTGACTATCATCATAAGAGCAAAAATCAATATTACTTTTCATCTTTTGACAAATAAGAAGTAGAGTAGTAATTTATTGCACTCCGTCTGAGGAAGTGGCTTCACCTAACAGAAGATTACATGAAAGAATACCTGGATGTTCGTTTTTCTTCTTGGGCTTTTACACTTCAAATAATCTGCATTGGCTCATATAATATTTGCATTGTATAACATCTTCGTGTAAACAGTTATCTAGACACGCGAGACACGACAAAAGATGAGCTACAGTCTGAGTAATTAAGGGTCTCATTATACACTCATTTACGTTATACGTTATTTAGGTTGTTCTTAAGGCGGCTGCCTTGGGTTAGTAATCTACGTAGATAAGAGATTGTCTGAATGATTATGGTCTAAAAGGCTTCATATAAAATGTCTTGTCTTGGTGTGAAAACCTTCACAACTTGTTAGAATATGTATGCACATCGTAGATGGGAGCGTGATTGGCTTTCACCCTTTTCAAATGAGCCTCCTAACTGACTGATGTTTAATATGTGGATTCACCGTGTAAACCGTTCGGTCAGCTGTTTGCGTTTTGTATGTCTGTATATCTTCACGCCAGGTCCGTTGCGGGGTAGGCAGAGAGAACCGAGTACTATAGGACGCGGTCCTCACACACTTCATCCGCTTTTCTAACATTCATAGCTCTTTTCATGCACGCTCGCCGGTTCCTAGGGCTCCTGATATCACCTTCTGATAAATCACGACCAATTTGGTCATGGTAGGTTAGTCTCGGTCGTCCTCGGCTCCTACATCTTTCCACTTTTGCACTGTATATCTGTTTCATCATTATTTCATCCTGCATTCTTTCTATATGTCTGAACCAACGTAGCATGCCTTTTCTTATCTTAACACCGACACTCTCCTTCAGACCAACTATTTTACGTCATCATTACGAACACGGTCAACAAGCGTTAGGCATCACACCAGGGCGATAAGCTGCCGTCCACTCGCACAGATGCTGTACAATCCTCATCAGTGGATTACACAGCGCTGAGCAGGTCACCGTCAACCCGATATTTGGGCAAGATGTTCCGGAGATTCTTTCGCACGACTCTATCAAACGCTTTCTTAAGGTCCGTAAAATAGCAAAAAACCTTCTGGTCCATAGCCAGATGCTTTTTCACGATGTTGCGGAGTGAAATAACTCGATCAGTACACCCTCTGCTGCTTCGAAATCCTCCCTGTACTTCCCCAAGCATGAGAATGTTTTTAGTTTAAATGATATTAACTTCTGATAGTACACGACCAATTTGATCATGGTAGGTAAGTCTTGACCTCCCTTCGATCCTACATCCTTCCCCTTTTGCATTGTATATCTGCTTCGTCATTCTTTAATTCTGTATTCTTTCTACATGTCCGAACCAATGGAGCATGCCTCTTCTAATTTTATCACCGAAGCTCTCTTTCAGATCAACTCTGCTTCTAACCTCATCGTTGCGAATACGGTGTACAAGCGTAACGCCACTTTTCCCAATGCTCCATTCACACTATTCCCAGCACTCACTCGTCTTTCCACATCTGCGGTGTACCTTCCATCCCTGTTAAAAGCACATCCAAGATATACAATCTCATCTACTTGCTCCAACACTTCATCATCTACCGTAATCCTTACATTGGTTCTGGTTTCTTGTCTTTCAAATACCATTATCTTTGTTTTCTTCACATTTAATAGTAAGCCTTTCTCCATACATTCGTCTTTCATTATTGTGACTAGTGTTTGCAGTTCAGATGGTGTTTCTGCTAATAGGATGGCATCGCCCGTATACAGCAGACAGTTCACCACTAGGTTACCCATGCGTAATCCTACATTCGTCGATCTTATTCTCTGTAGACAACTACCGAGAAATAGAATAAACAGCCTAGCTTCTTGAAACCAATTTTAACATCAAATCAGAGTGACATGTTGCCATCTATTCGCACACATGCTGAGCAATCCTTGTATGTGAACTGCACAGCACGGAGCAGTGAACCGTCAATCCCATATCTCGGCAATATGCACCACAGTTCCTTTCGCTCAACCCTATCAAATGCCTTCTCAAGATCCATAAAACTGCAGAAAACCCTCTGGTCTGTGGCCAGATGCTTCTCTACGGTATTGCGGAGCGAGATAACTTGATCCGTACATGCCCTTCTATTTCGGAATCCTCCCTAGAAACCGGTGAGCGTGCATGAAAAGAGCAATGAATGTTAAAGAAGCGAGTGAGGTATGTAAGGATCGAGTCACGTGGCTGGTTGTATACCTAGATCATACAGTGACGAGTGACCTGAAGGATGATGCGGATATTGAGAGGGAGCGCAGAGCTTTGTCGATGAGAGTAAATATGCTTGTTCGCAGGTTCGCTCGATGGACACATGAAGTAAAAGATAATTTACTAACACTAAAAGAATATAAAGCCAAAATTGTTACTAAATCGCACACTAACATGATTATTGACAACATTTATTCGCAACCAATTTCAAGATTTTAGAATAATTAAAGTACGATATATATTTTAACTAAGCGATTGATAGTTTTAGCTGTATTATGAATAAATGATCCTGACAGATAAACTGACATTAAAGTAGCCGTATGATGATTATTTTTTTATCATTGAAGCACGAAACCCTAAATATAATATAAACATCTGACCGCGTTTTAACAATAGTCATATAAAATTGTAAAAAAAGAATACAATAGGGTGTCAAAAATTACAGTTTCCACTAAAACCAAGTAAACTGACTTTTGTATCTGCAAAACGGCTAATAGTCCATTTGCGGCCAGTGGCGCGTGTACCACGAAAACAGAAAACACCCAGTCGCCATTTTTAATTCAATTCTTTGGAACAAAAGCTGCCGTTGCATTTTTCGTTGCACTGTTTTGCTGAAAAGAGCAAGCGTCTATAAAAATGGAACAAAACACTGTTAATTTCCTTTCCTTTTACCAGACGGACCGGTGATAACTAGACTACGATTATGTTTTTAAAAAACCAATTTTGTCCAGAGCACAGGATGAATAAAAGATGAATATCCAGTGGTACAAACGCAAATGAGAACTCAGCTGCAAAATCAAATGGATTTTTTTTCTTATTCACAAAATTTTTCTTTTAGTTGCTTCCTCTAGAATATTCTGAACAGCGATCTTCCCTTGGGATGTAGTAATAGCGGGCGACTTATGATCGTGATTGTACAGGGTCGGGGGCCTTATTTATGACAAAAGAAATCGTATCAATATGACCATTAGGAATTGAATCACCACTCATGGTTTTCAGAGCAACTTAGGTATATAGATAGGTCACTTAACCTTAGCTGTCAGGTGTGAAGATTTCGGCCAAAGAAATCGTATCAATATGACCATTAGGAATTGAATCACCACTCATGGTTTTCAGAGCTACCTAAGTATATAGATAGGTCACTTAACCTTAGCTGTCAGTAGTAGTTAGTAGTCTGCGCACATCGACCGTCCATAAAATATGGACATTTAAGAAGAACAATATGTATTTCTTGCAGTTCAGTCCCGGCTTTCACACAACACTCACACAACTTGAATCACTGTATACATTTTTTTTTTTAAAACTTGTTGCTTATTATGAGATATCAAGCAAGGGATTCATGAATAACTTTATCTTTAATTACCTTTTATATTTTAGCCACACACGTGTACTCCTTAGTAATATTGTTCATGAGAAAAAGAAATATCATCCATAGACACAAATATGACGACTGTCTCCCACACACAATGTACAAACTAGTCTGGCCATAAATACTCGTACTGTTACTAGAAACTTATAGAAGCGTTTATTATGTTAAAAACTTCTTTCGATTTCCCGCCGTATTACATATTTCTTTCGTGTTTATTATCAAATTACAATGTGGATGTGTCGTATCGAAGAAATTTGTGAAAAAAGTGTAAAGACTTCGGCCAAAGCATATCAAGAGACTGTATAAATAATAAATAATGTCGGACAAATTACACAGCGCATCTAGCCCCAAATGTAGTAAATTTACTACTTACTACATTTGGGGCAAGCGACTAAATTTCCCATGGAAACAGTGCGTAAATCCATTGATTCGTGGGCAGACAGACATTAGGCCTGTATCAAAGACAAAGGTGGCCATTTCGAATTGAATCATTTTTTTAAAGAGAAAGGCTTACCATTGAATGCGAAGAAAACAAAGATAATGGTATTTGAAACAGAAGAATCCAGAACCAATGTAAGGATTACGGTTGATGATGAAATGTTGGAACAAGTGGATAAGAGTGTATATCTTGGACGCGCTTTCAGCAGGGATGGAAGGTACACCGCAGATGTGGAAAGACGAGTGGCTGTTGGGAATAGTATGAATGGAGCGTTGGGGAAACTTCTTGGCAGTAAAAACTTGTGCCCAGAGTGCACAACTCGCTATACACAATGTAGTGCTGATCGCAAGGCTTACTTATAGAAGCGAGAGCTGGGTATAAAGAGAGAGCAAGTAAGTAGGATAAACGCGGACGAAATGCGAACGTTGAGCAAAATGTGTGCCGTTAATGCTTGTTGACCGTATTCGCAGTGGCGATGTTAAAAACAGAGTTGGTCTGAAAGAGAACGTCGGTTTTAAAATAAGAAGGCATGCTCCGTTGGTTCAGACAGGTAGAACGAATGCAGGATGAAAGAATGACGAAGCAGATATACAATGAAAAATGAAAGGATGAAGGAGCCGAGGAAGGCCAAGACTTTACTACCATGACCAAATAGGTCGTTTTCTATTAGAAGGAGCCCTAGAAACCGGAGAGCGTGTATGAGAAAGGCAATGAATATTTTAAAAAGCGAAGGTTATCTCTGCCTACCCCGCAAGAGATTTGGCATGACGTTATAATTTTTTTTTATACTACGTCGGGAGGCACACAAACATACGGCCCACCTGTAAACTGGATATCGTAGCCTATTAACGCTTGCGATATATTAATTATCACTCGCGCGATGCCTCCTCTGCTGCTACACAGCAATTCCTTGGGAGCTTACTGGTGACCTCACTCACACGCAGGAACACAACAACCCTCTAGGGAGTTGTTATTTTGGCTGCGGTTTTCTGTGAGGTGGAGGTACTTCCCCAGGCGGGCTGCATTAATGCGCCCTACCTCATAATAGATAGATTAAATCATTTATTTTATTTTTTGCTGAGTCTTCCCTAAATGTATATATAAGTTTTATTAAGATTACAATACTTCAAAAAAAAAACGCATATCCATTTGTAACAGAACTTATGGCTGGACTAGGTATATTTTTAATAGTAGGATTTTATTTATACAATGTCGAAAAGCGTACAAGCATACGGCCCATCTTATGTAAAGCAGTCACTGTAGCCTATTAACGCTTGTAAGTATCACTTGCGCGATACCTCCTCTGCTGCTTATACAGCAACTCCTTAGGAGCTTACTGGTGACCTCACTCACACGCAGGAGCACAACAACCCTCTAGGGAGTTGTTATTTGGCTGTGGTTTTCTGTGTGGTGGAGGTACATCCCCAGCCGGATGATGACTGTACATTGTCCATTTCTGCAAAACTGTTGTATAATATGGTTAGCAATATCACCAGAAATAATCACTGTATTATATAAGGCGCAAATAATATGGATCAAATCGCTGATGTGCTGAAAAGGGCCAAATCAAAAGCACCCAAAACCGAAGAGTATGGGAAAGGAGGTTGACGAGTGCAGAAGAGGCGAGAGAGATATGTTTCAATCGGTGGACCTGGCGTTCGTCTCTGCCTAACCCAATGGGAGATAGGCGTGATGATATATATGTATGTATGTATATAAATAAGATAGAATCTAATATTCCTGCTACTGTGCATATTACTGTGCCATCCTAATAAATAAATTCAAGATTCTACGTTTCTTTTTTTGTTCCTCTTTCATTTCTTCTACGCAGCTACATCACCAGTACTGTTCCACCTTACTGACCAAAATATCTATGGGCCAATTCTAAACTCCCTTCTTCACTATTACGCGTAATGTTTATTCACTGCGGTCATTCAGAGTGGCATTTGTCTACCGTTGCCTTTTCTCCTTATCTTCCATTGTAGGTTCTTCGGTTTTTACACCTCAACCATTCCTTCGAGCCTTATAACCATTTCTTTTTAGGGTTTATGCCTAAAGTAAATAAAACTTGTGCGCGTTGGACTCGAGCACCAAAGTTTTGCACACTTTTTGGACATATAAATAGTTATGAAATTGTTAATGAGTGAACTGTAAAGGAAGAAAACCAGGTTCTCTCGGTGGAAAATGGGTAATTTAACATATAAGCGACAAGCATAAAGCCAAGATCAAACGAGAATCACAAACTTCAAACGGACTTCAAAATTTAGAAAAAATATACAATATAGTTTTACGGCCAGTCCGTAACAGAAATATTTAAATGATTACAGTGATAATATTTGGGGATCTTTTCATTTGTAATAAGATTGGATAAACAATATTTAAAACTATTGAAATTTCAAATGGTAGTAGAAGCTAAAATATGCCATTGCGATATATGGACAAAGTCACACCATAAGGGTTCTTTTTTAAACGTGAAATTATGTCTTTCTCCCATGAAAATTAATAAATCTTTCTTATATACAACGTCGGATAGCATATAAGCATACGGCCCACAACATATAAATCTTGCAACAGATTAAGTATCACACGCATGATGCCACCTTTGCTGTTAACACAGTTAACACTCCTTAGGAACATACTGGTAACCTCACTCATTCGCAGGAGTACAATAACCCTCTAGGGGTTTGTTTTCTGGGAGGAGAAAGTACTTCCCCAAATAGACTGCTTTGATGCGCCGTACCTGTATTAAAAACAATCAGGCCAAGACAAACATATATATTCATGCACACAAATATTTGTTCTTTGTGGGAATCTAACTCACGAGTGTAGGTGTCAAAGTAGCGTTACTAACCACTGCCCCACCGAGCTCGTCTAAATATCGTAACGTAGTAATGAAACCATCAGCGATCTCTTGCGAGACTGTATTTACTGATGCCTTATATTAAGTTCCAAACCGCGCGGCATGTAATAGATTTATCAAGCCACTAAGCGACTTGTACAAGTATGTGCATGCTACATGACCTTGTCAGTATGTTTTCGCTTGCACGCCGACATTAATTAAAGTAACAAAGTTTGCAGATTCCTCACACAATTCGCTCGCTGGTTTGTGGAGTGGAATGTAATTGGAATTGTTCTGTAGTATGCGGACGGACTAAGATTTGAACGAGCCGGGACAGTTTTCGGTCAACGGTAAAATTAATTAGCCAGAGAATATACAGAGTACATTTCTTTTAAATTAGGCACTAGAGAAACATGCATTTTTTGGCTCACCTGATGAAAAGTATTTACCATTCCCTATGAACGTTCGCAATACATTATCACCCGCGTGATGACACCTCTGTTACTAGCAGAACAACTCTTTAGGAACTTACTGGTGACCTCATTCGCACGCAGAAACACAACAACCCTCCAGGTTTGCGGTTTTCTGTGAGGTGGAGGCACTACCCTAAGGTAGTGCCTCCACCTCACAGAAAACCGCAGAAATCTCTTTAAGAGAGATAGGGCGCATCAAAGCAGTATGTCTAAACATACTGCTTTGATGCGCCCTATCTCTCTTAAATAACTTTTTGACTTTCGATAAATAGAATGAATAAATTAAATAAATAAATTAAAATAATAAATTTAAATATTAAACTTCATACTTCTTCTACTCAGAGTTATCCTGTTACGTACTTACGATTGGCTAATAAGCCTAAAGATTTTCCGGAGGTACAGATTTGCCCATGAAGTAACTGCAGTCAGACCTCCACAACCGGACAAAACCAGACCTTTCTTAGGTTAGATTACAAATCGTTCGAAATATAACTTCTTGGATGTGCGGGTTTCATCACGATGATATCTGTCACCACCGAGCAAGTGACATTTACAAATATGTATACCAATACGGAAATACGAATTTAGTATATACACACACCAAGCTTCGAACCAGAAACCATTCGGTTGATAGGTTGTGTGTATATCCCACACACATGGCAAGGCTATCATTGCCTTAAACCATGAACTGTAAAAACCACAAAAGGTATTATGATCCTCACATATCAACTGTGATATAAGAAGGAATCTAGGCGGGAGTTGGTTACGCTGAATATGCTAATTCAGTATTTTTTGAAAGTTCTTAAAGATGTTGAACTCCAATGCCCGGCGGCGGTAAATGGCGTGGTAGCATACCTACCTAAAATCGAAGGGGTGTCCCCTTTGATTGAGGGAACACTTGCATACCAGCTCTTTACCAATCTCATTTACTATCATTTTTGTACCAGCCCGTATTGTTTTATTTATAGAAAAAAGTAGTAAATATACCGAGAACAAGAACAAGCAAGAACAAACAAAATGAAAAGAAAAGACGGAATCAAGGGACTTATAGTTTTCGAATTACTCCGTAGGTCGAACGCAGTCATTCCTATTTGACTTTTATAAATAAACTAGTGCACACAACTAAGTCTTGCCATGAATAAAGTATCAGACCTAAACCTTATTGTGTTAAAGAAGCGAATGAGGTATGTAAACCATGTGGCATTATTTTCTCTCTGCTTACGTGACTTTTCATAAAGATACAGATAGAGCAAACATGTCTGTACTCAGCTTAGTGAGTTATGGATAATTACAACCGTTAAAACTAATATTTTTTTACGCAACGTCGGGAGGGGTTAAAGAAATTGCCGATTTGTACTGAAAAATTAATACTCGTTTTTTTTAATGTAACGTATTTATTTAATCAAAATATTTACCCTCATTATCTATACATTGCTGCCATCTAATCGGAAGTTTATTTATGCATTTGCGAAAGAACTCTGGGGATCTAGATTCGACAAACTGTGTGAAGCATTTTGCACTGCGCCCTGAGAAGAAAATTTTTTACCGCGTAGAAAATTGTCCAAATCACGAAATAAAATGGTAGTCAGTTGGAGCAAGGTATGGCGAATACGGAGGATGACGTATGGTTTCTAACTGCAGCTCCTCTACAGTTACAACGATTTGTCGTACAGTGTGAGGTCTTGCGTTATCATGGAGTAATAATGTTGAAGATCGATTCAGGTGTCCGGGCTGTTTCACTGCCAGTTCCGCCATCATTGTTCGAAGTTCGGCACAGTAAATAATCTTTTGTTATTGCTTAACCAGACTTGAGAAAGCTATAGTGAATAACGCCATAAAGAGATCACCAAACAGTTAGCATTACCTTTTTATTGGTAAGCTTTGCTTTGATCTGGGGTCAGCCATTGCATTTTTCGCTTACGGTTATCGTAAAGAATCCCCTTTTGTCACATGTCACAATTCGATACAATAGCACCGATTCAATAAGGCAACATAAGTTTCTGCAGATCAGTCAAATCATGAGGCATCCCTTTTTCATTTTCTTTATCTTATTGATTTGATGCAAATGAGTCAATATAATAGGTAAGGTAACGTTAAACAATGCCGCTATTTCCTGGGTAGTTTGACTCGGATCGGCTTCCACTATCTCCTTCAATTCAGCATTATTCACCTGTGTGGGCGATCTTCCACGTGGTTCGTTCTTTAAGTTGAAGTTTCCATTACGAAATCGTTTAAAGCAAAAACGCGCGGTGGGTTCATTAGCAGTCTCCTCTCCAAACGCAGCATTGATATTGCGAGCCGTTTCTGCTGCGTTAGTTCCGCGTCGAAACTTGTATTCAAATATTACTCGGAATTTCGAAGTATCTATCTTTTCCTAAGTAAGTCTAAGCTGAATAAAAACACAATCGAAATTTGAAAATCAAATGTTGCACAT
Organism: Pyralis farinalis; assembly: GCA_947507595.1. Lineage (NCBI taxonomy): Eukaryota > Metazoa > Arthropoda > Insecta > Lepidoptera > Pyralidae > Pyralis > Pyralis farinalis. The sequence continues at coordinate 8,627,484 of OX382274.1, forward strand.
TTTTTAAAAGAACAACCTCATAGGTACCGCGTGAAAAAAGTTTCTCTCGAAAATCTCACATCATGAAGATTTAATGTCAATTCAAAATATCTATTACAATTTCATACTGATAATACCTATTATTTATTTGGTTTCGTCCTTCTTTCTAAACAAAGCGTTACATGTACGTAAGTCATTATGTTTACGATCTATAAAAGTAACAAAAAAACATGAAAAATCTGTACATATAATAAAAATATTTTAAGTATGTTTTTTCATTATCATAATCTAAATCATTTATTTGCATTCGTGTTACATAACAAGTTCTTTAGTGCAAATGTAGTAGGTAAAAACATGAACTATCTAAGGGTGTTGCCAGATATTACTTAAATTCCTTATACGAGTACAATGCCAATTAAATCATTATTATGTTATATATTGTTATTTTATACAATGTTCATACAATGAAATATTAACATAACTTGTTATTAAAATTATTAATACAATGACAAATAATTATTTTCAAATGATATATAATTACAGTTTAGTTTTATACATTTGGACATATTGAATAGATTTACAATGTGGCATTCAAATATTCCTGTAGATCATAAAAATATTTTTGAAACAGATTTTTTTTAAGATTTTCTAACCTTATTTCTATTTTTATTCTTATACTGTAGATAGGAATCTTATTGTAAATTTCTAGCCATTATTAAAGGCAAATCCAATTTCTTTCCATTTTTTCATTCATCCATATATTTAAACGTTGATCGCCGTTTCGCTCTTTCCGACCCCTGGCAATCAATCATTCTACGAGACTTTATGAATAAGAAACAATAATTTTAAATGACCTATATGCGGCACTCTAGAATCGAGAGCCTCATTAGTTATGGTACACTTGCAACCAATAATGTCGTAACCAGATAAGCTAATTGAATCAGCGACAAAGTGTACTTCAAGATTTATGGTACAAACCCAATCACATTAATCTGCGCACTCGAGCCCGTAATCTATATTAGTTCCTCATTACACTAATTTAGTCATGCAGCCATAGCTATACCTCAATAAACACTTTACAGTAGGTAATTGTAATCTCGGCGTCCTTAATAATAACAGTGGGTATATTGTCTAATACAGATATGGTACTTTATCGTGTCATACATTACCAATTAATTAAATAAGTAATATAAGGGGAATCGAGAATAGCTATTGAATGTTAAGACAGAATTTGAAGGATTTGAATATTTTACTAAAATTCGCTATAATAATTTGAGAAATCGATTTGGTTTGAAAAGAATCATAATCAGATGTATATCGCGAATATTATAAAGGTATGATAAGAGAAGAAGGTCAAGACTCTTGAATTTTAAAGAAGAAGTGAGAAAGAAGAGTGAGTGTTGAAAAGACGGCGTCTTATGGCGCTTAGTAGTCTCTACCTACCTTGCACGGTACCTGACTAGAAGAGATATATGCTTATGTATAAAGCAGAATCAAGAACAACTTTGAGTTTTAAGTAGAGTATACCAAAATAATTATATTAGTAGTACTAAAAACCGGTGAGAAGCACGAGAAGAGCTATTGATGTTAGAGAAGCATGTGGGATTTAATTACCTGTAATATGATGATTATGTTGATGGGGATCGATTCAATAATACATACTTATCGAACGCCGATCATTTATTGAATGAATCTACTCTAATTACTTAAAACTATAACATTGATTATTATATGCTACGTCCGGACAATGTAATATAGCGCGCTTAACCTAATTACAATATATTTACTATTATACTAAATCAGCATATTTCATCTCCCCCGAAAAACTGTCATCATCCCCCCTCAGACAAGGTGAAAAAAAATATCATAAAATTTCTTTAAAATACTATCTTACTTATTTTATCTAACACAAGATAGGTAAGCTATTGAAGTTCTATTCATGAATAAAACTTAACCGACATGAAAGTCACGCAAATGAAAACAAAAGGTAAAAAATAAGTTAAAAGTAAAATAAAAACAAGATAGTTATTGATTAAACGATTTAATATTGTTATTCTGAATTAAATAATGATTATTATCTTTTTTATTCTAAAATTATGTGACACTTCTTCTAATACTTAATAAGGTCCCTTATACACTGTATCTAACTTATTACCTACTTGATTTCTTATGAGAATTAATTAACTTTTTTTATAATGCACGTAATTGGCTCCTTTACATATGATACTTTTCTTATCTCTTTACTATGTAACAAATTGGGTCGTGTGTCAGCAATCTATATTTTAACTCTAGACCCATTCTATAATTACTATGATTACCCATCATAGTAATTATAGAATGGGTCGACATCATGATTTAAGTTGCTCGGTAATTTACATAAGTGGCCGAAAACAAACTAGAATGTCATATACCTAGTTTTAGAGTACACAGTGGTGTTATATGAAAAAGTACGTTTACCAGTCATTCCAATTTTGACTCTTATTAAACGAATGAATCCTAAGATACGCTCTACTATGTGTATGCGTATTTTCTAAGGACCCTGGTGTCTCAAGGTGATAGGCTGTGGAATTTAGTTTATTAATGTTCAGAAGTTTACAAGTTTCATTCATGACAGATGATATAAACTCAGTTCCCCTGTCGGTTATTATTTCATTCGGTATCCCGTACCTAAGTGTTAAATTCTGTACAAAGTCAGTTCAGCGTCTTTACTTTTCAATGGATATGCTTCTACAAATTTGGTCAAATCACATTGAATTGTTAAAATATATTTATAATCATAATTATCTAACTCTAGTGGGCCCATTAAATCTAAACCAATCCTATCTAATGCTGAGTTAGCCGTAGTGATAATAACCATAGGTGCCTTCAAATTTTAATTACTATGCTTATGTACCTGACTTTACTGTCCTGTACTTCTTTACTTATCCCTGGCCAAAAGTAATATTTCCTAATATTATTTAACATCCTGTTTACCCCCGTGTGGCCACTGGTGGGCAATAGATGAAAATCATGTAGGACAATTATATTTTTCCTCTTTTAAGTTCAAGTATTGTGATCTAACTTGCTTAGAGGTACATTCATATCTCTTTTTATTGTATCCTGGGTTGTGTTGAACAAAAGTGTAGTTGTTTTGAACCTCTTTTAAGTAGGTGCACGGCAGCGGAAGTATATTATAGTTATGAAATAAAAGTTTCAGTTTTCGGTAATCCATATATTGTTTAAGGCCTGGAGATCTTTCTTTTTCGTATTTTAAATCTAAGACCAATCTCCAGATTTATCTGATCTTTTAGGCACTAAAAGAACTCGGCTAGACCACTCAGACGTAGTCTCTTCTATTATGTCGTTAGCTAACATGCCATAATTTGTTTTTGCACCTCATTTCTCAAGACGTATGGCTATCGATATGGCTTTACATACACGCGGTCATATTTTCTTTGAGTGTGATAGAATATTGTAACAAATTCATAACAGATAACGTATCCTCCGGGACATGAAAGGCGTCTGCGTACTTTACGTCTTTATTAAGGTGATTATGATCGAGTAATGAAAACAATGTTTTGACTCTATCAGCTGATGTTTTTTTGTTCATTAAAATGGTATAACTCACAATGATTTAAGTCGTATATGTCTAAGTTATTAAAATTGACATTAACTAATCGTTCGTATTCAATATTTTCGGACCTTGTTCTATTTCTGTCGCTAATATGACGCATTCGTTTGTACATTTACACGGAATGTATTTAATTATTTCACATGGCGGTGGCATAGATTTCTGATACAGACAACGCGTGTCGCTATTATAGATATTCAGTGTCACATTTTAATTGCAGTTAAGTACAGTCTTTATAACTAATAACTGCATTGTATTTTGTAAATAAATTTTTAGTAAGTGATATTCGTTCGCGGAATACGATATATTTTAGATGTCAATTTCCCACTTAGTCCCTTAATATTTAAAATATCCTATATTATTTCACTAACTGAATGATTATGCTCTAACCAATCCAAACCAATACTTTATAAAACACTTGCCCCGCTGTCTACTAAAATATCTATGTTAGCGTTTTCTATATTAAATCTTACTATATTAGTGCTGTTATAATTATACACAATTGTAGTTAGCCTCGAAAAAATTCAGAATTGACGATTTAGCTATCATTCAGTAAGCGTGAGCATAGTCACGTTGAATATGCTAAACGCGTGAAAAGTTATTCCTCACAGGCGTTCCATGTGCCCGCGTGAACACACACGCTGGCCGCTTACGTCCTTGTTCGCGGTTCATATTACCTGTGCTGTTACCGGCGGATATGCGACTGGTATTTGCTGACCAAGTATTCGTTCGATTTCCAGTATTATGATGAAAATTATTGAATTACCTAATTCTATATCCAAAGTCCCATATGCTTGTCGCGAACCACGGTTATTATTATTGTATTGATTTAATGTATTTCTCCCTCTCATCCAACAAATTTGATGGTCATCGGTAGACATAGACTGCTCATCTAATGCTGACCATATGACTTCAGGCAAGGAAGAAAAGGTTTTGGAAGCTGTAATAACACTTAATCTCTGGTCTCGCAATCCTTCAGCGAACCGCTTTATTGCAACCCATTCATTGGGCGCAAAATTTTAAATTTTGTATTATCTCCGTCTGCCTCGCTGATGGTGAGGTTGACAAATAATTCTTCTAATTCGGCATCAAAGGGCTGAATAGAACTATGACCTTTATTATTACGTTGTAATTGAGACTGAAATGATACATCTACAATAATATAATAATAATATAATAATATTGTTTATTTACTTCTCACAAGGAATGTTACATAGGCATAAAATTAACAATACCTTCGCATATACGTTACTAGTGAAGTGACCGTGCTGTAACTAGAATTTAATCGCAATTTTGCACCTTCGGATAACCTAGTCCTAAGAATAAACTGTATAAGCATTGGTTTACTGTCATCGCTTTTTTCATACAATTCAATGCCGTCCATTAACTGTTTAGTGACATTTTCCTGTCTAGTTATTACCGGCAACAAGGAAATTGCCGTTTTTAAATCGAAACTTTCCGTAGGCCACTATATTTACGGAAACAGTTACTAACGAAATAGAATTATACAATACGCTATATAAGTTGGTTAAGTCTTGACTAGCTGACCCGGCAAACGTTGTTCTGCCGTATAAATTGTTTCTTGTTATGTGTTGTCTAATTATTTATTTTTTATGAAATATATTTTACGACCTAACAAATATACGTAAAATTACATAATAATCGATCCAGCCATTTCGGAGGAGTGCGACCACAAACACCGTGATAAGGGATTTTTTTTTAATTAACTATCCTATTCCTCTCCTTAATGTTGTCAAAGACAGACAGATAGGCATAAGCAAAAATGTACTGGATGAAAATTACAGCGATATTATGCATAATTTTAGAATTATTTCAGATCCACGGTAGTCGTTTCTATTTGACCTCAGTTTGTATAGTTACGAAAAGTGTGTGTTGAGATGCTCCTACTTCTAATACTCCCTTTATTAGATCAAGGCTTTTGTTCGCGGCTTCTGCTCGCAGTTTCTGCTTACGGCTTCTACTTGCAATAAATATTTTCTGCTCCAATTTCATTATGATGAGACAATTCGACGAGCTTGGTGGCGCAGTGATGAATGACGAGACTGACACCGATACTCGTGGGTTCGATTCTCACACAGGACAAACATTTGTTTGCATGAACATGTCTGTTTGTCTTGGTCAGGGTGTTTTTAAGAAAGGTAGGGCGCATGGCAGGCAAAGCAGCCCGTGTGGTGAAATATCTCCACCTCACAGTAAACCGCAGTCAAGTAATAACTCCCTGGAGTGTTGTTGTGTTCCTGTGTGTGAGTGACATCGTAAACTCCTAAGGAGTTGCTGTGGTAGCAGCAGATGTGACATTGCGCGAGTGATACTTAATGTATTACAAATAATTAGGTTACGATAACCGCTTTACATCAAAAAGACCGTATACCAAAATATCCTTATGTCTTTGTAGTAGGTAGTAATTCGTAAGTACCAAATAAAATTAGTACATATGGAAACATGACGGGTTGTTAATGGCGAATAATAAAGAATATGTTTACATTGACGAAACTGTGAGGATCCCTGACTTAAGTACGGTATCCTAAAATAAAATTTCAGAATATTGAATTACACATAATGCTACAGTAAATTTATTTATGTTATACCTTGTTATAGGGAAAAATATAGTATAAATTTTTAAGAATCCATTTGTACATAATAAATGATGTTACGTCTTATAAAAAATTATGAATTTCTTGATGGGAACTTTCAATAACGTTATGTTGTGAAATATAGGAGCGCACTCATGGGACTAAGTAATTAGGACTGGCCCTAATTTAGGATATACTCTGATCTAAACTTATTTAATTTTTAATCGACTGTAAAATTAGGAGGCTCTATGTTAAATAAAATATTTTTTTAAAGTATGTTCATTTTCATCTCAAAAATGGTTTAATCTCTCAAAACTAAATACTGTGGGCTCAATACCGTGTGTGAGCTTAGGATTATCGTCAATTTTGACAGCTCGACTTAACACCGAATCCAACGTAGCAGCTGACATTCAGGTGCTCCCGTCCATAAGTGACTACAGTACCTACTCCATGTGCGGCCTGACTCGAGACTTGAAAAGTCTTTTTCTCGAGCTGAACTACTGAATTGTTCTATTCAGCACACCGGCTAATGCCAGCTTAAGCTTCTCTAGGTGACTTCGGAAGTAAATTTCGCTGGAGATCCCGACACCAAGAGTTAGTATGCTTTTGGCGATGGTAAGAGGCGTCTTCCGGAAGCAACGGCCTACAGCAAATAAGGTGTTCTTTGCGGTGAATGCGCAGACTTACAGTATAGCTAAGTCAATTAAGTCAAAGTACTTTCAACTGCAGATGCAAGTTAATCGCGGCTTTCCTCGACAAGAGAACGAGGGATGTTAGCACGGTCTGTGTAATAATAAGTGGTGCTATTATCCGCATAAAAATGAATGCCATCAATTGACAACATATCATTGATATCCAGCAGAAATAGCATCGAGAACAACACAGCCCCTGCCAGTATGCAAAGAAAGACTTATAGACTTATACGAAACACGTGTCGCAGAGACGACCATACTATACTAACGGTATCGGGTGAGTGCGGGCAGCGCTAGTTCACGTGTACTAATTGGTGGCGGGAGCACACAAAGCAGGATAGATAAAATTGCATGTACCTTTTTTTTTTCAAAACACGAGAATCACGATTTTTGATGCAAGTGATAATTACAAATATGTGCATAAATTCATGCTCTAAGGATCAGCAAACTGAAGCATTGGGCAGGCCACATAGCTCGGAGAACCGATGGCCGTTGGGGCAGAAAAGTTCTCGAATAGCGACCACGAACCGGAAAACGCAGCGTAGGACGGCCCCCCGCATGTGGGACAGATGATCTTGTGAAGATCCCAGGGAGCCGTTGGATGCAAGCAGAAAGAAAGAAAGATTTATTTCGCTTTTAAGTAATATTCGGAACTTAAAAGTTATATAAAGAGCCTTATCATTCAGCCGATCCATGGCATGCAAAATTTACATAGCACAATATTTAAATGATGTACAGAATTTATTTACAATATTGCAGCACAAGACCGATCGCTGTGGAGGTCTAAGAGGAGGCTTATGTTCAGCAGTGGACGTCTTTCGGCGGATATTATGATATAAGTCCGGAAACACGAATTTAGTTGCGCATGCCAGGATTCAAACCGGTTGGTCCTAGGCCGGTTCTTTATCCGCTGGGCTATCCCTGCAAAAATCGCTAATCGCTAATGCTAAATGCTTACACGTGCGTAATGACCCTTAAATTATGCTTAAGGCAAGCTGAGGAATGTTACTGGCAAGCGACTTATTTGCGAAATTGAACGAAAGGGCGTTACCATCAAATAATTTATCAACAAAATGTGTTACATTACATTACTCATGTAAAAAATTACGTTTATTTTGTGGCACTCTCTGGTTTTATGGATGCATAATAGCTCGATAATCTTCAAACAGAAAGTTACGAGTATGTTTAGGAAAAGGTAAAAATTAAATAAAAGATTTTGAATTAACCATGCATGTAATTCTGATTTTTACCGTCAGCCATTTTAATTTGACGCGGAAGTTATTTGGCCGAAGACACTCCAGGTATAAAGTTGAATTTAACGATACAAGTTGATAAAGCTACGGTATAAAAATACGAGTTTGGTGGCGGAGTTGTTAGTAATACTACTTTAAAACCAACATTCGTGGGTTCGATTACCACACAGGACAACAAACACTTGTGCGCATGAATTTATCTATATATCTTGGTGTGACCGCGTCAAAGTAGCCCGACTAACGAAGTACCTCAACTTCACAGAAAATCACAGATAAATTACTGCGAGTGAGTGACGTTAATTCAAACATATATTCATAACATTCTACGAATGATGTTCAATCATTATTTACACTTACATTTCATTAATTAATGCCTCGTTTAGAGAAACACGTGTCTCAGAGGTGACCATGGCATGGCAACGGTGGATGATGCATGCCTCCCTGGGACCCCTGTTCCGAATAGGGGACAATCGTAGAGATGACCGAAGCCGAGGCAGATACAAGAGGAGCAGCCATGGCAGCGACGGCATGTACCAACTAATGGCAGTTGGTGTGTGCCGGCCGGAGCCAGTTAGCATGAACTGATTGGTGTCAGAAACACACAATTTCTGTCTAAGTTGTAAATAAAAAAACTGAGTGTGTCCAGTGAAAGTTTTATGTTTTACAATTATATATTATATCTATATATAGGTACAGTGAAAAGAACAGTAATTTAGTATATTTGCAAGATACTTAAATCTAACTTTTGCAGTACGTAAATAGAACATATCTACAGTACAAATATGTTCAGCCATCTTCTGTAAAACAGCAATATTCAAACAACTACCCGTACGGCGAACATCACAAGAACAGTGAATTATGGCTACGCCGGCTTAACTAACTGCTGACACCCCTGAATTCATGTCCCTGGCTTGAACTTATCGTAAACTCTTAAGTATCTTTTATATACTAAGTATGGACAAATAAGTACACGAATGAATGGAATACAACAAGATCTTATTTAAAAAATATAAGTATCCTACTTGCAAATAAAGTGATTTTTTATCTTTTTTAAATACTTGTATGTCTCCTCTCTTTTGCGAAAATCTGGTCTGATTTTATTATATGTATAGTTATTTACATTAGTTCTTTTCATATTAAAGCACACACAGGTCGTTCATAATAAAATTTTACAGTTATAAGTCTTTAAGCAATCTTGTACATGTCCCATGAATTGATCGTAAAAACACATTCTCTTTTTTTTAAGCCTATAATAAGTTTAATTAGTGTTGTTTTGTTTAAGGCCAGTTAAAGCTTAATAAAGGCGAGTTAATATATAAAATTGGTTATAATACATACATGGACCCATTAATAATTGTAATATAAATAAATATTCAACGGTGTGTGACATTTAGTAGGTGTTTGGAACCTGAATTCTGAATGCCTACATGTTCATAATTTTAGTATAAAACTACCATTGCTTTTACAAACCGCTTTGTATATTTAAAATTTTCCCTTTTAGGATTTTATAAAAATATTATAGATTCGCAAGGAATGGAGATAGAAATAGAGTTGGTCTGAAAGAGAGTGTCGGTGTTAAAATAAGAAGAGGCATACTCCATTGGTTCGGACATGTAGGAAGAATGCAGGAGGAAAGAATTACGAAACAGATATACAACGCGAAGGGCAAGATGTACCTACCATGACTAAATTGATCATGTTTTATCAGAAGGTGACATCAGGAGCCTTAGAAACTGGCGAGCGTGCATAAGAAAAGCAATGAATGCTAAAGAAGCGCGTGAAGTGTGTAAGGATCGACTCATGTGGCGCTCGGATCTCTTTGCCTACCCCGCAAGGGATTTGGTGTGAAGTTATAGATAGATAGATAGAAAAAAAAACATTTTCATTTGTATAGAAGGCCCCTTAATGTTTAAGTCGGTGAAAAATCTAGAAAATTCTTTCTAGACATTATATATACTCATAGCTATGTGGCAAATTGCATTTTGACTCGGTTTTGGATTTATAACTGAAATCGTAGGTCTCGAATTGTGTATCTTTGATTAGTCGAAAATAAAAATCAAACATTTTCCCGTTGCCAACCCTGCTAACACAGTAACTTCTTAAGTCGCTGTCGCAGGAACACAACAACCCTACAGAGAGTTGTTTTATGGCTGCTTTATTCTGTGAAGTGAAAGTACTTCCCCAGTCAAGATGTGCTCTACCTTTTTAGATTAAGTTCATTGGATTCTCAGCTACATAAAACCTGGTTTGGGTGCCAAAACGTATCTGATAATAAAAAATAATGCGAAAATTTGTTAATTTTTGCATGATCATGTATGAACTTAACATCAACATCAATGGAAAATGGGACGGTAGGTGGATTTTTTAAAGAATTTCATAATCCCGATCCACTAGCCAGTATTCAAATAAGCGTATATACGGGTAGATTGCACAAATATACCTAATTTATACAAAGTGGTATAATGCGTTTCAAATAAGTTGATAACTGTCATAATGACATTTTGATACGTGTCGATAACTTCATTGTGTAACGTAAGGTCAGCAAATACATTTTTATATTTCACTGTTGCTGGACACTAATAATAGTACTTAATATATTTCCAATTAAATATTTATGATGATTGTTGAACCATATTCCCTTTTCAAGATAGATAAGGATAGGGTAGGATAAATACATACACAATAAGTAAGAAATTAAATTATCGGTTCTTTTTTATATTTATTTATTTTTAATCGGGCGGTAATTTTTGAATAATTATAATTACTAAAAAATTTGATAAGTGCTTAATGAAAAGAATTTTAATTATTAAATTAAGTCGTTGTTACCATACACGTATGAACCTGCCCGAAATGGAAATTTTGTTGTTAGCTGTACATTTTTGACGAATACGGAATGAAGTTACCGCGGTCGCGATTATCTTCTCATTTGAAACGCATAGTATATCAAGATATGGCAGATAGAATACAATTAGTATGGTGCTTTTGTAAAAAACATAATCTGTCATTATTTGATTCACCGAAATAGTTCCATTGTAAATCCATCTTGATATGGTGAGGGCAGCGAGGGTTTCAACATTCATTACGCCAGTAATTGAATACAGATTCAAGTACCTACGTCTTATTCCAGCGATCTCTTCGGGTCAAATGAGTAATTAAATTTTGGTTCGACCCCTGGGACAGTCGAGTTTAATTAATATGCCTCTATTCAGGGCCCTAATCGGCGGACCGCATAATAAAATTTGCAAAATTCCCCGGGTACGTTTTCCCCGAGTACATTTGGTGCACAAGTATTTGGGGTCTAAAAGACTTTGTGTAGTTGTGGGTTATAATTGTCCGTTCGTAAATTTAATTTAAAGTATTAAACATTTCGTCGTATCTGAGGCACCATTATTAAAAGAATACTAATAAAATAATAATAATACCATTATATAAGAAAAATAACTAATAGACACTTTTTAAAGGAGAACTAAATGTTAGACCACCGGATGGCAGGTTCTTTGTCAATTCTTTGTAAACGATTCATTCATAATGTGTGGCTGGCAGTCTTCAAATTGCAAGCCGTCTTTTCTAGTTATATCACATGCTTAAAGAGAAGGAGCTAATCTCAAACTTCTTACTATATTTTTTTCTGATTACATTGGTTGTAAGTTCCAAGGCAACTGGGGTTTTACAATTAACTTCACTATTAATTTTCATTATAGTCACTATCACTCTTAACCCCGGCTATACAACGATATAAATGTGATACGGACTTGCACCAAAAAATAAAAAGCCACTGGACCAAAATTTGACACGGTCTAGATTTTTAGGGTTCCGTACCTCGAAAAGAAAAACGGAACCCTTATAGAATAGAATTGATATAAAAGAATTGTCAATAAACAAATTTAAAACTACTATTAAAGCCAAATTGTGTAGCAGGGCATATTACAAAGTATCTGACTATATTAATGATAAAAATGCCTGGGATTGAGTCGATCCGATTATAATGTAATTAATAAATTATGTAAATTTGTTTGGATACCAAAAGAGGGATGCCTGAGTTTTTTGGCAGTATTTTTATCAGTGCTCACCTAGTCATGAACTGCATGGTAGGGAAAAAAATGTGACGATTCCAAACAAATGTAGCCATTTTTACGGAATAAAAAGATTTTGACTTTGACTTTGAATCACTTTTTGTCCGTCTGTCAAGATTCTTTTCTCAGCGATGGTTAAAGCTATTAAGCTGAAATTAATATCAAATACTCAGGTCTGCTATCCCTTCGAGCAGTGAACAAATGAAACTTCGAAGTCAACGCAATCAAAAGACACGACAGTTCATGCCGCATATTTGACACTCTCAAGGAAATCAAAACCTATAGGGTACTTTCGGTTAATCTAGAATCATGAAATTTCGTAGTACAAGTAAAAATTAACATTAGAAAAAAATGTTTTTGCGAAAATATTTTTTACGGAACCCTCAATGCGCGAATTGGACTGGCACTTAACGGTTTTTTTATCAAAGTATTTATTACTAACTTTTATAACTTGTATATTTTTTATCGAAAATATTCATTGTCATTTTAAGAGATTGTACAACTCTGAGTTTTGTAATGTTTATAAATAGATTAATAAGTCGTACTAGTAGTTCCATCTGCCATACTTGGCTGGCAGTAATCAATTTTATTTTTTATCATTATTATTATTACTGCTACCAACACAATTGATAGTGTATTAAAAATATTGGTATGTTCAATACAAATTTTTATGGTACTGGTTCTGGAGCCATTGAAGATCCGGATTTGCCATCTAATTTTCTTCAAACTGCGTTTTTACTTGACTATGGTAGACGAGAAAAAGGGATATGATTGGAGCAACATATTTTTCTATTTTTATATGATCTACCGTAGCGTCCAAAGTACGCAACCGACTATGATGATCAGTATGTCAGTCGATTTGCTATTGTGGTACAATACTTGACTGAGGATATCCCACCACATTAGTTATATTTTCAAATAATGTAGCTTAAGACAACAATTTCAGTTTTTAGAATTATTGACATAAGTTGCTTTTTTCGGAAATATAACTAATATCCTCAGCGAAGTATCGAGCCAATTTGACTCGAATTTTGATTTACAAAAAGCTTTTTTGTAAGTACGCAGAAATTGTAAACAAAACCAGGACTTCAAAGTCTTCACTTCGGTGAAGCCAGTTGACGCAACTGAAGACTAATCAACTGGAGTTTTTCGTAAGACTAATTCGTCAAACATCTCTGGTTTGACGACTTAGTCTTGAGTAAGATTGACATATTTTATGGATAGATAAACAAAATTGGCAGATTTCAAAAAATCATTCTATTAAAAAAAAAATAACTAGACTAACCTATCATAACCAAATTGGTCGTGTTTTAACCGGCGAGCGTGCATGTAAAGAGCTATGAATGTCACAGAAGCGAGTGAAGTATGTAAGGATCGCGTTTTATGGCGCTCGGTTCTCTCTTCCTACCCCGCAAGGGACTTTACGTGAAGATATACGTACAAAAAAATATGTAAAAAACAAATTTAAAATAATTTATAGCTATAATATGTGTTCCACATCGGTGCCAAGCAGTAAGGTAGCCAGAAGACTGACAGCATATTTTTTATAAATATTCTAAGCTTGGCATCAGTTTTCTGAACCGGTGCCAAGGGGCTCAGTGGTATCACTACGCAATACTTTTACTTCTTCTGTGGTAGGTTGATTTGCAGTCGGCTCTCCAACTATGTGTAATAAATACGGTTATATTATTTCTCTTAACCTAAAATTAAGTTTAACTCAACAAATTCTCGTTAACGAAGGCTTCTCTTCCAATTTTCTACAGAAATTGCCCCAGTAACGTTATGATGTGTCAATTCTATCCGCAATTAGAGGTTAGGGTTTCATTATGGGTTATTTATGTATGGCTAGCTCGGATTTGTTTTCGGGTCGTTGCCCCAATTTTGGGGATGGCATATAATTTTAGCGTTCCGGGCCAATACTGTAAAAACGGAACATATATGGTATTCCACGTTTCATCTGTCCGTTGATCGAATTGTATGTCAAATGTACCCGATTCAAAACAGTATTTATATTCTGGTGACTTGAAATTTGGCATACTTACATTTAAACTACTAGTAAAACACTTTGTTCCAAAACTTCAGATATAACCTAGAAGAAGAAGACATAGAAGTCCCAAAATATTGTTACAATGAAAAACAAACATGAGGAGGGCTTCGTAGGAGTTTTCAGGTAGAATGTGGCAAAATCAATTTTAAAACTATAGTTTATTAATTTTCCATTTTCGGGGAAGTTGTAGCTCCTGATCTTATTGAACAAATTCAAAATTCAAATTTGTTGGTGTGGTGTGTTTGTTGTTATATTGTTGTACATTTTCAAATAATACCTAGTCATGTCATAAGGTCTGTCAAAAATTTTTGATGTAATTAATGATACTCTTTTTGATAATTATGTAAAAGTTATATATAAAATGAAAGATAATTAAATATACAATAAAATTTTATTTACTTTATTCGAAATACCCTCCTCCATTTTGAATACATGGCCTTTATCGACGCGACCAGTTATCGATCGCAGCATGCACCATATATATATCTATTTCTGCCGCTGCTTTAACCAAAGATGCTCGGAGAAACTCCAAATTCTGATGAGGTTTAGCGCAGACTTTCTCCTCCAAATGTTGCCATATCTTGTAGTCCAGTGGGTTTAAATCTGCACTAGAAGAGGGCCAGTCTTCATGCCCGATGAAGTGAATTCCACGGGCGGTCAACCAGTTTTGAGTACTTCGTGCCTTATGAGCTGGTGCAGAGTCCTGTTGAAATATCCAGTGTCTGTTTTTGAACATTGTTTGGGAAAGAGGTTCTGCCATGTTTGTTAGGACGGTATTTTGGTAAACCACGGCACTGGTTTTCACACCTTTTTCACAGAAAAACACCTCAGTTAAGCCTGAATATGAGACTCTAAGCCAAACCATGATTGATGAAGGATAATGCCCTCGTTGGACCCTCGGAATACGCGCGCTCGCTTGTTCACGACTGTGGGCGCACATTTTATAATTTTGTTTGTTGGAACTTTCTTCGATGGTAAATACTTTTTCATCCGAAAACAAAATTTCGCGGTTTTTTTTCCCGCGCACCGCTGTAACAAAGCGCGGGATCTTTCCATCCTAATTTTTTTCAAACGCTCGTTAAAAAAATGTCTGGTTTTTTTACAATGGCTCGTAGTCTCAGGTCTTCATTTAATACTCTTTTGACAGTGGTTCTGCTTAATCCCTCTGAAGAGCTTTTTGTTTACGCACGGGATTTCTTTGGATTCGCGCCTTCACTGCTTTGATGACCGCTGGTGTCCTAACTGTGCGAGGTCAGCCGCTCCTCTTACGATCTTCGAAGCTTGAACCTTTAGTATATCGTTTGATAGTGCGATAAACAAACCGTAGTGTTATTTTCAATTTTTGTAAAATGTTGAAAATCTCTTTTGGCGCGTAACCACAGCGGTGCAACGCGAACACCGGGACTCTATCTTCCTTCTTCGACCACTCTACTCGTATATTTGAATATGAATGAAAATGAATTTATTTTTTATTTTCGGCAAACGGGAATGTTCTATTTTTAAAATTAATCAAAGTATTTCTGGCCAGTATTCCAAAATTAAAATACTAAGGTTTTGACAGAACTTATGACCCGACTATATATTACTTTAATATGTTCAACTAAAACCCACATAAGTAGAGGTTTTCAAGATTCTGTGACCCATATCGATACGTATCAAAGTTTATTCCGCTGTTAATACAATCAAATTTTTAAACAGCCGTAACTCGGTGTACAGCAATACTGTGATTTATTTGAAAATGTAAATCTTACTTAAAATCAATACTTACATGTAATTCATCCATCAAACATATCATCATCTCAGCCTGTACTCGTCCACTACTGAACACAGGCCTCCCCTTTAGAGCGCCACTCGTCTCAATCCTATGCCACCTGCATCTATCGACTTCCTGTAAACTCTTGAGGTCGTCGCGCCATCTACTGCGTGTACCAGTACGGGGACGCCATTCGAGAACCTTTCTTCCCCAGCGGTTGTCGGTTCTAAGAACTATATGGCCGGCCTATTGCCACTTCAGTTTGTCTATCCTGTGGGCTATGTCGGTTATCTTAGTTCTACTGCGGATATCCTGATTTCTGATTCTATTGCGTAGAGAAACCCCGAGCATAGCTCTTTCCATAGCAAGCTGAGCTTCCCCATACGGCCCGCAGTGAAGTGCCACGTCTCAGTTCCGTATGTCATTACTGGCAACACACACTGCTCGAAGACCTTACTCTTCAGGCGTTGAGATATTTTGGACGAGAAGATGAGTCGAAGTTTCTCGGACGCTGCCCAGCCGAGTGGGATCCGTCTGTTGACCTCTCGGTCGAAGTTGGGCTTACCTAACTGAATAACCTAGGTAAACATATTCGTCAACAACTTCATGCTTAGTGCTTCCAACCGTGACCGGCATAGGTGTAACATGGACATTCGACATGATCTTAGTCTTGTCCATGTTCATCTTGAGACCTACCTGGTTGGAAACACTATTGAGGTCATTGAGCATAGCGCCAAGTTCCTCCAGCGATTTAGCCATGAGAACTATATCGTCGGCAAAACGAAGGTGAGTGATGCATTTTCCATTGATGTTAATACCGTATCCACCGTTTCCACCGTTTCCAGTCCAAGAGTATGAAGACATCTTCCAATGCTGCGGTGAAGAGTTTCGGGGATATAACATCGCCCTGTCTTAAACCTTTTTGCACTTGGATCGGTTTCGTACTCTGGTCCTGTACTCGGATACACATCGTTGCCTTACTGTACAAGCACTTCAACGCTTCGATGTACCGATAGTCAATTCTGGCTGGAGAGACCGTAACACCACCCATGTCTCTACGAAATCAAAGGCTTTTTCGTAGTCCACATACGCCAGACATAATGGCAGATTTTACTCTTCAGTCTTCTGTATAATCTGACGGAGGGTATATATGTGGTTCACGGTGCTATAGCCTTTTCGGAATCCGGCTTGTTCGGGAGGCTGGAATTCATCAAGTCTGCGTGCGAGACGGTTAGTGATGACTCTCAAAAACAGTACATAAACCCGGCTCAGAAGCGATATCGGCCTATAGTTCTTCAAAAGGGTCTTATCATCCTTTTTGAAGAACAATATGACCAGGCTTCTGCTCCACGCTTCCGGTGTTTCACCGGAGTATATGACGGAATTGAATAGCTTCTGAAGGACTACAAGTATAGGCTTTCCGCCTGCTTTCAGAAGCTCTGTCGTAATTCCGTCCTCACCCGGTGCTTTCCCGTTTTTAAGCGTTTGAGAGCCATGCGAATCTCATACAAACTGATGTCCGGGATATCTTCGGTATAGTGTCGGGTCAGTTTAGCTCTAGGGTCGTTACTAAGCACTGTTGTCCGGCTGTAGCGACGATGTGTACAGCTGTCCATAGAACTTCTCCATCTCACTCAGAATCTCAGTCTTCATAGAAATAATGGTGCCAGTGGTCTTCAGCTTCGTTAGTTGACTTTGCCCAACGGACAGATCTTTGGCGAAGACTTTGGAGCCTTTGTTCCGCTCTATCGCCTCTTTAATACGAATTGTATTAAATTGGCGTATATCTCGCCGTATGCCTTTGGACATCTGCCTGTTCAGCCGTCTGTACTCTAGCGTGTGAGCTGAAGACTGCAACCACATTTCACGTCTGATCCGCATGAGATTCTGCGTGTTAGTCGAGAGCTTTTGGGATCTTTTTGGGCGAGGCTGAAGAAATTTAGTTTTTTTTTTTTTTTTTTTTTCTTCTTCTTAGACGAGCTCGGTGGCTCAGTCGTGAATAACGCGACTGTGACACCAATGCTCGATTCCCACACAAGGCAAACATTTGCGTGCATGAATGCGTATCAAGGCAGCCCGTCTGGGGAAGTACCTGCACCTTACAGAAAACCGCAGGCAAATAACAACTCCCTAGAGGGTTGTTGTGTTCCTGCATGTGAGTGAGATCATACCCAGCTCTCGCTTCCATAGGTAAGTGTGGGAGTGGGACAGCACAACATTGTGAGCGAGCTGTGCCTTCTGGTACAAGTTTTTACGGCCAAGACATTTTTCCCAACGCTCCATTCACACTATTCCCAGCACTCACTCGTCTTTCCAGCATCAGCGGTGCTGAAAGCGCATCCAATATATACAATCTCGTCTACTTGTTCCAACCCTTCATCAACAACCGTAATCCTTAAATTGGTTCTGGTTTCTTCTCTTTCAAATATCATTATCGTTGTCTTCTTCGCATTCAAAAGTAAGCCTTTCCCCACATAATCATCTTTCATCATTGTGATTCATGTTATTGTGTTTTTGCTAATATCATGGCATCGAGTGCATACAGCAAACAGTCCACTACTAGGTCAGCCACGCGCATCTCTACATTCTATTACTAGCAGATAGCATGCAGCCCTATTTTACACCAATTTTGACATCAAACCATGGTGACACACTACCAGCTATCCGCACGAATGCAGAGCTGTTCTTGTAATAAGACTGCACAGCACGGTGAACCGTCAATCCCATATCTCGGCAATATGCCCCATAGTTCCTTTCACACAACCCTCTCAAATGCTTATCAGAAAACCTTTGCTCTATGGCCAGATGCTTCTGTATGATATTTATATATATACTTATACGATATAGAATTATATATGTAAAAAATAATCTCATAATATTAATTCAGTCGTATCGTACGGAACACTTAATACGTGAGCCCTCACTCGCGCTCGACAGTTTTATTTTATGACGAGGGTGTGCGAAAAGCTCGAATTACAGAATGAAAAGCAAACTGTAATTGAGTATCGACTTTGTTGATTTTACGAAACATTTCGGTTTTAATAATACATAAAAATTAATTGAATTTGACAGGCCGAGAGAGTTGTGAAGCTGTTACCTAGATACAGGGCAAAATATATGTCGTACTAAAAAAACAAATGTACTTTAAATAAATAAAAATACTTTACTATAATTTTGACATTGATAACTTGTAACTTTGCCATCTTAGTGATACTCGTAATAAACTTTGATCAATCGTATCATGTAAATTTCAGCAGACCTCCTGGAACAATTAGTGTTATAACTTAATTTATTGCTATAATTAAATTATTCGACAATTTTAAATACAGAAATCAGTAACAATACATAAAATTAAAAGGAAAGATAGAGAATTTTATGAAAATATACAAAAACTAGCTGTACCCCGCGACTTTGTCTGCATATTTGCACAGTATTCCGTAAGAATTGCTTTTCCTACTTTCTTTTTTTCTAGGTTTCTAAGAATCCTATCATGGTATTAAATAGCCTTCCTCAAGAATTGGACTATCAAACAAGTAATATTTATTGAAATCCGACCGATAGTTCCAGAATGCTTTCAAACATATAAACATTTAAACAAACAAACTCTTCCGCTTTATATATTACAGACGTATGACTGCCAACAGGGTGTATGCATGTTCGTTTATTAACTTTAGGTTAATCCTAACGGCTTTGCCTGTAAAAACAAAACACGATATCAAAATTGTACTTAAAATTAATCTAAAAACATTTATAAAAGACCTAATGAGTGTACTGTGTAACATACTTTTTCAAAGTAAGGATATTCATTGTGCTACAGTACTAAATAGTATTGAACGTTGATTGAACTAATTAGTAAAATACAATATAAAATTTTACACAAAAATCAAATAAATGAACAATAGATCACAACTGGATTTTAAAATGTATGAAATAAACTAATCATCACGAGTTAAGTGTCTAATGCCAAAATGTTGAGGAACAAAATCTTCATACAAAATTTACCCTTACACAATCCATCAAAACCTTCAATGTTCGACGTAGCACTTATACTAATGTTGAAATCCTCTCATCTGAGTCCCCAGTTCTTAGTTTTATTAGAAGTGCTGCGAGGCATAAGCTTCCTCTGTGTAATTCGGAGATGCGTGGTGTTTGTCTAATTCATTCATTGAATTTCTCCTTAGAGAGTCCTATCCAATACTGAAGAAGTCTCTCATCCATATCTTGGATATTGTCGAAATCGAGAGCAGGGCTGAATGCTAAACATATATAAAATATTTTAAACTTCACGTGAAACACAGAAAAAATCCCGATAACATATCATAAAACATCTCATAAACTACAGCAAAATCAATGCAGATGGGTCAGTATGAGGCCTGGTGCGGTTGCTTTAATGTACATGGAAGGCTTGGATTAGTCTGATCTGTTATAATATTGATGATTGCATTTATTGAATTTCATCTAGCATGTTATTGTGTTAGCACAAGAAATCTATGTATTCACTTGATCAGTGTAAACATTTGGGCTGCGTTAATGTCCATTGAAATGGCGATAAAACTCTCCAGTTATCGTGTAACATATTGATCTGTTTGTTCACTGGCTTGGCACCGTTTCAAATGCCTATTTGCAAAATGCAATAACACATGCCGCTGTGGAGCCAAATGTATCAGGACAATACATATTTTACACGTTACTTTATACAGGTTGGCGAGTTAGCGACTTACAATACGAAAGAATATGTACGTACACATAAATAAATATAACTTTTACCATGGGGTCTACTTCAAAATCTTGAATTTGTGTACCGAGATTTTCGTACGAAATCATGCCCTTTCCGTAAGAAATAATGTATGTTGTTTTATACATTAAGTCACAAGAAAAATTTCATAGTAATAATCTGCAAAGTACAAGGAAAAGTAAGAAATTTAATAATATACATTTTTATTTTTTATTTACGGGTATTATCCCGGTCATTTCATTACATTATTATTATGACTGGAAAGGCAGATGATTGCTAGATGAAATGAGTTTTAAATATGATCAAGTTTAAACGATTTATTTCCCTAAAAATAGAGTACGGTATAATAGTGTGTAACGGTATAAACCTCTATAGTATACCACATATTACAGAGGTTGTTCTCCTATTTACGTAGCTATTTAAAATAAAGAGCAATTCATCGACGGGGACTTAAATAGTACTAATCAGGCATTCACCATTTTTGTCGAGATAATATAGTGCTTTCCTCAAAAAGTGCAGGTAAATGAATTAACAAATTATTAAAAACATTAAAAAGTTTTGTTGTTCATGTTAAACAAATTATTTAAAGCATATGTAATCATAGTCTAGTAACAGTCCTATGAAGAACACCAGCTTCTAAAGCAAAACTTTGATGACTAAAATAAGTGAAAGACACTCTACTTTCTATATAAAAAATAAACTTTTCGGCAAACAAACTTGGAAGAAATATTTTGATGTGAAACATCTATTGGCGCATCTCGGCAGTAAATAAAACCGTTTGCCGTAACGGCAAATGTCATGACGCTCTCTCATGCCGTCATGGCTCCTCTACGCTGCTACTCTCGTGTTCCTTGCGGTGTGCACACTAGACACTCTGTTGCTTCTCTACATGAACTGTTTATATATCTATCCACTGTTTCTATATCTATCCACTGTTTATATATCTATCCGCTGTTTACTATCTGATTTTTATTCATTAAAAATGTTCACTAAACTGTTTTACATCTGCCGGGCGTCCCATGACAGCCACCTTTTTATTAATGGTTACCCACTATATGATAAAAAAGGAACCCTTATAGCGTGAATTTGTCTGTCTATCCATCTATCACAGTAACATATTTTACCAACTATCAGTGCGTCGTTTTGAAATTTGAAATAGCTTGAAGGGCTGCACACACTACACTCATACACACACACACGCTAGCACATTAAAAAACAGGTTTTACTTTTTACTTTTCTGCCGCGTAATTTTTGACTGAAATACTCTGAAATAATTACTGGTGAAAAAGACTATATATACTATACAGATAAAATAGAATGATGTATATAAATAAAAGTACAGTCTTTTTTACCATCATGAGTCCTTCACATTCGAACTTAGTAATGCAGTTGGTTTTTTTTTCTACTTTTTGAATCAGATTCTTATAAACAAAAATATATATTTAGATAAACTTCTACACACATCAAAAGTGTCTAGGGATCAACATATATTTTTGCAATAACTTTTCTCCTGATTGATATTAATTAAAATTTTCTTTAAGGATTCATCAAATAAAGTGTTTTCGTTTGTCTACAGTAACGATAAACCAAGTCATCTTTGCATTAATAAAGAAATTTGCCATTTTCATAATAAAGGGATTTTTGACATTTGAACCACTAACATTAAAGTTCGAAAAAAAGACTGAAATAACAGTTTTCTTTAAAATTTTATTGGGTAACTTAAACAATTAATAATCCGTGTTTCTACCGCGAACACTAACAACACAAGAACATCGGTTTGGCATACTCAAAATCAGTTCATCCAAATCACGCTGTGGAATGGCCGCCCATGTTCGTTGCAACAACAAAAAAAGGTCTTCTTGCGACTGGATACCCTCCATATTCGGCAGAGCTCTTCTCTGTAGCATATCCCATGCATGCACAATCGGGTTCAAGTCTGGCGACTGAGCAGGCCAGGGCATGACATTGATGTTAGCTGCGGCGAGAGTCTGTCTTACAACTCTTGCGGTGTGCGGTCGTGCATTATCATGCATTAACTGAAATAAGGGACCGATTTGCACTTGTAGAGGAACGATGACGTCTGATACAATCGTCTCAGCATAAATTTGAGCGTTGAGGTTGCCTCTGATCCAAATCAACTCAGTTCTTCTGCCGATCCAAATACCCGCCCATACCATGATGGTTCCACCACTCCACCAAGGATGGACTTCCTGGCAGGATTTTAATCGCTGTTGGCGTCCAGGGGTTCTCCAGTGTCGTATACGTCTTGTATCCGGTCTCATACCAAAACGAGACTCATCAGAAAAGCACATGAAACGCCATTGTTCTTCTGCCCAATTTCTGTGTTCAAGAGCCCATTGATATCGAATCCTACGATTGTGCATTGCTATAGGTGGTACCCTTAGCGGTCTTCGGGAATGAAGGTTCACTTCATGCAAGCGGTTTCTGACTATTTGGTCGCTAATTAAGTTCCCTGAAGAGTGATGAAGCGTCACGGCTAACATCATGGCGGTTATTGTTGGAGCTCTTCGAGTTGTGATTTGAATGTATCGGTCTTGTCTCCGTGTGGTGCAGCGATACCGTCCTCCATGGCGCTCAGCCACGGTACCAGTGCTTCGGTAACGTGTCCAAAGTCGACTGATAACACTCTGACTTGTATTCAGAGCTAAAGCCACAGTACGTTGCCGGGAACCAGCTTCTATCATTCCCACGGCTCTGGGCATTTCTTCCCTGCTTAAATGACGTCGCCGCTCCATAATAACGTTGGTTTTAATCAGTAGTAGGGAAACAGTAGCACTAATAATGTCTTCAATGCGTTGTATGTTTTTATAGGGAAAATATTGACAGGTGATTTTCATCTTTTACTCGAATTTGATTGACAGTTCCTGTTTCACATTATGAAATGCACCAAAAAGGATCCATATAAATTTATAAAATCATAAATTTATTACAAAGCCACATCTCAATCTCAAGAAATCCGCATAAAAATGCTTGATCCCTAGACACTTTTGATGTGTGTATTTTTGTTGTAGAACCGTTCGGAAGCCTCAATGCGCGAATCCAACGTGCACTTGACCTTTTTATTTATTTCAGTCACATTTGTTTATGTTCAGCCATTAAATATTACTTGTATTTTCAGGTACACCGTTCCGTTATTCGTAATATATGAAATCTATATGTTTGTCTCTGTGTGTGTCTGTCGCTTTTTTTTTCGAATTTTGACTTCAGATTCGGATTCAGCATAAAAAAGTGGAAGAGTAATGTTTGAAAAACCAACCTTTTATCTCTTAAGGAAGATGGAAAATGGCCGACAAAGTTTTTAAAAAAATAATTAAATTGTTATATAATTGACGAGCCAGGTGTTCCTCTGGCAATGTAAGCTTGCGCATTCTCAACTGGTATTGAATGTATTTTGTATATTGCTTTTAGATTTTAGAGCTAAAAAACAGAGGGTTCCACCACCCAGTTTCCTGAAATAATCAAAGTTAAACTTAGTCAAAGTCATTAAGCTGTTACGTAGTACTTTTTTATACAACGTCACATCCCTAGCGTATAGTTTTTGTTGACTATTATTATTTAATATAAGGTAAGCGTTACAGGAGACATACAATTATACGGCCCACACGATGTTGTTACCGTGGCTCATGACCGCTAGCAGTACGTTTAGTTTAACTTGCCACCTCTGCTGCTAGCACAGCAACTCCTTAGGAACTAACTGGTAAACACACTCACTCGAAACCCTTGTTGGAGTTGCCATTTGGCTGCGGTTTTCAGTGAGATACTTTCCCCAGCTTTAATATGCTCTATCTTTCTTAATGGCGCCTGGTTCTCTTTGCCTACCCCACAAGGGAACCGACGTGAAGATATACATACATACCTCTCTTAAATGTATAAAAAGTAACGCCTTTTATTTTTAATAATTATTTTTCTGAAATTATTATATATATTTATATATTTGGTTCAGTGCACCTGGTTTTCCATAGTCTCTGCCTACCCCGATGGGAGACAGGCGTAATGATATGTATATGTGTATATAACTAGCAACTTCGTAGTTTTCAGCCTAGATTTTTCATTACACATTTTTTCTAAAAATATCCCCCAAACCCAATAAATGTCTTTTATCCAATTTACGTCAATACACAAACAGTGGTTGTGTATCTGGGGCTGAATCCTAACAATATCTAATAGCCGTGTCGGTTATATTAAATTACTGAGTGATACTTAATGTATTACAAGCGTTCATAGGCTACGGTCACCGCTTTACATTAGGTGGGCCGTATGCTTGTATGACTTCTGACGTTGTATAAAAAAAATATTCTTTGTAGTTTTTTTTTAAGTTGCTAGTTATCATTGCCATATTCTGAATGGATTTCTAAAAGCTGCTTTGATTGTACTCACTTTAAATAATAAGGATGACTACATCGAGGAAATCTAGTAATCGTAGTGGCCATGAATAAATTATTATGTTCTTAAAAGCTTTGTGCAACTTTAATTTACGAATTAATAAACTGTTCTTATATGTTAAGATGCATTTAACGATTACCCATAGACTTTGTTTAACAGAAACCGTGTTTGCCTCATTTAAATTTTAAAGTACCTGATTACGTAGGCTGTATAAAGAAGGGAGTCATTATGTTCACATTTTGGATTATTAATTCAGTATTTTTACTTATCAAATAAAAAAAATTAATCATCGATAATAGTTAAAGAAAAGTCACGTGGCGCTCGGTTCCCTCTGCCTACCCCGTAAGGGATTTGGCGTGAAGTTATAGATAGATAAATCGATAATAGTTAGACTCATGGAGATTTCATTGTATTTGCTAATTTATATCGTGATGTAAATAATAATGTAATAAAATAATGTACTAAAAGTAATTGTTGATTGCTTGTATCTGTGTAAGTACATGTTTTTTTATTCCACTAAGGCAGCAGTCAAGCATACGGTCTGCCTGATGGTAAGCGTATGGACATTTGCAACGCCAGGGGTGTCACTCATACGTTGCCGACCCTCTAAAAACCTCTTCACGCATTTCTTGAAGAATTCCATGCTGTAGTCCCTTGGAAAAGGCTAGGCTGGGAGCTCATTTCACAGCTTGAGAGTTCTCGGAAGAAAACTACTCTGGAACCGCACAGTACGCGACCATTGCGGTTGAAGTGTGTGTGGGTGAACTCCCCGCCGACGGCGAGCGGAGCGCTTATAAAAAGTAGAAAATGCAGACTAATGATCATAGTACTTACATGTCGATTTTGGAAGTAATGCAGGTTCATAAATTAATACTACACGAATCCGTTATAGTTCTAAATCAAGCAAATGAAAAATAATAATTACTTCAATGTTTTAATGTTGTACACCTATTATATATTTACATGCAAGGACACCTAAACAGTACAATAAACAAACAATAAAGATCCATAATGAATTTGACCAATGGTTTATAGTGGATCAGGGGTATATTTCCCCGCTAACGCTAAAATTTAACGAAACTTCTGACGTAAATAGAAAATAATCAAGAATACAAATGTATCAAAATACGTCTTATTTTTTAAATCGATTATTCAAATATTACATTAAAGAAGAAATACTAGTACCATTTACCTAACATTATGATTACAAGCACACGATTGTATCGTGCAAATACAAAATCCAGATAAAATGAATAGCAAGAAACAAAATAAGCTAAAAATGTAATAAACAAATCCCCTGGAGAAATCACGAAAATGGAGATCCAATGTTTGTTTTGACGAACTATATTTATGAACCCTGTACGTTTGGAAAACTACGGAAACCCTAAATCACTTTATCCATAAAACGATTACATGGATATAGTTAAGTTAGATACACGACACTCGCAGGGGAATGTCAAGGAAAATGTCTTTCTCGCCAGGGATTGGCGAAGGCAAAAAGTACAATAGAAGTGACACAAAAATAATGTCCTCAGCACTAATTGTTCTGAGACCAGGGGACTGACTCTACCGCTGAAGCGCGAAATTGTATTAGGCCTGCAATAACAGGCGAGTATGGCTCTACGAAATTAACTATAGGGGAGAGAGGCTATGTATAAATATAAATATGTAGGTTTATTCCCCTGGTAGTCTTATCTAGTTTTGTGTCAACACCGTTGTTTATTGAGTTCTGTAGCTAAAGAACAAACGGAACACATTTGCGGTCACTCCAACATCTGTCTGACACATTGTCAGTACATCACAGGAGTATAACTCGTAAACGAAGTTAGTTATAGACCAGAAATTTCGATGTACTATGGACTGTTAAGCCAAAATCAGATATTAAAAATCAATCATTACTTTTATTGTAAGTCCCTGTATTAAACTAAGCCTTAAAAGAAAAATGTTTTTTTACCCGATTCTCAAAATAATTTATTTTTTACTAAACGATTTCAAAATAACAATGTAGTACTTAAAATTTTATGATTGTACGGAACCCTTAGTGTGCAGGTCCGATTCGTACTTGGTCGGTTTTATTTGTGAAGCAAATCTTCTTTAGATGTGGCAGTTTGCATCGATCAGATGAAAACTGAATTAAAAAGTGAAGGTTCTGTTGGGTATCCATCTTCCAGTTTGTACTATGTACCTATATACAAATCAAATGATAATAAACCTACATAAATACCATTTTTATGTAAAAATATATTTACATGTAGAAAAGGCTCGATTTAAGGCAAACAGGCATGATTATAGGTAGTGTTTGGAAACCAAACCCCCTTCGCCGCGTGCGATGTGTTACAGCTTACTAAACGTAATAAATACTTTGATTCTTTAGCTATCCAGTGGTGTAATTGAAATTTGGATGGGGGATGATAGATATGTAGCTACAACACTAAACTGTATCCCGTCCAAATTTAAAGATGTATTCACGTCAAAAAGTCAGCGACAATTGATCTGATCATAGCTGAGATGATCAAACTAGGTGGGACTTACGTCCGGCATGCCTAATGGTATGCAATCTATGCTGGAGAACCGGGAGGGTCCCAATGGACTGGAGACGCGCAGTCATCGTATATGGAAAGGTAATTGAAAGGAAAATGATGGTGGAATCCGATAGAATGCTATGGAGACACAGGGGGGATTCCGAAATGAAAGGGGACATACGGATCAAGTTTTCTCGCTCCGCAATATCGTGGAGAAGCATCTGGCCATAGAGCAGAAGATTTTCTGTTGTATTGTGGATCTTGAGAAAGCATTTGATAGGGTTATGTGAAAGGAACTGTGGGGCATATTGCCGAGATATGGGATTGCCACTTGCAAGGATTGCTTAGCATGTGTGCCACCATCTATCCGATGGCAGCATATCACCCTGGTTTGAGATCAAAATTGTTGTCAGACAGAGTTGCATGCTATCTGCTAGGCTGTTTATTCTGTATCTCGATAGTTGTCTGTAGAGAACAAGCTCAACGAATGTAGGATTGCGCATGGGTGATCTAGTAGTGAATTGTCTGCTGTATGCAGATGATGCCGTGATAATAGCAGGAACAACATCTTAACTACAAACACTGGTCGCAATAATAAAAGACGATTAGGATTACGGTTACGAAAACAAAGACATTTACATTTGAAAGAGAAGAAATCAGAACCTATTAGTATTACGGTTGATGATAAAGTCTTGGAACAAGTGGATGATTGTATATCTTGAATGCGCTTTCAGCTGATATGGAAGGTACACCGCTGATATGGAAAGACGAGTGAGTGTTGGGAATGGTGTGAATGTAGCGTTGGGAAAACTTCTTGGCAGTAAAAACTTGAGCCAGAAGGCACAGCTCGCAATACAAAATGTAGTGCTAGTCCCAACGCTTACTTATGGAAGCGAGAACTGAGTATGGTAGAGAGAGATGAAAGTAGGACAAACGCGGTCGAAATGCGAGCGTTGCACAAAATTCGTGGCGTAATGTTTGTAGACCGTAGTCGCAATGATGACGTTAAACACAGTGTTGGTCTGAAAGAGAGCATCGGTGTTAAAATAATGAAGAGGCATACTCCGTTGCATTGGTCATGTAGAAAGAATATCGAAGCAGATATACAACGCAAAAGTGAACAGATGTAGGAGCCAAGGAAAGCCAAGACTTACCTACCATAACCAAATTGATCATATTCTATCAGAAGGTGATGTTAGGTGCCTTAGAAACCGACAAGCGTGCATGAGAAGAGTAATGAATGTTAAAGAAATGAGCGAGTTGTGTAAGGATTGGGTCATTGGTGCTCTGATCTCTCCGATTTGGCGTAAAGTTATAGATAGATAGATTGTATATCATTAGAGCAATCAATTTTTTTAGTAATCAGCAGGATGCTTAACATTGACTCTACATTTAAAGGTTGGTCCACTTTACTGCATATTCAAAAAGTGTATTCAACCCTTTTAATCAAAAGATCACGAACTTCACTCAAACTATAAATATACCACAACATGACTGTAAAATTCTCTATCAATGACTTTCTATATACTATTGTTTCTTTTCATATTATTATTTAACAAAACGTATAAAACTAAATTAAAACTCCGAATTGGACATATTTCCTCGAAGCGGCTTTCAATTAAAGTCAACAAGCACTTTACATTTTTTCCTTAAAATATTCATAATATAATTTAAATGTAACGTCAGTTCCTTCTATGGAGTGTTTTTGTTGCCGAAGTCAATTAATTAAAATTTATATCCACAAATAGAATATTTTTATACACGAACTCGAAATTCGATATTTCGCAAAAACAGAAACAGTTTTTAATGACGCTGAAACGGGGAAAAATACGTGCTCTAAAAAAATATCATTGCATTTTACAATTTTATGAAACAAAAATTCAAATTTATTCTGAAAAAATCGTTAAAATGTTTAACTGACTGTATTATCACACAAAACATGAAAATTTATAATGTAAAGAGTTAAAGTTGAATAACAGCTTGTAATAACAGAGAGCATTCAGACAGACAGATTTAATACTTATGTTGGAGTATATAACATACATTAGAAAGTGTTAAGTGGCTCATAAGATTTTAGGCGCACTTTACTTAGGAAATCCGATTTATTGAGCGTGAAATATCTGTTTCTAATTTAAATACTTACGACATTATTACATACAAATTATGAAAAACAACAATTGATTCCAATTTTTACCTCGGCTGTTTTCACTTCAGAACACGTCAATAGTTTGAAAAGTCGCAACGGGTACGTTTTCAATGGTGATTAACCTCGCTTTGTAAAATCTATAGAATTAAAATTAAAACTGTATGTAATCATCATCATCATCATCATGTTCTCTACTCGAAACTTTATTTTTAATGGATTTTCCCATTATAATATATTCTTATTTTAAAATAAAATACGTTGCACAAAATAGTTTTTAGTAAACGATTATTACCGGAATAAGAGAAAATGTAGTTTCTGAATGCACCTCTGCATGAATTTAGAAAGAGACACTCATATGGCGTTTTACCGCATCGTCTCGATTCCTTGATAGCGGTAGACATGCAGACCAGCGATAATTTTCATTCATGCAACCGGTTCAAACGCGTTTCAATTTCAATAAGATGATATTATAGATTAAAAAAAATTCAGTTCAAGAACATAACTGAATAGAACTTGAGTGGCGAGTAGAATAAAGTTGGTAGTAAGCTTCCAGGGCACACATGTGGTCGGCACTATGAAAACGGCGACGGGTCAATAACACGGCGCTGCCGCTCTATTGCGATCTCAGGGAGACGAATCACAATGCGGTGGCGACGCCGCTGCGTTCAGCGGTACATAATTATTAGAGAATACCTATATTAGGTGCATACCACCAAAAAAATAATGATAGCATCTCATTGATATAACTGTTTCATAGATACCTTCGCTACAGAAATCTTGAGGATAGAAATGAATTAATTATTAAAGCCGTTTTTCACTGTATTCTCGAATTTTATATTCAATCACCACAATAATAGCGGTAGCGTTCCTAGGATATGGTGTGATATACAGAAAATATCAATCTCGCTTTGTCTCTCGTTAGAAACTTTTTTTTATACTCCGTCGATAGGCATACAAGCATACGGCCCACCTGATCTAAAGCGGCTACCGTATCATATTAATGTTCGTATTATATAAAGTATCACTCTCGCGATGCCTCCTCTACTGCTCACACAGCAACTCCTTGGGAGCTTACTGGTGACCTCACTCACACGCAGGCATACAACAACCCTCTAGGGTGTTGTTATTTTGCTGCGGTTTTCATTGAGGTGGAGGTACTTCCCCAGACGGGTTGCTTTGATACGCCCTACCTCTCTTTACTTTAAACTTATTGGTAGCTCTCACTCTCACTTACTCACAGGAGCACAACATCAACAATACGTCACGTAGTGGTTAGTGGTTGCGATTTTATGTGAATCGAATTACTTCTCTGGGTTCTTTTGGTACACTCTACCTCTTTTAAAACATCATCAAAATAGTTTATAGATTCAGGCGTTATTTTGCAAAAGTCAAATTTACATGCAATTTGATCTAAGCACACCTGCTTCCGTTGGTGTTAAGGTAGCATTGTTAACCATTATACCAGCGGGCTCGTCAAAAAATAGGTACGGCGCATCAAAGCAGGGGAAGCAATTCCATCTCACAGAAAACCCCAGCCAAATAGCAACAAAAAACAATAAACAAGTATTGGATATTTAATGTATTGCAAGCGTTCATGGGCTACGGTAGCCGCTTTATATCAGGTGGGCCGAATTCTTATATGCCTATCGACGTTGCATAAAAAAAAGTTTCCAGTCGTAATTCCTGTAATTTTGAGACGGTCCTTTGTGTGGTGAGTAGACAGACATTATCGTAAAGATGGAGGTGACTAGTGCAATGGATTGCCCTGATTGGTATGCTCACCATCATCCTTGCCATTCTGCACAGCAGATCTGTAGGCCAATTCTGCTAAATAACTGCAACTGCACGTTTACGCCTGTCACTTGAGTCGTGCAGGAATAGTGCAGTGCCAATAGGTGTATTCTATTAAAATTTCCTGCACTGCAACTACGCTGGAATTGCGCGTATGCTGCACTATAACGACACTGCAACTACGCTGCAACTATGCATATCCTGCAAGTGAACTACTTAAAACCTGAAATGTTGCCATATTTCAATCTAATAAACTAGATTTTTAGACCCTTGGTTGCCGGCGTGGAAGTATTTCTAAATGAAAAGAAACTTTACTTAATCATATTTATCCACAAACATCTCCCAAAACAAAATCACCGCTTCAGAATATTAATTTCACTTCGCAAAAGTTGCTCAAGAGTAACGTTAACAAAACTGCAAGAAAACTCCTTCAAAACTTCTGTCATCGGTATACAAATGTCAAAACAATTTATCAGAATACGATTATATTGCAGGAAATGTGCAGTTGCAGTGCAGGTTTTTTAACAGAATAGCGAGTCATTTACTGCAGCATTCCTGTAACGTCGCTGCTGTCAGATTGCTTAACAGAATACTGAAACGTCAAAATGTACGCATTTTGACACACGCCGCGCAGCAGTGCAGTTGCAGTTTTTAGTAGAATCGGCCTACAGTTGAGTAATTGTTTGATACACTCACAAGCAGCTTGTTGTGATATATTGGCTTTATTTTGCATTTGGGATAATGTAGAAAGAATTCAAAAGGAAAGAATGAGAAAACAAATACAACGCGAATGATTTAAAACGTCGGGACCACAAGCACATGGCCCACCTGATGTAAAACAGTTCCAATAGCTTATAAACGTTTGCAATATATTAAGTATTACTCGCGTGATACCTCTGCTGCTAACACAGCAACTCGTTAGGAGCTTACTGGTGATTTCACTTTCCAGGGAGTTATTATTAGGATGCGGTTTTGAGGTGGAGGTTTTTCCCCAGATAGGCTGCTTTGATGCGCCTTACCTTTTTTAACTTGAGTAGAAGAATGTAGTTGTCGAGGAACGCTGGACTAACGTAATATACCATAATATCAAATGCGTCGTGTGGTACCAGAAGGTGGTGTTAGAAGCCCACGGAACCTGCGAACATGCATAAAAAAAGCCATGAATGTTTAAGAAGTGAGTAAGGTGTGTAGGAACTGAATCATGTCGAGTTTTTTCTGCCTACACAGCAAAGGGACTTGAGATGAATTTATGGAATAGAATAGACAAGGTTTTTCTTCCTCCTTTATATGCAAACAGTGCGACGAACATTTTCAATCATCAAACAGGACCCACTCTTCAACTGTATCGATATATCGTGTCGCATTTACGAACGGCAACTCCTTGGAAGGTTGATGTGTACCTGCGAATGTGTACTGGTAACCTCACCGGTAACCTCCCGAAGGATTGCTGTATTAGTAGCGGGGGTGAGAAAGCGCGAGCGATATTTCTTGTATTGCATGTATATGTTGGCTACGGTATCTATTCTACATCACTTGAGCAGTATACTTGTACGTATATATAAAAACTTGGGCAATATGCTCATCGGTCGGAGAATAAATTTTAAGTATTTTGCATTTTTATGTATTTTAAAAGTATTTTGTTTACAAATTCAAAACATTTTTTGTCATAGATTATTTACATTTGATTATATTAAATATGTGTCATTTTGTTCGATAACATGTTGCTATTTTGTACATAATGACCTAATCCCATTGATGTAGAATTTTTTTCTCTCTTGATCTTAACGTAACAACCTAAAGAATTCAGAAGAGACTAAAATAGATGAAAATCTGCGAAAAGGTGGATGCATTAACACTTCCTAACCGAGCTCTCTCTATTTTAGTCGAGAGGTTAAAGATATGTGTGGTATGGCGTTATCACAATCAAAAACCACACCCTTAATGTGATTAATTCCGGCCATTTTTTATCTATTTCTTCTAATGTGATCTGCTGTTCAGTGACAGTAGAGATTCGATCGATAATTTTACCTGGAAGTAAAAGCTCATACTAAGCCCTTCCAATCTTACCATATACACAGCATCGCCTTGTTGCGAGTTAATCCGGGTTTAGTTGTAGATCTGTGGAGCTTGTCTTCTCTCTGAACATGATCATTTTTGTACGACCTTGTCATCGTTAATCCACTTTTCATCACCAGTAATCAATCTTTCTAAAACTGGTTCGGTTTTATTACGTTCCAATTCATAATCGCAAATGAGTACAGAATTCATTAGGTTTTTTTCAGTGAATTCGTGTGGCACCCAATTACCTACCTTTTATGCATACCTATCTAAATTATTCAAATGGCTAAAAACTATTCTGTGGTCAACCTCTAGCTCTTCAGCTTTGTCGTAATTACTAATATGATCTAGCTCCGCTTTTTCAAAAATGGCATCTACTTTATCCGTAATATGTTAATTGTTACTATAAATTGCAATACCCACTTAGGGTCCATGTTTGTGAAATTGTGGTATCTTTATGTATTATTATAATTACTACCTACTGTAAACTGACATGTGCAATAAATAAATAAATAGATCGACCTGAGCCAGCTTCATCTTTGACATCAAAAAGTCCCTGACTGAAAACACTTGAAACAATTTTATGCTACTCTGACACTGCGTTAAGTCCATAAATGTTACAAATTTTTTCGCGGCGCATATCGCATTTTTTCTTTTTTCGTAATAAAACTTCAAATGTAAAGAATTTCTTCGTTGGATTTATTCATTTTGGCTGATAGAAAACCAATAGAAATATAGAGGGAAACCGCTTTTACGTTAAATTTTTCCGTTTCTAAAGTATCATATATTTAATGATATCAAAACCAGTCAGGTTCATACAATACCAGTACAGTATAACCAAAGAGATTTTACTGCAAATTTTTGCTTATAATATACGAAAAAACGTTTCCCCTACCGAATGTACAAAAAAGTGAGAACTTTAAAGATGATAGGGTGTAAGATAATATACCCGAAAAAGCACCTATATTTTTTGTACTAAAATTGCAACTTATTTTTCAGTAGCAATAAACGACAAACATGTTGAATAATCGCTGTATCAGAATCATTATAATCGAAAATAGTAATTAAAAATGTTTTGAACTTGATCGCTCTCTTTCATAAGTTTTCGGTAAAATACCTAGAATCACTAATAACAACGTTACCGAGAGAACTTTCAAATGTAAATATGGGGCTGTTGGGTTGGGAGAGCAATGAATCCCCCATCACCCTCATTTTCTCAAGGGATTTAGTTTTATTGTTTTTCGGTTGGAATGTGGCCAAATAGGTACATGGTTCTTTGAAGATTGATATTGTAATACGATAAAAAACAGAAGAACACTGTAATTCTTACTTTTAATTGTAATTCAATACCTGTTTTATTAAAAAAAAAACGGGTTCCACTCCGGGAGTGCCGGCAGAAGTGAAAACTTGAACATTAACGTTGTGCATTTTTGAATATTTTGGAATGGTTAAGGAATAATTTCGCAGGAATTGTTTTATTTATCAGTATAAAAGTACTATCATGTATGTGGCAAAATACAATATTCATTTGTTGCGCTATCGTACACAAACATGTCAATTTACATTACATTAAAAATTTCACACTTCAGAACTATTACAATTATTTTATATTAAAAAGTTTATCTCTCAGAAAAATCAACTTTCATCCATAATTTTAACGATTCTGTCACCATCACCAGCATCATCATTACCAATGTACGTTACGTGGAACTACGCCTTACGACTACGTTGAACGAAACGCGTAAACGCCAAGAATTTCATGGCGCTTACAACGTTTTGGTAGCGAGAAAATAATGCCCTATTAACGATCTTGCGCTTCATGTTTTAATTGTTTAATTAGAGGTAACTAATGTTTTAACGCTGCAGCGAACTTAAGTTCTAAATCTCACCAAAATCTCTAAATTAAAATCTCACCAAAAAGTGTCCTGACGCGAGTTTAACATTTTTTTCTCATCCCAAAAAGTGCACAACGCCGCTAAAGAAGTTTTCACTTCAAAAAACAATGTGTGTAAGACTATATATTATTTTAGTGAAGTTTCAACAAGATCTAATTTGTTTTAAATCTTGGTCTAGAATGTTTGCTGTGTTGAAATACAAATTTTATTCAAAACCAAGCTACGCTACGCCAGCCGGGAGAAGCCTGGTGGCATAGGTATATTTCTTTGGACAAATTATGTACCATCTAGCTTTAAACTAGATAAATCACTACAGGAATAATGAAAACACTTAGACCAATACAGATTTCATGCACCCAAATTTTGGTTCGGACATGTAGAAAAAATTCAGGATGAAAGATTGACGAAACAAATATACAATACTAAAGTGGAAGGATGTAGGAGCCGAGGAAAACCAAGACCCTAATCTAACCTACCGTGACCAAATTGGTCGTGTTTTATCAGAAGGTGATATCAGGAGCCCTAAAAACCGGCGAGTGTGCACGAAAAGAGCTATGAATATTAAAGAAGCGAGTGACGTGTGTAAAAGGTTCAGTTTTTACGTATCAATAGAGAATCGCAAATGATCTACATGATTCATTAGGTTTCTTTCAATAAACTCGTGTGGCACCCAAATATCGAGCTTTTTTGTAAATTTAGAATATCTCAAATAAATCCAAACTGCATTGTAGTTATGTCATAACTATTAATATGCCGATTTTGTTCAACTTTTCAAAAATGGCACGACATATCCGTAATAGTCCCAGCAGAGCGAGTTTCATCAGAAATTTTGATATCTAAACCGAGCGTTTGACCCAATTTTGTGCTATTCTTACTGACGCTGCGTTACGTTAAAAAAAATCCGCGACGTGTATAGCATTTTTCCCTTTTTTTGTAAAAAAAAATTCAAAATGTATCGAATGTCTTCGTTAGATTCACTAATTGGCGGACTTGGCGAACAGAAAATATAGACAGAAATGGTGTGAAACCGTTTCTACTTTGTATTGTTCTGTTTTTAGGGTTCCGTACCCAAAGGGTAAAATGGAACCCTATTACTGAGGCTCCGCTGTCCGTCCGTCCGTCCGTCCGTCCGTCCGTCCGTCCGTCTGTCACCAGGCTGTATCTCATAAACCGTGATAGTTAGACAGTTGAAATTTTCACAGATGATGTATTTCTGTTGCCGCTATAACAACAAATACTAAAAAATCTGAATAAATAAATATTTAAGGGGTCTCCCATACAACAAACGTGATTATTTGCTCGATTTTGCTCGATATTGATAACGGCAACAGGTAGACGGTTGAAATATTCATAAAATATTTACTTTAAAAATAAAAAAATGAATTAAAATAAAACAAATATTTAAGGGGGGCTCCCATACAACAAACGTGGCTTTTTGCCGTTTTTATACTCGTAGATAATAGTACGGAAGCCTTAGTTCGCGAGTCCGAGTCGCACTTGGCCGGTTTTTATTTTATACAAAGTCGGGATGCATACTTTGGTTACCGTGGCCTATGAATCTATGTGCTCCCATACAACAAACGTGATTTTTTTGCTCATTTTTGCTGGATATTGATAACAGCAACAGGTAGACGCTTGAAATATTCACAAAATATTTAGTTATATATTTACTTTAAGAATAAATAATTAAATTAAAATAAAACAAATATTTAAGGGGGGCTCCCATACAACAAACGTGTTTTTTTTGTCGTTTTTATAGATAATGGTACGGAACCCTTCGTGCGCGAGTCCGACTCGCACTTGGCCGATTTTTTTTTTAAATATCTTCTATTTATTAATAGAAAACCAACCCGGTACAAACAGTAAACCAAAAAGATTTTACTGCAACTTTTTTTACGTGTCGAGGCCCGCGGATGCTCCCGATATCAATGTAATATTGTACTGTGGTGTTACATGTAATGCTTAGCGTGTGTACTAAATTATGTATAGGGCACATTGGAGCTGATATGATCACAGTAGGTTAAAAAAAAACTATTTATGCAAAATACAAAAAAAACCCAGACCTACTAATAAATTAAACGAATTTTATTTTACGACAGTTCCGACGGTCCTATACTAACAGTCCTTTGCGAACTATTCTATCATTTCGTTAATTTAATAGTTGATAGAATAGAAATATTAAAAAAAAGTTTCCAAAGTCTTCTTAATTGTACTAGAAGGTATTGTAAATTAAAATATGTTATTGTTTTAGAAATTATATGAGGCAATTCGCAGAAATGATTATGTAGGTTTTTATATTATGCGAGTATTTTATGGTATCTTTTCGATTTCTGCAGTAATTTACAATTAATTTGTCTACACAAAAAAAAATGTGCCTGTAATTAAACGCTTTTACTCTACATATTATTATTAAATAGTACATGGCTTCCTTTCATTTCAGACTTCTATATAGTCTGTTGACGGATTTAACCATGAAAGACAAAAAAACAATAGACGTTATACCATTTTTAATATGAATGAAACAGTAGCGTAAAAATTGTAACCCAGTGTATGTAATATGTATACTTTTACACACATATTTACAAGGTTCATAGCAATGTTGCTTATAATTTGAATACGTTCATTAAGAGCCTGAAATTGAATAATATACATTAAGAAGGAGATTTTGTATGAAAGAACTGATCACGTTGGCTAAGAAGATCGCAGCCAGCTCGGTGGCGCAGTGCTTAGTAACGCTACATTGACACCAATGTTCATGAATTGCTCCACACAGGACAAACATTTTCTGTGCGTGAACATGTTTGATTATCTTGGTCTGAGTATAAGAGAGGTATGGCGCATCAAAGCAGCTTATTTGGAGAAGTACCTCCGCCTAACAGAAAATTGTATATTCAACACTTTACCGAGCAGGTTTAGAGAGGAAAAAGAACCGTACGAAGTCGTGGGTCAACTAGTCATTCAATAAAATTTCTATAAATAGTTATATTTTCACGCCTCGTTCATCGCGGGGTAGGCAAGTAGTTTTTGTAATAGTAGTAGGTATTTGTAACATGTATAAACCAGTTAGGTATTCCAGACAAGTTGTTGCTACCCACTCGAGCTCTGCGCACAATATTTCATTAAGTTTATCTAATTTAAGGCAAAAGTGGCCTCTTTTACCAAGATAATCTTCTAAAATAAATTAGGTCTAGTAAAAAGGTCTAGCTGTCAGCTCGATCTACATCAGTGATAATCGTGTTAAAATAGATAAAACTTTATATTCTGAGCTGATAGCCCAGTGGATGAAGAACCGGCTTGTGACCAACTGGACCCCGGTTTTTCTTCTCCCCCAAGCAAGTGATAATTACAAATATGTACTAAATCCGAAAACACATTTCGGATAGGTTTCGGATTATGTACATATTTGTAATTATCACTTGCTTGGCGGAGAAGAAAAACATTATGAAGAGAACCGCATGACCAAGAAATTATATTTAGAAGAAATGATAGATATTGAAATTAAACATTTTTTAACGGAAGTATCGCGTGTTTTATTTATTTTCTTGAACCTGACGTTTGAACGCTTTGCAGCGTCCGTGGTCGCAGGAAGACTGATACTTCCGTTAAAAATTGGTTAATTTCAATGTGTAACAATCGCGAAAACCTAAGACAATACTAAGTGATAGATACTTAAGAAGTATATGATTTTCCCTCTAGATTGTGGAGGTCTGACGGCAGTCGCTCCGTATAAAAATCAGTATCTTCGCCAAATCCAATCCAAAGGCTTATGCAGCGGACCTCGCCAATCCTAATTTATATGGTACTACCGACAAATATACCAACAAGACCTCTGTTGAAGACCATAAATGATCGGGGCGACCGCGTGCTGTTAGAACTACAAACGCTGTTAATGTTGTTAAAGACAGAATTCGCCGAAACACCATTAGGAAACACAAAATCTTATCATGAGAAATGAAGATTCCCACTAGGATTCTGTCGCGTATAATAAAACAAGATCTGAAGCTCGGCACTTATCGTGGATATACAGAACACGCCCTAAATCAATCCCTACAGTTGAAAAGAGTGAATAAATCAAAATGCCTTTTGTCCCGATACGCAGGTGAAAGGCACAGAAATTTCCTCTTTACTCTGCCTCTTAAGTGTCTCTTAAGAAATCTGTGGCGCAAGCATTGTCTAAATTTCCCATGGAAACACTGCGTAAATCCATAGTTTTGTGGCCAGACAGATTAAACGCCTGTATCAAAGCCAATGGTGGCCATTTTTAATACAATCATGATTTTTATTTTTTGCTGAGACTTCCATAAATATGTACATATAAGTTTTATTAAGATTACATTACTTCATAAAAAAATAAATACATATTCATTTGTAACAAAACTTATGACCGGACTAGGTAGTGAAACCGGCCATGTTTGCCCTTGGCGGATATCTTTGCCCTAAAACAAAAAGTAACGAAAATCATTCATTGCAAATTAATTTACAAAATTGGCAATATTTTTAAATCTATAGAGTAAATTTAAGAATATTTCTGGCAACACTAAATGGTCGAGGGGTTGCTAAGTTCATCCAGTTACCGGCGAGACGCATCTAAAGAAGGTCTAGTGTGAAGTGGTGCCAATTTTTCCATTTACGATTTTTTACATTTCTGGCGTACTACACCTCACAGGTAAGTTTCTTCCTCATTAGAGTAATAATAAATACCAGGCTTCATTTCTGCGTCACTTTTATGCATTTAAACGGTGCAGTCTTCAAGATAATGAAGTGGGCAATCATTCCCGAACTTTCGAGAATATAGTGGCGACAACATTGCCCACTATTAAAATAGTGTTAGGGTTGGCACGCATTTAAAATTATTTTCTTATTACTTTTTCTGTCTTGAAAGAAGTTTTCACTGGGTGTTTATGATTTTATGTTTATTAAAAAATGGTTTACCCTGTTTTAGGTTAATTAAATTAAGTCTGTTATTTATTTATTTTTCAGTAGTTGAACAATATCTTTTCTAAAAGATCAACAAAAATTTAAGTTGCTACATAAATAAATGAATTTGTGTCTCTTAATCTTAATTTTTTTTTATCAGTAACTACATTTTTATTTGTTTGTTTGCAGTATGGGAAAACAAAAAAAAAGAAGAAACCGTAGAGTTCTAGGGTCTAGGTCTTATAAAAATTACACAGACGAGATGTTGAAGCTCGCGGTAGAAAATGTTAAAAAAAAAAAGAATGTCTTCGAGATCAGCCGAAAAGACATT
Source organism: Pyralis farinalis (assembly GCA_947507595.1). Taxonomy (NCBI): domain Eukaryota; kingdom Metazoa; phylum Arthropoda; class Insecta; order Lepidoptera; family Pyralidae; genus Pyralis; species Pyralis farinalis. The sequence goes on from OX382274.1 coordinate 8,668,284, forward strand.
TGGCATACCGCGACGCACCATCCTAAATAAAGTGAAAGAATGCCATTGTAAAAATATTGGGACTCCCACAAGACTGTCTGTTGAAGAGGAAAAAAAGCATTGTTCAAGCATTGGTTGCGGCCGGTGAATATGGTTCCCCATTAACAAAACTTGATTTGCGATTAACTGTGTTTGAATATTTAAAAAAAAAAAATCGTGAACACTTATTTCATGGTAAACTACCTGGCAAAGACTGGGTAACAAGTTTCCTTGACCGACATGCTGATGAACTTTCGGTTAGAAGCACGCAAAACATAAAAACAGCGCGTGCTCAAAAAAGTGCTAAAGATTTCTTGGAATATTTTCAAAATTTAGAAGAAACTTTAAGAGGCATCCCTCCATCTAATATCTTAAATCTAGACGAAACCAAGCTAAGCGATGACCCAGGTTCATCTAAATGTATATTTCGTAGGGGTGTGAAATATCCAGAACGACTTCTTAATTCTTCAAAAGGTGCCATTTCACTGATGTTTTCTGCAGCTGCAAACGGTATTAGTCTATCTCCGTATGTGGTGTATAAGGCAGATAATATATATTCGGAATGGATTCAAGGTGGTCCTCGTGGCACAAGATACAACCGAACGCCTTCTGGATGGTTTGATTCAACTGTCTTCGAAGATTATTTCAAAACAGTTGTATTAACATGGGCGGAAGATTTGGCCGGAAAGAAAGTGGTTATATGTGACAATTTATCCAGTCACTTAAGTTTGGATGTCATTAAGCTGTGTCAGGATAGCAATATTTTGTTTGTTTTCATACCACCTAGTTCCACACATATTACACAGCCTTTAGATGTGTGTTTTTTTGTACCACTCAAAAAGGCTTGGCGTAAGATCTTACTACAGTACAAAATGGAGAACCCGAGTCAAACGGCGCTGAACAAAAACCATTTCCCAAAGTTGCTTATGCAATTGATCAAAGCAATTGAACTGAGCGAAGTGAAAAACATAAAAAGTGGCTTCACAGCTACTGGAATATACCCTTTTAATCCCCGGGAAGTTTTAAAAAAGATTCCAGAATGTGCGGAAGAAATAGGCAGTAGTTATAATATTGATAGCACTTTATTAGAATATTTAAAAAAGAATAGACAGCCAAAACCTTTGACAACACAAAGGAATAAAAAAGTCGTGGTTGAACCCGGCAAATCGGTGACGGTTGAAGATTTCCAAAACCAGATTAAGGGCAGCGAAAAACGTCCTACAAAAGAAAAATCTACTTCAGCAACGGTCATCGCTGCTGTTAAAAGAAGTAAATCTAAAAAGTCACACATTACATCTTTAGTGGCAAATTTCAGCGAAAATGGCAAGGTTTCTGATAGTCTAGAATATGGCTTGGACATCTCTGAAAATTTCTCATCATTATTGTGCGAAGACATAAATATTATCCCTAAAAATTTTGATATAGAGGATATAATAGGGAGTTTTGAAGAATGCGATGCAAACACACTTGAAACAGAAACTAAAATTCTAACTACTTCTACTAAAATGAATATATTAGATGAGAGAGATGGCACTTTTCGATCAAAAATTATGCCTGAGTCATATAATGTAAATGCTTCAAGTAGTGTCATTCGTGAATCTGCTCGAACAAATATAACCTTAATACCAAAGAAACACGAGCTGTGTATAGGAAATACTAAGTCTGAAAAACAAAAACCAAAGATTATTTCCTGTGTTACTATAGCACCGTCAACAAATTGTACTTTAAATATTATTAATCAAGAAGATAGCAATAAAGAGAACAAGATTTTACCTAGAATTGAATATACACAAACACTAAATCAGCACAATGATACTTCTGTTTACATCAAAGATAATAAGCCCAGAAATATATCAACAAAAAGAAAAAATATAAAAAAAACAAATATCTCAAATATGAAACAAATGAAGAAAAAAAATTACAAATACAATAATGTTGGTAAAGAAAAAACTAGAAGAGGATTTAAAGGGAAATGTCAGAAGAAAAGTTTAAAACAAGGATACAGTGAATCAAGCAACAGTGAAGTTAATATGAGTATTCATAGCGATTCTGATATATGTGAGATTGTTTCTGATCAAGATGATATATGTTTTCCCTTTCGAGTTAATGATTCCAAATTACATATGGACAGTAAAGACAAAAAAATACTTCGAAAGATTGATACTACCACAGAAATAGATTCTACGGAAGAAGCTGGGCCCTCAATTTGTTTAAGTTTAGATGAAATTTCCGTAGACTGCAATATAGGGGAATATGTTTTAGTCAGATACTTTTTTACAAAGAAAGTGGAATATTATGTGGGAATCATTTCGGAGAAGCCAAGAAACGGCAAGGTAAAAATATCTTTTTTAAGAAAAGTTGGTAAAAATGACAACATAAAGTTTATTAAAAAAAAGTCACAAGATGTTGAATTGATAGATTGTAAGAATATTATCAAGACTGTTAATTTACTTGCAATTAATGAAGATGAAACTGATTTCGTTCTTGCTGATGATGACGATTACGTTTATTTTGATTATTAATAATTACCTATAAGCAAATTCCATATTCTTTGTTACAAGTGTTGTTTATTTTATTAAATATTTTATTTTTAGTGCATAAACCAGTTTATAATGGGTATTGTTTGAACTGTTTTACCTTTTATAATTCCTTTATTATCAAGACTTTTCCAACAAATTTTTCAATTAAAAACTTTATAAAACAATACATTATTATTTATTACCTACATGATGTGGATGCCAACCCTAATCCAACTTTTTATGATGTATACAAAATAAGCTGGTGTGGAGTATAACATTGCCCACTTCTAGAAAATAAAAAAAAGTTACGTTTTCGACATAAGCGTCAGTAAGTATGGCAACTTTATACTATTTACTATATCCTACCTTATTTCTGAATCGTTAGAGTTGATAGTTTCAGAGAAAATAAGGCTGAGCAAAGTTGGACGGTTGTGAGTAAAATTTTGCCCGGCTCTTTAATCGCGATTTGCTTCGAATCTGTTAAACTCAGGGATACCATATTTTCTTACCTAAAGCATTTAATAGTAATAGATCTAATGGCAAACTAAGCTACGCGGGTCAATACATATTTTTTGAAAAATCAAAAAAATAAGCAAAAATGTGGGCAATGATGGCCGGTTTCACGGTATATGTTTTGTAACATATTATGAAAGAAAACGTAATAAAGATTAAGATTACTAATAGGTATTATATGAGCCCTGAAAATTTTTGGTACATTTTTTTATACAACGTCGGGGAGTCATACATGCATACGACGCACCTGATGTAAAGCGGTTACCGTAGCCTATAAACGCTCGCAATACATTAAGTATTACTTGCGCCATACCAGCCCAATTGCTTACACAACAACTCCGTAGAAGCTTAGTGGTGACCTCACTCACACACAGGAACACAACAACCCTCTAGGGAGTTGTTATTTGAATACGATTTTCTGTGAGGTAAATGTTATTTAACTACTTCTATTAGGTGGAGGTACTTTCCTAGCCTGGCTGCTTTAATGCGCTCTACTTCTCTTAAATACCCAGTCCAAGGCAAGGAGACATGTCAATGCACACAAATGCTTGTTCTGTGTACGAATCGAACCCACGAGCGTTCGTGTCAAAGTAACGCAACAACGCGTCTCACTACTGCGCCACCGAGCTCGTCAAAATAAACCTACGTCTTTCTCTGAAATACCAATGCCAAAAAGAAAGTATTTGTTGGAATGAAAGACGCAGAATAGGTGGCCGATCTATATCTAATAGTGCTTGTTTACCATCCAATTAGAATTTTCCCACTTACCACCGACGGAATTTATTATGTTTTCTAATCTAAAAGTTTTCGGCATTCGACCCGCAAAACTACGTAAGTACCAATGTTTATTCCCTTGAACCAAGTTCTTGGTCCTAGTTTATTATGTATTTTACCCAAAATGGATTCAGGTCTGATACCTGTTTCTGATATCTGAGTGTTACGACTTCTTGTATAGTCAACGACATATATTAGGTATATTAAAAAAAAAGCTTCAGTTAAATAATCGACAAAACATGGTATATTTTAATAACCTATGCAAAAAGTTACTTCTGTTAATATGTTTTTTGTTTACTTCTACCCTTTTTTGGAGAGAGTTATCCTCTATTTTTATTTGTCCGTAAATCTTGTCGTGATTTTTTTTTATACAATGCCTGGAGGCAAGCATATAGTGTATAGTGTGTGCATATAGTGGTCTACCAAGTGTATAGTGGTTACCGTACTCTATGAACGCGCTGGTAACACACAACACAGCAACTCCTTAGAAGCTTTCTGGTGACCTCACTGAAACGCAGGAACACAACAACCCTCCAGGGAGTTGTTATTTGGCTGCAATTTTCTGTGAGATGCAGGTACTTCCCTATACTGCTTTGATAACTCTCTTAAAACACCTAGATCAAGACAAACAACATTTTCAAATGATAAGTGGAAACCTTATCTGATCCCACTAATATTATAAACGCGAAAGTTTGTATGGATGTATATGTGGATATTTGTTCCATACATGTTCCATTGTTCCATTTATTCCATTGTTTATACGCCTCAACGCGTGAACGGATTTTTTTATACGGCGCTTTTTTTATACAAAGATTTGAATGAAATTTGGTAGGTAGATAGATAAGGTACTGGATTAACATATACTCGTAGATAGGCTACTTTTTATCGCGGTGATATGCCCCCGTGGGATAGTTTGTATGTTTAGATGTTTGAATCGCACTAAACATTGATGTTTTATTTCGCTTTCACGTATCAGCTGCTTTTCATCTACTACTATCCTATAGGAACACATCTTCGGAATAAAAAGGTTACTTTTTATCCCAGTGACGTGTTCCTGTAGGATGACCCCTTCGCGAAGACTCTGCTTTACCCAGAGATTCCTCGCTATTAGTCAAGTTTATGTGGGTTGCTTTCGAATTTTCGAGTGCCAAAAATTTGCATGTGTTCGCCGAAAGTAATCGGTCTTATAGTATCGTCTACAGAAGTATATTATAATTGAAATGTGGATTTGCTTAGGATAATGATATCAACTACGATTATCGTGGTTTCATACCCATAGGGTAACACGGAACCCTAATACTGCGACTCCGCTGTCCTTCCGTCCGTCTGTCACCAGGCTGTATCTCTCTCACGAACCGTGATAGACAGTTGAAATTTTCACAGATGATGTATTTCTGTTGCCGCTATAACAACAAATACTGAAAAACAGAATAAAATAAATATTTATGGTAGCCACCATACAACAAACGTGATTTTTTTGCCGTTCTTATAGATAATGGTACGGAACCCTTGGTGCGCGAGTTCGACTCGCACTTGGCCGGTTTTTTTTATTTCGGAAACATTTATAAGTTCTGTGCGATAGCTATTTTTGAATAGATATTGTTTATGTGACGCATAAATTGATAAGTTAAAACATGTGTCACTTTTATTCCGGGTAAATGCACGGTTCCTGTGAAATAGATCTGAAGCGTAGAGAAATCATAGAATTAGAACCCCTCTGAAACATTTATGGTCCTAAAAACAGAAAACTGTTAGAGCCGTTTCAAATCTCTAGAGCCGCGTGGTTGTTTGCCAAATGACTATAACAACATTTATGCATGAACAAGGAATTCCTAACAGCAATTAAGCCCCTAGTGTTGCGTCAATAGACCACGGTAACTGTTCACCATCAGGTAGGTCGTACGCTTATTTGCCACCTTAGTGATATAAAAATACAGTAAAAATGTAGGTGGTATGAATGGTTTAACGTAGCATGAAAAATACTCGTGTTGAAAAATATTGGAAGGACGCTATGTGCTCCCCAACTTGTGGGTTAGCAGCGGGGGTAGAAACGCACGATCGAATTGTGTTGTTAGCATGTATAAAAAGTGGAAACCGACTTCCATCGAGTTGGTCTGGTGTTTGTCTTAATAGACTATAATAACATTGATGCTTGAACAAGGAATTCCAAACAGCAATTAATAATGACCTGATCAGACGCGAGCGAATCTTAATTAGATTGGTGATTAGCTTATGAAGTAGGCTCCATGAGGTGAATACTCTATCTCTGGAACTGTAAGAAATAGAAGGAAAAGGATGCGCGCAATCGACTCAAACCACCCCCAAAACTTTTTTTTTTCAAATGTCTAAATAAATCTAAACAAAAATTGGTGTTCCTTATTTTGTATATCGAGTATTTTTTTATCGGACAAATTACACAGCGCCATCTAGCTACAAAGTAAGCGAAGCTTGTGTTATAGGTACTAGACAACTGATAAACGTACATACATACATAAAAACATTTTTTTGTGAATACATACGTACGACACATAGAAAACACCCAGGCCAAGACAAGCATGTTCATGTATACAAATGTTAGTGTGTGGGAATCCAACTTACGACTGTTTGTGTCAAAGTAGCATAACTAACCACTGCGCCAACAAGCTCGTCAAAGTCTCGAGTCTGGTAGCATTCAGTTTTCCCGGGCAGGCAGATGGAATCACCAGGCTTGACCCCGAAAGAGACTTATCATTTTCATAAAGGTAGATAATTCTTTCAGTTAATTATGCGGGGGTCACACTGAAAATTGGCCTTGCTGGCCAAATAAAGAACTCTTTCTTGTCTTACCCACGTATGAGTCATTAAACGTTTAATTTATGACTTATTTTTATATACTTTGTGGCGAAACCAATTTTACAGCTATTTCTCCAATTCAACTTTCAGCATTAAAGTTATATAATATAAAAGAAAGAGTTAGATTTCACATAATTAATTGAAAAATTGGAAGTAACGTCTATTTATTCTTGCGATATCGTCTAAGTTCTAAGTCTGCGTCATTAAATGTAAAGCAAGTATATAAATAGGCTTGGACTTCAATGAAGTTGGTTTAATATTGTTTTCATTTAAATGTTTTATTCGAGACCTTTTTAGTATATGCTAAGTTTCCATTGTCCTTTTTAGTTTATTTGATGTACATACAGTAAAGATTTACTTTACTGTATGTACATCTTCACTAAAATTATATGCGATCATGAAAGGTCTGCGATTTGAAAAGAAAATTCAGAATCGTATCACATATTTTCCTCGATTTTTGTGAGATTCCATCATTGGGGTCCTCACTTGACAAACATGGAACGGCCTCACGATCTGATCAACCATAATAAACGAAAATGTCGCTTAACATGTAAAGAAAAATATACACTAACAGAGCCTCCTCCTTTTTATAAGTGCACTTATGTAAGATAAAAATAGATTTTTATAACTAATCATTACAATACATATTCACTTAGTTACATACAATATAATCAAATTTAGATCTACCATCATCAACGGGTAGTTTAGAAACTTTTTAAACTTCCCGTTGTCCAAATCCGTTGAACAGAGATTTAAAAAATACGTTAGGCCTAACATGTAATCTCCTCATTTTTTAATATAAATATGTTAAACCTGCTATTCCTCAAAATAAACGATTAAATTAAATATTCATGAAGTACATGAGTAAACAACTAGTCCCAAGAGGACTATTTGTTTGGTGTTGTCGCTAGACTTTAGCTTTGTCTGTGGGGACTTCTAGTTTCTGAAACTGATCGCGCCTGCCCACTACAAACAAGTTCCAGCTATTTAAACGTGTTTGTGGGTGAGCAATCAAGAAGTTTTGGTTTCAATTTCTGTTCACAAAATCTCAGTAATTATAATGTGTGTCATCGATTTCTATTGGGGGCAGTTGATTGATAGCACACGGCCTCCATAAGTCCGCCTACAGTTCCCAAATTCATCCTCAAATATTGGATTATAAACGAGTCTCTACATGTTACATACTTCTCAAAGTGCCTGTCAAGATTTTCATTGGAAATTGAATCATAGGTGAGCTTCAAAAAGGCTTGATATCATTTTTATAACGTGAAACTTACGATATTGCAAGAATAAATAGGTCAGCTGTTTATTATGGAGCGATATATGGGTTTGTCGGCATCATGAAAGTACTGAAAGTTTTCGAATTCATAAATAACACAACAGGTAGAGATGTTTTTCAAAATAATCCCCATTAACACTAATGGGGATTATTTTTAATTGGCTCATGCCATTGATCAAAACGTTACGTTTTTCACGTGTTGTTTGAAAGCTCTTTTGATCTCTTCTGATTTTATCAAAGTCAATCTTTTGGTCAAATCTTTTAGCTTAATGCTCTCTCTGCCAAACCCATGTCTCGTTTCCATATATTAACGTTGAGATCACCGCGTTGCAGGGGGTTGTGCCTTCTGGCTCAGGTTATTCCTACCACAAAGTTTTCCCAACGCTTCATTCTCACCACTCGCCTCTTCACATCAGCAGTGTACCTACCTGCTAAAAGAGCATTCAAGATATACAATCTTATTTATTTATTCCCTACTACATCATCAAACGTTACTCCTGCCTTCGTTCTGGTTTCCCCTCTTTCAAATACAATTATTTTCTTCGTATTCCGGGAACGCTCTAATCCCACATCGGTACACTTTCGGGTCAAAAATGCAATCCGTTGGATTGGCAGGGGTCGCGACAAGCACGCTTCTGGTCATGACGTCTAAAAACACTTCTATAATAAAAAAGTACATGTATTGCCGAGAAATATATTTTCATAAATTCAATTTTCAATTTGGACGCTTTCGACGAACTTCAATCTATATATATAAATATCTTGGATTCGATTTACATTGGAATCTAGATATTTTAAAGAGAAGTAGGGCACATCAAAGCAGCCTGGTTGAAAAAGCACGCCTACCTCACAGGCAACCGCAGTCAAATAACAACTCCCTGAAGGGTAGTTGTGTTGTGTGAGGTTACTAGTAATCTCCTTCCTATACGGAGTTTATGTATTATCAGCAAAGGTAGCAACGCGCAAACAGCAACAGCTCTAATATCTTATCACGGGCATGCATGTTCGTTTCTCCGCTATGGCATACTATTATGGAGAACATCGACTCTATTCAATAAAGCTTTTGTCATACAAAAAAAATGTGTTTGAACAAAAAGTTAAATTTATTAACATTGCCATCTTTATATATGTTAGAGGCTGGACTATTTGTTAAGAAGCACACAGAGATGTTTAAAAAAAATCGGCCAAGTGCGAGTCGGACTCGCGCACGAAGGTTTCCGTACCACTATCTATAAAAACGACAAAAAAATCACGTTTGTTGTATGGAAGCCCCCCTTAAATATTTGTTTTATTTTAATTATTTATTCTTAAAGTGAATATATAACTAAATATTCTGTGAATATTTCAAGCGTCTACCTGTTGCCGTTATCAATATCGAGCAAAAACGAGTAAAAACGTTTGTTGTATGGGAGCCCCCTAAAATATTTATGTTATTCTATTTTTTAGTATTTGTTGTTACAGCAGTAACAGAAGTACATCATCTGTGAACATTTCAACTGTCTAACTATCACGGTTCGTGAGATACAGCCTGGTGACAGACGGACGGACGGACGGACGGAAAGCGAAGTCTCAGTAATAGGGTTCCGTTTTACCCTTAGGGTAGGGAACCCTAAAAACGAGTTATAAAAAAACATTCGTCTAGGGATCCGACCAAGTTACAATTGCCCAATTCAAATGCTCTATCAAAAAAGAAATGCTATTATATGACAATAAAGGTTCAAAATAAAATTCAAAAAACATCCGGGAGTTAACGTATACTTTATTTAAAACCAGATTAGCAAAATGGCTGATGGACGAATGTTTTTTCTCAATTAATTCCTTTTTGTCCTATAATATTATAACGCTATATAAAATTGACATTTTCGGAAATTTAAATATGCACGTCAATACACGCTTGGCAAAATATGAGAACTATAATATCTAATAAGACATTATGTATCCAAGGGTTAGGCAAATAAATTATCTATCTGTCTATCTATATATACATAAAAACTTTTATATAAATCCGAAAACCGTCTCTTAACTGATTTGAGATATATTATGTAACATATTAATCCGCAAAAGAATACTATAATAGTGTTCCATCTTGCATATTAGTAGTCTGCATATTTAAACAGAATATAAATAATTAAATCGATTACGTGGACAATCGAACTATGTTTTTTTTTCTTCTTTTTTTTTACTTTTTTTACTAGTTGTAACTAGATTGGCAAACAAGCATGTGGCCGCATTAGATGACAAGCGGTCACCGCAACCTATTGACGCTCGGAACACCACGGAGATGTTACTCGCTCTGTCAATCTTGTGATCTAAGGATGTTTCGTCACTGTACCCAGTAATTACTCTGCCATATCTCACCCTTCAAACCGGAACACAGCTGTATAAATATAGCTGCTTGACGGTAGAAATAGGTGAGACAAAGGTAACCATGCAGACGACTTTTGTACAAAGTCTCCCTCTGGTAAATGTATGCAGTACTTATAACGTACTCCTGCTGTAGTGTAACGTATCCTCTGTACGTATCTTTTTTTACAACGTCAGGAGGCATACATGCATACGGCCCACCTTATGTAAAGCGGTTACCGTAGCCTATAAACGCTTGCAATACATTAAGTATCACTCGCGCGATGGCACCTCTGCTGCTAACACAGCAACTCCTTAGGAGCTTACCGGTAACCTCACTCACACGCAGGAACACGATATCCCTCTAGGGAGTTGTTTTCTGTGTTTTCTGCGGTTTTCTGTGAGATGGATTTACTTCCCCAGACGGGCAGCTTTGATGGGCCCTACCTCCTAAGGGCCATCTTACAATTGAAATTTTTGGTTTTTGTTCGCCACTCGAGAACCTTTGTGCCCAAACGGTTATCGATTCTTCGAGCTATGTTGTGTTACACTACAGATATTGAATATAGATGTTATCGATGTCTGTGCTGTAGCTTATTTCTTAATTTATCCGCAGTGTAACTTCATAAATGAATATTTTGTTATTTATGCAAAAGCATGCATAATCAGCGATCAGCGTGCACAGTATATAGACTATTCTTTCCGTCTATTCTACATGGAGTTTTGCCAGTACGTTACTAACATCTTGATAGTCGAGCAAGCTATATATTTTTAACCAATTTGATAAAAGGAAGAGGTTTTGTGTTCATTCATTAAGTACGGTTTTTGCGTAGTATTTGCCACGGAATGGATCTACGAAATGTTCTATAGTATTCAATTTTTTTTAAGCTATGATCACGTGGGCGATTTCACGAATTTAGATTTTTCAAACTGTGTTCTGTCAAAGTAACTTCGAATGTAAACCCTTGGCGAAGATTTAATGATTAATTAAATTATAAATATAATGGTAATGATTAATTAAATTATAAATATTATATTGGTAATGGAATTTCTTTATGTATTTATTTTGTTTATGACGCATTTTGATTAATCTCTTTTGCGACGACTTCAATTCTTAGAGTTTTTGTGCCACTAAGCTGGAAAACAAGCCTGCAACTCTCCTGAAGCTATGTAATTACCGCACCTTATTTACATATGCAACACCAGGGGCTTCCCTAATGCGATTTTGACTTTCATGCGCAATTTTGATATGATAATGAACATCATTGTTTAAAAATAAAAAGGTGAATTAGAGTACACATAAGCAAAACGCGCCTACCACTCGTATCGGTTGTGCCGATCGTAAGCAAATTTTTATAGATACTTATCTGTGCTATGGAGCTAATATATTGATGCTCTGTGCGTGACGGAATTTCTAGGCTATCTATACTTCGATACAGATATTAATTACTACGAGTCCCATATTCCCAAAAAAAATGTTACCTCCATCGATTGGTTATATCTGAATAGAAACCCATTTTACTACTCATCAGAAGCGATAGAAGGATCCTGTCCGAAGTAGCCGTCGTGACAGAATAACGGACGGGATCCAACACAGCTAAGCGGAAACGGGATCGATGTACTTCGAGAACCTAGTGTCGCCCGGGAGGTTCGCTGCCTTCCGTGGATTCTCCCACGTATGGTTCACGCGGAGGAGCGCTGCAGAAGAGACGGAAAAGGCTCAAGAGCAGGAGGAGGTAGAAATACCCTCAAGCATCTTCAGACGGCAGTGAAGGCATATACGTGTGTATTGCCACCCAGAGAGGGAAAACAGCGGATAAAACGCGTGTGGAGACAGATTTAAACTATTTGTAGGGAGTCAAAAAATGTCTACGGTACGGCAGAGAGCCTCAGGACGTCTATTTCCCGCGTTTCGGCTCAAATGACTGCATGCTTGGTGGAGCTACAAGGTAAAGGGTAGTAGTGATCGACAGCGAATGTTGTTCATGCGAGTGCTTACGGTTTATAGCAAGGCACACTTGCTTTTGAATACTCTAAGCGTTAAACCGATTTTATCGAAATCGACATCGGTAAAGGCAATGCTACGATTCGAACATGTTCAATGTAGCCGAATCAGTTTATTCATTTTATTTAAAACATTAATTATCAGCAATTTGATTTAAACTACTTTGTGTACTACCGATTAGACCAAAATTTTACTAACTACTTACTAACGACTACCATCAACAGCGCCTGAGGATACCTCGTGGAGAGGCGAAACACGTGTAGCAGAGATGACCGCAGCAACCGAGGCAGATACCACCGGAGCAGCCGTAACAGCGGCGGCATGCTTCTACTAACGATAGTGGGTGGGTGCCGGCCGGTATTAGTTCGCATAAACCAATAGCGGAAGCACACAAAGTGGTATAGATTAAATTGCCAGTAAATTTAACTTGCGCAAAATAACGCCTGCATATTAACTTTGTTTACCATGAAACAGGAGCAGGTTAGATGCTTCTTTTACTACGCGCGGCACATGAAGGCACGTTTACACTGCCAATACAGAAACTTGTTGTGGTACGTCGGGTGACATACAGGCGTACATCCACCTAATATAAAGCGGTTACCGTAACCTATATACGTTTACAAATCATTTAGTATCACGATGTCATCTCTGTTGGTAACACGACACCTCAGGAGCTTACAAATAACAACCTTCCAGGAACTACTTATTTAGCTGCAATTTTCTGTGAGATGGAGTTACAGCCCTCAGACGGGCTGCTTTATGCATAGCTCTCTTAAAGTATTTCTATCGATTTCCTTCCGTTCTTGTATCGCATTTCAAATTCAAACTTTCCCTTTGAACAGTGTTGTGAAATCTCGCGCGGTTTTCACGAAACTGACTGAATTTTTTTGAATCACAGAATTAATTCTACTTTTGCCATTGCCCCAAGTTTAACTAACGAAACAATCTTGCCAAACTACTTTGGTATCGGTATTCCCGCAGGCGTCTGTGCGGTACACAAAACGCCTTCAAGACCAACTTTTCTTCCAACTCCACGGTTCATTATAAGGACCTTACTCACTGTTATTGTATATTATTCGTTTAATTATATTTAGGCACACATTAAATAAACATAAATTACGAGTTGGCGGACATCTGAATACATACTTGAAGAGCAATTTTTTTTTGACAACGTCGGAAGGCATACAAGCATACAGTCCACCTGATGTAAAGCGCTTACTGTAGCCTATAAACGCTTGTAATACATTAGGTATCACTCGCGCAATGCCACCTCTGCTGCTAACACAGCAAATCCTTAGGAGCTTACTGGTGAACTCACTCACACGCAGGAACGCAACAACCCTTTTTTTAGGGAGTTTTTATTTGGCTGCGGTTTTCTGTGAGGTGAAGGTACTTCCCTAGACGGGCAGCTTTGATGAGCCCTACGTCTCCCTATATCGCTTACTAGTGAAACGTTTTTAGGAATGTTGGATTAGCCATGCTACTTCAACCTCTTGCGGGTTCGATTCCCACACAGGATAAAAATATTAAACATTGTATTCATGAACATGTCTGTGTGAGGCCAAGAGGTCTGGGTATTTTTAAGAGAAGTAGAGCGTATACTAGTAGCCCGACTGGAAAAGTACTTCCACCAAAACCGCAGCCAAATAACAAATCCCAATGTCGATGTGTTCATGCGAGTGAGTGAGGTTACCAGAGAGCCCTTAACAACTTGCGGCTGTATCAGTAGGTGTAGCGCGAGTGATACTTCATGTATTGCAAGCATTTATAAGCTACAGTAATCGCAAACCAAGTCGCGGGCTGCATCTAGTGTGTTATATAACTAGCAAAATAGAGACTCCAATTTCGTGTATGTGAAAGAAACTTCAATATTGAAGCACGGCACAGTGTGGTTATTCCCTGGGCCGGAAGTAGAACAGTGGTAATTGAGTCAGAATGTTAGATTCGTTAAGCGTAATCTACTTATATGGTTTATGTTTCAGATTACTTTTTAAAATGGGTTTCATGTATTTTGCATTTTTCGTAAAGATTTCCTTATGAAACTAATAAGAGGTCACAAAAAACCTAGAACCTCTGCAACTTCGTAGGGACATAGACTCGCTAAGTATATTTTACCGCCTGTAGCATGGTGAGTGCTCTGAAGAACTATTTTCCCTTATCCCACCCTCTCCTTTCCGTCATAGAACCACACGTGCAGGCTTGCGATGTCATCATTCCACTTTAGAGAACATTTCTTCACGTACTAAAAAAATCGGCTACTCCTATCTCTGTCGTACTATTAAAAAGTGGAACGCCTTGCCTGCACATGTGTTTCCTCCTTCCTACAACATAGGATCATTTAAACAAAGCATGACAAAGCATGGTAGCGTCAACTGACAGGACACTGTAGTCCTTTGTCAGTTGCTGCTGCAATTTGGGCTCCTCTTTTCGTTTACCAACAAGTTTTATGTCATCATCATTGTCACCCGTGCTCGCGTCCAAAAGCTTTCCGCCGGGGTCTGCTTTCTTACTTTTACTTCTCCACTTTGCTCGGTCTTCGGCATACCTTATAGGCATTGGCACGCATATCATCCAACATGAAGCCAGTACTTCTTGAGTGCCCGTTTCTACCGGGACGCGGCAGAGGTAGCATAATATGTAAGTGTTATATATTTATAAATTGGTTGGCATCGTTACGCTTATCAGGCAGTGAAGTAAATTTAAGTGTATCTGGCTTTGGGTGGATTTATTTTTCTTATCTGGATTTATTTAGCTTCTTTGGGGCCGGATTTCGCTGTTTCTTCTCTGCTATTGTTATTAGATAACAATCGTTAAGCTGAGTCTGTGGCCTCGGGCGCAAAACACTGAACATTGCAAATCCACATTCAAGCACCGTGTCGGAGTAAGTACAAGTATTATATACTTCTGTAAATCCCAACGTAATTAAAAAAATAAACAGGTACTATTTAAAATAGGGGAATATAAAAAAACTAAATATGCTCTTGTTGCATGTGATGCCGGAGAGGAAAGCTCAAATTTAGTTTAGTTTAGTTTTGCCAAGTATATGGTATACCCCTAACGTAAGAACCTATTTATGCACATGTGCAATGAATAAATGAAATCACATGAAATATCAAAATTCCGACGTTAAACCATTATTTAGCAGTATTTTGTAATTATTTAGTTATTTAAAATATAAATAACTAAATAATTACAAAATACTGCACAAACTTCATGAGTTTATATATAGGCAAATGAAGGATATCTTAATAAGCAAAACATAAAACAAAAATATATGTATTCCTTATCTTAAAACCTAAGCAGCCGAAATCTACGCCAGAAGGCACAGCTCGCTGTAACACAATGCGATGCTAATCCCATCGCTCACTTATGGAAGTGAGAGCTGGGTATGGCAGAGAGAGCATGAAAGTAGAATAAATGCGGTCGACATGAGAGTATTGCCCAAAATTTGTGGCATAACGCTTGCTGACCGCGTTCATAATGACGACGTGAGAGAAAGAGTTGGTCACAAAGGGAGTGTCGGTGTTAAGATAAGAAACGGCATGCTCCGTTGGTTCGTACATGTAGAAAGAATGCAGGACAAAATAATGACGAAACAGATATACAATGCAAAAGTGGAAGTAGATAGGAGCCGAGGAAGGCTGAGACTAACCTACCATGACCAAATTGGTTGTGTTTTATCACAAGGTGATGTCAGGAGCCCCAGGAACTGGGAGCGTGCATGAAAAGAGCTACGAATGTTAGAGAAGCGATTGAAATATGTAAGGACCGCGTCTTATGGCGCTCGGTTCTCTCTGCCTACCCCGCAAGGGACCTGGTGTGAAGATATACATACATCTTAAAACCTTTGCCCGGAATTTGACGCGCGGTTAAGACATGATATAATTAAATTAAAAATAGTTATTACGCACTTGGGCATTATAAAGGCATACGCTTTCTGAATTTATATTACAAAGATGTTTACGAGCATGTATGAAAAATAATAATTTATTATTCATAAAAGTACAAAGTGGTTACTGCGATTTTATCCTTCTTAAAAAACGAGAAGTTTTTATAACTTTCGAGTGATTTAATGTACTCATGAATGTACACGGGTTAAGATTTTTTTCATGTTATGACGCGGTAACAATGTCTAAGACACTATATTAAAAAATGCTCACTTGTGTGAACAGTCAGACATTTATATTTATTTATATATGAGTGACGGTTGTTAGTAATTCCAGGTAAACTACGAGCTCGGTGGCGCAGTGGCGAAATGCGCTGTTACTTTACTTTGACGCCTACGGTCGTAGGTTCGATTCCCACACAAGACAAAGATTTGTGTGCATAAACATGTCTGTTTGTTTCTGTCTGAGTATTTTTAAGAGAGGTAGGGCGCATGAAAGCAGCCCGTCTGGAACAATTACTCCTCAGGAGCTTACTGGGAAGCTCGCTACTTGCTGGAAAGCTACAACCTTCCAGGAAGTCGTTATTTGACTCCGATTTTACCCTGTTCTTTTCTGTTATTCCTATTAATGTACACAAATGAAGTACAGAGCGTTGTAAGTTTTTATCTCTCACTAGTTGGTAACCAGCACATTTTTTTTTAAACAATATCGAAACACATACAAGCGTACGGCCCACTTTATGTAAAGCGGTTACCGTACCTAACCTATGAACGCTTGTAATACATTAAGCATGTATTACAAGAGATGCCTCCTCTGCTGTTAATACAGCAACTCACTAGGAGCTTACTGGTGACCTCACTCACAAGCAGGAACACAACAACTCAATAGGGAGTTGTTATTTCGTTACGGTTTTCTGTGAGGTGGAGGTCCCAGACTGGCAGCTTTGATGCGCCCTACCTCTCTTAAAACCAGACCAAGATAAACAGACATGCCCATGCACAGAAATGTTTGTCTTGTGTGGGAATCGAACCCACGAACATTGGTGTCAAAGTCGCGTCATTCAGGACTGCGCCACCGAGCTCGTCGAATTAGAACGTAAAAAAGCATTACTGCTGTTATCCTATTTCTGCATGTTTTACTTAATTATTTATAAGTTTTGAGTAAGTATTAAAATCTCTCAATTTCAATCAAAAACTAAAAAATCTCCTGTTGGCTGCGTTTAGTATACTGTAAACCCCGTAAATTGAAGCACAAATCTGTAAACCACTCGACCGCGCATAAAGGCACCCCTCACTCAGTAAACCATGGTATTTTAGCGCTAATTTACATACATTGTTTTCGTATAACTTTCGCGGAAGTATAAGCAATAAGCGAAGAAAGTATACCGCAATTGGATGAACGGTATGGCATAGTATAAGGTATGAATAGTTATAAAACCTTAATTTCATTATATATACGAGATGTGTATTCCATTTTTAGGGTTCCGTACCTATAAAGCAAAAGGAACCGTTGTAGGATTTGTTGTCTGTCTGTCTGTCTGTCAACAGGTGGAGCTATCAAGCTGAAATTAACATCAAATACTCAAGTCGGCAATCCCATGGAGCAATGAAAAAATCAAACTTATAAGTCAACGCAATCGAAAGATACAGCTGTTTATGCTTCATTTATGCGCATATTTTGACACCCGCAAGGGAATGAAAAGCTATAAGGTACTTCCCGTTAACCTAGAATCATGAAATTTGCTAAAAAGCAACGCCATGTAGCCCTAGTAAAGGAAAAAATCTGAAAACCGTAAATTTGTATTTATATCACAAAAAAAAATACTTCTATTGCGAAAATAATTTGAGAAAATATTTTTTACGGAACCCTCGATGCCCGAGTCTGACTCGCACTTACGGCTTTTTTATTTATCATATAACACACAACAAAAAGAAATTTACCTGTAACATTAGTGTACAATCACTATAACATTTACACGAGTAGCCATACTCTCTTTCTGATATTTTCCGGTCCAGGTGGGATTAACCAGTTTTTGTTATAGTCGACTGGATTATTCTCGGTAAACCAGGTAACTGGGGAAGATTGCTTTTCGTGCACTACCAATATGGACTTTTTGAGTATGCTATAAACCCTGTTTCCGGCTGCGGGCTTAATTTTGTTTGTTAGTATGCATCGTTCGCTTCTATTTTTATATACAACAGATTCAAAAAGGTTAGTGGAAAATATTTTTCTATAAAATATGTAGACCAATTTGGTTTCGGGCAAGTAGTTGTTTGAGATAGCGCCCAATGAAAATCTACGCTTCTTCAAAATTCAAATCTTTCTTACTAATTTACCTATCTAATTTTCACATAGAAATGGAATGCTATTGTATTCGATTATGATGGCTTCTCATATATCAGGGTTTGTAGAGGGTTAACCACATTCGTGTTGCATATAGTTAAACTTATTTGGAAAATACATATTGAATTGATACCAGAGGGAGACTTTGTACAAAAGTCGTCTGCATATAAATCTGTCTAACCTATTTCTACCGCCAAGCAGCTATATTTATATAACTGTGTTCCGGTTTGAATGGTGAGATATGGCAGAGAAATTACTGGGTACTGTGACGAAACATCTTTAGGTCATAAGATCGGCAGAGCGCGAATACGTACCCGTATGTACCCGTGGTGTTGCGAGCGTCTATAGACTCCGGTGACCGCTTACCATCTGATGCGGGTCGCATACTTGTTCACCAATCTAGTTGTATGAAAAAAAGAAGAATGTTATCTTCTATCATAATTATTTATTTTTATATTTGAAAGATTTAAGAAATTTTACCTTAATATCCTTTAATTTTCTTTTTTTTATGCGTGTAACGTATCCCTTACCTAATAAATTTAATTTTGTATCTTAATAATAAGTAAATAAATAGTTCTCTTGTGTCGAAGTTAATATGCTGGTGGAAAAAGCACAAAGCTTAATTTTAACATAATTAAAAAAATGAACTTCAGCTTTTAAGAAGAAGAAGATGTTGCTTTTTCCAATGCAAAGGTACGCTACAAGTCATGCTTAGTTCTAGAGACTTTGTTGATATACTATAAAGAAAATATATATATTGTAATTAGAGTGAAATTACAAAAATAATATAAATGTTGTTTTATATCATGTTCAAATATAACTCTCTTGTTTCTTATGCAAGCACGACATATACGTCCGATTTCAGAGGCTATAAATTCTTTTCAAGAACACCGTTCCTATATGAAATCTATATGTTTGTCTGTGTGTGCACGACACGCACAGTGCGCAGTGTCTGTCGAGAATGCACAATGCAAGCTTGCGCATTCTCAACTGATTAATTATGATAAAGTTAAATCTTTTATTTGTTTATTCAACTTCGACACCTTAGAACTATTTAATTACTTTTCATGTGTATTTGAAATATTTTTTTCTAAATGAACAAGGTACTAGCGAAAACGTTTACTAGAGACACATAAAGAAAAACATGAAGGAATTTCGAGGTAAAAAAAAAGAAAACCGTTCAATAAATAGACAAATAATGATAAAAATGAGAACGTTTATAATCTTTGTGTTTCGTTAGTATGTTTCCATTCGGTGGATGCATAAGTTGCTGAAAATAGAAGTCGCTATTGAGGCATGTTTGTGTCGGTACACTTGATCAGAAGACTGTGGATAGCCAGCCGCAATGCCTTCGGCAATGGGAAACAAGTATGAATGTTAGTCCTTATTAAAACAGAGTCTATTATCACAAAAGGCATATGCATCATTTTTTTTTAAATCCCACCTCATGATCTAACTGGAAATAATGAAAACAAAGTAGATATAGTCATGAAAACAATGCAGGTAAACCATTTCTATGTTTTCTTTTCATTCCAAATTTCAACAACTTCTGAAAATTCCAGATAGTAAAATGAAAGAACTATTAGCCTATAAGCCGGGTATAATGTATGGATATCCTTGCCGGAGCTTTCGCAAGGGTCAGATATTACCCACTGCGGACTGCCCCGGTCGAGTCCGACGACCTTATCCGGGGATTATAAAGACTCTGTTACTTACACCACTAATTTAATTATCTATTAAAAACTTGTGTAATGAATGATATAAAATTTGAAACTTATATTATACGAAATATTCTTTGTAGGAAGATTGTACGTATTACAGATGCGCCGATACAATTTACCGAGTATTACTCAGTTTTATCTTTACCGGAACAGAGTACTCGGCCGAGTAACAAACTCGGTTCAGGTGCAGCAAGCGAGCCACTCTCGCTTCTCGTAAGTACCTCGTGTACCGAAGCCAGAAAAAACATAGTGCTTAGTATTCCTGCATCCTAACTTGCCACTGTTAAGTTTCCACTATTAATTTATAGAATTCATTCATTCAAGACATTCAAAAAAAAAAAGGAATACATACCATTATGTAGTGTATTCCTTTATTTTTTTTTTAATCCAATTATTAAATGTAAATTGCCTAAACTAAATGTGCGTATTTATTGAATCTCCGACGAGGAACAATATTTTCCACCACATATAACATTGACCGAGTACTCATCATTTAAAACGAGGTACTCGGCCGGGTACGAGTACTATAAAAGCTGCCGAGTACCACTACTAATGTGGCTTCTGCCAATACAAAAGTTCTCATTGACAATAATGTAATAGAATTTATTAATGATACTGTATTTCTTGGAATTACAATAGACTTTAAATTGCAGTATGTCCCTCACATAAAAAAGGCCAGTAAGCTCAGCTCCGCATATGCAGTTAAGAGAATTAGACAATTGACAGATGTGGCTACTGCGCGTTTAGTATATTTCAGCTACTTTCACAGTATCATGTCGTATGATATACTGTTGTGGGGAAAATATTGGGGATATTGAAACTATTTTTATATTACAAAAGAGATCCGCTCTATTTATAATATGGGCTCCAGGGAGTCACTTAGAGAACTATTCAAAGAAATAAATATCCTCACGGTTACCTCTCAGTATATTTATGAGAACATAATGTATGCTGGTAAAAATATAGAGTCAAGTCAGTACAAAATTGAGTGAAAATCTTAGAAACCGGAATAGATTGCGTATTCCGGTAGATCGTCGTGCTAAGACTAATCGATCTTTTATTGTAAATTGTATTCGATTCTATAATAAATTACCTGAAACAGTGCTGTCCTTGCCTGATAATATGTTCAAAAGATATATCAGAAATACACTGTGTAAGACGGGTTAGTACAGAATCGATGAATATCTAACTGACAGAGATATTGGAAATGATTCAGCACGTGTATTAATATATATTTAATTGTACCACTTGATGTCACTCTATATGTACCCTCACATATATTTGTTGTAATATATATTGAGATGAAAAAAAAGACCCATATTGGCAAGTTTCTTTTGGAATTTCGTCTTCACCAATGGTCATTTTCGAAATTCTTGTAGATTAAAAAAGAGAGTATACTATATGTTTTATATTAAACAAGGGCCCAATGGCAAATAAATGATATTTATCTTTTTCTCGTATATTTATCACCAAGTCATATAATATAATATTTATATGTAGAGGATGATAGGCAGAAGAACGGAGTGTCACATGACTGGACAATGTCGTTCTTAATTTGGTTCCTGTTAAAATTTTAAAAGGAAGTATAAAGTTGAGATGTACGTAGATATTTGTCACGTTTAAAGCCAAAGCTAAATACCTCATCTGCACGTGATGCGCTCTGTCGATTTCTAATTTCTATAGACAGCCTTAAAATAGCGGTACTTCACAGTAATATACATTTAGCAGCTACACAACTGGGGATCAGGGAACTGGTAACCTTAAAAGGCAACAATTCCCTCGATAGTCACCGTATTCAGAGGAAGGAGCAAGGTCACAAATAAACTCTTGGAGTAGAACTACGTTACCGGCAGTATTGACAATGCGCGAGTGACCGCAAAGAGCTCGGTGCTGGATGGTTAGTAGGTACTTTAACAGTGCAAAAAATATTACTGACAATGAACAGAAAGGTTAATCTGAAAACCAATTCTAACATATTGGAATTGGAATTAAACTCATAAATCATAACGAAAGCACCATGATGGTTTGATCTTGATGAGATTACGAAATATTCATCTATGAATTGGATTACCATTGAAATTAGCGTCAGGGTTTTTTTATAACCATACGGCCCACCTGATGTAAAGCGGGTAGCGTAGCCTATTAACGCTTGCGATATATTCAGTATCACTCATGCCATGCCTCCTCTGCTGCTTACACAGCAACTCCTTGTGAGCTTACTGGTGACCTCACTCACACGCATGAACACAACAACCCTCTAGAGAGTTGTTATTTGGCTGCGGTTTTCTGTGAGGTGGAGGTACTTTCCCAGACGGGCTACTTTTATGCGTCCTACCTCTCCCACGAGCGTTGGTGTCAAAATCGCGTCATTCACGTCTTAGCCACCGAGCTCGTCAACTACAGATTGAGTATGGGGGTTGTGCGTTCAGTAAACGTATCTAGTTGGCATTCTTAGTGCACCTCCAAGTATCGATATCACTATAATCGGTGAGAACGTAGCCTGTATCGTCTCAATGAAAACCCATTAATTTTGCAAAAAAAATTATATACTCATTTGCGCAAAAAGATCATACCCCCAGAGACATCTACCGACTTCGAAGAGAGATTACATTCTAAGTGTCATTGTATGTAAATACAGTTGTTGTACCCGGAAATATTCAAACCATCGGGCGTAAACATTTCCAGTGCAAACTCTAAACATTTAACACAACAATTCTCTTTAACTAAAATACTAACCATAAACTTCATTATAGCTCGCAAAACTAAATACATAAATACGCTAAAAGTTTTCGTTGCCCCGAAATCTAAATCAAGTTTTGTATGCGATCTCAGACAGCGCGGGGAGTGTCCCGGCAATTAGTGTAAACACCGTCGACCTACAATAGTGAGGACTCTACACTTCGCCCGACTTCGGGGCAATGTTTAGTGTTAAGCGCAAGCGACTTATTTGTTTATAGGTCCATATGACATCAGCTTGTTAATCAACCACACCAGCTAAGTGTGGTTAGTTATACGCTACTTTGACACCAACAGTTGTGCGTGAACATGTTTGTTTGTCTTGGTCTGGATGCTTTTTAGAGCAAGTATGCAAAGCAGCCCACCTAGGGAAGTACCTCCACCTCACAGAAAACCGCAGACAAGTAACAACGCCCTAGAGGTTTGTTGTATTCCTGCGTATGAGTGAGGCCTTTAGTAAGCTCCTAAGGAGTTGCTAAGTGGCATCGCGCGAGTGATACCTAATGTAAGCGAGTGATACCACTAAGTTCATGTTTTCGGATTTATGTACATATTATCACTGCTCAACGGTGAAGGAAAGCATCGTAAGGAAGGTCTGATTGTCCCTATCGTTATGGCTATGTTTTCTATTTTACCTTACATGCATATTATGCGAATTTTCTGTGTTGTCATTAGTTGTTAGTTTATTTTATGAGTAACATGTTATTAATATCATAATCTTTCAATTTACTTTAGGTTGTACGACTTTGTACGAGAAGGTTGGTAATCAGATGCATTCTGTGAGGATAAATGTCCGTACTGTCAACTGTCATTAAATTTATGAAAACATATCTATACTCTGTGTCAAAAGTTCTGTGACAACAACAGATCGTCGGTCCATCGTGACGAGGCCGCCCTGCGTCATCTTTTCCGGTTCGTGGTCGCAATTCGAAAATCTTTCTGTTCCAGCTGCCATCAGTTCTCCTCATTATGTTTTTTTTTATACATCGTCGAAAGGCATATAAGCATACCCACCCGATGTAAAGCAGTTACCGTAGCCTACTGGCACTTACTGGTAACCTCACTCACACGCAGGAACACAACAACTCTCTAGCCGCTAGAGAGTTGTTACCTAACAGAAAACTGCAGCCAAATAACAACTCGCTAGAGTCTAGCGAGTTGTTATTTGGCTGCAGTTTTCTGTTAGGTAGCGGTAGTTCCCCAGACGGGCTGCTTTGATGCGCCCTATCTCTGTTAAAATATCCAGACCAAGACAAACAAACATGTTCATGCACACAAATGTTTGTCTTGAGTGGGAATCGAACACACGAGCGTTGGTGTCAAAGTCGCGTCATTCCCTACTGAGCTGCTGAGATCTTTTTTTTTTACCATCACATTTATATGTATGTCGGAACGTGGATGTAATGGTCGTCAGGTGGCTCGTTGTTCATGGCGAATAAAGCGAAATACCAGCGTAGTTAATCTTCTCAATATTTAATCAGCCAATTACAAAAGTAGTTTTAATAAAAGTTATGCTCAGATCGTAGATTACAACGGATTCAAAATGCGGTGGACGTGACACGTGCGATTAGCTCCATTGCTCGATTCGTAATGCCGCTTCCAATGACGGTATCTCATCTTGATGTTTTTGACAACTGACAACAATCGACATTTCGAGCAAACCATAACAAACACAACCAGTGTTGCCAATTCAACAATGTCGATTCCACCCAAGCGCCGACTTGACATTTTGATCCGTTATTATTAAAACTAGCATCACGGGGATTGATTTCTTCCGGGCTTTTCAATATGGTGTTGCTACATATAGATATATTTGTATAAATACGAGTATATTATTAAAATGAAAAAAATAAAAAAGTAATTTACATGTTGTAATCAAGAAAAAAGCTAATGAAAATTCTATTACTATAATTTCTAATGTATTATATATATATACTTAGTAAAACATATTTTTTTATAAACCAAAAATAATATTTACGAGTTCGTAATACTATGAAGTTTTCACTTCTGAGGAGTGCACACACTTACGACTGCCCGTTTTATTTTTACTTAAAATTGTAATACGTGTTTAGGTACATACTTGTGTAAAGGCAAATGAAGACTTTTTTAAATTATCTTTTAACATATTTTTTTTTATTATAGCTTGTATCTTAAACAAATGTTGCGAGTAAATCTATTTCCGGCACAATTCTGTACTTTCGGTCAAAATGATACAAATAGAGAGATACATTTAATATTTATCTATTTTCTAAATCAGCGAAGAAAATGCTAGTTTTCTATTCTATCGTCATGTTTCTATGCCTGAAAATGACGAAGTTCGTTTTGGTGTTAGTGATAAGATACATGACAAGATAATTTGTGTTAAAAAATATTACTGCATTTATAACCAAATGAATCGAACTTCATTCTTATTATGTACGTGTATGTATCCACCACCACATCAACTCTTACTCATCCCACTGCGGGGATACGGGTCTCCCTTCTACCTAAGGGGTTTAAAGCATACTCCACCACGCTACTCAAATGCAGATTAGCGAAGGCCAGCGTTTTCAAGCTGCCCGAGGGCCACTGACTTAGCTTAACGACTGTCATTTATCGACAACAGCCGGGACTGACGGGAGCTTTTTCGTTCTATAACAAACTTCCCAGCAATATAAGAGAATTGTCAATAAACAAATTTAAAACTACTATTAAAGCCAAATTGTGTAGCAGGGCATATTATAAAGTATCTGACTATATTAATGATAAAAATGCCCGGGATTGAGTCGATCTAATTATAATGTAATTAATAAATTATGTACATTTGTTTGGATACCAAAAGAGGGATGCCTGAGTTTTTCGGCAGTATTTTTATCAGTGCTCACCTAGTCATGAACTGCACGGTAGGGAAAAAAATTGTGACGATTCCAAACAAATGTAGCCATTTTTACGAAATAAAAAGATTTTGACTTTGACTATATATGCGTTTATACAACTGAAATAAACACAACATACAAAGCAATTCACTATTGGGCTAGATATCTACTTTATATTAAATTTATGTCGCCCATGCACTACATATATCATATTATCCACCAAGCCACCTCCCTTACCTCTCGTCCGTAAATGCAGGTGGGGATTGTAGTACAACTACAAAGGCATAAGCGCCCTAGTATATGCATTCACTTGTTTAATACATTCACCTCGTAACCTATTTTCATATTTTATAATTACTTTTACAATCTGTACATAAATCTATACATGTGTACTACATATTATGTAGTACACATGTACAGATTGTAAAACCACTTTCTTATTTACTTATTTATTCATTTACGACTTAATAACGTAAATGTTATTTCTTAATTATTATATAGATTGACATTCCTTATTTCTTATTTATTAGAGATATATTTATAGAGAGTAATTTTTCTAAACTATGAGAAGCGAATGAGGTATGTAAGTATAGAGTTACGTGATGCTCGGTTCTCTCTGCCTACCCCTATGTAAAGTTATAGATAGATAGATAATCTGTTGGGTTTGGCGAGGTCCGGCATAAGCCTGACGATTCGACAACTCAGATGGAAAATCAGATTTTTCTTAGGTAAGATCTTTAGAAATACGTTAATACGTCTTTAGAAATATATTTACACACATATATATATATATAAAGGTGACAAACAAGTGTACGGCCTAGATGATGGTAAGCAGTCACTGTAACCTATGGACTTTTGCAACACCAGGGGTGTCACTCATGCGTTATGCGACCCCGAAATTTCTTGGGCATGCGGTTTTTCTGACGATGTTTTCCATCACCGCGGAGCAAGTGATAATTACAAATATGTATCCGAAAACAGGAATTTAGTGGTACATGCCAGGATTCGAACCGGGGACTAGTTAATAAGATGCTTATTTAGCCACTGGACTATCAGTGTGTTTCCGATACTCCATTTTCTTGTAATAAAAGTTTACCTCCAATAAATGTAAAGAGATTATCGTAGCCTATGAGTGCTTGAACAGCAGGTAATTTTTACCTGGTACCAGGTTACCTGGTAATTTCACTTACTCAAGGAAATACAAAGATCGAGGAGTAGTTATTTGTTGTGCTGTGGTTGACTGCGGTTATCTGTAAGGTTCCGCAGATGTATTTATCATTATAATTATGGCGGCACTGCATCAGGCTTTATGCCGTCAACATGTACGATCTAGTAACCATCAACTTTAGATGACAATGTTTAATACGATGTACATACGATCAAGCTATAGCATATAAATCAAGCTATACGAAAAGCTATAATATACTATTAGGATAATTTGTCTCTCTCTCATAGACGCTAGACTATTCAAGATGGTATTAATGATGTGGCTTAAAAAAATGCTAGATAAATCTGAGAGAGGATGGTGATGAAGTGTATACATACACCCTCTAGAGTGCCATTCGTCTCAATCCTGTGCCACCTGCATCCATCGACTCCCTATAAACCTGTGGAGGTCGTCGCTCCATCTAGTGGAGGGTCGTCCCATCCTACGCGCACCAGTACGGGGTCGCATTCGAGAACCTTTCTTCCCCAGCGATTGTCGGTTCTACGAACTGACCGGCCCAGTGCCACTTCAGCTTACTTATCCTGTGGGTATGTCGGTTACTTTAGTTCTACTGCCGATAACCTCATTCTTTTTATCACGCAGAGAAACCCCGAACTGCTCTTTCCATAGCACGCTAAGCGACCTTGAACTTCTCTATACGGCCCGCAGTGAAGGGCCAGGTCTCAATTCCATGTGTCATCACTGGCAACACACACTGTTCGATGACCATGGTCTTCACTTCAGGCGTTGAGTTAATCAAAAATGGTATAGAACAACTTAAAACGCAAACATCTATACTCTATACAGATAAATAAAATTGGAGTGTCTGTTTGTAATATTAAAATAACCGCTTTTTACTAAATGCATATGGATATATATACGGTACGTTATACAAAATGAATATTTTTACAATTTTTGTCTGTCTGTCTGTGTGTCTGTCTGTCTGTTTGTTCCGGCTAATCTCTGAAACGACTGGACCGATTTTGACGGGACTTTCACTGGTAGGTAGACGGCTGTTCAGAGCACCATATAGTGTACTTTTTATCCCGTAAATATTTAGGGTTCCTGCGTAAAAAAATAAAAACTATTAAAATAAGAGGGAGATATCTTCTTCTTCGGGGGACTTTGCAATTTTATTTTTATTATATTTTCATAGAATACCTATTTTTTAAATAACTACGCATTTTATATGTAATAAAAATAAAATAAATATAAGTTGCCTCATGCAATGGTCAATATATGGCGCTATATGAAAAAGGTTTATAGAGAAATAAAGGCTACTAAAAGCCCAAATCTCATGCGTGCGAAGCCGCGGGCTTCAGCTAGTAATCAATAAAATTTGAATTACGGCTTTTGGGGCAACTTAATTTTTTTTTCTAAAATGCGACGCTAGAAACAGTACTTTATTAATAAATTGTTAGATATGTATATACACAGAAGGATCGATGTTCATGTAAAGTGAAATGCTCGCTGCACTTTGGTGCACTCATAATGCCAACACAGACTATTATTAACAATACTTGCATTTCCCTCAAATGAGGATATGTATATTTAGCCATAAGTAACCTTCGGAGAAAAATACCTCTTTTTTTCTATTTTTTTTAAATAATTCAGATATATTTTGACGAGGTCGGTGGGGCAGTGGTGAAACGCAATACAAAGTGGTGATTACTTTGACAGCAACGCTCGTGGGTTCGATTCCCACAGAGGACAAACATTTGTGTGTATGGACATGTCTGTATGTCTTAATCTGGATATTTTTAAGAGAGGTAGAGCGCATCAAAGCAGCCTGTCTGGGGAAATACCTCCTCCTCACAGAAACGCAGCCAAACAAGAACTCCCTAGAGGATTATCGTGTTCCTGCGTGTGACTGAGGTCCGTAAGCTCCTAAAGATATGCTGTGTTAACAGCAGAGGTCGCATCATAGGAATGATACTTAATGTATTGCAAACATTCAAAGGCTACGGTAACCGCTTTACATCAAGTGGGCCGTATGCTTGTATACCTCCCGACGTTGTAGAAAAGAAAAAAAGATAAAGCTAAACCAAATTTCTTTATTTACCTCGCGGGCATCGTTTTGCATTTATAATAAATAAATAAATATTGTCGGACAAATTACACAGCGCCATCTAGCCCAAAGTAAGCGAAGCTTGTGTTATGGGTACTAGACAACTGATAAACATACGTAAATACATTTTTTTTTTAAATCCATACTTATTATACATAGAATATACTCAGACCAAGACAAACAGACATATTCATGCACACAAATGTTTGTCTTGTGTGGGAATCGAACCCACGAGCGTTGGTGTCAAAGTCGCGTCATTCACGACTGAGCCACCGAGCTCGTCAATATAATCTTATTGTATCTTATTCAATACTCTTATTGATTATTATTCTTTTTTTTAATCCATTGTCGGAAATGGCCATTGACGAAGAAAAAATGCCTATATTGGTAAGTTTTTAAAACTTGCCAATTTTGATCGTCTTTTCAAATCGTCAATTTGATATTACAATAAATTTATGTCAGTATACACATAGTTATACATTACAGTACAGTACAGTACAGTAATAGTAATGTCGAGAGTTGCCTGTGCGGAATTATTTCCATACAAACTGATACCCTCTCGTGCAACATAAGTTACGTTATCTCCTGCAGATGGTCATTCGTAAACTACAAAGAAAATTTAGGGAGTATAAAAAATTGCTGTACCGAACAATGTTTTGTAAAGTCGTATCTGTCTTTTTGAACTAAGTTTCGCGTGTGTAATAAATATGTTCGGAGCAGAGGAGTCTTGCTAGAACTAGACAACTTTTCTACATTCAAGTCTTGAACACAATAGAGTTGAAATTTACAGCCACGCTGAAGTGTTAATTTAGGAAACATTTCAAACTATGTAGTGCATATTTAACGTACAAAATATTAGTAAGCAGTTTAGTTTATGCACTTTGTGTTTAATTCTTTACACAGTCATACACTTTGGACTGCGAACACATACTACATGCCTAATATTGTGAGGACGGCCATATGCTACGGCATGTGGCAAGACGTGGTATGTCACGCCTGGTGCAGAGCACTTGGGTCCCGATGAGACAATTCCACAATCCTAGATCAACTGTAGTGTGCGCTATATATTTTTGTTATCGAAAGTCGGGATGCATACGAGCATACGGCCCACCTGATGTGGTTACCATAGCCTATGAGCGCTTGCATTACATTAAGTATCACTCGCGCGATACCTTTCTACTGCTTACACAGCAACTCCTTGAGAGCTTACTGGTGACCTCAGTCACATGCAGGAACACAACAACCCTCAAAGGAGTTGTTATTTGGCTGCGGTTTTCTGTGAGGTGGAGGTATTTCCCCAGACGGGTTGCTTTGATGCGCCCTACCTCTCTTAATACATGACGATAATTTCATGACTACAGTTGTTAAGAATTGTAACTTGCTGACTTGTGGTTAATATTATTAGTAATAATGTTATACCTAATTGGCTTTAGTTTCGTTTTTGTTTTTTGAAGTAAAACTTCTTTACGCACGCTTGACATGGGGAGTAAGCTGGTGAATGCGTGACGAGAGCGTTACGAAAAGTGTGAGCGGGCGAGGCGAACGGAAGTTGAGAGGGAGATATAAGTTAGTGAAGATAGTAATTCTGTAAGGGCAAGAGAGAGAGGTGCGAGCACACTATTTTATTACACATTTTAAATAATTCATACCGAGAAATGTTAATTTTTTTTATAATTGTGAGTCAGTCATGAGTTTGATTTTATATCATAATTCATGATTCCCTACTTTGATTACATTGCTAACAATTTGAAAAAAAAAAAGAATACAACACGATCACTGCTAGCCATAATTAAGGCATAAACAAGATGTAGAAAATACAGTTTCTTAATACTTCAGGAAAACCTGAATATGATATTTATTTAGACAAGCAGAAAATTCCAAGTCTGCGAAATATACTCGGTGTTCTCGTCATCTTGGTTCCTCCTCTAGTGTTAATATGACAAATATTCTTCCCCGAAATATGTACAATATTTACGACTCTACTGTGCTTACCTCGAGAAAAATAAAGTACTTTCACATTTTTAGAGATGAAGAGACTGTACTGTATTACTTCTTATTTCTTTTTAAGCATTACAGAGGTAAACAAGTGTACTGAACACCTGATGTAAAGTAGTTACCATAGCTTATTAATGTTCAATATAAAAGTTTACTGCAATAGTGCCTACTATCAGGCAGGCCCTATGCTTATTTGTGTACCTTAGTGTACCTTAGTGGCATAAAAAAGTATCGCTAGCAGCAATACATGTAGTATCCCCGTAGTTAAGAGAACAACTCCGCGAGAGCTTACTGGAAACCTCATTAACTCGCTGGAACACAACAACCCTTTTGTAAAATTGAGTTACTTCCTCAGACGTTCTGCTTTGCACTTAACTTTTTTCCCCAGGGCCTCGTTTGCTAGTTAGCAGGGTGCACCACGACCATGTGAAGTTGTCATTGACTCTAAAGATCATGGTGAGCTTACGTCTATTTTTAACGCTATCTGTGATAACAGCTAAATGGTTTTTAGTTGTTAATTTTAGTTAATATACTTTTATAATATGAGCAGTATGTTTTTCCAACACCTTGTGACGGCACGGCCCGCCATGCTCTTCCTGACATAGACAAAAATCCAGCGTCCAGCAGACACGTCCTACCTACAGTAACCCGATTATATACTTGAGGAGAATATCAACTAACCAAAGTCGAGCCGGCCAATTTCTGCCAGACCTCGGTTCCGCTGAGATGCCCCGATAGCTCACTGGCGCATCAGCCACAGGAGAAAGACGATCTTATGGCCTGCCTCTCTACGGTTAACTCCCGGATCGATGACTGTAGCACGAACTACCAACGATACCCTCCAGTAGTCCCGTTATGCCTGATATCCACATCAGGTAGCGCGATGTGCGTTTTGAACTACAGTCACTCGATGTCCGTAAAGCCAGTGACCATGATGGTATCTCAGCCATTGTTCTGAAAAGGTGGTCAGCGGACTTGTCCCTGGTGTTGACGCGCCTATTTCGTCTTTCGTACTCGACCAGTTGTATTCCGGAGGCTTGGAGAGAGGCCAACGTGCAGCCGGTCCCCAAAAAGGGAGATCGTTCCGACCCATCAAATTACCACCCCATTGCCGTAACTTAGTGTTGTGCAAAGTCATGGAACGGATCTTTAATAATCAATTGATCCACTACCAAGAAGATCACTCCATAATTAATGATCTTCAGTATGGTTTTAGACCGAAACGATGAACGGGTTAACTTCTAGCGTATGTGACGCACATTATGGAGGAGACAATTGATAAACATGGCGAATTTATGAGAGTCAGCCCAGATATCGCTAAACCGTATGCCGGAAGTTTGGAGAGAAGTGCTTTATGCTAAACTTGATCGGGTTTGGCATAAAGCACTTCTCTCCAAACTTCCGGCATACGGTCTACCCTTCAGCTTTATAATTGGATTGCTGGCTTCCTGCATGAACATAGAATCCGCGTTTTTGCAGATGGATGTGCTTCGCGGTTCATGTCAGTGAATGCTAGTGTCCCATAGGGCTCCGTTCTATCGTCCATCCTCTTTCTTCTTCATATCAATGACATGCTGCCACTTGGTAATTTTCATTGCTATGCAGATGACAGTACGGTCCATGGCCGATATTTTGGTCGGCCTGGTGCTTATCGGACAGAAATCGATGAGAAGCGTGAGACTCTTGTCGATAAGCTGAAACGGGTTTTGAATCTCATTAGTAAATGGGGTTCTAATAAACTGGTTGAGTTTAATGGCAAGGAAACTCAGGTGACCGCGTTTACAACAAAAATGCCCCTATTCCTTTCCACTCCGAGTCTTCAGGGCGCTTTCCTCAGTATGCGAGATGGCCTGAATATACTAGCCATGGATATTCATGGCGACGTTAACCAACATAACTACATCGAGAGCCTCGTCTCAACAGCTTCAAAAAACTCTGAGTCCTGAACATGGTACGTCGGTTCTTCACTCCGGACCAGCTTGTCTGTCTTATAAGACTCAAGTTCGGGCCTGCGTGGAGTATTGCTCATATCTCTGGGATGGCTCCGGACTATATTTTCTCGAGGTTCTCGATAGGTTTCAGCGCGGGCTATCCGTATAATCAACGACGAAGAGAGAGGTCACAAAAACCTAGAACCCCTTGAACTTCGTAGGGACATTTGCTTGCTAAGTGTATTTTACCGCCTTTACCACGGTAAGTGCTGTGAAGAACTATTTTCCCTTATCCCACCCTCTCCCTTCCGTTATATGTGCAGGCTTGCGATGTCATTATTCCACTGTCAAAAACATTTCTTCGCATACTTAAAGTTTGGCAATTTCTATCTCTGTCGTGCTATTACAAAGTAGAACGCCTTGCCTACACATTTGTTTCCTCCTTCCTACAATATGGGATCCTTCAAGCGAAGTGTGAAAAAGCACCTTGCGGGCCAGCATGGTAGCGTCAACTGACAGGATACTGTAGTCTTTTGTCAGTTGCCGCTGCGATTTGGGCTCCTCTTTACGCTTACCATAATATTTTTTAGACCTACATTACCATAGCTGGTTTTACAGACTACATAGTAACTAAATAAACATTAAATTAGATGATTTTATGAAAAATGTTATCGCATCTTTAAATTAAATTTCAAAGTAAAGATGATCCCACAATCAGGGTTTAAAGTTCTAATTTGAATGTGTATCAAAGATCTTTGGAAGGGTTCATCTGACAAAAAATAAGTAAATGGATGTTTCATTATGAAAAAAATGTCACCAAAGTCTTAGCGCAGCTTTTAATTCTGCAAATAGATAAAAGATAATATCTTAGAAGCGGACAGGATAAAAGAAGAAAGAAACGACCAAGAGAGGTTGTCAGGTGACAGCCGCAAGCCTGAGGAAGCCTTGTACTTAGTTGAATAAAAGCGAGCAAAAGATCGTGTGTATTCTGTCGGCATGACCAGATAGATTAATTAATCTAATATTATTTGATTGATGGAAAGAATCATATATTTTACACAGTAACTTTATGACATCATCAATAGTAGAGAATACCAATACCCTAAAAATCAGTGAAATATAAATTTAAAAATGCCTCTTTTATGATTAAATTTCTTCAGTAATATCAAACACAAACTTTTTATACCTTCATTTTCAAAAGCCGACTCTGATCGAGTCGGCTTTTATGACGTCGTTGTGTTAAGGATTAATAATGCTTTTATTTATCTTTACATTACTTACAATTACATAGCTTATAAATTACAAATACTGTACACAGTTACTGAAATAAAAACCTATTAGTACTCTACTTAATAAACTCCAAACAATAACCAGTACACATTAGGCTAACAAAAAAATAGGCTCATTTCCTTACATACGAACGGACAGAGAGCAAAGTTCTAGCAATGGGATTTCATAGAAAATTGTGAAGAAGAGAAAACTGGCTGACTGACATACCAATGTGTAACTTGTGAATCATGAGTCTAATATTTTAATTTAGTATTGCTAGCATTCGTTAAGAAAAGATTTTTAGGCATTTCCGCGGCATATCGGAGTATGCGCTAAAAAGCAGCATCAGGGTCGGCAACGTAAGAGTAACACCCCTGGTATTGCAAATGCCTATAGGCTACGGTAACTGCTTACCATCAGGTAGGCCGTATGGTTGTTAGTCTTGTTGTACAAAAAAAAATCTATAAGTTAATAAATATTAACACGGAGAAAATGTATAACTACCCATTTATATATTTTAAAGATATAATATTTTAAAGATAGAGTGTGCTATAAAAATGACATTTATTTGTCAAGAAAAAATGAAATGCAGTTCAAAATACGATAATGACCTTTGGATTGTAAATATACTAAACACAAACAGATAAAAACTATAACCGTAAACAAAAGCGTGGGTGTAAAATAGAAGGAGATAAAACTTTTGAATAAAATGCAAAATAATGGTATTTTCTATTTACAACTCGTGAAGTTGAAAATAAAAATAAAAAGTATTTTTTTTATTTTATTTTAAAATCTCATCAAAATAGGAGTAGAATCATTAATGGATCACCAAAATCTGATTACAAATATAATTTAGAGAGTGAAAAAAAAAATTTTATTCAACATTAAATATTCACCTTTATGAGATAATTTTGTGAAATAATGTACATAATTCTGTTAAAATTTGTAATCGATCATCTCCGATATACCGCTAAACATATACAGAAAAACATACTAAACGTAGTCTTCTCTTATCTTAAGTAGCACTACAAAAGCTCTCCAAATACATTCTTAAGAAAGTAGCTAGCCCTGCTTGAACAAGTCACAAAAGCAAGCCCCCACTATACAGATATCAAGTTACTATCTTTTATAATTCTTTGAAAGGAAGGGACGAGGAATTTTTTAATGACGCATTAATTCCTTGGCTGTAAGATATACGCAAAAGCTAATAATATTTTTTCTATAGTTGTAAGTTATCATTTGAATAAAAAGCAGTTACTTATTTCATAAATTAAAAAGCTGTGTTGCCCTAGAGATCTCGCCAGCTTGTATCGTAGTCCAGTATATGCTTACAATTTTGAAAAATTAATTACCTAACTCCTCTCTACCTCACATGAGGAAGATTTCGTGTTCCTAGATTGTCCACTCAACCTCTCAACTAATGGGGTTTACGAGGATGTACTGGTGAATTAGTTGTATCCATTCCATAGAAGCGCTAAGAGGTAACAACCAGATAAACAACGGTAGGTAATAAGTCCCTTGCGGGATAGGCCGAGACATTCTAATGTCACAAGACTCGGTATTATCACACTTCACTCCTTTATTGAATATTCACATGTACGCTCCCTTATTTTTTGGACTCCTGACATCACTGTATAATAAAATATGACCAACTTAGTCTTGATAAATAAGATGGCGCTGTCTTGGCGTCTCAGACATCTTGTGTTCCTACATTAATCCACATTCGTTAATATTCGTATTGCTTCAGCATGCTTTATTTTATACATTTTGAAAACATCCTAGCGTGATTCTTCTTTATTAATGTTTCAAAATTACATCCTAAAAATATTTTAAACCAACTTCGTTTCTTTCATCATCTTTGCGAATGCGGTGTGCAAACACTACAGATTTAATCTACTTTGGTGTTCTCTCTGCTATACCGGCTCGCCTCCATATGTTAGCATAAGATCAACACCGCATTGTGTATTGCAAGATGTACATTATAGTTCCAGTCTTTGCAGTTTTGTAATTTCACACTTGTTTATTCACACCATTCTCTACGTTGACTCATCTCTATTAACCATTACATTTGATCTGATTTCCTCTGTTTTAAAAGGAGTTATCTTAGCTGCGAACACATCTCAGTCAACTGAAAGTTCTCCATGAAATCATCTTCAGTTATTATGAACAATGTAGAATATAATACATGAAGAAACCAATCTATAACTAATTAATGAATGCATGCAATGCATTGCATAATTGCGAATGCGCAATCCTACATTTACAGATTTCATGTGTAGACAATTGTTCAGATAAAAGAATATATTAGGTCAGCATAGATATCGCGGAACCTTGATTAACAAAAAATTTGACTTAAAACTGCATCTGCATGGAAGACAACTTATCGCCCTGATAAGTTGTCTTCCATGCAGACATGCACAAAACAGTGCAGAGTACAGTCACAAAACAGCACAAATGATCATCAAAATCGCAATAAACCTTCTAGTTTAGCGCTAGATGCTTCGTAAAGATTATGCGAAGTGAGAAATCTTGATTCCTATAATTTACTTGTTTCATTTCTAGTTCCTCCCATAGCTTTCTATCAGGTTTCACTCTCATTATCCTCTCAGCTATTTTTAAATGCACTATTACAAGTTAGCTGATCAAACTGATCGACTTAAGTGCCAAAGTTCACCATAAATTGTGCACAAGACCTAGAAATATTCAGGGCTATGAATGTCACATAGAATAGAATAAAATAGAACAGAATTGTACAAAATAAAATAGAACGGAAAGAAACCGAATAGAATAGAGCGAAATATAATCAAAGTAACTACGAGTACTAAACTACATCTACATCTAATAGCATGCCAATTTACACTGACTATCCATTTTTTCGTTTCGTAGCAATCCTTTAATGTTTTTCATAATGACATAGAATGCTCAACGCAGAGTCAGTTACTGACTCGCTGACGTTGTAAAGTTCCTAGACATTGTCATAAATTATTGTTATCTACTGAAGCTGACAAGCACTTGTCAATGCCAGCACTTCTTAAAAAGGCCAACAATGCAACATACAGCCATGTAGTATTCCGTTACAAAAGTGAGATCCCTGTACACTCTTGAATACTTAACAATCCAGCTACCTTCTGCTTAGGGTTATTCTGTCCTAAGGAGTAGTTAATAGATTTAGGCGTTATTTAGAACCAGAGAGAGACTTTGTAAAAGAATTGACAGCATAGGTACCTCTGTCTCACCTATTTCTACCGCCAAGCAGCTATATTTATAATGCTGTATTCCGGTTTGAAGGGTGAGATATGACAGAGAAGTTACTGGATACTGTGACGAAACAGTCTTAGATCACAAGATTGGCAGCGCGCGAGTAATATCCCCGTGGTGTTGCGAGCGTCAATAGGCTGCGGTGACCGCTCACCATCTAATGCGGGCCGCATGCTTGTTTGCCAATCTAGTTGCATAAAAAAAATGCGAAAGTCAAATTTACAGGCAATTTGATTTGTATTACTTTGTGTGCTTCTGCTACCGATTAGGTGATCCGATGCCGGCCGGCACCCACCCAATATAGGTAGTGCATGCCGCCGCTGCCATAGCTGTTCCGATCGTCTCTGCCTCGGCTGCTGTAGTCGTCTCTAAGAATGTTCCCATATGAAACGTGAATCGCATGCACCCGCCACCGTTGCTGCCCTGGCTGCTCCGATCGTCTCTGCGACACGTGTTTCGCCTCTCCACGAGGCTTCCTCAGGCGCTGTAGATGTAATTCGTTATAATAACATACGAATTCACAACCGAGGCAGAGACGACCTCAGCAGTCTTGGCAGCTGCGGCATGCATCTACTAATAGTAGCAGGTGGCTGTCAGACGGCACTAGTTCGCCCAACAGAAGCAGACAAAGTAGTTTAGATCTAATTATCTCGTAAGGAGTAACTATGTTAGTGGAAGTGGCATCGTGCGAGTGATATGTATTTAATTTAATGTGTACATCAACCGTTATACAACAGCCTACCGCCGTATGTTTGTGTGCCCCCTGACGTTGTATGAAAAAAAATTCAAGTATGCCCAACAAACTTTATATCTTAGTCCGTAATAGGTTTTAAAGCTAGGTAATATAGTTTGTTGCGTGATCGCCACTAGTTAGAATTTAATAGATAACTTCAAAGTAATATTAGGCAGATAATTCACCGCCTGACCCAGTTTTATAACATACTTATTACAGTTTGTTCCTTCAAAAGACGCGTGTATTTCGAAAATTATTGCTCTACATTAGTAGAGCAAACACATATAAGCATATTAATGCTCAAAGAGCTAGGCTTGCATGAAATAGAAGCTTTGGTTAATAGAATAACGAATAGAAAAAAATATCAAAAGAAAAAGAGTGAAGAAAAGTAACTGTTGGATCAGTTTGTTTAAGGAAATATTAGTCTAGTACAGTGAACGGATAACAAAATCACATTAACGTAATATATCTTTAATCATCATCAACAGATAAATATAATTTAAATTGATATGACAACCCTATACATCGGTACTGTGGCATCATCCATTAAGGAAATCTAGAAAGTTAACCTCGCCGGTATGTAGTGCATTCGACGAGGTTCTGATAAAGGAAAGGTAGGGCATCATCAAATAGCTCGACTTCACTTTACAGACGACTGGAAGAAAACAACAACTCTCTGGAGGGGCTTGTATCTCTGCGAGTAAATAAGGTTATCCATAAGCTCCTGAGGAGTTGTCATGCTACAGCAGCGGCAGTGCGCGCAGGACTCCTAATGTTGCAAGCTTGTAGGCTATTGTAAATACTTCTCCCAGGTGAATCGTATATTTATTTGCCTCCCAAAATATATAAGAAGTGAAATTCTACTTCTACTTAGAAGAACATTTTTGCACACCTCGCATATTTTGCAAATATCTACGCAACACGAGAAACTAATAAGCTATTGGAACTTTCGATGCAAATACAAACGTTTATTCAAAACGGCCTAATCACACTCAGCCCTCAAACCACTCTGTCCTCTAACTATGCTATTGTCAAGTAAGAATTCACACTACTGCCGTACCCCGAGTTTGTTTAGGACATTTGCTCCATTCTTACAACAAAGAAGCAGGTGTGTTTTGCGGACCTACACAAATACTTAGAACAAAATAGGTGGAATTGGGCGTTGGCTATAGCTATAGCGATGAGCGAACGGCTTTACTTGCGCAGATTGGAATTGTGAGCATGGCTAACTCAAACCTAATAAATCAAAACAACTGAGGAACGAAATATCCATCACCGTATTATTATGTAATATTTTGTAAATACAGAACTGAAATTGAGAGTAAACTATTTACATTAATCTACACTACATTAATTTACCAGAAGGAGACTTGTACAGAAGTCAGACGACTTTTGTACAAAGTGTCCCTCTGGTAAATTGCATGGGTACCTCTGTTTCACTTATTTTTACCGCCATGTAGCTATATTTATATAGCTGTATTCCGGTTTGAAGGGTAAGATATGGCAGACAAATTACTGGGTACTGTGACGAAATACCCTTAGGTCACAAGATTGGCAGCGCGCGAGTAACATCCCCGTGGTGTTACGAGCGTGAATAGGCTGCGGTGACCGCTTACCATCTAATGCGGGCCGCATGCTTGTTTGCCAATCTAGTTGTATATAAAAAAAACATTGAACTAATTACGTATATATTTAACCTACAATATACGTAAGGCACTAAGCTTATGTATGTATTTCCTCGCGGTCCCTTGCGAGGTAAACAGAAAGAACCGACCGTCATAAGACGCGGTGCATTTACGCCAGCCTCGATTCTTTCACATTCATTGACTTTTTAATGCACGTTCGCCGGTTCCTAGGTCTAATCTTGATATCACCTTCTGATAAAATCCTACTAATTTGATCGCGTTTATCAGGAGTAGTGAATATTGGTAAAGACTCGCTCATACAAGCTCGGTTCATACATCCTTCCACTTTTGCATTATATATCCGTTTCGTCATTCTTTTACAATGCATTCTTTTTACATATCCGAACCAATGGAGCGGGTCATTTGTTAATTAAATTACGTAATCATTGTGAACGCGGCCAGCACGTATTACGTCACAAATTTTGCACAATGCTCGCATCTCGACTCTCGCTTTTCTAATTTCACTTACAGACAGATTCACTTCCATAAGTTCCATAAGTTGGGAAGTTTGGACTACGTTGTGTATAGCTGTCTGTGCCTTCTGGCTTCGATTTCGACTGCCTATAAACTTCTATAGGCGATTACCGTTCTCTGCACTCAGTCGTCTCTCTATATCAGTGGTGTACCTCCCATCCTTGCTAAAAATACTTACAAGGTACGCAATTTCATCCACTTATTCCAATACTTCTGGATTCCTGTATTTCAAATACCATTATCTTGGTTAGTTTTAACCGCAAAAGTAAATTAAAGTCGGTTGTTCAACATAAACTGTATATATTCTTTTCTCACATTAATATACATATCAATGTTACATTAAAGGTGTACAAAGGTGAGCTTATCTCTAACAGAGATCTCTACTAAACGTAATAGAAGAACAGAATAGCGGATATAGCAAGCAGACTAAAGAATAACAATTCCGAAACACTTTTTTTACGCCGAACATATAACCATCTATCTGACGACCCACAGAAGAATGACTAAACTACTGAAATGATATTCAAATTATTCTTCGGAGCGGGCATCCTTCGGTATCCGATAGGAGCAATTGATTTCTCATGATTACTCTTACGGACAACATACGGGCTCAACATATGATCATAACATAGATCGAGAGGCATTACCCGAAGTTTATTATAGTGAAATTCAAAATTTTTCTCCCGTTTGCAATCGAAGATCAAAGAAGTAATAATACTGACGAGTATATCAACAATTGTTTACCCAGTGTGCTTGAAAAAGCACAAGAAAGACAACCGAACAGCCTCATTTTTTGTATCATGACAGTATTTCTTCGCACTCGGCAAGCAACAAAAATAACTATTTTTTAGCTTCTAAAAAGATCCCGTACATCATGATTTCTTTAATTAAACGAAAATCAGAGAATTATTAAGAGGTCTTTTCCAAAGTCAGAAGTAACCGTCTTAGAAATATGCCGGCCTATCAGAGGACCTTTTTTTTATAAAATGTAAAGAAGTAGACTTTGAAAAAACATATTTTTATTTATGAGTTACTCAAATCCTTCAGTGTGGTATATTATTATATTTATATTTAACTCTATTTTATACATATGAATTAAGCAATAATATAAAAATTTATTTGTTATATATGTTTACAAACAATAAGTCATTTTATTGTAAATCGAAACAGAACCCGGTTACCCGCATTTAGACAATAATTAAAGTATAACATGACTTTATGTGAAGGAACCTTTCATATAAATAACATATTTCACTTTGTATATTATTTTAGTATCTTGACTACACTTTAATAAGTAAAGGTACTTTAAAAAGTGCATTACATATTTTTAATAGTCCGCCGAAGCAGCAGCGTTAGTTTATTCATACCGTTCCAGCAGAATGCCGTATATAATTCCCGCCGCAAATTAAAAAGCCACAATTGCTCTCGCCATAAAGTATTAACTGGAATGATACAGAGTATCCGATTAAATGAACATAGCGATTGTTTCCGACTTCACTTGTTGAGTAATTATAGTAAAACTAGTTCTGTCTGCGACTTTGGCCGCGTGGCATCCTGTTAACGGTAGTTAGACGTATACGTATGTACAATAATAATTATGTACATATTATAAGTATGTATGTATATTTTGATATTATTTTATGTAATATTACATGAAACTTTATCATCATTACGAACGTGGTCAGCAATAGTTATGCCGTAAATTTTGCTCAATGCTCTCATCTCGACAGTATTTATTCTACTTTTATGCTCTCTGTGCCTTTCATTTTAATATTTGACTAATATTTACGGTTTTTGTGATTATGTACGACTTGGAAAAATGCGAAGAGAAAATTCGACAAGCACCGCTGATTGGAATAAACTTCCCAAACACATTTAAATTTAGGTACTAAAGTTAAATTTATTTGACGTTCGTTAACGATATTTTGAATTCTAGATCATGACGTAGTTCTAATGTATTATTTGATACATCATTGACCAAAAAGAGATCATATTAAGAAAGAAAAACCACTGTCCAGCTTTGCACCAATATCTAACAAGTAGCAGTTATCCAGATTGGGAGGGACTGTGATGGGGAACAAAAGAACGGAGTATACCTCGATTTTCTAACTAACTAACCACTAAGGTACGGTATACGTCGGGGTTTATAATTACTTTGTGTTACAATTATGTTTTTTAAAGCTATAAGGTAGTAAACAATCAATTTTACCATATATTAATTTGCATTTTCCAATTTGCATTTTGCAGTATGTGAACATACACTGGACCAATCAAACCATTACATCCGGTTCGATAAACCACAAATCCTCGCCAAGGAGAATCGCTACATGCCGAGAATGTTGCGCGAGGCTATTGAAATAAGAAAACACCCCAATTTCAATAGAGAAGATGGTTGGCAAGTACCACCTGCTTGGGATCCAGTCCTAAAAATAATCAAATCACAAATCCAAAGATCTACTAAAAAATGTTCGGACACTGTGAGCGATTTTTGTGTGAATCGGAACATATATAATTAATCCATCCATGTCGGTAGATGTAATAATTGAATAACTAATGTAAGACAAATACCACCTTAGTCTTTCCTGCGACCACGGACGCTGCAAAGCGTTCGAAACGTCAGGATTCAACAAAATAAATAAAACACGCGATACTTCCGTTAAAAATAGTTTAATTTCAATGCATTTTCCAAATTTTTCTTTTTACAGTTTTTAATTAAAAACACCAAAGTGGGTTTATAGTCTATAGAAAAAAAATCAGTTGGTAAACAATTGTTTTGTCTGCGCCTATCTATACATATGACGGCAAGTCATCAAATTAGTTTCAGAACGCGTAGACAGCTGGCGCTGCAGAGCGCAGACGAGAATAAAACTACTCTGACTGAACATCACTCACATTGTAAGAATGGAGGTCTTCGGAGCTCGCCGTATCAAGACGTGATGGATGGATCATCTATGTCCAAGTTTGATCCAATCGCATCATATTTCATATACAATGTAATTAATTTCCATGTGTGAATACATAATTTCAAAGTTGTATTTTTCGAGGTTGTAGTTTCATTTTCGTGATTCTATCCCAAATACTTACGGGGCATTGATAAGTCGAATGCAGAATCAGCGATTCTTTTACATGTATTGATACTTGTACCCCCCGAAGAGTAAAAGTATCAAAATCTACAAATCGCCCATCGTGTAACCCCCGCCTTAGGTACATAATACAAAAGGAATGAGATAAAGGCTTTAGGTCATGTTTTGACAGCAAACACTGGCGTTTATAACATTTAATAACTTTCAGTTGAATAATAATATATTTATATAAGCAGTTTGTTTAATCTTCTGTTTCCGGAGTGGGTAACCAAGTACCCGGGGGCGGAGGGTATGAATTAAATATATAGTTTGAATCGTAGAGGTCATTTATTTTCGCAAAGAGCCCAGCGGTGGAGCGTCTATCGACATTTTTATTGTAGAACATCAG
Source organism: Pyralis farinalis (assembly GCA_947507595.1). Taxonomy (NCBI): domain Eukaryota; kingdom Metazoa; phylum Arthropoda; class Insecta; order Lepidoptera; family Pyralidae; genus Pyralis; species Pyralis farinalis. Next base: position 8,712,200 of record OX382274.1, read on the forward strand.
GAGACTAATAAGCATACGGGCTATTCTAAAGTGGGCAAAGCATTCGACAAGTCAAGCAGACAAGCATGTGTGTATGTGGATCTATTTGTAGTACTTGACAATTTACTTTTAACATAATACATCTGGGTCGGTTGAAAATCATCACATCAACCCTAACTCATCCCGCTGCAGGGATACGGGTGTACCTTCAACCGAAGGTGTTTAGAACACACTCCACTACGCTGCTCAAATGCGGATTGGCGGAGATCAGTGTTTTCAAGCCACCCGAGGGCCACTGACTTAGATTAACGACTGTCATCTATCAACAACAGCCGGGACCGACGGCTTAACGTGCCCTCCGAAGCACGAGCAAACTCGAGATATATAAACCTATCCATGTACAGGCTATGTCGACGTTACTTAACCTGCGTGTCCGGTTGGAATGACACGCGCAGTGACGCCATCGATCTCTCCGGTAGATAATGTAGATTTGTAAACAAATTACCTTTGCAAGTATGCTAACCAGTTGCTTTAAAAAAATAGTATTTATTTATTTCTCTCGGTTAGGTCTTCAGCTTTATTTTACATAATTGGAAACACGATGCGTAATACGATACGATATGTATACTATATTACTTTAAATAAGCCATTTTTTTTATTGTGAATATATTTGGTGTATCCAAGAAACGGCTCAACGTCAATTTTTATATTTAGATAAGGTATTGCTTTTTAAGATAGAGTAGGTGTCTTTTTAGAAAAAATGCGATTTTATACGAAAAATATAAAAAACTTCGAGTGTGGCTCAGTCGCCCATGAAATATGTATTAGTATGAAGTATGGTAATAATTCTTAACACGTTTTTAGGGTTCCGTACCCAAAGGGTAAAACGGAACCCTATTACTGAGGCTCCGCTGTCCGTCCGTCCGTCTGTCACCAGGCTGTATCTCTTGAACCATGATAGTTAGACAGTTGAAAATTTCACAGATGATGTATTTTTGTTGCCGCTATTACAACAAGTACTAAACAATAAAATAAAATAAATATTTAAGGGGGCTCCCATACAACAAACGTGATTTTTTGCTGTTTTTATGGATAATGGTACGGAACCCTTCGTGCGCGAGTCCGACTCGTACTTGGCCGATTTTTTTATACAACGTCTGAAGGCACACGAGTACACGGCCCACCGGAGCTTACTGGTAACTTAACTCGTTGTCAGGATCACAACCATCGTCCAGGAAGTTGTTATTTGCCTGTGGTTTTGTATGAGGTGGAAGTGCTTCTTATATTACTTACAGTCGGGATGCTTTGATGTACCCTACCTCACATAATAAAACAAACCGTCAAATATCTTTGCCTGTATCACGTACCGACATCACATAAGTATAAAAAGAAAGGCTGTTCATCAATTAATTGTCATCTGCCTGCGAGATGGTTGCCGCGATAAATGGTTGGGAGCAGTGAAATTGACCAGTATTACTACCGATGATCTAGGACTACAGGACGACTAAAATATACATCAGGGAATCCTTAACACCTGCCATTGTATTTCTGTTATGGAAGGCTAAATTTGACCTGAAAAATACCAACAGATGCAGATTCATGTGGTGCAAACACGGTTTATCATGGCGAGAAAATAGGAAAAGGATAAAGCATATGTCACTAGGTCCACCGAAGATATTCAAAAACTTATCATATTGCTTCAGAAATGATGTACCTATTTACAAACACAACAACCAAATGTCTAACTTCCTGAAATAAAAAATGACCTATTCACACCATCTATTCTGGAAACAAATCATAACGAATGGAACGACTTTATGAGTATCATATCACGGCACAGTAACAACCTAATATCGCTACATGTCAATATCAGATCCATGATTCAAAAATTTTCGCAACTAATATCGTCATGAGCAGTACTCGTTATACTTATTATCACGTCACAGAAGCAAATATTACAGAACAATGTAAACAATTATTCGAGTTACCAAACAACGAAATGTACACAAAGCTACGAAGCGGACGAAAGGGAGGCGGCGTCATCATTTATTCGTATAAAAGTGTATATTTTAATAGGTTTCTAGTGATAACGTGTTCATTTGAGTGTGTTCTTGGTGAAATTGAAACAAATAACAGGATTAAAACAGGCATTTATGCTGTTTACAGGCCACCGAGTCTAAATAAAATTCGCTTCATACCGGAGCCAAAACAAACTGTACTAAAAACCGTAAGTAATAAGAATTTTTAGATAATAGGTATATATTGATCTCAAAAAACCGACTTATTTGTGACCCAATACCTAAACATCTTGTGTGATGCGGCTTTTGAAAGCGGCATAAATCAATACACTCGTGTTGAGATGAAATTAGATACCATATCCAAACATGTATAGATCATAATTTGGTGCGCGACGTTGGATCCCGCTCGACGGCCGCTCGCTGCTTACGATCAACTGTTGTAAATAATGCAATTGCCGATCATTTAATCATAGGTTTTGTGATAATGATGGCGTGTTAATAAATGGTACTGATTGTTATAAAACTATAAATAGATTAGATAATAAAAAAGTCAAAACGGGCCTATGTTAAATTGATTGGAATCCAGTTTTTGATCTCGAATGTCCAAATAACATATTGAATTTCATTGTAGAGAGATTTACAATTGTTTATAGTACCTACATGCAAGTATACAACAAAAATAAGTTTTAGTAGGAGACAGAATTGTGAATGGATTAGTGTTAAAATTATTTCAATGTGTAAGAAAAGAGACCAGTTATATTCTGAATGGATTTCCATACATAATATAACTATAATGTGGAGAAAGTAATTTAACGAACAGATTGTTATACAATATTTACAGAAACATAACCAACAAACGTAAAAATAAAGTTAAAAATAACTTCTACAAAAAAGAAATTAGAAATGGGTTCTAATTTCTTCAATAACCCGAATTAAACCTGGCAATTAATAAATAGGCTATATGGTAAAATAGTGAAATCAATTGATGATATTATATGAAATAAAAAAAAAAATACTATGGAAATAATACACTATCTATTGCAAATAAATTCCTTTATGGATTTCAAAAAAAGTCACTGATATTAGCACCTCTTGTAACCTAATTTTATTAAACATAAACTCGTACATAAATAATCCTAATTTGTGAGTAAATCCGTGGTGCCCGAGAAGTTGTGAAGTCGACTTACACGATTTTTTTATTGCTTTAAATGCTTCCTACGCATATAGAATAATTTGGCAACTCATTATGTACGATAAATTTTAAGATATGACATTTGGTAATACTTGAATAACTCTAAATTGAGCATCCCTTATTTGATAAAACGACATATCAATGACAGTATTTATCTGTTGCTGTGTGTATTACTTGACATTTTGATTGATCAACATGTATTTTATTTATAAATAAACATACTTAATCTAACATCTCACTTTTTCATTTAATTACTTTTTGTTTCATCATATTATAAGTTGATATATTTAGTTATCAAGTTATGCCCTACCAAAAAAGTTACAACTCAAATTGTCTTAAAAGCAATTGTTTTAACTATTAAATTTTACATTAACATATTTATTAATAAAGTTATGGCCGATGGAAGCTAGTGACCTTAAAGTTACCATTTTATTCCCTATTACAGTTATTGATTATTCAATGAAGAAATCGATGCGCTATTCGGAACTCATCAAGTGTCTCACTAGCTACTATTGATAGGAACTGATAAAATCGTTAGCTTTAAATTTGTTGGATTCCTATATAATATCAAAGAAATCCAAATACAGGAAGAACACATTTGGTGTGCCACAGGGTAGTATGCTGGGTCCACTATTATTTCTTTTGTACATGAACGACCTTCCTGAAGTAACAAACTACAAGTGTGTTCTATTTGCGGATGATAGCATTATGCCCTTTGTTAAATTATGAATCAGATGTAAATAACAATTAATTCAATAATAAACGTATATGTTTGAAAAAGATTGCTCACAAGGCATCTATCCAGCTTAAAATTGTTATGTGGCTTCCGTACTCAGGTATGGGCATCTGGTTTAGGGTAACTCCACTGACATAGAAACACTATTTATTGCACAGAAAAAATGTATACGAGCGATGTACGTTATAGCGCCGCGTAAACCCTGTGAACCGTTGTTTAAAACATTGAGTATTTTACCTCTTTCTTGTATGTACGTACTAGAAGTGGTTAACTTTATTAAAAGCAATATTCATTTTTAAAGAACGTCACTCTCCGTTCTAGAAGCATAAGATATCCAAATAAATTAGCATATAACGTGAATCCAAAACTAACTCGTTATCTGAAACAATGTGACTTTATGTGTGTAAAAATATATAATTTTATACCTAATGACATTTAATTTTGTGATATTGTATTAGTTAAACGTAAGTTGGTACTATGGCTCAAGGAAAATAATTTCTATTCGCGAATGAATTCTTTAATTATAAATGTAAATTCATTAGTATGACGTAATGTTATGATAATATTAGAAATTTTAAAATTTAGTTATCTACATGAACGTCAGGTACGTTCATGTAGATAACTAAATTTTAAATTTTTTTTATTTATTATATATTTGTGTCTCATGACATTTGCATACCTAAATTAGTAAAGTACGAGACACTTAATGTATGTAATGTAATTATAATATCTATTTATGTAACCGTATTTAATACAAATAAATTCACTCATTCATTCATTCGTGCGTTGTTATTAACTGTATATTTAAGACTTGAAAGTGACATATTCGTAGTCGGTAATTGATTAAGTTGTACTCAACTAAGTACGTTAGTAATCTGTTATGGAGGACAAGCAAAAAGTAAGTACTTACTTAACTGCTAACCTATCTAACCAATTTATTAGCTCATCTTATTATTATTTATTAATTTGAAAGCTAAGACGAAGCTTTAGTAGTTTTGATAGTTTTCTTTAGTTTAAGACGAAAAACGCCTAGAGTTTCGTTTCTTTTTCTTCGAACAATCAAACAAGTATACGGCGATCTGATGTGAAGTGGTTGTCACTTTTTGACTAGCACGTTTTTATCTTTGATGCTAATGCTAAGGAGTAAATCCTCCGATACATTCTTTTTTCAAGCTGCAGATACTTAGTACCTTTTTCCTGTATTAACTTTTCAGATTTAGATGTTAATAATTATATGAAAAGTATCAAAAGCGATGTTGATACTTTTTGTCTGAACCAGATTGCGACAGAACTTTTACCAATCAGATCAAATAATTTATTTGCAAGCATCAGTGCAGAAATTAATAAGGATTTAATGGAACTTCTTAAGTTAATAGATTCTTCTTTCGGATCCGGACATAGTTAAAAAAGATCCTGAGGGAGAAGATTAGTAAAGAGCTTTTGTAAAGCTTATCTACTATTAAGGTGCGAAATCTATATTTTTCTAAGTTGATTGTGTTTTTATTTGACGTGCAATTATTTAATATTACATATTTTGTATTTAACCTCTAAAAATTTTAAATAAAAAATATTACTTAACATAGTTTGATATCCCATTGTATCCCTACTGCTATAGTGAAAAAGTTGTTACGTCTTCGGTGAAGGAATAAATAAGTCTATTATTACGATAAATAAGAAGAATTCAGTGAATTCCTTAACACAATTCGAAAGATTACACAAAATTGCCCTGAACCCAACTTATAAACATAAGGTAAACAAATAATGGGATTTTGCAGAAGAGTTTAAACTTTTAAATCGGCGCCCTGTAAAATTTGTATTTTGGACTTATTAACTTTTCCCGCGTACCACGGAAATAAGGCTACCACAGAGGTAATAAGAAAAGGCTTTTAGAGGGACGGCATCGCTGAGTGATACCCCTTGTGTTGCAAATACCCATAGGTTACGGTGACTGTTTACCATCAGGCAGGCAGCAAATATCATCAACCAGCAACTCTTATATTAGTTAGAGGATCGCCAGCTGATAAGTGATTGCCAACAGGGCTTCCGCCGTGGCCGATCGGCTGGCGGTCTTCTGGTATACTTGACCCACCACTGGGCGGAGTCAGTAGAAAGCAAAGGCGAGGTTTTAGCTGTTAGTTTAGACACAGCAAAGACCTTCGATCGGGTATGGCACAAAGCACTTCTCTCGCAGGTCCTTTCTTTTGGCCTACCCGAAAAAAATTGTGTACAGTTTTCTCATTGAGCGGAGCATCAAGGTCATAGTTAAAGGTGCGTGCTCGGATCTGCTGCCCCTGAGCGCTGGCGTCTCACAAGGCTGTATGTTGTCTCCTACACTGTTCCTTCTGCATATCAATGACTCGTTGCACGTGCGTAACATTCATTGCTATGCAGATGACAGTACGGTGGATGCAATATACACTGGTCAAGCCAATATCTCTCACGATTGAGTAAATGAGGGCTGATCACTACTTGTGCCTGAAATTGAGACATCACTAGAACAGGTCTCGCATTGGGGCAGACTGAATTGTGTTCAACTTAATCCCGAATGTCACAAGTGTGCACATTTACCGCAAATAAGTCCCCATTTATCGTAACACCTCGATTAGAAGGTATTTTCTATGTATAATATGTATCTATTTACAAAAAAAAATGTATTTACGTATGTTTATTAGTTGTCTAGTGCCCATAACACAAGCTTCGCTTACTTTGGGGCTAGATGGGGCTGTGTAATTTGTCTCATCCCGGTCATTTGATAGGCGTGCGCAGGGATATGGTACCAACGCGTAGAGGCCCTTTTAAGAAGATTCATGTTATGTTGTATACCCACCGAGACCCGCTCCTAAAAATATCGATAGAACCATATATCTATGAGCAGGTCACGACAGGTATTGGGACTATTGCGAATGTATAGGAAATTATTATTATTAGAAATTAATGTATTATTATGCCCCTCAGCATTACTCTTAGCATCGGTATCCTGGGTGTCGACATATCGAGCGATGTACAGTTTCACGGTCATCTGGAGAGCAAGGATGTCCAAGAAGATTAGTGTGATCAATAGAGCTAAACAATACTTTACACCTCAACATCGCCTTCAACTTTATAAGGTCTACATTCGGCCTCACATGGAATACTGTACACATCTTTGGCCGGCGCGTCACAATATTTACTTACTCCATTTGATCGCATACAACGTAGAGCAGTTCGAATCGTCGGTGACCCAGTGATCTCCGCTCGACTGGACTAGCTTTGTACACGAAGAGACGTTGTGTACTGTACAAATTATATCATGGAGAGTGTTCTGAGGCGCTGTTCAACTTAATACCAGACGCTGAGTTCCACTATCGTACCGCTCGCCAGAAACTTAAATTTCAACCTCACCCTATTGATGAGAGGCAATCCACTACAGTTTGCTTTCTGAGGCATTTTCTACCACGTACGGTGAAATAGTGAATTAAATTACCCTCAGCAGTGTTCCACAAATGCGATGTGGGTGCTTTCAAGAAAAGAACCCATGTTTCCCTGAAAAGGCTGGCAACGAATCAGTGACCCTTTGGTATTGCTGAAGTCTACGGGCGGTGGTGACCACTTACCATCAGGTGACCCACATGCTCGTTTGCCCCCCTCTAGTATAAAAATTATATGTGATGTAAACTCGAAACTCGCGTCAGCGTCGAAATCTGAGGTTACTTTGTACTCTCTATTCTATTCTTTCCAACCCTCATTCTCCAGAATACTTGAAATGCAAGTTTCAGTATCTCTGTGACTCTCATCTCTCCCACTACGTTCCTACAATTCTCTCTTACTCTCTATCCCTCTTTTCCGCTCAGGCTTCATGTCCAACTTCTTCACTCGGCAATCAATTCAACTCTGGAATGCGTTAACAGTTTCTGTCAAGAAATCGTGCAGCAAATTTGTCTTCAAAAAGAAGGTACACCAATATCTTTTTGAAAGCTCGACAAGGCAGTAAGACCGTCATCATTATTTATACATTTCTATTATTTTAATATAAGTTGTAACAATTATGTATGTCTAATACGTTTGTATGTATCGTATAATTTATATGTATGTATGTATATGTATTGTAAGTATATAGTATATTTATATATGTGTGTATATATATATGTATTATTATTATATATATAATGTTAAGCCGCAATCGTGATTCTCTGCACTCCCAAAGGTCGACTGGTAGAGAATGCAACTAGCATTAAGTCCGCCTATTGTATCAAAATGTAAAGTGGTCAATAAAGTTTTAAATAAATAAATAAATAAACTCTAACTCTAGCTGAGTTAATTAAACAATTAAAATTAAATAATAAGCTGGTATACAGGGCCCACTGTTAAATTGGTTCAAAGACTATCATTCAAAATGGGGTACGACGGTTAAGATAGCTGGCGAACTAGTGATATGTGTAATATCTTTTAGAGGGGCTCTCTATACCAGTTTGCTGATGATACATGCATTCTAGTCGTGCGTGTTAACATACTCGAAGCGCAAGCTGCAATGCAGAGTAACTTCTGTATGTTGTGCCAGTAGTCACACGATGTTGGGTTAAATATCAATGCTCAAAAAACTAAATTAGTGCACATTCATACATCGCACCTTAAAACATCGATCGACCCGATAGTAGTTGCTCATAAGCATGAATGTTTACACAGCAAGCAAACAAATTGTTAATGTGAAAAACTAAAACTAGTAAATGAAAACAATTATCGAGGTGTTGATTCGAGCTTCAACTGGAGATCGCATGTAAATTACCTATGTAATAAATTAAGAGGAATATTATCAAAATTGTCTATTCTATAGCACAAACTACCATATAATATCCTACGGATATTATATATTTTGTCATACTTGCCTATATATGCTATACCATCGAATAACAATGCACACTGGTAAAGAATGTGACTACTTTAAACGATTATTTCAATAATTTGATATCAAAACTGATAACACTAGAGGCCAGCGATATACAGTGCCAAAAAAATGATATCTCGAAAACCTGATATCTCATGACCGTAAGCTCCGTTCGTACTCATAGACCGTGGTAGGCCGAAAGGCTTTCACAGTGAAGTGAACACCTCTCTGGAAAATGCCATATGTCACAATGAGACTACAAGATAATACCGAAGAAATAACCTACAATGAAATCGACTTCAGTTACTGAAAACATGGATATAGTAAGTATAATGAATAAGAAAAACTGATTACCAGATTTAAGAGACGCACTGTTGGTGTCTGGCTGGTGGTGTGTTAGCATGGCAGTTGAGAATTTACCGGTGAATCATCACGGCTAGAATCCTCATTAGCAAGCTCATCTGCTTCACGAAAGTATATAAGAAAGTATGCTTCGGAAAGTTTCCCAAGAGAATGTCCCATGAGGTCCCTCTCTCTGAAGTCCATGTATTTCAGAGCCTTATATACAACGGCGACATAAACCAATTGGTGACAGAGTTTTTCTTTGGCCGCCTTACAAAAGTACTGAAATGTCTACTGTCAAAGGGCAATAAAGTACGTACCTTCAATGCCTCTGTTAGAATACACTTTAGACATACTAAGCTAGATTCAAACAGGAAACACTTCCTCTACTATAAAATTGGAATGCATCTCAACGTTGTGGTAGTCGATGACGGCCTTACGCGGCAATCCTTAGCGAACGACTCAGAGCCGCAAGGACGTATTGAAGGATAAAGTGCCACCCAGTGGACTTTACTCGGCTCTTAATGGACCTGATGTATACCGTCGATGTCCTGGCTAAGTTTCGGTGACCTATTTGGAGATGCCGTAGGATTTGTCTGTGAATTTATGGATGAAGTTACGATGACGAACAGCACTATCAGAGATATGTCCTGAAGGTTAAATTAGCCGACATTTGTCGAACATGCCACTGCCTCGGAGAGTCACTCAGGCATATTGTTCTCATGTTGCTAACAAGCAGGATAATCAAGTAACTGTAATCCTAATCCAATCCGTGGATTTATACATAGAGCGACTGCCGTCAGACTAAATTTTGGACGTGTGGGTTCCCTCACAATGATTTTCTTCACCAGTTAGTCAATAGGCCTATTCCTTATCCAAACCGGGGACCAGTTAGGCCCATTCCTTATCTATTGGGTTATCACTGCTTCTAAGGATTATCCACCAGTAACTTGAACTTAAATATATTATGAGCTCTAAGGTACCGTATTGCAAATAGGCACTAGTGCATATCTTAATTAGATTTTTTTTTATTTTTCTTCATCTTTACTTAAACTCGAGTAAAATTAATTTTATATGACGTCTATGCGCCTATATATAATATATACGTCTATAAACATTTGTTGCGTCTACCTCTCTTAAAAACAAACATACCAAAACAAACCGACATGTTATTACACAAAAATATTCATCTTGTATGGAAATCGAACCCACGAGCCTTGGTGTCAAGGTAGCATTAACTAACCACTCCGCCATGGGGTTCGTCAAAGGTATAAATACGAAACAACAATATTTTCAGATGAGTTTTGTTTAAACTACAGTCTAATATATGAGGTTAGTGAAAATACAACTCCGGAATCTATTTATTATTATATCCGGAATCTAGTTATTAACAGCATGAAAAGTTAATTGCTTAAAAACGCTGTAGTCTAATCAACTTAATCATATAGGGCATCAATATTAAAATTATACATAAATATACATAATTTTATTAATGATACCAATTTAATTAATGAAACCATGCACCAAGACGGGCATTGCAGTCACTAAGCATAAAAACATATTCATAACCTTAATTATTAATAATCGTATTAAGGAAATCAAGGCTAAGTGGTAAATTCTGCCAAATATAACATTTAATTAGTACGTATGTAAAAACCAAACATTATGAAAGATCTTTTGCCCTTCTATTATTTTTATTCCGCATTTTTGTGTGTCATTACATGTCACCACTAACATTGAACGTTTTTGTTCTTCCTTAACAATACAATATCTTCATACAGGCTACAGGTATTCATCATCTTAAGAGAGACGCATCAAAGCATCCCTTCTGCGGAAGTACCTCCACCACACAGAAAATCGCAGCCAAATAACAACTCTCTGAAGAGTTGTTGTATTCTTGCGTGTGAGTGAGGTCATCAATAAGCTCCAAAGTTGTGTTACATCAGGTGGGCCGTATGTTTGCATGCATCCCGATGTTGTATAAAAAAAATCCTTCGAAAGATCAATAGGAAAAACAGATATGAACGAAGTTGTTATCTATTCATACAGCTCAGGAAGTGAACACCGTTCGACAGTAGTCAGTATTCATGTAGAGCGATGATTAGCAAAGTACGATAGAATCTGTGCAGTGGTCTGGGGAAGTAAGCCATTCTCCATTTGTAGTAGCTCCGTTCGGTATCAGCTCTTTGCGTATTTACATCTAACATATTTTACACTTTGAGGCGATCTTTTAGTAGTTCAGTAGTTTTTCAGTCGGCGAGAAAATAGGAATCATATCCAATTCCATTGTTTTAAATGAATTCAGTGTGTCGTACAATTTTCACTATAATTTTTTTCTCATATATGTTCTTCCACTTTGTTTGTTATTTTCTATAGAAGTCGATTTGAGTCACGGTAATGAATTTGAACAAGTTCCAAGAACACACATATAGAAGGAACCCCTATAAACTTATATTCATGTAATTGGATGGTTTATAAGGGATTGCTTTGGAATTTGTAGCAAAATATATAAAAAGGTACCAACACATAACAAAATACTGCCCTTTTATATGTTCCAAAGTATGTTACGTAGATGATTCTTGACAAACTTTTCATTTATCAAATAACTATTTAAATCTTAAATACTAGTACTGCAATGCATGGATTAATTAAACTGAGATTAGAACTTATATTCAGATTTAGTCATTTAAAATTGTTTTGTCAATGACCACATCTATACAAGTAAATAAGTTGAAGTGCCTGTTTGTCTAGTCCAGCCATAAGTTCTGTTAAAAATTAATATGCATTTATTTTTTTTAAAGTCATTACTTTGTAATTTTACTAAAACTTATTTGTGCATATTTATGAACGTTTCAGCAAAAAAAAAAAATGGAAATGGTCACCTTTGGCTTTGATATAGACATTTAATCTATCTGGCCACGAATCTATGGATTTACACACTGTTCGCATGGGAAATTTAGCCATTGCTTGCTCCAGACCTTTCTTAAGAGACACAACGTCGGCGTGTCGTTTCCAGCAGTCCATGTCCTCTAAAACTGATCATAATTTAAAGTCTAAGAGGTTCAGATCTGGGCTAGACGAGGGCCAGTCTTCAGTTCTTATAAAGTCCGGAACGTTGGTTTCGAGCCAGTCATGCCTTGTGACCAGGTGCAAAGTCCTGCTGGAAAGTTCACAGTTCGTTTTTAAAAAGTATACTGCAGAGAGGTTTAACAACAAGATCCAAGACAGTATCTTGATACATTTTGGATGAAGTCTTCACTAATTTTTCACAAAAATGAAATTTGTGACTCCTTGATTGTTGTATAAAGAAGCTATCGGCATCATATTGAACAATTCTTCATAACACAATCCGTAGTACAATCGATAGAACACACAAAGGGATGCAAAATGTCGCCTTAAACTTAAGGGTTCAATACCTTCTGTAAGCTTAGGATCGTCGAAAATTCTCACAGCTCGTCTCTGAACCGAATCTCTAGGTCTTAGCTGCTATTCAGGTGCGCCCACCCAAGAGTGACTACAGTACTTGAGACTTGTGTGATAAATTTTGTACAAATATTTTGTCTATCAGTTTGTATATTTCGGCTAATCTCCGAAACGACTGCACCGATTTTGACAGACCTTTCATTAGCAGATAGCTAGGAGTTGCTGTATTTGCAGCAAAGAATGCATCGCGCGAGTGATACTTAATGTGTTACAAGCATTCATAGGCTACGGTAACCGCTTTACATCAGGTGGGCCATATGCTAGTATGCCTTGCGACATTATCCCTAACCCATAAAATAGTACAGTTTCTCCCTCTATTTCTCTGCACTGACATTTTGGCCTCTAGAAATAAAACTATAAATGCGATTGAGATGCGGTTTTCACCAGAAAGTCAAACTAAATTGCATCTTTCTAATGGTATCAAAATGGAGTTAATTTGATAACCGGATATATTTAAAAAAGTACATTTTGTAAAAGTAGCGGTGGGATTTGCGCGAAGCGCGAACTCCAGCACTTGTTAAAATAAAAAAAATACTACTGAAATTGCGTGTTAATATTTATACATCACAGGCTAATACAGTATATAATATGATTAAGTAGTTTTAAAGCACGTATAATTTAAATAATTTTAACACAGAGCACCATATGTATCTACTCCATTTACAAATCAAGAACATTGTTTTACGTTTTCATTTTATCCCTAAACATGATTTTAATCAACGTAGTTTCGTCTCGTCCATTTTGTTTTGGACGTAGTGTAACAATTCGTTCACTATTTTATTGTACGAATTGCATTTTAGTGTCGGCGTTGGAACACGCGACTATTGACAGTACCCGCTTAACACATACAACACACCCAGTACGGGGGATTTGCGTGCATAAATAGCTATATAACGACTATATAACTACTTACTTCACCACATAATTAGGTAAATCAGAGCTGGGGTCACACTGTGGTCTCAGCCTAACGCCTAACGTCTAAGCTAAGCCTTTATCTGTTATATGTTGTTGTTCTTAATATTTAATTATATGTGTGTCTGGTGATAATGGAATAAACATATGCCTCTTTCTCCAGTAGGAGCTTTTTATTATACTTATAATAATAATAAGACAGCTATAAATGTATTTTTTTAAACAATTATGTATTTAAAAATGTAATTAATAAGAAAATAATGAAATAAATTAATAATAATAATAATAAGAAATATTGTCGGACAAATTATACAGCACCATCTAGCCCCAAAGTAAGCGAAGCTTGTGTTATGGGCACTAGACAACTGATAAACATACGTAAATACATTTTTTTTTTGTAAATACATACTTATTATATATCGAAAATACCCAGACTAGTACAAACAGACATGTTCATGTACACAAATGTTTGTACTGTGTGAGAATCTAACCCACGAGCGTTGGTGTCAAAGTAATGTAACAGCGCGTTTCACCACTGCGCCACCGAACTCGTCATTAGTATAATTAGTTGTATCTAGTAGTTATATCTATCCGTCTTTCGTAAGAACAAAGGCAGAAAGTATGGTCTATGTGCATCTAAACATAATCGGGAGCCCCTTACTATTTAGTGTGGGTTTAAGTGTTAAATAGTTACTAAATACTGCGCAAACTATAGTGCTATCAGTTTGATCAGGGTGGACCGTAATTTGTCGCCTTGTTTTGGCATCAATATTGGTCTCAGATAGGGCTGCATGTTGTCAGCTCAGCTATTCATACTGTATCTGGACAGTTGTCTTCGGGGAATAAGATCTATGAATTTGGGATTGCGAAAAACTTAGTGGTGAACTGTCTGATTTATGCAGACAATGAGGTATTAATAGCAGAACCTTCATCTCACCATCCTAATTGCAAACACTAGTCAAGATAATTGAATGGAGAAACGATAACAATTGAGTGTAAAAAAGCAAGATAATGGTATTTACAAGAGTGGAGACTAGAACTATGATGTAGTACTAGAGCAAGTGGATAAAATTGTAGATGCTTTTAGCCGTAATGGAAGATTTAATGTAATGGAACTTACGTGGAGAGACGAGTGAGTGCAGGGAACAATGTGAATAGTTAGAATAGATTTCGGCTACCTAGAAGGTTATCCCATGTATTAACTTCTAGGCAGCCGAAATTTAAGCAAGTAACTTATGGAAATGAAAATTGGGTATGGCAGAAAGAGAGTGTAAAAGTAGAATAAATGCGGTTAAGAAGCGAGCATTGCACAAATTTCGGGCGTAACACTTGCTGACAACTATTGCAATGATGATGTAAGAAAGAGAGTTGATCTGAAACAGAGTATCGGTGTTATGATAAGAAAAGTCATGCTCCGTTATTTCAATCATGTAGAAATAATACAGGATGAAAGAATGACTAAATCTATTCTGAAAGAATGTAGGACCCGAGCAAGTATGCTCTTCTACCATGGAAATTAGTTATGTTTTAACAGAGGGTGACATCAAGAGCCCTAAGAATCGGCAAACATTATATGAAAAGAACTATGAATGTTCAGAAGTGAGCGGCGTGTGTAAGGATACATCTTAGCGCTCGATTCTCTCTACCTAGCTCGCAAGGGACCTGACGTAAAGATATACATACATACAAAATTCATTCAGACTACAGTTCAAACCTAACACACGTAATATAATTTTTAAATATACGTGCAGATGCGTACACAATGTTTTAAGAAAGTGGAAAACACAATCGAACTTGTTCGACACATGTCCAATACAAAACTTCAAACAAAACAAACCAATATTATGCAAAGTCCGATCTCAAACCGACCGAAAATCCCAACAGACGATACGCGGATATAACCCAAATAAATGTAACAGGCCACCACAATAATCATTTGAATACGAATGTACTGATTTCGCGATCAGAAGACGCCTTGTACAAACATTTACTTTGTTGTGTACCTCTCAATATGGCCGAATTGCTTTAAGGTTATTTACGTTTATTTTCTCACGTAACGTTTGTATGTTCAGATTCTTTGAAACTTTATGATTGTGATTCACGTTTAAATCTGTCTTAGGTGTAACCAAATGACTTAGAATTAGTAAAGAATAATTTACGTTACTTCTAAATGACAAACGAAGCTCGGAAAAATTGAGCCAGGGAACAGCCTCCATTACTAATTGTTGTGAATAACTTCGGAGAAAGTACCTCTACGTTGCGAAGGGCCGTACCACAAACCAATTAACTACTTGACAGCGCATGAAAATACCTCACTAACTAAAACGAAGTGTGTTGGCGTTTAAATATCTCAGCGATTCGAGTTTAATGACCAGTGGGAAATTATTTTAACCAATAAGTAGATAAGAGACGTAATGTTGATCCATGAACTGGCCAATTAGAGCTACTCTTAGGTTAGTAAGCGTGCCAGCTAAGGAGATAAAAACTTCGGTACTGAACATTGTTATAACCAAAATTTTGACGCGAATACGTCTTCAAATTTGCTTCCATAGACGAAGTCAATTCAGAAAACTGATGATAATAAAATCGGGGGATAGAGTTTGATGTTGGAACTACATATATATCGTTTACATTCAAAATATAATTACACCACATGACAGCTAAAGAATGAAAGAATAAGTGAGAACTATCATGCATCACGGGCGAGTCGGGAGGAAAAACGCCGCTATTTTGTGATAATTGCGTTGCGTCTTTTTTCTTTTAATATAACTTACATCCGTTTAGCCGTAACGAAGACGTATACATTCGCGTGAAACTCACGGCCGTGTCCACGATACAGTCACCCATTATTTTTTGATTCAAATAGAAGAATCAGAAATTTGGTAAACGCTTTAATTAAAAATAACTAAGAGAATTAAAACAATCACTCTTCTGTACTCAACATTGCAATAAGTTATTTTCTGGATTAGAAACGTACCAATGTCTCCAAATATCAATTTTGTAAAATGTTAGAAGAAATAAACATTACGTAAATAATATTACAGAATAATCGTTAATATAATTAAATCAATTCCTCGTCTTCGACAATCGACATTGCCATAAGAAAAATTTAAAACCTACTCTAATCTACTAAAATCGGGAATAATCTCCAAAAACCCACAAATTTTAAGTAAGTTTGTCTTTATAGTATATTGATAATAGAGTCAGGCGTTATTTTGGGAAAGTCAAATTTACTTGCAATTTGATCAAAACTACTTTGTGTGCTGTAAGAACAACCCAAATGACGTGGCCCTGATACTGCTGGAATGCAGCCTGTAGTGACCTAAAACGATCGTCTAGTTTGTTTCATTTCTTTAGAATTTTAATGATTAGCGTGAATCTATAACCATAAAGAGCGGTTCAGGGAATTGATAGTTAGTCGGTTGTAGGCACGCTATAATTGCGTGTATAACGGTTCTTTGTGGAATACTTGATAGGAGCGTCTGAATCCTTTACTGACCAGGATAATGCTATTAGGTCTTAAACCTTTAGCTAGCCTCAGCGTCTGCGCAGTCTTTTATTGGAGGTCAGGAAAATTTCTTCTGACTTTGCTATAATCAGCTTACGCGATTAATATAGTGACTTCTGTCATTATACCAATCTCGTGGGATTTTGCATTTTTGATCGCTGCGTAAATAATTATACTTATTTTAAGTATTGTGTACACTATCATTAATTATCCTTACAGGATTATCGTGGCATGTTTTATAGGCTGGGCAATCTCACATGTGTATTTAAATGGTCTGAGTAAACAATTCAGAGCCGCTAGCGAATCCAGTTGAGTATACAGAAGTCGGGCTGTGTGTAATTTTGCCGCTATCGGCTCGCCTGGAGAGCGGTCTCCGGATGGAATAATAGCATGCACTTATCAAACCCGTGAGCTATACTAGAATAATACTATAAACTAAAGGTACTCTGCCGCCACTAAATAAAAAGCGCATATAAATGGTTTCCCTGGCTATCAC
Organism: Pyralis farinalis; assembly: GCA_947507595.1. Lineage (NCBI taxonomy): Eukaryota > Metazoa > Arthropoda > Insecta > Lepidoptera > Pyralidae > Pyralis > Pyralis farinalis. The sequence goes on from OX382274.1 coordinate 8,729,727, forward strand.
AAGTTCGCCTTTCATAAGCACCAACAAATAAAATTGCCCTTCGCCTCAGCGAGACTGTATGAATGCGTCATCCACTCTCGCCTACACAGAGGTACCTTGCAAGACAAAATTTAACTTAGCCACTATGCCACAGATTTAGGCATAGGCGTATGTTATTTACTTTATTCGCGAACGCGAGTTCTGGGGAAAAGACACAACACAGAAATTTAGTATAAAATAACGCAGAATTTCAGTATAAAATAAACCACGATCTTAAAGCTACACTTATCTGCCTGCAGGTCAGCTTAGTTGGGCTAGAGCTGCGATCCCGCGAAGAACTCGTGGTCCCGTACTGTGCAGCGTGGAGTCGGCGGCCGTAGGCTGTCCCCGTCGGTGTTGCTACGCTGACCTCGGCGCCTTCGCGTTTCGAGGGGAGTATCGAATACTTGACCCTTTTAGGCTTCTGGTCGGCAAGATCTCTATTCCAAAACCGAATTAATTATTATGATAAAAGCCGCGACGTCGCACGACCGAACCGCGAGAACTCCGGAATCGAATGGACAATAATTATTATGATACGAGCTGAGATGTCGAACGACCGACCGCCAGCACTCCGGGAACCGAATGAATTCCTCCCGTCGTGCGCTTGCCTCCCCGCTCCACCGCGCCCCCGTCTCATGCGCTGGGTAACGCTCACTCTGATTGGCCAACACCACCATCGCGTAGCAACAAGCCCCCCTCATACCGACTCTACCTCAGCATGCACGTGTTCTCTCAAAAGAAAGCCGCCCGTTCTCAGAATAATACAAATTAGATAGGCCGCCTTTCTTGTCTTCGCCTGCCTTTTGTTATCGATAGCTTTTAAAATTGCTTTTGTGCTTAATTGCAGACACCCGGTGCGTCCGTCCGGTCCTTTCCAACTTTATGACATCCGGAGCGGCATAACTAATTGTTTTATTTTCAACGCTCAACATGCAATTTACAAATTCCTGCTACCATGCATAGTATTTCCCCAATATTATGATATTCGTACGACATGCGGTTATAACTGCCCGAAATTACACGTATGAAATGTACACCCACGCGCTGTCGTGTGGGGACATACGACCCCTCGAGCTCCATGTATACACAACTAAGTTCGCTATCAATTCCACAATATAACTCTTCAAAATATAATCTACGTTGTATCATTACAGTGCTTCTGCTACCGATCAATTCATGCGAATTAGCGCCGGCCGGCACTACCCACTACCATTAATCGGATGCATGCTGTCAATACCATGGGTGCTCTGGACGTCTCTATTTCGGCTGCCGTGGTCGTCTCTGCGAATGCCCGCCGTCAGAAACATGCTTCGCACCGATCGCAAAGACGACTGAAACAGCAACAATGGTGGTGCATGCGATTCATATCACGCTTCGAATAGCTGTCAACACGTGATATGAGGCCCGCGTGCCTCATATTGTGTTTAGCAGGATCGTAGAGGAGTAAGAGTATGGAGTTGAAAGAAGCTCGTTACGTGGTGACAAGAAGCTTTAAAACCATTTTCTACCTCACCGAGAAGGGCCCTTTTTACATATAAACTAAAAAAAACCTGGAATAACTAAATTAAACGTGCTCTACGCTTCCTCTAATACACAAAACCTCTTGCTATAGAAAGGATGTGGAGGAATATCAAGCATAAACTGTCTTGAACTGATAATAAAAATTGATTTAGTTGCATAAATCTATAACTAAAATACTCGATCGTTTGTCTGTCTGTCCAATAAATCCATGTGAAGAACCCGTTAAGGTGACACAAGGGGCCATATTAGTTTGGCCAATGGTTACGTTTTACAATTTTCAACTATTCCCGCTGCCAAATTGGTATATTTTGAATTTCGTTACAACGTACGGGGCTTTCATGGAGAGACACTTATTTGTAATGCGGTTATTACAATTCTGGAATGCAGCCAGATCCAAACCCACTTAACTTTAAAAACTGGGGCTACCTGAGCATGAATACTGCCCAGCCTTTTGGCAAATATGAAAGACGGTATCTATACATATCATTATTATATAACAAATTCGTTGCAAGATTTTTGTTTCAATATGGAATATTATTTTAAATAGTGACTGAGTGAGTGAGTTAGACTCTTCCATCGATGCAGCCAACGCATCCGTGAAATATCGTCCATTGTAAATGCATTACGTAAGAACTGCTGTAGGCTAATTCTGCACTGCTGTTAAAAACTGCAACTGCACTACTGTACGGCGGCAAAATGCGCACATTTTAACATTTATTTGCAGGTTTGCTAACGCTACTCCCAAGCCATTTTTGCGAAGTTAAATTAATATTCTGAATAGTTTATATTACCCATCGATTATAATATTTATTTTAATGGTGTTTGTAGAAATATATGAGTAAGAAGCTTCAAGTTTTTACTGAAATAGGCACTGTATCCTGGGCAACTTAAATGATATAAATTGACGAAAAACTAGTATTCAAAGACCTTGCCACACAATGCCGATTTAATTAAATGGATATATAATTATATCAGTAACTAGCGCCCCCCGTGACTTCGTATGAAATTGGAATTGTTTTGGAGTTTACTTGAAATGATTTTGTGTTATACTTATCAAGTTTACTTATTAAGTTTACTAATACCAAGCGTATGGAGAGTTTTAAAAATTGCATTTGTCTCCATACCTACTTTGTGTAACGCAATCACAGAGATTAGGTTCTCTTTATCACCCCACTCCATTTTAATATTGCAAAATATTGACGCTAAAATGAGAAAACTCAATGAACAATCATATAAAAATGACAGATTCCATATTCAAATGTAATGTTTTGTTTATTTTTAATGGTAACAGTATTTTTGGCCAGACTAGGTAAAGCCCGGTACGGAAATTTTATGAGGACTAAAATCAAGTGATGGCGTTAACTAAAATTGATGGCGTTACGCGCGTGCGCTTAAAAAAAGACAACCATATACATCTGTAGGATTTAACGTGCGAGAGATTGCGACCTTGCGTATTAAGAAGCTTGGTATATATTTAAGTATATTTATATTGACTATTAAACAAATCATCAAGTGGTTAAAGTTAAAAAACATTAGGAAATATGGAAGAAATTGATTCGAGTGGTGATGCGGAAGAATGCGAGAAACACGTGGATGCGGTTAATTGGTAATTGGCCTGTAGTTCATATTTATGAATAATATAAATTTTATTCTTATTATTTCAGCAGATGCATTAATTCACCCTCTTTTTCTATTCAAAATATATCATAATTATCGTTAGTAAGGAGTAAACTCCAGCCGTGCGTTGGAGCTGACACAAACACACACTTTTATATACCACTAAGGTAGCTAACAAGCATACGGCCTGCTTGATGTCAGACAGTCACTGTAGCCTATGGGCATTTGCAACACCAGGGGTGTCACTCATGTGTTGCCGACCCTCTAAAACCTCTTCACGCCTATTCTATTTGATCACAAATTCATGGTTCTATAAATATTCCCTCGGAACCCTATTATTTTTCTAAAATAAAAGTCAAATTAAAATTAGCAAATTGGTCAAACCGTTTCCGAGATAAACCGGCACAAGTAGATAGACTAAAATTATTAAACGTTATTTTTTGGTTTAAATACAGTGTATACGTTCATATGCATTAAGTAAAAAGCTGTTATTTTGAAGTTTTGAATAAGCACTACAGTTTTTTACTTGTATAGCTATATTTATTGAACGTTTTCCTTCTCTGTTAACCCTACGTTCTCTGTACACCAATTCATAACATTAAGGTTGCCTTACAAAGATTGCGTTTAGCAATAATGGCGTCTTGTTGCGTAATTTGCATACTTATTTATTTGAAAGAATCTTTTATACTGTACTTCCTACAATCCCTGTAGTGCAAGGAAAGCTTATTCTATCTACCGTTGTACTTGCTTATTAAATATTCTTGTTTTCTTTCTTCATATAACATTTTGAGGCAAGCGGTAATTGCTCAGGAGCTTAACGTTATTTACTCTCTGAACAGCAACAACCATTTGGGGAGTTGGTATTAGATGCAAATTCCCCAGTCAGTCTGTGTGCAGAAGAAGTCGGCTATGCTTTAATGATAAACGAATATAATAGATGAAAAAATATTTATTTTGGTTCATAAATAAGATGCAATTAAATAAATAATAAATATTGTCGGACAAATTACACAGCGCCACCTAGCCCCAAAGTAAGCGAAGCTTGTGCTATGGGTACTAGACAACTGATAAACATACGTAAATACATTTTTTTTTCTTGTAAATACATACTTATTATACATAGAAAATACCCAGACCAATACAAACAGACATGTTCATGCACACAAATGTTTGTACTGTGTGGGAATCGAACCCAGGAGCGTTGGTGTCAAAGTAGCGTTACAGCGCGTTTCACCACTGTGCCACCGAGCTCGTCAAATAATGTCCCATTGTCGACACAATCCAATGCTATGGAGAGATCATAGAAGACCTCAATAGCATTTATGATCTCTCCCATGTGTCAAGGACATGCATGATGCTACCATGCCATAAAAATAAAGTTGCAATTGATTAACCATTATGTTGATACTGTTGATTGTAGGCACTTGGTGGAATTTTGAAGACATCGTGGTAATGCTGTTGCATCAAGACGCATCCAGGGCCTTAAATATACAATTGGATATTAACACCTCTCCCCTATTAAATTATTTTACCTTTTGACATTTATTTAATTATTCCGGATGTAATTTACTATTGGCATTTAATATATTTTATTATTTATTTAAATCATAATAGTTCGTGACATTGTAATGATTACCTTACTTGCTGACACTAGACACTTTGATTATTATTTTTATTATTATTTTTTATTTTGTTCTTATTTTATTTCAATTACTTAAATTAATTTCACTTGAATTTATATTATGACATTTCAAATACCAATGACTAGACCCAACTGTCATAAATTATCCCACAATTCAATATAAAATTATAAAGTGACAACACTGCCCAGTAGTAACCTCTGTGGATTACCCACAATACCCACTATCACTGATTGCACGGTACCGCCATATGTTGTATAAAATACCTTGATAATGCCGTAAAGGCGAAACCGGTCGGTAAAAACAATTGTTAAATAAAATTGTGAAGTGGAATCTGTACAAGTGCAAGTATTAACATTAACGCGATGATTAACCATTATCGTTTCGAATATTTTACTAAAAAATGAGTATTCCCAGTTTAATATTTTCCCTTGACTTGAATAATGGAGTATACTATTATTCAATTTCACTTTATAATAGTTTTAAATATATAATATTAAATTACTAAGTGTATGTTTTATAACAGTAAACTATTATTGTTAATATATTTCAAGCCCGTGAACACACAAATTTAATGTTCAACTGTTTACAGGTTTGAATTATTTTACTTGATCAATATATGTAAATTGACTAAGTGGCGTACTAGGTTGTATAGTCTCTTTCAGTATCTCACCAATAACACGAGGAGATGAATTTATGGCAGTGGTAATGTTATGCATACAGCTAAAGTAGTCTTCAAATAGATTTACCATTAATTTTACAGTTTAATTGGTATGTTTAATAGAGTACTCGTATTCCCGTCCTTTATCTTTATTAACAATATCTCACATAGCTGATGTTGATTTACACATTTTGCTGATTTGCACATATAGTTAAATATTTTGCAATGTCAAAGTCAAAGTCAAAATCTTTTTATTCCGTAAAAATGGCTACATTTGTTTGGAATCGTCACAATTTTTTTCCCTACCGTGCAGTTCATGACTAGGTGAGCACTGATAAAAATACTGCCAAAAAACTCAGGCATCCCTCTTTTGGTATCCAAACAAATTTACATAATTTATACATTACAATTGGATCGACTCAATCCCAGGCATTTTTATCATTAATATAGTCAGATACTTTATAATATGCCCTGCTACACAATTTGGCTTTAATAGTAGTTTTAAATTTGTTTATTGACAATTCTCTTATATTGCTGGGAAGTTTGTTATAGAACCGTATACATTGCCCCATAAAAGAATTACTTATTTTGTGGAGACGGCTTGCATGTAACACAAGATTATGCTTATATCTAGTATTTATATTATGAGTATCACTCTTTTTACAAAATGAGTCTATGTTTTTATGGACATACAAAAGATTTTCATATATATATTGCGATGCGACTGTTAAAATATTTATTTCTTTGAATTTTTCTTTAAGGCTCTCCCGGGGACCAAGTTTGTAGATAGCTCTTATGGCTCTCTTTTGCAATAAAAAGATGGTGTTAATGTCCGCGGAGTTACCCCAAAGAAGAATTCCATATGACATAATACTATGAAAGTAGCTGAAATAAACTATTCTAGCCGTATCAACATCAGTGAGCCGTCTAATAGTTTTCACTGCATAGGCTGCAGAACTTAGTTTTCCTGATAATTTTTCAATTTGTGGGCCCCATTGTAGTTTGGAGTCAATTGTTATACCCAAGAACACAGTTGTCTCCACAGGGGCTAAATTAGTTCCATTAACATTGACATTGGTAGTCACCTGTCTTACATTAGGTGTTGAGAACTTAATTACTTTTGTCTTTTTATCATTTAAAAGCAGATTATTAACATTAAACCAATGCATAACTTTAGAGAGAGCATCGTTAACTTCGTCATAATTATCTAACTGTCTATTAATTTTGAATGTCAAAGAGGTATCATCCGCAAACAATACAATCTCATGTTTATCCTTTACATAATAAGGTAAGTCATTTATATATACTAAAAATAAGAATGGACCTAGAATTGACCCCTGTGGGACTCCCATAACTACAGGGGACCCCGAAGATCTTTTACCATTAACATCGACCTTCTGTATCCTATTGCCCAGATAAGAAGACAGAAGTTCGAGAGCCTTGTTCCTGATACCGTAGTGGTGTAATTTTCTGACAAGAGTGTCATGGTGCACGCAGTCAAACGCTTTAGACAGATCACAGAAAATTCCCAAGTCATCTTGCGAACCTTCCCATGCCGCGAATATACTTTTAAGCAAATGAATCCCTGCGTCTATAGTTGAACAACCTCTCGTAAATCCGAACTGTCTCCTATGAAGCAAATTATGTGTATTGAAATGTCTGAGCAACTGGCTAAGCATTAGTTTTTCAAAAATTTTACTGAGAATGGGCAGTATGGAAACAGGTCGAAAATTCGAAGGGTCCGAACTATCACCAGATTTAAATAATGGAATGATTTTACTATGTTTCATCAAGTCAGGAAATACACCAGATGCCACACAACAATTGAAAATTGTAGCTAAATGTGGAGCGATTGAAATAATAATAGAAGATATGGTTTTGACAGATAGACCCCACAGATCTTTAGTGTTTTTCATATTTATTGATTTAAAAGCGTTCAAAACATCTTTTGGGCTTACAGCTGAAAATTCAAATATTGTGTCGCATTCTACCACGCTCTGTTTGAGAACCAGTTCAGCAGCTATAGAAGAAGACCTAAGAACTATTATATAACTTCACGCCAAATCGTTTGCGGGGTAGGCGGAGACAATGACTTGGTCCTTACTTGTCTCACTCGCTTTTTTAACATTCATAACTCTTTTCATGCACGCTCGCCGGTTCCTAGGGCTTCTGACGTATATTTTTAACATAATTAATTAAGTCTGGGTCCAATGTGAAGATTTAATTTAAATTTATTTGTAATAGTAATCATTTTACCTTCGAATATTTTTGGCGCTCATTGGATATAAAGTAAAACAATTAGGTGTAAAACAAGTCAGAATCGTCTACAAAATATTCCAACAATTTAAAACTTCTCCAATACCGTATTGTATTTAATTAGTTTATTTGTGGTCAGTGATCTGTACAAGAAATCACTTAAATATCTGTTATACGAACATTTATATACTTACGTACGTCACACACGTACGTGGTCGTTATCCACATTGGTTTCAAAAATACATTTTGTAAATTAACTTATTTGGATGAAATTAAAAACTCTTAGAGTTGTTTATTTTTTACTAGTATGTTAAGTAAAATCACCACATAGGTACTATTATATCTTTTATTCCTTTTAAAAACTTTTTAATGTCACCTCCATTACCAGCTTAAGTTGCATAAAATAACCGATAGGTTTTTGCATACAAATAAGTATGTAATTATCAGATTCATAACATAATATTCCTGTAGTGATCTTATTCCACATGATATATAACCTTGAATTTAAATACGGAGTTTATCTGAAGAAGTTTTTTTCAGAAATCAGAAACATTTGTCCGTCTAAAATAACAATAGTCTTTTCAAATATGCTCCTACTGAGCACTGCATAGCATAACTCATACAGTTTTACGAGTAACATATTGTAAGTCGTAAGTTCTCTGATCTATGCGCTTCTAAAGTAGTGAGTAGAGCTACGCCATGCCAAAGTTATTTGTGTCTCTGCAACCGTACAAGAAAAACTTTGTGCATTTTAGGTACGAAACGAGAACAGTAGAAAATAGAGGATTTGTTAAAATGACTTTAGGGTAAGGGAATGCATTTCTAAAAGAGGAGGCTATATCAGATAATAAACGCCAAAAATAATTGAACCTTAACGTGTAAGTAAAGGAATTACCTATAATATAATCTATATATATTATAATCTTTTCAAGTACGATATATTCCCTTCAGACAGCAGTGATAGCCTAGTGGATAAGGAACTGGCCTATCGACGAACAGGTCCCCTGTTCAAATCCTGGTGTGTACCATTAAATTCGTGTTTTCGGATTTATGTACATATTTATAATTATCACTTGATCGACGGTGACGGAAAACATCGTAAGGAAACCCAAGAACTTATATTTCGATAGAAGTATGACCTAACCCAAGGAGGGTATGGTTTTGCCTCTGGGTTGTGGAGGTCGGACGGCAGTCTCTCCATGTCAATATCGCCAAATCGTTAGGCTTAGGTAGATTCCGTCGATCCTAATGGATTAGGACACGGGATAATGCTAGGAAGAAGACTTTCCTTTATATTTGTATTTTTGCTTTAAATTACCTTTTTAAAATAAATATTAAATAGTCGATCGCTTTTTTATAATTAATTAATTTAAAATAACTAATTAATGTAAATCAACATCAATGAAAATACCTGTCAAATTAAATAATAAACAACTAAAATAAGGTGGTTCTTATTTTGTATTGAGTATGGCAACAACTGAACACTGTCCGATATAAACTACGGACTAGAGTTATACTCATCAAATTGTAATTTTGACTTTTCGAATATGTTTATGGGGCAACATATTGAAATATTTATGATTGAGTTATTCGATACTAGCTGAACTTGTACTGCAAATTCATTGAAGTATATGTAAGTTAAAAATCTGGCGTTCATTAAAGTCATGTCAAAAGCGTTGAAACTACTTTTTTAAACAGTTTGTTTTGCTTGTAAAGTAAAGGCAAACTAATAACAGAATTCTCGAGAGGACCATTAGTCATTTTGCTTCATTATGCCAACATTATTCAACAAGATGAGACCTATTTAATACAGTAAATATAACGTTTCACGGAAGTAACTGAGGCTTTTTCCATCTCATGTCCCATCTTTTATTATTATTACATATATATATATATATGTCTTCATTCATCTCCATTTTGTTTACATTTCTTCAACATAAGTTAAATAAAAAAGATATATATTTAAAAAATATAAAAAATGGATCAGCCGGTAACTGAGCGAAGCTTCGCTCAGTCAGTCAGTCCGGAGTAAGAAACCTCATAACGCGGGCCGTGTTCAGAAGAAGCGCCTTCTGTAACTGGTCCTTGACCCAACACCGAGCGAGAACCTTTCAATGATAGGGGCTCTTCCCTATAATGCTATTTTATTTCATTTATAATAACGAATATATATTCATACGACCAGTAAGAATATCGCAATTTTTAATACTGGTTAGTGTGAAGAATATCTTTTATTGTACTTTGAACTCGAAATTCATATTAATTGTATTGTCTTAGGTTTTCGCGATTGTTACACATTGAAATTAAACTATTTTTAACGGAAGTATCGCGTGTTTTATTTATTTTGTTGAAACCTGACGTTTCGAACGCTTTGCAGCGTCCGTGGTCGCAGGAAAGACTGATCCGTCCGTGGTCTTTCCTGCGACCACGGACGCTGCAAAGCGTTCGAAACGTCAGGTTTCAACAAAATAAATAAAACACGCGATACTTCCGTTAAAAATAGTTTAATTTCAATTCATATTAAGTCTTTAATTTAGTTATGCATTTTTTTCATTCATTTATTTTCTTTTTTTCTGTCTCCAATGATTTTATCACCATAGTAAAACTAATATTGTCAAATATTACTTAGACCGCAGCCATAGACGGCACGCAGTATGACTCACCTGACTGGACCGCGGGTAGTAAATACACTACGTTTTTGTTTGATCATTCCCACGCTGGACATTATAATCTCAAGAATAAGCCGTAAGCGGATAACAATGAGTAATCAAAGTTGAAGTAGATTTATCTCACGTCAGAATATTAACGCCGTTTAACAATAAGATAATGATTCCTTTATGTTAAATAGGTAAGATAAACAAGCTTAGCGAATGTTCCTCCAATATCATTTTATATGTAACGTTGGAAAGCATACGTGCATATATATGACCCACCTGATGTAAAGTGATTACCATAGCTTATAAGCGCTTGCATTACAGGAAGTATAGTTACGCGTAGCAACCGGTACTGCTATCAACAACTCCTCAGAAGCTTACTGCTAACCTTACTCGCTAGCAGGAAAAATATAACTTTCCAAGTAGTTGTCATTTTCCTACGGTTTTCTGTGGAAATACTTTGTATATCTCTATTCTCTATCTCGTTTTATCTCTCTTCAAATTCTCCTCATTTAACATTAATCAAAACTCGTCGAAGCTTACCTCAACTTGCTGAATAGGTTCAAATATAGAAATTCAAAATTCGATCGTTACTTGTGTTGGCTCTATTTGACAATCGAAACAATTATCGAACTGGTTGATTCCAAAGAAGGCGACCAAATCATGTCCCAGACGCATATTATGTCAAAAGCTGCTTGTGAGTGAATCCGTAACAACATTGTTCATTACAGTTTCTTGGGATCGGACACAATCATCATTGTAGAGATGAACTGTGAAGAATTGCAAATGATGACCGACAAGCTGGCTGTCAAATTACCGAGAGATATTATATTCAACACTGTGGGAGTTATGACAACAAAATTTAGAGAACGCCGGACGACAAATCTAATGATACAGTAATTTTCAAAATCTCAATGGATTTTTACCGTTTAGATGATACGAGGTAATAAATAATATTACATACGTACAAGTTACGCGCAAAAAAATATATCCTTCCTACAGTCTAATAAAAAATAATGAATGACGTATGATTTCCATTAAATGTGATTATACTTTCATTAAAAAAATGATTTTCAAAAGCAAGTTAATAACGATTAAACAATCTTACTTTTTTTTTAATTACTTTCCGTAGTTTTGGAAAATTGCATAGAACAATTTGTAACTGGCCGTTTCATTTATTTGCGTGGTCTCATGAGAAATTAACATTTTGTACGGGCTTGCTAATATATTTTTGTCTAGTTTTACTTTTTTAAAGCAATATGTTTGATTATTCGTCGTATTGGCAGAGAGATCAGAAAATACAAAAATGTTTATATTTTGGTACGTACTTTGCACAACCTGTTTTTTTTTAAAAAAACGCTGTGTAGCCTTTCAACAAATAAAGCTGCAACAACAAACAAAGTGAATTATTAAATTAACAAATTTTTTAATTTTTTATGAAGACTTTTAATGAAATATATTCTACTTTCCGTGAGGATATAATATTTTTTTTAACTAATAATAAATGATTTATTTTCTCTCTAGAGTATATGTAAACATTTATAGGCAAGTTCCTTCTCTGTGACAGACAGGTCCGTGAAGTAGGTTTAATAAAAAACGTGTGTTACAGGTCGCCAGTCCGCTTTGGGTGGATTACAGAATTGGTCATATTTTTTAATTACAGTTGTAACCAATGTGGAATCCAAAGAGGGTTAAAAGGAAAAAGATAAAATAAAGGGTCTAAAAACTACATTAATCTACATTATTGCGTATCCCATTAGAATTAGTATAGTGTATGGAGTGAATTAATATTTGGGTGTGTACGGTGAAAGTTAAAGAGGAGGAGATATTGGTTATCTTAGGAGCCGAAGCAGCTTTTCCGTTTTATTGTAGTCGCGCGTCTTGAGGAACTTAGCTACTTCGCGCTTGCAGCTATACCTACTTTGTTAAAGGATAAATGTTGAGAAGGGTGTTGAGTTTATTATATAGGTACCCAATTCGTATACCAAAAAAGTTTCGAGAGAAAGATGTGTTCCATGTTTCACTCTGAAGGCATACTTTACACTTCGTACGTTTCTCTTTCAATGGGTTATGTCATATCATAGATGAGCTGCGAGTGTTTCTTTAGAACTGTGAGGAGTATGAAAGATTGTCTTGCTGTTAAGATGTGATTTTTGTAAGGATCTAATGTTGGAAACCTGCATGGAAGACCAGCACCGGTTTTCAAAATTAGACGCTGCCCTCGCTCAATAGTGATAAGATTGTATTGTACAACCCCACCCCCTATCGTGGTGCAGTTGTTTATTAGCAAGTGTCTCAAGGCGTTATAGACCATTTTGATCACTCGTCGGTCAGATACATTTTTATATATAACGTGGGCAGGCATACAAGCATACGGCCCACCTGTTATAAAGCGGTTAATACATTAAGTATCATTCGCGCGATGCCTCCTCTGCTGCTAACACAGCAACTCCTTAGGAGCTTACTGGTGACCTCACTCACACGCAGGAACACAACAACCCTCTAGGGAGGTGTTATTTGCATGCGATTTTCTATGACGTGAAGGTACTTCCCCAGACGGGCTGCTTTGATGTGCCCTACTTCTCTTAAAACATCCAGACCAAGACAAACTGACATGTTTACGCACACAAGTGTTTGCTCTGTGTAGGAATCGAACCCACGGGCATTGGTGTAAAAGTCGAGTCATTCACGACTGCGCTACCTAGCTCATCCTACTACTACTTTCAGGGTTATGAGGAGTTTGCGTATTTTGGAGGCTAGAGATTCAATGTGAGGCTTGAAGGTTAGAGATTGATCGATGATGATGCCAAGGTATTTGATGCTGTCTGTTCTTTGAAGGGTTGGATATTGACAATTAGCTGTATCGTTGTACCCAGCAGCATGGGGTATAATTTGCACTGAAGATGGTGGTGGTAGATTTGAACGAAGTACAAAGTTGACGTATTTAGTTTTGAAAACTGTTAAGGTCAAGATGTTCCTTTGGAGCCATTTACTGACCCTATCGAACCCGTTCTGAGCAGATTTAACTACTTCATCCCAACTGTCACTGTATCATCAGCGAAGGAGAGTCCTTCGTCTTTGGAGAGTTGTAGGTGGCATAGCTCATTGATGTTGACTAGGAACAACGTGGGTGAGATTAAGTTTCCCTGGGGTAGTCGAAAGCTGATAGGAAGTTCGTCACTTATAGTGTTGCCGATCATTACTCTGCACCGTCTTCTGCCACTGAGGTAGTTATCTATGACTTCCAAAGGCAGCTAGCGCTCTTATTCCGACCGCCTCCAGTTTGGATACCAAGTGTGGGATAAAGACTGTGTCAAATGCTTTTGCTAGATATAGGAAACTTTCTGTCTTTTATTTAGTTTGGCAGTTAATGTGTCAACCAATTCATGAATAACGTCACGCGCAAATGATAATTTTATAATAGTTAGGCCGCATGCTGGGATTCCTCCTGATATTGTCAAAAGACAAATACGTAAGAGATGCAATTCAATTATTTTAATTCGGTTTCTCAATAATTGTACCTGATGATGTTTAAACCGAATTCATAAATAAGGAAACGTAAGTCGGATTTTTTTTTTATTGTCGGATAAATTACACAGCGCCATCTAGCCCCAAAGTAAGCGAAGCTTGTGTTATGGGTACTACACAACTGATAAACATACGTAAATACATTTTGTTTTTGTAAAGACATACTTATTATACATAGAAAATACCCAGACCAAGACCAACAGACATGTTCATGCACACAAATGTTTGTACTGTGTGGGAATCGAACCCACGAGCGTAGGTGTCAAAGTAGCGTAACAACGCGTTTCACCGCTGCTCCACCGAGCTCGTTAAATTTTAAATTAAATTCACATTCTGGTAGCACTATTGTGACGATATAGCCTCCACAGTTACTTCGTATATACAATAGCTTTGCCACACATTCTGTATTTTTCAGAATATCCCATATTATTGGGTTTTATTAACATCCTAATCCGTTACATTTTGATCATATTTGAAAATCAGTTGTGTAGCGGTTAATAACTATAAAAAAAATCGGCGGTTAGTTATTACATACCGTAGTAGGGCTTTTTAAATAGCAATGTAAATTTTAGCGGGATTATTTTTAATTTACATACATGTCATAATAAAAAAATACATATACGATGCAAAGCGGACAATGCAGGAATGCTAGCCGATAAAGAGCATCCTTATTGCATGAGGTATTCTTTCATGGACACGTAATACTTTAAAACGCTATCTACGTATCTTCCTATAACTTCACGCCAAATCCCTTACAGGGTAAGCAGAGAGAACTGAGCGCCACGTGGCTCGATCCTTACATACCTCACTCGCTTCTTTAACATTCATTCAAAATGGTTTACTCTCAGCTCTAGCATGTTTTCAAGTCAGCTTTATGAGACTGTAAGCTTTATGAGGCCTGAGTTTATCAGTAGATGTCCTTCCGGTAAAAATAATGATGCTGATGATGTGTATATATTGTTTATTCCAACCGTCTCTCGCAGGTTTATATGGCAACCCTACTGTCGCGCTGTGCCGTAAAACTTTAGATTTAGATAAACTACTGAATTAATTTTACAGCAAGAGTTCTGTTTATTTTGGACCATAAATTTATTTAATGGCTAATGTACCCTACATATTCGAATAGGATGTCTAGTATTTCGTGCCAAAATTCTCAAAAAATAATATGCTTTCACTTCTCTCACATTTAATGGTGTACGTCCGTCCGTCGGTTTGTTTCAAGCTCTCTGACCTGGGAATCTTCTATTTATAAATAGAAGGTATAAATAAGTAAAGACAGTGCACTATCATTTTCTCTTATGTGTTAATAGAGTTTTTCTTTTGTTTTGTTTATTATCCACCATTTTTTATCTGATATACCATTTAAAAAAATGGTAATAGTAGATAAAAAGTTTGATATATGCAAATTCTTACACATTCTCCTCTATTTTTCTACAATAATTATGGTCGAATTTCATTGGACGAATAATAGTATACACAAATGTGTGTATATATATAACAATCATACTTGGGTAAAATTTAATCGCATGGATTGTTATGTCAAATTGAAATTATGACATGATTCCACCGCGTAAGTTTGATGAGTATTTAAAAAACCGGACAAGTGCGACTCGGACTCGCGCACTAAGGGTTCCGTACAATTATCTATAAAAACGGCAAAAAAATCACGTTTGTTGTATGGGAGCCCCCCCTTAAATATTTGTTTTATTTTAATTTAATTAATTATTCTTAAAGTGAATATATAACTAAATATTCTGTGAATATTTCAAGCGTCTACTTGTTGCCGTTATCAATATCGAGCAAAAACGAGCAAAAAGAAAAAATCACGTTTGTTGTATGGGACCCCCTTAAATATTTACTTTATTCTATTTTTTAGTATTTGTTGTTATACCGGCAACAGAAATACATCATCTGTGAAAATTTCAACTGTCTAACTATCACGGTTCATGAGAGACAGCCTGGTGACAGACGGACGGACGGACGGACAGCGAAGTCTCAGTAACAAGGCTCCGTTTTACCCTTTGGATACGGAACCCTAAAAGAGATTAAAAATAAAATAAAAAACTGGACAAATATTAAGATGCAATATTAAAGAATGTAAGCCGTGTCAAGTAAGGGCTAATGCTGTAAGGGCCTATTGGCAAATAAATGATGTTTATCTTTTTTTTTATGCGAAAACACAAATTTTGTGGTAGCTGCGCGCGTCAAGTTTCGAACCGGCGACCAGTTCCTTATACGCTGAACTATCGCCACTCTTACATATAACAACCAACTATGTGTAGTTTAAAGTCAGCTATCAGTTCTAGTGACGTAAGATCGTGTGTTGCCTGTAAATAAATTTATTTATATTAAATTCTTTCGAAATTTGGTAGTTGAGACGGGTTTACCCTTTCACTTTAGCCCTGTTTGCTATTCCACAGGCTGAAACGTATTTGAGTTTGACTTAGATTCTTAAAGTTATACCAAACCACCTTCATCCAAATTATTCCACTGAATTGTCATTAGAACAATACAAGTTTACAGTTCAACTGATAAACTCCAAAAATAGTGTCTTTAAAATGACGTATAAATGTAAATTAAGTTAAATAAAGCTTGTTTAAAAGATCTACGTGATAGAACAGTATTTGAGTTTTGAAGTCCGTTAAAAATCTTTTGTGAACCGCTACTGAAGTTATGGCAGTCGTACTGCGGGAGAATGGAATTGATTGCTTTTATACGGCAGTTGGATTGAAAGCAGCCAATTCATTTTCAACGCTAGCGCTCCTTTCATACCTGATAGGAAAATAATCTGTTTAAAATGTTGCTCAGACGACTATTTAACAAAATCGAAATATTCTATTTATAAGTATTTTTTTTATAAGTATTTTCGCCCTTTTTTCTTTGTGTACTATCTTTTTTTTTAACATGTGTATTGTTTTAGTGGTTTCTGCCAATAAATATTTATTTCTTTCTATCCGCTGTAATAGTTTGTTCTGGGGATCCCTTCAATCACGGGCATTAATCCCGGTCATTGGATAGGCCGGTGCGAGGATATGGATCCAATGCGTAGAGGCCTCTTCAAAAAGATCGTTATAGTGTGTTATACCCACAGTGGGTATAACACACTATAACAATCTTTTTGAAGACCTGCTCCAGGGGATATCAATGGGTCAATATAACCCATGAACCGATCACGGCAAATATAGGGACTATTGCGAATATGTCAGATATTATTAGGCTATTGAAATGAGATTTGGAGAGATTATTAATAATGGGTTAATACAGAAGAGGGACGAACGCCTGCTATAACTGGCAGTGGCTCGCAACTCACTTGATGGATCCCTAAAATGCCAGGGAAATTCGGCCGTTTTTGCGAAGTTACCGGCGTTATGCCTGTAAATACTTCGACCCCTGGAGTACATTGTTCTATCAACTCCTCCCTGGACGGCCAATGAATACTATTATTATAATACCCGAAAATTAGAAATAAGGATCATGATAACGATTTTCTACATGCACTCGAAGATCTAGTACCTTCAAGTATCTAACAGTCAAAAAATATACACTTGCTTAAATCAATTCTTGTTGTCGGGGTGTAATTATTCAAGAACAACGGCCGTGGCAACACATTTGTCCTTGCTTTGACATCAAACGAAAAGAATTTTAGTCATTGCGGCTGACAAAACCACGCTGCCTTCGTAGATGGTATGTACCCGTATAGGTATAATAGATTTCGCTACAAAAAAGTTAGCAATAATAATTATTGTCTCTCTAAAATCATGAGAATTCCTATCCTATATATATTAAATCCTAAACAGTCAGATAGGCGTGCTTGAGTATATGGATCCAACACGTAGCTCCCTTTAGAGAAAATTTATGTAATTGGACTTCCACGACCCATTTCATAGTAGGTATTGGAACTACTACAAAATGTGCCGAGAATGGAAGTCGTACTACTAATATAAATGGTATAATAATGTTTCTCTGGCACTTAGGAGGTCATGTCTCTGCAATTTAAACGATAGATTTCCCCGGTAATTGCCTAAGACGTACTCAAAGAAACGGAAGGGGGATGAAAAGTGGCAGGTATTAAGATAATAAAGCTTACTGGTGCTACAGCTTAAATTTATATCAAATACACCCAGCAGATTAGCCCCGACTGATAAAGATTTCTTTACTAAATATCCAGATAGGAATAGAAAATCATTCTATTTTTCTAGCTTGATATGTAACTAGGAAGTGATGTTCATGAGTTGGTAGAAGTGGCATGTTAGCGGTACATCTATGCTTTACAACTTCTTATTAGCATTCTCACGTTTCCTAATCCATTAGGATTGGCAAGGTCCACTACCAAGTATAAGGATTTGGCTAAGATACTGATTTTTACATGGAAAGACTGCTGTCAGACCTCCACAACCCAGAGGGGGAAACCAGACCTTTCTTAGATTAGGTCACACGTCTTTCGAAATATAATTTCTTTGACGTGCAGGTTTCGTCACTATGTTTTGCTGTACTGCCAGATAAGTGATATTGCTGTGCTTCACAAGATATTGCGAACTTAATATTTATTTGTACCACTCTGAGATTTATCAATGTAGCTACTCTGGTATTAGTTTTTTAGGTAACGAAATTGTATCTAGGCTCAAATATATAGGAATTTCTCAAGAGTTAATACTGACAATAATACAAATACGAATAAACTACTTCAAATTACTATTGTCACGGGTCACGGAATAACCACGGTGAACGTAACGTCGCCGAATTATCGGCAAAATTAAAAACAAAACAAAATAATTCCCGTACCTACAATAGTAATAAACAACCGTGAAAAGTTAAAATTATGCATTTTAGAAATGTGAGCTATTGCAATATGATTAATTTTAAATATTTGACCACGTACAGTCGTACACTACTATGGAAGTACTTCATAATGATTATTTTATGTTGAATTTTATTACAGTGATTTTATACAAATGCAGACTAATGGAAATGTAGTAAAGAACTAGCCTCTTAACACAGCCTGCTCGAACGCTGACAGCGCATCTACCGGCGACAAAATTGTATCTCTTTGAGATTTTTTATTTACGGGAATAAAAAGAAGTCACACGGTGCTAGGTCAGGGCTGTAAAGAGGGTGACCCAGGAGTTTGACCGACGTGCTATAATAAACAACCGTGAAAGGTTAAAATTATGCATTTTAGAAATGTAAGCTATTGCGATATGATTTTAGATATTTGACCACGTACACTACTACGGAAGTACTTCATAACGATTATTTCATGTTGAATTTTATTACAGTGATTTTATACGAAAGCAGAAAAATGGAAATGTAGTAAAGAACTAGCCTCTTAACAGACGGTACCTGGTTCGAATCCTGGTGTGATCATGTTCAGACAACAGCCGACAAAGGGGGACCACTTCTTTCTTCATGCCCCAAAGTTAGTCGACCGCGCTTGAATTCGTTATACCAACGATACTCGGTTGCCTTGGAAGGACATTAATGCCATTTCAAGTACGATTCGTCCGGTTTCAGGCGACACTTGAAATCGTAAAAAATATGCTCCTATATCTATACATTGATTAAAAATAATCGCAAAGTATATATCCGATGGGGAAAGTACCTCTGAAATAACAATTCTTTGGCGGATTGTCGTGTACCTGCGAGTAAGTGAGGATACCGAGTGCTCCTAATGAGTTGCTGTGTTAAACAGCATTGGTGCCAAAGCGTGAGCGATATTTTTTGTATTGCAAGTATTCTAAAAGTTCCTCCAGTACTTCTCCAATCACTAAACTGGGTTAGAAGCTCTTATGGAGTTGCTGTGCTAGCAGCAAGTGTGACAACGCGCTAACGATACATCACAAGCGCTCATAGGCCACCGTAACCACTTTACATCAGGCCTTACGACGTTATATAGAAAAAAAACCTACCTTATGTATTATTTATAAGTTATCATGTCGAGTGGAACGTGACATAAAAATAAGAGGTAAAAATGATAATAAAATAAAAGCGACTACGAGACATGTTTCAAAAATTTGCGTCCGCGTATCCTTCGTACTTTTCCATAAATTTCATTGTCTGTAACATTCCGTATCCCACAATAACATCTGACGAAAACATACAAACTGAGACGCTGGTTTCCCTAACATAATTTAGCTAACGGAATGTGCTGCATATTAAATTTAGCGTACCTCGCAGCATCCAGGAACTTGGTCTCCGTAATTATTAACAATTTTCGCTGAGTAAGCAGCCGCAAGATGTGTACTACAAGCTTACCTCACTTGATGGTTTGCTAAGGTTCTTCATCATTTTATTTATTTGTTCATTTGAATTTTTGTACATGTACAAAAGTTTATGCACATGCACAGTTGCTGTGCCTACTTCCTCTTTTCGTCACTGAGTTTTAGAAAGCTAATAATTTGTAATACTACATTTGATAACGAATTGTATAAATAAACAGGGAAATTAGTATAATGTATTTACTTAGACATTTTTTTTAGAATCCTTAAAGTTTGATTTTACCTGTTACCAAGTGATACTGCTACTGCAGTGATAGCTCCGTTGATAAGGAACCAGTCTATTGGGCAACAGATCTCCGATTTGAATCGGATTATTCACATGTATCACTAAATTCGTATTTTCCTATTTATGTATATATTTGTAACTAGTAAATAACAGCAAGCTGTGTAGGCAGAGCTGATATTTTTTAAATTTAAAAAATATTTATATATTTTATTTTTAATTTTTTTTAAATATATGGAACCCTGTACGACATCTAGCGACGAGTGCTGTTACTTTTTCTGTTGATGGGAGTGCAGTGCAGACTCTGCACTGCAGAGTGGCCGGCCATACGTTTTCCCATATGTTTTTTTTTCTAATTGGAACGATTTTGGACGGTTCTTCCTCACCAACGAACATTTAAATTCCAAATTAAAGGATACAAAACTACAATATGTTAGCTATTAGTGTGTCGATTTTGGAGTTTCTCACTATTACCGTCTAAACGCTAGCTGGATGACATCAGTCTACCCCAAACGGCAATTTTGAGGGTAATGTGGCTCCGCTGGCTATCGCAGCTCTGCCAATTATCACTTGCTCGGCGGTGATGAAAAACTTCCTGAGGATAATCGCACGTCCAAGAAATTGTATTTCGATAGACGTGTGACCTAACCCAAGAAAAGCCTGGTTTTCCCTCTGGGTCGTGGAGGTCGGACAGCAGTCGTTTGATGTCAAAATCAGACTCTTCGCCAAATCTTTATGCTTAGGTAGCGGACCCCGCCGACACTAATGGATTAGGAAACGCGATAACGCTAGGAGGAAGTAGAAGCATCGAAGTGTTACTGTCTAGTCCGACTTCACGTGACATAAAGGTTTGTATTAGATTTCAATCAGGTATGGATTAAATTTGTGTCAGAATTGGGTCAAGCGTGAGTTCAGGTTTGGGCCACATGCGGGTCAAATTTGAATCAGACTTGTGTAAAGTTTGTCAGAGATTTTTTATAACGTTTTAGTTTACTTAAGAGAGGCAGGGCGCATAAAGCAACTCGTCTTGAATCATACCTCCACCTCACAGAAAACCGGAGCCAAATAACAATTCCCTGGAGGGTTATTGTGTACCTGTAAGTAAGCGAGATTACTACTAAGCCCCTAAGGATTGCTGTGGTATTACAGGAGCGTTACTTAATGTTTTGCAAGCGTTCATAGGCTATAGTAACCACTCAACATCAAGTGAGCCCTATGCTTGTACACCTCCGGATTTTGTATAAAAATATGAATATGAATAAGAATCAAAAACCAGTATAGCTAGGTTTAAACCATATTTGGTTCAGATTTACGACAATATAAGTGTAAACTTTCTTTTAGGTTTGGATAAAGCCATTGGTTTAAATCCTTGCCTATAGAGTAACGGATATTTGAGCGCTAACAACCCATCTGAAGGGGATTTTAACAAATTCATAAAACTAATGTTAATTTTGCGAATTTGTTTAAAATAATAATAATTATTGAAAATTTTTGAAGAAGGAATTTGAGTTTCTTTATACATATATAAGCTCAGAACAGTGGGTCCGCTTTGCCTGGTGGTAAGCGAAAGAGGAGCCCAAATTAACAATTAACAGAAGACTACACAGTGTGTCTGTTGACGCTGCCATGCTAGCCCGCAAAATGCTTCTTCACGCTTGAATTTGAAAGTTTCTAAATTTGTCTATTGTCTCCAATTTCTTTTAAATAACTTGATAATACTAACGGTCTTCACATTATCATTATTATTCAACAAAAAGTAAGATAATCAGTAGAGAAAAACATAATGGGCTGTTTTGTCTTTACCTATTTATAAATAGATGCCACACAATAGATGCTAGATAGCTACAAAAAATATTTTACTTCTATGACTGTTTGCATGGCATGTAGAAAGAATGCAAGATGAAAGAATGACGAAGCAGATATACAATGCAAAAGTGGAAGGATGTAGGAGCCGGGGAAGGCCAAGACTTACCTACCATGACCAAATTGGTCGTGTTCTATCAGAAGGTGATGTCAAGAGCCCTAGAAACCGGCGAGCGTGCATGAGAAGAACAATGAATGTTAAAGAAGCGAGTGAGATGTGTAAGGATCGAGTCACGTGGCGCTCGGTTCTCTCTGCCTACCCCGCAAGGGATTTGGCGTGAAGTTAGATAGATAGACTGTTTGCATATTTTATTAATCTTAAAACCTTACATTTAACTCACATGCTGGCCTATGGTTTTCCGCATTATCGTCAAGTAAACAATATTTTAAGACAAGGAACTCCACGTACCTATATATTTTTCATATATACGTAGATAATCTCTTGATACGCTGCAGATTATTTCTGGATTCAAAATAGTACCCTTGCCGTAAAACAATAGCACCCGTGCAATCTAGTATTTTGTGTACCGATATGTTTTGGGATAGCGGAAGCAGCGTGTCAAGAGTTTATTACATTATGCGACCATCATTTGCCAACGATTCTTAAGAACGCACGTCGGCATCCAAATTCAGTCCTGCATTTCAGTGTAATCCTGCAGAAATTCATCAGCAGAGTGGTTTTGTGTCGCGGCGAAAATTAATTAGCAGAGGTCGTGCAACTCCCTCGGGGCGAATTAAGTAGGAGAGTTCATTTCATTATTAATACCTATAGGTATTACATCGTTTTTAGAAACTGAATTATCAAAAATGTGTAGATAGTATATATACATCTGGGGATTCAAATTTGGGAAGCTGAAAATCGAACTTTGATTCAGGTTGAAGGCGATCGTCTTCGTGTAAAGTGATAGGGATTCCGGAACTATACCGACTGAACAGAATAATGCAAACCTATTTCACATAGAATCACGTAATGACTTTTTTTTTATACAACGTCGCGCATACTAGCGTACGGCTCACCTGATGTAAAGCGGTTACCGTGGCCTATGAGCGCTTGCAATACATTAAGTGTCACTCGCGCGATGCCACCTCTGCTGCTAACACAGCAATTCCTCAGGAGCTTACTGGTGACCTCACTCATACGCTGGTACACAACAATCCTCTAGGAAGTTGTTATTTGGCTACGGTTTTCTGTAAGGTGGAGGTACTTCGCCAGACGCGCTGCTTTATTGCACCCTACCTCTCTTAAAATCATCCAGGCCAAGACAAAGAGCCATGTTCATGCAGACAAATGTTCGTCATGTGTGGGAATCGAACCCAGAGAGTGTTACGTGACGTCCGTTTCTGCCATCATTTTGTCCACTTGTGAACTTCCGTATTAATTCGCATGTAGGAGCAACTCGACTGGTCTTGCCATCGCAGACCCTCGGACCAATGAAAAAATATGTTTTATAACCTCAAATTTGATTATTTATAATGTTATTAATAATTCATTTTCGCGGACTGATATGTTTTAATATTTGAGCCTAATAAATAGTATTTTTCATCCGATGTTTTTCTTTCTGTAGAGTTATAAGTATATCTTGTCATAGATATTATGTTTAATAACATTAATCGCTAGATACTAATTTATTTCAAGTCTGATAACCCTTAATTATTTACACGGGTTTATTTTACCCCACGGTCGGTTCAATAGCTTACAACACCGTTATTTTAAGGTTACCTAAACAGCGTTCAGAATAGCTGCCTCTTCCTTCCACCGCATTATAGTCGATTGTGCGCTCCACACTATATTATGGTTATATCAAAAAACGTTCGGGATGTATATTAACCCTACGCTAGTGAAAGTGCAACTTTTGATAAGTTATACCCAATGAAATTGGGTGCAGTACCTACTCGGTCTCTTTGATTTTTGACGAGCACGGTGGCGCAGAGTAACGTACCGCTACTTTGATACCAACCCTCGTAAGTTCGATTTCCACACAAGACAAAAATTTGTATGCATGAATATGACTGTTTATTTTGACGCATCAATTGAGCATATTTGGGGAAGTATCTCCACTACACAGAAAACCACAACCAAGTAAAAACTCCCTCGAGGGTTGTTGTGTTCTAGCGAATGAGTGAGGTCACCAGTATCTTAGGCTCTAAGGAATTGCTGTGTTAGCAGCAGACGTGGCATCACGCGGGTGATACTGAATGTGTTGAAGTATTCATAGGCTATAGTAACGCCTTTACATCAGATGGACCGTATGCTTGTACGCCTCCCGACGATGTATAAAATAAAACGCTAAATCAAATAACGTTTTATTTTCTAGATCAACCAAGTATATGCAATATACAATGTCGGACGCTGCGCAAGAGACGGTCAATGATAATACGAGTATGTTTCCTTTTACTCTACATTACTGGTGTCAACCCATTTGTTGTTCATGTAACGAAAACCAGCCTAATGCGCCTCATTTAACCGATAGATAATGCATTTAGTCTACTATTTGTGTTATGTTGCGATCAAAAATATATTCATTTATTCACGTAAAGTTCATAACGTACCTATATAACAGCACAAAGTGGTAAAAGGGTGGTAAAATATGTCACAAACCACCTTATCTAAGTACACGTGATTTGTACAATTACCACTTAAGTGAATTACTATAGGCAAAATCAAAAACAAATATACATTTCATTATAATAATAATTTTACACCATTTATTTACTTTTTATCTCAATTCATATTCATTTGATAAGATTCACCTTTTTTTAGATACACAGGTCCGCAAACGATTCGTTGAATAATATTATTAACTAAAGGTCGCCCAGTGGTCGAAGTTCGACCATAAATCGTCGATCTTTAAGTTTGAACGTTATTAAGGTTCTTTTGTCAAAGAACATTATACCTAAAATATCATTTCACTCATATTTTTTTAATTTAATCTTTTACGTAAGCTGCCAGTATCTACAAATACGTCATCGGAAAAATATGGTATAGATTGAATTAAACAATTTTTAACGGAAGTATCATGTGTTTTATTTATTTTGTTGAACCTGACGTTTCGAATGCTTTACAGCGTCCGTGGTCGCAGGAAGACTATGGTGACATTTGTCTTACATTGGTTATTCAATTATTACATCTACCGACATGGATGGATTCATTATATACGTTCCGATTCACACAGAAATCGCTCACGGTGTCCGAATGTTTTTGAGTAGATCTCTGGCTTAAAAATTGTTTAATTAAATGTGTAACAATCGCGAAAACCTAAGACAATACAATATGGTATAGCTTGGTTAAGCCATATTAAAAAAACAGTTATGTATAAAAAAAACTTTTAGCCAGACTAAATCAATTCACATTGCAATTCACATTCTCATTAATTCATTCAGAAAATATACAATGTATGTACAAAGTAAACAATGCATATTTTATGTCAACAATATTATTTAAAGAAACTTTAGCGATAATCTATAATCTCAGTGTGTCTGTTTGATCACAGTCTAATATGTATTTGACATTGACAGATTTCAATTATCAACGTTTTGTATTTCACTCAGAAGAGTTTTATTTTTTCATTTAGTATATTTTTTACACACATTATGCATCGTTTTTATAGGTGTACACTTTTTCTCTATATGTACTTAATTATGCCAAATATCATACTCCTACGTCTGCGCAATAAAAAGAGGTACATACCTTCACGTATGTAGTTATAAAGCACAAATATCTAATAGGCAAATTATGACATTATCATAATTATGATTATTTCTGACATTCATTAAGACTATAGACAAATAATACTAAATAAAGACCAATAATATTAATCTCATCTCAGTTTGACCATAGACTTTAATCATGAACAAAAGAGTAGTTATATATTTGGGTATAAAGTATTTGTATGTCAAAGGCATGCTTGTGTGTGTAATGTTTTCTTTTATTAATCTAATATATTTTCCAAAGATTATTATAAAAAAAATTGCTTTCTGCACTTCTTCTCCATATAAACATTAACTGTGTCAAATTTCATATTCCTGTGTTCGCGTAGTTCTCGTAGAAAGGGGTACAAAGTTTTTGCTTCACGTAAATTGAATTGAGTCCGACCATAATTACTCTATCTTTAAGTTTGAACGTCATTAAAGTTCTTTTGTCCAAGAATATACTTACCTCTATTATCATTGTACATATATTGTTTTAATTTAATTGTATTACGTAAGCTGTCATTATCTACAAATACGTTTTAGGAAAAGATATGATATAGCTCGGATAAGTCCTGTTAAAAAAAGCAATAACGCGTTTCTTGACATTTTTCGGTTTTTTTATTGTACCAGCCACATGTTTCGCCAATGTGCACAGTTAATTTATCAATCTTAATGTAATAGTGCCTATATTATAAAAGGTACTAACTTTTACCCCGAATAAGTCAATTAACATGTATTTATTTACAAAATATACAATATATATTCAAAGTAAACAATGCATAATTTATTTCAACAATATTATTTAAACATTCTTTAGCGATAATCTCAGTTTAACTGTTTCATCACAGTCTAATATGTATTTAACTTTGACAGATTTTAATTATCAATATTTTGTATTTCACTCTGAAGAGTTTTCTTATGTTTAATTATTTTTTTATATCTCTACACTTCTTCTCCATATGTACTTTAATTATGACAAATATCATACTCTTCCGTGCACGCAATATGATTAAAAACGTGTATAAAGCTTTTCCTTCACGTATTAAAATGTAGATAATAGTCTGAACCTCTTCTGTAATAGCCCAGTTCTAATAATCCCTCCAGATTTCACTTCAATAGCCCAAATTTTTCCGACATATTTTAATAGTCCTGAAACCTGCCGTGACCTGTTCATGGGTATGTTGTCCCATTGATATCCCCTGGAGCAGGTCACCGCGGGTAGAATACATTATATCAGTGTTTTCGAAGGGGCCTCTATGCGTTGGATTCTTATCCCTGCACTCGCCTATGACCGGAGGTAACGCCTGTGATAAAAGACATTTAATAATAAAAACTAAAATACATCCTGTCATTATGA
This sequence comes from Pyralis farinalis, assembly GCA_947507595.1. Lineage (NCBI taxonomy): Eukaryota > Metazoa > Arthropoda > Insecta > Lepidoptera > Pyralidae > Pyralis > Pyralis farinalis. The sequence continues at coordinate 8,757,033 of OX382274.1, forward strand.
CACATTTGTTAAAAGGAAATAATAATTAACAATAAATAATTAAGTACAAAATTGGATTTTTTTTTTATTAGTGACGTCGTCGCGTAGAATAAATAGCATATATTTGCATATGTTATTTATTCTACGCGACCGACAATATTACTATGACAAATTAAACTCGCTCTAACAATGGAGTCCTAAAACATAAGTAATATTCTGGCAAGACAATTGTATAACCTTATTTCACCAATATTTATCCCCAAGTCGGAGGCTGACCCACAATCCGGGTAGTAACTTAACTATGACGAGGAGTTATAACTTATGTACGGTGGGAGTGCTCGAGTATTGTATGGAATTATTTGTCTAAGTTATAAGCGAACAGAGGATAGGATAGTAAAAGCTTTACTAGTTTTATTGCCGTACCATCGTTTCCACTGCTGTCTTTTCCATTAAAGTCAAATTTAAAAATCATTCTACGTCTTCGTTGTTCATTGGGTTTCTTTAACAATGCAGGATACATACAAGCATATGGCCCACCTGTTGTTTAGTGATTTCTATAAAATGCAAGCGCTCACAATACAGTAATGCGTTGATACCCCTGTTGCTAACAAAGCAACTCCTTTGGAGATTACTGTTAATCTCACTCACTCGCAGGAACTCAACAATCGTCCAAGAAGTTGTTATTTGGCTGCGGCTTTCTGTGGGTTTCTGTATGAGGTACTCCCCCAGTCGGGATGTCGGGATACTTCGATGCGCCTCTACCTTTCTTAAATTGAGGTAAATTTTCGTTATTATGTTAAATTTGAACGTAATGCGGTATACAATTTTTGGAGTACACTAATACCTACTTTAATACTTTACCATTAATCATTGGTAAGAGATACACCAGACATATAGAGCTGCTCTAAAAGAGAATGTTGGTGTTAAAGGAAGGAGAGGCATGCTCCGGTGGTTCGGACATGTAGAGAGAATGTAGAAAGAAATAATTACGAAACAGATATACAACCCGAAAGTAGAAGGATGTAGGAGCTGAGGAAGACCAAGAATTACCTACCATGACCAAATTGGTCAATCGTGTTTTATCAGAAGGTGATGTCAGGAACCTAACAAATCGGCAAGCATAAGAAGAGCAATGAATGCTAAAGAAGCGAGTGAGGTTTGTTAGAGTAGAGTCATGTAGCGCTCGATTCTCTCTACCTACTCCGCAAGGAATTTGGCATGAAGTTATAGATAGATAGAAGAGATACACCCTGATCGAAGAGATGCCCCTTCGATCTGGGTGTATATGTTACCAATGATTGCAATTGACAAACATGTATATCCAAGTCCAGTCAATAAGTTAGTATCTTATTGACTAGATCATATAATATGTATATTATATGATGAATAGATCATATACATATAAGTTACCCTCAGATGTATGTTTCCCTAAAAAGGCTGGCAGCGGATGAGTGACTCTTTGGTGTTGTTGATGTCTATGGGTTGGTGGTGGCCGCTTGCCATCAGGTGACCCAAATGCTCGTTCGCCCTCCTCTAATATAAAAAATATGTAATATGTAGTCAACAAATTGACCTCATTAATGTACAGGTCCAGTACAGAATTTTTGGGGTACACCTTTGCGTGTCAAGTTAACGACCGTTATCTTTACTGAAGATTACAAACAGTTATCGACTTTATCATCACAGCAGTTATTAAAAAAACCGGCCAAGTGCTAGTCGGACTCGCGCATTAAGGGTTCCGTACCATTATCTATAAAAACGGCTAACAAAACACGTTTGTTGTATGGGAGCCCCCCTTAAATAATTATTTTATTTTAATTTAATTATTTATTATTAAAGTGAATATATAACTAAATATTCTGTGAATATTTCAAGCGTCTACCTGTTGCCGTTATCAATAAAAAAACGAGCAAAAAAATTACGTTTATTGTATGGGAGCCCCCTTAAATATTTATTTTAAACTATTTTTTAGTATTTGTTGTTATAGCGGCAATAGAAATACATCATCTGTGAAAATGCCAACTGTCTAACTATCACGGTTCATGAGATACAGCCTGGTGACAGACGGACGGACGGACGGACGAACAGCAGAGTCTCAGTAATAGGGTTCCGTTTTACCCTTTGGGTACGGAACCCTAAAAAGAAGAGAATTTAATGAGCAGTAACAGCTGTGCCACTAAATTTGTGTTTGCGGATCTGTGTACATATTTATAATTATAATTGCTCATCGGTGAAGGAAAACATCGAAACCCGCACATTTATGAAATTATATTTCGAAATACGACATGTGTGCTCTTACATATAAGAGAGGTAGGACCCAGCAAGGGGTCGTGCTGTGCTCCGCCCTGTCAAGCATGCTGTAATGGCGGGGCATGGCAAGACCTCTTGCTCTAAGTATCCGTCTGGGGAAGCACCTCCACCTTACAGAAGACCGCAGCTAAATGACAACTCCAGGAGGATTGTTGTGTTCCTGTGTGTGAGTAAGGTTGCCAGTCATTTGGGAAGTCGTTGTGCAGGCAGCGGGAGGACCGGCGGATATCGAACCGCCACGAACAGCGGGGGCGCGGAAGGCTGGCGCGGCGGTCAGGGAGACCCGGTGAAACGGCTGACCGCTGGCCGCCCGCGGGTCAGTAGGGTTCCCGAACCCGGGGATTACTTAATCTCCGCCCCGGGAGGCTGAACCGCCAACCCGCGAAAAATCCCTGTTGTAGTGGTCGTGCCGGAGAAGGAGACCGGAGTGGACCCGGCTGCTGCAGCAGGGGGGGACCGGGGGCCCTTCCGCCCGCCGTGCCAGCAAACCGCATAACCTGCACTGTCCAGTGGTGGAAGATACCGCGCATTTGTCTTCCACTCTGTTGGCTCAGCGACTTCTCATTATTCAAACAACCTCATAAAACATGCCTAAGAGAAAGAAAGGAAAATGGAAAATTACAGCGGCTACCCCTTCCACAATAAATGTGGATTTTTGCAACATCAGGGGACTACACTCCAACATTAACGCGGTTCACTACCACCTCGAGACTGCTCGGCCGACCCTACTTTTCCTCACGGAGACACAAATATCCTCACCGGCCGACACCTCTTACTTACATTACCCCGGGTACAAACTTGAACACTTATTTGTACGTCGTGCCGGGGTGTGTATGTTCGTTCGGGAGGATATTTGTTGTCGCCGTCTTCGTAGCCTGGAAGACAAGGACCTGTCATTACTATGGGTGCGCGTAGACCATGGCGGCCACACCCGAATCTACGCCTGCCTTTACAGGTCCTATAGCGGTGATGCAGACACAGCTCGTTTATTTGAGCACCTGCAAATGACGACTGACAGAGTTATCGAGCAGTATCCCTCCGCGGAATTAGTGATTTTGGGAGACTTTAATGCCCATCACACCGAATGGCTTGGCTCTCGGTGCACTGATTCCGCGGGGAGATCTGCTCATGACTTTGCTCTGGCCTATGGTTTCTCCCAACTGGTGCATTCTCCCACGAGAATACCAGATGTAGAGGACCATACAAGCTCCTTACTGGACCTTCTGCTGACAACACGTCCGGATGAGTACAACATCTCAGTGGATGCGCCGCTTGGCTCATCGGACCACTGTCTCATCCGAACCCAAGCGCCTTGTGCCAGGCGTGACCCACCTCGGCCTACCGGATGGCGGCGTGTTTGGCACTATAAGTCGGCAGACTGGGACGGACTGCGTGAGTTCTACGCGTCGTACCCGTGGAGGCAGCTTTGTTTCAAAACAGACGATATCGAATCCTGCGCGACTGCGGTAGCTACGGCGATATTGGATGGCATGGAATGCTACATTCCCAGTCGCTTAGTGGCTGCTGCGGGAGCTAAAAAGCGACCGTGGTTTAATCGGCCTTGTAGAGAAGCCAGACTTCTCAAACAGGCTGCTTTCGAGGCTTGGACCACGGCGCATGCTAATGGAAATCCTGATGTCTCTGTTTTGAAACGTAAACTCAACGCTGCCTCGAGGTCCAGTAAGAGGGTAATTGCCAGAGCAAAGTTTGATTTCGTCGGTAGAGTTGGCGAGCGGCTTGCAAGCCTTCCGTCTGGCAGCCGTGCTTTCTGGTCGCTGGCTAAAGCTGCCGAGGGAAACTTTTGTCAAGCGTCTATGCCACCACTGCAAAAACCGGATGGCAGTCTGGCCTACAGTGCTAAAGAGAAAGCCGACTTACTGGGTAATCTCTTTGCCTCTAACTCGACTTTGAATGACGGGGGAGCTGTGCCACCTACCATCCCGAGGTGCAGTAGCTCAATGCCGGAAATCTCAATTACCCAGCGAGATATCCGGCGGGCGTTGCTCTCCCTCGACATTCATAAGTCGAGTGGGCCAGATGGCATACCAGCAGTGGTGCTAAAGCAGTGTGCTCCTGAGTTGTGTTCTGTGCTAACGCGCCTTTTCGTGCTTTCCTACTCCACTCGGCAAGTCCCGTCTTCGTGGAAGACCGCCAATGTGCACCCGGTGCCCAAAAAGGGCGATAGATCAGATCCGTCGAATTACAGGCCTATTGCCATAACCTCCCTTCTCTCCAAAGTGATGGAGCGTGTGATAAACACACGACTCCTAGCATACCTAGAAGATCACGACCTAATCAGCGACCGTCAATACGGCTTTCGCCACGGTCGTTCGACTGGTGATCTTCTAGTGTATCTTACACACCGCTGGGCTTCGGCGATTGAGAGTCAAGGTGAAGCATTGGCTGTTAGCCTAGATATGGCAAAGGCGTTCGATCGGGTCTGGCATCGGAGTCTTCTATCGAAGTTACCATCGTACGGGCTGCCCGAGGGTTTGTGCAAATGGATTGCCAGCTTCTTATCCAGCAGACGTATAAAAGCCGTGATAGACGGTAGTTGCTCCGATAGCATGGATATTAATGCTGGCGTCCCACAGGGCTCTGTATTGTCCCCGACGCTGTTTCTGCTGCACATTAATGACATGTTGTCAATCGACAGCATTCATTGTTATGCGGACGACAGCACCGGGGACACTTATTATACAGGCCGTGCTAACATCCCTCGTTCCCTTGTAGAGGAAAGCCGCGATAAACTTGTGTCTGAAATGGAGGGTACATTGTCTAAAGTATCTGACTGGGGGCGATTGAACCTAGTCCAATTCAACCCTGCCAAGACACAAGTTTGCGCGTTCACCGCTAAGAAAACCCCATTTGCTGTGGTTCCCCAATTCGAGAACACGCCGCTCACAATTTCTAAGAGCATTAGGATTCTCGGTATCGAGATCTCCAGCGATGTTCAGTATCGAGGTCACCTGGAGGAGAAGGTTAAGCTGGCGTCCAAGAAACTCGGTGTGCTCAACAGAGCTAAACAGTACTTCAGCGCGGGGCAAAGGCTTATGTTATATAAGTCCCAAGTCAGACCGCATATGGAGTACTGTAGCCACCTTTGGGCGGGAGCACCTGGATACCAGCTAGGACCTTGTGACTCGATACAGAGACGAGCTGTGAGGATTATCGATGATCCTGGACTCACACACGGCATTGAGCCCTTGAGTTTGAGAAGAGATTTTGCTTCCCTTTGCGTGTTCTACCGGCTGTATAATGGGTTGTGTTCTGAGGAGTTGTTCAACATTATACCAACAGCCTCGTTTTACAATCGCACAGCTCGCCGGCGGCTGGGAGTTCATCCGCACACACTGGAACCGCAATGGTCGCGCACTGTGCGCTACACGAGAAGTTTTCTACCGAGAACTATTATGTTGTGGAATGAGCTCCCTGCCGAGATTTTCCCAAGGGACTACAGTATGGGGTTCTTCAAGAAAGGCGTGAAGAGGTTCTTACAGGGTCGGCAACGCAAGTGTGACACCCCTGGTGTTGCAAATGCCCATAGGCTACGGTAACTGCTTACCATCAGGCAGGCCGTACGCTTGTTTGCCACCTTAGTGGTATAAAAAAAAAAAAAAAAAAAACATAAGAAAGGTCTGATTTTCACTTCTTATTGTAGAGGTCTAATGGCACTCGCTCCATGGCAAAATCAGTATCAGTAATCAAAATTTTAGCCAAATTCTTAGGCTTAGGTAGGCGAACCCGGCAATATTAAGGGTTTAGGAAACGGGATAACGCTACGAAAATGACATGGAAAAATTTGAATATAGATTTTTATAAATATGTATGACGAAATCAACAATCTTCCGTTAAATTGATGAACTCGATGGCGCAGTTGTTAGTGACGCTATTTTGACACAAATGCTTGTGAGTTCGATTCCGACGTACGACAAACATTTGTGTACATGAATATATCTGTTTGTTATAGTCTGAGTGTGTTTTATGTATCATAAGTATGTACTGACAAAAAAAATGTATTTACGTATGTTTATCAATTTTCTAGTATCCATAACACAAGCATACAATAAAATAAATAAAGAAGGAAAAATAAAACACATTTAACGTAGCAAATATCCCATAATATCGCCACGATATATTCTTTTAATTTGCATCGCTGTTTTATTTATGTCCGCAGAAAGAAATCGCTTCGTTTATGGATTGGACCAACAAATAACATCCCAGCAGACAGCACCGTGAGGCGAGCCAACTGCGCGACGGTTAATTAAATTCTATCCACTGACCGCCTCTACAAAACTATGTCGAATGGCTAGAGTTAGTGTTATTATTGCCTCTATTAACAGACCAACTCACCTAATTCTGATGCGTAAAACTTATTAGAGGCAGTTTTTGATATAATTAACTCGTCGGAGTTCTCTCAAGATATTGGGCTCTAAGGACCAATACATAATTAACAATAATTGTGATTATCCTAGACTAGGACTAGTCAAATCTATTTATGTCTTATTTAGCCAAGGATGGCTGGATGACAAATGGAAGGTGATGTTGGTATGAGTGAGTTTACGATATATTCGAAATTAATTTTTAACCGAGCTGAACATCTTATAATAAAGAATAAAATTTGATCAACCCTTACATATATAAAATCTTAAGTGTACTAGATAAAAGATTAAAATTAAATTTTACGCACGATTAGAAACTATAAAACAGAATTTATTTTTTTTATCTTAACACTAATAACTAGTCTGGCCATAAATACCGTTACACGGAAACTTTTCATTTTATAAATTTTGAATATATAATTATATTGAATTTGGAACGCGTTTATTATGTTAAAAACTTCTTTTGATTTCCCGCCGTTTCATTTTTTCTTTCGTGTCTTTTATCAAATTACAATATGCCATGGGATGTTAACGAAAATAGGAGTACAGCCTTGCATAAAGTGGGTAAGGAGCCGTTGGTCATATTCAAGACATTTCAAAAGCTTGGTGTCAGCCGTATATTTGGATATCGTACTATCGACAGATATACCAAGTTAGATTTGTATTTGTAACCGAAAGCCCACATTAATAGCTCATTTCTTTAGAAATTACTACTTATAAAACGGTTGCTCTCATTCATCGTGGAAATTTAGGGCTTTTCCATTATTTATTCGAAAGACACCCAGTTCGAAGCGGGACATACACACTTGTATAGTCAATAAGTTATTATCACATTAACGAGATCATATAATATATAGTCCATAAATTACAGTCATTTATATACAATGTTAATTAGATGTCAACGGCGACTATATTTTATAAAACAAAAACACTTTACAGATTATCTCTTATATGTATTAATATGTCACATTAAAGATTTCCTTAATAAAACACGAAATAAAAAGAAATCATTATTATATTACAGGCTTAATCAAATTCGATAAAAGATAAATATCTGCCTCTTTTACGTTTATAGCATTTAAAAGTGGATAATGATCAAAAAATATTGTTCCCTTCATAAAAAAAAATCTCTTTACAAAACGACACCAGGCTTGCTTTTATGTACATCAAAGCAATAGCTCGCTTTTTTGTACAAGGACAAACTCATATCAGGTATGTCACATACCAAGGACAAAGAGGTAAAAATAATCAAATATAGGTAAGTATTTATGTACGATACGATACGACCCGTACACTTCGTACAAACGAATTGTAAACAATATGTAGGTACTGGCGAGGCAGTTCTTCGTACCTCCAGGTGTGGACTGGTGGGAATGAAACGCTTGATGCTGTCTTGAATAGAGGTATGAAGGCCGAAGGTAATGCTTCAGAGGTTACGACTTGACTGGCTTCCAAGTAACTAAGCTGGCTAGATCTTGACTGTGTGAGCGCTGAGTGTAGCTGACGACTGGTACCGATCGTCGTTTTTTTTTTTTGACCTGACTATGTGGTTAGCCCCGAGTGGGCTGTTACTACGTCACCGGCACTGTGCGATGTATTTATACCCCCGGTGTTTACCACAATACATTATTCACTGATTGAATGTGGGACCATTAAATATGACGATTGGGAGTGTGGAATAATATTATATAGAAATAAATCTGGCAAGGTATAAACCTTTACCTTGTCATTGTTATCACACCAGCAGGCCACTTAAAAATTAGAGAGGTCGCATATATTATAGCAAATAGTACTATTTTTCTGCAAAATGTAGGACAGAACATTCGCGTATATCTACATACATATAAATAAAATTGATGTGACTGTCTGTGATTTCATTTTAATTATTTAGATTAAAAAAAATTAAAAACTGTTAAAATTAGGGGGAAATGAATACCTTCCCCTTCGGGGGACTTTGCAGTTTTATTATTTTCACAGAATACGTGTTTTTTGTGACATAAAATAACTACGCATTCTTTATGTAATAAAAATAAAATAATTTTACGTTGCCGCCCGTAAAGGTCAATAGATGGCGCTGTATGAAAATTGAATCGCTCTATGATTGCATCTACGACCCTGAACTTTGTTTTTTTTTTAAACAGAAAGAATTTAAGGTCTATTGAGAAATAAAGGCTACTAAAAGCCCGATTCTCATGCGTGCGAAGCCGCGGGCTTCAGCTAGTTAAAAGTAAAAAGGGACCCAAAATAGAACCCTGGGGCACCTCGATATTATCATTAAATAACATTATTACCTTTAAATTTAACCCCATTTATGTCAACTGTCTGCACTCTGTTATTTAAATAAGATGCAATCAAGTTATGGGCAATAGGCGCCTCCCATTTACAGGGATATTTAATAAATAGCAAAAAACTAACAAAAGAATAATCTACACGTTATAGATAACTGAACCAAATAACTATTACCTGGAGAGTAGTCGTGTTCCTGCGAATGATTGAAATTATCAGCTAATTCGTGAGGCTTCCCTGAGTTTGCAGCGAGGGCTACGCTACGCTTTAGATTGCTTCGTGCTTAGGTTTGTTCATCATTGTTTGCTACCTTACTTAGTATGAAACTATTTAAATTAGCAAATATATGTGTTAAACATTTTAAAAGTATTATATCAAATGGATTGAGAGCTCGATGGCGTCGTTTCGCGTGCCATTCTAACCGAACACGCAGGTTAAGCAACGTTGACCGCAGCCGCATGGATGGGTTTAAATATCTCGAGCTTTTCCGTACTTCGGAGGGCACGTTAAGTCGTCCGACATGGCTGTTTTCGATAGATGACAGTCGTTAAACTAAGTCAGTGGCGGCAGCTTGAAAAGCCTCGCCTCCGTCATCCAGAATTTGAGCAGCGTGATGGAATATGCTCTGAACTGAAGGGAGTATCCCTGCAGTGGGATGAATAAGGCATGCTGTGGTAACTGTAGGTAGCTGATACCAAATGAATTGGGCACGTCGCCATGTTTAGCGGTAACATTTACAATCAACCTCTGTGTCAATGTTAATACTGTTTGAATTTTAACATGCCAGTCAACACCACGCCATTCCCAATTACATCGCCGCAGTATCCGTAGAATTGAACGGTAGAATCGTCACGTCAAACCATACAATAGGATTCGGCTCGTCTGATAACTCTAACGCTAACAAAAGCCAGCTTAATTGAATCTGACGTTGTGATGAGTGGGGAAATCAAATCAACATGTGTAGTAAAACGAATGATTGGTATGGTTCGCACGAAAAACATCGTCAATATATTTTTAATGCTAACTGTTCATAGATCAAATATACATTTCGCCTAATGAGCCTACGCCAGTTTTCATTTTTCCTAGTTTATTATTATAATTTGCATTTTTTTTTTAAATCGTTTTTGTATTTCTTTTAAATCATTTTTGCATTTGGGGGTCATGTGCCAGAAGCGTACTCGCTCACGACCCTGGCCAATCAATTTGCAATTGAAAACGTACCGATGTGCGTGTTAGGGCGTCCCCCAGAGGCGACGCGCACCGATCCGCCACCGTCGGTGCGAATGTAGCTGCATACGATGTTCAGGGCCGCCACCCACCACGCTGCTCCAATTCTGGCGGGTCGAGGAGAGCCGAGTGCTGCAAAGGCACGTGAAATGAGAGAGGAACGAACTGATATACGTAATGGATGAGAGACGCTTAGATGCTTTGTGTGTGACAGAGACTAAGCGCAAGGGGGCCGACACCCATGATCTGCCCGGTGGAATGGTGGCCCTATAGTCTGGGATAGACCGGGACGATCATACCAGTGCTGGTGTAGGTCTCGCTTAGCCACTGGTGTATGAGATTACTGTTTGGTAGGGCCTAGACTTCTCTAGGTTCGTATTAAACTAGGCATCACGCGAGTATTTCAGTTCCGCGAAAACTGAGCTCAGCTTGTGCTCAAGAACTAGAGAAGATTTCAGAGTCTGTGAGGGATTTAGCTTAAGGGAATGAAAGAGTGATTACGTGTGGAGATTTGAATGGATGGGTTGGGACCAAACGATACAGCTATGAAGCTGTTCTTGGTCCGTATGGAGATAATGAATGAAGCAGGTGAGTCAATTCTAGATTTATGTATGGAACGAAACTTCCTCGTGTCCTTTATTTCACAAGGATATTCGCACGTATGCATGGAGACAGAATAATAAAAATTTGTGATTAATTTAATTTTAATAGATAGACGTCTCCGAAATACTATAATGGATTCATAGGAAGAACATTTAGAGGTTCCACTCTTTTAACAGGCTTGTCAAGAAGTGGAGGCATTGGCGAGTGCGTATCCCTTTCGACGAGCATGAAAGAATAAATACCTAGCGAAAAATTGGAAGATGGAAGTGTAAGGAGAACGTATGTACATATGGTAAGTGAAAGACTTGCGAATGCAAGAAAGTTCGGAAAGAAAGTATGGCGAATAGTGCAAAAGAAGTATATGAATGCAAAACGAGACATAAAACATTGAAAGGTGATACCCGGTGGGATGCGTAGGTTGAATCCGCAGTGACAAGAAAGAGAAAAGCGTGGATTATGTATCATCTTTGCCCTAAATGAAAGTATTACTGAGAAGAAGAAAGAAATGCACCGTCTATGCAAGAATGAAACTAAGGCTTTAGTGAAAGAGAAGCGTGAAAGACAAATTATGAATGAGGGAGAGAAGCTCGCCAAAACTTCTAGGCAAATACCAAACTCTTTTGGAGAGAGGTAAAGAAGTCTCGGAGTGATTCGTCGGCATCCAGAATGGACAAGATAAAGTCTAAAGCTGGTATCATTCTTGCTAACATTAAGGAAGTGTTAGAACAGTGGCGTGAATATTTTGAAGAAATGTATGAATATGCCTCGGACGCTGGCAATGAGAGTGAGTCTGATGCTCACTCCACGTTGATGGCGTTCGATGAAGGTATACCTATGGATAAGATTGAATTGTCGATACGAAACTTAAAAAACGTAAAGTTTGCGGGACATGATATGATCACAGCTGAGATGGTCAAACTAGGTGGTACTTACGTCCGGGATACCTTTTGGTACTTATGCAATCTATGCTGGAGAACTGGAAGGGTCCCAATGGACTGAAGACGCGCAGTCATAGTACCCTTGTATAAAGGCAGGGGATCACGCATGGACTGCACCAGCTATAGGGCCATTAGTTTGATCAGCTTAGCAGCAAAAGTATAAGGAAGGGTAATTGAAAGGAGAATGAGGGTGAAATCTGATGAAATGCTGTGGGAGGCACAGGGAGGATTTCAAAATGGAAACCGATGTACGGTTTTCTTGCTGTTTTTTAATTTTTCATGGTATACGTATTTTCATAAGATTCTTAATTTAATTTCGTAAATTATTGTAATTTCCGTGTACACCATTATTTTAAGAATAGTCATAATTAAACTAAATAAGTATATAATTTTCTATATTGCTATTTTTTTTTTTAATTTCCTGAAGCCCGCCAGTTGTAAAGTATTTTTTTAACAGAAAGAATTTAAAGGCTGGAGAGTAACAAAGGCAACTAAAAGCCCAAATCTCATGTGAGCGAAGCCGCAGGCTCCAGCTAGTTAATATATAAAATTCATATGTACTGTAAAATCGGTCATCATACTCGTAGTTCACTCGACCGATTTTGATATAATCTTTTGCGTGTGTTTGAGTGCATATCTGAATAATTGGGAATCACAATTGCACCCGATATGTGACGTGGCAATAAGGGTATTTTTCTTATTTTGGGCCAGAACACATTCTGCCGAGTCAACTAATTAAATATAGAATTTTGTAAAACAGATTCATGAATTTGAACTTGTATTCTAGCCGAAAACAAAGTAGCAAACAACAAAGTTAATTAACCTGTTGATTATTCTTGCTGCTCAAAATATTAAGATTTCAAGCTAGACTCTCAGTTAATTTTTTTTTAATATAAAAATATTTTGTTGACCATACCCATGGGTATTTTTTCAACAAATTGAAATAGATAGGCACGTCGAATCGACAATACTTTACGTGTGTTTGAAGTGCCTTGTATACATATGAAAAATTGCAAATAGGTGCGTTACATATTCCTCATCGATTATCGTGGTATTATAATAGCAATATATGACAATGTTTCCATTTATGACGCAAAAGAATTAATCTACGTATTAGCTACATACGTGATAAAAACTGTTCTCGATGCCCTTTTGATAGGAAAATAATCACTACATATTATAAAACAAATTGAATTAAACAATTTTTAACGGAAGTATCGCGTATTTTATTTATTTTGTTGAACCTGACGTTTCGAACGCTTTGCAGCGTCCGTGGTCGCAAGAAGACTAAGGTGGTATTTGTCTTACATTAGTTATTCAATTATTACATCTACCGACATGGATGGATTAATTATATATGTTCCGATTCACACAAAAATCGCTCACAGTGTCAGAACATTTTTTAGATCTTTGGGTTTGGGACTTGATTATTTTTAGGACTGGATCCCAAGCAGGTGGTACTTGCCAACCATCTTCTCTATTGAAATTGGGGTGTTTGTGTTTTTGTATTTCAATAGCCTCGCGCAACATTCTCGGCATGTAGCGATTCTCCTTGGCGAGATAGAATAGATCCTTGGAGTTCGAAACGTCAGGTTCAATAAAATAAATAAAATACGCGATACTTCCGTTAAAAATTGTTTAATTCAATGTGTAACAATCGCGAAATCCTAAGACAATACTATAAAACAAATTCAATGGAATGAGTGATTCATGAGGAAGGTTTAGGTGTATTTTTAAGTTATTTATGTTTAATTTGTTAAGGTTTTGTATAAATCAGTTGAAATGACAATAATTGTTGAAAATGTCGGAAAGAGTCAAGTCGTCTTGGGGTTTTTATCTGATATTATACGGATATACAGTATTAATCCTTATCAACTTAAATACGTTAGTAGGCATAATATGCTCTACTATCCATGCGAAGGCGGGGCGGGTTGCTAGTTACCCTTATATACATGCCATGTACCACCATCATACTGCTTTTCCTTCAGTACAAGGAATTTAAAGTAAACCATACGATTTTTCACCCATTTTACTAGTAGTATTAGTTATCATGTGTGTCGTATATATCAGAGTTAACGCCTAACTGTAACTACACGGGAAGTCGAGTGAGATGTTTGTACTACCCTATAAATTGAGCCGTTGATTTATTCCATATCGAGCTGTGAGATCGAATGTACCTCTACCACTGCGCCTCAGTTCAGTTTGCGCTACGAAACTTTGTTTGGTATGTAATATGTAATGGTGATTACATTGTGAGTATACCTTACTTGTACGTAGACTCCTGTGGGGTTTATGACATGACGTTATAATAGAGTAGATCCTGATCATACGTGACAACATTTCGATAATATCTAATTTATAACCAAACAACAAATATTAAAAATCACAGTATCCTATACTACCCTTGTGGAATGTGATAGAATAAAGCTCGGAGAAAGAAAAGTTAAAGTTTTTGTCCTAGGAAAGATTATTCTACGTTACTTAATATTTTTAATAGATTCGTTCGAGTTCGAGGCGTTATTTTGCGAAAGTCAAGTTTTCATGCAACTTGATCTAACCTGCTTTGTGTGCTTCCGCCATCTTTTAATATTATGTGCTCATTTCAACCAAGATCGTAGTGAAGTTTAGGTACGTATTCTAAATCCTTTCTCTCCCAGAAATGCGTAGGTATTTTATGAAATGCCATGCTTGCTTGATTATACGGCATGGGGTCTTCAAAAATAGAGCGTGAAATTTTTTTTTACTGTAAATAACCGAAAACAAAACAGTTTCTTCTCTATTTGTTAACCGATATTCTATTTTTATCTAATAACCCGTTTAATAATTGAGCAGTCCGAACCCGTTATATACGTTTTCCCATACATTTCGCGGTCGTATACGACCACCCGGGTTTCGAAGGGTTAAGGAGTTTTGACGTCATTAATAAGAAATAACGAGCTCGGTGGCACAATGGTTAAAAACTCTACTTTTTAGGGTTCCGTACCGAAAGGGTAAAACGGAACCTTATTACCGAGGCTACGCTGTCCGTCCGTCTGTTCGTCTGTCACCAGGCTGTATCTCACGAACCGTAATAGCTAGACAAGTGAAATTTTCACAGATGATGTATTGCCGCTTTGCGTGCGATGATGTATTGATGTCTGTTGCCGCTATAACAACAAATACTAAAAAATAGAATAACATAAATATTTAAGGGGGCTCCCATACAACAAACGTGATTGTTTTGCTCGTTTTTGCTCGATATTGATAACGGCAACAGGTAGACGCTTGAAATATTCACAGAATATTTAGTTATATATTCACTTTAAGAATAAATAATTAAATTAAAATAAAACAAATATTTAAATAATTTTATTTATTTAAATATTTAATTTTTTTTGGCGCTTTTATAGATAATGGTACGGAACCCTTCGTGCGCGAGTCCGACTCGCACTTGGCCGATTTTTTAAGTGTATGTTTGTCTGGTCTGTGTGTTTTAAAAGTGGTGCATCAAAGCAACCCGACTGGAGAAATATCTCCACCTCACAGAAAGTTACAGCCAAATAACAACCCCGTGTATGGTTTTTGTGTACCTGCGAGTGAGTGATTAAGCTCCCAAGGAGTAGCTGTGTCAGGAGCAGAGATGGCATCGCGCGAGTCATACATGATGTGCGTTCATAAGCTATGCTAAACGCTTTACATCAGGTGGGCCATATGCTTGATTAGAATAATATGCTACGAATCCTAACGACTAACATCTACAGCGCCTGAGGATGCCTCGTAGGAGAGGCGAAACACGTATCGCGGAGACGACCGGAGCAGCCAGGGCAGCGGCGGCATACATCTACTACCGGTACTGGGTGGGTGCCGGCCGGCAGTAGTTCGCACGAAATAATCGTGAGCGGAAGCACAAAGTAGTTTAGATCAAATTGCTTGTAAATTTGACTTTCGCAAAGTAATGCCTGAATCGATTAATTATTTAAAAACTGTAAATAAATAAATAAATAAATATTGTCGGACAAATTACACAGCGCCATCTAGCCCCAAAGTAAGCGAAGCTTGTGTTATGGGTACTAGACGACTGATAAACATACGTAAATACATTTTTTTTTGTAAATACATACTTATCATACATAGAAAATACCCAGACCAAGACAAACAGACATTTTCATGCACACAAATGTTTGTACTGTGTGGGAATCGAACCCACGAGCGTTGGTGTCAAAGTAGTGTAACAACGCGTTTCACCACTGCGCCACCGAGCTCGTCAAATTTAATTAATTAAGCTTATCTTTTTTTTTGGTTAAATTTAATTAAGCTTATCTAAACTGAATTGCAATAGTCGGGAAAAGGGCCAGTCTGAAAGATTTTCATTTTAGGTAAATCTCGATGCTCATAAATTAAACGCGTGTTAAATAATTACAAAATTTAGAAACTGTGAGCACATAAATACTTACGCGTAAGGAACTTTGCGTGAATATACAGATGAAAAGAAAAACATAAAAACACCAATTTCAGTCAAAGTTTATAGAAATAATATGTGACTAATCGAAGTGATCGAGTGCTAGCGAGCACTTTAATAACAACAGATCTAAGTGAATTGGTAACTTCACCAAATTTAATAAAACCAAATCAACACGCAAATTGATCTAACCTGCTTTGTGTGCTTCCACCACCAGTTAGTTCATGCGGCCTAGCGCCGACCGGCACCCACCCACTACTGTTAGTAGATGCAACATGCCGACGCTGCCATGGATGCTCGGGTAGTCTCTGCCTCGATTGCTGTGGTCGTCCGCCATCTGGAACAGAAACCGGATGCCCCCAACACCGTCACTGCCACGACTGGCCCGGTTGTCCAAGCGTGTCTCTCTTCTCAAAAGTAAATTTGACTTTCGCAAAGTCACGCCTGAATCTATTAACTAAAACCAAATCGGCGCTAGGCTTTTTCGAATAAAAAAACTGAATAGAAATAAAATTGTTTATTTATATACGAATCCAACAATTACACTACTACATTGGTAGCATAAAATCACTGTTTTAAATCTGAGCTCCGAGCGAAAATAATTAAATCGAGCGTTCGTACAGCCATGCGTTTGAATTTCCCCGGATTTACATTTCGTTACAGGCTATAATTTGCACAGACAAAATGACTTTCCTTTTTAACATACAGCGTTTACAAATAAACAATGTGCCTTTAATATTTTTTTAGTTTTCTAGCATGTTTACGAGTATGTACGAATATATAGGTATTAAATTTTAATACGTTTTTTTTTTTCGATATTCTGCTAATGACTGGCGCTTCTACTGTATAAACAAAGCATTATTTCTACATCAACCTTAACTCACCCCACTGCAGGGATACGGATCTCTATTGAACCGAATGTGCTTGAAGCATACTTCACCATATTGCTCTACTGATGAATGAGAGAGACCAATGTTTTCAAGTGACCAAAAGGACACTGATTTAGCTAAGCGACTGTCATCTATCGAAAATACCCAGCATCATAACATAACGTACCCTTTGAAGCATGGAGAAGCTAGAAATAGACAAACCCATCCGGTAGTAAACAGGACGCGGTCGGCGTTGCGACCTCTCTAATAAAAGATAAAAAATTCTTGATTTGCCAATGCTCAATTACACGTCTTACATTTTTTACATAAATTGTTACTTATATTTTTTATTTCTTAATTTACCAGCATTTCGAGAATTATGATTAGCACAAAAGAAATGCCAAGATAAACTCATAGTGTATAGCATAATTTGCTGCATAAAAATGGACTCAAAATCGTTGAATCTGAGCCGATAAAAGCCATTGATTTTTATCTGGTCTATCTATCTAGTACTAAGCGCCACGTGACTCAATCCTTGCACACCTCACTCGTTCCTTAACACTAATTGCTCTTCTCATGCACACTCGCCGGACTCTACGCAATTTAATTTTGCCAATGGGTAAAATATTAAAGGCACATGGGCAATTTGATCATGGTAGGTAAAATAATTACAAAATTTAAAAACTGTGTGTGGAAATCGAATGCACGAACTCTAGTGTCACATCAGCGTTACGAACCTCTGCGGATACGGATTTTTACATGGACTGACTACTGTCAGACAACCCATAGGGAAAACCCGAACTTATTTAGGTAACGTCACACGTCTTTTTCGAATTAAAATTTCATGAACATGCGGATTCTCTCACAATATTTTTCTTCGCGCCGAGTACAAATGTAAATCCATAAACTCGAATTTAATCCAGGATTCGAATCGAGGACCAGTTGCATAATAGGCCGGGTCGTTATATACTAGGCTATCAATGCTCTCAGTGTTTTTAAATAAAATTTTATTTTATCTCATCTCACAATTTAATTTTCATGTAGCAATTCGGATTCTCACTACTGGTTCATCGCATCACTGCTTTATAATAAACAAAGCAATGTCCTCCTGAAATCACATAGAGTGGTCAACCTATCATTCAGTCTCGAGGCGGTAGGTAAGCAAATTACCTTCATTTGTGTAATTGGACATCTAATGTTTTTGATCATTACGTCGACGGCCGTCGACTAAAATCAGGAAACACTGTTTTTTACTTACGTACCTACCTGCGTTAAGTACTGACTATCGCCGTTCCAATTGTATATATGAAAAGAGAACGCCCATTATTGTATGGAGTCTGGTTTCGACATCATTTTTGTTGCGCAGAAATGAAACCTACTGCAATATATAGGGCGTCAACTATGTTATCGAATAAAAGTAACATTGTTTATAAGTAGGTACGGATTTACAAGAAAAACACTAACAAAGTTCATCGTTGAATTATAGGTAACTACTATATATAATGTATTTGAGGCATAAATAAGTGCATATTTTTTTTTCCGCTTCGCATGCTCAGCAGAGCATATACGTAGCTCCTAGTCAGCATAATTTTTTTCGAGATTTTGAAATTCATACTCAACTCAATGTATTACCACTAAATATATTAAATGATACTCTGCCGAAACGAAATTTATGTATCTATAGTATCGTATAGAACAGAACGAAAGCGAAAAGATCAAACATTTTTTACACTGGTCAGTTTACTCCTCAATGTTGCCGTGTATTAATTCAAACGGGTATTCGATAATCGATTTTTAAACTTCTTTTTTTTATATGTATATACTACGCCGGGAGTCATACAAGCACACGGCCCACCTGATGTAAAGCGGGTACCGTAGCCTATTAACGCTTGCGATATATTAAGTATCATTCGCGCGACGCCTCCTCTGCTGATTCCATAGCAACTCCTTAGGAGCTTACTGGTGACCTCACTCACACGCAGAAACACAACAACCGTCTAGCTCGGGAGTTGTTATTTGGCTGCGCTTTTCTGTAAGGTGGAGGTACTTCCCCAGACGGGCTGCTTTGATGTGCCCTACCTCTCTTATTTATTATTGATTGATACATGAAAATCATCAACTATCTTTGATAACATAATGCGAATATATTTTGCGCAATAAATGGTAGATTCTGTTGCAATTATTTCCAATTGACTGCCTTAATTCACTCTAGTACTTTATTTACCTTTGAGTACTGGCAATAATTTCATTTAAATGGCGAACCGGAACTTGTGAGTTATGCTGTGATATCAAAGTATTTTTAATTTTACCTAAATTCTCCGGAGAAATTATGGCTTCATTCTTCACTCACTGCCGAGATGATCCCAAATACATGATGTTCTTCAAGAAAGGCGTGAAAAGGTTTTTACAGAGGCGGCAACGCTAGAGTGACACCCCTGGTGTTGCAAATGTCCATAGGCTTCGCTAACTGTCCACCATCAGCCAGGTAATACGCTTGTTTGCTATCTTAGTGGTATAAAAAGAAATTGAGTAAAGAGAATATTCTTCTTCAAACTATATCTTATATATAACATTCTCGTGTCACAATGTTAGTTACCATACTCCTCCGAAACGGCTTGACAGATTTTGATGAAATTTTATATGCATATTCAGTAGGTCTGAGAATCGGCTACTATCTATTTTTTATACCCCTAAGTGATAAGGGTGGTCCACCACAAATTATTTTTTTTATTTTTTGGATATATTTTTTTTTTAACGTTGTGGCATTAAAATACATACATCCCTAAATTTTCACCCTTTTACCATCAACCCCTATTTTTATAATACTAAAATAATCCTAGGAATAATTTATATGGCAAAACAACATTTGCCGGGTCAGCTAGTATATATATATAATAACTTTATTCAGGAATTGTCGTATTCATTTTCAATTTAAATATCTTGCCAATAAACTACTGGACTGTGCATGAAGGCACACCGCGTTCACACAAATATAGTGTTTTAACGCCTATATATCTTAGCGATTCGAGGCTACTGACCAATGGAAGGATATTTTAACCAATAAGCCGGTAAGTGGCGCGGTGTTGATCCGGGAACTAGCCAATAGCTGCGCGTTCTACTTTACCCTCCGACGGATAGCGGTAACTACGCAAGGTCGATCGGTCTAATATATCAGTACTCCATAGGTTATTTCCATAGTTGATTAAATAGATATGTCAGATATGATAGACTTAGATACTGCTGATATGTAATTATCAAAGAGTTGAAGATCAAAGTTTATGGTTCTAATAAATTAATAGATTAAATTTCGCTTGTTCGAATCCCATACAGGATAAACATTTGTGTGCATGAACATGTCTGTTTCTCTTAGTCTGGGTGTTTTTAAGAGAGGTAGGACGCATCAAAGCAGCCCGTCCGGGAAGGTACCTCTACCTTACAAAAAACCGCAGCCAAATAAGAAACTGCATGTAGGGTTGTTGTATTCCTGTGCTAGTGAGTTCACCGGTGCGCTACTAAGGAGTAGCTGTATCAGCAGTACAAGTGACATCACGTGATACCATCGTTCATAGGCAACGTCAACCGCTTTCCATCAGGTGGGCTGTATGCTTGTATGACTTCCGACGTCGTATAAACAAAAAACAGAGGTTATAGTTTTAATGTATTATGTAGAATGTAACGTAATAAATGTAAAAGTATATCAGGATTAACAACTAAGTTTACTTCTTACTTCGGAGAGCGGTAGAAGGATCGAAAGGTCAAACTTGGCGTGCTTTTAGTTGTAAACTGCACTTATTTTAGTTTTATGAAACTGTTGCACGAATATATACTAACCCTAACTTTAAAGATATGGATCTCACTTCAACCGAAGGGGTTTAGAGCATACTCCGTCACGCTGCTCAATTACAAATTAACGGAGACTAGTGTTTTCAAGCTGTTCGAAGGCCACTTAGCTTATTTACTGTCATCTATCGACGACAGCCGGATTCGACCGTAGTTAAAAAAAAACAGCCTCATATTACTATTAAAATTCAAATTAACGCGTAAGTTCACAGCAGATAAGATCCAACTAGGATGTTGGGAAACTTCGACGCGTCTTCTTGTCCAAAATACCTCAACGCATACAGACTAAAGTCTTCGAACGGTGTTTGTTGCCAGTGATAACATACGGAACTGAGACGTGGCCGTTCACTGCGAGTCATATGGGGAAGCTCAAGGTCGCTCAGCGTGCTATGGAAAGGGCTATACTCCTAGTTTCATTATGTAATAAAATCAAAAATGAGAGAATCAGCAGAACTTACGTAACTGACATAGCCTAAAAGATGAGCATACTGAGGTGACAGTGGGTCGGACACATTGCTCGTAGATCTGACAACCACTAGGGAAAAAAGGTTCCCGTATGACGTTCCCGTACTGGTGCACACATTGTAGGATGACCCGCCACTAATTGGAGCGACGGCCTGATGAAATTTGTAGGGTGATCGGTCGAATGTGGCTCTCTAGAGGGGGAGGCTTATGTCTAACAGTGGACGAATGGTGTGAACGATGATAAACGGTGATCTAATGCAACTATAAAGAGCACATACATAAGGAGATAGTTATGTGAACTATGAATGCTATATCAGCGCTAAAGATACCGATGGTGATTCATACTTCACGATTGAGGATCAATGTTTAGCCGATGCTGTGTAATAAACCATTCAAGAAGCTTGCCTAATGATGAGATGAGAAAAAGAGAGAAGGGAAATGACAGCTGATCGTTAAAACTTTCAGGATCAGTATCATCATTATGGTCAGTTTTTAACGACGACGTTCGCGAGTATGATTTTTATTCGATACTTATGAACGACATACGATAGACGTGCGAAGCAACCTAAGAAAGGTCTGGTTATCCCTCGTGGTTGTGGAGGTCTGATGCTAGTCGCTCCAAATAAACATCTGTATCTTCGTCAAATCCTTAGGCTTAGATAATAGACCCCGATAATTCTAAGGATAGGACTCGGGAACGACATACGGATTTAGATAAATTAGACTATGTTCTGTTATAGTAGACTCGAATTTTATCCTATATAACTTTAATAAAGATCTAATGATAAGTAAAAAAACTTATCAATATATATATATTCTATGTAAATCGCCATTTTGCCCCAAATTAAGCGAAGCTTGTGCCATGCATGCTAGACAACTGATAAACATGCGTAAATACTTTTTGTTTGTGCATACAAGTATGTATGCACAGACAAATGCATGAAAATGACTCCCAGGCCAATATTTTCCAATTAACGAGCTTGATGGCACAGTCTTTAGTAATGCTACTTTGACACCAACGCTCGTGAGTTCGATTCCCACACAAGGCAAACATTTTGTGTGCATGAACATGTCTGTTTGTCTTGGTCTGAGTGATTTCTATGTATCATAAGTATGTATTTAAAAAAAAATGTATTTACGTGTGTTTATCTGTTGTCTAGTACCCATAACACGAGCTACACTTAATTGGGTGCTATAAAAAATATATATAGACATGTTCACGCGCAGAAATATTTGTAATAAATGACTTCGTTAAACTCGGCATTAGTGAAATAAAGTGACCATGTGAAACGTTAACTGCAATGAAGTTGATTCCACTTTTTTATTCTAAACCATTTCTTACTTATTATAAAACTACCTCGCCAAATTGCAATTAATTTTTTCATTTAATGCGGTACAAAAACAAAATTCTTTAAACATTTATATATTATTAAGAACTTTTAGTTTCTTGACTGATGTAATATCACATCAAACTCAATTCGAAAGAAATTTCATGAGAAAGGGCCTTCTGACTGCAGGAGCTTGAACAACTTCTGGGCAGGAAATCGGGTAATTTATCAAAAAAAATATTCTTATTAACTATTTTAAAAAGAAACAGCTGTCAAATTTATCTTGAACTAAAATAATTATATTAGTACGTATTACAACAAAAACGACTTAACTTAAAACGACGTTTCTTACAATTACCATACAAATTACATCTATTTTATTAGCCACAAAGCTACTCATAAATAAGCTGCCCAATTTACTCACTTAGGCATATAATACACACTTAACAACTAAACGCAAACAATTATCAACATATACATTACACGATATAACGAGCACAAGCAATATAACAATACAATTAACATTATTATTACTCGTAATAACAAGTATATATTTATTATTATTAACTACTACACTTGTAGTGGAAGCACACAGGGTAGTGTAGATCAAATTGCATGTAAAAATATTTCTCCCTATTGACTGACTATTAAGATGTACAAAGACTAATCTCTCTGGTAAATCGATCGACACGTTTAATTAATGCGACTACCACAATTGGAGATAAATGGTACCAATATTTTGCTGCCTGTTAACGTAATGAAACGACAACAGAATGGCATCATTATTTTGAGATACATTCATTCAATTAGATGCCCCTCTAATGATGGCGACTGTTATTAGAAATGAAATTAATGACGTAATTTGGGTATAAGCTATTACGAATAATGAATGACTGCGGGAGGATTGTTGTGTTCTTGGACGTGAGTAAGGTCATCAGTTAATTCAGAAGTCGTTGGTAAGACAGCGGGACGACCGACAGATGTTAAACCATCACTAACAGTGTGGAAGGTGGTTCGGCAGGTAGGGAGAACCGTTGAAATGGCTGGCCGCTGATCGCTACAGGTCAGTAAGGTTCTGGGACTCGGGACCGCCCCGGGAGGCTAAATCGCTGCAGTAGCAAAGTGGGAGGGGGTCGAAACCAGGAGACGGTTGCTCACTGCGCCTGCAAATTTCATAACTATCATATTTTAGTCATGAAAGATACCGTTGGCGCAATAATTTTCTTTTTTTTTATCCTGAACTCCCTAAAACGAAATGGAAAATAGGCCACCCATCTAGAACAATTACGATTTGCACATTGCCCCAGTATTTGAAGACCACTCAGGCAACCATTATTTTCCTCGCGGAGACACAAAAACGTATGTATCTTATCTGCAGCAGCTGCTGCTCTGCAGTACCCAGACATAAACTTCAGCACTTATTTGTTTTCCGGGCCAGATAATTCGTGAACGTTCGGGAGGATATTTGTTAGGAGAAGATTTGCTTATGTATTTGCTGTCGCTTATGGTTTCTCTTAACTTAACTGGTTCATTCCCTAACTCATCTTTGCTGAATAGTGGCTCTCTACACGTTCGAATAAATATAACATCTCAGGTTCGTCGGACCATTGTCTCATCCGCACCCAAGTGCCAGGCACCATACGTCATCGATCTCGGCCTGCTGAATCATGATCATCATATCAGCCGAAAGATGTCCACTGCTGAACATATGCCTCCCCCTTTAACATACTGATATCTCCGATTTGAAACGTTAGAGCAAAATTTTATTTCATTAGCAAAATTGGCGAGCGGCTTGCGAGTCATCGCTCTGGGATTCGTGCTTTCTGGTCACTCACTAAGGCTTCTGAGGGGAACTTCTGTTAGCTGGACATGCCACCATCGCGGATACCAGATGGCATTCTGACCTTTAGTGTCAAAGAGATATCGGATTTACTGGGTACTCTTTTTGCCTTGAACTCTAATTTGAATAATATGAAAGCTGTACCACCTATCATCCCGTGGAGAGGTAGCTCAATGCAGGAAATCTCAATCACCCAGAGAGATATTCATGGGATTTTGCTATTTTTGACATTCCGTAATCGTATGAACCAGACGGCATATCGGCAGTGATGCCGAAGCTATATGCTCCTGAGTTGTGTTGAGAACTCCATGGCGTCGTTGCGCGTGTCATTGTAATCGAACACGCAAGTTAAGCAACATCGACGTCTATAAATGGGATTATCTATCTCAAGTTTCGCCGTGCTTCGGAGGCAGGTGAAGCCGTCGGTCCCGGCTGTGTCGATAGATGACATTATGCTATATGATTAAGCTAAGTCAGTGGCTCTCGGGCGGCTTGAAAACACTGGCCTCCGCCAATCCACAATTGAGCAGCGTGGTGGAGTATACTCTTCGGTTTAAGGAAGACTCGTATCCCTGCAGTGGGATGAATAAGAGTCGACGTGGTGGTGGATGTGGTGGTTAGATCGTAACTACTTCGATAGCATGAATATCAATGCAGATGCCCCGCTACTATCTGCTGTTTCTGCTGATGACTTAAGACTTGCAGCCTATAAGAGGCATACTGGTCATTTCTTAACTGATAATTTAAAAAAGAATTGGGTGGTGAAATCGAATCGAAATCTGAAGCGGTGCGCAAAGGGAGGTCACAGAAAAATTTTGTTTACGGATGAGAAAATTTTTACAATTGAGCAACATTTTAACAAACAAAATGACCGCATTTATGCTCAAAGCTCTAAGGAAGCTTCCCAATTAGTCGACAGAGAGCAACGTGGGCACTATCCGATATTCAGTGATGGTTTGGTGGTGTATTAGCTATGAAGGAGTGACTGAGCCATACTTTTGTGAAAAAGGTATCAAAACATCGACACAAGTATATCAAGATACCATTCTTGAGAAGGTAGTGAAGCTCTTTAACAACACCATATTCAGTAACCAAGAATGGCCCTTCCTGCAAGACTCGGCGCCGGGTCATAAAGCTCGGTCTACGCAGTCTTGGTTGGAAACGAACGTTTCGGACTTCATCAGAGCTGAAGACTGGCCGTCGTCTAGTCCCGATCTTAATCCGCTGGATTATGATTTATGGTCAGTTTTAGAGAGTGTACGGCTTGCTCTAAACGCCATGATAATTTGGAGTCCCTAAAACAATCCGTACGATTGGCAGTGAAGATTTTCCAATGGAAAGAGTGCGTGCTTCTATTGATAATTGGCCTCGACGTTTAAAGAACTGTATGGCAGCCAATGGAGATCACTTCGAATAAGCTTTTTATATTATTTTTTTTTATATTTTTGTATTAAACTAACACACTGTAAAAGTAATAAATGTTATTTGCAATAATTTTTTTTTTCTTTGTGTCAGTATTTATGGCAAGACTAGGTATTGTCAATTGATGGCACTCGTAGTATTGGCAATTAGTACTAGCATCTGTCATTAGGCAAGAGGAAAGCCATGACAAGCTTGTCCCTGAAATTTGGGTTACTTTGGGGTCTGATGATTTGGATGATTTGGTGGCACAGCTGCGCCACCGAGCTCGT
This sequence comes from Pyralis farinalis, assembly GCA_947507595.1. Lineage (NCBI taxonomy): Eukaryota > Metazoa > Arthropoda > Insecta > Lepidoptera > Pyralidae > Pyralis > Pyralis farinalis. The sequence continues at coordinate 8,783,229 of OX382274.1, forward strand.
CGAAAACTTCCCCAGTCAAGTTACTTCTATTCAAATATCGCCTGAGCATCGTTAATCAACAGGATGCACCATGTGCAGATAAGTTTGGGTATGACTTCAAAAATGATGGCGAGCCACTTGCACCTCAAAAGTATGATTTTCTCATCAGTAAAATACGATTTGACTTTTTGATGTGTTTTCCAAAACACAAAGTGGTCAACCCTTTCAAGTGAGGGTGACGATAAAGTTACTTGATCTGCGTTTCTGAGCACATTACAGGTGACCAATTTCATTCAAGCTATCGTACATAATATATTATTTATTATTTCTATACAAACAGACGAAATGAAACTGACATTTATTATAAGATAAGGAAAAATAAGCTCCACAGAGATTCGGGAGTGACAGAAAATACATTAAAAACACATTTTCCGCTTGTACGTCCCAGTGGGCGCGAGGCACCGTGCAATCATGAGACGAACCAGTGGAGTAGAAGGTACAAATATTGTGAAAACAATGCTATTATTTAACGTAACTGTATGTCATATTTCACTTTACTTAAGTAGCCATCGCTAAATCGATAATTTATACGCTAATTGAGCAATTGACGAGCTCGATGGCGCAGTGGTGGAACGCGCTGTTAAGCTACTTTAACACCAAAGCTCATTTCAAAATTTGTGTGCTTGAATGTTTGTCTTGGTCTAGGTATTTTTATAAGAGGTAGGGCGCATCAATGTAGCCCGTCTGGGAAAGTATCTCCACCCCACAGGAAAACCGCAGCCACATAATGACTCCCTGGAGGGTTGTTGTGTTCCTGGGTGTGAGTGAGGTCTCCAGTAAGCTTCTATGGAGTTGCTGTGTTAGTAGCAGTAGAGGTGGCATCGCGCGAGTAATACTCAATTTATTGCGAGCGTATGAACGCTATGGTTGCTTTACATCAGGTGGGCCGTATGTTTATATGTGTCCTGACGTTGTATAAAAAAATGTGTGACGAATAATTGGGATACTGTTTGTGAGCTCTCGTCGAAGTTCTACAAGGATAGTATAAAAGGAGATTCTTCAAAAACGTTGCGAGTAAGAACCTTTTTAGGGTTCCGTACCCAAAGGGTAAAACGGAACCCTATTACTGAGGCTCCGCTGTCCGTCCGTCTGTCAGGCTGTATCTCATGAACCGTGATAGTTAGACACATATCATCATAGACAGTTGAAATTTTCACAGATGATGTATTTCTTTTACCGCTATAACAACAAATACTGAAAAATTGAATAAAATAAATATTTAAGGGGGCTCCCATACAACAAACGTGATTTTTTTGCTCATTTTTGCTCGATATTGATAACGGCAACAGGTAGACGCTTGAAATATTCACAGAATATTTAGTTATGTATTCACTTTTAGAATAAATAATTAAATTAAAATAAAACAAATATTTAAACAAACGTGATTTATTTTGCCGTTTTTATAGATAATGGTACGGAACCCTTCGTGTGCGAGTCCGACTCGCACTTGGCCGATTTTTTTTATACAATGTCGGGAGGCATGCAAGCATGCGGCTCACCTGATGTAAATTGGTTACCGTAACCTATGAACGCTTGTTATACATAAAGTATCACAAGGGTGATGCCATCTTGATTATGATGATATTGAGGTCACCAGTAATCTCCTAAGCTTAGTGGTGACCTCAATAAGACGCAGGAACACAACAACCCTCAAGGTAGTTCTTATTTGTCCACGGTTTTTTGTGAGGTGGAGGTACTTCCCTAGCCAGGCTGATTTAATGTGCCCTACCTCTCTGAAAATCACCCAGACCAAGAAAAACAAACATGTTTGTCCAGTATGGGAATAGAATTGTTGAACTCCCGAGCGTTGGTGTCAAAGCAGCGTCACTGACCACAGAGCCACTGCGCTCGTCGAAAGACATGAATACCCTTGGGTTTTGCTAGCAATAATTAACTGAATTCATCAGTAATTTTGAATGCTTCTTAGTAGTATATTTAGAACAAAATCCATACTCGAGTAAATGAGATTTATCTCGCTAATTTACAAGGCTCTGGCAAAAACAAAGTTGAGCACAGTAATATTATTAAGTGAGACATACCAAAACCACATACCCATCTATGTGCCTCATGTAATAAAGATTATAGCGGAAACTACTAAAGTAAATTTGATTTGTGGAGACAGTAATGCGATGCAAAAGGCAATTCAAAATAGTTAAGCTTCATTTAATAAAACAGCCTAAAGAGGTGGCTAATTGAAAGAAGCTCTACTGCCACGGACAACGGTTTACAAATTTATCTCATTACTGTTTGGAATCTATGCCTGTAAATTGTTACTTAACATTTTGATTCTGATTTGGTTGAAACGAATTGTTGCAACCAATTCGAATTATCCATAAGATTGAATAAAGTTTGGTCTTCATTTTATGAAGAAATGAGCACATATTTTAAGTGTTACACAGAAGCACGACGTTGTATTTTCCAATCTAACAGTAGTACACCTACTAGGGTGCCACAAGCAGTGATTTCGTTTCTTTGATGCCGATAACTTTATAAAACTTGCTTATGAACATCCTCGTGTTAACTGAATAATTATTACTGTCATGCGGCACCTATAGAAGGTTTATCTACCAGAATACTTAAGCCGTGTGTGATACGCATTAATTAGGGTTAAATATTTACGAAGCCAAGATATTACTGAAAGCCCAATGTGACGCTAGAAATTCGAATGAAAGATTGTTATAATTCCTAATAGTAGTTAATACGTACGCAAGTTTCAATACTTGATCAGAATAAGGTTAATAGTTATATATTTATTTTTATACTACGTCGGGAGGCATACAAGCATACGGCCCTCCTGATGTAAAGCGAGTACCTACTATTAACGCTTGCCTCGCCTCCTCTGCTGCTTACACAGCAACTCCTTGGGCGCTTACTGGTGACCTTACTCACAAGATCACAACAACCCTCAAGGGAGTTGTTATTTGGCTGCGGTTTTCTGTGAGGTGGAGGTACTTCCCCAGACGGGATGCTTTGATGCGCCCTACCTCTCTTAAAAAGTCATCCAGCTAATGAACCAATCTGCGGTGAGGGGGATGAGTCTTAGCCATAATGTCATATATTTAGGATGTATTATTGCATATAGGTTATCGTACTTGAGCGGATATAAGACTGGACGGCTACAGATTCACTTCCATTCGATTCGACTCGCGCTTTACAGAATTACTTACCAAATAAATACTTAAATCGTTAACCCCATTGACCCAGGTACTTGAAACACACTATATATAAAGGCATAGGCAAGAAAGATAGAGGCTTCCACTAAAGAGCGACCATATTTGTTTTGCGAATAAAGATGTTCACTATGACCATGGAGGGACGTCATATCGAAACCTTTTGATAGCTACTAATATGTGCCAAGCGTTGTCCACAGCACGAAAAGAGACGACTAATCGCACAACTTTCGCGATCCGCGTCATATGACCATGAGGTCGGTGGATGCATGGAAAGATAGCGCGACAGTACGCTACTAATAACTTCTAATTTAATTATATCTTTTAAATCATAGACAATTTAGCTTTACATTTGGGAATTCAAAGTATTTCACTACTCATTGTCATACTAGCGGTTGGTGTTATTAATCCTGGCTGCACAAGAGACACAGCTATATGGCCCTGATCTCTGCGTTTGTATTATTTTGTATATAACAAAATAAGCTCACCGCTCTGGAGAACTCGGTACCTTTGGTGTATTTACTCATATTAAAATTATTGCTATTATTGTGACGTTTTCTATACTAATTCAATATAGTAACGGTTATTTTAAAATAAAGTATATGTATATATATATATATATATATATATATATATATATATATATATATATATATATATATATATATATATATATATATATATATATATATATATATATGTATATGTACATCTTCACGCCCCAAGTCCCTTGCGGGGTAGGCAGAGAGAACCGACCGCCATAAGACGCGGTCCTTACATACTTCACTCGCTTCTGTGACATTCATAGCTCTTTTCATGCACGCTCGCCGGTTCCTGGGACTCCTGACATCACCTTCTGATAAAATACGACCAATTTAGTCATGGTAGGTTAGCCTCCTCGGCTCCTACATCCTTCCACTTTTGCATTGTATATCTGTGTCGTCATTCTTTCTACATGTCCGAACCAACGGAGCATGCCCTTTCTTATCTTATCACTGACACTATCTTTCAGACCAACTCTCTCACGTCTTCATTACGAAGAAAAGAAAATAAAGTACGATTTCAAAACTAATTCTGCAAACTATTTACAGTTGACATCGTTGCTTTTTACTCTTGAATGTAAGTATATTTTAAAATTATTTCTAGTTTGTAGTAACATGATTACCAAATGGTATTATCGGGTTTTCGATTACTTGACACCTATTCTTCTAAGCGTTATACCATTTCCTAGTCCATAAGGACCGGCGGGTTCGTTACCTAAGCCTAAGGATTTGGTGAAGACATTGATTTTTACTTGGACGACTGGAGACCTTTCTTGGCTTAAGTCACGTCTTTCGAAATATAATTTCTTGGACTTGCGGGTTGCCTCACGATGTTTTCCTTCACCTTGCGGTGATAATTACAGATATGTGGGAATGTGATTAAAAACAGTGTTTTCCAACTAAACTCTTATCCGAAAACACGAATTTAGTGGTACATGCCAGGATTCGAAACGGAGACCAGTTGGTCAATAGGTCGACCCTTTATCCACCGGACTATCACTGCAAAAGTATTCTATATCTTGACACCGAACGTAAATTAATAATTGTTAATAGATAATTGGGCACAACCGTTATTTAATGAATTCGATAAATGGGCACGACCGTTAAGGAATAAATTAACCCACAATTAATTCATAAATAGACTGTGCCTATTTATCTATTTATAAATATTAATTTTGATTCGGTCTTTAATGATAGATACCACGATATTATCATTTAGTAATCATGTTGGGGACGAGCCCACTGGACCCCTGAAACTCCTACTCCGTTCCCGAGTGGTCGAATCACTGTAATATTTTGTAGAGTACAATCACTCTACAATCGTCTCGCGTGCTAAAAGTAAAAATAAAATTCATAAAATTGTATAAATATCACGTTTATTAAATGTCAAAGCTAATTACGATATAAAAATCAGTCTTAAAATAAAGTTTAGAAGTAACGCATTAATTAAAATCATTAACAATAACAAATAATCTAAATTTTGGTTTTTGCCTTAATAAACTACAACATTTTACTAACTAAAATTACAGATTAATTATCATTTTGAATTGCAATTTACATCAGGCGTTTACAAAAAAAAGAGATAACAACATTTTTAAACTAGATAAGGAATCTCCTCTATTATTGCAAACAGAAGCACCCTTGCCGCAGTTACCAAAAAGTAGTTATCTCTTTGCGGATCCACTGCTCCTCCGGTTGCTCTCCTTTTTTGTTGCAAACAGGAGCACAATCCACTGATGCGGCTCTCTCGGGTCTAAGAGGCACCAGCGCGATCTTCGCAAATCATATGGTTTTGATTAATTATTACTATGAAACAGGCACACAATTTTGTTTATGACTGTACTATCTCAACTCTTTTTTTTTATCTAAAATTTTATTTAAGGGACGAATGGGTACCTTAAAAATTAATTAATATTAACTGATCTCCTATCAGGGGATCAATAGGCACCTGAATTGGTGACGGATCTATAATTTTTATTCCGGGGTACCAGTTTCAGGGTCCAGTGGGTCGCGAGTCATCAAGTTTCATGTACAGATGGACAAGTCGAAGTCAAATGGGACTAACAAGCATATGCACTGATACACTGTACTCGTCAGACAAAGTTGCATGACCAATCGCAGAGACGATTAAAGGTTTCTTAGCCATACTGAGAGGAGCTTGCGACTTTGCTACGTTATGTCCTGGTGTTGGAGAAGTAGCTCGGGCCTTCCGACTGGTCACTACTTTCTGTATAGGGCACGTCAAATATTAGTGCTTTATTACTAGCATATATGTGAAAGATCAAGATTCACCAACCACTAATAAATTGGTCTGGTGCTAAGGCTCCCGATACTTCCTTATGATAACAGAAGGCGGTGTCAGAAGCCTTATGACCCGGATGAAAAGAGAATCAACCTGAAAAGCTCAGTTCTCTCTGCCTAAGCCGCCACAGACTTGGTGCGAAAGAATAGATAGATAATATATTCAATATGTGTGTTCATGTAAATAGCTGATGCAGCAATTTGACAGTCGGTAATCTTGCGGTGTTGTGTATTGAAACCGTGAGATGCATGTTCACGATTAATATAATAATAAATAATCGGGGGACTTGCAGGATTTCGCTTCTGATTATTGTGTGTGTGAGTGATTATTTCCGTTGATATTATCTGCTTTCCTTGGAAAATGGATGACTAAAATGTTTTAAAAGAGGTAGGGGCATCAATTCAGCCCGTCGGGGGAAGTAACTCTACCTCACAGAAAACCGCACCGAAATAACAACTTCGTAGAGGGTCGCTGTGTTCCTGCGTGTAAGTAAGGTCACCAGTAAGCTCCGAAAGAGTTGCTGTGTTAGCAGCAGAGATGGAATCGTGCATCGTGCTCACGCGTTGTAATACGAGTACATTAAATCCCACGACTTAATGTATTACAAGCGTTCATAGGCTATGGTAACTGCTTCACATTAGGTGAGCCTTATGCTTGTATGCCTCCCGATATGTACGATAGCGCAATAAATGAATATTGTATTTTAGCACAGATATGATAGTACTTTTATACTGATTAATAAAGCATTTCGTGCGAAATTATTATCTAACCATTCCAAAATATTCAGAAATGCACAATGTTAATGTTCAAGTTTTCACTTCTACCGGCACTCCCGGAGTGCAACCCGTTTTTTTCGTACATTAAGTATCACTAGCGCGATGCCAATACCGCTGCTAACATTGCAACTCCTTAGGAGCTTACTCGTAACTTCATTCTTACGAAGGAACACCAACTTTAAAGTTAATTGACTGCGGTTTTCTTTGAGGTGGCGATACTTCCCCAGACGGGATGCTTTGATGCGCCCTACTTCTCTTAAAAACACCCGGACCGAATGAAACAGAACCCACCACCTCCCATGGCTCCACCGACCTCGCGGTCATTTGAGCCGAATCGCGGGAAATGCGCACGGCACATGCTGCTCTAAGACTCTCTTCGTGCCGCGGGCAATTCTTCACTACCTACAAATTATTTTTTCTGCTCTGTTGTGTATAGGTACGCCTTCTCCCCATTCTGAGGTAACGACATGCATGCTTACGTTGCCGTCTATAAGCATACTTTGATCTAATTTTAGCGACCCAAGCCAGCCTTTTCAACCCGTTCTTCAGCACTTCTTCTCCAATGCCAAGCATGCGCGAACCTGCGGAAAGCCGCGAAGTTCGCCGCCGACGACACAAGATCGGTGTGGTACACCGGACCCAATTCTGGCCCGTGGCGCACAATACCATCCATCATCACACAACGCAGATCATCATACCTGGTACAGGACCACAATATGTGGTCTCTCTCCTCCTCATTTTCCCCGCATTCACACATACTCGATCACAGATACAGACGGATACACAGACCGAGTGAAACAGACTTGTTCACGAACACAAACGTTTGTCCTGTATGAAAATCGAGCTCACGAGCGTTGGCGCTGTGCCACCGAGCTCGTCATACCTGTCCCTTTGTCGTCATGTCTATAATTCAGTTTAATTCAGGTATTACTTCTTTGTGTACGAGGCCAATTTACATCCATAACGCTGAAAAAATCGTAATCTCATGAATAGCTTAATACCTGCTGTATCAGAATTTATGTATGCATCAAATCTCGTACTTGTTAACAACACTGATCAATGAGCAGTCGAGCAGGGTGGCGATGTATGCTCTAGTACCATTTTTAGTACACCTATAAACCACTTGACCGCACATGACGGCACCTCGTGCTCATAAAAATGTTGTGTTTTTGCGCCTAAATTTCTCAGCGATTCTAGCCAATAAGCCGATGAGTACCGTGATGTTGATCCGTGAACTAGCCAATAAGAGCAAAAGTCTGAAAGTATTCTACTTTACCCAAAGAGACTTTTCTGCTCGAAGAGATTACAGACCTGAGTATTTAATATTAATTTCAGCCTGATAGCTTCAGCCGTTCCTGAGTAAATGAATCTTGGCAGACAAACAGACAGACGGACAACAAAGTGATCCTATAAATGTTCCGTTTTTACTTTTAATGTACGGAACCCTAAAAAAGAAAAAAAGTGAGATGAGTATGTGTTGGGGCGGCAGTAAGTATACACTTTTTCGTTTATGTTTTCATAATTTAAATGAGGTTGAAGTTTAAATTAACAAAACATAACCATCAAGCAGGTATTTAAAAATTTTGTAGGAAAGTTTCGGTGTATTTATCTCGGAAAAATATATTTAAAGTAACTATGTATAAAATAGCGTGCATGAAAAGAGCAATGAATGTTAAAGAAGCGAGTGAGGTATGTAAGGATCGAGTCACGTGGCGCTCGGTTCTCTCTGCCTACCCCGTAAGGGATTTGGCGTGAAGTTATAGATAGATAGATGTATAAAATAGAGAAATGCATTCCAAGAAAACTATTTCTCTTTAAAATGAGTTTACCAAAAATTGCACTCGAATTTTCTAGTGGAATTTCGTATTAGAGTTTTGCTGCGTAGGTAATGTTTACAGTGGAATTCTATTTTGGCTCAATTGGTTGAAAGTTTTTCAGGTCAGAATTCATTATACGTAAAGTACTGCATGAGTTCTCTATTTTAAAATTGTAAAAAGGCATGTTAACTATTTTAGGAATGTTTATTTGGTCTAAAAGCGTATTTGTACAACAACTATACGTAATTTTGAAAAAGCCGTCAAGCACGACACCGACACGCACACCGAGGATTCCTTAAAAAAAATTCTCAAATTATTTTTGCAAAAATATTTTCTCAATTTCTTTTTGTGATGTAATTAAAAAATCGGCCAAGTGCGAGTCGGACTCGCACACGAAGGGTTCCGTAACATTATCTATAAAAACGGCAAAAAAATCACGTTTGTTGTATGGGAGCCCCCCTTAAATATTTGTTTTATTTTAATTGAACTATTTATTCTTAAAGTGAATATATAACTAAATATTTTGTGAATATTTCAAGCGTCTACCTGTTGCCGTTATCAATATCGAGCAAAAATGAGCAAAAAAATCACGTTTGTTGTATGGGAGCCCCCTTAAATATTCATTTTATTCTATTTTTTGTATTTGTTGTTAAAGCGGCAACAGAAATACATCATCTGTGAAAATTTCAACTGTCTAACTATCACGGTTCGTGAGATACAGCTTGGTGACAGACGGACGGACGGACGGACAACGGAGCCTCAGTAATAGGGTTCCGTTTTACCCTATACGGGTACGGAACCCTAAAAATTACGGTTTTCAGATTTTTCTTTTTCTTGTGCTACATGATATTGCTTCTTACCAAATTTCATGATTCTATGCCAACGGGAACTACCCTATAGGTTTTGATTCCCTTGCGAACGTCAAAATATGCGCGGCATAAACAGCCGTATCTTTTGATTGCGTTGACTTAGAAGTTTGATTTTGTCACTGTTCGAAGGGATTGCAAACCTGAGTATTTGTTGTAAAGGGGCAACAGGGCCCTAATTCTATTGTAAGTTAAAGGCTTTCTAAAGACGGCGAAACGCTTTGCAAATGTGGTGTTTACTTTTGGAAGTCGAAGCCTGATTGTACGTTTTGATAGTAATCTATCGTAATTCACTGATGATCGAACCTCTCTATGCGTTAACATTATAATGGATAACAAGTATAACCTCCTCACGCTGAGCACCCTAGTCTCCTCATAAAGAAGAGCCGTTGGAAAACGGCTAGGATTTCTTAGCATGGTTTTGAGTACCGCACGTTGGGCACGCTCCAGTAAGATCATGGGTTATAGATGCGCCTCCCCAGACAACACAATATGACAGTACCGATTGACATAACGTGATATATACCGTTCTAAGGAGAGCCCATGATGCAACATGAAATGGAAATAAACAATACAATTAATAACGTTGTTACATGGGTAGAGAAGAATAAAAATAAAAATATGTGTAAAGATGACTAAACTAATACAAATTTATAATAAAAATGGTAATCCATGGCAATGGCAATCCTAAAATCTTGATAAACTATGACAATAAATCTGTTACTAACACAACCTCAGCAATTTTCTATCATGGAAAAAACATATAGGCACAATTTGTAAAAAAAATATTTGTTTACGCGCTGTACCGTCTCACTAAAATTTGCGATCAAAGAACTGCTCTTTTGGCTTACCGCGTTTTGTGTGCTCAAACTTGACATGTGGCCTCATCATATGGGGAAATTCCGCCGACATGCGTTTATTATTCAAAAGAAATGGATTAGAGATCTGAAATTTAAAAGAATCAAATTTACCTAATTACATATATTGTTAGTGAGTTAGTAGGTATCACTTTAAATTAAGATAGGTATTATATTGTCATGATATTTGTATTAGATTTCATTGAATTTATTAAGTACGTATTTCGAGTACAAAAGAAACAAATGCATGATTGTAGCAACCAGCGCAGCGGCTTGAAAGAAGCTGGTTTCATTTTGTATTTCAAAAAATCTCAAATTCACATTTTGTTTATTGCAATATGTTAACCTAACCTACACAGTTGGATGTAATTTAGAAAACCACCAAAAACATGGTGTGCAACATGTGTTTACTAAATATAACAATATAAATTATTCACATAACATTAACATTTTAAAATTTCACGATATTGAATCAAGATATGAACAAATTAAAATAATTGTAAAGCAACCTATCAGTAACACAGATGACAATGATCAAGATAAAACAATAAATAATCATAAATAGGATAAAATTAAACACTACATATTGATCAGAGCACGAATAAATATATCAAAATTTATCGTTTAGGAACTCTTGAGCACTGTAGTACTCTATTCTATACTCGCAATTTATGTAGTACATACTAGCTACCCGCCCCGGCTACGCACGGGTGATCTGATCGCTACCAAACTTCACACGAAGATCCACTGGGCTAATCCGAACATTCCCCAAAATTTGTATCTAAATCTGCCTAACCGCTTTCCAGTTCATGGAGGATAAACATACTTATATATTTTTTTATTTATTATATAGATAGAGTACTACACTCTATACTATTACAGTAATAACTATTTCATAATTTCTTATTTTATCATCAAACCTTAGTCACATTATTACTATCAAATGTACATGGTAGCAGCATTGGAGCATATTCATGATTAACAGGCAATATGGTCTGTATTACTTTGTGTGCTTTTGCTTCTGGTTAATTCAAGGCAACAAGCCAATCCACTGCTATTAGTAGACGCATATTTTTACTGCTGTGACTACGCTGATCGTCTGTTACCAGTTAGTGTCAACTCTTATGCAAACTAAGTAGTATAGATTAAATTTTGACGAACTCAATGAGTCAGTGGTTAGTAACGGGACTTTGTCACCAGCCCTCGTAAGTTCGATTCCAACACAGGACAAACATTTGTGTACATGAACATGTTTGTTTGTCTTGGTCTGAGTGTTTTCTGTGTATTTACAAAAAAAAAATCAGTTGTGTATTAGACTTAATGGGTATAACACAAGCTTCTCTCACTTTAGAGATAGTTGGCGCTGTGTAATTTCCGACAATGTTAAAAAAACATATCACATAAATAAAAAAACTATATTAATCAACGGTATCTGGTTGGAATGCTGCCGTGAGCCATTAAATTTATAATTAAGTTTCAAATTGATTTTAAGTTAGGAAAATTATTATTTTTCAATACGTCTCCTAAAAAATTAAACCGTAATTTATACAGAAAATAAGACATATATAATAAAATCAAAAATACTTTGATATACATAGTGTAACGCACAAGTTCCGGTTCACCATTTAAATTAAATTATTGCCAGTACTCAAAGCTATATAAAGTACTCGACTGAATGAAGGCAGAAAATTGAAAATAGTTGGAAATTAGTTTCCAACTATTTTCAATTGACTGCCTTCATTCAGTTTACCATTTATTGTACAAAATTTATATTAAATACGTATATTTCAATTACAATTGATAACGGTTCATGTATATTTTCTCTATTTACGTGTATTTAAATGAAAAAATCTTTATAAAACGGTTATCGAATAACAAACTCATTTTAATTAATATTCGGCAACAATGATGGTAGTCAGGAATTGACAAACGTAAATAATATTAAATAATATTATGTACGATAGTATACCTATAGTTCGTTTCGCCAGTGTTTCCATGATTTATATCTTTTCATATTTCTTGTCATAATACGTCGAGTTGAGCTGCTCGAAATATAAGAATAATATCAAGTAATAACATGGCTATATAGTTATATGACATGGCTGAATTACGACGATGATTGTTGAAGATCTCGAAAAAAATATATGCTGGCTGGGAGTTACGTATGTTGTGCTATCCGTGCAAAGCCGAAGAAAAAAATATTTACTTATTTGTGCCTCAAATATTATCTTGCAGTTATTATAATCCAACCGAAAAATGTAAGTCAAAAAATAACCTAAAGAAATTATATTTCAAAAGTCGTGGTATGGAGGTCTGTTGGCAGTCGCCAGCAGTAATGGTGATCAATCAGATGGCAATTCCCTAACTAATATACATAACTAATCGCTATCCTATTGCTACCTTAATAATATCGACTGTATCAGAATAGGCGTATAAACTCTTCTACATTCTAAAATACATTTTCTATTGTCATTTTCCTTGTGCCAAATTTTCACCACATTAACAAGTGCACGTGCACTAAATAATAAATGCACGGAATAGTAGAAATTTCCAGCATGTCCGTCGGACACTTACCATGGGGTTTAAGACATTAAGAGAACTCGTAAAGCCGTTACGAGATGTTTATTATCGAAACGTGACCGACTTGGTCCGTAGTTTAACGTTGATAGTACATAGAAGGACACAGTTTGGTTAGAAATATACAAGACCGATAGTAATTCGATTCGGACAATAAACTGGATAGCTTCGAGTGTTCGAATTCTACCGATTTAATGTATAATTCAGAGGGAGTGGAATATTTTGCAAAAAAAATCGAATGTCAACTTGTATGTTAGGTAGTAGCCCAATATATCAGTCAATTTGCATCTTTTTTTCAGAATTTCCTAATTTGACCCTTTTTTGTACACGAGGTCCTCACTGAGTCGGCAAGACAAGAACCTCTGTATTACAAGTCAATAGTTATGGCAATTGCTTAGCATATAGCAACCCTTATGCTTTTTGGCAGATAATGGTAAAAAACCTCAGTTTAACAAATACTAAAAACACTCGGCAAATCACAGACCTAGAACTTCTGCGCTACGCCTGCCTAGTAAATCTTCCTTCATGACTAATTCCAAATTTTTTTTTTTTTATACAACGTTAAGAGTCCTTGTATGATACGGCTTACCTGATATAAAGTCTATGAACGCTAGCGATATATTAATCACACACAGCGATGCGTACTAACACAGCAACTTTTGTATATCAAATAAATTAAAAAGTTAATGAGAACTAACGTGTGCATCGACACATTGAGTTATTTACTTAATTAATCTAAATAAATTCTGACATGTTAGTTTAAACTTGCTTTCTTGCAAGTGACTTAGGACTATTTGCCTTAGTATTTTGCCGGAGCTTTGTTTGAGTTTCAAAGTAGTCCAGCTTAGACTCGCTCCAAGATAGTTGGCAAGTAAATGTACGAGTAACCTTTATTGACTTTCTAAGTATGTGGTGTCTCTGTGGTAAGTATGAAGATGAAGCTATAATAATAAATAATAGTAATTTTTGGGTGGATTTCAACAAATGGTGTTTTTTTTATCATATCGGTGAACTTTTTCATGTACCTTTTTTTTGAATATTTTTAAGCTTTTATATTTTCTTTAGATTATTAAATATCACATTTATTAACATCAACGTATCATTCAAGACTAAGGAGAACATTAAAATTGAATTTTGGATGCCACCGATATGACGAACCGTACACCGATTAATTTTTCTGTACACCGATATGAGAAGGCTTACCACCGTGATAATAAGTCTATCCACCGAAATGAAATGACTTTCTAAGTATGTGGTGTCTCTGTGGTAAGTATGAAGATGAAGCTATAATAATAAATAATAGTAATTTTTGGGTGGATTTCAACAAATGGTGTTTTTTTTATCATATCGGTGAACTTTTTCATGTACATTTTTTTTGAATATTTTTAAAATTTTATATTTTCTTTAGATTATTAAATATCACATTTATTAACATCAACGTATCATTCAAGACTAAGGAGAACATTAAAATTGAATTTTGGATGCCACCGATATGACGAACCGTACACCGATTTATTTTCTGTACACCGATATGAGAAGGCTTACCACCGTGATAATAAGTCTATCCACCGAAATGATATGTCTATTTACCTTTGAACACCAAAAATAATAAAAAGGAATATCATAAAAAGGATGATTAATTTCATTATTATTGTCTTTACTCAAATTAAGTAATAAAAAACAAATAACTCTTAGAGGTCTATTCAACTTATTTATTCTAGGGCGAACATTAATCAGCCTTTTAAATTTTAATTGAGATATTTGTAATTATTATCTCAATATTAGAAATTAGTATATATTTTTTCGTTCCTTTTTTCCGTTCCTTTTTTTTAATGACAGACATATTCATTACAGCGCTCAAAAACAAATTAGCATAATGTTATAAGTCGTAAAGGGTTCAGATCAAGGAATATTAGGGGTATTTCAATTACCTAACTCAACTTTGTCACAGCGAGGCAATTTTTGTAGGAAGATAGTAAACTTAAAAAACATTTATCTCTTACATATAGTCAGCTGTTACATATAATATAAGAGCTTATTTATTAGAGGTTAACTATTTTAATTAGCCTTTTAGATTTAACATTAAGATTATATAAGATATATATAAGATTAATAACAATAGGAACTTTATTGATTTAATCAGCCTTTTAATTAAGTGTACCATCAATCACAATAGAAACTTTAATTATTACCTGAGGTGACCATTAGCATTTGCCAATTGTTTTCTTAAATCGTATATTTGCTGAGATTTTGATATTTACGAAACTTCACTTGAAAGTCTTCATTAAATTTAATAGTTGCAATTGACGAATCTGCGTTAGGACTGTTAGGGCACAATGTTGATTCTTCTGAATTTATAGAACAAACACTTGGTGTTCGTAAAGGTGATGCTATTGACAAATCTAGAGGACTGCTTGTACGGCAATAGTGAGAACTATTAGCTACTATAGCCTCAATATGCAGATCAGGAGTATTGCATCGAACATTTCGCCGCAATGGCTGTGGGCTATGAGGTCTAGTTCGTTTTGGAGAAGTACCAAAAGAATGATCATTTTCAGGATTGTTCGGCAGTGATTCCGTTACATCATTGGTCACTTTTACACTTGTTCGGCTATTTTTGTTTCGGGCAGCAGTTGCCTTAGCTTTTTTCCTCTGACAATATGCGCGGGCACTGATTCGGTTATTTTTTTGTGCAACCCGACGTGCAAATGCATTCCATTTGGCTTCGTGATGGGATAAGTCCAGCTGTCTTTCGTCTAGCTAAACGTTCCCTGTCTTTTCTCTCTCAACACAGGATCCCTTTTGATTCTAGCTTTTCTTCTTCTTTCGCATAACCTCATCTTCTCTTTTTTCTCCTACTATTTTTGATTTTGCCTCGGCATCCTTAAATGAAATGTTATTAAAACAACTTAAATATCTCTGAACTAGAAAATATTTTTCTAAATGAGACTTTAAACTGCAGTTAATTGCTATACTTCCTAAATCGCACCCACCTGTAGACGTTTATTATTGAAAACAGATCCCCCCCCCCCCCCCCCCCAATGATACACTTGTACATCTACAACCCCCTGGTACCCCACATTACACCGATAAATTTAAAAAATGTGTATAAACATCACTGGTTGTAGGTGGTATCAATAAAATGTTCTAGAAGCAAACGAAATGACACGAATATGATAAATAGATTCACCGACATAATAAGATGATCCACCGATATGATAAAGCAATCCACCGATGTGATAAAACTGTGCGTCGAATAATAAATTAAGAAACCGATATAAGGAATTAGCCACCGATTGAAGTTTTCTTATCATATCAGTGAAAATTTTCACATCGGTGGGAATAAAAGACCACCAATTTCACCGACATGAGAACACCGACGTTAGAATTTTATAAAAAACACACTACTTTGTATAAAACACACACTTTTTCAAAAATTATAAAAGATGCATAATACCTAGGGTAAATTCAATAAAAGTCAATGAAACTAATTCAAACCCAATATTCACGCAAACTGCGTCGCGGGAAAACCTAGCAGCTACAATATACGATTAATCTAACTGTACCGAATTTAAAACCGACCGATTTCGGACGTCCCAACTTTTGCAACGCACCTGCTAGTGATGTTTTCATACCTTTTTCGCCTACTTTTGCCGTTTTCCCCACACTTTTGTTTTTCTTTTCGACACCAATCATTCTTTTGTTTAATAAAAATTCTGATTACATCATGTTCCCGCTTCGAAGTTTAATATTGGCTTCTTGTTTTGTTTCGTGAGTTACTATTTTGAGGTGAAATTTGAAGATATATTACGAATGAGCGCGTTTACGGAAAACAAAAAGTGATAAGTACTCTTTACGTACTTTAGAAAACATCGTTGTTCTACATTAAAACTGGACTCTACACTATTTTGAGAAGCTCAGTTAATAATACTGCTTTGAGACTAGGACCTGTGGGTTCGATTCCCACACAGTACAAATATTTGTGTGTGTGAAAATGTCTATTTATCTTGATCTGAGTGTTATAAGAGAGGTAGAGTGCATCAAAGCAGACTGTCTGGGGAAGTACCTCCACTACATAATAGACCGCAGCAAAATTACAACTCCCTGGAGGGTTGTTCTGTTCCAGTGAATGTAGGTCACCAGTAAGCTCCTAAGGAGAAGCTGCGATAACAGCAGAGGTGACATCGCGCGAGTATTACTTATATATTTGAAATGTATTGCCAGCGTTCACAGGCTACGGTAACCGCTTTACATAAGGCTTTACATGTCCAAACCATCGGAGCACGCCTTTTCTTATTTAACACCGACCCTCTTTTAAACCAATACTGTTAGCAAGTGTTATGTCACAAGTTTTTGACGATTTGCAAAAAGCGAGCTACTTAGAAAGCCTATTTATATTGTTCTTCATTTTTATTCAAACCAATTTCAAAATGACTAAATTATCTCAATGGCTAGAAAATCATCATAAAAATTAAAACCGCAATGGTCGCGTACTCTGCGATTCTAGTGGAGTTTTCTACCGTCAACTCTTAAGCTGTGGAATGAACTTCCTACCATTACTATTACTTGTTTGCCCTCTAAATGGTTTTAAAACTCAAACCAGTCTCGAACCTGGGCAAACCTTGCCTAAATGTGACTCTACTAAACTAAGTACTACTAAGTTTGTTCGTAAAGAAAAAATATATGTAAACTAACTTGATTTCAGTAACTTGGTCGGGTTCGCAATGATTTATGAAATTCAAACCATACCCAAATACTATATTAGTCAGAAATATAATTAATTCTCTGTTTTTCCGTAATATATTCATAGCTCTAATTATTTAAAAAATAAGTTATTTAAACTTATGAAATAAAGTGAAGAAACGGCATCACTTTTTTTAATTATTCCAATTTTTAAATAACCATAAAATTTTCCTGTAATAATTACATTAACCTCGATCAACTGTCACTATTTCAGATTATTTTGTCCTGCAGGCTTTGATGAAAGAAAGTGGGTCAGGGGAATTGTGTATATTTTGTGCAGGCTGATGAATAATAAAAAAATACGGCCCTAATTAAAAAGATTATATCACAATGTAATCAGTTTACTGAATCCTTATCATTTGTAACTAATTGCTGATTTAGAATAAAGTTATGGTATCTAAAACAAATAGATGAATAGACATTATATATTCTATTATAAAATGTTACATATAATCCTTCCACATCACGCAATATGATCATATAAATAGCCAATAAATTTCTTACACTTTTTAAAACAGTCCGAATATCTATTGGCACCTGCTTATGGATTATTAATCCATTAATATCTCATGCAGTATATATATAAATAAGTATTAACTATGGAGAGACCCAAATTTTTGAATCTACTTGCACACCTATAAAATTACAAGGTTTAATGCCTGTAATTGGGAGAAATATTATATATACCTGAACGAATTATATCTCATCGTTTAGTCTTAATCTAGAAGCAACTACCTTCCTTCAATTTTTTTCTTTTTCCTACAGAATTTAAAAAGTAACGTGTGGGGCAATATTAGCAAAGTAAACTGGGCAAAAAATGATGTTTATCATTGTTATATAAACGTTGAAGAAGATTCAAACATATAACGGAGTCATATATAGTCCTCTGCAAAAAATATAATAAGCTGTATACTCGTATACTAAAATCTTCTTATTGACTTTATCACGTTTCTTAATTTATTAAAATTGGCGGGATCCGCTACCTTAGCCTAAGGATTTGGCGAAGATACAAACTTTTGCACGGAGAGTAAACATGCTTCTTTGATGAACCTTATATTGTAGTTGCTAGAGGAAATATCAGCAGGGAGTTCAATCCGTAACTACGTAAATTTTTATTATACACGTGGTGAGTCATACAAGCATACGGCCTCTGATGTGATGTGGTTACCATAACGCTCGCGCAATGCCGCCTCTGCTGCTACGATTTTCTGTGAGATGGTATTTCCCCAGACGGGCTAATTTGATTGATGCACCTTACCTCTTCTAAAACACCTAGACCAAGACCAACAGACATTCATGTTCGTGCACACAAATATTTGTCCTGTGTGGGAATCGAACCCACGAGCGTTGGTCTTAATTTGGCGTTATTAATCTTGACGAGGTCGATGGCGCCGCGGTTAATAATGCGACTTTCACACCAACGTTATTTGTTTCGCTTCCCACACAAGAAAAACATTGTGTACATGAACATGTCTGTTTGTCTTGAACTGGGTGTATTTAAGATATGTAGAGCGCATCACTAGTAAGCTCCCAAGGAGTTGCTGTTTTAGTAGCGGAGCATCGCACGAGTGATACTTAATGTATTGCAAGCATTTAAAGACTACGGTAACCGCTATATATCACGTTTTTATTATACTACGTCGGGAGACATACAAGCATACGGCCTACCTGATGTAAAGCGGGTACCGTAGCCTATTAACGCTTGTAATATATTAAGTATCACTCGTGCGATACCTCCTCTGCTGCTTACACAGCAACTCCTTGGGAGCTTACTGGTGTCCTCACTCATACGTAGGAACACATCAACCCTCAAGGGAGTTGTTATTTGTCTGTGATTTTCTGTGAGGTAGAGGTACTTCCCCAGATGGGTTGCTTTGACGCGCCCTACCTCTCTTAAAACATCCAGACCAAGACAAACAGGCATGTTCATGCACACAAATGTTTGCCTTGTGTGGGAATCGAACCCTCGAGCGTTGGTGTCAAAGTCGCGTCATTCACGACTGAGCCACCGAGCTCGTCACGTGAGCCGTGTGTTAATATGCCTCTCGGCGTTGTATAAATCAAAGGAAAAATTATGAAAATAGTAAAACAAATATTAAATCGCATTTAATTATAACAGAAGAATTAAAAGTCTTTTAGTAAAATTTCTAAAAGCTTTAATCAACTTGAAAACTTTTGAACAAACATGAATAATTCTTACAAAAAACGTGCCTATCCATAATTCGTTTTAATGTTCCTAACTTTTACAGAGCACTTAATTCCAGTTCAGTGCTTGCTTAGCTGTTTATTTGTTGTGAACGAAATTATCGCAAAAGCTTTGTGCAAGACTACAATAAGGAATCACCTATATATAACAAATTTATTTATGTTTATTATACAACATCCAGAGGCATATAAACGTACGGCCCACCTGTCGATGTAAAGCGGTTGCCGTAGTCTATAAACGCTTGCAATACATTAAGCACCACTCGCGCGATGCCACCTCTGTGGCTAACGCCGATAACGCGTGACGTGACGTGCTTTTGTTATCTGCGTCTGGGGATTCCAAATCCTGATTTTAAATACAAATATCCCGTGATGTGGGACTGTCCCTGGAATAATATTTGATAATGTTCATATTCCCTATAGCGAGAGTATCAAAAACCTTGGCATTTTTTTTAACAGAACCTTTTCTTGGACGGTGCAAATAGCCCACGTTAGCAGGAAGCTGTTTGCAGCTACTGACTCCCTTCGACGGTTGCGTAATTTTCTCCCTATCGATACCAAAATTTCACTTGCACAGTCTTTGCCCCTCCCTATTCTGGACTATGCTGATTCTTGTTACCTTAGCCTCATTGAAGACCAATTAAACAAATTTGAGCGCCTTCAAAATCTCTGTATTCGATTTATATTTGGGCTTCGCGAATATGATCATGTTTCCGAACTTGGCACTCAGCTCAAGTGGCTCCCTATCAGGTTACGTCGCAACTGGCACATTGTCTCTCTTCTTTATTCTATTATCTTCAATGCTACTTCTCCCAGCTACTTGAAGGAACATTTTGTTTTTCTCAGTGAGGTACGGGATAGTTGTGATCGCAGTACACGCTGTATTCTTTTGCCATCTCACTCTTCACAATATAACATTTCCTTCGAAGTCCTTCTCGGTACGAGCTATGCAACTCTGGAATGCCCTGCCAATTCTATACGCAGTGCACAATCCTTAGCCTCCTTTAAAAATATGATAAAATCTCACTATCTCTCCATGTAACTATGGTGCTATACATAATATATATACCTTTATGTAAATATTATTGTATGTTCTGGTCTTCTGTCATCTTTTTGCTGCTTTTTTTCCTCTTTTTGTTTGTATTTGTTAGAATGTGCAATTGGTTGTAAATAAGCATATAATATATTAAGTGAAAATTGTACTTGCTTAAATGAACTTGGAGAATTATAAGCCTATTATAATATACTTCGTATCAACGCAATTAAAGAAAAAACTTGAGAGAGATGAGTACATTTAAGTTTTTTAACAAAGATTTTGGTGTAAACCAACTTAACACCACACAGCTGAGGATAGCGGGGCCATTACGTCTTGTATTTATGTCACAACAAATTACACCAAAAATTAAGCGTCTGTACTTTTTAGCACGTGACTGCGTCAAAACAAACGACTATAAATTTTGCTGAGCAGTGCCGAGTGCGTTTACCTAACGAAGATGCATGGTGGACCTGCGTTTCGCTTCAGGTCTGAGCCTGAATTTCAAGAGTTTAATAACAAAATATGACTAATTTGTGATTAATGCCTACAAGTAGTGAAATAAATTACCCTAAACGGTGTTCCCGAACAAATGCGATATGGGTGCCTTCAAGAAAAGAGCCCATGTTTCCCTATAAAGGCTAGCAAAGGATCAGTGACAGTTTAGTGTTGCTGATGTCTATGGACGGTGGTGACCACATACTCGTTTGCCCCCCTCTAATATTAAGAAAAAGACAAAGTACGTATTATGACTACTTATATTTATACGTTATACATGGTGCAAAACATTCAAATTATTTTTTCCAAACCATCGTTAAACATATTACACAAACTATTTACTAAACTCACTCAATTTATTTATATAGCTCCAAATAAATTCATATATTGTATTGTATTGTATTGTAGTAAATATATCGCATGATTTTAATCATGAACGACTTGTGTAAGCTATTGAAATTACCTTACGACCTGTATTATGTACGGGCTTTTATACTTGTAAGTTATGGTATCCTTATGCCTATTATCTGTAAAACTCCTAACAAAACAGTACATACATTACTAACAATGCCATGCCGTCGATTTGGGGAGGCATAAAACCATGCTCAAATCATTAGAAATAAAGGCCAGTCCTTAAAGTGTCAACTTTTCGACCTTTCTTACACCCCATAATCGTTCTGTATCAGAAATGCGAAGTTTATGTTTAACGATATTTAAGACTTCGATCACTCATAGATTCTACTATTTTCTGAGCCTTCTCTTGTATAATAAAGCTAATAAAAAGTTGCTAATTTATCCACTCAACAGAATTGAATGTAAGAATAAAATATCTAACAGGCTATTGTCTCTAACTTATGAACAAACGGAAACTTTACTATCTATACAATGCTGTTAAATTGGACACAACTACACTCAACTCTACAATACATCCAACATACACACTTTATAATATTGCTCAATAATTGTGTATTTGTGTTTACTTCTAAAACATAAATAAAATAATTTGTTTCGTCTTTGGAAGCTCCCAGGGAGAGTTCGTAGTAGTTCAGACTCCAGACTCTCAGAAGGACTTATTGTTTAAAGTGTATATTTCAACTATAACGTACCTGTACTGAATTATTATTATACTATGTATATTTCAAATCCAGCTCTTGGAACAAACCCTAACGTTGACTGAAATATTGAAATAACCCTCGGAACACACGGTAATAGGATTGCCTGATGAATGCGACGTGTCATCAGCGCCCATCAATCACGGCCCTAAATTGATTACCTATCTAATCGTGAATTCGATAGCTGACTGCATTTTGAATTCAAATTAGCCCAGTAAATATGGTTTATTTATTACTGTGAATACGAAGCGAAATTGAACGTTGTTTACGTATTCTGTCAAAACATACGTGTACAGATTATGAAGACAGTATTTTACCTCAAATTATTTTCGGAAATGTATTTACGACGAAATAATTCATGAATGGAATCGTGTATGTTACTTGCGTACATACTTTCTCAGTATTATCGAGATACATTGAGTAAGTTGACATACACTTGATATTCGGCGTAAGATGGAATATTCATTTGTTGTGTTCATTCGATGTTTTAGTTTTTTATTTTATTTCACTATGTTTTCCTTCACCGCCGAGCAAGTGATAATTACAAACATGTACATAAATTCTAAAATGGGAATTTAGTGGTACATGAAAGGATTCGAACTAGGAGCTGTTGGTCATTAAGCCGGCTCCTTATACACTGGATTATCACTGCTACATAAACTACTATCATATTATATTTATAAAATCTTACTAGTGGATCCCCTTATGCCGGTGAAGTTTGAATTTCACAGCCGCTTGGAACTAAATGGACACTAATGTTCATATGATGTTTTTTTATTATTTTATTTCCATTTTACGAATGTAAAAAAGTAGTAATCTACTGCTAAATTTTTGTACATTTATCTTTTGTAAATATTTTAATTTTATACAATCCTATAGGTACAAGGTGGGTAGGTAATTTGTATTTTTTATGATTAAAAATCTACTAGTCTTATTAGCTAAGTTATCTTATAAACATTCATTATAAAATCAGCTTTTTGGAAGAAAATTTAACGCAAACGTTTGTTTATGACTCACAGATATACACACACACAAGAGAGAGAGAGAGAGAAATTATATAAAAAACTCATGAAGTTCGACTATGCACCTGGCACCTGTTGCACTGGCTTAGCCTGGAATGAGAAAGTTCGTCTCCCTAGGTGGAACTTGAACACTTGGCCTCTCGATCCAGTCGGGTATAATTCTGTATTACAATATTCAAACTAAAGTTGCATTAATTAAAATTTAAATAGTTATATAATCAATTGCTTTTGCGCTTTCTTTTCGAAAACTCCGTCGATTTTACTATTTTTTTCTGAATCTAATAATTAGAAAGAAACTTCTATTTGACATACAATTATTCACGAAACTAAGCGTTAAGCTATTTCCTAATTAAATGCGCATACGAACAAAAAGTATTAATTTATTTCATATAGACAAGAAAGATTGAAGTTTTCACTGCATAGTATGATATTATTCTCGAAAAGACTTTTTATTTAACACCTCGGAGTCTGCAACCCAAGCTAAAGCCTGCGAATTTTCAGCTTCAGTATAACAGTATATGTTTGACAGGCGTTACTCCTCCTCGACATTCAAAAGTCTAGTAGACCAGACGACATACCGGCAGTAACGCTATAACTGTATCCTGTATCCTTGATAATGCAAGGCCCGTACTGTATGTACGTGCCTTGCATTATCTTATTCTACTGGGTTAGAACTATCTTCGTAAGACATCAAATGTTCAACCCATGCCCATAATAAATTAAATAGATCTGATCCATCGAATTATAATCATATGGCTCTATTCTATCTAAGATGATGGAGCATATGATAATTCGATTACTTGCAAGGTCCTGAAGTGATCAACGACAGTTAATATGGCTAATGTCATGGTCGTTTGACTAGAGTGTATCCATTTACACAGTTATACTTGGTGGATATGTCTAGTACTTGCTGGGTCAGGGTAGAGACAATTTGTGAATGGTGGCATAACATCACCACAATTTCTCTTAGTAATTATGAAAACAAATTCGTTGGAAAGAATTGCTGCAGCTAAAAACAGTGCTCCACAAACAGGGCAAGGCGCCTTAACTCTAGAGTATATATTCCTGTTATTACTGCTACATAGATGGATAAAATTGGTTCTATGTTTACGAGAGATGGAAAAATGTGAGGACGATATTGATAGAAGAGTGAAGAGCAAGAAACCGTATGAATAGTTCGTTATACTCCTTGGCAACAATCGATAACATATCGAACAAAGCTCGCCGTGCTAAGAATTCAGGGTGTATTAACGCCAACATTGATGTACGGCAGTGAAATATGGGTATAGCAGGAAAATGCATGAAAGTAAGGTGAACGCCATTGAAATGCCACTGAGGAGTGTGTGCATGTAGTGAGAATGATTGATACAGTAAAAAATTGCACGATGCGAAAACTATGTGGAATGAAAGATGATGTAGTGACAAAAATTGAAAAGGGTATGCTGAGATGGTTTGGTCATTTAGAGAGAGTGAATAACAAATGAGTTACGAAAGAAGTATATCAGGCAAGAGTGAACGGAGATGTCAGTAGAGGCCGCCCTAAACGCACACATATAGATCAAATTGGTGATGTGTTGAGAGGGGCCAATTCAAAAGCACCCAAAACGAAGAGCGTGTATGAAGAGGTTGATGAGTGTGGAAGAAGTGAGAGAGGTATGTTTGAATGGATGCACCTGGCGTTTCATAGTATCTGCCTACCCCAAGAGACAGACGTGATTAATATGTATGTATTTTTTCAACTCAGCATAGTAGCTCCGCTTTGCCTGACGGTAAGCGAAGGAGCTCTAATCGCAGCGGCAACTGACAAAAGACTACAGTGTCCTGACAGTTGACGCTGCCATGCTGGCACGCTAGGTGCCTCTACACACTTCGTTTGAAGGATCCCATATTGTAAGAAGGATAGGTGTTCCATTTTTTAACGGTAGGACACAGATAGTAGTTGCCGAACTTTTCAGTACGCGAAGGAATGTTCTCAACGGCGCAATAATGACATCGCAAGCCCGCACTTATGGTTCTAGGACGAAAGGGAGAAGGTGGAATAAGGAAAAACAGTTCTTTAGAGTACTCACCATGGTAAAGGTGGTAAAGTACGCTTAGCGAGCCAATGTCACGAAGTTGAAAAGGTTTTTGGTGACCTCTTCCTCATCGATTATGAGGATAGCCCGTCGCTGCAACCTATCGAGAGCCTCGAGAAGATATTGTACGGAACCGTCCCAGAGATTATTGCTCGCATCTCTGGGACGGTTCCGTACAATATCTTCTCTCAACGCAGGCCCGAACTTGAGTCTTATAATGCAGATAAGTAGATTAGTTGGTTAAGATCGCAACGAATATGCATGCCATATTCAGGCCATCTCTCATACTGAGGAAAGCGCGCTGAAGATTGGGTGTGGGAAGAATTTATGCATGAATGAATTATATACTTATCTATCGAAAGATCGTCCAAATTTTTTTAATAGCACATATATACTAACGTTTATCGAGTACAGTTTAGTCAAGTATATTAATGGACTTCAAAGTGGAAATAAGTTCTATATTCATTGCTTTCTATGTGTATTAAGCATGTTCATCTACCCTCATCCGATTTAAATATTTCCTATATACATAAGGCTATATGTAAATTTAGAACCAGTGTATGAGCGATCGAGTTTTGCTCATCATATTTTTATATTTTTTTTTATACTTCTTATGGCGACACTGACGTCTGAAACCGAAACCACATATTTGGTTGCTAAATGTCTCTCAAGTTTTGTTCGTGACTATATTTAATATACTTATTTAAATACCTATTTATTTAAGAATCTACGATACGTAATATATATTTATATATAAAAATATGTGTGTGTGTGTGTTTTATAAGTAGAGCCACGTGAGATGAAATGTGAAGATTTTTTTTTTTGTTACGCGAAATAAGTATATCTTCTTACATGCGTACATGAGTACACATATACTTTTTGTGTAATTCGCGTCTTTTTATGAAAGACGTAGATAAATTTAAAAAGCGTAATGATATCTGTATATAAAATTTAATACAAGTGGTTAGTCTTTTTCAAGATACTCGTAGGTGAAATATTTTTGTGTATATAAGAATTTCTCATTTTAAGTAACACGATATATTTTTAGTAAAGATTCGATGATAAGAGCATATTCAAAAATACTTTCGTTACCAGGTTCTCTCTAGATTCGTTTTATTTAATTTATTTGAATTTTTCCTTCAGGAATGTAGTCCCGTGACTATATCAATTATTTTTTGCGAACATTTGATGAAACCGTAAAAAATATGAAACTACTAATTCAAACTTTTTAGTAAGTTAGTAGCATAAATCTTTCAAAAGTATTAAATTTATTTAAGCATAAGATATCGTGTTAAATTTATTTATGCGTGACTCCCGAAGCAAAATGACGTTCAGGAATTCACGACAAAAATAAAGTCAACGAAAATTCACGTAGCTTTCCTTACATTTTCATCGCATTGAAACTGCACTATGTAGGTGTCAAGACTGCACGAGCTGATCGTTACACCCCACCATTGTCGATCGACCAACCAATCAATTACCTAACACGCGAATGCTTTTAGCTAATGCAATGTGGGCGGACATATTTCTCCCTGGGAAGCTGCAGTTTTTGGTCATGAATACCTTTCTACTTAGTAGAAACATGTGTTGGAACGGAGTTGCTAATTCAAAAATGTCTTCAGGAATAGTGCACATATGTTTGTCTGTTTTAATGCTCCATAGTAAAAGTGGAAAAAGTCATTGGTTGTTGCATCGTCTCGGTGTTAACTCGGTATTAAGCTACAGAAGCTAGTAGTTTGTAGGAATGACCTTCCTTTTCATCGTCGAGACGTATATAAGCATAAAGCCCACCCGATGTAAATTGGTTACCGCAGCCTAAGCTATATAGGAAATGTTGCTCGTATATTGCCATGCTTGCTGCCTGGATAGTAACTCTTAACTGGAGCTTACTAGTAAACCTACTATTGTGTTCCTGCAAATAAGTACTCTCCAATGAGTTGTCATTTCGCTGCGTTTTTCTGTCAGGCAGAGATAATTCCTCATTCGGGTTGATGAGCCCTACTTCCCTTAAAACACCGACACCAAGACGAACTCTTATGTCACATTGGATGGTATAGAAATTGAACCTATAAGCCTTGGTGTTAACCCTTTATCAGTGGGAAACTTCCAATGCCAAATGATACGGCCTATATAAATACGTGTATACGTAGAAATATAACGGTGATCGTTTATAAGGTTTAAATGCATAATTAAAGCAAAGGGCGCTAATAGTTTGCTAGTTGCAATGTCTTTCCATTCTGTAGAGCTTAAACGGTTCTTATACTTTAAACTACTAATATAATTATATCAAAAACATCCATTGTAAAAATTGTATCAATCGTTATAGCAATACACAATTTTTTGTGTACACACAGAATTATAAAGATACGCACACCTCCATACACTCCTTTACATACCACGTGCGGCCACACTCATAAACGCGCAGAGCGCACTCGTCTCATGCGCAGTAGACTTATAAGCTAAAGCAGTACTTTGACTTCATACTAGCACCCGAATCGACACGCACACAAATACAAGCATCATTAATTTAAGTCATAGGCTCAATATTTTTAGTGGACTGCATTTTTTTAGGGTTCCGTACCCAAAGGGTAAAACGGAAACCTATTACTGAGACTCCGCTGTCCGTCCGTCCGTCCGTCCGTCCGTCCGTTTGTTACCAGGCTGTATCTCATGAACCGTGATAGTTAGACAGTTGAAATTTTCTTTTTGTATTTCTGTTGCCGCTATAAGAACAAATACTAAAAAATAGAATAAAGTAAATATTTAAGGGGGCTCCCATACAACAAACATGATTTTTTTGCTCGTTTTTGCTCGATATTGATAACGGCAACAGGTAGACGCTTGAAATATTCACAGAATATTTAGTTATATATTCACTTTAAGAATACTATATAAATTAAAATAAAACAAATATTTAAGGGGGGCTCCCATACAATAAACGTGATTTTTTTGCCGTTTTATAGATAATGGTATGGAACCCTTCGTGCGCGAGTTCGACTCACACTTGGCCGATTTTATTAAAACCTATACCTATATAAAAGTATTTTCAATGATGGAATATAATACATTTTCCTGTATCAAGTAAACCGCCCGCTTAGTCGCTACCAGTTACCCTAAAGTGCAACGAATTTCGAGCGCTAAAATGATAAAGTCGCGTTCATGCACCTGCCAAGAATATCGTGAGTAATTCGATTTAAGGCACTAAAAACTTTGCTAAACTTTAAATACTCAATAGAAGTAACATTGTCACAATGTTACTTGCTTATATGTAAAGCTGTCAAATCGAAGAAGATGAACCAGGTAACTAAATATTTATATGTAATTTTTTATACGACGTCGGGAAGCACACAAGCGTACAGTCCACCAAATGCTTGCAATCCATTAAGCGAAATGCTTGTATCACTCGCGCGATGCCACCTCTGCTGCTAACACAGCAACTACTAAGAAACTTATTGGTGATCTTACTTACACGCACGAACACATTAACTCTTGTAGATGGTCCCATGATGTTGGTCTCATACTTAATGCTAATAAAACTAAATTATTGCACATCAAATCACCATACTTAAAAACCACGTTAGTGACTAAAGATATAGTAGCTCATGACCGTGCGCGCTTACATAGCTCCAGTAGTAGAGGATGCTGTTGCCCTACCATAGAACTTGCTGACTCGCATACACTCCTCGGGCTAGTAATTGACAATAGACTAAATTGGAAACTTCACATTAATGAAGTGTGTAACAAATTACGACTTTTTCTTGGAAATATAAAGATCTTAAGCCGTCGTATTCCATATCACGTAAAACTATTACTTTATAACTCTCTAGCTGAGTCGCACATACAATATGGTCTGAGCAGCTACAGACGGACATATAATACATACTTAAACAATATATATAGATTACAATTAAAAATACTAAAGTCGATTGTATCTCAAGTTAAATTACAATATCAGAATGATGATTTGAGTCATTTTAAACACTGTAAAATTTTACCAATTCACCTAAAAATACACTATACTATGTTAAAAGAAAATTATTTTAAACTTGACTTGCATCGTAAAGTGGAATGCGCTGTATTCACATGAGCAATAGCACAAAACCGGCTGCAAACATCACGCGCCACCAACGTGTACGGCGAGAGAACGACGCGTTACATTGTAACGCCGCGCTTAATTAATAAACTACCACCCGATTTAAATAAAAATCTTGTTATGAATAATATAAAATATAAATTTAAAAAGTACTTTTTGGACGATTTAAGTAATCAAATCAATATTAATTCACTTAAGTACTTGAAAACAAATTAATTATGCTTCAAGATTATTGTTATTACCTGCAATAAAATAAATCTTAATTAAATTGTAATTAATATTTACCGTATACTTAGTTGCTAACTTACAAAGTTGTTTATTACATGTGTATGTATTATTTATGCTACTCACTTCTAATATATGTCTTCAAACGTACTTGCCCGGTCACCGATGAATCTCATTGTTGTAGTTAAGTACGCACTATTCTATACTATTCTTATTTCACATTGTAGATAATTATTACATGTGTCTTGATGTAGTGATATCATTGCATTTGCGTCAAACCTCAGTGGTTTATAAAATGCATTAATATTGTTTTTATAAAATGTTTATGTAAACTGGTGTAATAAATAAATAAATAACTCTTTAGGGAGTTGTCATTTGCCTGCGGTTTTCTGTAAGGTGGAACTACTTCCCGTGACGGGCTGCTTTCAGGCTCTTCTCTCTTCTCTTGCGCTTTTGCCACCTGCAATGCTCACAGGATCTTATCAAACTCACTCGCAGGAATACATTAACACTGCAGAGAGTAACGTCTAAGCTATTTTTCCATTTTTGGCTATCCCTTGAAATAGCACATGTCAATACAATGAGCTATTAAGGGTACGATCCTCGTATTCCCACAAAGTATGGATTTATTTAGTTTGGTGGGAGGTTGAGAAAGCCAAACCTAAATAAACTTCGGAAGACATACGCGTGTAAGGGTTGCTGCTATGGTTAAATGGTAATCGTTAAACCCTCGATCGATAGTCCATTGGTGGCTTCAAATCACTGCCTTCCGCCAAACTAAATTACAGTAGCATGCCAGGTTCTATCCTGAGGTTCTAAGTTCACAGCAGTGAAGAGAGAGGTGTATTCTTGCAAACAGTTTAGTTTGACACAAATACGTAAACTCTTCAAATATGTAAATATACCTATTTTGGGATTTATGTACATATTTGTAATTATCCATTGCTCCTTAAGGAAAATATCGTAAGGAAACCCGCACATCCAAGAAAAATATTTCGAAAGACGGTCGATCTAACCTAAGAAAGGTCCGGTTTTCCCTCTGAGTGTTGACTTGAGAGTGACTTGAGGACTGACGGTAGACGATCTATATGAAAATCGACGAGCTCGGTGGCGCAGTGGTGAAACGCGCTGTTACGCTACTTTGACACCAACGCTCGTGGGTTCGATTCCCACACAGTACAAACATTTGTGTGCATGAACATGTTTGTTTGTATTGGTCTGGGTATTTTCTATGTATAATAAGTATGTATTTACAAAAAAAATGTATTTACGTATGTTTATCAGTTGTCTAGTACCCATAACACAAGCTTCGCTTACTTTGGGGCTAGACGGCGCTGTGTAATTTGTTCGACAATATTTATTTATTTATGAAAATCAATATCTTCGCCAATTCCTTAAGTTTAGGAAACGGGATAACGCTAGAAAGAAGAAGAATCTAAACTGTGACATCGCTAGCAGTCCACAAAATATTTCTTCAATGCATTTTTGATAACATTCTTAGTTCCGCAGAATCAAACTTCATATTATGCATGGTTGGAATACTCCAAGGCACGCCGGATGCTTTGTATTCTCGAACCGGCACTTGAATCTCAGCTATGGAATAAAAATGCGGGGATCGGCCAATCGTCGGTGCAAAAAGGCATGCATGACATGCACCATTGACTTAAAGAAGACTAGACAACTCTTTTCATTAAATAATTTAAAATAACAACGTTCGATTTTTAAATCGAATGTTGTTTTTTTAAATAATCAGAACCGTAGACATGCTCTGGTCGATGTTGATTAAGTTTTTTTATACCACTAAGGTGGCAAATAAGCACACGGCCTGCCTGATGATAAACAATCACCGTAGCCTATGGACATTTGCAACACTCATGCGTTGCTGACCCTCTAAAACCTCTTCACGTATTTTTGAAGAACCCCATGATGTAGTCCCTTGGAAAAACCTCGGCTATGAGCTCATTTCACAGCTTGAGAGTTGTCGGAAGAAAACTTCTCTGGAACCGCACAGTACCCGGCCATTGCAGTTCCAGCGTGTGAGGGTGAACTCCCCGCCGTCGGCGAGAGGTGCGGTTATAGAAAGTACCCGTCGGCATCATATCGAATAATTCATCAGAAATAACCCGTTGTACAATTGGTAGAACACACAAAGGCAGGCAAAATCTCTTCTTAAACTTGAACAGTGTGTAAGCTTAGGATTATCGACAATTCACAGAGCTCGTCACTGAATTGAATCAATCGATATTGTACTTCACTGAAGATCTCGACGCCAAGCATCCAAATACTTTTGGTGACAGTAAGAGGTGTGTTCTGGAATTTAGTAACAATAGTAAGTCCTCTTGGGGTTGAATTCGACCAAGATAAACCGCCCCCAGTTAGATACCGGTGCGGTAGACCGCATAACAATGAATACCATTATTTGACAACATATCATTGCTATGCAGCAGGAACAGCGTCGGAGATAGTAAAGAACCCTTAAGCAGTCAGAACCCGTTATATTATACGTACGCTAGCATTGATATTCATACTATCAGAGCATCCACCGTTAATCAGGGCGTTTACGCGTCTGTTGGATGGAAAGCTAGCAACCCATTTGCACAAACCCTCAGGCAGCCCGTAATCAATAGAATACCTCGATCGAATGCCTTTGTCATATCTAGGCTAACAGCCAATGCCTCACCTTGACTCTCTACCGCCAGAGCCCAGCACCGCTGTAAGCGTGACGGAAACCGTATTGACGGTCGTTGATCAAGTCGTTATCTTCTAGGTATGCCAGGAGTCGTGTGTTTATCACACCCTCCATCACCTTGGAGAGAAAAGAGGTTATAGTAATAAGCCTGTAATTCGATGGGTCTGATCTTTCGGGCACCGGGTGCACATTACCGGTCTTCCATGAAGTCGGAACTTGCCCACTGGAGTAGGAAAGCACGAAAATGCACGTTAATACAGAACACAACTCAGGAGCACACAGCTTCAGTGCCACTGCCGGTATAGGATTTATGAATGTCGAGAGAGAGTGATGCCCGCCGGATAAAGAGGTTACCGGGTAAATAAGCTTTCTCCTTGGCGCTATGGGCCAAATTCCCATCCGGTTTTTGCAGTGATGGCATGGTCGGTTGACAGAAATTTCTCTCGGCTGCTTTAGCGGGCGACCTGAAAACACGGCTCGTAGAGGGAAGGCTCGCAAGCCACTCGCCAACTCTGCCGATGAAATCGAATTTTACTCTAGCAACCACCCTTTTACTGAACATCGAGGCAGCATTCAATTTGCGCTTCAAAATAGAGACATTAGGATTCCCATTAGCACGCGCCGTGGTCCAAGCATTGTAAGAAGCCTGCTTAAGAAGATTGGCTTCCCTACAATGCCGATTACACCATGACCGCTTTTTAGATCCCGCAGTACCTACTAGGCGACTGCGGTTGCAAAGGAATCAATGTCGTCTGATTCGAAGTACAGCTACTTCCACGGGTACGATGCATAAAATTCACGCAATCCAACCCAGTCTTCTCACCTGTAGTGCCATACGCGACGACATCCGGCAGGCCGAGGAGGGTTACGTTTGGTGCAAGGCACTGGGTCTGGGTGAGACAGTGACCCGACGACGAGCCAAACGGCGTATCCACTAAGATGTTATACTCATCAGGACGTCACATCACATACTCATCATACTGGTCAGCAGAATATCCAGTAGAGAGCTAGACTGGCCCTCTTCATCTGGTATTCTCATGGGAGAATGAACCAGTTGCGAGAAACCATAGGTCAGAGCAAATTTATGAGCAGATCTCTGCGCATAGTCAGTGCACTGAGAGCCAAGCCACTCGGCATGGTAAACAATCTCCCAAAATCAGTAACTCCGTGGAGGGATACTGTTCGATGACTCCATCTGCAGGTGCTCGAATAACCGAGCTGTGCCTGTATCACCGCTATGGAATCTAAAGGCACGCGTAGATCCGGATCCGCCATGATCCGCACTTACCCATAATATCGACAAGTCCCTGTCTTTGATATGATTGTGAAAATTAAGTTGCGTATTCTATTAAACTGATACGTGCGAAGGTCCATCCATATATCCAGATCTTTTTCTACTACTTGGGTACCATGCAACTTCTGTCTGACATAAATCGGTTGGTTCAAGTAGCCTTCGCAAAACAAGGGGCTACTACTGAAATACTTCCTATCAACTTTTATAGCTGTTCTACAATTGCTACTGAGTACGATATTTTGAAAGCACAGGTGTTTCGTTAGACAAGCTTTGCTGTTCCCTACCTCTTTTTCACTAGAATGTTTTTTGTTAGTCGTAAAGGTACACCATGCCCATGTAAGATTGTTTTTAGCTCACAAGATGATTGCAGCAGTACTTATAAAAATATGTCACTTTTACTCAAGTTACGACGACACTAGAGTACTATCGGTAATCGTATCATAATACCATTCAATGGGTTTAGTTTCCACGTTAATGTCCACCAAGCACAGAACAAACTAAAGTTTAAAGTCAAGGCAGTACTCATTTCGTTGATATAGCGGGGCACCGTATCTAGTTTACTTTAGATCTATGGCATACACGCACTTGGATCTACAATGGAAAACCTGCAAGCCGAATTTCTATATCATTTCCAATACACTGTTATTTGTGTTCTAGTAATAAAATTGGAATGCATCATGATAGAGCAATGTATATGTAAAAAATTACTATGAAATCTAATTCATTATTTTAATACTCTACATGGTAGATACACAGCTATCTAATTTTAGCGTTTGATGGACTCGTTTTTTTTAAATGACGGCACTGCAATAAATAAAGTGGGATTGTTTGTGATATCCGACGCACAAATTTCGTGGTAAAACTATTGGTTTTGCTGTAAAATTGAAAGTGCGCGCTAGAATTTTATTTCAGAAATAAAATAGAATATAAAATGACAATGTCATGACGGACATGAAGTTTCGTAGTTCAAACTTTTTATTATATTTGTAATTGATTAATGATTCAACCGGCGGGCGTGCATGAAAATAATTATGAATGTTAAAAAAAGCGAGTGAAGTGTGTAATGACCGCGTCTCTCCCGCTATAGCGCTCGGTTCTCTCTGCCTACGCCGCAAGGGTTTTGGCCTTAAGTTATAGTATAGTAATTTATTTATTTGTTTTACACCGAAAACCTAATACACTTGCAGCCTATATACACATGGAATACTAGCAGTAATCCAATGCTGTACTACTTTTGCTCTTCATCAGCATCTTGGTTACCATAGAAATATAGGAAACTAGCTTATACCCGCGGCTTCGCACGTGTAGTTTTTGGAATTTCGACAGTTCTACTTATTTTTATTTTACTTCTTATTTTTTGGTTCAGTCGGCATTCTATAGTTAATAAAAGTACCAAATATTCGTATTTGTGTAGTAATGAAGATATGTCACGATCTGTTCGGTTTTCATTAACTATTTGATATTGACTGAATACACTCAAAGCATTAAATAGGTAATTAAATATTAAATACATACATACACCATTAAATACACAACATTGCCTATTTTAAACACATAACTGTACAAAGTCACTAACTCCAAAAGATATTTCTACTTCATACAAAGTGTCAACCTCCTTTTCAGCCACCTAAGGGTTTGAAAAATGCTGAAATTACTTTTTGGTGTTTTGGTTAAGAATATATTTACCAAGCCTAAAGTAGCTCACTTTAAAAAAAATCAATCCCTTAACAGTTCAACTTTTAATTCAAGAAATACTTTTGACCCCCATTATACACTTTAAGACGTGGAATTTTTTAAAACGCTGAAACTACTTTTTTTTATTCTAATGGAGAGTATCTGTACAAAGTTTCAAGTTAAGAACTTCAAAACATATTTCTACTCCATACAAACTGTCAACCCCCTTTTCAGCCCTCTAAGGGTGGAATTTTGAAAAACGCTGAAATCACTTTTTTGACATCTTGATTGAAAGTATATTTACAAAGTCTAAAGTACGAGTAGCTCACTTTAAAAAAATCAATTTCTTAAACAGTTCAACTTTAGATCAAGAAATAATTTTGACTCCCATTATACATTTTAAGGAGTGAATTTTTTGAAAACGCAGGAACCATTTTTTTTTATTCTAATAGAGAGTATCTGTACAAAGTTTCAAGTTACTAACTTCAAAAAATACTTCTATTCCATACAAAGCGTTAACCTCTCATTTTCAGTTACCTAAGGATGGAATTTTGAAAAAACGCTGAAATTACTTTTTTGACGTCTTGATTGAAAGTATAGTTACAAAGTCTAAAGCAAGTCACTTTTATTTCCTAACAATTCAACTTTTAGTTCAAGAAATATTTTGACCCCTATTACATCATTTAAGGGGTAGAATTTTTGAAAACGCGGAAATTATTATTTTTTTGTTTCTAATAAAGAATATCTGTACAAAGTTTCGAGTCACTAAGTTCAAAAAATATTTCTGCTCCATACAAACTGTCAACCCCTTTTCAGCCCCCTAAAGGTGGAATTTTAAAAAACGCTGAAATTACTTTTTTGACGTCTTGATTGAGAGTTTATTTACAAAGTCTAAAGCAGGTCACTTTAATTTCCTAACAATTCAACTTTTAGTTCAAGAAATATTTTGACCCCCCTTACAGGGTGTAAGGGGGGTCAAAATATTTAAGGGCTGGAATTTTTGAAAACACTGAAATGGCTTTTTATGGATTCTAATAGAGAGTATGTGTGCAAAGTTTCAAGTCATTAACTTCAAAAAAATATTCTGCTCCATACAAACTGTAAACCCCATTTTCAGCCCCCTAAAGGTAGAATTTTGAAAAACACTGAAACTACTTTTTTGATTTCTTGATTGAGAGTATACTTACAAAGTCTAAAGCAATTCACTTTAAATAAAAACAATTTCTTAACAATTCAACTTTTAGTTCAAGAAATACTTTTGACCCCCCATTACACACTGAACTGGGGTGGAATTTTTGAAAACGCTGAAATTACTTTTACATTTGGTTCATGACTTTCAATGAAACACCTTAATATTGAATTTCAATCGAATAACTTCAAAAACGTAAAGTTTCATACTAATTTTGCATCCCCG
This sequence comes from Pyralis farinalis, assembly GCA_947507595.1. Classification (NCBI taxonomy): domain Eukaryota; kingdom Metazoa; phylum Arthropoda; class Insecta; order Lepidoptera; family Pyralidae; genus Pyralis; species Pyralis farinalis. Next base: position 8,820,252 of record OX382274.1, read on the forward strand.
TTTTACCGCCCTTAAGGGATGATTTTTGAGAAAAATATTTTACTTGTGTTTCATGCCTTTCAATAAAGAACCTTCATGCTGAATTTCATTCGAATAACTTCAAAAACGCCAAAGTTTCATACTAACTTTGCGCCCCCGTTTAACCCCCTAAGGGATGAATTTTGATAAAAATATTTTACTCATGTTTCATGCCTTTCAGTAAAGAACCTTTATGCTGAATTTCATTCGAATAACTTCAAAAACGGCAAAGTTTCATACTAAATTTGCACCCCCGTTTTACCCCCTTAGGGGATGAATTTCCAAAAATCCTTTCTTAGTGCTCCCCTACGTTATAAAAAGAACCCCTGTGCAAAATTTCAAGTTTCTAACCCTCATAGTTTAGGCCCTGCGTTGATATGTCAGTCAGTCAGCTTCTCCTTTTATATATATAGATTACTTAGACGAGGTCCTCTTGCTAGTATAGATCACTAATCTCATCATTTTTACGTCAGAAATGCGTGAATATATTGAACCTATATGTGCAGAGACGTGATTAACACAAATTTTTCAAAGGTCTTTGATTCGATAGAATTGTCAAAAATCTGTGTTCCTTCAAGTCTGGTGGTAAGCATCTTCAGGTATTCGTCAAGGCTCATCTTGGGAAGTTTAGTTGTTTAACTTAGTTATAATATACGTTATCTAACACAGCAGTAGCAACCTCTGGCAGATTGCAGGAACTAGCGATATAAAATATTAACAATTTCAACAAGTGGCTAATTGATCTCCTTAAGAGATACTAAAATAAACTATAATCAAATAATTATATTTGTTGTAACAAGATTACTAACTAGTTAATAGATTCAGGCGTTATTTTGCGAAAGTCAAATTTACATGCAATTTGATCTAACCTGCTTTGTGTTCTTCAGCCACCAATTAGTTCATGCGGACTAGCGCCGGCCGGCACCCACCCACTACTGTTAGTACGTGCTACATGCCGACGCTGCCATGGCTGCTCCGGTAGTCTCTGCCTCGGCTGCTGCGGTCGTCCGCCATCTGGAACAGAATCCGCATGTCGCAGCGACGACCAGGCCAGTCGTGGCAGCGACGGTGGTGGTGGGGGTACTCACACGTAGGAACACAACAACCCTCTAGGGAGCTGTTATTTGGCTGCGGTTTTCTGTGAGGTGGAGGTACTTCCACAGACGGGCTGCTTTGATGCGCCCTACCTCTCTTAGTTCTTCATCACTGGTGCGCTATTCGAACTCGTATTAGTTTAAAAAATCCAGGGTGACAATGAATAAACAAGTTACATTGTGACAATATTATTTCTATTTAATATTTAAAGTTTAGCAAAGTTTTTAATGTAAGTGCCTTAAATCGAATTACTCACGATGTTCTTGGCAGGTGCTTGAATGCAACTTTATCATTTTAGCGCTCGAGCTTCGTTGCACTTTGGGGTAAATTGTAGCGACAAAGCGGGCGGTTTACTTGATACAGGAAAACGTATTAGATTTCAACCTAGGAAAAACTTCTTAATCTCTAAATATTTTTACACATTCTTTTTTATATCATAGCTTGTGACAAATGAGTATACCGCCCAACTTACGTTAATTTGCAGTAGACTAAGGCCGCTTGTTGCATAAGAAACAGATACATTTTCAGATCCCAACCTTGCTCCTGTTGGTTTCGGTCTTTGTTCTGCTTATTAAGATCGCTGTGCCTTACCTCCCTTTCTAATGCCTTAACCTTTCCTGAATCGTTGAGTAAAAATAATAAACGCGTTACAAATTCTAAATAATTAAAGAGTTGAAAATAAAAAATGTTTCTATGTAACAGTGCTTATGGCCAGACTATAACAGAAACATTGACCGGTTTCTTTTTGATTTATCAAGGCGATTCATTTAAACGAACGTTGCCCCTAATATGCCACGTTATTCCACTTAGAACGCTCATCCCAGATACTTCAAAGTCGGGAGGAAGGCAATATGGCTCCTGATCATCCAGATATGCGTTCGGCTGAAGCTATTGATCGTTTACACTGTTTATTCAAAGATAATGCTTCTGCTTGCGGTTGTTGCTGGTGAATGTTCGTCGGCCGATGTCATTTGAATCACTTGAACTGTCAATGGTGTAGTGTACCCAATATTTCATGCTTACTGCTATCAGCTCAATTTTCTTAAAATTATACTCATTGGGACATGACAATTGCTAAAACACTATGTTTTCAAGTTCTTCCCACGGAAACCACATGAATTGTGGAACAATAACATATATGCATATCAAGAAACATTTTACATCGAATTCGTCAGTTCAGGGAATTCTGATCGCGAGGTGAATGAAGAGAATATATAACCAGGCTTTGCTTTTAATCGAAAATATGTGGTACATAATGTGCGCCAGTTTGTTAGTGAAGTCAAAAAATTAGTGAAGTTACTGCCAATCCGTGGAATGAACGACGCTTTTAGACAAGAATTCGAATGTGAACGTGAATATGTTTGAAATGCTTTGAACCAATCAGACAGTGTGAATGTACCACTGTAGAACCCCCAACAGATGGAAGCGTGCGATCTAGGCAATGACTCAAGATGCTTTAGAGGCGCAATGATTCTACTGCCTGGCGATTTCCGCCAAATACTACCAGCCATTTCAAGATCGATTGATGCTGGTGAAATAAACGCCTGCCTCAAATCAACGACTCTGTGGCACTATGAGACGAAACTTCAGCTGCCGGCAAACATACATTGCAAAACGATTCATCTGCCGCAGATTTCTTCAAGGAAATACCGACTATCGGTAATGGTCGTATTCCTGTCGAGGATTCTAACGGATTGATTTCGTTTCCACCGAATTTGGCAATTTCATCTTTGATAACCACAAAAATCACGAGTGAATATTTAAAGTCATTGGATCGGCTTGACTTACCACCGCACAATTTCATTATACATTTTGACTATTACTTTTGTCTTAATAAAAACTGAATTTAATTCAGCTAATAAGTTATCACATGATTCTGAGGCGATGAGAAGTTCGCCGGGTCAGCTAGTTAGATATAAGATATGTCTGGGTCCTATTTGTATTTGACTGCTTATTTTATTTTCATTTGTTTATGAGCTTCAGCGACGAGTTCGATGGCATTGTTGCCCGTGTCAATCTGTCGGACACGCAGGTTACGCAAGGTATTCGATATTAGGATATTACGATTCGTAGTTTGTCCATGGATGGGTTTCTTATCATGGACCACTGCGTGCATGTAAATGTCTGTTTGTCTTAGTCTGGGTGTTTTCTAAGTAAGCTTTTACTTATGTTTATCTGTTGCGTAGTACCCATAACACAAGCTTCGCTTACTTTGGGGCTAGATAGCGGTGTGAAAATATTAGAATACCTAAATAAATATTGTCGGACAAATTATTGTCTCACAATAATCATTATTTTATTTGACTGTATATAAAGGCAGCTCTCACACACCAAAATGTAATATTTTAGCGACTAATTATATCAGAGATTCGAGCCTGTGCGGTCCAATGGGAGGATATTACAATCAATAAGCCGATGAGTGACGCGATCTTGATCCATGAATTAGCCCAAAAGAGCAGCGCCTTTGACTTTACCCCCGGCCCATAGCGGTGAATTGAGACGCATAGCAATTTCCTTTCATCAGTTTTCCATTGGTTATTTCCTTCATACGCAATAAGCTCTAAACCTATTGGTTATAGGGAGACTCATATCCAAGCAGTGGGAAGAATATGGGTTCTATTAAACATAGCTGACCCTTTTCTTGCCAGAGTTCACTTTGCTAATCAACAGAGTGTATCACGTACAGGTGATGCAGACTTTAATTCTAATAATACTCTGAAGATAATTACGTCCGAAAATAAATTTACCAAGCTCTATAATACGCAGTAACCTAAGACATGTGTGTAGGTGTAGGACCTATGTCAAAATAACAAATCAGATTTCACGTATTACTGAAATTCCCGCAACAATAAGAAATATTTTGTGCAAAGAAAAATCTGTCTGTTTCCACCAGAGAAATCTGAACAATCAATTTAGTGCTCCTGGCATTTCCTTTTGCTATTATTTACTAAACTGAGATCGTTTACCTAATGATCACATTTCGTATTGTTGGCATAAGGAAACAAAAAGGTTATGCTTAGTTACCTATGTTATAGGTACTTTGTTTTTGATTTCAAACTTCTGCAAATAAATAAGCGATGTATAAAAATACACTGTTTTACGAGTAAAGTATGAAAAAAACATATATTATATGGTGGGATACCAATGTACGGTATGCCTGATGGTAAAAGTTGCTTAAGGGTGCCTAAACTACTAATGACGTCATTCGTGCATTGCCAAATATGTGAAAACTTCTGCACACCTTTTTTGTACATCATGTAATGACGGTATGGTCCCTTGGAAAGATCTCGGAAAGTTGTGGACTCCCATCCACAACTTAAAACTTCTCCGAAACCATTACGACAACAGTAACAGTACGCGTACCATTTCGATTCCAGTGCGTGAGAATGAATACCCCACCAACGTACGAGTATACTAGATAGACTAGATACTAGATAGCTGTTTGTTTGCATTTAAGAAACACAAAATTCTACCATTACCATGTCTTTACATTTTCGAAACATGTGTGTTTGTACACAAGCACTCTAATTTATTTATTAGACATGGAGACATAATTGGTTCTAGAACTCGACATACGAATAAACTGTACGTACCTCAACAAAAATTGGCTCTTTTACAAAAAAATGTGTACTGCATGGCTATAAAGCTATATTACATGACATGGCTTTGAATACATTTAAAAAACATCTATTTAATTATCTTTTAAACAAAGTTATTACTCTTATAATGATTATGTTAATGACAAAAACAGAATCAATGACTGACATTACCTATTGTTAACATTTTATTTCATTTTTTCTCTGCATTTATTAATTTATTAAGAAATTGAATAACATATTGACATTGATATTATTTTTATTAAAATGTTATTAAATTTAAAAGTTTACTTAAAACATAATATTAATTAATTTTTGGACGCTGTATTGAGCTTGATTGAGAGTAGAATGTGTTGGATCGAAAATCTTGTGAATAACTGTATATTACCCATGTTCTCTGCAAATAAAATATTTGATTTGATTTGATATAACTTCTTACGTGTAGCGTTTATATACATACTGATCTTCGCAAATTTGTATTATAATGAAAAGGTATATAAGGCTCAGATGTCATAAATAAACAAGGCTATATGTAGACCTTTTCGTTAGTAAAAATAATATATTCATGGTACTCGTACATTCACGTATATATGATTATCACCAAACTAAGATAACAGCAGAGGGAGCTTTATACAAAAGTCGTCTGCGTGGGTACCTCTGTCTCACCTATTTCTACCGCCAAGCAGCTACATTTATATAGCTGTGTTCCGGTTTGAAGGGTGAGATATGGCAGAGAAATTACTGGGCACTGTGGCGAAAAACCTTAGGACACAAGATTGGCAGCGCTAGTTGCATAAAAAAATATATCAGACCTAATAAGGCTGAAACTCAAATATTAGAGAATTCTATTTTTAATCGATTGCGCGAGAGGAATGGCAGATAGCTAAGTAAATATGGATGTGGTATTATTTATTCCCTTAGAAACCTAGGTAGATTGCAATCATTGAGATAATTGGATTACACTGAAAGTTTGTAGAAAATAAAAAACTGAATAATGTAAGGATTTATATATTTTTTTTGCTTTTAGTAGTACTCTACGTTCATCCCTGAATAGCGTCTCATGTTATGGAACCATTGCCTGCAGCAGTTAGCTCACTTTTCTTCCACACCTGTTTGCACAACTGATGAATGCAAGTTTTAGGTAGCGGAAAAAATCTTTTATGGCCCTCAAATCCAGTAACTTTAGACTACGGGAACGTGACAGCTCGAAGATTGTGCCAAAATACAAGATTTTGCATGAGACCAATATTTTTGGAGAAATTAAAACCCACCGCCGTCCTAGGCGTGGTCATGAAGAGATGATGGGAGACGGTAGGGATATCAGTAGAGCATATCAAAGAGGGCAATTGGACACAACAAAATTTTGTGAAGAGTGTTTTTAGGGTTCCATACTCAAAAGGTTAAACGGGACCCTATTACTGAGACTCCGCTGTCTGTCAGTCCGTCCGTCCGTCTGTCTGTCACCAGGCTGTATCTCATGAACCGTGATAGTTAGACAGTTGAAATTTTCACAGATGATGTATTTTTGTTGCCGCTATAACAACAAATACTAAAAAATAGAGTTAAATAAATATTTAAGGGGGCTCCCATACAACAAACGTGATCTTTTTTGCCGTTTTTAGGGTTCCGTACCCAACGGGTAAAACGGAACCCTATTACTGAGACTCAGCAGTCCGGGCGTCCGTCCGTCTGTCACCAGGCTGTATCTCATGAACCGTGATAGTTAGATAGCTGAAATTTTCACAGATAATGTATTTCTGTTGCCGCTATAACAACAAATACTAAAAAATAGAATAAAATACATATTTAAGGGGGCTCCCATACAACAAACGTGATTTTTGTACTCGTTTCTGCTCGATATTGATAACGGCAACAGGCAGACGCTTGAAATATTTACAGAATATTTAGTTATATATTCACTTTAAAAATAATTAAATTAAAACAAAAGAAGTATTTAAGGGGGCTCCTATACAACAAACGTGATCTTTTTTGCCGTTTTTATAGATAATGGTACGGAACCCTACGTGCGCGAGTCCGTCTCGCACTTGGCCGGTTTTTTTATTGATAATGGTACGGAACGGTTTTTATACAACGTCGGGATATATACAAGCATACGGAGCACCAGATGTAAAGTGGTTACCGTAGCCTATGAACGCTTAGTATCACTCCCGCGATGCCTCCTCTGCTGCAAACACCACAACTCCTTAGGAGCTTACTGGTGATTTCACTCACAGGCAGGAACACAATAACCCTCTAAGGAGTTGTTATTTGGCTGTGGTCTTCTGTGACGCGGAGCTACTTCCCTAGACGGGCTGCTTTGATGCGCACTTCCTCTCTTAAAAATACGTAGACCAAGACAAACAAACATATCCATGCACACAAATATTTGTCCTGCGTGGGAATCGAACCTATGCGCGTTGGTGTCAAAGCCGCGTCATTCACCACTGCTACTGAGCTCGTCAATTCGTCTATGACTCGACACTCGCATTCACGGTTTAACAGTAAGACCCGTGATGATGATGATTAATTTGGCTTTCATCAAATCCTCTAGTAGATAGTAGTAAGTAGGTAGTCTCAATTACACCACGCATAACTGTCGTTGGCTTTACCTCTCTCGACGAGACTCCTCAAAGTTTTAGTTCTATCTACAAAACAAGCCCAATTGAGCATGAAATACCTGACAAACAAATATTAATATCAGTTGTGCAAAGTTCTTCAAGCATCTGTCGCCGCTGGATGGGTTCATGCATAATGCAAACGTTGATTGTACCTCGTAGGTCGCAGTTCTTCGCGAAAACAACCTATCTATTTGTTTGGTCGTAGCTCTACGCGTTTACCCTAGCCACAGTCAGATATAAGCAGTATGTCAAAAAACGCACGGAAGCCTTTTTGACACGCTCGGATTACAGCACTCTTCTTCTTCTTAGCGTTATCCCGTTTCCTAATTCATTAGGATTGACGAGGTCCGCTACCTAAATCTTATACTGATTTTATATGGAGTGACAGCCGTCAGACCTCCAAACCCATAGTCTGGTATAGGTTTGGAAAATCAGACCTTTCTTAGGTACGTCACACGTCCTTGGAAATATAATTTCTTGGCCGTGCGGGTGTTTTCCTTCACAGCCGAGCCAGTGGTAATTTCAAATATATACAGAAATCTGAAAACACGAATTAAGGGTACCGACATGTCAGAAATCGAACCGTTTGGTCAATAGGCTGGTTCTTTATCTACTGGGCTATCGCTGCTCTTAACATCAGTTGTGCAACGTTCTTTAAACATCTGTCACTGCTGGATAGGTTCATGCCTAATTCAAACTCACAGTTTAACAGCTGTTAAACAAGTAGCAAATCTATTTGATGACTACTTCACTAATATCCTTTATATTACCACTGACTCCCTCAATTCATCTCCTCGTGTTGCTGCGGAGTTATTAAAGGAGAATGTACAACCAAGAGCTTTTCCAATATACATATATTCAATCAAGCGATGTAATTTAAACCTTTCAACAACTAAACATTAAAAACTCAGAAGATCATTGCGGAATGTCCATAAAAGTATATTGTTGTATTATTGAGTCAATAGCTCCACACTTGGCATTTATTTTTAATCAATGAGTGTATTCCCATGCCAGGCAGTTAATGAAATTTAGTAAATTAGTTCCATTATTCAAGTCTGGTGAAAAAAGTGAACTGGGGAATTACAGACACATATCTATTTTGCCAGTATTGAGTAAAGTATTTGAAATGATAAAGCTTCATCAATTACAGCTCTATTTTAAGACCAATGAAATTTTTCATAGTGTATAATACGAATTTACACCAGGTAAATTCGCTACAGATGCGAGGGTAGCATTGGTCAAGCATGTTCTTAGCGCATGGGAGAGATCCCTTGATGACTGATCTCTCCAAAGCTTTTCATTGTGTCGACCATCGGACATTATTGCTCAAGTTGTGCCATTACGGAGTTAGAGGTAAAGCTTATAATTTGATTACAACTTATTTAAGTAACAGAATACAGACTGTTGATATAAATGGGGTCAAATCTAAAGGCAGTAATGTTAATATTGGGGTGCCTCAGGGCTCTATATTGGGGCCCTTTTTATTTTTAGTATATGTGAATGTTTGCCGATTTCTTAAATTTTTAATGTTGCTCGCCGGTACGAAAATATTGACAAGGTAAATAGTGTTCTATCTGCTATTCTAAATTGGTTCACATGCACTATTCTTTTATTAAATTCAACTCAAACTAAATGTGTAAAATTTAGTATTCCAAATGTGGCTTCTTCCAATACAGAAGTTTTCATTGACAATAATATACTAGAATTTATTAATGAGACTGTATTTCTTGAAATTACGATACACTGAAAATTGTAGTGGGGGGCACACATAAATAAACTGGCCAGTAAGCTCAGCTCTGCTGCATATGTCGTTAGGAGAATTAGATAATTGCGGATGTGGCTACTGCTCGCTTAGTCTATTTCAGCTACTTTCATGTGATTATGTCATATGGTATACTATTGTGGCGATGAGCGGCTGATATTGAAACTATTTTTATATTACAAAAGAGAACCATCCGCTCCATTATATGACATGGGCTCCAGGGAATCATTTAGATAACTATTCATAGAAATAAATATCCTCACGGTTACCTCTCAGTACATTTATGAGAACATAATGTATGCTCGTAAAAATATAAAGTCGTTTTAAAAATGTAGTGAAAATCTAAGAAGTAGGAATAGATTGCGTATGCTAGTGCATCGGCTTGCTAAGCTTAATAGATAGATCTTTTGTTGTACATTGTTTTAGATTTTATAATAAATTACCTGAAACAATTCTGTCCATGCCTGACAATATGTTCAAAAGGCACATCAAAAATACTCTATGTAAGAAGGGTTATTATAGAATCGATAAATATCTAACTGAAAGTGATGTTTGGAAATGATTCAGCACATTAGCATTAATATAACTTTAATTGTACCACTTGATATCACTATATAATACTCATATACTTATATTTATTGTAATATGTATAGATGATTTGAAAAAAAATACCTATATTGGCAAGTTTCTTTTGGCATTTCTTCTTTCATTAAAAAAGAGAAAAACTTAAAAAAAATAGGCTATAATATTAAGAATGTAAAACGTGTTTATGTGCTTGTGAGAATTTGGACTCTCATAGGCGCTTAAACACGTCGCAAATAAAGAATTTTATCTCTTGACTCTATGATATTTTTGTTCCTAGTAAATTTTATACGTTTAAGTACATTTTATAGAGTTCACACCATTCAGACAATCTATTCAAGTCACTCTAAAATAGTATTAAATCTGCATTGTCCTTGATCTCCTTATAGCTTTAACGTCATCGGCGAACATGAAGACATGTGAGCAAAGAAAACAATTGTAAATGTCGTTAATGAACAGATTGAACAGATGTGGTCCAACCAATAAATCACTGAACCGTGCGTAAAGGCACCCATAACTCACCAAAACGTAGTGTTTTACCGCCTAAACATCACAGCGATACGAGCCTACTGACCAATGCTAGGACTTTTTAACTAATAAGCTGATAAGCGACGCGATGTGGATTCATGAACTAGCCAATAAGAACCGCGCGTTCTACTATACCTCCTAACTTCAGCGGTGAGTGGATTTACTAATATAGTGATCAGTAAGCCAGCGCTACTGAGTACCTAGATAAACGTGACTTGTCGATTCGAAGAACTAGACTTCAGTGTTTGATTGCGAATTTCGCTTAATCATTTAGCATGCCTCTGAATGAGTGTGGTGATATCGAACATTTCCTTAAAGTTATCCTACTGTTTACATGAGTCTACTGTACCCAAGAATTGCGTCGTATTTGTTTAGGTCTATCGTGGAAAATAAAGATGGGTATGCAATGAGCTATATGCTGTAAGTGACATATATGACGTAAAATGTGTTTGTTTGTTTCTAATACTACTAGAGTATCATACGGGACAGGCCCACCACTTATACCCACCACTGTGTCTCCTGTGTAGCCAGAATTAACACCGGCGACCACAAAAAGGCAATGAACAGTGAAGTTCATTGTTGTCCCGGGGGTCATACTACAGCTGCATTGGAATTCACAACGAATTTAATCAGAAGAAATTTGTAGGAGTAGGAAGTTTTGGAATTGACTTCCCCACTTGGCAAAGTGAGAGACAGCAATATGACAAATAAGTCATTTAAAAACCTCAAAGAGATGGCTAGTCAAGTGAAGCTCATCTGCCGTGCACCACGGTTTATCATCGATTCCAATAATATAGATTGCAGAACCGCCTAAACGCCTGGTAATTCTCCCTTGTTGCCACCAAATCAGAATATATATACTACCCCGGTTGTGACACGCAAGGAATTTAACATATCGTCCCGCTCCCAGAGAACATGATGTGCTGTTTGCTCGGATAGAGTATCATACACTAAAGTATTATAATAAAAAAGAATATTCAAAATTACTACTAAATTACACAACGGCGGATTTATCCTAAAATAAATCTCTTCCAATCAATGTAATATTTTGTTCATTTCATAGGTTTAGTGTAATTTACGTACGATACATAATTTATGTTAAACTACATTAAATGTCAACTACCATATTTTGACGAACTCGGTGGTGCAGGGGTTAGTAACGGTATTTTGACACCAACGCTCGTGGGTTCGATTCCTACACAGGACAAACATTTGTGTGCATAAATATGTCTGTTTGTTTTGGTCTGGTTGGTTGGCGCATCGAAACAGCCCGTCTGGTGTAGTACCTCCGCCTCACAGATAACCGCAGTCAAATAACAACTATGAAGGTTGTATCCCTGCAAGCGAGTGAAGTCACTAGTGATACATAATATGTTGCAAGCAACTTATGAACAAGTTACTGTAACGGCTTTACATCAGGTGGGCTATATGCTTGCACACCTTCCGAAGTTGTATCTAAAAAAAAATACCTAGAAATTTCATAAATACCTTATAAACAAATGGCAAGCCATGTGGTCATGTATTGAAAGAACAGTTGTAATACCTCTTGACTTGTGTTTTAACGGAGTGGGGCGATCAGGATAACACTCACACTAACCGGGCGTACGTTCCAGTGACGTGAGGCATGAACCGAACAGGATTTGGTATAGCATTGGGAATTACGAACAGGGATTTCTAAGAATGGATCTTTCCTATATCGATGTAGTGCATCCTCTACACGAAACTTAAAACCTCCATGAAGATAATTGAGCGCACCCCTAAAGAAGATCTTGACAAATTAAGGCGTATTCGGCATATGTGTTTTAAATATGCTATTGAATGCCGAAATTTGATGATAATTCTGCAAATCGCATAAATTCAAAAATATATTTGATTTGGCTTCGTATAAATATTCGTATTCTATATCTTAGGTCAGTATTATATATCTTTTTTTTTCATATCCTGTTCAATCTCGCGGTTGGGTACACGACAATAATACGAAATATTAGTTAAATCCCAATTACCTAATACCTATTTTTAAAATTCTGTATGCTTTAAAATTTCTGATATAACAACTTAGATCAAACATAAACTCTATTTTTTATAAATCCTAAATTACAAAACGTCTAACGTTCACAATCACGAACATGAAAATTCCGATTAAATACACCTATGAAAATTCCAAGACGATAATAATTCGACAGGTTCATCAGAAGTACGAATTCCGATGATTAAAGTCTCGTTTCATCAAAAGTCCGAATTTATCCTTGTGGTAGATGTTTTTGGTGTAGTCACTGTTCTAATCTTACCTAACCTAGACGTTCAAATAATCAAAATCAAAATTATTTGATATCTAAACAAATTGCAATCTGTTTATTGCAGTTTAGTTTTATTACAACTATTATTAGCAAACGCGTATTTTTTTAATATAGTTTATTTTGGATCATTATAAAAGATCCAACATCGAAGGTGCGAGCGAAATAAAGTGAAGAGCGAAGCGACGAGTCCATGTCGGATTTGGGTGACTCCGCTCGCTCGCTCGCTCACGTCTCTGATTTTTATATATTTTTTCCCCGGTTGTCATAAAAAAATACTCGAAGGGTTAAGCTCGCTTCGCTTCTTTCCGGCCTTTACCTTATGAACTTAAAGGGTCCAAAATAAAATTAGGACGAATAATTTTAAGCCAGTCAAAGTACACCAGACACGTTTTACACTGAAAGTCAGAAATGTGATAATCGGAATGCCGTTTTCCGCCCAAGAATATATCGGATGTTTAATTCTTCATCCTTATAGAAATCGGAAGAAAAAAGCATCGTAATTTTATTTTTAAAGATATATCAAATTCGGAATTTTGACATCATAATATTCAAATTCGGAATAAAATATTTCGGAGTATTTGGATGTTCTCCTTGTGTAGGGACTAAGTACGCCGTATTCCCATAATCTAGTAGTAGAGATAATGTGACTGGAGAAGACTAATGCGCAATAGTACTGAGCTTATCTTTAAAAGTACATAAGGTAACAATATTATACTGTAATCACAATATTGTACTGTGACAATCTATATTTATAAAAATGGAGTTCATGACTAATTCACTGACTCATCAACGCCAAGGCCAAACCCATGAACCTAGAAAGCTCAAATTTTGCATAGAGGTTACTTTTGTAATACTCACAAGAGTATGAGATGCTCACGAGATACTTAATGTATTTATAGCGTTCATAGATAATCGCGTTAAATCAGGTGAGTCGTATACTTGTAGGTATGGCTCCCGGGTTACATAAAAAACAGACTTATCCTTCCTCAGGTCCTACACAAAAGAATCCCTATAGTAGAAGCCCTGATAAATACAGTCAACAATCGGTAAAACCTAGATTTATAATGGACATTAACGCGAAATATTATTTTCGACACCCATTGCGTATAAATTATACTTGATCGGAAAACTTATATACCAAATAGTTGTTTAGTAAAAGCGTTTCCATGTTTCTGAATTAGTCACGTACGGTTGGTTGCGCAGTTTTTGCCTTATCCTATGATTTATTCCCAGTCGTGGTAGCGATTTGTAACGGCAAAATGAAGCATGGTATTACGTATTCATCAAGCATTTTCATTTGTAAATCATTCGATGTGTTGCGAAATAATGTATTCCTAGTGATATCGGTAAAAGTATCTTTCCGTGTACTATTATAGTACAAGATAGAGCTTTGGCTGGTAGATAGATACCTGTTCAAAAATTTTGTCAAAACGAAGGGAGACGATTCTATGCAATTTGATTTTCATAAGCTTGTTGACGCAGTGGCGAAACGCGCTGTTACGTTAGTTTGATACCAACGCTCGTGGGTTCGATTCCCACACTGGGCGAACATTTGTGTGCATGAACATGTCTGTATGTCTTGGTCTAATTGCTAGTGTAGTAATGATAAAGATAAGATAAAAAGATAAAAAATCTTCATTTGCCATTGGGCCCTCGCGGGCACTTAGACACGTCTTACAGTTTTTGAAATATAATCTTATTGTATCTTATTTAATTCTCTTTTTAATTGCCAAGTAATTCCCTGAGTTAAGCACTGAATGACAAAAGATTTACGAAAGAATTATATCGAACAAGAGTGAGTGGAGATATCGGCAGGGGCCGCCCTAGATGCACACATATGGGTCAAATAGCTAATGTGCTGAAAACGGCCAAATCAAAAGCACCCGAAACCAAATACCATGCTTCGCGCACGCACTCGAGAAAGGTATGTTTGGATCGGTGCTATTGGCGTTCCATAATCTCTGCCTACGCCAATGGGAGACAGGCGTGATGATATGTATGTATTGTTTCGAAAGAACATTCTTTACCTATCAATGTACGCTGATGTCAAGAAACGAGTGAATACAGAACAGTGCAATTGAAGCTATGGGAAATCTTAAGTTAGAAGGCTTTGCTTGCAGTACAAAACGCAATGCTGATGAACGATTATAAAAGTAATTAATCTTTATACATTTGCAGCGAAAAACTTAGTCATTCGTTTAACTCACAATTACACAATTTTACAAGTAAATTATCATCGGTTGTCAATTAACAACCTGATGACATTTTTATTACAATGGGCGACTTTAAAATGAGCAGCATAGAATGGTATAATGATGGTAACAATCTGCAAGTTTCCGGAATTACAGGCGAAACTTAGATATACTTTTTCGATACCATCTCAGAACGCAGCCTAACACAATTTAACTCATGCTGTAATATTAATAATAGACTACTGGACTTGATGTCCTCTAACTCAAAATTATCTGTGACGACTCATTGGTGCCACATCATAAGTCCCTTAATTTAATCGTGAATTTCGCCGTTGTAGAGCCTCTTAAAATTAACCCTCAGAAACCCGGGTGGTCATATATGACCGCGAAATGTATGGGAAAACGAGTTCTGACTGGTCACACCTTAAATCAAATATTTCTATCATAGAGGAGACTATGATAAACTGAATTCGTCTTTGAACTTGTACATCGTTGAACTAATAATAGTTTAGAGAGTGCTATTGATATTTTATCAGTGCTTATATGAATTGAGAGAAAAATACATACCCTAACTAATACATTCTTCCACTTATCCGCCATGGTATAATGCTCCATTAAAATAGGTTCTGAAGGATAAATTTCAATTTCCTAAGAAATATCGTACATACAGTAATACCCATGATTATGAAATATTCTCACTATTCCGAAAAAGAGCTAAGCAACCTGACCTGACTGAATAAAGAGTAGGAATCTATAGTTGAGAACCATACGTCATTTTGGTCATTGTTTAAGTCTAATAAAAAAGGCACAAACTCTTTACTCTCCACTTTAACATATGAAAGACGATCGGCTGACAAGGGAGATCAAATCTGTGGTCTTTCTGCTGCCTATTTTGAATCAGTGTTTCTCTCTTCAAATTCCCGTCATAACACTTCAGCCACATCTCAGAATAATATCTCTCACATAAACTGTACTAACCACGTAAATACTATCAGTGATGTGGAGAACAATCCCGAGTCTGTACATAAATACTTAAGTCACTAGATCTGACGAAAGGCGCCGGGCCAGATGACACAGCGCC
The DNA here is from genome assembly GCA_947507595.1 of Pyralis farinalis. NCBI lineage: Eukaryota > Metazoa > Arthropoda > Insecta > Lepidoptera > Pyralidae > Pyralis > Pyralis farinalis. Next base: position 8,836,021 of record OX382274.1, read on the forward strand.
AATATTTATTGTATGATGGCTTGATAGGGACCTAGGGAGGTTGTGGAAGGCTGCAATTGTTACACCTGTTAACAAAAAAATATTTAAAACAAAACAATGATGTATGCGGACGACATAAAGATTCAGTCCTATTGACTGTCACCTTTTACAACAGGATCTTAATAGATTTGAACAGTATTGTACAGACAATAAATTAGATTTAAATATCTTTAAATGTCACAGTATTATATATAATATAAATATACTCTCAAAGGATTACATCTCACCAGAATATGTGGAATTGAAGATTTAGGAGTAGTACATGATTTTAAATTAACGTATGGAAAGCACATAGACTATATGGCTAGAAAAGTCAATAAAGCCCTGGGCTTTGTTATCAGATCGTGCTCTCAATTTTCTAGTGTAATATTTTTGTCATACTCTTATGTATATAGTATACTTGAATACTTATCACAGGTTTGGAATCCACAATACAACGTTTCTATAAATAGGTAGGAAACAATTCAGCATAAATTCTTGAAATATTTATTTATTTTTTATTGATTTATTGAAGTTATACTTCTAATGCGACTTGCAAAAAGGTTGCGTTAAACTGAAGTTGAAGCTGCTAAATGTTTCACGGTAGATGGCGCTATAGTTAAAAATGTATAACATTTGTATTTTACATTTGACTTGTATGTAATACATTCCATAAACATCGCCGCTACTACTTGATAGACGTTTTTTATTTAAGTTATTAATGTTAAATATTTATTTAATGATGCCAGAGAAGTATAACTTCTCACGCGCGTGCATAAGTACACGCATTTTTATTTATTTGTTTCCATAGTCACACACATACACGTAGGATACAATGAATCGTTGGCCAATAAATTGTTACAAAAGTTGTGTATTTGAAACGTTTAGTACAGGTATGTGTGTGCTGCAGCAATACAAAAAGGCCATAGTTCAGTATAAAATTTTTGCAAGATGATTTGCAAAAACACTGATTTTCAGCCATAGCCGAGTGCGGGCGCGAGTGCAGCAGGTAGGTTTGATATGAGATAACGGGTTAGTGTTAAAAAAAAGGTACAGTAATAGTGATAAGAAATAGAAATATAAATTACAATATAAGAGTAAAGGCATTAACAAGGGTTATGAGGTAAGGTATAGGAAACAGCACATACTGCCTCTACATGAGTGGCGAACTATAGCGGACATGTTTACTTGTGAAAATAGCCCAGTCTATAATAGATTGTCCATACCTACTCTCTCTGATAAACCTCCGTCTTTGTACCAGAATTCTGAGACGTCCTAATCTGCTATGTGTCCTTCATAGTGCAACCAATTACAGGAAAAAATATTTCCTTGTTCAATCTGCAAACATCTTTAATAATTTGGTTGGCGATCCCGAGCTGGATCTTTTTAACACAAACCCAAAAATATTTAAACACAAATTAACTAGGGATTGGTTTAATGTGGCTCCCAAAAAGTAAAATAGTAACAATCTTAACACCAAAATTCATACTTAATTATCTTTTATTTTTTCTTTTTTAGTTTTATTTATAACGTTATCTATCCTTTAAGTAACTTAAATAAACAAGCACACATTTCTACCTATGTGCGAAACCATGTTAATTGTGTTGCATTTTATTTATGTAGTTTTTGTACCACGTTATTTACACTATAATGTTTTCCAAATAAAATAAAAAGTATCAAACTAACCAAGAAGGCCAAGACTTACTAGTAACTGCTTACTATCAGACAGGCAGGTTTATAAAAAAAAAATCCGATTGATTCTTTCAATAGTTTAACAATTATCTTAAGTGGCAAGACGTTATCTTCAGAAGGAAAGCTAACTACACCTGCATGCAGTTCACACTTAGCAGACGAAGCTCAATAGATATTTCCTGATTCGCTTGCCCTGCCCAGGTGTCTTATGGGCAAAACCTCCATAGTCTATATAATAGAAAAGTTTTAGAAATCTGTAAAATCAAATTCATTACGTGGTTATACCAACCAATTACCAATTATACCAACAGACATAAATTTAATTTGTGGTAATGATAGCCATTCCCATAAAAAAGCAACGTCGTCATTAACACATTTGTATGGGAGAAGAAGATGAAAATCTGCTGAATGGTGTATGATTAACGTGAGTTTTCAGGAGTATGGGTTAGGTTAGGATGACTGGTATAGTTAGAAATAGCATGATACGAGAATAATGTCTTTTATGGTCGGCAACGCAAGAGTTACACCACTAGTATTACAACTGTCTATAGGCCACGATAAATATTTACGATCAGGCAGGCCGTATGCTTGTTTCTGACCTTAGGGATATATAAAAATGTAGAATGAAATATTATGTTTTTGAAACAAACAATTTAAAAGGATATGCTGAGTTAGTTTGGACATTTGGAAAGAATGGGAGTCAGAAGAGTTACGGAAGACATATGTCGAGCAAGAATGCGTTTGAGCCATCTCAAGTGCGTCATCGTAGAGCATGGTATGGACACATGTGACACGATATTTTCTGAAAAAAGGTCCAAATCTAAAGCATCCGAAACTGATGACCATGCCTGAAGAGGTTGATGTATGTAGAAAAGCGAAAAAGGTATGTTCTGATCGATGGATCTGATGTTTCATACTCTCTGCCTACCCCAATGGGAGAGAAACATGCTGGTATGATAACGTTGCTTCACTCTGCAATAAACGTTGAATATAACAGAAACACTATTATCTAATTATATTTGAAATATAAACAAACACAAGCTAATCAAATTAAGTATTCATAACAACAAATCAACACCCTCGGGGATATATTTCACTGTTTAATTTCTAATGCTCGCCAACATTGATTTATAAATTCTCTTCTCCACTTGGGAATTTAATGAAAAACGTGCGTAGAAAGTTTTCGAGCCATTACTTTCTGGTTATTAATGACAGCGAGCTACGGAGGCTGAGCGATAATATAAGCGGTAGCAGAAGCGATTTATACGAGTAGGTAGTATACTCGTATAAATCGCTTCTGCTACCGCTACTTGGTTATTTATATGTCTATTTGACGAGATCAGTGGCTCAGTCGTGAATGACGCGACTTTGACACCAACGGTCGTGGGCACGGTTCCCACACAAGACAAACATTTGTGTGCATAAACATGGCTGTTTGTCTTTGTCTGGATGTTTTAAGAGAGGAAGCATCAAAGCAGCCCGTCTGGGAAAGTACCTCCACCTCACGGAAAACCGCAGCCAACATAACACCTCCTTAGACTCAGTCTAGGTATGGGCAACCTTTGACATGTTGTGGGCCACACTTTAGCATGCAAATACGTTCGCGGGCCGCGTTTAAAAGTAGTGCATATATATAAGTAGATTTCGTGAGTATATATAAGTAGTGTACTTAATTTTTTTTAATTGTTTTTTTTCAAAATGTCTCGCGGGCCGGGTGTTGCCCACATGTGCCCTAGAGGGTTGTTCTGTTCCTGGGTGTGAGTGAGGTCACCAGTAAGCTCCCAAGGAGTTGTATAAGCAGCAGAGGAGGCATCGCGCGAATGATACTTAATATATCGCAAGCGTTAATAGGCTACGGTACCCGCTTTACATTAGGTGGGCCATGTGCTTGTATACTCCCGATGTAATATTAAAAAAAAACAATATATCTATAACTTCAGACAGAGAGCACCGAGTGCCACCATTGGTCCTTACATACCTCACCCGTATCTTTAACATTCATAGCTCTTCTTGCGCTCTTGACATAAATTTCTAATAAAACAATGTCTAGATCTAGTTTGGGAGATTGCGAAAGATTTTCTCGTCCAAAATACATCAATGTCTCAAGACGAAAGTCTTCGACCAATGTGTGTAGCCAGTGATGACATACGGCACAGAAACGTGGTCACTATGGGCCTCATACGAAAGCTCAAAGTTGCACAGCGTGCTATGAAGAGAGCCATGCTCGGAGTTTCTAAACTTTAGGCTCAAAAATGAACACATCCGTAGCAGAACTGGAGTTACCGACGTGACTCTAAGGATCAGCAGATTGAAGTGGCAGTGGGCAGGCCACATAGCTCGGAGAACCGATAGCCGTTGGGGCAGAAAGGTTCTCGAATGGCAACCACGAACCAGAAAACGCAGCGTAGGACGGCCCCCCACATGATGGACAGACGATCTTGTGAAGATCAAAAGACCGATCGCTGTGGTGTGGATAGTGGGAGGCCTATGTTCAGCAGCGGACGTCTTTCGGCTGATATGTTGATGGTGAGCTAGTTCTAGATTTATGTCTTGTTTTAACCGAAAATATACATGATGGACGTATTAGCTAATTTCTTATTAATTAAAAAAATGCTGTGTATATTGCCTTACATGTGGATGAATTTAATTGACTGTACTTATTGAGTACATTATGAATAATTATAGAAGTATGTAACTCTATTAATTTCGGTAATAATTTAAACACTAGAATACATAAAATTTAAACCATTTTAATAGATAGACGCCGAAACATAATCGTTTAGGCTGTATTTAATATTTCATAGACGTCATTCTTAACCAGTTGAGAATGCGCAAGCTTGCATTGCCAGAGGAACACCTGGCTCGTCAATTAAATAACCACTCATTTTTTTTTATTTGTCGGCCACTTTGACCATGTTCCTTAAGTGAACGGTGTTCCTGAACATTCCTATTCTACTATTTTATGCTGAATCCGAATCTGAAGTCAAAATTCGAATATTCGAAAAAAAGCGACAGACACACGCCGAGACAAACATATAGATTTTATATAGGAACGGTGTTCCTGAAAAGAAATTAAGTTATTAATACTTTTTTCTCATTGTCAAAACCATTATAGTGCAGCTTAGGTAGATCAAAAGGTTTTTCAAAATTTTCAATTTCAAGAGTTTAAACAATTATTAAGTATCTAAATTCGTATCGCGATAATGCGATTAGCAATATATAAAATGGTTGGAAGAAAATTAAACGAATAAATAGAATGATATAATAATTACAAATACTTATTGAGGCTGATAGAAGATATGAAACGTATCACTAACAACCAAGATCAGGATGACACAAGTTCAGCTTGGGGCTCATACTGATCGCGCCATTGTTGTTTCCAGCCGATAGTTGTCGTAGATTATTATGTAATTGCATTCTTAGTTTCTATCAAATTTATAAATAAAATACAGTTAATATAATCTTAAACAAGAATAGGTGACTAATACTGTTTTCTTTGACTGTACTATCTTGATTTCGTGTGATAAGACGTATTTATAAAATATGTAATTTTTCTGGTTCAGCTTGATTCCCACTAGATGCTACTGTGTTAATTTAAAAATATTATTCATTTTCAGACCGATTACTGACTAATTTCTACAGAGTTTAGATTAACTTGGATTACATTGACCGTAAGTCAGTTACGATAATATGTAAATACTGTTTATACAGCCACTGATAAAATAATTTTTCTGTAGTTTACAAGTCAGTTTTTTGGTTTGATTACTTGTATAAATTCATCAATAATCGCTATAAAAAAGGCTCTAGACCTAGTTTTGCGCACCTACCGCTTTGATAGATTGTGCCATTCGTCTGTCTAAATGCAAACAAAGGAAGTTTGGTATTGAATGCGCCACGTTAACCCCTAAGGGCGTTTACATATTCAGTAGTTTTACGGTGATGCGTCGAGTGGATACTAGGTTTTATAGATGTTTCACAAGGAATAGTGCAAAGTTTTGTCTCTGGGAATTCTGTATTTTATTTCTAATGCACGAGCTATGTTTGCTTTGGCTCAGCTTTTTCCAATTTTGTGAAGGTTTCACATTTCATCGGTGACTTGTATACCGTCGCTTAGGTCACAAAGGATTTAGCTGCTATAAAATGTGCTTGTAATACTGCTATTTCAATTACAAGTTGATGTAATTTGCCTCGTTTTTAATTAATTCGAGAAATACGGATTAAATAAAAGTAAAAAGTAACAATTTTGTTATCGTTGTGCATTTATAGAGCAAGAGTCTGCTTTACAAATACGGACTCCGATTTTATCAAACTCATTTTTCAAAACTTGTAACTTGATAATTTATTTGCGATGTAATAAAATCTTCATTGCCTCTAATAACAAGCCGAGCTGTCAATATCCGACTAGTTTTGATACCATTAAGTAAGTAGAACATATTTGAAAATAGAAAAATGTTGGTAACTAAAAACGATTTCTCTCTTTTAATTTTTCTATTGCTTTTCTGCCCGTCAAAATGAGTGAATAAATTCGATACATTTTGACCCAAGCCGCGAAAAAAAATTGTTACGTTTATGGACTTAATGCTCGATTGAAAGTTCGATAGCATCGTTGCACGTATCTATTGTAACCAAACACGCAGGTTAAGCAGTGTCGACCGCAACCGGTCCACAGATGGGTTTATCAATAAAAAGCTAAAAAATCTTTATTTGCCTTTAGACCCTCACAGGTACTTAGACACGTCTTACATCGACAAATCTTTAGAAACTTACTAGTGACCTCACTCGTTGTTATTTGGCTGCGGTTTTCTGTGAGGTGGAGGTATTTCCCCAGACGGGCTTTTTGAGAAAGGTAGACAAACAAACGAGATATCGTATACCCATATTCGTAAAATAAGAATAACTTTTGTTTATAGGGTGCCCTACTCCCACATTACCTGACTGCACCTGATATGAAGCGATACCATAGGTTTCACTCAATGAGTAATGAGCGCGCATTGCCATCCCCACTGCTTTTGCAGCAAATCTCGAGCTTAGGTACTGGCAACACTAACAGAAGTATAATATTCGATTTTATTTAACTGCGTTCTTCTGTAAGGTAAGATACTTTTACAGTTCGTCATCTTATCTAATATAGCTGTCCCTTTCTCTTCTCTTCTAGAGCCTTCTTAGCTGCTGAAAAGAATGCAGCGCACACGTTAGATTGGATTTAGCTCCAATGATGTTTTTTTTTTATAAAACCTTAAGAAGCATAGCAAGCAACGGTACTTCTGGGGAAGTACCTCCACCTCACAGAAAAAGCAGGCAAGTAACAACTTCTTGGAGCGTTGTTGTATTCCTGCGAGTGAGTGGTTACCAGTAAGCTGATAAAGAGTTGCCGTGTTGACAGTAGGGGTGGCAACGCGCTAACAATAATACCTATATTACATGCCTATTTCTTGTTTTGTTCCTGCGCATGAGTGAGGTCACCAGTAAGCTCCTAAGAAGTTGCTGTGTTATTAGCAGGGGCAGCATCGCGCGAGTGATACTCAATGTATTACAAGCGCTCATAGCTACGGTTACCGCTTTACATCAGTTGCGAAGTATGCTTTTATGCCTGCCGACGTTGTATAAATAAAGTACATTACTTCCATGCTTTTCGACGTAAAAACTTAAATCATGTGGTAAGTACACAAATAATAAACAAAATCAGATAGATAAAAATTTAATAAGAGACTCCAATAGCTGCATATAGAATTCATAGTGAGATAACTCCAAAGAAACCTCTCGCGGAATCCCGCGGTGTTGCTTTCGCTTTGTGTTTAATTACACTAAGTTTATAATACTTTAGTAAAAGTACCCTCTATTTACACGAGGTAATCTCACATTTCCTCTGTTACAGAGTTCCTGCATTGAGCTACCGTATCACGGAATAATAGCATAATCTCTCCATTATTCCAATTTGAACTCTCTCGAGGCTCATTAAATCTTTTTCCTCTTTAACAATATATACCAATATATTACCATTCCACCATGGGGGCCAAAACGTTTGCCTTTTGACGAACTCGGCGCTATTTTGTCACCAACGCTCGTGGGTTCGATTCCCACAATGGACAAATATACGTGTTTGTCATCGTGTGATGTTTTTAAGAGAGGTAGGGTGCATCAAAGGGAGCAGTGCCTCTACATCACAGAAAACCGCAGTGAAATAACAACTCCTTGAAGGGTTGTTGTATTCCTGCGGTGAGTGAGGTCACCAGTAAACTCCTAAGGAGTTGCTTTGTTAGCAGCTGAGGTCGCATGAGTGACACTTCATTCATGGACTACAGTAGCTGTTTTACATGAGGTGGGCCATATGCTTGTATGTCTCCTAACGTTGTATAAAAAACAAGTTTAGCGGGAAACCAGAAAGTATGGGTCTCATAGGAAAGGCTCCTAAGCCGCTCACCAACTCTACCACCAAATTCTAATTTTGCTGTAACAATCACCTTCGTCGAGGCAGAATTCAAGTTTCTGTTTTAAATCACAGACAATATATTAGGATCCTCTTTGCATATAACAATCGTGCCGTATACATATTGTAAAAATACAAGAGCTATGAATGTTAAAGAAGTTAGTGAGGTGTGCAAGGACAGCGTCTTATGGTGCTTGGTTCCCCCTGCCTTCCCCATTTAATTAAGTGTTTCGAATTTTGATCGATTTATTTTTTGAATAAAATAGTATTACGCAGTAGGTACGATATTATCATGTCAAACCGTCGCGGCGTAGGCAGAAAGGACCTTGCTCCACGTGACTCGGTCTTAATTCGCTTCTATAACATTCATAGGGTTTTCAAGCACGCTCGCATGTTTCTAGGGCTCCAAAATTTTCTCTTCACTCACTCTTTCTTTCATTTTCTGATAAAACACGATCAATTTGGTCCTGGCAGGTATAAATAAAAGGCTAAAAATATTTAAATAAAACGACTAGTAAAATAAAAAACCACGTAAGAGCACCAGTTACATCATCATCGTCAGCATAAACCCGCTGCTGGATTTTACTCGCCATCTACAGTTATCTTGTTGAGATTATTGATTGTGTAATTATAGTTTCTAAATGGACTTTGGTAAACTATATTTTACTATACGCGATATCTATTCAATTTCCTAATTTTATTGAAATTTGGAGATATAACGTCAAAAATGTACATTTGAAATGGTATTGAACCCCTACGGTTTATTTGAGAAAAGTCAAAGAAAAATCTGTAAAATGTATACTTATTACTTTTCTTTCTTTCAACTCTTTAATTATTTTGAATTTGGAACGCGTTTATTGCGTTAAAATCTTCTTTCGATTTCCCACCGTTTTATATTTTTTTTCGTATCTATTATCAAATTACAATGTGGAATGGAATGTTAAAGAAAATAGGATTGCAGTGATTGCCTTGCACAAAGTGCATATGGAGCCGTCGGTCATATTCAAGACACTTCAAAATCCTGCTATCAGCCGTATGTTCGTATATCGTACTATCGACAGATATACCACACTTCCTCTGTTGAAGACCATATAAGATCGGAGCGACCGCGTCCTGTTAGAACTACAAAGGCTGTTAATGCTTTTAAACCCAGAATTCGTCCCACTAGGACTCTGTAGCGTATAAGCCTGAAGCTCGGCGCTTATCGTCGATATACAGCACATGCAATAAATCAATCCCTACAGTTGAAAAGAGTGGATTAATCCAAACGCCTTCTGTCCTGATACGCAGGTGAAAGGCACAGAAATATCTTCTTAAGCAATGAAAAAAATTTGCCTTTGAAGAGCACTACAAGAAGCAAAATGACAAAGTTTACACACACTTATCTAAAGGAGCGGCCCAAGTGGTCGGAAAGGTTCGAACTACCCAAGTCTGGCTCGAAACCAACGTTCCCAAATCTGAACCCCTTAGACATCAAATTGTGGCCAGTTTTAGAGGACATGGCCTACTCGAAACCTTACGCCAACATTGTATCTCTTAAGAAATCTCTGGAGCAAGCAGAGGCTAAATTTCTCATGGAAACAGTGCGTAAATCCATATATTCATAACCATACAGATAAAGAAATATAATACAATAAATAAATATAAATAATAAATATAATGTAATACAAATAAACTATAAAGACATGTATCAAAGCCAAAGGTGACCATTTCGAATAGAATATTTTTTTATTTTTCCTGAGACTTCCTTTTTGAGAGATTTTTGAGAGAGATATGTTCATATAAGTTTTATGAAGATTACATTACTTAGTTAAAAATCGGCTAAGTGCGAGTCGGACTCGCGCACGAAGGGTTCCGTACCATTATCTATAAAAAATCGGCCAAGTGCGAGTCGGACTCGCGCACGAAGGGTTCCGTACCATTATCTATAAAAACGGCAAAATAGATCACGTTTGTTGTATGGGAGCCCCCCTTAAATATTTGTTTTATTTTAATTTAATTATTTATTCTTAAAGTGAATATATAACTAAATATTCTGTGAATATTTCAAGCATCTACCTGTTGCCGTTATCAATATCGAGCAAAAATGAGCAAAAAAATCACGTTTGTTGTATGGGAGCCCCCTTAAATATTTATTTTATTCTATTTTTTAGTATTTGTTGTTATAGCGGCAACAGAAATATATCATCTGTGAAAATTTCAACTGTCTAACTATCACGGTTCATGAGATACAGCCTGGTGACAGACGGACGGACGGACGGACAACGGAGCCTCAGTAATAGGGTTCCGTTTTACCCTTTGGATACGGAACCCTAAAAATAAATGCATATTCATTTGCGATGAAACTTATGGGCCCCTGCCGATATTCCCATTCACTCTTGCTCGATATACTCGTACCTCTTTCGTAACTCTTTTGTCATTCATTCTTTCTAAAAGTCTAAACCATCTCAGCATACCCATTTCCCTTGTACTCTTTATCTATTTTAGTTCATGCATCGTAGTAAAGGTTAACAGAATGAATACATGTACTTACGCGTTTATTTTTATGGAATAAGTCTCGCTTTATTATTTATCGTATTCGCAATGATGATGTTAGAAACAGAGTTGGTCTGAAAGAGAGCGTCGGTGTTAAAATAAGAAGAGGCATGCTCCGATGGTTCGGACATGTAGAAAGAATGCAAGATGAAAGAATGACGAAGCAGATATACAATGCAAAAGTGGAAGGATGTAGGAGCCGGGGAAGGCCAAGACATGACCAAATTGGTCGTGTTCTATCAGAAGGTGATGTCAGGAGCCCTAGAAACCGGCGAGCGTGCATGAGAAGAGCAATGAATGTTAAAGAAGCGAGTGAGATATGTAAGGATCGAGTCACGTGGCGCTCGGTTCTCTCTGCCTACCCCGCAAGGGATTTGGCGTGAAGTTATAGATAGATAGATAGAAGTCTCGCTTTACTTTGTACTTGAGCCTGGTCCACTATATTCGTGTTTTAGTACATCGCCGTTCCTCAACTAGCGATAATAATCAATTTTAGTGTTATTTAGAGAAGTTGTTACGTTAATACAATGCCTAAATAATAAAGTATGATAGCAATCCTATTACAATCAACGAGCAATTCTTGTATATATATTAATATATAACTCGTGTAAGGAGTAGTGATATTCCAGTAGATAAAGTACCGCCCTATTATTTATTTATTTATTTATTTAATAGGTGCATATAACAGAGTATTAACTATATTAATTTTACAAATATACATGTGATAATGTTTCGTGCAAGCTAACCCTCCAAAAACACATGCACACATCATGATCAATTCAAGTTGTAATAAGTACAGTTGTTATTATCAATGTTTATTACCTACAAAGAATTGTGAACTATCAATTTAAGTAATAATATAAAAATTGTATACAAGGAAAGTATTAGACCTGATCATTTGACCATTTGACAGTCTATTTATGTAAATATTATGTAGACTAATAATCATGTCATTTTATACTCATGTATGGATTTTTTTCTGTAATTAAATTAATATAAAATACATTCTATAATTATTATTAAATCATTGGATGAAATAATCCCATCACTATTATTATCATCAATTAATTACAAACAATTTATGGTGACATAAGTGTATATATTTTGTTACAAAAGAGCATGAACCTGTGATTGAATCCGTCAATACTATCAGAGCAATCCAGATGAGCACTATCACGACAAACATCATTATAAGAGCGACACATTCTAAGAATTGGACTATTAAAGGAGACGTTATTTCTGGCTAACGACAAAGCAAAAAAAATGAGGCCGGCGAATACGGTAATTCGTATTTAGATTTATTAATGTCAATAAGGACGCGCAATCTATTATACAATGTATAATTTTATATAGATAAATTAGTTCGGAAGACTGTCTTCTGGAAGACAAGGTGGAAATTTTGAAATATTTTACACGGGATGTATAAGATGAAAGACTCCTAGTCAAATCAAATCAAATCATTTATTTGTAGAAGTAGGTACATACTATAGGTGTTAAAATCAATAAAGTAGCTCAGACCACTTCTTGCCCTACAAACAGAGCATACAAATATTAATAATTATAACATGCACATTCTATAATGTAATTTAACAATATTTATATTACTTTATGTCTCATTATTAATTTATTACTGTCAATGTCATATTATATTTAAGTACTCTAAGATATGTCTTTATCATGTATATAATCTTTAATGTCATAATAGCATTTGTTTCTTAATATTTTTGTCAGTGTTCTTTTAAATTCTGCATAGCCCATTTTTTTCAGCTTGTCCGGTAACTTGTTATACATATATACTGCCATAAAGTGTACACTGTTTCTGTATATCGTACATTTTGGAGTTGGCAGGGCAAGCTTGTTTTTACAACGTAATTTCTGACCATAGGTAGTATCTTGTAACTGAAATCGATACAAATATTTTTTAACGAAAAGCAAACATTCTAGAATGTATATCGATGGTACTGGTAGTATTTTATATTTTTCGAAGAAAGGCCTACAACTATCCCTTGGTTTGATGTCAAATATAGCTCTAATGCATCTTTTTTGTCGTTTAAAAACATTTTTGGCGTTTGTTGAGTTCCCCCAAAAGATGATTCCATAGCGTATGACTGAGTTCACAAATCCGTAATATGCGGTAATGGCAGTCTCTATATTAGAAATCATAGCTAGCTTCCTTAAGAGATATACAAAACTATTAATTTTATTACATATGGTGTCAATGTTTGCTTTCCAATTACAGTTTTTGTCTATGTAAACTCCTAAGAATTTTATATTGTCGACTATTTCAATTTTATGCATGTCAAAACATATATTTAAAGATAAGGCATTGGATTGTGGTTGATGAAATTGAATAATGTTGGTTTTTGTCAAGTTTATATTTAAATTGTTTCTCGTCAGCCATTTAATTGTATTACATATTGTGTCATTTATTTTATTCTCTAAGTCATTTTTTTCATTTGATTTAATTACTATGGAACAATCATCTGCAAGAAGTATCGTCGGGAGTTTAATATAGCTTGGTAGGTCATTTATATACAGAAGGAACATAAGCGGACCTAGTATACTGCCTTGAGGCACTCCAAACTTTATTTTCCTAGTTTTTGATCTATATATAACTTCATTTCTTGTACTTTCATTAATTTTTCTTATTTCACAATATTGTGTCCTATCAGTTAGGTATGATTCCAATAAGTTGTATGCAGTGCCGCGTATTCCATGCTTATCTAATTTATACAGAAGCTGTTTGTGTTCAACGCAATCAAACGCCCTTGTGATATCCAAGAATATGGCCGCAATAAGTGCTTTTTCATTTAGATTGTCATTTATTAGTTTTGTTAAGTCATAGATAGCAAGATCAGTCGACTTATTTTTTTGAAAACCGTTTTGTTCATTAACAATGATATTGTATCGTTCTAAGAAATCATAAAGTCTATTGTACAGCATGCGTTCATATACTTTAGAAAAAATTGACAGAAGTGCGATTGCGCGGTAGTTTTTCATATTATGTTTTTCGCCTCTTTTGTGTGCTGGTTTTACAAGGGATGTTTTTAGTTTATCTAAAAATATTCCCTGTTCCATCATTAAGTTTCCTATATGAGCTAGTGGGCGAGATACTATAGAAGAGCAGTCAGGCCAAATCGTCTGCAAAGTGTTGATAAACAGCGCCTCTGTATCCTCTCAACACTTCGAATATACATATATTAACCAACTACTTCGCTGTCGAAATCCTGACATGTACCAGTAAATTCGTATTTCCTGAAATTATCGATAGCTCGGCGGTAAACGAAAAAACCGCAAGGAATCCCGCCTGTCTAAGATATTATATTTGGAAAGACATGCGACCTTACCTAAGCAAGGTTTGTTTTCCCTCTAGGTTGTGGAAGTGTGAGAGCAGTCGCTCCATATAAAAATCACTCTCTTCGCCAAATCCTTAGGCTAAGGTAGCAGACCCCGCCGATCCTAATATATTTCCTGTATCTCGGAAACAGTTACAACTATTTGCATCAAATTTTATATTTAGATAAAGTGAAAAAGTCCATTTTTTCGGTATTTAATATAGTTGTCCATACGCGTAGTATTTGCTGTTTTTCCCTGCCCAGCACGAGAAATTATCATTTGGCACTGCTAACACTTGACTTTATGTTATTGTATAAAATCACAATGTTTGAGGAAATCAACTAACAAAACATTATCTAAATACAAAATTTCATCTAAATAGTTAAAGCTGTTTTCGAGATAAACAAAATATATGTATATAAGCATCGTTTAAATATATAAAATGTAACGGTTATTGTATACTGTATCGTTATATGGGATGTTACGAATAATATTACCATGCCCCAACTCGAAAGAGCAGTGAAGTATGCCAAGTCCTTAAAAACACTCCAAGTTAATCAAGAAACTATTCAGTCTGCCAAACACCAAAAATCGAGACAAGGTTTATTAAAAATAAAAAAAACGAGTGTGCTTTAAACCACACGACTGAAGTAAAACTTCTTTGGCTCCATAAATATATATGATACAGACAATAGGCCTGCACTGTGTCTTAGATATACGAAACTTATCTCGCTATGAGAGAAAGAAAATGTGTGTTCGCACCTCTCTCTCTTTCTATCTTCACTAATTTATATCTCCCTCTCAACTTCCGTTCGCCTCGCCCGATCACACTTTTCGTAGCGCTCTCGTCACGCATTCACCACCTTACTCCCCAAGTCAAGCGTGCGTAAAGAAGTTCTACTTCAAAAAAATATCCCCGTAATTGGCGTCTTTTTATACAACGAAATAAATAAGACATTAAAAATTAAACCCATTTTCTAAACCCCTGTCTAAAATTAAAATGACAAAACGGCTCACTACGACGAAACAAGATTTTGCTCGGTATATTTACTCATAATACAATAATATTCATTGCGAAATTAAAGTTGATATGGGCACTTTAAAAAATTATATTAACTAGTGGTCGCCTAGTGGCCGAAAATCGATCCAATTCATTTGATTTTTAAGTTTGAACGTTTGAATAACTTATAAAGTACAAATATCTATTAGACAGACCATGACTGTGACATTATCATAATTATAATTTTTTTTTGACATTCAGTAAGACCAATAACTATTCTCTTCTCAGTTTGACTACAAACTTCAAGCATAAAACATTTACAAAAACTTTGGGTACATATGTGTTTGTGTGTCAAACGCATGGTAGTTTGTGTAATGGTTTTTTTTATTAATTTAATGTATTTTCCAAGCATTATGCACTTTTGCAGCGTTTGATCTGGGGTCAGCCATTGAATTTTTCGCTTACGGTTATCGTAAAGAATCCACTTTTCGTACCATGTCACAATTCGATCCAATATTCCTTCATTTCTGTACCGATTCACAAGGCAACACAAGTTTCAAGCCGCGTTTCTTTCTGCAGATCAGTCAAATCATGAGGCACCCATTTTTCATATTTTTTTTTATCTTATTGATTCGATGCAAATGAGTCAGTATTGTAGATAAGGTAACATTAAACCATGCCGCTAATTCCTGGGTAGTTTAACTCGGATCGGCTTCCACCATCTCCTTCAATTCAGCATTATTCACCTGTGTGGGCTGTCTTCCACCTGGTTCGTTCTTCAAGTCGAAGTTTCCATTACGAATCTGTTTAAACCAAAAACGCGTGATGCATTCATTAGAAGTCTCCTCTCCAAACGCAGCATTGATATTGCGAGCCGTTTCTGCCACGTTAGTTCCGCGTCCGAACTCGTGTCCAAAAATTACTCAGTTTTTCGAAGTATCGATCTTTCCCGTCTAAGCTGAATAAAAAAAAACAATTCGAAAATCAAATGTCGCACATTTTGTAAAAGAACAACGTCATACTCGTATATATCATGTGAAAAAAGTTTCACTCGAAAATGGCAATTTCATACTTTAACTCCTGTTGAAGAACCTCATTAGTTATCATGTGAAAAAAGTTTCACTCCAAAACGGCAGATTCCTACTTTAGCCACTATTATTACCTTCACAGCATTTTAATATGGGTGCCTTAATACCGAAGTAATTTATGGCGACCACACACAACACAGCGCAGATGCCCTTGCACCAGCGTACGCATCAAAATCGCAGGGAGCCGATGCAAGTAGCAGAGGACCCATCGTCCTTCGGCTGAATGATAATGATGATGATAAATATTCTAACATGTGGCGGTGTACAACCACCCCTACACTAGAGAAAAGAAAAGTAGTTCAATATGAATGCATCGTATAAATAGGTATCAGTCGTACCAACCGAAAGATATGCCTTTGTTAGGCGTAAGCTTGGTACGCGCAGAGTGATTGATGAGGCGGAATTATCAATGAACGACGATTTAAGCTGTAACGCTTTCGATATATCCGCATATGGGACTGGGGATATAGGTTATACGTTATCAATCAGGTTGCTTATTTGGGAATGTTTTATTTTACGTTACCGAGAATGATTATTTATGGCACCAAATTATCTCACATACTCAAATAATGGCTTTTTTTATTTTCTTCTTCAGTTTTTACTTAAAAATGGATCACTTTGTTGTCTGTTTGTCGAGTGCGTTTTTATTAAGAACGCGTTTAGGTAGTGAAGCTTAATGTACATTGTTTAGAGACGTAAACGACATTTACGGTCGGCAACGCATAGGTGACACTCTTGGACAGCTGAAGAACTATCCATAGGTTAACTATGACGGCCGTATGTTTGGTTTCCACCTTAACAGAACAATAAGTACATCTTATTATATTATAAACTTGAAAAAAAAAAAAATTGCTAAATGTGTGGAAAAATCCTTATTGCTAAATGTCTAGGAAAACATCGTAATTATATTTCGAATTCTATAAAATAAATTATTAATTTGTGTGATAATTTTCGATACAGTTTAGACTGAGACTTATTTCACACTTTGAGCATATTAGGTCCCACTGCATTGTATCTATCTCCTGCACACCTTCGCCTTTTCTCTTGTGACCTGGGAAAATGGTTTACGCCACCAAGTCGTACTCCGCTCACTACTTTGCCTCCAGGTTTCGCGGCAGATGGGCGGCCCCCAGATTTTGGTGGGATTTGATACTTCTGTAGGTAGGTTTGAGCTTTTTGCTCCCAATTTTGGATCCAAGCATTGTTGGCAGAAACGTCTATCAGCTACGTAAATATCGGCCAGCACCACCTTTTGCCTCTGATCCTAATGGGGTAATTATTTGTGCATCACGGTCAGCAAATCCAGTAGGATGAACTTTGTACTCGGTTGAAGCCACCGTGACTACAGAATTATCCATCCAACGAACAACGACCACATCGCTCTGCGTACCGTGTTCGTATGAACCTCTCGCTCATTTCTTCATTGTGTAGACTTTTGCTATAGGGCATTCCTTTGGTAATTGGGTTTGTCGGAGTGTTCCAGTACCACCATATCCCTTACTTTTGAAATATGCCAGAAGCGGAATCCCTGTAAATAGATTGTCAAAGTAGAACTGCAGTCTTTGATTTTTAATGCATTCTGGCAAATCGTTTATCATGGAAAGCATAGTTGCTTTGCAGAAATCTTTTTCATTTTCAAGATTACTTTCTGGAATAGATCCCGGTAAATTTCGAAATTTGCCAAAAATCCGCAACTACAATTCAGACACCAGCACTTGTACCCAAAACGAATCGGTTTATTTCTTATACAGCCATGCCTACCAAAATATCCGATCATGCCCTCGTCACAGTGCAAGTGCTTTTCCACAGGTACATGAACAAGAAACTTACGTTTCAAAATATTTGTCAGGGGTCTCAACTTTGTCATTTTATCTCCTTCATCCAAATGATTATTGTCCGCTTTATGTATAAACCGCATAATTTGTATGAACCTGTCTCTACGCATTGCATTGTATACAAGATGATTTCGCATATCATTACCCGACTCTCAAAAAAAAAAATTACTTGGTAATTTATTATAACCACACACAATAATTGCGATAAAACACTTCATTCAGATTGTCCATCATACCATACCGTCATCTTCATTTGCGGATTCTCGTCGGTATACTGGGCAACATCTGGAAGCTCGGTAAATATGTCCCGGACAAGGTCCTCCTCTTCATTTTCCAATGCATCTAAAATCTCAGCTACGGTCAATCTAAAAAAATTAATAGAACAAACATTGGAAAAAATATACTCGTAAGTAGGGGAGACCGGGTACAAAAGTAACGGCGGGTCGAAAGTAACGAATGCTCTCTAGATTTATCCAATGGGCGAATATCGCTACACCGCCGTCAGGTGATAGCTGGGAGTGACCTGCTCACTTGTAATCAGTCGGCGCATGCACTACGCGCTGTTAGTTTGTGTGACAGGACGCTACGTGTTTTCACAAATCAAAAGTAAGTTTTTCGACGTTTTCTTATTTAACGTTTACGTAGTCGTAAAAGGATGACAGTAATCTGAATGTTTGCATATCCATTCTTGATTAGATTGATTGTACATTGTTGAAATTCGTTGTTGTCTAGCTCCGTTTGTTTTAAGGTTATATTACACGTTTTGACAAAAATAAGGAAGGGTACAAAAGTAACATAGTCGTATGGGTACACAAGTAACATGTTACTTTTGTCACCGTAATAATTTACCTATATCTTATTTTTATTATGTCTCGTCTTTACTTTAACAGAATGCCGCGACAACGGATAAGAACTACTGCACGAGGAACTGTCGACACAGAAGTGTATCGAAAAGCGGCTGAAGAGCATTTCAAATATGGTGCAAAAATTAGAGCCCTGGCAATAAAATATAATGTTTGCCATGTAACATTATACTCGTACTCTCATGTGGAATGCGTGGATGATGATACGAATGATGTATGCCATAATTGCGAGTCTGAATAGGAGAATAATAATGAATAGTCTGGTTATAAAAGAATGATTAACATTGATCTAATTATTTAAACTAATATAATTTTAATTTTTTTGATTTCTTAAAATATTTAATTATTGAGCATTTAAAATGCAGTTATTAATATAAAGTCGTCAAAAAATAAATAATTTGTTGATGTAACGTGTAATATTGTATTCATTACCAACACCTTTGTCTTGTTACTTTCGACCCATAACGTGTTACTTTCGGCCTGCCTACGTGGTCGAAAGTAACAACTGACAATTTTTTTTTAACTCTCTTATATTCATATAAAACACACCACAATAAAATAAATCGAGTTATTAGTGTAAAGAACTTAAACTGAATTTATATATGGTTACATTAATTTAATGACAATAATAACATCCAGCCAGAAATCAAGGTAAAAGTACAAATTGTTACTTTTGTACCCGGTCTCCCCTACTAGCGTGACCATATGGTTGCGCGCAATAAATAAGTATGTAAGAACATCAATATTGACTATTCAATAAAACTAATGCATTTTACACATAATTAGAACTATAATTTATAAATAATCCATCTAATATAAGCCATATAACACAACAATACAATAAAACAATAACACTTACTTTTTTAGAAGTGAGTGAGATGTGTAATGTTCGGAGTCATATGGAGCTCGAATATCTCTGCCTACGTTCATGAATACAACTATGAATAAGCGAGGCAAGTAAAGACCGCGTCTTGTAGTGCTTGGTTCTCTCTACCTATCCTGCAACGGACCTGACGTGAAGGTGTGCAATGCAACTACTAAACCTTTTAAAAATCTAATGACAACCAATATACTTGATCAAGTGAACATAAAATCTTGTAGTGAAACAAAGAGTGTGATTTTCTTTCGTAAGTAGACATTAAAAAACTTTCTGAAGTAACAGCGAGGATATTTATTTCTTTCAACAGTTCCCTGAGCGATTCTCTGGAGCCCATGTTATAAATAGAGCGAATGCCTCTTTTTTACAAGATAAAAATTGTCTCAATGTCAGCCGTCGTTACCTACAACAGTATACCATATTTCACTTGATCTTTTCAATTTTAAGAACTCTTTCAATTATAATTGTTGTTTTGATCACACGGGCGGTTAAAACGCTTACAGTCTTAACGATAGGCACTAAATAAACATTGTGTTGTGTCATAGATGAATAGAAAATAGATTGAGTATTGACGAGGGTAACATTCGCTTACCATGATCAAATTGGTCGTGTTTTATCAGAAGAGAATTGAAGCGAGCCTAAAAATCGAGCGAGTTTGAGAGGTACAATTAATGTTAAAACCAGCGAGCTGCATAAGCCGCGTTTTGTAGTGATCCGTTCACTGTGCCTTCCCCATAAGGGTCCTAGTGTGAAAACACCACAAATCAAGAAACCACCTAACTGCGCATGAATGCATCCCGCGCTCACAAATGTTGTGTTTTGGCGCCTAAATATTTCAGCGATTTGAGCCTACTGACCAATGAGAGAATATTTTGACCAATAAGTACCTTTAACGCGCATCATGAAATCATACAACAATTGCTTTAACATGTTGATTTATTTGCACAGTCTGTTGATTTGTTTGCATTGTTTGAGAAGAGTATTTTAGACTTCCTTTCTGACTGAGTAATGTGAGGCCAAAGGTATCTGCAATTTGATTTAGTCTGCTTTGTGTGATTCCGACACTAAAGTTCCTACTTAAATATTTTTATAATAATTTCTGTAGTGGGTAAACTGACTCACACAACTGCTTATTGAAGTAAAATGAGGATAATGGTGCTGATTGTGCAACCACCCAAATATTAGTGTAATGTTATTAAGTAATCTTCTGTACAATGGTTTGTCATCCTAATTAAAATAAAATAAAGTGTCCTTATGCTAATGCGCGAACTAATTAATAAGAACTACGCATTCTACTTTGCCACCCGAACCGTAGCGGTGAATTGAGTTACTACATAATATTGGTGTTATCGACTCTCCATAGGTCATTTCCTTCATGATTTACACCAACATTTATTCCCCCCACTGCTGGGATACGACAATCACTTTAGAACGTACTCTGCCACGCTGTTTAACTGCGAATTGGCAGAATCCAGTTATTTCAATCCACCCAAAGACCTCAGACTTAACGACTGTCATCTATCGACAACAGCCGAGATCGGCGGCTTAACATATTCTTCGATGAACAAAAAGCTCGAGATAAACCTATACGTTTATTTTTAGAGAGGTAGGGCGAATCAAAGTATCCCGTCAGGGGAAATACCTCATCACAGGAAACCGCAACCAAATAACAACTTTCTGCAGGATTGTTATTGTGTTGTATTCCTGCGTGTAGTCAGGTCACCAGTATGCTGCTAAGGAATTGCTGTGCTAGCAGCTACGTCAACCTGACGTTATACAAAAAAAAAACCATCCTATCGAGCTCTTCGCCGTCTCGGAATAGCCGTGAAATAAACGCCTGTCTATCAACGAAAACAACGTAACAGCTTAAGCAACCCACAGTTTCCTTAATAAACGCAGTCGGAGCACTTGGTTGATTACAGCACAGGAAATTATGCGTATTAGCAGTAATGGCAACGTTCCATCCATCTCCCATACACAGATTTAATCAGCGAAATAGGTCACGTTCTTAGTCGAATGCATTTTATTGCTACTTCTTTTTAATCAGTTTAGTAGGGTTCACGAACCGTTGTTCACTAAACAAGAGAAATGCGCTGTTCCGACTCAGACATGTAGCAGGAAATATATAAAATGACTTGGCTTTGCCGACGCACTGTCTTTTTGTGTTATCCTTGGATTTTCCTGGATCGTTTTTTTGGGTTCCGTAGCCAAATTGGTATCAAAGAATCCTTGTTTATAAAGCTTCACTCTATGCCTATCCGTCCATCCGTCCGTCACTTACTAGTTTATAATTATTGAACTGGTTTGTAAATATTGTGATTTCTACCGAGAAGTAAGTTGTGGAACTCCCTGCTGTGGTTTTCCTTAAGAATTACAGATTTGTATGGCGTTCACAACGCACGAGTTACAATCTTGGTAATGCAACTGTACAGAGGTTATGGTAACTGCTTACTATTACACAAGACGTGTACTTGTTTGCCGTCATTGTAGTATAACAAAGTTAAAAGTTGACGAAAATCTGCATAAGAGTAAAGTGACCTTATCCGTAAGTCCATCTCGCAATTAAGTAACGTTTGAACGCTTGCACATTAAGTGTCACTCGCGCGATGGCTCCTCTCCTGTTCTACACCTTAGGATTTAGGTGGAGATACTTCCCCAAACTTACTTTGATGCGCCCTATCTCTCTTAAAAACTCGCAGACTAAGATAAACAGTGTCCTTTTGTAAAGTCGTAGCGCATACATTATCTATTAAGTATCATTTGCGCAACGCTACCTCCGCAGCTAACACAGCTACTCGTTAGAAGCTTTCTGGTGACACCACTCGCTAACAGGAACACGACAACCCTTCAGAGAGTAGTTATTCGACTGCGGTTTTCTGTGAAGTGTAGGTACTTTCCTACACGGGCAGCTTTTATACGCCCCACCTCTTTCAAATATCTATAGATGAAACTAAAATTATAAACGACAAAGTACTATGATGAGGTACTGTACTTTTAGGTTCGCATCAATGTTTCCATAATGAAATTACCTATAATTGACCTATATGACCTATAATTTTAGTATAAATTACTCATAGATATACAAAATTCTACACATAAACTCTATAATTATATTATTGAACATTATCTACGTTAAGTAAATTATGTTATGCCAATGTAACATTTATGAATTTAAACGACTATGCTAATAATTAATTATACAAATTACCCTTGTGCCATAACTATAATGCCATATTATTTTTTTCTTGAACACAACAACCCTCTAGGGAGTTGTTAATTGGCTGTGTTTTTCTGTGAAGTAGAGGTACTTCCCCAGACAGGCTGCTTTGATGCGCCCTACCTCTCTTAAAACATCCAGATCAAGACAAAAAGACATGTTCATGCACACAAATGTTTGCCTTGTGTGGGAATCGAACCCACGAGCGTTGGTGTCAAAGTCGCGTCATTCACGACTGAGCAACCGAGCTCGTCAAACAATAATAACTTGAATGAATCTAAACAGCATCGAATCTTGTTTTAAATCAATCGGAACATCCCACCAGGATGGTCACTCAGTCACAGTGCATACATGCCTAATGGTCCATTTCCATCGGTCAATTACCGACTGCCGGTCATGGTCACAGCAATTAGTCATGTTGGCATTATGTTATATTCGAATTCTTTATGTTGGCATTAAACCCCTTATCAATATAGACACTATTACTTGACTGCTATTAATTTTCACCAATTTTATTCTGTTTGGTCTTTATTTTAGTGTAACATTATCACTTGACTCCAGTTCAAATAAATTTGTATTTTTGTATTTATGTAGGTATATTTGTAATTATCACTAGCTCGGCGGTAAAGTAAAACATCCTGAGGAAGCTCTCAAATTATATTTCGTAAGACATGTTGACCTAACCAAGAAAAGTCTGGTTTCCCCTCTGGGTTATGCAGGCCTGACGGCAGTCGCTCTATATCATAACCAGTATCTGCGCCAAATTCTTAAGTACAGGTAGCAGACCACGCTAATCCTAAAGTATTAGGAAACGGGATAATCATGAACCTACGATAATACGAGCACAAACCAAGAAAACTTCTAAGTTGATTCACTGTTACAGGACGAGGGAAGTTCGTGATGGTATCAAGTTTAGATGGATCCGTGTGCAAGCCATCTTTGTCTACTATATAACCCAAATACCTTAACCGATCCTTACAGAATTCACACTTTTTCAGATTTACCATTAATCCAGCTTGTTTTAAAATTGTATAAATTTTGAGTAAGTGTTAAATATGAGTTTCAAAATTCTGAGCTATTACATATCAAATCATCTAAATAACAGAATACAGCATTGTCAAACTCAGGGCCAAACAGTCGGTCCACTAATCATTGGAGTTACGCTGGTGCGTTAGTAATCCCAAAGGGCATTCGCACAAAGTCATACAATCCTTTCCCAGGTACTACAAAAGCAGTCTTTTCGCGAGAAGAAGATTCGAAGGGAATTTGCAAAAAAGCTTTAGAATGATCAATAGCAGTGATGTATTTAGCACCCCTAAGATTGTTCAAAATTTTAGACGTATAAGGTAATGGATATGAATCTTTCACAGTGACAGAATACAACCGTCTTGAATCTAGTCACAATCTAACTCCACCATCTTTCTTTTCAACTGCCAACATAGGAGAACACCATGGGGACTTCGATGGTTGTATAATTCCCTCTTTTAACAATACTTCAACCTCATCCAAAAGTTCCCTCTGTATAGCAGGACTCAACGACTAATAACGCTGTTTAAATGGTTCACTAGTAACATTAATTTTGTGTTCAACAAGGTGATTACGGCCTAAACCTCTCTTCTCATAAAAAGTGTGATGACTTCACTTAACTTATGCTTCTCAGAAGGAGACAGCTCTTCGGCAGAAGTGACAGCACAAACTCGGAATCTATCAGAACTGCATAGGTAACAACCCTTCCATAAATCTTTAGCAAGGTCAAATTTCAGCCAAAATACAAACCCCAGAATAATTGGTGGTTCAAAAGAAGGTAGAACTAAGAAGAATGCAAATATTTCGGAATTTATCTTTGCTGGCAAAGAAATTAATAATAATAACAAGGAACTCTATGGCGTCGTTGCGCGTCTTAACGGAAGTAATTGATATTAAGAAGGTGATGCAGCGAAATGATCTCATAATGGCGGCACTTTCCCCTCCGATCATAGTCCTCACTCAACGTAACGAATTCTTTGATTCTTTAGCTATCAAGTGGTGTACGGGACAGGCCCACCACTCATACCCACCAGTGTGTCTTCTGTGTAGCCAGAATTAACAGCGGCGTCCATCAAAAAGGCAACGAACAGTGAAGTTCATTGCTGTCCCGAGGGTTAAACTACAGCTGCCTTGGAATTCACACCGAATTTAATCAGAAGAAATTTGTAGGAGTAGGAAGTTTTGGAATTGACTTCCCCTCTTGGCAAAGAGAGACAGCAACATGACAAATAAGGCATTTGTAAACCTCAAAGAGATGGCTAGTCAAGTGAAGCTCAATTGCCATGTATGACGGTTTATCAAATATCTAACACTATTGGGACCTAAACTGAGAGTTGTTACCTAATAAATCGATTCCAATAATATAAATTGCAGAACCGCCTTAACGTCTGGTAATTCTCCCTTGTGGTGTAATTAAATTTTGGAAGTAAACGATAGATATGTAGCTACAACACGAAACTGTATCCCTCAATTTTGTTATCATCAGTTATCTGTATTGCCTCCCACTATGAAAGCAAATTCAAAGACGTATTCACATGAAATAAGCCAAACACCCAATAGATGTTGAAGTTGAGTCTCTTTTCTTACATATCATTATTATATCTATATACAAATTGAAGAGGATATTAATAAAATACAAAATAATATACCTACTTACATTAAAAGTTTTACACATTTACTAAGACTACTTGAGAGAGAAAAAAGGCCTAAATACGCCTAATTACATAAAAAAGTAATTCGATACACAATTTTTTAGTATTCTTCACAGCTTTTTAACGTCACGTACATTACATGATTCAACCTTTTGAACATCGTAATTGTTCAAAAGGTTGACGTCCATGCTGACATTTAAAAAGCTATGTAAAAATACCGGTTTGTAAACGAGTCAATTAAAAATTACATTTACGTACATTTTCATAGTAAACAAGCTGCATCCCGTGAATTGATTTGCCCGTATTCCGGTATTCCGTGAGAACTACTATCTATTTCTAACTTTCATTCATTTTTTTTTTTATATTTGTTCAGCATAGTGGCTCCTCTTTGCCTGATGGTCAGCGAAAGAGGAGCCCAAATCGCAACTGCAACTGACAACATACTACATACCGTATCCTGTCAGTTGACGCTGCCATGCTGACCCGCAAAATACTTCTTCATGCTTCGTTTGAAGGATCCCATATTGTAGGAAGGAGGGAACACATGTGCAGGCAAAGCGTTCCACTTTTTGATGGTACGACAAAGATAGGGGTTGCCTAACTTTTTGGTACGCGAAGAGATATTCCCAACCGTGAAACGATGACATCGCAAGCCCGCACGTGTGGTTCTATGACGGAAGGGAGAGGGTGGGATAAGGGAAAATAGTTCTTATATAATATTTATCGGCTTCTGAGTGTTGCATCGTGACGTTGAATAGCCTATATTTCTAATTAATTTGGCTATCAAATGCAAAAAGAATTTTCCAAATCCAAAGTTCTAGAGATCAGCGCATTCGAACAAATCTTTAACTTTATGTTACTGATATGAAAGAAAAATGGCGCGTGATGTAGCATTTATGTATGGCAGGCGCGTTTTCTTTAATTATTACGTAGTCCTAAAATATTTGGCGTAACTTAAGAGAAATGTTTAAAATATATTCTTTCTATATTTTTATCTTGGGTGGAATGGTCTCAGTCTGATTTATATTCGGGGGAGCAGATGTTTGTCTAGGAAGCAACCTATAGTTATTTCTTGAACTCGATAGATAGGATTTTGGAGTTAGGTTACGTAGTTTATGTTAAACTGGCTTAGAATGAACTGGATGAAAGTTCGAATGCATGTTCGTAAATTCTACGAAATAGACTGCTAGCACAAAATAATGAAATAAGAGAACGAGTTAATCAAAGACACCAATGAACGTAGAAAATTTTAAAAACAATAGTTTTAATTTTACTGACAGCTACAGGTATACTACTAACAATAGCATGTCGTGATGTGAAGTCATAGATAGGTTTTTTCTGTATCAAAATTCGTTCAACGTACTTAAAAAATAATTTTAAAAATATAAAATGACCATCCTATTTCTTCTATGCGAAAGTCATATAGACCATGATACTTACAAGAAATCTGACAAAACTTCATACATAAAAATTGATCAAGCTTAACATATTATGGTGTTCAATAAAATGTATTTTAATTTCTTATATTTACTCTATTATCTTTATCACACACACGGCAGTGAGAAATAAGTCGTTGCTCAAACAAATGTATTGAAAAATTTCTTATACTTACTTTATTATCTTTATCACTGACACGACAGTAAGAGATAAGTATTCAAATAAATTTATTGAAAATTTTCTTATAATTACTCTATTATCTTTATCACAAACATGGCAGTGAGAAATAAGTGTTCAAATAAATGTATTGAAAAATTTCTTATACTCACTTTTTATCTTTTTGACAAACATAGTTACAAATAAGTAGTCATTAAAATACATTTGATTATTTCTTATACTTACTCTATTATCTTTATCACACACACGGCAGACAGATATAAATATTCATTAAAATATATTTGAAAATTTCTTGTACTGACACTATTATCTTTATCACAAACATGGCAATTAGAAATAAGTATAGTTTTTAAATATGACAATACCAAAGTATTATTCTTTAGTAACACTGAGATATTAGAAGTTACTTTGGAATAAACTTGGATATCTCACCTGGCAGCTTGGACAAGTCAGCGGCAACACGAGAAGGCTTTTAAACTACACACCTACCTCACAGCCGAGTTGCAGTAGTTCAACAATTAATGGACAGCAACTTAGTTTTCCTCCATTCGTGACAGAAATGATAAAGGAATTTAAAAATAATACGGTTCTAGCAAAACTAGACTTAGCGTTTAGCCTCTTGAACCCAACACTTACAGTCCAAACTAATTTAATACAAATTATATTAGCTATTTAGCTTAGTGGAAAATATTTGGTTCGAATCCTGTCATATATCACTAAGTTTCTATCTTCGGATTTATGTACATACTAGCTGCTGCCTGCTGAGTCAAATAACATAGCCTGTGGGTTAATTAAATTCAAAGTCAAAGTCAAAATCTTTTTATTCCGTAAAAATGGCTACATTTGTTTGGAATCGTCACATTTTTTTTCCCTACCGTGCAGTTTATGACTAGGTGAGCACTGATAAAAATAATGCCAAATCCAGATCATAATCTATCTACGTGCCAAATTTCATTAAAATCCGTTCAGCCGTTTAAGCGTGAAAGAGCAACAAACATCCATCCATACATACAAACTTTCATATTTATAATATTAGTAGGATTATATTACTTACTATGCGTTCATCGCATAGCAAGTAAAACATGAGGAACCCCGCACGTTCAAGAAATTATATTTCAAAAGACGTGTAACCTAACATAGGAATGGCCTGATTTTGCGGTTTTGGGGTTGAAAGTTTGTTTGATTGAGACGCTAATTTATATTAATAACTCTAATGGAGGTAATGTAGTCAAAGAGCCCATCATTTCGGAAAGAGACTGCGGACTGCGTGCAGACCTGGCCTGTCGTGGGGTGTGGGATGCGCAGAGGGAGGCGTTATTTGATATACGTGTCGTTGACACTGACGCTCCCTCTTACCTATCACGCCCCGTCACCAGTGTTCTCCGATCGGCAGAAGACGAAAAGAAAAGAAAATACTTAGATCTATGTGAGACTCGATTGCCTCATTCACTCCACTCGTAATTTCTGTTGATGGAGTCTTTGCTCCCCAAATGTCATCTTTCATGGAAAACCTTGCAGAAACTTTAGCTGACCGGTGGCACCGACATTATAGCGTTGTGACAGGTTGGTTGCGAACTCGTATCTGCATTTCCACCATAAGAGCTACCAGCATGTGTATCCGTGGTACTCGCCACAAATGGAACACCACATCCAAACTCCTCGGATTTGAAGATGGATCCGGGATTCAATAATTCTTTTTAGGTACTCTTTAAATTGTAAATTTTCTTGATATTTTACTTCTACTTGGACTCAATATTGTCATTTATTGCTCTTATACATTTATAAAGATTGTTATCTTTTGTTGAATAATAAGTATTTTGGTGTTTTATTAATAACTCTATATTGATATAAATGGAGTTCCTGATTAATTCACTGACTTATCAAGAGGTTCCTTTTGTAATGCATATGAGAGATAAGAAAGGATTTTTTGAATTTCAACCCAGACAGATATTTTGTCAAGTAAGTGATCGTGACATATCTTCAATGCAATACAGTACACAAATAAGGATATTTGGTACTTTACTAACTATTTAATCCTGACTGTACTTAAAAATAAGAAGTAAAATAAAAATAAGCAAAACTATCGAAATCCCAAAATCTACGCGTGCGAAGCCGCGGGCAACAGCTAGTAATAAATATATTGGAGATTTTAAACTGCGTTTTAATCAAATATTCTCACGAATTTGAGGAATTAGTTTAGATAATTGTTAATGGAAAAAAAACGTTTAGTGGATATAGAACCGGCCTGTTGACCAACTGGTCCCCGGTTCAAATCATGGCATGGTGTTACATTACCAAATTCGTATTTTCGGATTTATATACATATTTGCATTATCACTAGCTTGGCGGTGAAAGAAATTATAGCGAGGAACGCCGCACGTCCAAATAATTAAATTTCGAAAGACGAAAACCTAAGGCAGGTCAGGTTTTTCCTTTGGGTTGTAGAGATCTAGCGGCAGATGCTCCGTGTCTAAATCGGTAACTTCACACAAATATTAGGTTCAGGGTGGACCCTGAAAATCCTAATGGATTAGATAACGGGATATCGCTAAGACGAAGAAGACAATAAAAAGAGTAAAAGCTGAGATAAGGAGCCTTAAAAACCGGTTGGCGTGCATGAAAAGAGTTGTGTATGTTAACAAACCGAGTGAGGTATTAAAGATCGTGTCTTGTGAACTTCTGTTTTCTCTGCCTACCGCTCAAGAGGCCGGATGTGAAGATATATATAGACTACGAAAATCGTAGCAGTTTCTCAGTTTAGTAAAGACCAGTGAAGAATTACGGCCAATGGCGTTCATTCATACATAAATACATATATCCGTATTATCTATTTATAGACCTACGTATTTAGAATTTGAAGGCAGTATTATGTTAACAGAACAAGAGTTCTATTTTCCATGGAACTATATTAAAGCCCGCAAAGTATTATTAAAATGTAAATTGAAATCTAAGGAGGACGAATTAAGTGATTATACCTATACAACGGTGTATACAATATTAATTCCCGTTTTCACTATTGTAAAATCAAATGCTTTCAATTCTACATCGAATTAAGTATCATATTTTCTATGAACATATAATTATTTACACCGTCAACCATTTACTAATGCTAAGAAGTAATTTACAGAAAAAATCTACGTAAAGTAAGAAACGTTGATTTCTTGAGAACTTTATTAATAAACATACTAGCGGGGAATAATTTATTAATTCCGTGACTAGAATGGTCTATAAAAGTGCATTGATAATTTCCAAGAATTAGTTAATACTTACTCAGAACTAAAAGTGTTATTATGCAAAATTAAGTATATATGAAAGCCCATTTGAACGGTTGTGTGGCATGAACATGGAAAAGTTTCAGTGAAAGTTAAAGGTACATACTTTCAGCGTACAGTTCTCAGTGAACTCCTAAGAAATCTGGAAAATTCCCAACTCACTTTAACTGCCTGTTGTCGATATAACTTGGAAAGGTTTGCATCTCACATGTAGTGTGTAGGCCAAGTTTTTTGCTTTTATTTTTTAATAAACGAAGTCAATCTACGGAGCAGTGATAGTCCATTGGTTAAAGAACCGTGAGTGAGGTCACCAATAAGCTACTAGGAGTTGCTGTGTTAGCAGCAGACGTGGCATCACGCGAGTGTTACGAGAGTTGTTAATGTATTGTAAGCGTTTATAGGCTACAGTAACCGCTTTACATCACGTGGACCGTATGCGTGTATGCCTCCTGATGTCGTATATAAAAAAGTCAACTGCGACCGAGAGATCAACAGACGAATTCAACTAGGCTGGGCAGCTTTCGAGAAATTTGAACAAATCTTCTCGTCCAAAATACCGCAATACATGAAGAGCAAAGTCTTTGAACAGAGTGTGTTGCCAGTGATGGTACACGTATTTATTCTACTTTCTTGCTCTCTCTGCTATCGCTTTCACTTCCATTAGCTAGCGTTGGTATTAGCACGTACAAGTACAGCGAGTGTAATTAACTATTAAACTTATTAGTATTGCAACAAGGAGATCTTGTTTCATTTTATACCGTGCAGGTTTAGACAGGATTTAAAAACTACATAGCAAAGAATTCCGATTCACGCATTCAATTCCTTCGACTTTATCCCGCAATAATACCTCAAGAGGAAGTTTTGCAAGAGATATTGATAGAATTGTATCCGTGTTCGAAAATGATTGGTTTAACGAAACTTTTGTACGTTCCTCTTTGGGTAGAACGAGTAAATCCCGCATTCTTTATTTGGACTTAAATTGTCGTGTAGTGGCGAAAAAACTTTCCTACAAAGGAGGAGGCTATTGATATAAAACGGTTTTATTTTACCGCCTGGCGAAATTGGAAATTGTTATGTAGAAACTTCCATACCTATATGGGTATCAATCGATTTAATAGTACCTCAAACGCCAATGGTATCGGTACGGTACGGTTACCGTGGCCCATAAATGCTTGCAATACATTAAGTATCACTCGCGCGATGCCAACTCAGCTGCTGACAGCTCTCTCTTAAAAAACAAATTTACAACCCTGCTTTGACATAGTTCTGCATAGCGGGCGTTTTCAGAGTGTAAAAGCATACAACAGGTTGCCTACTGAGTTGAAAGCATACATATATATTTAAATTGAGATTGAAATTATGGCTGCTACAAAGAAATTTTTACGATTTGGAAAAATATGTTAATAATAATTACAATAATTTGACAATTTAATAGTTAATTACTTTTCTTTTCTGTTTTATTCTATTTTTGTTTGTAGCTTTCATTATTGTTCCTTTTTAATTATTTATTGTTATGTTCATGGATTTATTAGCAATATGTTATGTTGAAATTAAACAATTTTAACAATTTTAACAGGAGACTTTCCTGCGACCACGGACATTGCAAAGCGTTCGAAACGTCAGGTTCATCAAAATAAATAAAACACGCGATACTTCCGTTCAAAATTGTTTAATTTCAATGTGTAACAATCGCGAAAACCTAAGACAATAATATATTATGTTTATATTATTATTATTATCCTGGTGATATTCAAACACAATTGTAAAATTGTTCATGAATAAATTGATTGATTGATAGGGACCTCTTTCCCTTGCAGGAACGCAATAACGCCCCAGGGAGTCGTTATTTAGCTGCAGTATTCTGCGTGCTGGTGGTACTTGCCCAGACGGGCTTCTTTGATACCCTTCCCCTCTTGAACATACTCTATTCTATAT
Source organism: Pyralis farinalis (assembly GCA_947507595.1). Taxonomy (NCBI): domain Eukaryota; kingdom Metazoa; phylum Arthropoda; class Insecta; order Lepidoptera; family Pyralidae; genus Pyralis; species Pyralis farinalis. Next base: position 8,868,408 of record OX382274.1, read on the forward strand.
CTCTATTACTAAATATAACAATAAAGAACTTACTGTGTCATCAGCTCCGTTCACTACAGATTATTAAATAGTGTGAAAAGAGGCGAATAGTGGTAAAGTGTAAAGTTTTTTTTAAATTAAAATAAAATAAAATTACACAGGCTTAGATGACATACTGAGTCTAGACCGTTTTGTTTCATTGCACAACACTGTTTGCTGTGTTTATGCTAAGTTTTGTATATGTATATATTTTGCCGTGTTTATGTTAGTTATTTTTCGATCTGATTTTATGACTAGCTGCGTGTATATTGTTGTTCCGTTTTGTATTGTGCGCAAATAAATGTTTTTCTTTCATAATTTTCATGAACGCATAAACCTATATGAAATAAATAGCAATGGCTGGAAACAGCATTTAGGTATGAAAGTTATAATAGGCGTCCCTCTTCTGTAATAGTCCAGTACTACTCATCCCCCCAGATCTCATTAAAACAGCCCAAATATTTTCCCATATATTCACAACAGTATCAATACCTCTCAAGACTTGCTCATGGCCTCTGCTGCTAATACAGTCACTACTCAGGCGATTACTGGTGACCTCACTCACACGCAGGAACACAACAACCCTCCAGGGAGTTGTTATTTTGGCTGCGGTTTTCCTGTAAGGTGGAGGATCAAAGGCTTTTCTGTAAGTGCGCATCAAAGCGGGCTGCTTTGATACCTGGGGTATTTCCCTAGATGGGCTGCTTTGATGCCCTCTACCTCTCTTAAAACACTGTATAATGATGAATATCTGACCATAGGAATAACGAATAAAACTAGTTAGGATAACAAAGACTTCTTAGAACTTCCGTAGAAACTCATGACTTAGTAATATACTTCTTCTTATTTGGTTAGTATGCAGTACAGGTGAACTTGGCATGGCTCCAGTATCTAAGCCAAGTTGAACGTATAATTTAACATAAATATTTGTTTTTAACGGAAATGTATCGACAGCCTCTATTCATACTTTAGCGGTATGTCTGTATATTTATTTAGATAAAATTAAATACAATATAATTTACATAGAAAATACAATAGACCAAGAAAATCCTAAAACATAAATCGCACAAACTATAAGCATTTCCTACCTAAAGCATCTGACCATTTATAACTTCACGCCAAATCCCTTGCGGTGTAAGCAGAGAAGACCGTGTGTCACATGACTCGGTCCTTACACACCTCCCTCGCTTCTTTGACAATCATAGCTCTTCTCATTGCATGAGAACGCTCGCCGCTGTCTAGGGTTCCTGATCATCTCCTGATGAAATGCGATCAATTTGGTCATGGTAGGTAAGTCTTGGCCTTTTCCAGCTCCTACATACTTCTACTTTCGGGCTGTATACCGTTTCTATTATTTTTCTTCCTGTATTCTATCTTCATATCAGAATCAACAGAGCATGCCTCTTCCCTAGGTACTTCGTTTTCTAAATGAACTATCAAAAAATGTGCAATACGAATTCTCTGTATTACAAAAACTAATTCAAATCATTCAACATTTATTGAGACCGCCATCTTGGATTTAGAGTAAAGCCATTTTGATATATTTTCGTATTCTTCTCAGCAAACGGTTTCCTTTGATACCCATATTATGGGAGTGCACAAAATATAACTAGTCCGCCATCTGGGGCCGTCCGCCAGCCATGCATTGTCATCCAAACTAAACGTGTATGCAAAATTTCATCTCTATCAGTTTAGGACAAGTGCTTGAAAATTCGGTTTCAAGATTTGAACCGAACATACAAATATTGCAAGTTAAATAAAAGTTTGTAAAAATCAAGACAAGCGTTTTCAAATTCGATTAAAGTAAAAACAATACTTAGAGACACTAGACCTGCCTCTTATCTTTAATCGATGCATACATAACGGTTATTCTAAGTTTGGTGAAACAGCAAATTGGGGTATTAATTTTTAGGGTTCCGTACCCAAAGGGTAAAACGGAACCCTATTACTGAGGCTTCGCTGTCCGTCCGTCCGTCCGTCCGTCTGTCACCAGGCTGTATCTCATGAACCGTGATAGTTAGACTGTTGAAATTTTCACAGACGATGTATTTCTGTTGCCGCTATAACAACAAGTACTAAAAAATACAATAAAATAAATATTTAAGGGGGCTCCCATACAACAAACGTGATTTTTTTGCTCATTTTTGCTCGATATTGATAACGGCAACAGGTAGACGTTTGAAATATTCACAGAATATTTAGTTATATGTTCACTTTAAGAATAAGTAATTAAATTAAAATAAAACAAGTATTTAAGGCGGGCTCCCATACAACAAACGTGTTTTTTTGCCGTTTTTATAAATAATGGTACGGAGCCCTTCGTGTGTGAGTCCGACTCGCACTTGGCCGATTTTTATAACAGTTGACAAGAACAAATCTGAAAAGTACACACATATATCCTTATTTAAGTACTCGTAAAATAATAAAAACGCAAATTTGCTTAATAAAATACATCTAGATTTTAAGACATTCGATCTTTCACATAACAAACATATGCATTCCACCATCGATAAACCCACTGCTGATGCAAGGGTTGCTCAATGTTACTTCTCGGTATTTTCATAAAAACATGGTGACATTCTCGCAAAAATCCCTTTAAATATTTTGCGAATGCATAACGGCAAATCTGCAATGTATGGAGAAGTTGCCAATACATTTTGAGGTTTCAAATCAGGAAAAAATACAATTTTCTCAAATTCGTTTTCGGAAAAAAAAATCATAATTGAACAGAAATTTATCAATGGGATTATATGTACAGATAGTTAAATGCCTCCATCAACCCAATAGTATCTTAAATCTCAGAAAACAAGAAGAATCGTATTTAAAAATATAGGTATTGTAAAAGAATTATGCTCTTTAGTAGAGAAGTTTTTTAGAAGTCCCAATTTTTCTGTTATTTCAACATTTTCTATTTACAACATATTTACGTATAATAGACAGGCTACATATAATAGACAGGCTTTTCAGTTTTTATACTTTTGTTGTGACATAAAAATGTTTCATTTTGGGCACTAAGAGTACATAATTTAATTTAAGTACTAAACACAAAAACAGTGAAAATTACGTAAAAATAATTAAGTACTAAACACAAAAACAGTGAAAATTACGTATCTGACCAGAACAATTGCTAATTTTATTTGATTTGCGAAGCGATTAAAAATCATCTTTAAATTTGTTTAGACAATCGAAAGCGTTATAAATACAGATCAAACCACTACAAGTTTCTTTAATCAACTAAGTTTACTCAAACTTCTGCTGGGGATCAGTTGACCTAATGCATAATTTGATTTCGGCAACTTCGGCAAGTGCAGGGAGAAGTGTCAATGGTGCATTGGGAAAACTTCTTTGTAGATAACTAAGTCAAAAGGCATAATTCGCAGTCTGTAGGTACACAACGAGATGATAATAATAATAATAATAAATCAAGACGAACAACTACCGGAAATATATCCTGAAGGACGGTACGGTCGACATTTGTCGAGCATGCCACCGTCCCGGTGAGTCACTCAGGCATATAGTTTCCGGTTGTTCTCATCTTGCTAACGGCGAGTACTTACATAGACACAATCAAGTAGCTAGGATCATTCACCAGCAACTTGCTCTTAAATACGGCCTTGTGAGTACCGAGCTTCCATATTATAAATATGCACCAGCGCCAGTTCTCGAGAACGGTAGTATCACGCTCTACTGGGACCGGTCAATTATCACAGACAGGACTATTGTCGCCAATAGGCCCGATATTGTGATAATAGATCGGGAGACACGCCGTGCAGTTCTCGTTGACGTTACTATTCCTCATGACGAAAACCTCGTGAAAGCAGAGAAAGAGAAACTTTCTAAGTACTTGGACTTGGCTCATGAGGTTACCGCCATGTGGCGTGTGGACTCGACGATAATTGTTCCAATAGTCGTGACAGTAAACGGGCTTATAGCGAAGAGCCTCGACCGATATCTTGAGAGGCTCTCGCTTGGCAGTTGGGTCAAGAACCAGATTCAGAAGGCGGTTCTTTTGGACACGGCCCGTATTGTGAGAAGGTTCCTCACTCTGGAGCCCTGACCACCGGTAGCTTGGGTCTTCGCTTCGCTACCGGCGGGTACCCCCTTTTTTTATATTTTTAAATGTATTTATTTTTATATAAAATCTTTATATTTAAAAATGTATCTAAAGTGTATAAATAAAGTATAATAATAATATATCCCCTAGACAGGGTCACGGCGGCTATACAACATTACATCAAGCTTCTCAAAGGGGCCTCTACGCGTTGGATCCTTATCCCCGCGCAAGCCTATCAAATGACCGGGATAATACCCGTGAATTAAAATAAAATAATAATAATAATAATAAATCATTTATTTCGGGCATAGCCCATAAGTTGAGTTAGTATACATGATTACTTAAATTATATTAGTATAGAGCAAGCATATGACTATTTCGGGTGCCTACAATTCATGTATTAACTGCCCGCCTCTGGCCTGCCGGCGATAAATGAACTTCTACCCAGTGGCGTACAATAGTGCTATCCTCTCGGGCAATTATGTTTACAATGTTGTTGGCACTGTTCCGCATGCGGCGTAACAGGGACGCAATTTTTTTACGCACTACGCTATAAAACCCATCTGTGCGTTCTACAGCAAACATCCCTGACGCACTACAGTGACGAGGCAGCCCCAACAACATCCTAAACCCATTGTTGTATTGCACACGCAGAGCATTGATGGCTCGGCGCGTATATGTAGTCCACAAGCCGCACGTGTACATGGATTGGCAGTATGCCTTGAATAAGGTTATTTTTACATCCTTAGTACAACGGGAAAATCTACGGGCCAGCATATTGCACCGAACCGCCAATGCCCTGCGTTCCCTCTCAATATCAAGGTCATCGCATAGGTCGTCTGAGACCCAGTGGCCCAGGTATTTAAATTTATTAACGACTTTCAGTTCAATACCAGCAAGCTGGATATATGGTCTTGCGTATGTCTTTTTACCTGATTTGAAAATCATCACCTCACTTTTCTTTCCATTATAGCTGAGCCCATGAGCCTCTGCGTACCTTTCACAAACACTAATCAGCTTCCTCAAGGCTCCGATTGATGGAGTCAAAAGTGCCATATCATCAGCATAACTAATGTTATTAACAAATTTACCATCAATTGAGCATCCAACACCAACATTGCTGAGCTCAGCGATCAGACTGTTCACGTACAGGTTTAAAATAGAAGGTGACGAAATACCCCCCTGCCTCACACCACATTGTAACCTGTATGCGCCCGATAATGAACCTGCCCACTTTACATAGTTGGTTTGACCTTTATACCATGCTTTAAAAATGGAGACCAACTCCCCAGGCAATTTAGTCTCATTAGCCATCTTCTGCCAAAGAATCTCATATGAGATCATATCAAAGGCCTGAGACATGTCCAGGAAGCACGCGTAGACAGGTGTGTTTCTGCTTGTATAATACTGAACAGTCTGCTTGAGACACAAGATAGCAGCTTCAGTGGACAGTCCGGGCCTGAACCCAAACTGGCCATCATGCAGATTTAAGAATCTTCGCAGTTGTTTGTCAAGCAAACCGTCCAGCACCTTGGATATTATGGTGGCTAAAGATATTGGTCTGTAATTGTTCCTGTCCGAGAGATCTCCATTCTTATTTTTAACAACAGGCACAACAATTGTCCTAGTCAAGTCCTCTGGTAGGTAGGAATGACCAACACAAAAATTGTACAACATGGCCAACACCCTAGGGAGATGAACACCGGCGTGCCTGAGGTGCTCAACACTTAATGAGTCATGACCAGGTGATTTACCTCTTGACATCCAACCAAGAACCGATGTAACATCCTTCGCTGTGAAAATAATATGGTACATGTTTATAAAGTTGTTAGACTCTGATATCACAGGCAACTCAGGCACACCCATGCTAGGGGTAACTTGAAAATGCTTACTGAACATATTAGCTATTAGAACAGGCTCGTTAAGACCTTCTACACTCTTGGTTAAACCTGGCTTAGGATTCATCTTATTAGTCATTTTCCAAAAATCTGAAAATTTTTTAGTATTGTGACATTTAGCTAATATGTTCATTTTTAATTGTTCAGCATTATTTTGACACCATTTCAATTTCGACTTGAATATTTTTCTAGTTTCACACATTTTATTATAAAGAGGACCTGTTTGTGGCTTATTGTACCAAATCCATTTTTGATAATGTAGCCTAGCCTCAGCGTGCGCATCTTTAACATACTTATTCCATCCTATAACATATCGTTTTTTACCAATATACTTTTCAAAACAAAAACAAGCTGCTTTTTGTAATGTGTGCACTATATTGTTATACATATTGTTTATTATATTTTTATGCGAACTGTTACCATACATTTTTCCTGCACAATCAGATAATTCCAATGGAAAATCAACATCTCTTAGCATATTGTTACATAGCACATGATATTTTTTAATTTGGTCAACATTCACTTCACCCCATATAATTTTATCTACAGATTGATGGCTAATGGTAATTTTAGGCCGTATTAAATTAAGGTTACAACTTACTAAGAGAGGCAAGTGGTCGGACCAGTACACGCCGTATAATACCTGGACCTCGGTAATTAACTGCCAGGCCGCCTCTGTGACTACACAATGATCGAGCCATCTATGTGACCCATGAGCATCGCTTACAAAAGTAAAAGTACCAGAATTTGCTCCCAATTTTTCTATATCAGCACATATCCATTTTTACTCAGTACAAAAGTCAAAAAGTTCCTTACCAAAGAGTGTGCCGGGATGAGCATTGAAGTCCCCTAACAGTATCACTGCTTCTACATCATTATTTTGCATAATTGCTTTGATTTCACTTAAACATTCTACGAATTCAGCTAAGTTCTCATCCGCATTTGTTGGCATGTACACTGACAGCACAATAAAGGAACGCTCATCTAATGCTACTCGTATCGCGCATAGGCGCAGACTATTGCACTGCAACACTGACACTGCACTGAACACATTTTCACGCCAAAGGAGTCCGATGCCACCATGTGGCCTGCCTCGGTGAACCTCTGCCGAAGTATCCACTGCAGGTTTACCGGTGAAAGAGAAGTCCTGATGTATTGTTCCCAAATATTGAAGTTCTTCAGGGGTGAGCCATGTTTCCTGCAGGGCTATTATGTCAGCAGATTGAGCCAGACGCCTTACACAATCTACTGATCGCTTTATGTTTTTGCAGTTGAAACTAAGAAGATTGCAAGTTGTTTTGTGTGCCATTATGTTTTGTTTTTGCTCCAAAATCTATGAACTTTCGGAAAGTCACTCCATCTGGCCATAGACTTTTTTCCAAAAATATATGAAGTTTCTGCTGCGGTATGGTAATTTTATACGAGTTATAGTCTTTGTCATATTTCATATTTAATTTCTCCAATACAACATTTACGTTAGTCTTATTAAAAATGTAGCTCTTAATGTCATTTTCTGTTGTTTCTTTATGCACGTAATTTATATACATAGGTACTATCCTATCAGCAGCTTTAAATTTGGCCTCAGGTTCTAGTATAGCTTGCCCTCGTTGACTGATAAACCTGTTACGTAATCTCTTACGCTGCACTAATGTCCATTTTTCGTTTAAATTATTCTTAAATTCGCCTTTTTTACTAGCCATCTCTGCAAAAGTTTTCTGCTTATTTACATTTGATTCGCCCGTCTCTTTAGGTTGAGTTTTCATAGTCAATAGAGGTGACTCACATGTCGCGACGGCAGGTACAGGTATGAGTGGGCTCCCTGCCGCCCTCTCACAGTCGCTTCGTTGCATCGGCTCGAGCGGCGTAGACTTATACGTCGCGCAAGCAGTTTGAGCAGGAGAGGACGATTGTCGCTGCATTCGTATAGATTCAACCGTGCACACGTTATTTTCTGTTGTCGATACATTATAGCTAAGTCCCATTGGTCCGCTGTCACAGAAACTGTCGTGTAGATGAGCAGCGCCACCGTTCCCACCTCGCCTTTTATTAACATTACAACCATAACTACCCTCATGATTGTATACGTACGATGATTGTTTAAAATTTCTTACTTCGCTTTTTAATAAATCAAGTTCCGATGTTGTTACATAGTTCTCCTTAATATTTCGCATGTCGTTCTGTAGCACTAGCAGGTCCTTTAGTAATTTGCTAATATCAATATGGTCAAAACTTAGAGGTGGCAATTTCTGAAGATCTCGAGCAACAAAAACTGGCACACTTTCGGCAGATGCTCCTCCAGCATAAATATCCTTGAAAACTGCAACTACATCGTAGAGGTCACGTTGTGTTTTCCCTTTATTCTTCCTTTTTATATTGCGTTTATCCGTTACGACCGAGTCGAAAAGCAGTGACTTGGCGGTTTCTATTTCTTCAATTGTAAATGTTGACGTACACAAGCGGACAAGTCCTTCCTCGTCCATTATATCCACTTTATTTTGAATAAAGCACAGTACTTCGTTTATAACGATATTACAGGTTACACATTTCATAGTATTAGATGCCATGTCTAATCACTAGTATAACCGAGCAGTGCATACGACCGTATGCACTCGCGCTACGGTGATGACTGAATAATCCGGATAATCCTACGGTGATGACCGGATAATCCTAAATCTTACGAATGGAAGCGAGTGCTGGGTATGGGAGAGAGAACATGATGGTAGAATAAACACGGTTGATAACCATTGCGCAAAATTGGCGGCGTTACGCTTATCGACCGCGTACGTAATGATGATGTATATGTTTAAAATAATTTTCTAAAAAGCTTGTAACAGGCTGTATGTATATGCGAAGTTATCTTCCCCCACTGCAGTGCGTCGCGATCTACCTGCCTGATTTCATATGACCATCCTACGATGGTTGTATGGGAACGGATTAGGCAGGCGGACAGAATTTGACGCTACTGTATGAGTACAACATAAGTATAAGATTTTAGATATACTTATGCGCAGTCACTATATAACAGTAAGCGACTGAATGTTGAATGCTTCGTTCCTAATACAAACCATTAAGGTTTTTTGTCAATGAAAACATTTCTGTTATCATTGTATTAAATATGGTAAAATAAAAACTTAAAAAAATCACGTTCCGCTAGTTCGGGGATGTAACAAGATGCGGTGCCTAAACACTGCCCGTGCTTCTTCATTATTAAAATTCATAGCTATTTATATGCAGGTTCGCCGGTTCCTAAGGTTCTTGTCAATTTGATCACGATGAATCTTGATCTTCCTCGGCACCTATACCCTTCCATTTTCACGCAAGACTAGCTATTTATTTAATAGTGAAAGTATATGAAAACTGATGAAATAAAATCGGTGGATACAGTTTGGTGCTGTAGATACATATCTATCGTTTATATCCAGAATTTAATTACCCCACTTGATAGATTCAAAGAATTCGTGAGTGAAGTGACGCATCGCGCGAGACTGGCGGGAAAGCGCTGCTATTTTGAGATCATTTCGCTGCATCATTTAATTTCCTTTTCAGGAACACCGTTCCTATATGAAATATATATGTTTGTCTGTGCCTTTGTCGTGTGTTTGTCTGCCGCTTTTTTTTCGAATATTCGAATTTTGACTTCAGATTCGGATTCCGCATAAAAAAGTAGAATAGGAATTTTCAGGAACACCGCTCTTATCTCTTAAGGAACATGGTCAAAATGGCCGACAAATTAAAAAAAAATAATTGTTATATAATTGACGAGCCAGGTGTTCCTCTGGCAATGCAAGCTTGCGCATTCTCAACTGGTTGTATATACTTCCGTTTAACCATTACGAAGACGTACTCACGTAAAATTTACCGTGTCCACGGTATAGCCACACCCCGATTACAATTACTGAGTACGATTATGTATTCTTTCACATCTAAAACCAGATTGACCTCAGCTTTCCTACTCGTAGCTTCAAAGAATACAAAAATAGAATAAATAGTAACAGTAGTCAATTTCAATGTTATACCGCTATTTATCGTTCAAATAATAGACGGCAAGTACAAATAAGCTATCTGGTAACCAATCAACGTACATAATTTCAATGTAAGCCAATCAAATATATTTAGACCAAAAGTAGAATAAATAATAGATATCAACTGTGAATTAGAATTGAGTGTTCCGTCTTTACGGTATTCGGGTCTTATGAATTAAGTAGTTTATTTTATGAACTCCTCTTCCTAGCAGTATACCGTAACCTAATCCATTAGGATTAAAGGAGTCCGCTGCCTAGCCTAAACAGTTGACGAAAAGGCTGATATTGACATGGAGCGATTACCATCACAACCGAGCAAGAAGCCCATATCTTTCTTAGGTTAGGTCATACATCTTTTGATATATAATTTCACGATGTTTTCCTGAACCTTAACTTTAACCAGTTCGAATAAATAATATTAACGGACAAATTACACAGCGCCATCTAGCTCCATGGTAAACGAAGGTTGTGTTGCTTTTTTTTTAAATAAATACTTATGATACATAGAAAACACCCAGATCAGGACAAACAGACATGTTCATGCACACACATGTTTGTCCTGTGTGGGAATCGAACCCACGAGCGTTGGTGTCAAAGTAGCGTTATCAACCACTGCGCCACCGAACTTGTCAAATTGAATTCTGGCAGCATGTAGGTACCACTGAATTCATTTTTTCGGATTTATGTACATATTTGTAATTATCACTTGCTATCGTGAGAAAACCCGCACGTTCCGGAAATTATGTTTCAAAAGACGTGTGACCTAGCTAAGATAGGTATGATTTCCCACCTGTGTAGTGAAATTCTGACGACAGTTGCTCCAAAAGTAAAAATCAGTATCTTCGCTAAAACCTTAGGCGAAGGTAGCGGACCCCACCAATCCTAATGGGTCAAGAAACAGCATAACGCTAGGAAGATAAATATGTTTTCCTGAACCTCCGAACAAGTTCCAGTAATAAATACAAATAACTATGAAATCACGCATTTAGTAGAAAATGCTCACACTAGGATTAATAGACTGGTTCGTTGACCACTAGGCTATCACTGTTTAAGTTTATAATGTCCAAAGATATTTTAGGTTCTCGTGATGACCAATTACTACCATGTTCAGCCTGAAATATATAGGAATTGATCAAAATTTTACATCCAATCTATCTCGTGCACTTAAAAATAACGACGTGTAAAGATAAAAGAAATTATCCACAGTAAATAAATTTCAATCCATCTGTGAAAATGGCTGAATAAGGGCTCAAAAGGTTCTAAGTTCAAAAGGCACAAATTACGAAAGACAGAAACTTTTTGGACCAAAACCAAATCCCCTAGTGCGATAAGTCGATACGTTTTTAAACTTTACAAATCATAAACCTTATACGATACACACGGGAAATTTAGTTAGGTCGTTGAACCGAAGGTTCGATAAGAACGAAAATGTTAACCGTGTATTGAACCCTAAGCCCGTTGTTTCTTTGTTCATTTTGCCTTGATTCCACTCTTATCTCTTGAAGGAGGTAGCTTTCTGTAAATCATCTAAAGTCTAGGATGTGCTTAAATCTTTCTTCGATAAGACGTCGTGGCTTACCGTCGTGGATTGTGTACTTAAGAATAGGTATTCATTTTGTTACATTATGAAGGTACATATTAGAATAGAATGCTGATTTGAGCTAAGGAATATTGGTATGTTCTAGGGAATATTGGTTTTGCATTACCCCGGGTACAAAATAGAGCACCTATTTGTGCGTCGTGCCGGGGTATGCTTGTGCGTTCGGGAGGATATTTGTTGTCGCCGACTACCCAATCTTAAAGACAGGGACCTGTCGGTATTATGCGTGCCTTTACATGCCCCATAGTGGTGATACAGGCATAGCTCGGTTATTCCAGCACCTGCAAATGGCGATAGACACATTTGTCGAACTGTATCCCTCCGCAGAGTTAATGATTTTGGAAGACTTTAATACCCACCATGCCGAGTGGCTTTGCTCTCGGTGCACTGAATACGCAGGGAGATCTGCACATGAATTTACTCTGGCCTATGGGTTGTCCCACTTGGTTCATTCTCCTACGAAAATACCATATGTAGAGGGCCATGCAAGCTCTCTACTGAACTTTCGCTGACCACACGTCCAAATGAGTATAACATTTCAGTAGATGCGCCGCTTGGCTCCGTCGGATCACTGTCTCATCCGGGCCCAAGTGCTCTACACCAGACGTGATCAACCTCGGCCTGCTGGACGACGTTGCGTATAGTACTATAGGTTACACTATACAGTGTATGCACTATACAGACTGAGATGGATTGCGTGAGTGATCTACGTATCGCACCCGTGGAGGAAGTAATGCTTCAAATCAGATGACATTGTTTCTTGTGCAACCACAGTGGCTGCGGTGATATTGGATGACATGGAATATTTCCAATCGTCTCGTAGCTACTGCGAGTTCAAAAGCGACCGTGGTTTAATCGGTATTGTAGAGAAGCCAATCTTCTTAAACAGGCTGCTTACAAGGCTTGGACCAAGGTTCGTGTTAATGGGGATCCTGATGTCTCTATTTTGAAGCGCAAATGCTGCCTCGAGGTGCAGTAAAAGGGTGATTTCTAGAGCAAACAACGACAGAGTTGTCGAGCGGCTTGCGAGCCTTCCCTCTGGGAGCTCGCTACAGGTGGTGAGGGAAATTTTGTCAATCGTCCATGCCACCACTGTGAAAACCTGATGGCAGTTAGGCTCATAGCGCCAAAGGAAAAGCCGATTTACTCGGTAAACTCTTTGCCTCTAACTTGAATATGAATGACGGAGGAGCGGTAGCTCAATACTGGAAATGTCCAGCGAGATGTCCGGTCGGCATTATTCTCTCTCGACATTCATAAGTCAAGTGGGCTAGACGGTATACCGGCAGTGGTGCTGAAACTATGTGCTCCTAAGTTGTGTTCTGTGCTAACGCGCCTTTTCGTGCATTCCTACTCCGCTGGACAAGTTCATGTTCATTCAAGACCGCCAATGTGCACCCGGTGCCCAATAAGGGTGATTGATCAGACCCATCGAATTACAGGCCTATCGGTATAATCTTCCTTCCCGCCAAGGTGATGGAGCGTGTGATAAACACGCGGCTCCTAGCATAGAGGATCACGACTTAATCAGCGACCGTCAATACGGCCTCGCTCGACTGGTGATCTTCTAGTGTATCTTACACACCGCTGGGCTTCGGCGATTGAGAGTCAAGGTGAAGCATTTGCAGTCAGTCTAGATAAGGCGAAGGGGTACGATCAACTTTGGTATCGGGGTCTTCTATCGAAGTTGCCACCGTACAGGCTGCCCGAGGGCTTGTGCAAATGGGTAGCCAGCTTTTTATCCAACAGATGCATAAAAGCCGTGTCTGCTCCGATAGTATGGGTATCAATGCTAGCGTCCCACAGGGCTCTGTACTATCTCCGACGCTGTTTCTGCTGCATATCAATGATATGTTGTCGATTTATGGCATTAATTGTTATTGCGATAACATCCCTCTTTCTCTTATGAAGGAAGCTGCGATAAACTTGTGTCTGACATTGAGGGTACTTTGGCAAAAGTATCAGAATGGGGGCGACTAAACTTAGTCCAATTCAACCACATAAAAACCATTCCATTTCTAAAAGAGTGTTAGCATCAGAGGTGGCAGAGAATGTTACTTATTTTTTTTTTATACAACGTCGGGAGGCATACAACCATACGATCCATCTGATGTAAAGCAGTTACCGTAGCCTATTAACACTTGTAACATATATCACCCGTAGAATGCCTTCTCTGCTGCTTACACAGCAACTCCTTGGAAGCTTACTGGTGACCTCACTTACACGCAGGAACACAACAACCCTCTAGGGAGTTGTTATTTGGCTGCGATTTTCTGTGTGGTGGAGGTACTTCCCCAGACGGGCTGCTTTGATGTGCCCTACCTCTATTAAAACATCCAGACCAAAACGAACAGACATGTTCATGCACACACATGTTTGCCTTGTGTGGGAATCGAACCCACGAGCGTTGGTGTCAAAGTCGCGTCATTCAAGACCGAGCCACCGAGCTCGACATTTAACAACACAGCGTGTTTTTCTTCTCAGTTCAAACTGTTAGTTTACAAATTCGTCTCAATAAACATTAACTCCTAGCCAGAAGACATTAAACCTAACTTGGCAATACTCATTACAACTTCCGAACATTGTAAGTACATATGGCTCCAAGTGTTAGCAATAAAAACAGTTTATCTGTATAAAGTGTAATTAGTACATAGTTTAATTACGGGCAGCGCCTGGTGATTCGGGGAAAATCTTGGCTTGGTTCCTGCAATTAAAGCCCGCTTTAGCTGCGGCCGGCGGGACCCGATCCAATTACTGGTGGCGTGGGCCAAGTAGAAAGCCAAGAGAGGGCATCTCATGGCATCGAAAACAGAGTTTTTTTTCTTATACTACGTCGGGAGGTATACAAGCATACGGCCCACCTGATGGAAAGCGGGTACCGTAGCCTATTAACGCTTGCCATATATTAAGTACTCGCGCGATGCCTCCTCTGCTGGTTACACAGCAACTCCTTAGGAGCTCACTGGTGACCTCACACACACGCAGGAACACAACAACTCTCTAGGGAGTTGTTATTTTGGCTGCGGTTTTCTGTGAGGTGGAGGTGCTTCCCCAGACGGGCTGCTTTGTTGCGCCCTACCTCTCTTGAAACATCCAGATCAAGACAAACAGACATGTTCATGCACACAAATGTTTGCCTTGTGTGGGAATCGAACCCACGAGCGTTGGTGTCAAAGTCGCGTCATTCACGACTGAGCCACCGAGCTCGTCAGAGTTTCGTTTCTGTGTCATTTCGACGAATTTGTTTTTTTAACAAAATCGAAAGTCCCTAACCCATAATCCATTATAGGTTTTGATTTGCGATTTCTTGACATATCGCACCCTTAGAATTATAGTGACCTATTTAAAAAATGTAAATTGTTGGGAATCGTTGCATAAAGATTTGTGCATTTGTTACTCTTGTAAAATATGCGGTTATTTATGCGAAATTTCGAAAAACTCGTATATATTATAGGTTCATTTGATTTTTAACATATTTATCCACATGTACTATGAGAAATGAGTATAAAAAATAATATTATAATATTTTTTATAATTTTTCAAAAAAAGGCGTCAGAATTAGGTCTTTGTAAGATTAAAGCTTTAGTTTTTTTTAAAGACTCTTTGTTACATAGGTCTCTCTATTTCTGAATATTCGGTCATAATCTCGTATTATCCGTAAATGGGTCACTCAACCAATAAATTTTAGATGATATTTTTGGTTTTGCGTTATTACAAGAACTATAAAATATGGAAAAAATAAGGTTTTATTAGAAAAAATGAGTTAATATTCAACATCACAGGTTATAAAGGAACTAAAAAATAAATATTTCTAAAATTAACATAACTTAGCTAAGCTTCCAGCCTTTATAATTGCTTACAATAAAATCACGTTATTAGTTGTACTTAAATTCTAAAGTATTCAGTACTTATTTTTTATAACAGTCTTAATAAAATTATAAATATTAATTTATTGTGCGTTATATTTAAATTAGTAATAGTTACGCACAGTGGCAATAGTTAGGATAAAATCGTATACAAAAAAATAATAAGTATCTCCTAAAACAAAACTTTGAAAAAAATGATAAGAAGGCAAGTAATTAAATATTGAGTTATAAAAATCTGTATAATAACTGTGAATTAAGTTTTTATTAATGAGATCGCGTAAGTCAGTTTTCTTACGTTCACTTAATTCTAGTCTTTATGAGTATGCTTTGGTCACCGTAATGTCTTCTATTCTGTCCATTTTCTTCCGTTTGTTTCTCCTTAATATGAGATCTAATATGGTTAATACCATACTAAATTCTCTTTCAAAATATATGTTTTATAGAAAAATACGAAAGGTTCCGCTTTACAAAATTTTAGAACTCTGATATTATTCCACGAGACATTGTGTTTGTTTTCATCTTCATTAAAATTATAACCCCATTTATCTTGTAAAATCTTTAAATATATAAAAATAATATATTAACTCGTTCACATTAAAAGGCGAATTGCAAGAGTTCTTTATTAAGGTGACATATTCATAGGGTGCGTATATATGCCCAGAAATCATATTTATTTAATCTCCTTTTCAATTAGACTATGGACATTATCTCCCTTATTCTGCGTATGGCCCTTTACAAAATATTTGTGAGTAATAATGTTAATATTTACGAATTTACATACAGTATAAGAATATAATGTAGTAATATACGTATTTTTATTTTGTCCACAACAATTATCAGAAAAAAGTAATGTGAAGTGCAAGTTTTGTTAGAATTATGCTTGTTTAAATGTTGTAAAGTTTAGTTAGCTCCTCTGTTACCTTGAACCTCATCCCAGAAATAGCTATCAACATTATCATAAGCACCTATCTCATTGACATTTCATTATCGTTCTTTTTACGCTTTTTTACTTCTTCTGATTTCTTCATCATTTCCACAATGGTAAAATTTAGGCAGTTCAATTTAGACTTGTAAAGAAATGATGACGTATCTCCAGTGGGACACTGCATAATAGCCTGCAAATCATAGACCGCACAAATATTTGTCAGGTCAATATTTTGACGATCTAAACGCTTTTCTTGGCGACATAAATCTTTTTCTTAGAGATGATCATCATATTTTTCTTGAATTTCTTTTTTCTAGTGGGGTTTGCTAATTCATAATCTAAACAGAGATCATATCTATCTTTTTAGGCTGAAAAAAATCTAATATTACTTACTGTACTGTACTTATATTTAGTACAAACTTCCACCATACAAGATCTGATATAATATCTCTGCAAATTAATATTGCCTTTAGCCCAATATTTTTCAAATAATTTATGTCTGTCTGTGTCATTTATGTTCTCTGAACATTTAAGTCTACACTTACATGGTTCTTTAAGGCAACGGGCTGGTACTTCTTTTTTAGTCGTTTTTTCGTCGGGTTTTCGCTACATTTTGCTTCCATTTTGATGGATCTCAAGTACGTTTTCTGGACCTCCTCGTAGATTGAGATAGAGTATTAACAGAGTTAGAATTCATAGGATATTCATTGTTAGAAGAAAGCGAAGAACTGGACGCTGATAAACAAGTATTCTTTATAATATGTGATCGAGATCTGTCGGCTGTATAAGTAGGGTCGTTGTCCCTTAAATCTACATCACTTTCATTTGAGTTAATTGGTGACTGATAATAATTATTTTGTCCATTCGAGGGATTTGCCCTTCTTACGTGAGAGGTGCTGCCAGAGGAAAACGATGATGTTAATGATGATCTGCTGGAAGAAGAACTGCTGCTACGGTAGGTGCAGCTTCTGGTCTCTCTTGCTAGAATTGCTTGTTGAGAAGCCCCTGGTTCTTGTATTAATTTCTCAGCGTTATTCAAAGTTTTACCTAAAATATAGGTAATAATATTGTCTGAGGTTTTCGCGATTGTTACACATTGAATTAAACGTCAGGTTCAATAAAATAAATAAAACACGCGATACTTCCGTTAAAAAATTGTTTAATTCAATATAGGTAATAAAATTAGTTTGCAGTGAATGAATTATGGATTATTAAAGTTAATCAATGAATGGATAAGATTATAACTACCTCAGTCACGCTTTTATTGAATAAAGGTAACATCTTCACATCAAAATTTGGAATGGATGCATTAGGAGAGTTCTCTATAACTGAAAAATTTGTTGAGAAGTTACTTTGGTTTTCTAGCATATCTTCATAATTACACGGCATAATATTTTCTTTGTAGTGTTATTGTGATTTTTAGTGTCGATCTTTAGATTCTCCAAAATATAATCCGCTCGTTTCTTCATTTTGCTATTTTATTTCTCCCTTAATTGAATAATGACGGCTGCAAATGTGGAATTTAATAAAAAATACATTAGACTTGTTTAGTCATAATTAGAAAATCATCAAAATAATTTCATACTTAGACAGACCCATATCTAAAATAGTCAGTAAATAATAAATATATATATTACAAGAGAGACACAATAATTAATAATTTTTAATCATTATCATAAATAAAAAGACTGATTTAGAAATGGGTCTTTAATAACTACTGTTTTTCAATCAAATAGGGGCTCAATAACAATAAGGTCACAAAAGACTCACTAAAGTTTAGTATGATATAGACTCAATTATAAATAAGGTCTTTATTAAATTAAAAAGTTTAACTTTTACTTACCTTGACATTTAGTCCTGTACGGGCCTATTTCGGATTAGGTCACTATGAAACTAAGCGGGCAGCGATCTGTACTGGACATTCGCGGCACGTTACTGCTTGCGTCCCTCTCAAACCGAACAACTGCGGCAAGCGAAGCGGAGTAAAAGAGACCCAAGTATACGTTATGTAGCTTTCTACGCCAAAATCGGTCTGTGTTTTATTAGGAAATGATAAAGATAGTCTTTTTGGGTCGTTCCATGACATAAAGTCAAATTCATGATTTTTTGAATTAGGTCCCTATAATTCTAAAGGTGCGATATAGGCAGATGAATAAAAATGTGATCCTATAAGTAACAAAGTAAAAATACTAAATTATTACAAAAACCATTTGACTAGTAGCTAGTTTGGTTAGTATGCATGTGTTTTATGTATATATCTATCTATAACTTCACGCCAAATCCCTTACGGCGTAGGCGGAGAGAACCGAGCGCCACGTGACTCGATCTTTGCATACCTTACTCGCTTCTTTAACATTCATTGCTCTTTTTATGCACGCTCGCCGGCTCCTGGGGCTCCTAACATCACCTTCTGATAGAACACAACCAATTTAATCATGGTAGGTAAGTCTTAGCCTTCCCCGGCTCCTACATCCTTCCACTTTTGCATTGTATATCTGTTCGTCGTTATTATTCATTTATGAATCTTTGTATGAAAAAATTAATTTAATTATTATTTATATTGACTCCGCCACTAGTAAGTTCATGTCACAAACTAATAAACCTTTGCGCACGAAACCCACAGCTGTGAATTGAGTTACTACGTAATGTCGGTATCATCGCGTCTTCATTTCTTCATGTTTCATGCAAATAGCGCCGGCGTATGGCCATCTATTACTTTGACGAGCTCGGTGGCGCAGTGGTGGAACGCGCTGTTACGCTACATTGACACCAACGCTCGTGGGTTCATGAACATGTCTGTTTGTCTTGGTCTGGATATTTTCTGTGTATAATAAGTATGTATTAAAAAAAATGTATTTACGTATGTTTATCAGTTGTCTAGTACCCATAACACAAGCTTCGCTTACTTTGGGGCTAGGTGGCGCTGTGTAATTTGTCCGACAATAAAAATAGAAAAAACATGTCGTGATAGCGATAGCTGATCTCTCGTCAAACACGTGTCTAAAACCAAAATGGAGAGGTCACTGGCCGTTGCTTTCATCTTCTGGTTCAGTGAGTGGCATAAGTAATTTGGGATATATGTTACATTGTCATCGTTAGCGTCAATGCCAACTTCAACTGCACATGGTGCACGCTGCTTATTTACAAATGAGGCTACAGCTTAAGAAAGTTAGCGCATATTAACGCAACCGACCGGACAATAACCTCCGCCTTACCGAAGACCGCGGCACAGTAACAAATCTCTGAAGGGTTGTTGTGTTCCGGATAGTGAGTGAGGTTACCAGTAACCTTCTAAGGAGTTACGCGAATTGCCAAGTTCATTACGGTATAACAACCAAATGGATTTGTAATTGGTTTTATTTTCATGCAATTTGATCTAACCTGCTTTGTGTGCTTCCGCCACCAATTAGTTCATGCGGCCTAGCGCCGGCCGGCACCCACCCACAACTGTTAGTACGTGCTACTTGCCGACGCTGCCATGGCTGCTCCGGTAGTCTCTGCCTCGGCTGCTGCGGTCGTCCGCCATCTTTTAGGTTTTATTTTATTTGTTTTATACATCGTCGGGAGGCATACAAACATACGGCTATGGACGCTTGCAATACCTTAAGTATCACTGGTGCGATGCTCCTCTGCTGCTAATACAAGGTTTTAGGAGCTTATTGGAAACTTCACTCACTCACAGTAACACAACAACCCTACAGGGAGTTGTTATTTGGTTTTCTGCGAAGTACATGTACTTCACAAGACGGGCTACTTTAATGCGCCACACCTCTCATAAAACACTCAGGCTAAGACATGTTCATGTCCACAAACGTTTATCCTATGTGGGAATCGAACCCACGGCCGTTGATGTCAAAGTAGCCTTATAACCACTCTACCACCGAGCTCGTCAAATTTCTATCATAAAGTTGCAATATAGTTTGTAATAAAAGCATACTAAACTAAATCGCTTGCTCTCGTAAATTGAACCTCAGTACAAACTCTCCGGTAGCCCATGCATATTAGTTTTGTTTTACCTGTGGGATTTTAAGAATGACCATAAGAAACATGCAACTTATGCAATCTTTCTGTACGGGCTGCTCACTCGTACAGCTTGAGATGTTAAAATGATTGTTCTGATTTGATTTCAAAGATGTTTATTTAAATATAAATGATTGTTATTGATAATGTGGTGAGTTACACGTCTGCCGTGATGGAATACAAATCGTAAACTGATATATGAAATTATAAAATAAATGAATAAACTAAATGTTGATGGCGCGGCAATTCGCTGATAAAGCAATATGTACGCCTGTATCGTGCACTTTTCGAGCTCGGTGGCGCAGTGGTGAAACGCGTTGTTACACTACTTTGACACCAACGCTCGTGGGTTCGATTCCCACACACTACAAACATTTGTGTGCATGAACATGTCTGTTTGTCTTGGTCTGGGTATTTTCTATGTATGATAAGTATGTATTTACAAAAAAAAATGTATTTACGTATGTTTATCAGTTGTCTAGTATCCATACCACAAACTTCGCTTACTTTGGGGCTAGATGGCGCTGTGTAATTTGTCCGACAATATTTATTTATTTACTTTCTTCTTAGCGTTATCCCTAACCTGAGGGTTAGCGGAGTCAGCTACCTAACTCTAAGGATATGGCTAAGATATTGATTTTTATGCGGACCGACTACTGACAGGCCTCCACTACTCAGAGGAAAAATCTTACCTTTATTAGGTTAAGTCACACATCTTTCGAAATATAATTTCTTAGGTGGCTTTTCTCGCGATGTTTTCCTTCACCGCTGAGCTAGTGATAATCTATACATCTGTACAGATAAATAAAATTGGAGTGTCCGTTTGTAATATTCAAATAACCGCTTTTTACTAAATGCATATGGATGTATACACGCATACACACGGTACATATACCAAAATTAATATTGTTAATAGATTCAGGCGTTATTTTGCGAAAGTCAAATTTACATGCAATTTGATCGCCGGCCGGCACCCACCCACTACTGTTAGTGCGTGCTACATGCCGACGCTGCCATGGCTGCTCCGGTAGTCTCTGCCTCGGCTGCTGCCATCTGGAACAGAATCCGCATGCCCCCACCACCACCGTCGCTGCCACGACAGGCCTGGTCGTCGCTGCGACACGTGTTTCGCCTCTCAACGAGGCATCCTCAGGCTACCTGTTGCCGTTATCAATATCGAGCAAAAACGAGCAAAAAAATCGGTCAAGTGCGAGTCGGACTCGCGCACTAAGGGTTCCGTACCATTATCTATAAAAACGGCAAAAAAATCATGTTTAATGTATGGGAGCCCCCTTAAATATTTATTTTATTCTATTTTTTAGTATTTGTTGTTATAGCGGCAACAGAAATACATCATCTGTGAAAATTTCAACTGTCTAACTATCACGGTTCATGAGATACAGCCTGGTGACAGACGGACGGACGGACGGACGGACGGACAGCGGAGCCTCAGTAATAGGGTTCCGTTTTACCCTTTGGGTACGGAACCCTAAAAATCACGTTTGTTGTATGGGAGCCCCCTTAAATATTAATGTTATACTAATTTTTAGGGTTCCGTACCCAAAGGGTAAAAACGGAACCCTATTACTGAGGCTCCGCTGTCCGTCCGTCCGTCCGTCCGTCCGTCCGTCCGTCCGTCCGTCCGTCTGTCACCAGGCTGTATCTCATGAACCGTGATAGTTAGACAGTTGAAATTTTCACAGATGATGTATTTCTATTGCCGCTATAACAACAAATACTAAAAAATAGAATAAAATAAATATTTAAGGGGGCTCCCATACAACAAACGCGATTTTTTTGCCGTTTTTATCGATAATGGTACGGAACCCTTCGTGCGCGAGTCCGACTCGCACTTGGCCGATTTTTAGGGTTCCGTACCCAAAGGGTAAAAACGGAACCCTATTACTGAGGCTCCGCTGTCCGTCCGTCCGTCTGTCACCAGGCTGTATCTCATGAACCGTGATAGTTAGACAGTTGAAATTTTCACAGATGATGTATTTCTATTGCCGCTATAACAACAAATACTAAAAAATAGAATAAAATAAATATTTAAGGGGGCTCCCATACAACAAACGTGATTTTTTTGCCGTTTTTATCGATAATGGTACGGAACCCTTCGTGCGCGAGTCCGACTCGCACTTGGCCGATTTTTTAGTATTTGTTGTTACAGCGGCAACAGAAATACATCATCTGTCTAACTATCACGGTTCGTGAGATACAGCTTGGTGACAGACGGACGGACGGACAGCGAAGTCTCAGTAATAGGGTTCCATTTTACCCTTTGGGTACGGAACCCTAAAAACCAAACCTGACTTAGATCAGGTCACACGTCTTTCAGAATGTAATTTCTTCAGCGAATTACAAATACATACATAAATAAGTAACATGCCCACAGAAAGATTCCATAGTGTGAACCATGGTGTGAACCATGGTGTTGCAAGTATCCGTAGGGTACGATAACTGCTTACCATCAGGCAGGTCGTATGTTTGTTCAACACATGTGATACAAAAAAGTTGTTATTTTAACGATTAAGAAGCACCAGAGGATACATTGTGAAGAGCCGAAATACTTATCGCAAAGATGGCCAGATCCACTTGCGCAGCAACTGTTGAATACAACCTTTGCGTCCTTTTGGACATGCGCAGAGGTGTAGAGTCAAATACAACAGTCGGAACTGTTGTGGTGGGCACGTGCATTTTCTGTTACATATGCTTAACACACGCAGAGCCGACGGCGATAATCATTTGGACGAGCTCGGTGGCGAATGAGGGGTTAGCATGGTTACTGTAACACCAACACTCGCGTATTCGATTCCCACACGGGACAATCTTTTGTTGAACCTGACGTTTCGAACGCTTTGCAGATTCCGTGGTCGCAGGAAGACTATAGACTCTCACGGATGCTGCAAAGCGTTCGAAACGTCAGGTTCAACAAAATAAATAAAACACGCGATACTTCCGTTAAAAATTGTTTAATTCAATGTGTAACAATCGCGAAAACCTTAGACAATACAAACATTTGTGTTTAAATTTCTCTGTTTGTCTCGGTCTGTTTTCCAGAGTGATCGAGGATATCAAAGCTGCCCAACTAGGAAAATATCTAATAGAAAACTGCAGCCTAATAACAACCCCCGGGAGCGTTGTTGTGTTCCTGCGAGTGAGGTTAACACAAAGCGCCTAAAGAGTTGGTGTGTTATCAGCAAGGATAACAATGCGCGAGTGGTAATTCATGTATTGCAAGAGTTCATAGGCTTCGGATTAGCTTTACATCAGGTTGGCCTTATGCTTGCATGTCTCTCGACGTTGTATAAAAAAAAAACACTGGAGCGATGACGGTTGCATGCATAGTCTGTTACAGATGACGGTCAATCGCGAAGATCATTGCAACAGTCGTGGCAGCGACGGCATGCATCTCCTAGTGATAGTAAGTGTGTGCCGGCAGGCGCTAGTTCGCTGGTCTAACTGGTAGCGGAAGTACCCAAAATAGTTTAGATTTGGTTATTTACTAACTTCATTCTGATCAGGTTAACTCCTTTGGAAATCATTTGTGTACTCGAAGTCACATGGCAACGCAAAAGTGATCTTCGACTTGGGACCTATGTTCTTATTATATGGACGGACAGCGGAGCCTCAGTAATAGGGTTCCGTTTTACCCTTTGGTTACGGAGCCCTAAAAAAATGAGGTGGATGTCGAAAACTCCAAAAGCTGATTAAAATTTCTTGAAAACAGACATCAGTGCGTATGCAATTGAATACAATCTGAAGCCGAACAGGATTGCACGATACGGTTCGAAAAGGAAATGAAATTTACATTTGTGTACACAAATGTTTGTCTTGTGTGGAAATCGAACACACGAGCGTTGGTGCTAAAATCGCGTCATTTACCGCAGCGCCACCGAGATCGTCCATAATCGATTTTTTTTAATATCTCTATAATTACCTTTGTTATTCTTTACCATAATTATTTACGATTAACAGTAATTATCTGATGAATCATACAGATAGACTCGATTAGTAAGAAAAAACATCAGTCAACCGAGAAATAGATCACATAGTAAAAGTACAGAAAGGCAAACATCATAACATTTCTATGTGCTTTAATATATTGGGTGCCGTACAATCTCGAATCACATTCATTGTTTATTGCTTTTATCGAAGAGTCTGGGGACAAGATACAATTAATACCATAAGAGTAAGTAATACACAACAAACATAAGATTATTTGCTTCATTACGTAAATTGAAGCGGAAAGGAAAGGTATAGAAGCAGTAGGTACTATTGATCACTATGAACATGCAAAGTGGAGATATGTGTTCATAGTCAGTGTACATTCCATTTTTGAAATGATGGTGTAACAGAATGTGACATGTGTGGAATAAGAAATATAATATTTCTAACTCTTTTGTTTAGAAACGATTATTTTGCTATGTGTATTTAATGTTTTTCACATGTACAATTCATATTAGCGTATTATTATATTATATTATTACCAATAATTACTAATAATTATATATATATTACAAATTGGTCGTGTTTTATCAGAAGGTGACGTCAGGAGCCCTAGGAACAGGTGAGCGTGCTTGAAAAGAGCTATGAATGCGAATGGGAATTAAAGATGCGAGTGATGTCTCTAAGGAATGCATCTTATGGCGCTCGGTTCTCTTTGCCTACCCCGCAAGGGACCTGACATGAAGATATACATTAATTTATTATATTACAACATTAGTTTATTAGTATTCCACTGATCTGCGTGGAAGTTTCCGCAGTACCTCTGAATATTTCGATAACGAAAAAGAACGTAAATGTTGAACTGGGATGTTAGTCGTGTAATGAAAAATTTATGAATATGTATGATTTAAGAGAGGTAGGCGGCATCAAAACAGGCAAATAACAATTCACTGGAGGATTGCTGTGTTACATACTCCCAGGAGTGAGAGAGCGAGCTCCTAAGGAAATGCCGTGTTAGCATCCGAAGTAGTAACGCGCGAGCAATACTTGCTGTATTGCAAGTGTTTACAGGTGTCTGATGTAACCACTTTACATCAAGTGGGCGGCATGGTTATGCTTCTCGACGATCTATATTTAGACGAGCTCAGTCAGGTGGCTCAGTCGTGAAATACTCGACTTTAACACCAACGCTTACTAGTCTTAACTAGTCGTAAATAAAAGCACGAAGCAATTTTTTTTTTCTTTTACAATAATAATCCAACGCGTTTACGTAAGAAACCCACATTTTTAAAAATCTCACGTGAGGTTGGGGAATGGGGGAGGTGGTTGAATAAAATCTCACGACATCTCACCAGGGGGGACGGAGGGACAGAAAATTCAAAAAAACACCTCACGTAATTTATGGAGGCCCCCCTTAGACTTATGTGGGGGACGGTATAACGCTAAGAAGAAGAAGTGAAATAATATTATTGACGAGCTCGGTGGCGCAGTGGTGAAACGCGTTGTTACACTACTTTGACACCAACGCTCGTGGGTTCGATTCCCACACAGTACAAACATTTGTGTGCATTAACATGTCTGTTTGTCTTTGTCTGGGTATTTTCTATGTATGATAAGTATGTATTTACAAAAAAAAAATGTATTTACGTATGTTTATCAGTTGTCTAGTACCCATAACACAAGCTTCGCTTACTTTGGGGCTTGGTGGCGCTGTGTAATTTGTCCGACAATATTTATTTATTTATTATATTTAACAAATTATAGTTTAATTATGCATTATTTTTAATAGTGTTTTATCAGAAGATGATGTCAGGGTATACATATATATATGTGGATATAAAATTGGTTATGAAATATTTAAAGTAACCGAAAATGAGGGCACTACAGTAAAATTGCATTCAAAGACGCCATAATTAATTTAGCAATTTAGTAGTCGTAGCAAATTTAATTGTAAAATAAAATAGAAATCAAATAAAACAAAATAAACGTAAAACAATAGGTCTACGTTGTTGGTGTGGTTGTAAATTCAGTCAATATTTACCCGAAGTTGAGTTACTTCTCGGTATGTTAACTGTACTTTGAAAAATAAAACTTTAAGTATGTTATGAAGCGTCGCCAGACATCGTCGTTTGCTTCAAATAAACTTTTGCGTTTTCCGATAGCGCTAAATAAATGGCGTATGAGACAACCAGTATCGCATTTCGTTAAAATAAACGAAACAAACAGAAAATAAAACACCTTTTTATATTTTATCTGGGTACGTTAGTAATATTAAAATTAGTAAATAAACATTTTGGTTGATAAATAGCAGCAGGCGAGGCAGAGACGATCGGAGCAGCAATAAGTGGTAGTAATAATAATAAATAAATAAATACATATTGTTGGACAAATTACACAGCGCCATCTAGCCCCAAAGTCTAGCTTGTGTTATGGGTACTAGACAACTGAGAAACATACGTAAATACATTTTTTTTTTTTTGTAAATACATACTTATTATACATAGAAAATACCCAGACCAAGATAAACAGACATGTTCATGCACACAAATGTTTGTCCTGTGTGGGAATCGAACCCACGAGCGTTGGTGTCAAAGTAGCGTAACAGCGCGTTTCACCACTGCGCCACCGTGCTCGCTCGTCGTGCGTCGTCGCTCGCTCGCTCGTGTACCAGCCGGCACTAGTTTATATGAACTAATTAAAGGTACAAACTATGGTAAAACTTATGGAGACCCATGCCATGATTTTGCGTAGTAAATAAATTCACCGCTACAGGTCGTGGGGTAATGTCATATGCGCAGCTCTTATTGCCTAGTTCACGGGTCAACATTAGATTAAGATAAAATAAATAGACTAAAATTCTTTATTTGCCATTGGGCCCTCGCGGGCACTTAGACACGTCTCACATTTTTTGAAATACAATCTTATTATATCTTATTCAATTATCTTATTTTACTTTTTTCCTTTTTATTAATCTACTAGCGTTTCGCAAATGATCATTGGCGAAGAAGAAATGCCGAAAGAAACTTGCCAATATAGGTCTCTTTTAAAATTGTCAATTAGATATTACAAAAAAAAAATATTTACAATTGGCATAAGCATATTGGTACAATATTAATATCAAATGGTAAAATTAAAGATTATTAAGGACAGATAGTCTGTGCTGAATTATTTCCATTGTGTCACTTATCGACTTATTGGCTAAAATATCCTCTAAATGATCAGTACTCTCGAATCGCTGTGTGTTTAGGCGCTAAAATGCAAGTTTTGGTGAATGAGAGTGGCCTGCATGCGCAGACAAGTGGTTTATTGATGTGTGCGCTAGTGGGAGATCGACAACTATCAGGAAGCTACCAGCAAACCCTTTTTTGTTCTTTTTTCACGATGGGAAAATGCTCAAGCATATCACATCGTGAAGGGGATACGACATGGTTATGTCAGACTCCGGCAACAGTCAAGAGGAGTTTCTACTAGACACCTCAGCACAGGCTTTCCCGCTAAAAACCACCCGGTGTTTCTTATGATCGCCTACGATTTAGGCATTACCTCCGAAACCCCACCGGTGGAATACTGTAAATATAATTGCGGGCTTTACTACGTACGGTTATATTCTGGTTTGTCGACGGCGAAAGGCGTGCCCGGAACACTCAGTACGCTGTACGCTCGAGGACCCCTCTCCGTTGGGCAGCAAATTCCCCTCTCCACTGCCCGGAGGCTACCATTAGGGATCAGTAATCAGCGAAAACAGGAACCAGTCAACTCCTATGGAGTTGCTGTGTTAGCTCCAATTGTGTCATGTATGTAACGTATTACAAGCGTTCATAAGGTACTGTAACCGCTTTCGTCTGGTGGGCAGTATGATTGCGTGGCTCTCGATGTTGTACAAAGAAAAGAGAAAGAGCAAACAAAACTAGAGCAAACAAGCAAGCAGAAGTTCAAGCAAAAGCAATTATCCTCACATATTGGAACCAAAATGAATAGGAGTACCTACTGAGCTTCATAGAGGAAATCTCTCTAAGCAAGTTAACAGTGGAATAAACTCCTTGCCTCGTTTCATCCAATGCCTTGCAGCAGTGCGAACTTCAACACAGGTTTCAAAAGTTTTACAGGATTGGCAAGGATTGGTTACGTCTGTGGTATTTCAATTGTCCATCGACTACGGTACGGTATCTGCTTATCGTCAGGCAGGCTGTATGCTTACCAAGGTGGTATAAAAAGGTCATATATATCGTTTACTTAGAATTCTTTTTTAAGTATTTTTGAATGAAATGAGTTACAGTATACGACGTCATTTCATTCATAAATCCCTGAAAACACAAGTCTGATAAAATGACGAGATGTTGATCCCAGAACTAGCCAATAAGCGCTGCGCGGCCTACTTTGCTTCCTGACCCTTAGCGGTGAATTGAGTCTCTACGCAATATCGATCTCATTGGTTCTCCATGGATTATTTCCATCATGTTCTAATCCGATAACCTTCTATAAGAACTCAGCTATTAAGTGAAAAAATAAATTTTGATATCTGACTGGTAATTCCAAAGACTAGCATGTTCAAACAAACTCTTCAGATTTATGTACTGATATAGATTTATTTCCTTAGATTGTCTACAAGTTTGAAATATAATGTGCAATGTATACTGCCGGTATACCATCCGGTATACGTAGGGTCCTTCAAATGTATATTTTCTTCATAATCCCAACCGATAAAGGTTATCGGCTTAGCTATCAAACAAACACATCCGCTTTATACATTGATGTAGATTTATTTGTTTAGATTGTCTACAAGTTAAATAATATGCAATATAAAATAATATGAGTGCATAATCGCTTGTTTCACAGTCGTTGATCTAGCTTCATGTTAATTTATATTTGTACGAGTATGTTACAGTGAACACTCGCATCATATGAACTGATTATATTTGAATAGAGATGAGATTGCACTATGCATTGGCGCACGTACGACGTTAATAATGACCTATTTTTTGCAACGTCCGATGACTACCTATCCGTAAGTGTAATTTGATCTAACCTGCTTTGTGTGCTTCCGCCACCAATTAGTGGTAGCGGAAGCACACAAAGCAGGTTAGATCAAATTGCATGTAAATTTGACTTTCGCAAAATAATGCCTGAATCTATTAACTATCCGTAAGTGTACTGCCCCCGCCAGATGCGAAACGGTTACCGAAGTTATGCACTGCATAATTTCTGAAAGTGAAGCTGGATATGGCAGAGCGAACATGAAATAGAATAAATGCGATCGAAATGCGAACATTGCGCAAAATTTATGGCGTAAAGCCTGTTGATCGCCAATGATGAAGTAAGAAAGAAAGCGTCGGTGTTATGATAAGAAAAGGTTGGTTCGGACATGTAGAAATAATGCATTATGAAAGAACGACGAAACAGATATACAATGCGAAAGTAGAAGGATGTAGGAGCCGAGGAAGACCAAGACTTACCTACCATCAAATTGGTCAGAATCAGAACCGCGTCTAATGGCGCTCGGTCCTCACTGTTTGACTTTGACCCGTGTTTAAGTGCGTCTTTTAACTTCAAGGGACCTGGCATGAAGATGTACATTTATATATGTACCTACTTTTACGATGATGATGGTGAAGATGTACATTTGTATATGTACTTGTATATATTTGTACTATGTACAGGTTGAGAAAAAAGTTTTTTATATTTTATATGACATTATAAAAAGTGAAAACAGTTCCCGCCACTTTTATATTGTTTTTCTGTCCGCTAAATCTAAAATTCGATGTATTTTTACTTTTATGACAAAAATGCGACACAAGCCGTGAAAAAGAAATTGCAACATTTATGGACTAAACGCAGTGTCTGCAAGAGTAGCACCAGTCGGGGAATTTTGATCTTAAAGATGAAGCTCGCTTTTGTCAAACTATTACGAATAAAATAGATGCCATTTTTGAAAAGTGGAACAAGGCTAGAGGTTGACCTGACCACAAAACAGTTTAGACCCATTTGAAAAAGCGCGTTTTTTTTTTTTTTATAACGTCGGAAGGCATTCTAGCATACGGTCACCTGTTGTAAAGCGGTTACCGTAGAATATCAACCTCCTCTGCTGCTAACTCAGCAACTCCTTAGGAGCTTACTGGTGACCTCACTCTCACGCAGGAATACAACAACCCTCTAAGGAGTTTTTATTTGGCTGTAGTTTTCTGTGAGGCGGGGAGTACTTCCTTACCTCTGTTAAAACATCCAGATAAATAAACGAATTGTTTATTTATCAGTATAAAAGTACTATCGTGTATATGGTAAAATACAATATTCATTTATTATGCTATCGTACACAAACATGACATATTACATTCAAAATTTAACACTTCACAACTACTCGTATTTACATTTATTTTACATTAAAAAGTTTATCTCTCAGAAAAATCTACTTTCATCCATAATTTCAACGACTCTTTCACCATCATCATTACCAGCATCATCATCGCCGATCTCTAAAACTCAAACACACACGCACAATCGCGCAAGCGCCCTGCGCCTCTTAAACCAAACAGCGATGTTGATAAACTACGTTGAACGAAACGCATAAACGCCAACAGTTTCATGGCGTTTACAACGTTTTTGAATTGAAAGGGCATCGTTCATAATGATTCACCAAACCAACAATCGATTCGGATCTCCACTGCCAAGCTGATGAGGCTCTTGCAAGAAATAGAAAAAAGCAGCGGGAATTGATCAACAGATAGGGTGTAGTTTTTCATCATAATAACGGTTGATCACACACATTTTTACCTCTCACTGAATATTAAGAAGTCTTTGTTAGGATGCACCATATAGCTCTGACCTTGCACCCTCAGATTATCACCTGTTTCTGTCTCTTCAGAAATATTTAGGTTGTGTTAACATCAACGGGACTTTCAAAACTATTTGTTGCTGTTTTTTTATCAGAAGTCCTAAAATTTATTCAGCAATGGATTTATGTTACTACCTAAGTACGGCCAGAAGTTATCGAATGAAATGTATATTATAATTAAATAATAAAATATGTTTCTGAGGGGATTTCTTCATAGTTGGCACGCTTGGCAGGCGGGTTAGCAACTGCAGTAAGTTATTAAAGAATATTAAAATAAGGGGGCATAGCTGCCCATCTCCTGAATAAATCTCTTAGTCGCCTTTTACGATATCCACGAGTTGAGATGGGGTGACCTATTCTTACGCCGAGGCCACGCGACTATTGAGCAGTCAGAACCCGTTATATAAGTTTTCCCATACATTTCGCGGTCGTATACGACCACCCGGGTTTCGAAGGAGTAGAGACGATCGGCACTCTAGAGACGAGGCCTATGTTCAGCAGTGGACGAATACGGGATGAGATGTCAAAATAAACCACGATCAAAATTTCCTTGTATTTGTATATAAAATACGAAAAAACTTTTTCCCCGACCTAATCTGGACTACGACACAAAGACTATGGCTCTCGAGTTGCCTTGGTTGTAGAGCATCTTATCATCTGTTCTCGTGACCCAACTCATCCAAACAGCTCTCCATCGAGTTGTGGAGTTGTCATTTTCTATGGTTTTTATGAGCCGGAGGTATTTCCCCTGGCGGAATGCTGTGATACACCTTACCTCTTTGAAAAAACACTCACACGAACGAACAAACTCGTTTGTGCACACGAATGTTTGTCCTAACCATTAGCAACCGAGCTCGTCAAAATATCAAATCATGTAGTAAACAAAAATGAAATAAAGAAGTCGCCGCAGTCACCTATCTTCTTCTACCTCCTCCTCACCAATCCCATTGAATTAGGTGCCATTAGGATTGACGAGGTCCTCTACCTACTTGTAAGTCCAAGGTCAAGATACTAATTTAGATATGGAGCGACTGCCTTTACACCTTCACAACCTAGATGGGAATCGGCCCTTCTCAATTCAGGCTCCAACTTCCACGAAATATAATTTCTTAGTCGTGCGTTTCCTACTCTATGGTCCATTTGTTCTTACTTGACAAAAGATGTACACAAACACTGTTCGATCCGCTTTATACAATTATGTACAATTATTTGTTTAGATTGTCTACAAGTAATGTGCAATATAAAATAATAGGAGTGCATAATCGCTTGTTTCACAGTCGTTGATCCAGCTTCATGTTAGTTAATATTTGTATGTTACAGCGAACACTCGCATCATATGAACTGATTAAATTTGAATAGAGATGAGCTTGCACTATGCATTTTGAATACGATAATAATGATCTGTTTTTATTCCACGTACGTAAAGTATCCGTGAGTATGGAGCATGAAAGTAGAATATGAATTAAGAAAGATACTTGATCTGAAAGAGAGCGTCGGTGTTAAGATAAGAAAAGGCATCCTTTGTTAGTTTACACATGTAGAAAGAAAAAAGAAGAAATGCAGGATGAAAGAACGATAAAATAGAAGTACAATGCGGAGTGGAAGTACGTAGGAAGACCAACCATCCGTTCAAATTGGTCTTGTTTTATTAGGAAGTGATGTATGGAACTCTGGGAAGTGGAGAGCATGCATGGAGAGAGCTATGAATGTTAAAGAAGCGAATGTGGTATGTAAGAACCGCGTCTATGTCGCTTGGTTCGCTTTGCCCCACAAGGGATGGCTGGCTCTGAGGTAGAAGTACTTCCCCAGACGGGCTACCTCTCTTACAAACACCCAGACCACGACATATTATGTTCATGTACACAAATGTTTGTCCTATGTGGGAACCGAACCCAATAGCAGTGGTGTCAAAGTCGCGTTATTAATCGTGACGCAAGCGACATAGTCGTAACATAATATGTACACAAATTATGAGTAAAGGCACATCTAATATAGTCTGGTTTAAATACTTAGAGAAATTCTTAAAAAGGAATCCATCAGAAATTATGCATGTACGAGTATATCAGCGATGTATGTCCTTTTTGCATACAATATTCTAGTTTTCAATTAAGTGCAAAAGGAAACTATGGCATATTTCAATTTTGTCACGAAGTAGCGGCAGCAGATATTGGAATTCTTTTCGTTGGGGCGCCGTGCACTGTGCAGATTTAATTTCCTCTTCATAATATGGCCGTAATAATGAATTTTTCTCACCATTTTTTTTACATTTCACGATATCACAACCAGTTAATACTCTCCGCGGCAATTTAATGATAGCCAGGAGGTGCTGCGAGAAAGTATTGTGACGCACGCGTCGAACGGAAACGATCTATAAACAAGTTATGTGTATTAGTAGTAGAGTTAAGAATGCAGGAGAAAATAATGAAGTAGATTACGACTTAAGGTCAAAGAGAGGTTGGAGCAAGGATATCCCAGTGGATGATGAACCAGCGTATTAAACAAATGGTTCCTAGTTCAAATCCTTCTGTGGGCATGTACCATTAAGTCAGTGTTTTCGAACTTATGTTATCACTTAAAGTTTGTCACTTAAATTATTATTTACAATTATCACTTGCACAGGAACCCGCACGTCGAAGAAATTATATTTCGAAAGACTTGTGACCTACTAAAAACTAAGAAAGAACCAAGAAACCAAGGAACCAAGGAAGGTTGTTGTTCTCACTGGATTGTAGAGGTCTGATAACAGTCGGTCGATGTCAAATTCATTGTCCAATCATAATGGATTAGAAAATAGGTTAAAGCTGAGAAAGCTGAGCTGACGAGCATAGTGAGGTAGGGCACAGCTCGACTGGGGAAGTATCTCGACCACAAAAATACCCGCAGCCAAATAACAAACCCCTGGAGGGTAACAGCAAGGCATGCTGTTGAGAAACTGCTGCAATGTTTACAGCGAAAGTTGAGTCATCCTAGCCATACTCCCTGTGTTTCAAGTTTTCACGGCCTACGGTACCCGTTTCTTATGATGTCATCTAAAACTCAGAAGACCGTAGTCAAGTAATAGCTCTCTGGAATTTCGAATGGCTAAGTTGTTGCAATGAGTTGGGTCACCAGAACATGTTTTTTAGGGTTCCGTACCCAAAGGGTAAAACGGAACCCTATTACTGAGACTCCGCTGTCCGTCCGTCCGTCCGTCCGTCCGTCCGTCTGTCACCAGGCTGTATCTCATGAACCGTGATAGTTAGACAGTTGAAATTTTCACAGATGATGTATTTCTGTTGCCGCTATAACAACAAATACTAAAAAATAGAATAAAGTAAATATTTAAGGGGGCTCCCATACAACAAACGTGATTTTTAGGGTTCCGTACCCAAAGGGTAAAACGGAACCCTATTACTGAGGCTCCGCTGTCCATCCGTCCGTCCGTCCGTCCGTCCGTCCGTCCGTCCGTCCGTCTGTCACCAGGCTGTATCTCTTGAACCGTGATAGTTAGACAGTTGAAATTTTCACAGATGATGTATTTCTGTTGCCGCTATAACAACAAATACTAAAAAATAGAATAAAATAAATATTTAAGGGGGCTCCCATACAACAAACGTCATTTTTTTGCTGTTTTTATAGATAATGGTACGGAACCCTTCGTGCGCGAGTCCGACTCGCACTTGGCCGATTTTTTTATTTTTTATTCTACTAGCTTGTCATTATCAATACACAATAAACATAGCTATGTATAACTTCCCACTGAATCCCTTACGAGGGAGTGCTACATGACCCGGTCCTTACACACCTCAATCGTATCTTTAACATTCATAGCTCTTTTCATTCATGCTTACCACTGTCTAGGGCTCCTGACATCACCTTCCGATTAAACACGATTAATTTGACCATGGTAGTTAAGTCTAGGCCTGCCTCGGCTCGCACATCCTTCTACTTTCGCATTGTATATTTATTACATACAATATAACATACACAAACAAATTGGAAACATGCAATTTTACTCATAACATTACCTGCACAAAATCTCTCATGGCACTACCGGTAGTAAAACGCAGTATTATATACTCGCGCACGAAGGGTTCCGTACCACTATCTATAAAAACGGCAAAAAAATCACGTTTGTTGTATGGGAGCCCCCCTTAAATATTTATGTTATTCTATGTTTTAGTATTTGTTGTTATAGCGGCAACAGAAATACATCGTCTGTGAAAATTTCAACTGTCTAACTATCACGGTTCGTGAGATACAGCCTGGTGACAGACGGACGGACGGACGGACGGAAAGCGAAGTCTCAGTAATAGGGTCCCGTTTTACCCTTAGGGTACGGAACCCTAAAAAAGGTTAAAAACGATAGACCTTAACTACGAATCCTAGATTTTGTTCTTTTTTTGGTCCTGATAGATATATCAAGATCGTCCTTCATTAGCTCCTCATCTATCCATTTTTTTATACACAATGTCAGAAGGCGTACGGCTTACTTAATGTAAGATGGCTACGGATACCTAAGAAGGCTTGCAATACACAAAGTATCACAATTTAGGGTCGGCAACGAATGAGTGACATCCCTAGTGTTGCAAATGTACATATGCTACGGTGACTATATACCATCAGGCAGGCCATATGCTTGATTGCCACCTTAGTGGTATTAACAAAATCGGCCAAGTTCGAGTCGAACTCGCGCACGAAGGGTTCCGTACCATTATCTATAAAAACACCAAAAAAAAAAATCGCCCAAGTGCGAGTCGGACTCGCGCACGAAGGGTTCCGTACCATTATCTATAAAAACAGCAAAAAAAATCACGTTTGTTGTATGGGAGCCCCTATAAATATTTATTTTATTCTATTTTTCAGTATTTGTTGTTATAGCGGCAACAGAAATACATCATCTGTGAAAATTTCAACTTTCTAACTATCACGGTTCAAGAGATACAGCCTGGTGACAGACGGACGGACGGACGGACGGACGGACGGACGGACGGACGGACGGACGGACGGACGGACGGACGGACGGACGGACAGCGGAGCCTCAGTAATAGGGTTCCGTTTTACCCTTTGGGTACGGAACCCTAAAAATGACGTTTGTTGTATGGGAGCCCCCCCTAAATATTTGTTTTATTTTAATTTAATTATTTATTCTTAAAGTGAATATATAACTAAATATTCTGTGAATATTTCAAGCGTCTACCTGTCGCCGTTATCAATATCAAGCAAAAATGAGCAAAAAAATCACGTTTGTTGTATGGGAGCCCCTTAAATATTAATTTTATTCTATTTTTTAATATTTGTTGTTATAGCGGCAACAGAAATACATCATCTGTGAAAATTTCAACTGTCTAACTATCACGGTTCAAAAGATACAGCCTGGTGACAGACGAACGGACGGACGGATGGACGGACAGCGGAGCCTCAGTAATAGGGTTGTGTTTTACCCTTTGGGTACGGAACCCTAAAAATCACGTTTGTTGTATGGGAGCCTCCTTAAATATTTATTTTATTTTATTTTTTAGTATTTGTTGTTATAGCGGCAACAGAAATACATCATCTGTGAAAATTTCAACTGTCTAACTATCACGGTTCAAGAGATACAGCCTGGTGACAGACGGACGGACGGACGGACATCGGAGCCTCAGTAATAGGGTTCCGTTTTACCCTTTGGGTACGGAACCCTAAAAAACGCCCAATGCACCACGAATGCGAATCCACCTATGCTGTCAGCATATTAACTCCTTACCAGCTTACTGGTAACTCGCTGGAATACAACAATCATAAAAAGAATTGTAACTTGGTTACGGTTTTCTAAGGCATTTCCCCAAGGCTTCTAGATACGCCCTACTTAAAAATATGTACCCAAATAAAGACAAACAGACATGTTCATATATATAAATGTTTGTCCCGTGTGGGAATGGAACCCTGAAACTTTCGTGTTCAAGTAGCATTGTTAAACACTTCGCCAGCGGAATCATCAAAATCGCTCACATGTTACTTATTTATCTATTTCATGATTCTATCATGTTTCCTTCGAATAGTCCTTCATCATCATCATCATTTCAGCCTGTATTCGTCCACTGCTGAACATAACCATCCCCTCTAGAGTGCCACTCGTCTCGATCCTGTGCCACCTGCATCCATCGACTCCTACAAACCTCTTGAGGTCGTCACTCAATCTAGTGAGGGTCGTCCCAAGCTGCGTTCACCAGTACAGGGACGCCATTCGAGAACCTTTCTTCCTCAGCGGTTGTCAGTTCTACGAACTATGTGGCCAGCCTACTGCCACTTCAGGTTGCTTGACCTGTGGGCTATGTTGGTTACCTTAATTCTACTGCGGATATCCTTAATTTTGATTATATCACGCAGAGAAACCCCGAGCATAGCTCTTTCCAAAGCACGCTGAGCGACCTCGAGCTTCCCCATAAGGCCCGCATTGAAAAGCCACGTCTCAGTTCCATATGTCATCACTGGCAACACACACTGTTCAAAGACCTTGTCCTTCAGGCGTCGAGGTGCTTTGAACGAGAAGATGTCTCGAAGTTTCCCGAACGCTGCCCAGCCGAGTTGCCACTTCATTTTGCTTATCTTGTGGGCTATGGGTTACCTTAGTTCTACTGCGGATATCCTTATTTCTAATTCTATCACGTAGAGAAACCCCGAGCATAGCTCAAGACACTGTTCAAAGACCTTGCTCTTCAGGCGTCGAGGTGCTTTGAACGAGAACATGTGTCGAAGTTTCCCGAACGCTGCCCAGCCGAGTTGGATCCCTCTGTTGACCTCTCTGAATCTGAACTGTGTGAAAATCTGAACGCAGTACATTCTTTAAATATATTAAAATCAGGGAACGCTGCTGCCCATCTTCTGGATAATTCCCTTAGTCGCCTTTTACGACACCCATGGGTTTAGATAAGGTGGCATATTCTTACGCCGAGGCCAAACGGCTCAATCGAATAGTATAATCGAATAGTCTAATGAAGTATTAATGTAAACACATGTACATACCTACAAATAAGCATACATATATCGTATATACAGTAGTAAATTTAAAAATAACAATTTCCACACGGACGGAGTAATGTACTGCAGTAAATATATTATTAATAGAGAGTGGATACCGAACTGATTTAATGAACGAACGAATGAATATCCATTCATTCGTAAATGAAACGTTGGGAATCATGTTCACTTCATTGGACTGATTAGCACTCGGCAAAAGATATGTTTTTCATTTTATTTTTTGTTCACGTTCGTCCGGGATTTTTACCTTTACGGTATTTACTAGAATAAACAGAGCCTTGCGTTTTTTTGTTCGTATCTATCTATCTATATCTTCACTCCAAGTCCCTAGTGAGGTAGGCAGTGAGAACCAAGCGCCACACGCGTGAAAAAAACAAATGTATATTTCATTATATTCTAGTCGCTGCTTGCGATTTTGTTTACCTAACATGTTTTACATAAAACGCTATATAAATAACACTTTCAAATGAAATCTGTAGTTTCACAGAAACACTCCCCTTCCTTCAAACATTCAAACAAACAGACTTTGTATGTATGCAAAAAAAAACTAAACAGGTGTAGTTTTTTTTGCATACAACCATTCTGCCCGCCCGATTTAAAGTGGATATTGTGACTTATGAACGCTTGCATTACAGAAAGTATCGCTTCTGCTTTCTTCTCACACACAATAATCATCCAGGGAGTTGTTAGTGGTCTACGCTTTTCATTCCATTCATTTGTAAAAGAATTTAAAAAATTTTATGCATAAAAAACTGAAATTTTTCGCGTTTGGACGAATGAATGGAATATTATGCTCAACCTCACTACCACCTTCCACACCGCGAAAATCGTGAAACAAATACGCAGGGGAGATCGTTCCCCTGGAGTCTGTCTCGAGTAGTGAGCACTAGCTCGAAACTCGCATCACAGCTTCTAAGCTGTACGCCCAGTGAGAGACATCCATATCAGCAATATTCCAAAAACATTATGTGTCCTACATATCTAAT
Source organism: Pyralis farinalis (assembly GCA_947507595.1). NCBI lineage: Eukaryota > Metazoa > Arthropoda > Insecta > Lepidoptera > Pyralidae > Pyralis > Pyralis farinalis. The sequence continues at coordinate 8,907,573 of OX382274.1, forward strand.
ACAATAATGATTTAGTTGATATAGAATCTTCCAATAGATCGGGGGTTTATTTTTGTATTTTATATACAAATTCAAGAAATATTTATCTATCTATCTATAACTTCACGTCAAGCAGACAGAGAGAACCGAGCGCCACGTGACTCGATCCTTACACACCTCACTCGCTTCTTTGACATTCATTGCTCTTCTCATACACGCTCCCCGGTTTCTAATGCCCCTGATATCACCTTCTGATAGGACACGATCTATTTGGTCATGGTAGGTAAGGCCTTTTTTATTTTATTGGCAGTAAAAACCTGAGCCAGAAGGCTCAGCTCGCTATACACAATGCAGTGCTGGTCCCAACGCTAACTTATGGAAGCGAGAGCTGGGTATGGCTATGGCAGAGAGAGCATGAAAGTAGGATAAACGCGATCAAAATGCGAGCGCTGCGCAAAATTTGTGGCGTAAAGCTTGTAGACCGTATTCGCAATGATGATGTTAGAAACAGAGTTGGTCTGAAAGAGAGCGTCGGTGTTAAAATAAGAAGAGGTATGCTCCGATGGTTCGGACATGTAGAAAGAATGCAAGATAAAAGAATGACAAAGCAGATATACAATGCAAAAGTGGAAGGATGTAGGAGCCGAGGAAGGCCAAGATATACCTACCATGACCAAATTGGTCGTGCTCTATCAGAAGGTGATGTCAGGAGCCCTAGACCGGCGAGCGTGCATGAGAAGAGCAATGAATGTTAAAGAAGCGAGTGAGATATGTAAGGATCGAGTCAAGTGACGGTCGGTTCTCTCTGCCTACCCCGCAAAAGATTTTCCGTGAAGTTATAATAGTAGTAGTAGTTACTTACATTTGATTATAACATATATGGGCTTTTTTGTTTGATAACTTGTTACCATTTTTGTAGGTAGTGGCATCATTCCGTTGCTGTAGTAATTGGAACTTGTTCATAAAACTACGAAAGGAGGGTTTGACAGTTCCCTGTTGATGTTAGACTGTCGTAAGTACGTAGATTCTTTAAATAGCGTAAGATTTGCAAGATACGATTTTTGATAATTTCCACCCAGTATATACCCATATTCATTATCAGTACATTTTAATAATTCCCGCTATAGGTATTTCCATTGTGTATTTACAATTCCTACGGTTGGTATTCCCATCATACTTTTGATAATTCCCATGGATCACCAGTAAAATTACTGACTTGACATGGTGAGTTAGTAACATTTTTAATAACCCATTTATTTAACCTACACTGCACTGACAATATTTTAAATTTCAATATTATATACAACTAAAAATATAACAATACCTGATCCAAATTATTAAATAGATAAATTCGTAATATTATATATATATATATATATATATATATATATATATATATATATATATATATATATATATATATATATATATATATATATATAATTTTAGGTAATGGCTATCATATTTTATATTTTGTGAATTAATTATGATAAAATGTATGTAAAATAAATCCGAAAAGAGTAATTAACGGGCCAAATAAATTCCCGGGATTCATTATCAAATATTACATATCTGTAACTAAACATCATTTTATCTTACTTGTTTTAATGATGAATATTTTAGTTAACCTGACGCAAATTATAAAATATTAAATATACAGTAGTATATAGGTATGTTATCGTACCTCCTTATTTCTATGTGGGATTTTTAAATAAATACCTTCAACGCCTATTTTAATAACATGGTAATTGAATTCTTGCCTATAATTATTTTATATTTTTCATTTATTTGTACTGATAATCATTTTAACTATTATTATTAATATATAAAACATACTAGTTATCCTTACTTTCCACTAAATTCGTGTTTTTGGACTTATGTAAACATTTATCACTTGCTCGGCGGTGAAGGAAAACATCATGAGGAAACCCACACGTTCAAGAAATTATACTTCGAAGGATGTGTGACCTAACCTGATCTGGTTTTCTCCCTGGGTTGTGGAGGTCTGACAACAGTCACTCCATACAAAACTCTTATGCTTGAGTAGCGGACCGAAGAAGACTAGTTATTTAAAAAAAACGTACTTTTTTTACATGCTTTATATTTTTTCATATTTTCAGACCACAGTTCAGCGTATGAGTATTTCATTGAACATTCAGTTCAAACGTCTATTGGATTTATGAACATAGTGTTGTAAAGTTAGTGGTTATAATAAAATTCAAACATCTAGACGACTATAAAGTTTGTTTGATAAATTCGCAAATGCCTGGACTACAATGGATTACAGCCAATCTCTAGTAATCTCTAATAAATATCTACCAAGTACCTATAAGTATGCACCTGTAATATGTTACATAACCGTCTGACATTTGCGTGTCCAGGGTTAGACTGTAGTACCACTTCTACAATAGTAGTTTGAACGTAATTCTTACAACAACCTAGGTTATCAATAAATAATGATCTATCGACCAGACCTTAAGAGTGGATGTAGGAAAAAACGTAGATAAGACATTTATAAAATAAAGTACGTACGATTTAAGTAGCATTATTGTTCACCATTTGAGAAGTACAAAAATAACAACTCCCATGAATGTTGTTGTATTCCATGTGAATGAATGAGGTTGCCAGTAACTACTGTGAAGTAATTGTGCCATATTATAGCAGTAGAGGTAGTAAGTCGCGAACGATATCTACTTCCTGATGTTTCAAGTAGAACAGCTTTATCTATAATATACAAGTGAATCGCTAAATGTGTTGCTAAGCGCAAATCTCGAGAGCAGCTGAACCGATTTCGCTAATTCTTTTTTTAGAATATTCCTTGAAGTACGAGGATGGTTCTTACGAAGAGAAAAATTTAAAAAAAATGCCTAAAAAGGTCTAAAAATAGTAGTAACTTTTCTATACTCGCATACAAAAGATTCGTAATAATACTTAAAAGTCAATTTGAACTTTAATCTAAATGTTTATCTTACTAGCTGACCCGGTGTCACGAATAGCAGAATAAGTATTAAAAAAAAATTAATGAATCGATTTTTAGGCGGTACGAAGTTCGTCGGGTCAGCTAGTAGATCATAAAATTGAATACACAATAACATTGTTATGCGATCAAAGAAAATTGTTAGATTCGGATTAACTCGAAACACCATATTTCAAACAAAATCCAAATATTTTCACCAAAAATGTAAGAACTCTGAATGAAAGTTTAAGGTTCACGTACGTAATGTTTACGATCGATCGGCATTACTTTAACTTGTCCATATTTTCAGGAACACCGCTCCTATATGAAATCTATATGTTTGTCTGTGTGTTTGTCTGTCGCTTTTTTTCGAATATTCGAATTTTGACTTCAGATTCGGATTCAGCATAAAAAAGTAGAATAGGAATGTCTGAAAAACCAACCTCCTATCTCTTAAGGAACATGGTCAAAATGGCCGACAAAGTTTTTAAAAAAATAATTAAATTGTTATATAATTGACGAGCCAGGTGTTCCTCTGGCAATACAAGCTTGCGCATTCTCAACTGGTTAATATTTGCAAAATAATTAACTACAGATCAAACAAATGACGAGCTGGATGGAGTGGTGTTTAGAAATGCTACTTTAACACACATGTCCGTTTGTATATTTTTTGTGAGAGGTAGGGCATCAAAGCAGCCTGGGAAAGGACCTTCACCTCACAGAACAATCCATGTACAACTTCCTTGGAGTGTTGTGTTCTTACGAGTGAGTGAGGTTACAAGTGACCTTCTAAGGAATTGCTGAGTTAGTGTGTTAGCAGCAGAGGTGGTATCGCGTGCGCGACCGTTCCTGTGTAAGGAAACCCGCACGCACGTTTCAATATACCTACGTGCCACAGAACCTAAGACAGGTCTGGGTTTCCCTGTAGATTACGTAATCCAATACACTTTATGGCACCAAAAGAAAAATACATGAACAAAAACAAGATAGTACAACGGCGGTCTTATCACTACGCGATCTCCAAACTACCTATATAAGAAATGAAGTAGGGTGGCATAGAGCTTATCTTAAACAAGGTAAAGTACCTAGTCCCGCTATAAGTTCTGTTACAAATTAATATGCATTTATTTTATTATGAAGTAATGTAATCTTAATAAAACGAATATGTACATATTTATGAATTATTATGTCTCAGCAAAAAAATAATAAATGATTCTATTCGAAATGGCCACCTTTGGCTTTGATACAGGCCTTTAATCTGTCTGGATACGAATTTACGCACTGTTTCCATGGGAAATTTAGCCACTGCTTGCTCCAAAGATTTCGAGACACAATATTGGTATGCCGTTTCGAGCAGGCTATGTCTTCTAAAATTGACCATAATTTGTAATCTAAGGGGTTCAGATCTGGGCTAGACGAGGGCCAGTCTTCAGCTCTTATAAAGTCCGGAACGTTGGTGTCGAGCCAGGCAGTAATTCGTGCCTTGCGACCAGGTGTAGAGCCCTACTGGAAAGTCCACGGTACTTACATTTTTAAAAAGTGTATTGCTGAGAGGTTTCACAACACGATCCAAAATAGTCTCTTGATACACTTTGGCTGAAGTCTTCAGTCCTTTTTCTCAAAAAGAAGCTTTGTTAGTCCTTGATAAGACACCCCCCACCAAACCATTACAGACACAGGATGATGACCACGTTGCACCTTTCCTACCACTTGGGCGGCTTCTTTAGAACTGTGTGCGTACACTATGTCATTTTGCATGTTGTAGTGCTTTTCAATCGTGAAAATTTTTCATCAATAAAGAGGATGTTTCTGTGCTTCGCACCTGCGTATCGGGACAGAAGACATTTTGATCGATCCACTCTCTTCAACTGTAGGGATTTATATAGGGCATGTCCTGTATATCGACGATAAGCGCCGATCTTCGGGTCTTGTTTTATTAAACGCGACGCGTCCTAGTGGGAATCATTATTTCTCGAGATAAGATTTTTGTTTCCTAATGGGTTTCGGCGAATTGTGGCTTTAACAGCATTAACAGCCTTTATAGTTCTAACAACACGTGGTTGCCCCGATGTAATATGGTCTTAAACACAAGAAGTGTTGGTATATTTGTCGATAGTTCGATATACGAACATACGGCTAATACCAAACTTTTGAAGTGTTTTGAATATGACCGACTGCTCCATACCCACTTTATGCAAGACAATCCCTGCAATCTCTTTTTCTTTAACACCCCATTTCATATTGTAATTTAATAATAAACACAAAAAAAATATGTAAAACTGGAAAATATGTAAAAATATGAAAATAGTTCAAAACAATTAAGAGTTTAAAAAAAGAAACGTTTTTATATAACAGTATTTATGGCCAGACAGATATATATTAATAAACATGTATAAACACACAAAGGTACATATATACATATGTAATGTAATTATTATGAAATACATACAATTTATCAAATTGATATATACATTGAATATACACTAAACAACTAAAAGTAAGCAAGTAAAGTAGACTCTAAACTAAAAAAGAAAAGCAAGCAAAAGAAGCTAAATACGTAATATTAAAAAGAAGATAGCGAGTTGTGGGTTGTGGAGGTCTAGCAGTCGCTCCATGTAAAAAATCAATCTTCGACAAATTCTTACGCTATTGTAGAGAACCCTGATAATTCTAGTGGATCAGGAAACGGAATAACGCAACAAAGAAGTTTTTTTAGAAATCATTAAAATTTCCTTATAAAACAATTTCGCCCTGGGATTGTCGAGCAAGGTGCCAAACTTTCCCTATGCTATTTTGCTGGCTATGCTAATTGGTCGATTTTTTTTTATTTATATGCCTAGAAATGCCACATCAACTTAATTTTCACAGACAATCTTGGCCTGTTAACCTTTTGGGAAAGCCGCGCTGTTACTGATTCCGTGATTGAAATACATTTGTATTTGGAATTAAAAAAGGTTACACTAAATAGCAATTTTGTTTAGTGGGAAGTGGGTCTGCTATGAAGGCAATTCAAGGAATATTTTGTGTTGCCTCAAGAGTATCGCTAATGCAGTAGTTCCGTAGAAGTATACTTGTTCCCTTGTGGAGGAAAGCCGCGATAAACTTGTGTCTGAAATGGATAGTAATTTGGCTAAAGAATGACTGAGGGCGGTTTAACTTGGTCGAATTCAACCCCAAGAAGACACAAGTTTGCGCGATCACCGCTAAGAAAACTCCATTTGCTGTGGTTCTTAAATTCCAGAAGACACCTATTACCATCACTAAAAGTATTAGGTTGCTTGTCGTCAAGATCTCCAGTGGTGGGCAATATCGAAATCACCTAGAGGAGAAGGTCAAGCTGGCGTCCAAAAAACTTGGTGTGTTCAACAGAGCAAAGCAGTATTTCAATGCAGGGCAAAGACATATGTTATATAAGTCTCAAGTCAGACCGCACTTGAAGTACTGCAGTCACCTTTGAGCGGAAGCACCTGAATACCAGCTTGGACCGTGTGATTCGATTCAGAGACGAGCTGTGAGAATTGTCGACAATCCTAAGCTTACACACGGTATTGAACCCTTAAGTTTAAGCAGAAATTTTGCCTCCCTTTGTGTGTTCTACCGATTGCAACGGGTTGTGTTCTGAAGAGTTGTTAGAAATGATGCCGACAGCTACTTTTTACAATCGCACCGCTCGCCGACGGCGGGTAGTTCACCCTCACACACTGGAACCGCAATGATCGCGTACTGTGCGGTTCCAAAGAAGGTTTTTAGAGGGTCGGCAATGCATGAGTGACACCTCTGGTGTCGCAAATTTTCATAGGCTACGGTGACTGTTTACCATTAGGCAGGCCGTATGCTTGATTGTCACCTTAGTGGTATAAAAAAAATCCTCTCAACTTACTAGTAAGACTCAGAAGAATACAACAGGGAATTATTTTTGTGTTCTAGAGGATTGAATTTGTTCTTCAATTAGACATCTAAATAAATAAATTTCAATATTGTCGGACAAATTACACAGCGCCACCTAGCCCCAAAGTAAGCGAGGCTTGTGTTATGGGTACTAGACAACTGATAAACATACGTAAATACATTTTATTTTTTGTAAATACATACTTATCATACATAGAAAATGCCCAGACCAAGACAAACAGACATGTTCATGCACACAAATGTTTGTACTGTGTGGGAATCGAACCCACGAGCGTTGGTGTCAAAGTAGTGTAACAACGCGTTTCACCACTGCGCCACCGAGCATGTCTACACTATCTCTTTTTTGTAAGTAAGGTACCTACTCTTACACCGATGATGTTAGCTTTGGCTGCAAAAATAACTTCCTCATATCCAAAGGCAATGTATATAAATATATTAAAATATATATATTGCATTTGCATTTACAGGATCAAGTTACACATTGACATTTATTTAAAAGTTTGCTTTTACGATTTACATTCACGTTATTAAATAAGACATTAGCATTATCTGCTAAAAGAGATTCTGTAGCGCCTATTCATTTTGTTTGAACTTTGAGCAATTGAGCCAAAACTCAATTACCTGCCAAAGCGAGTGTTAATACGAGTACACTGAAGTTTGGTGAATAATTGAATTAAATAAATATTATATATTTTATGAAAGAAACTAACTATATGAAACCTTAATTTATAAGTATGTATGAATATCTTCACGTCAAGTCCCCCGCGGAATAAGCACAGAGAACCGAGTGCCTTAAGACGCGATCCTTACATACTTCACTCGCTTCTGTGATATTCATAGCTCTTTTCACGCACGCTCGCCGGTTCCTGGGGCTCCTGATATCACCTTCTGATAAAATACGACCAATTTGGTCATGGTAGGTTAGTCTCGGTCTTCCTCGGCTCCTACATCCTTCCACTTTTGCAATGTGTATCTGTTTCGTCATTCTTTCGTCCCGCATTCTTTATACATGTCCGAACCAACGGAGCATGACCTTTCTTATCTTAACATCGACACATCGACCTTGTGACGTCAATCTCCCAAAATCTCCTTTGTACGTACAGGAATCCACAGGACGTAGCGTATGCCCTTAGAGAAATCTACAGTGGCATATACTCGGCCAAGACTCGCACTAAATCCCTATCGCTGAAGCGGTTTACAGGGGAGCGGATCCCGAAACAGGACAACACGCTTTACCTTGTCCACACCCAGGCTGAGAAGGCACTCCTTATCAGCCAGGGCTATGGAGCAAATTCGGGTTCCCGCACCCTGACCATACATGAAGCACAGGGACTAACGTGCGAGTCAGTGATTATTGTGCGCACAACCTCCAAAAAATCCCACCTCCTCCAAAGTGTCCCCCATGCCGTTGTCGCGGTCTCTAGACACACGGACAGCTGTGTATACCACACAGACTGTTTCGATAACGACGCGACAGCTCGGTTTATCCAGCGAGCCGAGACCGCGACAACGGAACATATCAGGGACTATAACCTTAAGATGGCGATGAGGGCGAGAGACGAGAAGGTCATCAAAAAGTTGACCCAAAGCTCCGAAAACCCAGAGAGCGGTCTCTCCTCCTCCTCCCAAACCAGTAGACTGAGAGAGGGGAAGAGCGTCATGGCAAGGCTCCGGGATGCCATCTCCCTTCCTTTCCGGAAGAAACAAAAGTGACTAAAGCAGGGATAGAGATGAGAGATGCCAGCAGTCGTGCTCACTAAAATGTCTAGACGGGCGGCGGCGTTGGGGGGCGGGTCATCGAGTTCCCTAAAATATGGTTGAGCACGGTGATGGCTGCCCTCTGCGTCAACTCGTGAACGGGTGCCGCTCGGAGGGACTGGTCTGCCCGCGTCTCTCGTCCCTCTTTCTGCTTAAAACAAAAACTAAAATAAAAACTAGTAATAAGGCACTTATTGTAATCGCACTTGCGGAGCGATAAATAAAAAAACTAACAATCTGACAAAAAAAAAAATGACAAACAAACAAAGGCACGGGCCAAAGAGCCTGTGGATATGACAACTATTAATAAAAAAAAAAAAAAAAAAAAAACATCGACACTCTCTTTCAGACCAACTCTTTCAGTCACGACTTCATTACGAACGCGGCCAACAGGCGTTATGCCACAAATTTTGCGCAATGCTCTCATCTCGACCGCATTTATTCTTTCATGCTCTCTCTGCCATACCCAGCTCTCACTTCCATAAGTTAGCGTTGGGAGTAGTACCGCGTTGTGTACAGCGAGCTGTACCTTCTGGCTTAGATTTCGGCTGCCTAGAAGTTACCGAACGCTCCATTCACCCTATTCCCTGCAATCACTCGTCTCTCCACGTCAGCGGTGTACCTTCCATTGCTGCTAAAAGCACTTCCAAGATATACAATCTCATTCACTTGCTCCAACACTACATCATCAACCGTGATCCTAGTGTTCGTTCTGGTTGTCTCTCTTTCAAACTCCATTATCTTGGTTTTCTTCGCATTCAATTGTAAGCCTTTCTTCATACAATCATCTTTCATTGTTGTAACTAGTGTTTGCAGTTAGGATGGTGATTCTGCTATTAATACCGCGTCATCTGCATAAAGCGGGCAGTTGACCACTGAGTCATCCATTCGCACTCCCACATTCATATTTCTAATTCTCTTAAGACAACTGTCCAGATACAGGATAAATAGCCGAGCCGATAGCATGCATCCCTGTCTGACACCAATGTTGACATCAAACTAGGGCGATAAGCTGCCGTCTACCCGCACACATGCTGTACAATCCTCATAAGTGGATTGCACAGCACGGAGTGGGTCACAGTCAACCCTATATCTGGACAAAGAGATTCTTTCGCATGACCCTATCAAATGCTTTCTCAAAGTCCACGAAACCGCGGAAAACCGTCTGGTCCAAAGCTAGATGATTCGATATTGCGGAGTGAATAAACTTGATCCGCACATCCTCTGCCGCTTCGAAATCCACCTTCTGCCGCTTCGAAATCCACCCTGTGCTTCCCAAATAATTTACAAGTAAGTTTGTGTAAAAAGGCAACTACAGCATATATTTACAAAAACTTGATTTAAAGTGATTACTGGCGAGAGTAAAGACCCGATTATGATCATTTTACTTCCTATATATGTTTTATAAAGATTTTAGCTATGCGTTTTTATTTAACTTCTCTCAAATGTGATGAAAAATATATGTGTAACACAGAGGGTACTGGAATTAAAGCTTTCTCTAATCTCGTAATAGCTTTTTTAAGTTTTATTTCAAATGCAATTTATATCAAGGAATATAAAAAGGTTTTTGTCACATAAATCTTTGTTTACTAACATAAAAAATTCAATATTTATATGTATTATAATAGAATAAAAGTTTCAATTCCTAGGATGCTATAAGGGTACTGTTAATCTGAAATGTGAGAAGTAATCATCAGCCAGTATAAAACTATTTGAGTAACTACCATGTGCAGACATTTTTGTGCCTGGGTTAGTACTCCTAGAATAAAAGATTCGGTACTAGATTAAATAAAAAGAGGTAATGTACATACTAACAAAAATATTTATTACAAATTCGTTTAATAGTTATAGTTTCCCTGACATGTCTTGGCTGAAGTGGTGCTACGGGAAGGCAGAAGGCAACCGGCGTCGAAACAAAATTATAGAAAGAAGTGTATTTGCTCCGTAAAGAAAAATGCAACCTAGGAACATTGCCGGTCCAGTGGATTGGTGCTAAAGAAACCCCAATCTTTGTATTTAGGGTTGCATGCATTGCTTTAAGGATTTTGCACATATTTATTTTGGGCATAAATATTATTTTACTAAATTTAGTACCTATCTGCTTGAAATAGTATACCATTTTTATAATTTTGCACAAATAGATAATTACTGTACCTATATCGGTCTTTCCTTTGCGTATACTTTCATATTATTTGCATTATCTGCGCAATTCTATTGCCGCAAGTATTAATGCAAGAACCTTTACAGTGAGACCTTGTCTGTCTGTCACAGTGGCATATTCTATATATAATTTTTAATATTGCTTGTCGAACCGCAGTTGTAAAAATAGAAAAAATATTTTAATATCATGTATTTTTCAATTGATGAAAAAAAAATCTTAAGAATAAAATGTCACAAATCACAAAATACATCATGTGTACAAAATACTCCCGACGTTGTATAAAAGAATGGATACAGAGACGTCAGGATATGCTCGTATATTTGCGAATACAAATCGACAGTCTTTATGGCTTTTGTAGGATATTACTTACATAATCCCAAATATAAATAATAAGATTCAGCCAAATAATGGCAATAATGCGTTCCCACATTACCTACTTGCGTCTATGACATTAACAGGAAAATATTGCCCATTTATAATATTTAATGCTCGAATAAATATAAAACGCTTGCTGATTATGTTATTTATGGCGTGTGTCTTCGAAGCCCTTAGAATTTCAATAATGACATAAAAGAAGATTTGTATTTTGCGTATTATAAATTATAAAATGTGTATTTTTCATAAATCACATCGGCAGAGAGGCTACAATACCAAATATCATACAGGTCGTTAGAGAATTTCTCTTGGAAGGTTTCCCTTGAATAGGTTATTATTATATATAGAAAATTATTTCTTGCTGCTTTGAGAAAGTTCCATGTATCTAAACTGAAAAATATCTCGGATTTTTCTAAATTCTTTTGTAATGCCATAAAATATCCAATATTTTATAATGTTATTCGGTAAGGTTATGAGTAGCTGCAGATTTAACGTATAAAGCATCTGAAATTTAAGGATACCCGATAATTAATAATTTTAATTAAAGTTTGTTTCACTTTGTTGGGCGAAAAAATGTTTAAAAGTCAAAAATTTTCGTGATTTCAACTACCTCTCAAGTATTTGCTGTGAAATTTCCAGAATTTTATATTTTATCAATTATGGAGGTAATATATTTTACATTAAAGTAAAAATGCAATATATTTTACATTAAAGTATGAAAGCAAGTTAATATGCCAAATTTATTTTAATGAATCTTGAAATATAACAACTTTAGGGTTCCATAACAAAAATCAAAATGTAATCAACATTAAAAAATCAGAACCGTCGAAACCGACTTCTCGTCTTCCACTTCTTGAGATAAATCGTTTTATGTATATTACTGAACAACAGTTATATATATTACTGAAGTACGTATTGCGTTTGAGATAAAATGTTTTATACTCTTTACAGATCAGCATAAGAAATGCGTAACGTTTGTAATAAATGTTTATTTTGATAATGTGCCGAAGAGCATTTGAACACTACCAGCTCTATATTTCAAACAATATGCCTAACTTGCCTGTTAGAGTTACAGTATTATTTATATTTTTTTCAATATAACGACATATCGACGAACATTGGTCAACGGACGCTCACCTTCATCAGATCCTTATTTGCTAATAATGATAAAGATTACATATCGTTATAATAGAAACTAAACTCAAAAACGAAATTTTTTACTTGCTCTTTTGTAATCAAATTAAAGCAGTTTATTACAAACGTGACTTGCCTACCGTCTTGTCAGAGAAATCAAGTGATTAACATGGAATCCAAATAGCCTGCCTGCTATTATGTAATCAAAAAACGTGATTAATATCAATTCTCTTCAATATAGAATATCAATTCTCTTCAATATAAATTATCAAAATAAATTGACTTATTTCAAACGTGACTCACTTACTGCCATTTAGTAACCAAATTTTAGCGATTTAATACGAACGTCACACATAAAATACCTTTTTTTTTATATACTACATCGGCATGCATACAAACATACGGCCCACCTGATATAGCGGGTACCGTAGCCTAGTAACGCTTGCGACATATCACTCGCGCGATGCGTCCCCTGCTGCTTACAACAGCAACTCCTTGGGAGCTTACTGGTGACCTCACTCACACGCAGGAGCACAACAACCATCTAGGGAGTTATTATTTAGCTGCGGTTTTCTGTGAGGCGGAGTTACTTCCCCAGACGGGCTGCTTTGATGCGCCCTACCTCTCTTAAAACATCCAGACCAAGACAAACAGCCATGTTCATGCACACAAAATATTGGCCTTGTGTGAGAATCGAACGCGTTGGTGTCAAAGTCGCGTTATTCACGACTGAGTCACTGAACTCGTCAACCTACCTATTGTCCTGTAATAGAAAATTTGTTTATCTCAAACGCGACGTAGGCCTTGCGTTTGCAGTTAAAAGAAATACGGCAATTTATCCTACTACGAGTATAATATTATAAATGCGAAAGTTTGTATGTATGGATAGATGTTTGTTGCTCTTTCACGCTTAAACGGCTGAACGGATTTGAATGAAATTTGGCACGTAGATAGATTATGATCTGGATTAACACATAGGCTACGTTATTTGACTCCACACGGGCGGAGCCGCGGGCAGCAGCTAGTCTCAAATAATGCGATTAACTTTCCTGTTAGAATTGCAGCATTATGAAAAGGCGTGGGTTAATATTTTGACGAGTTCGGTGGCAGAGCGGTTAAAAGCGCTACTGTAACACCAAGGACGCATCTCGGTGTCGAGTTTAATTCGGCCCACAGAGTAGAAACATTTGTGTGCATAAACGTCTGTTTGTCGTGGTCTGGATATTTTTAAGAGAGATAAAAGAAAGAAAGCAGCCCGACTGGAGCAGTACCTCCACCTCATAGAAACCCGTATCCAAAATAATAATTTCCTATAGGATTGTTATGTTCCTACGACTAAATGAGGTTACCAATAAGCTCATAAAAAGTTGTAGTATGAGCAACAAGTTCTACTTGTTCACAGCAGTGATAGCCTAGTGAATAAAGAGCCAGCCTTGTGACCAACAGCTGCCCTGTTTGAATCCTGGGATGTACCACTAAATTCGTGTTTTGGGATTTATGAACAAGTCTGTAATTATCACTTGCTCGGTGGTGAAGGAAAACATCGTGAGGAAACCCGCACACATCCAAGTAATTATATTTCGAATGACGTGTGACCTTACCTAAGAATAATCTGGTTTTCAGCCTGAGTTGCGGCGATCTGACGGCAGACGCTCCATGTAGTACTTCGCTAAATCCTCTGGCTTAGGAAGCGGAATCCGCGAATCCTAATGGATTGGGAAAAATGGGATAACGCTAAGAAGATGAAGAGCATAAAGTCCTACTTGTAAACTACAATAGAAATAGGAGTTTAGGACTGATAACATGAAGGCGAATCATCGCGTTAATGTTAATACTTGCACTTGTACAGATTCCACTTCACAATTTTATTTAACAATTGTTTTTACCGACCGGTTTCGCCTTTACGGCATTATCAAGGTATTTTATACAACATATGGCGGTACCGTGCAATCAGATAATGCCGTAAAGGCGAAACCGGTCGGTAAAAACAATTGTTAAATAAAATTGTGAAGTGGAATCTGTACAAGTGCAAGTATTAACATTAACGCGATGTCTTCAAAATTCCACCAAGTGCCTACAATCAACAGTATCAACATAATGAAGGCGAATATTGGCCAGTTATCGTTTTTTAAAAGAAATCTTTCAGTTATCCAAATGAATATAAAATAAATGTGAAAGCATCCGATGTAAGCGTGATTACAGAAGATTAGCCCGTTGGCCTACGAAAAGTTCATTGAGCCGGTGAAATGTGTGACTGGTGTAGCTTTGAGCATTCCGATAGCTCAATACCACGTCTCACTGGATTTGATTTTCTTTGATATCTTTTTAGGAACTCATCTACAGGTGATCAATGTTCAAACAGATCCCGTAAAGGGATGTGTTTTTATTTGGGAAAACAGAAGGCATCGCTCGTTCGTTACTGATTTAAAAGAATTTTTCCATTACGTATTCTATGTATTATTTATCTTTTCATAATTTAAAAATAAGTATACCTATTCCTAGCGTTATCCCGATTCCTAATCCGTTAGGATGGGCGGGGTCCACCTAAGCCTAATAATTTGGCTAAGATACTGATTTTGACAAGGAACGACTGCCGTAAGACCTCCACAACCCAGAGGGTAAATCAAACCTCTCTTAGGCTTTTATACAACGTCGGAAGGCATACAAGTTTACGGCCCACCTGATGTAAAGCGGTAACCGTAACGTATGAACGCTTCTAATATGTTAAGTATCATTCGCGCGCACAGCAACTCCTTAGGAGCTTACTGACGTCGACGACTCACTCACACGCAGGACTACAACGACCCTCTACGGAGTTGTTATCTGGTTGCGATTTTCTGCGAGGTAGAGGTACTTCCCCAGATGTGCTGCATTGATGCGCCCTACCTCTTTTTAAACGTCGAGATCAAGACAAACAGACGTGTTCATGTAGACAAATGTTTGCCATGTGTGGGAATCGAACTCAAAAATCGAATCCAAATCGAAGCGTTGGTGGCAAAGTCGCGTCATTCAGGACTGCGCCACCGAGCTCGTCTCGACCTAATGTCGTCGAGGTTAGGTCACATGTCTAATGAAATCGAACCGAGGACCAATTCAATTCAAGTTCAATAGGCAAGTTCGTTATCCACTGGGCTATCATGGGCGGTGCTACAGTGTCTTCAGCGATGTCAAATTTGACTATCGGTACATCAAAGGGTTGAAGTGATAGCCTAGTAAATACAGTAAGTTCACTGACGAGAAATAAAATTAATGGTTCAACAAATATTATTAAATCTGTTTGGAATATGATAAATAATGAGACGGGTAGAGCGAAAGTACGTAGTCGAGATTTTCAGTTAAAGATAAATGATATAGATATCAAAAATGATGTAGAAATTGCGACTGAGTTTGAAAAATATTTTTCTAACATTCCTCTTATTACTACGAGAAATCTTAGGTCTTCTTCTATAGCTGCTGAACTCGTTCTCAAACAGAGCGTGGAAGAATGCGACACAATATTTGAATTTTCAGCTGTAAGCCCAAAAGATGTTTTGAACGCTTTTAAATCAATAAATATGAAAAACACTAAAGATCTGTGGGGTCTATCTGTCAAAACCATATCTTCTATTATTATTTCAATCGCTCCACATTTAGCTACAATTTTCAATTGTTGTGTGGCATCTGGTGTATTTCCTGACTTGATGAAACATAGTAAAATCATTCCATTATTTAAATCTGGTGATAGTTCGGACCCTTCGAATTTTCGACCTGTTTCCATACTGCCCATTCTCAGTAAAATTTTTGAAAAACTAATGCTTAGCCAGTTGCTCAGACATTTTAATACACATAATTTGCTTCATAGGAGACAGTTTGGATTTACGAGAGGTTGTTCAACTATAGACGCAGGGATTCATTTGCTTAAAAGTATATTCGCGGCATGGGAAGGTTCGCAAGATGCCTTGGGAATTTTCTGTGATCTGTCTAAAGCTTTTGACTGCGTGCACCATGACACTCTTGTCAGAAAATTACACCACTACGGTATCAGGAACAAGGCTCTCGAACTTCTGTCTTCTTATCTGGGCAATAGGATACAGAAGGTCGATGTTAATGGTAAAAGATCTTCGGGGTCCCCTGTAGTCATGGGAGTCCCACAGGGGTCAATTCTAGGTCCATTCTTATTTTTAGTATATATAAATGACTTACCTTATTATGTAAAGGATAAACATGAGATTGTATTGTTTGCGGATGATACCTCTTTGACATTCAAAATTAATAGACAATTAGGTAATTATGACGAAGATAACGATGCTCTCTCTAAAGTTATGCATTGGTTTAATGTTAATAATATAATAATAAAATAATAAACGACGAGCTCGGTGGCGCGGTGGTGAAACCCGTTGTTACGCTACTTTGACACCAACGCTCGTGGGTTCGATTCCCACACAGTACAAACATTTGTGTGCATGAACATGTCTGTTTGTCTTGGTCTGGGTGTTTTCTATGTATAATAAGTATGTGTTTACAAAAAAAAAATGTATTTACGTATGTTTATCAGTTGTGTAGTACCCATAACACAAGCTTCGCTTACTTTGGGGCTAGATGGCGCTGTGTAATTTGTCCGACAATATTTATATTTATATTTATAATAATCTGGTTTTAAATGATAAAAAGACTAAAGTAATTAAGTTCTCAACACCTAATGTAAGACAGGTGACTACCAATGTACATGTTAATGGAACTAATTTAGCCCCTGTGGAGACAACTGTGTTCTTGGGTATAACAATTGACTCCAAACTACAATGGGGCCCACAAATTGAAAAATTATCAGGAAAACTAAGTTCTGCAGCCTATGCAGTGAAAACTATTAGACGGCTCACTGATGTTGATACGGCTAGAATAGTTTATTTCAGCTACTTTCATAGTATTATGTCATACGGAATTCTTCTTTGGGGTAACTCCGCGGACATTAACACCATCTTTTTATTGCAAAAGAGAGCCATAAGAGCTATCTACAAACTTGGTCCCCGTGAGAGCCTTAGAGAAAAATTCAAAGAAATAAATATTCTAACAGTCGCATCGCAATATATCTATGAAAATCTTTTGTATGTCCATAAAAACATAGACTCATTTTGTAAAAAGAGTGATACTCATAACATAAATACTAGATATAAGCATAATCTTGTGTTACATGCAAGCCGTCTCCACAAAATAAGTAATTCTTTTATGGGGCAATGTATACGGTTCTATAACAAACTTCCCAGCAATATAAGAGAATTGTCAATCAACAAGTTTAAAACTACTATTAAAGCCAAATTGTGTAGCAGGGCATATTATAAAGTATCTGACTATATTAATGATAAAAATGCCTGGGATTGAGTCGATCCAATTATAATGTAATTAATAAATTATGTAAATTTGTTTGGATACCAAAAGAGGGATGCCTGAGTTTTTTGGCAGTATTTTTATCAGTGCTCACCTAGTCATGAACTGCACGGTAGGGAAAAAAATTGTGACGATTCCAAACAAATGTAGCCATTTTTACGGAATAAAAAGATTTTGACTTTGACTTTGACTTTGACGTGTATCCGAGTACAGGAGTACGAAACCGATCCAAGAACAAAAATGAATAAAACTGGTCCGTACCGCAGTTTGGAAGTTGTCTTCAAGCTCTTGGACTGGAAAGGATACGGTGTAAATATCAATGGCTAGTCCATACTCACTTTCAATTTGTCGACGAATCACTGAGAGACCAGAGCGCTATGCTCAATGACCTCAACAAGTAGTATGTCCAACTTCGACCAAGAATTCAACAGACGAATCCAACTCGGTTCAGCAGGATTCGGGAAACATCGTTACATCTTCTCTTCCATATTACCTAAACGCCTGAAGAGCATAGTCTTCAAGCAGCATCTATTGCCAGTGATAACATACGAATCAGAGATTTGCCACTTCTTTGCCGGCCGTATGGGGAAGCTGAAGATCACACAGCGTGCTATTGATAGAGCTATGCTCGGAGTTTCTCTACGTGATATAAACAGGTCAATCCTAAAGGATAAAGGACGTGGCAGTGAGCTGCCCATGGTCCGTGTTACCTAAACGCCTGAAGAACAAAGTCTTCAAACAGCATCTATTGCCGTGATAACATACGAATCAGAGATTTGGCACTTCTTTGCCGGCCATATGGGGAAGCTAAAGATCACTCAGCGTGCTATTGATAGAGCTATCTCGGAGTGTCTCTACGTGATATAAACAGGTCAATCCTAAAGGATAAAGGACGAGGCAGTGAGCTGGCCATACATAGAACTGACGACCGTTGGGGAAGAAAGGTTCTCGAATGGAGTCCCAGAGAATGGTACACGCAGTGAGGGACAACCCCCTACTAGATGGAGCGACGACCTCAAGAGGTTTGCAGTGAATCAATGAATACAGGTGGCGCAGAATCGAGACAAAGAGCTCTTCAGAGGAGACGCTACGCTACGCGATCTCGCTATTAGGAAACGGTATACCGAGAAGAAGAAGAAGAATGTTCAGAGTGACAATGTGCATCAATAAAGAAATTTTATTACATACTTACGTACAAAACTCTTAGTGCACGAGTCCAATCACGCTTCATCAATTTACTAATAATCGAATAATGTAATCACATAGTTAAACCTCGGCAGAGAGTTCGTGCCACATCTTTAGGGATTACGGTTAAATATACGTTTGAAAACGTGAACACGCAGAGGGAGGCAAAATCTCACCCTAAACTCCGTACGTGTATAACCTCAAGGTTATACACGTACGGAGTCCTTGAGTTTGGGGTTTTTTTTTTATATACAACGTCGGAAGACATACAAGCATACGGCCCACCTGCTGTAAAGCGTCTTCACTTCAATGGATTAAATCCAAGAAAAACAGATATTTGCCATTTTATAAATAGATTAGAAAACCCATTTAGTCCCACAAAATACAATAAATAAATAAATTGTTCTGTTTCTTGATCCCTTCCAAATAGCCAACTTTAAGATATTTTTCTCCATATTTGTTCCGGGGTTACTTCTAGTCAATTGATCAGCATAACTACGTCAATCTTCGGGGTCAGTAAAAAATGTCTGATCCCGAGGTATCGGAGAATACTGAGTAGCGTATCTACTGCGCCACCGAGCTCGTCAGATCGTCAAGAGTACTCACAACTCGTCTCGGAATCGAGTTACAAGACTCAAGCTAGTAACTGACAATAAATGTCCCATGTATAACAGAATGTGACCTCTTTATGCAGGTGCTACGAATACATTATATAGGCTCAGGCGCTATACAAGCGAAGGTAAATAATTTCCTTGAAATACATGCACACTATTTTTTGTAGCTGCCTTCATAAGGGGCTATATTTCGCGGGTGGGCAACGCTAAGCGGTTTTTAATGTCATCCGGCCACCGAGCAATAAACGCTCTTATATATCACAGTGCGAGACTTGCCGCGCTGCGAGAATGGAAAACATGGTCAATGCACGATAGGGAGCTATTCTGAATTATTTTTAAAGTCAATATAAAGTGCCAGTTTCATTGCAATTATTTCGCGCCAGAATGTTAAGTTGGATAATTAGCGAGGCAGGTAAATCAATTCTAGATTTATGTACGGAACGAAACCTACTCGTGTCGAATACTTTATTTCATTACAAGGATATTCACTCGTATACATGGAGACGGAATGACCAAAAAAGTGTGATTGGTTTGATTTTAATGGATAGACGTCTCCGAAATACTATAATGGTTACAAGAGCCTTTAGATGTCCCGCTCTTGAAACGGACCACTATCTGGTGATAAGTTCGTTTGTGGAACTTTTGAGGAAGTGGAGGCACTAACGAGTGCGTATCCCTTTCGGAGATCATGAAAGGATAAGAAGCGAAAAATTGCAAGATGAAAGTATAAAGAGAACATATGTACATCTGGTAAGTGAAATACTTGCGAATGAAAGCCTTCCCGACTCAGATGTGGATGATTCCTGGAAAGTTCTGAAAGAAAATATGGTTAATAGTGCATAAGAAGAATGTGGATGCGGAAAGAGTATAAAACATTGAAAGGAAATGTCTGGTGAGATGTGGAGGTTGAATCCTCTGTAGCAAGAAAGAGGAAAACATGGCTGGATTATGTATCATCTTTGCCCTTATATGAAACTATGTCATTCTTACTAACACTCTGGAAGTGTTAGAATTGCGAAATGAATATGTTGAAGAAATGTATGAATATGCCTCGGACGCTGGCAATGAGAGTGAGTCTAATGCTCACTGCACGTTAACGGCATCCGATGAAGCTACTATGAATGAGATCGAGCGGTCCATACGAAGTTTGACAAATGGGAAGTCTGCGTGACTTGATATGATCACAGCTGAGATGATCAAACTAGATGGCACTTAGGTCCGGGCCTTCTGGCACTTAAGCAATCTATGCTGGAGAACTGGAATTAGGTCCCGGCGGACCGGAGACACGCAGTCATCATGTCCTTATATAAAGGTAAGGAGCCACGCATGGACTGCGCCAACTATAGGGCCATCAGTTTGATCAGCTTAGCAACAAAAGTATATAGAAAGATAATATAAAATCTGGTGAAATGCTGAGTGAGGCACAGGGAGGATTCCGAAATGGAAGGGCTTCCCCCTTCCATGCGGATCAAATTTTCTTTTATCGTGTAGATATCGTGGAGAAGCATCTGACCATAGACAGAAGGTTTTCTGCAGTTTTGTGAATCTTGACAATTGATAGGGTTGTGAAATATGATTGGCAAAATATGTTTTTTTTTGTATTCAAAAACAAAATTATCCGAAACGAAAAGGTTGAAACATTTAATTCAGTATGGAATATCTTGTATTATTTTTACAGTTTACACTGTAAGGTTTTCTAAATGTAAATGTAGCATTGTGTAAAATAAATATATTCCATTTAAGTTAAATGTTTCAACCTTTCCGTTGTAAACATCAAAGGTTTTATCTCTCATCCTTTAAGCGGAGGGTTTACCTTATAGTTAAAAATTTATCCCGAAAGAATTGGCGGGAAATGTTTTCGTTCGCTTTAAGGGCAAACACCCTTGAGATCTCGACTCTTCTATAATAAATAGACCGTTGCCCTTTGTAGCAAGTATGAAACTTAACAAAAAAATATTTAACATTATTCATTGTTCTTCTATACTAGCGTTCAAAACTAGCTATTTCGCTAGGCTCATGTCAAACGGGGCTGATTGGATTATACAGAGATGTTCTACAAGATCAAAATAATTTCTTGGGCGTGTGGGTTTATTCACGATGTCTTCCTTGTCTTCGATTATATGGGGATAATTACAAACATAAGAACATAGTGGCACATAAATTCGGGCCGGGAGCAGTTGGTCAATAAGTACTTTCTTATCCACTGGGCTATCACTGCTTGTCTTCACTTGCGATACCTGCTCCAAACACGTAGATGATATATGTTTGTGTGTGATTTATATGCTTCATTAGTGCCACGACGAAACTCACAGTCGAGAATAACGTACAATTTCGATTTTCATTACGATCATTGAAACAAATAAATAAAAAAAATCGAACAACGGGAAAACAACATAGACATCAGATTTTTTTAACATAAATGTCATCGTTATACTAGCATATTAGAGATTGTACACGTTGAACGCACTTTCAACAAGGATGGAAGGTACACCACTTATGTGAAAAGACGAGTGAGTGATACCCACCGCTAACTTATGGAAACGAGAGAGATGATAATGAAAGACATGGCAAAGAGAACATGCAAGTAGGATAAACGCGGCGCAAAATCTGTGGTTTAAAGCTTGTAGACCGCGTTCGCTATGATGATGTTAGAGTTGGTCTGAACGAGAGTGTCCATGTTAAAATAACAAGAGGCATGCTCCGTTAGTTCAGACATGTAGAAAGAATGCAGGAATAAGAATTACGAAACAGATATACAATGCGAGAATAAAAGAATACAGAAGCAGTACCATGACCAAAATTGATTACGTATTTTATCGGGAGGTGAGGTCAGGATCAGGATATATGAACCGGCGAACATGCATGACAAGAGCCACGAATGTAAACGAAGCGAGAGAGATGTGTAAGGTCATAATGAGTTGAGACTCGTGTGGCGCTTGGTGCTCTCTGCCAGTCCCGCAAGGGATTTAGCCCTTGGTAAATGGTCTATCTAAGGCTTAGCGTGGACTACCACAAACATTAGTCATTTTCTTTTGAAAAGAATGACTCACACTTTCTCGTGCAATCGCTAGCGATAAGTACCAAATAAATAATATTAATCGCTTTGAGAATAGCACCCTTCGTTACACGCCATACGTATAATCTTACCTTGAATGGGAGTGTTATTAGCAACGGAAAACAAAAATAATACACTACCCTCACTTATTTTCCTTTTAGCACGTTTACGTTCATATCTCTGTTTTACTGCTTGCGATAGTTTTGTGTAAAATATAAGTTATTTTTCATGATTACGACCTGCTGTGAAGATAAATTCCGCCATTACACAACCCAACTAAATGTAAAACGAATGAATACTCTTTTTGAGATATTACTTCAATTTTTGATGTAAAGCACTCGAGGTGGTCCTAATTCATTCAGAGACGAGCTGTGAGAATTGTCGGCGATCCTAAGCTTACAGACGGTATTGAGCTTTTAAGTTTATAGCGAGATTTTGCATCCCTTTGTGTGTTCTACCGATTGTATAACGGGTTGTGTTCTGAGGAATTGTTCGATAGGATGCTGACAGCTTCTTTTTACAGCCGCATCGTTTGCCGACGACGGGGAGTTCACCCTCACACACTGGAACCGCAAAGGTTGCGTACTGTACGGGTTCAGCGAAGTTTTCTTTCGAGAACTTTCAAGTTATGGAATGAATGAACTCCCAGCCGAGGTTTTCCAAAGGGATGCATGCAGCATGGGGTTCTTCAAGAAAGGCGTGAAGAGGCGGCCGGCAACGCATGAGTAACATACCTGGTATTGCAAATGTCCATAGGTAACTGCTTAACATCAGGCAGTCCGTACGATTGACTGCCACCTTATTAGTATAAAAAAAGAATAGATGACGTTACAGACAACGCTAGATCAAGTTATTCACCAATGCATCTCGGGATGTTGCAGTAAAGGTGATAATTGAACAGTTTTGTATAGCTCGATCTGCCGCTATGTAAACATCATTATCATATCAGCCGAAGGACTGAACATAGGCCTCCCCCTTAGACTTCCACAGCGATCGGTCCTGTGCTGCTTGCATCCACCGGCTCCCTGTGAACAAGATCGTTGATTCATCGTGAGGGTCGGCCTACACCGCGTTTTCCGGTTCGTAGTTGCCATGCCAGAACATTACTGCCCCAATGGCTATCGGTAACTGAACTGCTCGCTGCCACTTCAGCTTGCTGATCCTTAGAGGCACGTCGATAGGCCTACTTCTGTTATGGATGTGTTCATTTCTGAATCCATCTCGAAGAGAAACTCCGAGCATGACTCGATAAAAATAAAAACTACAAACTTTCATGTAAAAACAAAAACTTTATATTTTTAGCGCCCTATATTATTTTTTATGCAACCTCGAGTGGTGTACCAGCATACGGCCAACCTGATGTAAAGTAGCCGTAGCCATCTCTGCTGTTAACACATCAGCTTTGTAGGAGTTGGTAACCTCACTCACTCGTAGGAACAATAACCCGCCAGGGAGATTTTTTTTTTAATATTACGTCGGGAGATATACAAGCATATGGCCCACCTGATGTAAAGCGGGTACCGTAGCCTATTAATCTCTCATAACCCGCGGACCGCTTTTCCGCTAAGAAATGTATGGGAAAACGTATATAACGGGGTCTGACAGGTTAACGCTTGCGATATATTAAGTATCACCCGCGCGATGCCTCCTCTGCTGCTAACACAGCAACTCCTTGAGAGTTTACTGGTGACCTCACTCACACGTAGGAACACAACAACCCTCTAGTGAGTTGTTATTTGGCTGCGGTTTTCTGTGAGGTGGAGGTACTTGCCTTGCGTGTCGAACCCACAAGCGTAGGTGTCGCGTCATTCACGACTGAGCCACCGAGCTCTTCAAAAGTTTTCCTTCCGTTTTCTGTAAGTTGGAGGTAAAAAGACAAACATATACATGAACATAAATCCTTGTTCTCTGTGGGATACGAACCCATGAGTCTTAGTGACACGTAGCTTTAGGTACCGACTACTCCGCCACTGAGCTCGTCAAAATTAACGTACAATTTCAAACTAAAGTACAGTAACCTACTTTGTTAAATAAAAGCACCAAACTTTTAACACGCTATGTTAAAAATGTTGTACATAAAATATTCTTATCCAGTAATACGACGTAACCACATATTATTGGGTACTTAATATCCAGGAACACCGTTCCTATATGAAATCTATATGTTTGTCTGTGTGTGCGTGTGTCTGTCGCTTTTTTCGAATATTCGAATTGTGACTTCAGATTCGAATTCAGCATAAAAAGTAGAATAGGAATGTTCAAGAACACCGTTCTATCCATAGATAACAGAAACAATGGTTGTTTCTGTTATCTATGGTTCTATCTATCCTATCTCTTAAGGAACATGGTCAAAATGGCCGACAAATTAAAAAAAAAATTGAATTGATATATAATTGACGAGACAGGTGTTCCTCTGGCAATGCAAGCTTGCACATTCTCAACCGGTTTAATTTAAGAAACGTTTTAGGTACAAATTTTCTTTTTTTTTTTTCTATTCTATAGGAATGTTCAGGAACACCGTTCCTATCTCTTAAGGAACATGGTCAAAATGGCCCACAAATAAAAAAAAATGAATTGATATATAATTGACGAGCCAGGTGTTCCTCTGGCAATGCAAGCTTGCGCATTCTCAACCGGTTTAATTTAAGAAACGTTTTAGGTACAAATTTTCCTTGTCGAAAAGTCATTCCGAGAAAAAACAACAGTGGGAAAAAAGGGGTTCAGTTTATCCAAATTAATTCATCGACTTCGACGACTAAATTTTTTCCCTCCCGTAACAAGTTTTCTTAATTAGTTAGTTCACAAAGACTTCTTTTATGAAATAGCCGGTCTGTTTGAAATGGTTCTTGTATTCATTAAACGTTCTTTGTAGTTGTTGATGTTTAATTTTCAGTTTTTAATATCTATTTCATATTTGATATTGATGAAAGATGAAG
Organism: Pyralis farinalis; assembly: GCA_947507595.1. Taxonomy (NCBI): domain Eukaryota; kingdom Metazoa; phylum Arthropoda; class Insecta; order Lepidoptera; family Pyralidae; genus Pyralis; species Pyralis farinalis. Next base: position 8,932,996 of record OX382274.1, read on the forward strand.
CTTTTAATCATACGATAACCTTTTAGTACCTATCTTTTAAGCTGGATATCATTGTATATTTTTCATTGAAAATGAATATATATTTTTTGAAGTGATAACTTCTTATGGGAGGGTAAACCGCTTCGTTACGTAACGCGTTACGGCGCCAGTCTGTCTGGCTTCCCTTTCTCTCGCGCATACGGCAGCTTTAATTATATGTAGATTGGTTTAAGTTATCACTTCTGTCGGGCGTCCCGAGACGCGCACTTTTTTTTGTAAAGCGGGCACCGTAGCCTTTTAACGCTTGCGATATATTAAGTATCACTTGCGCGATGCCTCCTCTGCTGCTTACATAGCAACTCCTTGGGAGCTTTCTGCTGACCTCACTCACACGCAGCAACACAACAACTCTCTAGAGTGTTGTTATTTGTCTGCGGCTTTCTGTGAGATCGAGGTACTACCCCAGACGGGCTGCTTTAATTCGCAGACCAAGACAAACAGACATGTTCATGCACATGAATGTTTGCCTTGTGTGGGAACCGAACCCACGAGCGTTGGTCTCTAAAGTCGCGTCATTCACGACTGAGAGGAAATTTTAAAAGAAAATAAATTATATATATATATATATCTTCACGCCAGGAATTTAATTTTATACGATTATTAGAGAAGATTGTACTCGTATAATGTTTATCTTAATTTTCATGGCGTCTTCGGCCTAAACCCTGTATAAATGGAGAATTTATCAAAAAAGTATGTATATATATCTTCACGCCAAGTCCCTTGCGGGGTAGACAGAGAGAACCGAGCGCCATAAGACGCGATCCTTACACACTTCACTCTCTTCTTTCACATTCATAGCGCTTTTCATGCACGCTCGCCGGTTCCTAACGCTCCTGACATCACCTTCTGATAAAACACGACCAATTTGGTAGGTTAGCCTTGGCCTTCCTCGGCTCCTACATCCTTCCACTTTCGCATTGTATATCTGTTTCGTCATTCTTTCATCTTGCATTCTTTCTACATGTCCGAACCAACGGAGCATACCCTTTCTTATCTTAACACCGATACTCTCTTTCAGTCCAACTCTCTTTCGTACGCTATCTATCTATCTATAACTTCACGCCAAATCCCTTATGGGGTAGGCAGAGAGAACCGAGCGCCACGCGACTAGATCCTTACATACCTCACTCGCTTCTTTAACATTATTCGTACGTCATCATTTCGAAAATTAATTATGAGTAATATATAAAGGTATTTAAGAGCAGTGATAGTCCAGTAGACAAAGAACATGTTATAGACTAACTTATTCCCGGTTCGAATTTCACCTGCTCGACGGTGAAGGAAAACATCGTGAAGAAACCTACACTTACCTAATAAAGACCTGGTTTTTCCTCTAGATCGTGTGTGGTGTGATGGCAGTCGCTCCATGTAAAAGTCGGTATATTCGCCAAATCCTTAAGCTTAGGTAGTGGTCCCCGCCAATCCCAGTGGATTAGAAAACGGGATAACGATAAAAAAAAAGAGTCTATAAAGGTATTTATGGATTCTTAATGTAATTAATGAATGTCATGACACCTATATATTTGAAAGAAAGAAATATATTTATTACAACCAAACATTTCTAATGATACAGTATCCTGTGTCTCCTAAACTAAGCCTGTCCCATAGGAGCCATCCGCGTAGAATTTATACATATAAATAAAATTGAAGTGTCTGTCTGTGATTTCAAAATAAAGCCTTTATCTTAAGCTCATATTATTATTTTCACGTTACCAAAGCCTAAATACGCATTTTTAACTTTCTTGTCTGTCTGTCTGTCTGAACCGATTTTAACGGGACTTTCAGTGGTAGGTAGAGGACTGTTCAGAGCAGAATATAGGCTAAATTTTATCCCGTAAATATTTAGGGTTCCTGCGTAAAAAATGAAAACCTGTTAAAATTAGGGGGGAAATATCTTCCCCTTCGGGGCAATTTTATTTTTATTATTTTCATAGAATACGTATTTTTTGTAACATAAAATAACTACGCATTTTTATGTAATATAAATAAAATACATATACGTTGCCTCCTGTAAAGGTCGATAGATGGCGCTGTACGAAAATTGAATTGGTCTATGGTTGCATCTACGACCCTGAACTTTGTTTTTTTTTTTTAAACAGAAACAATATCATGTCTACAGAGAAATAAAGGCTGCTAAAAGCCCAAATTTCATGCGTGCGAAGCCGCGGGCTTCTGCTAGTCAAACATACATTTGCAGGCGCCAATAAATCAGTAACAAAGTATAATAAAAGCCACTAATATTGAAAGCATCAAAGGACTTACGAGTAGCAGCATAAGACAGTATCACAAGCAGAGTCAGATAATGATTCGTCCACTATTTTCACTATACATTGCTGCTTCTATTACTGCATTGCAGTCTGAATACAATTCAGAGGGCTACATGGTACTTCTTCTTGTAATAACTAAGTACGTGTTTCCGATTTATGTACAAATTTCTAATTATCACCAGGGAAAGAAAACTTAGTGAGGAAACTCGTACATCCAAGAAATTGTATTTCGAAAGATGTGTGACCTAACCTAAACAGATTTGGTTTTTCCTCTGGATTATGAAGGTCTCACGGCAGTCGGTCTACGAGTATGTAGAAATTAGTATCTTCGCCAAATCCTTAAGCTTGAGTAGCGGGCCCCGACACTCCTAATGGTTAGGGAACGGAATAACGCTATGAAAATTTTTTTCACATTTTTAGGGTTCCGTACACAAAGGGTAAAACGGAACCCTATTACTGAGGCTCCGCTGTCCGTCTGTCACCAGGCTGTATCTCATGAACCGTGATAGTTACACTGTTGAAATTTTCACAGAAGATGTATTTCTGCCGCTATAACAACAAATACTAAAAAATAGAATGAAATAATTATTTAAGGGGGCTTCCATACAACAAACGTGATATTTTTGCTCGATATTGATAACGGTAACAGGTAGACGCTTGAAATATTCACAGAATATTTAGTTATATATTCACTTTAAGAATAAATAATTAAATTAAAATAAAACGAGTATGTAAGGGGGGCTCCCATACAACAACCGTGTTTTTTTTTTGCCGTTTTTATAGATAATGGTACGGAACCCTTCGTGTGCGAGACCGACTCGCACTTGGCCGATTTTTTATATTACCAAGTAGGAAATTCTGCGAATATCGAGTGAAGTTTCATGCCCTATAAAGATAAATTGTTTACTAAAACCTACGGTAGGATTAAGCTGAATGATTATTTGTATGAATTATGAAGAGAGCTGTGGAGGGAGCGTAGAGCAGCTGCTCAATAAATTAATATTGAAGGAGCTTACTTGTTTATATATACAACGTCATACAAACATACGGCCCACCTGACGTAAAAGTGGTAATCGTGGCCTATCAACGCTTGCAATACAGGAAGTATTGATCGCGCGTTACCAGTCCTGCTGCTAACACAACAACTGCTTAGGAGCTTACTGGTCATCTCACTCATGCGCAGGAATACAACAACACTCCAGGGAGTTGTTGCAGTTTGCTATAAGGTGGAGTTTGTATACTGTCACCAGATGGGCTACTTTGAAGCGCCATACTTATAAACCTCCATAACATCACAAACAAGATCATGAACATAAATTTAATTGTTCTGTGTGAGATACGAACCCTCGAACCTTGGTGTCAAAGAAGCATTACTGACAACTCCGCCGCCGATCTCGTCAAAAGTAAAAATTGCTATAGTACGCGGCAAACAACTTGAGCAAAGATGGCGTCGTTCTGCGCAGGTTCCATATAATATGTGTATGGGACAGCTAAGAAATCGCTACTGCGCATGTTTAATTTATTTGCCGGGCACTATACATAATTTAAAAATACAACTACAGTCAAAAAATATAGTAATAACTTACCATAAGTAGTAATATAAAAGCTGTATTTTCCAATATCTTTCATTGTAAGCACAATAAAGTGCTCTACCCCAATTAATCACCTTCACTGTATTCCGATATATTTTCACTATAACGAATACTATTGTCAGAACCAATAACAGCTTCGGGCAGACGTAGACATACGATCCTTGACAAGGAAACATTAACTATGGCAGAGCTATGGGCGTAAATTTATTTCAAATTGAAGCGTAGGTATACTAGAATATTTCAACAGAATTGTTGATGATTCCAATGTTACGATGTTGAACCTTTGATGTTCCTGCTGCGGTGACCGCATATCATGATTATGTGGGGGTCATATTTTGGGGTATCTCGACAGAACAGCAGAAAACGATGCTTAAGAGCCATGTGCGGGCTAAAGGGAACTACTGATCATCTACCATATTTCAGAACGCTAAAATTTTTTACACTACTCGATGTATCTTTGAGGTTGCTATTTTTGTAAGCAACAGCCTAGTCTCACAGTCATATCACAAAAATACAAAAGAAGACTATGTGCGCCGCAATGTCATACATCCTTTAAGAGTAAAAGCACACGGTGCCAAAAATATATAACAAATTTTCGGATTTTTTTTGGTTCTTTTTATCCAAAGGAAAGGCAAAGAGATCTAGCCCATTCAGCCAAGTCTTCAGTTCAGAACCATTTCAAATCCTTAATTCTAGATGTTCCAACTTTAGGAACTGTGCAGACAAAATACTTAGGTGGTATTTAAACTGCATGATTAGGTCTAGGTACCCAGACCCAATCCTGCAGTTTAAATACCACCCATAAAACGATAGTGGACTTTATAAGGTTTTCTTCACGGACTTAATCATGTCTTTCAAAAAGTGCATATAATTTTTGTCTTTCAAAAAGTATTATTTTTGAGATTTCTCATTAATGTATACGTTCACTAGCATTTATGTTACAAAATACTATCAAAATTGTCACATAAAACTAAATTTATACTGAATTGAAAAAAATCAAGTATAATAATAACGTCACTCGTCAAAAGCGCGGGAAGAATTTTCGGATAATATTGTTACCAAGCTTACAAATATTCTATAAAAGGTTGTCTAATTCGTTAATCGAAAAGGCGTAGGTACTACAGTGCTCAAGAGTTCCTAAACGATAAACTTTCGAATTTTTATTCGTGCTCTGATCAATATGTATCGTTTAATCTTACCCCATTAATAAATATTTATGGTTTTATTTTAATCATTATTATCTATTAATAATATAATTTATACGTTACTTAAAATTATTTTAATTTGCTCAAATCTTGATTCGCTCCTGTTAAATTTTAAAATGTGATTTGAAGTTATATTTGGTTAACACAAAGACTTCTATGTATACTGGTTAACACAATGTTGCATACCTCATTCTTGGTAGAATATGTATGAACTGTAATTTCTAATTTTCTTGAAGTCTAAGAAGAGATATCGCCTCTCCATGCTCCCCCTAATACTTATCCCTAATTTATTTTATACATTTTATACAAAACTTATACTCGTACATATAGGCGCATCCTTACGATCCTGTACTTCTCTACCCAAGCTATTTTGATGAACCCTACCTCTATTTAGTAAGGGGTTGTATATAAAGAACTACTAACTAACACTTACTAACGTAGCTTAGTGGATAACGGACCATCCTGTTAACCAACTAGTCCTTGGTTCAAACGCTGGATTAGATATATTATATAGATATTATACGATATATATGAATATCGTAAGGAAACCCGCTCGTCATGGGAAATTATGTTTCAAAAGCCGTGTGACCCAACCTAAATCATAAGCTATGATCTCGGTAGCGCAGTGGTTAGTAACGCTACTTTGAGACCAACGCCCGTGGATTCGATCTCACACAGGACAAACATTTGTGTGCATACACATGTCTGTTTGTTTTGGCCTGGGTGATTTTAAGATAGATAAGGCGAATCATAGCAACCCGTTTGAGGAAATACCTCCATCTAATAGTAAACCGCAGCCAAACACTAACTCCCCGGAGAGTTGTCGCATTTCTGCGAGTAAGTGAGGTCACCAGTAAGCTCTTAACACGCTGTTAAAATGTTGTTGTATTAGCAGCAGAGGTGGAGTTGCGCGAGTGATATTTAAAAAAAACCTAAGAAAAATCCGGATTTTCCTCTAATATCTTCGCCGAATCCTTAGCTTTAGCCCTAAGGATTCGGCCCTGCCAATTCTAATAAATTAGATATCGGGATGATGCTAGAAAGAAGAAGATGTATGACGAAGAATAATTCTTAAATATTTAAAAATGAATCTAAAATACATCTAGACATATTAGTTCCACGACAACAATTATAAGGCAGACAAAGCTGACCTTAGACGGTGTGTGGTTTGGACAACAAGTCAGGTCACCTGTCAAACAAGACAGGTCTAGGACAGCGAAACACTAAAGACTGGAGCCATTGTGTAACTGTTATTACGTAGACCACCTATTATGTCATAACCTTGACCTGATGCTTCTAGGCTACGAGAGATTGAAGGAACAAATTTGACCATTATTCATGCCGTTACATTATTCTGAGGTTAAAAATTACAAAAATTGTAAAGGTACTCGTACGTTTACGTTTTGACGAGTACGGCGGCCCAGAGATTATTAACGCGATTTCGACACCGACGCTCGTGAGTACTATTCCCACACAGGACAAACATTTGTGTGCGTGAACATGTCCGTTTGTCTTGGTCTCGGTGTTTTTAAGAAGGTAAGGTGCATCAAAGCTGCCCATCTGGGGAAGAACCTTCACCTCACAGAACACCGCAGTTAAATGACGGGTGAGTGAAGTCAAATTCCCGATTAAAGAGCACTACAACAAGCAAAATGACAAAGTATACGGACACGTATATTAATTTCGAATATCAAATACTCAGATCTGTAATCCCTTCGAACAGTGAAAAAATCAAATTTCTAAGTCAACGTAATCAAAATATACGGCTGCTTATGCCTCGTTTATGCGTATATTTTGACACTCGCCGGGGAATCAAAACCTATAGTGTACTTCCAGTTGACCTAGTATCATGAAATTTGGTAAGAAGCAATAACATGTAGCACAAGTAAAAAGGAAAAAATCCTAAAATCGTAAATTTGTAGCTTAATCACAAAAAAAAAAAAACTTTTTTGCGAAAATATTTTTTTACCTGATGTAAAGCGGGTACCGTAGCCTATTAACCCAAATAGAAGACTTAATTGTATCAAGATAAAATGGAATATTAACAAAATCTAATAAGACTTCGTATCTATTCACCCATGCCATTGGGTTACCCATTTTTTGTAGAACCACCCATATATAAAGATTGGCCGTTAAATACATGTCTCTAGCATCTGGCGCTTGTTCAAAATCTATGTCCTTTAAGTTCACTTTGTGTTATTCTAGAGTTGTGAAATTTAGAATGATGAAAGATTTTATAGGACAAGCAAAGAAATTCTTTATATAAAATCGAGAGGAAAATAAGCATACAGCCCACCCTATGTGAAGTGGCAGCCCATAAACGCATTCAATACTTTTCTATTCAAGGAGTCTCGCTTACGCGTAGCCACCCTTGCTGCTAACACAACAAATCCTCAGGAGGATACTGGTAACTTTATTCACATTTAACTGGAACACAATAACCTTCCAGGGAGTTGTTATTTGGCTATGTCTGTGACTTGAAGATACTTTCCCATGCCGAGCCGATAAGCATTTTTATGGTACAAAATCCTCGGTCTCCGAAATATACTCGCTGTGTACGTTTTTTTATTACTATTATTTCGAACAACACTCGTGCCCCTACCGCTTCAAACCGTATTCAGACTGATACTGCGAAAATAATTCACATAAAATTGTAGCAAAACCTTTAAATCGTTCATTTTGGACCGTTTGAGGCGTAAACAGAAAATATGGCCAAGGGTTTGAGCGAAATTAAAAAGTTTTAATTGAATATTAGCCGGCTGAAGTAAGTAAAAAGTAACTTTCTTCATCGAAAACTCTGCACGCTTGCTCTGAAAACTTGCCAGATTGAAGTTTCCCGCTGAAAAATATCACGAAAAAATTGTAATTAAATTTGACGGTTCAAAGATTCTGAGCGCAAAAAGTTTCCACAATATATGATTACTCAAAGTGCTTATATACAACACGGCATCTTGGCTTTGCCCGTATTTGAATTCCGTACAGTATCCAATACCGGACACTAGTGTAGCCACGCACTAATAAACCTTTAGGGTCGGCAAAAATGATCTTATGATTGTACAATGGAACTGAGAAGTTGTTCGACATTATGCCAACAGCCTCGTTTTGCAATCGCCCAGCTCGCTGACGAGAATGAACTCATCCTCATACACTGGAACCGCAATGGAAGTTTTCTACGAAAAGCTATTAAGTTGCCGAGGGACTACAGCATGGGGTTCTTCAAGAAAGGCGTGAAGAGATTCTTACAGGTTCAGCAACGCAAGAGCGACGCCCAGGGTGTTGCATGTGCCATAGACTACAGTGACTACTTACCATTAGGCAGGCCGTACAGTTATTTGCCACCTTAGTGGCATAAAAAACCACTTGACTGCACATGAGGATATCCCTCACTAACGAAAAGTTTGTATTTTAGAGCCTAAATATCTAACTAATTCGAACGCATAGGCCAATGGGAGAATATTTTAACCAATATTATTGATAAGTTAGAGTTGGGATTAGCACCGCGTCGTGTACAGCGAGCTGTTTGCAGTTTACCCAACGCTCCATTCACGCTATTCCCTGCACTCACTCTTCTTTCCACATCAGCGGTGTACCTTCCATCGCTGCTAAAAGCGCTTCCGAGAAATTGGATCAGTTTTTATATCTTAAAAACTGATCCAATTTCTCCAACACTACAACATCAACCTTAATCCTAGTGTTCGTTCTGGTTGTCTCGCTTATGGCGCTCGGTTCTCTCTGCCTACTTCGCAAGAGACCTGGCGTGAAGGTATACATACATACATACAATGTTATTGATGCGTGAATTATCTAATAAGAGCTGCGCGTTCTACTTAGCCCTTCAACCCGTAGCGGAATTGAGTTACTATGCAAAATCTGTCTCATTGATTCTCCATTGTTTATTTCCTTCATGAGCCGTTACACCCATGAAGTTCAAAATATAAGACATTACTAATACATCTTTACGCCGAGTCCCTTGCGGCGTAGGCAGAGGAAACCGAGCGCGAAATTACTTGATACTTACACACTTGTTTCTTTAACATTTATAGCTCTTTTCATACATGGTCGATGATCTTGACGAACTCTGTGGCATAGTGGCTAATAACGCTAACACCATATACATTTGTGTGCATGAACATGTCTGTTTGTCTCGATCTGGGTGTTTTTAAAAGAAGTAGGATGCATCAAAGCATCTCGCCTGAGGAAGTACCTCCACCCTACAGAAAACTGCAGCCAAATAACAACTCCATGGAAGGTTGTTGTGTTCCTGCATGAAAGTAAGGTCACCAGTAACTCCATACGGAGGGTAATGAAAATTTGACATCATATTTGAGTAATCACATTGTCACATTCGTCGGTGTTATCTAAATGGATACACAAAACCCCAACTTATCGAATTGATTTGAGTTCTATATTGACGAGCTCGGTGCTCAGTCGTGAATGACGCGACTTTGACACCAACGCTCGTGGGTTCGATTTCCACACAAGGCAAACATTTGTGTGCATGAAATGTCTTTTTGTCTTGGTTTGGATATTTTAAGAGAGGTAGGGTAAAAGAAGAGAGGTAGAAGTACCTCCACCTCACAGAAAACGGCAGCCAAAATAACAACTCCCTAGAGGGTTGTTGTGGTCCTGCTTGTGAGTGAGGTCACCAGTAAGCTCCCAAGGAGTTGCTGTGTAAGCAGCAGAGGAAGCATCGCGCGAGTGATACTTAATATATCGCAAACGTTAATAGGCTACGGTACTCGGTACGGTACGGTATAAAAAAAATAAAAAACATATTATGCTTGGCATTTTAAAATATTTATTATATTTATTTGCCGCGCACAAGCCGAAACACGAGTTACATGTTAAACTTGTAGTCTAAAAACTTTACTATCAGAAATATGAAGGGAACGGAAGTATTGGTACTTTATCAACCACAATACCTACGTATTCGTAGTACCTAATTGATAACAGTACTTTATAAAGCACTTGATCAATTTGATGCAACCATTGTTTGAACTGCGAGGAGTGACTTAACCGTAAGTAAAACTACGTTTTTTTGTAATAAGACATTATAAATTTACAGAAAACGATGCGTCTTTTAAAGAACCTTATCTTCCAGATTATTGGTAATCATACATAAATACGCATCAATATCTCCTCGTTTTTAACCGAAGTTTCTTAATTTGTCGGATTGTTTTTGTATGTATATTTCGCCAAACATATGTGTACATGAGCACGGTTGTTTTTCTTCATCTGAGTGTTTTTTGATGTTGGACATATCAAAACAGCCCGACTTATGAAGTACCTTCAGCTTACAGAAATCCGTATCGTAGCCAAATAACAATTCCCTGGTAGGTACTTGTGCTCCTGCAACTGCAAGTTACTAACACAAACGTATTTTGTAAATTCTTTTATTAGGAAACTTATAGCTACCGGTTGTTCCCATATAAATTTGGTAAGTTACGAATTCGAAGTTATAGAATATATCTAGTCCGACCATAGGTTCTATAATTACAAATTAATATGCATTCTTTTTTTTTAAGAAGTAATGTAATATATGTACATATTCATGGATGTCTTAGCAAAAAATAAAAAAAAATACTCTATTCTGAATGGCCACCTTCGGCTTTGATACAGGCCTTTAATCTGTCTGGTCACGAATCTATGAATTTACATACTGTTTCCATGTAAAATTTTGCCATTGCTTGCTCCAGAGATTTCTTGAGAGACAATGTCGGCGTGTCGTTTCGAGCAGGCCATGTCCTCTAAAACTAACCATAATTTGTAATCAGGTTCAGATCTGGGCTAGACGAGGGCCAGTCTTTAACTCTTATAAAATCCGGAACGTTGGTTTCGAGTCAGATTTGGGTAGTTAGTGCCATGTGACCAGGTGCAGCGTCCTGCTGGAAAGTCCACGGTACATTTTTAAAAAGTGTATTGCTGAGAGGTTTCGCAACACGGTCCAAGACAGTTTCTTGATGCACTTTGGCTGAAGTCTTCACTCCTTTTTCACAAAAATTAAGCTTTGTGACGTCTTGATAAGACACACCCCACCAAACTATTACAGACGCAGAAACATGACCACGTGGTAACTTTCCGATCACTTGGGCGGCTCCTTTAGAACTGGGTTTTTGCTTATTGTAGTGCTCTTTAATTGTAAATATTTTTTCATCAGTATAGAGGCTATTTCTGTGTCTTTCACTTGCGTATCGGAATCTGTCCCCGCGATTTGGTCAATCCACTCTCTTCAACTGTAGGAATTGATTTAGGGCATCTCCTGTATATCGGTCGGCTATAAGCGCCGTACTTCCTAGCTGGAATCTTCATTTCTCACGATAAGATTTTTTGTTTCCTACTAGGGTTTCGGCGAATTCTGGCTTAAACAGTATTAACAGCCTTTGTAGATCCAACAGTACGCGGTCGACCCGATCTTTTATGGCCTTCAACATAGGAAGTGTTGGTATATCTGTCAATAGTACGATATATGAACATACGGCTGATACCAAGCTTTTGAAGTGTCTTGAATATGACCGATGGCTACATACTCACTTTATGCAAGGCAATCACTCCAATCCTATTTTCTTTAACACCCCATTCCATATTGTAATTTGATAATAAACACGAAAAAAATATGTAAAACGGCGGGAAATCGAAAGAAGTTTTTAACATGATAAACAATAAATTACGCAACAAACGTCATTAGATTTTCATTCCTCTTAAAGTTCAGTTGCCGGAATTTTGTTATCTAAACATCACGTCTGCAGCGAATGGACACATTGTATAAAAATAAAAGTATATTATTGTTGATATTCGCTGGGGTCCAGACCCCGGACCCCCAGTAGCTTATTTCTTGTTAAGGCGTCAATACACAAACAGGAAAACATATTTAGTGACCACATAAATTTTATTCCCACGATCTATCAAAAAGAAGTCTACTTCGTCTACACAGTTAGTTCACAAAGATCAAATATTATGACCGCTTTATTTGGATTGCCTTATAGTACGATGGTATTGTGAATATATTAAATAGATTGAATTTTTGACAAGCTCGGTGGCTCAGTCGTGAATGACGCGGCTTTGACACCAACGTGTTTTTTTTGTGCCCTTACTCCGTAGAAGGTGCGATATTATTTCATTGTTGAGCGGATTGTACTGCTTACCAATGAAATAAAATCGCACCATCTACAGAGTAAGGGCACAATTGTATATCTGCCTTAACAAAAAAACTACAAAAAGAACTAAATATTTTTTTGCAATTTGATCTAACCACCCAACCACTACCGTTAGTAGATACAACATGCCGACGCTGCGCATGCTGGCTGATCCAGGAGTCTCTGCCTGTGCTCACGCGCGACGTGACGGCCGCAGCAGCCACGGCTGCTGCGGCCGTCCGCCATCTGGAACAGGAACCGCATGCCCCCACCACCGTCGCTGCCACAACTGGCCTGGTCGCTGCGACACGTATTTCGCCTCTCCTCGAGACATCCTCAGAATAGCATGCTACAAGTCTAACTACAACTAACGATTAACGTCAACGACGCCTGAGGATGCCTCGTGTTGTATTGCATCTACTAACGGTAGAGCGTGGGTGCCGGCCTGCACTAGACCGCATGAGCTAATTGGTGGCGGAAGCACACAAAGCAGGTTAGATCAAATTGCATGTATATTTGACTTTCGCAAAATAAAGCCTAAATCTATTAGCTAAATATTTTTAATTTATTTATTAAGTACCTACATAGTTTATTTCATAGAAAGAAAGAAGAAGAGGGATCCAGCAGGTGCGAGTGCTATCAGGCGTCAAGAAAAAGGCGAGTATGCTATATATGACGTGAATGTTAAAGACACAGGTGGTATGTGAGGGCTGGGTCATGTAGCGCATAGTTCTTCTGCCTACTCCAGAAGAGACTTGGTGTGAAGATAGAATAATTAATACAGTCGAGTACAGTATCAATGAAGAGCGCATTATTTTGTCAAATTTTTCAAAGATGTAATTAAATCCTGATTTTATTCAAAGTTGTTTGACTTCGAGTATTAGTTTAGGAGAAAAATGTGTGGATTTTCTCAAACAAATCTCAAAGAAATATTCAAAGGTTTAACAAAAGGAAGATTTAAAAGTTCTATGTACTTTATCGTTTTTTTTTTATACCACTAAGGGGGTAATCAAGCATACGGCCTGCCTGATGGTTAGCAGTTACCGTAGCCTATGGACATTTGCAACACCAGGCGTGTCACTCATGGGTTGTCGAAGAATTTTTCAAAAATCTCTCCTTAAACTTAAGGGCTCAATACCGTCTGTAAGCTTAGGATCGCCGACAATTCTCAATCGTTCTGGTGACTGTGACTTATGATTAGTAATATTTATCTCGTTACATTATCGTAATTCAAATAATTGTTTTCCTCCTACTCACACTTGATCTATGAAACCACAAGAAAAAACTTAACAGCGGGATTCAGCTTATTTATTGAGTTCAACAGCCTGATAAAGTTTCGAAACTAAAATCAAACTATTAATAAAGTAGTACCATGCTATTAAAACCTATTTCTTACATTTTACGCCAGTAATATATTTTAATTACTGTAACTAGGACGGAAGTAAATTATCGAAACATCGATAAACAACTTCCCATGTCCTTTTTTTTAATCTTTGGAAGTACATGCGAAGTGTGTATAAGAAATTTAATTCTTGACTTGACATTTGACGGTAGTAATATCGAGTTTTGGTCATCAATGCAGATAAATAAAATTGGAGTGTCTGTTTGTAATATTAAAAATAACCGCTTTTTACTAAATGCATATGGATGTATACACGGTACATATACGAAAATGAATATTTTTACAATTTTTGTCTGTCTGTCTGTTTGTTCCAGCTAATCTCTGAAACGGATGGACCTACCTGGAGGAGTAACTTAGCCTAAGTTACTATTTACCTTAGGCTACTTTTATTTTAGAAATTTTATTTATTTTTATTAATATAAATAAATAATAATAACTTTTCCACACGGACGAAGTACATAACACATATCTATTATTATTTATTAATAAAAATAAATAAAATGTCTACAATAAAAGTAGCCTAAGGTAAATATTGCTGTTCGCTATTTTACTCTGCTTATTTAGGTACTTATAATCAATTCAAATTTTTTGTTAAATTCCGCGCGGACGAAGTCGCGGGCACAGCTAGTTATTACTAATATTATATTCACTTCAATTTGAATTAGCAGTTTCTATTTATGTAAAAAGCATGAATGAATATTATGTGCAAAGAGACTTTAACGCGAGACGTTCAAGTAACTACATGTTTTTATTGCATATCGTTAAATTGCTGTGTAGTATCATAGTACGCCGGCATTGACACCAGATAAGAGGTGGCAACTTGATAACAACTCACAAGACGTCATAACCGCACCCACATCACGTCTCCCGTGCCCGACGACTGTGATATGATTCCACTAAGATCATAACAATAACTAGGTGATGCCCGCAGTTTCGCCTTGCAACGGATGAAATCTACCTAGACTGGACGTTTTCTTCCATATTGTTTATTTAACAAGACCATATAGATTACTTGCCCTGTTCACACCGTCAGAGCTTTAATTATTGCTCTACAATAATTCATAACCATATATTTAATGGTTTAAAGGTGATGGAATAACGAACATATCTGATATATGTTCGGTATTCCATCGCCGTTAAACCATTATATGTGTTCGGTATTCCATTGAATTACATTCGCAAGTTTGTATTTTACTTAAGATATTTTATCTATTTCATATCATTATCATTTAACGATATTTCAGTACCATCCTCTCTGTTTAGCAATTTATTTTTTCTATGCCATTAAGTAGCTGTTGATGAGATTAGTTTTGGAAACAGGATAAAAAAATTGAAATTTGATTTATTTCCTCAATTTTTCACTGATGATTATGATCTAATTTCGAACACTAGTTTAACTAAATTAGTATTAAATAATAAGAGTATATGAGCATATTAAATATAATATAAAATGGTACTTTCAGCAGAAACAATGGCTAAAGTTCTAGATGGTAAGAAAATAGCTCAAGACATAGAAAATGAATTGAAAGTGAGGATACAAAATTGGATAGCCGAAGGAAATCGGGCACCATGCCTCTATTGCATAAAAGTAGGCGACGACAAAGCAAGCGAATTTTACTTACGAAGCTTACGGACTGCTGCTGAATACTGTGGTATTAACGTTCAGTTTCTTAATCTCGACAATGGCACCACTGAAAACGTATTAATTAAACATATCGAAGAACTTAATAATAATGAAGATGTTGATGGAATACTGTTAGTATTGCCTATTCCTAGATCAATGAGTGAAAGAAGAGTCAGCAACGCTATTTCTCCGAAGAAGGATGTTGATGGCTTTCATATAACTAATGTTGGTCGACTATGTCTTGATATGCCATCAACTATTCCAGCAACTGCTCTTGCAGTAGTGGAAATTCTGAAAAGGTGAATTTTATATACTATTATCATACCGGTATCACAGTGTCAAACAAAGTTACTCAAAATCTGAAATCGACTTGATGTATGAACAAGCATAAACAAAACCGATCTTTGTTTTATTTAGGTATATTCTACTCATATAAGCAGTCCAACTTAATTTTTTTAGGGATATATTTATTAATGTACTGGTATTGACTAGCTCGTGGTTTGATTTTAGCAAAACATATTTATTGGCAATTTTTTATTTCGATTCATGATTCATAGCAATATTGTTTGATGTAATGTTTTTTACAGATCTGGAATTGAAACTTTCGGACGCGATGCAGTTGTTGTAAATCGATCTAAAAACATCGGTATGCCAATTGCGATGATTCTCCATGCCGATAAAAAACATGAAAATAATTTAGGAATGGATGCCACTGTTACCATCTGTCATCGTTATACACCCTTTGAAAGACTGAAGTTTTTCTGTCAAAATGCTGATATCATTATTACTGCTACAGGTCTCTGTTTAATTCATTGTTTTTCTAAATTCGAGTTACTTTGATATACATGAGTAAGTATATATCGAAGAGTTGTATTTTGCCTTCGAAAAGGGAGTTAATGTTACACACCTGCCTTGCCCCGTTGCAGAAAATATCAATGATACAACATACCCATGAACAGGTCTCGACAGGTATCGGAACTATTGCCAATGTTTGGAAATTAAGAACATCATAAAAAGTAGGCCGGTGGCAAAACTGATCTCAGTAACACAAAGGCATCTAGACGTGTGCAGGGTTTTCTCAGAAGATATTTCCTACTACTTTAGTACCTTCCCTTGTGCCCTATAATACTTCCACCCCTGGATCGTTTAGCTCTACAAACTCCTCTCTAAACGATCAATGAAGGTTAACCAAATCTGTGAGACCTGCGGCCTCCATGAGTTTTCACTCTGACGGACGAAGTCATGCTAGAGATAAAGCCGTAAAAGACTTACGGCGTCATTCAGTATTTATAGTGCCTCTACTTAATTATAGCCGCCTAAAGCTAGCAATACGGGTTTATTTATTGTTATCATTAAGAACGTTGTATATGATCGTGTAATTGTCAATTTTAGAAATCAATTCGCTATGATACTAACGTACAAAATAAAACTTTTATTCTATATCTTATACGGTTAATTTATAAGGTTAAAGTTCATTCTTTGACATTGGTATTGGTATATTAAGAATTTTGTTCTGATTTGTGTTCTACCAATGAAGGATTGAATGCGTATAGTAACTTTGCCCATATAGCCTTATGATTGTTTACACAGAGCGTTACTTTCGCATTAACATCGCCGCTGCTGAGACACTACATCTAATTTGACTTACTAGTATTTTCACCTATTTGCAGAAACATAACCCGTAACATATATAAATAAAGGTTATTTAGCTACGGTTTACTATTAGGTAGAATCAATCTTTCTAGAAAATGTCGTTTGCAAGTTTAAATTATGCCTCCAGCAGCTGATAGAGCTGAGATTCTAAAGGTGATGGTAAGGCAGATGTAGCACAAAAATAATTTAGAATGTTAAACATGTTTATCGTATTCCTAGGCATTCCAAAACTCATAAAGAAAAACATGGTGAAGCCAGGTGCAACTGTAATTGATATCGGGATGACTACAATAACTAACGCTTCTGGAAAATCAATGACAATGGGAGATGTTGATTATGATGGTAATTTTTTAGTTTAAGTTTTTAATTCGTTGGTAGGTATGTCTCCGAATTTTGTGAAATAAGATTCTATATATGCTAGGCTGTTTATTCTGTATCTCGATAGTTGTCTATAAAAAATAAGATCGACGAATGCAGGATTGCAGAAAAAGAATTACGAAACAGATATCCAATGCTAAAGGAGAAGGACTTAGGAGTCATAGAAGGCAAAGACTTACCTACCATAACCAAATTGATCGTGTTTTATCAGGAGGTGATGTCAGGAGTCTTAGAAACCGGTAAGCGTGCATAAAAAGAGCAATGAATGTTAACGAAGCAAGTGAGGTTTGTAAGGATCGAGTCATATGGAGCTCGGTTCTCTCTGCCTACCTGCCTGCCTGATTTGGCGGGAAGTTATAGATAGATAAGATTCCGATAAATTCGGGCACATTTTACAGTCTTTTTGAAGAACGTTGGCGTTTCACGAAATTCATTCCATAACTTAAGTGTTATCGGGAAACGTGCTCTCTGAAACTATAATGTACTTTAGGTATGCAGATTTAATACCAAAATTGCATTTGCAATAGTAGTCTTCGAATTCTATATAACAAACTGTGTATACGAGAATAAAGCGTCGTGTTAGCGAAAAATGAGATAAGGTACACGTGTAAGTAATAGGAAGACCGACAAAAATAATAATTGTTTTTTATACATTATTCATCCTCAGCAGTTATAGAGAACACATGGCACGACAAAGTATTTTGGAATATGCAAGTAGAGCCTTTTCATATAATAATCTTCTTACATATAATATTTGAATATAATAACCTTCTTACAATATAATATTTGAATAGTATTATAGTATTTATTTGAATAGTATTTCGATCCACGCTGCTTAACCAAATCGTTTTGCATTTATATAAATCCAAAAAGAGAGTTCCTGCATGCTTCATTTATTTGACGGTTGAGTCCTTTTTTTACACACCGTCGGGAAGCATACTGGTACAAGCACACGGCGCACCGACACTACTACCGTAGCCTATGATCGCTTGCAATACAGGAAATATCTCTGGCACATTGCCTCCCCTGCTTGTGATACAGCAGGTATTCTTAATATCTAAGTGGCAATTTGTTCAATAACTTATTGCCATCTTGTAGGTGCGAGTACAAACATACCATTGCTGTATTTTGGAAATTTTGGAACTTCTAGTCAAAAAATTATGACAAGTAATTTTGACAGTCCTCTATCGATGTTAAACTAACACCACCTAAATAATTCTGAAGAAACCGAATCAGGTGAAAATCTGAGTATGTAAGCCCAGGGCTATATGGTGGATACATTAACGCTTCCCAACCAAGCTCTCTCAATATTTGCTGAGTGGCTAAAGATGTGTACAGTCTGGCGTTATCACGATAAAAAGCCACATCCTTTCTGTTGACCAATTCAGCCGTTTTTTCTCTATTTCTTGCTTGAGACTCATGAGCAATTGGCAGTAGAGATCTGAATTGGTGGTTATGCCCGGCGGTAACTAACAATGAACAATGAACGATACCCTTCCAATCCCACCATATTTACAGCATCACCTTATTGCGATACTGGCCATGAGTTAAGTTCATGAACATCACAATATTTTTTACGGTTTTATATAAAAAACTTCAAATGTATCCAATTTCTTCATCGGATTCACTCATTTTGGCGTACAGAAAACTTACTATAAAAATAGCAGGAAACCGTATTACTTTTTAATTTTCTTTTCTAAAATGTCATCTATTTAATAGTAGCCAAAAATAAAAAGTAAATAAAAAACTTTTTCCCCAACCTGTTATTATTTTCCACCAGAAGTTGCCGAAACGGCAGGCGCCATCACGCCAGTACCCGGTGGTGTAGGACCAGTGACGGTGGCCATGTTGATGTCCAATGTGCTTCAAATTGCACAAAAAAACAAAATTTGAAACCCTCAAGATGAAGAGAGAAACAATCAAATAATCTCCTGAGTCCTCGGAAACTTAGCGCTGTTTCTTCATTAAAGGTTTTAGATATAATGCCATTGAACTGGTCTAGTAATTAGGTTTCTTTTATATGTAGTAGTTAATCTGCAAACAAAAGTAGCAGGTAATGTAGGTCTCGTAGCTCTCAATAAAAAAGTCGCTGTACAGATCGACGGTGGAAGGGAGTAATGTAGTCCCCATTCTGCGGTGCAGGCATTCTTCTGAATTGATGTTGATAGAATTAAAGTTGATGAGATACAATACCTACGTAAATATGTATCTGCCTGTTTACAAAACTGTATGATGACGGTAGGTGATTAAATAATTCTGTGTATCATGTCGTATTTATTATCAAAATAATTTATAACTTTTAGTTAGCTAGTAAAAATAGTGTATTGTTATCTATATGAATACGTCAAATGATAATAAAACAAATTGACTCGAATATATGAGTTTTGTCAATGAAAATTGAACGTTATTCAAAAGAAACAAATGCTCAGTTACTTATAATCATTTACTGACATATAAAGTTTACATTGTGCAAAAGTTTTCCTTGTCCTCTTACTACTTTGGCGTTAAATTTATTGTATCTCACTTAGAAAGAGAGTTTACTCCACAGTAACATAGGCAGAATATTTTCACGTTAAACATATACAGATGAGCTTTTATAAGAAATCTTTTTCAGCCAAATGAAAATAATTTATATTACCACCAATAGGTTTGGCTGATTTGCGTCGAAGGTAAAATAGGAATATTGTGAGAGGGACAGAAAAGAGTGAAAGTTATGTATAAACAATTCATAACGCGCGCAAACAAGCAGGCGATTCTCTTACGCTAGCATCTTGAGCATACATCCCAAAGAACTCTATACCGACATCTAAGGGACGATGTTTACATTCAAAGGGCCCTTGAATTCCATTCATTAATAACACAGAGAGGCTGTGGAATAGGTACGGAAAATATTTAAGGACTACAATACAATTAATGATCGAATTACGAAAGGACATGTACACTAGACTGTTTACGATTGGTTTTTTTATTTAACATCGGGAGGAAAACAAGCATACGGCCTACCTGATGCAAAGTGGTCAGAGTAGCCTATGACCGTTCCCGAATCCAACACAGAAACTCCTCAGGACCTCAGTGGTAACCTCGCTCTCTTGCAGGAACGAACACAATAACCGTCCAAGGAGTTACTATTTGGCTGTGATATTCTGTGAGGTGGAGATACTTCCCTAATAAGGTAGTTTGATGGACTCTACGTCTCTTTCGCCAGAGCCTCATTTTAATTAGCGATGCGCGTACATGAAGGTGAAATTGACTTTAACTATAAAGAGACACCCCTAATTTCTTCTATTCCTACCAATCACTCTTTTACGTTCCTCGATCACTCGTTAAATGATTAGTATTTTTTTAATATCTTTTTAACAGAACTGTTATTATAGTTTCATAGTTTGTTTATATAAAAATAAACATGTCTTTACAAATAATGGAGATTATGTACTTGTTAAAATTGATCAATTGATGAGATATATACAACAATCTAATAATTTCGGACAAATTACGTAGCGCTGTCCATTTCCAAAACAAACCAAACTTATGTTATGGGTAATAGACAACTGATAAACGTACATAAATAACTTTTTATATTTTTAAACATTACAAATATAGAAACATCTTGACCAATACAAAAAAAAACAAATGTTCATGTGTGTACATGAACATTTGTACGCACTTGTAGCACGAGTGTTCGTGCTCTCGTGCTCGTGCTCAATACTCGTCTTGTGCAGGAATTGAACGCACGACCCTTGATGTTAAAGTAACCATTGTTTACTCGAACAGCGACCTCGATTATGCCAATTAGATAATACTTCATCACTGGCAGCTGATCCAAGACAATATTAGACACCAGTTTCTTCCCGCGTCTCCTCGCATTCCCCTGGTTTGAGAACATTAGATTAAGCAGATCACATATTGTGGCAGCTCATAGGCTGCGGTCTGGACACGTTCCTTTGAACAAATTTGCCTTTTAATGAGAAAAACTAGTTCTCCTAATAGTGATCTATGCGATAGAATGGACTATAGAGACTGTTTCATGGCATCCTAGCAGAACCGTGTTCGGATGCGGCTAGAAGGTTGTGAGGATTCCTAATGTAGTTCTTGTACCTATACTCGTAGCACCTTGATAATAGTTTGTACATGTCATTATACTTTAGTACGCTTAATATTGTTAGGTGTTAAATGTAATGTAACACTGTATTGTTATTTTATTTGTACAAGTACTATAGGATTGATATTGTCACAAAGTGTACAAAAATCCTATAAATAAATAAAGTTTAAAAAAAAAGAATCTGTTCGAAATATTTCAATATCAAACTCGTTTCATTGATAAACCTTGAAAGACCGCACCGATTAATTTAATGTTTTTTTCAATAACTAGTGGGCTAAACATTATTTCGCACAACTCGCTGTACACAGTCCAGTGCTGGTCCCAACGCTTACTTATGGAAGCGAGAGCTGGGTATGACAGAAAGAGCATGTAAGGAAGATAAACGCGGTCGAAATGCAAGCGTTGCGCAAAATTCGTGGCGTAACGCTTGTAGCCAGTATTTGCAATGATGATTTTACTACGTGCTGCAGGATAGGGACTGGGAACCCTTTCCAAGTATTTTTTAGCAGGGACATTTAGAATAAAGAATACATTGAAATGGTTCTGAACTGAAGACTTGGTTCCAATAGAAAAACTAAATTCAGACGATGGCTGGAGGGCTCTGCCTTTGCCTTCGCATGGGATTCTTCCCATGCGAAGGCGAAGGCAGAGCCCTTTTAATTATTATGTTCTCATAATAATTAAAAAGCATTCTTCCCGCGCTTTTGACGAGTGAGATTGTTGTTATACTTGAAATGTTTACAATTCAGTATAAATTTAGTTTTATGTGACAATTTTGATAGTATATATAAGCTAGTGAAATTATACACTAATGAAAAATCTTAAATATAACACGTTTATGCACTTTTTGGAAGACGTGACTAAGTTCATGAAGAAAACCTTGTAAAAATCACTATCGTTTTACGGGTGGTATGAAGGATTGTGTTTCGGTCCCCTTCCCAAGTATTTTTCAGCACAGTTCCTGAACCTGTAACATCATTATTACGGTTTTGAAATGGTTCTGAACTGAAGACTTGGCTGTATGGGCTAGATCACTTTGCCTTTCCCCTCGGGGATAAAAATAACAAAAAGAAAACCACAATTAAAAAACCCTAAGTTATGTCAAAATATCAAGTCATATACTTAGCTTTATGGGGCAATTTTGATAGTATTTTGGAACCATAAGTGCTAGTGAAATTATACAGTAATGAAAATCTCAAATACAACATGCATATCCACTTTTTGGAAGACGTGGATAAGTTCATCAAGAAAACCTTGTAAATGTCATTATCGTTTTACGGATGGTATTTAAACTACGGGATTGGGTCTGAGTACCCTTACCAAGATTGTTTTCAGCACAGTTCCTAAAGCTGGAACAACTAGAATTAAGATTTTGGATTGGTTCTAAACTGAGGACTTGGCTGTATGGGTTCGATCCCTGTGCCATTCCCCTTGGGATAAATAGAACCAAAAAAAAAATTTCAAGTCATAACAATGTACATTGTACACCGCGGCCACAGGTGTACTGAACAGGTGTCATACATAAAGTTATATCCAAACTTTTCTGCACTTTACCCTATATATACATCGAATCTAATATTTTCCACTTATTGAATTGTAATATTTTTTGTTTTTCATAGTAACCAGCATAAGGTATGTACATTACTATGATTTCTATACGACTTTTACAAAAACGTCGTTTTAGGTTAGAACCTTAAATTCTTGCAATAAAAATCGTTACCGTAATTCAAATTCTCTAATCAACGAGTATTACCAGTACGGTTCTAGTATGCAAACTGTTAATCCAACGAATTTGGAAATATAGTTCCAATATCTACTTTTGAAATACAATACCTAACCTCTTTTACATTTCAGATTGGTTTATTACTTTGACCATGAATTGTCATTAAAGATAGAATCATAGAGTCGCATTTGAGTGACTAAAAGTGTATAAGTCCATATGTTATTTTTTTAAATTAAATAATAGTTCTACCGCTTAAATTATATCATTAGGGATAGATACCATATTAAATAGTTTAAGTGTAGATTTAAGTGTTTAAAAATTACACTAAGTTGATTGTGAATGACCCCAAACATAATTACTTACAAATCAATTAGATGTTCTTTTCTGTACAACACAAGGAGATATACAAGCATATTTTGAGCTCGGTGGCACCGTAGTTAATAGCACGACTTTGACGCCAACAATTGTGGAATCCCATAGGACATTTATGTGCATGGCCATTCCTACGCGTGAGTAAGTTCACCAGTAAGCTCCTATGGAGTTACCGTGTTAACGATAGAGGTGGCATAGCGCAATGATACTTATTGTATTGCTAACATTCATATGCTTGTATGCCTCCCTACATTGTATAAAAAAAATAGGCACCTTACATATAATAGTTACTGTACTGTAGGCTATGAATGTATGTACATAGCCACACTGCTAAGACAAAATATACTCATTCTACTCACAAACTATAAATGTACGAATGGAAATGTGTGATTTATGGATGTGATTCATTAAGACCAACACCAACCTCTCCTAAATGTGATATGCCACTCAGACTGCTCTCATAGCCAGCCTTGGGTTAGAGAGAGTTGTACAGCTAAATGGAGCTCAAGCTTTACACTTTGAGTTTTTGTAATGTTCTTATGCCGTTCATATTAACCCGTTGAGTCCCAACTGCAATATATATGACACCCGCTTACGACACATATATGGATTAGGGTACCACCGGATTTCAATGGGTCACGAGTTACAATCGTGCTTCGAGTGTTAAGCATGATCTGCTCTTTGCTGTACTGTAATTAGTCCGATGCAGACAGATTGTGAAATGGCTTAATTATACATGTGTGCACTCTTGTTGATGCACTTATTATCATCGCACATTATTTTATTATTAATTATACATTGCCATTTTTATATTTATATATTATATTTTTATCTATTGTATATGAAATAATGAAGCACTCATTTTTTATGTTTCTGATGTGAAAATAATAGATAACTATCATTTGGTAATATGGTCTTAAGTCTCTTTAACTACTTCAGTGTTAACATTGACAGACACTGTTTTCTGTGGCTCCAATACTGTGTACTTAGTTTATGTTTAGTTAACACAGAGTTCTTCTGCTTCAATATCTTCATATGAATTTTTCAATCAGCCTGAGAACGCAAATAAAAATCTGAGTAGCTGCTGCTTATTCACCATGGTTATTTCAAAAAGTAGCACTTTTACATAGTTAAGTAATCACATGCCATCATGGGTTGGTTACTTTCTAATGATATGTGTCCATTTTGGACTTTGTTTTTGTGTTTATGAGAATTTTTTGAACATCTGACCCATTTTCCTTATGTTATGATGCGCTAAATTAAAGAGAAATCCAACATGCTAGGGGTTAACATTGACATAATGATAGCAAAATTTTTTCTGAAATATAAATACACTAGCTGGTTACCAATTTATATTTAAATATTTGCTTGAATAAAATAACAAATTCGCTTCATAGGTTTGGCATCAATCATTATCACTTTAACTTTTACTCTATACTAGATTTATGCAGTTCTGTTCCGTGTATCATATAACTCTAAACCAGTTTGAACTGTATTCTGTTTACGATTCTGTGAAACTGACCTGTGTGGCCCTAAACCGAACCAGATTGCTTGATTTTACTACTAAAGTGCACATTAAACTGGATATTTTCGGGTTAATAACTGCTCTTAACAGTATTTTTTCGTGTTATCAGTAGTAGTATGAATTATTCAATCTGTCCGATGCGACCTAATGACCTATGTACATCAACAGTAGGCGATGAGGCAAATCTATTGCCTCCGAGTAGTCAGTACACTTCTGACATCCACAATGAGAAGCCACACTTACATTGATTCCGTGGGCTCGGCCAGGTAAATTAACTGTGTGCTTTTCTTCGTGGTTAACCTTGTTTTTATAGTTCTAGCTAGTTCTAATAGACTTTTGCTAATTTTGTTTTGTGTTTATTATGATATAGGCTTTTGTAATTTGTATTTGGTTCATACGTATTTTGTTATTTATATATTTTCATTTTCTAACAGCATAATGGCTCAAATCCTTGACGGGAAAGCCATGGCTAAAGATGTTAAGGATGAACTGATAGCAAAAATAAAAAATTGGGTGAGCGAAGGGCACCGAGCGCCTTCCCTATGGTGTATCATTGTTGGAGATGACCCAGCGAGTCACACATACGTCAGGAATAAAGTGTTAGCAGCTCAATACTGCGGTATAGATGCACAGACTCTTAAATTCGACAGCAACATTACTGAAGAATTTCTCATCAACAAGATAAAGGAACTAAATGATAGTGAAGAAGTAGATGGTATATTAGTCCAGCTACCAGTTCCGGAATCCATGAATGAGAGAAAAGTGTGTAACACCGTTGCTCCGCAGAAAGATGTAGATGGATTCCACATCATCAATGTTGGTCAACTGTGTCTTGATATGCCAACAATAGTGCCTGCAACTGCTCTTGGAGTTATGGAAATGTTAAAGAGGTATGAGTTTTTTTTTGTCTATACTGTCATTAGCCTTCTGCATAATTGATATTGATCCAATTAGAACCTATTTCAATATATTTCTCATTGATTTAACATGAAGAACTACAATTTAAACTAGAACTACTGCATGCATTTTTAAATTAATAATTAAATTATTCATTCCCATTGTTCTAAAACAGAGTATAGTTTGTGTTTAGAAGTTTATATAATCACTTTTAAAGCTCTATAATTATATTTTATTATCTTCATTTGCATAAAAAGAGCTATGTATGTTAAAGAAGCGAGTGAGGTGTGCAACAAATTTTATGCGGATCTTGGTTCTCTTTGCCTACCTTTTAGAGGGCTTGCAGCAAAGATGTGAATAGGTTACCAGATCTATATGTATGAATCA
Source organism: Pyralis farinalis (assembly GCA_947507595.1). Lineage (NCBI taxonomy): Eukaryota > Metazoa > Arthropoda > Insecta > Lepidoptera > Pyralidae > Pyralis > Pyralis farinalis. The sequence goes on from OX382274.1 coordinate 8,959,292, forward strand.
GTAAACTGTAAAGAATAATATTTCCACTATTACTGTGTATAATAGATGGCAATTGAGTAGTTCTGATGACAATAGTATAAAATCATACTAACATGACATGATATAGACATAATGGCTTCATTGTTTAGTCCAACTAGTTTAGTATCATTTATCTTAGTAAGCGCTAACTAAATATTACTTTACATCTATACAGATAAAAAAAATTGGAGTGTGTTTGTAGTATTAAAATAACCGCTTTTTACTAAATGCATATGGATGCGTATACACGGTACATATACCAAAACGAATATTAGAATTACAATTTTTGTCTGTCTTGTCTGTTTGTTCCGGCTAATCTCTGAAACGGCTGGACCGATTTTGACGAGACTTTCACTGGCATGATAGCTGATGTAATAAGGAGTAACTTAGGCTACTTTTATTTTAGAATTTTTATTTATTTTTATTAATATAAATAAATAACATTCCACGCGGACAAAGTCGCGGGCACAGCTAGTTTCAAATATTATAATTATAAAATTCTAAATAAATATCACTACTCTTTTCAGTTTGAAGTTAGCTTCGTAATTGTTAAATTAAGATACATGATATGCCTCCCAATTTCCTACATTCAAAAAATAAATCTATTTCACAAGCCACATCTCTTTATTGCCAATTTCCTACATTCAAAAAAAATTGTATTTTACAATTGCTATAATTCTTCAATTTAATACACTGTGTATTAAATTAAATGAATTTATTAATTTAAATTAATACAGAGTTATAATTAATTAATTTAAAGTAAAGCGTATGAACGCTTGCTACATTAAGTATTACTCGAGTGATGACACCTCTGCAGCTAACACAGTAACTCCTTAGGAGTTTACTGATCACCTCCGTCACATGCAACATAACAAACATCCACGTAGTTGTTATTTGGCTGCAGTTTTCTGTGAGGTGGCGGTACTTACCCAGACAGGCTGCTGTTAATTAAGTACTGAAAATTACACATGTTTTCATAGTAATTCATGCATGATGAAGAATACTTCCAAATGTCTTAGAATTTTAAAACTTGCCTTGGGAGATCTTAGTGCAAGTAAAGGAAAAATAGTAAAATGGATTCCTGTTTATTTATACGGTTTACAATACAATGGATTAGACAGCTATTTGACTTGTCAACCATCTGCGGTCTCTATTTATTAGTTTAGTGGGTGACATGCAACAAAATATAGTTTGTTGACTCTTCCTTTCTTCGCTACATTGAAATTAAAACTTAAATATGTATGATTATATTTTAGGGCAAAAATAGAAACCCTCGGCAAAGACGCCGTAGTTATTGGTAGATCGAAGAATGTTGGCATGCCGATTGCTATGATGCTTCACACCGATCAGAGACATGAAAGCCGACTGGGAATGGATGCAACAGTGACCATCTGCCACCGATACACACCACGTGATAAACTAGAGGCTTACTGTCGGAATGCTGACATCATTATTAGTGCTACAGGTATGCTTACATTATATTCTTACTATTGTAGCAAAAAGTAGCGTACCTAATGATATACACCACTTGCAAAGATGTTTTCAAGCAGAAGCAATATTCCGGCACATAATAAACATTTTTATTAATTGTGAGCTAGATATGTTTATTTTCATGTAATTAGTTTATTTAGTATATACATGCATGAAAAGACCTTCGAATGTTTAAGAAGCGGCTTAGGTGTGTAAGGATCAGGTCATATGACTCTCAGTTCTCTGCCAATCGTGCAAGAGACTTGGGGTAAAGATTTATATGTATTACCAACAACGACCAATCAAGCTATACACCTGTGTATCTTATGTTATAATAGTAAAGGTGGAATTGGCATGGTTTTGTATAGCATGGTGTGTTGTCAAATGTACAAATATTAATTCGTTTTTTATTATTAGTACTATGCCATATTGTGTGGAAGAAATTATATCTTAATATACTTCTCACAGGTATTCCCAAATTAATTAAAGCGGAAATGGTGAAACCAGGAGCTACTGTCATCGACGTTGGCATTACCAGAATCATTGATGAAACAGGAAAACCTAAACTTGTTGGGGATATTGATTATGATGGTAAGATGTTTTTTAATTATTTTGGGCGTTCAAAATCAAATTAGCTTGTTCCGTTTTCTCATATGTTTAGGTATTTACAGTGAGGATGAAAAGCGATTTAGAAATTTAAAAATATCTAGGAAATGCTAGTGCTAGCCAATGCTAGGAAATGGAAATAGAATAGATGAAAAATTTAAATAATTATTTTATTTAATTTTTTTTTCTTTATGATATAAAAACGGTTTTTAAGGGCCAATTGTAGCGTAATATACGCAGCGTAATATTTTAATAATAAAGTAGTAGTATATTGAACGATAATAGTATCTACCTTAAAAACCATTTTTTGTTTCAGAAAAGAAATTAAATTAATTTCGATTGATTAAGAATTGAAATTAAATTCGATTATTTGAATTTAAAATTCAGATCCACAACATGATTGCTGAAGTTATTACTTTACATACTAGTTGAAATCAAAACTATTCCAAGCAACCCCTTCAATATACATTTAAATCATTTGTATTTGAACATTTTTTTTTTACGTACTAGAATAACATAATAGTTTTAATATTAGCTTGAAGTAATTATGATAATATTAATAGTTGTGTGTTGTTTATTTAGAAATCAATTATTACATAGAATCTCGGGACAAAAAATGTTTGATAGCCGACTACACAAACCTTTTTAATGTTAAAAATTCGCCTTAGGTGTATGTTAAGTGTTAGTAATATACTTAATTAAATAAAAGAATAAGTACAGAAAATAATTATAGACAATTATAGATAACTCTTAAATATTATTTTATATACTTATCTATATTAACGTGAATAAACTATATTTTAATGAAACTTTAATAATGTAACTTTAATCTATATACAGTCAAGACTTTATAGGTCCAGCGAACTATCAAAACATATTGAATTCACACCATTATCCCAAAAAATAGGTGTAATCAACTTCTTAACAAAACACATTATTATGGACCGATATATTTTAGTTGGGCAATTTTTATTGATTAACGTCGAAAACTTTTATTCCCTAATTTAAGAAAATCTTTGTCCAATAAGTGTTCAAAACATGCAGATTTTGTGAAATTTTCTTGACAAACTGAGTACTGTCAATATGAGACTTTTCTTTCTGTGTGTGGTCAGTAGGAGTTTTGTCATTCGCCGACTTGTCAATCCTTTGCATAATGTCGTCGGTTCTGAATTCGGTTAAATTCTTTTCGTCATCCATTTCCATCATGGAAAATTTAAATGTTTTCACAATAAGCGAACATGCGTTAGCGATTAGTAGGTACAGATTGCTGTTATGACTGCACAATGCACTGTTCACGTGCCAGGACTTCTAAATACTTATACAGGACCAACTTTCTTATAGTAAATAAATAAACTAGTTCTTCTTCTTCTTCCTAGCGTTATCCAGTTTCCTAATCCATTAGGATTGGGGTTGTCAGCTACCCAACTCCGAGGATTTGGCGAAGACACTGATTTTAACATAGAGCTACTGCCGTCTAACTATTCATAGGGAAACCCGGATCTTTATTAGATAAGGCTACACGTCTTTCGAAATATAGTTTATTGCACATGCGGTTTTCTTCACGATGTTTTCTTTCATCACCGAGCAAGTGATACTTGCCTACAACATAGATTAATCCAAAAACACTAATTTAATGGTACATGCCCACACCAGAATCCAATCCAGGGACCGTCAATAATAATAGATCGCTTCTTTGTACACTGTACCAGTAAATAAATAAGCTAATTCTAATATTTTTTCCAACAGAGGTAGTGAAAATCGCCGGTGCCATAACACCGGTGCCCGGAGGCGTAGGACCCATGACAGTCGCCATGCTGATGTACAATACGTTCCAAGCGGCTCAAAATTTACGCGACAAGACTGCCAATCTACAGTGAGTTCTCTGGCTACATATTTCTTCGGCGACATATTATTTCTGACCTTTAATTAATTAACGACAGGTTACCCTAAAAACTTTGACCGTTAGGTGTACGCAAGCTTTTATCCTGCGTAAGAGAACTCAACATGTGTATTTCTCTACTAAAATACTCTAACGTGTCTAAATCTTATGACAGTCATAATGAATTTATATGTAGTTACACTGTGTGACCTGTTATTGGTCCCAGCCTAGGCGATTAGTAATATAAGCTGACATTTTTTTTTGTATTTTAAAAGGACCGTCTATCTTTTTTTAATTTTTGTCATGCGATCCATTTCGTACCGTACGGTCAACATTTTTTTTAATGTAATCCGACCTTTATAAAGCTAATTTATTGTTTATACATCGGAATTTTCTCATGGTGATAAAAACAAATTCTATAAGTTTCATTTCAAATTAGTTAATTTAGTAGATAGTTAAATACAAATTTTTTACGCATTTGTAACTTTTATTGCATTTTAATATACTTCTAATTTATGTAATCTCTTGTAACATTGACACATTTTTGTTCAAATTCGATGAATTTTCAATTTGTGTTCAGATAATAGTTTTGTAAATTGTTGAATCTCTATTTCGTAATTGCAATTAGGGTCGGTCCACACCAAAGTGAAGGCTTCCGACTGGGAAACAAGTTTGATCATGGAGTATACTGAGAACTATTTATATGGCTCCCTTATTGTTTACCACCTCGACCGATTCTCTATCTGCGCTAAACTTCACACGCTCATTCCAGTATATACTAACAGGGTTATTTTATAATTTTTAAGGAGCGATACCCCCTATTATTACAAACAAGTCTTCATGAGTGCACAACTTCGATGAAAGTTCTTTAAGATAGTTTTTCGTCATGGCGGGTTCTTTCTCCCACTCGTGACCCAATTGAAATTCAATTTTTGGCCTTATTTTCCGATGGTGATGGTACCTTGATTATTATGTAGGTTTAAGACTACTTAAGTTTTGGTTAGATAATAAAACTGTTTTGCCATTTTGATAATATTTTCACTTCATTTGTCCGCATGTTTCTCCATGCATTTTTAAAAACCTCAAAATAACATGAGCTGGTCTCATAAAATTAATACGAAAATATTATTAATGGGTAAAATAATCAAAAGTATTATAAATTAAGGTAGTTAATATATAGTTTTTGTTATTTATAACAATTTTGAAAGGGTTACTTGTATTGTTTTCAATTATTTCGTAATATATGGAAATATTGTTATATTTAGCTTCTTTCTTTTAAAGGGAAAATTTTCGTTTACGAATATTTTAGAGAATATATTGCAAAGTAAGTAATCTTTTCTAATTTGATGTTATTGTTTTAAAGTGGTTTAAAGCATTTAACACACTGGAGACATTCGTTTCGCTATCAAACGATACTCATCAATCATCATCGTTTTGTGATAATATGTCGACATGAATGTTTCCAGTGTGAACGGGTCTTTTATTTGAAGAAACACATGACATTGCTACTTTGGACTGCCTTGCCGTTACCGTGCCTTTTTACTACGCAAGTGGCATGTCATCCGTATTACCTCTTATGTATGCCACTTTTGTGTCCTATGTCATTGCAAAGGTGGGAATTAGCGGTAACTGTTATGTGTTCGGCTGTGAATTTCAGCATTATTATTAAATATTACAGTTATTACATATCATTGTGTTTACGCATTTAGAATACATAATAGGACTTCCCTATTTATTAACTATATGACTGTAAATCTGAAAGACTTTTTCTTTTTTGTTTACTACTTTATATTTGCCATTCTGTTTAAGTAAATTTGCTCATTAATGGCACCCCAATATTAAAAGTAAAACTGATGTTTACTGATTATAAGCATTTTTTCAGAATTATAGAAATATGATAAATAGCTAAATTTAATTGTAACAGCTATAACATCAGCTATTTTGTCTAGGTAATGTAAAAACTAAATTAAATTCCTATTTAGTATACTTAAATATTATTTACAAATGTATATTAAATAAAAATATTTTATGTAAGAATCTGGTTGTTTTGTTTTTACACATAAGGTACCTACTATAATATTTAAGCAATTTATATGAAGAGTCTAGAGATATAACTATTAATGTTATTTCAGAACTGATTCTCAGTATAAATATGTTTATTTATGACGTTTATTTTACGACAGCGACCATAGACCATACTAAAGTTAGTTATAAACGACCATAATCGCCAGAACTTATCGTTGCTACAAATTTACAAAGGCGTAAGTTCCCGATTGTTGAACACTTTATTGGTTTGGTTATATAGTGATTTTAACTTCTTTTTTATGTATAACATCTTTTCTCTCGCTTTTTTGCAATCTTTGGGAGTAATTTCGTGAAAAGGGGTGGAAGTATGTAACAGAAGATGTGGAAGCGCGCGGTATTTGATTTAACCAATGAGCGCGCGCAGTGATAGTTAGCTCTCTGATGGTACCAACTCCTTTTTCCGAGAGGTTAGTACTATTGATAATATAATTTACAGTATGATAAAACGCCACATTTACATAACTTCAATTCAATTATTATCATAATCGATTGATTAACGAAAGATGCCAATAATCATTCAAAACAAGCTAGACAATGCGACAGACAGCAAACTATTATCAACGATAAGGAATTAATACTTTGTTGTAAAAGTATTAATGATATAAATACGTATTTCATTGCACGTACATATAGTTGAATTCTCAATTTATAGCTAAATATGTAATTAGTCACACTACTACTGTAAACGTATCTATATACTGTAGTACGTTTGTTTTTTACTGAACTCGTTTTTCCGTCCGAAGAAGATAAGAATTACCTCCTCGTCATATCGCTTCAAAAGAATTTTAACTTAAAAAAAAAATACACGGGTAATTACTATGAAAGAAGTTTTTTTTTAATATTTATAATTCTTATTTATTTCTACTTGTTTATTACCAAGGTGAGACTTCAGATCAGATGTTACACATTATATGCGACTAACTACTGGTAAGACTCGCTCTTTTTTTATGTATTGGTTTTAATAACAAAAACTTAAATAGTTATTGTCAGTGTACAACAATAATTACTTTTTGTCAAGTAATTAAGTATTTAAAGCAACAAAACTTTTTATTTTATATTATTATTTTAAAGCAAGTAACTCTGATCTTTATTTCCTTGCATGTCTTAATATTATAGTATATCTTCACGTACGGTTAAGATATGATAGCATACTTTACATTCTTTTGAAAGTCAAAAGTCCTGTATACAGGTGCAGTATGAATAATACGGCTTTACTTTAGTACTCAATGCAAATCCAACATTCCGCATAATGCCACAGTCTGTATACGTATCCTAGGATATATTTCAATCTTAGTATATACCTAGTCAGGTCATAAGTTCTGTGAAAAACTTGATGTAATTAATAATACACTTTTTGATAATTATGTAAAAGTTATATATGAAATGAAAGGTAATTAAATGTACAATAAAATTTTATTTACATTATTCGAAATACCCTCCTCCATTTTGAATACATGCCCTTAACCTGTCAGAACCCGCTATATACGTTTTCCCATACATTTAGCGGTCGGTGAGATTTAGCGCAGTCTTTCTCTTCCAAATGTTGCCATATCTTGTAGTCCAATGGGTTTAAATCTGGACTACAAGAGGGCCAGTTTTCATGCCCGATGAAGACAATTCCACGGGCGGTCAACCAGTTTTGAGTGCTTCGTGCCTTATGCTTGTGCAAAGTCCTGTTGGAATATCCAGTGTCTGTTTTTGAACATTGTTTGAGAAAGTGGTTCTACTATGTTTGTTAGGACGGTATTTTGGTAAACCACGGCACTGGTTTTCACACCTTTTTCACAGAAAAACACCTCAGTTAAGCCTGAATATGAGACTCCAAGGCAAATCATCGGAATGCGCGCGCTCGCTTCTTCACAACTGTGGGCATACACCTTATCATTTTGTTTGTTGTGACTTTCTTCGATGGTAAAAATTTTCTCATCCGTAAACAAAATTTTTCTGTGACCTCCCTTGCGTACCGCTTCAGTAGTTGTTTCGATTTTACCACCCTGTTCTTTTTTAAATTATCAGTTAAGAAATGACCAGTACGTCTTTTATAGGCTGCAAGTCCTAAGTTATCTTTTAAAATACGCGACTGGTTCTAGGTGCTATCTTCATCTCCCGAGATAAAATCTTTTGCTTTCGGACAGGATTTCTTCAAATTCTTTCCCTTACTGCTTTGACCACCTTTTTCGTACGAACACTACGTGGACGGGGCCAGATCTTTTTCTGTCACAAACAGAGGAGGTCTCATTGTACCTATTAATAGCCCTGTACACAAACATTTTACTAATACCAAGCGTAGGAAGAGTTTTAAAAATTGCATTTGGATCCATATCTACTTTGTGTAATGCAATCACAGCGATTCGGTTCTCTTTATCACCCCACTCCATTTTAATATCGCAAAATATTGTACAATGTAATGGCGCCAAAATGAGAAAACTCAATGTACAATCATATAAAAATGACAGATTCCAAATTCAAATGTAATATTTTGTTTATTTTTAATTGTAACAGTATTTATGGCCAGACTAAGTATATAGGGCATACTTATATTTAAGAGACTCCTTCCCGTTCAAATCACAAATCTAAAAGCTTGTTTTCATCATCCCTATTTCACGTCTCCCTAACAAAGCCCAACTACTATGAGTGATCAGCCTTGTTCATTTGCTATTTTTTATATAACGGTAGGCATACAATAATACGGCTCACCAGATAAAGGGTTACTATAGCCTATGAACGCGTGCAATATATTATGTATCATTCGCGTGATGCAACTCCTTAGGCGTCACTCCCACGCGGGAAAACAACAACCTTCTGGAAGTTGTTATTTGACTGCGTGTTTTTTGTAAGGTGGAGATACTTCCCCAGACTGTTTGATGCGCTTTAACTCTCTTAAAACACCCAGACCAAGACAAACAGGCATGTTCACGCACACAAATCTTTTACCTGCGTGGGAATCGAAACCACAAACGTTGGGTGTCAAAGTAGCGTTATTATCTACTGCGCTACAGAGCTTGCCAGTTGCCTTTACAGTTAAGCAGTATAAACAGCTAAAGTTCAGAAATTAAGTGTATTTTAAGCGGCTTCTGATGAATTCGTAATTTTTTTATAATTTTATTTACATAATCCTAGACCTACTGCACAAATGACCTGTTAGTTCAAGAAATTAATTTAAAAGTGTAAAACAACACCATAAAGAAGTACGAGCGATGGTATGGTATGGAAATGTATTTAGGAACGGCCCGCCTTAAAATTTCCTAATCGCTTCAGATATCTAAATGTACTTATGCGGCAATCCTATGAATAAGAAATATCTCCTCTCCCCCCTCCTTACCTCTGCGGTAGTTTGTAGCAATTCTTGCTAAAGTTCGAATCTCATTAAAATTCATTAGAGACATCGAACGACAAATCGAGGCAAGGCCTGTCTATAAAATTCTTACAACTGTTAATAAATTATTTTCTCCGGAACAATCAATACAAGACTAGAAGTAGAAACCATAGACTCATAAAGACATAAGAACTCGTTGTCGCTAACGTAAAAATCTATGGTCGCTTCAATCCCAAAAAATATAATATCAGTTAGAAGTAGTACATACTTTTGTTGTAAATTTGTATGTGAGTTCGTTTAATCGCAACCGAACGACTATCGAATGACTTCTACTTCAATACTATTATTCTTTCTCAACGAATCTGTCCCACTTCGCAATTCATATAAATCATCGATGTATAAATACTCGTTTCTTCACCGGGATCTCCTTTATTTTTCATCGTATCCTTGACTGATAACTAGACTGGCTATAAAATACGATCGAAAAAAGAAAATTATTTTATATAGAATAACCCACGAAGAAAATAATATTCCTTAGTAACTCTATTCACCGCTACGGGTCGTGGAGGGCGGGGTTGGTCAGTAGGTTCGCATCGCTTAGATATTTAATTTAATTAAAACAGAACGTTTTTGAGAGTGTGCTGCCTTCATGGGTAGTCAAGTTATCCTCTACTTTTTAGTAGAGGTCGCTAATATGTTTTTTCGAACGTATTCGGCGACCAGTCTCGTTATCAGGATATAAATGAAGGAAATTTCTGGAAAGCATAATGTAAACAGTCTGAGACCTCTGTACTTTCATTACCGTTCATGTTCATGGATGTATCCACCACACCACATAACCCTTATTCACTCCACTGCATGGATACGGGCCTCCCCAACCGAAGGGGTTTAGAGCATACTCCACCACGCTGCTCAAATGCGGATTTGGCGGAGGCCAGCGTTTTCAAGCCGCCCGAGGGCCACTGACTTAGTTTAACGCCTGTCATCTATTGACAACAGCCGGGACCGATGGCTTAACAGGGCGCGTTACCGAAGCACGGAGAAACTCGAGATAGATAAACCCATCCTAGACAGGCTACGGTCGACGTTGCTTAACCTGCGTATTTGGTTAGAATGACACGCGCAACGACGCCATCGAGCTCTATGTGGCGATGTATAAAAGGAGACAATTCAGGCGTGAATTATGTGAAAGATCTCACGGGAAAATCTTATGTGAAATCTTTCCAAACCGAATAAAAACATTGCAAATCTACTCTTTCCTAAACAGTTCGACGATCAAACCGCTTAAATAATTTTAACAAAGCCCGTCCATTTCATATTTTAACTCTATGTCTAACATTTATAGTTTCCCATATAAATGTCTCATTGACATAATTCTGCGGCAATCGGTATTTCGTAGTTAGACTACAATGCGATAGTAATGTAGTGTGTAACCAGTTAAGATGTACCTATGCATGATGTACGAATATGTTACCTAGTTTCTTTATACAACGTCGGAGGCATACAAGTACACGGCGCAGCTGATGTAAAGCTGTTACCGTAACTTGTAATTACGAATCTTGTAATTGAGTATCACTCCCGCGATGCCACCTATGCTGACCTCACTCACACGTAAGAACTCGACAATCCTCCAGAGTTGATATTTGGCTACAGTTTTCTGTTAGGTGGAGGTACTTCCCCAAACGGGCTGCTCTGATGCACCCTACCTCTCTTAAAAACACCTAGATCAAGATAAACAGACGTGCTTATGCACACAAATGTTTGTGTGGCAATGAAACCCACTAGCATTGGTGCCAAAGTTGCGCTATTAACCACTGTGCCACTGAGCTGTATAAGATATAACAACAAAATATATATATTTAATACAAATACCAACGAAATGTATATTCGTTTGATATAACAATTATTAAATATAACAAACCTTTGGTATACAATTATATTGGTATAAATTGCGTATAAGAATCAATTGGTAGAAGATTCTCAATATGTAATTATCATCTGATATAACAAACTTATTATTATTTAAACCTAACAAAGCTCCAGGTATGGACGACATTAAAATTTCTGATATTATGTTAGTAAAATGTGACATTTCTGGAGCTATAATAATCTTATCAACTGTAGTGTCATATCAGGTGATTATCCTGACGAATTAAAAAATGGCTGCGTTAGGCCAATTTTTAAAATAGGACAGCGAAATAACTTTTGTAACTATCGTCCTATCACAATTCTCTCTAGTATAAACAAAATTGTTGAAAAGTATATTTGTAGTCAAATTCATAAATACTATAGAGAAAACGATGTTATACATGAAAATCAATTTGGTTTTCAACAAGGAAAAGGTACAACAGACGTTCTCTCTAAGTTCACAGACCATATTAACTGTGGCTAAACGAAAGAAAACACGTTCTGGCGTTTTTCATTGATTTTTCACGTGCATTTGATACTCTCAACCATAAATTGTTAATAAATAAATTAGACGATTGTGGTATACGTGGTCCGCTATCAAAATGGTTTGAAAGCTACCTCTCAAATCGTACTTTTTCTGTAAAAATCGCAAAAGCTGTCAGTAACATTGTTACCGTTTCCGCGGGCACTGCACAGGGATCGGTCGCAGGGCCACTACATTTCCTGTCTTATGTCAACGATATGAAAAACTGCGTGAAACAGAGTACCTGTTACCAATATGCCGATGATACTTGCCTATTAGTTAGTGATAAAGATCTAGACAGAGCATATAATATCTTACAATTGGACTTTAATATGCTTTGTAGATGGTCCCATGATGTTGGTCTTATACTTAATGCTAATAAAACTAAATTATTGCACATCAAATCACCATACTTAAAAACCACGTTAGTGACTAAAGATAGGTATAGTAACTCATGACCATACGTGCTTAAATAGCTCCAGTAGTAGAGGATGCTGTTGCTCTACCATAGAACTTGCTGACTCGCATGCACTCCTCGGGCTAGTAATTGACAATAGACTAAATTGGAAACTTCACATTAATGAAGTGTGTAACAAATTACGACTTTTTCTTGGAAATATAAAGATCTTAAGCCGTCGTATTCCGTATCGCGAAAAACTATTAACTCTCTAGCTGAGTCCTACATACAATATGGTCTGAGCAGCTACGGACGGACATATAATACATACTTAAACAATATATAATATCCTTTATTGCACACAACAAATTAAAAAGTTACAATCGTTAAAATACATAGTTCGCAAAGGCGAGCTTATCTCTAAAAGAGATTTCTTCCAGCCAACCTCCAACAGTGGGTAATGTTGTCAGTAGTGGAATAGCTGTATGTGCCTGAATAAGAGTTATACATACATACATACACACACTTACATACATAATAATATACGATATATATATATATATATATATATATATATATATACATACATATACATACACATATACAGTCATTTCTGAATGGATAAGTAGTAATCTTTCAATTTCTTTTTGAATGAGAAAACAAATGAGCTTTCACGAATACGTGTAGGTAATTTATTCCACAACTGAGCAGCACGGTAGGTAAAAGGGCTATAAAAAAAATTTGTTTGCGCAGTTGGGAGCAACAGCGTCTTGGTATGGCAGGAACGACGAGAACGGTTGGTAGGGGGAAAAAGGTTAAATCGGCTGTGGAGGTACGCAGGAGCAGCAGGATCATGGAGAATCTTAAAAAGAAAAATTAGAGTGTGGATATTACGACGGGAGCGAATAGGGAGCCAGTTCAATAGTTGAAGTTGAATTATTGCCCACGCCAATAGACCTCAAAAATTTCCAAATTTTAGAAGTTGACTTGTCACGAAGAGCTGTGTGAATATGACGACGTTTTTCATCCCTACACAATCTGTTGCAGATGTTACGCAGTTTTTTATAAGCAATGAGGTTCTCATCAGTGGGTTTACCTTTGTACGTAGCCTTAGCTCTGTCTCTCCTTTTCATCATTTTCTTGATAGAAGGCGTGAGCCAGGGTGCCGGAAAATGTCTTATTCGTACTGGTTTAATTGGAGCATGAATGTCGTAAAAATCAGTAAGCAGGCGTGTGAAGATTTCAAGTTTTGAATCAACTTTATCACAAGTCCAGACCTGTGACCAGTCAATACGGCTCACGTTCTCTCTTAAGCGTTCCAGGTCAATATTTTTAAAGATTATATAAAAATATATATAGATTACAATTAAAAATACTAAAGCTGATTGTATCCACTCAAGTTAATTTACAATATCAGAATGTTGATTTTTTTAAACACTGTAAAATTTTACCAATTCGTCTAAAAATACACTATACTATGTTATGAGTTTCATCGTAAAGTGGAATGCGCTGTATTCACACGAACAATAGCACAAAACCGACTGCAAACATCACGCGCCACCAACGTGTACGGCGAGAGAACGACGCGTTACATTGAACCGCGCTTAATTATTAAACTACCACCTGATTTAAATAAAAATCTTGTTATGAATAATATAAAATATAAATTAAAAAAGTACTTTTTAGACAATTTAATTTCACTTAAGAACTTGAAAACAAACTAATTATACTACATGATTATTGTTATTACCTGCAACAAAATAAATCTTAATTAAATTATAATTCATATTTACCGTATACTTAGTTGCTTATTGTATGTATATCCTAATATATGTCTTCGAACGTACTTGCCCGGTCACCGACGAATCTCATTGTTGTAGTTAAGTACGCACTATTCTATACTATTCTTATTTTACATTGTAGGTAATTATTACATGACTGTGTCTTGATGTAGTGATATCATTGCATTTGCGTCAAACCTCAGTGGTTTATAAAATGCATTAATATTGTTTTTATAAAATGTTTACGTAAACTGGTGTAATAAATAAACAGTACAATTTTTAATGGTATACTATTTGACGTGTTATTTGAAGTTGTATAGCAGGTGATATTCAATTTACATAAACATTTACGAAATTATTTTATGCTTTTTAAAATAAAAAATGTACGAATATTATAGCTATTAGAAAGCTGGTAGAAAATATATACCGTACCTATATATCCTACCTCCTACCTATGTTTCTTTGTATTGCTTACATTTATAAGCATAATTGTAACAAATTGTTATGTGTGTGTTGGAGATACAAATAAAGAATCTATCTATCTATCTACCTAACGATTATGTCAACGTTATATCTTATGAACGTTATTGAAATGAAAATATATTAGGTACATGTTATTATATCAAACAATGCGCACCTGTCATACCTACTTAACGTTTGTAATAATAAAACAACTAGAACAATCAGGTTATGATGGTTATGGCATACGTCCGTCACTCTTATGCAACAGCCCGGTAATACCATAATCCCTCCAGGTCATTTGTGTGCATGAACATGTCTGTTCGTATTGGTCTGGGTGTTTTAAGAGAGATAAATTCCTTTTAAGCGTCAAAGCAGTCCGACTGGAACTCCGTCTCACAGAAAACCGCAGCCAAATAACAAACTCACTGGAGGGAGTTGTTGTGTTTCTGCGTGTGAGTGAGGTCACCAGTAAGCTCCCAATTGTATAACCAGCATTCATCGGCTACGGAAATGACTCTACATCAGGTGAACAGTATGCTTGTATGCCTCCCGATGTAGTATAAATAAAACAAAAAGATTAAGAAAACTTTGGAAGACCTGTATGGCTTTCCGGGGCAATCTGAATACGGGGGGTATTCAGATTGCCCCGGAAAGCCATATTCGAAACTGATTCGAATAGTTTTCACTCGGATTCCATACATTTTGACAGATAACTTTCGATTCAAATACAGTGTTTCGGAGCAATGCGAATATATTATTATGCCTTCTGATTGTCCATACAAATAATTAACTTCCACTTCAGTGGCCAATGTATAATAAAATAAACCTCACAATGTAAAAAAAACGTGTGCGTCTCGGGACGCCCGACAACTGATAACTTAAACTAATCCGCTGCCGTATGCGTGAGAGAAATGGAAGCCAGACAGCCTGGCGCCGCCGTAACGCGTTACGTGACGATTTACCCTCCCATAAAGTTATCACTTCAAAAATCATACATACAATGTGATACAAAATGAAATCAAGCGGAGTTCATTGAGACGATCCTATTATCGTCGGCATGCTCTGAAACCGGGCGAAGCTTAACAAACTGAAGTCTAAAATAGTGATATTGCTTATGGTGTTTTGTTTATAAAAATCTACGTGTATAAAAATCTATTTGCACTTGAACTTTTTAGACGAACTTGTATCTATTTACTACGTATGATTTTTGCCGTAAAATATTACATATTTCATTGATAACGATTAAGTGCGTCATACGGATAAACTTAAATACGAGTCGGGAGCATAGATCACGAATATTTATTGTTATAGTTGCTGGGTAAGTGTCAAATGTACAAATATTATCCATGTTTGTTCTTTGACGTAAATTTGTACGTATTGAACTTATTAGACAACCAATAGATATCATAAAATAATTTCACAGTAAAGAAGGAGCGCTTTTAAGATAATCTTCTCAGACCAAAATATTTAATTAAATTATTACTTAGTAATAGAAAATTCACGTGAAATGCCAAAATTGAAAAAAATTAACAGTTTAAGTAATAAAAAAATATTAAATCGTGTAACGATAAAATTAAAGAGGATAGAAATTGCAGAAAATATCATAAAAGAAATAACTATAATGGCGTTTGTTTCTATTAAAGAATAGAATAGAAAAGATAGATTCATTGCGATTATTGTCCATATTAATGCATAATATTAACAAATAATTGACAGGGTGGAAATTAAAACCACGCAAAGATTCAATAAATAAATATACATAATTTCGCTCTTAAATATAGCACAAGACTTCGATTAACTTTTGTAATGAAAATGTCCTATTAAATTATAATAAAATTTCAAATACCCAACCAACAAATGAAATTAACGCAGAAGTTGTTTTATTCGTAATTAATGACTGTGTTGTAAAGTAATAGATAAAGTTAGCAATTACTTACATGATGCAATCGCATGTTAATGACAACACAGACGCTTGATACGGACGTGCCTATATCGGCGGTAACGCATAAACATACTCTAGAGCAAAATATTCCTATCCGTAAAGATAAATATCGCGGAATTGGCAATAAAGTACATGCCATACTAAATATTTAGATTACACGTTATAAATCAGATCATGAGTCGCAAGAGAGTTGAATTGATTACCATGTAGCTAAGTATACTTGCCCAAGATTTTCTCAATAAGTCAGTGTTGAATGTCTGGTACAATATTACTGGAGTCAATACGGTATTTTTTACTTAATTTTTTTTGGATAACAACTGATCAGGCTGAAACAGGATGCATTCGATGGGGATCATCCAGTATTTTTTGAAAAATTCCATCAGAATTGGATGAAACGGTGGACTCGGTTTTTTGGGTCGCTGATTACGAGCATCATAATCAGTCAAATCCCCGAGTTGACATTTTCAGGCCTATTCGGTAGTATTATTCAATTATTTTCTCAATTTTTATTTATTTGGGGGGGAATAAGTTATGGACAAAAATAATTTGGGGTATTTTTGTCTACATATTTTTCCCCATCGAATGCATCCTGTTTCAGCCTGATCGGTTGTTATTCAAAAAAATTTAAAGTTCAACGTATTTTTATATCATATTCACTGCACTATATATTTTATTTCATTACACAATGGATAAGCCGTAAAGACGAAAATAATGTAATTTTAAATAATAGAGGAGCTCAATGGTGTCATTGTGCATGTTCATATAAGAAATATGGGTTATGAATGCCCACGGAGAACCGATGGGATCTATTTTGCATAGTAATTCAATTCACCGCTACGGGTCCGAGTGTAAAGTAGACCGCTTATTGACTAGTTCAAGGATCAATACCGTGGCACTTATCGGTTTACATCTTGGTTAAAATATTTTCTCATCGGTCAGTACATTCGCATCGCTGAGATATTTAGCCGCCACAACCCAATGTTTTTCTGAGCGAGGGGTGCCTTCATGCGCAGTAGTTTATTGGTTGCACAAATCTTACATATTCTAATCGAAATAATAATGTAAACCTAGTGTTTCGCAAAGCTAATGGAAATGTAATATACTTCTTATGAAAATAATTTCGAAACAACGTATATTTTAAAAACTATATATTGAGAAATACTCGTAATTATTAATTGAAGTGTACGCATACTATTGCCGTGAAATGGAATGCGACACTTGTGTATAAGCTCTATAGGTTACTTAATTGACGTAAATTAGAAGTTACAATACGATTATATGGGTACGTAAAAAGATAAAATTTGGGTCATATATATACATGTTATATGACTGTGTCGTTGGAAGAACTAGAAGAGATAAGCGAAAACGTAATGGTAGCAAATAGAATAAAATTTCATGTTGTATATGTAATAATGTAGTGGCAGATGCTTATCACGAATAGATGTGGAGGAATGTACGCTTGTTACTGTAAGTAACATTCTTAAATACGATTGGTCTGATCATCAAAATCTTGCAAATATTTTTACTTAAGTACTTACGGAGTTGAAGATATGAAGGAATAAAAGATATGAAGGAAAATACTAAATGTGCATTCAATACGTGTTTTCATTTCATTCATATAAACTTATTACCCGATCATGGTGTGTACTAGCATTCTCTCTCACCGTGTGTGCCATTTCTTGGTTTGTCGTGCAGGCCAGCTATAGTTCGCATACTGGTGTTAAATAGTAGTATTTTAAGATTATGTATGTACCTATATCTTCACGCCAGGTTTCTTGCGGGGTAGGCAGAGAGAACCGAGCGCCAAAAGACGCGGCCTTTACACATGTCACTGGCTTCTTTAACATTCACAGCTCTTTTCATGCATGCCTGCCGGTTATTAGGGCCCCTGACATCACCTTCTGAAAACGCGACCGATTTGATCATGGTAGTCTTGGCCTTCCTCGGCTCCTACATTCTTCCACTTTCGCATTGTATACTTGTTTCGTCATTCTGCATTCTTTCACATGGCCGAACCATCGGAGCATACCTTTTCTTATTCTAACACCGACACTCTCTTTCAGATCACCTAAGATTTTAAGATTTAACACTAAATAATTTACCAATCCTCTATTACATCAGACGCACCCTATTCTATTGAGGCCTACAAGACAGGGTTCTTACCTTCCCATCCAAACCAACGCTTTTTAGCACTATTAATTAAATACCTTAAAGCAAAATGAGTGTCTTAAATTAGGTATGTTAATTAATAAACTCTAGGTACCGTGTTTAATTAAATATCTTCGTGGAAATACACGGGCGGTAAATTTAACGTTTTTAATTTGTTTGAGGAATTATGGTGATATATTGTTTAGGCGGCCTTGGACGCTTTATGTAACTAGACTTCTTGTATTTGAGCCAACGATAACAAATAGTGGTTGTACTATTGTAAACATACGTACATGTCATCACGTCTGTCGCCCATTGGGGTAGGCAGAGACTATGAAACGCCAGGTGCACCTGTCTAAACATACCTGTTGCTATAGGATGTTGCCAAAGGCAACCTTTTTAGGGTTCCGTACCCAAAGGGTAAAACGGAACCCTATTACTGAGGCTCCGCTGTCCGTCCGTCCGTCTGTCACCAGGCTGTATCTCATGAACCGTGATAGTTAGACAGTTGAAATTTTCACAGATGATGCATTTCTGTTGCCGCTATAACAACAAATACTAAAAAATAGAATAAAATAAATATTTAAGGGGGCTCCCATACAACAAACGTGGTTTTTTTTTGCCGTTTTTTTAGATAATGGTACGAAACCCTTCGTGCGCGAGTCCGACTCGCACTTGGCCGATTTTTTAGTTATTTTACATCTTTTTTGATTTTAACGTTTGTGATGTGTGGTGTCGGCGGCGGTCGATTTTCGATAATAATAAAATATACAAAAATACAAGAAGCCGCCCACACCACACGTCACAAACGTTAAAAAAAGATGTAAAATAATTAAAAAATGGGCAGGATACTCTTAGCTTTCAAATAGTTTTATTTGTTGCACATCAATTATATTTGGCAGAGCTGCGATAGCCAGCGGAGCCACATTACCCTCAAAATTGCCGTTTGGGGTAGACTGATGTCATCCAGCTAGCGTTTAGACGGTAATAGTGAGAAACTCCAAAATCGACACACTAATAGCTAACATATTGTAGTTTTGTATCCTTTAATTTGAAATTTAAATGTTCGTTGGTGAGGAAGATCGGTCCAAAATCGTTCCAATTAGAAAAAAAAACATATGGGAAAACGTATGGCCGGCCACTCTGCAGTGCAGAGTCTGCACTGCACTCCCATCAACAGAAAAAGTAACAGCACTCGTCGCTAGATGTCGTACAGGGTTCCATATATTTTAAAAAAATTAAAAAATTAAAAATAAAATATTTAAATATTTTTTAAATTTAAAAAATATCAGCTCTGCCTACACAGCTTGCTGTTATTTACTAGTAATGATATATTATTCATCCATTTATATAAGAATAAACTAAAAACCAGTAAAACAACTTGTCTCCGCACACAAAAACGTTGCATATTTATCTCAGCGATTCTCGAATCGCTGCGATATTTATACGCTAAAATATTTCTACTGACCAATGGGAAAATATTTTAACCAATAAGCGATCGACGTGCCGTGACGTTGATCCGCGAACTAGCGAATAAGAGCTGCGCGCTCTACCATATTTTCACCCGCGACCCAGTGCCATAGATTATTTCCTTCGTGCTTGCGACATTTCTTAACTTACGTTTTCTGTTCGACATATTACACCTACAAAGTCTTTATAATGATGTCGTCTTCTTATTATTATCCCGTTTCCTAATCCATTAGGATTGGCGGCGTCCGCTACCAAAGCCTAAGGATTTGGCGAAGATACGGATTTTTTTATATCATACTACTGCCATCCACAACTACAACCCATAGAGAAAATCAATAATAATAATAATAAATAATAAATAAATATTGTCGGACAAATTACACAGCGCCATCTAGCTCCAAAGTAAGCGAAGCTTGTGTTATGGGTACTAGACAACTGATAAACATACGTAAATACATTTTTTTTTTTATGCATACTTATTATACATAGATAATACCCAGACCAAGACAAACAGACATGTTCATGCACACAAATGTTTGGACTGTATGGGAATCGAACCCACGAGCGTTGGTGTCAAAGTAGCGTAACAACGCGTTTCACCACAGCGCCACCGAGCTCGTCAATCAGATATTTTCAAATCAAATCAAATATTTTATTTGCAGAGAACATGGGTAATATACAGTTATTCACAAGATTTTCGATCCAACACATTCTACTGTCTCAATACAGCGTGCAAAAATTAATTAATATTATGTTTTAAGTTAACTTTTAAATTTAATAACATTTTAATAAAAATAATATCAATGTCAATATGTTATTCAATTTCTTAATAAATTAATAAGTGCAGAGAAAAAATGAAATAAAATGTTAACAATAGGTAATGTCAGTCATTGATTCTGTTTTTGTCATTAACATAATCATTATAAGAGTAATAACATTTGTCTAAAAGATAATTAAATAGATGTTTTTTAAATGTATTCAAAGCCATGTCTTTAAAACGGTTTGGTAATAAGTTATATAGCTTTATAGCCATGCAGTACACATTTTTTTGAAAAAGAGCCAATTTTTGTTGAGGTACGTACAGTTTATTCGTATGTCGAGTTCTAGAACCAATTATGTCTCCATGTCTAATAAATAAATTAGAATGCTTGTGTACAAACACACATGTCTCGAAAATGTAAAGACATGGTAATGGTAGAATTTTGTGTTTCTTAAATGCAAACACACAGCTATCTAGTAAGTCGAGTCCACTGATAGCTCTAATACATTTTTTCTGGGCTATAAATACTTTGGACACATCTACTGAATTTCCCCATAGTATTATCCCATATCGTAAGATTGATGATACATACCCATGGTATGCAGTAAGTGTTGCATCGATAGTGGCAACTTGTTTCACTCGCCTCAACACATAGACAAATTTATGTAGTTTAGTACCAAGAACATCTACGTGGGCCTTCCAATTACATTGACTATCTAACGTGATACCCAGAAATTTAGTTGTATCTACTTCTTCTATTTCTGCGTTATTAAAATTGATATTTAAGTATTTACTATAAGTATTGTTTTTCGTCCTAAAATGAATAAAATTAGTTTTATCAGTATTAATTTTTAAATTATTATTTTCTAGCCATAGAGTTACATTTTTTAATGTATTGTTAATATCAAGCTCGTGACTGATATTATCCCTTTTTTTAATAATCAGTGTCACATCGTCCGCAAACATTATACATTGGTGACTCAATACCTGAGGCAAGTCATTGATGTAGATCAAAAATAGCAGTGGGGCCAAAATGCTACCCTGTGGCACTCCATGAGCGTTATGACGGTATTCGGACCGATAGGTCTTTTTATCGTAGCCAGTCGTTCGGGTTATCTCTACACATTGCTGTCTGTTACTTAAGTAGCTTTGAATCCAACTATGAGCTACACCTCGAATACCATAACGCCATAGTTTATCCAGCAATATTTTATGAGACACGGTATCGAAAGCCTTGGACATATCTAAAAATAGTGCGGTTACCGGCGTTCTATTGTTTAGATATTCCGTGACATTTTTTATTAAATGGAAACAGGCTAGAGTGGTCGATTTATTTTTTCTAAATCCAAACTGGTCAGGCGTTAATATGTTAAACTTTGTTAAAAATTTTGAAATTTTTTCGCACATTACCCTTTCCACAATTTTAGCTAATACAGGGGTTAAGGTAATAGGTCGATAATTACTTAAAATCTTTCTATCTCCTTTTTTAAAAAGCGGTTTAACAACCAAGTTCTTTAATCGCGTGGGATATTTGCCTTTTGTTAATGTAAGATTCACAATATGGGCTAGTGGTGCAGCTATGTACTGGGCGCATCGCTTTAATATCAACGTTTTTATGTCGTCATAACCAGTACTGTTACAATGTTTAAGTCCAATAATTAATTTATACATGTCATAATTGTCTACATGCGTCAAGTAAATACTATTATCGTTATTATTTATCGCGTTAATTTTATTATATATGTCATTTGTGCCAGTGTCATTCAGCTGTAAAAAATAATTATTGATTATATCTGGTATTTTAAATGGGTCAGTGTGTAATTTTCCATCATGTTCAATTTCTCTTATTTCGGTATTATCTTTCATATTATCTTTTATTATGTCCCATGCGGCTTTGCATGAGTTTTTTGCTTTTAAGATATATTTTGTATTAGTAATTTTTTGTGCGTCATTTATACATCTTCTTAATATTTTTGAATACTTTTCATAAATAGTTTTATTCCTATTTTTGTTTGTAGATATTAGGTGATATTTTAAATAAAGTTTTCTTTTAACAACGCAGCATTTTTTCAGTCCTTTAGTAATCCACCTATTTTTTATTTTCTTGCTGGTATGTTTTATTTTATTTTTAGGGAAACATAGATCATAGAATAGTGTAAATGTATCGTGAAAATTGTTGAATGCCCTATCTACATCTTGCTCTGACATTACTTCGCTGAATGATAGGCATTGTATGCATTTTACAAACTTTTGAATATTTTCTTCACACATATCCCTTTTTTCTTCATACCAATAAGATGTCTTCCGGTAGACATTTATATTGTCTGGTACCATAGGAATATCAAAAGAAACCGTCTGTCCTGTCTCATGATCAGACAAAGCCAGATAATGTATTTCCGATTTTACTTCTGGTATGTTGCTAGCTATTAAATCGATACAACTTTGTTTTCGTGTGGGTTTTGTGATGTGATTTTTTAAGTTATAGTTATTAAGTATTGCTAGAAGTTCCTTGGAAGCATTGTTTTTTTTCAGCCAGTCTATGTTCCAATCACCACTTAATATAATTCTATTTTTTTGTTTGCGAGTCAATTTATGTAATAGCTTATCTAAGTTCATGAAAAATACACTTAGTTCTGAGTTAGGGATTCGATATAAGCATACTACAACTAAATTAAATGTTGTGATTTCAATTACTGAGTACTCAAAACAATATTCAACCGGATCGATTAAGTTAGTAATATTTTTATGTTCTAGATTTTTATGTACGAGTATGCAAGTACCCCCTCTCCGTTTAGTTTTTCGGGAGTAGTGAGCTGCCAAATTGTAGCTTTTGAGAACAACATTTGACTCGGTACCGTATCTTAAAAACGTTTCACTGAGACAGATTATATGTATTTCACCTATTCGATTGATTAAATCACCGAGGGCAATTTCTAGCAGGTCCTTTTTATACAATAGACCAGCAATATTTTGGTGAAGTAGTGTAATAGTCAAAGTTGGTTTGTTATCGAAATAAATGATTACAATTATTCGTTACTTTTGGATTGGTGTTGTGAGGATTACTTTCAGTCATTTTAAAAAATAGTAAGGAATGGTACCCTTTACATATGTTTTTTCTTTTATTTATCATTAACTCGGTGTTCGGCAATTATAGAAATACTTTGATTATGTTTAGCGCGTAATAATTGTCTATAATTTTTTATATATACATCTTCATATTTTAGATAATCTATTTCAATATTTAGTTTATTACATAAGCGTCTAGCGTGTTGTGATGAGTAAACGTTGTTCACATGGTCATCAATCCCAGTGTTATATATGTTGATATATTTACAATTTTCGTAACATGTCAAAAACAGTTTAATTTGTTCATTTAAAATATTATTACTACTTATTTCTTAGGTTAGTCTTTTGAAATATGATTTATTGAACGTGCCGGTTACATCGCGATGTTTTCGTTCACCGAAGAGCAAATAAAAATTACAAATATGTACAGAAATCCGAATTTATTGGTGGTTGGAATTGGATTCGAACCAGGGACCGCAGGGTAACAGGCAGGTTCTTTATCTATTAGGCTATCACAGCTCATATTACGCTTGTTTATCGCATGAATGCTCTAATTCCTGTATTGCGTAATTTAATACAAGTTTCGTTTGCCTATACTTTATCTACTGTGGTAATGGGCTAGCTATATATTAAAAGACAGTCGCAATTTGAGTAATACATAAAAGGAATCATAACCTGCTATTATGAACAGTGAAAATGCATTAATTAAACAGAAATGCGCAACAAACCTGGCGAAAGGCTTAGGCCGGCTACAGTGCTCGACCGACCGTCGGTGCGTACGTCAGTCGCGCTTGTCATTTGTATGAAAAATCATAAATCGTACAGTGCTGGACCGAGCGTACGCACGCGCATATTGCTACGCACTGCGTACGAGAACCGTCAGTCGACCGCGTGCGCATACGTGCCGTCGGACAACCGACGCGATATGGAAACAAACGAACGTGTTCAGTGCTGCACCGAACGGTGGACCCCTTGAAACGCTCTTTGGGCGACGATCGGGTGTACGTGATATCTACGTCTTCTCTTCCTAAAACGTCTACAAAGATAATAAGCAGCAATAAAAGAACTTGTAAACGCCCGGTCAGTTTGTTGGTCAAGAGAGCACTGAATGATACAAACTGACGGTCGGTTAATGCGTATCATCAGGACGGACGATACGCACTGACGGTCGGTCGAGCACTGTAACCGGCCTTAGGGCGCTTTCAATTTAGACGTTTCGTGTCGGACTGCTACAGTGCCGAACCGGTGCGTTTGTCGTATGGCGCACGGACGGACGTTTGTGTTCATACAAAGCGCACGGTGCGGCAACAGTGCGGCGTCGGTACCGCGAACGCTCGACTACAGGACGGGAACGTCGCAAATTCCACGTGTTCATTTCGCTGTTGAATAGTGCGGTGACTAAAAATGAGAGCTAATTTCATCGAATTTTCATGTTTATTATTTGCTTAAAATGGATGATATGAACGTGGAAGAATTTATAAATGAAATTGAAATACGTCCTGCTATATGGAACTGCAAATGCGACAAACACAGTAATCGCACGGAAACAAAAAATGCTTGGGAAGATATCTGTGAAAAATTTATAGAGGATTTTAAAAATAAAACTACTGGTGAAAAAAACTCAGCGGGTAAATATTTATTTTAATCAAATTTCGTTATTTTGCCATGATAATGGTCCTTCGTTAACAAAGTATTCTGCAAAACTGGTGTTGCTGTCAAATTCTGTTCATTTTGAACCACCTGATCTATCTGCCTGTCTTGAATTAATTGTCATTGGTTTCTACGAACTAACGATGTCTTTATACTAGACCGCGGCTTTCGGGACTCAATCTCCTCGTTACAACAATTGGGCTACAATCCTCAGATGCCACCATCCAGATCCAGAGGAGAGCAACTTACAACCGAAGAGGCAAACAAGTCTAGACTCATAACAATGAGCTGGAGGAACGGTCGTTTCAAAAAAGATTTTAAGATATTCCGACACACCTATTTCAATGTTTCTTTGCCTAACATGATGGCGAATTTCCGAATTACTGCAGCGCTCATCAACGCTACTCCGCGACCGTACGAGGATAGCATTTACGCCGAGCAACTCACTAATATAATTAATGAAAATATTAATAGAAGGAATGAGCTAGTGGAATATGTGAGTGAGCACAATTTAAATGGGCAAAGGGTAGCCTTCACTGCAATTGATGCCAGTGATGCAGCGTTCGATTTCCTGCAATTGATGCCAGTAATGCAGCGTTCGATTTCCTGCAATTGATGCCAGTAATGCAGCGTTCGATTTCCTGCAATTGATGCCAGTGATGCAGCGTTCGATTTCCCACAATTGACGTACAATGATTTGATACTATTTACGCTGGATTTAAAGAGGTGAATGCTTAGATCTTGTTTTAACCTAGGGTAAAGAATATGGAATATTATATATATCACCTAAATTACATGTTAACGAAAACATCGGTGATGGTCTTTTACGGGGCCGTCGTTTTTGTTTCTGTTTCAGTTTGATGTTTTTCAACAAGAGCACTAACAGTAATGTTTCTTCGTCAGAGTCCATGGCTTAACTTCTTCCGTAGGAAATTATTCTCTTTGGCTTAACTGCTGCCAAATAATTTAAAACATCACTAGCATACAAACGCACGGCAGTCAGATTCGCTTTCAATTTAGGCGTTTGGTACCGGACTGCTACCGTACTGTAGCGGCACGGCAGTGCGTTATAACCAGCGGCACGGTAAACGTGCGGCAGCGGTCCGACACGAAACGTCTAAATTGAAAGCGCCCTCAGACGCCTATGAAGGCGTATTGTTAGATATACTTTTAAATTCATTAAATAAAGTATATATACAATACAATACAAATATTCTTTATTGCACCAAATTAAAATTGTAAACATAAGATACTCAGAGACTATAGTACAATTAGGCGGTCTTATCGCTAAGCAATCTCTTCCAGACAACCCTCAGATGAGAGAAAACTATTATCTTGTAATAATACAGGTAGGTGGTGCAGAGCAAACCATACGAATTAAAACAAAATTATTATATATATATATATATAGTGATGGATTTCAGATATTTCTGATGGCATATACTGCAAGGAGATAATATATTTGGATATACAAATACAAGGTATACCGCAGGTTTATCCCCTATCGGCTTAACGCATAGTTGGCCACAAATAACCTTATTCAAACCACTGAGGTGTGGTAACTAATGCGTGGAAATGGGGGTGCATACGGAATGAGGAAAATTGCAAGCAACCACTATCATATAGTTATGGCAACTAACTCGGTTAGGGGAACCGCCCTCAAGTAACTTTGGATGTAAATTGAATGAGGTTATGAGGGCGTACATCATAATCGTAAGTTACAAATTATGATGAAGGGTATCAGAGGATGACGGTACAATTTGGTAGCAAAGTAGCTCATCTGAATGAAGGCTGTCATTTTGTTTTAATAATGTCAGCATGGATCGTCTACAAGCATACGGCCCACCTGGTTTAAAACGGTTACCACAGCTTATGAACGCCTACGACACATTAAGTATCATTTGCACGATACCATCTCTGCTGCTAACACAGCACCTCATTATGAACTTACTGATGACCTCACTCCCACGCAGGAACACAACAACCCTCCAGGGAGATGTTACTTGTATGTGGTTTACTGTGAGGTGGAAATACTTCCCCATACAGCTTTTTGATGCGCCCTACCTCTCTTAGAAATGCCCAGACTAATACAAATAGACATGTTCATTCACATATTTGTGCTGAATGGGAATCGAACCGGCGACGATACTTTGACCCCAACGCCACGAGTTTTGGGGTCAAAGTATCATCACCGAGCTCGTCCAAATTTGTTCAACAAATCATGGTTTGTGAAATGCATTACTACAAAAAAAATATATTAAGTTTTACTTATCAAAACTGTTTGTCGGTCGAGTAGTCAGAATATTAAACTATTACGCAAATCTCCGCCAATCCGCAATTGAGCAGCGTGGCGGAGTATGCTCTGAACCCCTTCGGTTGAAGAGAGACCCGTAATCCCTGCAGTGGGATGAGTAAGGGATGATGATTACGTAAATCTTTGAAATTTCCAATGAAATTATTGAAAAATTCAATTTTTAACAAGGAGTATTTATAACAAAAATGATAAATTAAATAAAGGTATTAAAGTACAATGTACTATCCTCAAGAAAATGACTACAATAATTGACAAACGAGCAATTATAGCGCAGTGGATAAAAAGGCGTTGACCAATTATTATTAATTATTATTATTAATATTAATTAATTATTAATATTAATATTACTAATGAATTATAATTATAATAATTAATATTACCAATGACCCTATTGACCAACTGATCCCCGGTTGGAGTACTGGCGTGTACCACTAAATTAGTGTCTCTGGATTTATGAAGAGATAGACTAAGAGAGGTAGAGCGCATCAAAGAAACCCGTCTGGGGAAGTACCTCTACCTCACAGAAAACCGCAGCCAAATAACAACTCCCTAGAGGGTTGTTGTGTTCCTGCATGTGAGTGAGGTCACCAGTAAGCTCCTAAGGAATTGCTGTGTTAGCAGCAGAGGAGGCGTCGCGCGAGTGACACTTAATGTATTACAAGCTTTGATAGACTACGGTAACCGCTTTACATCAGGTGGGCCGTATGCTTGTATGCCTCCCGACGTAGTAAAGAATAAAATATGAAGCTACAATTGGCCCTTAAAAACCGTTTTTGTATTATAACGAAAAAATTAAAACTAAGGAATTGCTGTGTTAGCAGTAGAGGAGGCGTCGCGCGAGTGACACTTAATGTATTACAAGCGTTGATAGACTACGGTAACCGCTTTACATCAGGTGGACCGTATGCTTGTATGCTTTCCGACGTTGTATAAAAAAAAATGAACATAGATATTTGTAATTCTCACTAGCTCGATGGTGAAAAAAACATCATGGAATTTTGACTTCAGATTTGGATTCAGCATAAAAAAGTAGAATAGGAATGTTCAGGAATACCGTTCCTATCTCTTAAGGAGCATGGTCAAAATGGCCGACAAATTAAAAAAAAATGTTTTTTTATATAATTCCAGCCACTCTGAATTGCCTCTGGCAATGCAAGCTCACGCATTCTCAACTTAACAAGTTCAGTATTACTTGTATGATACGAGTAATTTAAAATAATCAAATTACACTTAATATCTGACCATAAATACTGTTACATGGAAACATTTATTTTTTTTCAACTCTTTAATTATTTTGAATTTGGAACGCGTTTATTATGTTAAACGCTTCTTTCGTTTTCCCGCCATTTCACATATTTTTTTTCGTGTTTATTATCAAATTACAATATGGAATATGGGTAGTATTGTCTTAGGTTTTCGCGATTGTGACACGTGGTCGCAGGAAAGAGTCTTTCCTGCGACCACGGACGCTGCAAAGCGTTCGAAACGTCAGGTTTCAACAAAATAAATAAAACACGCGATACTTCCGTTAAAAATAGTTTCATTTCAATGGAATATGGGTGTTAAAGACTAGGATTGCCTTGCACACCGTGGGTATGTAGCCGTCGGTCGTATTCTAGGCACTTCAAAAACTTAGTATCAGCCGTATATTCGTTAATGTACTTTTTCCAAATATATCAACATTTACTCTGTCGAAGACCATAAAAGCATCGGGGCGACCGCGTGCTGTTAGAACTACAAAGGCTGTTAATGCTGTTAAAGTCAGAATTCGCCAAAACCCCATTAGGAAATAAAAATCTTATCGCGAGAAATGAAGATTCCCGCTAGGACTCTGTCGCGTATAATAAAACAAGATCCGAAGCTCAGTGCTTATCTTCGTATTATATACAGGGCATGCCCTAAATCAATCCTTACAGTTGAAGAGAGCGGATTGATCAAAATGCCTTCTGTCTGAAAGGTACAGACATATCCAACGTTATAACGACTTTATAGGAGCTGAAGACTGGCCTTCGTCTAGCCCAGATCTGAACCCCTAAGCCTACAAATTATGCTCAATTTTAGAGGGCATGGCCTACTCGAAACGACAGGCCGACATTGTGTCTCTTAAGAAATCTCTGTAGCAAGCAGAGGCTTAATTTCCCATGGAAACAGTGCGTAAATCCATAGATTCATGGCCAGACAGATTAAAGAACTGTATCAAAGCCAAAGGTAGCCATTTCCTATGGTATTTTTTTTTTGTGAATCTTCCATAAATATGTAGATATGGTATGGTATGGTAAAGCGTCACATCAGGTAGACCGTACCATCAAGCTCTGAATGTTTATTTTTATTTATGTACAAGCATAAAAATAAAATAAACATAGCGTGAATGTAACCTCATAAAGAACAGATATCATGATATAAAGTCGATATCAACAAATAGCGAGAATCAGCTAGTTTCACATAAGTACATGGCCTAAGTATAGCATATTATTTAAGTTCAAGTTAAGTAAAGCATGTTTACCAGTTCGATAACTTTGTTCAGGGGCTGTCGTGCTCACACCGTGCATGTACTGTGTCTATATATTCAGTAGGTACTCGTAGATTGGGTAACGCAGCTGTAATTTGCTGCGGATGAAGCTTGGAGTTGTTTAACTTGAAACTTGATTGTAGGTACATAACAATGTATTTATTTTCCTATTTATCAGTGTATCTTTCTGCTTTGACCTACGATGCAAAGACCCTGGACCATGACCGTTGGACTTCTTCCCGATTGCTTTTTCATTAGGATTTGACGAAGATTTTTACATGGAGCGACTGCTGTCCGACCTGCCATGCAATTCTCTAAGCGACTCGTAATGGCTGTGTGCGTCGCTGTGATCACAGATGTCACAGCTTTGACATCGTCTACTGCGATCACTAAATTGCTAAATTATTTGGTATTCTATAAGGCTGTAAGCGTACAAGAGGCTGTTTGCCTTGTAGAATTCCAATTCCAAACGCAGCCTTGCGGCGCTAGTGTCGCACAACCATGAAAAGCGACACCAAAGAATTGCAATTTTGTGTTCAAGGCTGTAACAGCCGATGTTTCCGAGGATGTAAGTATGTTTGCTCTTACAGAATTGCATGGCTGTACAGCCCAGAGGGAAAACAAAAAAGTTTATTAGGAAAGGTCCCACATCTTTTGAAATATAATTTCTTGGTCGTGCGGGTTTCTTCACGATGCTTTCTTTCACCGCCGAACATGTGATAATTACAAATATGTACCAGGCCACTCAGAAAGAATTGCGAAAAAAGATTTATGCATGAGAGACTGGCCAGTAATAATCTATTTTGAAAATATGATTATTTATAAGTAAAAATAGGTAGATACGTTCTAATTTCAAAATTTCTCTCCACATTTTTTGCGAGTTTATTTAAATTATCGTGTCTCATTGAAAAATGGATCTGCGCCGGGAACATTTTCGCGCTATGATTTTTTACGATTTCAAGTGTCGCCTGAAACCGGACGAATCGTACAATAGACTTCACAAGGCATTCATGGATGTAGGCCCTTCCAATGCAACCATGTATAGTTGGTACCGTGTATGGTCGGATTCAAGCGAGACTAACTTTGGAGGATTAAGAAATAAGTGATCGCCCATTGACAGGTGTTACGGAAGTAAACGTGCTAGCAGTGAAAAATTTAATCCAAGACAATAGGCAAGTTACATATCAGGAGATTCAGCATATACTGCAGATTGGATCGGGAAGCCTTCACGAGATTCTACACTTGCATCTTCACGTGAGGAGGATAGTTTCACGCTGCCGCACAACCTCACCGTTCCTCAGGAAGCAGGCCCGGGTGGAATGGTGCCGTGATATGATAAGCAAAGAAGCAAGCTCGTCTCGGCGTGTTTACGCCGTCATTACAGGTCAGGAGTCCTGGATTTATCCATACGATCCCGAAACGAAGCGCAAGTCGACGGTTCGGGTGTTTCAAAACGAATCAACGCGTACCAAAGTGAAGCGATCTTTCTTTCTTCTTTCTGAGTGTCCCGCGTATATATATCCGAAAACGCGAATTTAGTGGTACATTCCATTCGAATCGGAGACCAGTTGTTCAATAGGTCCGCTCTTTATGCACTGAGCTATCACTGTTCAATGACATTAACCTGTGAAACAGTTCACGTCAGGTGTTTGACTGTTTCACATGATTCATGGAGTTTAGCGGACTATGAATATGCTATTTCTCTAAAAATAGAAAGGTAACCAATTATATTATACGCTTATATTTAGGTTATGATCTCAATTTATTACTCAATTTAATATATACTACGATACTATTCCGTAACAATACAAATTTAAAAGCAATCTTCTACATGAAAATTTTACAGTAGCAACACATATCACGTTCCGTTTTAATAACTTCATTAACAAATGCACGATACCTAACTAAGGCACGGAGCTCGAAACTATGTTTTTAAAATGGACTGAAACTAATATTTAACTGCTATGTTAGTAGTTAAATTTTACTATGAAACAAGTGCACCGAGGCATATGCGCTACTCGTTAGCTTAAATGCAATTTCAGCGTCAAGTACTGACCTTGCACCAATTCTCACTGTGCTTGTGCTTGGTCGGGAATACGTAACACAATTATGTAATAAGCTTATTACTTTAAACACATCACACAATCTTATTAACTTAAACGAGCAATTCTTCTATATGTATATTTCGAGTAATTCGGAAACAAATCAAATTGTATATTTAGACAATGTTATGCTTTTTAAGTTTATCTGTAGAGGTCTCTTTCCTAAAAACACAATTTTACCCAAAAGCATGCCGATAAAAGCTCGCTTTCAGGAGTGATATTATCTGATGTTTTCAAATTACGATAATTTGACACCCTTGTATGACGTGTAAAAAACAATTATATGTAAAGATATGTAACGATAACACCCGTTTTATAACATAATAATTTATAAAGGTCTTAATAGGTCAATATTAATATATATTCAACCTTTTTTATTGTCTTTGAACATAGCGATCCACCACAATGTAACACTTCAACCTTTTTACTCTTTGTTCATTGTTTTACCAGAGGGAGATTTTGTGCAAAAGTCGTCTGCGTGGGTAGCAGCAAGCAGCTCTATTTATATATATGTGTTCCGGTTTGAAAGGTGAGATATGGCAGAGAAATTACTGGGTACTGTGACGAAACAGCCTTCTAGGTCACAAGACTGGCAGCGCGCCAGTGACATCCCCGAGGTGTTTGCGAGCGTCAATAGGCTGCGGTGACCGCTTATCAGCTAATGTAGGCCGCTTGCTCGTTTGCCAATCTAGTAGTATAAAAAACCAGCATTGTTATAAAAATTCATTGTTAGATATATTTTTTTATATAAATTTGTAGACGTCCGAGGAGTGGGAACCAGTCAGTCTATGCTGGGGATCCAGTAAACAACGGACGAATGTGTCACATCTTCTGTGTGTATTGTGCTTCCCTGCCCCTATTGTGTCGGGCCACGCGGTGTGAATTGACGGCGTCGAATCTGCGTTCGACTACTACTTGTTCTCGACATCCTCTGACCGCTGCGGTAGTGGATAGCAAGGCGGTCTCCACCGACTCCTACATCAACTGCGCCTGTGACCTCCGACGTCCGTGAGCCCTCACGGTCCTGCTCGCTGCCTGAGGTTCGCTGGCGAGCTACTCTTCGGTTGGCGGCCTACATCCCCGTCCGGACCGCAACCGGATGCTGCCGGTCACCTCTACCCGGGTCGTAGTAAGTAAACTTTGGTTAGATCCATTAAAGCGAGTCCTTAAAGACAGTACGAGCCCTAACTTTTAGAACTTCTTTCTTCGTCTTTTTTTATATTCTTTTTTGGAAAACATTCGTTTTAATAAATTTGATATTTTTCCTTTTGGTAGACCTTTTTTAAAAATCAGTAATACAGTCTTCTAAGCGTAGAATGTCTTTTGTATAATTTACATACACATATATCATCACGCCTCTCTCCCATTGGTGCAGGGAGAGACTATAGAACGCCAGGTGCACCTATACAAATATATCTCTCTCGCTTCTTCCACACTCATCAACCTCTTCATGCATACTCTTACGTTTTGGGTTCTTTTGAGTTGATCCTTTTTCAACGTATCACCAATTTGAACCATATGTGTGCGTCTAGAGCGACCGCTGCCGATATCTCCATTCAGTCTTGGCCGATACACTTCTTTCGTAACTCTTTTGTATTTTATTCTTTCTGAAAACCATCGCTAAGATGGTAAGATACACTTTTAAATTTTTGTCACTACATCATCTTTCATTCCACATAGTGATCATGTAGTAAATTTTCTTATTCTATCAACTATTCTAATTCCACACATACTCCTCAGCAGCGCTCTGATTTTACGGTGGGGTTTACCCTACTTGCTTCTTCTGCCATACGCATGTTTCACTGCCGTACATCAATTTAATACGCCTTGAATGATAACAAGGCGCGCTTTGCTCGATATGTTTATGTCTTTAATATAATTATAGTTTAATATTAGAAAAGGTATTATAAAAATAGAATTTATAATGAAATTCTTTGAGTTAGTGTATACCTAGTCTTGCCATAATTACTGAAAAAAGAAAAAAAAAAATTGCGCCATTCTTTTTTCTCCCAGATTTTCGTTAATCGACAAGGTACACCACGTATTTGGCATTGGCTCAGAAGATGATGATGTGCTACCCCAAAAATAATCATTAGATCGAACTAGATCAAAGTACATTTGCATGAACTTAAAATAAGAGAATAGATACATTGAATAAACTTAATGAATAATAGGATTATCAGAGAGCTGTTTAGCAGCCATACCACAGAACAGAGAATAGTATTTCATACTCATACATTGAAGCCAGCTTAGATAAATTCGGGCCTCTTCCATTGTGAGCATAACCCTCATAATTAGGTAATCAAAGGTCGGTCTAATGAGTATCTGCTAAGACTAAATAAAGGACCCTACAAACATACCTAAGTCGTTTCTTTAATGCATATTTTATTTCACTTTATAAACATTCATTCGGCCTTCTTAAAAGAAAGCGCTGGTGATATTACTTACTCATGAAAATATACGTATATAGATAAAAAGTTTTGAGTAATAACAATACATTTCTTGGTAATAAAAACTTTGAACATCTGTTCGATATTGATGTTGATAATAAATTCAATTGATATTCTAGTGAATATCATTTGCCTTGAATTTATTATTCTAGTGAACTTTTCCATGTTCATCAATTCTATCAAATGTCCAAGAAGAAACTTGCCAATATAGGTCTCTTTTCAAATCGACAATTTATATTACAAAAAAATTATGACAGTGTATTATGGTGACAGCTTGTACAGGTAAAGATATATTAATATATGTGCTGAATCATATCCAGACATCTCTGTCAGCCAGATATTCACCAATCCTGCAATAACCCTTAGAGTATTTTTGATGTGCCTTTTGAACATATTGTCAGGCAAGGACAGAACTGTTTCAGGTAATTTATTATAGAATCGAATACAATAACAAAAGATCTATTCGTCTTAGCGAACCGATTGTATCGGCATGCGCAATTTATTCATGCTTCTACGATTTTCACTATATTTTGAAAAAGACTATATTTTTACGAGCATACATTATGGTCTCATAAATGTACTGAGAGATAATCGTGAGGATATTTAATTCTTTGAATAGTTCTCTAAATAAATTCTAGTATATTATTGTCAATGAAAACTTCTGTGTTGGCAGAAGCCATATTTGGAGGACAAGAAATTTTATACATTTAGTTTTAGTTTCATTTAATAAAAGATTATTGCTTGTGAACCAATTTATAATAGCAGATAGAACACTATTTACCCTGTCAAAATTTTCGCGCCGGCAAGCAACATTAAAAATTAAAGACCTGTCATCGACCAAGAGTAGTATATCCGTCATTTTCTACACCATGTAGGGCAGGTCATTTATATATACTAAAAATAAAAAGGGTCCCAATATAGAGATAACATTACTACCTTTAGATTTGATCCCATTTATGTCAACATAAATAATAATAATAAATAATAAATATTGTCGGACAAATTACACAGCGCCATCTAGCCCCAAAGTAAGCGAAGCTTGTGTTATGGGTACTAGAAAACTGATAAACATACGTAAATATTTTTTTTTGTAAATACATACTTATTATACATAGAAAATACCCAGACCAAGACAAACAGACATGTTCATGCACACAAATGTTTGTACTGTGTGGGAATCGAACCCACGAGCGTCGGTGTCAAAGTAGTGAAACAGCGCGTTTCACCACTGCGCCACCGAGCTCGTCATCAACAAGTCATCAACAGTTTGTATTCTATTGTTTAAGTAAATTGCGATCAAATTATGGGCTTTACCTGTAACTCCATAATGGCACCGGTTGAGCAATAATGTCCGATGGTCGACACAATCAAAAGCTTTGGAGAGATGACAGAAGAGCCCAATAGCATCCTGGCATCTCTCCAATGCGCTATGAACATGCTTGACCAATGCTATCCTCGCATCTGTAGTACCTGCTGGAAATCCGTATTGTTCAAATATTTTATTGGTCTTAAAATAAGAATTGTAATTGATCTATTTTTTTTTGTATAGTGTAATAATTACAAATAGTGACGCACAAATTTTTATGAAAAGGTATTAAGCTGTAATGATATTCATTACTGCATAATTTTTCGGGACATCTAAGTAGGTACTAACTATAGAAACGAAGATACTTGCATTTTTATGACATATTTTTAGTGTCAAGTAGGCGTTAGTCGGAATGTAGAGCGGCGATAAAGAGGTTTTACAGTAGTAATAGTAATTAGCAATTATTATACTATGCTTATATTAATCGAAAAACATCGTATTTAGTTATATCAATGAAATGAAAATTTATAAGGTTTATACATGGTTAATTTATAATAACCAGTATTTATTTTAATATTTACATTTGTAACCTTCATTGTTATTCATGTTGTAAATCATGCATCAGGCACGTCAGTGAAGCGCGCTCCTTACCTTAATCTTCCCCAAGTGCCTAATCTTAAACGAGCTACGCGAATTATGCGTAATAGTAAATGAGTGCTTTTGTTCTAAAGTAGAATTCAATGTCATTCACCAGTTACATAGTTTTAATACCGTATAATTTTTAATGTAGAAACAGAACTTTTCTTAGGAAGGTACTCCGTTTACGTTCTTCTTCTATTCTCTACTATTCTTTCTTCTATAACACTAACAATAAGACCAGCCTAATGCGTTCATTTTTCATTCTTTCACTAACATCAAACGCCATCAACCAGCTATCATAAAAACGTTTGTGCAATAGTTGTCATTAAAAATAAACTATAAACTTCAGATGTTAAACTCTACGGACTTACTGACAAGTGATAACCGTTCAGAAGTACCAACGGGTACCTTCAGCCACCGTCTTCATACCATGTCGATGATACAGGATATTGTCATCAGAATTCAACTCTGTTACAAAGTGAAATAAAATGCGGTTCTTTACATTTCATAACGTGGCTATAGAAGGCCTCCATTACAAGACCAATTCAATAGCATCGTAATATTGTATAACTACACTTTAATGTCAAATTCCATGACTTTAGGTCATTTAGAAGTAGCCGACTTAATAAAGGCTTATCATTTAATTGTCATAGTTATCCAATCCAAAAAAAAAATTATCAAACTCTGTTATGGTTTGGTTTGGATTAAATTAAATTATATTGCGTGCAACTACACATACCGACTAACACACCGAGGCGTATTTCGTTATTTGGAGCTACAATAATTAGTTTAAATAATTGAAATATGCTAATAGAATTGGAAAAACTACAATTACACTTAATTTCTTAACAAATTAGCTAAAACATGATTGCTTTCATGGTTGAAGTTTAAGGTTCTCTAATTAAGATAACAAGAGCATCAAAATACGACCGAAAATCAATCAAGTAGTGGAACGAAACTCATTGAGACTACCTTCACATCAAACACGATTTCAAAGTTCAATTACAAATATGATATTAAATTCAGGTTAGAAGCTATCAACTTTGACACAAACTTTGATACGACGTGCCTATGATACGTTATCTACATTCTTTTTTCCTCGGCTTATAAGGGTTGAATCGTGATGTTCAATAGCCTATAACCTTCCTCGTGAATTGAACTATCAAATGCAAAAAGATATTTTTAAATCCGACTGGTAGTTTCAGAGATTAGGGCATTCAACCAAAGAAACAAACAAATCTTCCGCTTAATATGAATATGGATTAATTCAGTAACCAGTCTCTCTCGCAATATTAACTCAATAACTCACGTAAATATTTTTTAACAAAGCATGTCTTAATTTTTTAGAGAAATAACATTTAGATGAGTCCTGAATAGTATATATTCAATAAGCCGTGGCATGTGACAGCGTAAACCTGACTGAATACTCTCAACGTTGCCATATATTTTATAATTATTATTATAGCCTACATAGAATATTACGGAAAGGTTACGTTCGATGAGACCTCCGCATCTCGAGTTGAATCAAGAAAGGAGAAAGCGTTAAGGGATCATCTTTGCACATGAGTTATAAGTACGATAGAGGTAAAGGAAGAAATATACTCATTATTTCGTATGAAAATATATTCGTATGAGAATACAATAAAATATAAAAATTCTTTGTTTGTAATTGGACCCTCGCCGGTACTTTGTCCAAAATGGATTGGAGAGGCGTAATCATCGCGTTCTTGCCTAAAAATAAGAGATTACCTTAGCTAACTATAAGGCTCGTCAGTTATCTTATGAAAGCCTTTGACGAGTTCGTAAACTCCGAGACATATAGCCAGGGTACGGAATTAATGGTACCCTACTCCGTGCTGTGCAGTCCACTTATATTGATTGGACAGATTTAATGTCAGTACTGAAATCGTTCATGATGCGTACTGTCAGCTCGGCTATTTCTTCTGTATTTAAGTTTAAGGAGAGACTTTGCCTCCCTTTGTGTGTTCTACCGATTGTACAACGGGTTGTGTTCTGAAGAGTTGTTCGAAATGATGCCGACAGCTACTTTTTATAACCGCACCGCTCGCCGACGGCGGGGAGTTCACCCTCACACGCTTGAACCGCAATGGTCGTGTACGGTGCGGTTCCAAAGAAGTTTTCTTCCGAGAACACTCAAGCTGTGGAATGAGCTCCCAGCCGAGGTTTTTCCAAGGGACTACAGCATGGAGTTCTTCAAGAAATGCGTGAAGAGGTTTTTAGAGGGTCGGCAACGCATGAGTGACGCCCCTGATGTTGCAAATGTCCATAGGCTACGGTGACTGTTTAACATCAGGCAGGCCGTATGCTTGATTGCCATATAAAAAAAAATGTTATAGCCAGAATTTGCCGAAACCCCATCAGGAAACAAAAAATCTTATCGCGAGAACTGAAGATACCTGTTAGCACTCTATCGCGTATAATAAAACAAGACCTGAAGCTCGGAGCTTATCGTCAATATATATATATATATATATATATATATATATATATATATATATATATATATATATATATATATATATATATATATGTGCTAACAGGTATCTTCAGTTCTCGCGATAAGATTTTTTGTTTCCTGATGGGGTTTCGGCAAATTCTGGCTTTAACATTATTAACAGCCTTTGTAGTTCTAACAGCACGCGGTCGCCCCGAGCTTTTATGGTATTCAACAGAAGAAGTGTTGGTATATCTATCGATAGTTCGATATACGAACATACGGCTGATACTAAGCTTTTTAAGTGTCTTGAATATGATCGACTGTTCCATACCCACTTTGTGCAAGGCAATCACTGCAATCCTGTTTTCTTTATCACGCCATTCCATATTGGAATTTGATAACAAACATGAAAAAATATGTAAAACGGCGGAAAATCGAAAGAAGTTTTTAACATAATTAACGCGTTCCAAATTCAAATTGTTTAAAGAGTTGAAAAAAAAAAAAGTTTCAATGTAACAGTATTTATGACCAGACTAGGCAGACAGACTACTGAATGCTACTGATTACTGATTGTGTCATGATCGGTCTTTTCACACCTTTCTTTATCCATATCATCTCTATGTGATTCTGTTCTTGATTTTAATGGCATTCGATTGTACGTCTTTTACTCATCTTTCTCATTGTCACTAGTATTTGCAATTCAGATGCTAATAATACAAAGATATCTTCTGCATACATCTTTACTGCACACAGATAATTAACAATTAGTTTACCCAACGAGGTCGCAATCCTACATTTGTCGATTATGTTCTCGATAGATACAGAATTTTTTTTATACCACTAAGGTGGCAATCAAGCATACGGCCTGCCTGATGTTAAACAGTCACCGTAGCCTATGGACATTTGCAACATCAGGGGCGTCACTCATGCGTTGCCGACCCTCTAAAAACCTCTTCACGCATTTCTTGAAGAACTCCATGCTGTAGTCCCTTGGAAAAACCTCGGCTGGGAGCTCATTCCACAGCTTGAGTGTTCTCGGAAAAAAACTTCTTTGGAACCGCACCGTACACGACCATTGCGGTTCAAGCGTGTGAGGGTGAACTCCCCGCCGTCGGCGAGCGGTGCGGTTATAAAAAGTAGCTGTCGGCATCATTTCGAACAACTCTTCAGAACACAACCCGTTGTACAATCGGTAGAACACACAAAGGGAGGCAAAGTCTCTCCTTAAACTTAAATACAGAAGAAATAGCCGAGCTGACAGTACGCATCATGAACGATTTCAGTACTGACATTAAATCTGTCCAATCAATATAAGTGGACTGCCCAGCACGGAGTAGGGTACCATTAATTCCGTACCCTGGCTATATGTCTCGGAGTTTACGAACTCGTCAAAGGCTTTCATAAGATAACTGACGAGCCTTATAGTTAGCTAAGGTAATCTCTTATTTTTAGGCAAGAACGCGATGATTACGCCTCTCCAATCCATTTTGGACAAAGTACCGGCGAGGGTCCAATTACAAACAAAGAATTTTTATATTTTATTGTATTCTCATACGAATATATTTTCATACGAAATAATGAGTATATTTCTTCCTTTACCTCTATCGTACTTATAACTCATGTGCAAAGATAATCCCATAACGCTTTCTCCTTTCTTGATTCAACTCGAGATGCGGAGGTCTCATCGAACGTAACCTTTCCGTAATATTCTATGTAGGCTATAATAATAATTATAAAATATATGGCAACGTTGAGAGTATTCAGTCAGGTTTACGCTGTCACATGCCACGGCTTATTGAATATATACTATTCAGGACTCATCTAAATGTTATTTCTCTAAAAAATTAAGAGATGCTTTGTTAAAAAATATTTACGCACAGTGTCGTATCAAAGTTTGTGTCAAAGTTGATAGCTTCTAACCTGAATTTAATATCATATTTGTAATTGAACTTTGAAATCGTGTTTGATGTGAAGGTAGTCTCAATGAGTTTCGTTCCACTACTTGATTGATTTTCGGTCGTATTTTGATGCTCTTGTTATCTTAATTAGAGAACCTTAAACTTCAACCATGAAAGCAATCATGTTTTAGCTAATTTGTTAAGAAA
Source organism: Pyralis farinalis (assembly GCA_947507595.1). Taxonomy (NCBI): domain Eukaryota; kingdom Metazoa; phylum Arthropoda; class Insecta; order Lepidoptera; family Pyralidae; genus Pyralis; species Pyralis farinalis. The sequence goes on from OX382274.1 coordinate 9,000,656, forward strand.
TTAAGTGTAATTGTAGTTTTTCCAATTCTATTAGCATATTTCAATTATTTAAACTAATTATTGTAGCTCCAAATAACGAAATACGCCTCGGTGTGTTAGTCGGTATGTGTAGTTGCACGCAATATAATTTAATTTAATCCAAACCAAACCATAACAGAGTTTGATAAATTTTTTTTTGGATTGGATAACTATGACAATTAAATGATAAGCCTTTATTAAGTAGGCTACTTCTAAATGACCTAAAGTCATGGAATTTGACATTAAAGTGTAGTTATACAATATTACGATGCTATTGAATTGGTCTTGTAATGGAGGCCTTCTATAGCCACGTTATGAAATGTAAAGAACCGCATTTTATTTCACTTTGTAACAGAGTTGAATTCTGATGACAATATCCTGTATCATCGACATGGTATGAAGACGGTGGCTGAAGGTACCCGTTGGTACTTCTGAACGGTTATCACTTGTCAGTAAGTCCGTAGAGTTTAACATCTGAAGTTTATAGTTTATTTTTAATGACAACTATTGCACAAACGTTTTTATGATAGCTGGTTGATGGCGTTTGATGTTAGTGAAAGAATGAAAAATGAACGCATTAGGCTGGTCTTATTGTTAGTGTTATAGAAGAAAGAATAGTAGAGAATAGAAGAAGAACGTAAACGGAGTACCTTCCTAAGAAAAGTTCTGTTTCTACATTAAAAATTATACGGTATTAAAACTATGTAACTGGTGAATGACATTGAATTCTACTTTAGAACAAAAGCACTCATTTACTATTACGCATAATTCGCGTAGCTCGTTTAAGATTAGGCACTTGGGGAAGATTAAGGTAAGGAGCGCGCTTCACTGACGTGCCTGATGCATGATTTACAACATGAATAACAATGAAGGTTACAACACAATCAGTAATCAGTAGCATTCAGTAGTCTGTCTGCCTAGTCTGGTCATAAATACTGTTACATTGAAACTTTTTTTTTTTTCAACTCTTTAAACAATTTGAATTTGGAACGCGTTAATTATGTTAAAAACTTCTTTCGATTTTCCGCCGTTTTACATATTTTTTCATGTTTGTTATCAAATTCCAATATGGAATGGCGTGATAAAGAAAACAGGATTGCAGTGATTGCCTTGCACAAAGTGGGTATGGAACAGTCGATCATATTCAAGACACTTAAAAAGCTTAGTATCAGCCGTATGTTCGTATATCGAACTATCGATAGATATACCAACACTTCTTCTGTTGAATACCATAAAAGCTCGGGGCGACCGCGTGCTGTTAGAACTACAAAGGCTGTTAATAATGTTAAAGCCAGAATTTGCCGAAACCCCATCAGGAAACAAAAAATCTTATCGCGAGAACTGAAGATACCTGTTAGCACTCTATCGCGTATAATAAAACAAGACCTGAAGCTCGGAGCTTATCGTCAATATATATATATATATATATAGCGCATGCCCTAAATCAATCCATACAGTTGAAGAGAGGGGATTGATTAAAATGCGTTTTGCCCCGCTACGCAGGGGAAAGGATAGAGAAGCGAAATAATAGCAGAAATATCCTCTTTACTAATAAAAAATATTCACAATGGAACAGCACTTCAACAAGCAAAATAACAAAGTGTACGCACACAGTTCTATAAATATGTACTATATAGAAGTTTTAAGATTTCATATTCATTTGTAATAAAACTTATGACCGGACTAGATGTATATAGTGTAATATGTCGCACGTAGTTTATATACTCGTACGTATACGTAAGAAAAATAGTAGAGGTCTATTTCGGTTCAATATTATTATATTTTCGAACCGATTAATAAATTTCTAAATATGTGTATCACACAACCTATGCTGCAAGGTTCCTAACAAACGCTCTGGTCCAAAATAACGTAATTATTTTGTTACGTAAAACGTCCACGTTCCCTTCGTTTACGTAGTCATCCCTTGGGCAGGAAAATAAGATCTCGCCCATATCGTGTATATGTCTTAAATAATTACTACGTATAACCAAGATGTTTTTGAAATGTTCCCATATTGCCTAAAGATAAATATGTGGATTACGTGGTGAATGAGTTGGAAAACTAAAGTTGAAGTGTTTATTCGCGTATGTTCTATACATATACATAATAAGATAATTTTTCGAAATACATGTTAGCCACTAGGTTACCGCATACGGCATGACGAATCTGGGCTCAAGGATAATTATTTTAATACCAGTGACATCAACTAATTTATGGCAACTTATTGCTATGAACTTTCAACTATCAACTAACTACTACTAAGCAACAACCTCTAAAAGTCGAATATCGCACTATCAACAGACATACCAACACTTCCTCTGTTGAAGACCATAAAAGATTGGGGCGAGCGCGTGCTGTTAGAACTACAAAGGCTGTTAATGCTGTTAAAGCCAGAATTCGCCGAAACCCCCATTAGGAAACAAAAAATCTTATCACGAGAAATGAAGATTCCCCCTAGGACTCTGTCACGTATAATAAAAAAAGACCTGAAGCTCGCCGCTTATCGTCGATATACAGGACATGTCCTAAATCAATCCATACAGTTGAAGAGAGTGGATCAATCAAAACGCCTTCTGTCCCGATACGCAGGTGAAAGGCACAGAAATATCCTCTTTACTAATGAAAAAAAAATCACGTTTGAAGAGCACTACATAAAGCAAATTGACACAGTTCGAAAGAAACCGCACAAGTGGTCGGAAAGATACAACGTGGTCATCAGCCTTTGATGGGGGGTGTATTATCAAAGAGTCACTAAACTTCATTTTTGTAAAAAGGGAGTGAAGGCCAAAGTGTATCAAGAGACTGTCTTGGATCGTGTTGTGAAACCTCTCAGCAATACACTTTATAAAAATGTACCGTGGAGTTTCCAGCAGGACTCTGCACCTGGTCACAAGGCACGTACGACCCAAGCCTGGATCGAACCAACGTTTTGGAATTTATAAGAGCTGAAGACTGACCCTCGTCTAGCCTAGATCTGAACCCCTTAGACTACATATTATGGTCAGTTTTAGAGGACTTGGCCTGCTCGAAGCTACACGCCGACATTGTCTCTTAAGAAATCTCTGGATTGGGCAGTGGCTAAATTTCCCATGGAAACAGTGCGTAGATCCATAGATTCGTGTCCAGACAGATTAAAGACCTGTATCAAAGTCAAGGTGGCCATTTCAAATTAAATGTAACTACACGAAATATAAAAAAAATACATGATATAATAATAATCTTTTAAAACAAAGTTTGGTACAGTTTTCACCATCGGCTAAGAAATTTCAGCTAACGTATATTTATGGACAGTGGTAAAAAAAAACAAACTATCGATAAGTGATTCGATGCAATTTTTGGACAAATAAATTTGAACATCACTGACCACAAATAAAACAGAAATCCAGTCAACCAAGCAGAAATTCGGCCAGTCCATTCCCACATTTGCAGTGAAATGTCCCCGATTTATGAGCCATATTGCATTCGGGTGCATACATTGTCGTATTACTACGGTCTCTAAAGGTTTTCTGTTACCGATAATGAAATATCGGAGGTATTAAAAACCTATACGGTAAAATTTACTTTTGAACTTGACCTGGAACCGTGAGTTCATACTCAAATTTATGTGATATTTTAAAGAATCAAGCCCTACGCAATCATTTCAGAAGGCTTTGTGCGATTTTGTGGATCTTGAGAAAGCATTTGATTCTGCGAAAGGATCTCTCGAACTTTTTCCCGAATATCAGATTGACGGCATCTTGCTCCGTGGTGTCCATTTATTAGGAATTTACAGAATATCTACAGGTGGCTGCTTGTAAACCTGGTTTGATTGGCCCGTGGCTGGACTGATGCAGTATGGGGAGGGAAGTTTGGAAACAGATAGTACCTATAGTTTCACCGGCGTTGAAAAATTAAAATTTTAGACAATAAAAGATGATGTATGAAAGAATAAACTGAGCAATAAAAGAGTATGATGTATGAATGTGTGTATTTATATTTTATTGTAAAATTTTTTTTCAAATTGTGTGTAAAAATTTGCTATTGGTATAAAAAGTGCCTTGCCCACGGCAGGGGTGTACGATTATAAAAAAAAACTTGGTTTGATAAACATTGATGTCAGGTAGGGCTGTCGGCAAGGCCATTAATCGTATATCTCGACTGGTGGCGAACTGTCTTCATTACACAGTCGATGCCGTATTAAGAGCAGAAACACGTTTCAGTCATTTTTTTTATATACAACGTCGGGAGGCGTACACACATACGACCCCCACCTAAAGTAAAGCAGGTACTTTCACAGCTATATACTGTTGTGGGAAAAAGAGTCTGAACATTGGACCATTTTTATATTACAAAAGCGGGCATTGCACTGTATTTAAATCATGTGCTCCAGTAAACCGCATAGGGAACTCTTCATAGATATAAATATCCTCACTGTTCTCTCAGTGTATTTATGAAACATAATTTATGCTCGTAAAAATCAAAATTCAATAAAGCTCAGAAACAGGTATAGATATAGGTTGTATACACTGGTACATCGGTTTGCTAAGGCTTATAAATGTTCCGTTGTAAATTGAACTCGTTTCTTTAATAAATTGCTTGAAAAATTCTCTCCAAAAAAAGGCTTATTACAGATTTGTTGTACCTAAATCTGAGAAAGATGCATATGCGGAATATTATATACAAAATGTAGGTGGGTTAAAAAAAAACAAAATTGTCATTTTGAAACTTCATCTCGTAGCTAATTATAGTAGATGTAAACGTAATCATCCGCATAACGATACACCTGAAGGTTGATCAGCGACTGCGGTTACCAATTTTTATATTGATACTGCACTTCAATTTATAAAGGCGGACAAAAAATACTTCTCAGCAAAGTCGTACTACGTTAAATATTCTAGTCCAATGCAAAAGATTTATTCATCTGAAGATATGGAAACTTTGCACTTGATACCGCATGATTTGACGAAAGACTAGAAACAAGTTCGTGTAGAGTAGTGTCGTAAAATGACAAAAAGATTGACAGAGGACCATTATTGGCTGTCTATAATAAAAGCTTAGGAAGAATCGGATGTAAAAAAAATAACTGATTTGCAGATTGACAGGTGTTTACTCCACGAATGTCGGAATAGAAGTGAGTCTATGGCGGTTCATTCCAACCGCCACAACTCGCCTCTTTCCCGCTCAATTAAAAATAATCAATATAATGTCTTTCAAATGATAAACCGGAAACAGACTTCATAAAGCGTTAAATAATCAAATGATGATAAATACTAATAACCATATTTCTAATCGTAATATCTTAACACTATTGTAAAAATATAGTAGTAATAAAGGTAGTTACAACTTAACAAATCTAACAATAATATTGTACCTACCTGGTGACGACTTTTGAAGATTTGTCAACGAAAGAAAAGTATATAATAAATCGAGCCATTAGCAAGAAAATGGTAAACTCTATTTTCGTAAAATGTATTTAAATACCAAAAAACAATGATCAAATGCAGATTGGTTCGTCAACACTTGCTCAAAGTCTTCGAAAAAATCGCAAAAGTTGTCCTTTAGGTAATTTTGTTTATCGCCACGATAACGCATACGCACATTCCAGGAAAGTATCTGAAACATTCAAATGCAGAACTGAAGACATATCCGCTACACAGATTAGACACTGCAACTTGCGACTTCTTTTTGCTTCCCAAAATTAAAAACAAACTTAGAAGCACACTTTTTACGAGCCCTAAATCGGCAGTGAATATATTCCACCAAGTCATTGAAGAGTTTTCCGCGCAAGACTCGTTCAACCATTTATATAATGGTTCCAGAGAATGCAATAAAGTATAAATTATCAGAGTTTGAAAATTACTTTGAAAAACAGTAAACTAACTATAATATCTGGTCTTATTTATTAGAATGCAGAAACTTTCGATATGTTTTTATACCACTAAGGTGGCAATCAAGCGTACGGTCTGCCTGATGGTAAGCAGTTACCGTAGCCTATTGACATTTGTTTTACAGGGGTTGTCACACATGCGTTGCCGACCCTGTAAAAACCTTTTCACGCCTTTCTACAACCCCACGCTGTAGTCCCTTGGGAATTCCTCAGCTGGGAGTTCATTCCACAACTTAGAGTTCACGGAAGAAAACTTCTCTGGAACCGCACAGTACTGGAACTTTTGCGGTTCCAGTGTGTGAGGGCGGAATTTCCTCTGTTGGCGAGCGGTGCGGTTGTAAAAATAAGCTGTCGGCATCGTCTCGAACAATTCTTCAGAACACAGCCCGTTGTACAATCGGTAGAACACACAAAGGCACGCAAAATCTCGCCTTAAACTTAAAGACTCAATACCGTCTGTAAGCTTGGGATCGCCGACAATTCTCACAGCTCGTCTCTGTACCGAATCAAAAAGTCCCAGCTGGTATGCAGGTGCGCCCGCCCAAAGATGACTAGATACAGTACTCCATGTGCGGTCTGACTTGAGACTTGTATAAGTCTTTGTTCCGCACTGAAGTACTGCTTTGTTCTGTTGTGCACACCAAGTTTCTTGGACACCAGTTTGACTTTCTCATTCTTCTCCAGGTGATTTCGGTATTGAAAATCGCCGGAGATCTCGACACCGAGCATCCCAATGCTTGGAATTGAGGAACCACAGCAAATGGAGTTTTCTTAGAGCAAACTTGTGTCTTTATGGGGTTGAATTGGACCAACTTCAGTCGCCCCCAGTCAGATTCTTTTGTCAAAGTACCCTCAATGTATGATCTATATGTATATATATATATGTATATATATATATATATATGTATATATATATATATATATGCATATATATATATGTATAATATATATGTATCAGAATTATATTTATTTTTATGCAACACGCTTTGCTGTAATTAAGTCGCAGTTATGAACGAAATAATATTATGCTCTATGTACGGATCCTGAGAGCTTAATAGCATCGTTGCGCGTGTCATTCTAACCTAACAAGCAGTCAAGCAACGTCGACCGCAGCCTATCTATGGATGGGTTTATCTATCTCGAGTTTCTCCGATCTTCGGAGGGCACGTTAACCGGCTGTTGATGTGGTGGATGTGCGAACCCTGTATAACTGCAAGTTCAGATACGCGAACTCCTCGAAAATAGTACGCAGGATCACCTTACACTCTTTACATTGCTGATTTTTACTTAATCACACCTGAATAAATAATGATAAACCTGGAATTAGAAACTGACAATCATTTATTGCCACATGCCTATTGCCCAATAAAAACTAGAAAGTTTTAAAATAAAACGTACTAAAAGAGACATGCTACGTCACAACTGCAGTACTGCGTAACAGTATTATGACACAAAGGGCACAAATTTTGTATATTATTTACAGAGACTCCCTGATATGAAGCTGCGAGCTCGGGACAAGCTACACTTTCGACAAAGGCCAAAATTTAATATATGATCAGTATCATATATTAATTTTTTGTCCTTGTGACTAGTAAAATATGTCGAGTTCGGTGGCTCAATCGTGAACGACACGATTTTGACACCAACGCCCGTGGGTTCGATTCCCACACAAGGCGAACATTTGCGTACGTGACCATGTCTGTTTGTCTTGAACAGGATGTTTTAAGAGAGGTAGGGCGCATCAAAGCAGCCCGTCTGAGTACTTCCACCTCTCAGAAAACCGCAGACAAATAACAACTCCGTAGATGGATCTCGTGTTCCTGCGTGTGAGTGAGGTCACAAGTAAGCTCCTAAGAAGTTGCTGTGACAGCAGCAGGGGTGGTATCGCGCGAGTAATATTTAATATGTTGCAAGAGTTTATAGGCTACAGTAACCGCTTTACATGAGGTGGCCGTATGCTTGCATGCCTCCCGACGTTGTATAAAAAAAGTAAGATCTAATGAAATAGTGTAAATAATATAATCTATATCTAACTGTAAAGTTTTCTTCTAGGTAATATGGTAAATTGTATGGTGTGAGATTTTCGAGTGAAGCTTTATTCACATGGTACCTATGAGGTGTTTCTTTTAAGAAATGTGCAACATTTTATTTTCGATTTTTCAATTGTTCTAGAGTAATTTCTGAATACGAGTTCCGACGCGGAACTAACGCGGCAGAAACGGCGCACAATATCAATGCTGCGTTTGGAGAAGAGACTGCTAATGAACACACCGTGAGTTTTTTGTTTAAACGCTTTCGTAATGGAAAATTCGACTTGAAGAACGAACCACGTGGAAGACTGCTAACACAGGTGAATAACGCTGAATTGAAGGATATGGTGGAAGCCGATCCGAGTCAAACTATAGATATTAACTACTCACTAACTACAAATGATAGGTATGAAGCTACAACACCAAGCTGTATCACCCGATTTTATTTCGATCGGTTTTTCGAATTGCCTTCCACTATGGAAACATAAAGACGTATTCACGTTAAAAGAACGCGGGTAGAAAAATAAAACTAAACAAAACAAATATGTACGCTTAGAATCCGCGCCTGCTTAAATCCGTGTTAGTTACAAACTAGGACAAACACGGCAACAAAGACAAGTAAAATTACCTATCATTACACCGTCTGAAACTAAATTATGGTAATTTCTGTTTATGCGCATAGCAGAGTTAACTTCAGTGCATCAATCTAGATTATTTTGTACGGACATTTAGCAATGGATTTATTCATTGCATCATTTTTTTTTATTCAACTTGTGGAGGGATACATGTATCGGATGTAAATGAAGTATTGTCATCTCTACCATTAACGCGCCAACTCCTCGGGAACTTACTGTAATCTCACTTATTCGTTTAGCTCGGACGGGTTCGGTGGTGCATTGTTGAAACGCGCTGTTACGTTACTTTGACACCGACGCTCGTGGGTTCGATTCCCACACAGTACAAACATTTGTGTGTATGAACATGTCTGTTTGGTCTTGGTCTGGGTATTTTCTATGTATAAGAAGTATGTATTTACAAAAAAAAATGTATTTACGTATGTTTATCAGTTGTCTAGTACTCATAACACAAGCTTCGCTTACTTTGTGGTGTGTAAAAAAAGCTTAATGACTGTCATCTATTGAAAACAATCGGAGCTTCACGTGGATACTTAAGACGATTAAACCATATACAGACAGACTGCGGTCTTCTTCTTCCCAGAGTTATGCCGTTTGCCTAAGCATGCCTAAGCATTTGGCGAAGATACCGATTTTTAAAATGGAGCGACTACCGTCAAATCTCCACAAACCACAGAGAAAACCAGACCTTTCTAAGGATAGGTCATACATCTTTCCAAATATAATTTCATGGACGTGCGGATTTCCTCACGATGTTTTCCTTCATCGCCGAGTAAGTAATAATTACAAATATATAAGTACATAAATCCGAATTTAGTTGTACATGCTCACACCAGGATTCGAGCCGGCTAACAGTTGGTCAATAGCTCGGTTCTCCATCCACTGAGCTATTACTGCTCGATGATCGTAGCCTATATACGCTAGTAATACAAGGACAATCTGACCGACAATGTGACGAGCTCGGTGGCTCAGTCGTGAATGACGCGACTTTGACGCCGACGCTCGTGGGTTCGATTCCAACCAACATTGGTGTGCATGAACATGTCTGTTTGTCTTGGTCTGGATGTTTTAAGAGAGGTAGGGCGCATCAAAGCAGCCCGTCTGGAGAAGTACCTCCACCTCACAGAAAACCGCAGCCAAATAACTCCCTAGAGGGTTGTTGTGTTCCTGCGTGTGAGTGAGGTCACCAGTAAGCTCCTAAGGAGTTGCTGTCTTAGCAGCAGAGGAGGCGTCGCGCGAGTTATACTTAATGTATTATAAACGTTATAAACGTTGATAGGCTACGGTAACTGCTTTACATCAGGTGGGCCGTATGCTTGTATGTCTTCCGACGTTGTATAAAAACCTTGTATTGCTGGCGCTAGCGCGTTGCCTCTGCTCCTGCTAAAGCTCCTACCAAAAGTTTTCTGTGGCATGTCTCTGTAGAAAAATGTTAGAAAACTTTCTAAGATGTTAGAAAGTTACGAGAAAACTTTTTAAAACCATTTGGTTTAGAACTACTGTCTAAAATACTCTATGTCTTCATTGCTCCTACTGAATTGAATTTTATTTTTAAACTCAGAACTTTACCTTCATTTTCATGAAGACATTACGAAATTTAGTTTTATACGACTATCAGAAAAGATTGTATAATGGTTATCTTGATTTTCATGGCAAATTCTTTCTAAACCCTGTATAAATGGAGAAAGAATTAAACAAAAAGTAAAAAGATTTTATTGGATCCATTGCTATATGAATACTGCAGTCAACTGTGATCGTTTTACTTTCATTGGATGTGAATGAAGATGATATTTTGTAGACCTGGAATACTGTCAACGGGAACTGTGTTAAGGGAACCCAAAAACCAGAAACATATTTGATTATTGATCAGAAAATTTCGAATATCTCACTCACACACACTGAGAAGTAATTGGGGTGAACCGTCATCTATACATTAATTTATATACATATATACTGCGACAATTGGCCAATGGCAATTGGCCAGCAACAGTGGCCAAGGACTTAGAGCGTGCCCAAACAAATATTAACATACTCGTATTTGAGTATTGATCAGGAAATTTCGAAAATCTCACTCACACACACTGAGAAGTAATTGGGGTGAACCGTCATCTATACATTAATTTATATACATATATACTGCGACAATTGGCCAGCAACAGTGGCCTTAGAGCTTGCCCAAACAAATATTTCGACAACCAAGGACAGACCATCCTGGCGCCACAGAACGAGGAGAGCCGACCCCAAATGATGGGAAATGGCTAGGACAAAGAAGAAGAAGACCTACTGCTACAATTTAATTTATGGATAGTATTTTACATCATAAGTATGCAGAAAAGAAATGTTAAAGAAACGAAACGAAAAATATGTGTGTGTATAACCTTTTCCACTTTCTTTCACAAACTCGTGGGTTCGATTCCAACACAGGACAAACATTTGTGTGCATTAACATGTCTGTTTGTCTTAGTCTGGATGTTTTAAGAGAGGTAGGGCGCACCAAAGCAGCCCGCCTGGAGAAGTACCTCCACTTCACAGAAAACCGCAGCCAAATAACAACTCACTAGAGGGTTGTTGTGTTCCTGCGTGTGAGTCAGGAAGCAAAGCAAGGCATTGTACGAGTGATATATGTTGCAAGTGTTAATAGGCTACGGTAACTGCTTTACATCAGGTGGAACGTATGGTTGTATGCCTCCCGACGTTGGATTAAAAGTTTCTCAATTCCGGAATACGTCGAAAGCCTTGGGATTCTTCTAAGAATTATTTTTAAAATTCTTTCACTTCCGAAGTGGTGAAGTTCAAGCTGACGCCCAAGAAACTTGGTGTGCTTAACGGAGGAAGTGGTATTTCAAGTCGGGACTTATGTTACACAAGTCACAAATCAGACAACCGACCCTATAATCTATTTTTCCTATTCGATCTAAACATAAGAGAATACTAACAGCCTCCATTATTACATTAACAACTAAGTGCCTAAGTTAGGTAGTAACTTAGGTACACTGTTCTTTTATAAGTTTTTCAAAATATAACAGAATTGACAGGAATTAGAAGACGATTTGCGCGTGTCACGTTTAACTATAACCGTTGTTATGAATGCTAGCTATCTGTCATTTGATAGTACCTCTTTCACACAAATCAGTGGTTAGTGGGCCGACAGCTGCGACGGCGCGAGTGCGGTGCAATCAAACGTATAGACCTGTACTGAACCTTTCACAAGGGTAGCAGAACGGGCTGCCCCGTTCATCCCCGTCGCTCCATTGCCAATTTACCTCGTAAAAGAACCCTAACGATGTATATAGGTCGCTACAGTAGGCAGGACCGTGTCGAGTTCCTGCTATACAAAGATTTTAAGATACGAGGGTCATTTGAAAAGTTCTTAGCCTAACACGGTCAAAGTCATTGGTTTTTTTTATAACTACCCTCATTTTGTAGTTACATTATTTAGCAAGAAGTATGCACAGTTTAGTTTATTCACAGTAGCTCATTGTTCGTTTACACGTGATACCGTAAGTCAAGTCCGAGCTATTTTTGAAAATGGATAAAATTGAACATCGTGCAGTGATAAAATACCTGAATTTGAAAGGTTTAACTCCAGAAGCTATACATGAAGACATGTCTGCTACTTTGGGTGAGTCCGCTCCTTCATATGCGACTGTTAAAAACTGGGTGGCAGAGTTTAACCCTTCGAAACCCGGGTGGTCGTATACGACCGCGAAATGTATGGGAAAACGTATATAACGGATTCTGCCTGCTCAAACGTAGTCGTGAGACCATTCAAGATGAGCCCCGTAGTGGCCGGCCTTCGACTACTTCCACTGATCAAAACAAAGAAAAAATCTGTGATTTAATTTTCTCAGGAGTCTTTTATTTTATTTTCGGAGACGCGTTTCACTTTTCGCCTCATTATTTTTTGTATCCAGTCAGTTGAACTCTCACTTCAATCCGTTACGTATTGTCAATATAAATTTCAACACCACATCGGAATAAATAGAATCCCATTATTTTGGGTTGCAATATTGATATTGTTACAGAATCTTAATCGTCTACTTCTTGGTGATTATGTTTTTTAACTCATCAATACGGATTTTAGCCCAGAACATATTATAGTCAATTTTTTTTTTATACCACTAAGGTAGCAATCAAGCATACGGCCTGCCTGATGTTAAACAGTCACCGTAGCCTATGGACATTTGCAACACCAGAGGAGTCACTCATGCGTTGCCGACCCTCTAAAAACCTCTTCACGCATTTCTTGAAGAACTCCATGCTGTAGTACCTTGGAAAAATTTGCAGCTAACGAACTTACCCGCTTGATAATAAACCATTATCGTGACCTATGGACGTTTGGAATATCAGGCATATCCCTCGCCCGTCACCACTCTTAAAACTCTGCCAATAATGATGTTACTAAAATCCAGTTGTCAGTTTTACTACATTCCCTCGTGATTTCAGGGTAACGGGCGCATTCAGGGCAGACATTAAATTTTACGGATGCATAAAACGGAACTATCCGCTCACACGCCCAAGCCTCGAATACAAACGTAAGCACCTCTCCAGGAGGCACTTGATTCCCTCCATCCATCCATCCATCCATCCATCCATCCATCGCTCTTCAGTTTATTTACCTCAAAAATACTTATGCAATTTAAAAGTTTCTTAGAAGATAAAAAATAGACCAGAAATGAATTGTAAAGTGCAAAAGTGACGCAAAGTGTTTGTCATTATTACTTTTATATTTTTCTCATTTCTTACTTCAGCCGTGTGGTGCCGGCATAGAATTGCGCTATCCCCTCTCGTCCAGTTGGTGCCGTGACGGGCAGCAGCGTCATCTCGTGCACTGCCTCAAACTGCGAGCACCAACCCAAACCAAGCGCCAAGCGTGGTGATTATGACAAAACCCCCCCCAAGGGAGAGGCCTATGTTCAGCAGTGGACGTCTTTTGGCTGATATGATGATGATTACTTCAGTGACTTCAAATGGTCGCAATAAAAAAGGGTCTGATAAAAAGTAAATAAATATGTATTTCCAAATGATTAACATGGCACTATTTAATCCGAAAGTACACATAACTTTTACTATAGGTAATAGAAAATGGACATACGTAAATAATACATATTTACATAGAAAACACCCAGACCTACATAAACATGTTCATGCACACAAATATTTGCGCGCAGCACGGAAACCTTTTGATATTAGAGTAGCCATTGCTAGCCAACCGACTACCACCTAGTCAAATAAATCTGATGCATAAACCTGCTTCGAATTGCACAGAGAGGTCAGTTTGTTCCTGTAGATCAACAAGTTTTTAAGTCTAATCTATAAAATATACGATATAAATTTTCCACTGAATTTTATCCTGCAGTTATTGTCCACTAGCTGTGCCCGCGACTTCGTGCGCGTGGAATATTATTTATTTATATTAATAAAAATAAATAACATTTCTAAAATAATAGTAGCCTAAGTTACTGCTTATTACATCAGCTATCTGCCAGTGAAAGTCCCGTCAAAATCGGTCCAGCCGTTTCAGAGATTAGCCGGAGCAAACTGACAGACAGACAAAAATTATAAAAATAATTATTTTAGTAGGTATATGTACCGTGTATACATCCATATGCATTTAGTAAAAAGCAGTTATTTTAATATTACAAACATACACTCCAATTTTATTTATCTGTATAGATAGATGATGAACTTTAAAATAGATAGGTAAGAAACGTATTCAATACTATATATTCTCTGAACATGGTAATTCTATACCAATTTTTAACCGGTTGTAATGTTTGTATGTGTGTGTTTTTGAGCGGTACAAACCTAAGATCCTAGTATGCTAATCGCCAGATTGTGCCAGGTACAGGTGGAGTTAAGCTTCTAAATATGATGGTGTTGCCAATTTCAGACGAAAGAACTAGCCGGTGAGCAAAATCTCTAATAGTACATTGTATTCTTAAGGCCTATACACAAGAGTCTATAAGGGCGTCGAAGCAACGGCGTGGCATCGTCGGCGTATCGGCATTGTTTTCATTATTCTTGCATAATATTTTAAAAGCAAGAGACGTAAGACAGCCACATTCTTGCCTGCGCGCGTCTCCACCACTCGCAATTTTCAGATATGTCAAACGTTATGACATGAAACATTATGAGGCCAGTGCCTCGTCTTTTCGCCATTTATATTTGCCATAGTCGTTTACTCCGTAACCTGCGCTGTCCTTAATTTTAAGTATAATGTAGTGCAATAAAGAATATTGTATTGTATAATATTATGTCTTTTCAAAAAATTTATAAATTGTAAAACTTTCTGTGCATACATTACGTTTGAATTAAAATATCAGTTCCGTTACGTTTCTTTACAATTTGTATCTCTACATGGCCGTAATCTGATATACATGCTAAATAAATAAATAAAGATAAAACCCAAAACTCACTGGGTTGAGAAACCCAGGAAAGCGGCAGCGATCCGGAATGGATCTCTTTGTAACATTCGTGTTTGTATGCAACACAAAAGCGAATGTTCCAAATATGTCATCCTGGATCGCTGTCGCTTTCCCTCTTTTCCCGCCCCTGTGAATTTTGGCTTTAAATACGCTCTCATCCCTGCAATGACGTGGTATCCATTACCATTTTTCCTCCATAAAAAAACATACAAAAAAATGCGCATCACGTACAGACAAAGTTGATTTCGACTCTAAAAAATATGTGGAACCTCTCAATTTTATTACAAAACAGAAGAGACAACGTAATGTCGACCCTGCTAATAAAACAACGATATAAACAGCAAAAGCCGTGAAGTTTCCATTGTTCAATTTGACCGTTGCAGTTAAGCATGCCAACGAGAGGGACAATAATTTCATCTCTATCGCACTCATTATGTCAAATAGCCTCAAACAATAGATTAAAAAATCAGAAGGTCCCAGTGTTTTAAAATGAGACATTATGTTGATTAATAATGGATATGGAAACTTTGATATTATTCACATAGCTTGGTTCCATAGCTAGCGGCTATAGACTCTCTATGTTCTATACCGTTAATGAAACTGTAACTAAACCATGTAGTTACATATTTAAAAACAATCGGTCAAGTACGTGTTCAACTCGCGCACCAAGATATATAAACTTGTAGACATGAAAATAGTTCATCCATTACGAGAATTGAGTCTCGAGAACTGTTAAAGCTCCCGAACATTGCTCTAACGAATAGATAAACAGGATTGAGATAGAAACTTAACTTTGCAGTTGGAAAACTGTTGTCCCCATACATTAACATAGGTCGCGATTAGTTTACCAACTGCAAAATAGATTTCTAATTTACAGTTGTAATCGTAAAAAAATGTGATATGAGTATAAATTTACGTTTTTCGGATGTTTTCTTTTACTCTTGCTATAAAATGTAGCTTCTTGCCAAATTTCATGGTTTTAGGTCAACGGAAAGTACCCCATAGGTTTTGATTTCCTTGTCAAAGTACATGGCATAAACGAAGCATAAACTTTTAATTACGTTGACTTAGAAGTTTCATTTCTAAATTGCTACAATGTATTGCAATCTTGAGTATTTGATATTTCAAATGTCAAGGGAAAGCGTAAAGAATTGAAATAGGAGTATTGACTCCTTTAATTAAACAAATCATTACTCCTCAATCGAAATTTCTTTTGAAGCGACAAAATTATAGACACGCTGGGCGATTGTTGGCAGAAGGAAATCCTAATTATTAATAGCATATTTGTAGCTAACAGTATAAATTTAATGTTTTCACTTCAATTGGCATAACTATTGGTTTAACTTTTTTGACATACGTAACAAAAAGTTCACCTTAAAGAATAAATTAATGATTTTTATGATTTAAGATCGCGCCTAATAAAGTTATCGCTACTACTGACATACTGACTCAATCACAGGAACACAACA
Organism: Pyralis farinalis; assembly: GCA_947507595.1. Taxonomy (NCBI): domain Eukaryota; kingdom Metazoa; phylum Arthropoda; class Insecta; order Lepidoptera; family Pyralidae; genus Pyralis; species Pyralis farinalis. The sequence continues at coordinate 9,017,102 of OX382274.1, forward strand.
ACCCTTCAGTGAGTTGTTATATAGCCGCGGTAATCTGAGATATTGACGAACTGTCCTAGATGTGCTACGAGACGTCCTCAGTATCCGTTGCATGAATATTTCTTCAGAGAGTCAACGTTCGCTGTCAGCACGCTTTCTACAGGACCATCTGTTTATTCTATGACCTTTAGTAGTAAAATTTTCATGAATCCATAAAATTCTTGAGACACTCATGAAAAAGATAATTTGCGAGAATAGAAACCTTCGCGGCTAAATCGTAAAGAAGCTTTTAGGTAAAAATAATATCGTCGCAATTACGATTACGTCTTTTTCTGACTTTGTACATACGCCTATCTATCTATAACTTCACGCCAAATCCGTTGCGGGGTAGGCAGAGAGAACCGAGCGCCACATAACTTGATCCTTACAAATCTCACTTACTTCTTTAATATTCCATGCTCTACTTATGCACGCACGCCGGTTTCTAGGACTCCTGACATCATCTTCTGATAAAACACAATCAATGACTAACATGTTAGGTAAGTCTTGGCCTTTCTCGGCTTCTACATCCTTCTACTTTCGAGTTGTATATCTATTTCGTAATTCCTTCTTCCTGCATTCTTTCTACATGTCCGAATCAACTGAGCATGCCTTTTTTTATTTTAACACTGACACTCTCTTTCAGATCAGCTCTGTTTCTAAGATCATCATTGCGAATACGGTGTACAGGCGTTACTCGATAAATTTTGCGCAACGCTCGCATTTCGACCACGTTTATTCTACTTTCATGCTCTCTCTGCTCGCGCAGCTCTGGCTTCCATAAGTAAGTGTTGGGACCAGCACTGCGTTGTGTATAGCAAGCTATGCCTTCTGGCTAGATACGTGGAAGGCTTATTTGATATTTGTCTTATATAGGGTGTCCCCTCACGGCTTTGGTTCATGGAGTAAAGTAATTATTTATTGTAGATTTATTTGACACCAACGCTCGTTCGGTTTGTTCGATTTTCACACAGAACAAACATTTGTGTGCATGGACATGTCTGATGGTCTTAGTCTTGGTATTTTAAGAGGGGTAGAGCGCATCAAACCTTACAGAAAACCGCAGCCAAACAACACTCGCTGGAGGGTTGTTGTGTTCCGGCGTATGAGTGAGGTCACCAGTAAACTCCTAAGAAGTTGCTGTGTGAGCAGCAAAGGTGGTATCAGTATGATTTAGTAAAAAAAAAATATTTTCAATCACACGATTAACGGCACGAAGTCTTCAGCGTGATTGCAATTGTCTTATATATTTTTACAATACAGATCGGCTGCATCTTCATAACAGTTAACTGAATGCCAACTAGAAAATCAACTTTTTGTGAAACCTTTTAGCAACAATTAAATTTTCTGGCTTTATACAAGAGTATTTGTCATTAGTGCACAATACGGAACCCTCGATAAGCAAAACTCATTTCGCACTCGACCACTTTATTATTAGTATAATAAATCAGATTAAAATATTCTGCAATTGAACAACGGAGCCTAATTACTACATAATTATGACATACAGAAATTCATGTTGCAGTTACTTCATTAAAATGATAAAATAAACCTCTCCACGAGAATGCTCGTTGATAATGGTAACACTGGGGGACTTTAGGCGAAATCCATCGGAATAAACCGGCTGGATTCTGACGGCAATGTTCGATCCCACTCTAAATCTAAAGCCTGGATACAGAGAAAATTGACAAGTAACTATTTCAATTTTACCCATTTCCGCTTGTCTTATTATTAAAAATTATTTTATTTTTAAAAACTCATCGTAAAAGAGTTCCCTAACTACAGAAAAAACGGAAGCATTGTAAGAACACTCGCATGTTATAATATGTCAGACACACAAACGCGACATTTAGCAGTTTTATGACTTGATAACCTCTAATATTCATTTCTCAAAAACGATGTGTAAAAAACTACACAGGCATCAAAAAATAAAGTTAAAAAAAATAAAAACAGATCATATTATGTTTCGTGTGAAAAAACCTTTGAGCTCTTACGTTTATTTTAATTAACCTATATTGATAATGTATATTTACATTATTTATAATGTTGTATCTATTTCCTGAGCAATATTAAAATATTTAAATATTGGACTATCCTCCGAAATATGCAATTCAAAAAGAATTCTTGTAACTATAACCGCTTTACAAAGCGTTAATAATCTAACTAGTCTGGCCATAAATACTGTTACATAGAAACTTTTCTTTGTTTCAACTTTTTAATTATTTTGATTTTGGAACACGATTATTATGTTGAAAACTTCTTTCTGTTTCCCGCCGTTTTATATATTTTTTTCGTGTAAACATCAATCAAATTACAATATGGAATTAGGTGTTATACCAACACTTCCTCTGTTGAAGACCATGAAAGATCGGGGCCACCGCGTGCTGTTAGAACTACAAAGGCTGTTAATGCTGTTAAAGGCAGAATTCGCCGAAACCCCATTAGGAAACAAAAAATCTTATCGTGAAAAATGAAGATTCCTGTTAGGACTCTATCGCGTATAATAAAAAATACCTTAAGCTCGACACTTATCGTCGATATACAGGATATTACGATCATAACGATGACTTCTGTCCCGATACGCAGGTGAAAGGCACAGAAATATCCTATTGATTGACACACACAAGGCAAGAAGCCGGCCAAGTGATCGGAAAGGTATAGTGTGGTCATCACCCTGCGTCTATAATGCTTTGGTAGGGAGTGTCTTATTAAGGAATCACAAAGCTAAATTTTTGTAAAAAAGGAGTGAATACTTCAGCTAAAGTATATCAAGAGACTGTCTTGGATCGTGTTGTGAAACCTCCCATCAATACACTTTTTAAAATTGTATCGTGGTCTTTCCTGCAGGACTTTGCACCTGGTCACAAGACACGAACTACCCAAGCCTGGCTTGAAACCAACGTTCCGGACTTTACAAGAGCTGAAGATTGGCCCTTATCTAGCCCACATCTGAACCCTACCATCTACCTTAGACTACAAATTGTGGTCAGTTTTAGAGGACATGGTCTGCTCGAAACAACACGCTGATATTGTGTTTCTTAAGAAATCTCTGGAGCAACCAGTGGCTTAATTTCCCCTGGAGACAGTGCGTATATCCATAGATTCGTAGCTAGAGAGATTGAAGCCATAGGTGGCCATTTCAAATAGAACCATTTTTTTTTTATTTTGCTGATAATTTCATAAATATGTACAAAATATAAAAAATATAAAAAAATGAATGCATATAATTTGTAACAGAAGTTATGGCCATTTTCGTATCAAACTATATAAAAAAACTAAAAAACAATAAAAAAAACTGATGCAATTGAAATGTGATTAGCACGTCAATATTACTCATTTATTACAATATAGATATCGTAATAAATAAATAGTTTGTAAATTTCAGAATTTTCCCTGTTACCGTTTTTGAGAATAAGTTCATTTACATTTCACATGCATGGATCGGGGCCATAAAATTTAAGTAAGAAAAATGTCCACAAAAAAAATCTACATGCTTCCACCAAGTTGTGTACCAAAATTCGTAATACTTCTACCATTACTTTAGCTGGAATTGTTGACTGACTGAAACACAGACACAAATTTTTAATCAAGTGTTTGAACTCTATTACCGCTTTGCAACATGTTTCCATCAAATTTTTGAAGTCAGCAAAATTACAAGTAGTTTCAAAAATACAGTCAAATAATATCGTGCATGTTCCCTAATCTGAGAAGGATGTATCGCATGTAGACGAACCACAGTGGGACATTTAGGATTTGAACGGCAAAGCTGCGGTTATGTTACACGCCAAAGCAAGGGTACATTAGAAATACAAGTGTGTGAAAAAGGTCGTATTCTAATGGATTTCTCTTGTCGCACACACGTTAAAATACCAATACCAAGTTTTGAACGAGTTAACAAGTGGGAAAGTTTAAGAAGTTGGAGACGAAAGGATTTTTGAGCAACTTTTGCTATTACATAAAGATTGCGACGGGTTTAAAATGGGGTAGACGTGTTGAAAGGTTACTAAATCTTTTTAAAGGGGTTGAGAGACATCTGTAAAAAGAACGTAGTTTATTTTAGGCAAGTAATGATAGGAACACTATTTGATCTTTTGCATTTTATTTTTATCTATGTGTTATGTGACTTATCTTTCGAGCACAGTTTAGAAGTATTAAGTGATACTAAAGTCTGACTTTACCATTGATTTGACAACAACTGCGCCAGGGATGAATTTTGTTACATACTTGCTACTCTTAGTCTCGACTTAAATTTAATCTTAGCTCACAAACGCTTCGTCATTGCCTTAATGCAGATCTAACATTATGTAATAAAATAAACATGTAGAAGAAATGTACCTATATGTGGGATATTAGAGAGATTTTATAATGTTATTGAAAAGAAAATGTTTTGTATTGCTGACTCAGAATGGCTCCCAACCGGTGCGCTGCAAATGCTTCATATTTGTAGCACCAATATAATTTTATGGAATTTTGTATACATATCGAGAAATGTTTAAGCAACAGCATACTGGTTAAGTGCGTGAAAAGAGCAATGAATTTTAATGAAGCGAGTGAGGTATGTAAGGATCGAGGAGGAGGAGTCGCGTGGCGCTCGGTTCTCTCTGCCTACCCCGTAAGGGATTTGGCGTGAAGTTATAGATACTGGTTAAGTGCGAGTCATGTTTGTGCTCTGAAGATTCTGTACGTAGATCTTGTATCATTTCAAAAGCATCTTGTTTTGTGAACTGTAGACGCGCAGTTATCGTGCTCTCGATAAATATAATAAAGACGAGAGGTTACGTATGAACTGAGCCAGCTATACGGCCAATAGTTTGATTAGCTTAGCAGTAAAAGTGTATGGCATGATAATTCATAGCAGATTAAAGGTGAAAACTGATGGAACATTGAGAGAGGCAAGTTTTCTCACTCTGCAATATCGTAGAGAAGCATCTGGCTATAGATCAGAACGTTTTCGCAGTTTTGTGATTCTTGAGAAATCATTTGACAGGATTGTATGAAAGGACCTCTGGCATATATTGCTTAGATATGATATTGACGGCGCCCTGCTCTGATTTCCCGGTATACGTGCAGATAGATGACAGCATCTCAGCCTGTTATAAGATCAAAATTTGTGTTAAATAGAGTTGCATGCTATCTGCTCTGCTGTTCATTCTGCATCTCGATAATTATCTACACATATAATCAAGAAGAAGAAGGGACAGGTAGAAAGAATACTGTGGGACAGAGAAACAGATAGACGACGCAAATTGGAAGGACGTAGGCGCTAAGGAAAGCCAAGATTCATCGGCCATAGCCAAATTGGTCATTTTATCAGAAGCTGCCTTCGGTTTCGAAGGTCTCAAGGTTGACCTTCGAAACCGGCGAATGTGCATAAGGAAAGCTATGAATATTAATGAAGTGAATTAGGTTTATGAGAATCGTCTTATATCGCTCGGTTCTCTCTGCCTACACCACAAGGGACTTGGTGTGAAGATGTAGTATAGTATAATATCATGATTTGTTTATTTTTATATTTCTTAATTTTATATAAATCAATTGTAGTTACTTAGGAGAAAGTAGTAAGAAAACTAGGAAAAAATACATATTTTCTCCTTCTCTCGACATGTATAAAAATACGTTTTTCTTCTGTGAAAATGTTAACACATACTATTCATTGCTCTTGTATGTTTATTTATAAAATAACAAATTGAGGATTATAATTTTAATTATGCGTATGTTGTACAGCTTAGAGCACTACTTCAACTACCACATACGCTGAATAATTAAGAACCTAGATTAACGTGCTGCTTTGAAGATAAATGAACATGTGATGTTCTTTAATTGCCGAAAATAAATCTATTTGATGTTACTTTATCTCATTGTTACGAACTATGCATCTGTAAGGACTTCGGTGTAATAGTCTCTGACAGACTTATGTTTTGGGATTATCTTACCTACGTTTATTAAAACCAAAGTTATCTGAGTATATTCAGGTATCATCAAATTTATAATGGTATAATTCACAAAACAACTTATGATTACATATTATAAAACTAAGTCCCTCGCCGCGTCCGTCGTCTGTTCGCGATAAACTCAAAAACTGCTGAACGGATTTTCATGCAGTTTTCACTGGGAGCTTTCATCGGATATTATACGGATATACAGTATTAATCCTTCTCAATTTAAATACGTTAGCAGGCATAATATGTTCTACTACCTGTGCGAAGCCGGGGCGTGTTGCTTGTATACTTCTAGAAATAACTGCACTCAAGATTGATTATTATTGGGCCCTTACCATTACCAATGGTACTCACGTTGCCTCATAAAGCCATATTCCAAACGGATTTGAAAAGTTTTCACTCCGTTTCCATTCATTTTGACAGACAAGTTTTCGATTCGCATTCGAATATAGTGTTTCGAGGCAATGTGAATACAGTATGTACCGTTAAATTAAAGGTCCGTTATTCTTCTTAGATTTCGGAATTCATAATAATTTGTAATTGAACTATGATCAGATGATGAGAGCTCGATGGCGTTGTTGTGCATGTCATTCTAACCGAATACGCAGGTTAAGCAAAGTCCACCGCAGCCTGTCTAAAGATGGGTTTATCTATCTCGAGTTTCTCTGTGCTTCGAAGGGCACGTTAACCGGTCGGCACAGATTACTTAATAGTTACTTCGAAACGTCGGTCCCGGCTGTTGTCGATAGATGAAAGTCGTTAAGCTAAGTCAGTTGCATTTGAACAGCGTGGTGGAGTGTGCACTAAACCCCTTCGGTTTAAGGGATACCCTTATCCCTGCATTGGGATGAGTAAGAGTTGATGTGGTGGGACTATGCTTTTTTTTAATGTTATTTATTTATTTTTCAGTGCTCGGTTTTAATTTGATTTCACTGTTTCTGTGATCATGGAAAAAACAAATTTGCGCAATGTTTTTTTAATACCAGTGGGGTTACTCTGGAAACCGATTCCAATAGTGTATATGTATGTTTATATAATACGTTCAGTCACTTTATACGTAACATTATTTAATCGATCCGTAAAACAGTTTCCTCTCTGAGGCAAGAGTTTATATGTTAACTTGAGATAAAGGTTGCCTCGGTACAGGCTTGCCTAGTGAGGCAACCATCAGATATTGCTTATTTGTAAAATTAAGTCTACGTACAACTACTGAAATAACTGTATTATTTTTTTCCACTGCTTGTAATGTGTATTGAGTACGTTGTAGTAATAATAAAGATTTTCATTTTCTTCATTTTCAATAAATTGGAAATAAAATTAAACTCTGAAATCGCGACAGAAACGCCAAATTGATTTGGTCAATTGTCTAGTTTGAAGTTCTGAAGTCCAATTCCTTGTTAACCAAATTATTGCATACGACCCAGAATATGAAACGTTTACCGTAGCCTATAAACGCTTGCAATACAAGAAGTATCGCTCGCGCGTGCTAACACAGAAACTCCTAAGGGCTTAGTGGTAATCACACCATCTGGCACGAACATAATAATCCTCCAAGGACATATGATTTTCTGCAGTTTTCTATCTTCCTACTGCAAACACCGCAGCAAACAAATTTAGGTTATGCATAACTCATGTTATGCGTTACTAAATTGTTTATGATAATATAATAACTTATGGGCACAGTCGTTACTTTGCCTCTACCACATCCATCGGCCTTACCTTCATTGTGCAATTACATTCTTCGCGTAATTTGTGCAATTTATTGAATTAGTTTTGGGCTTATCCATCTTCTTCCTAGCGGTACACCATTTACCCCTTTCAATAAAATTGACTGGATCCGCTACCTAAGCCTACAGATTTGGCAACGATATTGATTTTTACATGGAACGACAGCAGTCAGATCTGCACAACCCAGAGGGAAAACCAGGTTGCTTAGGTTAAATCACACACACAGTCTTTTCGAAATACATACTTCGACGTGAGGATTTCCTCATATTTTTCTTCACTGCCGAGTAAGTTTCGCGGGCCAGCATGGCAGCGTCAACTGGCAGGACACTATATAGTCCTTTATCAGTTGCCGCTGTGATTTGGGCTCCTCTTTTCGCTTACCATCAGGCGAAGCGAAGCCACTATGTACATAAATCCGAATACGCGAATTTAGTAGTACATGCAGCAGTGATAACCCAGAGAATAAAGAACCGACCTTATTGATCAACTGGTCTCTTACAACAACAACTAGACCAGGGACTTTAGTTTTGGATTTATCCGTTTAGAGTTATCTTCGAATTAACATAAAAATGCTTATAAGATATCTACTTTTCCCAGCAACATAATATTCCACCAATTTATAGACTAAAGAATCTAATTTCTCTCTAGTAAGAACCACTTAATACACAGTGGGTCTTGATAAATGCCCCAGTATAAAACTTCTCAGACCTCTAGCTATCACCCGCTGTTTAATATATTACCTATGTTCCGGATTATAATCGCGTTTTGGACATTACGGTTTTCGCTCCGTGGGTGATCTAACAAATTGCTATTGCGGGCCTTTTTGATAGAATCATTTTATCCATAAGAACATTTCTTTAAATATACCGTTATAGAAAAATACTACTAAAAAACAAACATATTCTGCGTTTTCTTATAGTTTAAGGAGAGTCCTTGCCTCTCTTTGAGTGTTTTACGAATTGTACTATGAGCTCTATTCTGATATTAAGCTTTGATATTAAGCCAATTTTGTTATAAAACCTAGGGAAGTCATCCTTACATACTGGAGTCGCAATATTAGCATACTATGCGATTGCAAATTAATTTCCTTCCGTGAACTTTGAAGTTTTCTGAGGTATTACAGCATGAAGTTCTTCAAAAAAGCTCCGGAGTTTTTTTTTATAAGATCCGTTTTTACATTAGTGACGCACATTGTGTTTGTAGACAAATTTCAAGTACAAGTCACAAGATCAAACTCCTTAACCAGTGCATCCCTCTAGCTTTAGACGGCTGGAACACAGGAGCGACATGTACCTTGACTATTGGCCTGTCCACAGATTAAAAAGAGCTAGCCTACAAAATTCACACAGCAAGTTACGGAGACAGCAATGCACAACAGACAGATCTTTAGCGATGACTTTGGAGCCTTGGATCTGCTCTATCACTTCTTTGAAATGAAATGTATTAAATTGATGCATGTCTCGCCGTATACATTTAGAGATGTGTCTGTTCAGCTGTCTGTGTTCTAGCATGAGAGCTGAATACAGCCACCACAATTCGCGTCTGACCTGCAGGATTCTATGTGTGAGTCGAGATTTTTGGGTTATTTTTGGGCGAGGCCGTACAAATTTAGCTACCATTGTATTGACAGTTGCCACGAAGTTATTGTTGATATCGTCCGGTGTTATGCAATCATGTAGGCACTGAAAACGATTTTGACTGGAAAGCTTATGGGATTTTGGATCAGGGCACGAGATGGACGGAGCGTAGATTTCACTAGGCAAGACCATTCCTGATTTATGTTAGTGTTCAAGATGGTTCTTACCTTCGATCGCTTTTGGTTTTCACCCTATTGATAACAGAGACATCATTGACGAAATGCTGGTTGGTCGTGAAGATGAAGTCTATCTCGTTTTTCGTCGAACTATCCTGGCTACTGCACTTGGCTGCTGCTGCTTCTTGAAGAATGAGTTCATCACAAAGAGTTCCTCCTTCTCCATGAAGTCGAGCAGCATTTGTCCCCTTTAGTTTCGTCGGCCGATTCCAAATTGCCCCACTTTCAACTTACCATTATCTTTCGTACCCAGCTTTGCATGGTTGTCATCTATCAACACTGTGTAGTGACTTTTAGATGTATGTATGGCTTTTCAGATATCTTCATACATAGCCTCCACTTTATTATCGGGGTGTGTCGAAGTTGGTGCGTAAACCTGTGGGGACTTAAGCGAATACCTTTTGATAATTCTGAGTATACGGTAGCCAATCTTCGCCATAGCCTCGATATTTTATACAGTAATTAAATTAGTACAGGAATGAAATTAGAAACACATTGGTCTGATAGATAAACGAGTTTAAACTGGACTAATTGTAACAACTTACTTCTTACAAGCTCTAAACTCGGAAATGAATACCTTGAACTTCAAACGACTTTCTTGAACTTCAACGTACGAGATTTTAAGATTTGGGCGCATGTTGTGAAACGCATTGGGAAACCTGCATGCAGTACAGTAATAAAGTACATACCAGTAATGGATTGATATATACTCATGATGATTGCGATTTTCCCTTGATGAGACATTAAACTTTTTTGAGAATATTATTGTTTATCATAAAATAGAACTTTTCGAACTATAGATAAAGAAACTTAGAAACCACTTTTAAAATATTATCTTATTCAATTCTCTTAGCTATTTTTTCAGCGACCAGCATTTCGTTCGATACTGAATAAAGTGTACAAAAAAGCTCGTATCTTGCTGAATTTACACCTAAAATACATACCTACATTTTTACAGAATGTACCTCACAATAAATTCGAAGTTCAAGGTGGTAGATATTGACTAGTTACCTCACTTACATATTATTCCGTGCACGTAGGACCTATAAAACGTACTGCCAAAAGGAACGTTCAGAATAAGAAATGACTACATCATAGGCCAAAAACCAGGTAGGAAATACATTGTACTTTCGCAAATTTGATCATGTTTCTTCATAGAGGTTTCAGCTTAAACTCAGCCTCTTTATTCGTCAGCGCCGACTATAGCGGTTGATCCATATTCTTGTCTAGCAAACCTAGTGTTATATAAAAAAAGTATATATGTATGTTATCAGTTGTCTAGATCTTTTGAAGTGAATATGTCTTTAAACTTGCTTCTGAGACAATTCAGAAAATTGATAATAACAAAATCGGGGGATAAAGTTTGGTGTTCTAGTTACATATCCATCGTTTACAATCAAAATTTAATTGCACCACTTGATAGCTAAAGAATTTGTTACGTTGCCTGAGGACTGTGACACGTCGCTCGCGATATGCCGCCTTTTTAAGATCATTTCGCTGAATCATATAATTTTCTTTTAGCATAAATTACTTCCATTTAAGAAAATGTTTTCACGTAAAATTCACGGCCGTGACCACGACACAGCCACACCCCGTATTTAATTTGAATTGAACCTACAACCCTTGCTGTCAAAGTCGCCATTGCTAACCACTTGGCCACCGGATTTAAATGCCACTTGTAATGTAAAAGTCATCGAATCATGATCGAGAAAATTCTGACAGTTCCTTGTGCTTCCTTCTCAATTTACTATATATATTTATTTTGATTAAGCGAGCTCGATGGCGTCGTTGCGCATCTCATTCTAATCGAACACGCACGTTAAGCATCGTCGACCGCATCCTGTCTATGGATGGTTATCTATCTCGAGGTTTTCCGTGCTTCGGAGGGCACGTTAAGCCGTCGGTCCCGCTGTTGTCAATAGATAACAGTCGTTAAGCTAAATCATTGGCCCTCGGACGGCTTGAAAACACTGGCCTCCGCCAATTCGCATTTGAGCGGTGGTGGAGAGTGGTGGAGTATGCTCTAATGGATGGATGGATTTATTTTAAGAAGCTCGATGGCGTCGTTGAATGTATCTAATTGCAAACGAAAGTTAAACAGCTTTGACCGGATTGTCTATGGATGGGTAAGATGGGTTTAGTCATCACGAGTTCCTCTGCGGTTCATGTTAAGCCAATGGTACCGGCTATTTTCGACAAATGACAGTCGTTAAGACAGTAAAGAGATGTAGGACGCCACAGACACGGTGTCATAAAAAATGTCCGCCAAATAACAACTATCTAAAGGATAATCCACGATATAGTACGATACCAACATGCAAGATAAGCTCGGTGGCTCAGTCGTGAATGACGCGACTTTGACACCAACGCTCGTGGGTTCGATTCCCACACAAGGCAAACATTTGTGTGCATGAACATGTCTGTTTGTCTTGGTCTGGGTATTTTCTATGTATAATAAGTATGTATTTACAAAAAAAATGTATTTACGTATGTTTATCAGTTGTCTAGTATCCATAACACAAGCTTCGCTTACTTTGGGCTAGATGGCGCTGTGTAATTTGTCCGACAATATTTATTTATTTATTTATAAACGTATTTATTTTAAACTGTCACGCACAATGTCACCATCGAGATGCTCTGTACAAACTGGAATTATGACTAGCTCGGTGATGCAGTGGTTTAACGCTTTGACACCTAAACTTGTGAGTTCGATTCCCACACAAGACAAATATTTGTGTGCATGACATATCTGTTTGTCTTGGTCTGGGTATTTTTAAGAGAGATTGATTGCATCAAAGTAGCCCGGCTGAGCAAGTACCACCATCTCACAGAAAACCGCAGTCAAATAACAAGTCCTTTGAGGATTGTTGTGTTAATGCGAGTAAGTGAGGATATCAGTAAGCTCATAAGGAGTTGCTGTGTTAGCAGCAGCGGTGGCATCGCGCGAGCGATACTTAGCGTATTGCAAGCGTTATAGGCTTAGGTTACAACAATACATCCGGTGGGTCTCTCAAAGTTGAATAAAAAAAAATCCCTCGCTTCTAATTGCGTCTAGTAATTAATTTTGGTAATATTGGGTAGGTCTGATTATAGTACAATTATAACGCCATGGTAATTATTCTGTAAGTAACCAAAATACTGAAAATGACTTTTTAATACCATATAATTCAGAAAAATGTCAGCCTCTAATGACGGGAGTCGCGTGTGTCTGCTATACATACATACTATACTTATATAGATGCGATTATTATTGCTATATTATATATTGTCTAATCTATTTTTTGTATAGGACGTCGGGTGGCATATAAGCACACGGCCCACCTGATATAAAGATTTTATCGTAGCTTATGAACGCTTGCAATACATTAAGTATCACTCCTATGTATACAGCAACTCTTTAGGAGCTTAATACGATACGGTTTTCTGTGAAGTAGAGGTACCTAATTCCCCAGACGAGCTACATTGATGCGCTCTATCTCTCCTCTCTCAGACCAAGACAAACAGACATGTTCTGCACACAAATGTTTGTCCTGTGTGGGAATCGAACCTACGAGCGTTGGTGTCGAAGTAACGTAACAGTGCACTTCACCACTGCGGCACCGAGCTCGTCGGGATTCAATGCTGTATGTATTATACTAACTGCAGCCCGCGGCTTCATCCAGGATGCAGATATCCTGTAGGAACCGCTTACTTTCTTTCTATTTCCTCGGCTTCTAAGAGATCTATCTTGAATTGCCTATAACCTTCCTCGAGAGTTGGGCTATCAAATGCAAAAATATATTTTCAAATCCGATTGGTAGTTACTGAGATTAGCGCGTTCAAACAAACAGACAAACTCGTCCGCTTTATAGAATAGCATAAATTATTGACTATAATAGTCAATAATAGAATACACACAGCACTGAAAACGACTGTAAGTATTTCTATTTTCTTTGCACGTTTTTGAAAATCAGGTCAATTTAGATAGTTTCTGTTCACAGCGATAGACAGGTTGTATTTTTGCAATGTATCTGTATCAAATACTTTTCCTTACGGCGCTGCTTTAGCTTGTGATTTTAAATATTGCTTACTTAAAACGATTTTCTTAACAGTCAGTATATATTTAAAAGGCCAATGATAGCCCAGTTGATAACCAACAAGAACCGTTTTGTTATCGAGCTAAAACATTTCATACAAAGTTATCCGTCTTTTAAATCCAACGGAACAGAAATATTTAAATATGTTGAGCAACAGAAATATTTAAATATGGGTTTGCTTGCGGGATAACAGACTATATGCATATCGAACTTATAAGAATTTAGTTACAAAACCATGTATTGATCACATTTTTGTGCGATCCCGCGAGCACGACCTTTTCTCTGCGGCGCTCGGTACGACACGATACTGGCGGATCATAGAATGAATGTACTAACCTGCGTCCAATCGTATTGTGCCTCTATACAGACTGCTTATAAATATGTAACAACATTTAATCATGACAAATTAATAAGTGTCTTGAAAAAGATCTAGTGGAAAGAAACAAAACATTTATCTGAACCAAATCAAATTTATTACAGACAGTATAAATAAATCCTATCAGGAAGCAAAATACACGCAAAAAAATAATATAAATAGTAAACGTAATAAAGTAAAATGGATTAATCATAAAACCAACAACCTGTGTAAGAAACGAGACACACTATTTATAGCTTGGAAAAAAGTTCCAATAGATAAAATATTAAGATTAGAATATAATAAAATAAGAAATAAAACAAACAAAATGATAGAAAAATGTAGAAATAATTATTATAGAAACGAAATAAATAAACATCAGTACAACCCACAGCCACTGTGGTCGCTTTTAAATAAAATTTCAGGCAAAATTACGAAAACGGTTGACGAAGTTATTATTAGAGCATTTTCATCTTCTTCAGTAGAAACAATATCCCAGACATTTGCCAATAAATTTAAAGATAATGTAAGAAAAATTATACTCAAATGTAACAAAAATATATTAGACCCGAATATATATACAAAACAATCAGATATGTCAATTTATTTTAAAAATGCAACTGATAAAACGTTCATTAGATTATAAACAACCTAAAAATACATAAAGGGCCTATTATGGGTACGTCATACGTTATTAAGAGTATTGATATTAAAACTATTTCTGATGAAATATCGGAAACTATAAAAACATTTTTAAATACTTCAGTTAAAACCTGATGCTACCCGGTAGGCCTAAAAACTGGCATAGTACGGCCCATACATAAACAAGGATCGCAAAATGATTATGACACTTACAGACCTATATGCATTTTGCCAATAATTGATAAAATAACAAAAAAGTACATTCATAACCAAATTCAAGAATTCTACAATAATAGGCAATTTACATCACAAAACCAATACGGGTTTCAACCAAAGAAAAGTACAACTATGTTACTATCAAATTTTACAAATGAAGTAAACACATTTCTTAACATGTTTTAATATTATTCATTGACTATAGCAAAGCATTCGACACTCTGAGACATGATACATTACATAATAAATGCTCTATAAATAACATAAATATAAAAAACTAAACTATGCTCAAAATTCAACAATTAATCGATTTCAGAGAACATACAACAAAAAATTCTGCTCGGTTGATATTTTCGTAAATAGTAAGGAAGTATTTAAAAAGGAAATTTTAAAAATTCTGCAGGAAGCTAAGTGTTAACGTAGCCACACACATAGACACATAGGTATACATGTAACTCACACTAACCAGTATACACATACGCTCGCACAAGCATGCAGGCACACACACTCACACACACACACATGCATTCACTCATATACACACACCACACACAACTGAGGGAGTACTTTAATACTTAAACAATTTTTCTTGTAAAACTATTCAACCTACTAATAGTTAGAAATTTCGCACTATTTTTCTATTTTAATAGTTTGCCTAGTTGTTTGCTCTTTGGCTTGTTATCTGTTAATTATAAAATGTAAATCCGTTATTGGCTGTATGTTTAGTATACAAGTATTGTCATTATGTATCTAAGGGCTGTGGATTTTGTATTAAAATAAAATAAAAAATAAAAATAAAATAAAATAAAACAAAAGTGACGTAGGCAAATATTATATATAGTCGGAATGAACAATAAATTAAATAATAAAAAAAGAAGCAAAATAAGCAGCCTGTATAGAGGGCTAGTTATAACAGGTACGTAACAACTCTTAACCCGATTACGGACACAGCGCGACATGTGAGTGTGACCGACGTGAGAGGGTAGCACGGGCTGACGTGCTTATGAGGCGGTTGCAACAATCGTTTACTAATGTACCTATATTTTCGTGCCAATTTATTAAAATCTGACAATTAGAAATTAAAAATGTGTGGATATATTGAATTATTGCATATGCACAGTTGTACTTCCATTTATTAGAAATTGGTATAATGCTGAGTAGTTGGGTAATTAGGTGATAAGTGTAATCTAAATTTTACGTAACGTACCTAAGGCGAATGGTCAGTGTCAATTCAAACCTGAAAAGGTTTTCTGGCACGATGACGCGATAATTGTAAATTGTATTGATATAGGTTGAAATAAAATTAAAAATAAATATATAAATAACCAGCCTAGTGGCCAACAGGTCCCCGGTTCGAATCCTGGCATGTGCCACTAAATTCGTGTTTTCGGATTTATCTACACATTTGCAATTATCACTCGCTCGGCGGTGAAGGAAAACATCGCGAGGAAACCCGAATGTCCAAGAAATTATATTTAGTGTGACCTTACTAAACAATGATCTGGTTTTCCCTCTATGTTGTAAATGTCTGACGGCAGTCTCTCCTTGTAAAAATCATTATCTTCGCAAACCCTTAGGCTTAGGCAGCGGACCACGCCAATCCTAACGGATTGGGAAACGGGATAACGTTAAAAAGAAGAAATTTCTACATTTAAAAGTGGCATTACTTATATTACATTTGCAAAATGCTAATTGGTCCAACCTGCTTTTTGTATGCTTCCGCTACCAAACACGCACAGAGCAAAATTTGTCTTACGTAAAATAAGCTTAATCTATTAATAAAACATTTGCCAAACATCTATTATTCTATATTTATTATTTATACTGTTATGTGCAAGATAACATGTATATCTATATATTATATATATATATATAAAGCAAAGTCGTATTAGTTACACCATTTATAACTCAAGGACGGCTGGACCGATTTTTATGATTTTTGTGTTTTTGGATTTGTCTTCATCCGGAATAGGATAATAAGTATTAAAAGAAATTATACCATCTAATAAGTTAACACACCATTTATTGATCCTGAGGAGGTACGAAGTTCGCCGGGTCAGCTAGTTTATTATAAAATTAGCATCATCTATCTATCACGCCAAATCCCTTGCGGGGTGTGCAGAGAGAACCGAGCGCCATATGACTGGATCCTTACAAACCTCACTCGATTCTTTAGCATTCATTGCTCTTCTTATCGCTGGTTTGTAAGACTGCTGACATCACCTTCTATAATACAACACAACACAAACCAAACATACCTACTTTATTAAAAAAAAAAAATTATCTTAATTAATTAAATAATCTCGGTTCAAGTGGCCCGTTCTGAATAAATTTAAATATACTTTCACTTCCTTTTTGCATTATTTTTCACGTAGAAGGAACGAAACACGATTTGACGAGCTCGGTGGATAACGCGACTTTAACACCAACGCTCGTGGGTTCGATTCCCACACAAAGCAAACATTTGTGTGCATTGACATGTCAGTTGTCTGGGTATGGATGTTTTAAGAGAGGTAGGGCACATCAAAGCAAACCGCCTGGGGAAGTACCGTCACCTCACAGAAAACCGCAGCCAAATAACAACTTCCTAGAGGGTTGTTACTAGTAATCTCCTAAGGAGTGGCTGTGTAAGCAGCAGAGGGAGCATCACGCGAGTGATAGTTAATATGTCGCAAACATTAATAAAGCGCCTTACATCAGGTGGGCCGTATGCTTGTATGCCTCCCAACGTAGTATAAAAATAAAGAAAAGAAAGAACGTTTTTCATCCCTCAGATCTCTTTATAGATATAGTTCATCCTGTTCTTCCCAGCACTGTCACTGTTTGTGTTATTCTTCCTACACATACCACTAAATTATAATCAGACTCTTTCACTATACAGACTTTCCGACTCTGGAACTCGATGTCGCACCATATTCGGCAATCTTGAACCAGATGTAAGTAAACATCAAGAAAAATATAATGGTGTTTCTAAGTCACATTGGCAATCATAAAAATCCTTCACAAATGTAGTAACAATCGAAAGACTATACGGAACCCTCGGCATACGAATACTGCTGTTACTTGACCAGTTTTATGATTAATTCATTCATAAGTATATATACATATTATTTAAAAGACTGTGCCAACAAGCGATTTCGAAATTATTATCACGTTTTAGGGGATTTGTAAATCGTCCCAATTTCCAATAGTCGAAACTAAAATTTGGTTGAAGCTATAAGGCCTAGCGATTTATTCTAATATCGTTTTGAGAAGATGATTATGTATGTATGTTCGTGGTAACAAAAACTGAAAATATGTTCAATTGCCTCCCGAACCGCTGAAGCATTTGAACAGATTTTTTATAAAAATAATTCACACCTTAAAGTTTTTGCTGGCAAATATTTCCCTTTTTACAAGGTAAAATTAAATTCCACCGCGCCTTGTTATTTAGTAATAAAGTAATATGTAATGTTGAATAGATTTTTTGAAATACAAGCTTAATCTTGTTACAAGCTGAGTACATTCAAGAAATACAACTTTATAACAACCAAATCAACGAAAAATGTATTTGAAGGTTTTAAAAAAAATAGTCACTACAGAAGAATAAGCACCTATGTCGAATAAACATAGGTATCTCTATCTCGAATAATTATATGTATAAAGTAACAAAGATAGAATGAGGGAATCAAATAAGCATCACACGTTTTAGCGCAGATATTTTTAGGTACTAAAATCCCAAACAGCCAGTGTCTTGTTCAGAAGCTCTGCTTTTGATGTGTGCATATGAAATGAGTCAGTGTGCTATATTCTGCTGTGTCACTGCTGATCATAAAGTGCAGGCAATCGGGGCAACGGAATATCGGAAAAGGATTGTGAAAAGTATCTATAATAGGATATTGAAATCTACTTTCGGGATGTAAGCGGCTTACTTCCATGTTTACAGTTAAAGCCAACCTAACCTTACGTCGTGTATTGTATATATCAAAGGAGAGGTTTACAACGTTATTTGAAGCACTCGAACTTAGTTAGTCAAGTATTATGAAGACCATTTCTTTCTCCTTAATCTACAAATTTAGGGCAAAGTACATGCAAAGCAGAGTACCTAAAACCGCGCGCCCGCGGCTTTGGGTACCCACACTTTACCTCTGTAACTGTTATGTACATTTGTATTTTTCATTTCAGGATCACTTAAGTCATAGTCAACGGTTTGACGTTAACTAATAAGGTTGTAGCGTTAGTTAATATCAAGGAAGTTCAGAAGCGTACTAGTAAATTCACTCCCTTGCACGAACACAGCGGGCCCCCATAAAGTTGTTACTGAAAGGAGGCGGTACTTCCTCAATCTGCCCGCTTATTAAACATCAGTTTGGACTACTTTTTTTGACAGAATATCGTTTACTAGTCTACAGGCTTCATCATGCATAGGTAAAATTGACTTAATGAATATTATCATAGACAATGCATGGACCTATTTATATTCCAAACTTATACGACAACACGGTTTATACATTGTCGAATACTACTATTATATTTTAGTAGTAATCTTAGCATCTTCTTTATTCTATTTAAAATATTTTTCAGTAACACTTGCCTTCTTTACAAAAATCCTCTGAACAAATCTCACAGGAGGCATTCAGCTTATAAAATTGATCCTCTCTGTCTTTTGCTACAATACACTTCAATTTATCTCTTTGAAACCTATTTCGAAGGACTTTAAATTGTAAAGCCGTAGAAAATAAAGCTAATAGTGACTCCATGTATTTTCTGGTCCACTGTAACTTAGTTTTGCGTACATATAGGAATAGTGCATACGAGAGTAACAAATAAATGAAGGACTCAACGATATATTTAACAAAAAAAATGCATGAACTATAAAAAATCTGGAGAAATAATTTGACCTGAAACTTACTGAAAGTACGACACTTCACCATTTTTGAATACTTTTGATGTTTAGTTTTCGCACATTTTTATACAACGTCAAGGCATGAAACATACGGTCCATCTGATGTAATATGGTTACCGTACTCTATGGATGCTTGAAATATCCCCACTCATTCGCAGGAACATAACAACCCGCCTGGAAGTTGTTTAATTGCGTGTTTTTGTGACATGGAGGTACATATTAGGTAGCTTATATGTGACCTACCTCTCTTATAAATACAAATAGACATGTTCATGCATATAAATATTTGTTTTGTGTGGAAATCGAACCCGAGGCTTGGTGTTAAAGTAGCATTGCTAACCACTCCGCCACCGGATTCGCCATGTAATTATTTTCTGCACTCCGTACCTACAAAAAAAAATGAACAGGAAAACCAGAAAAGTGATCTGTTAAAAATCACTTTGTTGTCCGTCTGTCTGTCTAAAGATATCAAACTGAAACTTATACATATAACGCTTTATATATACAATATTATATTATACATATAATATTCACGCATGCAAGTTTGATCTGGCATTGCGAGAAGTAACCGCGTGTCTCCAATCAAAAGTTGCTACAGTAAGTATTTACTAAAATTATATGTGAAGTATGAAATAATTCAACCGGCGCGAACATAACTCCTTTCCAAATAGACGCTCAATTTACATAGGTACAAAGAAATCATACAGAGCAGATATTACCACGAGAAATTCACAAATCAGTACACACGAAAGCCGCAGCGTACGTTTCCATACTGACATAATTAATGACACACGACACGAATGTGAGTCTACAGGCTGTGTCAGCTTCTGTAGTAAAATTCGAGCCAAATTGCGTGCATAATTACAGCCGTTAAGCTGAGGTATAACCGTTAATGAAACTGAAAACGGGTTCAACTTTTAAATGTGGCTATGAAAGCAAGCTGTTTCTCAATTTTAGCAATTTGCGACAATTTTTACGAGAATGTGTTAGTAGAGAAGACTCTGCTAGATTATTCTCAGCCATCGGTAACATTTATCTAATAATTTTAAGTGCTGAAAATATATTATATATATTGTTACATATCATCCTATTGCTTCAAACGAGTATATATATATGGTTATAAATATACATCTTACATTACAAATCAGACTTAACTCAGATTTTACCTGATTAAAAAGTCGAGTATTGAGGATATCAAGATATAGTATGTATTTAAATTATATAATAGATGTAACAATTTTTATTCAATTGTGCCTTGCGGGTATGGTCATTTTCACAAATATAAACTGTACTTAAAATTACTAACTATTCGCCATATTATTCATTACATTTATAATATATTTATCTAATAACTTTTAGTGTTGACAGGGACCACTATCCGGTGATAAGCCGGTTTGCGGGCCTTTTCAAGAAGTTGATGCACTGACGAGTGCGTATTCTTTTCGGAGATCATGAAAGAATAAGAAGCGAAAAATTGGAAGATGAAAGTCTAAGGAGTACTTATGTACGTCTAGTCAGTGAAAGACATGCGAACGCAAGTCAAAGTCGTGGGACAAACATTTGTATGCATGAACATGCCTGTTTGTCGTGGTCTGAATGTTTTAAGGGAGGTAGGGTGCCCTAAAGCAGCCCGTTTGTGAAAGTGCCTCCACCTCACAGAAAACGGCAGCCAAATAACAACTCCCTAGAGGGTTGTTGTGTTCTTGCGTGTGAGTGAGGTCACCAGTAAGGTCAAGCTAAAGAGTTGCTGTGTAAGCAGCAGAGTAGGCATCGCGCGAGTGATACTTAATATATTACAATCGTTAATAGGCTACGGTAACCACGTTACATCAGATCGGCCGTATGCTTGCATGACTCCCACCGTCGTATATAAAAAAAATCACCTTCCGAACTACATATTACAACACTACAATAGTTACAACAATGAAAGATGATTGTATGAAGAAAGCTCACAATTGAATGTCCAAGAAAACCAAAATATTGGCATTTCCATATCTTGGTAGCGCTTTTAGCAGCAATGGCAGGTACACCGCTGATGTGGAGAGACGAGTGAGTGCAGGGAATAGCGTGAATGGAGCGTTGGGTAAACTTCTAGGCAGTCGAAAGGCACAGCTCGCTGTACACAACGCGGTGCTAATCCCAACGTTAACTTACTGTTAAGTTAAAAGTGAGTTCAAAGTAAAATGTTAAGTAAAAGCTGTGTATGGCAGTGAGAGCATGAAAGTAGAATAAATGCGGTCGATATGAGAGCATTGCGCAAAATTTGTAGCATAACGCTTGCTGACCGCGTTCGTAATAATGTCCTAAGAGAGAGACAGTGTTGATCGAAGGAGAGTGTCGGTGTTAAGATAAGAAAAGACATGCTCCATTATGATTCGGACATGTAGAAAGAATGCATGATGAAAGAATGACGAAATAGATATACAATGCGAAAGCGGAAGGATGTAGGACCCGAGGAAGACCAAGACTAACATACAATGATCAAATTTGTCGAATTTTATCAGAAGATGTGAGGAGCACCAGGAACCGGCGAGCGTGCATGAAAAGAGCTATGAATGTTAGTGAAGCAAGTGAAATATGTGTTATGGCGCTCGGTTCTCTCTGCCAACCCCGCAAGGGACCTGGTGTGATGATGATGATGATGAATGTAACATACGTGTGCATAAAATTAGTCAATTTTAAGTTGGATCAAAATAAATAAATCAAATGTTTATGTTAACGCAACAAAGCTGAATACGTACTTTGCCCGTGCATAATCTTTGTCAACATGGTTCGTTATAGCGGTATACGTTTAGCTGATCTATATACACTTGCAAAATTTTCGCAGAATCTTTCATCAGCGTTTATATTAAAGGCAGGGGGAGCGAGTTCATTTTCATTAACGTATTCATTAAGAGGCCTTCGTTCGGTTCCATAAAACATTACACGCGGTGTTAAACGACAATGCAATTTGGCGTGATTATCGTACGCTGTACATTCGCTAGATGTGGTTATTTCTGATTTTCTACTCGCATTTTAGCCGAAAATTGTAGGGAAATAATTGTAGTTAAAAATAAAAAACCCAGCTAAGAGTAATAAAAACCTATGCAAGAAAGGGTTGTATACGAGTAGATAATGTAACGTTTATTTTAATCTTCTTCTTCCTAGCTTTATCACATTTCCTAATCGATTTGGATTGCCAAGGTTCGCTACCTAATATTTTTACATAGGGCCGTCAGACTTCCACAACCCAGAGGGAAAACCTTTCTTAGATTAGCTCGCAAGACTTTGGAAATATAATTTTATTTATTTATTTATATCCACTAAGCTATCACTCACAATATTTATTTTATTGTCAATATATTTTGATATATAATTTCATTTGCATACAATTTATTAGGTCGGGGAAAAAGTTTTTTGTATTTTATGTAAAACATCAAGATATTTTTTATCATACTTAATTTACATTTGATTTTAATATATGTTTTATTTGTTGGTAGTGGCATACATTACATTGTACAGTACATTGCTGTAGAAATTTCGGGACTTCTGATTAAAAAACTGCGATAAATAATTTTGACAGTCCTATCTTGATGTAACTTAAAATTGCTTAAAGAATTTTGAAGAGATTGAAATAGGTGAAAGTCTGAGGCTGCTAACTAGGGCTGTAATAACACTTCTCTCAATCAAGCTCTCACAATATTTGCTGAGTGGCTAAAGATGTATGTAGTCTGGTGTTATCATGATGAAAAACCACACCTTTTTGTGGATCAATTCCGGTTGAGTTTTCTCTATTTGTTGCTGGACTCTGATCAGCTGTTGACAGTAAAGATCCGAATCGATGGTTTTTCAAAAGATTTTTAAAAGCTCATAATGAACGATGCCCTTCCTTCCCCACCATGCACACAGCATATCCTTATTGCGATTTAATACAGGTTTCGCTATAGTCTGTGGAGCTTGACTGATCGTTGACCAAGATATTTCTCGCACGTTCTTGTTTTAGGCAATACACTTTTCATAACAGTGATCCATTTCTTTTCAAAAACGGTTCGATTTCATTACGTTTAAATAGAGAATAGCAATAAAAATGGCACGATTAATTAGACTTCTTTCAGTGACCTCGTGTGTCACTCAAATATCGAGCATTTTGTACATGCAGACTTTCAAATAGGTCAAAACTGATTTGTTGCCAACCCCTAGCTCTTCAGCTACATCGTATCGATGTCGTAAATGCGCCGATATTACTTCACTTTTTAAAAATTAGCATCGATTTTATCCGTAGCAAGTCAACCTGAGCGAGTTTCATCTTTGATATCAAAATTTCCGTACTAAAAACGCGTGAACCAATTTTGTCCTACTCTCCTGAGTCACACTGCGTTAAGTCCATAAACATCGCACATTTTTTTTCGCGGCTTGTGCGTATTTTTTAATTTTTTACAATAAAACTTCAAAATGTGCCGAACTTTTCGTCAGATTCACTCATTTTGGCGGACAGTAAAAGAATAGAAAAATTAAGGGTAAGGTTTTTAGTTTTTATATTTCTGATTTTAAAATACCATCTATTGAATGTTATCAAAACTAGCCAGATACAAACAGTAGAACCAAAGAGATTTTACTGCAACTATATGGAGCGACTGCTCCCAGGTCTCCACAACCCAGACCTTTCTCAGGTAAAATAACACGTATTTTAATTTCTTGGAGGTGCGGATTTCCTCACGATGATTTCCTTCACCGGTGGACAAGTGATAATAACAAATACTTTTAACCTAAATATTTTTAATCCAGACACTACGAATGAAAACACTGTGGCGTACAGATTGACACACAGGCATACTGCTGGGGTTCCTTGTTTACAATGATACCCTAAAAATAACACGTTGTACAGCTAAAGGGCTCTCTTAGACTACAGTATAAGTTTCTTCAACTGCCAATTTTTACATCGTGAGTACACGAGATACCCCTGGCGTTGAAAGTGTCCGTAATCCGTAAGCTAAACAGACAGTGCGCTTATTTGTCACTTTTGTGGTAAATGTTCCGTACTTTACATTTACAGAGAAGTTTTCTTCCAGAGAAATTGTGGATCCCTGCCGAAGTTTTTCCCAGGAAACACAGCACGGGATTCTTTAAAAAAGGCGTGAACAGGTTTCGTCTGAGTTGGCAACTCACGAGAGATAATGTTGGTATTTCAAGTGTCTACAGGCTACAGTGACAGCTTGCCATTGGGCAGGCCGCTTGTTTTCCACATCAATCATCATAATTTCAACCCAAGGGCGTCCACTGCTAAACATAACCCTCCGCATTTGACTTTCAGAACGATCAGTGCTGTGCTGCTTGCAACAAATGGGTTGTCTGCGATCTTCACAAGATTCCTTTTATATTTGAGAAATGATGCGTTATGAAGAATGATAACAAACGAACGAACGAAACAAATAACAAACGAACCAATTCACAGTGAAAACAAACTTTACCAGCCATTTTTTTCCAGAATGATTCGAGTTGTTTGCCAGCAACTGTCTATGAATGAAACAGGATAATTCCTTTTCCAGATACCTATCTGCGTAACATAGTCAAACTCTGATTCAGTTCAAGTTGGGAGGTAGCCAATACAATCTCATTGAAACTTTTACGTTCCGCTAAAGCCGGGAACCGATCTCGCGATCCCTAAATAAAACAATTTGAAACTCCAGTGATTGATCATCGGGAGTTTGAATTCTTTTGTGATGCTCTTTATCAGATGTTAAACAAATTTAACTTTTATCTGCAGTTCCATTGCAATTTACTTTGATCTATGGACTGGCATATATGTAAATTGCTTTATATAAGTTTCCTATTTTGTTTCCTTCCTCATGTCTTATTTAAATAATACATAATATATTATGTACATGCAATAATTTCAAATATTTTTGAAATTGTAACTGTCAATAAGGTTGGTGTTAAATTTTCTTTTAGATGACAGAATTCTTGAAGTGAATACTTCTTTAGGCACTTTTGGGGTGAGGAAAAGCACTGAACTCGCATGACCATCACGCTCAGATACAGATACAAATTATTGTGCTACATATCTGTGTGTGTGTGTGTGTGCGCGCATATATATATATATATATATATATATATATATATATATAGCACTTATACCATCAAATTTATATGTATTTACATTTACATAAATACATTAATAGAACAAAAAAGTATGAAAAACTATTTTACATATTGTAATCAAGAACTTTCAAATTTCGCGCCCTTTTGAATCCCGCTCTTGAGTACACGTGTGGTATGCAATGTGTATAGGATGGTATATAACTAGTCCGACCATAAGTTCTGTTACAAATGAATTTGCATTATTTTTTTATGAACTAATGTAGGTAATCTTATAAAACTTATAATAACTAAAATTATTCCACAAATTTATTGTGCTACAAATTTTGTGAATAATTTATCAAAAATAATATGTAAATAAATTAATGTCCGAAAGATTAACTGAGGTACAGTAGGTAACCTAACTGGCCACAGGATAAAAAATAAACATTATGTCATACATCAACAGCACAAGGCCCCAAAAGCCAAAACAAACATTCGTTGAATAATTTAAACGGAAATATGATATTTTTTAATAATTCAATAATCTGAATCGCTCTCGTTCCTGCCTCTGACATATGACAATCAAAGCGAGCATTCCATATTTTTGCCCATTTCACGGCACACGAAATTATGTACAACTGTAGCAACTTTATTGACCTGTCGAGCTTTCACTGTTTGTATTTCAATGATATTGAGATGTCCTTTGTCCTACTTTTGGCCTATATTGTACAAATAAATATGTTATGGATTTAAAACGGCGAATGAGCATGAGAAGAGCTATGTATGTTAAAAAAGCTAGTGAGGTGTGTAAGAACCGAGTCATGTAGCACTCGGTTCTCACTGCCTACCACTCGAGGAATTTGGCTTGATGTTATAGATAGATGAATTTACAGAAATTTGTTTTTGAATTATCAATTTTCTAGAGTCTCTATCTATCTATCTATAACTTCACGCGAAATCCCTTGCGGGGTAGGCAGAGAGACCCGAGCGCCACGAGACTCGATCTTTACATATCTCACTCGCTTCTTTAACATTCATTGCTCTTCTCATGCACACTCGCCGGTTTCTAGGGCTCCTGACATCACCTTCTGATAGAACACGACCAATTTGGTCATGGTAGGTAAGTCTTGGCCTTCCCCGGCTCCTACATCCATCCACTTTTGCATTGTATATCTGCTTAGTCATTCTTTCATCTTGCATTCTTTCTACATGTCCGAACCATCGGAGCATGCCTCTTCTTATTTTAACACCGACGCTCTCTTTCAGACCAACTCTGTTTCTAACTGTTTTCTAGAGTCCTACAAGATTTTCTTCTTATTTCTAATCCATTAGACTTGGCAGGGTCCGCTACCTAAGCCTAAAGATTTGATTAAGGTCATCGTTACCTAAGATAGATACATACGAAATATATATATTCATTGGGTATGCGGGTATCCTCACGTTTTTCTTCACCACCGATTAAGTGAAAATTGCAAATATGTACATAAATCTGAAAACTCGAATTTAGTTGTACATGCCAGGAATCGAACCGGGCACCAATTGGTCAAGAGACCGGTTCTTTATCCATTGAGTTATCAAAGATCTCTGGAGGCATACAAACATGTGGCTCAAATGACGTGGTTAGCGTGGCATATGAATGCTTGCAATATAGGGTATCGCTCATGCGTTGCCACATCTTTGCTGACACTGCAGCTCCTTAAGAGTTACTGGCGACTTCACTCGTAGGAACACACCAACCCTCAAGGGAGTTGTTATTTAGCTGCGGTGGTCTATGAGTTGGGGGTACTTCCGCAGTTGGATTGCTTTGATGCACCGTACCTCTCTTAAAAAAGATCAAACCAAACAGACATATTTATGCACACACATTATTGTTCTGGATGGGAATGAACTCACTAACCTTGGTGATAAAGTAGCCATTGTTAAACACTGGACCTCAGGAACATCAATGATTATTATAATCATGAATCATATAGGGTGAGTGAGATAGGGTAGGTATATTTCGACAGGTACAAAGTTTAAAGAATCAACTGCAATTTTAACGATTTTCTGTTTATTGCATTATCATAATAAATACATGACAGTTACATAACATATTTTTTTTTTGTTTTTGCAAATATCTCTTTATTTCTATTAATTTTCATACAACATAAAAAAACAACAACGGAAAATTTTCAAATTACAAAAAGTTAATGTTTTTTATACAACCACGAGAGGCATACGGCCCACCTGATATAAAGCGGTTACCATAGCCTATAAACGCTTGCAATACATTAAGCATCACTCAAGCAATTCCACCTCTCGCTGCTAACACAGCAACTCCATAGGAGTTACTGGTACTCTAGGGACTTGTTTTTGCTATGGTTTTCTGTGTGGTTGAGATACTTCCCCAGATGAGCTTTGATGCGACCTACCTCTTTTAAAACTAACCAGGCCAAGACAAACAGACATGTTCATGCACACAAATGTTTGTCCTGTGTGGAAATCGAACCCACGAGTGTTGGTGTGAGGGTAACGTAACAGCGCGTTTTGACACTGCGCCACCAGGCTCATCAATGTGGCCAGATAATGTTGGTTGCATGGATTGGGGTCGTGGGGACCCTTCGTCAGTCAGTTGACACTTACTTCAATTTACAGCCAAATTGGCGAATTTATTTTAAAACGTAACACAAATATTCATTCTATGACGTCTCCTGTACTATTTATTTTTATTATGATTGCAGATAGCTATTTTTACTTTGCATCTGTCGATTTTATCTTTAACATCGAATTGGCTCATTGTAATCCAAGAAGTGTATATTAAATATCAGTTGATGTGACTCATACTCAACCAACACTTTTAAGATACAGATCTCCGTTCAATCGAAGACGTAAACCCATCGAGATTGAAAGGAACAGCATATATATTCTAGAGGATAAATGCAATAAAGAGCAAACTCTGCTAGGTTTTCGAATTTGCGAAGGACAGTATACTTAAGCCGCCTGGATACTTCTTGACAAAACGAAAGTCATCTGTCAGCATCCAACAGAGCCATCGTATCGTACAGGCACGTAGAACTCGAGATCAATAAACTCACCTAGCAACATCATCATGTTAGTCAGAATGACTAACATGTTAGTCAGAATGATTAACATGATGGTGATGATATTTATTTTTATATAAATCGGGAGGCATAGAACACACGTCACAACTAGTGTAAGGCGGTTACCTTATGAAAACTTGCATACATTGAGTACTTACTTGCGCGATGATGCGTCTGCTGCTAACACAGTAACTCCTTAAGAGCTTACTGATGATTTCACTAATACGCGGGAACACAACAACACTCCAAGGAGTTGGTATTTGGTTTTCTGTGAGGTGGAGACACCTACCCCTCTTACACCTAGACCAAGCCCAACAGATATGTTCATGTACACAAAAGTTTATCGTGCGTGGGAATCAAACCTACGAGCCTTGATATCAAAGCAACGTTATTATCCACTGCGACAGTGAGATAGAAGTACCGCACATCAAAATTTGGCTCTCCAATATATATATACATATATATAATCTTTAAGTATTGTACCCAAGTGTCCACTAACCAATCACAACACTGATTTCGCGCGCATATGCGCACATCCTTCAGTTTCCTCCACCCCGTCGACACGCCATTGCCGTCATTGTAATCCCTTTGGCGCGGCGGCGTCAGGACGAACCTACCGAGGTCTTTCTTTGCACTAAATTAGCTAAGAACCTACAAAACTTTAAGCAATTAATTTCATAGAAAGCGAATTTTAATTATCAACGAACCGATTCACGGCAGATGAGCTTAACATCGAAACGAAATTCCGATTGTATATCTCCGTCGCATTTACAACAGCCAAGGAAGCTATGAATAAATTTCCGAGTTCGTTACTGGCGGATTGGCTGACTTGGTAGGAGTGAGCTGGCTTCCGATGCAAATTATTTTATACACTGACATCCTGCGATGTGGTTGAGGGATATCAAAGGAATACGGGAATGTGTATTACATACACATTATTTTTAATTTCAATCATCATTCATTCATTTTAATTTCATCCCGGTTTAATAATGTTGTATACTACTAAGCAATAGTGCTAATTTATTTAGTTTAGCTCTAGTTTCCAAAAATTGTACTAAATGGCGCTATTCAACTTTACAAGTGAGCTGAATCGCGCAATGAAGATTTTTGGCGCCGTAATATTTATATCAGTACGGTGGCAGAAAAACTTACGGCCTGCATTATGAAAAATTGTTGTCGTAATTACGATTTGCAATGGAGTGTCCTTCGTACGATGTCGGTCCTTCAGTATGTGTCAGTGCGGATGTAGTTCATCATCATCATCTCAGCCTATATTCGTCCACTGCTGAACATAGGCCTCCCGTCTAGAATGCCATTCGTCTCGATCCTGTGCCACCTGCATCCATCGACTCCTACAAACCCCTTGTGGTCGTCGCTCCACCTGGTGGGGGATCGTCCCACACTTCATGTACCAGTACTACCAGTACGGAGACGCCATTCGAGAACCTTTCTTAGTGACGTGGCGATTTCGCCATGAGAACTGTATCGTCTGCAATGTAACTAAATTAACAGAATTATTATTTATTTAAAGATTAAATAATTAATAAAGGAGACTCGCCGGTTAGCATAGGAGGCTCTCGCTCAGCATTTTGGTCTAGAACCAGCTTAAGCATTTCTTGTGGATACGGCTTGCATTGTGAGGAGGTTCCTCACTCTGGTACCCTGACCACCGGTAGCTTGGCTCTTCATTTTACTATCGGCTGGTATCACTACTTTAAATATTTCATAAAGTATATTTCTGTTGTATATTTAAAAACATAAACATGATACGTAAAATGTTTTAATAAACCAATAAGGAGCATAGAATACACAACTTGTCAAAATTATAGCTTTTCTAAAAATATTTTTATTTAGTTTCTAATTTTCTATTATATTAATCTCTTGAAACTACAATATTATATCAAAATCTGAAATTTAAAAATGTGATTTGATATAACGTACCAGATAACATTAGATACATAAATAATATGAATATCGAGGGAGTATAAAGAATATTAAAATATTAGGTACGATTCGACGAAGCAGTGAGATAAGCAGCAAACCCTGGGTGGGTTATCGCTATCGCTACGACCCACCTAGTCGAGCTCAAAGTTGTGAGAAGAACAATATGATCATCTTCCATCCCTAACGTGTCGAATAATCCACCTCCGCCGCCCAAACAAGAACAACGCGACCCAAAAATGCAGATTTAATATTAATTACAACAAACTTTTATTCATTGAATTAGTGGTATTATAAACATAAATTCTATTTAGTTTATAACTTTATTAGTTCTTTGCGCAAATAGATTTGTACAGCACCCATTTAGCTGACTGCTTTTTAAACTCTGGACAGTAAGAAACATTTTTGAAATTAATTAGCAGGACTGTATAGAACTTACACACCTTCTGTTGCGAACAGAAGATGAAGTCGACAAACAGGCACGTGTCCATGATATACAATATACAGGATAAGAGAATAATGTCAAGTTTTTGAATCAGTGGGTCACAGAATTATCGAGATCTCACATTCCGTATAGCGTTTATAAATTTTTGGGCTACAAATACACGCTCAATTTCAAATCAGTTATTCATATAATCTAATGCGTCAATTGTTGAGTACCACAATGTTTACAATCTACTGGCACTGGTCTATTATCACAGACAGGGCTACTGTTTCCAATAAGGATGAAATTGTGACAAGAGACCGACGGACTATGATGGGTGACCACATAATTGTATGACACCGGGGACTCCAATGCTCTTGGTGATGGTAAGGTATTCTGGAATGGTGGAGCTACATCAAATGGTTTTGCTTTGTGTTACAAAATAAAACACAGAGACTCGGGTTAATGTTGTGGTAACGCACGCGAAGTCTATGATTTTTGAATATATTTCACACATATAGGATTCAAATCTTGATATTGTCAATAAAAATAACAATGCAACTTATGTAAGCATACTGAATTAAAATAGTACAACACTCCTGTTATGAACCGCCCCTTCGCTTTGTTCAGCTCGTCTCATAAACCCACACTCGGGTTTTAATAACCATCATTACTATTGCATAAATAACTATTTACGTCCTATATTTTTAAAGCTAAAGTATAGTAATTACTCATAAAGACGAATGCTATTTAAGATAATTCTCGTCACGTAACGCCTTATCTTTTTGACAAATTGCTGGCAAGCGTACCGCCATTACTCAGGTATCTTAATCAACTCCCTAATAAAGTTCGGGACGACACATTTATTTTGTGAAAACTTCAGAATGAATTAATGATGTTTCGTACCTGCGCCAGCATAATGAATTTAGAGCAAAGGCTAGAAAAACCAAAATACTAAATTAGTATAAATTGTGGAACTATATGCAGATGACATAATACGTGTTAAAAACAGACAGGGCATTATTAAGCGCGCCCCTCAATGCTCTGTCCCTACAAACACGGCTTTTTTCGCAACTAAAAATGAGACGACGCTATAGTTGACGCCATTATTTAGGGTTCCGTACCCAAACGGTAAAACGGAACCCTATTACTGAGGCTCCGCTGTCCGTCCGTCCGTCCGTCACCAGGCTGTATCTCATGAACCGTGATAGTTAGACAGTTGAAATTTTCACAGATGATGTATTTCTGTTGCCGCTATAAGAATAAATACTAAAAAATAGAATAAAATAAATATTTAAGGGAGCTCCCATACAACAAACGTGATTTTTTGCTCATTTTTGCTCGATATTGATAACGGCAACAGGTAGACACTTGAAATATTCACAGAATATTTAATTATAGATTCACTTTTAGAACGAATAATTAAATTTAAATAAAACAAATATTTAAGGGGGGCTCCCATACAACAAACGTGATTTTTTTTGCCGTTTTTATAGATAATGGTACGGAACCCTTCGTGTGCGAGTCCGACTCACACTTGGCCGATTTTTCAAATTGAAATAGAAACTTGATCGAAATTCAAAATGGAAATCTTATATTTCAAGTAGTACAAAATTGTTTGCGTGTTTAGGCAATGTAAAAATAACATTACATACTTCTTCCTACAACAAATCTAACAGATAAAAAAATGGTTAGAAGAGGACTTCGTTACGTGGAATTCGTTGGTGGAATCTTCAAGGCTCTTTACAATTAAAAATCTCCATCTCCTTTCTACGAATGGTCAATGGCAAATTGACCAAACAGCGTCGTGTTCTATCTTCGAACTTTGGTGTGATGTAATACTGAGTTACTTGCATGCTATAACAGGTGTGGCATACTAGTATATTTGCAACTGGGCGAAATTACCAGGCATTTCGATAATTCTGCGATCTATATTACAGAAACGAATGTCCTTAGGTCACAATTCCCAATAATAAGTTAAGTCGACTTCATTTGAAGCGTGAAGAAGCATTTTGCGGGTCAGCATGGCAGCGTCAACTGACAGGATACGGTATGTAGTATGTTGTCAGTTGCAGTTGCGATTTGGGCTCCTCTTTCGCTTACCATCAGGCAAAGAGGGGACAATATGCTGAACTAATATTAAAAAAAAAGGCTATTCTATAGACTATAGACGTCTTTATGTAACATAGCTGGCTCTCACAGGAGTTCCTTGGTTAAGACAAAGTCATAGTTTTACGCTCCGGATTACAATGAACTTTTTTTTACACAACGTCGGGAGGAATGCAAGCATACGGCCCACCCGATGTAAAGCGGTTGCCGTAGCCTATAAATACTTGCATACATTAAACATGACTCACGCAATGCCACCTCTGCTAACACAGCAACTCCATAGGAGTTACTGGTGACCTCACTCATACGCAGGGACACAAAAACCCTCTAGGGAGTTGTTGTTTGGCTGCAGTTAACTATGAATAGGAGGTACTTCACTACCTCATATAAAAAAAATTTAACAATTATTGTCACTGTGACGAATGCCCTTACTAATCTACTCTATAGACTCAGCGCTGGAAAAAATAGACTTACTCTTTGAAACAGAGTTACTTCTCAAAAACATATTACTCAGTGTAAGATCACTCGCAAGTTTATTTATTGTACCCACATATGTTTTCACTACAAACCTCAAATTGAATGTTAGTTTGTTTCTTGATTATAATAGTTTTAAATGTCAATTCTATACTCCGTGCCAATTATGAAGTCCCATAACTACTTTCTGTATTAACAAACTCTTCACGTTTCAGATATTAAATTAAACAAACAGTCTTTGTGTAAATGACCAATTAAGATAATTTTAAAACGAGACATCTGTTTGAGTTTATTTAGGTAAATCGATGTACTTTAGTTTTTCATGGGACTTAATAATTAGAATTTAGTGTAATGGTAACAACAACGATAGACGTTGATGACAGTCAATGTCACTGACAGTGCAATTAAGGCCACAACGTAAACATATCTCGGAATACAAACACGAATTCATAACTTAGTAACACAAGACTGTTTGATCATATCATCGAAATGCGCTCCAAATAACTTTATAGTTGTTTATGGTACAACTTGCTGGAAATTCTCTAAAAAAATTACAAATGGAAATGTCAAATCGACTACCTCCATCCAGGTGGAGTTCAAACACCGGACCTATCTATCAATCAATCGCTCACTCTTCCATTGGAGCTTCCAGGGCGGTAAGATAGTAGTGGCGTCGATCGAAAAGTTGTGGGTTCGAACTCTACCTAGTTGAGGTATATGAATTGGAGCAGCCTATTTTGTGGGATAGACAAGAATGCTGCGGATTATCAGTTGTCTGCGCAAATATTAATGAGCCATGCAATGATCTACACACAAGAGTTGTAAGCACCGAACATTGCTCTAACGAACAGATAAACTAAATTAAGGGTGAAACATAACTGCGCTGTTGGAAAACTGTTGTCCCCACCATCAACATAAGTCGCAGTTAGTAAAAGATTTAATGAAAAGAACAGACACGAAGGTGGGAAAGAGAAACTAAATTAAAGATAAATGCTTATTTTTTTCCCGATGCTAATCTCCGTCTCGTAACGTAATCACAACTATACAGTTTTACAGTTGAAGTTGTTTCGAACTAACAGAAAGGCAATTTACTTGTTTGTTTGTCACTAAATTAGGGCTCTGTTGTGGAAGTGATCTCGGGATTGAAGAATGTATGTTGGATTATGTTTTTAAAATCGATATGGATCAGGTATTTTTATCGTATTCAAATTTATAATAGGTACTTATTGTAACAGTTCATGCTTTTAATATAATATTCTTTACTATTATACCAATTATAGTTGGAGGATTTGGTAACAGCTTAATCCCCCTAATGCGCATCATTGGTAGTTTCAATAAGTTCTGCTATTCTTTTTCATTATATAAATTAATTACGATGTAATGCTCAATTGGCAGATGCCACATTCCAGATATTCCATGTTGGTTGTTCTCTTCCTATATTTAGCACGAGTCTTATGCGCCATTGCTTTATTTGCAGTTTTAGCAACATCTGTCTTATTTTTCGCAAGTAGTAATTCCTGCCAATATTAAAATAATAATCCAGTAAACATGCAGATCTGAGTAAGGTAAGCGATACTTATAGCAATAATTGTTAATGTCCTAGTATGGTGACATAATCGGTGTTCATGCTATGGGTAGAAGATGGAATCGGCTCGGGCACACTGATGGTTCACCAGAGCGAACCGTGCGAGGAGTCGTAGGTCGGGTACACCATTTATTTTGCTTATATTTTTACTATTATAATATTTTCGAGTAACAAATTTTACTACTATAATATAATCTGAAGGGCCATATTATATTATTATGATACGATATTGAAAACAAAGTTTACTTCATGGGTAATGACAATCCAACGTTCAGGTAGGCCGTAAGCTTGTTTGCCGCCCTAGTGTTATAAAATATAATTTCAAAGTTCTAGTTCTTAATCTTGGGCACCATACTATATTCCGGTGTTCTTCGAAATACAGTTCACACCATGATTTAAACATCGAGTACTTAAAAGCACAAAGATGGAAGAAAGGTTACAAAGAATACGTGAGCTTTTGTAGAGGAGCTTTTGATAAAATGTTGAAGCTTATAAATATTTAATGCAATTTCATTGTTAGGGCCGAGTGAGATGTAATTCATCCTCGAATACCTAAATGTACATACATTTATAAAGGATATAATGGAATATGAAACTACCTAACATCTGGTTTCGAGTAATAAAAAACCGACCAGAGCTTCGGACATACCATCGCAGATTAAATGTTAATAGTTAGATAAATCAGTCAATAATAAATTAGCAGGTAGCTAGTTCTATTTTAATAGTATCTCAGATTTCAACTCTGCGTTTTACTTGAAATCACTTGTAAAACAACGTTAAACTTAAACAGAGCACATAAAACAGCGTAAAAGAACCTTAACAAAAATATAAATCGTCGTTTGGTACTTGAAAACCATTTATTATCATTCATTATTTCAGCCAGACGTTTACTACTGAAAATAGACTTCTGCAGCGATCAGTACTGCGCCGCTTTCCTTCATCGACTGCCTGCGAACTTCACAAGAACGTCAATCCATCCTATGCCGCGTTTTCCAATTTGTGGTCGCCATTTCAGAACCTTTCGCAGAACGGTAACGAAGAACAATCTACTAAAGGCAAGGGTATAGGTACCGATGGCCCTTGGAGCCAACGGCCATTGTTTCCTTTACCCTTGCCTTTACTCTTTCCTTTGCCCTTTCCTTTGCATTATTCTTTAGCAGATTGTTCTTCTTTATCGTCTTTATTGTGTGTTTATTTCTTTTTAAACTTCTTCCCTTTCTAGTGCTCGTTTTTCGGGTGTAGTTTTTTGCTTGTAATTTCTCATGCTGTTACGTGTAAGATAGATAATTAGGTACGGAGCTGCATGTACAAAAACATTGAATCCATAAGTATATATACTCTTAATACTAACCCTACATTTGGGGTAGGTAATAATTTATCATAATACATGTCACGTGACATGTACATGTCACCACTTGGTATATAATTACGTAATAGTTTACTAAGCGATAGTAAAGTCATGAAGCATTATTGATAACAAAACGAGCTACTAGGAAATAAAAAATATTACAGCAAAATTAAATATTTAGCAATTCAATCAATAAATTGAAAAGTGAAATACGTTCGTTACCTAGCCAAACAGACGCACATCATACTCGTACAACTCGCCCCCGCGGCATACTGACGGCATACGGCGGTTTTAACGAGTTTCAACATGTTACAACGCTGTCGCGGGGACAAATTCCAGGAATCACTCATGACATGCTGTTTATAGTATATTAGAAATTCGCTTGTTAATACTTACCTCCGTTAATTGAAGCCCCGGTCTCCCCTATACTGATTTCTTATACGTTAAAATCCATTTTACTTTTAACAATTTCTAACTAGCATATTTTTCAATAATGTTTGACTATTTTGGTAAATCGATCACCTGTATTAATTTAACCAATCCGGCGTTATCGACGATCTCGGTGGCTCAGTCGTGAATGACGCGACTTTGACACCAATTTTCTGGGTTCGATTCCCATACAAGACAAAGATTTATGTGCATGAACATGTCTGTTTGTCTTGGTCTGGATGTTTTAAGAGAGCTTGGGCGCAACAGAGCAGCCCTTTTGGAGAAGTACCTCCACCTCATAGAAAACCGCAGCCAAATAACAACTCCCTAGAGGGTTGTAATGTTCCTGCGTGTGTGGGGACACCAGTAAGCTCCTAAAAAGTTGCAGTGTAAGCAGCAGATGAGGCATCGCTAGAGTAATATCTACTTAATATATTACAAGCGTTAATAGGCAACGGTAACCGCTTTACATCAGGCGGGCCGTATGCTTATATACCTCCCGACGTTGTACAAAAAACTATATCGCAAGTCATGAGGTAGTTTAAAATTTTAATTAAACTCCGATCCAATGGAGTTAAAATCGAGAAAAGAGAATAACCGTAACAAGTCCGTATAGATTTTTGAAGTCTGTGATAGCATTTTCTAAATAAATCCATGAGTCCATCCATCCATGTTCCATTCTATATTCTCGCCATCCTGCAATATGCAATATAAGTGCATGAGTATCTATACAATAATGTTATACTTCACAATGTGTTTGTTAGTGTATGAGCATGTCTCATCCGTGCGAGAAATGGACAAAACATACCCGCCGGGATCGAACTGAGATATCCGCGGTATTTATTCTGCTCTGTGTGAGTGCACCGATTGCGGCGTGAGCTGACTGCTAATGCAAGGATTTCAGTAGCGTGTGGCGTCTTTGTATTAGTCGCCCATCCACTGGGATTTTATTACATTGCGTGGCAAACAAGCACACCGCCTGTCTGATAGAGGGGTTTCCAAAGACTGTCCGAAACGTGAGGTTTTCATATCAGGTACAGCGAAATGTAACATGGTAAATATTGTAAATTCGGGATTTGTTTTTGCATTTACGGATATTTCAGCTAAGTTGAAGACGCTATGGTCACGGGATGACATCTCATAACCGTAATCATTATGCGATAAATATAGATACATCTTTAGGTTACCAGACACAAAATTATGTACCAGATAATTATGTCAAAAACATTTATTTAATCGGGATAAGAAGAAATGATGAGTACATACTCGTAATTTGGCATTACTCTTACGCCATCTAAATTTTCTGCGAATATAAGACTATACCTCATTTCCGTCTTTGTTTCTATAAGATGATTACGTAAATTAATATAGAAATCCTAGTTATCGACTCACTTACTACAAGCGCAAAAGAACCTCACTTATTAGAAACCGAAAATTCGCATACTATGCGTAAAATTCAAAAAACAAAAGCGTACAGCCCCTGTGTACTTTTATTTCAACTTGCGCGTCTGTGGGATGGTATGGGTAAGATGTTGGACTGACTGGCTATACAGTGATTTTGCCTTCTGAGGGCTGAATAAAAAGGATGGGAACAACCACACCTAATATCTCTAGCAACTAATAGATAATAGATAATCTCAAGCAACACACATATCACAGCCAGGCATATGGCTGTGATGTGTGTGTCGTGAATGCCATGTCGAAGTATTCCCTAGAGACAGCAGAATGGAATACTTTAAAAAAAGCCTGAAATTTTTTTTCGCCAATTTGATCATAATTGCTTTGTGTGCTTCCACTTCAAATTAGATCAAATTGCATGTAAATTTGAATTTCGCAAAATAACGCCTGAATCTATTAATTATTCATTTTTACCGGGTTAGCTACGAATAATGGCCGGCGTCCATTGGCTTATGGTATTTGCTTACTATTTGGCATTACTTAACTTTTCTGCTAACTGAATTGTAGAAAAATGTGATCACATAGACTCGATATTAAATAATATCGGACGAATTACACATCGTCATCTAGTCCCAAACTAATCAAAACTTGTGTTATGGGTACTAATTAACTAATAACAAGAACTAAATTCTTTTTTAAATACATACTTATTATACATATCTACATACATAAATAAAAAGTAGTGATAGCCCAGCAGGTGAAGAATATACTATTGGCCAATTCCTGTCATTCCTGTCATGTACCAGTAGATTCGTGATTTCGAATAATATTTCGAAAGAAGTGCAGCCTAACATATAAATGGTCTAGTTTTGGAGGTCTGACACTCATATAAAAATAAAATCTTCGCCAAACAATTATTAATATATTAACCCTTCGAAACCCGGGTGGTCGTATACGACCGCGAAATGTATGGGAAAACGTATATAACGGGTTCTGACTGCTCAAGAAACGGGATAATGCTAAGAAAAAGAGGACAAATTATACAAACCCAGACCAAGACAAACAGACATGTTTGTATTGTTCATACACCTAAATGTTCATCTTATGTAAAGGTTGAATTCACAATCTTGATGTAGTCATGATTAGCCAATCATCCACTAAGCTCATCAATAAAAACCCTGTTGTATCTTGTAACAATGGATGGTGGTCTAAAATACAAGCTAGTGGCCGTGAAATAGCTTACATATGTATAACCTACCTACTCCTAGATCCATCTCGGGACCCTTACACGGTTTTATTCGTACGTAAAGAAATATACTAACTTTGATTGATTTTATTTATACTTAATTATATTTTTTCAGTACGTGTGTGTGTATGAGCAAGTCACCCTACGTCGGTGTTCTAGACTTTGAAAATTAGCCTTTGTTCTCTTGAAATCAGCTTATAGACATGGGGCAGAAGAGAGATGGGTCTATAGTTCCTCAATAAAGCTTATCACCCTTCTTAAATAAAAAAAACACCATCACACTTTTGCCCCATATCTGTGGCGCTTTGCCCTCGAGTATGACGGAATTATAAGTTTCTGAAGGACTCGAAGTATTGGTTTTCCACCCGCTTTAAGAAGTTCTGATGTGGTGCCGTCATCGCCCGGGGTTTTGCTGTTCGCCATCCTAATCTCGTACAGGCTGATGTCCGGGATATCCTCGGTGTAGTGTCAGGTCACCGACTCGGTGTAGTGCTAAAATTGAGACTGAATGTTAAATCAAGGCCAAGCAAACCAAGAATGTCGGTTAGTGGAACAGATACACCCTGGAAAGTGGGAGCCAGATTAAAGGGACTTCGTTTCGCACTGAAAAGACATGCCTGGGGTTTGGACGCATTGAACTTGACCATGTTAGCTTCACACCACTCCGATACGGCTTCCAAAGTCAAGTTTACGCGTTCAACCCACTTCTTTCTGAGATACTGAGTTTCGACCTTGCCAGTGCGTGGATCGGAGATATATCTCTCTGCAATCGTACTATTGCCCGCATACTCATCTCTCTTAATAAATACTTAAAAGTACTTTTTATATATTACATTAAACTTGATAATTGGTTTAAAAGTTATTAAAATTTCTTAATGCGTTGCAAGTATATTTTGCGGTACCTGCTTTACATCAGGTGGGCCGTTTGCTTTAAAATATTTTTTTAATGTGTCTCGATACGGTTTAAAAAGAAATTGAACTCAAAACTCAAAATATACATATTCTGTACAATATATACATTCCGACGTAGGCATGTAGAATGCATACACACATACCTAATGCAAAAAAAAAATAAGTAACAATATATTATGTACCTACTAGCACCCGAGAGTTCTCCCGAAAATACAGAAAAAGAATCTTAGAACCCGACTCTAGTGCCATTTATCGGCTTCAATCTTGTATCTAACATCCACAGATGCACTCACACACTCACAAAAAAATCATCAATATAAATCCAGCCGTAGTTCAGTGAGAGTCAGTGACAAGAGGAGAGAGCTAATTGAAAGTATGTGTATTTTTTATGGAAGGGTGGTTTAATGGGGATAATTGTGAGCTGTATTTGACGTTAATCGGTTCAGTAATTCACCAAAAAAAGAGGAAATCAGGGGTTTTTCGATTTAGACTTGTCCAAATTAATACATCGCATGCGTCCTAACGAACCGTTTATAAACTATAACAAAAGCCTGCCACAGTCGCAGATGCAAGCAACTTTGCCGGCTGATTACCAATGTCCACGCCGACTCCCGTTCGGAACAAAGGCGACTGATTGTAATTTTGGACGATAATACCACTCTGACACGTCAGTTTACAGAACAATCGCATGTTGCTGTGTAAAATAGTACTTTTATATGACTTCGGGTGGAAAACCAGCATACGCCCCATCTGGTGAGTTGCCACCCATGCCGGTAATGATGTAACTTTTCACAGAAATGTAACTATCTAGGGAATTCAATTTTACGGTGGATTTCTATAAAGATACTTTCTCACTTGATCTCCTCGTCATGCTTATGTAGATTCTTTATTGTAAATGAATACACAGAAGACTTACCTACCATGACCAAATTGGTCGTGTTCTATCAGAAGGTGATGTCAGGAGCAATGAATGTTACAGAAGCGAGTGAGATATGTAAGGATCGAGTCACGTGGCGCTCGGTTCTCTCTGCCTGTTATAGATAGAATACACTGAATGTGGTTACATTAAAGATGTATGATTAGAGGCAGACATCAAACAGGTGAGTAAGTGTAGATAGGATAAAAGATGACAATCGCGTCTTGCGAAATTACGTAATTTTCAAATCGTTATATCATACTAGTATAAGTCTATGCACTATATACTCGTACCTAAGTATATATATAGGTTGCAATCAATTCAGGTTTTGTACAAGTTTATAAGGGAGGTAACTTCCTTATTAACTTGTACAAAACCTGAATATTATAATTGTTAACTGTCTCTGTTTATTAACCAATTTTCTTTTTTTTATATATATATAAATATAATGTTGTGAAGTGGTAATGTTATAGATATATCAGCAGACTTTTTTGGCTAGCTGACGGCCTTTCCTATAAATGTAGAGGAAATGTGAAT
The DNA here is from genome assembly GCA_947507595.1 of Pyralis farinalis. NCBI lineage: Eukaryota > Metazoa > Arthropoda > Insecta > Lepidoptera > Pyralidae > Pyralis > Pyralis farinalis. The sequence goes on from OX382274.1 coordinate 9,059,230, forward strand.
TGTGAAGTGTACGATTAAGCATTCTCCATTAAGTGTAGTAGAGCTATGTAAAGCATTCGCCAACAACCTGCTGTATAGTTTGCATAATTGTTATAGTAATAATTGTTCGCAGTGTCTTATGTAAACAATAAAAAAAGCTCTAAATTTAAGGGACAGAGTTCCTTTATTTAAACGACGTTTCTATCATCCATCCTATTAGGTTCCACTACACACACACTAAGTATCGATGGAATGGTTGATATTGTTCCACTTAGCTCGCTTCGCTTTCAATAGCTCTTTCACTCCACTTCGCGTCAATAGATTTTTGGGCGGCTCTGCATAACCTCGCTATGCTCCGCACCTCAATGGAGAGTCCTCTTTACGTTTACGCCCAGCACAAAACAAAGTTTGTAATTTTGGTCAGCGAGTTTGACGTCCGACTAAAATTTTGATATCGCTTTGATGCGTCAGTACAGAGACGTTTGTATTTGCTGTAAATCAGTGGGACTCCGTTGTAATTGCAATATGAATAGTTGATTGCTTCATCTGTGGGGGACTTCCTGAAGATAGTCATTTTGCCACATCAATGACTAAATATCCAAGCGTTTATTTATTTTCACTGGTTATGTTTTGTCTATTATTTCATATCAAAATATTCTGTAGCCACAAGTAAAAGAATCTAAACGAGTTAGGTGCAATCAGCAGAATAGCTGTTCTACTATGAACAACAAAACAGAACTGAAAGTGTTTTCATAAATTCTACGTCAGTGATGTAAAGGGTAAAAGCCGGTGTAAATTATGTGAAAATCCATTTCGAGCAATAATAAGAGAATTGTACAGTCGGTAGCACATCAGGATTAACATTGGCAGAAACAACATGTTATTCTAAAGAACAGTTCGAAGATATTACCTGTTGAGGATAGCTTTTATATAACCTTTTTATATTTTTGTAAACTCTATGTTTTTAGACTCTGGTATTATGCTTTCTCTTGTTTTCTGCTGTCATATATTATTGTGTCATCGTTCGTCTTTTGGTAAGCATTATTATTATAACTCCTATATCCTTAATAAATAGAAAATACTCTGATATCTGGTCTTTACCTATTTATTACATACAGTCCACCTTTCTTTAAAACCCATTCTTTACATTTTTGGTCCTTCGAGCGTTACCACAGTCGCCCCTGTACCAGTGCGGCCCGGTAGCCCTATTCTCGCGGTGCTTACAAATGTGCCTATAATTGAGCGACCAGACGGTGCAGCACGTGAAAAAACACGCGTGTCCGTGTCTCCCTGCATACCCGTTCCGTCGGTTGCTGCGCTCCATCATGTCCCTCCACCCACCGCCGGCTGCGGTGTCACTTGTGATTATACGGCGAGGCGCAATTGCCTTGTTTTCGATCCGACGCCTGCCAAGCCTTGTTGTGATGTGTCAGGTAACATTCAAGACCCCAACGTACGTATCTCTCCACCTTTACTACCCAATAACAATTTCTCAAATACAAATCCATCAGATTTTAATTTATTAGCACATGCTATACAGAATTTATCTACGGATAAGACGGATAGTCGTCTTCCAACTTTCGACGGTAATTTTTTAAATTGGCTTGCGTTTAAAAGAGCCTACGATACCTCTAAAGCATCATACTCACCGATGGGCAACCTATCGCGTATAAATTCAGCGCTCTGTGGCCCGGCGCGGGAAGCAGTCGGTGCCCTGTTGTCTACCGCCAATGAAGCTAACGAGGTTATGTCTGTTTTAGAACTACAGTTTGGTAGACCAGAACTCATTGTGCTCCAGGAGGTTGCTGCAGTGCGAGCTTTACCTAAAGTTAATTTTGAGGGTAAGGATTTGCATTTTTTTGCCATCCGTGTACGCAGTTGCATTGCAGTTATGAAATTTTTAAATAACAAAGCCTATTTAGAGTCGCCCGAACTTTACAACTCGTTACTCATGAAACTTACACCAGCAATGCGTGCACGGTGGAAAGATTATGCAAAATCTCACTTTAATCCTAGCGTAGGAACAAAATTAGAGCTATTAGCCGACTTTTTAACCGACGAAGTCGCTACAGAGTTCCAGTTTGGCGTAATAACCGAGGCTCATCTATCAAGTCAGCCTCACAGCTCTAAAATGTTTCAGTCCTACGTAGTAAACACCAAGCAAAATACGTCGACTACAAATTCCAAACACTCTGCTGAAAATAAAAATCAATCTGTGCATTCTTTACAAAATAATTATTTAACTCGTTGTTTATATTGTCAACAGTATCACATGATTGACAACTGTGACAAGTTTATTCGTCTCGACTTTATGACTAGACTAAACTGGGTTCGAGATCAAAAACTTTGTAATAGGTGTTTGAAAAAAGGTTCACATCGATATCGGTCATGTAATCCTAAAACATTATGCCACGTTGAAGGTTGTAAGTACAGACACCATAAATTATTACATAATTTTGAATCTGTGAATTCTCATACAACTACTGAAACGATTTTAAATGACGCCGATACCAAACCATATTGCTCTGCCGCTGAAGATTCTAAGTCCGAAACTGTTGCTCACTCTATTTCGGGAGGGTGTCTCAAAACTCTCTTGAAAGTGATTGCAGTTACGGTCAGCGGGCCTAAAGGCTCGGTTGATACTTACGCCCTTTTAGATGACGGGTCGTCAGGTACATTCATCGACAGCGATATTACGAGAGAAATTGGTGTGACCGGCCCCAGGTCACAGATTAGGGTAGAGTGTATGAGTGGTTTATCTAGAACGACTCAAGTCGAATATGTTGATTTCTTTATTAAGGGTCTGAATGAGTCAGAATTATATTTTATAAAAAAAGCGCGATCTGTTTCAGCACTAGGTATAACACGTCAATCGGTTAGTTTTGAAGATATCGGACATCTTTCACTTCCGAATATTACTTACGAAAATGCTGAGCCGAAACTGATAATCGGTATTGATAACTGGAATTTGTTAACGCCACGCGAAGTGCGCCAAGGTACAAAAACACAACCAGCCGCATGCCTCACGCCCCTAGGTTGGGTGGTTTTCGGATTTACATCCAGTAGGACTAGGCCCGTGACTTTTGTCAATCATAGTGTGACATCTGATGATTTTTCAGAAATAGAGAACATTATTCGGGATAACTACAAGCTGGAGTCAGTAGGTATAATCAAGCAAAAATTACGTTCAGCCGCGGATGACCGTGCCACCAGAATCCTAGAAAACTCTGCGCGTCGCCTACCCGGTGGTCAATTTGAGGTTGGCTTATTGTGGCAATCCGATCAGGTTGACATACCGAATAGTTATCCATTAGCGTTGTCTCGTTTCAATAGCCTAGAAAAACGTTTTAGTAAGGATAAGGCTTACGCTGATTGTTACCGCGAGAATGTTCACGCTATGATCAACAAAGGTTACGCCGCACTTTGTAATAAAAAATCAGATTCGCTACGTGTGTGGTACCTACCACATTTTGGTGTTTTAAATTCTAACAAGCCGGGGAAATTGCGCGTAGTTCACGACGCTGCCGCGCGCAGTGACGGAGTCGGTTTAAACTCGCTTTTGTTAACTGGCCCGGACTTGTTACCTTCACTTTTACATATAATTTTACGTTTTCGAGAGGGCAAGGTTGGTATTACTGCCGATGTTAAGGAAATGTTCCCTCAGGTGAAAATCAGACCTGAAGATAGGGATGCCCAACGTTTCCTATGGCGCGATTTCCCCGATTTACCTCTTTTAATATATAGAATGGCTTCTATGATATTTGGGGCTGCCTCGAGCCCATTTACGGCCATCTACATAAAAAATAAAAATGCCGAAGAGCATAAAGCTTTATATCCAGATGCTGCACATGCTATTGTCCATGATACATACATGGATGACTTCATTGGCAGCCTGGATGACACTTTACAAGCCGCTCGTCTGGCCAGAGATATAGTAGAGGTGCAAAAGCGAGCGCATTTTGAAATTCGCGGATGGGTCTCGAATGTGCCTGAAGCGCTCTCTCTTGTACCACCAGAACTTCGACTAGATAGTGCAAGTAAAGTAGATATTGCTTCCTTTCCGCAAAGCGTGCGTACACTAGGCCTTTTTTGGTTTCCGTTATCAGATGAATTAGGTTTTAATGCGGACGCCTTAAAGTTAACGCTCGCTTTGCCTCCAAAAATCACTAAACGTCATGCTCTTTCTAGTTTAATGAAAGTGTTCGACCCATTAGGTATTCTCGCACCTATCACAATTAGAGCACGTATTTTATTTCAAGTAATTTGGCGTAGAGGGATCGGTTGGGACCAAGAGCTTCCTGAACTTCATTGGCAGCCTGGATGACACTTTACAAGCCGCTCGTCTGGCCAGAGATATAGTAGAGGTGCAAAAGCGAGCGCATTTTGAAATTCGCGGATGGGTCTCGAATGTGCCTGAAGCGCTCTCTCTTGTACCACCAGAACTTCGACTAGATAGTGCAAGTAAAGTAGATATTGCTTCCTTTCCGCAAAGCGTGCGTACACTAGGCCTTTTTTGGTTTCCGTTATCAGATGAATTAGGTTTTAATGCGGACGCCTTAAAGTTAACGCTCGCTTTGCCTCCAAAAATCACTAAACGTCATGCTCTTTCTAGTTTAATGAAAGTGTTCGACCCATTAGGTATTCTCGCACCTATCACAATTAGAGCACGTATTTTATTTCAAGTAATTTGGCGTAGAGGGATCGGTTGGGACCAAGAGCTTCCTGAAGATTTGAATTTGAAATGGAAAACTTGGTTATTAGACATGCCTTCTTCTGTGGAACTTCGGATTCCACGTTGTCACTTGAAGGAAGCTCGTATTCCCAACGACGACTCAGATAATGTGTTAGATCGGGAGTTGCACATATTTTGTGATGCCAGCGAGCACGCATACGTAGCTGTCGCCTATTGGCGACTGATCTTTGCCAATAATACCGTGCAGCTCTCCTTTATCTGTAGCAAGTCTCGTGTAGCCCCCTTGTTACCCGTAACTATATCACGCCTTGAACTTCAAGCAGCGCTAATTGCAGCTCGTCTCGCATCAACTATTTGTGAAGCTCATAGATGGAAGCCCGTGAAGCGATTCTTTTGGACCGATTCTAAAAATGTACTCGGATGGTTACGCAGCGATGCGCGATCTTTTTTACCTTTTGTCGCTCACCGGTTAGCGGATATTCATGAGTTGTCATCCTTACATGAGTGGCGTTGGATTCCCACGATATTAAATGTCGCTGATGACGCTACACGGGCTCATTCAGGAACAATGTCGGCACAAAGCCGCTGGGTTGAAGGCCCAGAATTCCTTAAATCTAATATCGCTGATTGGCCACTTGAGCCACACAATACTACATGTAATACAGACGAGCTGAAACCTAGCGCTAAAATTCATTCATACCTCATAAATGTAGGCATCATTCCCATTAAACCTATTTCTGCGGACCCGTCCCGCTTTAGCCAATGGATACGCTTATTACGGACTACCGCGCGCGCGCATCAGTATATCAAGCGTTTGAGAAGTAAGGCTAAAATGAGCATGTCTGCCTCGCAAACGCCTGCCCTTAGAATTAACTGCGATTCCGTGGCCCAGCTTCCACCTCTTTCGGCTGAAGATTTACGTTTAGCCCAGATTCATAATTTGCTTCGGGCTCAAGAAGACTCCTTTCCCGAAGAAATTGCTTCGCTTCGCCTAGGAGAGCCTATGCCCCGTCACAGCAAACTTAAGAAATTTGATGTAATTATTGGAACTGATGGCTTGATGATATTATCGGGGCGCATTGGAGCAGTGATTGACCACACGGAAGTATCAAATTATCCTACTGTTCTTGATGGCCGCCACCAAGCCGTGAGACTTTTAATTTACTCTTATCATCGACGCTTCGCACATGCAAATCATGAAACCGTCGTCAATGAACTCCGGCAACAATACTGGATCCTGAGACTGAGAAGTGCCGTTAGATCTGTTACACATGCATGCCAATTTTGTCGGATACGGAAGGCTATCCCTCTGAACCCTCCACAAGGCAATCTTCCTGCAACTAGACTCGCTCACCATCGTCGTACTTTCTCATTCGTGGGCTTGGACTACTTCGGGCCAGTGCAGATTACTGTCGGAAGGAGGCATGAAAAACGATACGTAGCCTTATACACCTGTCTTACTACGCGAGCAGTCCATTTGGAGGTGGTCCATGACTTATCGACCGATGCGGCATTGATGGCTATCCGTAGATTTACAGCCCGTCGCGGAAACCCACAAGAAATATGGTCGGATAATGGAACTGCTTTCGTCGGTGCTGCCAAATTCATGAGGGAGCTCTATGGTCCACCAGTGCAGGAGTTTGCAACAAACCAGAACATAGAGTGGAAATTCATCCCACCATCTGCGCCGTTTATGGGAGGCGCTTGGGAACGGCTCGTGCGTTCTATTAAAACGGCCCTTAAAATTACATTGAGAGAAAGAGCCCCAACAGAACCTGTGTTATTAACACTTTTGGCTGAAGCCGAATCTATTGTGAACTCCAGGCCCTTGACTCACGTTTCTGCTAATCCTGAAGATTCAGAAGCAATAACGCCATTTCATTTTTTGATAGGAACGGCATCTACGGCTAATAATTTCGGTCAATCAGAGCCACGTGACTTACACGGACGGGTTTCATGGCGCAAGGCATTAAGGCTCACTGACTTATTCTGGAATCGGTGGGTTAAGGAGTATCTACCGACTTTGATCGCAAGGCGAGGTGATGGGAACAACGATGGAACTCCACTCGCAGTGGATGACCTTGTATTTATAGCGGATGGCAATTTACCACGCGGAACTTGGCCACGCGGCCGCGTATCGAGGGTGTTTCCCGGCAACGATGGCATTGTTAGAGTAGCCGAGGTCACCACAGCTGGAGGGATCCTTCGTCGTCCCTGTAAGAAGCTGGTACATCTTCCTACTTAATGGCCACGGTACCCATCATTTTTCCTTCTCATCATCACCGTTGGAAGAGAGGGAGAGATGTTGAGGATAGCTTTTATATAACCTTTTTATATTTTTGTAAACTCTATGTTTTTAGACTCTGGTATTAGGCTTTGCTCTTGTTTTCTGCTGTCATATATTGGTGTCTTCGTTCGTCTTTTGGTAAGCATTATTATTATAACTCCTATATCCTTAATAAATAGAAAATACTCTGATATCTGGTCTTTACCTATTTATTACATACAGTCCACCTTTCTTTAAAACCCATTCTTTACATTACCATTGACTATTTTTGGGTGTAAGTGGTACAGTATCAACGTTCAATCCTCATCTCCACGCGGTACATCCTGTCGATTAGTAAATGTACGAGTAGCCTTTCCTTTGGAAGAATGGTAGTAAAATTTAATTAATATATACTGGGGTTGTAACTTAACTCTACCTAACAAAATATCGCAGCCGAATAACATCAGCATTGTTGTGTTCTTGTGAGACGAACGAGAGCGGGAACTAGCCAACAGCGGTGGTGTTGCTGGGTTAGCTGCCTGGGTATCTTGTTGACCTTACGCAGGCCACCCGAGGTTTTATAAAATCGTAGGCAAAATCAAGACTACTATTCAAACTTTCAGTGCAGATGCCATGAATACGAGAAATAAAATAGAACTATTTGTAATCCGTGCTTCGGAGGGCACGTTAAGCCATCGGTCCCGGCTGTTGTCGATAGATGGCAGTTGTTAAGCTAAGCCCTCAGGCGGCTTGAAAACACTGGCCTCCGCCAATCCGCATTTGAGCAGCGTGGTGGAGTATACTCTAAACCCCTTTGGTTGAAGGGAGACCTGTATCACTGCAGTGGGATGAGTAAGGGTCGATGTGGCATGTGGCAACTTACAAACGTCGCATTGCACAGGGCGCACTAAGACGGGACATACGACTCCGAACTGTTCGATTTACTTACAACCATTAAGGAGCTCCTATGACCACTTCTGACTTCCATCATTATAGCTGTAGCATGCAACCGCACATATATACTCACGTATATACGTAATAAAAAGTGAAATATTCTTCCGTCCGTTGCTCTACTACGAGTATATGTATATTCCCTATCTCAAAGACTAATTTTGTTTACAATAAACAGTTCAAATAACTAGATAATGGTATTAATTTACATAATGATCTCTTATCTCTAGAAAAGCACCATTTTTCCTAGCGTCATACTGTTTCCTTATCTTAAATATCTTGACGAAATCTTTAGGCTTAGACAGCGGACGATGCAAATTCTAATGAATTAGGAAGCGATATAACCCTAAGAAGAAGAGAAGAAGATTGATGGAGCGACTGCCATCCGGCTTCCACAACCTTGAGGGAAAATCACAGTTGTCACAAGTTTATTGAAATATAATTTCTTGAACGTGCCGGTTTCGTCACAATGTTTTGCTTCACCCGTGCGTGACCATGTGATAATTACAAATAAGAACCAGGGACCGAAAAAAAACTGTATTGTAGAAATATTTTCTAAGAAATTACAGGTAGATTCCTTAAGAAATTTAATACAACATAGTTTTTTTTTTTGAAAAATAACTATATTATAGTAGTAACATGGAGTTATTTATTATATATTATTAGTTATTGGCGACTGAAGCATTTTATAGAGAGATAGCAGATAGAGATAGCAGAGAGATAGGGCGCACCAAAGTAGCCCGATTGGGGAATTACTTCACAGAAAACCACACCATTATTTGGTGTGGTTTTCTGTGAAGTACTTCCGGTAAGCGCCCAAGGAGTTGTTGTGTTAGCAGCAAAGCTGGCATCGTGAGTGATATTTAATGTATTACCAACGTTTATAGGCTACAGTAACCACTTTACATGAGGTAGGTCGTATACTTGTATGCCTCCCAACTTTGTATAAAAAAGCACACATAGTAGTTTAGATCAAATTGCCCGTCTAAAACACAATATTTTTCGATCTTAAGCCTAGAAAAGAAAATATTATCACATTGATTGTGTTATTTTTGTGTATTTGGGTGCGACATCTTCGCTAAGATTGAAGCAATAAAAAATTGTTAAAGTTTAAACATCACTGTCCGTTTTACACAGCTTTTAAACCTTTGTTATCATTCAGTATGAATAAGTATTACCATCAAACTGAATGCAAAGAACTTAAGTAAAATTTTAAAACATGCTGACAGATTAAGAATTAAAGGGATTTAAAAACGAATTAAGCTTTGGGCGCTAATGATAATTGCTCCCTAAAGCTAATTTAAACTGCTTTATTGAGTTAAAAAAAAACATCGGAATTTTCGCTTTTGTGACGTTATTCTCGAGTTTCAATGAAGAAAGAGATTTCTTTTAAATAGGCAAAGAAAAAAGAACTCCTTACTTTGTTTAGAAGTAAGAATGCGATGCATATTGGAAATGGCAGGGCTAAGTCACAACGAAATCCATCTAGTAAAAAACAGCTCAATTGCTTCAGCGTTACGGGAGAAAATTGAGCGGAAACCTTTGTTTACTAACTACGCACATACATAAACACACACAAGCACGCACTCGCATACCATAAAGGCATCTTCTAAAACATCATCAATTCACAAGGTATAGTAATACGAATACTATATCTATATATTGTATTTCTTTCACTACACCGAGTTACGTGAAAAACTCTCAGGAGTCTGTCTATTTCATGTGGAAAGCATTATTTAACTATACCTAAACTTGTCTTGTTTAAACCAACCAGAAACCAGATTAAATAAAGGTAAAAATTGAGTAAAATCTGAGAAGTTTCGGAGATGAGCTAATCTCCGAAACTATTCAGATTTTACTCAATTGTAATGATTAAACCCTTATTAGCATACTAGTAACTTACCCTTATCATTATGTTCAACTTTGTGTTTTCAACCCAAATTCATCCCCGGAGGGTTTTCTCAAGAAGACTGATATGCAGACATAAGATGAAGGCAATTTCGTATCTATGTTTCTACATATTTACGTGTATTGTTTTCTTGATCCTTTGTGCGTAACTGATGTCTATTTAAAACAAAACATGTTTAACTCAAGCTCATGGACTTATTATTACCAACAAGTCTGAACTCCATCAAAAATATGTGTACACCAGCGATAGAAGTGAAACCTTCAAAATGTAAACTTCAAGACGATGAGACGAATGTAGAATTTCAGAAGTAGGATAATGGTAGAGTTTATTTATAATGACATTGATACCAAGTTTATAATTATTATGCATTTATTCACGTACGCTGAACTTATTGTGGTCTTTTTAGTCTTATTTTCTTTTCTTTTTTTCTGATAATCACGACAATATTCTGCATTCGATTTAGGCCTACGTGAAAAATGATATTATTAAAATAATGAAACTTTTATGTAAATAATACACGTGTACAATACCACGGTTGTTATGACGCCTTATCCCAAGCTTAACCCACTTGTTACTGAATAGACTTTTTGTATCAGATTCTAATGAAATTAATATATGTAGGTATATCATTGTGTTATCTAATGATTAGGAAAAATATATAAAAAAATATTCGGCTATTGGAAAACCGGGAAAATGGTGTTCTTTTAAAAGGTCGCTAGTAATAAACGCTACTTGGGTGGTGTGTATGAAAGAAAATAGAGAATTGACTTTGTTACTTTTTATTTATGAATAAAATTGAATAAAATTAAAGAAAATTATATTTTAGTGTGGTAATATTCTAAATATTCTTTTGGATGCAATCTCACATCACAAGTCTTGCAAGAAAAAAATTGCTTTTTTATGGCCAACAACACACCTCGTTGATTTTTTTGATATACGAGTATTATAAGATGCCAGTTATCATCATAATGCGAAAACTTTCTGAAGTGCGACCTGGCTTTCTGTTTTCTGTTTTGCGGTAAGTTTCAAGAAGTCCAGTTGCAATGCTTCTCCGGAATTGTAGATGATCTAGTTTGCCTCCATCAATGTGATACAGTTGCCATGCATTTTGATCAGCCATATCTAGGCAATGACAAATCAATGGAAAATACCACTTTTTCCCCCGTATCGATTATCGGTATAGACCAATATTCTGCCTCTCATTCGTTTTATTTTTTATAAGGGTTGGCTGGTCAACTAGAACATATTTTTTTATTGTTGTGAATAGCGTCTTATTTTACCTAGTGGCATAGCTTTAGCAGCATTAAAAGCCACTGTAACTACACTGTTATCGTTCCACTTCCACACGACAATATTTTCGGCTCCACGATCCGTCTTTTTGAAGTCTTTGTTTGACGGTAGTGGACATTTCGACACTCTATTTCCTCTAATTGTTCCGGTTGCTAGCAAGCATCAAGAAATGGACTCGATGCGAAAAAGTTATCGAAAAATAAGTGGAAAGGTGCCTGTGCATTGATTGTACGGAGAACATCTGCAAACTGTAAAATGACACTGGCTCCTAGCCCTATTTTTTTTATAATCGTCGCCTTCAGATTGCCCTTGATAGGGATCAAACCACAGCACATATCTAAGGCGAGTAGATCCAACCCAACATTTGTAACCCCATCTGATAGGTTTTCCCCTTTTACATTGTTTGTAAGGATGGCCACCGATGCTATAATTTTTTTCGAATGGTGCAATGTATGTATGTTTGAACTTGATTTTCGGCACTGGAAGCCTCGTCGGTGACGTCAACATTAGAATTTTCTGGTAGTAAGAATGTAATGCTGTCAGAAATAGAAGTGTTTTCATTAATTTCCAAGTCCTCGAGGATATCGTTAAGTTGAGTTTCCCAATCTCTTCCATAAACTTTCCTAGCAAAAGAAAACATTCGTATTGTAAGAAGTAGCAGTTGATATTACTACTGGTCTTTATAAAGAACACCTTGTTTATTCATACACAAAAGACAAAAAATCTTATTTATTAACTAAATTCTATTCATTTTATATAGACGATAGTTCAAAACTTATATTAGGCATTATCGCAAAAGTTTTTAATTATAATAATAATAAAATAACTCACCTCATTTCACTCATGATAAATTAGCTAAAAATACTTGCTCCAAAACTTTATAATAATATTACGTCAGTGCGCTTACAATACTTATATTGTACTGGCAGTGGCGTGCACTCCTTATAGGCAAAAAGACATTGCCTACCCTATCAATTTGATAAATACCATCCGATGTTTCTTAATTCTTAAACATAGTTTTTAACTAATATTTCGTATCAAAAACAAAAAATTAAAAACAGTAGCTCCATCTATCGGTATCGGTGCAAGTTATTATCCCGACTGATCCCGACCCGCTACATCGATGTGCTACACTAGCGCCGCTTTGGGCGCTTAACGGCAGAGACACAAACTATTTCTGTCTAAATTTACATATGTGTGCCGCATTGGGAATACGAATACTGTAGTGTGCATTCCTATAAATACATTGCCCCCAATAACACAAATAACGCACACAATCGCATAGAATAGACAGTGTCTTTTCAGCCGAACCATGACGTAAATTACCGAAGTGTCGCGAACATTGCTACATAACTATTTTAAAGAGTATGTTTGCTCCATATAATTAGAGTGAAAAAAACTGCCTTTTCATTTTTTCGTATAAAATTGATGTTAAATTTTATTTTGTTTAGGCCGGAGTGGGCCGCCATTGTTTGTTTATTAAAGTTGTTCAGGTGGTGTGGATAGGGAAAATAAAAAATGATGCGTTTTCAAAACTATCTTTCGGTGAAAAAAAACAAGTGATCGAGAAAGGCCGCTGTACACCGGATTTGAAATTAATACAAATTAAAGGCAAAGTTAATCGTAAGTTTAATGCAAAACCGAAAGGCGCTTCGAATATCTGCAAATTGATATGTATATAAAATCAATCAATCTATAGATATTTGAGGTGGCTAACCAATCACATACATCATTAGTTCCACAAGACTGGGTAACCAAAATCAACATGCTGTATTTTTTGGTAAGTTAATAACTTTAAAAGAATTCTGCCTGCCCTGTCAAAAATCTCTGTGCACGCCACTGTGTACTGCCATACATCTTAACAGTGGAATGTGACCAATAAAAATTGTTTACACTGCCCCCATTAATCAAAATATTTTTGTTTAAGTGCCGACCTTTTAAAAGGACGCTAGTAACAAGTGGGTTAATACGCAGGCACTGACACTGTATAATGCCTTCTATCTCATTCTCTCGCACGTTAAATCCTATAGATGGATGTGGTTGTCTCTTTTTACGACTTTTCTTTATTGACGAGCTCGATAGCGCAGTGGTGGAACGCGCCGTTACGCTATATTGACACCAACGCTCGTGGATTCGATTCCCACACAGTACAAACATTTGTGTGCATGAACATGTCTATTTGCCTTGGTCTGGGTATTTTCTATGTACAATAAGTATCTACCTATTTACAAAAAAAAAAATATTGACGTATGTTTAACAGTTGTCTAGTACCCATAACACAAGCTTTGCTTACTTTGGCGCTAGATGGCGCTGTGTAATTTGTTCGACAATATTTACTTATTTATTATCAGGGGGCACGGCAGTGCCCCCGCCAAGTCGAGCGCGAAGCAAACACTGCCGTACCATCCTTTACTGCAACCATTTCGCCGCATTTTCAGGCCCCTATTTGAGAACCTCTGGATAAGACCAGAACGCAGAAATTTTCGTCATCAAGTAAGCTATAATCACATACTTAAAATCCAAAATTTCAAGTCTGTAGGTCATTTAGTTCCGAAGTTAAGCGAAAGCAAAATTTCGCATTTATGACACTCACTCATGATCATCAAAATAGAACTGGTACTTCCCATAAACTCCGAGAGCTGAAATTTGGTACAGAGTTAGGGTTTAATGGCCACATAAAGGGAAAACTATAAAAACTAGGATAATCGAAGATCTGGAGTACCTGGTGACCCTGATTAGAAAACACAAGAGCACAACCAAACTATTAGAGATCGACATACCGCCTTTGCAAAAAATGTTCAACTTGGTGGGCCGCTTCATTTGATGTCAAAAATCGAAGGTTTGAAGTATCTGATGAAGAACCCTCAGCTGGTCTCAGCTGTATTAGAGATATGGTAATGCCCCCTTCTACTATGAGAAAAAACTGTGTCAAATAAGAAAATCTAATAAAATAAATCAATATGTCCACGTTTCTACAAAAAGAAGTGAAATCCCACCAAAAACATTCTGTAAAAAACTAGCCAAGTCTCGACGGAGCTGCTTGTTTATCTCTAAAAAGTAATGAAATCTAGACATAGTCGTGCCAAGTCTAAGGTTCCTTACTGCGATTTCTTTATTATTATAGTTAATGTTGTGTGACTTGGCCGTTGAAGGGTACACAAGGGTACAAAACCAGGTGCTCCATGACACCATTGCACCAATCTGTCGCCAGAACCGCTACCCATTGACGATAGAAAATTGCCACTTGGAAAACGTTGATTCAATAACCAGTCAATTGTAGGCTTGATAAAGCTGCGGATTTCAATAATACTTACGTATAGGCGAGCCTGAAACAAACAATATAAAAAAATATTTCCAGTACAGACGGACTTCTAATCATTGATAGAAGTCCGTCTGTACGTCTATTTTATGTTGGATCGGTGGTCGATTTGACGCTCCAAAAAGAAGAGAGCAGAAGTCAGCATTGTCAATGCTGAATGCATGTGTTGCACAATCAACAACAGCCTAAAATGAGACACTAGCGTCCAATTACCAATACCAGTATGGGCTATTATCTCGCTTAATAAACATAGGTAGTTACAACAGATATAACATTACGTGTAAACAAAATTGACTTGTACCCACTAACGTATAAAGAATTTTCAACGGCCAAGTCACACAACATTAACTATAATAATAAAGAAATCGCAGTAAGGAACCTTAGACTTGGCACGACTATGTCTAGATTTCATTACTTTTTAGAGATAAACAAGCAGCTCCGTCGAGACTTGGCTAGTTTTTTACAGAATGTTTTTGGTGGGATTTATTTTTACTGTCGCTCTTTCATTTCATGGAGTTTCAAATCACAACGTCGTTGAAGAAGTTTTCACTCCAAAAACGTTAAACTGCAAAACATACCATATTACCAAAGATAATGTTACATAGAGTTACGATTTAACTTGCTAAATGAATTAATGAATTATTTGTTATAAGAAAGAGGCACACTAGCTAAGCTAGGAACGACACTAGCTAATTGTTATTTAAATTTAAGAAATTTGCGTAATGAAAAATATATCAAATCTCATAATTTACATTTAAAACGAAGCAATTTTCTGAATAAAAATTATTGCAGTTGCTTACCAACACTGTAAAACTTTATCTTCTGTGTCTTTTATGAATAATTCGGTTTATAAATGGTTTTTTTGTTTATATGGCCAAAATATTGTGGTTTGATATATGTCTTCATGTACGTGTAAACATAAATATTCAACACATGTTTCTCCTTCTTAGTGTTATTCCGTTTCCTAATCCATTAGGTTTGGCGGGATCCACTACCTAAGCCTAAGGAATTGGCAAAAGTACTGATTTTGATATAGAGTGACTGCTGTCAGACCTCCACCATCAGATAATGGGTCTGTTGTTTTAATGTTGCTGACACTACTACTTTATGTAACCAACACCACAAAAAGTAACTCGGAGTAATTTATATAACTGCGTAAATATAATAAATTTCCTGCAAGTTTTACTCCCACAAAGTTATAAATGAATCAGTTAATTGATTAATTCGAAAAAAGAGTACATTTTCGTATCACACCGACATAAATCAAAGTACAAACACACAGGCAATTTTGTCAATATGCCGCCTGGTGTAATAATGTTTTTTGTTCAATCAACATCGCACTCGAATTAACGAATCCTGATTTATTGCCATACAAATCCTATTGTGCAATGCAATGCCGTAGCTTAAAAAGTGACGTGTCGCTTCGGCCAGTTTCATTAACTAACAATATACAGAACAATTGATTTTATTTCGTTGTCATTGTAGATAAAGTGCAGCATAAGCGGGTTAGATACCTATATGAATAGAATATGCTTTATTTACACAACGCTCAGTAAAAATCAGTGAAATATAAACGTCCGTATGTAACAAGGCAGCCTTATTTCTAAAGGCAATCTTTTTAGAGCAACCTTAAGGCAACGAATTTATCAAGTGATAAACGTAGTTGCTGTGTACTGAACATTGTTAGGCATTCATTTGCTTTGTACTTTAATACAAATAAAATATTTATGCATATTTTATGGCAGTTGACATAACGAATAAAATTTCCATAATTACTTCTTTATCGTACCAAGGACAGTTTTTCCTTCTTCTTCATTCGGAAGACCTGACCCTCAACCCGACACCCAAACAGAATTCACATTTTCGAAAAAGTAAACATTTTGAACGAGAATTTCATCAATTGTCAATAATGACAAGCATTATATCCATTTTAACCCATAATACATATATAAAAAAAATGTAATTACTCTGTACTTACTAGCGTATACAAATTTCAACATATTATACTTTAAAAATCAGGTAGCAATCCTGCATCTTTTTTTCTCTTTCTCCTGCATTTTATCAACAAGGTATTTTTTTCGTGAAAGAATGGTCTACTTATTTCTAACAAAGACTGTCTTCAAGTATAAAACTTTGAATTTAACTTGCTAACTTATAACTATATTTAAAAAAAATCTCCGACTCCATGCTCTCTTTTTTCACCTTTAGGGGTAAAAGTTAGAGAATATCTATCAGACGAATTTTATTATTGTGTTGTAAAATGCGAATGTAATGGTTATGCTAAGTTTCAAGTAAATCTATTACTAAAACAAAATAACCATACAAACTTTTCTGCTTCAATTTTAAGGCTAGATTTTAAACCCTTAGTATGAATTTCTAAAATTTACTTCTTCTTGTGTAGTAATTTTTATTTTTTCTCCCCTTCAATCCACCTTTCAACGTATATTAAGCGATATATTAAGTATCACTCGCGCGATGCCTCCTCTGCTGCTTACACAGCAACTCCTTGGTGCAGCAACAGCTTAATGGTGACCTCACTCACACGCAGAAACACAACATCCTCCAGGGAGTTGTTATTTGCCTGCGATTTTCTGTGAGGTGGGGGTACTTCCCTAGACGGGCTGCTTTGATGCGCCCTACCTCTTTTAAAACATGGATGTTTTTGACCAAGACAAACAAACATGTTCATGCACACAAATGTTTGCCTTGTGTGGGAATCGAATTCTTATGATATATGAAACTTCGATCCACAAACAAATATATTAATATTTTTGTATGCTACTTGTATCCTACACTACACTACATTAGCCCTAACTCATCCGTCTAGGGATACGGGTCTCCCTTCAACCGAAGAGGTTTAGAGCAAATTCCATCACGCTACTCAACTGCGGAATGACGGAAGCGAGCGTTTTCAAGCCGCCCAAAAGCCACTGACTTAGCTTAGCAACTGTCATCTATCGACAACAACCGGGATCGACGGCTTACCGTTCTCTCCGTAGTACGGAGAAGTTATAGATAGGTGAACCTATCTATAGACAGGCGCGGTCACCATTTCTTAACCTGAGTGTTCGGTTAGAATGACACACGCAACAACGCCATCGAGCGATTGTTTGTATCTACAACTCGCTTAATACCACATTTCATATACATTGATGTATGATGTAAAGTGCAGTAAAACCAACGGTGTGTCCCTAGTTTTTTTTATACCACTAAGGTGGCAATCAAGTATACGGCCTGCCTGATGGTAAACAGTCACCGTAGCCTATGACATTTTCTTCACGCATTTCTTGAAGAATCCCATGCTATAGTCTCTTGAAAACCTCGGCTGGGAGCTTGTTCCACAGCTTGGGAGTTCTCGGAAAAAACTTCTCTGGAACCTCTGGTTCCAGCATGTGACGGTGAACTCCTCGCCGTCGGTAAGCGGTGCGGTTATAAAAAGTACCTGTCGGCATCATATCGAACAATTTTTCAGAACACAACCCGTTGTAGAATCGGTAGAACACACAAAGGGAGGCAAAATCTCTCTTTAAACGTGTGTAAGCTTAGGATTATCGACAATTCTCACATCTCGTCTCTGAATCGAATCACATGGTCCAAGCTGGGGTCCAGGTGCTCCCGCCTAAAAGTGATTGCAGTACTCCAAGTGCGGTCTGAGTTGAGACTTGAGACCTCGTGCACTGTAAAAACCTCTTCACGCCTTTTTTGAAGACGCTCAAATTGTAGAAAACCTTCGGAAAACACTGGCAGGGAGTTAATTTAACAACTTAAGGGTTCTCGGTTGACGGAAGATTTGTTAAGTTCTTAGTTCTACAAGTGCTCAAATTAAAGACTTTTAGCTAAAAATAAGCCCCGAGTGTATGGAAAAGAAACAAAAATATTCAGGGTTTCAAATGGTGGATGAAATAGGAAAAGGAAGCTTCCTCGAATCTATCCATATAAGAGGAGATAAAATTATTCATAGATCCACATGTGGATCTATACTATACCATGGATTCTATAGGACGCCCACACTTCATGTATAGTCGTATATTTATTATTTCTTTTTATTTCATGAATATAATTTTCTTCTATGTAACGTTTCCATGTGTTAGTGAACGTATAACAAAGCTCTGATTATTCAGTAAGAAGGTATGTTAAAATTAAATACCGATGTCATATTTATGTGTCAGCCATTACTTTTTCATTTAAAATTTTTCATATTTTCCTAACTGTGAATTTCGAGTACGGCGTGTGGTCGGGCGATTCTGTCACCAAGCAGGATGAGTGCTCGTAAAAAGATTTATTTTCCTCTCGTTTCAACGCTAGCAAGCCAAAGAACGCTCAAGTATTCGTAGAGCTAGAAATAGTATAATAAATAGCGTATGAAATAAATGAACTGTTTGTCTTGGTCTGGATGTTTTTAAGAGAGGTAGCGCGCATCAAAGCAGTCCATCTGGGGGAGTACCTGCACCTCACAGAAAACCGCAATCCAATAAGTGGCGCAGTGGTGAAACGCGCTGTTAGGCTACTTTGCCACCAACGGTCGTGAGTTCGAGTCGCATACAGAACTAACATTTGTGTGTATGAACATGTCTGTTTGTCTTGGCCTGGGTATTTTCTATGTATAATATGTATGTATTTATAAAAAAATATATATACAAGCTTCGCTTACTTTGGGGCTAGATTGCACGTTGTAATTTGTCCGACAATATTTATTTATTAATTACAACAACATAGAGGGTTGTTATGTTCCTGCGTGTGAGTGAGGTCGCCAATAATCTCCTAAGGAGTTGCTGTGTTAGCAGCCGAGGAGGCATCGCACGGGAGATACTTAAATGTATTACTAGCGTTCATATGCTACGGTAACCGCTTTACATCAGGTGTGCCGTATGCTTGCATGCCTTCCAATATTGGACAAAAAGAAAATAGTGCGAGTCGGTGTTTATCTATTTTTTTTTTCTTTCCAAGTCTTCGTCCTTTCGTTGCGTTCTGTCATGTATATATTTTTATCACTCGTATGGTAAATAAAGAAACCATTCATCGATTTTTCATGGGACCCATTTAAATACACTTGACCTTTACAGTGGTTCTGCGAATCATGCATAATAGATAGCAATAAAAAAGATAAAAGTAAAGCAATAAAAGAATAAATATTTTTCGAATCCCGAACTTCGGAAGTAGATTTGGTTGAGGGGTATGTTAAAATTGTGAACCTTTTTAATGTAACTCAAAACTCGGAAAATCGCCAACATATATCAAAGTAAAAAAGATATCAATGAACACGCTTTTGATCTTGTGTAAGATGTGTCCAATCAAATGTAACACTTTCTGAGATAAATATCTGTCAACTGATCGACAAACAAAGAGATAAACAGTTGAGTGACGATGATGAGTTTGATGTACTTATAATATTTAAATAATAAAATATCACCTCTCTCCCTTATAGGAGATTTGAACCCATAATTTATTGGTCAATGAATGGCTGAGTGCCTTTGTATTAACTACCTACATATAAGGAATTCAGAATATAAAAAAAAAAATATAATCATCATCATCATTGCAGCCGAAGGAAGTCCACTGCTGAATATAGGCCCTTAGACTTCCACAGTGATCAATCCTCTGCCGCTTGCATCCATCGGCTCCCTGCGATCTTCACAAGATCGTCGGTTCATTTTTGAGGAACCATCCTGCGCTGTGTTTTCCGGTTCATGACCGCCATTCGAGAATCTTTCTGCAGCAACGGCTGTCGTTTCTTCGATCTATGTGGCCTGCCCACTGCCACTTCAGCTTGTTGGTATTACTATAATTAGTATACTTAGAGCCACGTCAATAACTTTGAGCATGATATTTTTTCATCGCATCACGCATTTTATCGATTACACAGCGTAACCTTGTACCGTTCATAGTAAGTAATAACTGGCAACACTCACTGGTAGAACTGGTCGGAAATTTTCGTCTTTAGGCATTGAAGTTTTTTAGATGAGAAAATCTTTCGCAATCTCCCAATGGCTATCTGAGTTGAATTCGACGAGAAACCGCTTTCTCGAAGTTAGACCTACGTAGGTGGACTATTTGTGTCACGTAGACATACTCGTCAACAACTTCGAGAACTGAGTTTACAACTGAAACTGTAGTGAATACAATGTGCACATTCGAGTTATCTTCGTTCTATATAAAAATATATAATATGTTCTTACAATTTTATGTTCACATAACTACGAGTAATACTAAAACTTTTAACAAAAAATACCTTTACTTACCTGAACGCAACGAGAATAATATGTGTTCATATATGTTTTGTTTACTCCAAATTTTGATCAAAATTTCAATTTAACTTAGACAAGACTAAAACATTTTCTCGAAGTCGCTCCGTTCAGAGCGTTATGGAAAGCTGTATCTTGCACATTGCGATTATGTTTCTGACGGCAGAATTGAATAGAAAATAACTTAAGATTTATTATTGTAGAAAATTTTGAGGGCAAAAATCTCAAAATCCAATTTATAGCAGACGAGGTCTGCGGGGTGATAAATTACAACTAACAATTTATTTTCTTTCTGGAGACGTCAAATCCATGTTCTTGGATAAAGGTTCTCGCCTTTCGAAGCGAGAATTCGTCACAATATAATTTTCACTTTTAACACTAGGTTTTAGACTTGTGTTTATATCTTTTTACAAACATAAAGCTTGATGCATCGTGTGGCAAACGAGTCGTGATATCAGCAGTCTAGACGTAAAGTTAAGCCGGCTGAAATGGCGTTGTGGCAAGATTTTTGTGTGTGAAAACTTTGTTATTTAGGTAGACAAAACCCGACTAGTCGTGCTTGGCACCGAGGGTTCTGTACCATCATTCGATTTTTTTTTTGTTAATTTTTATTGTACATAAAATAATATTGATATACTTTCAAATGCAACACATAAATAAATGTACAAAGGCTGCTTTACCGTATAAGGAATCTTTTGTGTCTAATAAAAACTCGATAGGCAAATGGCAAGGTAGTACAATACAATGACTTAAGTAGTAGATATTTATTCTAAATTAAAACATAAACGAAATAGCAAATTATGTTTCTTACATATCTACCCAACGATTTCATCAAACACATCGTACATACAGAAAATGTGTGTTTTGCGGCCGATGATCGCTGTGATTGCACATTCACCCAAATGACTTACGCACACACAAATAGCATTTTTACATGCTACTTTATAGTCAGTATCATAAAACAAAGGTGACGAATGCCTAGAATTAAGATGTTTAAAAGCTCAAACTCAGTCGGGCAGATTATCGGTGACAATACGTTCGATACAATTGGTAACATCATAGGCGACAAGTGTAAGGGCCGAGTCACGTGACGCTCGGTTCTCTCTGCCTTCCCCGTAAGAGATTTGGCGTGAAATTATAGATAGATAGATAGGCGACAAGCATAAAGCGGCGCGGGAAAGCTAGGCACAGCCTCATTGACATACGAATATAATAAAAAAGTACCTACGTCAATGCGCAACCGCCATCGCCTGTGCTTAATAGACGTCAATTAGATCAGGAAACATCCACCATTCAGCAGTAGCATGAATTTAATTGTATATAATTTTTGCTTTGGAATGCCATACGAACCGAATATGTTCACATCGATTCTCGACTGCGGTTGCTTAATTTCGACATAGTGAAATCAGATAAATTATTTTTAATGTATGCGTATGTAATGACACACTATATCGACTATGATATTGATTGTATGACATTATTGAAGTAAAACTTCTTTACGAACGCTTGACTTGGAGAGTAAATTGGTAAATACGTGACGAGAGCGTTACGAAAAGTGTGATCGGGCGAGGCGAACGGAAGTTAAGAGGGAGATATAAGTTAGTGAAGATAGAAAGAGAGAGAGTTACGTTTCGTATATTACTGTAAGGGCAAGAGAGAGAGGTGCGAGCACACATTTTCTTTCTCTCATTCTCTCATAGCGAGTTAAGTTTCGTATATCTAAGACACAGTGCAGGCCTATTGTCTGTATCACACTATGGAGCTAAAGAAGTTTTACTTCAGTCGTGTGGCCTAAAGCACACTCTTTTTTTTATATGCAGATGTTCAATAAAAGCTCTATATGCTGTAAGTCGCGTGATTTAATATTCCCCAACGCATTTGATGCTGTTTGTATGAGAATCGACACATTATACTCAACAAGGATAACGCGAGGTTAAATCTCGCGCAGTCGCCACCGCTTCTTCAGTTTTGGTGACTTCTATCTTCTTTGACAGACTGGACTTCATCCATTCAGCACGAACGTAAATTACGTCACGCGTAATTTTTGCCATGCCAACTAACTTTAACTTTTTCTTCTTCTTAGCGTTATCCTGTTTTCTAACCTTTTCGGAATGGCAGGGTCCGATACCTAAGCCTAAAGATTTGGCGAAGATACAATTTTACATGGAGCAACTGACTAGAAAACTAGATCATTCTTAGGTTAGGTCACACGAAATATATTTTCTTGGACACGCGGGTTTCCTCACGATGTTTTCCCTCGATACGATAATTACGTGTACATAAATCTGAAAACACGAATTTAGCAGTACATGCCAGGATTTGAACCTGGGGACCTGTTGTTCACTAAGCCGGTTCTTCATCCACTGGGCTATCACTTACTCCCATGCCAACAAAATATATCTGAACGTAAAATCAGCCGCAGTAACTCGGTCGCTCAATTTCGGCACAGTGTATTCTGGCACTAAGTCGTATAAGCGTCTTATTAAGATGAATAATTCATGTAGTTATAAACGCTGACACCGTGATCGTTTAACCTTTATCATGTAAACTCGGCCGGAATAATGTAACTATACATTGCCTATTCAACTTTAGGAGCGAATCTCTGAGAATTTCGATACATTTTGCGTATAGAACTAAGATATTTGAAAATCCTTTTTGTTATTTTTTTAATGATTGTAATAGTTCAACCTGTATGTAACTAGGCATTTTAAGCCATTGAAATGCGTTTCATCGCTTCCAATAGTTGTGATTTTCCCGCCAAAGTGCTCAACCGTCAAAAAATTAAGAACGTTTATGTGGCTTGCTCTTCTTAGGGTTCACTAGTCGGGCTCGGATGTTATTTGTATGCTTATGAACATTATGGTATGTACGTATGTATGTATATCTTCACGCCAAGTCCCTTGCGGGGTAGGGCAGAGAGAACCGAGCGCCAAAAGACGCGGTCCTTACATTCTTCACTCGCTTCTGTGACATTCATAGCTCTTTTCATGCACGCTCGCCAGTTCCTGGGACTCCTGACATCACCTTCTGTTAAAACACGACCAATTTGGTCATGGTAGGTTAGTCTCGGTCTTCCTCGGGTCCTACATCCTTCCAGTTTTGCATTGTATACCTGTTTCGTCATTCTATATATTTTTTCATTCTTTATGGTTATACATTTCTTTAAAATTAATATTATGAACAATTATCATAAGTAGAAGCTATCTAATTACATTTAAGAATTTAAGATATATGCTAGAGCTTAACTTCGTCGGTGTACCTTCTCGACGACTTCCAAATTTATCATTGGAGATCATGGTATCGAAAATCCCGCTGCTCTTGGCGATGGTAAGTGCGTGTGTAAACATTCAATAGAAGTACAGAGCGAAGACAGATGGACTAATAATCGAAAGTTCCCTGAAGTTTCTATAGAATAACGAAAGCATTTTACCCAGGTCCCAATATCACAAGTAAACAAACGCGTTACACGTATAAAAACCAAATTCATCACACAACGACAGGCCAAATACGTAAGTCCATATTTAAAATCTAAATCCCGTCACACGATATGAAAGATTACCAACAAACAAACCGCGGCAGATCTGGGCTGTGGTGTAAGTCACAAGATGAAATATGAAAGTGATTAACACGAAATCCAAAGGCAGTTTGATCAAGAATTAACATCTACTATCGCCTTAACATTGACAGCTTTTTAATGCATGCTTACTGGTTCATTTCCAGGTACATCAATTTCCGAGGCAACTCGTTTGTTAGTTTCGTCAAGTGGTTGAAGTAGTGATTAATCGGGATCCTAGTGTATCCTCCAACTAGCACGCGAAGCTTGTCAAGGGAGTGATTGAAGAAATTGTAATACTCAGGAGTTCCCGTGACAGCTAAGGTAGTGATGTACGCGAGCAATATATCTTGTATTACGCCTGCACATAGGCTAAGAACTGCATTTCAAGCAACGAATGCTTATTTGCTATTAAACAAGGATACTTGTTTAAAATATGCGACATTTCGTTAAACATAAACACCCTTAAAAGACATGTATAACGACGCCATTGGTTACTTAAATATGAAACGCTCCGATCGCTCAATCTTGTGCCTTATTACCGAACGTCTTAGCGAAACTGCTCAATTCAGAGAACACATGTGTGTGTCAAACTGAATATGATAGATGACGAGGGCCTCGGTCCCCACCTGTTCAGCCCCTTGAGGACATCGATTGCGGTACGAAAAACATCTCTATTTGACACCAGAATTATAACTCCATGTTATGAGGTATAGTGAAAAAAATGCATTTATTCCATCGATGATTTATTCTGTTTGTCATTACAGTGTGTAAATAGGTTATCGTCATCATTAGTGCCAAACCTAAAGTTACCTGCACTTTTAAAAAAAAAAACGACGGAAGACCTACAATTATACTGCCCGCCAGATGTAAAGCGGTTAGCAATACATTAAGTTTACAGCAACTCTTTCGAAGTTTACTGATGACCTCACACGCAGGAACATAACGAGATAATATTTGGATGCGGTTTTCTGTGAGGTGGTGGTACTTCCCCAGTTTGACAGCTTTGATGAGCTCTTTAAAACATGTCCATAATCCCAGACCAAGACAAATAGACATATACATGCACACAGGTATTTGTCTGTTAGTGTCAAAATGTTACCTCGCTACCGAGCTTGTCATAATGCGACTAACAAAGCGACTAAATTACATTGAAATTTAATAAGTAACACGAGTCACTAGTAGATGGAGGTTAGAAGTACTTCCACTATATAGAAGATCTTCTACCTAGCGTTATCTTGTTTCCTAATCCCTTGGGATTGACAAGGTCCGCTACCTAAGCATAAGCCTTGGCGAAAATACTGCTTTTGACCTCCACAACCCAGAGGGAAATACAGACCTTTCTTACTTCCTTGTCACACGTTGCGGACGACCTCACTTACTTGTCATACGTTTTTCGAAATATAATTTCTTGAACGTGTGGGTTTCCTCCAGATGTTTTCCTTCACCCCCGAGCAAGTGATCATTATAAATATTATATTCGTAATAAGGTTCGTTTGAAAAGAAAATATTTTATTTTTAATATGAACCTGTTATTTTTACAATTAAAATAACCTATGTTACCTCTACGATTAAGAACGTGAAAATAAATGGGTATACATATAACCATGTGTCGTTTGGTCTCTTCCGAACTTGGCTGACACACTGCCGTACGCATGGATAATGAAATTTTACTACAAGCAAAATCTTATTTGGAATTTAATGACTGGCATCTCTAAAATTCTAATATTATAAATTCTATGGATTATAAGTATATATAAAGTAAATAGTTGTATATACCAGCTATATTACGCTAAACATACAGCAATTCTATCCATATTCGATGTTTTCAATATCGCTCGAAATATTCTCGATGACAGAAAGTTTACAGAATAATCATATTTCATACAAGCTTTCAGGTCTTCTATAATAACCTTCCGAGTTCGCTTCAAAAGGCTTTTGTAGCGCATCCTATTAAAAATACAATAGAATATGTTTCGAGCTTATTCCATAGGATTTTATAGCACTGTAGTTTATTTTTAACACATTCTAAAAAGAGGCGGTTCAGTATATAGTTTAAAAGAGACGTAAGAGAACCTTCTTTTAGTTAAAGATGGTTATAGCTTTAATTATTTTTTTCATGGCTTGAGGTACAACGAGAATTCTTTCTACAGGAGTATTATTGTAACCCTATTAATGAGTAAAGTCTATAAAAATTGAGGTTCAGTTCAAACACAGGAATAGTTAATTAAACTGCCCACCTCCCCGAAATACCTATTGGAGTGGTCGTTCCGGAGAAAGAGACCGGGGTAGATCCTTGTTAAGCTCTCTTTTAAGAAAGAACTTGTCACAATATTGAGTGAGAGTATTCACATTGTCTCTGAAAGCCATATTCGAAACGGATTGGAAAAGAGTTCACTCCGATTCATTTTGACAGATACCTAACTTTGAATGAAATTAAACGACCGAATACATATTATATATACATACTCAATGAAGCTTTGAATATTAATGTAAAC
Organism: Pyralis farinalis; assembly: GCA_947507595.1. Taxonomy (NCBI): domain Eukaryota; kingdom Metazoa; phylum Arthropoda; class Insecta; order Lepidoptera; family Pyralidae; genus Pyralis; species Pyralis farinalis. The sequence goes on from OX382274.1 coordinate 9,085,930, forward strand.
CTTATTGCATAACATATTTTTATTGAAAAACTAAAAACGAATTCATTAGAAATCATAGAAGTATTTCTATTTTTTATACTACGTCGGGAGGTATACAAGCATACGGCCCAACTGATGTAAAGCCGGTACCGTAGCCTATTATCGCTTGCGATATATTAAGTATCACAACGCCTTGGGAGCGTACTGGTGACCTCACTCACACGCAGGAGCACAACAACCCTCTAGGGAGTTGTTATTTGGCTGCGGTTTTCTGTGAGGCGGAGGTAATTCCCCAGACGGGCTACTTTGATGCGCCCTACCTCTCTTAAATGTTATGTTACCTCTCCTTAATCAAATGTCTTGATTAAACCGTGTTAATATAGACTTCGATTCATATTCAGATTGATATTGAATACATCGTTGTTTTCACTGGGGTTGCCTTCAATGTATTCGATATCACTACTTTAATTAAATGCTATAATTGAATTTCTTTTTGGTTACAAACACCAATTCAGTCAAATGAACTCAAATAACAAATTTAGACGAGCTAGGTGGCGCAGTCGTGAATGACGCGACTTTGACATCTACGCTCGTGGGGTCGATACCCACACAAGACAAACAATTGTGTGCATGAACATGTCTGTTTGTGTTAGCCTGGGTGTTTTAAGAGAGGAGGGTGCATCAAAGCAGCCCTTCCGGTGAAATACCCCCCACCTCTCAGAAAATCGCAGACATAACAGCTCCCTAGAGGGTTATGTTCCTGCGTGTGAGTGAGGTCACAAGTAAGCTCCTAAGGAGTTGGTATGAAAGCAGCAGAGGAGGCATCGCGGTGATACTTAATATATTACAAGCGTTAATAGGCTATGGTAACAGCTTTACATCAGTTAGGCTGTATGCTTGTATGCCTCCCGACGTTGTATATAAAAAAAAAACAAAAAGAAACTTCGTCATTGGAATTGTTATTGGAATTAATGTCAAGAGTAACTCTACTTATCGTTGATGAAGCGACGCGCGACTTTGTATAATAGCGTATACAGACCACACATTGGGCGGACTGCACGCTTGTGTACCACATATTCTTTATTTATATATATATACAGTGTTATCCCGTTTTCTGATCCATTAGAATCAGTGCGATCCGCTACCTAAGCCTAAGGATTTAGCGAAGATATTGATTTTTACATGGAGGGACTGCCGTCAGAGCTCCACAACCCAGAGGGAAATCTAGAACTTTCTAAGGTGGTCACACATCATTCGAAATACCTATATTTTCTTGGATGTGCATGTTTCCTCATGATGTTGTCCTTCACTGTCAAGCAAGTGTTTTTTTTTTGACAAATTACACAGCGCCATCTAGCCCCAAAGTAAGCGAAGCTTGTGTTATGGGTACTATACAACTTATAAACATACGTAAATACATTTTTTTTTGTAAATACATACTTATTATACATAGAAAATACCCAGGCCAAGACAAACAGACATGTTCATGCACACAAGTGTTTGTATTGTGTGGGAATCGAACCCACGAGCGTCGGTGTCAAAGTAGCGTAACAGCGCGTTTCACCACTGCGCCATCGAGCTCATCGTCAATTACAAATATATGCATAAATACGAAAACACGAAATTTAGTGGCACAAGCCAGGATGCGAACCGGCGACCAGTTGGCACTAAGCCGATTCTTTATCTGCAGCTCATATCACGCCTGTTTACCGCATGAATGCTCTAATTCCTGTATTGCGTAATTTAATATAAGGTTCGTTTCCCTTTACTTTATCTCCTGTGGTAATGGGATATATATTAAAAGGCGTTCGTAATTTGAGTAATATATAAAAGGAACCATAACCTGCTATTATGAACAGTGAAAATGCATTAATTAAACAGAAATGCGCAATAAACCTGGCGAAAATTAGACGCCCTTTGATGTAATGAACAACATATGTTAATTAGAAATTTACACACGTGTTGTTATAACAAATTGACTTCTTGTATAATTAAAGTGAACGGTATTTATCGATAGTCGATTTGTAAATTTGTACGTCTGTTAAAAATAACTGTCTGTTAAAAAGAAGAGGCTATGAAAAAAAGTACATAGCCTCTTTTCGGCAAGAGAAATAAACTCTGTTTCAAATGTAGATTTTTTGATAGCTTCTGCTCGCACCATTAAATAAATCGTAGCATTCATAATATAGCATTTTGTTGAACAGCAGCAGCTCAGTGGAGAAGGAACCGACATGTTAACCAACCGGTCCCCGGTTGAAATCCTGGTGTTAACGACGCGTGTACATAATTTTATGTACAAAAACAGCGTGCGGCGGCAAACACTGTTCCTATATGAAATCAATATGTTTGTCTGTGTGTGCGTTTTTTTAGATTATTCGATTTTTTACTTCAGATTCGGTTTCAGCATAAAAAAGTAGAATAGGAATGTTCAGGAACACCGTTCCTATCTCTTAAGGAACAGGGTCAAAATGGCCAACAATTTAAAAAAAAAATTGAATTGTTATATAATTGACGAGCCAGGTGGTTCCTCTGGCAATGGAAGCTTGCGCATTCTCAACTGGTTTCTTACTCACTTTTTGCATTTAAAAAATGCATTATGATCAGTCTAAAAGTGTGAGCCACACACGCCGCACGCTGCTCTCCGCTATTTTTCTAATTTGTATATCCGCGACCAACAATAAAAGTACAAAATTCTTTTCACGTTTTACCATTTATTTTTTGGAACCTCGAAGTCGTCAACCCGTCACAACACCTTTTTTTTTTTTTTTTTTGACGCGGGGAAAAATGCGTTACGTACACCACCGGTGCCTGGGTGGCCTCCGGTGGTAGTGTGGGACTCCCCGTCGGCTGTCCGACGGTATACCCACTAAACGACCCCGCGAAATGCCATCGGCCGCGTTGGTGTGGTGCCCCGGATCTGTCAGCAACAGGGCACCACTGCGACTGGCCAGCCCCTCAAAAGGGGCCGGACTTCTTCTCTCTAGGGGCCGTCCCGGCACCCGTCACAACACCTGGCATGTACTACTAAATTCATGTTATCGGATGTATGAACATATTTGCAATTATCACTTAGTCGACGGCGATAGAAAACATCGTGAGGAAATTATATTTCGGTAAGCGTGTGACGTATGAAAGGTCTGGTTTTCCCTTTGGGTTGTGAAGGTCGGACGGCAGTCACTCCATGGCAAAATCAGTATCTTCGCCTAAATCTTCAATCCTTATGAAACGGGATTACGACAGGAAAAAGAAGAATGCATAATATAGCATTATATTTTTGAAATATTTTTCGCATTAGAATCAAGAACATCTAAATAATACAATTTTTATCCTTTTATAATAAGTACCCGCATTTATTGTTTTTTTTTTTCAGGAAATACACCTATACAGATAAACTTCAAAAAACAAAACCTTATCTAAATATAAAATTCGATTCAAATCATTACAAACGTTTCCGAGATAAGGTACATAGAATGTATTTAATACATGTGTAAAAAAAATGCTTGTTTAAAGTGGAATAATAAGAAACATACAAACAGCAGCCCGTCTGGAGAAGTACCTCCACCTCACAGAAAACCGCAGCCAAATAACAACTCCCTAAAGGGTTGTTGTGTTCCTGCGTGTGAGTGAGGTCACCAGTAAGCTCCCAAGGAGTTGCTTTGTAAGCAGCAGAAGAGGTATCGCGCGAGTGATACTTAATATGTGGCAAGCATTAATAGGCTACGGTACCCGCTTTACATCAGGTGGGCCGTATGCTTGTATACCTCCCGACGTAGTATAAAAACAAGAGAGAGAATTAATAATCATTTTTAAAAAACGTACACAATCTAATTTGTGTATTAACGCAAAGTAAATCAAAATAGACAAGTATTTGAAAGAGCGAAAACCACGACGAATACGAGAATTACGGTTGCTAACGTAGATAGTGTTGGAATAAGTGGATGAGATTAAAATCTTGGAAGCACTTTTAGTAGGATTGAAAGGTATAATATATTCAATTGGTTAATAACAAAACATGTTAATTACCGAATAATGCAATGTTACAGTATGTTGGATGTGACATTATCACATCCAGCATATTGTAACATTGTATTCGTTCTAATTTCTTCCTTCAAATATAATTATCTTCTTTTTGTTTCGCATTCTATTTATTGACTTTTAATCATATTTCATCGCTGTTGTTGGTGTTTGCAGTTCAGATAGTGATTCTGCTAGTTACACGGCATGGCATAATAAAACAGAAATTCTCCAATCTATCTCTCATTCGCATATCTAACATTCGTAGCTCTTTTTCTATATATTTCCTTTTATAAATGCACCAAGAGAAAAATGATTTTGATGCCTGATTTTTACCACTAAATAGACTTACCCCATTTATATTAGTATTACTCAAAACTAACAAGCTAGGATATGAATAAAAATATAACCTTCATAAAATGTAATAGATATAAAAAAAACAATAAACCGTTTTGTAATATATAAAATATCAGCTAGGAACACAAAGTCGTAATTTTTATTTCGTCCCTACGTTCGTCCATCAACACTTTGAACTCCAGTGTTAAATTGTGACTTTTATGCTCATCGAAATAAGGTTGAGGATAGGCTGTATTTACATCAGAATTCAACTACGCATTTCTTGGAGACAGTAAAAATTTTCGCTGTATTCCTTTAGCGAGGACTCTTAAGAACCCATAGGTATGGCTGTCACGTGCTGTCGATTTTCGAATTGCGCGCGACGCGAACGTCCCCACGAATTTTTATTTCATCCCGATTTAGCGAAAACGTATGCTTTTTAACGGTGACTCGCATGAAAATCCCTTAGTGTAGATGAAATTATTTACTTGTCTAATATATAGTTTTGGTAGTTCAAGTCACGTATTGCGAACGCTTCAGTCGGAGACTTATTCTGGTGCTGATTTTGTGGACCGCTTTTGTGATGTCGGTCGCTAACATTTTAAAGAAATAACGGTATGTGTTCTGTTTGAATAAAAATAAATTTAGTAATAAGATAATTACAACTGTTAAGATGGTAATCCATTCGTCAAAAATTGCTTGTATAAAACAAGACAATTTCAGTGATTAGCTACCCTGCTTGCTGGATTAAAATCAACACTCGACGGTTTGATTCCTATATAAGGCAAACCATGTCCGTTTGGCTCGGTTTGAATGTATTCAAGAGAGGTAGGACGCATCAAAGCAGAAAGAGAAAAAAAAAAAAGAAAGTATATATGTATCGAGAAAGTATCTCCACCTCACAAAAAACGACTCCGTGAAAAGTTGGTGTATTATCAGCAGGGTTGGCAAAGCGTGATGCACCAGATGGTTCGTATGTTTGGATGCCTCCGAGAATGGACTATTTTTTTTAATTCCTCGAATCAAATAATAAAATAAAATACATGTAGAAAGAATGCAGGATGAAAGAATGACGAAGCAGATATACAATGCAAAAGTGGAAGGATGCAGGAGCCGAGGAAGGCCAAGACTTACCTATCATGATCAGATTGGTCGTGTTATATCATAAGGTGATGTCAGGAGCCCTAGAAACCGGCGAGCGTGCATGAAAAGAGCAATGAATGTGAAAGAAGCGAGTGAGGTATGTAAGGATCGAGTCGCGTGGCGCTCGGTTCTCTCTGCCTACCCCGTAAGGGATTTGGCGTGAAGTTATAGATAGATAGATAGAAATAATAAAATTGTGTAGAGGTTGAAATCATTGCTAGCATGAGATAAAATAGTATTTTGGCATATGTAGGGTGTTTATTAACTCTGCAACGGAAACATGATGGCTCGCGCGGATTCGCGTTAATTATTAATACGAATCGGGAGTTGGCGCGCGTTCGTCCCATCTCGCCATCTTTAAAAAGCACTTTATAAAACCAGATTCTATGTATTTTTTTGTTGCCTAACATTGCCGTGCTCGTGTTATATTACGTATACAAAAGTGTTGCCACAATGTGTATTAAAATAAACTAATTGTTCTCTGCCGCTTTACCCGCCTGATGTTTGGTGCTGGCGACGAATGTAGACGAACGAAGTCGCGGGGGTTTATTATACAAAGTCAAAAGGTATACAAGCATACGGCCCACCAAAAATAAAGCGGTTACTGTAGTGTAGCATATAAACGTTTGTAATACATCCTAATGTAAGCGCATCCTAATGTACTTAACAGTAGAGGTGTGTTAGCACACAGCAACTTCTTAGATGCTTACTTGTTACCTCATTTACACACAGGAAGAAAAACAACCCTCTAGGGAGTTGTTGTTATTTGGCTGCGGTTTTCTGTGGTGGTCGTACTTCTCCAGGAGGCTTTGATGCGCCCTACCGCTCTGAAAAAACACCCAGACCAAGGCAAACAGACACGTTCATGCACACAAATTTCCTGTGTGGTAATCGAACCGACGAGCCAACGCTCGTGTCATACAACACAACACGTGTCAAAGTCGCGTCGTTCGCCACTGCGCCACCGAGCTCGTCAAAACAGCTAGTTAATAAAAATATTAGGCCCGTTAATATTTTGTTGATGCATTGGTAAATGATTCTACTTGACAACTGCGATGTATTAACGTTCCACTACACACACACACCTATTAACAATTTAAATAACAAAATGTTTGATTATTCTCTTCTATTCCGTACTTATTTCATCTATCTCTAATGGAAGCGAATAAGGAGAAAAATCGAAAGAAACATAAAAAATAACGCAAGTTTGTGTTATATCTTTTTCATATTTAACATATGGATTTACAGCCCTGCGAAATTAATGTATAGGTAAAATTATTAATTCCAAATAAGATTTCTTAACGACTTACTGAATAAAATAAATAACTAATAATGTCAGAATCAAAGGTACTTAACTAGACGTACCTACTACAATGAATACATCAAATATTTACGATGTTTATAAAAAATATATATTTAAAGCTCCATTGTAAGGTAATTTACAAAGATTCACTTTAAAGTGCAGGTATGTTACGTTTTTAAAACTAACTTATTTTGTTTCATGTTTCATATCGTTTTCAAGCATTATAAATCAGGATAATATTTAGATTCTTGTTAAGTTATAATTGTTTGTAAACAGAATAAACATGATAATTTAAAGTTGCGAAATTAACTTAAATTTCAACGAACACCTCAAAAAGATCTCATGTCTTTTTACAATATATTTGTAACTTGCAGTATATTTGTACACAACCTGCATCATTCTGAAGTTTGCAGGTACAATATCGCGATGAAAGAATGACGAAACAGATATACAATTCGAAAGTGAAAGGATGTAGGAGTCGAGGAAGATCAATACTACCTACCATGATCAAACTGGTAGTGTATTATCGGAAGATGTCAGGAGCCCTAGGAACCGGCGTGCGTGCATGAAAAGAGTTATGAATATCAAAGAAGCGAGTGAGGTGTGTAAGTACCGCGTCATATGGCGCTCGATTCTCTCTACCTACCCCGCAAGGGAACTGGCGTGAAGAGTTCCGACGCGGAAACGGCTCGATCAATGCTGCGTTTGCAGAGGAGATTTCGAATGAACGCGCCGTACGTTTTTGGTTTAAACGCTTTCGTAATGGAAACTTCGTTTTAAAGACCGAACCACGTAGAAGACCGCACCCAGATTTTTCCTGATTTCAACAATTTTCTACTTGGTAAAAAAATTTCTTCCCAGGAGTCAGTACAGCTTTAACAAAGTTGGTCGAATCTAGATCCCCAGAGTTCTATCGCAAAGGCATAAATAAACTTCCGATTAGATGTCAGCAATGTATAGATAATGAGGGTAAATATTTTGATTAAATATATATGTTACATTTTAGAAAAAAAACGAGTTTTATTTTTTCAGTACAAATCGTCAATTTCATACTTTAACCCCTAATATATATGATAATAAATAAATCTCTGCGTATTCAGAATTCCACAGACATTCATCAAAGAACTGCTTCAGCAATATCGACGAATAAAATAACTTTAATATTAGTCTCAAAGCCGTTTCTGCGAATATGAGTTTAATAAATCCAGTAAAATGTTTTTGACTGGTATGCTATGATAGCAGAGATCTTGTTCACCTGTAATGAATTTATTATAAGCAAGTTCTTAGAAATGTGAATCGATTTTATATTCGCATTTAGATTCCAGCGACACGCTAAGGGGTCAATATGCATGATAGTAAGTGCACGATAATATTAAATAGATAACTGACTTCTCTTGACGAGCTCGCTGGCTTAGGCGTGAGTGACGCGACTTTGACACCAACGCTCGTGGGTTCGATTCCCACACAACACAAGGCAAACATTTGTGAGCGTGAACATGTCTGTTTATCTTGGTCTGGATGTTTTAAAAGAGGTAGGGCGCATCAAAGCAGCCCGTCTGGGGAAGCACCTCCACCTCACAGAAAACCGCAGCCAAATAATATTTCCCTGGAGGGTTGTTGTGTTCCTGCGTGTGAGTGAGGTCACCAGTAAGCTCCCAAGATAAGAAGATTATGCAAAGGTTCACGTTTACGGTTAGGTCACGTGGTTTAATATGTAGAGAAATTATGAAACTGTTTATATGCAATTTGATCTAACCTACCTTGTGTGTGCTTCCGCCACCAATTAGATTATGTGGACTAGCGCCGGCCGGCACTCACCCACTATCGTTAGTAAATGCAGCATGCCGCCATGGCTGTTCCGGAAACTGTTTATTTAAATATCCTGCTATAACGTTTATTAGTAGCATTAGAGTAGATCAATAATTTATTCAGGCTATTAATAAATGCAATCACAAAATGGCATAAATGAATGCAATATAACACCATTTAATGCGAGAGTATTCATCACAAACCCCAATTATTCCCAATGCGCGTTTCCCGTTCGAAACGGATTAAAAACTTTAGCCATTAGTTAAAACTGGATACACATTTAAATCTATTTAACCCAAGTACGCGTTTATTAAAACTTTGTGTGTGACATCGCGCGTATAAAACTGCTACTTCCGGTGGAGTAAAGTCGGGAAGATATGTTCATGGTTCACTGATTTCTCTTATACATCTATTTTTCTTAAAATAATTGCAGTGGTAGCCCAGAGAATAAAGAAACCGCTGTTGATGAAAACGCTATTGATCAACTGGCCCTCAATTCGAATTCTAGCATGTACCGCTAAATTCGTGTCTTGGGATACATGTACATGTTCGTAATTACAATTTGCTCATCGATGAAGGAAAACATCGCGTGGGAACCCGCAAATTCAAGAAATTTAATTTCGAAAAACGTGCGGCCAAATCTAAGAAAGATCTGATTGTGGAGATGTGATGGCAGTTGTTCCATGTAAAAATTAGTATCTTCGCCAAATCCTTGGGCTTAGGTAGCGGACCCCGTCACCTACTTCCCCAGACAGACTGCTTTCATGCTCATTACTTCTCTTAAAAACACCAGAGCAAGTCATACAGATATGTTCCTGCACACAAATGCTTGTCTTGTGTGAGAATCGAATCCACGAGCGTTGGTGTCAATGTACCGTTACTAACCACTGCGCCATTGATCATCATAATGAGAAATAAACCTTCTCTCAGTAGACGGTTTCATTCAAGTCACCTTGCACTGTCGATTGATGTTTGGATGATTGGATGTTTTAAGAGAGGTAGGGCGCATCAAACAGAAAAATACCTCCACCTCACAGAAAACCGCAGGCAAATAACAACTACCTAGAAGGTTGTTGTGTTCCGAGAGTGTGGTCACCAGTAAGCTCCCAAAGATTCACTGTGTAAGCAGCAGAGGAGGCATCGCGCGAGTGATACTTAATATATCGCAAGTATTAATAGGCTACGGTACCCGCTTTACATCAGGTGGGCCGTATGCGCGTATGCCTCCCGACGTAGTATAAAAAATAAAAAGTCAAGATGTCAGTCAAGGTGTCTCAAAGACTGTTTGTTGGGGGGGACGAACAATAATATTGTTACTCAATCGCAAAAAAAGATATTTATAGACTATTTTAGGGTTCCGAATCTAACCAGTACAAACAGAATCCTACTGTGCTATCTGTCCATCCGTCTGTGACAGGACATCTTTTAAACTGTAATAGGGAAAAACTTGATACTTGACACAGAGCATGTAAAACTATGGGCGCTACAACAACAAATTATAAAAAAAATAACCTTATTAATGGCGAAAAATAAAAGTTTTATGTATGGCCTTAAAACTTATTTTTCATCGTTTTTTCTACTCAGTGATACGGAACTCTCAGTGTAGGACGTTTATGTAATTTGTATGAATCTATTGGCTGTAGTAATCACTTATTATTACTATATTTTGATTCCCAGTCATTTGATAGGCGTGCGCGGGGATGTTGTATAGCCGCCGTGACCATGTCCAGGGGATATCAATGTGACAATATACCCTTGAACCAGGTCACGGCAGGTATAGGGACTATTGTAAATGTGTTGGAAATTATTGGGCTATTAAAATGAGCTCTGGAGGGATTATTAGTACTGGGCTATTACAGAAGAGGGACGGACACCTGCCATAACTATCATATCTGATGTTACTTCCGGCAGGCGGTGGCTCGCCACTCACTGGGTGGACCCCCGAAATGCCAGAGAAATTCGGCCGGGGGAACACCGGTGTGAGTGACTCAGGGGTATCGAGAGGTGTGCTGGCTAACATTGTATTACTTATTACTTTATATTAGGTGAATCGTGTGCTTGAATGCCTCCCGACGTATAAATAATTGTCTCCTTTGTTTCCTTCAAATTAAAGTACTACCGTTCCATGAATTTATACATAGTAATACAAGATTTAAAGTAGACTAGCATGTTAAGGTAAAGGTTGTCGGCCATCGCGCTGTAGTTCGGTATTATAAACACATACGGTGAAATTGAAATCAACTACCCTCAGCGGTGTATCCGAACAAATAAATAAATAAATAAATATTGTCGGACAAATTACACAGCGCCATCTAGCCCCAAAGTAAGCGAAGCTTGTATTATGGGTACTAGACAACTGATAAACATACGTAAATACATTTTTTTTTGTAAATACGAGTACATACTATTATACATATAAAATACCCAGACCAAGACAAACAGACATGTTCATGCATACAAATGTTTGTACTGTGTGGGAATCGAACCCACGAGCGTTGGTGTCAAAGTAGCGTAACAACGCGTTTCACCACTGTGCCACCGAGCTCGTACAAACACGATATGGGTGCCTTCAAAAAAGGCTGGCATCAGTGATCCATTGGTGTTGCTGATGTCTGTGAGCGGTGGTGACCACTTACAATTAGGTGACCCTCATACTCGTTTCCCCCCTTTAATAAAACATGATAAGTGCGGGTTGGAGTTCTTATCATAACATTAAATTATTACTAAAAATTCTGAAGCTATTATAAAATCTAAGGGGTTGTTTGAAACAAAATAATATTGATAACAAAAGAGTTAACAACTGGATATCAATCACTGCTTTATTATTTATACTTGCGAATACAGTTTTATAAGTGACTGCTAGCTATTTACTTCTTTCTATTAACTCTTTTATATAGACAAGGCACTAAGCTCACAAGCTACTTAAACTTGATAGATGATCTACAATCAGACTAAGAAACAGTAACAATGCGGAGCACGCCGTGCGTAGCCTTTTATAACGCTCGTGTCGCTATGGCGGGCGTGCGGGCTCGGCTGGCCGATGTGACACGGTTGACCGACCATGACCGGCCCACGCATAACTTTTTGGCACCAACAATAAGTAACAGTTGAAGAATCCTAAAAAATATACTCTTTTTCTATATGTAATCTACCAAAAAGTAAAAAATATTAATGATTCATATTTATTTGACGAGCTCGGTGGCGCAGTGGTGAAACGCGTTGTTACACTACTTTGACACCAACGCTCGTGGGTTCGATTCCCACACAGTACAAACATTTGTGTGCATGAACATGTCTGTTTGTCTTGGTCTGGGTATTTTCTATGTATAAGTATGTATTTACAAAAAAAAAATGTATTTACGTATGTTTATCAGTTGTCTAGTACCCATAACACAAGCTTCGCTTACTTTGGGGCTAGATGGCGCTGTGTAATTTGTCCGACAATATTTATTTATATTTTATTTATTTATACAGTAAGGGTAGAGAGTATGTATCTACAAGTAAGTCATGTTGTTTCAGTCTAAAAGCGGAGAGTGTAATTTGTTAAAATTAATCATTCCAATGCTGAATGTAACAATTAAAAGTAAAGTTTTATTACATTCGGCATGCTTTTGACAATCCGTTGGGTCCGTTTTCGCGTGACCACTCACATATTAAGATTTGCTAAAGTATGATAATTTTAAATGAATGGTACCTACACACATATAAGTTGTGGATATGTCGCGAAATTTTTATAATAATAAGATTCATTTTTTTAAATGTATTTTTAAGGGTATGGGTATGGCAAAGACAACATGAAAATGCGGTAGAGATACGAGCTTGGTCCAAAATTTATGGCGTAACGCGTGGCTGACCGCGTTCGCAAAGATGGTGTAAGAGAGTGTCGGCATTAAAATGAGAAAATACATACTTCGTTGGTTCGAACATGTAGAAAAAATGGATGAAGAATGACGAAACAGATATACTAGGCGAAAGTAGAATGATGTAAGAGCCGAGAAAAACTAAGACTGTTGTTGGTCGTGTTTTATCAGAAGCTGATGTCAGAAGCCCTAGGAGCCGACAATCGTGCCTGAAAAGAGCTATGAAAAGAGAGTGAGGTGTGTAGGGGCCGAGTCTTATAGCGCTCGGTACTCTCTACCTACCCCGCAAGGGATGTGGTGTGACGATACAAGGGTTATGTACGCATATTTAGAAATATAACTTGTAATATTTTTGACAGTATCTTATTAATTTACTAATTACGAGAAAATAATATTTTGTCTGTGTCTAATGTTAAGAGAGGTAGGGCGCATCAAAGCAGCCCGTCTGGGGAAGTAGGTACCTCCACCTCACAGAAAACCGCAGCCAAATAACAATTCCCTTGAGAGTTGTTGTGTTCATGCGTGGAATGAGGTCACCAGTAAGCTCCTAAGGTGTTGCTGTGTTAGCACCAGAGGTGATATCGCGCGAGTGATAAGAGAATACTTAATACATATATTAAAAGCGTTCATAGGCTACGGTAACCGCTTTACATCAGGTGGGCCGTATGCCTCACGATGTTGCATATAAAAAAAACATGTAACTGCTACAGGTATAGACAATAAACTCTGGTTTACGGTATTAAATATTGTCAAAGAAAAAGTGAAAACATGTTCAAGCTAACCATCGCTTGTAAACACAGTTCAACGAAAGAAGTCACTTGGGATGTCTTCGACTTGGTACTTCAAATATTGTGAGCTCGTCGGATTCGTATCATAATAGGACTATTTATTGACCCTTGAGGTCCTCGAAGCAAGAAGGGAAACTTAGTAAGTGTTTTATACTGCAGTCTTTTGAACATCGATTTCACTTGATTCTGCTACCCTATCGCACTAATGAGTTTACAAAAATATTTTACTTGTGTTTGCACCGAGTGTATGTAAAGCGGAATACTACTATATAAACCGGAAGACTTTGTTTGTTTGAACACACCACTCTCTGGATTTACCAACCAGATAAATTGTTTTTGCATTCGAGGGCTCAATTCTTCAGGAAGGTTAACTAATATAGACCATTCAACATCACGATACGACCTCTCGAATCTAGAACCTGAGATAAAAGTAAGATAACGCGGCTCCCACGGGATATCGTGACGAACGCGGTCGAAGTCGCGGGCTTCAGCTTATGTATATATATTTTAATTGCTATAAAATAGTATTTTTTCTATGTACGTATTTTTTTTATAAATAAATACTAACACACAAAGAAAAACCAGACACGTAAAGCCATGCTATATCGCCGAGGTTCTGTTCTGACGAGCTCGGTGGCGCATAGCCATACCGATTTTGACATGGAGCGACTGCTATCAGACCTTACAACCCAGAAGGAACACAAATCTTTTCTTAAGTAAAGTTGCATGTCTTTAGAAATATAATTCCTTTGACTTGTGGGTTTCCTCACGATGTTTTTCTGCACTGTCGAACTAGATAAATATATTCATAAATCCTAAAAACTTGCATTTAGTGGTATATAAACATACACGAGTATTCGAACGGAAGACCAGCCAGTTAGTAGGCTAAAACAGCATCAATCTTATATATATTTTTTTATACGACGTCAGGAGGCAAACAAGCATACAGCCCACATGATGTAGAGCAATTACCGTTGTCCTGAACACTTGAAATACATTAAGAATCACTAGCACTATACCACCTCTGCTGCTAACACAACAACTCCTTAAGATTACTGGTAACTTACACACAGGAACACAACAACCCTTCAGGTAGTTATTTGGCTGCAGTTTTGTGTGAGGTTGAGATGGAGGTATGAGGTAGTCTTTGATGCCCACTACTTCTCTTAATGTATCAAATAAGCCAAAACAAAACCGTCTATAGCGAAAAGGATTATTTCTTATTGACGCAATTATGCCACGTTACGAGTATGTTAATCCAAAACCATTCAACTGAGGTGCTTAGTCAGTAAGAGAAGCTGCTTGGTAACGAGATATTAGTTTTCCAAAAGATCATCTCTGGAATATTCCAAGCAATATACTTAATCCTCATTATATCGCTGCTTAAATTCCTTTGACCGCTTTCCTTTCTGCCGAATATGGTTTTGTGTTAGCACTAACATGATGAAAGCGTGTAGCTTATACTCATAATTCGCTTTGAAGCTACAATATATACTCTCACTTAGCGTTTGAATATTCCTCCTTGTACATTGGAATATAAATATATATAGGTTGCGATTTAGTTATCTATTACGGGGTAACTTGTACTTACTTTAATATAAATAAATACATGTAGATATCTAAACACTAAGCACAGTGTATTTTTGTAGTACTTTATGTCCACCTTCAGCGTAATACTGAATTCTGTGACATAATATAACCAGGGAAACAGTATGACGCTTCCAATGACATATCATATATTTACAAAAATAGTTGTGGAAGTCGTATACCTATATCACAGATGAATATAAATACGTAGCGTGAAGAATAATAATAATGACCTAGTTAAGTCTGGCGCCTTTTCTGCTGAGAGCTTTTTTTTTAACCAACAAGTTGCAACACGTGCATGCTATGTTTAGCTCAAAAGATATTTTTTTATACAACGTAGGGAATCATACAAGCATACAGCCCACCTGGTGTAAAGCGGTTACCGTAGTCTATGAACACTTGCAATACATTAAGTATCACGCGCGCCATGCCAAAGCTGTTAACACAGCAACTCCGTAGGAGCCTACTGGTGACCTCACTGATACTCAGGAACACAACAACCCTCTACATACTTGTTATTTGGCTGCGGTTTTCTGTGAGATGGAGATACTTCCCCAGGCTTTGATGCGCCCTATCTCTTTTAAAAACACCCAAACTACGACAAACAGACATGTTCATGCACACAATTCCACACAAATTCAAGCTTCACAACATGAAAACAGGTAGATTATTTTGAGCTACAACGTTTTCATTACGCACATATTTGTAATATATTACGTACGTACGTAATTATCCCTTGCTCGAAGATGGAGGAAAACATTTTGACATGGAGCGCCTGCCATCAGATCTCCACAGCCCAGAGGGAAAACCAGAAACCTTGCTAAGATTAGGTCACACGTCTTTCAAAATAATGTCAATATTATCTTCGCCAAATCCTGAAGCTTAGGTAGCGGTAGCCGTCAATCCAAAGGACGGAAACGGATGGCGCTAGGAACTAGGCTAGGAATATTTAATTTTGGCAGTGTTACGTCACTTGCATGATCTAAATCAGCACAAAAACAATTTTTTTTTGTTTTCGAAAAACTTCTTTACGCATGCTTGACTTGAGGAGGAAGCAGGTGAACGCGTGACGAGAGCGTTACGAAAAGTGTGATCGGGCGAGACGAACGGAAGTTGAGAGGGAGATATAAGGCAATGAAGATAGAAAGAGAGAGAGACATTACGTTTCGTATATTACAGTAGTAGGGGTAACAGAGAGAGGTGCGATCACACATTTTCTTTCCCTCTTTCTCTCATAGCGAGTTAAGTTTCGTATATTTAAGACACAGTGCAGGCCTATTGTCTGTATCACACTATGGAGCTAAAGAAGTTTTACTTCAGTCGTGCGGTCTAAAGCACACACGTTTTTTTTTATAATTTCCAGCTTTTGTACCTTGATTATATGATAACTCAAAACTGAACATACTTTAGAGCTATTTATTCCATATAACTTCAAGCTTCACACAATGAAAACACGTAGATAATTTTGAGCTATAACGTTTTCGCAGATGAAGAGGAAAGTTGGGATATTAGGCGAGACGTGTTGCATAATAACATTCCTTATGATTTATTGAGAGGAGCATGTTTCGGGGATGGATGCCAGTTATCGTTCCAGCCAAGTTTCGCCGCAAACTTTCTATGAAATTGTATCGGATACCTGTTACCGAAGATGCTTATAATCTGGATGAAATATTTAATATTTGCACTAACTTGTAAAAGAAAGAAGTACTGAAAAAGATCACCGTGTTTCTTGTTTGAGTGTTCTACATTATTACTTATATATTTACAAAGTGCCAATTGTAAACACACAAGCGTCAGATTGATATAAATTTGATACAGTTTTGAACCTTCTTTTAATTATAGATATATTGTGGCTATTTTTTGTAATTAGTTACTAATAGAGTAACCACATGTTTAAGATGTTTAAGACCGCATACTAACACCCTTATAATTAATCTATAGTCTTCCATTTTAACCCCATCTTTAATATATTTACATTATAGTCATTAAATGTAATTTGTGTGAACAATGTTTCTATATCTTACAACCTAGCTACATAAATGGCAAATGTTCCGTAGGGTCGCAGGGTCGTCGTTTTAAGGTCGGCCACGCATGAGCGATACCCCTGGTGTTACAAATGTAGGTTATACTTGTTTGCCATCTTAGTGGTTTAAAATAAGGTGAAGACCTGGTGTTCTGAAACAAGATTCTGTTGACATGCCTGTTACAGGCTTAGCTTAGTTTAGATCAGTCTCCCTTCTTCAACTTAACTTTTGTAATGTAGTTCGTGTTCTGTTGTAAAAATAAAGAATTTTATTATTATACCTAACCCAGCCATAAGTTCTGTTACGAATGAATATGCAGTTATTTTTTTATGAAGTAATGTAGATAATCTTAGTAAAACTTATATGTACATATTTATGGAAGTCTCAGCAAAGAATAATATATATATATATTCGAAATAACCACTTTTGCCTTTGATACTGGCCTTTAATCTGTCTGGCCACGAATCTATGGATTTACGCACTGTTTCCATAGGAAATTTAGCCACTGCTTGCTCCAGATATATCTCAAGATACACAATGTCGGCGTGTCGTTTCGAGTAGGCCATGTCCTCTAAAACTGACCATAATTCGTAGCCTAAAGGGTTCAGATCTGGGCTAGAGGAGGGCTTGTCATCAGCTCTTATAAGTCCGGAACGTTGGAGCCAGGCTTGGGTAGTTCGTGCTTTATGACCAGGTGTGGCGTCCTGCTGTAAAGTTCACGGTATAATTTTAAAAAGTGTATTGCTGAGAAGTTTCACAACACGACCCAAGACAGTCTCTTGATTCACTGTGGCTGAAGTCTTCATTCCTTTTTCACAAAGATGAAACTTTGTGACTCCTTGATAAGACACCCTCACCGAACCATTACAGACGCAGGACGATGACCACGTTGCACCTTTCCAACCACTTGGGCTGCTTTTTTAGAACTGTGTGCGTACACTTTGTCATTTTGCTTGTTGTAGTGCTCTTCAATCGTGTTTTTTTTTTTCATCAGTTAAGAGAATATTTCTGTCTTTCACCTGCGTATCGTGACAAAAGACGTTTTGATTGATCCACTCTTTTCAACTGTAGGGCATGACCTGTATATTGACAATAAACGCCGAGCTACAGGTCTTGTTTTTTATACGCGAATTTTTTTTAAGGGTCCTAGCGGGAATCTTCATTTCTCGCGATAAGATTTTATATCTCGTAATGGGGTTTCAGCGAATTCTGGCTTTAACAGCATTAACAGTCTTTGTAGTTCTAGCAGCACGTGGTCGCCCCGATCTTTTATGGTCTTCAACAGAGGAAGTGTTGGTATATCTGTCGATAGTACAATATACGAACATACGGCTGATACTAAGCTTTGAAGTGTCTTATATATGACCGACGGCTCCATACCCACTTTGTGCAAGGCAATCACTACAATTCTATTTTCTTTAACACCCCATTCCATATTGTAAATTGATAATAAACACGAAAAAAATATCTAAAACGGCGGAAAACTGAAGGAACATTTTTAACATAATAAACGCGTTCCAAATTCAAAGTACTCGTAATTCAAGAGTTGAAAAAAATAAAAGTTTCTACGTAGTTAACAGTATTTAAGGCCAGACTAGTTATTATTATTTATGTATATCTTTACGTTAGATACCTTGCGGGGAAGGCCGAGAGACCTGAGCGTCATAAGACACGGTCCTTACAAACCTCACTCCATTAACAGTCATAGCTCTTTTTAAACTTGCTCGCCGGTTCCCGGGGCTCGCCAACACGACCAATAGGGTCAAATATTATGAATGTAAAAATAATGGGCATGTTACGATGATTCACTTTTATATATATACATAGTTAACTTCGTGCAAATATACCATTGCGGATACCCGCGAAAGCATTTTGGCAAGGTACAGTTTGAGTTATAATTTTAGTTACGTACCGTTCTTTTCTGCCGTAATTTTCTGCCTACCATTTTTAAGACTTCCATCTTTAAAATATAAAGTATATTTGGATAGATTTAAAGTAGACTTTCTTGCTAATTGTTATTAACTTTCCCTAGAATGAGAAGGTAAAAAGACGATCTACGTCAGTGCATTATTACAATATTGTATCATTCAGTACGTTTCCACGGCGAGTGACATTTTGAAATTAATTGTTTAACCAAGAATGATTGATTTACTTTCCATTAATTGAATGAGTATAAAAAGAGCGGACCACTCGAGTTTTGCTTATGCATACTAATTTGAAATATTGTCAAAATTTTTGAACAAGAATTTTTAGTTAACTAAAAGTAAAAAACATTTTTTTTTTACTTTTAGATAAATATAAATTCTTGACGTTTTTACCTTCTCATATAGTTTGTGTTGTGCTAATTAGAAATAAAGTACTATAATTTTGCCACGACTAAAAACTTATCAGAATTTTCTAATTAGAGAAGTCGAATTGATAAAAGTAATATATTGGCAATTATAACTTGCCAAGTTAGAAATTCGATATCAAAGAATGTTACAAAATGATGTTTATACATTGAAGAGAATTTTACATTGCTACAGCTTCATCTTCCATCGCCATTCAAGCATTCTTGGCAGAGTAATCGTGGTCACGTGTGGCTCTCCATTGTGGTTGCTGCACTCATAGCCCTGGTCCATCGAGCCCTATTGGCGGCATGACGAGCGAATTCTGTTACAGAAGTTAAGTTCATCCATCGAGTTGGTGATCGACCGCGCACTATTTATCCGTTATAAATCATGAAAAAATATTTGTATGAAACATTTTTTCATGTCATGGCAGTTTGAATGAAAAATTTGTACACAACATTAAATCTTGTATGCCTATGTTAATAATCATGTTCTGCTTATTAACATAGGCATACAAGATAACTGTAAAATAGATAAGTAACTTATTTATATAATTCTAATGAAATTCAATTACAATGAAGACTGGTAGGCCGCATCAAAGCTGCCCGTCTGGGGCAGTACCTCCAACCTCACAGGAAACCGCAGCCAAATAAAAACTCCCTAGAGGGTTGTTGTGTCCCTGCGTGTGAAAAACTTTCATTCATGGGAAAAATCTATGATCGAAGTGTGCTTAATTTTTACAAAAAAAAAACATTACAGCTTTACGCAGCTGAATAACACATTATGGCTCGCCTATCACGTTTTATACAAAATCCTATCATTGCCTTGTAAGTATATAGGTTCTGTATGTTACGATATATATTCATGAGAGAAACTTATGCTCAACCAGTAGACAAAATTTAATATTATTGTTCTAAAATGAATAAATGTTCTGAATTGTGAATGTTAAAGAAGCGAATTAGGTGTATAAGGACGGCGTCTCATGGCGCCCAGTTCTCTTTGCCTACTCCGCAGGGACCTGGCGAAAAGATACACTATACTTACATACATTCTAAAATAAACTATACCTACATATTTCTCTTCCTCTGTCATATTACGTTACTTTATAAAATAAGTTAAACCAGACAAATCATCATATGAATTACCCGGTGTAGTGTTCCAGGCGATGGGGTCGGCATCGCACGCGCGATACCCGGCAAGTGTCTATAGGCTCAGGTTTACAGATTACCATACCAGTCAGGTCGTACATGTGTTCGCCACTTTATATTGTATGGTATGGTATATATGTATTTTACATATATATGAATGTTTCAAAAACTTCCTGGTTAAAAAATGAGGACAATTCGCTGAAATGTTCGTATGACTCTTTAGGTTGCCTTAAAACGTAAACATTTAAACAAAATTTTAATTGCGACTTTTGTCGTCCTAAAATCGAAAGTGAAAAAGTTCCTACAATTATAGTGTCAAGAAGATATAGAGGCGAATTTACCTTCTAAAGGTAAATACGCGTGAAAGGATACAAAAGGGACGGGTACATAGTGCGGGACCTCGCTAATGCTAATTTAGAACTTAAGCACGCGTTTTTTATAGACGAACGGGCGGATTTATTTTTATTCCGTTGCTATATATGCAAATGAGATCGGGCCCCTAAGCTTTATGTTCCCAGAGGCCGAGTTCCGCACGGTATTGCCTTCACTTACATAAATACGTACGTATATTTGTTTAGGCAATCCAATCTAAATGTGTGCGGGTGATTTGTAAATAAATTGAAGTACAAAAACCTATAATAATATAGTTAATTTGTATATTGTAATGAGTGCGCGATGGCGTCGTTGCGTCTAACTGAACACGCAGGTTAAGGAACGACGATCGCAGTCTCTCTATGGACGGGTTTATCTATCTCGGGTTTCTCCGAGCCTCGGAGTCCACGTTAAGCAGTCGGCCCCAGATTTTATAGATGACAGTCGTTAAGCTAAGTCAGTGGCCTTTTGGGAAAACACTGGCCTCCGTCAACTCGCAGCTGAGCAGCGTGGTGGAGTATGCTCTAAACCCATGCGGTTGAAAGGAAATCAGTGTCCCTGCAGTGGGATGCGTAAGGGTTGATTTGGATGAGTAAGGATTATGTTATAACGCTACACAATGACAACAATAATAAATAGATCAATAGAAATATGCGGAAGTGGAGGGATTTAGGAGCCGAGGAAGATCAAGAGTCTCCTACCATGACCAAATTGGTCGTGAGCTCTAGGAACAGGCGAGCGTGCATAAAAGAGCTTTAAATGTTAAAGAAGCGAGTGACGTGTGTAAGGACCACGTCTTATGGCGATCGGTTCTCTCTGCCTACTCCGCAAAGGCATTGGCATAAAGATATTTCGCAAGTATGTATATCGTGAAGATATAGAATAAAAGCGAGCTTGGAACATAATATCGGATAGACCGAAAAATCACACGAATACGACAAGTATATTAATAACATGGATACTATAACATTGCTTGCCATCTGGGCATACAAACATCGACAGTGCCTGAGGATACCTCATGGAGAGGCGAAACACGTGTCGTAGAGACGACCAGGGCAGCATCAGTGACGGGTACATGCGGTTCCTGTTTGAGACGGGGCGGGCAATCGCGCAGATCACCGCAGCAGACGAGGCAGTGACTACCGGAGCAGCCATGGCAGCGACGGCATTTTGCATCTACTAACGGTGACAGGTGGGTGAGTGGGTGACGGAAATTCGCATAAATAATTGGTGGCGGAAGCACTCAGAGCAGTTTAATTAAAATTGCATGAACAAAAATATGGTACAAGTATATATTTTACTTTCCAATTTCAGCCATGTACAACATAGGCATTACTTTTATAAACCAGCCAAAAATAAAACATAAAACACAAATATTTCCAGTAAATCTACATTCATGGCATTACCAATCCGTGCTGGTAGAAGAATTAAAGTTTCCCCTCATACTTATTTCATTAACTTTATTAAGAACCGGCGTAGGGCCGTAGCCTTAATAACAGTTCCCGATACGAGTATTATTTTGTAGACGGAAATAGAGCTTGAAGCTTTGCTTGCACGATATGAGCCAAAGTCTTCTCAAAGTTCGAACCTCGGTTTCTTACCTTGCACAAAGGTAGCTTGTGGCGAGCTGTTGGTGCGTAACGATACCACGGGTACCCGAGTGCTCCAGAGAGTCAATCAGGGCCTTCGTCTCCGGCGTGTCTTTGTCGGTCGGAGTGGAAAGTCAAGAAGGCCCGCAGGACTCTCAGCTCTGGCTTGCCTTCATTAGCCGTCCAGAGAAGAGTCGATAGAGCATATTGCTTTATCAGGCGATATGCTCCAGGGGTGGAAGTATAAAAGGGCATAACGCCGCGAGTAACTTCGGAGAAAGCGCAGCACACCTCTTGACACCCCTGAGTCACTCACACCGGTGTTGCCCCCGGCCGACTTTCTCTGGTATTTCGGGGGTCCATCTAGTGAGTGACGAGCCACCGCCTGCTGAAAGTAACATCAGATATGATAGTTATGGCAGGCATCCGTCCCTATTCTGCAATAACCCGGTTCTAACTCCCCCCCCCCTCCCCCCAGAATTCATTTTAATAGCCCAATACTTTCCAACACATTCGCAATAGTCCCAATACCTGTCGTGACATGTTCATGGGTATATTATCCTATTTATATCCCCTGAAGCAAGTCACGGCGGGTATAATACATTACATCGGTCTTTTTGAAGGGGCCTCTATGCGTTGGATTCATATCCCCGCGCACGCCTATCAAATGACCGGGATTAAAGCCCGTGAAATAAAAGAAAACATTAATAATAACAAGTAATTATTTGCCACTTGTTTACCTCATTATATATAACTCATTGTGATTGGGGTCTCCATTTAAGTAGTATGCCCGCTCTTCCAAAATAGCTTACTAGAACTTACAATTAAACTTAAATAACTGTTTACATTTTGGTAATTCAAGAAAACACAAAGTTACATACCTACATACTTTACATACCGCTATGTTTATTATATATAATAAATATAAACATTTAAAATTGATTTAAACTACTAGAATAATATTTGTTTATTTAAAAAATGCTGTTAACCAAACCGATAGAATAAGTGTTATAGAAAATTCCAGTGCACAGGAAGATTCATTGAGCTGGCGATGATAACAGATACGACAAACACTTTTTTAATAAAAAAACTTGGCTAATTATTCCGAACCGAATAAATAGTAAGTTCATAAGCACGTGGAAACTTTTAGGGTCGGCAACGCATGAGTGACGCCTCTGGTGTTGCAAATGTCCATAGGCTGCGGTGACTGTTTAACATCAGGCAGGCCGTATGCTCGATTGCCACCTTAGTGGTATAAAAAAAAAACTTCGCGTTATTAAGAGTTTATCATTGACGAGTTCAGTGGCTCAGTCGTGAATGACGCGACTTTGACACCAACGCTCGTGGGTTCGATTCCCACACAAGGCAAACATTTGTGTGCATGAACATGTCTGTTTGTCTTGGTCTGGATATTTTAAGAGAGGTAGGGCGCATCCTGTACCTCTGCATCTTAAGGTCTGCATCGCTCGGTTCTTTCCGCATACCCTGCAAGGTAAGAGGGGTAGGGCGCATAAAAGCAGCCCGTCTGGGGAAGTACCTCCACCTGGCAGAAAACCGCAGCCAAATAACTCCCTAGCGGGTTGTTGTATTCCTACGTGTGAGTGGGATCACCAGTAAGCTCCCAAGGAGTTGCTGTGTAAGCAACAGAGGAGACATCGCGCGAGTGATGCTTAATATATCGCAAGCGTATAGGCTACGGTACCCGCTTTACATCAGGTGTGTCGTATGCTTGTATGCCTCCCAACGTAGTAAAAAAAAAAACGATGCCTTTTTCATCTTTTTATATCTTTACACAAGTGAGAGTATTCACATTGCCTCGGAAAGTCATATTAGGAACAGAATCAAAAAGAATTCACTCGTATTTCTTACATTTTGAGTGAAAACTTTTCGATTTCAATTCAAATATTTTATTTCAAACAACGTCGGGAGGCATACATGCTTACGGCCCATTTCAAGCGGTTACCGTAGCCTATAAACGCAATACTTTAAGTATCACTCGCGCGATGCCACCTCAGCAACTGCAGCTACTCTTAGGAGCTAACTGGAGATCTCACTCACACGCAGGAACACAACCCTTTAGGGAGTTATTTGACTGCGGTTTTCTGTGAGAAGGAGGCACTTCGCCAGACGGCCTGCTTTGATGCACTATACCTCTCTTGTGAACACCCAGCCGAGTCAAACAGACATGTTCATGTACACAAATATTTGTCCTGTATGGGAATCGAAGCCACGAGCGTCGGTGTCAGAGTCGCGTTATTAATCGCTGCGCCACCGAGCTCGTCAAAAACGCCTTTGCCGCCCAAAGTTGTATAAAAAGTACCAATGCTAATAGTACTAATAGTATAAACTTGTATGGTACAATATACGGCAAGCAAATAGTAATCTTTTTTAGGGTTCCGTACCCAAAGGGTAAAATGGAACCCTATTACTGAGGCTCCGCTGTCCGTCCGTCCATCTGTCACCAGGCTGTATCTCATGAACGGTGATAGTTAGACAGTTGAAATTTTCACAGATGATGTATTTCTGTTGCCGCTATAACAACAAATACTAAAAAATAGAATAAAAATATTTAAGGGGGCTCCCATACAACAAACGTGTTTTTGCTCGATATTGATAACGGCAACAGGTAGACGCTTGAAATATTCACAGAATATTTAGTTATATGTTCACTTTAAGAATAAATAATTAAATCAAAATAAAACAAATATTTAAGGGAGGCTCCCATACAACAAACGTGATTTTTTTGCCGTTTTTATAGATAATGGTACGGAATCCTTGGCGAGTCCGACTCGCATTTGGCCGATTTTTTATATACCGTTGGCATACAACCATTTGGCCCACTTGATGTAAACTGATTA
Organism: Pyralis farinalis; assembly: GCA_947507595.1. Taxonomy (NCBI): domain Eukaryota; kingdom Metazoa; phylum Arthropoda; class Insecta; order Lepidoptera; family Pyralidae; genus Pyralis; species Pyralis farinalis. The sequence goes on from OX382274.1 coordinate 9,111,070, forward strand.
CCCTTGCAATACAGGAACGCTTGCAATATAGGAAGTGTCACTCGCGCGTCACCACCCCAGCTGCTAACACAGCGACTCATTAGGAGCAACTAGTCACCTCACTCACTTGCAGCAACCCTTCAGGGAGTGATATTTGGCTGCAGTTTTCTGTGAGGTACTTCGCCAGTTAGACTACTTTGATGTGCCCTCTCTTAAAAACATTCAGACTAAGGCAAACGGAAATGTTCATGCACACAAATGTTTGACGTGTGTGGAAATCGAACCCACGAGCGTTCGTGTCAAAGTAGAGTTACTATCCACTGCGCCACCAAGCGCCATCAAACAGACCATATACTTGTTTACTACCTTGGCAGTAAGAAATGTAGGCTCTCTTATTTGTACAAAAAACTAAGACTCTGACACCTACGAGTATTATGAGCTCAGTGGCGCAGTGGCGAAACACGCTTTTACGCTACTTTGGCGCCAACGCTCGTGGGTTCGATTCCCACACAGTACAAACATTTGTGTACATGAACATGTCTGTTTGTCTTCGTCTGGATATTTTCTATGTATTATAAGTATGTATTTATAAAACACCAGTTGAGAATGCGCAAGCTTGCATTGCCAGAGGAACACTTGGCACGTCAATTATACAATACAATACACTTTATTGCACCAAATAAGACAAATATACATGAAGTAAACATTAAAACACAAGCATCCGGACAACCTTGAGGTAGAGGAAACAGGTAGGAGGCGCATAAACTACTTACATATTCGTTACATATACAAATATATACATATACCCCATACACACACACACACACACACATATATATATATATATATATATATATATATATATATATATATATATATATATATATATATATATATATATATATATATATATATATATATAAAGGCGAAAGGTTTTCACTCAAAATGTAAGAAATACGAGAGAAATCTTTTTGATTCCGTTCCGAATATTTATTTATAATATTTCCGAGGCAATGTGAATACTCTCACTTGTGTAAAGATATAAAAAGATGAATAATGCCTCATTTTTTTTTTACTACGTCGGGAGGCATACAAGCATACGGGCCACCTGATGTAAAGCGGGTACCGTAGCCTATTAACGCTTGCGATATATTAAGCATCACTTGCGCGATGTCTCCTCTGCTGCTCACACAGCAACTCCTTGGGAGCTTACTGGTGATCCCACTCACACGTAGGAACACAACAACCCGCTAGGGAGTTAATTGGCTGCGGTTTTCTGTGAGGTGGAGGTACTTCCCCAGACGGGCTGCTTTTATGCGTCCTACCCCTCTTACCTTGCAGGGTATGCGGAAAGAACCGAGCGCCTTAAGATGCAGAGGTACAGGATGCGCCCTACCTCTCTTAAAACATCCAGACCAAGACAAACAGACATGTTCATGCACACAAATGTTTGCCTTGTGTGGGAATCGAACCCACGAGCGTTGGTGTCAAAGTTGCGTCATTCACGAGTGAGCCACTGAACTCGTCAATGATAAACTCTTAATAACGCGAAGTTTTTTTTTCATACCACTAAGGTGGCAATCAAGCATACGGCCTGCCTGATGTTAAACAGTCACCGCAGCCTATGGACATTTGCAACACCAGAGGCGTCACTCATGCGTTGCCGACCCTAAAAGTTTCCACGTGCTTATGAACTTACTATTTATTCGGATCGGAATAATTAGCCAAGTTTTTTTTATTAAAAAAGTGTTTGTCGTATCTGTTATCATCGCCAGCTCAATCAATCTTCCTGTGCACTGGAATTTTCTATAACACTTATTCTATCGGTTTGTACAAATATATACATATACCCCATACACACACACACACACACATATATATATATATATATATATGTGTGTGTGTGTATGGGTATATATATAAATATACATATATATATATACGCATGTATAAATATATAAAAGTATATTCGTGAGCATAATCTAATAAAAGTTATCACGTAATCAGGCGTCATTACAGAACATTATATAACAATTTAATTATTTTTTTTTTATTAGTCGGCCATTTCCTTAAAAGATAGGAGGTTGATTTTTAGGGTTCCGTACCCAAACGGAACCCTATTACTGATGCTCCGCTGTCCGTCTGTCATCAGGCTGTATCTCATGAACCGTGATAATAATTAAATTAAAATAAAACAAATATTTAAGGGGGGCTCTCATACAACAAACGTGATTTTTTTGCCGTTTTTATCGATAATGGTACGGAACCCTTCGTGTGCGAGTCCGACTCGCACTTGGCCGATTTTTCAGACATTCCTATGCTACTTTTTTATGCTGAATCCGAAAAAGCGACAGACACACACAAACAAACATATAGATTTCATATAGGAACGGTGTTCCTGTATTTACGTATGTTTATCAGTTGTCTAGTACCCATAACACAAGCGTCGCTTACTTTGGGGCTAGGTGGCGCTGTGTAATTTGTCTGACAATATTTATTTATTTATTTTATTGAAGAAGAAGTATTACGAGTAACAATTGTCAACATCCTTTGTTAAGTTCAGGACGGCGTAAAGATTGTTATCATTGCGATTTCCTTCGAGAAATAATGAAATGTCATTACTTCCTTTATAAATAATTCCAGATCAATCGTCGGTAATGTTTGTTCGCCGTAACAAGGGAAACGGGCAAATCAAACTTGTGCAAGTAGCTAAACATTGTACTAATCAGCCATGAACACACATAATGTGTGTTTACTATTTCTTATATTTTTTATTTTTTTTTATTTAATTGTTTTCGGGAAACTTACGGCTAGCAAAACAATTATTATATTTATATAAAGGCCAATTACAAGATTTCCACTTATAGCATCTAAATGACAAAAATAATGTCAAACGAGAGTCGAACACAAGACCAAATAAAAATATTACAACAGACACAAAAAGAAAACGCATAGAATTCTACTCAGTAAATGATTCCAGATGGTATTATTATATATATTCTATACCACTCTTGTATATACGAGTGGTTTTATATATGTACCAATTTTTGATCTTAGTATATACTTACATTGGTACTTAAACTCTCGCCAAGCTTATATCTTCTTTCAGGTTCTCTATGGTTGACTGGAAGAGATCCCAAATGGGATGATAAGTCCGCCATTGTACAGTATTATTTTTAACCAAACCATGTACTACCATATTGTTATGTTAGTTATTGTACAATAAAGTTTTCTACACCAACATAAGGATAAGGGAGTTCTTCTCAATTTTCTTCAGCTCGAAAAGTTGTGTGTACTTACGTCTGCTGAAACCTCTGATTGAAATGTAAGACATTTCTTGGCATGGCATCGAGCTTAAACTGCAGACAATGGTACACCCTGAATTCTAATGAATGAGACTCTGGTGAAAGCCCAGGGTAAGGTAACCCAAGGTACTTAATCAGTAACTTATGTAACCCTTATATCCTTGAATAACGCAAACCAATTGACGGCACATAAATGTATTACTCACTCACAAAAACTTAATGTTATCACCTAAATATCAGCGATTCGACGATTCGGTCCAATGTGAGGATAGTTTAACCAATAAATCGACAAGTGACGCAATATTGACCCGTGAACTAGCGAATAACAGCAGAGCGTCGTCGTCGTCATGAGTTCTCCATTGGTTATTTACTTCATGCTGATTAAGTTGATGTCTGAGCATGGAGGTTACCATGACTAATTAACTACCAAATGAATAATTAACTATCAATGTTTGTTACGTGTTGAGGTATCTGGAATTTAGAGTGTAGAAAACATACGCTTACTAACATACCAACCTCATTGCCAGGCGAATGTACAGCTAAGAGCCGATCATGCTTAACACTCAAAAAGCGATTGTAACTTTTTTTTTTTTTTTTTTTTTTCTTCATAAAACTTACTATAACATTACATGATGATTGATCCGCACCACAAAAGCCGCGTAGGGCTTATCTGAGTGACGGTTGGTCGTTCACATACAGTTTTTTTAATTTATGTATAAATATATGTTTTTTGCCATTTATGTATACATCGATTAATTCAGTTGGTAATTCATTTAAATAGTACGGTATGACGTAATCCGCTTTTCTAGATCCATATACATTAACATAATTGGGTAAATTGTATGTTTTCATCTGATCTAAAGACCTCAAGTGACTTGGCCTTGTTTTTAAATGAAATAATTCTTTTTCATTATATTCTTTTAACAATAAAAACTTGATTTTATCAAAAATATTAATAACCTTGCAGAATTTAAAAATTTCGGCATCATTATTTTTTAATTTATTTTTAATATAATTTGGAATAATTGTTTTTAAGATTCTCAACTGTAGGTTATATATAACCTCTATATAAGTTTTATACGTCCTGCCATAACTGCTCAAGCCATAGCTAATCACGGAGTCCGCTAGCGCCATGTACAGTAGTCGGAGTGTATGATAAGGAAGTTTGTGTTTTAATATTACTAGTTTGCTTAGTATCGATCTGAGTTTATTACACACATAGTCTTTGTGTGGTCCCCAGTTGAGTCTACTGTCGATCCTGAGTCCCACGTACATGTGTTGATCGACCAATTCCAGGCTCGGACACAAACAGTCCACAGCAGACGTGTGTAGGCACTCGTGGCTATGAGCAATTATAGCAGGATGTGCATGAGTTTTGTTATGGGATGAGTGGATATGGATTAATTTTGTTTTTGACGGATTGATGACCAATTTTATATCGTGTGACCATTTGCATATACGATTGTAGTTTTCTTGCAAGGTTATTTGAGCCTCAGATACGTCTTTATGAGCCACCAACAGGCATGTGTCATCGGCGAACTGGTATACAGAACCCTTTGTGATGACGTTGCACATGTCATTCACGTAAAGCAAATATTCACTCGGGCCTATTATGGAACCTTGTGCGGTACCTTTGGTGGTTAATATCTTATCACTGTATTTGTTTGATATTTTGACAGTTGTATGACGATTCTCGTGATAGTTTTGCAAGAGTCTAAGTAAGGGTCCCTGTATACCACTTCGCGATAATTTGTCATACAAGATGGAATAATCAAGCATATCAAACGCCCTGGAAAAATCAATGAACAAGGCGACCACATGCATTTTTTCGTTTAGATAATTATTTATTTCATCCGTAAATTTAGAAAGAAGTAATGTCGAGCTTTTGTTTTTTTGAAAACCATACTGATTACAATTAATTATCTTATTAGATTGTAGGTATTTATTGATTTCTGTTCCTAAATATCTTTCTATAATCTTGTCTAGACACGACAATATAGTAATCGGACGGTAGTTATTGTAATCAGTATGGGCTCCCTTTTTATAAATCGGTCTAATAATACCTATTTTAAGTAAATCCGGATAAATAGCTGTATCCAAACAGCAGTTTATTAAATGAGCAATCACTGGTGCTAATCTAGTAGATAGATATTTTACATCGCTTACGCGTATCTCGTCATAACCCGGGCTTTTGTTGTCGTTAAGCGATTTTATAATTTTTAATATTATATCTGCACGTGCGCGCCCCAGTTTCATTGATCTATCAGGTACGATCTCATACGTCGACTTGTCCAAAGTGGGTACAGTACATGAATTATCAAGTTTTTTAACAGTTCTATCAAACTCGTAAGCAAAATCATTTGCTAACATAGTAGGGTGTACATGAAAAGTTTTTAAGAGAACGTTATCTATACACTTAATTACTTTACCAGTTATGTTGTTAATTAAAGACCAAATTTTTTTCGTATTTTTGAAATTATTACATATATCTGTCTTAATTTGTCTGTTTTTTAAAAAGTTTATGTACTTGTTTGTTTTGTTCCTATATTTATTGTACAATAGTTTCTTCTGAGGATTAGTTATATCTTTCCGCCATATACTATAGAGTTCATCTCGCTTATTACACATTTTTTCCAACTGTTGGTTAGCCCATTTACATTTTTGTCTCTTACTGGTAAGTGTACATGTGTATTTACTTTTATCGTAAGCCGCAGTAAATTGTGTGTGTAAATAATTTACAATATCGTTCGGATTTGTATATTGCAGTGGTGTCAATAAATCCATATTGTCCAACTCCGTCCGTATTTTTATGTTATCAATACGTAATCTCGGCCCATCGTTGCAGGTGTGTGCGTTGTCTGTATGCAAGGCGCTTGTCAGTGCGCATCCTGTTATGCAATGATCGGCGGGAGCTATGTTGACCAAGCCGGTATAAACACAGTGCTCGCTCGTGTTGCGAATAAATATGTGGTCTATGCATGATTTTGTAATAGAATCCGCGTATTTTTCGATTCGTGTATACTGGCTTAATCCACACTCGAACCCTAATTGACTAAGTGAATTAACATAGCGAGATACAATGGGATTAGGTTGTTTAATGTTGATGTTTACGTCTCCCAGAAGTATATAGCTATTGGTGTGCGGATATGATACAATTAGTCGCGATAACTCGTCAATGAATCTATTTTTATTAGTGTTCGGAGGTCTGTACAGTGCACATAATCCTATATTGTTTTTATTGTGTAAATTGATTTCACCAGTTATACTTTCGCATTCTTGTAGGCGTGTATTGTGTCTAATGAAATTAATAGTTTTATGTACATATAGTGCTACGCCTCCACCTCTTTTGTTAGATCGCAGTTCAGTGTATAATGTGTAGTCAGGTAAGTTATACAAGCTAGCGCATTCATCTTTTAAATTAACCTCAGTTAATAACACCAAATGTATAACGTTAGTTGATGTACTTACTATGTGTTCTATCTGATGAAAGTTTTTAACGATTGAACGAATATTTACGTGAAACAATAACAATGAACTATCGAGAGTAGGAATTTTTTCGATGAAATCATTCCATGAATTACTATTCAATTCAACTACTTCACCATTTGTGTCTAACATAAATGTACATATATGTTACGATTATAGTAAGTAAATACAGACATACACCTACCTCACTTAGTTACTTAGCTTTTGATTTGTAACCTGCGATTTTTTCTAGATCCTTGATAGACCGTATTGTTACAATTTTGTCTTTTTCGGTTTTGCGTGCTAGAATAGTACCGCTTTTACACCACACAAATTTATACAATTCAGTGTCCTTCAACTCTTTTTTACACTTCCAAAGGAGAAAGGCGGTTGACGGAGAGAGGCGCTCGCGTAGATAGATTTTGTTATCTCCTGCGTTACCCAAATCCTTGCTGGTTATGATGGCTTTTTTGGCTGCGTCCAGCCACTTATCCCTGGAGCCCTCGCTCAAGGTCACCACGATTGGTGCATGGGTTTGGTGTGCACTCGGTCGGTTTACTTTTTTGTGATGTCGGTACACTTTTAGTATGTCAGCCGGGTTTTGGGATATTTTCTTACATACGACACTGACAACGCTTTTTATATCTTCGTTTTCTTGTTCCTCGACTCCACACACCTCAACACAGTTGACTAGCTGCGATTGCTCCAAACAATTAACTTTTTGTTCCAGTACTTCCAGTTTTAGTTCTAGGTTCTTGTTAGTGTTCCTCAAGTCTTGGCTTTTATTTTCAAGGCATTTTATGTTGTTCTCGTAAGTGATAATCTTATGCTCAAAGTCGTCTATTTTGTCGGTATAAAACTGCAGTGACCTTTGCAACTCGTCACGGATGACCTCACGTACTTGATGTCGTATTTCTCTAAGTATCTGTTCAGAGATGCAGTTGGCGTTGGAATTGGATACTGTTTCCGTGTCAGTGATGTCCTCCTCTTCCGCATCAGGCAGTATACAGGAGACTCGCCGTTTGGTGTTTCCCGTGCAAGTTTTGCACTTCCAGTCCACAGAATCGGTCATATGCAGTGCATTCAGCTGTTCAGTAGTAATGGAAGCACAGGCACCGTGTATCCATTTACTGCATTTGCTGCACTGTATTCCAGGGTTTTTTTTGGTCACGATTTTCGTGCATTTAAAACATTTGACCATAATTGCGTGGGTAGTAATAACTCACTCGCGGTGCACGTTATTTTTTTCGTAGACACGTCAGACTGGTATCGAACTGACAGAACGAGCGAGCGAACGAACGAACAGAACTCTTATCACGAGCGACATAAGAACGGTACGAAGTTCAAAGTGCTAAAGCTTGAGCTGCACTTAGCTGTACAACATCAAGAGTAAATAAATTGATGAAGAAGAAGAATATAACAGCCGACAAGAGAGGTAAAAAAATTTTTCCGAAAATTATTTTCGCATTTTTTTTTGTGATGTAACTACAAATTTACGGTTTTCACATGTTTTCCTTTACTTGTGCTACATGACCTTGCTTCTTACCAAATTTCACGATGCTAGGTCAACGAGAAGTAGCCTATAGGTTTTGATACCCTCGCGAGTGTCAAAATATGCGCATAAATGGGACATAAACGGTCGGATCTTTTGATTGCATTGACTTAGAAGTTTGATTTTTTCACTGCTCGAAGGGATTGTAGATGTGAGTATTTGATATAAATTTCAGCATGATAGCTCCATCCGTTGCTGAGACAAAGGGTCTTGACAGACAGACAGACGGACAACAAAGTGATCCTATAAGGATTCCGTATTTCCTTTTGAGGTACGGAACCCTAAAAATGGGCCAAGGGAAAACTTAAAAGAAATAAATAATAAAAAAGGCAGAAACAATGATTTTCTTTTGCAGCTCAATTGCACGAAAAAGTAGAAAATATTTTTTATTACTAAAAAGAAAATTTAAAGAAAATAGCCGACATCGTTCAGAAAATCGGTAAGAAAACCATTGAGAGCACATAAAATATAGTATATTATTATCTTTATCATAAGTCGTTGTTATGATAGAACGTCATGAATAGTCTTTCCTTTTTTTATAAAACGTCAGGATGTTGTATGCCACAAGCAAAACGTTGTAAAACGGTTACCGTAACCTATAAATGCGTGCAATACATTAAGTATTACTCGCGAGATGCCACCTCTGCTACTAACCGCAAGTTCTTAGGAGCTTACTGGAGACCTCACTCACACGCAGGAACACAACAATCCTAAGGGAGTTGTTACTTGGCTCTGATTTGCTGTGAGTGGAAGTACTATCCAAGTCGGGCTGCTTTGATACGCCCTACCTCTCTTAAAAACACTCAGACCAAGATAAACAAAAATGTTCATGCGCACAAATGTTTGTCTTGTGTGGGAATCGAACCCACGAGCGATGAGTCTGACGTAATGTAACAGTAATACTTTATTTTATTCTATTGTCATATTATCACTGATGAGGAACTCTAGCGTCAGCTCTGTCAGAATAATTCAAATTTGATCATGTACTAAGGCTCAAACAAAGACACAAAAATCGCTGATAAAATCAAAAGTGCAATGCCCCTAAGTCTCATACGTACATCAGCAATATACACCACGTGTAGCTTCAATTACACTGTGTTTTTATCGAATCTACCATTCAATACATCCTCACTAAGTTTTTAAACTAATAAAAAAAAATTGATACCAAAATTACAAACAAAATTTACAAATACTAACGAATTCTAACGAACGAATATATGTATGTACACACATCAAAAGTGTCTAGGGATCAAGCATTTTTATGCGGATTTCTTGAGATTGAGATGTGGCTTTGTAATAAATTTATGATTTTATAAATTTATATGGATCCTTTTTGGTGCATTTCATAATTTGAAACAGGAACTGTCAATCAAATTCGAGTAAAAGATGAAAATCAGCTGTCAATATTTTCCCTATAAAAACATACAACGCATTGAAGACATTATTAGTGCTACTGTTTCCCTACTACTGATTAAAACCAACGTTATTATGGAGCGGCGACGTCATTTAAGCAGGGAAGAAATGCTCAGAGCCGTGGGAATGATAGAAGCTGGTTCCCGGCAACGTACTGTGGCTTTAGCTCTGAATACAAGTCAGAGTGTTATCAGTCGACTTTGGACACGTTACCGAAGCACTGGTACCGTGGCTGAGCGCCATGGAGGACGGTATCGCTGCACCACACGGAGACAAGACCGATACATTCAAATCACAACTCGAAGAGCTCCAACAATAACCGCCATGATGTTAGCCGTGACGCTTCATCACTCTTCAGGGAACTTAATTAGCGACCAAACAGTCAGAAACCGCTTGCATGAAGTGAACCTTCATTCCCGAAGACCGCTAAGGGTACCACCTATAGCAATGCACAATCGTAGGATTCGATATCAATGGGCTCTTGAACACAGAAATTGGGCAGAAGAACAATGGCGTTTCGTGTGCTTTTCTGATGAGTCTCGTTTTGGTATGAGACCGGATACAAGACGTATACGACACTGGAGAACCCCTGGACGCCAACAGCGATTAAAATCCTGCCAGGAAGTCCATCCTTATAGTGGTGGAACCATCATGGTATGGGCGGGTATTTGGATCGGCGGAAGAACTGAGTTGATTTGGATCAGAGGCAACCTCAACGCTCAAATTTATGCTGAGACGATTGTATCAGACGTCATCGTTCCTCTACAAGTGCAAATCGGTCCCTTATTTCAGTTAATGAATGATAATGCACGACCGCACACCGCAAGAGTTGTAAGACAGACTCTCGCCGCAGCTAACATCAATGTCATGCCCTGGCCTGCTCAGTCGCCAGACTTGAACCCGATTGAGCATGCATGGGATATGCTACAGAGAAGAGCTCTGCCGAATATGGAGGGTATCCAGTCGCAAGAAGACCTTTTTTTGTTGTTGCAACGAACAAGGGCGGCCATTCCACAGCGTGATTTGGATGAACTCATTTTGAGTATGCCAAACCGATGTTCTTGTGTTGTTAGTGTTCGCGGTAGAAACACGGATTATTAATTGTTTAAGTTACCCAATAAGATTTTAAAGAAAACTGTTCTTTCAGTCTTTTTTCGAACTTTAATGTTAGTGGTTCAAATGTCAAAAATCCCTTTATTATGAAAATGGCAAATTTCTTTATTAATGCAAAGCGTTTCGTCCACTTTGATAACTAAATTTACATAATCAGTTACAAGACAAGATTTTTCTTTCGCTGTTTGGTAACTAGTTGTGAGAGAAGAATTATTTTTCCACTTTCGTAGATCAAATTATTTCCATTTTTGTAACCCGAGACATTAGTTTTTATAAAAAGAAAATAACATCGAAATAATAAAGTGTTTTTTACGTAACTTTTAAGTAGGTACTGTTATCGGAAGTCCGAAAATATTTCTCATGCTAATTAATAATAGGTACGACGACGAGCGAAGCGAGGAGGAGTGTTAGGTAGAACTGTGACCCTACAACGCGCGAGCCGAGCGAGCGAAGCGAGCGTGCCGCGGTAGCGGCCGGCGAAGCGCCAGAACCGAACATTGTCTGTTCACGTTCTGAACATCCACGTTCATAACCATCAAAAAGTTACAAAAGTGGAAAAATAATTCTTCTCTCACAACTAGTTATCAAACAGCGAAAGAAAAATCTGCTCTTGTAACTGGTTACGTAAGTTTAGTTACCAAAGTGGACGAAGCCATGCAAAGGTGACTTGGTTTATCGTTACTGTAGACAAACGAAAACACTTTATTTGATGAATCCTTAAAGAAAATTTTAATTAATATCAATCAGGAGAAAAGTTATTGCAAAAATATATGTTGATCCCTAGACACTTTTGATGTGTGTAGTATAAAGGCAATCATGTATGCCACATATAGTTAGTTTGAACAATTCGAAAATGAAATTGGTTGATAGAAAAAAATATTTTCTTTTCGTAAAACTTACGTGGTACTTGTATCCTAAATTCGTTCCCAGCAATGGCTTTTAAACACACACACAATTATCATAAATGTGAAAGCATTTATATCTGCATGCTTATTACTTGATGACACCCTAAATGGATCATACAGTACAGAACAGTGTACTGACTACTAGATCGAAAGTTAGCAATCTAGATCATAATTAACTAGATTGCTATCCTAGGCGTGTAAATAATTCTATGTTATTCTAAACTGTTATTTCACTGTGATTGTTACGAGTATATATTATGTTGCTTGAATAAATAAATAAATAAAATAATAAAAATTGGTGTAAAGGTAGTCTGGGACCTGTAATAGGACATGAACTAATTAGTATCGCCATAATGGGATGCCCTCATGGGCCTGACCGCGTGCGCTAACTAGTCTTATTATAGAGCAGGTAGAACTTATGTCCCTTAGGTGCCTGTCACTCATATTATAGCCTCACTAACCGTGACTACATCAAGGGAGAAAGGGAGTTATATATTACGAATTACTAGACTGAAGTACGTAACTGCTGCAAAATTTCTGAAGTTACCTAGTTGAACACATGCACTAATAGGGGTCTGTGCATATCTTACATTACAAATTGATATTATATATTGATATTTCAAGATATGATATATTTCAAGATATACATAAGATTTTTAATGACATAATAATATTACAGTCTAAGTAATATACTTAACAAAAAATGGCCGCCAGTATTGTATCGCTCGTATTTTACGGAACATTATATCCAGGGAAAATTAAGCCACGCTCGCTCTAGAGATTTCTTGAGAGACTCAATTTCGGAGCATTGTCTTGGTAAAAAGGTTGTTTGTTGTCAGAAGGTGGTGTCAAGAGCCCTAGAAACCGACAAGCGTTAACGAGAAGAGCTATGTTAAAGAAGCCAGTGAGGTGTAAGTATAGTAACAAAATGCGAGAAATACGACGTTGAAGTTGCATATAGACGCCGTAAAGTCTAAGTTAATCTCATCTCATATAGTAAAAGTAAGAACACACACTTGTCTTTTCAAATAAATATATTCAACATGTAGCCAGGTATTTCTATGGTATGTCCAACAAGTACCTAGTCATATGACGCTCGGTTCTCGAGTATTCTGCCTACCCTTCCTACCTACCCGATTTGGCGTGTCGATAGATAGGCATACTTGATAATTTACATATAAATTTATTTTTAATAAAAAAAAATATTTTTCACTGTTGTTTACACTATTGATGGTAGGTACGGGACTTACCGCGATTTGTTTTATATTTCTGACACACATCCAGTATTTCTTCCATACATGAAAGGAGTGACCGATAAAATCGGAAAGCTCCTGACAATATATTCCTTTATAACTACATTTCCGCCAGCCATCAAGATAATGGAATACATGCGGTCACCGAAAGATGTTTTCCCACTTGAAATATCTGGAGTCTATAAAATTGACTGCAGTTGTGGAAGCTCATACATTGGTCAATCCAAAAGGTCTGTGACACAAAGGCTCAAGGAGCACATAGCTGCAGTCAAGAATAGAGAAACTACGAGTAAGAAGTCCGCCATAACCGATCACCTTCTGCAAACGGATGTCAATCACTGGACTGAGCTGCATAATCCCGAGATATTCTCAACTGAACGACGCTTCATACCCTGACTAGTCAGGGAAGCGATTGGAATAAATAAGCATCGTAATTTCAATCGTGAAGACTTATTCAAGTTGTCGGGAACGTGGAACCCAATTGTCGAGTTATGCCAACGTTATGCACGGGCTTCGAATAGCAAACTCCAACAGAACACCGTGAGTGTAGTGTGTAAGACGCCGAGTAATGCGACACAGAAGGTGTGTAGACAGATATGTCTGCCCTTAACGGCTTTATCTACTCGCCACCTCTAGTCATCCCGTGACCATGGCGTCTGCAACGTCGCCGAAATATCGGGGAAATATAGAAACAAGTCACGGTAAGTCCCGTACCTACATTAATTTTTAATACGAGGTAAAAGAGATGGGTGAACACAATTTTCAAATATTTCCATCATTATTATAAATAAATAAATAAATATTCTCGGACAAATTACACAACGCCACCTAGACCCAAAGTAAGCGAAGCTTATGTTATGGGTGCTAGACAACTGATAAACATACGTAAATACATATTTTTTTTTGTAAATACATACATAGTAAATACCCAGACCAAGACAAACAGACATGTTCATGCACTCAAATGTTTGTTCTGTGTGGGAATCGAACCCACGAGCGTTGGTGTCAAAGTAGCGTAACAGCGCGTTTCACCACTGCGCCACCGAGCCCATCTAACTAGTTATATCGTAGTAACAACCCACACATAGCAATAGCGGATTGACGTTAGGTGGAGAGGACAGAAAGGCACTATGGTATTTTTATGATTGCACAAAACCCTATCTACGCGTGCGCACAAAAAGAGAATATTTCGAAGTTTGTAACGCCATAATCGTAAATAAATACCAATGATAGAAAAAATATGTATTAAATTAGAATATTTTTTACAAATTATGAGATAATCCTGACTATATATTAGTTCAACAATCTAAGGAACGTAAAGATAGACTGGGATCGAGATTGCGTAAGGTCCAAGTAAGTTAGTGTTGGGTAAAAATAAAACTAAAGAAATGGAAACTTCTTGCTTAGCACATTTTTTTACAAATAATCAATTTCGATACAAATACACTTAATTCAGTCCAGGGAACGCACGAAGCCCATCTGACTCGCACATGACAGCATTGAGTTTCATTTGAAAAGTGGTATAATCTGGTCGTTGCTCTACGTTTGATGAAAATTGGGTCTTTATACATTTTCAATTTCTTTTTATGAATACGAAGTTTATTATTTCGTTCAGATGGATAATTGCATGTTGCGTCTGACGTATTTTAATTACTGCCAGTTAATATTAAAGCTGATAATGAGTGAAATTAATTAAAATATACAAGCTGTTTAAAGCGATTTCGCATTTTGATACAACGTCGATAAACACGGGTGGGGATTAATATTATTCACTTACTCTGCCTATGACTTTACCCGGATTTTCAAGTTTTATATAGCTACTCATATTTTCGAATGAAAAGTGGCCCTAAACTCAAGACATAAGCTACGATATCATGTCCCCTTCAAGCTAACAAGGTAGAATCAAATACTAAATAATTCGCTTCTTACACATCTCTTTTTTTTTATTTGTCGGACAAAATTGCACATCGCTATCTAGCTCCAAAGTAAGCGAAGCTTGTGTTATGGACACTAGACAACTGATAAAAGTTTATACATTTTTTTTGTAAATACATACTTATGATATGATAGAAAACACCCAGACCAAGACCAACAGACATGTTCATGCACGCAATGCAATCGAACCCATGAACGTTGGTATCAAAATAGCGTTACCAACCACTCCATCACCGAGCTCGTCCTTAGCTTATTTACATTACAGCTCTTTTCATACACGCTCGCTCTAAGTGTTCCTGATAATACTTATCGATAGGTCTTGTTCACTTAATGTACTTGCGTGCAATGCATTTTCAACGTTCGACAGTAGATTCGGAGCGTTCAGGAGATTGGAGCCAAAGGCATTCGATTGTCGACAACACGCAGCAGACATTGGCTCTATGCGAATGCCTACAAAAATATTTCAGCTTGCAATTTGTCCTACCATTATGGCAAATACGTAGTAAATACTCGTATTACGATAATTCGTCTCAAGTACGTAGACAAAAATATATAAAGTAAATATCAACTCTAAATCCCAGATACCGACGTCAGTTACATACATACAAACAAACCCGACGGAGGACCAACGCCGGCGGTCAGTCAGCTCCAGTAATTAAAGGAGTGAACGCCCATTTATGACGCTCCAGTGCACCGCAAACGGTGTCTGGAGTTGACCGGCTGACTTAAAGTCTAAGACCACAGTTCTATAACAGAGACTAAATGAATCACTGTATTATTTTGAATTGAGGACAAGCACCTTTGCGAAGAAGCACGGAACTCACGTTGGGTGGGTACAATTATAAACTCTGTAATACTAAAAATCTGTAATACAATTTATTCCAAATTCCTTGCGGGATTGGCAAAGACGAACGAGCGCCTTAGACAACTTCTTCCTTACAAATCTTAATCATTAACATTCAGTACTTGTCCGACCGAAGTCCGCTATAGATAAACTTAAAAAGCAAATTTTTATCTAAATACAGAATTTGAACCAAATCGTTAGAACTGTTTCCACACACAGAGAGATACACGAAATATATAGAATTCCACGGCAATTGAACTTCGTGATAGGTCGAACCTTGGCGTCTATACTTTCACTTTTATGTTCTATGGCTTTTTCGCTGTACCTACCTACAATATAATTTACAAACGTCTGTATACAAAAATAATTGACATTTGTAACCAAAATGTTATTGTTTGACCCCATAACCAATGTAACTAAAATAATAATAGCTAGATATATAAAAAAAAATACACTAATTAATTTGGCTATATTTATTTATTAATGAATTTACTTTGTTTAATTACACAGGCATCAGCAGACGAGTGAGAGAATCAATACAAATAATGAAACCGGAGAGTTTGTTTGTTTGTATGAAGTACTAATCTACCAGTCAGATTTGAATGATGAAGCTAGTATTGCACAGGAATTTAATTTATGACATTAACATTGGGCGCAACAATTCTCGCTCATTTTAAGAACTAATCTTATGCATTGATCATAAGAGTCAGATTGTCACATCTTAATTGTTACTTAGTAAACTGGTTGCCTGCACAAATTCGCACTCGGTTGTTTGACTTTTCTCGGCTTCGAGGTCTGACCGGGGTTCTAAATTGTCACAGCATAACGAACTTGCGGTACAATAGCACATTGTATACAACACTGGACTTGCATATAAATTGCTTCTGTATTTACACGGTTGAAAATGGGATAACTGAATGGGATATTCATGTGTATCTGAACGATCTTAGTTTAGCAATGATACTCTTTTAGTTGACTTTATTCCCATTATCATATGGAAATGAAAGTCTCACAAAACTTAATGCGTTGTAGCGTGCAACTATATATGCGTACCTACTTTAGAATAAGTACTATATTTCGAAATTCTTAATCGATTTTTATAATTCTTCATTTAATCTACCACAGTATAAACCTGATCGCCTTTTAAAAGGATTCCCCGCAATCTTAATTATTATATGCCCTATATGGCTATTTGCGGCATCTCCAATTTCAACGAGAAATTATATTATGTTCGAGAAATGATTCAAGACTATGGATGTGTATAAAGGAGATTCTGTAACGTGAATCTTGCGTGCAACAGCGTGGAGCATAGCTTCAGTGTCACACTTTCACGGGAATAGGGTATTGAAGGTTTTCTCTATTTTAGATTATGTTGTAAATTTCCGCCCAACTATGAAAACACCGAACGTCACTCTAACGAAAAGATAAACAGAATTAAGGGAGAAATGTAACTTTGCCATTGAAAAACTGTTATGTTCATACATCAAAATAGGTCACGGTGAGTTTACCAACCACAAATAAGTTTATACCGGCTAAAATACTTTTTTATTGTGGGACAAATGTGAGAGATTTACCAGAGAGAGACTTTGTACAAAAGTTGACTGCATGGGTACCTCTGTCTCACCTATTTCTACCGCCAAGCAGCTATATTTATACAGCTGTGTTTCGGTTTGAAGGGTGAGATATGGCAGAGAAATTACTGGGTAATGTGACGAAACATCCTTAGGTCACAAGATTAGCAGCGCGAGTTAATTATTTTGAACAAATAGAGGCGAAAAAAATATAATTTTCTTTATAGTGAATACAGAAGGATGGCTAGGATACAAATGAACACAAAATATGGCTCGCAGGCCGCTTTTATACAAAAACAGTTACACTTATCAACTAAGAGGTCTTATCTCTAATGCAGGGTGGCGACGTCTTGAGTCTGTCTCCGATATCGTCATCCGGGGTTGGTATTACTCATGGTACTGTATGACCGCTTCCTGAGGAATGTTGGCAATTTCTCTCTGTTTTGGTGATTCATTGCTAGCGCATTCTTTTCTCTCCTTCCCCAGTGTTGAGCATCTTCGTATACGGTTTTGAAGAGCGCAGAGAACGATAAGTAGGAATACAATTAATCCAATTGTTAAATATGATCCTACGTATAACGTGTTCACCTTGTCATCTACTCTTTGTTGTCTTTTTAAGAGCTTAATTTGTTTTTGGACTTCTTTGTTAGTGGTAGGTAACGATATGGGATAATCGTTCAGCGTTTCCTTTGTTTCAGATTGATATACTTGTAATTCTGTCTGGATATCTTGCTGGAAACATTCGGTATTGTCCTCTAGGTAAGATCCAACCAGGGCATTTCTTTTCGAAGTACATCGGTCTTCGACAGATGCTTCATTATTTCTATATTGGTAGAACAAGTTATCGCTTATTTTCTTCGAGTAAGTAAATGGACACAGGATAAGCAATTGTTCACATTCATTTTTCTGTTTAAAGATGCTTTGTTTGACACAGTCTCTTGTAGTGGTAACCGTACAAATTTGCTGTCTACACTCTCTAGCTTCATACACTTGATTATTTCTAATGAGGTATTGGCCAGGCGTAAGGTTAGGAATGTAACAATCGTTCTTTCGTTTATTTATAATAGGCAATAAGTATTCTAGGTAATAAAAGTCTTTAGATAGGATAGGTATAGGGAGTTGAAATATCATAATATTAGATTCAATTGTCACGTGTGGAGTGATCTGAGCCTCTAATTTTAAAGGATCTTTTAGTACATTGATTGAAGAAGGTATTTGCTTTAAGCTATTCATTAAGTGTAATTGATCAATGATCGATGGATGTAATATGTCGTGTTGAGCGAATACATAGGCTTCGGTGACTTTGTAACACATATCTTTGAGGCTTTCAAAGCTAAATAATAACTCGGTTGCGAGTGTCTCTTTTGAGTTCTTTTGATTATACTGATTTGTCAATACATTAATATATTCCGATACATTTTGTATTCTTTTATTAATATTTTCCATAATATCCGTAGTTATGCTGAATTTTTTTTCTATATTTACTAAGTCATTGTTATCAAGATTACCAGTGATTGCTTTCACTATCGATCCTAGTCCGTCGATTAAACCTCTTTTATTTCGTTGGGGTGCTTGTAATCTATCAATACAGTTAAACAACTGGTCGTTAATATACATAATACGATGTTTTTGCATACTTGCGTTAGTATTGAAGTTTTGATATACTGCCTGTAATTTATAATATTCGTTATATAAAGGTTGAAGGTTAATAGGATGTATTAACGTCCACTCGTCTTCTTGAATCCAAGCTTTGTCTTGCTTGATGCTTACTATCTGTCCGTTCAAGCGGGTGAGACGTCCGTGACATCTGGAATTTTCATTTGACTGATATGAATATGGCGATCTTTATTGTACGTGGAGTGTATAGCTTTATTTCTAGGTTCGATTTGCTTAACTATGTAGGGTCCTCTGAAGGCATTTTTATTTTTTCCTCTGTCGTGTTTTTGAATATAGAATTTTAGTCCAACCTTTAATTCAGGTATCTCAGGTCGACGCATTTTGTTTTGTCTAACGTGAGTTTTGTCTTTTACTGTTTGAATTCTGTTTTTTATTTCGTTTAGATAATCGCACGTAATTGTGTTTTGAATGGGCAAATTGATTTCTCGTAAGAAATGTAATTCGTTTGGAGTTTTATCTGTTGTGCTATGTATGGTAGAGTTGTAAGCAAAAAGTGCTAAAGGAATATCGACTTTATTGGTCGTTTCTTTTTGTGCGCGTAACCTTTCTATGATAGTTGAATGTAGTCGCTCGATATCAGCATGTGATGTATGATGCTGGGTCGTAGGGGTATATTGTTAGACACACATCATATTAAAAAATTGTTTAACATCTTCACTTTGAAAGATGTTTTCATTGTCCGTTGATATTATTCGCGGTTTTCCTACTAGCATAAATAATTTAGTTAGCGCATCTATTATTTTCAAACCTGTATTCTCGCTTAGATGTATCATAAAGGTCAATTTAGAGAATAAATCTATGCCTGTTAGATATTTATTTCTTTCATAGATAAACGTATCTAGCTGCCATTTTTCCATTGGTTTATCAAATATTGGTGTTTTTTCGAAAGGGAGTTTTATTGGTTTCCTATCGTATTTTATTTGATTACAAGTGGTGCAGTGTTTAAGGAAGTTATTAGTATGCTGTTTCAAGTTTTTGATATAATATTCTTTTGATATCTCTTTACACAATGCGGGGTTTCCTAGGTGCCTATGGAGGTACTCATGCGTTTGTCTAATTATTTTTTGAATTTCGTCACTTTGAGTTACTTCCTTTCGTATGCTTTTAAACCACACAATCTCCAAAGAATTAGTACCTATTAAAGTTTTTTCTGTAGACTTCCGAAAGCTTTTGTCCTAAGTCTGTGTCACAGATGATGGCGTATCTTTTGCTTCCGCAGTATTCAATGAGGAATTTTTTAAAGTCATCATGTTCTTGTAGGGTTAAATGGTAGTCGTAGGTACCATTAGGTTTTAGCTTGGGCTTAACAGCGTATGTTCCGCTAGTGACATAAATACGGTTCATACGACGCGGTGGATGCTCGTGTTTAATAACGAATCCCGTAGTAGAGTCGTCATAATTACTATGTATCGTGGCTGCTGTTGATTCGTTATAATTTATTTCAATACGTGATAGCGCGACAGCTACGTAGTTTGTAGCTCCCTTTTTATGTCGTATTTCAAAATCGTACTCTTGCATTTTTAATCGCCATCTAGTTAGCTTTGCATTAGGTTCTTTAAGTTTTGCTATCCAAGTAAGCGGTTGATGATCGGTTTCAAGGATAAATTTTCGTCCGTAGATGTAGGGTCTGAACTGACTCAGTGCATATAATATTCCTAACAACTCTCGTTCTGTCGTATTGTACTTTTGTTCAGCGTCATTTAACGTTCGTGACGCATAAGCTATGGGGTGGTTATCTTGTGAAATTACCGCGCCTAGAGCTTTATCGCTAGCATCGGTAGTTACCGTGAATATTTTACTAAAGTTCGGGTAAGATAACACAGGTGGATTAGATATGAGCTCTTTCGCTCTGTTGAATGCATTTTTAAATGACTAATCGTGCACTATCTTTTTGCCTTTCTTTGTGCATTCCGTAATTGGTTTTACAATTTGTGACAAATTCGGAATGAATTTTCGGTAGTATGACACTAAGCCGAGGAATGATTTTATTTCTTTTAGGGTTTTGGGTAATGGAAATTTATTAATTGCCCATATTTTTTCAGGGCATGGCTTCAGGCCGTCGCTTGTAAGTCTGTGTCCTAAGAACTTTACGGAGGTTTGAAAAAAACTACATTTCTCAAGGTTTACACGGAGTTGATATTTTTTAAGCGTACTAAATACCTCTTGTAGTCGTTTATGATGTTCCTGTTCATTAGGTGCAAAGATAATTACATCATCAAGATAAACTAAGCATATTCCTGCTTCTAAATGTGGTCGTAATACGTTATTCATAATACGTTGAAATGTGGCAGGCGCTGTCTTGAGACCAAAAGGCATACGAGTGTATTCGTAATGACCGTCTGGTATAGAAAACGCAGTTAAAGGTATTGATTCGTCGTCCATAATAATTTGGTGGTATCCAGCTGTTAAATCTAATGTTGAAAAGAATTTGGAACCATTTAGTTTCGAAAATATGTCCTCTATATTAGGAAGAGGGAATTTGTCATCGCGGGTTTGCTCATTAAGTTTGCGATAGTCGATGACTAATCTCCATTTTTTTTGCTGTCCCGGTTCTACGTGTTTTTCAACTAAATGTGCAGGACTCGACCAAGGAGAATCCGAGGGTCTGATTATTTTATTTTTTAGCATTTCTTTTATTTGACGTGTTACTTCTAGTCTTTGTATTTCGGGGAGTCTATAGGGGCGTTGGTAAATGGGTTCGTTTTTTAGTAATATAATTCGGTGTTTTATTTTATCAAAGGAGGTTTCCGCTGCCGTTTCAGCAAAGATTTCCTGATTATCTTGTAATATTTCGTTCAAAGATTTTTGTTTGTCCGTATAAAATAGAGGAATTATTTTATTGGCCGTGTTCAAAGAATTTTGACCAGGTGTAATTGAAAGTTGTAACTTAGTCATAGCGTCCCATCCTAATAGATAGTCGTAGTTATCGGAGAAATTGAAGATATAGAATTCTAAAGGGATATTGCTAGGGCCAAAGATTTGTTTCATTGGGGGTAAGATTATTTTCCCCTGATGCCTTGTTGTCTGATGAGCGGTTTGTACAGTAAAATTTTCATTTACATATGTCGCGAATCCCTGTTCAATATATTCTTTTGCTATTTGCGGATTAATAAAAGATCTTGCACTACCGGTATCTATTAATATTTTTTCGTTAAAATTAGGTATTATTATGTAAGGCAATTGAAACCCTACTTGGTGGTGAAATTTTATGTGGGTGTCGTTGGTTGAGGTTCCGATTGAAAATTTTCTTCGCTTTCTTCAGAAATGGTATCATTTGTTTCAGTGTTGTAAAGTTGTTGATACATTTCTTCGCAAAATTTCATAAAATGATTGTACTCGTCTATTTCCTCGTTCGATTCGATGTTAAAAATAGTTTCACGCGGTCGCTTTAATGGTGGCCTGTCAGAAACTGTGCGCATGGTTACGTCATTGTTTGTCTGAGGTTGGGGGCGCTGGGGGTAATTAAGTTGTTGGTATTGTTGGTACTGTTTAGGTGGAAAGGAATTTTGTTTTTGCCTTAATGAAAAAGGTGATGGTGGATACGCGTGTTTTTGCGGCGCTTGCCATTTAGGTACGAATTGTGGCGTCTGTATGGGTTTATAGTTAAAGTGTTGATTTTTATTTTCTGGTTTCATCTGCGAGTAAGATGGTGTACTAAATGATTTATTTGTTGGATTTAATTTCGGTTTTTTAATGATTCTATACCCTTCGCGGTCTAATCGTCGCGCTTTGTTACATACTTCCGTGTAACTATCCATTTTACACAAGTCGTCATATATGGGAGGTAAATATTTTAAGATTGTTTGCCTCGCCAAAGGTTCTAAAATTATTTGAGCTCCTTTAATGTGAGCTTCACCTTCAGACACAATCTCGTCCAAGTCGTGAATGAAAGGTACTATCCTATCCGATGATGGTTGTACGTTTTGTATTTCCGTAATGATATCTTCGATTTTTACTGCCCAACGACCGTATCTTTGCAATAAAAGAGCTTTAATGCCTTGCCAAGAGAAATCGTGGTTACCGCGGTATATAGTATTAGCAGCCTCACCTGATAGTCTAGATAACACTAGGTTTACTTTAGTAACTTCGTCTCCCTGTACAGTCGCTAAATATCGCTCACACGCTCTAATAAAACCATTTAAATCTCGTTCACTACCATTACCGCAGAAAACAGGTATAGGAATGTGTCGAGTCTCTATGTGCGGGTTAGTAGAGGTGCTAGGAGTCGCGTTGGGGGCAGGGTTCATTTTGGGTTTTGAAATTAAAGGTTTGCCTGATGGAGTAGTAGCCAGTTTGTACCTCAAAAGAAGATAATCAAAATGTACTCACAGCTGTATGATGGTTACGATGATTACCGCCTCGATTTTCATCAGGTATCTTTGGAGTCAGCGCTTGCAGAAAGTTGGAAGGCCGTACGTCCGCTTGATCTTGATGAGCTTCTAAACTGCTGCGTGCTCTTGTTCGTTCGGTTGATACGTTAGGAGCCGCTTACAGGAGAAGTCTTGTAGGTAGGTTCGAAGGCTGAAGTGTACTTTCACTTGATGCAGGAGTCAGGATAACACTTAGCCCCTCACTTGGGCGCCAGTTAATTATTTTGAACAAATAGAGGCGAAAAAAATATAAATTTCTTTATAGTGAATACAGAAGGATGGCTAGGATACAAATGAACACAAAATATGGCTCGCAGGCCGCTTTTATACAAAAACAGTTACACTTATCAACTAAGAGGTCTTATCTCTAATGCAGGGTGGCGACGTCTTGAGTCTGTCTCCGATATCGTCATCCGGGGTTGGTATTACTCATGGTACTGTATGACCGCTTCCTGAGGAATGTTGGCAATTTCTCTCTGTTTTGGTGATTCATTGCTAGCGCATTCTTTTCTCGCGCGAGTAACATCCTCGTGGTGTAGTGAGCGTCAATAGGCTGCGGTGACCGTTTATCATCTGATGCTAGCCGCATGCTTGTTTGCCAATCTAGTTGTATAACAAAAATAAGAAGAATATGGTTTTAATGTGCGTGAGTTCAGATTCCTCTGCGATTGTTAAGCGACCCGGCGTGAAGATATACATACATACTTACAACTATTCAGAATTTGTTAGTTTAGCGCCGTACGATTATAATATACATAAGGAATGGTTCTCCATAAAATACATTTAGAAGACTTATTAGTTTAATTTTATAAGTTATATGTAACTTAATATAATCATATCATATACTCGTATGGCGCTAAACTAACAAATTCCGAATAGTTATTATTAAAATATGCATTAAAAATAAAACAACATAAGCCTTTTCTATTACGGTACAATATATGAATAAAACACTAAGTATGAAGTAAATTGTCACATATACTATATTATAGTCAAAATTTTTTATTGCAAATAGTTGGCATGCGACACGCTAGTAATGACATCACACAAATATTGTTTTGATATCTTTTGATTAAACAAAATGCATTTCTATTACGAAAAAAATGTGTGGTGCATAAAGTTAGTTACTAAATTATACAACGGCCATATTGAAAGCGTGACACTAGAGCTATGCTCCTGTCTATACAGAGTTATTTATGCTTCGAATATTACATTTGTTTTAGAAAAAAAATCGTGTTAGTTCCTATTACAGAAAATTGAATTCAATTGTTTTTATAATACGATGAACTTCACAGTCCATAGCGAAAATGTAATTACGGAAAAGATTTAAGATTTAAAAATAATACATTTTTTAATCTTAAATCTTTTCAGCATGATTGCTCTACTGGTCTTAAAAATGTTTTTCTGAGTACCCGGTTTTTGAGCGTGAATGTGATTCTTAGAATTACGACATTCGTAAAGACGTCCTTCAACTTTGAACACTAAGGAACGTTTTCCTTGAAATATCTTTAATGAAATATTTAGTATCTTTATTTGCCAGAAACATGATATATATTAGATGTTGTTTAGAAAGCGATTAATTGAACAAATTAATTTCTACCAACATACGACCACAGAGCACAGGGCCACGCCCTGTAATTTCTTTATTTTTCAGATACCCAAAGATTTGACTAGTAGTTTGACATTTATACAGTCAGACAATACCACGCAAACAAGCACACATTTCTACCTATATGCGAAAACATGTTAATTGTGTTATTCTTTATTTATGTAGTTTTTGTAACACTGTAATGTTTTCCCAATAAAATAAAATAATAGATAAAATAGATTTTAATAAAACACGTGGCAAACATGCCGCATGCAAGTTTTCCACATGTTTTCGTCTCTTAAAAATTGTTCGACCGAACGTCAAAATATTTAGCATGTGAAGGAGAGTATTTGGAAAAACAATAAATACAATTATTTTGCTTTCAACTTGTTTTATTTATGAGGTACGCAAAACTTTCTGTGTGCCCTATGTACGACTGATAAATCCAACAAAACAAAAGCCTAACAAAATATTTGTTCAAACCCTGCGAGCGGGATATCGCAGTAGCTCTACAACTTACCAACAGGCATTGTGCGTCACCG
Source organism: Pyralis farinalis (assembly GCA_947507595.1). Lineage (NCBI taxonomy): Eukaryota > Metazoa > Arthropoda > Insecta > Lepidoptera > Pyralidae > Pyralis > Pyralis farinalis. Next base: position 9,136,582 of record OX382274.1, read on the forward strand.
CACAACAATGGCGGGTTTCAATTATTTATCATGCAATTCTCGACGCTCTCATTCATCTATGCTGCAATATATTTTTCAGGAGCCGCCGTAAACCGTGATCCATTTAGACGAAAGCCCGTGTGCACGTTTACAAAAGGCTTCAACAAAAACTCGTTGTAAACATTTTCATGGACAGAGGGATGTGGCTGAATATTCTATAGCGATATATTGTACTTAAACGATGTTAACAGCCATTTCAATTTATAAAATGCTGCTTCATTATCAGGGTCGTGTCTATTTAATAATATCTCCACGCCGACTACTTTGCCGGGTAAGCAGAGAGAAGAAAGGTATGTTTTGCCCATTAAAAAGAAAGAATTGCAAAAAAAACACAAACACAATCTTTTGGTGTAATTGGCCTCTATCACTTTCTATGTCGTTCTACTTGTGTGTCTGTTCTCCAGCTTTATTTCTACATGCATGAACCTACGTAGCGTGGCTTTTCTCATTTTAACACTTACACCTTTCTTCAGACCAACTTTCTTTCTTACATCAGTATTGTGAATGCGCTCAATAAGCGTTATGCTAATGATATTGGACAATACTGGCATCTCGACAGAGTTTATTCTACTTTCATGCGTTTCTGCCATATTAACTTTCGTACGTTAGCGTTAGCACCGCATTATCACTCGTCTATCCACATGTGAGTGTACCTTCCATCCGTGTCAAAAGCGCGTTTAAGATATACAATCTTCATACATCAGCATATTCACATATTCCAATAATTAATAATCAATCGTAATCCTTGTGCAGATACATTAGAATTAAGTGAAACGAATTCATACAAAGTATACAGTACGGAGACTAATTAAACTAATTCGAAGGAATGTCTCACTCAATTGACTCACTTGACGGCCCTGAATCAACTATTGTTCACATGTAAAACTTAGTAAAGTTTTACATGTGAACAATAGTTGCAGTATATATTTCTAATCGATTTTCGAATTATACTCGTGAACGCTTGCAAAACGGGGATTAGGTAACTCCATAGAAGGACAATAGTAGAGTTCTTATTTGGCTGCCTTCTCTAACACAATCTCTCCCTCTTACCAAATATCTCTGTGAGACAGTCTTCTTTTTAGCGCTAAAGATTTGGTTAATACTGATTTTGCCATGGAGTGATTATCGTCCGACCTCAACAACCCAGAGGGAAAACAAACCTCTCTTGGGTCACACGTTTCTAGAAATATAATTTCTTAGACGTGAGGGTTTCCTCACGATGTTTTCCATCACCGCCGAGCACGAAATAATTACAAATATGTACATAAATTCGAAAACACGAATTTACTGGTACATGCCAGGATTTGATCCTGGGACCGCTTGGATAAAAGGCTGGTTCCTTATCCACTGGACTATCGCTGATGCATCACTGTGTGTGGTAAACACTGAGACACCAGTGGTAAGTGGAGTTACATCTCTCAAAAATTCATAATAATATCATCAATTCACGTCTAAAGTTTAAACAAATTATAAAAGCAACTAGTAACGAATTTTAGTGTATAGAGAGGCTCGGACCAAGAGAACGTCAAAGGCTGTTTTAAAAGAGATCTCCATACAGCCAAAGCCACTAGTAAAAACTGGTAAGAATATTAATTCGACGAGCTCGGTGGCTCAGTCGTTAATGACACGAGTTTAACACCAACGCTCATGGGCTCGATTCCCAAACAAGACAAACATTTGTGTCCATGAACATGTCTGTTTGTCTTGGCCTGGATGTTTTAAGAGAGGTAGGGCGCATCAAAACAGCCCGTCTGGGGGAGTACCTCCAACTCACAGAAAACCGCAGTTAAATAACAATTCCCTAGAGGGTTGTTGAGTTCCTGCGTGAGAGTGAGGTCACCAGTAAGCTTCTAAGGAGTTGCTGTGTTAGGAGCAGACTGCCTCCTCTCTCCTCCTCGCTCGAGTGATACTGAATGTACTACAAGCGTTCATTGACTATGGTAACCGCTTTACATCAGGTGGGTATGCTTGTATGCCTTCCGACGTTGTATAAAAAACATTGATACGTATATTAGAATCTTATATACATCTTACAAAATACAGTTATATAAATATATACTTTTCATAAATATATATGTCGCAACGTGGATGTAATGGTCGTCAGGTAGCTCGTTGTTCATGGCGAATAAAGCGAAATACCAGCGTAGTTAATCTTCTCAATATTTAATCAGCCAATTACCACAATACTTTTAACAAAAGTTATGCTTAGATCGTAGATTACAACGGATTCAAAATGCGGTGGACGCGACACGTGCGGTTGGCTCCATTGCTTGATTCGTAATGCCGCTTCCAAGGACGGTATCTCATCTTGACGTTTTTGACAACTGACCACAACCAACATTTCGAGCAAACCATAACAAACACAACCGGTGTTGCCAATTCAACGATGTCGATTCCACCCAAGCGTCGACTTGACATTTTGATCCGTTATTATTAAAACTAGCATCACGGGGATTGATTTCTTCCGGGCTTCTCAATATGGTATTGCTACCTCTGCGACATATATTTATAATATATAGAAAACACATATGAGCAGTAACTAATAGCCCAGTGGATAAGGAACTGGCCCGTTGACCAACTGGTCCCCAGTTCGATGCCCGGCGGTGGCATTAACCACTACATTCGTGTTTTCGGATGTATGTACATATTTATCACTTGCACTAGGAAACAGGATAACGCAAAGAAGGAGTATGTATAAAAAATCTTCCTATTAAAGTAACCATTGCTAGCCATTTCCCGTAATTCACGTAGCGTGTTATAGATTTAGGAATTGTACCGAAATTTTTAAATATCATTCCACCCGCCGTAATCCGCCGGACTCGCCGTAATATCTCGAAATTAAATTCAAATTAGCACTGCGGCACTTTTCAGAGCCGACACTCTTATCCTCACTGCCGAGACAACCTCTTTACACAAATTGCTCCCTCGAAAAACCTCCGTTGTTCCAGTGATTAACAGTTTCGTGAAATTATACAAAACTTGGCTGATTTTTTTTTTGTGATTGTCATTAGTATAATTAGTTTAGGACTGGTTAGGATTATCTCTGAATTCTTAAACGTAGATATTATAATATATAAATGTTCTGAATCCTCAAACGTATTCTTAAGTATTTTAGTATTCAAATATTTGAAATGGAACAGTATAATTAATTATATACATAGTCCGACCATAATTTCTGTTGCAAATGAAATAATGAAATAATGTAATCTCATTAAAACTTATATGTACATATTTACGGAAGTCTCAGCAAAAAATAAAAAAAAAAATTCTTTTTAAAATGGCCACATTTGGCTTTGATACAGGTCTTTAATCTGTCTGGCCATTAATCTATGGATTTACACACTGTTTCCATGGAAAATTTAGCCACTGCTTGCTCCAGAGATTTCTTAAGAGAAACAATGTCGGCGTGTCGTTTCGAGCAAGCCATGACCTCTGAAACTGACCTTAATTTGTAGTTTAAGGGGTTCAGATCTGGGCTAGACGAGGGCCAGTCGTCAGCTCATATAACGGTCCGGAACGTTGATTTCGCGCTAGACTTAGGTAGTTCTGCTGAGAGATTTCACAACACGATCCAAGACAATCTCTTGATACACTTTGGCTGAAGTATTCAATCCTTTTTCACAAAAAAAAAGGTTTGTGACTCCTTGATAAGGTCATTGCTAGCTTGATAACTCCTTAATAGGTGTCAGACAGCCCCCACGAAACCATTGCAGACGCAGGATGATAACCACACTGTACCTTTCCAAACACTTGGGTGGCTTCTTTAGAACTGTGTTAAGTACGCTTTGTTATTCTGTTTGTTGTAGTGCTTTTCAATCGTGAAATTTTTTCATCGAATTGCGATGTAGACAGACAGAACTGAGCGCCATAAGACGTGGTAGATACACACCTCACTCGCTCTTCGCTTCTTTAACATACATAGCTCATACACACTCGCCGGTTTCTAGGGCTCCTAACATCACCTTCATCGATATCATAAAGGGTACTTGATATCGCAATAACACGATTCCCGCGTGCCGCGATTGGATAATTAAGACAAGCAGTTTTATTTTTCGAATTGATTCAATTGAACTCGTGAGAAACAACCCAACTGAACTAAACCTACTTAGGAACTATCGATTTGGTAGTTTATAAAAATTTTGTACTACCGTTTATGAACATCTACACCTCTACATTGAAACTTTTAAGTAGCAAACAGTTGTTCGAGAAATACAATTTAATTTTTGTTTACATGACCGATATTGAAAAATAAATGAGACACTGATAAATGAACATTATGACTTCATGTATTTATTGGATACCTTTGCGTAGGTGTCGCGCTTGCATCTCGCTTGGCCGCTGGTATGAAAGATTATGGTTAAGCAGGTCCAAGACTTCTCTGGGCTAAGATAAAATTGGGGATTAAAGAAAAAATGGAAAGTTAGTAGAAATCGAGATGGTTACGGTTGAGATGATGAAACTAGGTGGCACCTACGTTAGGGACGCCTTCTGGTTTTTGAAAAAATTATGCTGAAGAACCGGAAGGCTCCCGACGGATTGGAGAGGCAAAGGATCACATATGGACTACGCCAAGTATAGGGCCATCAGTTTGACCAGCTTAGCAGCTAAAGTGTATGGAAATATAATTGAAAGGAGAATGAGGGTGAAATCCGATGGAGTGCTTTGGGGAGCACAGTGTGGATGTCGAATCGGCAGAGGATATACGGATCAAGTTTTTTCACTTCGGATCATCGTAGAGAATCATCAGGATATGGACCAGAAGCCACATTGGCGTCATACAGGGATGCGTGCTGTCGGCTCGGCTATTCATTATATATCTGGACGGTTGTCTTCAGAGAATAAGAAATATGAATGTAGGAATGCCAATGGGTGACTCAGTGGTCAACTGCCTGCTTTATACCAGACAACGCAGTATTGATGGCAGAATCACCATCCAAACTGCAAACACTAGTTACGACAATTAAAGATGACTGTACGAAGAAACTCTTACAATTGAAAACCAAGATAATGGCATTTGAAAGAGAGACAACCAGTACGAACACTAGGATTACAGTTGATGAAGGAGCAATTGGATGAGATTGTATATCATGGATGAGCTTTTAGCAGCGATGGAAAGTATACCGCTGATGTAAAAAATTGTGACATATCGTTTGCTGGCCGCGTTCATAATGATGACGTAAGAGAGAGTGTTGGTCTGAAAGAGAGTGTCGGTGTTAAGATAAGAAAAGGCATGCTCTGTTAGTTCGGACATGTAGAAACAATGCAGGATGAAAGAATAAAGAAACAGATATACAATGCGAAATTGGAAGGATGTAGGAGCCGCGGAAGACCGAGACTAACCTACCATGACCAAATTGGTCGTGTTTGTCAGGAGCCCAAGGAATCGGCGAGCGTACATAAAAATTGCTGTAAATGTTAGAGAAACGAGTGTGTGTGTAAGGACCGCGTCTTATGGCACTCGGTTCTCTCCGCCTGCAAGGGACCTGGCGTGAAAATATACATACATACATACACATACGTATGTATTCTTAATTCTATCAGTTAGGTGCAGCTTTGGGTGATAATGATTTGAAAAATATGAACAGGTCGTCCATTTTTTGCAGTGTTTTATTAAAAAAAATATTTTATACAACGTCGGCGTCGGGATGCATACAAGCATACATCCCATCTGATGTAAAGTGGTTACCGTAGCCATCGTGCGAGTAATACTTAATCACTTGTATTGCCACCTCTGCTGCTAACCTCACACTCACCTTACAGCTACTCCTCAGGAGCTTACTGATGGCCTCACTTAGTCGCAGGAATGTGACTACCATCCAGAAAGTTGTTATTCGGCTGCGGTTTTGTGACACACCCAGACTAAGACAACAACAACATGAATATTTGTTAGTTCAAGAATATTTGTTCTGTGTGGGAATCGAACTCACGAATATTGATGTAAGGTAGCATTACTAACCACTGCGCCACCGAACTCGTAAATTGCTACAAAATGGACGACCGGTTCATGTGGCGAACCGTATGCTTAAAAAGCTTGACGCAGGTCAAAAAATACTACCATCGTTATAAAATTCAGCTATGAAGAAAATTCGTATAAAAATACATTTTTTTTGTATTACTCTCACGAAAAACGCTTTTGTATTCTGTCTCTCGAGGTAATAAAGGGTGCGTCTAATAAATTTCCTAAATAGATATTAAGTGCATCTCGGCAGCCGGCAGTGGCGTCAAATGTCAAGTAATGAGTATAATTAATATTTATTACGTGAAATAAATTAAATGTACGCAAATAATTGTGAACCTTGCCTTAGTTTATTCTATAAATAATTCGATATTACTACCTGGTCTATATTTGGCACAAGACGACAATTCATTTTAATTTTGACGAGCTCGGTGGCTCACTCGTGAATGACGCGACTTTGACACCAACGCTCGTGGATTCGATTCCCACACAAGGCAAACATTTGTGTGCATGAACATGTCTGTTTGTCTTGATCTGGATGCTTTAAGAGAGGTAGGGCGCATTAAAGCAGCCCGTCTGGGGAAGTACCTCTACCTCACAGAAAACCACAGCGAAATAACAACTCCCTAGAGGGTTGTTGTGATCCTGCGTGTGAGTGAGGTCACCAGTAAGCTCCCAAGGAGTTGCTGTGTAAGCAGCAGAGGAGGCATCGCGCGAGTGATACTTGATATATCGCATGCGTTAATAGGCTACGGTGCCCGCTTTACATCAGGTGGGCCGTATGCTTGTATGACTCCCGACGTAGTATAAAAAAAAATTAAAACTAAAAATTACACCAGCAGTGATAGCCCAGTGGATAAAGAACCGGCTAACCAACAGGTCCACGGTTCAAATCCTGGCATGTACTCCTAAATTCGTGGTTTTCGGATTTATGTAATGATTACTTGCTCGGCGGTGAAGGAAAACTTCGTGAGAAAACTCGCAAGTCCAAGAAATTATATTTCGAAAGATGTGTGACCTAACCTAAGAAAGGTCTGGTTTTCCCTCTGGGTTATGGAGGCAAGACGGCAGTGTCAAAATTAGTATTTTCACCAAACCCTTAAGCTTAAGTATGGGTTAGGAAATGGGGTAACGGTAGGAAGAGGAAAGAGTAATAAGGAAATAACTTGATTGATTTTTTACTTGAATTTATAATGCTGATAACTATATGGGAAATAAAAATATTAATCTTCATTATATGATTTCTTTCACGTTGAATCTATTTTAGAGTTACAGATTCCAGATATCACATTATTATGGTTCCTGGTTCCAAATCCACTGGTGGCTGTGATCTCATGAGTAATTCTGCTCACTCTATCAAACTCATCAATATAATCAACACAGGCATACTTTTCCACGCTCCCTTAAAAGCTGTTAGGTTAAAGCCTCGTGGATTACTCGCGACATCCGTACAGATATAATAATGAGAGATCGCGCGTTTCGGATGTTTAAGAATGGCTGGTCCGATGAGAATTGGAGTTCGTATAAATTGGTGCGTTATCGTTATAGTGGACCGACGATCTTGTGAAGATCGCAGGCAGCCGATGGATGCAAGTTGCACAATACCGATCGCTGTGGAAGTCTAAGGGGGGAAGCCTATGTTCAGCAGTGAACGTCCTTTGGCTGGAATAATGTTGATGAATTGTTATAATCGTTTTATTTTACCGCCTTTACCATGGCGAGTGCTCTGAAGAACTGTTTTCCCTTATCCCACCCTCACCCTTCCGTCATAGAACCACACGTGCGGGCTTGCGATGTCATAGTTCCACGGTTGAGAATATCTCTTCGCGTACCAAAAAGTTCGGCAACTCCTATCTTTGTCGTACCATTAAAAAGTGGTAGCCTTGCCTGCACATGAGTTCCCTCCTTCCTACAATATGGGATCCTTCAAACGAAGCGTGAAGAAGCATTTTGCGGATCAGCATGGCAGCGTCAACTGATACGGGATGTAGTATGTTGTCAGTTGCAGTTGCGATTTGGGCTCCTCTTTCGCTTACCGTCAGGCAAAGAGGGGCCACTATGCTGAACTAATATAAAAAAAAATAACATTTTCTCTAAACTCACTTCGCATCCACACCTTCTTTGAATCCTTTACTTAAATCTGCAAGCTTTTTGAAAATTTCATACCGTATCTTTCCTTCCTATTCGTAGCACAGACGAAAAAAAAGTCGGCCGTCACGGGACGCCCGGCAGATGTGAAACATTTTAGTGAGTATTCAAATTTTTAATAAATAAAATTTTTTTAAATAAAAAACGATAAAAAAATGTCTATATTTTTTTTTTTTTTGTGTGATAATGTTTTCTAGGGTACAAAAAACGCTTCAGTTATGTACTCATTTGTAATAAATAATTTAAGCATTTACGTAATATTTTGTAGATATACAATTAGGGGTACAAAGCCCCAAAGTTAATCAATCTCCTTTGGCGCACGACGGTATAAGAGACTTCTGTCACGGCATACCGTTCGATTTTACTGCCAAGGCGCGACAATAGATGTTTCACATCAAAACAACACTTTTAGCTTCACATATCTCTAAACAATTTTCTCTCTCTCTCTTTCCGGAATACTTGAAACGCAAATGACAGTATTTTAGCAACCCTTGTGATGGTTAACTTCGATCTAAGCGTCGCACTAAAATTCTCTATAGGTACCTCTTTCCCATTCTGGCTTTATGTGGAACTCTGTTACATTACATACAACACGTCTATAGAATGCTCTACCACACTCAAAAGTTTTCGTCATTTGAGTGTGTTAGAAACCTATCATCTCCAAAATCCGAGCTTTAAGCCCGGTCGCGTCCTAAGCTTTCTCTTTCGAGTCTGGGGTTCGCTAAATTTGCCAAAATTATTTATCGTTAGATATTATTCATTATATTTATATAAGTAAACAGTGCTCTAAGCTACTGTTAATTAGTTGCTTTCGCAAAAATGTGTGTATTTAAATCAAACACAGCTCGGTCCAAAGTAGCTCCTTGTAACTTTTGTACACCCCAGTACAATCCTTTGCCCTGTCCACGAAGTAGTCCACGAAGAAGATTTTCTAGACGATGGTTCGACTTTGACTCTTACTTGGAGCATTGTTTTTAAAAGTTTTGTCATCAAATTCAACCCGAGTGTGTGAGTTCTCGTACACAACTCATATACTCATTCACACTCAGAATTTAATGACACCCACATACCGTTCATTCATTCTCGTTCGTTGTCCCAAATTTGAAGAAATATATTTTTAACTATACCGATTCATATTTTTGTGAAAATTTCACATAGACTAACATACAGGCAGATAAACAATATATAGCCCTGTACAGACGAGGAACTTTAATCAAAAGCTGTCCTCCGGAAGTTTAGTGAAGCAATATAAGACAATAATTATATAAGTACTACAAAACAATGCACATTTATTATATTCCATATTTTACCTTAGTTAATATTAATCGGCGTTGTCAGTGAAAGCAAACATACTACGAGTACCTCGCAGGTTCTCACGATATTCTAAGGAATTTAAACAATGCCCTTCGTGACCAATATAACAACGCTATCAGGGTGCTACTAAGACTGTCCCGCTTTTCTAGTGCATCTGGAATGTTTGCAGAATCGAGAGTAGACTGTTTATACGCAACAATGCCAACGAGATACACATACCTGATGTGCAGGGTGCGAGGCGGTGGCAATAGCATCAAGGGAAGGAAGGAAGGGCCTTTATAAGTTTGTTTTGCAGTAATATATTATAGTAATCAAAATATGATATAATAATAGTATACTAACATAAATATATAACATAATAGGCATTGTTACGTAAAATATAAAAATCATTCATTCATTAATTTTATTTCACTAGTTGATGCGATTCATTTCTAAGGGTTGCTATACACATAGGCGGGCCGACATTAATCGGCACAGCCGGGCGATAAACTGGAATATACCTAGTCCGATCATAATTACAAATGAATATGCACTTATTTTTTTATGAAGTAATGTCTAATTTTAGTAACTTATACTGCTTGCCCCAGAGACTTTTTAAGAGACACAGACTCCTCTAAAACTCATCATATATCATAATTTGTAGTGTAAGGGGTTCAGATTTGGGCTAGACGAGAGCCAGTCTTCAGCTCTTATAAAATCCAAATCGTTGGTTTCGAGTCAGGCTTGGGTAGTTCGTGCTTTGTGACCAGGTATAGATTCTCCTGCTAGAAAGCCCACGGTACATTTTTAAAAAGTCTATTGCTGAGAGGTTCCACAACACGATCCAAGATAGTCTCTTGGTACACTTTCGCTGAAGTCTTCACTCCTTTTTCCCAAAAATTAAGCTTTGTGACTCCTTGATAAGACATCCCCCACCAACACTCTTGTTTATTAGGAAACCCTGAAGATTTAGGATGCGAAGTAGCCTTCAAAATCGTGACAATAAAGATTTACTTAATAGATTACAACAAGATTACTATGATGTGTTAATCGTATAATATAGAAGTAACTGTAATAATTGCTTTGAGTCGGCTTTGTCGATCAATAAATACTGCCGAACCGACAGTGCCGACCTGCTTATGTGTAAAGCATCCCTTAGTGATCTATTTTGATGAACAAAAAGTACCCCGAGTACTGTAACCTCGTCTACGCAGATCTTATAGCGGTGCGCGACTCTACTAACAAAACATCTATGTATTGTTATTAAATACAATGTTTATGAAACATCTGTTTCTTATATATATATCGTAAACAAATATTTGCCGCGTGTTGTCTCCTGTAGCATATTATATCTATTGATAAAAGGAACAATCAATTCACGTGCATATTATATGTTTATTTTTATCAATCTATTTATAACTTACGCAATGCGACTGTAAATTTTAAATATAATCTCGTAATCCCGTATGGTCTAGTGGCTAGGATACCTGGCTTTCACCCAGGAGGCTCGGGTTCGATTCCCGGTACGGGAAACACTTTTTGTCATTTTTTACACATAAAATTTTTAACAATATGAATTGCTTAACAATCATTTACTCGCAAGTGTCATAAGTCAATTCGCACATACCCCAAATAATAAAATCGCTTTTTCTTGTGGTGCTCCAAAATAATATGTCAGTTTTGTCCATTCATTTATAATACTATAACGTAGATTCATGGGGTTTAACGGCCATGTTTTTTGCATAAAGCCACGTCTCGCACGTGTAAACCTGCGAAACTACAGTGAAACAGTGGCAAAGCACATCAAATTCTATTGCGTAGTTTAATAATAAGCCAACAAAGAGACAGAAATAACTACATTAATACATGCTTATTAATGAATACAATGATGCTTTGTATCAAATTTTCTTTATATATGCGTCAATTTTTTTGTTATACAATTCTTCTGTACGTGTGTTTTGTGTGCGTCCTTGAAGTTCTTCACCACGTGAAGGGCCAAGTCTCAGTTACGTGGGTATGTCATCACTGGCAACTCACCCTATTCGAAGACTTTGCTCCTCCGCGCCGCAGTGTTTATGGATTCAGTAAGTATCAAACAGTTAATACCGATATGTAGATCGAAAACAAAACAAAATTTTACATTTAACCTTGTTATGTGTACTTGAAACCTACACCAGTGCATCACCATCTGAGACATATTGAGCAGCATTTATGCATCTTTATTTTTTTTTAATATACCAGCTTGGTTTGAACGTATTGAAGTAAGGCTTCTATACGCTGGCGTTACACAGACGTCTATTCTTCTTACTTCTCTTGTCTTTTGTTAAGCTAATATACAAGACATCCCTTCATCTACATATTACTTCTTACATCCCTTAATTACCTAAATTCTATTGTCTAAAATGATAGATATCACAAAGTTGTAGGAAAAGTATTTGGACGTTCTTCTCGTCTCACCGATTATCTCAGGAATAACAAGTAACATATCAAAAATATGTTTATATCAGAAAGTTATAAAACACCAGTATGATCTCCTTCTTCTTAGCGTTATCCTATTTCTTAATCCATTAGGAATTTTTAATGTCAACTCAGCATAGTAAGCGAAAAAAGGAGCCCAAATCGCAGCGGCCACTGACAAATGACTACAGTGTCCTGTCAGGTGACACTACCATGCTAGCCCGCAAGGTGCTTCTTCACGCTCTGTTCGCAGGATCCTATATTGTAGGAAGGAGGAAACACGTGTGCAAGCAATGCGTTCCACTTTTTAATGATACGACAGAGATAGAAGTTTAGCAAAGATACAGTTTTTCTCTTGGAGCAACTGCCATCAGACATCCATAACCGCGAGGGCAATATTGACCTTTCTTAAGTAAGATCACACATCTTTCGAAATGTAATTTCTTTAATGAACGGGTTTCCTCACGATGTTTTCCTTTTCCACCAAGCTAGTGATAATTAATAATAACTTTTTTTTTCGAATAAATTCATAAATATGATCATACAGGTAGTTTGCTCATATTTGTGAATTAAGCCGAAAACACATCAATTGTGAAAGCTTTGGTGCCGTGTGCAAATCTTCAACTCTCCACTAAGGTTTCTGTAAGGGTAAACATGTAATGGTAACTTTTCTACCGTGACCGCCTCATCCATCCAGCAGGAGGCATCGGTCTTTGGATATTTAGTACACGTGTAAAGTCAGGACAAGTCGCTAGTATATAGATAAGTAAAAAACCTTGTATCACTTAGTCAATTAGCAACAGTGATTTTCTAATTCGCTTCGTAATTATAAATATTTTATCTCTCTAGCTCATCCCAGTGTCGCTTTTTAAGTGCCATTCGCTATTACTACATTAGCAGTATTTTTATACAAAAACCTAAACGCGTCGAGGTGTTTTTTCTAATTACTAACATATTGCACGACAATCTCAAATTCTAAAACCAAAGCATTATAACCTATAACTTATGTAGTTGATCTTGAGGAAAAAAACGAACTTTTTAAAACTGAGTAGCAATGTAGTCGTATTTAGTAGTCATAGCACAAGTTTGGCTTAGTTTGGTTTCAAAATTATTTAAATATTTACAGAAACACGTTTACTAATTTATATAACCGACCTAACTGAGAAATCTTCACCTTACTGAAATGACCACAGTTAAAAACCAAATTTCTAAAGGAATCTTATGAAAACCATAAGGTGACTACAGATACGCTATTTATATTTTTAATTTTCTACATTAGGTAACATAGATCCTTAGTTCGAAGTTTTGCAATCTCAGTTAATTTATCAAAATAATAAATGGTGCGCGCTTCCGTATTATTGATTTCGTATTATTGATTTAATCTCATGTATAGGTGGAATCCTTTGGTTTGATATCCATAGTGAAGTGAAAGCCAACCTGGCGCCAAAGAAATTTGGTGTACATAAAGGGTACACTTGTTTTGTGACGCAATTATGGAATTATCTATTTTTGGCGTTAAGTGTACAGTAGCAATCATAGCCCACGTATAGTTCTTGCTTGTCGTAAGTACTATAATGCGAGCAGCTTGCTTCTCTACCAAGCGAATAGTGTAAAATTTTATGAGATTTGCCTAGTGAATTCAACATTTTCATATTGTAATACATATTGTTTGACACTAGAAGGGTGTGTAGGTCAAAACTAAAAAAAAAGTTTTTTTTTCTAATCTTCTTGTTATGGGAAATTACATTTTCCTTCGTGTTAAAAGCCGCTGAAATATTCTCATTGACATTACTGAAGTAAAGCGTTTGAGAAGAATATCAGAACGATTTCCACTGAAGGCGTTTCAGATTTTATTACATTAGTCAGGAAACTTTAAAAAAATGGTGAAAACTGAAACTGGCTGCAGTGTAGATTTAGTGTTACCAATTGTTACAAAAAATAGGATGCGAAAATAGTTCTCGCTGCGGGGCCAGTACCGATTTATAGTTAGCAGTGGGTATTACAAATACTTGAAATTTTGTAGTGGCCGACAAAATATATGAAATATTGTTTCTTCCTAATTTTATATGGTTTTCTAATCGATTAAGTTTAATAGGGCCCCCTATTTGTCATGGAGCGACTGTCATCAGTCCAAAAAACCAAACCATTCTTAGGTAAGGACGCATATCATTTGAAATATAATTTCCGGGACGTACGAGTTCCCACACGATGTTTTCCTTTACCGCCGAGTAACTGATAATTACAAATATGTACACAAAAAAATCGGCCAAGTGCGAGTCGGACTCGCGCACGAAGGGTTCCGTACCATTATCTATAAAAACAGCAAAAAAATCACGTTTGTTGTATGGGAGCCCCCTTAAATATTAATTTTATTCTATTTTTTAGTATTTGTTGTTACAGCGGCAATAGAAATACATCATCTGTGAAAATTTCAACTGTCTAGCTATCACGGTTCAAGAGATACAGCCTGGTGACAGACGGACGGACGGACGGACGGACGGACGGACGGACGGACAGCGGAGCCTCAGCAATAGGGTTCCGTTTTACCCTTTGGGTACGGAACCCTAAAAAACTAATTTAGTGGTGCGACGCCAGGATCCGAACCAAGGACCGTCGATTGATTGGCTGATTCTTTAATATGGAATACTGCGTTTACAACCTTATCATCAAGTATTATGCAGTTACAGGTGATCTAAAGGACGATGAGGATAAAAAGATGGAAAGGAGAGCGTTAGCAGTGCGATGCAATATGTAGGCCTGAAGCGTTGCACGTTGTAATACAGAGGTAAAAATAACCCATATTAAAACCTTTTGGCACTGCAGGTGCGGGAAATTTCCCTGCGTGATAGAATTTAAATGAGGAAATCTGCAGTAGAACTAAGGTAGTCGACATAGCCCAAAGGATAAGCAAGCTGTAGTGGCAGTGGGCCGGTCACATAGTTCGTAGTTCCGAGTTGATAGATGCAGGTGGCACAGGATCGAAGCGAATGGATATCATATGAGGCGTATCATCAGCAGTAGATGAATATGGGATAAAATGATGATGATGAAGGCCTTTTGCCAAACTCAATTAATTATACTCGTACACAGGGGACTCTGAGTACTAACAACGGGCTTCAAGTACTAATAACGCGCTCCGAGTACTAACAACATGCGCTGAGTACCCACAACGCGCTTCAAGTACTAACAACTCGCTCCGAGTACTAACAACATGCTCTGAGTACCCACAACGCGCTCCGACTACTAAAAACGCTTTCAGTGTGTTGTTGGGGCTTACACGTCGACTGTGTTTGCTGAGGTACACACCAATTACTTCTATTCTATGCAATGTTACGCGGAATGGTTGTATCACTAATACGCAAAGTACAGAGAAGCACCAATAGCATCCTAATGTTATAAATAAGTCTGGCTGCCTATTGCCTCCACAAACCAATAAACTTGACTGCGCATGAAGGCACCCTGCTCTCATAAAAAAGTTGTGTTTTATCGTCTATATATCTCAGCAATTCGAGCATACTGACCAATGGGAGAATATTTTAACCAATAAGTCAATAAGTAATGATACAATTTTTTTCTAACATAATGTATACGTTCCCTAAAATATTACTAACGATATATTGATGTCAAATCTGAATTAAACTGTTTTTATTCTACGTTTTATTATTTTATTTATGTTCAGCCATTGTGTAGGATTTGCGTCTTCTGTTAAACAACTCTCTCAACAATCCAGTGTACCGTACATAGCGAATGCTTCTAAATACCGATAGATTTCATAAAAAGTGCGAAGATACGCAGTTCAGATAGGTATTACCAGAAAGATTGATATTGCTGTAGGATTTGAAAAGGGTTGACGTATGTTCAACGTTCGCGGCTGTAAGAGCTCAGCGTTGCTACTAAGTGTGCCGATACTTTATCTGGGATACGTCTTCGAAACTAGCGCGCCTTAAGATATCTGCTTCTGGAACTAAGATAAAATAGAAATTATGGCCGTTAATTTATACATATGATGTATTTTATTTGACTATAATCACGAATGGACCTAATATCGTCTTATTTTAACTGTAGATTATTTTATATATTCCATTCTCGCCTTAAAATCTCATTGACATGTACCTAGTTATATATTATAGTTATGTAATTGAAATTTGGCTTGGTGGTGCAGACGTGAACGATGCAACTTTGATACCAACGCTCGTGGGTTCGATTCCCACGCAGGACAAACACTTGTGTGCATGAACTTGTCTGTTTGCCTTGGTCCGGATGTTTTTGAGAGAGGTAGGGCGCATCAAAGCAGCTCCTCTGGGGAAGTACCTCCACTCAACACACAGGGTGGTGTTGAACAACTCCGAGGGTTGTTGTATTCCTGCATTTGCTGTGTTACGAGCAGAGGAGGCGTCACGCGAGTGATACTTAATGTATTACAAGCGTTCATAGGCTAAGACAACCACTTTACTTCAGGTGGGTGTAGGCTTGTTTGCCTTCCCACGTTGTATAAAAAATATATAACCATTTATGCACGTCAATTTTAGGGCAGCATACGTCGCACCCTGTAATATTTAACATCTTTATATATCACATATACTCTGATTTAATTATGATAAGACATTTTACTACAAAACCAACTCGAAAATCGAAAAAAAATATCTCATTAAATTTCATACGTGGAACGGTGGGATCGATTGCCGCACAAGGGGCAAGCATATATGTATATTTGTCTTGTCAGACCAAGACAAATATACATGTTTTTAAGCGAAGTTAGGACGCATAAAAGCTGCCAGAATAGGGAAGTACCTTCAAATAAAAAAAAACGCAGTCAAATATAACTCCGTGGCGGTATGTAGTGCTCCTTCTAGTGAGTGAGATTACCACTAAACTCCTAAAATGTATGTGTGCTATATTAGCAGCAGAGTAACGTAGGAATAGGAATTCCTGTATTGCAAGCGTTGATAGACTAGGGTAACGACTTTACATCAGACGGGCCGTATGTTTGTATGTCTACAGAAGTTATATATAAAAAAAACACCAGGAAACTTTAGCCCTCCTTCTATCTAGGAAAATATACCATAGGGTGTGCCTTGTAATTAACGTCAAATTAGAAAGTATACGCATCTCCAATATGGGTCTCATCGAAAACAAATCAGAACACGCTACATGCAATAAATTCTGAACGAATTTGTATAGTTACCTAAAAAGAGCTTAATCAGCCCAACTTAGTAATTAAGCTTCCAGTCTCAAAGCTCCGAAGCATAGTTTCCATCCCCAGAAGACGCTAACTTGAACCACTCACTAATTTGTTTTGCAATTTACTTGAGTAAAATTTTATCAGCCTTACGAGTCATATATTTGCGCTTGAATACAATGTTTTAGGGTTCCGTACCTCAAAAGGAAAAACGGAACTTGTTGAAATTGTTGTCCGTCTGTCTGTGTGACGGGCAAGACCCTTTTTCTCAGAGACGGGTAGAGCTATTAAGCTGAAATTAATATTAAATACTCAGGTCTGCATTCGCTTCGAGGAGTGAAAAAATTAAACGTGTAAGTCAACGCAATCAAAAGATACGGCCGTTTATGTCCCGTTTATGCGCATATTTGACACTTGCAAGGGAATCAAAACCTATACCTATGGTAAGTACCATCAACGGGAAGTCACGTTGACCTAGAATCATTAAATTTGGTAACAAGCAAGGCCATGTAGCAAAAGTAAAGGAAAAATCTGAAAAAAAATGCGTAATAATTTTTTTACGTAACCCTGGGTGCGCGACTCGGACTCGCACTTGACGGTTTTTTTTTCTTAAGACTCTAGGGAAGTTTTGACGAGTTCGGTGGCGCTGTGGTTAGTTACGCTATTTTGTCATCAGAGCTTGTGTGTTTGATTCCCACACAGGATAAACATTTGTAAGCATGAGCATGTCTGTTTGTCTTGGTCTAGTTGTTTTTAAGAGCCTACACATCAAAGCAGCTGTCTGGGGAAGTACCTCCACCTCAGAGAAAACCGCAGTCAAATAAAAACTCCATGGAGAGTTGTAGCTTTCTTACGAGTGAGTGAGGTCACCAGTGAGCTCCTTGACCTGTCAGAACCCGCTATATACGTTTTCCCATACATTTCGCGGTCGTATCCGACCACCCAAGTTTCGAACAGGTAAATATAAGCCACAGGATAATGAGTAGTCTATAAAATATGACATTCGAAATATTACAGACGTTAAACAAATAGCAGATCTATTTCAAGACTACTTCATTAATATCCCTTACCTTACCTTACCACTAACTTTTTTTTTACCCAAATAACAATTTATTCAACAAAAGATAACAATCTTTATAAATGTATAAGAGCAATAAATGATAATATTGAGTCCAAGTAGAAGTAAAATATCAAGAAAATTTACAATTTAAACAGTACCTAAAAAGAATTATTGAATCCCGGATCCATCTTCAAATCCGAGGAGTTTGGATGTGGTGTTCCATTTGTGGCGAGTACCACGGATACACATACTGGTAGCTCTTATGGTGGAAATGATGATACGAGTTCGTAACCAACCTGTCACAACGCTATAATGTCGGTGCCACCGGTCAGCTAAAGTTTCTACAAGGTTTTCCATGAAAGATGACATTTGGGGAGCAAAGACTCCATCAACAGAAATTACGAGTGGAGTGAATGTGGCAATCGAGTCTCACATAGATCTAAGTATTTTCTTTTCTTTTCGTCTTTTGCCGATCGGAGAACATTACTACTAACTACCTTCATTCATCTCCAGACGGTGCTGCTGAGTTATTAATAGAAAATGTACAACCTAGTGTGGAACTTTTCAGTTTACACATATTGAACCCACTAAAATTATTAAAACTTTTAAATAGTTGAACATTAAAAACTCAGAGGATCACTGGGGAATGTCCATTAAAGTTTTTTATTGTATTATAGAGGCAATACACTTGTCACATATTTTTAATATATGTATAGATATGGGTATATTCCCAGACTTGATGAAATTCAATAACCTTATTCCTTTATTCAAGTCAGGGGAAAAGAGCGAGCTGGGGAATTACAGACCCATATTTATACTACCAGTTTTGAGTAAAATTTCGAAAGGATAATTAATGCTTGATCAATTGCAACTCTTTTTTAAGACTAATGAATGTTTTATATGCACAATACGGTTTTACAGCTGGTAAATCTACTACGAATGCAGGAGTGGCATTGGTTAGGCATATCCTTAACGCATGGGAGAGATCACTGGATGCTATTGGGGTTTTCTGTGATCTCTCTAAAGCTTTTGATTGTGTATCATCAGACATTGTTACTCAAACTGAACTATTATGTAGTTAGAGGTAAAGCCCAGAACTTGATTGCATCTTATTTAAAAAACAGAGTGCAGATAGTTGACATAAATGGGGTTAAATCTGAAGGCAATGATGTTAATATCGGGGTGCCCCAGCGTCCTAACTATTTATAACTATTTTGGTTCTATTTTTATTTTTAGTATATGCAAATGATCTGTCCTACCTGGTGCAGAAAATGGCGGATATAGTACTATTTGCTGATGATACCTCTCTAATTTTTAATGTGGCCCGCCGTTGTGAAAATATTGACAAGGTAAATGGTGTTGTGTCTGCTATTTTAAACTGGTTCACATGTAATAATCTGTTGCTGAACTCAGCTAAAACCAAATGCATCAAATTTAGTCTTCCAAATGTGAGTTCTGCCAATACAGAAGGAATCTCATTGGGAATAATAAATTAGAATTTGTTAAAAACACTGTGTTTCTTGGAATTACAGTAGACGCCAAATTACAATGGGGCCCCCACATAAATAAACTAGCCGGTAAGCTCAGCTCTGCTGCATATGCAGTTAGGAGAATCAGGCAATTGATGTAGCTACTGCGCGCTTAGTCTACTTCAGCTACTTTCACAGCATTATGTCGTATGGTATACTGTTGTGGGGAATGGCGGCTGACATTGAGACAATTTTTATCTTACAAAAAAAAAAGCCATTCGCTCTATTTATAATATGGGCTCTAGAGAATCCCTCAGGGAACTGTTCAAAGAAATAAATATCCCCACTGTTACTTCTCAATATATTTATGAAAACATAATGTATGCCCGTAAAAGTTTAAAGTCGTTTTCAAACTTAGTCCCAATATGCTTATGTACATTTTTTTTTGTGATATCTAATTGTCAATTTTAAAAGAGACCTATATTGGCAAGTTTCTTTCGGCATTTCTTCTTCGCCAATGGTCATTTCCGAAATGCTAGTAGATAAAAAAAAAAGGAAAATAAGATACAATAAGATTATATTTCAAAAATGTAAGACGTGTCTAAGTGCCCGCGAGGGCCCAATTGCAAATAAAGAATTTTTATTTTTATCTTTTTATCTTTATCAAAAGTACTATAAATATCGTAACTGATTACTAAGGTTAACTATCGATAGTTTGGCATCACTATAGCGCACTTTTGTAGAATGAAGCTCTAATAACAAAACATCTGTGATGTTGAATACAATATTAATGAAACACCTGTGTTTTATTAATATCGTAAGCAAATATTTACCGCCTGTTGTCTCCTGTAGCGATAATCTATTGATAAAAGATACAATCAATATACGTGCATGTTATATCTTTTGTTTTTATCAATCTATTTATAACTTACGCAATGCGACTGTAAATTTTAAGTATTATCTCATAATCCCGTATGGTCTAGTGGCTAGGATACCTGGCTTTCACCCAGGAGGCTCGGGTTCGATTCCCGGTACGGGAAACACATTTTGCACGTAAAAAATTTAATTTTTCGAAACTCACAAGCTAATTTGGACAAGTTCCAAAAAATTCACTTTTCCTT
This sequence comes from Pyralis farinalis, assembly GCA_947507595.1. Classification (NCBI taxonomy): domain Eukaryota; kingdom Metazoa; phylum Arthropoda; class Insecta; order Lepidoptera; family Pyralidae; genus Pyralis; species Pyralis farinalis. Next base: position 9,157,304 of record OX382274.1, read on the forward strand.
GTAGCGCTACAATATATCAGTTTTGACAAGTGAAATTGTAGACACAATGTCTAGAAATATCCAGGGGAATATTATGGGACGTATTTATTTATTCGTAGGACGTATATAATTTTTTTGTTTATATTATTGGGCGATGATTTAGAAAAGTATGAAAAAATATGATATGGATATTGATAATCGTATTGTTTTATTTATACATAATCAAATTCAAATTATAGTAGCAGCTTCTGATGTAATTCATTCCTGTACTATCCCTGATCATGAGTTAAAGTAGATACTAATCCGGATCAATTAAATAAAGAAGCGTCAAAAACCTACCTTATTTTTCTAAGTGCGCAACTTGACTTATGAAAGCCATAAGTTAACTACACACAGCGCTGCTTTTATTTTTATATTTCTACATTTGCCAATATTGATTCCTAATTGAAAATTTTGTAATATCAATTAATTAATCAAAATAGTTAATAGTGCACGCTTATATATTCATCTACATGATATAAACTCATGTAAATCCTTTGTTTGCTTATACACAGTGAAGTAAGTACCAACCTGGCATCAAAGAAATTTGGTATGTCTAAAGGGTACATTTATTTTGTGATGCAATTATGAAATTATTTATTTTTGGCGTTATGTGTACAGTAGCAATCATACATATAGTGCTCGCTTATCGTAAGTACTATAATGTGAACAGCTTGCTTCTCTTCCAAACGAATAGTGTAAAAGCTTTATGATATTTCACTAGTAATTCCAACATTTGCATAATGTTGTTGTTTGAGACTAGAAAATAGGTAGGTCAAAACTAAAATACAAAGTATCTTGTTTCTAATCTTGTTCCAAGTAAATGACAATTTCCTTTTTGTAAGAAGCCGCTGAAACATTCCCATTGACACTACTAAAGAAGACATTTGGGAAAAGTATCAGAACGATTTCCACTGAAGGCGTTTCAGATTTTATTACATTAGTCAGGAAACTTTTAAAAAATGGTGAAAGCTGAAACTGGCTGCAGTGTAGATTTAGTGTTACCAATTGTTACAAAAAATAGGATGCGGAAATAGTTCTCGCTGCGGGGCGAGTACCGATTTATAGCTAGCAGTGGATATTACAAATACATGAAATTTTCAAGTGGTTGACAAAATGTTTGAAATATTGTTTCTTTTTGATTTGGCGAAGATACTGATTTTGTGATTTTGTCATGGAGAGCGACTGTCATTAGACCAAAAAACCAAATCATTCTTAGGTTAGGACACACATGGACCGATGGTTCTCTAGATAGGAGGAATCAATCATCAGCAGTGGACGAATGGGTTCAAATGATGATGATGAAGGCTTTTGTTAAACTCAATTAATTATACATAGCGGGTTCCGGTACTAACAACTTGCGGCTTGCGCGTAGATTACGTTTGCTGAGGTACAAACCAATGACTTCTATCAGTGTTACGTGGAATGGTTGGTTCACTGATGCGCAAAGTCTAGAGAAGCACCAATAGCATCCGGAAGGTCGTTATGAATGTCTATTGCCTCCTTAAACTTTGCCTCCTTAATGCACCCTGCACTCACTAAAACGTTGTATTTTAGCGCCTAAATATCTTAGCATTTCAAGCCCGCTGACTAATAATAAGAATATTTTAAACAATAAGTAAATAAGTTTCACCATGTTGATCCGCAAACTAGCCAATAAGATCTGGACGCTCAGCTTTACACTGCGACCCGCAGCGGTGACTCGAGTTACAACGTATTATCGTTCTGATTGGTTCTCCAAAGGTTATTTTCTTCATGAGTGCCTTGATGGGGCGGGGCGAGTATGGTATTACTTAAAATAAATGATACTTAATTATTCTAACGTTGTGTATAAGTTCCTTAAAATATTACTAACGATATATTGATGTCAAATCTGAATTACACTGTTTTTATTCTACGTTTTATTATTTTATTTAAGTTCAGCCATTGTGTAGGTATTGCATCGGTTGTTGAATAATTCTCTCAACTATACAATGTACCATAGCGAATGCTTCTGAATACCGATAGATATTCGCCATTTTCTGCACCAAGTAGGGCAGATCATTTGCATATACTAAAAATAAAAATGAACCCAAAATAGAACCCTGAGGCACCCCGATATTAACATTATTGCCTTTAGATTTAACCCCATTTATGTCAACTGTCTGCACTCTGTTGTTTAAATAAGATGCAATCAAGTTCTGGGCTTTACCTCTAACTCTATAATAGTTTAGTTTAAGTAACAATGTCTGATGATCTACACAATCAAAAGCTTTAGAGAGATCACAGAAAACCTCAATAGCATCCAGTGATCTCTCCCATGCGTTAAGGATATGCCTAACCAATGCCACTCCTGCATCCGTAGTAGATTTACCAGCTGTAAAACCGTATTGTGCATCATGAAAAATTTCATTGGTCTTAAAAAAGAGTTGCAATTGATCAAGCATTATCCTTTCGAATATATTACTCAAAACTGATAGTAGCTAGAGAAATACCTTCACCTCACAGAAAACTGCAGGCAATTAATAACATGGAGGACTGTAGTGTTCCTGGGAGTGAGTGAGATTACCACTAAGCTCCTAAACTCTGTGTGTGCTGTATTAGTAGCAGAGGGAGTAACGCGCGAATGCGAGTAATACTTCCTGTTTACAAACATTCATAGGCTACGTTAACGGCTTTATATCAGGCTCCCGAAGTTGTTTATAAAAAAAAACGAAAGAAACCAAGAAAATTTAGTACCCCTTCTAAGCCAGGAAAATATACCATAGAGTGTTTCTCATAATACTAAAAATTATACATCCTTAATATTTCCAATATGGGCCTCATCGAAAGCAAATCAGAATAGGCTACATCCAATAAATTCTGAACGAATTTGTATAGTTATCTAAAAAAAGCTTAATCAGCCCAACTTCGTAATTAAGCTTCCAGTCTCAAAGCTCCGAAGCATAGTTTCCATCCCCAGAGGACGCTAGCTTGAACCACTCACTAATTTGTTTTGCAATTTACTTGAGTAAAATTTTAATAGCCTTATATTGTTATACTTGTTCTCTAATAGAAAAAATATATTCGAAAGAGCGTTTTCATCTATAATATTCGTATAGTCATTAATCACTGTCAAGCCTTTGTTTTCGCGGTAGATACGAAGTCGCTTTTGTTTTCGTGCAAACGTTCTTTTTGTTTCCGCGGTAGATACGCAGTCGCTTTTGTTTTCTTGCAAACGCTTTTTTTGTTTTCGTGGCAGATACGCAGTTGCTTCTGATTTTGTCGTAGATACGCAGCCGCTATGGTACATTCTTAACTTACGAAAATAAATATCGGTTCAGATTAGGTAATATAACATACTCAAATTGTACTTATATGGTATATAAGTACAATTGTCAAACAATTGACAATTGTACTTATATACCATATAAGTACAATTGTCAATTCGCACTAACCGTATCAGACTGAATGGAAAACACTAAAGATTGTGTTCACATAGCTCGGTGGAGAGGCTGCTTTGACTCAAAGATTCGATTTTATCTGTTTATCTTTGTCATGCCAGCTCTAGCAGTCAAAGTAAAAGCTTTCCTGAGTTTGAAAAACTAGACTACATGTACTTTTCCTACAAGTCGTAATAGCATCTATAATCGCTAATTAATAATTAATTTTATTAGACTATAAATACCTGTAAATACTATTATTTACAAATATAATTGGTACCCATCAAAGATTTCAAAAACATGTATTATCCATGGTGTAAGATAGCATTTGTAGTTAATAAGTTATTTTATAAGTATTTACGTTAGCAAACATTACATTCGTAAAATAAAATAAAAAAGTATTAATATAATCATTGTTATTTGTTTTTGTTCGTTTAATAATTATTCGCAAAACATTATATTAGCGAAATGTTACATTTGGACAATTACAGCTATTTATATATTTTCAGTGTAGCTCTACCGGCTTTTCTCTCGTCTGTTCACAGATCTAATCTTCTCATAGTTAAAATCCTCAGGGAATTCCCTTTAAACTATGAGATGGCTGGACTGGCAGACGCAAGAAATGCTTGGTCGATTGCCTGCCCGGGTCAAAAATTTCCTTCAGATGCCAATTCGCAAAGGAGCTGGGATGATGCCATCTGCAAAATTCATTATAATGTAAGGATACTGGCCACTGGCTAAAAGCCTACCCGTCGCCTAATACGGGCACGTTCCTAGCCCCTGACACCCTCAGGCTGGCTGTCTGTCTGCGGCTTGGAGTCCCAAGTGCCCCTACGGCAGTGATGTCGATCAGACACCACGGATTTTGTTGTCAAAAAAGTGCAGGTCGTTTCTCCAGTCATGCCGCACTCAACGACATTATCCGTCGGGTCCGTCGGGCCGGGCAGCTATTCTGGAACCCACCGGACTAGCCAGGGACGATGGTAAGCGACCCGATGGGATGACGTTGATTCCATGGAAGATGGGGAGGGTTTTAGTGTGGGACGCAACTTGCGTTGACACACTGGCCTCTTCTCATCTTCATCGCACTACCATCAAGGCGGGCGGGGCGGCTGAGGCGGCCGAACATTTAAAAATGAATAAAAACAGGGGTCTTGGCTCCGAGTATAACTTTGTTCCTTTCGGAGTAGAGACCCTTGGTCTGTGGGGTCCAGGCGCGCAGTCGCTTTTTCAAGAACTAGCGAGACGTCTGATCGGCGTCACTGGCGACCAGTGGCGGCTGGTGGGTTATCGAACTGGTGGTGCACTTTATTTGCTCACCAAGTATTAATATTAGAAATTGCAACAAATCAACAATTTACATAAAATATGTAAATTAAAAAAAAAACAATTACTTAATATAAACAAACAATAATTAACGCGTCACAGATACAGCGAAACTATACTGATAAGGAGAGGTCCATCATGGCCGCCGTCGAACTCAAATTTCAAATTTCGTCAAACATCGGGTGCTCTCGGTAATCTTCTATTCGCGCGTGCGGCGCACGAGAACCGACTCATTGCTCGGTACATTTCTATGAACTATCTTTTGTTTCACGCGTCAGGCATATTAGCTCGTAACTCATACAAGTTATACTAGCAGTCCTCGTGCGCTCGCCGAAACGCACGAGAATTTTTCTTTACAGGGAAAATAAGTCTTAATAGTTTAGCAAAGCGCTTAAATTGTTTTGTCTTTTATTTGTTATAATTTTAAATTTTATTTGTTATATTATGTTTTTGTATGTTTCAAAAATAAATATTAATATGGTAATTTAAAGATGAAGTAATATTTTGTAATTTTTTAGTCTTTTGAATTATTGGTTCAGCGCACGAGCGCACTTAAGGTACAGCCGCCACTGCTGGCGACCAAAGAGCTGGTAGTTTTCTCGCTCAGCGCATTAGTATTGCGATTCAGCGCAGGAATGCTGCCAGCATCGTTGGTACAATGCCGCAGGGACCACATTTTTTAGATTTACTTTAGATTATTATTATTATTATTTTAGATTTATTAAATTTTAGATGTAATTTAGTTTTAGTTTTATTGTGTATTTATTAAATTTTATTCTCTATTACAGCTACTCGTATAATAAAAATGGGCCTAGTACGAGTCAGAATCGCATACTAAGGGTTCCGTTCTTACATACTAAATAGAGATAGATACTATATAAAAAAGCCGTCAAGTGCGAGTCCGAATCACGTACCGAGGATACCGTAGAAAAATATTCATGTATTTTGTTTGTGACGTAAACGTAACTACAAATTTTTCTTTTCGATATTTTTTCCTTTGCTTGTGCTATATGACATTGCTTCTTAACAAATTACATCATTCATTTAGGTCAACGGGAAGTAACGTACCTAAAGGTTATGATTCCCTTGCGTGTGTCAAAATATGCGCATTAACGCGGCATAAATAGATCCTTTGATTGCGTTGACTTAGAAGTTTGGTTTATTAATTGCTCGAAGGGATTGTAGAACTGAGTACCTATTTGATATTAATTTCCGCTTGTTAGCTCCATCCGTCCGTGAGAAAAAGGGTCTTGATGGACAGACAGACAGGCAACAAAGTGATCCTATGAAGGTTCCGTTTTTCCTTTTGTAGTACGGAACTCTAAAATTATGAAATAAACATGCGTCTTTTATAGGGAGCTTTAATTTTTAGTAAAGAAATACACACTCTGTGAAAAATTCTGTTACGGTTCTGAATGTACCGTGCAAGACGGACGAACCACAGACGAACAGACAACGGAACCTTAGTAATACGGTTCCATTGGTACACAATGGATACATAACCCTAAAAACGAATGTCTGTATATTTAAATAGAATTTTTCCTATTACATCTGATTTTTTTTTTTATTTTATTTCTGGATGCAATTTTTTTTGCAAGTTTAATTTAAATAAAAATAAATTAAACTTAACATTTACATTGAGGAATAACCCGGTGAGCAATATGCAGCTATATACTTATTTACTGAATAAAGTGTGTATATGAAAAAAAAAATGGGAATGTAATTATTCACTTAGTTTTGGGTTTTTTTATTTTTTATTGGAATGTAAAATGTATCGAAACGTTTTAACGAACACTGACCTGAAAATGCTATTATTCGACATGATTAAATTCTCTTTGAACTCTGTAAACAGTCGTATTAAAAGATAATAAATATTGGTCCTGTATTTTAAAGTAAAAAACAATAAATACATTTTATACTTCAAAAAATCTTGAATACAGTTTATTATGAGTCAAAAAGGCAAGTCTGTTTTGTTTTGGATTCTGGATACGATATAAGTTGTTCTCAAAAATGAAATAGTACAGCAAAGGGAGTGAATTAGTACTAAGTTAAATTCTAATAAGAAAATTTGTAAACATATCTAAACAATGACAGAAATAAAGTCATTACAATTGAACAGAACAGAAGTGAAGAAGCAGATTTATGTGCATGAACATGTATGTTTGTCTTGGTCTGGGTGTTTTTAAGACATATGGGGTCAATCAAAGCAGCCCCATTGGTGAAATACCTCTACCTCACAGAAAACTGTAGCCAAGTAACAACTCCCTGGAGAATTGTTGTGTTCCTGCGTGTGAGTGAGGTCACCACTAAGCTCCCAAGGAGTTTCTGTGTCAGCAGCAGAGGTAGCATCACGCGAGTGATTCTTAATGTATTACCAGCGTTCATAGGCTACGGTAACCACTTTACATCAGATGGACCGTATGCTTGTATGCTTTCCGACATTGTATAAAAAAAAAGTACTCAACAATTTTGAAAAGATACTTTTGATTTTTTTTAAACTCTCTTCGAACCAGAATGGAGTATAAAAAGTATTCGGCATTTTCATGTACATACAAATTTTAAATTATATATTTTCTTATTTATTGTCAGCATTCTGGACATAATCATACATTTACCTAAAATATTTACTCCACCGTTCTAACACTTCATGAGCTACAAGTTACTTATCTTGTCCATTCTGTATGCTGACTAACTAACCAGAGACTTCTTTACGTTTCTCCAAAACAATATGGAATTCGCCTCGAAGTTCTTCGTCTGCCTCTCTTCCTAGTTCAAACTGCTTGTTTCACGATTCACTAACACTAAACCATTGGTTTGATCCTTGCAATGATATTACATACTTCTTTTTTCTTCTTTTTCATACTATCACTATGATGGTATATAGGATTATACCAACAAGCCACGCTTTTCTCTTTCTTGCTACGGAGGATGCAATTCCCACTAGGTAAATAATAATACAAGTTAAGCCGTCGGCTTCGGTTATTGTCGATAGATGACAGTCGTTTAGCTTAGCCAGTGGTCCTCGAACGGCCACCGCTAATCCGCAGTTGAGCGAGGCGTTTCAGCGAAATGTGCTTTAAAGCCGTTCAGTGGAAGAAATATTCGAATCCCTGCAATGAGATGAGTGAAGTTTGCTGTAGTGGTGGTGTTTGTAAGACAGTTGAAGGGACCTAATTTTTTTTATGCCACTAAGGTGGCAATCAAGCATACGGCCTGCCTGATGGTAAACAGCCACCGTAGCCTACGGACATTTGCCACACCAAGGGTGTCACTCATGCGTTGCCGGCCCTCTAAAAATAATAATCTAATTCTACAATTCCATCAAAACAATACTATTTCAGTTCAGTATTTCAGCAAATTTACTGTAAAAAAAAGATTAAATAACAAAATAAAATTAGAAGAATAACTTTAAACTTATATATAGGTATAGCAAAATTGAAAAAAAAAATTTTTGTTTAGATTTTTTTTTATATAAAGTCGAGAGGCATACAAGCATACGGTCCACCTGAAGTAAAGTAGTTCCCGTAGCCTATTAGCGTTTGCAATATATTAAGAATCAATCGCGCGATGGCTCCTGTGCTGCTTACACAGCAACTACTTTGGAGCTTACTGGTGACCTCACTCACATGTAGGAACACAACAACCCTCTAGGGAGCTGTTATTTGGCTGCGGTTTTCTGTGAGGTGGAGGTACTTCCCCAGACGGGCGGTTTTGATGCGGCCTACCTCTCTTAAAAAATATTTCAATTGTATTTAGTTTTGTAATGCAGTAACATAATGGGATTAAGTTAAAAATTAAGTGACAACTTTTGGGTGTGATTGCACAGTATTATTTTTATATTTGAATTTTTAAGTATGACATAAATAGCAAATGGAAAAAAATTAAATCATAAAAAAAAAATCTTGTTTGGAACACCGCGCTATTCATATTTTTCTGTAATTTCAGAGAAACCTTTATAGATATTTACAAAGTAGTTGTGTAGTTTTATCATATCTCGACCATTAGCATTGATATTGACGTGACACGCAGCCAGACAAATCATTTCATTAACTTTTATCATTTCATACACGAATCTCCTGAAAATATTTCTATCAAAATCTCGAAGCCGAAATAATCTAAAATAATAATAATAATATAAAATAATAATCACTTAAATATTTATTTATTCTATTTTTTTAGTAATTGTTGTTATAGCGGCAACAGAAATACATCATCTGTGAAAATTTCAACTGTCTAACTATGGTTCACGAGATACAGCCTGGTGACAGACGGACGGACAGCGGTGTCTCAGTAATAGGTTTTACCCTTTGGGCACGTAATCCGAAAAATCAGGGCCGGAACTAAAATTAAAAAAAGAAAATTGTAGTGGACGTGAAAAATAGTTGTTTTCGTGCTGTATTCCTAGCCAGCATTTTAAAATTATGTTTTCAAAATAGATCTCTTGTCAGATAAAGAAGCGACGGCTAAAAAATTACTCCCACGTCAGTTGTATTCGTGACGTTATTAATTGTGCCGTTTCGTGGCCGTTATCGAAGATATACTATCTCGGAGCGAACAAACACAGCCGTCATAAAATTATCCACAATCGTCAAGTGCGTATTATATACGAAGTGATAAGTCTGGTATAAATCAACTTATGAGTAAAGTTATCGCAAATTGCATACAATCTGTTTATTTAAAATTCTTTTGACGGGCCAAAAGATAATATTTATGGCTAATACAAGCAAAAGATAACAGTTCCGTCATTTATTTCTTTTTTAACAAGGAAAACGACAGTGTGTGTGTTCGGAAACAAGCAGAAAAGTGAAGGTTGTGTATTTTTATTACAGCGAAGTGTGAATCTAAAAGGCATGCAGGCAAGGCAGGATTGCCGTTGTTTCAACTGGATTTAAAAGAATTTATGCATCATCATATAATAGTAGAACAAACGTGTATATATGATCACACACCAGAATCCACGGAACAATCTAAAAAATGTACTGTTTTTGACGAACCTACCCCGAAGAAAACTAAGGCAGCATAAAGTTCCCTTTTTTCGCATGTACAAAGTATAAACGCACGTTGAATATCACAAAAGTTTAAAATAATTACCATCCAATGTAAATTTGTTGGACTATTTGAAGATATATGTAATTACTAAGATTAAGACAAAAAAAACTAATATAGACTAAGAAAAAGTAGTTTCCATCGGGAGAGTAATGCGCGAACTGCACAAATGGAATTAAACTATGACTTGTTTTCTCACCCATCATGTCCTCTGGATTTGGCAGTCTGTACGTTTGTTACCACACAGTAGACCGCAGCTGAATAACGCAGGGTGGCAACGCACCCTTGCTTCCTATATAATCCTTCAGTACTCTTAATATTGCAAGCGTGCACTGTAATCATACTGTAGAGTATATTTACAGTGGGGTGATTACATCAGGTAGGTCAAGTGCTTGCTTGGGTTTTCGATTGGTCGTGTAGGTATTTTTTTATGTAGATATACTGTGGAATTTGATGTTTTTAGTCGAACAGTGATAGCCTAGTGGGTAAACAACCAGCTTAATAGCCGAATGGTTGAAACCTTATGTGAATGTCCACACTAAGGTACGAACCATGAACTAGTCAATAAATTCGTGATTTTTACAGACATATTTGTAATTATCCCTTATAACACGGCTCGGCCGTGACATCGTTGACATGACACTAGCTAAAGAATTCTAAAGATACCTAAACAGGTGAAAATTTGAGGATGCAATGTCAGGACTATATGGTGGATGTATTAACTGTTCCCAACCAAGCTCGTTGCTGAGTGGCTAAAGATGTGTGTGGTCTGGCGTTATCATCACGAAAAGCTATACCTTTTCGGTTGATTAATTACAATCATTTTGCTCTATTTCTTGCTTGAGTCTGATCGACTGTTGGAAGTTGAGATCCGAATCAATGATTTGCGGGGTGGTAAATACTCATAATAAAAGATGCCCGTCGAATTCCACCATACATACAGCATTATTTTAAATCCTGGTCTCAATATAGCCTGTGTAGCTTTTAAAGTAGGTAAAAAAATATCGCGGCTAGTGTTGCATTTTTCCGTTTAAGGTAATAAAACTTCAAAATGTATTGAATTTCTTCGTCAGATTCAGTCATATTTGCGAGCAGAAAAACAATAGAAAAATGGCGATAAACTGTTTTTCCTCTTTATTTTTCTGTTTTATTTGTATTTGATAGATATAACCAGCTAGATACAAACAGTACGACCTAAGAAATTTTACTGCAACTTTTTACTTATAAAATATAAAAAACCTTTTCTCCAATCTATTATATCAACATTATATCCCATTATTATAATATTACCCGAAATATCACTTAAATATCTTTGATGGTAAATACGTTGACGATAAATACATATTCATATTCTCGCTGTATACAATAATTCATTTTGTAATAGCTGAGATACCTGTACGTAATAGGATTGACATTATTATAATCTACGTCGCTTATATACAATACAATTTTATACAAATTACATACAACAAAATACTCCACATTTGCTTTTCCAAAGAGTAGTTCATGAAGTTTTATACACATCCATTCACAAAAGCATTATAACACAATAGTACGGTTTTATTCAATGGCGTGCAACTGTAAGAAACGTAACAGTTAAACAGTTAACACTTTTGTTGGAAGCACTGAACAAGAACAGCCAAAGTGACAGTGTTATTAAACATTTTGACGAGCTCGGTGGCTCAGTGGTGAAACGCGTTGTTACGCTACTTTGACACCAACGCTCGTGGGTTCGATTCCCACACAGTACAAACATTTGTGTGCATGAACATGTCTGTTTGTATTGGTCTGGGTATTTACTATGTATAATAAGTATGTATTTACAAAAAAAAAAATGTATTTACGTATGTTTATCAGTTGTCTAGTACCCATAACACAAGCTTCGCTTACTTTGGGGCTAGGTGGCGCTGTGTAATTTGTCCGGCAATATTTATATTTATTATTATTATTTATTTATTTTACGAAAATATTTGACAGAATAAGATCATCAACGATCTCATGCCCATAAACACTAAATTTGTAATTATCACTTCCTCGGCAATAAAGAAAAACATCGTGAGGAAACCCACGTACAAAAAATTATATTTAAATAACGAGTTAAATTATAAATATGATTGTATTGCAATAGCGAATATATTATTTAGTTCCAAGCTGATCACACATTAGGACAAATGATAAGCAGCATCTTTTCTATACGATAAATGTCGTACGAATGCAAAGAAACGCTCACCTCTTCCACGCATACTCCTTATATACGCATACATCGATATCATACCATACATCTATGGCGTATCGGGAGGTTTACTTAAGACCTGCGTCTTACAAAAAAGTTGTAATAGACATCCTGAAATAAAACTAGGCGAGATACATACAATGTATCTGAAATTTTGCACGGAAGTACGATAAGTGGGCGTAGATATCCGCTAAGGAAGGATATATGGTGTAAGTAGCTCACCATCATCTTAGAGCCACAACCTATTTCACCTCTACCATGATATAGTTTACTAAACGAGTCTGTCGAAATTAGTGTACCCATTAAAAGCGCACGCGTACTGTACATATATAAACGGCTTTATAACAACTGCACTCATTTTTCCTTGTGGCTTCGTACGGGTGAATAGCATGCTCGTGTGTGTCGGCTCATCAATCTCAAAATAAATTGTTGCTAATTGTCTGCGCGAATGCAGAAGTGTACTCTCACAACTATTTTCTGAATTACAGCACTTTGACACAATTCACTGTAAGAATTTGTCGTTGTATTCTTGAGGGTAACGCTCCGCCTAGTTGGCAAAAAGTAGCTGCAAACTTGCTAGCAACAGGGGTGGTAGGTCTTGTCTAATGCAACCAAATCATATCAGACGTGGCCACTCGAAATAGAATAAAACATAGAAGTATCGAAAATTCGCACGGAACATCGCAACATGCGCAAAGAAAGTTGCGAGTAACATCAAGTTTCTTATAATATGAACAAATAAATACACCAAGCTATACTTCTGTGTGTTTTATGAGACATACAAGTGCCGGCGGCTGTCGCCATGTCCTTTTATTTGCATTTCCCGAGACATTCGTTCACCTCGGCCCACGCAGGCCTTTGATGTTGACTAACGTCAATTGACATTAGATGAAAAAAGTAATATCTACCCTTGACAATTTACCGAAATTCAGATACATGTTTGATGTGCATAATGTTTATATTTTGTGTGTCGTTTATACACAGTCTACCACAGGTTAAACTTAATATGACGAGTATTGGATGTTTTCTTTACTTTTGACTTATCAAAAATCATGATCTAAAAAGTCTGCCATTTTGACTTTTGATGATTGAACTTCGAGATTTTGATGATTCAAGTGGGCAGTCCAGAGAATAACAACTCCCTGAAGCGTTGTTTTGTTCCTGATTGAGTGCAATTACCAGTAAGCTCCTAAGTAATTTTAAGCAAACTCAGGAAATTAAGGAAGTGGGCCGTACGCTTGTATGCCCGAAGTTGTCTAAAAAACAGTATAAAGAACGGTTATCAAAGTTCAAAACCTCGATATAATAAAAACTGCCTGTTTGTTTGTCTATAGGTCAGTATGCCTGTAGTTCGTGCATCGGTGTACAGTACGTGACCATTGCGGCTCCAGTGTATGAGGATTAACTCCCAGCTATCGACGAGAGGTTCGATTGTAAAATGAGGCTGAGGCAAAATCTCTCCTTAAAACTCAAGGACTCAACGCGGTGTGTGAGTTTAGATTATCAACGATCCTCACAGCTCACCACACCGAGTCACGAGGTCCTAGCTGGTATCCAGGTGCCCCCGCCCAATGGTGACTACAGCTACTCCATACCACTGTGCTACAGAACTTGCCAATCCTCATCAATTAAGCATTTTAAGGATTTTTTCACAGTACATGCATGTAGAGCTCATGTGATATATATTATTAGAAGTAAAGATACTATTTTTTTTAATAAAAAAGGGGCCTAACAGAGGTTGAATATTATATTATTGTTGAATATAATATTACAGACAAACATACAATGAGCTCTGTTTAGGTAAAACTTTGTCCTTTTTTATACATCTGCTTCTTTCAATGGCCGTATGACCTCGGCGTTAGAATAGGCCACCCCATCTCAACCTGTAGGTGTCGTAAAAGGCGACAAAGGGAAATATCCAGCAGAACGGGCATCAGCGTCCCCTGCGTAGTTTAATAACTTACTGCGGTTGCCAACCCGCCTGCCAAGTGTGACAACTATGGCAATATTCCCCTCTATATGAGTACAAAAATAAGACGGCCCCCAGTCACCAGCAGCCCCGCTGATCCTGGCTCCGGTAGCGTTTAGAGTATCGGCGGGGCAGGCGGTGCCAAGAATCCCCGGCTGCGATGCTGTGGCTACCAACACGAAGATGGTAGAGTTGGAGGAGAAACTAAGCAAGTTGCATTGAGATATAATAGAACTGTCCGAAGTTCGAAGACAGGGGGAGGACACGGTGATCCTTAAATCCGGCAACTTGCTTTACTACCGGGAGGGCGACCATCTGTCCCAAGCTGGCGTCGGGTTTATCGTCTGCAAGCGCCTCGTCAGCAATGTACTAAAGATCGAGTCTGTGTCGGCGAAGGTTGCGTACCTTATACTCAGAATTACCAAACGGTATTCGCTGAAGGTCATACACGTCTACACACCAACATCTACACACCCCGATGATGAGGTGGAGGTTGTGTATGAAGACATTTCCAAGGGCATACACACCTCTAAAACTCATTACCAGTGCTGATGGGGGACTACGATGCAAAGCTGGGCACGAAACAGAACGATGAGTTGAAAGTGGGGCAAATTTGAATCGGGCAGCGAAATCAAAGGGGCCAACTGTTGGTCGAGTTCATGGACAAGGAGGAACTCTCCGTGATGAACTCCTTCTTCAAGAACCAGCCGCAGAGCAAGTGGACCTGGAGTAGCCCGGATGGTTCGAAGAAAAACGAGATAGACATCATCTTAACGACCAACCGGCGTTTGTTCAATGATGTATATGTGATCAACAGGGTGAAAACCAGAAGCTATCACCGGATGGTAAAAGGTATTTTGAATCTTAACATAAAGCTGGAAAGGTCTCGCCTTGTTAAGTCGCTCCGTCCATTTCGTGCCCAGATCCAAAACTCCAAAAGCTTTCAACTCGAACTTCATAATCGTTTTCAGTGCCTAGATGATTATATAACCCCGAACGATATCAACAGTAAACTTGTGGAAACTAAATTTCTCCAGCCTTGCCCAAAAATAACCCAAAAGCTCTCGACTAACACGCAGAGTTTCCTGCAGGTCAGACGTGAAATGTGACTGCAGTCGTCAGCACACATGCTAGAGTACAGACGGCTGAACAGGCAGATCTCCAAAGGCATACGGCGAGATATACGTCTATTTAATGCAATTCGTATTAAACAGGCCATAGAGCAAAACTAAGGCTCCATAGTCTTTGCCAAAAATGTGCCTGCTGGGCAAAGTCAACTAACAAAGCTGAAGACCAACACTGGCACTATTATTTCTACGAGACTGAGATTCTGAGGGAGATGGAGAAGTTCTATGGACAGCTGTACATATCAACGCTACAGCCGAACAACAGTGCTAGTAACGACCTAGGGTCGTTACTAGCTAAACTGACTCGACACTATACTGAAGATATCCCGGACATCAGTCTGTACGAGATTCATATGGCTCTCAAAGAGCTTGAAAATGGGAAAGCACCGGGTGAGGACGGAATTACGGCGAAGCTTCTGAAAGCGGGCGGAAAGCCAATACTTGTATCCTTCAGAAGCTATTCAATTCGGTCATACACTCAGGTGAAACACCGGAAGCGTGGAGCAGAACGGAAGCCTAGTCATATTGTTCTTCAAAAAGGGTGTAAGACCCTTATGAAGAACTATAGACCGATATCGCTTCTGAGCCACGTTTATGTGCTGTTTTCGAGAGTCATCACAAACCGTCTCGTACGCAGACTTGATGAATTCCAGCCTCCCGAACCAGCCGGATTCTGAAAAGGCTTTAGCACCATAGACGACGTAAATTATACAGAAGACTACGAAAAAGTCTGTTGAGACATGGGCGGTGCTAGTCTCTCCAGCGATGCCGTATTGACTGTCGATACATCGAAGTGTTGAAGTGCTTGTACAGTAAGGCAACGATGTGTATCAGAGTACAGGACCAGAGTACGAAACCGATCCAAGTGTCAAAAAGTGTAAGTCAGGGCGATATTATATCCCCGAAACATATCACCGCAGCATTGGAAGATGTCTTCGAGCTCTTGGACTGGAAAGGATACGGTACAAAACATCAATGGCTAATACATAACTCACCTTCGGTTTGCCGACGATATAGTTCTCGTGGCTAAATCCCTGGAGGAACTTAGCGCTATGCTCAATGACCTCGATAGTGTTTCCAATAAGGTAGGTCTCAGGATGAACATGAACATGACTAAGATCATGTCGAGTTTCTATGCTACATCTATGCCGGTCATGATTGGAAGCGCTAAGCTCGAAGTTGTCGACGAATATGTCTACCTAGGGCAGGTTATTCAGTTAAGTAAGTTCAACTTCGATCGAGAGGTTAGCAGATGGATCCAACTCGGCTGGGCAGCGTTCGGGAAACTTCGACACATATTCTCGTCCAAAATACCGCAACGCTTGAAGAGCAACGTCTTCGAACAGTGTGTGTTGCCAGTGATGCCATACGGAACAGAGACGTGGCCCTTCAGTGCGGGCCCTATGGGGAAGCTCAAGTTCGCTAAGCGTGCTATGGAAAGAGCTATCCTCGGGGTTTCTCTGCGTGATAGAATCAGAAATGAGGACATCCGCAGTAGAACTAAGGTAACCCACATAGCCTACGGGATAAGATAACCGCCCAACTAAACCTCTATGATTTGTGTAGTCGGCCTCAGTGCAAAGAGTGGAGACTCGATGTAGGGACCGTGGTCTTCTACTTGGTGTCTGTAATAAAGCTAGCACCTATCTCTGAAACTTGCCTTGTAATGAACACAATAATTGCTTCACATTGACTAGTATTTATGATATTCCGATGTTTTAGCGATCCCAAATTTTTAAATCTACGAGTATTTTTAATTGGTTACGTAAAATCTGTAACCCAATATTACAGATTACAGATTATAAAGAATCTTTGTTGAAATCATTAGGAAAACCTCGAAAGGAAGATCATTGCATGATTTAAAAATTTATTGTAGTTTATGAATTCATTCCGACTATAAACGCGTATAAAACAATGAAGATAAATTATGGAGATACAAAGTTACTAAGTTCATTATTGAACGAAGACACGCTAACAAACTTATGTGTAGATAACTATCGGGTTACGTTACACCTTTTGTTCATCTCCAGTATTCTATTATACTCGTATTTGGGCCCGTTGTATTTACTCTTAAGTAAAATAGTTTCAGACGCACATAAAATGCGCATATAAAAAAATACAAAGAAATAACGATTTCGAGAAACAAGGGATTGGTTTTAAAATTAAATTGCTTTTACATTTTACTACTAGATGTCATAGATAATTATTTTAAATACTTCATGACATCTATTTATACAATTTAATAAAAAAATAATAAAGTTTCATAATATTCCATGGAAAGTAAAATAGTTATGTTTATTTAAAACGAATTTCGGTTTACTTTTAAATAACTTTTTAAAGGGGGCCAACCTTTTACTTTTGTATTTGTTATCTAGTTATAAGTTTAGTATAATTCTTCCATAGTTCCATATTTTAAAATGAAATTTTTTAAAAAATGTGAATCACAATGATTTCATAAACTCAATATCAAACATTTCTTAAATTCATTTCAATGTAAATGAAAACCAAATATAAATTAACCGGCGAGCGTGCATGAAAACAGCTGCTACGTCTTGTGGTCCTCGGTTTTGTATGCCTATTTAGGACCTGGCGTGAAGATATAATATAATATATGTAGAATATATTTCTAGTTGGCCATAAGTTCTGTTACAAATGAATATACATTTATTTTTTTATGAAGTAATGTAGGTACTCTTAATAAAACTTATATGTGCAAATTTATGGAAATGCATGCGAAGAGTAATGAATGTTAAAGAAGCGTATGAGGTGTGTAAGGTTCGCTCGGTTCTCTCTGCCTACCCCGCAAGGGATTTGGCGTGAAGTTATAGATAGATTTATGGAAGCCTCCGAAAATATTTAAAAAATATACTATTCGAAATGGCCATATTTGGCTTTGATACAGGCCTTTAATCTGTCTGGCCACGAATCTATGGATTTACGCACTGTTTCCATGGGAAATTTAGCCACTGCTTGCTTCAGAGATATCTTAAGAGGCACAATGTCCGCGTGTCGTTTCGAGTAGGCCATGTCCTTTAAAACTGATCATAATTTATAGTCTAAGAGGTTCAGATCTGGGCTAGATGAGGGCCAGTCTTCAGCTCTTAAAAGTTGGCCAGGCTGGGTAGTTCGTGCCTCGTGATCAGGTGCAGAGTCCTGCTGGAAAGTCCACGGTACATTTTTAAAAAGCGTATTGCTGAGAGATTTCACAACGCGATCCAAGACAGCCTCTTGATACGCTTTGGCTGTAGTCTTAACTCCTTTTTCACAAAAATTAAGCGTTGTGACTTCTTGATAAGACACCCAAACCATTATATTCGTAGGATGATGACCACGTTGTATCTTTCCGACCACATGGCCGGCTTCTTTAGAATGTGTGCGTACACTTTGTCATTTTGCTTATTGTAGTTCTCTTCAATCGTGAATTTTTTTTCGTCAGTCAAGAAGATATTTCTGTGCCTATCACCTGCGTATCGGGTCAGAATGCGTTTTGATCGATCCACTCTTTTCAACTGTAGGGATTGATTTAGGGCAGTCCTGTGTATCGACGATAAGCGCCGAGCTTCAGGTCTTGTTTTATTATTCGCGATAGAGTTTTAGCGGGAATGTTCATTTCTCGTTATAAGATTTTTTGTTACCTAATGGGGTTTCGGCGAATTCTGACATTAACAGCCTTTGTAGTTCTAACAGCACGTGGTCGCCTCGATCTTGCATGGTCTTCAATAGAGAAATTGTTGGTCTATCTGTCGATAGTACGATATACGGCTGATACCAAGCTTTTGAAGTGTCTTGAATATGACCGACGGCTCCATACCCACTTTGTGCAAGGCAATTACTGCAATTCTATTTTCTTTAACACCCTGTTCTATATTGTAATTTGATAATAAACACGAAAAAAATATGTCAAACGGTGGAAAATCGAAAGAACATTTTTAACATAATAAACGCGTTCCAAATTCAAAATAAAGCGTTGAAAAAAGAACAGTGTCTATGTAACAGTATTTATGGCCAGACTAGTTAGATAGATAGGAACCTAATAATGAAACACTACATATATCTCTATAATTATATCTTAATAACAATATCTCAAATGTTGTATAAAGTTACTCGTTAATTGTGTTAAAAAGCTATTAAAAGCATCTGGATTGTAGCTTTGCGGAAAGTTGTCGTTTGTTAACGATGCCTGGGGGAGTGCCTTCTGACGACTGATTAAAACTAACTGTAACTTGTGAAATATGATGTAACTTAGCGGGATTGTTACCCGATACATTACTCATTGTGCTAAATTGGTTTCAGATTTTCCGGATCTGGGGCACGTCGGCCTTGACTGAAGATGAATCAGATCAAAATTGTTGATCCCGAAAATCGAACTTGGGTTTAGTGAACTGGTATCCTACTGAGTTAAAAACGATTGCCATATAACATATATCCGATTTTTAGTATTAAAAACTCCAACGTGAGTCACCTTCTTAGCGTAGAACGTAGGGCGACTGATTCATTTTAATATTACTTTTATTAAAATGATAGGTGTTTGTACAGTATCAGAGCAATCAGAATGTTATGATAAAGCAATATAGTAGAATATTATGTTAAGTTATAGGACTCGTTTGGGAATTCAATAAATAACCCGTTGGGATGATATCCATTTATATGAACACAAATTACAGATACGTGTTTTATTGAATAATCATCTAGTAATATACGACCCGATTAATTGTGTTTTGTTTAGTAGGTGGTATATAATAAAAAAATTGTCAGAAGTAAGCCAATTGTTACCATTTATTTAAAACAGAAGTGGAATAAAAGTAAGCCATAGACTAGGCAATTTTTAGTGAGAGTATGTTGTCGCCATAGACGTAGGTAATAAAAAAAGCAGACACCGTCTCCCGAACTAAACACTGAAGCACCTCCATAGTAAGTAGGGATGGAACGATACCTCCAAGATATCGATACTTTTACTCGATTCAGTATCGGTGTTAAAGTATCGATACCTCCTCGGTATCGATTGAAAAGTATCGATACCAAAAGTACTTGGTATCGGAAGGAAAGTATCGAGTAAGTACTTGTATTTACTCGTATCGTTTTATCCTTAGTTGGGAATGCGCAAGCTTGCATTGCCAGAGGAACACCTGGCTCGTCAATTATATAACAATTCATTATTTTTTTAAATTTGATTTGACCATGTTCGTTAAGAGATAGGAACGGTGTTCCTGAACATTCCTATTCTACTTTTTTATGCTGAATCCGAATCTGAAGTCAAATTCGAATAATCGAAAAAAACGCACACACAGACAAACGCATAGACAAACATGTAGATTTCATATAGGAACGGTGTTCCTGAACATACTTAATTTAGAAGGCTTACTATTGAATGCGATGAAGACAAATAGTATTTGAAAGAGATGAAACCAGAGCCAATGTAAGGATTACGGTTGATGACAAAACTGAATGATATTGTATATCTTGGATGCGAAGGTACACCGCTGATGTGGAAAGACGAGTGAGTGCTGGGAATAGTGTGAATGGAGCGTTGGGAAAACTTCATGGCAATAAAAGCTTGAGCCAGAAGGCACAGCTCGCTATACATGCAGTGCTGGTCCCAACGCTTACTTATAACTTATTAGAAGCGAAAGCCGGGTATAGCAGAGAGAGCATGAATGTAGAACAAATGCGGTCGAGATGCGAGCGTTGCGAAAAATTTGTGACGTAACACTTGTAGACCGTATTCGCAATGATGATGAATGATGAAACAAAGCTGGTCTGAAAGAGAGTGTCGGTGTTAAAATAAGAAAAGGCATGCTCCGTTGGTTCGGACATGTAGTAAAAATGCAGGAAGAAAGAATTACGAAACAGATATACAACGCGAAAGTAGAAGGATATAGGAGCCGAGGAAGGACAATACTTACCAACCATGACCAAATTGATCGTGTTTTATAAGTAGGTGATGTCAGGAGTCTTAGAAACCGGCGAGCAATGAATGCTAAAGAAGCGAGTGAGGTTTGTAACGATCGATCATGTGGCACTCTTAGATAGATAGATAGACTTAATTGAGATAACATTTTAATAACACATAAATGAAATTGGAAAATGATATGAATTCTATAAATTAACTAGCTATCCGCCCCGGCTTCGCACGGGTGATATGATCGCTACCAAACTTCACAGGATCACCTTCTGGGCTAACCTGAAGATTCACTGAAAATTTTATCAAAATCTGCCCAGCCGTCTTTGAGTCCATAGAGGACATACAGACAAACATTCATTTTTATATATATAGACTATTGAAAATTTAACAAGGGCAAATTATGACACAGAAAAACTAAACTCTAGACTTTCTGGTTTCGGAACGCGAGCAGGTGTAAGAGGCAAAGGTGGCGAGGTACCACTCGCTCGCCCGGTACACTGCCTAAACTGAACAGAGCAACTAGGCCGAGCACTCGTTCCGGTAAAGATTAAACCGAGTAATACTCGGTAGGCGGTAACTCGGTAAATTGTATTCACGGCGCATCTCTATTAAAAACCATAATCTATCTACGACATATAAAATACAAGAAACAGCAATCGAATTGTATACGGCCACGTTCCACGTCCTACCTATCTAGAAAAAAAAGTACTGTGGAATGTGTTTAAATATATAATAACATCCCTTATAGTATTAAAAACTTACCATATAATAATAAAAATCATTATGTGTTATCTTGTAAGTCTGGAATATAATTGTAAATTGACTAATCTATCTATCTATATAATTTAGTGATTATTATTTATTAAAGGTTTTTAAACACAATCAGAAACTATACAACAATGTGTTCTTGACTGACGTTAATTAAATTTTAAATTCTGTTGATATCGTAGGTTTATGAAATGTAATAAACCAGATAATGAATGTGTGAAGTAGTAATAATGTATTAGTCATAATCTTATGATAATTGCTCTTTATGAATTATATTAAAATATTTATATGCTAACCATGTAGCCAAATAAGAAGAAATTGTTATGCGTAGAACACTCATTATTACCTTATTTATAGGCGAATAAACCTTCATTCGTCCATTCAAAAACCATGAAAATCGACTTCAAGGAAGTCGTACTTTCACTACGGTACGATTGCTAGGGCATGTCTAATAAAAATTATGTTTAAAATCGGTCCATAACTTATGGAAATATCGCTAACATATACACATGCAGTTGAAATGAGAACCTATTGTTTAAAGACTGTTAAAAACAAATGATTATTCTACTATTTTTAACATAAACGTTACAGCTAAGTCTAAGGCGCGAAATATACAGACGCAATTTATTTTGCAAAGGTTATGTCGCGCGTAGGCCACGCCATCGCATCCCCAGCAGCCTCTACATAACCCGCGCTTAACAGGTGGCATCAGTCAGTCATCAGTCAGTCATCAGAAGTCACTCCTCCAGTCATCGTTAACAAATGTTAACTTTTCAAAGTTCATTACTTCTCATAGTTTTTTATTACAATTACAGTGTAACTTTTATTACAGAAACATATATTAATTATCGCTTTTAATTTACATAAAATATGAAATTACTAAATATTCCTTTGCCGTTGACCCTTCTGCATTTATTGACGAAAAAAATATTTTAAAAATATACTGTTTTCATTGATTGGTTGTTAAGACCTTTGATTTGATATTCAACTATAATCATTATTAATGTTTTCCTCAAATCGTTAATAATGATTATCGTCAAATCTCAACCATAGGGGCGAATAGATGTTTAAGTAAATCCTTAGTAAAGGAATAGAGGAAACGAAGTCGCATTCATGATCTAGTTTATTAATTACGATTACATAGTTAAAGGTAAAGCATTCATTGTGTCCTATAATTTAGTACGGTCCCACAAACAATGGAATAGGTCCCTACAAGTTGTAATAAATCAGAGACCCGATTTATTTATGTATTTGATTCCGACAAGTACGAGGAAGGTTAGGCAATTCTAGTGTGTAAGAGAAACCTGTCTTAGGGAAACTCTAGTCAGAAGAAAGCACGCTTTAATGTTAATGAACAGAAATTAGAACAGTACGTTTATAAAGATCTCAATGTTTTAGAAAAATGGTAAAGTTGTATTAGTAAATTAAAAATACAATTCTTCCTTTAGTCCCCTCGAGACGTAACTCCAATCCCCATTTAAAATGGTCCCATTTTGCAGTTCATTGACGTTTACGAGAAAAGTATATATCCATCTATCTATCTATAAATCCGTTGCGGTGTAGGCAGAAAAACCGAGCACCACATGACTTGATCCTTACACACCTCACTCGCTTCTTTAATATTCATAGCTCTTCTCATGCACGCATGTAGGGCTCCTGACATCACCTTCTGATAAAACGCTAGCAATTTGGTTATGGTAGTAGGTAAGTCTTGGCCTTCTTCGACTTCTACCTTTATATAGACGGTTTCTATGAATGTTAAAGAAGCAACTATGGTAGACAAGAACCAATTCTTGATGCTCGGTTCTGTCTGCCTACGTCGGAAGGGACTTGGCGTGCAGATATAGATATATACAGGACATCTCACGGCTATGCCACACGGAAGGAAAGTATCTTTAATTGTGTATATAGGAAATTTTACCGAAAGAAGATTTCATTTTGATTTTAAAATAGTTTTAAATAAGTTCAAAGACAACAAAACTTTAAATGAATTACATGGTCTTTCTTTTATTTAAGATGCTAGTTATTAAAAAAAAGTGCATATATTTATCTATCTATTATTCAATTTATAGTTACTGTATACTAATGTCTAAAGGAGTCTTAATTCCGGTTAGCCGAATTAAGTAGCCAAGTACAAGTGTAGCGTAGCGTATTTGATTATCAGCAAATTATTGTATCGATTGACTTTAATGAAATAAGATTTTTTGTTATGTAAAGGGGCCGTTACCATAGACCCAGCCTATTTCAGGTATCAGACTTAATCTTTATTTATATATATAGACTATTGAAATCCCTATCCCGCGCTTGATAGAGAAGTTGGAGGGTGTTGGCGTGAGAGGTTTACCTCTGGACCTGTTGAGGGACTTTCTTTGCGACAGGAGGCAGAGAGTCAAGATAGGAAACATGACTAGTGAAGAATTACCAGTGGAGTTTGGATTGCCACAGGGAAGCATCATCTCTCCTACACTGTTCCTTGTCTACATGAACTATCTGTGCCAACTTAAATTTCATGGAGGTAGGATCTTCACATTTGCTGATGACACTGCCCTCTTATTCAGTGGTGAAAATTGGGAACAAGCCTACTCCAACGCCCAAAAAGGGCTAGATACTGCCAGCGCATGGTTACAAACAAATTTATTATCATTAAATACCAGCAAGACAAAATACGTCACCTTTACACTTCAACCGTGTTTGCTCCCCTCGCAGCCACTAAACATCATAGCACATACATGCGGCTCTTCACAAACAGAGTGTTCCTGCCCACAGCTTGAAAGAACTGTAAACATTAAATACCTCGGTGTTACTCTTGACCAAACCCTGTCATTTAGACCACATATACAGATTCTGGTAACTAGGTTGCGCAAACTAATATATATATTTAAAAACTTAAAACATATAGCCAATCGACGTATTATCAAAATAGTCTATTTCGCGTTGTGCCAATCGTTGGTGGACTACTGTATAACCACATGGGGTGGAGTGGCCAAAACCCATCTATTAGATGTGGAAAGAGCACAAAGGTCCATACTAAAAATCAGTGCCGGACTCTCTTTCCGATACCCAACAGCAGATCTATACAAGAGATGGGACCTACTAACAGTAAGGCAATCCTATATACTTCGCACGGTCCTTAAAAAACATACACAACTACCATACGACCCTAATCTCCGGAAAGAAAAACGAAGAAAAGACTTAGTCTGCCAGTTACCCAAAAACAAAACAGCTACCTCACAAAAATTCTTCGGTTTCCTTGGCCCCTACCTCTATAATAAACTCAACAAAATCCTAAATATATACTCACAAAATAAAGCTTGCTGCAAAACGACCCTGATAAAATATTTAAATACATTAGATTATGAAGATATCGAAAACTTTATCCGCCCTATAACTTAACGATATATAAATATTCAAACGTACAACACCAAACAGACTCATTCAACCACCCAACATAAAACTAAGCCCTGACTGACTATCGACCCGTTCTCTAACCCCATAAACAAACATGCACTTTTACACACGTACACACAATCATATATATATATATATATATACTTCAATCACCCACGCACACACACTCATATAAATATAACATAAATTTATTATTACTTCTTATTACTTCATAGCTGTAATTTAACATTCATAAGTTAGTTATGTAACTAATAATTCTATGAACTCACTTAGTCATACAAGACTAGTATTATAGTATGTTCGCGGGAGGGCCTGGTGACCTGTTATACAGGTTCTTCTGAACCCACATCAGGCACCAGTTTCTCACAAAAAGATAGAAGTTAGTTATTAGTGTATCTACTAATACTGTTTTCAAACAACAAATGTATACATATTAAGATACAAATGTATTGTATAGAACTTATTTTGTGAGAGAAATAAAATAATTTTGAATTTTTGAATTTTGAATTTATATAATTCTTCTGTACGTCTGTATATTACTAAACTACTCTTAAATGACTGGACCGATTTTTGTGTCTGTTTGAGCAAAACCCTGAATGATTTAGATTCACAGTTGGACCCGGTAAGTGACGCTGCAATCAGATAAAAGATAAAAAAAAGATTAAACTCATTTATTTACCATTAGGGCCTTACTTAGACACGTTTTACATTCTTTAAATTAGGTCATATTGTATCTTAATCATTTTTCATAGTTTTATTTTTACTTTTAATCTCTCTTTTTTAATATAGCAGAATTTGGAAAATGACCATTGGCGAAGAAGAAATGTCAAAAGAAACATGTCAATATGGGTCTTTTCTTTTCATCGTCAACATATATTACAATAAATATATGTGAGTGTACATACAGTGATATCAAGTGGTACAATTAAGGATATATTAATTCATGTGCTGAATCATTTCCAAACATCAATGTCAGTTAGATATTAATCGGTAATAACCCTTCTTACCCAGATTCAGGTTATAAAGTTTCCATTTTTCAGACAAGACAACGTTTGTCGAGTCCGTTATTTGTTGTATAGAATGGCAAACCAATAAAACCTCTTGACGGCGCATGACGGTCCCCATCACTCACCTAAACGTGGTATTTCAGCACCTAATTATCTCAGCAATTCGAGAACTGACCAATGGGAGAATATTTAACCAATAGACCGTTAAGTGACACGATGCAAATCCGTGTTCTAGCCAATAAAAATGGCGCCTTACCTCCTGATCCGCAGTGATTTTTTTTATTACGCAAAAACATTCCATAGGTTATTTCCTTCATAATTCCGATCTACTGCACCGTGGAAATTTTAATCACAATACAACTCGACCTCGAGACTCGAAACCGAAGTAATATATGCAACCTGTTTTATTGTCTTTCTATACATCTATGAAATGAGAGAGTGTAAGTGTAAGTGATATTATGTACAGTATGAGTAATGAGAGGATCTAAGATCCAGAAAATTATATTTAAGAGCTCATTACACCCATTGACCAAAGGAAGGTCAATGAAAGAAACATTACCCTTTTTTATTTTAAATACTAGTATTTAAATTTACAAATTAATTTTTACTACCTATTTTGACAAATGACATTTCATCACAGGCAGAAAATATTATCGGGATTGATTTAATATTTATAGTCTCATGTGTATATACGTACCCTACATGAACATCTCTGTTTACTACGAGTAGTTTAGGTTTTCATAAACAACAGTAAATAACCAAGTGATGTGTAACTTATCCAAATATGACAAACAAGAGAATCACACAATCATATTAAAAATAAATTGATATTTGACCCGCGCCGTCTTCTTTGTAAACAATTTGTCGATCTCTATTTTTCCCATTCGTTGTAAAGGTTAAGATAATTGTGTGTGATTTGACGTATTTGTCTGACATAATGTATTAGTATAGGGGCTCCACGTCGGTAAATAATTTAGGACACTTATCTACTTTGGGTATATAGTAAATGTTGTTTGTTAGCTACTATCTGAGATTGCAAATAGCTTCACGTCCTGATTTTTTTTTATAAAACTTCGCGACGCATACAAGCATGCGGCCACCTGATCTAAAGTACTGATACCGTAGCCTATCAAACTATATCACTCGCGCGATGTCATTTCTGTTACTAATACAACAACTCCTTGGGAACGTACTGGTGACCTCACTCCCATGCGGGAATACAACTCTCCAGAGAGATGTTATTTGATTGCGAGGTAGAGGTACCTCTTCGCTACTTTGAAGTGTCCTAACTTTCTTAGAAACACTCAGACGAAGACAAATAGATTGCACACGAGTGTTTTTCCTGTGTGGAAGTCGAAACCACGATCGTTGGTGTCAAAGTAGCAGTAGTCGGTACAGGGAGTATTGCCCGCGGGTTGCTACCCCTTCCGTTTTTTTTTTTATTATTTAAAAGCGTACACCCCTGCCGTGGGCAAGGCACTGTTTACACCAATAGAAAATTTTCACTCAATTTTTTAAAAACAAGTTTACAATAAAATATAAATACACACATTCATACATCATACTCTTTTATTCCTCAGTTCATTCTTTCATACATCATCTTACAGTTTGATTATCTAAAATTTTTAATTTTGCCCATTTTTGAACGCCGGTGAAACTATTATGTCTGTTTTCAATTCTTCTCTCTCCCCATACAGACAGAGAGCTTCACAGCTCCACCTAGCCACCGCGATCCCATCGGCTATACAGAGTATAGCCGAGGTATACAGCAGTAGCCCTAGATGGAGCCGCTCTGCTTGTTACGGTCAATGACAACCATGGCTAGACTGACGCAGTATTTTAAAAATTTTGTTCGGGTTTTGCCCACCACTAATTCGGAGACTGTGGTTTCGGTGACCCGCATTCCCAACTCCTGCTCCAAATCGTACCTCTGTTTGGAGAATGCGGGACACCGAAACAATATGTACTGCACTGTCTGGTCCACGCCGGGCTCGCAGAAGCACGATGGGTCATCCGCGCACTTGAATCTGTGCAAGTACGCGGAGAACCCACCATGGCCCGAGAGGACCTGCGGACTACCCCTTCTGTTAACATAGCAACTCCTTAGAAGCTCACTCCTAATTTTAATAATACCCCTCCTTAAGTGAGGCTTAGGATACAAGGACTACCGCTTGTGTATTACCATCTCGCTTCTAGCTCATCAACTACTTACAATGCTACCTCCAGGCAGTTGTTATTTAGTGCTGTCTTCTGTAAGGCGGAAGTACAGTCAAAGATTTAATTATATATATATATTATTATAATTAATTGATATGGTAATCATTGCCATCTATCTAGCGGGTAACAAGTGAACAACGCGTGAACAATGATGGCTGCAGTAACCACTTCAATCAGACGGCTCCCTTATGTGAGGGTAACTTTTACAGTCACATTAAAAATGCTGGTAAATTAGAGAACAAAAACAAAAATAATAAAAAGTAAGTAAATTTAATTTAATTTTTTAATTTAAATTGTAAGAAGTGTCTGTGGTCACAGACACTTCGCCTTCTCCGTCGATCGGAGGTTTCCACTCCGATCGACGAAGACACGCCGGAGAAGACCCTGATCGACTCTCTGAAGCACTCAGGTATCCGTGGCGTCGTTCCGCACCAACAGCTTGTCACAAGCTGCCCTGCGTGGAATTATCATTTTTATTAGATTAGACCTACAGCAGTGCAAATGCGAAAACTGCATCCAATTTCGTCCAGAAGCTTTTCCGTGATAAGCGTACAAACATATTGACAGATAGGCAAACAAAAATTCTAAATAGAAATACTTGACTTCTCTTAGATACTTTAGAAAAATTAACGCGAGTGATGGCATTATTTCTTAAATATTCACTTAAGAAAAATATCCATGAGGGAAGATCTATTTTCTTAAATATCTTATGTACAGACATCAGTTCCAATTTATTATGTGTATATATTAACTAAGGCTGCACATCGAGTGGCTCGTATGCTTATCTACTTTTGTGATGTTATGTAATAAAGGCAAACCACTAGAAACTAAATTATGACTGCTACAAGTTCCCATAAGTAAAGAAATATTAGATTAACGACAAAAGTTTATCTGCCCGGGCCCGGAATGGAAATCTAACCAAAAATATGCCAGAATATCATTTTCTGATACATCTCACACCACTCGGTTCACATTTCCATAAATATTTACTACCCTTAGCACAAATCATGGCCGAAAATGATAAAATATTTCAGAACTCACACACTGCAAGCAAAACAACTTATGGTTGGCCATTTTGCCGATTGGTTAAACAATAAATAATAACAATAGCATAATACGTCCAAATTAAATAGATGACGTGAGAGACGGTACACTAACGTATCAGCAGTCATTATAATTTTGCAACATTTTAGGGTCCCTTACCTCGAGAGGGAAATCTGAACCCTTATAACATCACTTCGTTGTCCGTCTGTACGTTTGTCAAGATACTTCTTCTCAGGCAACTCCTAAGGAGTTGCTGTATTAGCAGCAGAGATAGAATCGCGCGATACTTAATGTATTGCAAGCGCGCATAGGCTATGGTACAGAATTTTAAAAATGGACTTGTATGCGTCCCGACGTTGTGTAAAAAAAAGACTCATTAAAATTCATAAAAAGTAAACATTAGAATGAGCACGAATCATAATGACTCTTTCAAATTACTGTTTACTTTCGGAAGTTGAGAATCGAAGGTTTGCTTTCGTTCAATGCATTGAATGACTTCAAATGTTATTACATCTTTGTCAGTGCAAAGAATATCCATTGACTTCCATTGAACACCAAAGTTCCGGTTTACCTTTGTACTGTTTATAAAAAATTGCCGCGAGATTCAGAAGTGTTTGAAAAGACAACGTTCATAAACATTTATAAAATTTACGACAAACAAATGAATAACTCACGACGCGTAATATTGTAGTAATTTTACATTTTGTCGTAATTAATAGAGGCGCCGACTCGTCGTCGAGGCGGCTCTTTAATAAAACTCATTGTTCGTAATAATTAGAAGGTACATTTATTCCTCTAATTACGTGTCACCCCCTCGCAAATATCAAAGAGCCAAATGGAACGTGTCTCGCGATATTCACACGGTAAATTTTGATATACATTTCAGAAGTAATTGCAATTATTTGATATCCGAAGATGTTACAGAGTTATACAATTGTAGCTTGGCGGAGGATCAGTTTGGAGAACTTTGGAGGATCAATGAACAGTGATAGCCCAGTGGATAAGGAATCGGCTTATGGAACAACAGGAATCCTGGAAGTATGCTTGGCGGTGAGAAAAACATCGTGAAGAAACCCGCACGTCCAAGAAATTATATTTTAAGACGTGTGATCTTACCTAAGAATGATCTTATTTCGCTCTGAGCTCTGGAGGTCTGACGGCAGTCGCTCCATGTTAATAGTATCGTCGCCAAACCCTTAGGCTTTTGTAGCGGACCCCATCAAACCTGGAAACGAGATAATGTTAAGAAGAAGAGTATGGCGGAGGATCAGTTTGGGGAACTTTGAAATTATGAGACAGGGGAAATGTGTAGGTATCACCGATTTTAGATATACGAAAACTGGCATCTTCTAACGCTCATACACAAGTCGAAAATGGAGTATCATTTTCGTAAAAAGTATCTTCTTTTATATTTATAAAAATTGATAGTCTAGATCAGAAGTCTCTAGATTTATCTGAGGACTTTTCGATCCGTTTATCGGGTTATCATAGATCCCAGTTTATTCTTTTAGAAGTGGAGTTATCAATGCACAGCTTCATACTCTTTGATCCTGTAATTTCAAATGTTACACATTTGATCCTGTAATTTCAAATGTTACACATTTGAAATTACATGATGAGTTATATAAACTGAGGAAACTGGCCTGAATAAAGTTGTAACTTCAAATTTATAACGAAAACTACCACTATCAAAAAAGAAATGTTAAAATAAGATTATAATCAACTTTTGTCTCCTTTTGAACCTGGTTAATATAATAAGAAACGTCAGCGAAAAATCGCAACGACTGCAAACGATATTTAGGGTCTAAACATGAGAAAGAGATTTGATACTTGTCATTGTCAAATATTTTCAACAACAAAGAGCTGGTTTACACTACATTTGAAGGCGATACACACTTTAAATATCACTTTTGAATATTTCGTGATAACTTCACTACAGAATCAAATACTGCCGAAGCGTATTAAAGAAATTGGAACCAACAAAATTGTAGCCGCCGCAAACCAAGTTAGAACACTGTACGTTGAATTTCGAACAAAATTTCATGCATAGGCGCGTCGTGTTTTATTTTTTTTTAATTCTATTTTATGTACACGTGCCAATTTCCATGCAGTGGCATTTGACAGATTTTTTACTGAGTTCTTTTTATATTTAAATCGATATTCGGTGGCAATTGTAATCAATAGCGATGTTTCACATTAGAAATTAAAAGTACAAGTAATAATATGCTTGGAAATGTAATAACTAATTTTACAATCTTATTTAATGCAATTTGATCTAACCAGCTTTGTGTGCTTCCGCCACCAATTAGTCCATGCGACCTAGCGCCGGCCGGCACCCACCCACTACCGTTAGTAGATGCAACATGCCGACGCTGCCATGACTGCTCCGGTAGTCTCTGCCTCGGCTGCTGCGGTCGTCCGCCATCTGGAGCAGAAACCGCATGCCCCACGACTGGCCTGGTCGTCGCTGCGACACGTGTTTCGCCTCTCCACGAGGCATCATCAGGCGTTGTAGACGTTAATCGTTAGAACAACCTGCTACAAATCTATTTACTATTTAATCTTATTTAAGACAAATCAAAATCGTATGGATTTGTACTATGGAAATACGTATCTATAGTATATGCCTTGGTTATAAAACCAGGACGTTTACTTTACACCTCATTAATGAAGAACGAAGTGTGTAACTTATTTATGATGCATAAGAATGAGAAATATGTAACAAAATATGAAATATTTCTAGTAATTGAGGTCAATACCTACATTTTCCTATATTTTATAAATATACCTATATATTTTTTTATTATCCATAAAGCTACAATACGTTCTTTACAACAGTTGAAATTAAATTATTACATTAAACATTTGTATTTATATGTAATTTAGAAATTGTATTTTACATATTATTTACGTTTTAAATTTATAATTGTATATTTAAAAAGATAAAAAGGGGAACTCGTGTGACTCTACGCAAACTCGTAGTTTAGGCAACATCGTCAGCAGCCTGGCTATGGATGGGTTTCAGCATATCGAGCTCCTGGTGTTTTGGTGCGCACGTTAAGTCGTCTGTCTCGTTTGTTGTTGTCGTATAGTTCATTCAATATACCATGAGATAAAGTGAATACAAAAATAAACATAGGTTTTCAAACTAGTATACTGAGGCTAAGTGTCTTCTACATTCATATGTTAATATGTAAAAGTACTTATTCCTAGAACGCATTGCAATAGGCTTTCTTTGGCGAAGTAAAGTGCACGCAAGCAAGTGCAAGTT
The DNA here is from genome assembly GCA_947507595.1 of Pyralis farinalis. Lineage (NCBI taxonomy): Eukaryota > Metazoa > Arthropoda > Insecta > Lepidoptera > Pyralidae > Pyralis > Pyralis farinalis. Next base: position 9,190,041 of record OX382274.1, read on the forward strand.
TTAACATTTATACTTGTAGGAGAATATAAATTTATATAAAGGGTTAAAGTCATAACTTCTCAGTACAAAGCTATATATAATATATAAATATAAAGTTTAGTGTGTCCCTTAAATAATGACTCTCTTTATGTCATATTTCAATGGTCCTCTTCTTACGGGATCCCCTGCAGCGTGTCTAACGTCACTGTAAAAGATTTGCGCTCTTGGCTACCCATAATTGTTTGAATTTTTAATATTATATTTGAATACAACACATCGTGTTTTTTCTTTTTTACAAAAGGTGGAAAAATTCTCGATTTTTTTTTATCATGCGATGAAATTCGTCGATAAGCAAGCTAGATAATAGTTAAACGTATATCCATCGCAGAACAGCTTCATTGCGATTAAGGAAAATAAATAAATAGTCTACCTCCTTATCCACACACATTCACATTTCATTTCGATACGGCATTCAAGGGCTTAGCTCTAAAAGGTAGTAAACGGCAGACACTTTTGTGTTAATAATATTGAAGTAGATGTGAATGAAATCCTCAGGGCACTAATTTGGTCGCACTAACCCGCTTTTATTTTAATGTTAATCTATACTAACATCATATGTAGGAGCGTCAGTAACTCAGTCTGTCTGTGTGTCAGTCTATAGTTATCCTGTCAAAACAAGTCCCCTGAAAGGATCGTAATGAAATTTGGTATATACAGAGATAGTTTGGGACGTGAGAAACTATATAATACATTTATTATGTGATAACGTCCCACGTTTGAAAGACGTGTGACGTACCATAACAAAGCTCTGGTTTTGCCTCTGGGTTGTAGAGGACAGTCGCTCTATGTAAAAAGCAGTATATGTATCAAACCCACCAATCCTAATCGTTTACGAAACGGGTTAACGCGAGGAAAAAGAAGGTTCCTAAGTAGCATATTTCAGAAATGCGTATCAATCTACTACCAAACCGAATAATCCCAAAGAAAATCGGCGTAGCCCAAACAAAAATCAATTTGGAAACAAAGTAGTGGAACATCGGAAAATTCATATCGCAGAACTTAGAAGTTTCGTGCAAAAAACCATACATTATTTATATTCTTTACGATATTGTTCCATATCTTTTGTTTAGTGAAGTTTCCCTAGGGCCAGCGGCGCGCCGCCGCCGGCGTGGAGGCATAAATTGAATTATCGGGCGGCTTCGTTTGACAGTCTCCTGTCCAGGGATCGAGTTATTGAATATATTTACATACGCATAAAAAAGATCTCCGATAGCAGATATGCTTTGACGTCAGAGATGTATATGTCAGAAGGATCATTTTTAACTAGTTCGGGTACAAAATGAAAATTTATGACGTAAAGTACCTACAATACAATACAATAAAATACATGCTTTTTAATCATGCTTGCCGTTTTAACAGAATTGATGTTCACAGAAAGATTGATAAAACAGCCAATATTCTGTTTAATTTTCTTGGATTAACACTAATCTGGACAAGCTTAGTCTCTATATTTTGTTATAACTATAACATTCTATTCACCTAGTACAGGCAGTACGCTTTTCCGATGACAAGCAGCCACCGAACCACAATAATCATTAAATGACACTAGGTACTCGTGTAAAACACGTGTTACCATTTTACATATTTATAACTAGTAGACTACAAACACGTGAAACTTTCTATGCTTGGGAAGCCCATTGCTTCCGAAGCATAGAAAGCACGGAACTTTTTGTTGAAATCCTTAATTAATTCTTAATTCAGGTCTATAATACATAAAGAAAAAGTAATGTAAAATAATAAAAATATATATTCCTTAATATATATATATCCCTTGTTGAACAATAGTGTACAAATACAAATTTTATTAGAAACAATAGAAAAAAATATTAACTTTTTTTTTACTAAAAATAGGACAGCGGGGAGGAATGGGCTGATAAAATAAACTTTACACTCGCACGCAGAAAACAATAACTCTGAATCCCTTTAAATAATTTGGGACGACAATTTTGAGCTTTATGGAAAGCGCCATAAGTGTTGCGTCTTATGGCGTACTGCCGTATCAAATACCAAAACCGTAATAAAGACCCGTACTAAATTAATATTAAATCAATCCTGATAATATTTTCTGCGTGTGAGTGTAACGTTTATTTTATATAAACATTTGTAACAGTCGGGTTGTACTGAGATTGAAACTTTCATGGGGCAGTAGATCCATGATTATATTTCTCATAAGCATCTTCACTAAATCACATAATTGTAATTACCTCTGAAATGTATATCAAAGTTTACCGTGTGAATATCGCGAGACACGTTCCATTTGGCTCTTTGATATTTGCGAGGGGGTGACACGTAATTAGAGAAATAAATGTACCTTCTTATTATTACGAACAATGAGTTTTATTAAAGAGCCGCCTCGACGACGAGTCGGCGCCTCTATTAATTACGACAAAATGTAAAATTACTACAATATTACGCGTCGTGAGTTATTCATTTCTTTGTGGTGAATTTTATAAATGGCATAAATGTACGCAAACACTGTGAAGAATTATTCGCTGGGCTGGCATAATGAAGCTTTTCGGTTCAAGGGGTTATTTTTATAAACAAAAACTGAAACGGAAGTATACATCATCAGTGAGAGTACCTTAAATATTCTTTAATAATAGATATATTTATATTTAATTTATTTATTTCAAACTGTTAACTAAATTATGAGATTACTTGTAAATTAATTGAATTTGAGATTTTGTTCATATTTTTAGTTGTTGTACTTTTTACCGCTTATACATGGGCGTACTGTGGGTTTGTAAGTAACTTTAGTAACGAACAAATTAAAAACTACCTACATGTTAATTTATGTGCGTGTGCAACTGCTATGATTTTTTGCGTGTTATTTTTTGTTTTCTTTCATTTTATCTTAGGGTGTCGTGTGTGTGTTTTTCTTTCATTTTGAGAGATTGTGATAGTGAAACATTTCAATTTATGTCAAAGGGAGAAACTGGTGCCCAAGATACAGGCTCAGCCTAGTTTGGATGCCAGTGTTATAAAGGTATAGATATATGTAAAAAGCTTGTTACAAGTAATAGATTTATATGTACCTGTCTCTGTAATATTTTTCATGCACAAATTCATTTAATATAATCACTTTAAAAATAAAGGATAAAGTTTTGAGGTTCTTTTAATAATGATCAAACAATTTATTCCAATCTATAACTATTAAGTGTATATGTAGTAAGGTAAGTAGGAAGCAAATTTACAAAATCAAAAAAGTTTTATATATAATCGTTAAGATGCAAATTTTGCGGGATACATTTCGACGTGCACGCCATCTTTGGGCGGTGGGTGACTTTACGTTGGTAAACAAACTATTTCCTGTTATATGACTGAACAGTTGTAAACTTGGTTTACAAACGTAACGCCGCAGATTTTACGCAGTATTCGTGTCTCGATCGTGTTCATTCTACTTTCATGCTCGCTTCCATATGTTGGAATTGGGATTAGTACCGCGTTGTGTATAGCTAGCCGAGAGAACTGCATTCAACCCTACTTACGGCGACCCTACAGCGACAAGCTGAAGTTCACCCGCGCACATGCTGTGTGGTCCTCATAAATGCTGCACGCGCATCACGCAGTAAGGTGTCATCAATCGCGTATCCCAACAATAACGGAATATCGGAGGTTCTTTCGCATGATCCTGTCAAATTCTTTTTCAAGTTCCACAAAATCCTAGCAAACCTTCTAACGCTAGATTTCTTTGATGAGAATTTAGCAATACCCAGAAAACGTACCGGATGCAAGTTTTCATATCCTAATATTGTCAGGATAGGACAGATAGATACTCTTAATAGGATATTTAAAAAATATGTGTGCCTATATCCTAAATCCCTGGAGTAGGAAAGTATGAATCAGAATTGAATAATGTACTACGAAATTCAATGCACTTCGTGGACAAGGCAAAATATATATAACGTGAAATGTTGTATCACTGTACAAAAGCTTCAATGGCTTACTTTAAATCTTTTGGTAAGCTTTGGTAGGTATAGGTTAATTTAAATTCACGTATTTTGCGAAAGGTCAGATGCCGGGTCAGGTCTCTAGACGGATTAATAATCAGTAACTTATTAGATTACCGTAAGCTTAATAATCCCTGTAATTAACTTCATCAATGAAATAACAAGATTGCGAAACTTCTCCAAACAACTGAAGAGTGTTAAATAATAGAGTAATTATTATCAGAATCTTTTTTGAACATGTAAACTATGTATATACATGTGGTGCGAGGTGGAGGTATACTTCTCTGGGGCCTGCTTTGATGCACCCTACCTCTAAAACACCCACACCAAGACAAAGACTGTCCCACCATCTTCCAACGGCTCCGCCGACCTCTCGGTCATATGAGCCGAACCGCGAAGCTGCGCACGGCACTTGCAGCTCGTCGGCTCACTTCATGCCGTAGGCAACGCTTGGCATCCTAGAAGTTATTTTATTCTATATCCACAGTGTCTCCGTATAGCCTTTCTCCCCCATCTCAAGCGGCAACGCACACTGAGACGCCTTTGCAGCCACCTAAAGGCATTCGTACCTCGTTCAAAGGTAATATAATTACATTCCTTCTACGTTACGCTCTCCCTCATTCTTCGGGCAAACCAAGCAAGACAAAGCCAAACTGACATGTTCATGCACACAAATGTTTGTCCTCTGTGTGAATTAAACCCACGAGCGTTGGTGTCAAAGTACCTAGTACTAACCACTCCGCCACCGAAATCGTCAATCGTCCTATATCTCTAGTAAAGCGCATTGACTTCAATATCTTTTTTTAAATTTGATTTTTTAAACATATTTTAATTAATCATCAAATGTTTGCCAGTTTTGTAAGGAATTTTCTGTTTTAAGCGCTCATACAACCAACCAGTTCATGCGAATTAGCGTCGGCCGGTACTCACCCACTGCTGTTAGTTGCATGTCGTATCGCTGCCATGGCTGCTCCGATCGCATCAGCTGCTGTTGCATGTTAGTCGTTAGAATAACATATGACAAATTCCTCGTGTTATGGTCTCGCATATTTGAATTGGAGGAGGGGGTCAAAGGGGTGAGTGAAAAGATATTTAATCGAGGGGAGTTGCTTAGACCAGTCTGTTTGTTTCTGTAAAGAAATATTAGATTTTTCTGTTTAATTATTTCTAATTGTTTCCTATTATTAAGTTTTTAATCCATTATATATGTTATGTCCTTTGTCTATAAGCTGTTCGACGAAATGTGACCTTTCTGTTCGATCGTTTTTAGTAGGACGGTGATTTTTATACGGTGCATTTATCTCTAACATTTTTTAAAAAAAGCTTCGTAATGAAAGTAACATTGATTATAAATAGTTCCGGATTTACATAAACGCTAATAAAGTTCGGCAGCTTGTCAAGTAACTCGGTCACAATTCGGGACCTTGACTTGAGCCATACGACAAGCCGCGTTGGCAGCACAGTAGAGAATCAAGTGAGTATCAGCCAGATCTTGACTAGATTTCAAAATTAGGGTCTTGCAAGTTATCTGGGGCCCCCACAAGCGTCATATTTCGCCTATGAATAGAGGCAGACGTGGCCTCTTGTTAGTCGGAATAGATAGATAATCAAGAATCTCATCATCCAATGCTCTCCTCAATGGCTCATTATCCTGAGTTGTACTTACGATTATGTTTATGCAATCGGTCTCTGCAACGGTGATGAGCGTTGCATCACATTCGACATCGCTACAGAGAGGTTATGGCTAGTATCGACATTTGTGTCAGCAAGTTGCGTTTCACGACGAAGCCGCTCAAGTTTAGCGTCATCCAGCAGGTGACAACGCTGGATAGCTCTCACTTGATAAGATAGGCGTTGAGCAGAAACAGTGACGATAGGGACTGAAACAGAGGAAGCATCCGAGCACGGTGCTGAGGTTAGTTGTGTAGTATGTATATAAATTTATTCTTGTTTTAAATAAATAAATAAATATTGTCGGACAAATTACACAGCGCCATCTAGCCCCAAAGTAAGCCCCGAAGCTTGTGTTATGGGTACTACACAACTGATAAACATACGTAAATACATTTTTTTTTGTAAATACATACTTATTATACATAGAAAATACCCAGACCAATACAAACAGACATGTTCATGCACACAAATGTTTGTACTGTGTGGGAATCGAACCCACGAGCGTTGGTGTCATAGTAGCGTAACAGCGCGTTACACCACTGCGCCACCGAGGTCGTCAATCAAAATTTTCAACTTCTTCTTCATTTTATTTGCTGTACATATTGTTTTTCACTGTAATTATTGTTATATTATTATTGATAGGACGTAGTAAAAAATTAAATAAATAAAATATTTCCAAAAATACGTGTTGGCATCGACAATACATTTTTTTTATTACTAATTTATTTCTCTTGGATATAAATCCAACGCGTAGAGGCCCCTTCGAAAAAAGTGATGTAATGTATTATGCCCGCTGTGACAATATAACCATGAATAGGTCAAGGTATGGTATTATTATTATTTATTTATGAACTGATTGAAATAAAACAAACACTAAACGTTAAGTGAAGCTTACCATTATTTTAGTGACAACCGCACCTAAATCGGTTAAGCCGTTTCTGAGAATAGCGTGCACATACGCACAGACAAACAGACAAGAATTCTAACAATCATTGTTTTGGGTTCTATTACGTTGATAAAGTCACCCCATAATAGTTTTTCTCGTATATCTCCAATGTACACACAGCGATCAGTAAGATTTTTATTACATGTATTAGGAATATGTTCAATATTGCCGTATTTTAATTCCAACGAGTTTGTTATTCGATAATCAATGTTAAACTTTCCTTCTTTGTTTTAAATACACGTAAGTAGTGAAAATAATAATTGATAACTCTTCAGGTACATGAAGAGTTATCAACTATCATCGAAGTATACGTAATACGTTTAAGTTTTGCGCAATAAATGATAGGATTATGTTACAATTATTTACAATTGACTGCCTTTGTTCAGTCGAGTATTTATTTACCTTTGAGTACTGGAAATAATTTCATTTAAATGGCGAACAGGAACTTGTGAGTTACGCAAAGTCAATGTAATTTTAACTCTATTTAATTAATTCTCCGGTGAAATTATTGGTTATTTTGAAGTTATGCGTCTAATGGGACTTGCAACAAAGTTGCGTTAAACGTTTAACGCTACCATGGAGGGGGAATAGAAAGAGACAGAGCGAGAGTGAAGCTGCTAAATGTTTCACGATATTACCGGTAGATGGCGCTATAGTTAAAAATGTATGAAGTATAACTTCTCACACGCGTACATAAGTACCCGCACCCATTTTTTTTTTTGGAGAGACAGATAAATTATGATTTGATTTTTAATATTACCTGAAACATTCTCCTTTAGCAACACAATAATATATAAATATCCTCGGGCAAATTTCTTGTCTTAAACTTTGCAAAGTGCGTGCTGTAATTACTAGATACCTCACAGAAAACCGCAGCCAAGTAACGACTCCCTGGATTTTTGTTGTGTTCCTGCGAGTGAGTGAGGTCACCAGTAATATCCTAAGGAGTTGCTGCAACTGAGGTGATATCGCCTGAGTGATACTTTATATATTGTAAGCGTTCAGAGGCTACAGTAATCACTTTCATCAGGTGATCCGTTTGCTTGTATGCCTCCCGAAGTTGCAGAAAAAAAAGATGGCTAATAAGCATACAGCCTGCCCGATATTAAGCAGTTACCGTAGCCTATGAGCACTAGTAATAGTCACCACTCGCGCGTTGCTAATCCTTAGAATCCAATTCACGCTCTTTTTGAAGAAGCCCCCGATTTGTGCGGCTGAACTCTCCTTCTTAATGCGAGTGAGAGAGAAGCAATGATGCCATTGGAAGATGCTGAATCTATGACAAATCTCAATTTTTTTGGAGGTGGAGGTACTTCCCCGTTCGGGCTGCTTTGATACGCCCAAACTCTCTTAATGTTGTTGATTACTGTTTAACTTTTTTTTAAATTAAATTAATTGCCTGACCAATTCGTACATAAATATTTTTTTTATACAACGCCGGGAGGCATACAAGCATACTGCCCACCTGATGTAAAGCGTCTACCGTAGCCTATAAACGCTTGCAATATATTAAGTATAACTCGCGTAATGCCACCTCTACTACTAACACAACAACTCCATAGGAGCTGACTGGTGACCTCACTCACACGCAGGAACATAACCTAGGGAGTCGATATTTGGATTCGGTTTTCTGTGAGGTGGAGGTACATCCCCAGATAGGCTGCTTCGATGCGCCCTACCTCTCTTAAAATACCCAGACCAAGACAAACAGACATGTTCATGCACACAACTGTTTGTCCTGTGTGGGAATCGAACCCACGAGCGTTAGTGTCAAAGTAACGTAACAGCGCGTTTCGCCACTGCGGCACAGAGCTCGTCAAAATAGTTTCATTTTCATGAACAAATCGAGCGCACGGCGTATTTACCTTCCATTTAAATATTTACTTTGAATATATTATTCGCATTTAGTCGTATTTAAAACATTAATGGCGGTGAAATGTAAATTTCCATTTAAATAATGACACGCCATTTTCTCTCTCATGATTCCTATTTACTTACATAGGTAAATAGTAATCGTATTAATGACATAAAACTCATATATCATAATTTTATAAAATAATGAATATTCATTATTCAATCTGTGAGCAATGCACTGCTCTATTAATTATAATGGGATCTATAACTTCACGCCAAATTCCTTGCGGGGTAGGCAGAGAGAACCGATCACTGCTGCTCACTGCTGGGATCACTCTCCTTATTTTTGAAACCGAGGTATATATTACATAATGAAGAAAAGGCATGCTCCGTTGGTTCGGACATGTAGAAAGAATGCAGAATGAAAGAATGACGAAGCAGATATACATTGCAAAGGTGGAAGGATGTAGGAGCCGAGGAAGGCCAATACTTACCTACCATGATCGAATTGGTCGTGTGCTATCAGAAGGTGATGTCAGGAGCGCTAAAAACCGTGATAAAGAGGCGTATAAGGTGTGTAAATTCCGCGTCTCATGGGCATGGCACTCGGTTCTCCCTGCTCAAAGCTCAAGGCTCCTGGCGTAAAGATGTACATACATACAAGTGTAACGGTAATAATAATAATAACTCAGACTGAACTAAGCGCTCTGGACGTAAAGGTCCGTAAGCTGTTAACAATATATCGCATGCATCACCTACGGTCATCGGTGATGAGATTGTACATTCCACGGAAGAGTGGTGGCCGTGGCTTTTTAAACGCCAAGGACCTACACAACCGTGTGTGCAATCTCAGGGAATACTTCCTTCACTGTGATAGTGGGATGCATAGAGATGTTGTAGCAGCCGATAAGGGCCTTACGCCGCTATCCTTGGCAACCGAGAATTGGCGCAAACCAACAGTGCTTAATAGCCAGGCTCGCAAGGATGTATGGAAGAGCAAGGAGCTACACGGGCGGTTCTACCGGGCCCTAAATGGACCCGACGTGGACATCCTCGCATCCGTAGCCTGGCTACGTTTCGGTGACCTCTTTGGGGAAACCGAAGGTTTTGTCTGTGCAATTATGGACGAAGTTATTAAGACGAACAACTACCGGAAGTATATCCTGAAGGACGGTACGGTCGACATTTGTCGAGCATGCCACCGTCCCGGAGAGTCACTCAGGCATATAGTATCCGGTTGTTCTCATCTTGCTAACGGCGAGTACTTGCACAGACATAATCAAGTAGCTAGGATAATACACCAGCAACTTGCTCTTAAATACAACCTTGTTCGTTCCGAGGTGCCATATTATACATATGCACCTGCGCCAGTTCTCGAGAACGGTAGTGTCACGCTCTACTGGGACCGGTCTATTATCACTGATAGGACTATTGCCGCCAATAGACCTGATATAGTGCTAATAGACCGGGAGACACGCCGTGCAGTTCTTGTTGACGTCACCATTCCTCATGACGACAACCTCGTAAAGGCCGAGAAAGAGAAACTCTCTAAGTACTTGGGCTTGGCTCACGAGGTTGCCGCCATGTGGCATGTGGACTCAACGAGTATTGTTCCGATAGTCGTAACAGCAAACGGCCTTATAGCGAAAAGCCTCGACCGTTATCTTGAGAGGCTCTCGCTTGGTAGGGGGGTCAAGAACCAGATACAGAAGGCGGTTCTTCTGGACACGGCCTGCATTGTGAGGAGGTTTGTCACTCTAGAGCCCTGACCACCGGTAGCTTGGGTCTTCGCTTCGTTGCCGGCGGGTGCCCCTTTTTTATATTTTTTAAATGTATTTCTTTTGTAATCAATTTATATTTAAAAAATGTAAAAAATGGAGATAAATAAAGAAATGGAATAATAATAATAACGTTTATTCTTCTCACAAAGGTTTTAACAAATTACAGAAGTACTAAATACACAAGGAAATTAAAAGAAAACCTTGTGAGAGTCTGGAGTCCGTACTAGGTTTGGAACCTGTATTACAGTACTCCAGGCTCTCTCCCGGTTTGTGCCTTAATAATAGAAATATTTCAACTTAAGTTACCGTGAGTATACGGTAAAACAACAAATACTAAAACGTTGAGTAATATAAATAATATAGTTTGCGCTTAACAAAGATTACGGCTCCCAAAATAATTATCAAGTTCAAAACATTTTCAATTCAATACCTTTTCAGTAATATATACATTACACAAACGAATGTTTAGCAACGCCCCAGTGGTCACCAGCCCGCCGAAAAACCCTTAATTTATCTTTGGAAAGGCCCGAGGGACAAAAAAGAAAGGTACAATTTGGGTAACGATTTTTTTTCTTTTCTTTGCCATTCTATATGTTAATGATACGGTCGATCAAATGTATGTAAAGAGGGCCATAGTATTTGATGTCGAATGGCGAGTACGCCTTGCGGTTTTAAACTACAGTGCTCCTCTTGAAGCCAAGTCAAGTGCCGACTCCATAAAAAACCTGCCAATAAAATTTTAAACTTTAAAGAACCTCCACCTCCCAGAAATTCTGACGTCTTGGCGTGCTCCTGAAGTGATGCCATGTTAGCAGCAACAGTCACTAGAACGATGCTCTTGCAAGCGTTCATAGGCTACGGCAATTACTTTATATCCAGTGTACCATATGCTTGTTTGCCTGCCAACGTAGAGTAAATAAAAAGAAATTTCCGAATCATCGCTTTTACATAGATGCAGATTGCAAGATGGTTCTATGTCAAGTTTGTGGAATCATGAAATCAAAGTTTGTAGAGTCAAAGTTTGTAGAATCATGAAATCAAAGTTTGTAGAATTATGAAATCAAATTTTGTAGAATCGGTCAATCAAATTTTATAAAGTCCTGATCGTTCGAAACGTTTGATCACGTTTTACATTCTGCGTAGTGCGCCGCTCACTATTCCCTGTCTTAAAGACTAACGGGACCAACGACGGAAGCGTTATAGTCCATTGAAATGTTACAATATTTTGTACTTAGCGTCCAAAAGTCAGAGCACGCTATTTTATTCTTTGAATGTCAAGAGGAGGCTAGTGTAAAGTTAAATCCCTGTTTGTAGGGTCGCAACCTTTGTCCCGCGGCCGCCATCTTGAAAAAAGGGTTGCGAAAGCTTTTTACGCAATATCGAAAAACCTATTCGTTGAACAGAAAAATTGTACAAACATTATTTTTTGCAAATTAAATTCTCTACCATTTTAGTGCCATAACTTTTAGTTGTAGAATCAAAAATAACAAAGTTATTAACGAAAATAGATAAAAATTTGGGAACAATTTTCCTTTTGGTCGTTACAACTTTTTCTGGTTTCTTCTGGTTTTTTTCTGGTCTCCATGCCTTCTCGGGATGCGACACGACTTCAGCAGCTTACAACATCGACAAAATGAAATTTCTGACAGTTAGCTAGTAGAACAGCATTATTCCTCAATGAGAGAGTCGATCCTACTTTGCTCACTACCGTTGGCGAACGTTTTTTCATCTCTTTATATGGTGGCAATAAAGATGATGATGATTCTCTTGACAGTCTTGAATATAAACGATTCGCCAAGTCAGTGACAAAGAATACATTTAATTTGTCTTCTCTTCCTCTAACACAAGACGCAGCCCGCTTGCACAACCTCCGAGTCTATCATCAGGTCCAGTCATGTATCGGGAATTACAACGACCTTCACGACTGGGGCTAGAAAAACTATGAACAAATATTGATGCCTGTTCAAAGTTCTAAAACTTCAGCACCTGAGCTTCTAAAGTTGATATTCTGCCGATGCAAAGGAAACTGTGGAGCAATGTGTGGATGACGGAAGGCACGGCTCGAATATTCTGCAGTGTGCCTGAAATGTCGAAATCCTCTGATGTATTTTTTTTAAATAACCAGATAAAAGTTATAACGGCCAAAAGAAAATTCGTTTCAAAATTTTTACCTATTTTCGTTAATAAGTTTGTTATTTTTGGTTCTACGACTAAATACATTTGTGTGCATGAACATATCTGTTTATCTTGGCCTGTGTGTTTAAGAAAGGTAGGTCGTATTAAAGCAGTCCGTCTGGGGAAGTACCTCCATCTCTCAGAAAACCGCAGCCAAATATCAACTCCCTAGCAGGTTGTTATGCTCCTGTGTGTCAGTGAGATGGCCAGTAAGCTCTTAAAGAGTTGGTGTTAACACTAACGCAGCAGTGGTGGCATCGCACGAGCGATACTTAATTGTATTTCAGGAGTTCATAGGTTACTGTAACCGCTTTACATCTGGTTGACTGTATATTTGTATTCCACACGACGCTGTATAAAAAGGCATTCGCAGATATTCTAGAGGGCGATACACGGAATGTTCATACTGTATGCAACACTATTGATACTATGTTGTAGGTCTCAATGTATATGCCAGCTATTTTAAATGGGATATATGTGTGTTCATTTGCTAATTACTGCTTGCGGGTGGAATAGTTCTAATAATCTCAGAGTTAAGGAGTAAAATAGTAAATCAACATTAACTTTTTAATTGACGTCAGAAATTCCAAACACAGTTGGAGCCAACAGTTCCAAACACAACACACTCATAAGCAAATTAGAGTGCACAGATGTTAACCTATATATCGCTTAAACCAGCCCTAGACAACGTATAATATATTGACGAGCCCGGTGGCGGCGTAGTTAACAATGCTAATTGAACACCAATGTTTGGGGTCGATTCCCACACAGGACAAACATTTGTGTGCACATGTCTGCTTGTCCTAGTCCGGGTGGGTTTAAGAGAGGTAGGACGCATTAAAATCTGAAGTACCTCCAACTCACAGAAAACCGCAACCAAATAACAACTCCATGAAGGATTGCTGTGTTCCTGGGAGTCAGTAAGGTTACTAATAAGCTACTAATAGGAATTGCGGTGTTAACGTAAGAGCTGGTGAAACGCAAGCGATACTTCCTGTATTATAAGCGTTCATAGGCTAAGAACTACTTTATATATTTATATCTAGTTGTATAAAAATATATTATAATATGTACAACGCTAGACGCCGACTTATACTAGCTTCACAATATAAGACATTCACTCGCATCTTTTGAGCAAATATCTTGTAAGACGTTCTGTATGTTGTCTGGCCGTCACAAAGCATTTAATTTTGTCTATGAGCGGTTGTTTTATTATAAGAATAATACACGGATTTTTTTTAAATTATGTATAGCTCTAGATAAGTTGATCAGCGAAGTAAGTGCTACATATTAAATTAAACAGTATTCGAAATCGCCGGTGACTAGTATATTGCGCCCTTGGTATCTAAGATTTACGTGTTACACCGATTTTATAAAAGACTGCGTTCAAAAGACTTATTTGATGTGATACCTAAAGTATCCGCCTTCAAACGCAACGCGCGTGATCGGCAGGAAATTCATTCCCACATTGGAACAAAAGTTAATTCTAAGTCTTCCGCAAATATTTACCCTGGGGAATGAACCTCCTGGCCAGGTTTTCCCAAAGGCACGAGGTTCTTCACAAAAGGCGTAAAAAAAATTCCGAAGGCAACGATTTCAAATCTGTAATAAGTTGCCACAAACAGCCAGAGATCGGAAATAAGCTGTTTTATAAATAATCTCCATAAAATGTTGGTGGAAAAATGTTTTTACAGTATTACGACTATTTGAATGATACGCCCTGTGAGTGAAGCCAAAGTTGTGCGTCCGACTTTTACTTTTAATATAATAATACCTAATATTTACATTTAAAACTAATTTAATAAAAACTATTGTAAGCTCTATTGGTAGGACATAGCGAGCATATGATATAATACTAACCCAATTATACACTTGTAATCTACAATAAAGATGATTTGATTTGAACACACTAGCCATAGTCCTTTTCCAGTCATTATCATGCCCCTGGTATTGCGAACGTCCACAGGCTTGGAGCAAAACAGCATTGTAATTTTCTACATAGCCGCTCGAGCGGCAAACATGACAAGGCACCAACTTAACTAGTCCTTCCTAGGTTGACAAAGGTTTGGTGTTATAAAAAATGTTTTAAAATTAAATACATGAACACACAGAACTAACAACACAAAAACAATTAAGTAAGTTAAGTTGGGTTTAACGTCGGCTGAACCTTTTTGCGCTCTTTTGGTCATTAACATTGATCCCAAAGTGTTTAATTGCTTACAAGTACTCGAAAAAACACTAAAGTACTTTCAAGCAGCCGAGATACAGAATGTAGGCAAATAAACATTCAGTGGAACACAAGATATTTTTATCGAGTATAAGAAACTTCTATTAAATGTGAAGAAGATAATTTAATGATATTTGAAAGAGAAGAAACCAGAACCACTGTAAGGATTACGGTTGATGATGAAGTGTTGGAACAAGTAGACGAGATTGTATATGTTGGATGCGCTTTCAGCAGGGATGCTAGGTACACCGCTGAAGTGGAAAGACGGGTGAGTGTGAATGGAGCATTGATAAAACTTCTTGGCAGTAAAAACTTGAGCCAGAAGGCTCGCTATACACAATGCAGTGCTGGTCCCAACGCTTATTTATGAAAATTAGAGCTGTGTATGGCAGAGAGAGCATGAAAGTATGATAAAGGCGGTCAAAATGCGAGCGTTATGCAAAATTTGTTGCATAAGTCTTCCTGCGACCACGGATGCTGCAAAGCATTCGAAACGTCAGGTTCAACAAAATAAATAAAACACGCCATACTCCCGTTAAAAATTGTTTAATTCAAAACACAACAACCCTTTAGGGAGTTGTTATTTGGCTGCGGTTTTCTGTGAGGTGGAGGTACTTCCCCAGACGGGCTGCTTCGATGCGTCCTACCTCTCTTAAAACATCTAGACCAAGACAAACAGACATGTTCATGCACACAAATGTTTGCCTTGTGTGGGAATCGAACCCACGAGCGTTGGTGTCAAGGTCGCGTCATTCACGACTGAGCCACCGAGCTCGTCAAAATGGTGGGTATACCAGAGAAAGCATGAAAGTAGGATAAACGCGCTCGAAATGCGACCGTTGCACAAAATTTGTGGCGTAACGGTTGTAGACCGTATTCGCAATGATGATGTTAGAAACAAAGTTGGTCTGAAAGAGAACGTCGGTGTAAATAGAGGCATGAAGTTATACGAGTAGATAGATATTAAATATTCACTGTAACAAATTAAAGTTAAAAACTAGAATCCGACTTCGACAAAAATTGCCTGCTGATAAGGTACATAAGACTTCATTGTGGGTATATTTCTTATTACAATTGATGAACGATAAAAAAATATAATATTACACTACTTATATGAGTAGATTGTAATTAATATAAAGCTCGCCTTTGTTTAGCCACACTTCATTAATAAATATGACATTGTCTAATTTAGACAGGCATAGATAATAAAATTTGAAGTTTCTGTTCAAATTTACTTGATCACGTAAATATTACATGACATGCCAAATGTGACGAATTCATGTTCTGATAATATTCCTGTAACAAAAACTTACAGATAGTTCTCCTAGCGCCGGTTCTGCCTACAGGAGACGAGAACAGGCATACTTATCGCTTGGTTCGTAACGTCACGGCGTGTTTACCATTTTTATCTTGTCTCATTGAATTGTCCTCATAATACTCGGAAGTTGAATCCATACTTGTTGCAGAAGTAAAGTTTGAAAGTTAGTCCCCCAGCGCTCGGTAGGTAACAGGCGGCCATTACCGAGTTATTGTTGCCAAGTTTGTTTCTTTCTAGACAATTCCCTAGACGATGATCAACGGACGGATCTTGTTCGATGTTCATTGTCAAACATGAAGAACTTTGAAGATTGTTAAACAGCGTGGACCAAAGCCTATCTGCGAATGGATTGAATCGTCTTGAGTTCCACCGAGGGCTAACGTGCCCTCCAAAGCTTAAGACGATTTCTATACAGTCGTTAATTAAGCAAAGAGCTAGAGCGAGGGAAAAGAATCAAGTAAAGTGAGTTGCAAGCGTTTATAGGCCAAGGTAACCACTTTTCATTAGGGTGCACAGCTTTTTAATAAAACCTACTGACTTTGAAATATATGGAAAATATCAAGTGAATTAAATGTTACATCAAATGTTGGGATCCCGTCGATGCTTTCTGTCAATCCTCACCTGAATGTAACACCGGCTAGGTCATTTTATATTGAAGAGATCAATAAAATACAACTGTCAGCAATACAAGACCAGATTGAGGGCATTAAAGAAAACAAACCACTTGTTAATATAGTGTCTTAACCCCCAAACGACTTGACTGCGCATGAAGACATCCCGCGCTCACAAAAACGTAGTGCATTAGCGCCTAAGTATCACATTGGAATATTTTAATCAACACGAACTGCGCCTTCTTTGCTCCCCGACCCATATCGGTGAATAGAATATCGGTATCATCGGCTCTCCACAGGTTATTTCTCTAATGATCTTACTACAACGTTAATTATTATGCCGCCATCTAGATACTAGCTGTACCTGGTGAGGTTATGTACCCTAAATTCATCTTTTCGAATTTATGAACATATTTGTAATTATCACTTACTCGGCGGTGAAGGAAGACATCGCGAGGAACCCGCACGTCCCACAAATTATATTTGGAAAGACGTGTAACCTAACCTAAGAAAATGTTAGGCTCACTAAGTACATTTTACCGCCTGTACCATGGTGAGTGCTCTGAAGAACTATTTTCCATTATCCCACCCTCTCCCTTCCGTCATAGAACCACACGTGCAGGCTTGCGATGTCATCATTCCACTGTTGAGGGCATTTTTTCTCGTACTAAACAATTCAGCAACTCCTATCTCTGTCGAGCTATTAAAAGTAGAACGCCTTACCTGCACATGTGTTTCCTCCTTCCTACAACATGGGAGCCTTCAAACGAAGTGTGAAGAAGCACCTCGCGGGCCAGCATGGTGGCATCAACTGGCAGGAGACTGTAATCCTTTGTCAGTTGCCGCTGCAATTTGAGAAACTCAGTATCTTCGCCAAACACTTAGTCTTAGATAGCAGACGCCGTCAATCCCAATGGATTAGAGAATGGAATACTGTTTAGAAGAATAAGAAAACTAGATATTTGCTGTTGGGAGATGTGGCGGTGATCGGTGCACCGCCACTCCATCCATCGGTCGCATGGTACAGGGCGGGGAGTGCGCGCAAGCAGTTCTCAATCAGCACTCCCGCATCATCCGTGGAGCTTGCATCAAGAAAAGTGCAGTACGGGAACAAACAGCGAAGGGTAGTGCCCTTGTGAACTAAAATAAAAGTCCAAATATTACCATCAACGCGTGTTATCTCAAGCATAACTGAGACCTTTACCCACATTCTCATCGATTCTCCAATCGATGTTTACAGTCACCAAATGTTGTCATCTCTAATTTTAACTAATTAATGCAATCACTTAGCTGTATGTGTTGTTGTCCCTTGCGGGGTAGGCAGGGAGAACCTAGCGCCATAAGACGATTTCACCGCCGTGCAAGTGATAATTACAATTATGTACATAAATCCGAATTTATTGGTACATACCAGGGTTCGAACCGGCTTGCGATGTCATATGCGAGTCATATTGCGATGTGATATCACCTACTATAACATATATCAAATCAACATATTAATAAAATCAATTCCGTTCTATTGTATGTTGTTACTATCAGTTTAATAGAGATAGGGTGCATCATATCGACTAAGAAACTATCTCCACTTCACAGAAAAACCACAGCCAAATATTAAATACCTGGATTGTTGCGTTGCTGCGAGTGAGGGGTGTTACCACCTCTTGAGGAGTTACTGTGAGAAGCGGTGGCAAGGTGCGAGCGATACTTTTTGTATTGTATACATTCATAGGCGATGGTAGTTGTACATAATATAAAATAAATTGAAAACATAGCGGCATACCGTAGCCAATGAATATTGTTCAAACCAATTTTTTTTTCTACTTTCTATCGTTAAATAATCATAGAACAAGCATCTTATTAATTATTTATCTTGACATGACGAGTTCGATAGCGCAGTGGTTAACAATGCTACTTTGATACCGACGCTCGTGGGT
Organism: Pyralis farinalis; assembly: GCA_947507595.1. Lineage (NCBI taxonomy): Eukaryota > Metazoa > Arthropoda > Insecta > Lepidoptera > Pyralidae > Pyralis > Pyralis farinalis. The sequence continues at coordinate 9,208,550 of OX382274.1, forward strand.
TTGATTCCCAAACGACAAACATTGGTGTACATGAATATATGTGTTTGTATTGGTCTGAGTGTTTTCTATGAATCATGAGTATGTTTTACAAAAAAATATGTTTCGCTTACTTTGGGACTAGATGGCGCTGTGTAATTTGTCTGACAATATTTATTTATTTATCTATTATTGGCCAACGTGGTAGATTTTTGGTTTTGGATTTTTCACTCAAAAGAACAACTACTCTCTAAGGAATTATGTCTAAAGGAGTATATAACTTCAATACAATAGTCAGCTCCTGGTCTATGTATAAAAAATAATTAAGAAAAACTTTGTAGTATAGATCCCTGATGATTCACCTACAGGGGAAAATTGTTTTGTATATAGACTATGCATTTTTGACGATTGTATAAACTATAAGCGACAGCCCTACGTGTTTAGGCTAGACTATACATTAGGGGTTGAAGTATGAAATTGCCAATTTGTACTGAAAAAATAAAACCCGTTTTTTCTAAGATGTAACATATTTATTTAATCAAAATATTTACCCTCGTTATCTATACATTGCTGCCATCTAATTAGATGTTTATTTATGCCTTTGAACTCTGGCGATCTAGATTCGACAAAGTAAAATTATTTACCACGTAGAAAATTGTCCAAGTTACGAAAAAATGGTAGTCAGTTGGAGCAAGGTCTGGTGAGTATGGAGGATGACGTATGGTTTCAAACTACAGCTCCTGTAGAATTACAACGGTTTCTCATGCAGTGTGAAGTCTTGCGTTATCATGGAGCAATAATGGTGAAGATCGATTCACGAGTCGGTGCTGTTGCACTGCTAGTTTCGCCATCATTGTTCGAAGTTTAGTACAGTTACTTTACTCCAAGTCCCTTGCGACATAGTATAATCAAACAAGTAGTACTCGACCCCTGAGTGAAGGATAATAGCCTAAACACGTAGGGCTGTCGCTTATAGTTTATACAATCGTCAAAAATGCATAGTCTATATACAAAACAATTTTCCCCTGTAGGTGAATCATCAGGGATCTATACTACAAAGTTTTTCTTAATTATTTTTTATACATAGACCAGGAGCTGACTATTGTATTGAAGTTATATACTCCTTTAGGCGCGTTATAAAAAAATGATGAGTGAAATTTTAAGACACTGTAACACAAAAGTAACAGGTTGAAGCTGCCCTCTAAACCGCTCATTAAGTCACGAAAAATATGCTCAAAACTGCAGCCAAATAATAATTCCATTGTGTTCATGCAAGTGAGTGACGTTATTATCTCACGGAAAACTGCAGCCATATAACGTCATGTAACGTCACTCACTCGCCTGAACACAACAACCGTCCAGGGAATTGTTATTTGGCTGCAGATTTCTGTGAGGTGTTAACGTCACTTACTCGCATGAACACAACAACCGTCCAGGGAATTGTTATTTGGCTGCAGTTGCCTGTGAGGTGGTAACGTCACTCACTCGCATGAACACAACATCCCTCCAGGGATTTGTTATTTAATGATCCCAGAGAAGTATAACTTCTCACGCGCGTACATAAGTACACGCACCCATTTTTTTTTTTACACTAAACTATTTTTTACTTTTTCATTTACTACACTTATCATAATTATAATCTTTATATTCGGGATTTTAATATTTTTACAGTAGCCTAAAATGATAGGCATTAAAAGTACTTTTTTCTGTAGGAAATTTGTGTTATTATAACAAAATTACACATTTCATACAAATAAAAAAATTCTTTTTACTTTTTAGCCATCTTTACGAATTTGTAGTTAAAGTAGGTAGGTACACGTACAAATTATTACGAGCGGCAGCGCAGCGGCGGTGCGTGCGTGGGAGCGTGCGGTATTAAGCACGGCGTAGCCACGACTGGCGTACCTTGAGCAACGATAAATTTTGTCAAAGAGTGCGTGCGACGACGCATACGTACGGGGTGGTACGGGCGCGCACACATACAAACCGAACGCGGTGCGTATCTATGAAGATAACCTACTTATTTGATTTTACTATGCTTGCGAGGTACGCAGAGAGAATCGAGTACCACATGACGCCTTACTCGCTGCATAAACATTCATAGTCCTTCTCATGCACGCTCGGTTTCTATGGCTCCTGACATCACCTTCTGATAAATCACGGCCAATTTGGTCATGGTAGGTAAGTGATTGATCTTCCGCGCCTTCTACTCATTCTTCCACTTCTGCGTTGTATATGGTGTATTAAATTTGCATAGCAACCGTACAGATTCGCAGCAGCATTTTACGCTATGTGCGCCCTTTGCCCATAATTAGTGTTCAAAATTCAGTCAGTATGTTAGCAATCAAGACATCGTACGTGCTCCAAAATCTATCAAATCATACTAAACTTTATATATCATCATCAGCAAATCAGTACATCCTTTCACTTAGCAATAAGTTTGAACAATATAGACATTTTCCCGTAGTTAAAACAGTGTATCATTTCTATTAGAATCAAGTCATTAAATATCATGTATGTGTGATTATCAGGGATGAGAAACGTATATCTTCACGCCAGGTTCTTGCGGGGCAGAGAGATCGAGCGCCGCTTAAATCGGTCCTTACACACCTCACTCGCTTCTTTAACATTCATAACTCTTCTCATGCTATTCTCATACTTGATTCGATCATCAGGATCACCCGCTAGGCTAATTTGAAGGTTCCCTGAAAATTTCATCAAAATCGATCTAACCGTTTTCGAGTCCATAAAGGACAAACATATTTACATTACATTGTTTTTTATTTATATATCTACAAGAATTGCTTGTATGAATGAGAAACGTACTCCCTGTTACGTTTTTTTATGTGCCAGACGCCATATTCTTCGCATGTATATAATTCAGATCGCTAAACGTATAACCTAAAGGGGCCTTGCGACCTTAATTAGGATCTTTAATATTTGTGTATCCAAGTATAGTATCAGCAATGATACCGACTCAATTCAGGTGAGGTCAGAGGGCGGCGCGGTGGTCTGACCCGAAGGGCCGATGTTATTGGGCTCGCATATATTACGGGCCAATATCTGGTTGTTATTTGCATAGCATTGTCCGCGGCATTAACATTTAGAATGGAACGAGCCTACAGGACGGCTTGTTTTCGAACCGAGATGTATTGGGAATTCGGATTGCAGAGGTTATATTGAGTTGGGAGTAATTTTGCTGAAATTTTCATGAATTTAAATGCACTTCGTATTAGTGTTCGTAGCAGTAAAAATCTGTTCGATTCGTTGAGGTGCTGGATTGCGTTGTTACGCGTGTGTGTCTACTTTACACGAAAGTTAGGCAGCATCGATCGCAACCTGTCTATGATGAGTTGAGTCGTCGATCCCGGCAGTTGTCGATAGACGACTGTCAAAATTGTCTGAATTTGCTGTCGAAATTTGCAGTGCATATGCTTTCAAACCTCATGATTGAAGAGAGACCCAGTAACCAAGCAGTGTGCTGTGAAGGGCATGTTCAGTTTCTTAGTTGATTCTCTAAGAAAATGTTGTAAAATTTGCTTTTTTAGGTTCAAAAGGAAATACGTAACCCTTATAAGATCACTTCGTAGTCCGTCTGTCGAGGCCTTTTTCTCCGGAACGCGTAGAGGTATCAAGTTATAATATCAAATACTAAAATATGTAATTCATTGGAGCAGTGAAAAAATCACTTTTAATGCAGGAGAAAATAATCACGAAACAGATATACAACATGTACGGTTTACTGTTTACAAACAACAAAAGATAACCTTACCTGTGCACGGTGCACTCTGGTGATTACAAAAGGAAAGGCGGGTAGGTTGCGGGGTGGTAAGACGTAGCCTATGAATTGTACATCCAGCAAACACCCTAGAATTGGTACAGAAGAGCGCGGCCAAATTATAATTCCCTGGAAGGTTCGAAGGACATTTGAAGACTAGCTCCCTATGTCCAGGAGATATTCAATATGTTGTTCACACTTTATCTTCTACAAGCACACTCCGGCTATTTTTAGAAAACCATTGTGTGGTGAGGTTCTTCGAATTTTTTACTGTATGAGTGTTGCAAGCGTCCTTTCTACTGTACTGGTTAACCATCAGGCAGGTCATATGTTTTTTTTATATACTACGTCGGAAGGCATGCTAGTATACGGCCCGCCTGATGTAAAGCGGTTACCGCAGCCTTTTAACGCTTGTAATATACCAAGTATCACTCGCGCGATGCCTCCCCTGCTGCTTACACAGCAACTCCTTAGCTCACCGGTATACTTAGTAAATTACTTACGTACATGCTGAAAAGGGGTAATTACCTTCTTTATCTATGACGACGAGTAATGCTTTTTTTATGGAGTTAACTCCTTATGAAACGATTTTGAGTTATAAAGGCCGGTTCGGATTCTTTTTTTTGTGCGGTTTTCGAAATATAAATTCTTGGACACGCGGGTGTCCTCACGATGTTTTACTTCACAGCCGAGCAATTTATCGAGCATATTACAAATATGAACATACATCCGGAAAAACGAATTGAAGGTACATGTCAACAACACGAGGACGCGAGACAGGATCAGTCGATAAAAAGGTTGGTTTATTCCATATTGTCCCATGACTTTTCCTAACCCGGATTTTTGTAGGCAAAAAAAGTTGTCATTTTGTGAACCAAGAACAAGTTACATTTTTTTTAAGTAAAACTTCTTTAAGCACGCTTGACTTGGGGAGTAAGCTGGTGGCGAACGGTAGTTGAGAGGGAGATATAAGTTAGTGAAGATAAAAAGAGAGAGAGTTACTTTTCGTATATTACAGTAGGGGCAAGAGAGAGAGGTGCGAGCACACATTTCTTTCTCTCATAGCGACTTAAGTTTCGTATATCCAAGACACAGTGCAGGCCTATTGTCACACTATGGAGCTAAAAAAGTTTTACTGCAGTCGTGTGGTCTAAAGCACACTCGTTTTTTTGTTATAACCTTTCATGATTTTATTTAAGATTACAAATAAAGCATAAAATAAACATATCAAAATATATCTTGAAGAGAGGTAGGACGCATCAAAGGAACTGGAAGAACAGAAAACCGCAGACAAATAACAACTCTAGAGGGTTGTTATATTGCAAGCGTGTATAGGCTATGGTAACCGCTTTATATCAGGTGGGCCGTATGCTTGTATGCCTCACAACGTTGTATAAAAGAAATCTACCAACATCTTGTATCTTTCTAATATGGTTAGGACATCCAGAACCCCGTCAAGCCAGATCATATCCTTTTTTGCGCTACGCCTAGGTCTATTGGTTCGGCATTACCTCGACAGGAGACGTGTTTAGTGGAGAGAGGAGGAGGGCTAGGAGCAACATTACAAAGAAACGTATATGACACAGACTTCCTTTTTATTACAAACATTAATTGCACATAAGAATATTTCATACAAAAATATATTCTTAATTAAAAAGATTCCCATTAAAACAAACTACAAAACTGTGGTGAAAACAAATGGTTCCGTCACAGGTGTGAAAAATTTTCAGATATCAAGCTTAAATATTTCAAAATCAATTTAAATTCTCGAAAAAAATCACATCAGATGTCAAGATGCTTTTATACATATAATACTTAAATTAGCTCGCATAAATAAACATAAAAACTAATAAATTACATTGTTTTTCGAATATACGCCTTATAATTGACAATAAATTGAGACCAATAATAATTCGCAGCTATAAAAAGCAATTATGACATACATTATTTATGATAATTTTGAATCGTTAATTATAATATTTTGTTGATAATATTAATATTTTTGTAAACAGTTCAACAATCTAGCTAATTATTATATACAACTTGTGACAATTGGTAACGTTATCTTAGAGTTTAGTTAATAAAATACAAATTTATTAATAGATAAAAAATTTGAGAGCTCATTTGTCTCGAATAACAATTGTGATTCAATAAATTTGTGAAAATATATTGTGAATTTCTCGCAACCAAAACTTGGAATAAAACACACTCGATTATTTTTTTCTAAATAATTATAAACTAAGCAATAGCTCGTCTACTTAACACTAACGACATAATATGACAAGGTAAGATATATTTTGTCTAAAAAAAAAATATTTTAATGCATAATCAATTTATACTATTTCGACATTTGTGACTTGAAAAAAAAAATATTGTACAGTTTAATTAAATGATGCAATGGTAACCTCTGGTCCTACGAGCTAGATATATTAAAATTAAATAGTTCTAATTATAATATACACGTCAGAATAACGTCGTTTCGGTGCCGATGGAGGTCTTACATTTCATTATGTTGACAAGAAACTGTGGCAACGACTATGGCGGATTACTGCTCAATATATAACACGACTGAAGTAACATTTGATACGTATAAGGATGGAGGATACATCTCCCATAACGTTTTGTCCCACATGAAACTAGGATACAGTGAAATTCATTGCGGGCAAGGATCCTACCAGCTCTCGGCTATTTTTTTGATTCCCATAATTGAATGATGATTTACGTCAATGCTAATCGTCTTCATCTCAGTCTGTAGCGATTCAGTATCCCGCGGAGAACTCACAATAAATTTATTCTAAAAAAATGGATATTTATAAATTGGATGTTATCCTTTTATAAAAGCAGAAACTTCATTAAAATTACTAAGAATTTATAAAAAAAAAAAACAATTTACAGACTGACCGTGTTAAAATACTCTTATATGAGACAACCGTCCAATAATGAGAACCCCTTGGAAATTTCCCAAATCCTACGTAGGGTGAACCTGGGCAATTGGCTTTTATAAGCAAAACGGAAAAAAGAAAGTGACCTAATCTCCCAAATATCAAGTTGACTTCGTCGTGTTAAACTTTAGTTTTACCAAATTTGCTGTTACCTCCTTAGAAAAAAATAATGAAGTTAAAACTCGACGTTAACCGGTTGATTTAAAAATAAATGAATTTTATTCAATGACTAGTTTAAAAAAGTAATTTAAAAATATGTGAGAAATTGTGACGATCTAGAGAGCTAGTACAAAAATAGCAAGTAGAAAACATCTAAATAATAAAGTAATATATTTTGAACGGTTTTTTTTAATATACGTTTCATAATGGTGAATATCCCAGTTCATTTACGAATTTACTCTAAGGACAAAGCGGGTGGACACCACAGGGTATGTTTCACACAAATGCGCTTAAATGATCATATGTCCTCAAATTCCAATTAAATTAATGGCGAGTCTTCTGAAATTATTTGAAATTGGCTTTACGCGGGTAGCAGGAACAGGATGGGGAGATCATTTTGAAGTATAAACAAGGATTCAAAGTTTAAAACCATTCAAGTTGTATGTATTTTATTTTGAAAATCGGATAAATAGTTGAGGTAATTGTCATGTTGCGCCTTTGTCAGACACAATAAAGGATTTCATTCCAATTAGTACATGTATACTAAGCTGAAAACGGGCACGAATAAATTGTTTTTCGAAATTTGATCTGAAATGTGTTCACGTCGGGCGATCACAGTGCCGGCACTCTTGACTGTGTTAGTGATTCTATTAGTAACTTAAAAGAAAACTGCTCGCCTCGACATTATCTGTTAAAAAAGCAAAGACCCGTGAATGGCAAGTTTTAAGCACTAATTAATAATCGGAAGTTATCGATACTATATGTATCTCAGTCGAGCGCCGGCCCGACTAAGCTGGCTTTCGTGACCACCTATTTTATGATACTAGAAATAAAACAATGAAGATTCCAGTAGTACACCAGGGAATAGGGCATAGAGACATGAAATTATAGACGTTCGGAAATATTTTAGCACCGCTACGGGGCTATAATAAAGGCATTGTGGTTTACCGGTTATTTAATGCCAAAGATATCTCGCTCTGCTCTCTGAGACACGTGTGCTTGATTCAGGTCACGTGAGCCATCGATTTCTTGTTCAAACTGTAACAGACCCCTACTTACGTCGGTGGCTAACTGTTTGACTATTGATTTCTAGCCATAGGCAAACTGATACCATTTGGAGTTTGCCTAATATCGAGGGCTAACTATAGCTGGTGTTGTTATATATGTTTATATATATTAAACAGATAAAATGTTTCCTATCATCTGTTTCGACAGGAACGCAGTCTATGCTGACAGAGATGTTAATCAATATCAGTATTTAGTTACGTTCCGAAGATTCGTTATATTACTGTTTTGCAGCGTAAATATGAAAAGTTGCTTATGTGGCGGTATAAGTTAAAATTAAATGGTTTTTTCTTTGATTGTAATGGTATGCAAGATATCTAGTAAAGTCAAAAGATTACGTCAGAAGCATTCGATCAAAGGCAGGTAACAGCAAAATGGCCGGCTAAATATTAGAACTAAGCTTTCATATCACAATACACGGCTGAGGATAACAACCTGGTCGTACGAACGTTTTGTTCAAAACTTACAATTTACACCTAACTATATTACATACGTACATAACAGTTACGTCATAGCACATAGAACTACCAGTAGGGTAACACGGCCATGTGTGATGAAATAGACAACTATTGATTTTGCAAGTCTAGAAAAGATTTTCACCATTTTTACCTTAAACACCCGAAGGCTACAGAATATTTTGATTTGCATACTTCAAAAAATTATAAATTCGTAAAAAACATAATAATGATTTAAGGTTGCAGACATATTTAAGGAATCGTAGAAAATACTTTCGTCGATTTGAACTTATTACACTTTCGTTGATTTGGTTTAAGCCAACACCAACATATTATCCTACTGTTTTCTGTGCGCTATGGTCACGTAAACGTCCTACAATAACCTAAAACATTTCCTCGAGAAATATTCAATAAAAACAATTATGCATCAATCAAAATTCAATTACTGCGTTCAAATACATCTGTTGCGCAAATGCATCGACCGACTCACGCTTCAGTCACTTCAACAAATTCGAATAAAAAATTTCAATAATTAGGAAGTTGTGACCGCGTCTCGTTAAATTCAAAGTTACTGCTATCGTACGACAAATCACATACGATGGAGCACTAAGGTTTACGTACACTTACGTCTACGATCACAGCTCGCGCTATATAGAATGTTCGAGGAGTGGTTCCTGTTCGTGCTCGCCGTGGGGGCCAGCTTCGCCGCGCTCGCGCACAGGGAACGCTGTTTGTGAGTTCAGTACGGTGACCTCGCCGTCCTCGTTGCACGCGAGCGGCGAGTAGAGGGCGCCGCGAGCGCCGCGCGAACGTTTTCGCGGTTCTCGAGGACTCCGCATCTAGCAGAAACAATCTTTATTTAAAACACATGCATAAAAAAGCTCACGTTAATACAAAAAAGGGAATTATTACTCGTTTTTTATTGAATTACTAAAGTAAAGCATTTTAAATGCAGTGATAGCCCTTTGGATAAAGAACCGATGTATTAACCGAGTGGTCAACGATTGAATCCTGGTGTACTACTGGATTCGTAATTTCAGATATAGCACGTCCCAGAAATTATATTTCTAAAGACGTGTGACTGGATTTACAAAAGGTCTGGTTTTCTCCTTGAATTATAGAAGCGTGACGGCAGTCGCACTAATTAAAAAATCACTATTTTCGCCAAATCCAGATACCGCCAATCCTAATTAGTAGCGAAGAAGACTACAAGTAAAACATTTTAGTGATAATTAAAAATTTGTTGCTTAACGAACACAGCAACGAACCATTCAGTTGTTCTCGCCCAATGGGATTTACATAAAAACTCAACATTTTCCCTGTTACATTTACACGCTTTTTTTATCAACTACGAAAAACCGCAGCGCAATGGAAAAACCAATTATCCAATGTTGTCAAAGGCAGCGTATTCGTTAATATCATAATAGATAATTGTTGTCAAAGGACGATGCCTTTGTAAACAATTTCATTTGGTAAAGTCTAATTGAATATTAGATAGGTACTGTGTCACCTCCACCACTTGAAGACAAATTCTATATCAGAGTTTCTACAATATATTAAAAAAAATGTAGGTAATTATCACAGTTAATGTTTGAATGAAAAATGTCTTTGTTATGTTTATTCAATAAACACTCTCATTAAATAAATCGGCCAATTATATTTCGAGGACATTCTTTTTAACGTAACAAATTAAAAAGAGCAGGAAAAGAAACATTTTTTTTTTTATTTTATTTATGATAAACGAAACTTTCTACATATCATGAAAAATATAGATTTTCCTGTTAATTGACGGGTTTTAGAGATTCACTGTCACATTTAGAGCTGAAGTGACCCCACATAACTTGATCTCTCGTAGTGTTACCACATCAAATAATAAGACTCTGGTAAAAGATGTATATAACTGATGTTAACTTTGTATGTATTCATAATAACAATATATTGTATTTTTTTTTCAGGGTGCCATATGACTGGAATTGCCTATTTGCACATGTGACATGAAATAAATGTATGAAATGAAAGAGAGACAGGACATAAGAGCATCACCTATATCCGTATGGAGTAGGCCAAGTTCGTAGACAAATAATAATTTGATTGAAACTTGTTGTATTCCTGCGAGCGAATGAACCAAGCAATAAACATCGAACATTCAAATATTATCTTCTAAGTTCATAATAAGAAAAAACATCAAAGAATGAGAACGTAAACAATCAATAGTAAAGAAGTACTAATAGTCAAAGCGCCGATATAACTACGACACTTGCTTATTTTAATATGAATAAATCTGCAATCAACTTATTTATGAGTCGACCGGGAAAAAGCAACAGTCTGAAAATTTAGTTAACTATTGACCGCCTGTCACACCGCAGCTATCGCATCAACGAGATTTTAAATAAATGTTTTATCTTTCAATCGTGCGTGTATGTGGTTTCTGAACTAGATTATTACGTAAGAGATGTAGCCCAGTGAAAAATTCTTAATTATTTCGTACAATTCACTGATCATTCTACAGAGCGAAATTTTACTCACTGCGTAAACATGGGACTATGTGCCCTCTACTCACAACGACGTCACTGGACGTGCCGTGCGCCCGTTGGAGAGAGAAGAACAGTTGGTCAGTTCTCTGTTAATGTAGACCTATGCTAGTGTGTAACGCTTATTATTAAAATACGATGCTTTATAGAAACTTATAGCACAATATTTGCAATAATCATTCGTTAGCATTTGAATTGAATTTTAACTAATTAAAATTTCGCACTGTATTTACTTCCCTATCTTGAAAAGATAGCGTAGTAAAACACAGTGAAGGTCACACGACAATTAAAAAGAAAAAAACACGTGTTTTACTTATACAACCAAATAAGCATACAATACGCTTAATGTTAAGCTAGGCATATGAGCACGTGCAATACGTACAAGAGTACAGTTTGCGCGTTACCATCCTCGTTGTTAACACAATTTCAAAGTACTTTACTGGTAACATTACACTTACGAGAACACTACAATATTTATACGGGTGTACGGGTGAGTTTTTTTTGTTTGCTGGCAATGGCTGCGAATGGCATACTTATGCAGATGAAAGTCTTATATCCCTATGTGGACTATAATAAAAAATATCTAATGTGATTTATTATGGTTATTCTTGAACAATCTACCTGTAAAACTAATAGCACAGCGAGGAACAAGCCCGCGCCCACAGCGCATACGGTGAGCGTTACGGCCGCTACGCTCGGAGCAGTTCGCGCGCTCGGCGCTGTGTGCAGGGCGGACCACTCAGCAATACGCCTCTTGCCCGCCACTGACGAGTTTATACACTCACCTGAAAATAAAGTAAAATAAAGAACCGTTCCATGGAAAGTATAATTGAGGGTATACATGAAAAATTCTGTGATGGATGAATTTGTGCAGTGAGTAAATGAGCCTTTTGACGAATTCATGAATAAGCTAGTGCTGCTCGCAGATGAATGGTGATGTGAAATTGGGAGAACGTCCGTGTCTGTGTGAAAATAACTGTGTATTGATAAAATAAGGTTAATAATTTTATGAATGAAAAATCAGCGGAATACATGTAAAATATTAGAAATTTGCAATGCCTCAACTGACTATGACCTAAATTATATTTGGGGAAATAAGAAAATGAATTGATTAGTGGTTCGTCATGCTTCATTAATTACGATCCTCAGCTATATGGCGCTGTGTAATTTGTCAGGAGATGTATATTTTTTAAACATTTCATTATAAATACTCTAGTAATTTATACATCTATCTATCTATCTATAACTTCACGCCAAACCGAGCGCCACGTGACTCGATCCTTACATACCTCACTCGCTTCTTTAACATTCATTGCTCTTTTCATGCACGCTCGCCGGTTTCTAAGGCTCCTGACATCACCTTCTGAGAACACGACCAATTTGATCATGGTAGCTAAGTCTTGGCCTTCCTCGGCTCCTACATCCTTCCTCTTTTGCATTGTATATCTGCTTTGTCATTGTTTCATCCTGCATTCTTTCGACATGTCTGAACCATAATTTATACATTTCATATATAAAGCCTCTATTATGTAATTTTATACATATTTCTTCAGTCAATATGTATAATGACTATGACCGTATGACGTAATAATTCATTTCATTTTCGTGTACATTCTATGATCTTGGCTTTTTTTTTACCCGCGACGGTCACGGAGGCGGTATATGCGTTTGGGGTAAGAGGTGTTTGTTTGTGTGTCTGTTATATTTTTCTCGAAAACTACTGAACCGATTTTGATTATTTTTTTTTGTTTAAAAGGTGACATGATTGGGAGTGTTCTTAGCTACCATTGAAGCAAATCTGTTCAGCATTTTTTTTACGTCGGGGGTTTTTTTTTAATTTGTACGTGCATTATATATAAAACGGATTTTATTTATATATTATAGTTATATTATATTAGTTTTAGTTTGTATAAATCGCATTTACTATTAAAATTTCAAAAAGCCACAAATAAAACATAAATTAAAAAATTAAAAACCCACGACGAAAAAAACTTCAAATTAAACATTTCAAAAACCCACGACATTAAAACGTAATAGGATTCATAAAACAATTAGATATAATTCTCATTAATAAAGTCAATAAATGAAAAAATATTAATAATTACAATATCACGATAACTATTATATAGAATATTATTAACAGCCGTCGTGCATAACAGTTTAGAACATAGGTTATGCACGATGGTTTTTCTGGGAGGTGGAGGTACTTCCCGAAATGCGCTACTTTGATACGCCCTACCTCTCTGAAAAACAACTAGACCAAGACAAACATACATGTTTATGCTCACAAATGTTTATCCTGTGTGGGGATCGAACCCACGGGCGTCGGTGTCAAAGTCGCGTTATTAACCACTGCGCCACCGAGCATGTCAAAACTGCTGATTATATCACTATAATACTTATACTATACATAAATGCTGCCAGTTATTTGATTATTGATACATTATTTTAGCAGACAACGAAAATATGACGGATATGTTCATCCGCCATATTCTAACATATTCGAGATTGCTGTCAAAAAGCGAATATTAGTGGACAGAACGTACGTAAATATTGGTTGTGTGTAGTATTGTCTTAGGTTTTCGCGATTGTTACACATTGAATTAAACAATTTTTAACGGAAGTATCGCGTATTTTATTTATTTTGTTGAACCTGACGTTTCGAACGTCAACGAACGTGTTCGAACAGGAAGTCTTCCTGCGACCACGGACGCTGCAAAGCGTTCGAAACGTCAGGTTCAACAAAATAAATAAAATACGCGATACTTCCGTTAAAAATTGTTTAATTCAATTGGTTGTGTGTGTTCCAATGTATTTGGCACCCATTTAAACATACCAGTATCGGGGTTGCAGTGGCAGCAGTCAGAGGCCGACGTGGAATTAGCGGCTGCACCACGCTCTGAACAGCACTGCACACATTGGTAATTTAATCTGCAAAAAACATAATTAATTAGAAAATTTTATAAATATAATAGCAATCGTATATGTATGACTTTTTATTGATTCTTTTCTTTCAGATCATATTATGCGGTTGCTAAATCTATAATACAATTTAGTAACCTACTAACTTTAATTCTAATTCTACATATAAACTAACAACTGACAAAACTGTGTTCAGGTTTTGTTTAACTGAGCGAATATTTGTTAAATGAATTTTGATTAATGTTCTTTTCATTTTTAAAGCTACATTATTGGATTTTATTTGGTTTCATAAAGTGATCATTAAATATTGTAAGATGAATTCCTAATTTAATATTAAAATAAAAATTTTAACAAAAAAAACCCGGCTCCAAAGATAGTATTGTCAGATTTAGACGGCAACAAATTATTGAATCGGCCACACGACGACAGATCATTGGTGGAAATGATAAAGCTACGCAATCTGTCTTCTGCTCAACATTGAAAAGTTTCGATGGCCATCTTTATCAGCTCTATTTAACAAAAAAAAAATATACTTCTGAATGCGAATTCTCGATATATTTTTGTTTGCTATAAATACAGAAACCGTTATGTGTGTCTATGATATTTGAGGAGTTTTCTCCAATCTTCATGAACCCCTCTATCAGAACTGAATTTTATGATATGAAAAAAAATGGGACGAATCTGGAAGTATACTCTTTCAAATAAAAAAGTTTTTTTCAAATCGATTTATAAATGACGGGGTTATGAAGTAACAAACAAAATTTAAAAAAAAACATACAGCCGAATTGAGAACCTCGTCCTTTTTTGGAGCCGGTTAAAAATATTGTACTTGTGCATTAAATAATATATTGCACACTGCTGTCATGAGACTGTTAAATCACATACACGCATTAAATTGGTTCGTATAATCGGCGTGCCCGAGGGTAATATCTTGGGTCCCTTTTTATTTTTAGTCGTTATACAAATTATGTCATTTGCTATTATTTCGTTCATTCTTAACGTGGCTTGTTTGCATGAACATAATTGACACCATATTTTAATCTCTATTGACAGAATTGAATGGAATATTTTCTATCAGCTGTTCTATGGTTGTTCACGTTCAATAATCTTATTATTGGTGTTAGTACCAATAAGAAAAAAACCTATTGTACATATTAAATTTCGTCTTCCAAATGTCACATCGGTAAATACTAAGTTCTTATTCACAAATTCTTCAGATTACAATAATATAGTTAGGAGAATTAGGCTCAAATTGACGAAACGTGATTACTGTGAGTCTAAAGTATGTCAGCTATTCTTACAGCATTATATCTTTTAATATATTGTTGGGAGAAAAGTTCATATTGAAAATATTATCTTACAAAAAATACGCCTTTCATTAATATACAGCAGTCCATAGAATTACTAAGTAAAACTTCGTAACAATAACATAAATACACTGTAACTTTTCAATAAATTAGTAACGAATTTATATACTCATAAAATTTTGTAGACTTCCCTAAAATTCAACGAATATACAATAATGCAGGAGCAAGGAATTTAGTGATATATTGTATTCGATACGTAACAAGCTGGTATTGGCGATTTGTAAAATACGCCAAATTAGTATTCGCATTTCTTGTTCGCCAATAGTTATTTTCGAAATGCTGATAGTCAAAAAACATTACAAAATAATATAAATGTAATATATAATATATATATATACAAAATCAAGAAATATCTAATTGGTGGTTCCAACACATATATATGTTTTTTTTAATTCTGTTATCAGAAAATATATGGAATATAAAAGCTTTCGGTCTCAGTATATAAATATTCAAATCAACTGATGATAACAGAGAAATCATAAGCATATTTTTCGATTTTAGAAGACTAAAGGCGATATTCGTGTCGGAATTTATATATAAATAGATAAAGTCCAAACAGTTCAATAATATTTTTCCACTGTGTAACAACCGTTTTTCTTTTTCTTTAAAAAAATATTGATGAATATGTAACTGTTAAAGATGTCTGGAAATAATTCAGCACTGGCAAATCATGTATCTTCAATTCTACCACATGACACCATTACTATCGTACTAATATGCGGACACAAATTTATTGTAATATTCTATTGTAATATCAAATTGACAATTTGAAAACAGACGTATATTGGCAAGTTTCTTTCGACATTTCTTCTTTGCCAATGGTTATTTCTGAAATCCTGGTAGATTAAAAAAGAAAAATAATAAGCAAGAAAATTGAATAATCTACAATAAGATTATATTTAAAAGATGTTAAGACGTGTCTAAGCGCCCGCGAGAGCTCCATGGCAATCTTTTCAGGAATACCGTTCCTGTGTGAAATCTATATGTTTGTCTGTGTATGCGTTTTTTTCGAATTTTGACTTCAGATTCGGATTCAGCATAATAAAGTAGAATAGGAATGTTCAGGAACACCGTTCCTATCTTCTTCGTTCTTCTTCGTTCTTATGGAAAATGGTCAAAATAGCCGACAAATTAAAAAAAAAAAATTTGAATTGTTATATAATTGACGAGCCAGATGTTCCTCTGGCAATGCTAACTTGCGCATTCTCAACTGGTTTTATCTAGTAGCACTTGACGACTTGAAATAGGAAACCGTAGAAAGTAAAAAGTGGAAAACTTATATTTTCCCCAAATTCTCGACAATGATTCGAATCGGTCGAATTTCGACCATTTGCATTGGGGCGAACATAAGCTTTTTTTATATACAACTAGATTGGCAAACAAACATGCGGCCCGCATTAAATGGTAAGCGGACACCGCAGCCTATTAACGCACACCGGACGGATGTTACTCGCGCACTGCCAATCTTATGAACTAAGGCTGTTTCGTCACAGTACCCAGTAATTTATCTGCCATATCTCACTCTTCAAACCGGAACACAGCTATATAAATATAGCTGCTTGGCGGTAGAAATAGAAACAGAGGTACCCACCCACGCAGACGACTTTTGTACAATGTCTCCCTCTGGTAATAACTAATATAAATGATCTAAAAATACAGTCAGTAGCGAGCGAGTTTTAGTACTCTTGGCCAGCCGCCAATACTCTCCTTATTAAATTAATATTGCAAATGCGACAGTAAACCAATAAGTATCTAAACCGCCGCTCATCACCAGCATAAAATAAACACATACAAAAACTTAAATCGGAACAGAAACTCGACGAAAAACGTTTCCGTTAAGTCTCATATACAAAACATCAAAAGCATTATGTAAATTCGAAACTTGAGCATATTTTCGTATTTTAAACTTTATACAAACTAGCGTTTTATCATAACTAGTCCACAAGGGGGAAAAAAGGAGAAAGACAGCTTTCGCAGAAACTCGTGCGTGCAAAATGCAGTTTTTTCAAAGCGTCAATGCAGTATGAACTTGCAACACAAGGGGCAGAGGCAAAACAAGTCGATTTATTACGAAATTGAAAAATACGCCCGTCGTTATTCATACATTTATATAGTATATATATATGTGTGTGTGTAAATATATATATAATTCAATTGTCGTGCGTTTCACAAAAACTCGAAAATGGCTTTGACTTTGGCATCGCAGCCCAATAACAACTACCTAGAGGGTTGCTGTGTTCCTGCCAGTGAGTAAGCGTTCATAGGCTACGGTAACCGCTTCACATCAGGTGGGCCGTATAGTTGTATGCCTCCCGACGATGTAAAAAAATCTAGTCTTTATTTCGAACAAAGTTATTACATTGAACTTATCATATCCATTATAAACCTTTCAAGCGGCCAGCGTCCGCGACTTCGTTGAAAATTTTGACCCAATTTGTGTCCCCATATCAGATTCGGTTTCCGACAGTGTTAATATGTTGTCACCATTCGATGTTTGCCATCCTTCTCATACTTCGCCCCTCGTGTCTATGACGAATGAATTAACTATTTTTTTCCTAAGATGCACACACTTTCCATACAAAAAAAAAATACTACTAGGAAACAAACGCAGTTGGTTATTAATGGAGAATTAATCAATTATAATTATTAGTCGTAATTAGTAACAAGGTTCGAGTTTCTGGGATTTGGAATGAATAAATCAAGGTAATCTGATTTTATGATATTACAATTCCAATACAACCCATAATTTATGCTATAAACTATTCACCAGCAACATAAGCTCGGAAATAGTTTGTTGTAAGAAGTATATATAGTGAGGTATGTAAAGATCGAGTCACGTGGAGCTCGGTTCTCACTGCCTACACCGCAAGGGATTTGGCGTGAAGTTATAGATAGATATATCTATATCTATAAAAATCTCATGTTACAGTGTTTGTGGTCGGACTCCTCCGAAACGGCTGGACCGATTTTTATGATTTTTTTATATATATTTGGTAGGTATGAGATGAAATAATTTATATGGCAGAACAACGTTTGTCAGGTCAGTTAGTATATTTTCCCGTTTCCTAATCCATTAAGATGGGCGGGGTCCGTTACCTAACCATAAGGATTTGGTGACGATACTGATTTTTACAAGGAGCAACTGCCAGCCCTCAACAACCCAGTGGGAAAGCCAGACCATTCTTAGGTGTCGAAAGGTGTGTACCTTTCGACACCTTACCTAAGAAAGGTCTGGCTTTCTGGTCTGGTTTCGAACTATAATTTCTTGGTCGTGCAAGATTCCTCACGATGTTTTCCTAATTACAAAATATGTACATAAATCCGAAAAAACCCGAATTTAGTGGTACACATGCCGAACCGGGGACCAGTTGATCAATAAGCCGTTTCTTTATCCACTACACTATCACTTACTTGTTCATCCATATATAAGTATTTTCGTTTATTTTCTTTTCAAATAAGTCACAAACATGAATTCGTTATAAATTTGATTTGTGCGAAGTAAGGACTGGCTTACCATTCCATTCCAATTACGTCCCATTATAAATAAGTTGATTTAGTACCATAAATTCAAATAAGATTTTCAATTAAAAATTCACAATAAATTCAAACTGTGATTTCATATTTTGTATATATCTTGACTCTGCCATGAACACAGAGTGTTTGTGTATATAAATATAAGAAGCGCGCAGAATATATTGTAGACCGTATTCGCAATGATGATATTAGAACAGAGTTGGACTGAGAGCGTCGGTGTTATAATAAGAAGAGGCATGTCCTTGTTGGTTCGGACATGTGGAAAGAATGCAGGAAGAAATAATTATGAAACAGATATACAAAAGTGGAAGGATGTAGGAGCCGAGGAAGGCCAAGACTTACCTACCACAACCAAATTGATCGTGTTCTATCAGAAGGTGATGTCAGGAGCCTTACCAGCGAGCGTGCACGAAAAGGGGAATGAATATTAAAGAAGCGAGTGAGGTATGTAAAGATCGAGTCATGTGGCGCTCGGTTCTCTTTGCCTACCCCGCAAGGGATTTGGCGTGAAGTTATACATACAGAATATACTATTTATTACACATCAGATTTCTAACCTTATAGATGTTAGATACTGGTTAAATAAAAAACACCGCTGTATGACAGAGGTCTAAAAATATTGCAGAATTGAAAAAAAAAATGGAAATTGGCGAAACAGTTTTCATACACGGCAAAATTGGATTCGATGTTGATTGTCATCTTCCGTTCAAGTATAATCAAAAGGCTATGGATTGCCGTAGTGTCAATCCAAAAATATTGCTATACGCTACCTAGCAATGGAAACAGACGAGAGAGTCACGAAAAACATTGATTCGACAACAGCACATCCAAATAACAAACTGGAATTTTGTCTTTTTAATGTTTCTATTTGAAAAAAAAAGAAATACAAATCATTGACACAGTAGAGATAAGCAGTACATCAACTAGCGCACTTAGGACCTTCTTTGCATAACACCTATAGTTAGCAATCACATGTGACGATTTCGATAGCGCAATGGCTAATAAGTTACTTTGACACTAAAGCTCGTGGGTTCGATTCCCACGCAGGACAAAGACAAAACAGACATGTGTCTGGATGTTTTTAAGTGTGGTAAGTCACCTCAAAGCAGCCCGTCCGGAGAGTTGTTGTGTGTGAGGTCACAATTAAGCTCCTAAGGAGTTACTGTGTTAGGGGGTGGGATCGCGCGAGTGATGCTTAATATATTGCAAGCGTTCATAGGCTACGGTAACCGCTTCACATCAGATGGGCCCTATGCTTGTATCACTCCCGACTTTGTATAAAGAAAAACAAAACCAAGTTAAGGCATGTGCGGATCATGGATTGATGGTTCTTGACATACTTTCGTACCTCTCAAAAAGGTTACCTCCAATTGCATGGCTTGCCACGACGAACTAAAGTACTCCCTCACAGGAATACAACCAATTTCCAGAGAATTGTTACTTGACTACAGTTTTCGGTGATGTGTCTGTATTTGTAACACTATGGTGTGTGTTTTATCAAAAGGTGACATCAGGAGCCTCAAGAGGAGGCGAGCGTGCGTAACAAGGGCTGTGATGTTAAAGAAGCGAGTCTTGTGACGCTCGGTTCTCTCGGCCTACCCTGCAAGGGACCTGGCGTGAAGATAGACATACATACATACAAACATTTAATACATGGAAAACACATACAGTGATACATGCTATGTAATCCTAATAGTAGTAATCCTACATCTTAATAGTTCCCTATAACTAGTGGAACGAGTTCATAGCAATGATAGCCCAGTGGGCAAGAACCGGGCTATTGGGCAACAGGTCTCCTGTTCAAACCCAGTCCATCCACTAAATTCGCGTTTTTGGATTTATGTACATATTTATAACTTGCTCGGCGGTGAAGGAAAACATCGTTAGTAAACCAACACGTCCAAGAAAATATATTTCGAAAGGTATACGTGTGACCTAACCTAAGAAAGGTCTGGTTTCCCCTCTGGGTTGTGGAGATCTGACGGCAGTCGTTCCATGTGAAAATGAGTATCTTCGTCAAATCTTTAGGCTTAGGCAGCGGACGCCGCCAATCCTAATGGATTAGGAAACGGAATAACGCTAGGAAGAACTAGTAGCAAGTTTACTAACCTATCAAATTTCAAAGGTTTCGAGCAAGCGGTACAACTGAACTGTCCCGGTCCAGAACAGGACTTGCAGGAAGAGTCGCAAGCTTGGCAAGTGGCAGTGGCCGCGTCGTAGTACTGCGAGCCGACGCACTCCATGCAGAGACCGCCGTCGAGAGTGAACCCAGTCGGGCAAGACTTGCAGTTGAGGGGACCAGAGCCGTCACATTCGCGGCAGTAGTGGTGACAGTGCCGGCAGCCGTCCGCCGTTTGGTAGAATCCTGGGGAGAAAATAAATTAATTCACACAAACAAAACATAAAGTGTCTGAAAGACCAAGCTTCCCTCGGCATTATCTATCCTTTTTTTTGTGAAAAATCTCTTTTTTTCAGTAAATATACCAAGAGCTCGGTGACGCAGTGGTTAGTAACGCTGCTTTGACACCAACATTTGTGTGCATGTCTGTTTCTCTTGGTCTGGGTGTTTTTAAGAGAGGTGGAACGCATTAAAACAGCCCGTCTAGGGAAGCTGGAATTTGTCACAGAAAACCGCAGCCAAATAGCAACTCCCTGGTGAGTTGTATGTTTTTGCATATGAGTGAAGTCACAAGTAAGCTCACGTTAAACGAATTTAAAAACATAAGAGACAACCTACTCATTATTGGATATGACTATTTTTTCTTTTTTTTTACCCAACGTCGAGAGGCACACAAGCATATGGCCCACCTGATCTAAAGTGGTTACCGTAACCTATGAACGCTTGCAATACATTAAGTATCATTCACGCGATGCCACCTCTGCTGCTAACACAGCAACTCCTTGCTTACTGGTGACATTACTCACGCGCAGGAACACAAGTAATCTCCAGGGAGTTGTTATTTGGCTACGGTTTTCTGCGAGGTACTTCCCAAGAACAAGGCTTTGATGCGCACTACCTCTCTTAAAAATATTAGAACGTTATTTTAAAATAACTGCTATATATTTTTTTTTATACAACGTCGGGATGCATACAAGCATACGGCCCACCTGATGTAAAGCGGGTACTCCTATTAGCGCTTGCGATATATTAAGTATCACTCGCGCGATGCCTCCTCTACTGCTTACACAGCAACTCCTTGGGAGCTTACTGGTAACCTCACTCACACGCAGGAACACAACAACCCTCTAGGGAGTTGCTATTTGACCGCGGTTTTCTGTGAGTCCGCCTCACCGTACTTCCTCAGACGGGCTGCTTTGATGCGCCCTACCTCTCTTAAAACATCCAGACCAAGGCAAACAGACATGTTCATGCACACAAATGTTTGCCTTCTGTGGGAATCGAACCCACGAGCGTTGGTGTCAAAGTCGCGTCATTCAGCCACCGAGCTCGGCGAATATATATGTTAAAGGCAGTGAACTAATCAGAAGTAAATAAGCTCGTAATGCACAAACCGGTTAAAAAATTACGGGTTCCCGAGAAAAGCCTCAGAAGAAAATCATGATAGAATGTAATTTATTTGTTCAATTCACATCGATAGGCCAATTATCAAAGGCGATGATGACTATATCGTGATAATGTTATTTAACATGCATTAATAGTCAGTAATAACTTGACTTGTTAGTATGTTTGAAACAAATATTTCAAGTCGAATTTAACAAACTTTTAATTGACGTATCGATTTGAAACTTAGGAAATGTATGTAATTGCAGATGACAACGCAACAAACATAAAGTTTTTAAGAGAGTGGTAGAAATATATTACAACAGTCAAAGGAATTCAGCAGCAGAATTGGGCTACACGATTGCAGGCAATCATCAAAAATCACAAAAATGAAACTTATCCTTCAAATATCCCGGGGGAAATGGGTGAATCGGGACTTTGTATATTGAAATGAGTATGTTTTCACATACTCCTAACTCTTATTGGGTACCGGCCAAGTTGCCTGCAAAACGTGTAGATATGATCGAAAAATTTCAGGCCAAACACGTACCTTACGCACAGATTTTATAGACGGTTCAATTTAACCACCAAGTCTTCAATTGGGTTGAAGACAAATATCGCCATAGTCAATTATCGGAAGTAAAAGAGAGCGAGCGACCATCGTTTTAGTGGACACCGGAAGAAAATTCTGGAGCCGCTTTAAGAGGACGCGCACGAAGCTAAGTGGCGCCCTCATTTTGTTTTTTATTAATAACGCTGAATTTAAGACCAATTCCAAAAAACGCTATATAATAGGCATGCCTGTTTCTAAGTTGATTTCAACGCCACTACCATATCATTCTTCACTATTAACTTGGGAATAGTCATGGATCCTTAGTCGTCCTAAGCTCCTCAGATTAATGAGATCACTCGGAAAGTGTTTGGATCTCTGCGTTTGTTAAGAGGCACAAAGCTAAGTGGCGCCCTCATTTTGTTTGTATTAATAACGCTGAATTTAAGACCAATTCCAAAAAACGCTCTATACAGGCACTGAAGAGCCATATTTATGTGTTTTTTTAAACATATCTTGTATTTATTATCTATGTACAAGTAACCAAAATTTTAATTATTGCTTATTTTGATCACATATAGCAATAATCAAAATTATGACTAATTGTACATAAATAATAAATACAGAATATGTTTCAAAAAAAACGTAAATATGGTTCTTCAGTGTCTGTATTGAGCGTTTTTTGGAATTGGTCCTAAATTCAGCGTTATTAATACAAACAAATGAGGGCGCCACTTAGCTTTGTGCCTCTTAACAAACGCAGAGATCCAAACACTTTCCGAGTGATCTCATTAATCTGAGGAGCTTAGGACGACTAAGGATCCATGACTATTCCCAAGTTAATAGTGAAGAATGATATGGTAGTGCCGTAGAAAACCAACTTAGAAACAGGCATGGCCCAGTCATTTGGCTTAACAAAATGAGGATTTACAATTATTAATATTGCCTGTGACTTGAAGGCCATAATGCTGAGACCATTCAACAATAATTGCCAGGGCCGTGTTAACTACACTATTTGCCTCAGAAATGTGATGTCAAGATATTGCTAGGATATAGAAACTTACGAGCGTGCACGAAAAGAGCTACGAATGTTAAAAAGCTAGTAAGTTATATGAAGACCGTGAGGAATCATGTGGTTATCGGTTCTCTTTGCTTACCCCGCAAGGCACTTGGTGTAAATTAAATTAAAATTAAAACTATTTATTTCGGACAACAGAAATCCATTTTGGTTAGTGAACACTTAAAAACTATGTTAGTAGCTTATTTCTAGAAGAGATTTTGTCTTAGCCAACATCTTGCCGATTAGTGGACAACTCGGCTATCGCCTTCAGCACGCTGTTGCCGCTGTCGTGCACTGTGCGTATCAGTGAGCCGGTTTTCTTGCGTAGGATAGCCTCAAAACTATCCACGTCCGCCAACGCAAACATTGCAGACGCGCTACAGCAGCGCGGCAGCCGCATCAGCGCCCTAAACGCGTTATTATAATGAACACGTAGGACACTGTAGGATTTTTTGGTGAGGTTGACCCATAAACTACTGGAGTAGAAGGACGTGCAGTAAGCTTTAAACAACGTAATTTTAACTGCGTCTGAACAGCGACCAAATCTATGGGCCAGCATGTTCGCCCTGACCGACAGTGCCCTACGTTTCCTTTCCATATCTTGCATATCATTCTTTATGTAAAGATGTACATAAAGAAACTTACCCTGTGGACATTCTGGATGACATTCGCCACCGGCGAGCCGCCAGCCGGCCGGGCAGGAGGCACATTGGCTTCGGTAAGGACCGGTACACGTGCGACACGATAAGTAGCACTTCGAACAGATACCACGATCTGCATAAAACCTGTCAAAAATAACGTAATTTTATTTCCATAAGTTGTTAGTCAACATATTAAATTCACACCCCTCTAGACAACGTTATGGCAGCCGAGAAGGCGATTTCTATAATGTGATTCTTTCATTACAGTTTACAGTTGTGGTTTTAGTAATTGTTACAAATTCTTACCCGTCGGCGCAGGACGTTCTGCAGGCACCAGACTGCAGCCTTAAAGTACTAGCGCATGATGTGCAGTTCAGTCGGGACACGCAGTCTGCACAACCATGGATGCAGCGAACGCATTTGCCTCCCTCTGCGTAGTAACCTCGCTCGCACTCTGATACGCATCTAAAAAAACAGATAGATACCGTAAAATATCACACATTACAGGCGATGTTGTAATAGTATTGCGTTATGTTTACTATTTTTTTTTATATTCAAGAATATGGATAAAATAAAATAAAAAACTCGAATATTAGACCACGGAGAATATATAATCTACATGTTTCCGATACCGATAAAATTCCAGAATTCTGTTAGCGGGCGAAATATGCATGCACGCAAAATTGGAATTGATAAATTTAACCACTTATGTGTACCAATGGAATTGTTTTTGATATCCGCATATAAAAATTGCGGATTTTAGTGAATTTTGTCGATTTTTGCTACAAACTATTTTCAATGAAATATAATGACAAGAATGATAACGCCGAAGGGGAGCTTGCAGCGAGCTGTTGGTGAGTAATGGCACTACGGGTCCCGAGCGCTCCAGAGCCGATTAGGGCCCTGCGACTCCGGCGCGTCTTCATCGCTCGGTGTGGAAACTTAAGACTGCAGGACTCTTAGCTCTGACTTGCTTTCATTCGCCGTCCAGAAAGAAGCCGAAAGGGTGTGGCCTAGGAGTGGAAATGTTAAAGGCCACAACGGCGCAAGTAACTTCGGAGAGTCACACGCCGGTGTTGCCCTCGGTCGACGTTCTCTGGCATTTCGGGGTCCACCCAGTGAGTGACAAGCTACCGCCTGCCAGAAGTAACGATCAGATTTGATAGTTATGGCAGGCATCTGCCTTGCTTCTGTAATAGCCCAGTACCAATAATCATTACAAAAGCCCAATAATTTCCGACATATTCGCAATAGTCCCAAAAAACCTGCCAAGATTTGCTCATGGGTATATTGATTAATTGATTGTATGTATACGTTACACCAGTTTTCTCAAAGGAGCCTCAATGCGATGGATCCATATCCCCGCTCACGCCTATCGAATGACCGGTATTAGGTAAAACCGTGAATCTAGAAAGCATGAGAATATTTCCTTAACAATTACATAGTGTAGAAAAGTAGAAACTTCTTGATTTTGCTAATTGTAAATCATTCAGTAAGAATAACCAGTTGAGAATGCGCAAGCTTGCATTGCCAGAGGAACACCTGGCTCGTCAATTATATAACAAATCATTTTTTTTTTAATTTGTCGGCCATTTTGACCATGTTCCTTAAGAGATAGGAACGGTGTTCCTGAACATTCCTATTCTACTTTTTTATGCTGATACCGAATCTGAAGTCAAAATTCGAATATTCGAAAAAAACGCACACACAGACAAACGCACAGACAAACATATAGATTTCATATAGGAACGGCGTGGTCCTGAAAAGAAAAGATAATATAAATATATATTGATAGAAACCAAAATAATATGAAGAACAAAAAATCAATGTAACAATCTGAAAATTGACCCAATGTGTGCTAATTTTCTATTAGATCCACATTGGGCCGGCGATAGACACCTTAACAGTCTACTGGCAAAGAAAGTCCAGGTTTTGAAGTATTTGGAGGTTACCTCCACATTACAAAAGACCCGCGTCAAGTAACTTCCCGGAGAAATGTTTTTTTTTTTTACACAACGTCGGGAGACATAAAAGCTGCTGCTAACACAGCAACTTCTTAGGAGCATACTGTTAACGTCACTCACTGACAGCATTACAGCAATCCTTCAGGGGGTTGTTAGCTGTAGTTTTCTGTGAGGCGAAGATACGTACCCAGTTGTGCTACTTTGATGCGCCCTACTTCTCTTCAGAACCTCTTTAGTCAATTAGCAGAGTGCACCATGCATTATTATGTTCCTGCCAGTGAGTCAGGTCACCAGTAATCTCCTGGGGAGTTACCGCAGCCATTAGCTTAAACACTGTACAACAAGTGTGCTATACGCTTTGCCGCCCGAAGTCTAAAAAAAACTTATAACCAAAACTTGCTTGTCACCCACAACACGTTCAAAAACGGTACTTAACAAAGTAACGATCTCAAAAAACACGACTCGTCAGAAGCCGCAGTCTAATGAAAGAAGCGGTGGTAGAAACACCACTTCACTTCCCCGCAAACACGCACGGGGAAATCGTTAACGGAGTTAAATCACTTTTTGCAACTATACCAGTCAGTCACTTTAGAACGTCAGTCTCGACGTTGGCCACTTTGTAATATGTTCAAAGCCGGTCACGTACACCGATGAATCTAAAGCTGCTCGTCCAACAAACGAAGCTATAAAGATGAGAAAAGCGATAGGAGACTCGTGTCGAAGACTTTATTACTCTGAAGGTTCATTACTCTAAACAGATTTTTATCAGATGCTCGGATATTGGATAGTCTCGAAGAAGCGTCCATAAATATTATGGAAG
The DNA here is from genome assembly GCA_947507595.1 of Pyralis farinalis. NCBI lineage: Eukaryota > Metazoa > Arthropoda > Insecta > Lepidoptera > Pyralidae > Pyralis > Pyralis farinalis. The sequence continues at coordinate 9,235,816 of OX382274.1, forward strand.
CATGTACAATACCAATCAAATAAAATTAGGATTGTCCACATTGTCATATCGATGATAAAAATTATAAATTAAAAGGTGTTACGCGCGGCTTCGCTTGCTTGGCAAAGTACTTTCACGTTAGAGTGGAATATTTTACCGCGGTAAAAAGTATCCTCTATCCCTTTTGGGCCCTTTTCACTAACTCCAAACAGAAATTCACTAACTCCAAACAGAAAATCAAATCAATCCGTTACTCAGTTTTTACGTGAAAGAATGACACACAAACAAAATTAATGCAAAAGTGGAAAGATGTGAGAGCCGAGGAAGTCCCAAAACTCACCTATCCCTAACAAACTGGTCGTGTTTATCAGGTGATGTTAAGAGTCCTAGGAACTGGCGAGCATACACAAAAAGAACCATGAAATTTCAATCTACCTGCAATTTAGTTATTCTGCTTAGCCCAAAAAAAATATCGCGGGCATTGGATATTTACCTTTGCACGTTATTCTATCGCCTGGCTTTTGCTATGAGATTTAGTATCTCAAGAAAAGTGAAATAATTTTCTTTCTCGGACGAATAATTAGAACACCATGATAATGATGCTCCTTGGAGCAATAATTATCCAGACAATACAAGTTTCTCTTTCATATAAAATAGATGAGAAACACTGAGGCAAAAACAGCAGTGATGATAGCCTAGTGGAACCTGCCTATTGATCACGTCGTGGTGGTGGTTCGAATCTTAGCTGGTGTATGCATCACTAATTTTGTTTTCGGATTTATGTATACATACTTATCATTTACTCGCGTTGAAAGATAACATCGATCGAAACCCACACATCGAAGAAATTATATTTCGAAAGATGACGACCTAAGCTAAGAAAGATTTGGTTTTACCTTTGGATTGTGGAGGTCTGACGGCAGTCGCTCCATGTAAAAATCAGTATCTTCGCCAAATCCTTAGGCTTAGAATGCGGATGCCGCCAATCCTAATGGATAACGCGAGAAAGAAAAGAAAACACTGAGGTAAAAATACAAAAACTCTAACAGTGTCTTTGACTTACCTATAATCTTGCAGCAAATTTGGAGGTGGACACGTAAAGCAATTTGAGTTTAGTAGACCGTAGCAGGATTCACAAGCGGAATTACATCCACGGCACCTCTGTCCATCAATAAACTCTGTTGCACCACAGCGTTCGGAACCTTGGGGCACACATTTTCCTTTCTGCTTGTTCAAATCCCAGTTAGGTTCACAGGAAAGACAGAATCCACTTGTACAGGTACTGCAACCTACAGGGCACCTGAAAGAATACTTCATTTATATAAAGGTAATTCAAAAAGTATTTATTACCCCGTTTAGTAGGTATTAGAAAAGAGAATATTATTGCCTACAACACAGTACCCTGTTATAAATGACAAGAAATTTCAAAAACGACCGCAGCAGCTGAAGCAGAGACGACTAGAGCAGCTTTGTCAGTGATGGTTATATTGTCGCCTAGCTCCAGTCCGTATTAACTAACTAGTTTAAATCAAATTACTACTAATAGTATAAGAAATATAAAATAGATTATGAAGCGGTTAAACAATAAACGTAGTTACTTACTTCATACACTCTTTCCTCTTCTTATCAGCGTAATATCCACTAGGGCAGGAGGTGACACATCTTCCATCTAAAGCATAGCTTGATGGATGACAAGTCACGCACTGATCATCTCCTAAACCTTGACACGTTACGCACGATTCGTGACATTTAGCGCAAGTGTAGTCTTCGGTTTCGTAGTATGAAGGTGGGCAAGATGCTACGCATGTGCCATCATGGAGAACTAGATGATGTTCACAAGATGTGCAAGTGTCAGATCTTTCGGAGCACGTAGCGCAATGTGCAGCGCAGGGACGACAAACTGAAGACTCACTATCCTCCCAATATCCGTCTGGACACTGTTGAAAGCATACAGCTAAATCCATTACCAGTAAGTGTGCAGGAGCACATGTCACACATGTATCCAGTCCAGGTCCAACACAAGTTTCACAAGACTCGTGGCAGGGCCAACAAACTCCGCCCTGGTTGGCAAAACTTCTTGGAGGACAACGTGAAACGCAAGTATCATCCAGGCGATATTGTTTGCAAGCAATACATTGAGTCGGTCCTTTTCCATAGCATCCTTGGGAATCGCATTCGGGATCACATTCATGCATGACGCGCTTGTCATTACTATCTGCGAGGACATTTTCCCCATGCGGAGAAGGGATATTATGTCCATCGAGTGTTGCTACAGCCTTTTCGGGGTTGGACCCGGCTGCGAATAAATTGGGAAAGTTCTGGTAATTAGCAAACGCGTCAGTGTTGTAAAAAGGGTCACTGAGACCTTCATAACCATCTGCGGCAGTCGGGAATGCAAAAGGTGGAGCTATAGGCGATGGTCTCTTAGACCGCAGTCTTACCGGATCGATGGCTGTACCATAGAATATTAATTGCCATTTTTTAAGAATTCCTGGCTGATTTACATGCCTATTGCCTCCGTTGACGATTTGTAAGGCCCATCTTCCTTCAGCATGTTCACCCCAGAAATGAACACTAAGGAATGGCCAGTCATCAAAATTGGAACTGACGACATCACGTGGTCTTTCGAAAAGTAATGTAGACACTGTCCCCATAGGAGAAGTTAGAAGTATGCGTAGATTACCACGGGGGAAAAATCTTAAAGATATTTTACACTGAACGTGTTCAAGATATCGTACTTCATTTACTGTTCCACTGCACCCATTCACATCCATGTGTGCATTCAACGTGTATCCAAATGATGATTCGATTGGTTTGTCTTCATTGATTTCTTGTGACTTGCAGATATGCTGAGGCGGAACTGATATCCACTGTTCTGCTAAATTCACCATCTCTGCTGCATCCATAAGACCATATCCAAATTTATGACTGACTTTCCTTTTTACTCCGTTAACAATCCATCCATTTTCTTTTTCTAATGGTTGTGGTCGCGAAGTAAGTACGACTAAATACTGCATATCTCTCCAGGTTAGATCTGGGTTAGCTTCTAAAGCTAACGCGCATATACCGGCTGCTAAGGGTGCAGACGCAGAGGTACCTGTATGTTCTACTGTGCAAATATGATCTGGTCTTAACCGTCCATCCATATCAACGGTTGCAACGCTTTTATCATGTCCGGGAGTACCTGAACTGTAAGTCGTAGCTAGAGTAGAAGAGCACTCTTCTAAGTACCAAGGTTTGTAACCACCCTGTGTTGCACTAGAAATGGATAATGTAAATATACTGTTCGTGTAACCATCACAATTGCAGGAGTCCGTATGTCTGCCGCCATTGCCTGAAGCCCAGACAAAAATAGAGCCTTTCCCATTACGTCCACTTGTTACTCCATAGATGAATGCCCTAAGGAAATAGGGAAAAAGTTGATGTATTTAATCATATTCAAATATATTTCTAGAATCTAAAGTATATGGGCGGCTAATATTTAAACCCAAAGATTCAAAATCATAAGAGATACTGTTTCTAATGGTTTTGAAGCTCATTCATATATTTCATCAAAAAACAATCGTAGCAAATTGCAAATCATTGTAATTTCATAAATTGTGCAATACTTTACCTTCTTGCTAACGGCCCAGGGCCATCAACCGTCTTCCCGTCGTCTTCTGGTCCCCATGAAGCACTATATATATCAATGTGATCTGGATTGAGTCCGAGGGCTCTAGCTTCTACCGCATCATTCACGACTCCGTCCAACATTCTGACTCCACCGATACTTGCGTTGTAAGCTATACCAACACCACAATACTGGTTGTAGGCAACTGCTGCTACTTCTCCTGCGCATCTTGTACCGTGTTTGTTGTCTCCGTTGTCTTGGGGCATTGGGTCCTCGTCATTACCGTTTATGTCTGTTGATGCATTGGGATCCTAGGAGATATAATACAATATATTTATTTCATCCCTATTTAAATATAACCAGGCTAAACAAATTACTCTACCAATGGTCAGATATATTCAGACCGATGAAACACAATCGTACCAATCTTGAGTTTTACTTTTCAACCCAAAACATTACAGTATTCCATTAACTTTGATTTAACAAATCTATGTATTGTTTCCACTCATATTGACATATTTTTCTAAATTCCGCTGTATTGAATTACATCAACTTCCTAAGTAGTTAATACACATCTTATTTTGTGCAAGTCAAAATTATAATCAATTAGATTCATACTTTTTTATGTAGTTCGTGATACCTGTGTCGGAATCACACAACGTAGAATTGATCAAATTGCCCATAAGTTATACAGTCTCTAGTTAGCATTATTAGATAGCTATACGCAAAAAGCTTATGAAAGACGAACGCACATGAAATTATCATTTTTTTAAATTTTAGTATACAAACACAAATACGAGTAAATAACTTTCAAATTAAATAAAACAACAACTTCGGAAACATTAGCTAATGACTGTACAGTTTATTGTCGATATCTCCAGGAAGCCTAGTTAAGGATTATTACCACAACTGGATAATCCTATCGTCGGTTACTCGAGGTAGTTAGAGAGACAAACTACCCGCATATCATATCCTAACTTAGGCTTTTAAGCCTTTGACTTGTTATGGGTTCATAATTTCATTTAGTAAAACGAAACTGCCTATCGTAGCATGACATTTATTTGAGTTATTGCTTTGATATTAAACTTCCCAATTTTGTACTAGAGCAATTACATTTACTCCGAATACGTGTATAAAAACAAAACACTACGTCTGTTAAGTCTTCAAAGATTTTAATTGCGGGCACTGGAAGTAGTGCTATGTAAGAGATAATATCGATTTAATGCTGTAATATCAATTTTGAAGTTAATACGCAGAACAAAATGAAAGTACTTAGATAATACGTTCAACTCTGATTTAGGCTAAATAAGTAACGTGATCAAAAATTTTTCTCCAAGGATTTGTTCTAGGTTTCATTATTGATGTTTTTGGAGCATATACTAAATGTTGTATTCAAAGTTTGTAATGTTGAAATATAAAAATTCATTCGACCAATTGCCTCCCAATATCCATTTACTTCAAAGAGGTTTCCACTAACATAATCTCTTTAATGCGTTAAAGCTCTTTTGTCAACTCGAACATAGCAGATTCGTAGTCCATCTGGCGAGATTAGTCCTACGTCATCGAATTCATGAGTCCGGTGATGTAGACTAACAGAACTATAACGAGACAAAATCGTAAAGTGAGAATTTGTCCATAAAATTAAAAAAGACAAAGAAGTTTCATCTCTGCTATAAACGTTTATCTAAATATGTCGTCACCATATACTCACGTAGTTTTGCGCTAAATCTGGATGGTTGGTTTGTATGCCATCGTCTAGAATAGACACGACAACGCCTTTGCCTGTGTAACCTTTCTGCCACGCCGGGGCCACATTCATGTCCAGGCCGTCCTTGGCTCCACCGTTCTGTTTAAAATATATTGGTAATTTTAATACAACGTCAGCTACTGCATTATCTTGGTTATTATCCATCCATCCGATTTCTTCAAAGTTGTTTTACATATAGCAAACGACATACTTAGCAATAGCACGAAGGTCTTCTATCCAGAAAATAGGAAGTTCAATGGAAAACCACTATTGCCAACATAGCTCTAAAAGTCAGCAAATTAAAGCATCAATATGTACCATATTTGTCTGGTCAGCGACGGGAGACAGTAGAGAAATATATATAAAAAATAATAAAAGAAGGCCACCTAAGGAATGGTGAACTATTTCCTATCCTCTCCTCACGACTTCAAGAAGGTGGATGGATAAATCGCTGCGATTTTTTATTATCATTATGTTAAGAGGGTATTTTATCTGTATTAAATATGCCAGCAACATCGTACCCTTTTGCTAAGGAGTCAACCTGTTCATTACCGTGCTTCAGTTTGTCTGAAATCGTTTGGATTTAATTGTATATTGGTGATTCGGGAATTTTGGGAATGAAAAATCAATCTAGATTAATAAAATAAAAGATCTAGATGGCTTCTCAGTAACGGGATAGAAGAGAGGGAATCTATTGCTCATGTATTGACCAAAGTTATAAAAATTTTGAAATAAATTAAGAATAATTAGGTAATTATTTAGGGTAATTTTATTAGGTGTGATTTGGCTCCGGTTTTCGGTGAGGCGGATGTCTTCCCCGCGACGGCCTTGTTTGATATGTCTACCTACCTTTCTTAAAAGCACCCAAACCAAGACTGACAGACATGATACTCACAAATGTTTGTCCTGTGTGGGAATTGAATCCACGAGCGTAGCGAGTGTAGTCAAAGCGATAAAAAAACGGTACTTTCTGTACTCACCAGATACCATTCCTCTTTGAACAAAGGGTCCGGGAAGAAGGGCAATGAAGCGAGGGCGCGATGGTGAGCCCTATGAGCTGGCCTTCTCTGGGAGAAGAGACCACCTTCGTAGGCGTTGTAATCTCGTTTTACTCTCCGCCGTTCGCGCTGCTGCTGCACCCATCGTACCTGAAAAAAAAATGTTTAATAGAGTATTTTTTTTAATACAACAGATACTTATGAAGCAAAATTATGTAAGTGAGAACAGAGAACCCACTTTATTATACGACGATATCCCTAGTTCGAACCCTATTGTGGGGATGTACCACTAAATTCGTATTTTCGGTTTTATGTACCACGTTTATGGCTTGCTCGATGTGGTGACAAAAATTGCAAAGATACTAAGATGGATAGGGTATCTGGAAATAATTAATGACAAAAGAGTTACGAAGCAAGTGTACGAACAAGAGTGAGTGGAGATCAAATAGCTGTTGTGCTGAAAAAGGGCCAAATCAAAAGCACTCAAAACCGAAGAGCATGCATGAAGAATTTGAGAGTGTAGAAGAAGCAGAGAGGTATGTTTAGATCGGGTGTTCCACAGTTCTGCCTACCCCGATGGGAGAGAGGCGTGAAGTTGAAGTGCAGTAGAAGAAAGCAGAAGTGAAGTGCAGTTTTTGTCTTTGATATCCAAAAAGAATAGTTGCAGATAATTTAACATGTATCCATAAAAGTCGAGCAAACGCGAATGAAGTCGCGACGCAAAGCTAGCATCTAATAAATCCGGATAGGATTAGATTACAAACGGCCCTAAATATTTACAATCGAACATTTGCAATGGAAACCATTCGTATTGTTCACTCCGTCCGAACAAACATTTCAACAATAATTCCTAGAGCCACAACTCCTAACTCCTGTTATAAATCCGTGTACATACGCTTGTTATTTCCACAATAGAGTGGGCAAATACGAAACATTAACAAATCAATATTGAACAACGAGCATTGAATCTGAATGCGTGACGCGGTCTATCGTAACTAACGGAAAGTAAAAACCTTGATAGGAACTAGCAGGACAGTACATTTGTAGAGTAGTAGTTTTTACTAGAAAGTGAAGCCGAGGAATGCCAACACTAACCTACCATGACCAAATCGATCGTCCTCTATCAGAAGGTGATGTCAGGAGCCTTAGAAACCGGCGAGCGTGCATGAGAAGAGCAATGAATTATAAATAAGGGAGTGAGGTGTATAAGGATGGAGTCACGTGGCGCTCGGTTCTGTCTGCTTACCCCGCAAGAGATTTGGCGTGAAGTTATAGATAGATAGATTAATTTAAAAAACAACATTTTTGACACACGGATAGATAGATAGATTCTTTATAAATTTGTAGATTCTTTATTTGTATCTCCAGCACACACAACAGTTTGTTACTATGTTACGTGTTATATTATGCTTATAATTAATACAAAGAAACATGTTCACTGTAAGGGGGAAGAGAAAAAATCGGAGGTCAGTCAGACAAGTATATGGTAAACAGTTACCAAAGATAAGGGAGGCAAATCTCTCCTTAAATTCGGGGACTCAATACCGTATGAACTTAGAATCATCGACAATTCTTACAGCTCGTCTTTGCACCGAATGACAAGTTCCTAGGTATGCTGGTTCGGTACAAGTTCCTAGCCGGTATTCAGGTGCGCATGCGGTCACATATAGGATTCGTACAATAAAATCTCTAGGTTGCATTTTTCTCTGGGAACTGTGACAGATGCGACAGACAATGGACGAGCAAGAATGAAAAGGTAAGTCTTCCTTTTTATACCTTTTCGGCTTTTTTGCACTAACAAAGCTTACAAGTTTCACCATCATTACGATCAGATGCTTAATATAAATACAGGGTTTGAAGAATAATCGGATTTCTTGAAATTGAGAATACTCTGAAGAATCTAGCGAGCGCTATCTATATAGATTCCTGTGAAGAACTAATAGGTCTTTATTATCCAGCCTGGCCCCCTGCCAAGTAATAAGAGTTCCGTACACAATGTCGCCAACAATTACTGTAATCCGCTTTCAGCTTAACGCGGTCAATGGGAAAAATAATTATTCTGCTGCTTTAGGCTGTTATGTAAAAAAATATTTATATTTTACTTATTTAGAGATCCGTGTGAGCTTTCAGTCTACCACAGTGGCTAATAAAACCGACGACGGCGAAAAATAAAACCCTTTTATCTCCGAAGTTTTTAAAGCGAGAAACCTGAATTAACTTCAGTTGCATAGGTAAATATTACACGAAAACAGAATGCTGTTACTACCTCACGCAGAAATCGTCAAAACTATTTTCTTTTTCTTCCTACTTCTCGTGTCATTCTAACCGAACACGCAGGTTAAGGAACGTCGTGCGCAGCCTATCTACGGATAGGTTTATCTATCTTGAGCTTCTCCGGGCTGGGAGGGCTCATTAATCCGTCGGTCCCGCTGTTGTCGATAGACGACAGTCGTTAAGCCAAGTCAGTGGCCTTCGAGCGGCTTAAAAACACTGGCCTCCGCCAATCCGCAATTAAGCAGCGTGGTGGAATATGCTCTAAACCCTTCGCTTGAAGGGAAACCTGTATTGTTGTGAGATAAGGTAGGATTGGTGTAGTGTTGTTCAGTTTCTTAATCTAATCGCTACCTAGGCCTAATTGGCGAAGATACTACTTTGGACATGGAGTGACTGCATACAAACCTTCCACAATACAGAGGGCAAGCCAAACCTTTCTTCACAAATTTATCATAATTGACGAGCTCGGTGGCACGGTTAGTAAACGCTACCTGGAGACCAACGCTCGTGAGTTCGATTCTGACAGGAAAAACATCTGTGTGCATGACCATGTCCGTTTATCTTGGCCTGGGTGTTTTATGAGTGGCAAGGCCGAAGCATCAAAGTAGTCTGGGGATGTACCTTCACATTACAGAAAACCGCAGCGAAATAACATTTCCCTAGAGGGTTGTTGAGTCTGTGAGGTTACCAGTAAGCTCCTAAAGAGTTGCTGTGTTAGCAGAAGAGGTGGCATCGCGAGAGTGATACTTAATGTATTGCAAGCGTTCATTGGCTACGGCAACCGCTTTACATCCAGTGGACCGTATGCCTCCCAACGATGTATAAAAAAAGCCACTCCTACGCCTACTAACACATGAACACATGCAGTTCTCAGAAGCTTACCGGTAACGTCACTCGCAGGAACACAATAACCTTCCCTAAAGTATTTGGCTGCATTCTTGAGGACATAACTCTGCGCGAGTCCGAATTGCATCGACGGACTCACTTGCTTCATTGTTTTATATAACCACAGCAATTCTGGCAAACGGTTTTCGGTAACAAATCTCAACCCGTGTCTCGGCTTGGATTCACGTTACCCTATACAGTTCGCGTTTACGTGTAACCGAGGTCGTGTAATCAAAAAAAAACTGGTTGTCTGTAAAGTCGGTTTACGGACGATAATTTTATGTGATAACATCATAAGAAAACATTCAACAGTTGACAAAACAGTTCACGTGTAGGTTGTGTGGTGCCGCTGTCTCTCTTCTACTCGGACGCATCGGCTGTTGGAGAGATATATGTGACGCAGGTTGTGGTCGATGTAACTTAATTTACGTGTTCAATCAGAGTATCTTCTGACGACTACTAAACATACCGATAATTGAAAAGAGTACTAGACTAATGGCAACGCCCTGAACTGATATTCTTTTTTATTGAATTTATTACGTTTTGTTATTGAAATTTGTATTCGTATTTAAATAACTTGCGTAAATCAAACCCGGTCGGCAATTAGGTTACGAACGAAACGCTTTGACGAGCTCGGTGGCGTGAAACGCGCTGTCACGTTGACACCGACGCTATTAGGTTCACACAATCATACATTTGTGTGCATGAACATGTCTGTTTGTCTTGGTCTGGGTGTTTTTAAGAGAGGTAGGGCGCATCAAAGCGGCCCGTCTGGGGAAGTATATCCAACTCACAGGAAATCGCAGCCAAATAACAACTCACTGGAGGGTTGTTGAGTTCCTGCGGGTGAATCAAGTCACCAGTAAGCTCCTAAAGAGTTTGATGTGTTAGCAGCAGAGGTGGCATCGCGCGAGTGATACTTAATGTATTGCAAGCGTTCATAGACTACGGTAACCGATTTACATCAGGTGGACCGTATGCTTGTATGCCACCCGACGTGTATAAAAAAAACTCTGTTTAATCTAAGAATTGCCACACCGTATACTAGGGGAATTTCGAATGTTATATTTTTTGAAACGTTGCAATCTACTTAGTAATAAAAAAAAACAATTGGCGGGAAATCATTTGTCAATTGTTTTTTATCACACATCAAAGTTCTACGTACGCAACGAAAATGGAATTGAGTCGAAAAGATTTTAGAGCGATGATTTTTTATGATTTTAAAAGTTCTCTCTCTCCGCAAGACTGTGCTGCTCGTCTTCAAAATGCTTTTGGGAGAGAAGCACCTTCTTTGAGCACCGTGAGGCGATGGTTTGCTGAATTTGAGAGAGGTCGAGTTTCTTTACATGACGAATTTCGTGAAGGGCGGCCTTCAACTGCCGTCAACGTAAATAATGTGGCTAATGTTAAGAGCGGCTAATTGAAGAAAACCCGCGGATTACCTATGAGACAATTCGAGAACTATTGGGGATTGGTATGAGCCAAATTCAGAAAATTTTACAAAAAGAATTGAAAGTTCGGAAACTTTGTTGTCGTTGGATCCCTCATGAACTGACAGCGGAGCAGAAGCGGGCTCGCGTGGAATGGTGCTCACAGATGCTACTGAAGTACGACCACGGACATTCTAATGCTGTTTATGACATTGTCACAGGAGACGAAACGTGGATTTATTGTTTTGAACCCGAAAAAAAACAGCAATCTTGTGAATGGGTGTTTGAAAATGAGAACAGGCCAACAAAAGTGAGGCAGGCGAGAAACGTTGGTAAAAAAAATGTCGCGTTTTTTTTTTCAGCTACGGGTCCCATCTGCACAATTCCACTTGAAGATCAAAAGAGTGTTAATGCCGAGTGGTATTCTACCATTTGTTTACCCAGGGTGTTAGAAAAAGTTCGCGAAAGACGACCAAAAAGCCGCGTTCTCCTACATCATGACAACGCTTCTTCACACACGGCCAACAAAACAAAGTCATTTTTAACTTCCGAAAAAGTACAACTCGTTACCCATCCTGCGCATAGCCCCGACCTAGCACCCTGTGATTTCTGTATTTTCCCCAAAATCAAAGATTTGATGAGAGGTTTCACTTTTACCAACTCCGAAGAGGCAGTGATAGCGTTCAACCAGCACGTAGAAAACATGCCTTCAGATCTGTGGTCCTCCTGTTTTAAAAAATGGTTCGATCGCATTAAAAAATGTTTAAAATGTAAAGGAGAGTATTTTGAAAAGCAATAAATATAATATTTTGATTATAACATGTTGTTTTTTTTAAGTTACGCAAAACTTATAGTGTGACCTACGTATTTAATGTTAAGACATATACCTACACATATTTTAGTTAATAACATATTGCATAATCTAATTTAATTAATTTCGTCCAAAGAAGAATATTAATCAGTCGTATAATAGTGGTAGAATATATCTCTGTCATTGTAAAGTAGGTTAACAATTACATCATTGAAACAAATAAGCGAAATATACAAATGCAACGCTAACAACTCGAAAATGCAGAAATAGTTGTGCATTTCGTTTCTTTTTAACAAGACGTTCGAGTTGCAGTGTTTAGAAGGTGCAATTTCACAGTTGTTGGAATGTAACAGACAGGCAGAGTAGCGCTGGGACTCCCAGCACTGTATTAGCATGAGAAAAGCCTCAGGCTGCATCCGCGAGCTTCGTTCCTTTTTCACAAGTGTTCAGACAAAACGTCGCAATTTGCCCGTCGCGGGTAAAAAGCTGAAATTCGTGTAAAAACGCGTTTTAAAATTTGCAACACTAAATTGTGTTGTCTTGACTGTAGCCGCTCTAATTTCATTAGCAACAGTGGCAAGTAAAAATGTGAGTGTAGTACAGATGCCGAGTGCGGGGAGTGAGGCGTCGGTCGCACGTATTTTATCGGGCACTCGCCGCAAGCATATGAACTGCCAAGGAGCAAACACCCACTGTTTGTCACAGTCCGCATGTAATTTAATAAAAAAAACCACCACATTCATTCTCCGCTCTTTTTCGTAGTGCGCGTTGGAAAAGAAATTAGACAGCGCGACATATGAAAAACATACGTGTTTAAGTGATCTCTTTACTTATTTCACAGAGGGACCTTCGTTCTTGGTTGTCAAAAATATGTCTCTTTGGTATTTCAATTTAGTTAGTTTAGCAGTATTTAAATTTAAATGTAGTAGTATGCTACCTGAGATGATTGAGCTACGCTGGAGGTTTTTGTTTTTTTCTATACTTATGTACATAAACATCTAAACCGAAACCTTATCTAAAAGCAAAATTTGATCAAAATTAGGGTGTTTTTCGAGATACGCGAGATATATATGTATATATATCTATACATAAACCGAAAGAGTTTGTTTGTTTGTACTACCAGTCGGTTTTGAAAAATATTTTTGCATTTGATAGCCCAATTCTTGAGAAAGATTATAGGCCATTTAACATTCCGGTACGACCTTTAGAAACCGAAAAAAAGAAAGAAAGTAGAAGAAGCGGTACCTACGGGACACTGGGATACACGCGGACGATGTCGCGAGCTGCAGCTTGTATATATATGTATATATACGATATATATATATATATACAGGACTCGTTTGCTCGTTTAGAGCAATGGGATTTCATAAACTTGCCGCTTTAGCTTTTAGAACTGTACTTCATAGAATTGCCGTAATAAATAGCGAAAACATTGTCCATTTGTTTCTCAATAAGGCCACACGGTCGAATATCGAAAATATACGCCTAACAAATACGCGTACCGCAAAAACATTCGGTTGACGTCGACAAAAATCAGTTTTTACCGTACACAAACATAGTAGAGGCATTGTTTTTGCGCGCGTTCAGCTGTACAAATAGCGTATGTCGCGCAAACCAAACACAGTTATCTTCGACTTGGGAAGACAAAAAATAGAAACGAAAAACGAACCTACCGAATGAGGTTTAATAAAGCTCCTTTGTGCTTATACACCGTGTCGTAATAGGGTCCTAAACTAATAAAGCGGGCTCATTGCAGAGCGCGGCCGCAAGTCTGCCTAGTGGAAGGGTTTAAACAGATTCGCACGGGAAAAAAGTGACATGTCCATCTATATAGTTGACCCTTATCTTTTGTTGTGCGACCCAATTTGCGCTCCGTTGAGCGTATTTACCTTCAATGTAATTAATGTTAAAAATAGGCTATTTATTTGTTATGAAATGGGGGAAAGTGAGGAGCCAGAGCTCATCAACATGAGAAAGGGCGGGCGGGTCGGCCACGCCCCGGAGTTTTATTAGTCCTGTGTCCAGCTTTCCCAAGACGACCCCACTCGGCCTGTTACCGCATAAAGGCACGAAACTGTCATGGATATTAGCTCTTCAAACTTTTGCGAGCAATAAATCTGGACACCGCTACGACACTAACTAAATAACCTAATCTACTCGGTCTATGTTCGTGTGTGAAAATGTAAAAAAAACTTATTGCATTTTTCTACGTCAAAAATCTAAGATAAGATAATTTATTTGCGAAAATAAGATGCGAAAGATGTTACATAATTAGATAATCCAACTTGTTCTGCCTTCGCGCAGGAGCGTGCACATATTTCGCTAGTTATTAGTAACACAGTACTATATAATTGAAAAGGTATTTATATATTAAATGACAATTCAAAAAAAATTACTAGGCTGGTGGTGGCACAGTCGTAAATAGCGCGACTGTGATTTTTTCTTTCATACTACGTGAGGAAGCATCGGTTACCGTAGCCCATGAAGTCTTGTAATATATTAAGTAACACTCGCACGATGCCACCTCTGCTGCACACACGACAACACCTTAGGAGCTTGCTGGTGACCTCACTCACTTGCAAAAACACAGTAACCCTCCAGAAAGTTGTTATTTGCGTGCGGTTTTCTGTAAGGTGGAGGTACATCCTCAGACACTGCTTTGATGCGCCCTACCTCTCTTAAAAACACCCCAACCAAAACAAACAAGACATGTTCATGCACAAAAAGGCACACAAAAAATCGAACCCACAAACGTCGGTGTCAAAGTCGCGTTTAACCGTTGCGCCACCGAGGACGTCAAAGTTAAAAAAGTGCTTTGACTTATTTAGAACTAGCAAGTTAGGAAACTATAGTGTTAGCTAAAAAAATATATGTAAATTGTGCAATCAATTTATCCTCGAAGCAATAAGAAAACAAATAATATACCCTAAAGCATTGCGATAAAGTCTTTTATACGAATCCGTGAAACTGCTTCTTCAATGTGAGCGACTGCGTAATAATAATAATATCATAACATAAGATGAAAATAAAATGATACCAGCTTTCGAGATTGTAGTCGGATTTTGGACTCTACCACGGCGTAATAAGACCAAGTAAGTAATAGGTACATACGTGCCGCTATGTGAAGTCAAGTCTTTCATTACAGACGACAACATGTACAATATCTGCAGATTGTAAGGCAGAACATATTATAGCTAATAACAATAAGGCTTTCAAAAGGACTGATATCATTTCCCCAGAAAAAAAAAACATTTCTTACCTATAAGAAACATTTCGGGGCAGAGAGCTCGTAATAACTTGTTATATTTCCCCGGCGACATTTAGTCACATAGGTACGAAATAAAATAATTTAAATGACTTAGAGGATGTCCTAAATTCGTTGTTTTTCCGGGATTTGGAAAGCTTTATTTTTAACGTAGCGCTCCTTTTAACAGCTCCGTGGTTTGGTTTCGTAATTTTGTTGTAATATTGAAATATTTGAAGAGAGAGAAGGTAGATCAATAAAAGATCTATTTTATTTTTTATTGAACGAGTTTTTCGAAAAGCGCTATTAGTGACTTGACCCTAAATCCTCAACTGGTATTCCCTTTTTGTTTTCATCGTATTATTTTTCAATAATGTAGAAATTGAATTGTCTTTTATTATTTGAAATAGTAAATTTTTCATATACGATTTTTATCTTGTATTATACACATATACAGTGTTTTGACGTGCTCGATGGCGCAGTCGTGAATGACGCAACTTTGACACCAACGCTCGTGTGTTCGATTCCTACACAAGGCAAACGTTTGTATGCATGAACATGTCTGCTTGTCTTGGTCTGGACGTTTTAAGAGAGGTAGGGGAATCAAAGTAGCCCGTTTTTAACTAAAAAAAAATAACACAACATAATCTCATTCTGGTTTATAAAAAGCCAAATTTCTTGGGCTTGAAAAAATCGGGGCAGTAAAACGTAATTACTGCCCTTGGGACAAGACGGAACAAACCAACCTATATGGCAACTGGTCCCTGGTTGGAATCCTGGTGTGTGTCACATGTAGCATTAAATTCCTGTTTTCGGATTTACTAATATATTTGTAATTAATTAGCTTTTGCTCGGAAGTGAAGTAATCATAAAATATATATTTCAAAATACGCGTGACGTAACATAAGAAAGGTCTGATTCCCGTTGGGTTGAGGACTGTCTTACAGCTGGCGCTTCGTGACAAAATTAGTATCTTCGCTAAATTTGTATATAATAGGTACAGACCTCGTCAATCCTAATGGATACGGAAACAGGATTCCGCTAGGAGGAAATAGAAATCCTAATAAGAAGAAATTAATATGGTTCACGATTTGCGCAGATTTTACACAAAACACGATTAATACTCAAAGTCAAATTGAGAACCTCCTTTTTTTTATATATACAACGCCGGAAGGCATACAAGCAGGCCACCTGATGCCAAGCGGTTAAAGCCAATGAACGCTCGCAATACCACCTCTGCTGCAAATACAACACCTCCTTAGTAGCTTACTGGTGATCTCACTTGCACGCAGAAACACAACAACCCTCCAAGGAGTTTGTTATTTGGCCGCGGTTTTCTGTGAGGTGGAAGTACTTCCCCAGAAGGGCTGCTTTTATGCGCCCTACCTCTCTTTTATGACTAATAAAAATGTACGAGTATAATGGCGAAAATAAACGCGGCTCATATTCCATTCATAATGAATAGTCTATAATGAGAGCTATTTCTATATTTCACTATAAGCACTGAATGTTTTTATCAGTAAGTCATCGTTACATGGGGAATGAGAAAATGTGGCCATAGCTTTATGGGTTTTTGTATCCAACGACGAAAACACATTATCCATTTCCTTTTCCGGCTCTGTTACGAGGAATACACGAGAATAGAACTATTTTGGCAAGTTTGGCGTCCAAGACTCAACGATGTATGTATAGTAGAGACACTCCGAATGGAAGCAGCACCTTTCATTTAGTGTATTTATTTTAAAATAAATATTGACTATTATGGATTTGCCATTAGGCCCTCGCGAGTCACGTTTTGTAGTTTTTAAATAAAATAATTAAATCAAATATTCTTTATTTTTATACAACTGGATTAGCATACAAGCATGCGGCCCGCATTAGATGGTAAGCGGACACCGCAGCCTATTGACGCTCGCAACACCACGGTGATATTACTCACGCGCTACCAATTTTGTGACCTAAGGCTGTTTCGTTACAGTACCCACTAATTTCTCTGCCATATCTCACCCTTCAAACCGGAACACAGCTATATAAATATAGCTGCTTGGCGGTAGAAATAGGTGAGACAGAGGTACCCACGCAGACGACTTTTGTACAAAGTCTCCCTCTGGTATATGATGTATTCTTCTTCTTCTTAGCGTCATCCCGTTCCCTAATCCACTAGGATTGGCGGGATCCGCTACCTAAGCCTAAGGATTTGGCGATGATACTGTGTACTGTTTTTTTTTTTAATTTTACTTTAAATCAAATATTATTGTATTTTAATAATTTCTCATAGTTTCATAGTGTAATTAAGTTTTGATCCTCTGATTTTGTTATAACCACTTATCAAAATTGTTTCCTCCTATACCAGAAAATTTAAAGATGTATTTACGAACGTGGAACCTCCTGAAACTAATAGGTATTTAATTTATAAATGAATACCAATATTAAATAATGAAATAAGTACAACTAAGTGCACGTCAACCTTAACACTGTGAACATTATACCGTTCGTATGTAAAAAGAGTTATATTCGTACTTACGAGTACGTACGAGTGTCAAGCTACATATACTGCTGCTACAAGTATTTTTATTTCTATACATTTTAATTTAAAAACTAGTCTGATCCGGTCACAGTGCTTTCACATATTCTTGAAATACATAAAGTATATTATTGCGAATATTTTATTCAATCGCATTGTTATTCCTGTTCGGTATGAGTACAGGCATCGGCAGTGCTCGTGAAGAGAATAGCAACTATAGTGCAACTTTGAACTGAGATGTAACTACGTTACAGCTAGGGTTGTCTTCAACGAGTAAAGTCTAAGAAGCAGTCAGAACCCGTTATATACGTTTTCCCATACATTTCGCGGTCGTATTCGACCAGGTATAATTTTTCACTGGTAATTGCTTTCCATTTTTATTTTTCAACAAGCTTATGATGAGTATACGGTACACACATGGCTATTCCCGCCGCCAATGCAAAATTTTTTTCATACAACTAGGTTGGCAAACAAGCATGCGGCCCGCATTAGATGGTAAGCGGTCACCGCAGCCTATTGACGCTCGCAACACCACGGGGGTGTTACTCGCGCGCTGCCAATCTTGTGATCTAAGGCTGCTTCGTCACAGTACCCAGTACTTTCTCTGCCATATGTCACACTTCAAACCGGAACACAGCTATATAAATATAGCTGCTTGGCGGTAGACGGTAGCGGTAGATAGGTGAAACAGAGGTACCCACGCAGACGACTTTTGTACAAAGTCACCTTTGGCTAAATACTTCTATGGGAGTTTCATTGTAACCTTAGTCTTTCATTGGATTATTTCGCTGCGTTCTTCTGTAGGGTTCGGAAGAAATACTTCACCATTCAGTCTACAATCAAATACAGCATTAAATCTTTTACATAATTCGAAATAAAATATAAATAGAAATGATGTGGTAAGCAAAAGTTGTTTTTCAAAAATATTTTTATATCTTATTCTTAGGACTACAATAAAAATTACGCTCTTGAAAAATATGAATAGGATGTTTTATTTTTCTACGCGACGTAAAAACATAATTTTGTTGTACAGTCTACATATTTTTGTGCAATTTTAAGCACCATTTATTCTAGTGAATTAAATTAATGAAAATAAATTATAACATTCAATTCCAGTTAGTGGCCTTTAACTTTACTTTTAATTTTACTATGTTACTAACTAGTAGGGGAATATGTACGAGTGTTATTTGTTTAATTCTAAGTATATTGAAACAAAAACAAATCCAAAGGATTTAAGTGAGATTTAACAATATCATTTTCATGTCTATAATGGTCAAGTTTACACATGGAATATTATTTTCGAAATAGTGATTGCAGTTCGACTCTTATTTATTTAAACTGCACATAAATATATAAAGACAGAGCTAGTTTTAGGATAAATATGGAAAAGACGAAATGTAATTTGGAACTAACTTGGATATACATATATATATATATATATGGGCAACCAAAAATAAAGCCCATTTGAAGTGATGTTTACGGTTGTGAAGTTGTGATACAAGGAGAATCGCTCGAGCGGTGCCACCTCCTCTTTACATATCACCTCCTCAGGAGCTTCTCGCTCACTCGCATGAACACAACGATACTCCAGGGAGTTATTGATTGTCTATGGCCTTCAGAGATGTGTAAGTACTTGCGTTGTTTTGATGCGCCCTACCAATCTTTCGCCAGAGCCTCGTTTCTTAATTATCAGGATGCCCCACGTGCAGGTGAGGGTGGCTTTGACTTCAAAGAGGAGAGTGAATAACTTACACAGGAATATATATATAATATAGTTTACACCCTAAATTTTGAGTTGCCTGACAACCCTAGCGATAAACATCAGACATTTGCACATACGATGATGTGCAAATTGGGATATATAATGCCCTCGCGCATACTGCACTACGGAGAACATCATTCACTCGTATGGCCGCAATATACCTCCCATAACACTCGTAATGACTACAATGAAGAGATTAGAGTGACGTGTTTCGTACGTATAGCTTTATGCTGCACATCTAATGGAATTATTAAGCATGTAAATAAGCGATGCTATTGAAGACATCATTTCATATTTATATACGGACATACATTTATTACAATACAAATTGACGATTTGACAGAAGATCAAGTTTCTTTCAGAATTTCTCCTTCGCCCAATGGTCATTTTCGAAATGCTGGTAGATTAAAAAGTAAATTTCAATCAGTAAGAAACTTAAACTATAAAAAATGAATAAAATAAGATATTTTATTTAAAAAATGTAAATCGTGTGCAAGTTTTCGCAAAGCACCCATGGCAAATAAAGGATTTTTATCTTTCTTATCCTATACTTGTTCCCGGAGTGTGCCAGTTATGACCACAAACCAATAAATGTATTGACTGCACATGAAGGCCCCCTCACTCACCAATAGTAAAATATATTTTAACCAATAAGCCCATAAGTGACGTGATGTTAATTGATGAACTAGCCAGCGACGTATCAAAAGGTAGACACGTTATATACCAACATTATTATATTTTAAAATGGCGCAAGTAGTACTATATCTACGTACAGTTATTTATTATGACACTTTGCTCTAACAAAGAGACAAATGATAGAGCATACCCGTCGTTAGAAAGAGATGAATATATACCTTAAGAGATTTATGCTTTGTGGCGAAGTACGTATAGACGCGACGCGAGAGCGTGCCAAACTAAATGGGAGTTGGGCAATTACCTTACTTTCGTATTGCCATTCTAGAGCGTGTACGACGTATCTATAACTATAAAAACATCTTAGGAACTAGCCAATAAGAGCCACTCGTTTTACTTTAGCCCCCCGATCCGTAGCAGTGATTTTATTTACTATGCAAAATCTTATCACTGGGTCACCATATGTTATTTCCCTAGTGGGTATGGAAGAGAGAAGGGCGCTGATGTGCTCGAACACACACACTTGAAGCATGTAGTACAGACGTGTCATTATATTCTAGCTAAGCCGATGTCTGATGAAGCTGGAAAAGTACACAAGTTTATGCGTTGTCAGTGCCTTTCTTTCTTTCTCTCATCATAGAGTTCCATCAAAAAGTCCTAGAAGATTGATTGTAAGCGCAGTGGTTAAGGAACAGGCCTATTGGCCTGTTTCAAATTCTGGCATGTACCATAAATTACATATTTGTAATTATCATTTGCTCAGCAATGATGGAACTCCTCACGAATTCGCACGCCCAGGAAATTATACTGATATTTCGACAGACGCGTGACCTAAAATAAGAAAGTCTGGTTGTCCTCTGGGTTATGGAGGTTTAACGGCAATCACTCCATGGCAAAATCAATATTTATTTCGCCAAATCCTTAGGCTTAGGTAGCGGACCCCGCCACTCCTAATGGATTAGAATAATGTAATGAAGACTTTCTAGTAGATTAAGAATCAATTTTAGCAAAAGATATACGATACGACTGACTGTCAAAGAAGACGGATAAAAGTGCTTAAAAACAAAGATAAAAAAGCATGCAAATGAGTTGAAAATGACAGGCAATTTTGTGGGCGCTTGAACAATAATAATAACGCCCACGGGACGTTACCGTGGGTGTGATATTTCTTAAGGCTATAGAATTCCGAAATGATGTATATTAACTCTTAGCGGTAGACGGCAACATGTTAGGGTTTCTAAAATTGAAATATTAGTAGAGCAGGAGTGTATGAAAACCAAAGTAGTAGATAGATAGATAAATGATTTATTTGTATTCACAAAGAAATCATATATTATTTTGTTTTTGGAGATATCGAACAAATATGCCGACAAAGGGCCAAATCAAAAGCACCCTAAACTATAGCTCCATGGTCTCTGTCTACCCCAATGGGAGACAGGCGTGATAATTTGTATGTATATACCTAATGAATTTACAGACATTTTGATAATATTGACATTTTATCCCTTTAGACTTTACGAACTGAAAGGATTTGTAGGCTCCTGATATCTTTTGATAAAATAAGACGAATTTGGTGGCCAAT
This sequence comes from Pyralis farinalis, assembly GCA_947507595.1. NCBI lineage: Eukaryota > Metazoa > Arthropoda > Insecta > Lepidoptera > Pyralidae > Pyralis > Pyralis farinalis. The sequence goes on from OX382274.1 coordinate 9,257,295, forward strand.
CTTAGCCTTACTGGGATTCTAAATCGTTCCATTTGTTGTTACTTCTCTTTCTAAATGTCCGAACCAACGGAACATGCCTTTTTTTGACACCGACACTCTCATTCAGACCTATTTTCTTTCTTACATCATCGTTGTGACAGCAAACTTACCCTGCTGAGACCCAGCGGAACGGAGCGGAGCTGTGTGTAAATACTAAATTGATCAACAGCGTTCCTTCCATATCCGCCCTGCTCAGTGGGCGATAAGTAGCGTAGCGGATATGAACGTATTTCTACGAAAAACGTGCATCGTATCGCTGCGGCGCGGAGCTGAACGGAGTGGGGCTGGGCGGAACAAAGCTTCGCATCAGCCGCTGCCGACTCATCAGTTTTTCGCATCATATCGAATCGAATATCAAGATCTCGAAATGACGGGAATGCAGTCAATGAAATTTTACAGAGCCACAGTTTTTTTTTTTCTTTAAAATGAGACCAACATAATAGGTACCTAAACTTCTGCGTTACACAGTCTTCTTTGTAGTTCATTGTGCGTTACTGAAGGAGAGTCTCCCCCCCCCCCCCCCCCCCCCACTTTAATCGGTAACTGCTGTACACTAGGGGGGGCGTATTACATTCATAGCAGATATACCTAATTGGTCTATCCACACCATTCCACCTGGAATATTCCCCAATTAATTTGTATTTGATTTAGCGTAATAACAATACATGGTCACGAAAGGGTTTACTATGGTTTCATTTACGGTAAAACCATGTAAATTTCTAGGAATTACAAATTCACTAGACGACAATGTAAAAAATAAAACGGAACCCGTATAGTAGTCCGTCCGTTTTTGTCTATCACCATTTTGAACACCTCACAGTATTGAGTAGCATTCATCATCATCTCAGCCTGTATTCGTCCACTGCTGAACATAGGCCTCCCCTTTAGCGCTTTGAGCGCCACTCGTCTCGATCCTGTGCCACCTGCATCGATCGACTTCCTGCAAACCTCTTGAGGTCGTCGCTCCATCTACTGGGGGGGTCGTCCCACACTGCGTGTACCAGTAGGTACTGTAGGAACATGAATAAATAAATTTTTTATCACTGTTACATAGAAAATGAATAGGAAATCTAAAAAATATACAAAACATAGTTTAATACGAGTCGTTAATATATTACGTTATACGAGTCGTAAACGCACATTTAGATAATAATTTAGCGATAAAGCCATCCTCATCTGCACATGGTGCACCTTGTAACAAACGAGTCTATGGCAAAAAGGGTGGTGGACGGCATCGAAACTGTCTGATGGGGGTAGTATAGTGAAAAAAAAAACCACTACCTTCAGCCCAGGGTCGCTCACAGTGACCTCGAGGCCAGTCGCAACTAATGTGGATCGCTGACATTTCCCCCTCTTTATTTTGTCACGCACTAGCAAGAATGATACAAGAACCCGTTGTAACATTAATTCACACACTATTACCACGAACTAAAATTAGTGGGTACCAATACAATTGTTAAAACAAATATTTAATCTATTTATTACACGAATGTATTTGCGTATATATATATATATATCAGTTGTCTAGTACAAGCTTTGCTTTGATATTGTGGGTACTAGATGATGCTGTATGATTTGTAAAAAAATCTACATTATACTTTAAAAAGTTTAAGGTCAGACCAGGGCTACTTAGTACCTGGTGTACCCAGAGACTGGTGTACTCGTTTAGCCCACAAGACGCCCTAATCCGAGGTTCGACTTCTATAGGGAGAATTTATTAAGCTCGTCGCTTTTTGTCTTCCTTTAGGTTATGGTGCTTCACCCCCGCTTTGCAATTCCGATGAAGCAGTAACGGCCCACAGGGGCCAACAGCATTTTTTATATATACAACGTCGGAAGGAATACAAGCTTACGGCCCACCTGATGTAAAGCGTCTACCGTATATTATGTATCATTCAAGCGATACCACCTCTGCTGCTAACACAGCTACTCCTTAGCAGCTTACTGGTGACATCACTCACTCGCAGGAACACAACAACCCTCCAGAGAGTTGTTATTTGGCTGCAGTTTTCTGTGAGGTAAAAGTCCTTCCCAAGACGAGCTGATTTGATGTACCCTGCTTCTCTTAAAAACACCCAAACCAAGATTAATAGACATGTTCAGGCACACAAATGTTTGTCCTGTGTGGGAATCGAACTGCACCCCCGACCTGGACAAAAGATTGTCACGTGACAAAAAAATGCATAGTAGGTATCTGCTTTAAGTATTGACTAGTGCATTCTTTTTCAACCTACTACAAACTAACCATGCGTCTCCATTGCTATATTCAAATCGTTACATAAGCGTGTAACTATCTTGGCATATATTTTACTTGTCCTACAAGTAGTCACGAATATGATGATCAAATTGGCCTTGTTCTATCAGAAGGTGATGTCAGGAGCCCTAGAAACCGGCGAGCGTGCATGAAAAGAGCAATGAATGTTAAAGAAGCGAGTGAGGTATGTAAGGATCGAGTCGCGTGGCGCTCGGTTCCCTCTGCCTACCCCGTAAGGGATTTGGCGTGAAGTTATAGATAGTCACGAATAGTTTAAATTGCAATAAATTGTTGTTCCCAATGATTATTATCAATCCTCAAATACTATTTAATTTGGTTATCGATGAAGTCAAAGTATTGCGATCAGATCTTACACTACGATGGACATCAAAGGCAGAGTATAATCCTAATGTGTCTAAGTAATAAGTTTTTGATGTGTTATCTAGAGAATCCGATAGTTTATCGCGAAGGACAAAGATGCCTCTTCCTACACCGTCGACAAGACGGTGTAGGAAGAGGCATCCTTATTTATTATCTTATTATCATGGGGGATAATGCTTCGAAAGGACAAACTAGTTTCTTATATAACAATACAGATAAACACACAAAGCGCAAGGCGAACAAACGAAATATCTCCGTAATTAAATCTTCTAGGCAGAGAGAGCGTGAAAGTGGAATAAATGCGGTCGAGATGCGAGAACTGCGCAAAATTGGTGGCGAACGCTTGCTGCGTTAGCAATGATTGATGTAAAAAAGAGAATTAGTCTGAAACAGATTGTTAAGATAAGAAAAAGCATGCTCCGTTAGTTCAGGCATGTAAATATAATGCATGATGAAAGAATGACGAAAGAGATATATATATATATATAATATATATATATAATATATATATATATACAGAACAGTGTGTAAGGTGCAATCGCACACAGGTATCTCACACAGAATGTAGAAACTGAGGAACCAAGACTCACCTACCATGACCAAATTGGTCGTGTTTTATCAGAAGGTGACGTCAGAAGCCAAGGACTCAGCGAGTGTGCAAGAAAAGTGTTATGAATATTAGAAGCGGAATACAGAACGAGTCGGAACCAATTTCGAATTTTTGCGGCAATTACAATAACTACCCCTAAAATCTCAAGTTAAAAAAACTATGTAGGTAAATGTTTCCAAAAATATTACATAGGTAAGCGAAATTTAATAACAATTAGAATTATATATATATATATATTATTTTGGTATCCATTGCCCACATTTTTGATAAAGCCTGTATGTAGAAGGTGATGCCAGTGGTAGGTAATTGAGACTGCTATTTCAGACCAATTTACTGGGTACTAGGTGAGGAGATAATAGGATCTTAAGAGAGGGCACATCACAGCAGCCGGACTGGGGAAGTATCTCCACCGCATAGAAAACCACAGCCAAATAACAACTCCTTGGAGGGGGGTGGGCACATGTGTAAATGGGTAATGAGTGAGGTTACTAGTAAGCTCCTAAGGAGTGGCTGTGTTAGCAGTAGAGGTGACATCGCGCGAGTGATACTTAATGTGTTGCAAACATTCATAGGCGACGTAATCGATTTACATCAGGTGGGCCGTATTTTTGCATGCCTCTCGACTTTTTTAAAAAAAAGCGACTAGTTAATACTGGAAAAATGTAGTAATTCTACTGTAATGAAACCTGTTTAAAACCAGCTCGTTGACACTCCTGCAGCTAACACAGCAACTCCTCAGAAGCTTATAGGTAACCTCACTCATTACCCATTTACACACACAAAATAAACCTCCAGGGAATTGTTATTTACCTGCGGTTTTCTGTAAGGTACTGCCCAATTCTGGCTGCTCTGACGTTTTGTTAAAACCGTAGCAAAAAAACGCTTGCAATACATTAAGTAACACTCGCGCGATGCCACCCCTGCTGTTAACACAGCAACTCCTTAGGAGCTCACTGGTGACGGTGACTTCACACGCAGGAACACAACAACCTGGGCGGTGTTATTTGGCTGCGGTTTTCTGTGAGCTAGAGGTACTTCCCAATTCGGGCTGCTTTGACGCGACCTACCTCTCATAACTCAATATAAAACAGTACATCTAAAGTATACAAATAAATTAGAGCCCGCGCGGTTTTGGCAAAGGACACTAATTAGCGTAATGAACCCTATGTAAATGAGGGAACGTATAATTTTCCACACACTCGAGTAACCTTTGTGTAATATTTTTAGGCATCAGCTCGTCTCCCTAGAAATGGTCCACGGAAATTGGTGTTTTAGGTAAAATTTGGCCGAAAGATTAATTAGCGGTAACAAGATTAAAGGGAAACATCGAATATTATTTCGTCGAATACATTTACAATTTGTTGACTTCCAAATTAAAATTTTAATTGAAAAGTGATAGGGTTGCCTGTAACAAGATTAAAATGTGGGGTGTGTTCGCGTAGTTAATTCAGTTTGAAGATGGGTTGAAATTAAACGATGAAACTACTACGAGTATAATAAAATGGAACCTAACACACGGGTTTCTGGTATTAAGGTTTTTCTACTTCATTTCATCAATACTTCTTTTTTTTATACAACGTCGGGCATACAAGCATACGACCCACCTGACTTAAAGTCCCATAGCCTATGAACGCTTGCAATTTTAGGATTGTGCATGGGTGACAAGTGTCGTTTTATGAAGACGATGCCGCATTATATTGTTTTTACAACGTCGGGAGGCATACAAGCATACGACCTACCTGATGTAAAGTGGTTACCGTAGCCATAGCCGTTACGCTTGGAATACATTACATATCGGTCGCGTGATGCCACTTCCGCTGTTAATACAGCAACTCCTCAGGAGCTTAGTAGTAACATCTCTCACTCAGGAACACAACAACCCTCCAGGAAGTTGTTATTTGGCTGCGGTTTTCTGTGAAGAGAAGGTACTTCACCAGTCGGGCTGCTGTGATGCGCCCTACTTCTCTTAAGAACCTAAACCGCAGTATTAAGTGGCCCAGTGACTTGGTCTGACCATCTACATACAGACTTTATCAAAAAATGTGAGCAATGGATACAAAAATAATATAAGTTATGGTTTCTTTTATTAAATTCCGCTACCTATATAATATTTTTGGAAACATTTGGTTCTTTTTTTAACTTGAGACTGTAGAGGACTACTACTATAACTTCACGCCAAATCCCTTACGGGGTAGGCAGAGAGAACCGAGCGCCACGCGACTCGATCCTTACATACCTCACTCGCTTCTTTCTCATTCATTGATCTTTTCATACACGCTCGCCGGTTTCTAGGGCTCCTAACATCACCTTCTGATAGAACACGACCAATTTGATCATGATAGGTAAGTGTTGGCCTTCCTCGGCTCCTACATCCTTCCACTTTTGCATTGTATATCTGCTTCGTCATTCTTTCATCCTGCATTCTTTCTACATGTCCGAACCAACGGAGCATGCCTCTTCTTATTTTAACACCGACGCTCTCTTTCAGACCAGCTCTGCTTCTAACCTCATCATTGCGGATACGGTCTGCAAGCGTTACACCACAGATGAGACTGTAGAGGAAGTTATAGAAATTGCCGCTAAAATAGAAATTGGTGCCGACTCTTTCTGTACGAGTACCTACTCAACTCAACAGTTACCTATCTCATTAGCTTCTAACACTTTTCTTGCACACTCGCGGATTCTTCACCAGACGCTTTGATTCGCTATTATCATAATTATTTTTATACTATATCCGGATTACTACCTCGAGTGTCAAATAAATACATAATCCGCTCGATGTGAAGCGGCAATCTTAACCGACGACGATTGCAACCGAGCGCCTCGCGATGCGCTAGCTTCTTACCAGCTTCTCGGTACAAGCGGTCTTTCGTAAAGTGGAGGGTACTTCTTGCTTATGGGAGCAGTTTCCCGTTTTTCTTTCTTTCTTTCCTCGTCTCGTTTCTTACCCGATAGGATTCAACGCGTGTAAGTAAGTTAAGGTTTATTTCTAACATCAATCGTCGTAATTTCCTTTCTTGCTCACGGAAACCGGTTCCTTATATATTTTTCGGAAACCGAACCCTACAAATGTAAACTATGCGAATGTAAAATTAAATATTCAGTTAAACTGTGTTACATGGAAAAACGCAGAGCTTGCATTTCATATTTATTGGAGCAAACCATCCCAACGACGGCATTTACAATTGCATATTCCTCATCAAATATATTTCGGATATAAATTTTTACATGAACAATACAAACGAAAGAATACAGAATTACATGGGCCCACTCATTCGCTTTCGTGTTGTGTATTTTTTTTATACAATGCTGCTAACTTAACTACTCCTTAGGACCTTACTGGTAACCTCTCTCACACGCAGAAAAACAACAACACACAGTTGGAGTGTGGAGTTGATATTTCGCCGCGGTTTTGCTTCCATGCGCCCTACCTCTCTTAAATACCTATCTGTTTCGACATTCTTCCTCCTGACATTCTACATGACTGAACTAAGAAAGCATACTACCTCTTTTTATGTTAAAACCAATACTCTCTTTCAGACCAACCCTCCTGGTTTGCATCATTATTGCGAACTTGGTATACAAGCGTAAAAACGTTACGCCGGAGATATTATGCAACACTTTTTACCAGAGGGAGACTTTGTACAAAAGTCGTCTACGTGGGTACCTCTGTCTCACCTATTTCTACCGCCAAGCAGCTATATTTATATAGTTGTGTTCTGGTTTGTAGGGTGAGATAAGGCAGAGAAATTACTGAGTACTGTGACGAAACAGCCTTAAGTCACAAGATTGGCAGCGCGCGAGTAACACCCCCGTGGTTTTGCGAGCGTCAATAGTCTGCGGTGACCGCTTCCCATCTAATGCGGGCCGCATGCTCGTTTGCCAATCTAGTTATATAAAAAAAACTTGTAACTCGACCGCGTTTCTTTCTCTGCCATACCTATTCAGCTCTCGCTTCCATACCGTTGGATCATAACTGTGTTTCCTACAACTCTATTCCCTACATTCACGTGTCTCTCCACATCAGGAGTGTACCTTCCATCACTGCTGAAAGCACATCTAAGATATATTATTATATTCTTATCTACTTGTTCTAACATTACATCGTCAACGATAATCCTTGCTAATGAATTATCGACCTGGTTTCCTCTCTTTCAAATATCCTCATTTTCTGTCTTCTTCGCATTCAATTGAGATCCATTCTCCGTGAAATAGTCTTTAAACCAGGTGACTAACGTGTGTAGTCCAGAAAGTGTATTTGTTATTAACACTATGACGAGCTCAGCGGATTGGTTAGCAATGTTGCCTCGATACCAAGGTTCGTGAGTTCGATTCACACAAGGGACATACATTTACGTTCATAAACATGTCTGTTTGCCTTGATCTGGGTATTTTTAAAGAGGTAGGACACATCAAAGCTGCCCGTCTCACAATAAAACCGCAGCGAAATAACGACTCACAGGAGGGTTGTCGTGTTCCTGTTAATTAGCGAAGTCAAGCTCCTCAGGAGTTGCTATGTTAGTAGCAGAGGTGGCATCGCGCGAGTGATACCTAACGGATTGCAAGCGTAACGGCTACGGTAGCCACTTTACATCAGCTAGGCCGTATGCTTGTATGCCTCCCGACATAGCAGGAAAAGATACATGGCGTTGTCTGCATAAAGAGACACTTGTATCCCATGCGCAAACCTACATTGGTAGATTTTATTCTCTGCCATCTGCTGCCAAGCTGCGTAATCATCGTTAGTGCATTGCACGTAGAAAAAGAACACCAGCAAGCCGTATCCTCGTATAGCGCACAAATTTACAATAATTAATTTCTTCCACACACAATAAATACCTCATCGTCACCATCATTCCAGCATATTGTAGCGTATTTAGTCCACTGCTGAACATAGACCTTCCCTCTAAAGAGTCATTCGCCTCGATCCTGTACCACCTGTATCCATCGACTCCCTACAAATCTCTTGAGGTAGGCACTCCATCTAGAGAGGGGTCATACCATACTGCGTGTTCGCGTGTGCCGAGATGCCATTCGAGAACCTTTCCTTTTCCCAGCCGTAGACCCGACCTACGACCTACGTAGCCGGCTTCACCTTGCTTATCCTATGGGCTATGTACGTTAAGGACTCTAATAACACTTCTTCTTTTTGGCGGGGTATGCTACCTATGCCTAAAGAAAGGCAAAGATACTGATCGTTACATTTCTTTTTATACAACGTCGATAGACATTCAAGCATACGGCCCACCTATTGTAAATCAGTTACCGTAGCCTATTAACACTTGTAATATATTAAGTATCACTCGCGCGATACCTGCTCTGCTGCTTACACAGCAACTCCTTAGGAGCTTACTGGTGACTTCACTCACACACAGGAACACAACAACCGGTGTGAGGTGGAGGTACTTCCCCAGACGGGCTGCTTTGATGGGCCCTACCTCTCTTTAAATAATTATATACATAAAAAAATATTATTATATAATATAATATATAAAAAAATATTATTATATAATATAAAAAAAAAATTAAATAAAAAATACATACAGCGACTGCCGTCAGACTTGCACAACCCAGAAAGAAAACCAGATCATTCTTAGGCAAGGTCCCACATCTTTTGAAATATAATTTCTTGGACTTGTTAGTTTCCTCATGATGTTTTCGTTCACCGCCGAGTAAGTGACAATTGCAAATATGTACATAAATACGAACACACAAATTTAGTGGCACATGCCAGCATTCAAACCGTGAACCAGTTGGTCAATACGCCGATGCTTTGTCCACTAGGCTATCTATGGAACTCTAATAACACTATGGTCATTAAAACTTTCGTGGCACAATTGTTTCATAAACAATTAAGTATTTCACGGTGTTAGATACAACTGAAATTACGGTTGTGTGGACAATACCTTCGAGGTGTATGGTCGCTACTTTATATCTCCATATTAGCCCTTGTTAAATATTTACATTCCGAACCCGTCGGGTGTTTCGGGCTTCAAATGGTGTTCTAATTAATAACGAATGTTGGAATTAAATTACAGGATTCACCACATCAAATAATGTGTAATGATATCGAAGTTAATGTAAAATTGTGGCTTACCATTATCCGTACGGCCTGTTAGTTGCCATCCCTATTGATAACACAGGAACTCCTTAGCTTACTGGTAACCTCACTCACTCGTAGAACAACAACTCTTCAAGGAGATGTTATTTGACCGCGGTTTTCTGTGAGATGGAGGTATTTAGACGGACCTCCTGCTTTTGTTGCGCCCTACCTCTCTTAAAACACACAGACTAAAACATACAAATGTTTGTTCTTTGTAACAATCGAACCCACGAGCTTTGGTGTGAAAGTCGTGCTAACCACTACGCTACCGAGTTCGTCAAAAACTTACATTCCTTCTACTTTCTTGTTGTGTATCTGCTTCATCACATATTCCCGAGAGTGGTACTTACATAAAACAATATACTTTTATGGTAGTAAGTCCTCACTAAATTAACACTTTAAATTGTTTCTTTTATTTTTTTTAGGAGTGCACCACACCTACTGGAATCACACAACTTTTTTGGCATACAACATCTAATGTTCTTTTTGTAACCCCAAACCGCGACGTAATAACGCCCCGTACGGAGCATTCGTCTACAGTGGCGTACTACGGCGCAGCTTCTACTTATTTTTCCTTGGCGTACTTTCCGCAAATGTCCTTAATTTCTGTTTCAGTAACACGAATAAAGAAAATATTTTGAACAGACAAAAATAACAAACATAACTCTCAGAGCTTGCCGGCTAAAGTGAAGACGATTCAGTGCGATTCTTTTGATTTCTAATATCCCAATTTGGTTTAGATAAGTGGTAATCTACTAATAATCTTCTTCGGTTCAGTTGATAGAGATCCGAGTCCTTGTTAACTTATCTGAATACAACCGTCATTAATCTGAACAGAAGTTGGATTATCAGCATCAAAAAAAATCTGATCTGTATCATATCTCAGTAGGGTAAGCACGAACATTTTAGAAACTCCTATCGTAATCGTAACGAGTCCCTGATAGTATTACGCAGCATCACGCTAGTACGTAGCACGAAGCACCTTCGTCGTCCTATCGTATCCTCGATAGCATTTCAATACTACGTAAACCGGGAACGAACAAATTGAGTGAACGATTCGTTCTGAAATTAGATGAAGTTGTTCTTGTAATTTTTATCTTGGGTATTCTATGAAATATTCGAGTGGATTATGTACAAAAACTTTGAAATATGAATATTCTTTTTGTATTAACATTTTAAATTGTATTAATATTTGAAAAAATATAAATTATGTTTTAATGTGAAAAACATAAACAGCTGGATTACTTTTATTTCTGAACGGTTTCTTGATATTCTGTCTCGGAGACTCGACAGGGTCTAGATAATGCACGACCAGTATTGCACAGCCAAATAATGTACAGCCAGGAATGTACGGCCAATAATTCGTGGTTTTGGCTTCCAATTATTAGGGTGTGCATTATTGGCCGTGCAATACTGGCCGTACAATATCTGCCCGTAATGATATTGTACGACCAAATAATGTACAGCCAGTAATGCACGGCCTGATTTTTGGAAGCCTGACCATGAATTATTGGGTTGTGCATTATTGGCCGTGCAATACTGGTCGTACAATATCAGGGTGTGCCGATATTGTACGGCCAAATAATGTACAGCCAGTATTGCACGACCAAATAATTCAAGACCATGGCTTCCAAATTTCGGGCCGTGCATTACTGGCCGTACATTATCAGGCCGTGCTTTATTTGGCTGTACATTATTGGCTCCCACTCGACAAAGTAGAACTGTCGCAAGCTTTGTTTATTTATATATCGTATAAATAATCAAAGGTCGTAAGGTATGCATTTAATAGTCTCAAGAATTTCAAGTGCTAGTCCTAAGTATAATATATAAAAAGTCATCAATCGATTTCGTTCATGTCGCACATACCTTATCAGTATTTTTTGATTGTTTTTGTGACGGAGTGTGAACTCAGTTTTTGTTTATTTCGTTTTATTGGGCCAAGGTTGGAGCTCCTTTAAAAACAACACGATATGCATTAGGCAAATATCTATAGGGCAGCTAGTGGCACTGGTGGAGGGCTGGTTGTTATCATTGAAGGCAAAACTATTTTTAAATTCAGTTTCTATCAGATCTAGCAGTATTGTTGATTTTCTTTGTTAGCCCTGCGACTTCTGTGTAACATAATCAATAAATAAAAATAACGGTAGGTACTTTAGTACAAATACATATTTTTTTTCAATTATGTATTAGTAGAATGAAATATAAACTATATATTTAATATATAAATTTATTATTTACAAATGTTTCTTTCATGCTACTAATAATTGAAAAAATAGGTTTATTTTTCTATATTATTAGTATAGGTTTTCTATATTATTGTTCATTTACTGGGTATTCAATAAGTATTGTAGTAAGATAATAAAATAACACAATAAACTACGTTAAACTCTAGGTAAATCTTGCGTTTTATGTAAAACATTAGTCTACTAATGTTTTCAAGCGAAATACTACCAAAAACACTGAAAATAATGGTCAAATACTATGTTTTCACAATTACGCAAGTTGTTTCATCCACAATTTTTTCGTGAATAAATATTCGTAAGTTTCGATAGCCAGCCTTCGAGATTGTCGATACCGCACGTCAAAACAAAGTTCGTGCTCCCAAATTTCATACAAATATGTCAAGATACGTACACGTTACGATACGAGCTCGATACGAAAGTACTTTGTGCTTCAAAATGTAGTTACTTTTACGTCCGATAGAGGCGCTGCTCAATTTTCATACAAATTGTATACGATGACGATACGAATGTTTTTTCGCAAAGGATTCGTGCTTGCCCTACAGGTCTAGGCATAAAGTCTCGGTTGCGTAATTCAAGCAGGTGTGCCCCTACATTTAGACAGCGGTTGTTTAGGACCCCATCCATGTATATAAAATATTCAGGTTGCAAATGTGATCCATCACGAGATGTATGTCGAAGCAACACGAGTGCCACAACGCGCGAAAGGTAAATCTGGCAAGAAATACTGCCATAATCATCTTGACAAATATCTGTGTCTCTTTTATAAGGCATTCTCTGGTGGGCGGCGTTGACACAGCAAATAATATTAGAAAAAACTGTCTGTGACAATATTAGCAGAAACGAATATAATATGTAATAATTTCATTTGAAGGTATGTTAGTATACCTACTGTTTCTGCATAAAAACAGGGTATGTGTTTGAACACGCAGGTTAAGGAAGCTTGACCGTAGCCAGTATATGGATGGCCCTTTCTATTTAGCTTCTCCGTGATTCGGAGAGCACATTAAACCGTTGATCCCGGTTGTTATCGACAGATGACATTCGTTAAACTAAGTCAGAGACCTTCGGGCGGTCTGAAAACACTGGCCTCCGTCAATCCGCAGTTGAGCAGCGTGATGGAGTATACTCAAACTCCTTCGGTTGAAGGGAGACCCGTATCCCTGCAGTGGGATGAGTTAGCGTTCATGTACTACTACACACTATTAGTTTTTATCAGACATTTATATCAGAGTCTTACCTGGTAACCAATATCCTACAGTATCCTACGTCTGTGAGAGATTGGATTAGGCTCTCCAGACAAGGAATAAGATATTATATAGTAGGTGATGACTATGACATACCTGCGGCTCTTCATTGAGCTTCCGATGATGTTCATGGCTCGGCTCCGTCGACCTCTTCCGTACCTCGTGGTGTGACAGCAAATAGTAGTGTTTCAATGAACCAATCTGTAACAAACAAGATTTCCGTTAACTCGCCGTAATTGGTACGATTATAGGTATCAATTGGTACGATTATAGGTATCTATTGGTACGATTATAGGTATCAATTGGTACGATTATAGGTATCAATTGGTACGATTGTAGGAACCGAAGTAAGACAATTTCAATCACATCTTATCCACACGAAAAGTGGTTTTAAATGCCAAAGCGTAAAATACCTATCAAATATTCGTTTGCAGACGGCTCTGTAAGACACGAGAGAATTATATTACTGGAATATAACAATGTGATATGTATTAATGAAGAATGTAACCCATAAACACTAATAATATCGATACTTATATAATAAATTATATAATAATAATAATATATAATAAGTGTACCTTCCATACCTATTTTATGTCGACACTGCAGTGTAAATAACTGTCCAAGAAATTGTATTTCGAAACACTTAACCTAAGAAACGTCTGGTTTTTCCTCTATGCCGTGGAGGTCCTGGAGGAGGCAGTCGCTCCATGTCAATTCTACTGGATTAGGATAACGGTAGGAAGAAGACGGCGAACTATCTCTGACACGTGGATATACAAAGAAATAGTCAAGCCACAGTTATACCAATAATAGAAAATAAGGCTGCCCTAACAAAAAAGACAATATTATTTCAGTAAACCAAAAGTTATTTGTCAAACCGATAGGAAACTTGTTGAAAGGGTCTCAAGTAAACTATTTGACTAGTTTCTTCTGTGCGCCTAATGTAAGATTTTAGTTGCTAAAATACTCAGTACGACATGTGGAATTAACCCTCTTATTATAAGTTACTTAAAAGATCTAGTGACCACCTTCTGGCTTCATTAAAGTATTAATGCATGTTTAATTTTAGCCAAGAGTACAAAGACGGCGAAACCACAAAAGAGGATAATGTATATAGAGAAGACATTATGGTAAATTACTAAACAACTTGTAGGGGGCAAAGATTTGCCAAAGGCACGAAAGGACTTCAGAGTAAAGTGCCATGCGCGTCTTTTACGCCTCCCCTACTCTTACAGGAATATCGGGGGTTCCAAGGAAAGATAGTGGAACAATGTTCTTTGCACTCACTAATCTCTTGACGTCAGCGGCATACCTCTCATCCCCGCTTAAAGCATATTTAATATCATTCACTTGTCCCTAGCCTACATGATCAACCTTAATAATTGCGTTCTTTATAATTTCCCGTCTATCAAATACTATTATCTTGGTTGTATTCGTATTTAATTGTAAACTTTAATCACAGACTAAAATGTCTCTTCTCTCGTCTTTAATCTGTATTGGATTCGACTCTATTGAAGTCAAATTTGTTTACAGTTTAATTATCCTCTTGATTCACACGAAAAGGGTACGACGAATCAACGTGCGTATAATTCGTACAGCGGTATTGATATATAACACGAACTAAACCACAGGCACTAACACGTCTAAAAATAATACTTTCTGACTTTTATTATATCTTAAAACTTCTATGACGTGTAATAAAGTCGACGGCACGCGAAGTAAATTTCGTGGTCATTACTCCCTCGAATTATACCACAAACTTATTTGTTATTTAGGACTCCCGTAGACGGGCTACTAATCGCATATCATGAAGCTGAATGCATGTGCATGAAAAGAGACATACATGTTAAAGAGAAAGAGAAAGAGGTGTGTAAGGATCGAGTGGCGCTCGGTTCTCTCTGCCTACCCAGCAAAGGAAGTGGCGTGAAGATAGGCGATAGGATATTTTAGGCGGACTAACAAACTATACTATAACATTAAGTATTTCAACACAGCTCGCTGTACACAACGCGGTGCTAATCCCAACGCTTACTTATGGAAGTGTGAGCTGGGTATGGCAGAGAGAGCATGAAAATAGATGCGGTCGAGATGCGAGCACTGCGCAAAATTTGTGGCATAACGCTTGCTGACCGCGTTCGAAATGATGACGTACGAAAGAGAGTTGATCTGAAAGAGAGTGTCGTAAGATAAGAAAAGGCATGCTCTGTTGGTTCGGACATGTAGAAATAATGCAAGATGAAAGAATGACGAAACAGATATAGAATGCGAAAGTGGAAGGATGTAGGAGCCGAGGAAGACTAACCTACCATGACCAAATTGGTCGTGTTTTATCAGAAGTTGATGTCAGGAGCCTTAGGAATCGGCGAGCGTGCATGAAAAAAACTATGAATGTGAAAGAAGCGAGTGAAGTGTGTAAGGACCGCGTCTTATGGCGCTCGGTTCTCTCTGCCTACCCCGCAAGTGACCTGGCGTGAAGATATACATACATACAAGTATTTCAAAACCGTAGTTTTTCAAACAGACAATTGTATAACATCTCCTGTCAAACTCTGTTACTTTTGGGTGACCTCTATAATTATCGTGTCACAATAAAACTGACAAAATAAATAGTAATTCCCCAAATAGTCACTATCGTTACAATTACCATTAACTGTCCCTGGTACTAAACGCAATAGCCAGTGGTCGGCGAGAGGCTCGTTCTCGCCCACCCTAAACGCCTTTATACCCCTCCTAGGTAGTCAAGTAAGTGTAATCTCTGGGCTATTTCGCTTTCTGTAAACGATTGAGCTCATTCTACAACGTTCACGTTTTGAATAAACATGACATTGTATTTACGATACCATAAATAATGAAGGTCAAAGTAATTGACACGCTGGCGGTATGTTTAAATTATGAATATATGAGTATAATTATAGTTTTACAAATTTATTTAGGCCCATTAGGGAAAAATTATGAGAGTGAATTTTTAGGACGCGCGCGCACTCTGCTATCTAAAAAAGACAACGGAGTTGGTCGCACACCGACATCTAAAATCGACACCACGAAGCTGGCCGCACATCTACAGCTAAAATCGAGAGCACGAAGCTGGCCGCACATCTACAGCTAAAATCGACACCACGAAGCTGGCCGCACATCTACAGCTAAAATCGACACCACGAAGCTGGCCGCACATCTACAGCTAAAATCGACACCACGAAGCTGGCCGCACATCTACAGCTAAAATCGACACCACGAAGCTGGCCGCACATCGACAGCTAAAATCGACACCACGTAGTTGGTTACCATTTTATTTTACGAAAGTAGAATACTGACACGCGAGATGAAGTTTTTGGAGTTATTTTTGTTTTGTTTCGCCAAAGAAATATGACTTCTTACGTACATAAGTACATTACACATTTCATCCGCACACACTGGAACCGCAATGGTCGCGCACTGTGCGCTTCACGACAAGTTTTCTACCGAGAACTATTAAGTTGTGGAATGAGCTCCCTGCGAGGTTTTCCCAAGGAAATACAGTACGGGGTTCTTCAAGAAAGGCGTGAAGAGATTCTTACAGGTTCGGCAACGCAAGAGTGGCACCCCTGGTGTTGCAAATGCCCATAGGCTACGGTAACTGCTTACCAGTCGGCAGGTACGGTAACGGCAGGTCGTACGCTTGTTTGTCACCTTAGTGGTATAAAAAAAAACACATTTTTAATAATAATAAACGCTTCATTTTTAGGGTTCCGTTTTACCCTTTGGGTACGGAACCCTAAAAATGTTACTAAAATATATAAAAATATTACTGAGGCTCCGCTGTCCGTCCGTCCGTCTGTCACCAGGCTGTATCTCATGAACCGTGATAGTTAGATAGTTGAAATTTTCACAGATGATGTATTTCTGTTGCCGCTATAACAACAAGTACTAAAAAATAGAATATAATAAATATTTAAGGGGGCTCCCATACAACAAACGTGATTTTATTTGCTCGTTTTTGCTCGATATTGATAACGGCAACAGGTAGACACTTGAAATATTCACAGAATATTTAGTTATATATTCACTTTAAGAATAAATAATTAAATTAAAATAAAACAAATATTTAAGGGGGGCTCTCATACAACAAACGTGATTTTCTTGCCGTTTTTTTAGATAATGGTACGGAACCCTACGTGCGCGAGTCCGACTCGCACTTGGCCGATTTTTATTAAAAGAAAGAGCACTTATAGCTGTGGGCAACTAAACTTGCAGGTCACCTAAACGTAGGGTCCCGCCCGTACTCCCACTCGCATGTTCTACATTGATGCATCCGGGAAGCGCCCCAGTGGGGTTTTGTGGGTGATCTAAAACTTCCTCCCCTGGTTAACTACCATCTCCGTCACCCAGGAACATCAGCAACGCTCGACGACTAACTAACTTTTGACAAGCTCGGTGGCGCAGTGGTGAAACGCGCTGTTACGCTACTTTGGCGCCAACGCTCGTGGGATCGATTCCCACTCAGGACAAACATTTGTGTGCATGATCATGTCTGTTTGTCTTGATCTGGATGTTTTTAAGAGAGGTAGGGCGCATCAAAGCAGCCCGTCTGGGGAAGTACCTCCACCTCACAGAAAAACCATAGCCAAATAACAACTACCTAGAGGATTGTTGTATTCCTGCGTGGAAGTGAGGTCTCCAGTAAACTCCTAAGGAGCTGCTGTGTTAGCAGCAAAAGTGGTCATCGTGTGAGTAATACTTAATGTATTGCAAGCGTTTATAGGCAACGGTAACGCTGTGGGAGCTTACTGGTGGCCTCACTCACACGCAGGAACACAACAACCCTCTAGAGAGTTGTTATTTGGCTGCGGTTTTTCTGTGAGGTGGAGGTACTTCCCCAGACGGACTGCTTTGATGCGCCGTACCTCTCTTAAACACGTTTAATATGGTTTCCCAGGTATATAATATTGAAAAAAGAATTTATTAAAAATCTAATTGTCACATCATTCGAAAAGATGCAACTGAAATGCGATACAGAATGTTCACTGTCCAGGCTTTCGAGTTTTCATATCAAACTAATTTCTATGACAATTTCGGTATAATCATGAAAAACATAGTGTAAAAAATTTAATGACAGTGACAAAGACAACTTGTACAAGCACAGTGTATCTATTATCCTGGCAAACTTGGAAATAGGCTCTGTCGATCTTGCCAGGTAGTATGTTGATGTCAACAGAAGATATCAACTTTATTTATATTATATAAACTGTTGAATGGATTCTGATAATTAGGGTATCGGTAAATTGTTAGATTCATCTTGGCAACCCAAGTGTAGGATATATGGCTCTATAAGGCGGATTTTGGGAGCCATTTCGTGCAGTTTAACTGTAAAAACAACTACAAAAACATATACATATTTGGAATAATAAATTGACATAAAATGCTAATAAGTAACGCACTCGAGCTTTAGATTCTGTCTGATCCAGAGGCCTACCGAGACGAAGACTGTTAGCATCCGTTTTTTAGGGTTCCGTACCCAAAGGGTAAAACGGAACCCTATTACTGAGACTCCGCTGTCCGTCCGTCCGTACGTCCGTCCGTCTGTCACCAGGCTGTATCTCACGAACTGTGATAGTTAGACAGTTGAAATTTTCACAGATGATGTATTTCTGTTGCCGCTATAACAACAAATACTAAAAAATAGAATAACATAAATATTTAGGGGTGCTCCCATACAACAAACGTGATTATTTTGCTCGTTTTTGCTCGATATTGATAACGGCAACAGGTAGACGCTTAAAATATTCACAGAATATTTCGTTATATATCCACTTTAAAAATAAATAATTAAATTAAAATAAAACAAATATTTAAGGGGGGCTCCCATATAATAAACGTGATTTTTTTGCCGTTTTTACAGATAATGGTACGGAACCCTTCGTGCGCGAGACCGACTCGCACTTGGGCGGTTTTTTTATTCCAAATATCACATTCCATTTCCATAAATGGTAATCATCTTCTGTGCAGTTGGTAAAGCCCCAGAGTCGCTGTCGAATTTAGGCAAGTGGGATGAAGTTTTGTTACATAACAATTATTATTTATTTATCCTGTGACTTTACCGACCATTCGAGTGTTGTTTGAACAGGCCATAAGCGGGACTTTAGCACTCTTACTATGTAGTAATAATTTATTATACTTTGCTCATACAAACACACTGAACGCCCCGCCCCCGCAACAAAGTAAACATAGTTGACTCGACACATATACTTGGTTTATTTTGGCAGTTCACGTGTGAATGTTTTCCGGACGAGGACATAGGGCCGCGAGGAGCGAACTTAATGTCCTAACTAACGACCGTCCCTCCAGCGACCGCTAATGCGAGCCACGCACGTGCAGATATTTTAAAAGTAATTTAAAATGCTTCTTTATATTTGCTATATCGAAACTGCGAAAAAAACAAAGTTACGAATCTTCTAAAAATCGGTCAAATGCGATTCGGACTGGCATAGGAACGATTCCTTTCCACCGTGTATAAAACAACGTTGGAAAAAAACACGGACGTCTGTTTTGTTTTTGTTATAATTGCTGTTATAGCGGCCATAGTAATTCACACTCTGTGAAAATTTATGTGTAAATCTACGTCTTAAAGGCATATTTCCCAGAGGGAGACTTTGTACATAAGTCGTCTGCGTTACCTCTGTCTTACCTATTTCTACAGCCAAGCAGGTATATTTATATAGCTGTGTTCCGGTTTGAAGGGTGAGATATGGCAGAGAAATTACTGGGTACTGTGACGAAACAGGGTCAGGTCACAAGATTGGCAGCGTGCGAGTAACATCCTCGTGGTGTTCCGAGCGTCAATAGGCTGCGGTGACGGCTTACCATCTAATGCGGGCCGCATGCTTGTTTGCCAATTTGGAGGTCGTATAAAAAATTAAAAAATCACTGATGATAGAGTTAAGTTGGTACCCTTTGGGTAAAGGGCCCTAAAAAGGCCTGGAGCCGATCTTGTATACCGTGATGAAACCTTTGACCAGAAAAGTCATATCAAGCATCTTTAGTTCCTAATTGGCTAGCATTAAATAAGATACGTTCAAAGCGTTCCAAAAATGTTGGCAAGGTAGGTTATTGGAAACGACATACTAGATTCTACATTCGGTTTACTTGCTATTTTTGAATATTCTGAGCTTGCCGTGAACCGATGCGAAAGGTATCGAATTATGGTACTCGTACTTATCCAAATATGGACGTTTGGGAACTGGTACTCCATCTACAAAATCTCATATTTTAGTGCCGGCATGCTGCTGTGACTTTCATTTTCATTCTCTCTTTTGTTGACTTCCTGTGAGCCATAGATAAAGATGAAGATATTTTCTACAACAAAACATAGTTAAACAGACATATTAAAAATAAACGGTATTACTTACCTACTCAAAAAGATATCAA
Organism: Pyralis farinalis; assembly: GCA_947507595.1. Lineage (NCBI taxonomy): Eukaryota > Metazoa > Arthropoda > Insecta > Lepidoptera > Pyralidae > Pyralis > Pyralis farinalis. The sequence goes on from OX382274.1 coordinate 9,277,573, forward strand.
CAAAAACAATTGTAAAACCACGCCGAGGGGATAAGCCCCACGGAATGAGATCAAAATAACGTATAAAACTAGAACCGTCACTCAATTGGAGATCGGCACCATCTCCCAGGGTTATTGCGTTTTTACGCGTCTAGCCGATGCGACTTACCGCGGGATCCAATCGTGAAGGGCGGGCTTTACCGCGCTTACGGACCACGATGAATAGCATTAACCTTATATAGTGCGGCTGTAGTGTGCGCACAGGGATTTTTCGCGTGAGGTAAACTGCTGCCTGTTACCTTTATAGGTCTATAAAATCGCACCGTAGGCCCGGCGGCAAATGAAACGCGTGTTAAAACATTTTTTAGTGATGGATTACGTAGGATTTGCGTGAAACAAATTAATGAATGGATGCCTTGTATTGAAGCGTGGAAAAACTTTTGTTTTATACGAGTATAAAGGAGCCTGTTTACGGTCAAATACGGTTTAAAATTGAAACTTTTATAGAACTGATTACAGCTTCAGAAACAAATTCAGGTAACGAATTGAGTTAAATATACAATTTTGCAAATAAACTCCTCTACTTTTTTTTTAGTTTTCTAATATTGTTTTTAGTAGGAGAAAATAAGCTGGATTCTTATTTTTTACGTATTTTTTACTGGTGACCTCACTCACACCAAGAACACAGCAACCTTCCAGAGAGTTGTTACTTGGCTGCGATTTTCAGTGAGGTGGAGGTACTTCCCAAGACGGGCGGCTTTGTTGCGTCCTACCTCTCTTAATGTAAGGTGGAAGTAACTTAATGATATAATTATTAAATTCTGTTTGTAAAACTCCAATATATTACCTATAAAACCTATAAGGCAGTCTTATACAACTGTTGAAAATGTCATAAAGCTTTTCTCGTTCCATATAAATATTGAATTCTTTGAAAGTAGGTTTCGAAACGTGAATGTGGCTCGCAGATGCATGTTCTAATACTGTTTCTAAGAAATTTGCTTTTGTTGTACATGGTTTATTCATTTTGAATTATTTTACAAAGGGCTTCGCTGCGCACTTACAGTTCTATTTCATTTTTATTACAGAAATTGAAAAATGCTAAAGCGCGTTCAGGTAGCCGAGATAAAGAATATAAACAAACATCCAGGGGAGCACAACATATTCTTATCGAGAATAACAGTCTTGTAATAATAATAGTGTGGAAGAGGCGAGAGAAGCGTGTTTGGATCGGTGCATTTGGCGTTCCATAGTCTCTGCCTACCCCAATGGGAGACAGGCGTGATGATATGTAGGTATGTATGTAACAATAGTCTTCTTCCACCTAGCGTTACCACCACTGGACTATCTCTACTATTTTAAGTAGTAAGTCACAGTAAGCTCCCAAGGCATCGCGCGAATGATAATTAATATATCGCAAGCGTTAACAGGCTACGGTACCCGCTTTACATCAGTTGCACCGTATGCTTGTATAGCTCCCGACGTAGTATAAAAAAAAATATTAAGTGTTATTATGTACTTACTTTAACAAAATTAAAGTTGTAAACTAAAACCCGACTACTGATCAGATATAGACAAGACTTTAAAGTAGACATATTTTTAATTGTAAATAGATAAACAATAAAAAAAAGTAATGTGGAACTACTTAAATGAGCAAATTGTAATTAAAATAAAGGTTCGTTTTGTCCAGCCGTAGTCACATCATTACTTAATAAGTAATAATGTAATGTCTTATTTAAAAAAAATACTAAAGTGCGCTCTTGTAGCCGAGATAAAGAATGTAAATAAACATTCAGGGCAGCTCAACATTTTATTGAGTATAGTATTATTTCTCGTAGTGTTACCACCACCAATCTTTACTCTTTTATTAGGAGTAACTTATGTATTTACTTTAACAAAATTAAAGTTAGACAACCCGACTAAGCCAAAAATTACCTACCTACATGAAAAGACACGGAGAAATCTTCAAAGTAGACATATTTTTTCATTATAAATTGATAAACAATAAAAAATGTAATATTGAACTACTTATAAGAGCAAAATGTTAAAATAAAGATCTGTTTTATTCAGCCGTAGACAAACATCATTACTGAACATGTAATAACGTCATGTATCTTATTTACGCAGGCAAAGATCAAGGATTTCTTGCTGTATTATTAGGTTCTATTATAATTTAATTAATTGACGACTCAACCACGTAAATATTACTTGACCTGCCGAGAGTGACAAATTAATGTACAGACATGATTCCCGTACCAAAATTATAAAACAACACAATCAGCGACAGTTACCACACGCCGTTCCTACCTACGAGAGAAAAGGACGGGGATACATATCGCTTGATTTTGACATTTGCAACACCAGGGGTATCACTCATGCGTTGCCGACCTACTAAAAACGTCTTCGCACCTTACTTCAAGAACCCCAAGCTATAGTTCCTTGGGAAAACCTCGCCTGGAAGTTCGTTTCACAGTTTGAGAGTTATCGGGAGAAAACTTCTCTGGAATCGCAACCATTGAATCTCCTTCTTCCTAATATGATTCCGTTTTCTAATCTAATAGAATTGGCGAGATTTTTGGTAGGTTCGGCTGTAGAGTACGGGTTCCTCAAGAAAATGGTAAAAATGTTTTTAGAAGATCAGCTACGCACGAGCAACACTTCTGGTGTTGCGATTGGCTGGTCTGAATATGCTACCATAACTACTTACCATTGGGCAGGTTTTACGTTTGTTTTCCATCTTAGTCGTAAAAAATGAATATCAAGACTCACTTCAAGACAAAGATAGCTCGATGGTGTCGTTGCGCCTGTCATTCTAACCGAATACGCAGGTTAAGGAACGTCGACCGTAGCCTAAGATCGGTATCTATCTCGAGCTTAAGTCCTCAGTCCCGGCTGATGTCGATAGATGACAGTCGTTAAGCTAAGTCTGCGACCTTTGGGCGGCTTGTATAGGCTGGTCTCCGTGATTCTGCAGTCTAGCAGTGTGGAGGAGTATACCCTAAACTTTCGGTTTAAGGGAGACCCATATCTCTGCCATGAGATGTGTTAGGTATGTAGTAAGAGTCCCTTATCATGATCAAATATTTTATACGTAACATAATAACCTATACGTTTTTATTCTCTGCTGTATTGGAACTGTTCTGTATGTGCCAGATATTAAATGGGTACGGATATGAGATCTGGAGGGATTATTGTTATGGAGCTATTACAGAAGTGGGACGGATGCCCGTCATAACTACCACTGCTGATGGCAGTTTCCGGAATTATTATATTATTGTCTAGTGTTTATTCTGTTATTTGTGTTTAGGTTGGCGCTACTTGAATTTTAGGAGTTTACGGTACGTTCGTGTGTAGAAAATTGTCACGAGTCTTTGTAATCTATAGTAATATATAAAGCGGAAGAGTATGTTTGTTTGTTTGAACGCGCTAATCTCCGGAACTCCGAGTCGGACTTAATTTTATTTTTTTGCATTTGAGATGATTTGAGAGCATTGATTCAATTTACTATTTGACATATGCTGATTTCGAATCTGAATCGATGCAGCATGTTTGTTTATACGAGGATACGGCCCATCTGATGTAAAGTGGTTAACGTAGGCTATGGACGCTTGCAGTACAGGAATTATCGCTCTTAACCATCCCAGCAGCTAACACAGTAACTTCTTAGGAGCTAACTGGAAATCTCACTGGAGTTGTTTATATGTTAGTGGTTTTCTGCGAGGTAGGTATACTTCCGCAGACAAAATGCTTTGATGTGCCCTACTTCTCTTAAAATCACCTAGACCGAGACAAACAGACATGTTCATGCACACAAATGTTTGTTCTGTGTGGGAATCGAACCCACGAGCCTTGATGTCGAAGTAGCCATTGCTAACCACTCCGCCACCGGGGTCGTCATCCGCCATGGTTACAGAAAAGCACAGATATGCGAAATAGACACACGCATGGTATCGGATCTTGCGAGAAATTCGTGAGAATGGATTTTACCGATATATTGGGCCTAAGTCGGGGAAGGCGTGTAAGAAATAAACGGTATTGATGATACGAAATATGAAGGCGTAAATCCTTATGGGAAGGATATAACTGGAAGCCGAGAAATTTAACGGCAAATCCAAGTCCCTATGGGGAGGCCATTGGGGAATATTATATAACTTACACATTTTGAATGTATCAAATACAAAACAGATACGATAAAATACATGACTGACGCCGTCCTCAAAAGAGCAGTGGAAGACGGCTGAATGGGGAAAACGGAGGATCGCTTAGGTAAAATATTAAAATTACATTATTAAAATATTAAGACCACGAGGTGCGTATGTACGTTTGTACAGCTAAGTGCAGCTCAAGCTTTACACTTTGACCTTTGTATCTTATGCCGTTCGTGATAAGAGTTACAATCGTACTTCGAGTGTTAAGCGTGATCTGCTCTTAGCTGTACATTTATACTAATATACAAAGCGGAAGTTTGTTTGTTGATTTGAAAAGTTATTTTTGCATTTGATAGACCGATTCTTGAGTCCGCGAGTCCAATTCTTTAGATTATAGACTATAAAGCATTACGATACGACCATTAGAAGCACGGGAAAAATAAAGAAAGGAAGGAAAAGCAGTTGCTACGGTATGCCGGGATAAGTCGCGGGCTGCAGCTAAGTGGTATATACATGGCTCACTAGTGTGCTCTTTTTTATGAAACGTTATACATACATGAAGACATACAATCATAAATTGTAAATAAATTCACTATAGAAATAGAACAAAATTCACTTAAAGTTAAAAAAGATGTTTTAAAAATTGATAAGATTGATGGATTTTTAGCTATGGTTAAATCTAAAATCATAGCAACAAATCAAACAATACATCCATTTTTTTTTATACATCTTCGACAGGGTTACAAGCATGTGGCCCACGCAAGCAAGTAGTGCAGGCTTCAGTGGATGTCGGGTGGCCTCAATGATGGGACTTAAGGAGGAATTCTCCTTCACCGATGGTAACGGTACCGGCCTGGCGTATACCCTGGGCCATTTACCTGCGACTATTGTAATTAATGACCACAAGATTGTGGAAGTTCCGAGGGGCCGAGATCATGGTCCCGAGGTCATTAAATGACGATAACTCCACCACTTCTGTGACCTGTTACTACCAAAAAAATTTAAGTTCTCTCTTTCACCCTCTACTAATTTATTACACATTGGTTTTGATAATTCAACAATTTACATGAAGAGGTTAACTTGTTACGCAAGTAGGTATGTCAAATTTCACGTTTATATATATGTGACAATAATAAACATGCATAGATAGACAGACGAGCGAGTGCTACTTTATAGGTTCCGTTTTTTCTTTTTGTGTACGGAATCCTTCAATTGACGGCCGTTTAACGCGTCAGATATTTACTGGGACAAACTAACCTTTTTTTTTTTTTTTTTTTTTTTTTTTCGCCCAAGAAAGTTGAAGACCCACAAAGGAAGGACCAACCCACACCCGGGTGTGCATTGGTCATTCCTCCGTGAGGGGCACCCTCCGGAAAACGGGAGGGAGGAGGTGAAATCTTTCAAAGATACCATTTCGTGCGAACGAACTGATTATGTCGGATTTCCACCGACTAAAACACCCCCTGGGACTGCCTCTAGCCGGGAAGGCTACAAAGGCTTCATCTGAAGCGATCACCCCAGGGGAACGGGGTGACGCAAGCGTCACTCTAATAAGAGCATACGCTTAGAGAAGGGTCGACTTCCTCCTGAGGACGCCGACCCTGGACCCTATAAGCGCCTAAACCGAGCGACCAGAAGGGTGCTCACATGGTAGAGGAGTGTTGCCCTAAGGAGGCTTCGGCCGCTGCATAGCGGTCCAAAGCTCTCGAAATTTTATTTGGTTGATCTAAGAGGACACTACGTGGCCTGCGGTTTTGGTATCGGGATAAAGGAGGCTGTGGCGGGCTGTAGGACGCAGCCTGCTGGATGAGCGGGTTAGGATGGGTCTCAGCGGTTTCGAAGAAACGCTTTGACAGGAGTTGAAAGTGTTGTTGGATAGATGGGAGTTGGAGGTCACGGTGGAGTTCAGCATTACGCTGAGCCCACTGAGCATTGGTGGCTCGACGACAAAAGACGTTTTGGACGGTCTGCAGCCTATTAATGGTTGCAGGACTGGCATGAGCGAACACCGGAGACGCGTACGACATCACCGGCCTTATACAAACCTTGTACAGGGTTCGCTTATTTCTGAGGGACATTTTACTGTGCCTTCCCAGCATAGGGCTGAGTCGGTTCAGATAAAATCTGGCGGTACTAACTACCTTTCGAATGTGGGGGACAAAGGAGAGTCTGGAGTCTAGAGTGACTCCGAGATACTTCGCCGTGCGTTTCCAGGGGACTGACGCCCCCAGCATACGCAGGCGGGGAGTATTGTGTGGGAGTTTGCGTCTCGCACAGAAGTGAACTGCGGAGCTTTTCTCCGGGTTCACCTCTATGCGCCATTTTCTGAACTAACTTCCTAACTCAGTAACTGAGGTTTGAAGCTTGGCTAACGCAGATGACACTTGCACACTCTTTGAGTAGAGGGCTGTGTCGTCGGCGAAGAGCGAGAGCTCAACGCCTTTGGGAGGGGTGGGAATATCGTTTGTGTACGATATATACAACAGGGGTGCCAAAACAGAGCCCTGTGGGACCCCAGCCTTGAGTGGGCGTGGGGTTGAGAGCACTCCTTCGTGTCTAAAACGAAAGGAGCGATGTTTGAGGTAGGAGGCCACTAAGCGGACAAGTCGGTCTGGGATATGAAGCTTGTAAAGCTTGTATATAAGTCCTCCATGCCAGACTTTATCGAAAGCCTTGGCCACGTCAAAGAAGACAGCTACTGTCTTTTGACGCTTTGGATAAAAACCGCTCGAGATATACTCGACTATGCGGTGGACTTGCTGTGGGCAAGAGTGTTTGGAGCGAAAGCCGAACTGGTTGTCTATTATGAGACCATTTGAGAAGAGATGCTCTCTCAGTCGAGCGAGCATTACTCTCTCAAGAAGTTTCCCCATCGCCTTAAGTAGACTGATGGGGCGGTGACTAGTGGGGTTGTTGAGTGGTTTACCCGGTTTAGGTATACCAATGACCGTTGCATCTTTCCAGGCGGTTGGAAAGTGGCACAGGTCGAAGCAGGCGTTGAATATAAGGGCTAAGAGCGTCAGCACTTGGGCTGGGAAGTTCTTTAGCGCCTTATTTGAAATTCCATCAGCGCCTGGGGCTTTGTGGGGGTTTAGTCCTTTGATGAAAGAACTAATTTCATCATTGGACACTGTGATGGGGTCTGCAGTGAGAGGGAGTGAGCTCTTATGTAAGACCTCCTCCTCCACTGTTTTGACGTGTGCAGCGTTGCATGGCTGCGTGCTGACAGAACATTGTGAAGCAATGCTGTCAGCGAAACATTCGGCTTTCTCTTCGTCCTCGAAGGCGATAGTGCCATCGGGACGGTGGAGTGGTGGGGTGTGAGTTATTACGTCACTACGCAGTGCTCTCGCTACTTTGTAGTACGCAACATGAGAGGGAGCTATATTCTCCATGAGGTCGCCCCATCGCTCTTCCCTCAGGTCGGAGAGTGAGGACCTCACTTGCCGCTGAAGGCGGTTCGCGAGCGTCCTGTTAGACGGGGTGGGATACAGCTTGGCTCTGCGGAGCGCTGCATTTTTGGCTTTAATCAGGTCCCTGACAGCCTGCGGCAGTTTTCGGCGGTTATCCACCTTCACTACCCGCGAGTTGTCCTGAACAGCTGATTGAACCAGTTTGGTTAGAGAATCCACCGCACTGTCAATCTTGTCCGGACTATCGAAGTAGTCGGACGTGAGAGCGTACGGTGAATCTGGGGCATCAAAGGCTGCCTCTAGAGTGGCCTTAAAACCTTTCCAGTTGGTGAAGGTCTTGTTGGTGGAGGAGGGGTGGGGATCCAACGGCCCCATTACCAGTGAGACTGGACGGTGATCAGAGCCCAGATCATCGAGAGGCTCGATTGATCTGAGCTGAAGCGACACTCCTTTGACTAGCGCAAAGTCTAGTACGTCAGGAGTGGCGTCCACCCGATCAGGGTAGTGTGTGGGCGAGAAAGGACACAGGACGTCCAGGTCTAGGGCTTGGGTAATCTCCAGTAGCTTCCTGCCACTGGAGTTAGAAGACTGACAGGTCCAGTCTGTATGTTTGGAGTTAAAGTCTCCAAAGAGAATGACAGACTTGCCTAGTGCTAAGAGCGCTTCAAAGTCGCTTCTTAGTGGGATTGTCCCGCTCGGTATGTAGATGGACGCTATGAGTATGGACTGATGTCCTGTCATAGCCACCTTACATACTGTGGCCTCCATACTACTCAAAGGAGGAGTATCTATAGTTGAGCAATGAAGTGCTCGTCTATAGTAGATAGCAGTACCGCCGCCTCTATGGTCGCGCGGCCTGTCATTCCGAACTAAAGTGTACTGGGGAATCGACAGCCCCTTCCGGTCAGTGGGTTTGAGCCACGTTTCCTGAAGGAGCAGCAGGTCAATGTCCCTACTACGTACAAATTCCTTCAGTTCTAGAATGTTAGGACGTAAACTACGCGTATTAAATGAAATAAGCGAGAGCCCTTTCGGTTTGGTCCGGCCAGGTGCAGCCGACACGGCGGTGTTCGGTACCACTGAGTTACCTACTACTGGAGGCATTTATTTAAATGCAAGGATGAGATGGTGATAGCGGGTGAATAATTCCATCCGCCCGATGATGTCACTGCTTTTATACAGTTGCAGGAACTGTGTGACCTCAGCCACATCAACCTTGGGGAAGCTAAGCATCCCCGGGCCGGCTGAAGTGGCAGTGGGCGCGGGTTTGGCGGATTGAGGCGCACCCGCTGGGGCCTGCTTGAAGGCAGGCTCCCTGCGGGGCCCCCAGGCCTGGGTTTCCGGCTGCGCAGAGTCAGCTTTTTTTGGGTGGTGCCGGACTTGGCCGCCGCAGGCAGAGGCGGGAAGTGGCTCGCCGTGGGCGCCGGAGGCGCTTTGCGGCCACTTTGGGCCCCACCTCGGCCGTTGGCGGCCTTGCGGGACTGTCGGGAGGGGGACGGCCGAGGTGCGCGCGGGCAGCCTCTATAGTTGGCCGGGTGGCCAGTCTGGCCGCAGAGTACGCACGCCGGGGGCGTGGAGGCCTGCAAACTAACCTACATAGTATGTCTACTTATAACCCTAGAAACCGGAGATGATAAGAGCTATGTTAAAGAAGCGAGTGAGCTATATAAGGACCGAGTCATGTGGCCCGGTTCCCTCTACCTACCTTACAAGCAACTTTGCGTAAAGATATACGTATTCCCAAACAGCACAAACATTTGCGTGCATGAACAGTCTGTTTGTCTTGGCGTGGGTATTTTAAAAGAGGTAGGGCGCATTGAAGCAGCCCGTCTGGGGAAGTACCTCCACCTCACAGAAAACCGCAGTCAAAAACAACTCTCTAGAGGGTTGTTGTGTTCATGCGTGTGAGTGAGGTCACCAGCTCCTATGGAGTTGTTGTGTTAGCAGCAGAGGTGACATCGCGCGAGTTATACTTAATGTATTGCGTTTATAGGCTACGGTAACCGCTTTACATCAGGAGGGCAGTATGCTTGCATGCCTCCCGACGTTGTATAAAATATATAGATAAATAGACTCATATGAACGAACAGCAAGACGTAACTGAATGAAAACAATACAAAGTTAACAACTCATATCGTGCAAAAGTGACGAGTGACTTTACAAACAGACGCTTTGACATGGAATATTAAAATTCAACATCAACTTTGCCCATTTACAATCCAAAACTAACCTTAAACGTTTGCGATAAAGTCTATTTAAGTTTCAGCACAAATCCGCACTTTTAGACGAACAAAGTTAGGCCAAAACGTCTCGCAGAGCGGTCGTTACGTAACTTTGGACCAAGTCTCTTATGTGTAATGAGTTTTATCATGAACCGAACGGTACGCCTTCGTTTGACATTTGGCTAATTTATGAACTTTGGACTCTTAGCACATAGTGTAATAAGTGGATATTTAACTAGACTGCGTTCGGGACTATGGAAATGAACTCTTCGTGTGTTATCTTGAAGTTATGTAGCAGGAATATCATAGAAGGGATTCTTAAGAATCGTTTTTTAAGAGAGGTAGGGCGCATCAAAGCAACCCGTCTGGGGAAGTACATCCACCTCACAGACAACAACTCCCTAGAGGGTTGTTGTGTTCCTGCGTGGGAGGTCACCAGTAAGCTCCCTACGAGTTGCTGTGTAAGCAGCAGAGGAGGCATCGAACGAGTGATACTTGATATATCGCAAACGATAATAGGCTACGGTACCCGCTTTACATCAGGTGGGCCGTGTGCTTGTATTTCTCCCGACGTAGAATTAAAAAAAAGATTCGATTATATAAAAAGTGTAAATCGATGGTAAAGATTTGTCGAACAGTATAAATAAGATTTTTGCTCATATTGGCTCATATTTACGCTGACCAGCCATGCAATTCTGTAAGAGCAAACATCCTTACATCCTCCAAAACATCGGCTGTTACAGCCTTGAACACAAAATTGCAATTCTTTGGTGTCGCTTTTCATGGTTGTGCGACACTAGCGCCGCAAGGCTGCGTTTGGAATTGGAATTCTACAAGGCAAACAGCCTCGCGTACGCTTACAGCCTTATAGAATACCAAATAATTTAGCCGTGATCGCAGTAGACGATGTCAAAGCTGTGACATCTGTGATCACAGCGACGCACACAGCCATTACGAGTCGCTTAGAGAATTGCATGGCTGAAGCTGACTCAAATATCAAATCTCACTTAAACCTGACCTTTTCCATTAGTAGGACAAAATACAGTCGTATCTAAATGTATGTTTCGCTACTTTGACACCAACGCTCGTGGGTTCGATTCCCAAACATGACAATAATTTTTGTACAAGAACATATTTATTTGTCTTGAAACTCACTGGGTGGTTTCTATGTATCATAAGGATGTATTTACAAAAATAAAACATGTATTTACATATGCTTATCAGATGTTTAGTCGCCATAACGCAAGCTTTGTTTACTTTGGGGCTAGATGGCGCTGTGTAATTTCACAATATTTATTATTATTTATTTATCTTCACGCTACAGGGTTGGCAGAGAGAACCGAGTGCCATAAGACGCGGTTCCTTATACACCTGACTCGCCAAGGAAAACCAAGACTCGCTTACGACCAAATTGGTCGCGTTTTACCAGAAGGCCTAATATCCAAATGTACTAGATAAGTATAAAAACTTTCGTCAATGTTGCGGTGAAAGTCCTCGCAAACCCTTTAGATGAGGGCCACCTAACTAATTTCCAACTTTTGACGCTGTGATCTAACTTTGACCGACATAGCTCATTTTAGGGTTACTACAACTTGTTTTTGTATATATTTCATGAAATAAATGGTATTGTAATTTGTATTTTAAAATAAACAAGTTCACGTTCATATCATGATGATTTGTTTACTATAAAGCATGATTCAATGTTTGAGGTTAAAAAATGTTAACATAACATTTTATTATTTTATTTATTCAAACTTACAACTAGTTTATGTATGATTTGAATTACGAGTACAATAGTAACGATAGCCATTTAAAAGTTTTCACTTATAGCAATAATTCATTAGGTAAACATATCAAACGGTAGATGAAAGAAGGAAAAAGTTTACAGGCAAAACATTTCAGCCAAGACAGTGCATGAAAAGAGCTATGAATGTGAAAGCAGCGAGTGAAGTGTGTAAGGACCGCGTCTTATGGCGCTCGGTTCTCGCTGCCTACCCCGCAAGGGACCTGGCGTTTTTTTTTTTTTTTATATATATATAATCTTACACCCCTGCCATGGGCAAGGCAGTTTTTACACATTATAAATAGTTGTATTCACGTTTTTGTTTTTAAAAGTCCCTGTGCAATATAAATAAACACATTCATACATCACACTCGCTTTCATATTCCACAAATCATTCTTACATTCATCATCTTTCAGATTAATTTTCAAAAAAAAATAAAAAAAAAAATAAAAAAAAATAAAGGGACCTGGCGTTAAGATATAAGAGAAGATATACTAGCGTACTAAAAAGACCCAAATCTGATTCTATTGGTTATTTAAACGAAGGGGGGACAGGGTTTGCCCAATCCAACTCTTTAGAACCGCTTCATCACACGAATTTTTCTGCTTTATCGGCAGTTACCTTTACAATAAATTACATAGAGCTCTTAACATCTATCCTCTTCCTAGGAGAGCTTGTAAGGGAATTGTCTCAAAATTTCTTAAGACATTGGACTATCTATCAGTAGAGAATCTACTCACTCCCCCAGTTTGAATTAATCTGTCCATATCTTTTTCTCGGTTATTATACATACATTTTGCGTTTTGTTGCTTGATCTGCTGACTTCCTCATCCTGTATCACATCTTTCTGCTCATACACGTATTCTCACATTGTCTTACATGTTTATTCGCACTTACACTGCACAACTACACACATACATACATACACTTCTGTTCAATCATTGTACAATGAGTACCTACTAACTCATACACTCTAACAATGGTGAACATCTGCGACTTTATTATATATCAAGTTTATTCTTAACTTTATGACGTATTTAACTTTCTCATATTATTATATGAGAAAGTGGTTAAAATGGTTTGAAAATGTTCTGATGTGCTGTTTGGCTATGTGGGGGGAGGGTCCTGATGACATGTGTCTCAGGCTTTTTCGAAAGCCTACTTCAGGCACCAGTCTGTCACAAAGTAGTAAAAATAGTAACTCGGTACATGTTCCTTCAATGACTGTTATCCTATTTGCGATGAGACAATAAACGCTTTTTATTGGTAGCATGTTAAAATTCCTCGAGGTTATCATGACAAATGAGTTTTAATTTTGATGGAATATGAAGATGTTTTGGTCTCCTTATCGCTCTTGATTGTACCATCAGCTTTATATTACCTACTTAGAAGCTCAGGACAATTTACCCAGCCACGTGCTATATCGCATAGGTAAGCCAATTTAGCAATTCGACGTCACTCATTTAATGGGAGTATGTAGTGCTTTTTGCATTGGTCAATTGGGAATGTATTTTCTACATCGAAATTGAATGTAGCGAAGATATCGTTTCTGTATTTTTTCCATTCGGTCAATATAAATTTGGTAACATGGATTCCACATCTGAGAAGCGTATTCTAGATGGCTACGGACAACAGTACAGAATATTGAGTGTTTACGTGCTTGAATTGTGCCGATACTCACATGATACTTGGGTTCGATTTCCACACAAGACAAACATTTGTGTGCATGACCATGTCTGTGATGCTTTAAAGAGAGGTAGGGCGCATCAAAGCAGCCCGTCTGGGGAAGTACCTCCACCTCACGGAAAACCGCAGCCAAATAACAACTCTCTAGAGGGTTGTTGTGTTCCTGTGTGTGAGTGAAGTCACCAGTAAGCTCCTAAGGAGCTGCTTGTAAGCACTTGTAAGCAGCAGAGGCATCGCGCGAGTGGTACTAGGCTACGGTAACTGCTTTACATCAGGGGGAGCGTATGCTTGAATGGCTACCGACGTTGTATAAAAAAAAGTCCTAGGGACTTAGATAGTTTATTAACTATTATGTCGATCTGTGTTTCGTTTATAAAGAAGTTTTCAGTGTCAAGTATTACCCCTAGATCCCTTATTGAGTTCACCCTTATAATTGAGTGGTCAGGCGCAAAAATAAAATCGTGGGGCCTAAGCGTAGCCTGAGTAAATATGTAAATAGTATTTATAATGAGCGTCGATAAATTTCACGCACCCCACGATTTTGTTTTTGCGTCTGATCACTCAATCATAAGGGTGACTTAATAAGCGATCTAGGGGTAATGCTTGATTGATGAGAAGAGTAGTGTGATTACTGGTACCTAGGACCTACCTAATTATTTTTAACTTTTCGTCCATTATTATCTTTCTTTTCAATAAAACTTAAAATTTTTTGTTACCTATTTTATTTACAAGTTTTTAGTTTTTATTTCGTTATTTAATATTTTTATTCTAGTTAGTCATTTTAGTGCCTCATTATTACAAGGTTTCTTTCCTGTCAATTTGTTGGGTTAATGAAACAAATATGAAATCCGTCATTTTACTGTGGGGGGCATTTTGAATTGGGTTTATTTTATGATAAATACCCATTACCATTTAATACCCATATTGAGTAGGTTGAACAAAAAATGTAATCCGCCATTTTGTGGCGGCGGCCATCTTGGATTTACAATGATACTAAATATGCATAATTGTATTGTCATCAGAGCTAAAGGTGTGTACCAAATTTCAGATCAATCGGTCAACAGGAAAATGGTAAAGTTTTAATTACTAAATTTGATCCAACAAACTGGGCAAGCTACTCGTAAATAAAAGCGTTTAAAAAAACTAACTTACATTTATGATTCGATTTTTCTTTCATGCTTTTGTATAATTTCGGAAAAGATTGTTCATGATATTAAGATGTGATTACGAACTAAAAAGTTATGAAATAAAAAAAATGTTATTTACACAGACTTCGAGTAGGTATGCGTATTTAAAATCCTTCTTTCTGATCGATGCAAAAGTTGACTGAAACAAATCATTTAGTAGGATAAGTCCGCCTTCACACTTACATACTTCTATTTGTATAAGCTTTTACTATTTTATCCAATAAAGATATTAGTTACATACCTACTTGTTTTTTTCATGGAACGCCACACTAAAGTGCCTACCTGAAGGCGTAAAGGCTGAATAAATTATGGTTCCGTGAAAAATGCAGGAATACTCGGAGGCCGTATGATTATTGATGTTGAATTTTGCATGCACTCACACGGAGTAACGCGGCGCGGCGTAAAGTACTACATACATACATATACAAAACATGTTTCGCACGAGAACTACCTTGACTTGTGGTGTTATTTTCAAGTACCTAAGTTGCAAATGGTAAAGAAACTTGTAGTGTTATTTTCAAGTACCTAAATTGCAAATGGTAGAGAAATTTGTGGTGTCATTCTCGAAACGAGAAGTACTTACAAGTGGTAGAGACCTGTAGTGTCATTTTCAAGTACGAGTACTTTACAAGTGGCACAGAATCTTGTGGCACTTGTGTTATTTTAGAAGCGAGTAACACTTATAAATGGTAAAAAGACTTGTGGCGTTATTTTCTAAGCACGTCGCTGATATTTCGAAGCAGTGTGCCGTTAGGAGCTTACCGGTGACCTCACTCACACGCAGGAACACAACAACTCTCTAGGTAGTTGTTATTTGGCTGCGGTTTTCTGTGAGGTGGAGGTACTTCCCCAGACGGGGTGCTTTGATGCGCCCTACCTGTCTTAAAACATCCAGACCAAGACAAACAGACATGTTCATGCCCACAAATGTTTGTCTTGTGTGCGAATGGAACCCACAAGCGTTGGTGTCAAAGTCGCGTCTTTCACGACTGAGCCACCGAGCTCGTCATTCGTCAAACTTCAAAATTATTGTAATAAATATTAAAAGTATTAAATCGCACATAATTTCACTCTTTAAATTTTTTACGTCTGCAGCCCTCCAACCCAACAAAAGATCAGACAAGTAACAACTCCTGGCGGGTTGTTGTGTTTTTGCGGATGAGTAGAACTGAAAGGAAATCATTTACTGTTTCTTATGACGACGCATCATTGTAACAGTGGTTAGCTCGGTGGCGCAGTGGTTATTAACGCTACTATGACACAACGCTCGTGGGTTCGATTCCCACACAGGACTAACATTTATGTGCATATCCGTTTTGTCTTGTACTGGGTGTTGTTAAGAGAAGGAAGGCGCATCAAAGCAGCCCATCTGGAGAAGTACCTTCACGTCACAGAAAATGGCAGCTCTAATAACAAATAACAACTCCCTGGAGGGTTGATGTGTTCCTGAGTATGAGTGAGGTCACCAGTGAGCTCCTAAGCAGCACAGTGGCGCGCGAGTGACATTTAATCTATTGCAATCGTTTAAAGGCTACGGTAATCGCTTTACATCTGAAGAGCCATATGATTGTATGCCTCCCTGGTTATATAAAAAAATCTATGTAATTAAAATGAATATATAGTTTTGGCAAATGATTGTTACAGCCATTGTGAGGGAGCGGAATTAGTACTAGATTACTGATAAACTGCTAATGTATGTTACCAAGCGGTCGATACCAACATAGCAAGCGTTCATCATGGTAATCACATCACCGGGCCGTACGCTTGCTTGCCAGTCAAACTTGTATAAAAAGTGCCCACACGATGTCACCCCCTAACGCAGGGGTAACGTGATGAAGGAGTATTTTTTTTCTGTAGGACAACATGCCGGAGCCTTAACGTCAAGTTAACGTAATAATATTTCGTCTGTGACAGCGCCCCGGCACAGGTGTTCTGTGGCAGTGTCAATCTTTATTTACTCTATGGCTGTTAGAATATTTATTGGCGATATACAGAAAAACGAGAGAGTGATATCGAAATGTGTGACAAATTTGCGCGCGAAATATTCGGATCTCGCTCGGAAAAAAAGCGAGAAAAACAAATGGCGTTGGGCCTTTGTATACATATTTTAAAAGTTGCATTCGCTCTGCGTTTGAAGATTTTTTTTTATTCAACGTCAGACGCCAATCAAGCATACAACCCGCCTACTGTGAAACGATTACTTTAGCATGAATGATATTGCAAACGCTCATAAAGTATTTTTTTCTTCTTCCCGTTATCCTAATCCATTAGGATTGGTGGGGTCCGCTACCTGAGCCTAAGGATTTAGCGAAGACACTGATTTTTACATGGAGAGACTACCTTCAGACCTACGCAACCCAGAGGAAAAACCAGATCTTTCTTTTTAGGTTAGATTCGAAGAATTCGAAGCGTGAAGAAGCATCTTGCGGGCCAGCATGGCAGCGTCAACTGACAGGACACGGTGTAGTACTCGTATTTTATCAGTTGCAGTTGCGATTTGGGCTCCTCTTTCGCTTACCATCGGGCAAAGAGAAGCCACTATGCTGAACTAATATAAAAAAAAGTCACACGTCTTTCTATATAATTTCTTGAACGTGTGGGTTTCCTAACGATGTTTTCCTTCACCACCGAGCAAGTGATAAGTATGTATATACATTATAGGCCGGTCCGTATCCACTGGGCCATCACCGCTCTTTAGATTAAGTTTAACCATATGCAAAGTAATAAAAATAAATGTCTGTTCTGTACAGCCACAATCACGCCATATCACCACCACAACGACCCTTAGTCATCCCACTGCTGGGATATGGGTTTCCCTTCGACCGGAGTAGCTTAGAGCACATTGTGTCACTCATAGATTATACAAAGTATCTATCTTTAACTATTGACGAGCTCGGTGGCGCAGTGGTGAAACGCGTTGTTACGTTACTTTGACACCAACGCTCGTGGGTTCGATTCCCGCACAGTACAAACATTTATGAGCATAAACACGTCTGTTTCTCTTGGTCTGGGCGTTTTAAGAGAGGTAGGCACCTCCACATCACAGAAAACCGAAGCCAGATAACAACTCCCTAGAGGGTTGTTGTGTTCTTGCGTGTGAGAGAGAGCACCAGCAGAGGTGGCATCGCGCGACTGACACCTATAGTATTGAAAGCTTTCGTATGCTACGGTAACCGGTTTACATCAGGTGGGCTGTATGTCTACCGACGTTGTATAAAAAACCATTACATCTCTAAACAATTACAAGTTCCGAAATGAAACTGCAATCGTCAACCGCAGACGGGACACATCCAGTCCAGCAACTCCCCGAGTACAATATACAAAAGGCGTCCTATAAACTCCAGACATCCAAACTGATGGACTGCTATCAGCAAGACCAGTCAGGTGTAACAAATGGACGGTCCCTTAATTAGCATCTTCATAACAATTCAAACAATATAAATTCCCGAAGTTTTCAACTAACTTTCGAGTTCGTCTCTAGCTAATATCGAACTCGGAACAATAAATTGTTGGCGGTATCGAATTTGGGGAATCTTTTGATTTAGAAACACGTTCAAGATGAACATAACAATGTTCGAATAATTTATATTTCGACGAGCTCGGTGGCGCAGTGGTTAAAACGCTGCTTTGAAACTGTTAACTTTCTTTTTGGTTATTTTCTTTTGAGTTATAGTAATATAACTATTCTTTCTTCTTCTTGTTTGTTTGTTATCCCTTTTCCTAATCCATTAGGATTGGCGCGGTCCGCTACTCAAGCGTAAGGGTTCGGGCGAAGATACCTGATTTAGACATGGAGCGACTGCCGTCAAACCTTCACAACCCAGACAGGAAAACCAGACCTTTCTTAGGTTAGCTCTTGGAAATATAATTTCATGGCCAAGCAAGTGTGCATAAATTTCCACGGGGCTAGCAGCGCTCCTAAGTACACATCAAGCACGTTTATAAAAAATATCAGCAAACAGATAGAAAGAAAGAAAGATATACTTATTGGCATAACCATTGATAACACACACACAATAAAAAAGAAAGATTGGTGAAAATATTCAATAATATGTGTATTGTAATGGCTGCCAACAAGGAGCCTTCTCAGCATAATGTTGGAGTACACGGGTGACTGGTACCAACGCTGTTTTTCATCACAGCAAATGTTATTATAAAGAACTATACAATAACATATATCTTAACTTACAGTACATAACTAAAAAGACAAATAATACCCATTAAAAGTGCGACCACTATAACATTAATCCTCAACGCGCTCCAATTTAAACTGCAAAGTGGGGTTTAAATTTAAACCGCTGTTTTTAATATTAGCTATATAGTAACTAGCTGGTGCATTAAACTACCCACTTTAAACAGATAATAACTTAATCTGACGTCATATACTTTGCCACGTTTTGAGGCGGGAGCATAAATTTTGCCTGTTTGAAAAATAGAAGCGAGCGCAGCCGCCCTCCCCGTCTTGAATTTAAGAGCTAGTGGTGCCACAGCGAGTTACTTATTTAAATTGAAAGGTAATATCTAGATATGGGGTCCATATTTCATACATTTCAATTTTTTCATTAGCAACATCGAAATTACAATTCTAAATTTACTAGTTTTTGTTTAACTTCACCTGTCACTATGTTAGGACAAATCATGGAAATCAAATTTAACCCATCTTCTTAACATCTTGATTTAGCGAAGATACTGATTTCGATATGAAGCGATTGCCGTCGGACCGGCACAACCCAGAGGAACAGTGTAATTATTACTAAGTAGTGATAGTTATAAGTGTTTTTTATACTACGTCGGGAGGCGTACAAGCATAAGGCCCACCTGTTGTAAAGCGGATACCGTCGCCTATTAACGCTAGCGATATATTAAGTATCACTCGCGCGATGCCTCCTCTGCTGCTTACACAGCAACTCCTTGACAGCGTACTGGTGATCTCACTCACACGCAGGAACGCAACAACCCTCTAGGGAGTTGTTATTTGGCTGCGGTTTTCTGTGAGGTGGAGGTACTTCCCCAGGACGGGGTGCTTTGTTGCGCACGACCTCTCTTAAAAAATAGTTGTTAGTGATTATATTATTACACTATACCAGAGAGTTGTGAATGTCTGACAATCGAATTTTCGTATGTCAGGTCACACGTTCGAAATAAATAATTTCTTGAACGTGTGGCTTTCCTTCAGCTACGAGCGAGTGATAAATATGTGCATGAATCCAAATACATGGACGGAAGTAGAATTTGACAAACGTCTAATAAATAGATATAAAACTATTGAAAAAAAAAAGTATGTTGCCCACTAAAAGCTATTTCCTCCGAATGTGTGACTTAATGAATGATCTTCGTTTTAATAATAAAAACTTGGCAACTTAAACCCCTGTCGCTTTATATACTCTTAGTTACATATAACGCATTTGCAAATATTTACACATAATATATTCGACACCTTTCTATAATTCCCCAAATTTCCTAAGTGTTGAAAAAGTAATTAATCAATATAATACACAGCACTCTTATAACCGTTACTGAAAAAAACATTTTTAGTTTCACTATGTTCGTCTGTCTGTCCATCTGTCCACGGCTCAGAGACAGCTCTTGATACTAGAAAGCTGTAGTTTGGCATGTAGATCCATATTAGCTATACTGACAAAGTGGTAGAAAAAAAAATATAGTTCTACCTCCACTACACGAAAAGTAGGGATGATTTTTTTCGCGTTCACCCTATGGTGTGGGGAGTCGTCGGGATTGATTTTTTAAAAACATTGAGGGTGTGGAAAGATCTTTTTTCGATATAGTGATCCGTTTGCACAATATATTAAAAGTGTAAATTTTTGTTAGACTTAAGTGTATCAATGCCATCGAAACTGTTGTATTTGGAAATGAAAACCGTACGTAAGTCATAGATAAAATTTCATACATACTTTTAGTTCCGATATTTTACACTAGATGGCGCTGTTCACAAATTGCATCGTGCTGTGGTTTTGTTTTCATCCATCTTAGCAAAGCGAAGCAAATACGGATCCCTACTCTGTGCGTGGCCCGACATGCAGTTGGCAAAAAACTGGCCAAGTGCATCGGTACATATAAAATGGTATCGGATACATTGAAGAAGATATCTACTCGCATTGTTGTTATCATCTTGAGTCATATCACCTCCTTCTTTTTTGTCGGTTAAATAGAATATAAAATTTTATTTTCAAATTTAACAAACATGTTTATAACAATACTTCCGGTATCTAAATTCTATAAATTTCATACTAATTTCACAGCTCATCATACAGTAACAAATGTGTGACCAGTGGGTCGCATGTTTGGGAGACATACAAGCATATTCAGGGTTTTTTTTAACGGGACAGGCCCACCACTCATCCCCACCACTGTGTCTCCTGTGTAGCCAGAATTAACAGCGGCGACTACAAAAAAAGGCAATGAACAGTGAAGTCCATTGCCGTCCCGGGGGTTAAACTACAGCTGTCTTGGAACTTACAACGAATTTAATCAGAAGAAATTTGTAGGAGTAGGAAGTTCATATTCAGGGTTACCTAAATAAACCTTTAAAAAACCCATAGAAGGAACTGAATACCTAGCTGTGGAGCTGTATATAGTTAACATGGACAAAGCCGCTACTAAAATATAAGTTTACAATATCGACGATAATTTACTTCGAAAGCTCCTCCCTAGCGGACCACACAACTTCTAGAAGGGTAGTGTTTCTTAAAACTTTTAATTAATTGTCAAAGTTAAGGGTCGAGAACCATCCCGTCGTTTTCCAAGTCATTGCGCATAATTCAAATTGTTTTTCAACAAAACAGCTTAGTATTACGATAGTGGTCCATCTTTGATTTAAGATTGCTTTACGAGTACTAACAAAAGTGCACTGTCTGCATGCAATTGCATTGGTTTAATGAAAACGAAGAATTTTTCATTTTGCATTTTTCTTTAATAATTTCACTTTGTATCATATCACGGAAATGGTTTTGTACAGTTAACAACACATTATTTTTGACATTTTGGTCCTTGTACCGCCTTAATGTTTGTTGTTTTAATTGCTGCGGTAATTGCTTACCATCAGACAGGAAACCACTTGCAACACCAACTTTGATGCACCCTACCTCTCTTAAAAACACCCAGACCAAGACAAACAGACATGTTAATGAACACAATGTGCATCCTTTGTGGAACCCACGAGCGACGGTGTCAAAGTAGCGTTACCAACCACTGCGCCACCGAGCGCGTCAAAAATGAAATTGAACTGAAGTGTCAATTATAACGTGCTCTTGGCCGTACCTATAGACGAATCTATACACACGCCTATGTCCTTAACGCAAAAACAGGTTAAAGCACAAGTCTAGAATCTCACAATTAACACGCAACATTAACCAAAGGTGGAAGACACCTTTAAATTTTCTCCAGTTCTCAAAAAGACCAATTTTAAAAGTCCTGATATCTCAAATACAGTACATGTGAGATATCAGGACTTTTAAAATTGGACATTATGGCGTCGTACATTTTGACAATGTATAGTTGTGAGAATGGACATTTTTAAACATAAAAATTTATATTGGATTTTTCGAAAAAGTTACTCTAGCGCAACGATGAGTCTATCGGACTGTTGGAATAAATGCTTTTCTCCATCTTTGTAACATATGAACTTTAGGTCTCATCTTTTGCCATTTCTGAAGCTACCGTGGTTTTGAATTCGTAGGTAGTACTAGAAGAACTTGTCTCTTCTTAACATTATCCCGTTTCCTAATCCATTAGGATATATAGCTACCTAAGAAGGATGTGTCGGAGATACTGGTTATTACTCAGAGCGGCTGCCGTCGGACCTTTACAACCCAAAGGGAGAACCAGATCTTATATAGGTCAGGTCACGCGTCTTTCGAAATATATCTTCTTGGACGAGCGGGTTTCATAACGATGTTTTAATCAATCCGAATACACGAATACTTGCCCCTACCAGGATTCAAACCGGGACCAAACGTTAAAAAGGCCGCCTCTTTACCAGCTGTGCGTATCACTGCTGGTAAAGGATTTCTCTCTATGTGCCTAAGTATATGCGAATATTCCTACTAGTAAGTAAGCAAAAATAGTATTAGTGATATAATCTATTCACAAATAATTTTCTCAAAACATAAAAAAACCACTTGAGAATGCGCAAGCTTGCATTGCCAGAGGAACACATGGCACGTCAATTATAAAAATATATTTTTTTAATTTGTCGGCCATTTTGGCCACATTCCTATTCTACTTTTTTATGCTGAATCCGAATCTGAAGTCAAAATTCGAATATTCGAAAAAAAAAACGCGCACAGACAAAAGCACACACAGTAAAACATATAGATTTCATATAGGTGGTCATATAGGTGTTCCTGATAAAGTGTGATACCCAGATAACAACATGTTCTAACCTGAAAAAACCTCACAATCTTTACAAAATAATTTATCAAACAGAAAACCATTCAAGTGCATTCCATTAAAGGTAATTTTTAATTAACTTATACATTTCTTTATGAATAAACAGGCTTTACAATTTTACTACATAAAAGGAAAATTTCCCTCGTTTAATAGAGTTGTACCTGGGGCTGATAACAAAAAGGACCGAGATCTTCCTACGATCGCGAGATAACTCTTTGTCGTTTCATCATTCAATTTGAGTCCCCGCTCAATTCTATATAACGTAAAAAGACAACAAGGAACGAAGACATCTAAAGAAAATTCGACGTAACAATCTTTTTATTTTAAATAATCAAATATTTTCGAGGAAACCTCATTATTTACAATCTCATTTGATACCGCAAATAAAATATAAGGCTCTCTCTCATATTTCTGTATCCATTTATCTGTGTATATTCTTATGAATTTAGGTTAAATAATAATGAAGAAAAAAAAACATTTGATAATTTTTTGAAGTGCTTACTTGCTAAGTTGTTATTATTGTGTAACATACTAAGTTACTGAATGAGCTCCCTATCGCACCGTACGAGAAATTACTAATAAACATTGTGCATGAACTAATATCGCGATAACATACAGTACGATCTGTTTATGAAAAAATCTATAGTTTTACTTATTTACCCCCCAAATTTCTCGATTATCGACCTAATTTTATTTTACCTAATTTTATTAATTTCTCAAAAGTAATATACTGACTAAATTCGTTATAAAACATGATGACATGGGGATTAGTTTGGTTCGTAATACAATGTGACGACATCTATGACAAATTCTAATTTTGTATACCTCTTTCTGAGATAAATGCTTATGAGAGACATATAAGGGAGTGATCTTTAAAAGGTTACGTTTCTATAAATTACGGTACGGTACCCTAAAGTTGATAGTATAGGATCTAATGATGACCTATTAAGCACTTTTTGATTTTATCTGAAACACTAAGAATTTTTGTGCGTATGATATTTTGAACATCCGACTTTGCGTCAGACTTGACTGTATTGCGGACACCTAAATAAATTTACGAAACCAACTACCTAAACCTAGTAATTGTATAGGAAAAATGCTATAGTTTCCACTATAACTTTAATAATACAAAATTTAATTCTGTGTTAGACTCCTCGCAACACAAATGTATGTGCAGGAATTTAAACGAAATGTTTCGACATTGTCTAAGCTACCAAAGCGAAATGGCAAATATTAAGACCTTTGGATGGTATTCTATCATATTGATAAATAGGGAATCACCGCGACATTACTCGGAAAGCTGAATCCCAACAATCATATAACGAGAACTAACCATTACATATAATCCTCAAATATCGACGTGCAGTCCAGTGAATTAGATGGAACAAGTGCAATCTAATCAGATAGATAAATAAGCAGACAAGTTAAAAATGTCAGTTAAGCTTCTATTAAATAACCAGTTGAGAATGCGCAAGCGTGCATTACCAGAGGAACACCGGCTCGTCAATTATATGACAATTCAATTTTTTTTTTTATTTGTCGGCCATTTTGACCATGTTCCTTAAGAGATAGGAACGGTGTTCCTGAACATTCCTATTCTACTTTTTTATGCTGAACCCGAATCTGAAGTCAAAATTCGAATATTCGAAAAAAAGCGACAGACTGACGCACAGACAAACATATAGAATTCATATAGGAACGGTGTTCCTGAAAAAGATACAAGATAAAAATCATTTATTCGCCATTTTCTGGCACTAGGACACGACTTACATACTAGTAACTCACTATTTAACTAAATAGTTTTTTTTATACAACGTTGGAAGGCATACAAGCAGGCCCACCTGATGTAAAGAAGCTACCGTAGCCTATAAACGCTTGTAATACAATAAGTATCACCGCGCGATGCTTCCTCTGCTGCTAACACAGCCACTCACTAGTAGCTTACTGGTGACCTCTCTCTCGCGCAGGAACACAACAACTCTCTAGGGAGTTGTTATTTAGCTGCGGTTTAGCTATGAGGTGGAGGTACTTCCTCAGATGGGCTGATTTGATACGCCCTACCTCTCTTAAAACATCCAGACCAAGACAAACAAACATGTTCATGCACACAAATGTTTGCCTTATGTGGGAATCGAACCCAGGAGCGTTGGTGTAAAAGTCGCGTCACTCACGACTGAGCCACCGAGCTCGTCAGAAACTTAATAATTATTTTAAGGTAACTTTTAATAATTATTGTAAAGATTATACATACTATTATTTACCATATATTGAACATCAGCAAAGTACATGCATTTAACTATAACGAATAAGAAGAATTCCTTCTAACAAATAACAAAGGACATCTTACTTTGTATTAAGAAATTATTCTCATCCAGAGTTTTATTCAAAACTGTCTCGAGTTGAATCCGTTTCTTAGCATAACTTTGTGGCGACATAATACATAATTATTCAGACTGCTTTATGTAGTTTCTTACCTTATTTTTGAAATGAAAACTTCTTTAGCATCGTTGTGATTTGAAACTCGTTGAAACGAAAAAGGGACAGTAAAAAGAGACAACCACATACATCTATAGAATTAAACGTGCGAGAAAGTGCATACATACATTCTTCAGGGCTTCTACTTGCCGAATATTCGATACTTACTGTACTTTAATTCCAACAATTATCTTTCTCCTCCAAAGCTCCACTTTCGAGCTGCTGCTAGGGCCATTATAACTAAAAGTCAAAACCGAAAAGTGCGGGGATAACGGCAGCTCTCCAGGGCGGGACTTTTTGTAGCATTTGCGTTTGTATGTCACACAAAAAGCTATCGCACTGCACAGAATCGCTTTTTGTGTGACAGGTTGTACACAAACACGAATGTCACAAAAAACCATCCCGGATCGCTGCCACTGTCCCGCATTTCCCGCCCCCGTGTGTATCGGCTTTAAAACATTACCATATAAAAGGTTTTTTAAATTCACACACTTACATAAAGTATTTTTCCACTTAATAATGCGTTAGACACACGAATTTCCCACCACTGTCACAGAACAAACCAATTAACCCCGTTCAATGCTCAATTAGGAGCTGTTAATCAAGAAAGCCGTTCCTAACGCAGTATAAACTACGTACCTATGCGAGAATTACACGTGAGTGTAAGCACATTACCGTCTTAACGTCTCCTCCTACGAAGGGACATCGGTTCAAACGTCGGAAATTATTACTCGGCTGCCTTACAAATTATCCGGTCCTATGTGGACTGCTCGGGTAACTTGGTTACACGAACTCGCGCTGGTTAATTTACAACGCTCCCTACAAATTAATATCTCTGATTTGGACCCTTGTCAGCGGGAGGCCAACAACGGAGACCCTACCCTATTTTCGGATGGCACAAGTTGAGAATGGACGGCGTGGAGCGATGGTTTTATAGTTCCTCATATGTTCAGCGTGTTTAGGTATGCCTACGTAAACTATTTGAGTTGTTTACGAAACTGTTTTTACAATCCTTCTTTCTTTGAGTTTATCTAAAGGCACTTAAAGTTAAACTTATTAGATAAAAGCTATATCATGATATCAGTACAGGAAGGAGAAATTGCTTTCAGGAGTGAAGGGAATTGAAGGGTAGGCAATTCTTTGACTGGCTTTGTTGTTTGAGTTTAGTAGCTATTGACGAGATTAATAGTTATCATTAAAAAAATGGAAAACAGCGAATTGGAATCGTACAAATTCATTTATGTCATTCCAAAATTTTCAATAACGATTACGTTGGATTTTTAGTATTTATTAAATACTAGCTGCTGCACGCGGCTCCGCCCGCGTGGAGTCAAATAACGTAGCCTGTGATCATAGTCTATCTACGTGCCAAATTTCATTCAAATCCGTTCAGCCGTTAAAGCGTTAAAGAGCAAGAAACATCCATCCATACATACAAACTTTCGCATTTATAATATTAGTAGGATTGGTTACGTAATATTAAATGTTTATTACTGCATTTTTATGTATTTATTTATATAATTACTTTGTCTTCTTAAAGTTTTGTACCACGTACTTTTTTATTCACTTCTCCACTACCCTAAGGTCATCTGAAAGACGCCGATAACGTCGCCGTTGTAATGTTACTTTCTGTATTCTGTTTGTAACGTATTTGTAACGCATGTATTCTGTACGCATGTATTTCGGGACATAAAATGTATGTAACTTGGTTATTATTTTAATAGATCTAAATTTCATTTAAAATTTGGAGTACGCAAAATATTCATCAAAACAACGATGGGGACTCCCGTGAAGTCACGCAAAAATATCCCTAGAGACCCTTATTCCCTCTCAGCTGGTATACACCGGTATACTAACTTCATCTCCTGATGCATTTAAATCAAAATTGTATAGCGACTGCACTGACACGATATGCATGTCATATATTCTCAGTGCAGTCAGCAGGTTAGATACTCGTAGATCCTGTAAGATAATACATATTTTATGGACGACACAAATACATTATTTGAATTTATAATTTGCTATAGCTTTTGTAAATCAAATTCAAATGATGAATTCGTGTTTTGAATGAGGAATTAGTGCGAAAAAAGGATATTTTTTTCATGCTATGATCATATCCAGGCGTTTTGATGTCGTCAGAATGTACGATATCTTCAAAATGCAAGCATATGTAGAGAAAAAATAATTTTATGTAATACAGTAATGCACTGGCTAAAACAATGCCAGAACAGAGAAAAGACAAATGAGTACGCAACACTATACAGCATTAGAAGTAAAAATAATTTTTAGAAACATTTTACAGAGACAGTAAATGATATTTGTTCTCAATTGTTCAACTGGCTGTTGAATTCGAGAAGAGAAAGCGTTCCATCCAGACTTTTTGTGTCGTCGATTTGTCGAAATTGATCCAGATCAATTTGTCCTACCGCGCGTAAAGAAGTTCTACTTCAATAAATTCTAGATCATAATCGCATGACTTGCGTCTCGAGCGTCTCTGCCCTACCTCGCCAGTAAAGTGCGAGTGACGACATATTAATCTCTACTGGGGCGTTCCAGCTTTAATATTCCGACTATGACGTATGTACCCGCTTGTCTCCGAACAAATATCGCGCTCGCTTGTGATAAATCTTGGCGTGTTCGGTGTTTTACTAGCTGGAACTTAATGAAAATATGCACATCGTTAATGAACGAATGCGATTTTATTAGTAAAATTTAATAATCGGACAGAGAACGAAGCTAGTCATAACAATATTCAACATAATATTCTCATAACAGAGATTCGGAATTACATACCGCGGTAAGCGAAACTATGGACGGTGATATTGAACTACGTAATGTGGTTACTGTTATCATCGAATATGATGGAAATGACTCTAAACATTTGAATGAATTTTTATATTTAGATAAGGTTTTTTAAACTTATCGAAATCGGCCACTTTCCTGAAAAAAAAAGCGACTTTTCACACAAAAAAAAATTGTGGATGATGTTAAAGACCAGCTATTGGACATTATACATTATTATGATGTATTTTGCACCATCGTATATAGGTACGGTCTCTGTGATCTGTGGTACGGTCTATCTTATACAATCACTAAGGTTCCGGGTTCGACTTCACTAACAAACAGCACTGTAATTTCGCACATATTTTCCTCTTACTTTAAATGAACAATTACTGTATATATATATATATATAAATATATTTTAAGGATTTAATTCAAAGGACCTTTCTAATTAAAACACGATTTTATACATAACCCAGGTACTACTCCTATTTACTTAAACAATTTAATAAAAAATAATGCATATGAACCGGTTACACATTTACTGTAGCATTTCGTGTTTTAATTTGGCCATTATAAAAAACCGTTCAAACTAGCTTAAAACTAAAAATTAGTCGTGATCGTATCGTATCGTATAAATAAAGTGTACGAATAAACGATGTTTGGACATTGTAAACGAAATAACACTGGTCGGAATTAAAACGAATCATAATGAAAAAATTACTTATATTAAGATTTTGAGACGCAGTCATGTATCTCCTGGTAGTGTTATCGCTCGAGTGCCAACGAAGTCTCTCTACACTCCTCGCGACCTCTCCTGTCCGCTCATATATTTAGAAAAAAAACAATATGTTACTAGTTTTTTAGATATATATGGTGGACCTTTATACCCGTGGACCATAAGCCCCGCCCTACAATACTGACTTACTTTCAATGACGGATTGATCCGCCATCGGCAAATAACCTATATTTGAAATTGATACTATCTACGTGAAGTTTTAATAATATACTGTTATCTTATAATATTCAATGCTGAAATGGGTTTGGGCGGTGCTTGCCTATCACATACACCATCGCTAACCGATGGAGAAGCAGACAAAAGAGGTGATGAGACGCAGACTTTTGGCTGGACAAAATGAGGTCTTGAACAGAAACCACGAATAGGAAGCAGAAGCATTTCCACCAAATAAATATGTAATGTTACCTTATTTAATGATTAGACTCTTTTCTTTGCATGCTCTGTTTAGTTTATGACAATTTGTCAAAAATATTATTTGTAATTCAAAATTTTAAAATATTACATTTTAGTGTAACTTAGTGTGCTGGCTAGCACGCTAACCAGCTGTCTACAGTCGTCGGCCACTATAGCCGGCGGCCACTCAGTGCCACATTCCAGTGAACATAACAGTGATATTCCGGTTAGACAAAGATAACGCGAGTTCTTAAAGACCTTATTTAGCCGAACTTAAAGTGAACCTTTTTTTTTATATTTTGTAAAAATAGCCCTAATAAATTTGTAACCCTTTTTGTACACTCTTTTCCTTAATAAGTAACATAACAATATATACAGTAAACTCTCAGGCTTCAATCAGAAATAAGTCGAGAAATTTACAAGAAACATTGAGAAAATACCTCAAATTCTCGGCTACTACAACCGGCCCTAATTCGCTTATGTTCTTAATTAATTAATAAATGAGTTAATTAAGAACATAAATATTACAGAAGTTAATAGTGCAGTTTCTAAAACCTTCGCGTATTAAATGTACGAGCCGATATACTATGCCGCTAGTAGCACGAGAATTCGATACGAACGATGAGTAAATCTGGACGGAACTTGAACGAACCGCTGAAATATCAAATTCACTTTAATGAACGCATGGGTGTATTCACATACGACGACGTAAACATCAGCGATAGCCCATTGAAATAGAGTTGAAGTTGTATGCTGCGCACACGAAATTGGATCTTAAATTTAAATACCGAAAAGTTTATTGCTTATTAAGGCTTAAGACAAAATGTAAACAAACCATAAAAAAGATTTTAAGTGTTGCTTTTAAATACATGTCGTTAACTTGAATATTCTACATGTATATTTTTTTCTATAAAAATTCCATATTTGTGGGCATTACAAAGTATCCTCCTATTATCGCAGTGAATTTCCAAGCTTGAACGCCTTATTATATTCCGAATGAAGGTGAACAGTTAATACATACGAAATAAGAAGAATTTATAACTTTTGCATTTATCCGAATATATTCGCCTTATTTTACTTTTGACACAGAGGTTGATGCGAGCGTTTCGGCCGCCATTTACTGTCACTATTTCCTAATTATTTTTGTTAAAGTTGTTTTTATTTTGTTTTACAGTAGTGTTATGTTTTCATATTCCATTATTGTTGAGTTTCTGTTATCAGAACCTTGCTCTGGGTGAAAAAGAAATGGACCTGGAGCGAGTAGTTTTTAGAAGTCGACTCAAAATCCAGGAAGACCAAGGTAAGTAACTATATAGTTTAACAGGTAATGTACCTTGTCAACAACTGTACTTAGGGTAACCTCGGCGTTTTATTGAAAAAAAAAATTCGATTTTTCGCTTTTTTTGCCCGATGGAATATCACAGTAGCAGTGTGCCTCACTCACTCCAACAGCAGACGGCACACAGAAAAGCGCAATAAAAACAAAAAAAAAATATGCTAAAATTTAGAAAAACGTAGAAAAATATGGAATAAATTAAAAAGTGTCCAAAACGTAGCTTTTGAAAAAAAATTCAGGTATGAACGAGTTAGAAGTCGACTCAAAATACAGGAAGTTATTGACATATTAGGACATGTAGAAAAGACTTGGCATCCGTGTACCAATTCGTAAGTTTGAAAACTTACGTTTTCTTTATTTACCTATTGTCTCAAGCCCTAGTGAATACAGTTCGTTTTTGCGTGATGCGTGCATAGGGAATGTAATCCCTACACATTATTTCAACACCGGGGTTTTGGGACTAAGGGAGCTTGAGATCCCAGCACTAATTCGGGAATTGGCAAAAATTGTTAAGGGACAATATACATAATACAAAAAGTTATGTAATGTCAGGCATGCTGGTTATGTTACAGGTGACAATATATTTAAAATTCGGGATCTTACACCCCGAATTTTTTACCCCCAAATTTGCTCACCGACTTTATTCTAACAAGTTTTTTTTTATCTCTACATTATTTTAACTTTTTTTATTTCCTTTACATTGACATCCCTGGAGCGTCACCCATCTCTAGATGTGAATAGGGGATGTAAGTTTAAAGCCAAAGTCACACCATCATCCTTGGAGCTAACCTCACCTGCACGTGGTGAGCCCTGTTCACAGGAACTGCACAACGAGAGTGATACTGAACATATTGCAAGCGTTCATAGGCTACACTAACCGCTTTACATAAGGTGAACCGTATGCTTGTATGGTTTCCGACGTAGTATAAAAAAAGAGAGCGGGGGTATCAAAGCAACTGGGAAAGTATCCCTTGATGGAGTGTTGTGTTTCTGTGAGTGAGTAAGGTTATAAGGAAAGCAAACAATAGTCCGTATCGTATATTTACAAGTGTCGTATCATATATTCGCCAACCACGTTATAAAGCGATGACTATGTTTCTGTTAGATAAAAGTTTTTAACAGGAGAAGAAGCTCTCTGTACAGTTACAGTTTTAACTGAAGCAGTATGCAAGAGGTCGATACCCAAATCATGCTTATTAATCGCAGAGGAAGCTCTGTACAGAAATGCGTTACGTCTGTAACTGCTGAATGCAGCGGGCACGTCCACTCGGACGCGCTGTCGCAGTCGAGGGTTGTTGCAGCGTATTCCAATCATCGGCAGCAGCCCCGGGCAGTCCACTGAGCCGATGTCATTTTTTAATAGGTTTAGTAGTATATGTCGTTAACCCGGCGTCGCGTACTAAGCGGTAAGAAGTGATAACGTTTGCTTCTACGAGTATATTAATAATTACCAGATAGTTGGCGAGTTTTAAAAACGGCGGTGAAGAAAACATCGTGATGAAACCCGCCCGTCCAAGGAATTATACATATTTCGTAAGATGTATGACCTAACCTATGAAAGTTTTGGGTTTCCCTCTGGAGTTTGGAGATCTGACGGCAGTCGCACCATGTAAAAATCGGTATCTCCGCCAAATCCTTAGGCTTAGGTTGCGGACCCCACCAATCCTAATGGATAGGAAACGAAATAACGCCAGAAAGAAACAGAGTAAACTCCATACATCCTTCACAAACTTTCACATTTATAATATTACTAGATTTTTCCAATAACAGTCACTTTTGTACTATGACGAGCTCGGTGGCGCAGTGGTGGAACGCGCTGTACGCCACTTTGACACTAACGCTCGTTGGTTCGATTCCCACACAGTACAAACATTTGTGTGCATGAACATATCTGTTTGTCTTGGTCTGGGTATTTTCTATGTATAATAAGTATGTATTTACAAAAAAAATGTATTTACGTATGTTTATCAGTTGTTGAGTACCCATAATACAAGCTTTGCTTACTTTGGGGCTAGATGGCGCTGTGTAATTTGTCCGACAATATTTATTTATTTATTTTATCTCCACAAGGGGCGCTGTCTGCTCTCGACAATTGACTACGCCTGTACTAATACTAGGCCCGTTCACCATCCCAGCGCAATATGCACAAAATATTATAGAGATTGGGGCTGGAATTGCGCTTTGAGCGGGATAAATGCACTTTAATATAATATGCCGGCATAATAGCCTGTATTACGGCGCTTTAGAATGATTTTGCAGCAAAATAGTCATCGTACTGTAATAATGTTGCTATTACTCAATCACAAGTGTCCGAGGAAGGCCAAGACTTACTTACCATGATCAAATTGGTCGCGTTTCATCAGAAATTGAATTCAGGAGCCTTAGAAACCGGCGAGCGTGCATGAGAAGAGCAATGAACAGTAAAGAAGCGAGTGAGGTATATAAGGATCGAGTCACGTGGCGCTCGGTTCTCTCTGATTACCCCGCAAGGGATTTGGCGTGAAGTTATAGATAGACAATAGTGTACAAAGGGGCAATGTTGTGGAACGTAAATAATATCACGTTTGAAGAACGAATATTTCGCTAAATTGAAATACGCATCGGTGGTTCAGTGGTAGAATGCTCGCCTGCCACGCGGGCGGCCCGGGTTCGATTCCCGGCCGATGCAATTTTTGATGTTACTTTTTACAGTATTTAGCTTTTCAGTGTTCTAATGTTCTGTTCACTAATTATTACGGGACAAACATTGTAATTAATATAGTTTATTACAAATTATAAAAAAAATACTACCTATTTCTGACATTATCTACCAATTTTGTATAGTTAAAAGTCTGTAACTGGGCGACCGAGCATCGCTCGTAGTTTTTTTTTGTGCAAAAACGAGTTTTGTCTGCAAAGACACGATATAGAGTAATTTAAAAAGCAGACCCTTATCTGAATACAAAATTTAATCCAAATCTTTAGAGCCATTTACGAGATACACAAAGAATATTTATATATACACAATAACGAATTCCTCATTTAAAGTAATAAGATTAATAAGAGATCATGTACAGTTAAGTGCACCTCCAGCTTTATATTTTGACCTGTATACCGTATTTATGCCGTAGGTAATAAGAGTTAAAATCGAACTTCCATTGTTAAGCGTGATCTGCTTTAGTTGTATATACCTACTTAAATATTAATGAAAAAAAAATGTTTCTAACCAAACACAGTTTTCAGAAATCATCAAAAAAAATCGACAGCAAAGATAAGTTTGTTTTTAGAACAGATCTGCAAAAAAGTAATTAGGCTTTGGCTATTGACGTTGAGGAAGACCTGGTCATCATATGAAGCTTGAAATATCACTTGAGTGTACCCGACGTTGTACAAAACTTGTACAAATGAAACCGTAGCCATAAACAAAAAAAAACCACTTGACTGAGCATGAAGACACCCCGCGCTCACAAAAAATCTCAGCGATTCGAGCCTACTGACCAATGGGAGAATTTTTAACTAATAGCCTAGCCAATAAGAACTGCGCGTTTTATTTTACCCCCGACCCGTAGTGGTGAATTGAGTCTACTTAAATCATGACGAGCTCGGTGGCGCAGTGGTGAAACTCGCTGTTACGCTACTTTGACACCAACGCTCGTGGGTTCGATTCCCACGCAATACAAACATTTGTGTGCATGAACATGTCCGTTTGTCTTGGTCTGGGTATTTTCTATGTATAATAAGTATGTATTTACAAAAAAAATGTATTTACGTATGTTTATCAGTTGTCTAGTACCCATAACACAAGCTTCGCTTACTTTGGAACTAGATGGCGCTGTGTAATTTGTCCGACAATATTTATTATTATTATTCTCATTGGTCCTTCGTGTTCCTAACATAACTTCGACAGTGTACGCATACCACAATCAATAAGAGTTTTAGATACAAGTCCATGTACGTGCGAGTGAACGATATTTGTTTATTAAAGCGTTACACTCGTATACACACATTTGAATATCCATTCCGACTGCACATTCACTTTACAGCGCGCCGGCAACGGACGCGGCGGCGGGATGCAAAATAAAATATTAAATACGTCATCAAACATGTATGTATGCGATTGCATCGTGATCTACGTGCGGAATGCTAAAACGTGATGTGTTCCGTGTGGCAGCTGTGGGATACTCCACCTCATCGAACACACAAAATAAAAACCTTTTTTTTAGGGTTCCGTTCTCAAAGGGTAAAACGGACCCTATTACTGAGACTCCGCTGTCCGTCCGTCCGACTACCACCAGGCTGTATCACATGAACCGTGATAGTTAGACAGTTGAAATTTGATGATATATTTCTCTTGCCGCTATAACAACAAATACTAAAAAATAGAATAAAATAAATATTTAAGGGGGCTCCCATACAACAAACGTGATTCTTTTGCTCGATATTGATAACGGCAACAGGCAGACGCTTAAAATATTCACAGAATATTTAGTTATATATTCACTTTAAATATAAATAATTAAAATAAAACAAATATTTAAGGGGGGCTCCCATACAACAAACGTGATTTTTTTGCCGTTTTTATAGATAATGGTCCGGAAGCCTTCATGCGCGAGTCCGACTCGCACTTGGCTGGTTTTTGAGTAAACATGAGAGAATAAAGCGTTCTCCGTTCGGATATGTAGAAAGAATTCAGGAGGAAAGAATGACGTAACATATATATCTATGTATATATCTACCTATATGAAGGTAGAAGGATGTAGACCATGATCAAAACTGGTCGTGCTTTATCAGAAGGCGATGTTAGTTGTTGAAAGTAGATAGTAGTTGAAGTAGATAGTAGTTGAAGTAGATAGTAGTTAAAGTAGATAGTAGTTGAAGTAGATAGTAGTTGAAGTAGATAGTAGTTAAAGTAGATAGTAGTTGAAGTAGATAGTAGTTGAAGTAGATAGTAGTTGAAGTAGATAGTAGTTGAAGTAGATAGTAGTTGAAGTAGATAGTAGTTGAAGTAGATAGTAGTTGAAGTAGATAGTAGTTGAAGTAGATAGTAGTTGAAGTAGATAGTAGTTGAAGTAGATAGTAGTTGAAGTAGATAGTAGTTGAAGTAGATAGTAGTTGAAGTAGATAGTAGTTGAAACCGAGAAACCGAGGAGCGTGCAAAGAGCTATGAAGATTAGAGAAGCTAGTGAGGTGTGTAAGAAATGTCGTATCCACTTATGCTCAATCGATTTACAAATTATGTAAGATTTTAAGGTAGGGCGTATCAAAGCAGCCCGTCTGGGGAAGTACCTCCACTTCACAGAAAGCCGCAGCCAAATAACAACTCCTTACGAGGGTTGTTGTGATCCTGCGTGTGAGTGAGGTCACCAGTAAGCTCCCAAGGAGTTGCTGTGTAAGCAACAGAGAAGGCATCGCGCGAGTGATACTTGATATATCGCAAGCGTTAATAGGCTACGGTACCCGCTTAACATCAGGTGGGCCGTGCACTTGTATGCCGATTGTGGCCGTACCCGACGTAGTATAACAAAAAAAAAAGGAATCTAAATACAAATCCCATTTTGCGAAATGGAAATTATTACCAGCCTTACCATTTTTTTATACAAAGTCGGGAGGCAAACAAGCACACGGCCCACCTGAGGTAAAGCGGTTACCGTAGCCTACGAGCGCTTGCAATACATTAAGTATCACTCGAGCAATGCCACCTCTGCCGCTGACACAGCAACTCTTTAGGAGTTAACTAGTGACCTCTCTCACTCATAGGAACACAACAACTGTCCAGGGAGTTTTTATTTGGCTGCGGTTTTCTGTTAGGTGGAGGTCCCAAGCAGGCTACTTTAATGCGCTTTACCTACTTTAAAATTCTTACCTGCACAAGATGCGCTCTATTAACTAACAAACGACGCTCTAGCAAGAGAGAGTTATGACACAAATGTATTTCATAATCAGCCCCACTTGGGAAGTAACTACGCCTTACATGCAAACTTATATAGCGGCAGTAAAAACGCGCGAGTGATACTTCTTGTATTGCAATATTTCGTAGGCTACGGTAACCGTTTTCCTTCTGGTCAGAGAGCTAGTCATATTAGACGCGCTGCATGCATGTCGCCCGACCCGACCTCTTTTTGTAAAAAGGAGATTCATACAATTCATTCTGCCTACCCCGCAAGGGATTTGGTGGGAATTTCTTTCAAATAAGTACGATAAAGTTAAGTTACTCACCTAATATCGTTTAAGAGAAGTAGCATGCAATAGAGCAACCGGACTGGGTAAGTTTTTTTACCTCATAGAAAACAGCAGCCAAATAACAACTCCCTGGAAGGTCGTGGTATTCCCGCGAATGAGTGAGATTACTTAGTTGTTGAACAAGCAGTTACCAATACGCAGTGGATCAGCAACCGCCTTAATAACTAAGTGGTCCCCGGTTCAAAGACTGGCATGTGCCACTAATTTGTATTTCCGGATTTATGAAATTATCACTCACTCAGCGTTGATGGCAAACACCGTCACCAGTAAGCTCCTAAGGAGTTGCTGTGTAGCAGAGGAGGCATCACGCAAGTGATACTTAATATATCGCAAACGTTAAATAGGCTACGGTACCCGCTTTACATCAGGTGGGCCGTATGCTTGTATACTCCCCGACGTAGTATAAAAAAAAGGTTATATCGTTGAATAGCCTGTATATAAACCTTTCTTATGAAATGGGTTATCAAATGCAAAAAGATTTTTTCTAATCAGACTTGTTGGTTCAGAAGATTAGCCCGTTCAAACTCTTCCTCTGTGCATACTAATAGATATGTATCTATCTATCTAATACTTCACGCCAATTCCCTTGCGTGGTAGACAGAGAGAACCGAGCGTCACATGATTCAATTCTTACACCCCTCACTTGCATCTTCAACATTAATTCCTCTTATCATCCACGATCACCGGTTTCTAACACTCCTGACATCACCTAATAAAACACGATCAATTTCGTCATGGTAAGTACGTCTTGGCCACCCTCGGCCGACTGTTGCGTTGTATATCTGTTTCATAATTCTTTCTTTAGATATGTATACATGTCTTTCATTTGCATAGTGTTGTTCTTATATACAAATAAACGATTTTCTTTCTTCTCTCTTTCCCCGATGCGATCGAATCGCCTTTGTTCCGGTACAAAGATCTATACGTACCTCCCTTTTACACTGACAACAGTCATTTTATGACTATTACCACGAGATATATTGCGGTGCCCCATAAATAATGGTTTCCTTAAGGGTTACATCGATAGGCCGCTTTTACGACAACCATTCTATTCATAATCGGATATGTGTGGTAGGATATAAACCGCGTAACATGACTGTATCGGCGCACGAAGGGGCCCGCATACTAAAATGGAGAAAGCTGAGTATACCTACATAGAAACTATTGAAAAGAATTTTCGGCAAAGCTTTGCCTTCAAGAATATAATTTTAATGTAATTATTAAAATGCAACGTAGGACGGCATACCTACTCCTGAAGTGTAAGCAATACAGGAAGTATCGCTGGCGATTTGCCACCCTGCTAACACAGCAACTCCTCAGGAGCTGGTGGAGGAGAGGTGGAGAACCTCAGGAGTGCGGGTACTTCCCCAGTCGGGCTGCTCTGACGCACCTCACCTCTGTTAAAACATCCAGATTAAGACAAACAATCATGTTCATGCAAATAAGTGTTTGTCTTGTGCGGGAATCGAAGCCACGAACGAGCCTTAATGTTACTGTAGCATTGCAAACCACTCCACCACCGAGATAGTCAAGGTGGGCTTATTAATGTTTAATTGCTTTATGATGATTATTTTTAAGCCATGTACGAGTACGTGTTTTTTCAAAGGTTGACTAGTGGAAATGCTCTTAGGGGTTTACACATGTCACCTATAGGGCCATCAGAGTATCACTGCTGCATTATTAGTAAGTATATTGAATATTAGTCACCCTTAGAGTTATATAGACCTTTATATATGATATCTCCGCGTCGAAGGCGAGTCTGATACTAATGGCGAAAATCGCTGCAACTGCAGTCATGTATCAACACCCATAGCGTTAAGTTCCTTTTAAACCCATATGTTGTCGCCAATGAACTTTCAATGTATGACTAAATCGTACATAATAAATAAAGCATAAAAAGGAATACGCATGTCGAATACCAATCGAGATCTGGCACATTCACTAAAACCACTACTACACTATCGATATTAATAAAACGGCTGCGCCAATTCCCATCAAACATAGTTCAATAACACTCCCAATCAAACCAGCCTCCGAACAAAAACCAATCGACGTCGGCTCATCCATCTGCGAGCTACAGTGCTATAGACACATAGAAAATAATTGAAACTTTGCTATTCTCACGCAAAATCATATTAAAATCTGACACCGTTAACATAAAATTCCGAAGTTTTGTAAGTAGAAAACTTCCACACAGACGAAACAGCGAATTAAATCAAGTATGTATTTCATAAACAAAATCTAACCACAAACAAAACAAACAATAAACTGCCAAACAATCCGAAGGGATTGATAAGACTTGAACTTTTCCTTTTGGCGGATCAACTGTCAGAGTTTCAATGTTTTAACATAATTATAGTAGGTATCCTTGAAAACAATACTCGGGGATTGATAGCTACAGTACTTTTTCAACAGAGATGAATGAAAAGGAAAAAATAAAAATAAATCTTTCTAGGATTTACGTCATTTTTTAAACCAGTAATGTTGCTGACATGACGGATAACGTCCGACTTCTTTCCGGGGCGAAATCTCTTTACCCAAAACGAGCTAAAGGTACTACGAGATATACACTCATGTCCCTATAAAAGTATACATGTATTTGTTTTAGAGCTACACGATTCTATGTATTTTCCGTGAATAAATAATTGCTGGTGTAATAAGTTCGTAGTAAGTATTTTCACGAAAATATTTGTACGATCACGAGTATGTTAATACTTTTAAATTTAAAAATAAGACAACCCTTACTCACAAAAACGTAGTGTTTTAGAGCCTAAATATAAAATAAATAAATAAATATTGTCGGACAAATTACACAGCGCCATCTAGCCCCAAAGTAATCGAAGCTTGTGTTATGGGTACTAGACAACTGATAAACATACGTAAATACATTTTTTTTTTGTAAATACATACTTATTAATAATATAAATAAATTATTATACATAGAAAATACCCAGACCAAGACAAACATTCATGTTCATGCACACAAATGTTTGTACTGTGTGGGAATCGAACCCACGAGCGTTGGTGTCAAAGTAGTGTAACAGCGCGTTCCACCACTGCGCCACCGAGCTCGTCGTATAACAGTGTAATATATATAATATAACAATGATTCGTGCCTTTGGTCCAAGGGGAGGATATTTTAACCAAAAAGCCGATAAGTGACAGGCAAGGGTCAACCATCGTTAATGCTATGATTGTTACTTATCAGACTGCATCATCGCTAATATACGTCATCCTAATCCCGTTAATAGGGTGACGTATATTAGCGATGATTGTCTCTTATCAGACTTTGGAACACACTACATCAATAATACGCGGAATCACTAAATTGTTTCCAGTGTGTCACAAAATCTGATAAGTAACAACTATCGCTATAATACATCGGCAAAATTGTGAAGGCTCTGTTCGTTCGTAGCGTGTTAGGGTATCTGGAAAGTGACAACCATCTATACTAATATATAAAGCGAAAGAGTTTGTTTGTTTGCAGCGCTAATCTCTGGACCTACCAGGCGGATTTGAAAAAATATCTTTGCGTTTGATAACCCAATCATTGAGAAAGGTTATCACCTATACCGGTAACGGTTGGGAGCACTAAGCTCGAAGTTGTCGACGAATATGTCTGCAGGTTAGTTAGTTAGGTAAGTCCAACTTCGACAGAGGCCTACAGACGGATCCAACTCGGCTGGGCAGCGTTCAGAAAACTTCGACACATCATCTCGTTCAAAATACCTCACCCCCTGAAGAGCAAGGTCTTCGACGTTTTACCAACAAAGTCATTTTTCTAGGTAGACCTTCTGATTCGGAGGCCAGGCGCTCAAAGTTGCTCAGCGTGCTGTGGAAAGAGCTAAACTCGGGGTTTCTTTGCGTGATAGAATCAGAAACGAGGATACCGCAGTAGAACTAAGGTAACCGACATAGCCCACAGGATGAGCAAGCTGAAGTGGCAGTGGGCCGGTCACGTAGTCCGTAGAACCGACAACCGCTGGGGAAGAAAGGTTCTCGAATGGCGTCCCCGTACTGGTACACGCAGTGTGGGACGACCCACACAAGATGGAGCGACAACCTCAAGAGGTTTGTAGTCGATGGATGCAGATGGCACAGGACCCAGACGAATGGCACTCTAGAGGGGCGGCCTATGTTCAACAGTGAACGAATTCGGGCTGAGATGATGATGACGAAATAAAAGTCATTTGATACACGTAGACAAAAATAGACAAATTACAATCATGTAAAACGTACCGGAATCAACTCCGTATTCAAAGACGCGAGTCAATAAAAGCAATGATACGATATGGTAACAAATATCCGGTCGTATCTCGAGTCAGATGAATAACTTACGTGTGCGGAACGTTGAGTAGCTGTGCTCGGTTACCTTACCCTGTTCCATTGGTTATTCTGTTCCCCGCACATGATATCGATGATAAGTATCTATCTATATGTAACTTCACGCCAAAGTGTAGGCAGAGAGAACCGAGCACCACATGATTCGCTCCTTATACACCTCACTCGCTTCTTTAATATCTAATTCTATTATGTAAGTAATTGTGACCAATTATTTTTCGCTTTCTAGTTTCTGAGTGATTTTTGAACGTTTTTTTTATTGAAAAACAATTTTTATTTTGCTTTTTAGTGGTATAAATAAAAAAAAAACAGATCCTCATCAAATTTTTTTGCTGTGTGTGTATCTGTGTATATATTTTTGTTTTTGTTGATTTTCTCAAAAAGCGCTGAATCAATTTCGATAAAATTTCACCTCTGAAGTATGAAGGACTACCAAACAAAAAAGAATCATCAAAATCAATTCATAAGTGGCGGAATGATCGCGTAACAAAGTAAAGCGTCTAAGTAATTAAAAATCATTTATTTTCTCTTTAGGTACTCAAAAGAGAAAATAAATGATTTATTATTGTTACATATTTATTGGCTAGTACCTTCCCAGTGAGAGACTGGTGCTGAATGTAGGTTTAATAAAAAACCTGGCCCCTTTGGATGGAGCACAGAATTGGACGTAATATTTTAATCACAATTGTATACCTACCCAATGTGGAACGCAAAGAGAATGAAACTGAAAAAGAAAAAATAAAGGGTTCAAAAACTATATTAATCTACAGTATTGCGTATCGCATGGGAATTACTATTGTGTAGTACTTTATTGTAACACATTTATTGGGACTAATGTTCACAATAGCTAAAAAGATAAATGATATGACCGGCCAGGATGCGTAAAAAAGTTGATAAATGTGGTAAATGACGAAAAAGTCATATATGGATCTTAGACCATACAAGTGGAAGGATGTAGGAGCCGAGGAAGGCCAAGACTTACCTACCATGATCAAATTGGTCGTGTTCTATCAGATGGTGATGTCAGGAGCCCTAGAAACCGGCGAGCGTGTATGAAAAGAGCTATGAATGTTAAAGAAACGAGTGAGGTATGTAAGGATCTAGTCACGTGGCGCTCGGTTCACTCTGCCTACCCCGTAAGGGGTTTGGCGTGAAGTTATAGATAGATAGATAGACCATACATACATTCAGTTCTACGACCCACAATACAAGCTTCGCTTAATTTGGGGCGAAATGTCAAGACCACAGGGACGGGAAAGCAGGCGAGCGACAGCGATTGGAGACAGGATTTTTATGCAACATTCGTGTCTGTTTACAAGCTGTGTGTAGATTTTTACTTTAAATGTGCTAATTTCCCAAAAATTATATATGTTTTTTTTTTATGTCGGGGGCATACAAAGGGTCCTCCTGATGCAAAGTGGTAATCGTAGCCTATGATAAAATGCTTGCAATACACAATTATCGCTCGCGCGTTACTACCTCTGCTCCTAATAAAGGGACTCCACCTCACGGGTAACTTAGCCGCGGTTTTCCGTGACGTAGAGGCACATCCTCAGTTGGTCTGTGCCGTTCCTTTGTAACAACCGTCGTACATCGAAAACAGACAGACGGTTTAACGTGCCCTTCGCAGCACAGACGAACTTGAAACTACTAAATGAATCCATGAACAGGCAACGATCGACGTTGCTTAACTTGCACGTTCGATTAGATTGACACGTTGAACTCTACCCTATATAATTTAAAAGTTATTGTATGTAAAAATGCTGTCAATTAAAGCTCGTAAGGAGTAGTTGTGTAAGTAGCAGAGGCATCACACGAGTGATACTTAATGTGTTGCAAGCATTCACAGGCTACGGTAACCGCTTTACAGCAGGTGGGTCTTATGCTTGTATACCTCCCGACGTTGTATAAAAAGCTATAAACACATTAAGTATCAATCATGTGATGCCACCTCTGCTGCTAATAATGCAGCTCCTTGAGCTTACTGATGACCTCACTCACACGCAGGAACACAACAAACTACCAGGGAGTTGTTATTATATAGATACAGACTATAAAATCATAAACCTTAGTAACTGATATTAATTTCAGTGCATTTGACTTTGTATAAAAAAAACATACATCGCATTCGCCAGGGCGTCGATTAATAATCAGCATTGTGCCCTACGTAGATTGGGAAAGGAGATAGACAAGATAACTGCCATGTTTGAAAATGGTTATGAAATAGTTACGTACATTTCTATGAACATGTACACGTATTCCAACTACCTAGATTACGAAATACAGCAAACAAAGCCCGCAGACCAATTGAAATCGCACGACTCGCATACATCTCTCTCAATCGATATAATTTCATCATTTATTCGACACAAATTCGAATCGGGCGACCCGCTGCGTTCGAGCACGGTGTTAAAATTATACTCGGATCCATACACGTTTGATGAGGCGTTTGATGAGCTATTTCATAATTGCCAATCGCAAATTACGCAAGCATTGTGAACATGGCTCGTATGTTGACGAGCTCGGTGGCGCAGTGGTGGAACGCGCTGTTACACTACTTTGACACCAACGCTCGTGGGTTCGATTCCCACACAATACAAACATTTGTGTGCATGAACATGTCTGTTTGTCTTGGTCTGGGTATTTTCTATGTATAATAAGTATGTAGAGTCGGTACCAGAAGCGTGCACGCCGCGACCCTGCCAGTCCAACACTGTGGACTGCAATTCTGGACCCAAACCGCACAGACGCGCGGATTAGGGCGTCCCCCGGAGGCGACGCGCACCGATCCGCCCCCGTCGGTGCGAAATCTAGGGCATGCGGCGGTGGGGGCCGCCACCCACCACGCAACGCCCATCCCGGCGGGTCGAGGAGAGCTGAGTGTCGTATAGGCACATGGAATGTGAGAGGTGGTCTAAAAGATAAGATGAATGAGTTGATAGATATAATGAACGTGAGATGCCTAGATGCTTTGTGTGTGTCAGAGACCAAGCGAAAGGGAAGCGACACCGAAGATCTGCCCGGTGGCATGATGGCCCTGTGGTCCGGGGTGGACCAGGACGTTCATGCCAGCGCTGGCGTAGGTGTCGTGCTTTCATCTCGCTTGGCCGCGGGTGTGAAAGATTACGATTTAGTAGGTCCAAGACTTCTCTGGGTTAAGATAAAACTGGGGATTACGCGAGTGTTTTTAGTTGCAGCATATGCTC
Source organism: Pyralis farinalis (assembly GCA_947507595.1). NCBI lineage: Eukaryota > Metazoa > Arthropoda > Insecta > Lepidoptera > Pyralidae > Pyralis > Pyralis farinalis. The sequence continues at coordinate 9,321,948 of OX382274.1, forward strand.
CTGTGAGCTCTGCTGATCCCCAGGAGCTCGAGAGGTTTTGGGAGACTGTAAGGGGTATTCTGGATTTGGCCGAAGCGAATGAACGGATAATTATGTGTGGTGATCTGAATGGATGGGTTGGGACCAAGCGAAGCAGTTATGAGGCTGTGCTTGGTCCATACGGAGATAAGAGAGTGAACGATGCTGGTAAGTTACTTTTAGACGTATGTATGGAACGAAACCTCCTTGTGTCGAACACGCTCTTCCATCACAAGGATATTCACACTTACACATGGAGACGGAATGAACAGAAAAGTGTGATTGATTTGATTTTGACAGATGGACGTCTCCGAAAGTCGTTAATGGATACAAGAGCCTTCAGAGGTCCCACTCTTGAAACGGACCACTATCTGGTAATAAGCCGATTTGTGGGCCTTTTCAAGAAGTGGAGGCACTGGCGAGTGCGTATTCCTTTCGGAGACCATGAAAGAATAAGAAGTGAAAAATTGGAAGATGAAAGTGTGAGGAGTACGTATGTACGTCTAGTCAGTGAAAGACTTGCGAACGCGAGTCTTTCCGACTCAGATGTAGACGAATGTTGGAAAGTTCTGAAAGAAAGTATGGTGGACAGTGCGAAAGAAGCATGTGGATGCGCAAAGAGACGTAGAACACTAAGAGGAGATGCCTGGTGGGATGCGGAGGTTCAATCCTCCGTGGAAAAAAATAGGAAAGCGTGGCTGGATTACGTATCATCTTTGCACCAGAGTGATGGTATGAAAGAAATGAAGAAAGAAATATACCGTCGATGCAAGAATGACTCCAAAGCTTTAGTGAAAGAGAAGCGTGAAAGACTACATATGATTGAGGAAGAGAAGCTGACGAAGAACTTCGAGGCAAATATCAAACTCTTCTGGAGAGAGGTAAAGAAGTCTCGAAGTGGTTCGTCAGCATCCAGAATGGATAAGATAAGATGTAAAGCTGGTGGCATTCTTGCTAACACTCGGGAAGTGTTAGAACGGTGGAGTGAATATTTTAGAGAAATGTATGATTATGTCCATGACGCTGGCATTGTGAGTGAGTCTGTGATTGACTCGGCAGTGCCAGCGTACCATGGATGAGATTGAATGGTCGATACGAAGTTTGAAAGATGGAAAGTCAGCGGTAATCGATATGGTAACAGCTGAGATGATCAAGCTAGGTGGTACCTGCGTTAGGGACGCCTTCTGGTTTTTGAGCAAATTATGCTGGAGAACCGGAAGGGTCCCGAGCGATTGGAGACGCGCAGTCATCGTGCCCTTGTATAAAGGCAAGGGCTCACGTATGGACTGCGCCAACTATAGGGCCATCAGTTTGATCAGCTTAGCAGCTAAAGTGTATGGAAAAATCATTGAAAGGAGAATGAGGGTGAAATCCGATGGAATGCTTTGGGAAGCACAGAGTGGATTTGGAAGCGGCAGAGGATGTACGGATCAAGTTTTTTCACTCCGCAACATCGTAGAGAAGCATCTGGCTTTGGACCAGAAGGTTTTCTGCGGTTTTGTGGACTTTGAGAAAGCATTTGATAGAGTCGTGCGAAAGAATCTCTGGAACATTTTGCCCGGATATGGGGTTGACGGTGACCTACTCCGTGCTGTGCAATCCACCTATGAGGATTGTACAGCATGTGTGCGGGTGGACGGCAGCTTGTCGCCCTGGTTTGATGTCAACATTGGTGTCAGACAGGGATGCGTGCTGTCGGCTCGGCTGTTCATCCTGTATCTGGACAGTTGTCTTCAGAGAATAAGAAATATGAATGTGGGAATGCGAATGGGTGACTTAGTGGTCAACTGCCTGCTTTATGCAGATGATGCGGCATTAATAGCAGAATCACCATCCGAACTGCAAACACTAGTTACAACAATGAAAGATGATTGTATGAAGAAAGGCTTACAATTGAATGCGAAGAAAACCAAGATAATGGTATTTGAAAGAGAGACAACCAGAACGAACACTAGGATTATGGTTGATGATGTAGTGTTGGAGCAAGTGAATGAGATTGTATATCTTGGAAGTGCTTTTAGCAGCAATGGAAGGTACACCGCTGATGTGGAGAGACGAGTGAGTGCCGGGAATAGGGTGAATGGAGCGTTGGGTAAACTTCTAGGCAGCCGATATCTAAGCCAGAAGGCACAGCTCGCTGTACACAACGCGGTGCTAATTCCAACGCTAACTTATGGAAGTGAGAGCTGGGTATGGCAGAGAGAGCATGAAAGTAGAATAAATGCGGTCGAGATGCGAGCATTGCGCAAAATTTGTGGCATAACGCTTGCTGACCGCGTTCGTAATAAAGACGTGAGAGAAAGAGTTGGTCTAAAAGAGAGTGTCGGTGTTAAGATAAGAAAGTGCATGCTCCGTTGGTTCGGACATGTAGAAAGAATGCGGGACGAAAGAATGACGAAACAGATATACAATGCAAAAGTGGAAGGATGTAGGAGCCGAGGAAGGCCGAGACTAACCTACCATGACCAAATTGGTCGTGTTTTATCAGAAGGTGATGTCAGAAGCCCCAGGAACCGGCGAGCGTGCATGAAAAGAGCTATGAATGTCACAGAAGCGAGTGAAGTATGCAAGGACCGCGTCTTATGGCGCTCGGTTCTCTCTGCCTACCCTGCAAGGGACTTGGCGTGAAGATATACATATACAAGTATGTATTTACAAAAAAAAATGTATTTACGTATGTTTATCAGTTGTCTAGTACCCATAACACAAGCTTCGCTTACTTTGGGGCTAGATGGCGCTGTGTAATTTGTCCGCCAATATTTATTATTATGTACCTTTTTCTTTTTCTTCGCATTATCCCGTTTCCTAATTCATTGGGATTGCGGGCGGGGTCCGCTACCTAAGCCTAGGGATTTGGCGAAGACACTGATTTTTACATGGAGCAACCGCCGTCAGATCTCCACGACCCGGAGGGAAAACCAGAACTATTTTAGGTTATGTCACACGTCTTTCGAAATATAATTTCTTGGTCGTGTGGGTTTCCTCACGATGTTTTCCTTCACCGCCGAGCAAGTGATAAATATGGACATAAATCCGAAAACACGAATTTAGTGGTACATGCCCCGAACCGGGATGATTCGAACCGGGAGCCTGTTGATCGATAGGCCGGTTCCTTAACACTGGGTTACCACTGCTCTAGGTATGTACGGGCAGGTTTTAATCGATAGATTAAAAATATGTGCCGAAGTTTCTAGGAGGGAAGTTCAAAATACAGCAGTTAGATGGCAGCACTTCCTTTACACAAAATAAATCTTTATTCAAACAAGAACAAGAAAATAATAATAAAAGAATATTATACGCTGAGATAACGCAATAACTTGTTGGTAACTCATTGCTCCATTCAGGAACTTTAAAGCAATGGTTGGCTGGAAGAGATTCCTCGAAGGAATAAGCCCGCCTTTGCAAATCATGTAATTTTTATACTTGTATGTATGTATATCTTCACGCCATGTCCCTTGCGGGGTAGGCAGAGAGAACTTGTAATTTAAAATTGTAAATAATGCAATAAAGTTATAAAAACAAAACAAACAAAACTTCCAGAATTGATTTTGAATAAAAGATGCATTCCCTTAATTATACAGATAAAAATATATAAATTTAGTACCACGACTTCACACCAGGGGTAGTCGCATCTTGAAATGACAAACAAGAGATGGCGCCAGAGGTACCGGAACGTAATACTTCGATCTATGTATAAACACAAATGTTACAAATAATCCAGTTCCGGATCGCTGCCGCTTTCCCGCTTTTTCCGCCTCGATGGGTTATGGCTTTTAGTGCCTCCGTGTCTGGTCCACAATCTAGGAAACGGATGGCTAGAACATGTTAAACAATAAAGCTAGCAAGATCGATAATTCACAATCTGATGCCGAGGCCGGCTTGAATTAATCCAGGACACTTACCCATATTGAACACCCACTAGTTCTAGCATATCAATAATAATCAGAGCATTTGTTTTTTTTTTATATAATTTATAAGGTAACAATGAGCTTTCTTTGATTGTAAGTAAGAAGGAAAAGTAGCTGACGAGCTCGGTAGCGCAGTAGTTAGTAACGTTACTTTGACACCAACGTTCGTATGTTCGATTCCCACACAGTATAAAACATTTGCGTGCATAAACATGTCTGTGAGAAGTATCTCCAGCTCACAGAAAATAGCAGCCAAATAAAAACTCCCAACTCCGGTTGTTGTGTTCCTGTGAGTGACTACTAGTAAGCTCTTAAGGTTATCACATTACGTTATCTTATGTTATATGACGATCTCGATTGCGGAGTGGTTAGCAATGCTATTGCAACAGCAGCACTCGCGTTCGATTCTCACACAGGGATAAACATTTGTGTTTTTTTTATACTACGTCGGGAGGCGTACAAGCATACGGCCTACCTAATGTAAAGTGGTTACCGTAGCCCGTTAACGCTATTTAATTGTGCCCAGGTGATATCACATCTCCGCATTCCACAGAATCATTCGATTGAGATCCAACGGTTTCGACTCGGTCGCTCGACGAATGGACGCATGTGTCGAGTACATACATAATGTTTCCTGACGAATTCCCTTTCTGGGGGGCATTCCGTTTTAACAACAGTAGCGGCGGAAAGATCACACGATCGGAAGAATATGGGGCGGACCCCATATTCCAATCGATAAACGTCGTTCGTTCGATACGGACGCCGTGTCGTTCGAGAACGATGAATACATTACGAATGGCGCGCGAGTGCGTCTCCTCGGATAGGCCACGACTCGATGTTCCAACAACGTTTCATTCCCGATATCAGCCATGCAATTCTCTAAGCGACTCGTAATGGATGTGTGCGTCGCTGTGATCACAGATGTCACAGCTTTGACATCGTCTACTGCGATCACGGCTTTCTATTTGGTATTCTATAAGGCTGTAAGCGTAGGCTTTTTGCCTTGTAGAATTCCAATTCCAAACGCAGCCTTGCGGCGCTAGTGTCGCACAACCATGAAAAGCGACACTAAGGAATTGCAATTTTGTGTTCAAGGCTATAACAGCCGATGTTTCCAAGGATGTAAGGATGTTTGCTCTTACAGAATTGCATGGTTGCACTCGATGCACACTTGAACACGGCAGCCGGGGCTCGCAGTGCGTCATACCTATGTATTAAGTTGCGCATATTTAAGTTCAGTGACAGCCATTTCTATCTATATATATATAGATGGCATGGATACTGTAATGACATGGAATTGAAGTCTAATTTGTGTGCTTCTGGTATCAATTAGTATGTTTTTTTATACTACGTCAACAACATACAAACATACGGCCCACCTGATGTGAAGCGGGTACCGTTGCCTATTAACGCTTGCGATATTTTAAGCATCACTCGCGCGATGCGTGAAGAAAAGTTGCCGTGTTAGCAGCAGAGGTGGCATCACGCGAATAATACTTAATGCAAACGTTCATAGACTACGGTACCGCTTCACATCAGGTGGGCCGAATGTTTGTATGCCTCCCGACTTTGTATAAAAACGAAACCCCGGCTAGTTTACAGTTCGTCCAAAGAACAAGACGAGCCCGTTACGTCTATACAGACACGGTATCCACAGCATATAACTTGGTAAAATGAAAATTTAGTTATCTATAAGTAACTTACATTATGACTTTATCGTTGGGATGAAACTTATTCGACTTTGGTGAAGTCGGTCCTAAATTATTAATGTGAATGTAATCAGCATTATTCAGCGCCTTAACTAAACAGCAAGCTTTGGCTTTCTTAATTATGAGATACGTTATACAAAGCGAGTCTAGATAAGTAGATACAACAATTTTATGGTATTGTTCAATGACCTCGGCGTGTACATATCTTCACGTCAATATTGTTATGGGCTAGGCAGAGAGTACTAAGTGCCACAAGATACAGTCCTTAGACACCCTGACTTGCTTCTTTAATATTCAAGGCTCTTTTTTTTATTTACAATGTCGAGAGGCATAGAAGCATAGGCCCACCTGATGTACAGTGGTACTGTAGCCTATGATCACACACATTAAGTATCAGTTGCGCGATGCCTCCTCTGCTGCTTACACAGCCACTCCTTGGGAGTTTACTGGTGACCTCACTCACACGCAGGAACACAACAACCCTCTAGGGAGTTGTTATTTGGCTGTGGTTTTCTGTGAGGTGGAGGTAGTTTCCCAGACGGGCTGCTTTGATGCACCCTACCTTTCTTAAAACATCCAGACCAAGACAAACAGACATGTTCATGCAAAGAAATGTTTGTCTTGTGTGACTTTCAAATGTATACCAAGTGGTAAGCACACGGCACTGAACGAGAATCCTTCCAAACGCAACCAAAGTCAAAATATAACTCCATTCATTGACGCGTTCCTTTCAAGTTCTCATGGAGGATAACTCATTCCGCTGCTCGCATATGAGTTTACTTCGCAAAAGTGTATTTTTGTTCGGCCTCAGTTATTCGCCGTGGCGTCTAATGCCGAGGGCTCTCGGCTCGAGGGCGCCTTTGATACGGCTCTCGGCCTCTTTGCCAGTAAAAAGTAAATGACGTTGTGCAGTCAGATGCCGAGCGTATTCAGACGGTGTCGATGCGACCTACTTGCGTCACTCCTTTCGCCGTTTTCAATTGGCTCAATGCAACATCTTACTACCACCTAATTATTTTTTTTAATTATTGTACGAAGGTCATATAAGCATACCGCCCGTCTGTGGGGATATTTTCATTGCCTCGGGAAGCCATATTCGAAAAGTTTTCATTTACATTCTATACATTTTCATAGACTACGTTTTGAGGCAATGTGACTGATCCATCCATCTATGTCGTTTCGTACCCCACAGCAACTCCTTAGGAGCTAACGATAACGTCACTCACTCGCAAGAATACAACAACCCTCCAGTTGTTATGTGGCTGCGGTTTTCTGTGAGGTGGAGGTGCTTCCAAAGTAGCGGTCTTCAAAATTCTCAGAAATGTTTATCAAATATACTCGTAGTTCAAATTCATTCTAATAGTTTTGTTGAACAAGGAGCAGTGATAGTTTAGTGGATAAATAACTAGCCTATTAACCGTCTGGGGCCTGGTTCGAATCACTGAGACTACGTAGGTACCAATAAATTCATATTTTCGGATTACATTTTTGTAATTATCACTCGCTCATTGAAGGAAAACATTGTTTGGAAACCCCCACGTCCCAGAAATTATATTTCGAAAAACGTGTGATTTAACCAAAGAAAGGTCTACTTTTCTCTCTGGCTCTCCAGGTTGTGTAGGTCTGACGGGCAGTCGCTCCATGTCAAATGTATCTTCGCCAAATCCATAGACTTAGGTACCGGACCCCGCCAATCCTAATGGATTAGGAAACGGGATAACACTAGGGAGAAACCCTGTGGGGTTGGCTGGAAGAGATCTCTTTTAAGCTAAAAAAGGAAGAGAGATTTTATGAGCTCACCTTTGTACACCTATAATGTAACAATGGTATGTGTAATAATCTTCTTATATATAAAATTCTCGTGTCACAATGTTAGTTACCATACTCCTCCGAAACGGCTTGACCGATTTTGATGAAATTTTATATGCATATTCAGTAGGTCTGAGAATCGGCTACTATCAATTTTTCCCTAAGTGTGGTCCACCTCAATTTTTTTTTTTTTTGGACTTTTTTTTTATGATGTGGCATTAAAAATACATACAACCCTAAATTTTCACCTTTCTACCATCAACCCCTATTTTTATAATACTAAAATAATCCTAGGAATAATTTATAAGGCAAAACAACGTTTGCCGGGTCAGCTAGTATGCTATATAATAAGAAAAAGATTTGTCCCACAAATAAACTTTCATTTTATTTCAATAAGACCATCGTTTCTGAGCTAGTGTGAAGAATGTCGGCGAGAGTGGAAGAATTGAGGCGTTAGTCGGTGCGATCTATTTGTCACCTCCTCTCTGTTTGCGATGTGATTGGCTCAATATATTTGAAATGCATCGCTAGGAATATTTACCCACGCCGGAACGGCATGTACAACGTAAAAAACCGAATCCACGCGGGCAGATCGCGTGCAGCAGTCAATCTTAACTAAATACTTATTTTATTAACTCGAGTTAATTTGGTGCGTGATATATATACATTCATATAGATAATTAAGAATTTTCAGCAGTAGTTCAAGAAATACATCAAAACAAATAAACAAACTTTACCTATTTATAATATTAATAATATGTAGTCTATAATAGTGTATAAACGCGGTGTATTTTTTGTCATTAGATATTCTACACTAAAACCTACTTTAAACGATTTGAATCAGTTTACATCTTTGTATTTAAAAAAATGCGATTTTATACATAAAAAAACGCGTCTCGAAGCTCGGTCGACCATGTACTCGTAGACACAGCGACACCTCAAGTTAGACTGTTTGACCTTTGTACCGTTCTTATTACACACGTAATAAGACTAAAAATAATGCCGCATTTTAAATAGTTAATAGATTCAGGCGTTATTTTGCGAAAGTCAAATTTACATGCACATTGATCTAACCTGCTTTGTGTGCTTCCGCCACCAATTAGTTCATACGGCCTAGCGCCGGCCGGCACCCACCCACTACCGTTAGTAGATGCAACATGCGTTCTGCGGTGCTGCGGCTGCGACACGTGTCGCAGCGACGACCAGGCCAGTCGTGGCAGCGACGGTGGTGAGGGCATGCGGTTTCCATTCCAGATGGCGGACGACCGCAGCAACACACAAAGCAGGTTAGAACAAACTGCATATAATGCTGCATGTGTCTACCATTGTCGTTGTGTGTACTTCTAAATTGAAACGCTGTTCTTCTTAGGGGCTCATTTTACACATACAAGTTACTTTTGGTCTCCGAATACTTAGTCGAAGGAACTTACGCTGTACATATAACCAATCATGGTAATGTAGTAATTAGATTACGAGTCACTCACGCTGGCTAGGACTTGTAAAACTGCTATTACATACCTGAAACAAAAAAGAAACCATTGGTAATTAATTATTCAAATGTAATTAGGTAGAATTGTGTCTTCGTACGGGTAACATAGGGGTAGAAAATGGACGCGACAAATCTACCTACATCATTCTTCTCTTCTTCGCGTTATCCCATTTCCTAAATCGTTAGGGTTTGGTGGGGTCCGCGAACTAAGCCTAAGGATTTCGCGAAGACACTGGTTACTACATGAAGCGGCTGCCGTCAGACCTCTACAACCCAGAGGCAAAACCAGATCTATCTTAGATTAGGTCACACGTTTTTCAGAATACGATTTTTTAAATGTGTGGCTTTCCTCACGATGTTTTCCTTCACCGCCGAGCAAGTGATAATTATGTACATAAATTCAAAAACACGAATTTAGTAATACATGCCGCCGCCAGGATTCGAACCCGGGACCAGTTGGCCAATAGGCCGGTTCCTTACCCACTGGGCTATCACAGCTCTTAAAATGTACCTACATCATTATTATCTATCTATCTATCTATAACTTCACGCCAAATCCCTTGCGGGGTTGGCAGAGAGAACCGAGCGCCACGTGACTCGATCCTTACATATCTCACTCGCTTCTTTAACATTCATTGCTCTTCTCATGCACGCTCGCTGGTTTCTAGGGCTCCTGACATCACTTTCTGATAGAACACGATCAATTTGGTCATGGTAGGTAAGTCTTGGCCTTCCCCGGCTCCTACATCCTTCCACTTTTGCATTAAATAATTTTCATTATACTCGTATTAAAATTAAATCTACTGGTACCTACTGATGATCGCGACACTTCCTAGCGCGAGTTCATAGGCAACAAGTAAACACTTTACATCTGGTGGGTCGTAATTTATCTTTTTATTAAAGTTAAAAAAGATAGAACGTATCGAAGCAAACCGACTGGGGAAGTACCTCCACCTCACGCAAAATCGAAGCCAAATAACAACTGACTGTAGAATTATTGTAATTTTGTGAGTGAGTATGAATACTAGTGAGCTGTGGAGTTGTTGCATTACCGTGAAGTAACGCGCGAGTGATACCTCTTGTATTAAGAATCGTAGAAAAAAAAATATAATTATCGAGTTTATGGAAGTTAATTTGCGCGCATTATGAGTTGCGATAAAAATAATAAGCGTTGCGATAAAAATTATTGGACTTTTCCTGAAATTCTAACAAATAACTTCTTTTTTTATACATCGTCTGAAGGCAAACAAGCATACGGCTCACCTGATATAAAGCGGTTACCGTAGCTTATGAATACCTAGTCCGGCCACAAGTTCTGTTACAAATATATATTTATTTTTTTATGAAGTACCTAATGTATAATCTTAATAAAACTTACATATACATATTTATGGAAATCTCAGCAAATATAAAAAAAAAAAATTCGAAATGGCCACGTTTGGCTTTGATACAGGCCTTTAATCTGTCTGGCCACGAATCTATGGACGCACTGTTTTATAAATTTAGCCAGTGCTTGCTCCAGAGATTTCTTAAGAGGGTTCGATTTCCACACAAGACAAATATTTGGGTGCATGAGCATGTCTGTTTGTCTTGGTCTGGGTGTTTCTACGAGAGGCAAAGCGTCCCGTCTGGGGAAGTACTTTCACCTCGCAGAAAAACCGCAGCTAAATAACAACTCTCTGGAGGGTTGTTGGGTTCTTGTGTTGTAATTGATGAGATTACCAGTAAGCTCCTAAGGAGTTGCTGTGTTAGCAGCAGGTGCAGCATCGCGCGAGTGATACTTAACGTATTGCAAGGTGACCTCACTTACACGCAGGAACACAACAACCCTCTAGGAGGTTGGTATTTGACTGCGGTTTTCTGAGACGTGGCTTAAAAACATCCAGACCAAAACAAACAGACATGTATATGCACACAAATGTTTGCCCTGTGTGGAAATCGAATCCACTAGCCTTGGTGTCAAAGTAATATTTCACCACTGCGCCACCGAGGTTTGTTGGTTTGTGGTACATGCACTGCTAGCTTGTACCATTTGAAGAATTCATTACTTCGTTTTTTTATAAAAGATAAAGTTAAAAATCCTTTATTTGCCATTGGGCCCTAGCGGGCACTTAGACACGTCTTACATTTTTTTTAAATATAATCTTATTGTATCTTATTTAATTCTCATTTTGCGTTTCCTTTTTTTTATCTACTAGCATTTCGGATATTACCATTGGCTAAGAAGAAATGCCGAAAGAAACTTGCCAATATAAGTCTCTTTTAAAATTGTCAATTAGATATTACAAAAAAAAAATACATAAGCAGATTGGTACAATAATGATATACAAATTCTAATAGTTCACTGTTATTTATCTATCTATCTATACCTATAACTTGACGCCAAATCCCTTGCGGGTCAGGCAGAGAGGACCGAGTGCCACGTGATTCGATCGGATCGTTGTATATCGTAATTATTTCCTCCTGCATTTTTTCCACATATCCGAACCAACGGAACATGCCTCTTCTTATTTTAACATCATCACTTTTTAATTTATTCATCTCAAAATAATAAGACAACATTTAATTGGCAGAGCTGCGGAGCCACATTACCCTCAAAATTGTCGTTTGGGGTAGACTGATGTCATCCAGCTAGCGTTTAGACGGTAATAGTGAGAAACTCCAAAATCGACACACTAATAGCTAACATATTGTAGTTTTGTATCCTTTAATTTGAAATTTAAATGTTCGTTGGTGAGGAAGAACGGTCCAAAATCGTTCCAATTAGAAAAAAAAACATATGGGAAAACGTATGGCCGGCCACTCTGCAGTGCAGAGTCTGCACTGCACTCCCATCAACAGAAAAAGTAACAGCACTCGTCGCTAGATGTCGTACATATATTTTTAAAAAATTAAAAATAAAATATTTAAATATTTTTTAAATTTAAAAAATATCAGCTCTGCCTACACAGCTTGCTGTTATTTACTAGTTATAATATACAGAAATTGGAAGAAGCCATCCTTTTAACTTATTTACGGAGAGAAACATTCGCTTTACATAAACAATTGCCTTCATTTAAATACATAATAGGTTCAGGCGCCTACAATGACTCACAGATACCTAAACCAGAAGGAGACTTAGTACAAAAGTCGTCTACGTGAGTAACTCTGTCTCACCTATTTCTACCGCCAATCAGCTATATTTATATAGCTGTGTTCCGGTTTGAAGGGTGAGATATGGCAGAGAAATTACTGGATACTGTGACGAAACAGCCTTGGTGACAAGATTGGCAGCGGGCGAGTAACACTCCCGTCATATTGCAAGCGTCAAACAATGATGTTATTAATATCATTGGCGTCAATAGGCTGAGGTGACCGCTTACTATCTAATGCGGGCCGCATGCTTGTTTGCCAATCTAGTTGTACAAAAAAAAACCAAGGCTACTATTTATGGGAGGATGAGATCGTTTCTCACAGGATCATATTAAACCACTTTGAAGGCAACACAATATACACAACTCCAAACTTATACTTCGCCGTGAAAGAAGCATACGACCCGCCTGATGTAAATCGATCATGGTAGGCTATACACATTTGCAATATCAGGACATCCCTGTTGTCACAGCAATTGCTCAGCTTTCTGGTAACCTCACTCACTCGCAGAAACCGACACCTTGCGGGGCCAGAGTAATGGCTACTGTATGTTTGTGTTGTATTGAGTGTGTTTTGTGTTGTTATGTATTTTCCTTAAATATGTGTTTATACAAAAGAACATGTACCATACTAATACATAAAGCGGAATAGTTTGTTTGTACGTTTGAATGTGCTGTTACCTGGAACTATCCGTCGGATTTGAAAAAAAAATTCCCATTTCATAGTCGCATTGCTAATGATGGTATAGGCATTCAACATCACGATACGACCCTTAAAATCCGAGCAAAAAGAAAGAAAGAAGAAAAATCGGCCAAGTGCGAGTCGGACTCGCGCACTAAGGGTTCCGTACCATTATCTATAAAAACGTCAAAAAAATTACGTTTGTTGTATGGGAGCCCCCTTAAATATTTAATTTATTCTATTTTTTAGTATTTGTTGTTATAGCGGCAACAGAAATACATCATCTGTGAAAATTTCAACTCTCTAACTATCACGGTTCATGATACAGCCTGGTGACGGACGGACGGACGGACGGACGGACGGACAGCGGAGCCTCAGTAATAGGGTTCCGTTTTACCCTTTGGGTACGGAACCCTAAAAAGCGGCTCACAGGATACTGGGATAAGTGCGGACGAAGTCGCGGGTTGCAGCTTGTTTAAGAAGATATGCTAGTTATCTAGGAAGCACAGTACAAGTTTAGCTTAAATTCAAACTAGATGGCGTTCTTATTTATTTGGAATGTATACTTTTTCAATGCGTGCTCTTCATAGCAGTATGTATACATGTGTCGACAACGTGGTCTAGATTTCAAAGCGTCATTCATTGTTAGAATTACGTAATAATCAAGTAAATATTTGCCAATAACTATTCGCCGGCTGATTACGCAAATATGGACTCGGTTGTTTCATATGTACATAATCACACCCATAGACAAAATGAAAGGCTCGTACATACTTCGTCTCGACTTGTTAATCTAAATTTCACAAATAACTTCTACGCATCGGTGGTTCAGTGGTAGAATGCTCGCCTGCCACGCGGGCGGCCCGGGTTCGATTCCCGGCCGATGCAATTTTTTTATTTTGTTATTGCTTTTTACAATATTTTCATTTTTTACGGTTACAAAGGTATGTAAAAATAACTTTTTATATAGCGTACATTTTAGAAATGACGTGTAGATTTTAGACGAATATACCATCTGCCCTATGTTTTAAGCTTAAATAATTATAGTTGACAATATTACAGAAAAAATAAAAGGACAATGTTTGTTACAAATCATTGTAAACAAATCTCTATCTTTACCAGGATATTTAACAAATATACAATACAAAAGTGGAAGGATGTTAGGAGCCGCGGAAGACCAAGACTTACCTACCACGACCAAATTGCTCGAGTATTATCATATATCAGAAGGTGATGTCAAGAGTCCTAATAATCGGCGAACGTGAATGAAAATGTTATGAATGTTAAAGAAGCGAGGAATGTGTAAGGATCGAGTGATGTAGCGCTCGGTTCTCTCTGCCTACTCCGCAACGGATTTGGCGTGATGTTATTATAGATAGATATTTAATATGCTTATTTATAAGCAATAATAAAATATAGTTATAAAAAAAAATTATATATTAGCGTTTTTAGTGTAGGTGTTCTTTTGTGTAAACAAATGTTTCAAGAAAATGCATAACAACTCAAAAGCACCAAATGCAACACAAAAATACACTACAGTAGCCATTCCTCTGGTCCAGGAGGAGTATCTGTTGCTGCGAGTGAGTGAGGTTACCAGAAACATGAACAAATGCTGTGATAGCAGCAGTGATGGCAAAGCGCGAGCGATGCTTTAGCGAATGTGAATGACCTAACCAGCCATGCAATTCTGTAAGAGCAAACATGCTTATATCCTCGGAAACATCGGCTGTTACAACCTTGAACACAAAATTGCAATTCTTTGGCGTCGCTTTTCATAGTTGTGCGAACTGGCGCCGCAAGGCTGCGTTTGGAATTGGAATTCTACAAGGCAAACAGCCTCGCGTACGCTTACAGCCTTATATAATACCAAATAATTTAGCCGTGATCGCAGTAGATGATGTCAAAGCTGTGACATCTGTGATCACAGCGACGCACACAGCCATTACGAGTTGCTTAGAGAATTGCATGGCTGTTAGGTCAGGCTATTTACATTTGATAAAGTAACGGTACCCTACCGTAATCAGTTTAAATTAGGCGGGCCGTATGCTTTTTTGACGACGAAGTATAAATTAGGAGTTTTATGCATGTTGTGCTGGCTAGCAAGGTGGTTTTACCCTGTGAGAAGCGGTCCCATCTTCGCACAAGTATATAGGAACTTAAAAGGATGGGACCCATGCACTTTGTAATCGTTATATTAAATTATTTTATTAAAATGAACAGTGTCCTATTCTGCCATAAAAAAAATACGACTTTTCTAGCCAATAGGAGTTTTTCAGAATAAACTTGACCGTAAACCTATCTTAAATTTTAGTATCTGTTGTTCAATTTATGGAAAATCTCTAAATGAAGGATTTTTTTATGTTTATCTGTTTTGGGCTTATATATTTGAGTTATTTATTGGATTTAGTCATCCTAATAAGTAGATGTATAAGTTTTTTTTTGAAGTGATAACTTCTTTCACTTCGTTGTGATTTGAAACGCGATGAAACGAAAAAGCGACAGTAATAAAATACAGTAAAAAAAGACAACCACCTACATTTAACGTGCGAGAGAATGAAATAAAAGGCACTATACAGTGTTAATAACAGGGTCCGAGCATTGTAGTACGTGTGTTAGAACGTATGCGTGCGCGCCTGCGTATTACGAAGCTTAGCATAAGGCGTTATAACAATCGTGGTGTATTACACGTGTATTGTTAATATAAATATTATATTATTTTAATGAAAACATTTTTCGAGTATGCCGAAAACGAATGCAGAATATTGTTGTGATTCCCGAAAAAAAGAAAAGTACGTACTGTAAATGTATGTTATATGTATATAGTTATATATATATATATATATATATATGAGGTTTACTTCTATCACGTGTGAACTGCACACATATTTTTTTAACACGCGATCATGAACTTCGAAGAAAATGAATAGTACTCCTCAGTGAGGAAATGCAAGAGAATATCAAAATGCTGAATTCCTACTTTTCATGGACACTCAAAATGTATGTTAAAAAGAACTTTCATTTTATAACCGCTATAAAAAGGAAGGGGAGGTAAGATTCACATTTTCGCTTGAGCACTTTTATGTATGCAGCATTTCGCATGCACTAACTGGTGGCGAAAGCACGGAAAATAAATTCTAAACTGTTTTGAATGAAACGCAAATATTTTTAATATTCCATATATTGTATATGGAATTGCAAGTTTACTAATCTCAATTCATGCAGGATTGTTACCTATGGAGAACCAAACAAACGATTTTGCGTAGTAACTCAACTAGCGTAACACTCACTCGCTAAAGTAGAACGCGCCCCGCTTATTGGCTAGTTCAAGGAGCAACATCGTGTTACTTATCGGCTTATTGGTTAATATATTCTCCCAATGGTCAGTAGGCTCGAGTCGCTCGAGATATTTAGGCGCTAGAACACTACTTCTTTGTGAGTGAGCAGCGCCTTCATTCGCCATAAGGTAGCTTATTGGTTTGTGACTCAATTGGACCTAATTTTTAGAGTTCCGTACCCAAAGGGTAAAACGGAACCCTATTACTAAGGCTTCGCTATCCGTCCGTCCGTCCGTCCGTCTGTCACTAGGCTGTATCTCATGAACCGTGATAGTTAGACAGTTGAAATTTTCACAGAATATTTAGTTATATATTCACTTTAAGAATAAATAATTAAATAAAAAGAAAACAAATATTTAAGGGGGGCTCCCATACAACAAACGTGATTTTCTTTGCCGTTTTTATAGATAACGGTACGGAACCCTTCGTGCGCGAGTCCGACTCGCACTTGGCCGATTTTTTTATACTTAGCTGGTGGAAAACAAGCACAATATGAGCATAAGACTTCTCAATTTAGGGGTAGTGTAGTCGCGCTCCGCTAAATGCCCTGCAACACTAATCCGAGATTATTGTGCAAAGCCCTACATTCACCATCTAGTAGTCGCGTCATGCCGTAAACCAACCAGGTGGGATTACGGGATTATCGGGGCCACTGGGGGCTCCGTCGCAGATATGCTTCTTGTAAGAAACTCCTTTTTATCGACGTCCGATTTTAGATGCTCCGTGTTAAAGTATTATTATTACTAGTACAACTATTACTATATTTTCACGTCAAATCCCTTGAGGGGTAGGCAGAGAGAACCGAACGCCACAGGACTCGATGCTTACACATATACTTTGACGAGCTCGGTGGCGCAGTGGTGAAACACGTTGTTACGCTACTTTGACACCAACGCTCGTGGGTTCGATTCCCACACAGGACAAACATTTGTGTGCATGAACATGTCTGTTTGTCTTGATCTGGGTATTTTCTATGTATAATAAGTATGTATTTACAAAAAAAATGTATTTACGTATGTTTATCAGTTGTGTAGTACCCATAACACAAGCTTCGCTTACTTTGGGGCTAGATGACGCTGTGTAATTTGCCCGACAATATAATATATACATATATATTACATATAATTTATCTCATGTCTCTGGTAAAGAAACCAAAAGTGTACAATTCCGTATGACCCATTAGGTTCGATCATTTATACCTGCACAGATTTTTTTCTACTGTATTTTTTTCTACTGTATTTTTTTTTACCAATCGATTGATCGAAAACCACAGACAAATAATAATTCCCTAACTCCTACGAGTGGGTGAGGTTACCAATGAGCAAGGAGTTGCTGTTTAGCAACCGATCTGGCGTCCTGCCAGGGTCACTACGTACAGTAAGCGTTCATAGGGAACGGTAACCACTTTATATCAGGTAGGCCGGATGGTCGTATGCCTTAGGAGCTTACTGCCAATCTCACTCACTCGCAGGAACACAACAACCCTCCAGGAAGTTGTCAATTGACTGCGATATTCTGTGAGGTGGAAGCACTTCTCCAGTCGGGCTGCTTCGAAGCGCACTACCCCTTGAAAAAAAATTAATAGAGCAGATGCGCGGGCATACTTCCCGGTCAGCTCCTCCACCATAATCCAGCTACCTCCACTCTCCTTCGAATATCATTTTTAATTGATGAAATCCTCTCCTGAATAATAAAAGCATGCACACACAAAGGGAGTATGCACATGAGCCTCTATTACATATATGCACAGCGAATGCATTATATTTAGTGAATGCAGTTTGCGCTGCACGACCCGCTTAGTGCACTTACGGTAATGGAAATCATAACCAGTGTTAAATGAAAAAGCTCTTTGCCTATTTTTGCCTAAACAGCTGAACAAAATTACAACATAATACTAATATCTACTTAATAATAATTAATACATAAATAAACTAATATTAATAGTTAAAATATAGATCCAAGTTGCTTGCCTTCTTTTGCACAGAGAGCAAATTTAATTATTTTGAATAAAGAGCATATTTCAAAAGAGCCTATCAGAGCACGACTCCTTGGAGGGTTGTTCCCGCGGGAGAGTGAGGTTACCAGCAAGTTCCTAAGGAGTTGTTGTGTTGTCAGCTGGGGTAGTAGGCGTTGATAGGCTACGACAACCACTTTATAACATGTGGATCGGACGCTAGCATGCCTTACGATTTATAAAAATCGGCCAAGTGCGAGTCGGACTCGCGCACGAAGGGTTCCGTACCATTATCTATAAAAGCGGCAAAAAAAAAACACTTTTGTTGTATGGGAGCCCCCCTTAAATATTTATTTTATTTTAATTTAATTATTTATTCTTAAAGTGAATATATATATAACTAAATATTCTGTGAATATTTCAAGTGTTTACCTGTTGCCGTTATCAATATCAAGTAAAAATGAGCAAAAAAAATCACGTCTGTTGTATGGGAGCCCCCTAATTATTTATTATATTCTATTTTTTAGTATTTGCTGTTATAGCGGCAACAGAAATACATCATCTGTGAAAATTTCAACTATCTAACTATCACGGTTCATGAGATACAGCCTGGTGACAGACGGACGGACGGACGGACGGACGGACGGACGGACGGACGGACGGACAGACGGACAGCGGAGCCTCAGTAATAGGGGTTTCCGTTTTACCCTTTGGGTACGGAACCCTAAAAAACCAGTTGAGAATGCGCAAGCTTGCATTGCCAGAGGAACACCTGGCTCGTCAATTATATAACAATTCAATTTTTTTTTTAATTTGTTGGCCATTTTGACCTGGATTAAGAGATAGGAACGATGTTCCTGAGCATTCCTATTCTACTTTTTTATGTTGAAACCGAATCTGAAGTCAAAATTCGAATATTCTAAAAAAAGCGACAGACAAACACACAGACAAACGCACAGGCAAACATATAGATTTCATATAGGAACGGTGTTCCTGAAAATTAAAAAAATTAAGATTACCAGCCTGCATTGCAGACATTCATAGGATATAGTAACCACTTTACATCAGGTGGACCGAATGCTTATATACCTCCCGACGTTGTATAAAAAAACTGATTAACACCTCCTCCTCCAATCAAACGCCAACCGAAGCCACAGTAGTAGGTTGATTGATTGATTCATTTGTTTCTATGCCACCTAAGGAATCTTTATTGAAATTTTAAATTTCATATTAGAGTAAATAAATGGAAATAACACGGTAAGCTACTGAAGAGTTGCTGAGTTAGCAGCAGGGGTGGCAAGGCTACAGTAACGACTTGTACGACGTTGTACCGTAATCATACGTACAAAATTTTATTGTACGAGTATTTATTCGTCGTAGTCACAAAATTGGCACTAACTCTTGAGAACTGAACAAACCACGTGAAGTTCTCCTACAAACAACATGAAGCGAAAAAAAATCACGTAATATTGACACATTTCCAAGCGTCCAAATTCAAAAAATAACAATGTGCTATAAACGGAAATCGAACCCGGAACCGCTCGCTGGCGAGTCGCCAGCCGGCGGCTCCGGCGCGGCCAATCCGGCAGAATTCAATCACACCGCCAGAATACGTACCCTACTCCACTCGTGGAGGGGTTTTCGAATGATAAGCCGATGCGGTTACTGTTATTGGGTTATCCCCTTTCATTTATCCGATCACGGTGAATCCGAAGCGCATTAAGCTAACAGAATAGTTACAATTAATTTTAACGAAATGCGGGTAGTATCTAATTTAAAATAAACTTTAGGTACAGAAATCTAGGCAATGTTATCTATGTTTGGTGTACTTTCGCCCCAATATCTTCATTTGTTGTGGGGAGGCATACATTCCCTACGGCACTCTCATAAAGAATATAAAATCTTATGAAGAAGTGATGAGATCGATATAGGAAAATCTCGAAGAGACAGACGCAGCCGTGTACGATAACAACTCCCGTCACGTAATAAAAGGAAAAATGACGGGAGAGTACAAGGCGGCTATAGTGGAACCTCAGGCTTAGTAGAGAAGGACGTAAAACGAACTTAACAGGAGGGAAAGCCCGCGTTCAAGACTCAATTTCACTTCCACACAGCAGTAGTCGCAAAATGCACGCAAATAATGCTGGAAAACGCAATTTTGGACAACGCGTACACCGTGTCCAGGGTAATCCCCAGCAGGACACCCTACGGAAAGCAGCGGTATGACTAAAAGATAAAAAATATTTATTTGACCTCATGGCTTAGGTCCTCACGGGCACTTAGACACCTCCTACCCTCTAAATGAAATCCTAATGTATCTTATTATGTAATTTTTCATATTTATTTATAGTTTGAATATTTTTTTTTAATTTCCAGACTAAAACGAAGCGGTGGGTATCATTTTAAAGAAATCCTCCAAAGACAACTTATTGTATAATCAGTAGAACTCACAATAAAAGCATTGACAGCAGTGAATACTAACCATCAGATGACCCACATGCCCGTTTGGCCCGCTCTTGTATATAAATAATTAAAAACGAGTAATATATTTTAGTTGAAAAATATATTAATACGTCGATAGCCAACAAAGCCGGTGTACGACAATGGAGGATGGGACGACCACTTCCGTTTTAATTGCACGTGCCTGCGCTCCATTCAAATATTAGTACGGGCTTAATTACATGTCATTTAAATATGCACAATATACCCCATTAATTATTTGTTATGCATAGGACGCTAATTATTTGAGGTACTTTTGTATCGTTGACGTCTTAACTCTGTTAATAAGTGAGTTTAAACATGCTACGAAAGTTATGTTATTAGCGTTCCGTACCTTAAAATGAAAAACAAAACCCCTATAGAATCACTTTGTTGTCCGTCTGTCTGTCGGTCTGTCAAGAGCTATCAAGCTGAAATTAATATCAAATACTCAGGTCTGTAATCCCTTTGAGCAGTGAAAAAATCAAACTTCTAACTGAACGCAATCAAAAAATACGGCTGTTTATTTATCGTTTATGCGTATATTTTGATACTCGCAAGGGAATCAAAACCTATAGGGTCCTCCTTAACCTCTTTAATTCTTAATTAATCTTTAATTGTTGTGTAATTGAATGTTCAGGAACACCGTTCCTATCTATCTTAAGAAACTGGTCAAAATGGCCGACAGATAAAAAAAAATGTTATATAATTGACGAGCCAGGTGTTCCTCTGTCAATGCAAGCTTGCGCATTCTCGACTGGTTTTTGTAATAGCATGTAGGATGCTCAATTCCAAGTTTAAATATTAAATAAAGCAAAGAAAACGGCAGTTATAATTCTATATTTATTTCTATTTATCTTCAACAAAAATAAACAGACTTTAATTAATCAATCCGAGACAGGGTGCGACGACAGCGCGGGCCGGCCGCGCGGCCCTGGTCGACTCTAGTCGACACGAGACCGCGCGACGGTCAGCGCGAAATCGTAATGTTACCTACTCACATCTCTCTGTGGGAAAGGGTCAGTGTGTTTCACGCCCATCCCATCTAGAATTCTACGTAGTCTCGCGAGCCGAGTTTTTGAGAACAATAGACGGTCGACAAAATTCAGTTCCAGCGCTCTCTGTCTTAACAATTTATAACCAAATAAAATTTGTTATATTTTGTCTACTTTTCACATCACATTGGCATGATGTTAAATGTCTCACGGTATTGCCGGTAGGTGGCGCCATATATTTTTTATTAAGTTTATACTTGACATTTGTTTTGCTGTATTACATTCCATAAACATGGCTGCTACTTGAACGACGTTTTGATTTTAAGTCTAAACCCTTCATATTCATCATCCTCCGAGCAATACATCACGCCTAGACGGGTAGGCAAGCGTTTGAAATAAGGCGAGTAATATGCTTGTTTGTCATTCACGCCATAAAAACTATAAATATTTAAGAATACTCGAAACTTTTCAGGACTGAACCGACCAGCCATCAATCAAGCGTTGAATACACAAACGAATAATAGGTACGCGCGTTCAGACGTAAACGACTAGCGTACATCAGGATGCTCCATTTCCTTAACATCCGCAAATATATCCTCAGTCCTGACACGTCTTTATAATAAAAACATCGTTCCAACGGAAGTTCCGTCTCCGAGAAAAATAACGCCACATTAGGCGCGATAAGTTCCCAACTGCCACTACTCGCTGGGAATATACATAAAATGAGTACAATAAATATAGGAGAGAACGGAGCAGGTGCGTCGAACTGGGGCCGCCGCGGCCCGCCTCGTGAAAAACTCATTCGTAAACAACAAAGGAGAACCGACGTTATAACTCAGGCCCTTTTCGCACTACCAGCCACGGTGAAACTGGTCCGTGACAGACCGGCTCTTTAATAAGATAACTAGAATAGGTTTGAAAAATATCATTTGATTCGCTCAACATTTTCGTTATGAACCCCTAATCGTGCTAATAATACTAATCTATCTACACTACCAACACACTTTCGTTTCGTTCATATCTTGGCCCCAAGTCACTTGCGGGGTAGGCAGAGAGAACCGAGAGCAACATGACAGAGGTCCTTACACAGTTCACTCGCTTCTCTAACATTTATAGTTCTTTTCGCGCTCGCCAGTTTCTAGGGCTCCTGACCACTCCTAAGCGACTACTGATCCTGTTTGTTTGCCACGCGATTTAGACTTAGTTCAATTCAGTAATGTAAATAATATCTATACTATTACATAAAGCTTGTTTGTTTGAAAAATTGTTTCATTTGATAGACCAATTATTGAGGAAAGATACAGGCTATTCAATGTCACGATACGGTCCTTACAAGCCAAAGAAACAAAGAAAGTAAGTAAAAAAAAAAAATGTTCCCACGAGATAGCAGCACACACGCGGACGAAGCTACTTGTGTATATAAAACCGGTTGCCGGAAGGTCGGGTGTGTGATGTGAATAGAGCCGTATGCCCGCAGTCCAGGTGCTGAGTTAAGATAAAGTACTGACGTTACCCCGTGATTTAGATATGACCTTCTGAACGCAATCTGCATTAGTAACCGCTGCCGGGGGATTTCGAGCGCACGACTCGCTTTATTGGGACTTACCACCTGCGTGATATGAAACGTTGCATGCTTATAATTCTCTTCTGTGTGGGGTTCAAGGAAAATTGTCCCTCATGAGTCAACTGGGGGGAAATCAGGAAGGATCGTGTGCCACTAAAACGTAATAAGAATGGATTATATACGCTCCAAGTAACCTCCAAAATTAGAAGATATGATTGAATTATGTTAATGTTTTTAATGGTAGAATAAATGTGATCAATTGTATATGCACTCAAGGCACAAACATTTATGTATTATTTGCCTTATGTAATGGATTACCATTGAAATTGGCGATGTACATGACATAAGCCATAGGATTTGGCGAAGATACTGGTTTTGACGTGGACGTGGAGCGACTGCTGGCAGACCTCCGCAACCTAGAGGGATTGAAAGCCAGACCTTTCTTAGGTTAGATCACCGTCTTTGCACTCATAATATATTCGATGTGCGGGTTTCCTCACGATGTTCTTCCTTTACTGCGAAGCTAAGTCATCCAACCATCCCATCTGGGTAAGTACCTCACCTCGCAGAAAACCGCAGAAAAGTAACAACTCCCTGAAGGTATGAGTGGGGTCATCAGTAAGCTCTTAAACAGTTGCCGTGTTTGCAGCATCACTCGCACGATCAGAGAGATCTCGCGCGAATGATACCCTTGGGCATCACTCGCGATTGCTCCTTTTAATCAGTATGGTAAGCAGTCATCGCACGTTGCCGACTCTGTGGAAACCACTTCACGGCTTTTCTGAATAAGCTCATGCAGTAGTCTTAAAGAGTTCTCTGTAGAAAACTTTTCTGGAATCGCACAGTTCCAGACCATTGCGGAATCAGTGTTTGAGGATGAATTTCCAGCAGGGAGCAGTGCGATGTTAAGCGAAGGTTTTAGCACATATGGAACAACTCCTCGGAACACAACTGAAACACGACAAACTCAAGGCTCAATAGTGTGTGTGAACTTAGGATCATCAATTCTCACGGCTCATCTGCGCTGCATCATGCGCCGAGTCACAAGATCCTAGCTGGTATTCAGGTGCTCCCACCCATAGGTGACTACAGTACCACTACAGGCTACACAACGTGGAGTTGAAATTGACTTTGACTCTAAAGATAGCAAACCACATTCAGCTCAAAAGTTATGGTTTAGCTTACACAATTAAAGGAAACTGAGGAAGAGAACGATCTCTCGCACGCCGGCACTAAACATAATTGTGAGTCGCATAATATGTAGTGTTGTGAACTAATCTGATGTCCAAATACACCATCTACATAACATATTCCTTGAATAAACACCGGTAGGGACTGCTTTAATACAGATTTTCCCCCGTACTGGGAATGATTACACCCGGTCGGGCGACCAGCGCTCAGCACGCTGTTGAACTAAGTTACGAGTAAAATGCTCCATGGTACTTTGCATTTTACGAAATTACGTTCGCAATTTCCTTCTAGCAAATGAATTTGTGAATAAACCTCGTTTTGATATAACCTACATAAAGGCAAAATAGTTTAGTACCATTTTTTTATACAACATCGGGAGACATACAAGCATATGGCCCACCTGATGTAGGTACAATGTAATGCTCGGCTTGCCACATAATGGTTTCCATATTTGAAGTAGTAATGTTTCTTTTGTTTTTTAATAACATGTATTATGGCGAATTGTTGCAGTTCTATATGTAAAGTTAATATTTTTCTCTAAATTAAGTGAAAGTAAGCGGAGCAGAAAAATGTTAAAGTGTACTCCTTGGAACAGGCCGCGATGAGATAAAATGCAACTTCATGCGGGGTGTGCACATCGTAATCGTTATTAGGTATGTACATTGCACATTGCACTATTATTCATTGTTATTTTTATTTGTTTCTTGTTTAGTTTGTTTAAGTCTCATTACAAAACGATACTAATGATTATTATCGCCGATACATCATATAAAATAATGTTTTGTAGTGTATGAACACCTTATTTGGATCTAAGTAATGAAAAGGTAATATTGTAATGTCAAAGCGGAGACACAATAAAGCAGTTCTCAGTTCTCAGAACAGTTTTCTATACAGTTAAAGAATATTTCAGTGACAAATTTGTTACATTGTAACTTAATATTGATACTTTTCACATTGTTTAGAACTATGTTGTTAATAACTATAGAAATATTTGCACGGTCCTGCGTGGGCACAATAAGTTGGATTACCTAATTATGTATACCTTATTTTCGCAAATAAATTATCTATAAATCTATAAATGTAAATGCTAGCAATACATTAAGTATAGCCCGCGCGATGCCACCTCTACTGTTAACAAAGTTACTGCTAAAAAACTAGCTAACAAAACGTAAACTAACTAAACTCTATTGCTAAAAAAGGTCATAAGAAATTGCTGTAAACTTCTTAGAAGCGTTTATTGGTAACCTCACTCACTTGTAGGAACACTCTAGAAGTTGTTATATAGCTGCGGTTCTCAGTAAGGGGGGATTCTTCACCAGACCAGTTAAAACACATTTTTCATGTTTTTTTTGGTCAACCGTCCGTTGTAAGTAGTTTATTTTAACGCCGATTTTCTATATGGAAGGGGCACAAGTTTTAATGGCGGCTGGCACTTGGCTAGCCGCAAAGTTAGGACTGGAGCTCGTATGCGGGCCCGTGCCCGAATGTAAGTTTTATGGTCCGAAAGTGGATTTGTTCAAAATTAAATAGAACTCAGTCTTTGTAGAATGTATTTATTTTCATGCTAAGCTCTTAAAGTACTATTGTAAAAAAAAAACAACAACAAAAATGTCATAGTGGCAGAAGCGATACATGTGTTTGTGAAAGAAAATTCTTCGCAAGGTCAGATTTTACGAGAATTTGTAAAAACTCTATGCTATTTGTAAATACGTTTTTACTATCTTTTTATGTATAAAGAGCGGGGGGATGATTTATATTTTCAATAATTTCAATAAACAATAATATTCTATTTTTACTGTATATTTGTTAATTGTGTAAATCTTTACCCACTACTAATACAAAAATAATTTACAATAATTAGACATAGTTTTATTTGACCTGTAATAATTACATTTTATCAACTGTAGTTAGCTACTGGAAAAAATCTGGTAATAATTTTTTCGCAATTTGCCGTTATGCAAGAAAAGTTGATAGTCTCAACACCGGCGTAATTTGTGCACCTTTTACTTTTCTATAACACAATGTATTACTATAAAATATATTTTAATCCCTTAAGCGTTTGCAACACACAAGCAACATTTAAAAAGACAGGTTGGGTATCCTTGTAAAATTAAGTACTTCCAACAAAAAAAGTAACAAACAAAAAGCGAAACGAACAAAAAGGTGCGAGGTTTTCAGATGTCAAACAATTAATAACAGCACCCTTGGCGCCCAACGCGTTAAATTAAACAAATGCGTCGACGCTGAGAGACACTGTAGAGAAAATATGGTTACCTTTACCTATATAAATTCCGGTATCAAACGTCATCACTGTTAAAAAAACTATGATCGACGATTATTTCGATATCGGACAATTATCCGGCAATCAATGACGGAGCCCGCATGAAGCATACGGCACAACAGATTATCTTAATGGCGGCGATGGCGGACGCAAATTATGTATTCGCGAGGCACAATCGGCCCAAACGAGGAGCCAATCAGCAAGCGTGTAAACGGCCAATGGCGTACGTGACCACGTGACGATTAACGGAATGCATAATACACATATAATCAATATGCCCCTGTTATTTTGTCTCTTTGAGTGACCGACTTCTGCCTCGAACAGTCATGCTTTTGCTTTAGATCCTTTCATTTTCCTAGAATGGTCACGTTTCCTAATACTCCTACTTATCCGGTTCGAATCCTAGCATGTACCACCAAATTTGTGTTTTTTAATTTATGTACATATTTGTAATTATCACTTCCTCAGCGGTGATGGAAAACATCGTGAGGGAACCCGCATGTCTAAGAAATTATATTCTGTAGATGTGTGGGCCTAACCTAAGAAAGGTCTGGTTTTCTCTCTTGGTTGTGACCTGACGGGAGTCGCTCCATGTAAAAATCACTACTTTTGCCAAATCTTTGTAGACTTGGGTAGCGGACCCAACCAATCTAAATGAATACAATATAATTTCTGGAACGTGTAGGGTTCCTGGCGATGTTTTCCTTTACCGCCCAGCAAGTGATAATCACAAATATGTACACATATACGTAAACACGAATTTAGTGGTACATGTATCCACACCAGGATTGGAACAGGGGACTTTCGGTCAATGTGCCAGTTCCTAGTCTTCAGTCTGCTGGTCAATATTTTGTCAGAAACAATTCAATCATTTACAGCCATCATTCGAATTATTTATTACCCTTTGAAGCGACTCTGAGTGTCCGTCTGTCACAGATATCATCCTTTCTCTCCCCCTTTATTTCCGAAGATTGAGAAGCGAAATTTGATAATAATGACATAAAATTTATGTTAATATCACAGGAATTGTTTAATGCTAGTAATGACTAGTTTGGTGCGGTGGTTACTAACGCTCGTGGGTTCGATTCCCACACAAGAAGATGGTCTGAGTGTTTTTAAGAGAGGTAGGGCGCATCAAAGCAGCCTGTCTGGAGAAGTTTACAGAAAAACTGCAACAAATAACAATTCCCTGGAGGGTTGTCGTGTTCCTGAGAGTGAGTGAGGTCACCAGTATGCACTTATAGAGTTGCTGTGTTACCAGCAAACGTGGCATCTCGCGAATAATATACCTCATGTGTTTGCAGGCGTTCATAGGCTACGGTAACCGCTTTACATCAGGCGAGCCGTAAGCTTATATGCCTCCCGACGTTAACAATAATTAATAAGCCTTGATGATGACGATCATTTTTTGAGTTCCATACGTGAAGATAGCATTTCTATCAGGTGTCTCCAACTCATACAAAACAATATCACTATGTTCATGTGTTTGTTTGTCCTGTAAGCAACGCTACCGACCACAAAGTAGGTAAGTATCTCCATGACGACAATTACAGAACCATTACTATCCAATCACTACTTACTTGCATTCAAACGCTTCTTCAAAATCCAATTAAAAGGAAAACATGCGCGCTTCACTATTGCTCCAAATTTTAATCGTTTATGTTCAGTTTAACTGGCTAACATTTCATATTAAACATCAATAAACATTGCCATATAATATTGATATTCATAATAAATAAATATTAAAAAAAAGCTTCAATTTTCTATGACGTACACCTAAATGTGTTTGTAGTTGTACATTGAACACAAGAAGTTTAAATATTGGTGCTAAAAAGAAATTCCATAAATATATAATTGAGTGATAGTAAAATCATTAAACACAGACTCATTCAAATTCTGAGGAAGCGTTGTAATTATTCAGAAGCGGACCAGGGCATATTATGTAAGTTTTAATGAAAGAAAGTACAGGTCCATTAGCAGGAGAATATTCATTTCGGTGAGGGCAACCCAGCGAATAATAATGATACCTAGTTATTGTTATAGCCTCTATGTAAGCTGAATTAATTCTATGAGCCCGACGGCATGATGCCATAATTAAATTATGCAGTCCGTAGTTTTATTTATTAACAAGGTCTTACCAGCTTTGCTCGCGCCTGATGCTTGTCTATGCTCAGCAAAATGTTGGAGATTTTTGCCTCAAGTAATTACGCCATTTTGCAACTGTTGAATATTAAACCATTCCACTTGAGCGATACTAAGTGAGAAATATATATTTGAACTAGTTGCACCGCGTCAATTCGTTCGCGTATACCGTGGGAACAGCGTTTTTTTTAGTTTCGTTTTTCTCAGCTTCTAAGGGTCGTATCGTGAAGTTCAATAGCCTATAACCTTCGTCGAGAATTGGCACATGAAATGCAAAATGAATTTTTCAAATCCGACTGGTAGTTCCAGAGATATGCGGATTCAAACAAACAAATAAACTCTTCCGCTTCATATATTAGTATAGATTTATTTTTAAGGGAACACGTGATTTTTTTTTCAAAAAGGCATAAAGAGGCTTTTATAAAATCGGCAAGGCACACGCTCCTGATGTAACACGCGTCCATAGGCTACCGTAGGTGCATACTATCTGGTAGGTATTAAGCTACTGTAGAAGTGTAAACAACCCTTCTTTGCATTAAGAATTCAACGAAAGAAAACGTCTACAAACAACAAAGCACAATCGCTATGGAAGTTAACTAAGGAAACAAAATGTAATCAACAAAAGAAACGTCAATTCCAAAACGACCTAAATACAATTTAATTTCACCGAGTAGAGTATATTGTATGAGAATTTTATCGAAAAGTACGAACTGTGCCAACGCAATTTCTAGAAAGTTTTACGAAGCTCAAATTGTTGAGCGCGGGTTTTCTAGTGGCGACCGGGGGCCACGTTCGCGGCCCCAGCGGACTTAGTTTGCGTTAAACGGGACGCAAACGGCACATATTGGTATTGAAGTCCTATTTATGTGGAACACTTATCCTCAGTTGGCGTTTATCACTCAAAAATATATGATCATTGGCACACAATTGTCTATTTCACCAATGAAGAGTTGTGAGTACTCATTTCTTTAATATTCAATGGACAGTTGAGAGTTCTGGCAGTCAAGCACATTGCTAGACATTGCAGTAGCAGCAGAAGATTTTTTTTTATACAACGTCAAGAGTCATACAAGTATACAGCCCACCTGATGTAAAGTGATGAGACCTGATGAAAAAGAAGTATCGCTGGCACGATGCAGACTCTTGTTGCTAACACCGCAACTCATTAGGAGCTTACTGGTAATTTCACTCACTCGAAGGAACACAACAACTCACCGGGGAGATGTTATTTGGCTGCGGTTTTCTGCGAGGTGGAGGTTACCCCAGGCCGTCTGCTTTGAAGCAGCCCTACCTCATTTAGAAAGTAGGTTTTATTTTATTTATTTTGTTTCAACAAAATTTTAGTATATGCATATTATTATTATATACTTACAATATGAAAATGGGATATAGAAAAGAAGGAAGGCCTTATTTTTTTTTATATAATGTCGGGGAGGCATATAAGCAAAAGCATGCGATCCACCTGATGTAAATTGGTTATCGTAGCATATGAGCGTTGGTAATACATTAAGTATCACTCGCGTGATGCCACCTCTGCTGCTAACACAGCAACTCCATGGGAGTTTACTGGTGACCTCGCTCACACGCAGGAACGCAACAACCCTCCAGGGAGTTGTTATTTGGCTGCGGTTTTCTGTGAGGTGGAGGTACTTCTTTAATGCGCCCTACTTCTCTTAAAAACACTCAGACTAAGACAAACATACATGTTCACGCACACAAATATTTGTCTTGTGTGGGAATCGAACCCCGTCGGTGTCGCCTTATTAACCGCGGCGCCACCATGATTCTAATCTGGGGCCAGTCGGTTAACACGCTGGTTCCTGCTCTTCAACAGGGCACAATCAGTACGATTAAGGGATCTGACGGATAATCTACAGCCAGGAAAACAAATACTGGATTTGGCAGTATACGCGTATAAAGGATGATAATTTCTTTTAAAATTGAAGGAAAACCTTTTGAAAAGTTGCTGCATTTGTAGCTGGAGGGCGCAACTATTTTCACTTTTAAAGCGAGTGAGCTTATTACCAGATATTTCTCCATTAAGGCCATCATTGTTGAAATTATGAAGAGAGAGAATGGATTTGGCGGAATGTATAGGATGATAGTTTCTTTTAAAATTGAAGAGGAAGGCTGCAGCCGACGGGCGGAGTGACACCGACGTCCAGCCCCAGAAGGCACAGTTTTGCCGGAAGCCAGTAAGTGGACACGTAACGTGACACATTGAGAACGTGACACGTGTTTTTGGGTTAATATGTGTTGTTTTACTGTGGCAAAAGCCTTATATGTACATACATGTAATACGTTTATATATTATATATATCTTAATTTAATTAGTTAAAATAAGAAGAAGCATGCTCCGTTGGTTCGGACATGTAGAAATAATGCAGGAAAAAAGAATTACGAAACAGATATACATAGCGAAAGTAGAAGGATGTAGGGGGGCGAGGAAGGCGAAGATTACCTATCAAGGCCAAATTGGTCGTGTTTTATCAGAAGGAGATGTCCAGGAGCCTTAGAAACCGACGAGCGTGCATAAGGGCAACGAATGCTAAAGAAGCGAGTGAGGTTTTGTAAGGATCGAGTCATGTGGCGCTCGGTTCTTTTTGCCTGCCCCGCAAGGGATTTGGCGTAAATTATAGATTTGAGACTAAGGTGGCAATCAAGCTTACGGTCAGCCTGATGGCAGGCACTTACCGTGGCCATGGACATTTGCAACACCAGGGGTGTCAGTCATGCTTTGTCGACCCTGTAAAAACCTCTTCACACCTTCCTTGAAGCACCCCATGCTGTCCTCGAAAACCTCGGCTGGGAATTCCTGCCACAACTTGAGAGTTCTCCGAAGAAAACTTCGCTGGAACCGCAACAGTATGCAATCATTGAGGTTCTACTGTGGGAGTGCGAACTCTCCGCCGGCTTTCGGCGAGCGGTGCAGTTGTAAAAAGGAGCAGTCGGCATCATATCGAATATATATTAGATATATATATTGGAGGTATATTAGAGATGTACCGAGTGCTCGGTTATTACTCGGCACGTTTTTATAGTACTCGTACTCGGCCGAGTAACTCGATTTAAAAGACGAGTAATCTATTAATGTATTTTATTGTTAAAAATATTGTCTTCTCATTACGGAGATAAACAAGCATATTAAATTTTGGTAGTTGTCGTTTAATTATTTAAATGATTGAAATGGTTGGATTCCATTAATTAATATTGGAAAAGAGGAAATTTATGCTGCAGGAACACTAAGCACTCTGCTCTTTCTGACTTGTGGTCACACGAACGGAGTAATTCGGCCGAGTAATCGGTTCGATAAAGATAAAGCCGAGTAATGCTCGGTACTCGGTTACTCGGTAAATTGTGTACTTTACATAAAATGATAAGAATTGAATTGTACAATAATTAATTAATCTATATCTATGCTAAAACTCACCTACTGACACTAAATTCGTTGTGTTTTATCAGAAGGAGTCCTATCAGAAATGATAAAAGCTACGAATATTAAAGAACTGGGAGTTTTTTTTTTATATACAACATCAGGAAGCGTAGAAGCATACGGTCCACCTGATGTAAAGCAGTTATAGTAACATAAGGACGCTTGCAATATATTAGGTATCGCTCTCGGGATGCCACCTCTGCTGTTAGCACAGCAACTCCTTGGGAGCCTACTGCTACATGAAGGAACGCATTAACCATCCAGAGAGTTGTTATTTGGCCGCAGTTTTCTGTGAGGTGGGGGTACTTACCCAGACGGGCTGCTTTGATGCGCCTTACCTCTTTTAAAAACACCCATACCAACACAATCAGACATGGTCATGCACACAAATATTTGTCCTATATGGGAATCGAACCCACGAGCCTAGGTGTTTATTAACCACTGCGCCACCGAGGTCGTCAAAAAGTGTGTAAGGACCGAGTCATGTGGCGTTCGGTTCCCTCTGCTTAAGCCATTGGATTTGACGTGCATTAAATATGAAGAAGAAAAAATAAATAGCATTATTGGTAAACTCTGTTTTTTTTTGTTATACTCCTCAGGTAGCAAACACTGTATAGCCCGCCTGGTGGTAAATATCTTCCTAGATTAGATATGCTAAATGACACCAATATGCTCTTCTTGTTGAAGGACGTATTCGTCAGAGCAGCCATGAAACCGCCGGCATGAATCTACTAATGGCGGTGGATAGGCCATGCAGCGCTAGTTCATATATACTAGCTGGTGGCAGAAGCACAATGAAGCACTTACAAATCACGGACGCCTATAAAAGTTTGTAACACTGATTATTGCAATAGTATTAGTAGCATTCCCACTGCGATGAAACAACTCCTCAGGAGACTACTCGTGACCTCACTATGATTAGTGCTAATGCAGAAGCGCAGTAACTGTCCGGATAACCGATATGACTGCGGTCTCCTAAAAGATAGAGATACTTTCCCAGTCGGGTTTCTTATAATCGGCGGGATGCACCAGGTACAAGTGGACGTGAGGAGGTAACATATAACCGGTTGTTTGTACAACGACAATGTTAATAGAGTATATTTCATGCAATAAACACCGGGTCACACGATAAAGGCCTTATCTCTAATGATAATGAGCTACCAACACACTAAAATAAAATATTAATTATCGTCTATATTATTATTTTTCTTACCATAGGAATGGTACATTAAAACTTGTGTACACAGCTGTATAAACCTTATTCAGACTTTCTTGTGGATAGAATGTTGTAATTTCGCCAGCGCCTCTCACGACGAGGTGGCCGAGAGGTTAAGGCGTTGGACTGCTAATCCAATGTGCTCTGCACGCGTGGGTTCGAATCCCATCCTCGTCGATATTCTTTTTAACGAAACAATCGAACGCATGTTTTTTTGTTAGTGATCGAAGTGCACCAAATAACATTTGGATTTTCAACAAAAAGAAATACAAAAGTTTTTGTAGACATTTAAATATGAATATAGGTTTTTTTTATGATTTTTCGTCATAATATTGCTAATAAAATTATCATACGTATGCGCGCGCGGTGTTGTGGAATAAGCAAGTCAGTTTTTTTTTGGTCATGTCACCACAGTAGTGACATTTTGAAACTTGTATCAATTATTGTTATCGTCAAGATCACCTTACATGATCTCTGATATATCATTATTGTACCAATATGCTTATGTAAAAAAAGTTTGTAATATCTAATTGACAATTTTAAAAGAGACCTATATTGGCAAGTTTATTTCGGCATTTCTTCATCGCCCCTGGTCATTTTCGAAATGCTAGCAGATTAAAAAAAAAGGAAAAGTAAAATAAGAGAATTAAATACAATGAGATTATTGAAGTATATTTGTTAGGATAATGATTTCAAAATACGGAGCACAATAAAATACGTCTGTTCGATACCACATATAATTGAGAGAGAGCATTTTGACAACTACCTACACAGTTGCAATACTTTTATAATAAATATACTACCCACATACATCACACCTCCACCCTTATCTAATAGTACATAATGATTAACATAAAATTATACTTATTTAAACATTAATCAAATTCAACATCAAAACCGTATCGTACAACCGGTTTAATAGTTCTTTTGGGGCGGTTCACCTGCGAAGTGAGGGGATTGTTTTCATCCTGGGTTATCGCGGCTGTATTTGGTGATCGCGTATCCCGAACTATGACATCTTCCCGACTTGTAGGGCAGTCCCCAACGGAACTTCCCTCTTTATCTGACACTGAAGATTCTTCAATGTTCTCTTCGATAACTGGGGCGGGCATGGAATCATCATTACCGGCAGATATTATTTGCGATGAGACTTCTGGATCGGTCGATGTGATCCCGTAACTACTACGCCTTTTTTTAATTTGATCCACATGTCTATTTAGAGGTGGTGCACCTTCCCTATCGATAATATAGTTACGTGACCCTACTTTGCTTCGAATCTGACCCCCTAACCACTTACCACCCGTATAATCTCGAGCCCAAACCGTATCACCTACATTAAAATGTCTAGGGGTACCTCCGGCATTGTCTATTTGTTTCTGTTGGGCTTCTAGGGCCTTACTTTCTATCTCCCTATCACCCCGCAACATATCTAATCTCGTTCTTAAATTACGACGTTGCAGTAACATCGCGGGTGATGCTCCAGTGGAGCTATGTTCGACATTCCTGTACATCATGAGGTAAGTTTGTAATGCCACCTCTAGATCGCTCCCATCCCGTAGAGCCTTTTTTATGGCGCGTTTACAAAGCTTGACCGCGTTTTCTGCCGCTCCATTCGATGACGGGTGATATATGGCTGTAAATGTGACTTTTATGCCATTGTTTGACATGAATTTATAGTACTCTTTACTGGAAAAAGGAGGGCCATTATCGGACACTACTTCCTTAGGTAAACCAAATCGGGCAAAAATTTCCCGCAGTACTTTAATTACGGCACCGGCTGTAGTCTTCTGCATGGGGCATACTTCTAACCATTTGGTCGTGGAATCTATAAGTACGAAAAATGACCTGCCCTGTAAGGGTCCTAAAAAGTCTATATGTAATCTCGACCACGGTTCCCTTATATGGGGCCAGGGTTGAGGCGGTGCGCGGGGTGGTGCTGCGCTTTCTAGGGTACAAGCCGTGCATTGTCGACAGGTATTCTCGATGTCCTTATCGATACCAGGCCACCACACCATACTGCGCGCTATACTTTTCATTTTTACTACCCCCATATGGCCTACATGTAGTTCTTCAAGTATTTGTTTTCTCAACGCGCTAGGTATTAGTAACCTATACCCCCATATAAGGCAACCCCTGTCAATATACAATTCATTACGTCTTACGAAATAGGGTTTAAAACTTTCTTCTTTAGATTCACTTGGCCACCCTCCTTGTACATACAAAAATATTCTTTTTAACACGTCATCTTTTGGATACAGTTCCAGAACCGACTCTCGAGTGATAGGCAAAAAGTCTTGAACAAAATTTAAATAAGTAACTTCGTCAGTCTTACTCTTTACTCTCCCTATGGGTAGACGGGACAAAGCGTCTGCTGCGTTTCCCTCACTACGCACATACTCTATCCTGTAATCATAACCTGCTAAAATGACTGCCCAACGCTGCATTCTACTGGCTGCCATCACTGGGATACCGGTTTTATCCCCAAAAATGGTTACCAATGGTTTGTGATCTGTTCTCAGCGTGAACTTTCTACCATACAGATACTGGTGGAATTTTTTTACACCATAAATAATAGCCAGAGCTTCCCTTTCTATTTGCGAGTATTGTCTCTCCGCTGTGTTAAGAACACGCGAAGTATAGGCCACCGGTCTCTCCTCCCCATTGGGCATTATGTGGGATATGACCGCGCCGACCCCCACACTGCTCGCGTCAGTTGTCAGAGTCAGAGGTAGTTCCGGTGTGTAGTGTGCTAATACTTCACTCGATACTAACATTTTTTTGACCTTCTTAAATGCAATCGTACAAAGTTCATTCCAGACAAACTTTACACCTTTCCTAAGTAATTGGTATAATGGTGTTAATATCGTACTTATGTTAGGCACAAACTTAGCGTAATACATCACCAACCCTAGAAAAGAACGTAATTCTGAAATGTTTTCTGGAACTCTAACATTTGTTATAGCTTTGATTTTCTCAGGACATGTGTGTACGCCCCGTTTTGAAATAACGAATCCTAAATACGTGACTGACTCTGCAAAGAACATGCACTTCTCTTTTTTTATTCTCAGTCCATATTTTTTTAATCTTTCGAAAACCTCACATAAAGTTGCTATATGCGATTGATCATCGATCCCCGTTATGATCACATCGTCTAAGAATACTCCAACTCGTGGCATGTCGGAAAATAATTGTTCTAACTTTCTTTGGAAAATCCCCGGGCTAGAGGCCAGACCGTATATAAGTCTGTTGTACATAAACAAGCCTTTATGTGTGTTAATTACTGTGTACTTTTTTGACTCGTCAAGTTCGAATTGTGCATACGCCTGCGATAAATCGATTTTCGTAAATTTTTCACCCCCATGTAATTTAGTCAGTAAGTCTTCAACTTTCGGTAAGGGATAGTGGTCAACCTCTAAACATTTATTTAACGTTAGCTTAAAATCTGCACACACCCGTATCGTGCCATCTTTTTTCATTACGGGTACAATAGGCGTCGCCCAGTCGGACGTAGTTACCGGCGTGATGATTCCATCTCTCACCATCTCGTCAAGAGCGCGCTCGACGGGCTCGCGCAACGCATACGCCAGGGGGCGTGCGCGTAGAAACACAGGTCGAGCGCCCTCCCGTAGATGAAATCCCACCATGCCGCCGGTGAACCGTCCCAAGCCGTCCGCAAACACTTCATAGTATCTGGAACTAAATTCCTCAACATTAAAATTTGTGTTAATGTCACTCACTTGGTGACAATGGGCTACGGGTATTTCTACACCTAGTTCACTTAACCAACATCTGCCTAACAAGTTTGTTTGTGCACTTTTTATAACATATAAATCCAAATATTTACTTTTATTTTTATAAGTAACAAGTGGTGTAATTTTTCCTACTGGTATAACACTTTCGCCTGTATAATAACGTAAAATTAAATTACTGTCCTGCAATTTACACCGTGTAAACAACTTCAAATAACAATCAAAACTGATACAAGAAATGGCACTGCCTGTATCAATCTCCATACCAAGCATAATGCCTTCTATACATATGGTAATAGTGTATGGTACGAAATGTTTATATTGAACTGACTTTAAAGAAAAATTGTTTACCTCGTCACTGTCCGTGTCTTCGTTAGCCATATACACAACCTTTTCGTCCAC
This sequence comes from Pyralis farinalis, assembly GCA_947507595.1. Classification (NCBI taxonomy): domain Eukaryota; kingdom Metazoa; phylum Arthropoda; class Insecta; order Lepidoptera; family Pyralidae; genus Pyralis; species Pyralis farinalis. The sequence goes on from OX382274.1 coordinate 9,359,434, forward strand.
ATTATGTATAGAAGACGTTACCCGCCATCTCGGACACATCTTCTTTAAATGCCCCTCCTTATTGCAAACACGACAAACATACAGTTTAAACTTGCATGAATCCCCGTTATGTTGGCCGCCACACACTTTACATGCATTTTGAGGCTTCATACGTTCACTGTTTTTATACTGCCGTCCGGCAGTACCTAAAATTTTTCCGCTGCCCGCTCCGCTCGTGCTGTTTGGGCCAGCGCCTATGTCACGCGCTAGACGCATGTTGTTACCGCCGCTGCCGCGCTGTGCTAACTGTCGCTGCCGATTGTATGCTCCCTCCTGGCCTCGTCCCATCTGATGCACCGACGTCATAGTGCTCGGTATACTGTCACCAATTCTGCCTCTGGTGCAGTCTTCTACCAATGCCGCGTTCGTCTCGGCTGCTTCGATGGACACCGCCAGTTTATACGCCTTGTCGAACGTGATTGTATCGTCTTCCGTGAATAATTTTTGCCTAATATCGTCGTTTACTAATCCACATACGAACTGGTCCCTCAGATTTTCTTTTAAGCTTTCCGCCGTGAAACCGCAATCTTTGCTTAATTTTTTTAATTCCTTCACATAATTAGCAATATTTTCGTCTTTCTTTTGTATGCGTTGTCGGAACTTGAACCGTTCTGCTAATAAACTTGGTTTAGGATTTAAATGAAGTTTCATAACGTTCACTAATTCCGTGTAAGTTTTAGTTGCTGGTTTGTCTGGAGTACACAAGCTTACCATGAGTTCATAAGCGTCCTTGCCTATTACTGTAATCAATGTGGCCACCCGAAGTTCCGACTTCAACGAATTAGCGATGAAATATTGTTCCAATCGGTCCACATACGTTTCCCAGCTGTCGTTATCGAGGTCAAATGGTCCCATCTTGCCAAGTGCCATTTTTCATTAAGTAATTGGTCACTTTTACGTGTGGTAAATTTTGTTTACACGCGCGTGTTATTTACTCGTCGCCAATGAAGTATATTTGTTAGGATAATGATTTCAAAATACGGAGCACAATAAAATACGTCTGTTCGATACCACATATAATTGAGAGAGAGCATTTTGACAACTACCTACACAGTTGCAATACTTTTATAATAAATATACTACCCACATACATCACAATTATATTTCAAAAAATGTAAGACGTGTCTAAGTGTCCGCGAGGGCCCAATGGCAAATAAATATTTTTTATCTATTTATCTCTGTGTAGATTTTTAGAACGGTGTAATCTGGCTATTCCAGGCACACGATATTCATCCCGCTCGGAGTCGAACTGGTTGTCTAACACTCGCGTTGGCATAGCCGAGTGACCGCCAATTCGACCATTGTTTTCGAGTCCTAAACTAACTCGTCCAATTTGCATGTTATAATTTAAATATTGCACATGAAAAAAAATGAAAACAAGTTGTTTTATTAAACAGAACCACATTACTAGGAATAAATAATAAGTCCACATCACTGGTGATGTCGTTACCACAAAAAATTGTCAACGTCACCACAGTGGTGTGGTCCAGTGGTGTCGTTGACAAAAAAACTTCTTCCCATTTGGTGACGATTTGATGATTAGTAAAAAAAAAAATCGGCCAAGTGCGAGTCGGACTCGCGCACGAAGGGTTCCGTACCACTACCTATAAAAACGGCAAAAAAATCCCGTTTGTTGTATGGGAGCCCCCCTTAAATATTTGTTTTATTTCAATTTGATTATTTATTCTTAAAGTGAATATCTAAATAAATATTCTGTAAATATTTCAAGTGTCTACCTGTTGCCGTTATCAATATCGAGCAAAAACGAGCAAATATATCACGTTTGTTGTATGGGAGCCCCGTTAAATATTTATGCTATTCTATTTTTTAGTATTTGTTTTATAGCGGCAACAGAAATACATCATCTGTGAAAATTTCAACTGTCTAACTATCACGGTTCGTGAGATACAGCCTGGTGACAGACGGACGGACGGACAGCGAAGTCTCAGCAATAGGGTTCCGTTTTACCCTTTGGTTACGGAACCCTAAAAACAAATAAATTGCCAGTTTAAATATGCCAGTGTTTGTATACCGGATGACTTCAAATTCAGGCGGAATATATATGATTTGTATGTGTTCTAATTTCGACACTGTGTAAAGATTGAGGCATTGATGCGAATAGGGGCTGAATACAATGAATTTACTTTCACTTTTTTATTTCCATTGATATCCATTAACTTTCACTTCATTGTTATTGACCGCTCTGAAGTAAATAAAGCCATTTGGGACTTTTTGATTCATGCAATTAGATTTAATCTGCTTTGTGTGTTAAACAAATTGCATGTTACATTTGACTCTCGCAAAATAACGCCTGAATCTATTAACAATTTTTTTATTTTAGCACTTTTTGAATTGAATTTGTGTGTGTTCTAATTTATTTGAAAGCAGACTAGTATTTTTGTTACCTTTACTTTTAGACGCCTCAATTTAGTTTTTATACAACGTTGGGAGGCATACAAGCATACGACCCGGCTAATATAAAGCGGTTACCGTAGCCTATTAACGACTTGCACATCAAGTATACATCAAGTATCACTCGTGCTACCTCTGCTGCTGACACAGCAACTCCTTAAGAGCTTACAGGTAACCTCAACCACACGCAGGAACATAACAACCCTCTAGAGAGTTGTTATTCGACTGCGGTTTTTCAGTGAGATGGAGGTACTTCCATGGACGGGCTGCTTTGATGCGCTCAACACCCAGATCAAGGCATGTTCATGCACACAAATGTTTGTTTCGAACCACGCACGAATCGAACCCACGGGCGTCGTCGTCGACAAAGTTGCGTTATTACCCACTGCGGCACCGAGCTCGTCAATTTTTTCTACTATATTTCTTTTTCCTCAACCTCTAATAGTCACATCACAATGTGAATAGCCTTATAAACCTTCCTCAAGAATTGGGCTAACATACCATCACGCCTGTCTCCCATTGGGGTAGGCAGAGACAATAGAACGCCAGGTGCACCGATCCAAACATACTTCTAATAATATTTATTTTTTAACATAAAAAATGTAACCAAGTTCATTGAAGTCGACGCCTATTAAGTTGCTATATATGTGCAGGCGGCTTTCAATGGAGTTGGTTCCACTTTTATATTAAAAACTTTTTTTAATCGTATTGAACTCAAAAATCATATAATAGCAAGGACGAAATCTTTTAATTTTACTATAAATACAATAAAGAATTCCATGTAAATTGCATTCGAACGAATTACGTAATCGCATTGACATGATTACAGAGATATTTTCATAAAATTCGGCGAATAAATAAAAGCTGGCAACATTTTAAAATTCAAGAGACATCTGGAAAGTAAGGAGGAAAGGCGATATTGAATTTGTGTTGGTACGGTATACGGTTTCGAATAATTCGCTTTGTGCCAAATTAGATAAATTATTCCCACAAAAAGATTCGTGCAAAATAGAAAGGAGAATGGGATGGCGGGAAGCGGTAAACATGTGGATGCCAAATTCAGTCCAAATTAAATCTCGCCCTTAAGATAGATCGAGATATAGAAATGCTTTACAAGCTCTGTAGTACAGTGAACGATTACAAAATTGTATACTACTAAGGTGGCATACAAGCGTCCTGCCTGCCTGATAGTAAGCTGTTATAAGCCTAAGAACACTTCAAAAAATCGTTCAAAATCTTGGTGTTTATTCTCTAAACAAATATGGAAGGCTCAGGTGGCTTGTTTAGTAGAAACTGTTCGCTCAGAAACAACAATTATCTGTTCTCACTTCGACCCAATCTGGAATCGGTAATTGCTGTCCCATGGGACAAGCACACAAAAATTGTTTGATATCCAATGTCATTTAAATCCTAAACTCGTATTAGGCAAAAATAATTAAAAATTAAGCTGAAAATTAACGGACAATAAATCTATCACAACAAAATTAAGATATTTTAACGCCCTACCCAACTTTCAAAGTTACCGGCGATAGTATCTACTAAGAAGGTCCAATTTAGGACTTTCATCTAAAATTCGATCAACGACCTCAAACTAGTGGCTGGAAGTGACTGGATGCGGGAGACGACAAGTCGGACAATGATGATGATCAAACACGGGAAACTGTTGTTCAATATTTTTTTTCCTCAACTATGTTTCTATCTCCAAAAAAAATACATCAAGTTCGTTTCACGTCTTGCCAAAACTCCACACAATTCGAAATCTACGTGCATTGCCCGCTTAGTCTACTTTTTTTTATACAACGTCGAAAGACATACAAGCATACGGCTCACCTGATGTAAAGCAGTTGCCGTAGCCTATTAACGCATATAATATATTAAGTATCACTCGCGCGATGTCTCCGCTGCTGCTTACACAGCAACTCTTTAAGAGCTCACTGGTGACCTCACTTGCACTTGCTTTGATGCGCCCTACCTCTCTTAAAACATCCAGATCAAGACAAACAGACACGTTCGTGCACACAAATGTTTGTCATGTGAGGGAATCGAATCTACGAGCGTTGGTGTCAAAGTCGCGTCATTCACGACTAAGCCACCGAGCTCGTGTTCTCCACGATCGACCGTCACCACTAGGAAACCTACCAACGCGAGTAGTATTCCATTTCATCATTGAATATTATGTTATTGTTTCAAATACAGTTGTTTATGCGAAAACGTTAGTAAAATGTTGGATATCGCGCATCCATAGTTTTGTGCCAGCAGCATTGAATAGATGAGGACAGAAGAATGATGCAATGGTCAAAGTGTAAAGCTCGACATGCACAAGTAATACGGAATTCGCACTGAAAAATGATGTCCATATGTCTACCAAGCCCTTGACTACAAACGGCCGTGTACCGTGTGCGATGCGCACACTGAATACAGCATCGCATTTGACCATTGATTGAAGCATGCGGTACAAGTACATTTTATTTCTGTGATCGAAGCTACTGCGTCATTCGAAAACTACAGTTAATCCTTTCTAATTATAAGGTCAAAAATATTAATATGTACATTATATCGAAATGTTTGTATGTTTCACTATTTATTCTTTATTATTTTCTATACGTTCACGTTTTAAACTGATCACTTTCAATAAATAACCATTTTGATAATATTGATATTTTAATAATACTTTTTTACAGTTTATGAACCAAAGGCAGCGACGTATCAAAAGGTAGACACGTTATACATTATTGTATTTTAAAATGGCACAAGTAGTACTATATCTACGTACAGTTATTTATTGTGACACTTTGACCAACTGAATGCGAGTTGGGCCTTACTTTCCTATTGCCATAGAGCGTGTATGACGTATCTATAACTATAAAAACATCTTAGCCGAAAGGGTCTTAATTACTAAATGTATAAAGAAATTTCTCTTAAAAAGTTCAAATGGTAACCATCTAGAATAAAAACCCTAACTGACAAACGTCAAGCGCAGATGGAACAAACAATAGCGTCTGTGGCGTTAATAACAGAGTGACGTCACAGTATTCCCGCGGCGTCCGTGTGCGCGCTCGGTTCGTCCCCACTCGGAAATGGCTTTGTTTCCTCTAGACGGGTACAGGCGCGCGCCCATCCGGTGGGAAATAAAATAAATGAATATCACATTATACGAAGGGGGTTAAGTAAAAATAACCTCGTCTGATGTTAAACACGCTGAACTGTACAAAAGGCCCGTTTCTCAAAATTAAATTAGATAAATAAACGAATACTTTCGGAGATATTACACAGCGCCAACCAAACTTCTTGGTAGTAAAAACTTGAGCCAGAAGGCACAGCTACAGGCAAGCGCTATACACAATGCAATGCTGGTCCCAACGCTTACTTATGGAAGCGAGAGCTGGGTATGGCAGAGAGAGCATGAACGTAGGATAAAGGCGATCGAAATACGAGCGTTGCGCAAAATTTGTGGCGTAACGCTTGTAGACCGTATTCGCAATGATGATGTTAGAAACAGAGTTGGTCCGAACGAGAGTGTCGGTGTTAAAATAAGAAGAGGCATGCTCCGTTGGTTTCGGACATGTAGAACGAATGCAGGATGAAAGAATGACGAAGCAGATATACAATGCAAATGTGGAAGGATGTAGGAGCCGAGGAAGGCCAAGACTTACCTACCATGACCAAATTAAGAAGAGCAATGAATGTTAAAGAAGCGAGTAAGGTATGTAAGGATCGAGTTATGTGGTGCTCGGTTCTCTCTGCCTACCCCGCAACGGGTTTGGCGTGAAGACAGCGCCATCTAGGTCCCAATTAGGCGAAATACTATGGGTACGGAACAACTGATAAGCATATGTACCTAAATATTTTGTATCTTTTATACGTAACGATTGGTAAAAATAATGTAGGATAAAGGAACGATGAAACAGATATACAGTGCCAAAGTGGAATGACGAAGGAGTCGAGGATGAGCAAGTCTCATCTATCACGATTTAATTGATCGTGTTTTATCAGAAGGTGGCATCAGGAGGCCTCGAAACCGAAGAGCGTGCATGAAAAGTGTAATGAACCGCTTCTTATGGCGCTCGGTTTCTTGGCTTGCTAGGGACCTGGCGTGTTTATACAAGATCGGAAGGAAAGCGAGTTTACCAACAAGGCTCTTGCAGAAATTAAATAGGCGCATCACAGCAGATCGACTGGAGATGTACCTCCACCTCAGAGAAACCTAAGTAAAGTCACTGGTAAAATGTGTGCTGCTGCGAGTGAGTGACGTTACCAGAAGGCCCTGAGCTGTTATGTTAGCTTCGTAGGCTGGCACATGTGCTAGTATACCGTATAAAGAAAAGCCTTAAAAAGGAACAGAGTCGGGAAATATTTAAAATAGTTTTATGTAATAAGCGGCCCATAAAGACGTAGCAAACCCGCACCTACTCGTACCTACAGCGGCAACACGAAGCTACAGTTTATTCATTTCACGGCTGAACTGGCAGTGCTATCCCAAATGTATACTTCGACGCAAACATATCAATGTTGGGATACTTTGAATATTCATCGCGATGCACGCTCTCACCAATCCCGTGCGTGCAATGTAAATACAGGAAAAATACAGGTAAAAATACCGGTATTTTCCAATCATACACCATAGGGTTGGCGAATTAGCACGTAAAGTAAATACATCGATGTATTGCGGTACCGGTATTAATGTATTGACACGCGTTGTGTTTGTACCCTATTTATAAAGCGACGTCGATAATATTAAAATACTTACCTAACTGGAAGCTTTATTATTATATATCTATCCACTCACGGGTATTAATCGCGGTCATTTGATAAGCGTGCGCGGGGATAAGGATCCAACGCGTAGAGGCCCCTTCGAAAAGACCGTATGTAATGTTGCACACCCGCTGTGACCCGCTCCAGGGGATATCAATGGGACAATATACCAATGAACAGGACACGGCAGCTAACGCACCAACAGCTCGCCAGAAGCTGCCCTGCGGGGTTATTATTATTGAGAGTAGCGTTACTGACTTCCGTCGAATTATACTAGTTTTCGTACTTTATCCGTCTCGTGTTTCCTGTTCCGGTGGCGCCACCAGTGATCGCGCGCCTTTTATTCTAACAAAGCTAAAGTTTCCAGTTAGTATTTTAATATGCTTTTTATTTCAAGTAAAACGCTGTTATTAAACTACTTGACCGTCACAGGAAGCTTTATATTGAGACCTGTTTGAAAATACCTGTTGGAAAATATAATAGGAAACCTAACGCCAATGTGATAAAACACAAGTACAGTCATAGGTATATATATTTATTTTTATTTATTATACCACATAATCATAATTTCTTTTAACTCTAACGCAATTCTAAAATAATCTGAACACCAAATATTTTATTAATCGGTTTAAATAAGTGTTAACTCACTAGTAGGTACTTTCTTTTTTTCACAGAGAGCGCCACTATGGAGATCATAGGGTCTTAAAATGTTAAATTTACTGGTATTTTTCAAGCGCGCCTAGCTCATCAGCATTGCATAGTAATTTAAACGGTCCGCAGAAACGCAATTTGAAATCCAATATACGATGAAATGTTATTAAAGGTCTCGTTTGTTATCTTATCGTAAAATACGGCGTGTTTGATTCTTCTCGAAAATAAACATTTGTATTTTGTAAAAATGTATTACAAATAAAATACCAGCCTTTATTATCTAGCCACCCAGTACAGTTTTAAGCAAATCACGCTTGACACTAAAAGTGCGATGTAGCTCTTATTACGTTCGGAATATGTTGTTATAAAAGCATAAAAGGTTTAAACATGAAATACACTTAGCTGTACAAGCCTTGCTTAGTTTAGAACAAAACGCCGTTGTGTAATTTGTCCACAAACATGTTGATTTATTAAATGATTTAATTGGTTTTGACGCAAAATGTGTCTCTCGCATTTAGTCCACTTCCGATAATGCGCATTTCGCATATTCCATAATGTGCACTTCTCAATGTGCACAATTTTTTTACACAGGTTTTCCAAAAAATGCGATTACAATAAAAATCATTTCATTGTTCGCAATGCGAGCAGTATAAGTAGAGGGAGTTAAAATTAAATATTTCATTCAGGTACTCTTACTTACAAACATTTTTGGAGTCTAGACTATTCACCCGCACGAAGTGATTTCGTGGGATAATACTCTTAAGTTTCTAATGTATAAAATAACTGTGGATAAATCATACGAGGCCTAACAGCCCTACCGGGGAAGCGCTGGCTCACTGATCACCGTATTGGGAGTACCGAGTGAAAATATCAAGAGGCGCTTGCCTTATGATGGTCTGAATTAATGACGATTGCTCCACTTTTAAATAACGGAGTCCATTTCAAATATTAGGAAATATTGAATGCACACGTATGCAAAACATGAATAACGTTGCAGCACTTACTTATATTTTAAGATGCATAAATGGCATACATTACTAGGTATACAATCAAACAGATATGCTCATGCACACAAATGTTTGCCCTGTGAACCGAACCCACGAGCGTTGGTGTCAAACTAGCGTTACTAACCACATAGGCATCGAACTCGTCAAAACTAACTTTGGGTAAGACATACAAAATACAATACTAAAAATAGTCGAATGATTCATTTATTTATAGTATTGATGGCTGTACGTCTGAGCTCATGCATGTGAACGCTGGCGTTCCCCAGGGTTCCGTGCTGTCACCAACCCTTTTTCTTCTACATATTAATGACCTTTTACAAATTGGCAACATCCACTGTTACGCTGATGACAGCACGGCACATATGGGATATGAGGGTCATGCCGGGATCAGGGGTAATGACGTCCGGGAACTGCGGGAGACGGTGATCTTTAGGCTGAATGACGTCCTGAATGAAGTGACTCATTGGGGTGACCAAAATATTGTAAATTTTAACGCAAATAAAACCCAGGCCTGTGCGTTTTCCACTAAGAAGGACCCGTTTTCTCCGGCCCCAACTTTCCTTGACGTCTCGCTTCCCACCGGCGACCATTTATCGATCCTCGGCTTAAACTTGCGTTCAGATCTGAATCACAGGGATTACATCCAAAATGTCATATTGAACGCCTCTCGTAAACTTGGAGTGCTGAACAGGGTTCGGCAGTATTTCACACCCGCACAACGGCTGTTGCTTTACAAAGCTCAAATCCGACCGTGTGTGGAATACTGTTCGCATCTCTGGGAAGGCTCCGCAAAGTACCTGATGGATGCCCTTGATTCAATGCAAAGACGAGCGGTCCGGATTATTGACGACCCTAAGCTGGGAGCATCTCTTGAGCCTTTGGAGCTCCGCAGAGAGGTCGCCGCGCTGAGTCACTTTTACCGACTGTATCATGGTGAATGTTCGGAGGAACTCTACAGCCTTATTCCTCCTTCCCCGTTCAAGTACCGGAACTACCGTCCATCGCAGCGTGCACATTCTCACACAGTCGAGAATATTATCCCATTGCCTCGCACAAAAAGGTTTAGTCAATCCTATTTGTGCCGAACTGCTGACCGGTGGAATAGACTTCCCGGCGATGTATTTCCGGCTCCACACGTGTTCGACATTGGGTTCTTTAAGAGGAATATAAAGAGGCACCTTCAAGGCCGGCATAGTAGACGCCACGAGACGACATGAAGTGCATGGTATTTCGTGGCTTCTATTCCTGGACACCAGTGTCCTACAGCCCATCAAGTAGGCCCTGGATGTCACATGCCGTGTCCCCAATAAAAAAAAAATAAAAAAAAAAAATTGTAGCGCGCAACGAAAGAAATTTAAGATAGTTTGTTCAAACATAAATACATAAATTGTGTCTATACACCATGGCATCGGATGCGCAAGTGACGTAATGTACTCGTAGTATAAATGGCCGACGATGACGGGTTAAAAACAAAGCATAACGTTACTATCGACGGATAATATTCTAAAAGCATCTCATAGTGAATTGAAACAGAGAAAATAAGACCGCCAAATCATCATTTACGTGATCAGTGTGCTGTCACATTGACATATTTTTTTCCGCCCTTTTGCAACCCTCACGGCAACGAAAGTAGATATTTTAGCGTACATTCCTCTTTCTTTTCATTCTGCTTCCCTCTCCTTTTATCTACGTCGTGATATTTCCTAGAAAATATTGTCTAAATTTTGTCTCCAGCCTTCTCACTGAATTCAATCCTCCGCAATTTCTCCTCTAATATATCTACTCTCTCCTCACAATACCGAAGAATTTTTAGGGTAGGTTATGGAACCTTCTTAATTACAGGGTGTCAAATCTCACTTGCGACTTGCCAATTCATATGGTTATCTTTCCGCGCCACGCTACTTTAAACATAGCGATAACTTTATTTCCATCTTTCTCCATTCTCTCTCTTTCACGTTTCTCCACTCATTCCACATGCTCAAATCTCATTCAAGCTTCTTTTCCTTTTACCGACCGACCGCGTCTTATAGCGACCGGTTCTCTCTGTCTACCCCGCAAGGGATTTTGCGCGAAGTTATAGTAGTTCTTTTCCTTTTTTTGTCCTTCCGTCTTCCGTCCTTTTTTTGTATAGCAAACTATACCATAACTATCCTGTACTGACTTCCCATTAGCCTTCGCCTAATAGTATTCTACTCGTATCAAAAAATTTATAATATTTTACACGTGTATCAACTTTCCTATCCCTGTTTCACTGTCCTAATTTCCCGAAATAGATATTGATTTCCAATAAAGTATATTTGCTATGTAGATTACTTATATTAAGGTTTGAATTGCGACCGCCATACTGCACGAATGCAAAGTAGTATATCCTACTAATATCCTACTAATATTATAAATGTGAATGTCCGTTTGTTTGTTACGCTTTCACGCGAAAACTACTGAACCGATCATCATGAAACTTTGTACACATATTCGTGGAGGTAACAGAAGTAAAATAGGATACTTTTTATTAAAAAAAATATATATATTATCAATGCGAGCGAAGCCGCGGGTAAAAGCTAGTAGATTATAAATAGGTGTAACATTATATGAAAAAAATAATACTAGTAGTTAATTTGTTAATTAAGTTGTACATACAAGTAGTATATACCTATAAAAGCGCAAAGATAAGAGTCTCTGACAAATTGTTGGTATGTTTTAATTACATACGAGTATATGGTGTGTATGTTTTGAAGAGCAGCGATAGCCCAGTAGATAAGGAACCTGCTTATTGAGCAAATGGTCCCCGGTTCGAATCTAGGTGGGGACATGTAAATTCGTATTTAAATATTTTTTTAAATAAATATTATCGGACAAATTTCACAGCGCCATCTAGCCCCAAAGTAAGCGAAGCTTGTGTTACGGGTACTACACAACTGAATAAACATACGTAAATACATTTTTTTTTTGTAAATACATACGTATTATACATAGAAAATACCCAGACCAAGACACAGACATGTTGATGCACACAAATGTTTGCCTTGTGTGGGAATCGAACCCACGAGTGTTGGTGTCAAAGTCGCGTCATTCACGACTGAGTCACCGAGCTCGTCAACGTTATGTACATATTTATCACTTGCTCGGCGGTGAAGGAAAACATCCTGAGGAAACCCGCACGTCCAAGAAAATATATTTCCATGGACGTCTTCTTTGGATGGAGATCTTGTTTACCCTCGAGGTTGTAGAGGTCTGACGGCAGTCGCTCCATGTAAAATTCAGTGTCTTCGCCAAATCCTTAGGCTGAGGTAGCGGACCCCGGCAATCCTAATGTAAATTAAATTAGGAAACGGGACAACGCTAAGAAAATGGTGTGTATCTTTTGTTTGAAACTATAATTTACTGTACGTGTGTTTCTGTACACCTTCACAGCCTAGTTCTACATGAGGATCTTTGGATACCTTTATCTCCTCTTCAATCCATCATTGAGGGGATTAAATAATCATAATCATTTTATATGCCACATCGATCCACAAAGATAATGATGCAAAAATATTAATATTTTTGTATGCCACTTGCAACCACAACTCGCATTTCGCATTTGGACGGATCTATAATATAATGTTTTTTTTTTTTGAGACAAACCCGTTCATTTAGCCTTCATCGAAATATTTCATTGTTAACATATTCGTGTATAAACAAAAAATAATACCTAACAAAAACACCCGTCAGTTATTCGTGTATTGTCAAAACAAAAGCACTATTTATGCACCACAAACACGATATTCGAATGAACAAATAAACAAAATGTCTGCCCAATTAACCATTCGTTCCGATAATTCCGTTATCGGCGGTGTATTTGAATTCAAAGATCATATTCAATGAGTAAATTACAAGGGCCGTGTCACGAGGCTCATTTCACACTATATAGCTATACATGCAGTAGGTTAACTTAAATAAGTGTTCGATCGTCGCTCTCACATAGATGCGTCATCATCATTTCAGCCCATAGGCCTCCACTCTAGATAGCCACTTGCCTCGATCCTAAGTTATGCATGGACAAATTACTGCGGTTGCCAACCCGCCTCGCAAGCGTGACAACTACATACGGCAAAACCCCCTTTGAGTACAATTGCGAGCTGTAAATAATGATAAATGTATTTTTTTATATACCACTAAGGTGGCCTTTTTTTTTTTTTTTGACGCGGGGAAAATGCTTTACGCACACCACCGGTGCCTGGGTGGCCTCCGGTGGTAGTGTGGGACTCCCCGTCGGCTGTCCGACGGTATACCCACTAAACGACCCCGCGAAATGTCATCGGCCGCGTTGGTGTAGTGCCCCGGGTCTGACCACTAAGGTGGCCTACCTGATGGTAATCACCGCAGCTACGGACATTTGCAACACTAGGGGTGTCACTCATGCATAGTTCACGCTAAAACCCTTTCTTGTAGAATCGCGTGCTGTGTACCTGTAGTACCTTGGGAAAACTATGGCTGGAAGTTCATTCCACAACTTCTCGGCCTGTTATACGCTCATGTGCATTAGTTGAGCTACTGCTATATTTCTTTACTGTGCGGAAGTCATGAACACGCAAACAAGAGCCGCCCGTACACCGCACGCTATGTCCCAAATGAAAAAAAAAAACACTACATTTCCAATAATTATTCAGTATCAATCGACTTTTAATTACACGCGAGTGAGTTTTTACGACCAGAGGTGTGAGTAAGATCAGCACAGTGAAATAATAACTCCCTGGTGAATTGTTGTATGATATCGATAACTATATCGATAACATTTGACGAGCTCGGTGGCTCAGTAGTGAAAGACGCGATTTTGACACCAACGTTCGTGGGTTCGATTCCCACACAAGACCAACATTTTGTGTGCATGAACATGTCTGTTTGTCTTGGTCTGGATGTTTTAAGAGAGGTAGGGCGCATCACCGCCTGGGGAAGCACCTCCACCTCACAGAAAAACGCAGCCAAATAACAACTCCCTAGAGGGTTATTGTGTTCCTGCGTGTGAGTGAGGTCACCAGTAAGCTCTTAAGGAGTTGCTGTGTAAGCAGCAGAAGAGGCATCGCGCGAGTGATACCTATATATTACAACCGTTAATAGGCTACGGTAACTGCTTTACATCAATTGGACCGTATGCTTGTATGCCTCCCGACGTTGTATAAAAAAAACATATAAAATAGAGATAAACATGGACTTCTGTAAAATCGGCCAATACAAGTATATATCTCCGTACAGAGAATGGCAACCGCTCAGCGCATCACCAAAAGCGTACCATCCGTTTACGCTCCTAATAATAAATCATGAGAAATATTCGATGACGAGCTCGGTGGCGCAGTGGTGAAACGCGCTGTTACGCTACTTTGACACCAACGCTCGTGGGTTCGATTCCCACACAGGACAAACATTTGTGTGCATGAACATGTCTGTTTGCCTTGGTCTGGGTATTTTCTATGTATAATATTTATGCATATTTACAACAAAAAATGTACTCGTATATTCGTAGGTTTATCAGTTGTCTAGTACATATAACACAAGCTTCGCTTACTTTGGGGCTCAGATGGTCCTTTGTAATTTGTCTTACAATTTTTATTATTATATAGAATATAATCGTTAAAAACTATTCACAAAAGTTCGAGAAAAAACCAAAAGTCCCTCCTATACGAATGAATATATGATCCACTAGCATCATGGTGAGAGGATCATGAAGAGAGGACAAACTCTGATGCGCGAACAAAGTTACAGGATAAATAGCTAGATAAATACAATAAATCTGTAAATTGATTGTTGAAAATATTAATTGAAAACCGCCTTTATAGCAAAATATAAATAGGGTCACGTTATAACGCCCCCATAGTAGCTCAGAGAAGGCTCGCGTGTTTTGAGTTTAACACGTATGGGGAATCGAGCACGTGGACTTTCACACGAGTCTGTTCTGAATGAACAATGTATCCAATAAATAAATGATTCGACGGCACGACTGCGATGTACGTACAACAATGAAAAAATCTTCGTGTGGTGTACATTACTGTCTGTGACAATTAGCGTAAATGATAAACCAGTAATTAAACAGTCATGTACTAATAATAAATTCAATTTCAATTTTTTTTTTCAGACTACAGGGTTTGCAGCACACGTCCACATACCTTAACTAAAATATATATAATATTATAAACTTAACTTTAACTGAAACTAATTCCACGTAGAGTCGGCGACGTGTAGCGCATGTCGCTAGGCAATGGAAGGTTCTCAGAACTTCCAAAACACGATTGCCTATGGCCCGAATTCTTTCTTCATGAAGGTCGGCAGATGATGAGGTGGAAACCCTCACCACAAAGGAACTAAAATTTACTTTATGACGAGATTCCAGTCACTCGACCCTCAAGGTGAAGTTGGTCTTCTTCTTCACATAGTCAACAACCTCCTCGACCTTTGCAGACCAGAGTAGTCTGGAAACGTACAACGGCGTCGCTGGAATTTCCACGCGCAGTTGTGACGATCCAGTCTGTGCGGTGCCGCTGTAGTTGAGGTTGGAGGGCTTCTTCTTCCTGTCCACTTGTATGAAGCCCTGCTCATCGCACTGATCCTTCCGAGAAACCGGTTGCAAAGCCTTGCGGCTCGCGACAATTTGACTTCTCCCGGTGAGATGGTAGGTGAGACGGTGGTAATACGCTAACTTTTGCGTAATCACGTACCAGGGTTGACGAGTTTACATTTTTAATCGGCTCTGCTGTGGAGCGGGCAGCATGGCACGGCAAGTTGCTCATAGCGACAGTAGTCGGTGACGCCAATAAACCGCATGCGGATGCATTCTGTGCACCACGACGCGTGTTAACATTGTCGACCTCAGGTGACCCACTTACGGAAACATTACATTTCAGTGATAATATTTCCGTACGTAGCCGACTAATTGTTGTTTCCGATGTCGTTAATCGTGACTGAACATCAGCGAGAGTGGCTTTCAGGCTACTGATGTCCTTCAGCAGCGTACTAACGTCAACGTGTTCCAGAGTGACAGATGGCAGCTTGTGTAGGTCTTTCGCTACGAAGGAAGGCACGTCGTCTGGATCGGTCACAAATGACTGAAGACGTCTTGAATGCTTTTGTCTCCTTCATTCCTTATAGGTGACGCGCATCTCCGCGGTCTTGACCAGCATCTTGGGACTGGAAATCTCATCTTAACTGAAGGTAGACTTACACATAATTTATGCGCATGATGCTGACTTCGTCCATAGTATCGAAGGCGTGTTGTATGAATGCCAAGAACTGGTTGGCTATGAGTTATTCGGAACCCATAGCGACGGTAGCGTACAGCGACTAGGCTGCCCACGCTCAATTCGCATTCGATTCGAATTAATATGAGTGACTCTGCTGTGTGGCGGGAAGAGATCGTATTCGTTCGCACATCGCACTGCACTCACACAAAAATAAATCATCGTAGGCATCGTAGATATCCTAATTAGTGTATAAAAATAGTTATATTTGGTAACGTGTGATTATAATTTCACAAATTCATCATTTTTTTGGAACTTACAGCCTCATTTATCTATTTCTGATATTCTAGTAGTGGTGAACGTTTACGATTATCATAATTATCGGGTTTAATTATATCGATAATTTTATTAATATCGATTTATTTATTATTTAATATAGCGCCTACGTGGTTAGTTAGAAACAACAGGGGACAATACCCGCATGTCATCATCAAAGCTTTTATCGTAGGGTTGCGATGTCTAAAATGTAGCTAGATTTTAGCTTTCCATATCCCAATTTAAGTCAGTCAAAGCCCGTAATCCAAGGAACAACAATTATGGTCCAATGTCTCCAATAACGAACTAGAACTAACTAAGAGATCTAGAGCAATAACTAACGGGAGATATACAGTAAAGGTGTGATCTACTGAACGAAACGAAATGTAATTGGTCTAATATTTTTTTTACATAAAAATGTAAAATTGAATTCATTGAAGTACAACCTCAATAATTAATAACTAAACAATTATTAATAACAAAATCTAGAAATCTAGAAATGTAGGAATACTAATCCATTTCAAACTTTTAACAAACTAAACAAGTTTTTAGCTAATCAACAAAGCTTTGTCCAAGCTTTGTTCGGATCACAATAAAGGACTTCCGCCTATGTGATATCAATAAAAACAGTTAATGAAGTTTTATAAATAGGTTTTGACTGGTATCCAAATAGTAAGATTATTTGGGACGACACCGTAACCTTACATACCTATTAAAACGTGCAATTTATGTACATATATAATATATAAATACTAGTACATTTTGAGTATTTCGGGTACGACTCCAATGATTCGGATTTAAATATTAATTCAGACGAAGTTTTGCAATTTATGTTTATTTATATACGTAAATTTCCTAGAAAAAAGCTATATTACAAAATCGCTGAGCGAAGCTCGTTCGCCCAGATACTGAATGTTAAAGAAGCTAGCGAGGTAAGGTCCGCGTCAATTGACGTCCGGTACTCTCTACCTTCCCTGCAAGTGACCAGACTTGAAGGCATAGGTAGATAGAGAGAGAGACCACGAAAACTGTTTCTATATATGTATATATGATATCGGGTACACGTCTAGGACAAAAAAGAATCCTCCTTAAAAATATTTCGTTCAGTCAATAACAACACTACTTTACTTTCTAATTATCACTTGCTCGGTGGTGAAGGAAAACATTGTGAAGAAACCCCCACGGCCAAGAAATTATATTTCGAATGATGTGCGACCGTGCCTAAGATGGTTTTTCCTGTGGGTTGCGAAGGTCTGATGGCAGCCGCTCCATGTAAAAATCTTCGCCAAATCTAGTCTTAGGTAGCGGAGCCAAAACGGGGCAACGCTAAGAAGAAAAAGAATAACAATGAAATCTACTCGCATACGTAATTATGCTGGAAAATGTAACCTAAAATAGAAAATAGACTGGAAGAAATAATTGTAGTGAAATTATAATGAGTAATCAGCTCTTTAATTACCTACTACTTGAAAGGAAACAGAAGACGTGTAATTGATACGTCACTCACGTTCACTACACTTATTCCGATAAATGTCTTCTAAATAATTGAAGTAACGTTTGAAGTTTACCAATTGTCAGCTAAATTGATTGATTGATTTCGATCAATTTTAAAAATACTCAATTTTATTAGTTTTTAATAGCTGCCTATGGATAGATACTTGTAACACCAGACGTTTTTGACGAGCTCGGTGGCGTACTGGTTTATAATGCTACTTTGACACTAACGCTCGTGGTTTCGAGTCCACTGGACAAACATTTGTAAGTATGAACATGTCTATTTGTCTTGGTCTGGGTGTTTCTAAGAGAGATAGGGCGCGTCAAAACAGCCCAGTAATGGTGGCGGGTGCACGCGGTTCACATTTCAGATGGCAAACACTCGCAGAGATGACCGCAGCAACCGAGGCAGAGACGACCGGAGCAGTCATGGCAACGGCGGCATGCATCTACTGACGGTAGTGGATGGGTGCCGGCCGGCAGTAGTTCGCACGAACTAATCGGGAGCGGAAGCACACAAAGTAGTTTATATCAGATTGCCTGTAAATTTGACTTTTGCAAAGTAACGTCTGAATCTATTAACATATTGCAAGCGTTCATAGGCTACGGTAACGGTTTTACATCAGGTAGGCCATATGCTTGTATGCCTCCAGAAGTTAAAAATAAAAACTCTCTAACCACCCCCAATGAACTCATAATAAGAGTGACACTAAAAAGCTTGTGCGTAAAAGAGGTCACAAATTTCCAATCATCTAGAAAACTTGAACCAATAAAGCACATCTTCAAGGACTCGTTCCACCCTGTTCGCAGGTAAGTAAAGCGATCGAGGTGTATGGAGCGAGATAATGGGCCGTAATAAAATAGATGGGGGTTTATAGGGTTCCGCAGACATAGTACAAACCGCTGAGCGAGCCGTACAAAGTGGCTTGTTTGTAAGTCTCATGCTGACTTTGAGTGAATGCGTTTGAATATGTATCTCGAAGGTGTGATTAATAATTGAACACGCGAATTATGTCGCGTCGACTGCAGCTGTCTATGGATGACTTAGTCGACTCATGTTCCTCCGGAGGACAAGTTAAGTTATGGACCCCGGTCGATAGTGAAAGATGATGTTCAGATGGTTTGGACACTGGACTCCACTAATACGCATTTGAACAGCGTGGAGGAGTTATCCTCTAAAGGTTCGATTGATGGAAAAGCCGTATCCCAGCAGTGAGCAAGGCTTTGTGCCCAAACTAATGAATATCACAAAAGCAATGTGTTTTAGCACCAAAATATCCAAGACCTATGAATGTCACAGAAGCGAGTGAAGTATGTAAGGACCGCGTCTTATGGCGTTCGGTTCTCTCTGCCTACCCCGCAAGGGATTTGGTGTGAAGATATACATACGAGTACATACATATCCAAGCGATTTGAGCCACTGGGAGGATATTTTAATCAATAAGATAAAAGACTTGATGTCGATTCATGAACTAACCAATAAAATCTGCGCATTTTACTTCATCCCCCGAACTGCTGCGGTGAATTGAATTGCTATGCAAGATTAGTTCGCCATGGGTTATTTCCTTAATGGCTTAGTGTTAAGTCCTCAGCCAGCAACTTTTGCGAGTGGATGATATAAATACCTACGGAACACTACGCATATGTGTCATTCTCTCGCTTCCCTCCCCCAGATTGCAAAAGACCAATGGGTCCGACTCGCGTTAAGAGAGCCGCGTCTAATTCAATTAGGCACGACTTAAGTTTATACGCCGTAAGGGGCGATCGAACAAAGGCCATTGTTTATATTTAAGTTATTTGGAGATTTCACCTTAATAGGTAATTTTATTGGCAAAATGTACAAAATAAAACAAATAAGTACTTTAAACACAAAAGAAACATGCTAACATACGCGCAAAGAAGTCACTTACAAGACGACGTTCTTCGATCGCAGATAACATTACTCAATATTTTGTTTATCACATACGAATTTTGGTAGATATACGTCTGATGGGGGCATGTATGTATGTATATCTTCACGCCAGATCCCTTGCGGGGTAGGCAGAGAGAACCTAGCGCCATAAGACACGGTCCTTACATAATTCACTCGCTTCTGGTTGGGGTGCATGTACCTACCAAAATACTTTTTACGTTTGTAATTATATATGTACATATTTGTAATTATCACTTGCTCGGCGGTGAAGGAAAACATCATGAGAAATCCGCACGTCCAAGAAATTATGTTTCGAAAGATGTGTGATTTTAATTAGGGCCAGATCTTCTTCTTCTTCGAAAATCTATTGAAGAGTTAGACTAAGATAAATTAATGGGAAGTAAAACCGTGAAATATGCGTCCGTTTTGGACAATTTTGACGTAGATATATGATTATGAGTAGGAAAGGATGAGAAGATCACTTAACGATAACTTACACAGGCTTTAATTAATGACCAAAAATTCAACTTAACACTAGAAAATTAAATAAAATAAAATAACTAAATTAAAGGTACCCATATAAGAAAATTATTACATTCGGCATTTTTGTTTCCTGCTTCTTCTTAGTTATCCCATTTCCTAATCAATTACGGCGATGGTAGCTAACCTAAGCGTAATTGGCGAAAATGGTGACTTTTACATGGAGCGACTGCCGTCAGACCTCTACTACCTCAAAAGGCATAAACCAAACCTTACTTAGGTAAGGTCACACGTCTTTCGAAATATAATTTCTTGAACGTGCGGATTTCCCCACGATATTTTCCCTCACCGCCGAGCTAGTGATAATTACAAATATGTAACACTAGCTGCTGCCCGCGGCTCCGCCCGCGTTCAGTCAAATAACGTAGCTTATGTGTTAATCCAGATCATAATCTATCTACGTGCCAAATTTCATTTAAATCCGTTCAGCCGTTTAAGCGTGAAAGAGCAACAAACATCCATCCATACATACAAACTTTCGCATTTATAATATTAAGTAGGATTAATCCGAAAACATGAATTTAGTACTACACGCCAGAATTGGACTCGGATGTCATTAGGTAATTATGGTATGGTGGAAGCCACTGGGCTATTATTGCTCAATTCGACATTTCTTTTATTAAATTGTATTTAGAAATGCTCAGTGGTAAATATTCTCCCTTCGTGTGTATGAATGCCTCGCCCTTGGCCGATTTTTTATACATCACCACACGACATCAACGCTAACTAACCCTACTGTAGGGATACCGGTCTTACTTCAACCGAAGGGGTTCAAAGCATAATCCACCACGCTGCTCAAATGCGGAGTGGTGAAGGCCAATGTTTTCAAGCCCCCCGAGGCCACTGACTTAACTTCACGTACGACTGTAATTTATCGAATCCAGCCGGCACCGACGGCTTATAGATATAGGCTTATAAAGATAGATATTCCCATCCATAGACAGGCTGCGGTCGGCGTTACTAAACCTGCGTTTTAGTTTAGAAAGACGGGCGCAACGACGCCATCGAGCTCTCTCTCATCTTTTTATAAAGCGATAGATTATAATAAAACCGTTTATTATTAGTAAAAAATTAAAAGTTTTTCTCTATTACTTTTCATTAAATTTTTTTTATTCTATATCTATTTAACTTTCTATCGACTTTTGTTATGGTAAACTTAAATGCAACAACACTATCCTACTTCGATAAGAGAAATAATCTTTTATAACAAGATATTTCTCGATGTTGTTATAAAAGTAGTTTTTCTTACCGACGACAAGATATTGAAACTACCAAACTATTCAAAGAGCGCCTGTACTCAATTTACTACGCTCCGAAGACTTGTTGTTTTGTCGATAATTGTACTTTGAAGCAGTTTGAACTCCGATCGAATGAAATAAGCACTTGGAACGTCCAAGAATGAAGAAAGAATTATGAATGGAAATGATTTACTTGGAACAGAAGCACTCGCATCGTCACTAACAAAAATTATATGAAAAATAACCATGAAAGTAGAATAAACACGGTGGAAATATAAGCGTTGCGCAATTTGTGCTGTAATGCTTGTAGACGGCGTTCACGATGATGACGTAAGAAACGAAGTGGGTTTGAAAGAGAGGTGTCGACGAGCTCGGAGGCTCAGTCGTTAATGACTCGACTTTGACACCAAAGTTCGTGGGTTCGATTCCCACACAAGGCAAACATTTGTGTGCATGAACATGTCTGTTTGTCTTGGTCTGGATGTTTTAAGAGAGGTAGGGCGCATCAAAGCAGCCCGTCTGGGGAAGTACATCCACAAGAGGGTTGTTGTGTTCCTGAGTGTGAGTGAGGTCACCAGTAAGCTCCTAACGATTTGTTGTGTTAGCAGAAGAGGAAGCATCGCGCGAGTAATACTTAATATATTACAAGCGTCCATAGGTTATGGTAATCGCTTTACATCAGGTGAACATGATAATGATATATAAACAGTATATATTATTTTATAGATAAGTCTTTTTGTGCGTGCGCGTCGATTATTGTACTGTAATCAGAAGATTACAGTACAATAATGGAGAGGTGTGGGTTGAAATCCTACCAAGAACGAGGACCGAGGATGTATGTGACTTGAATTTTTACAGAAGAAGGCATAACAGTACCTAGTTTTACCAAGAACGGAATATCCGGACAGGAATTCAATTTTGAGCAAAGAACTTAATAAAAAGATCTGCCTGATAAAAAGTCCGGCGTCTATAAGTTGTTCTTCGATGAATGTGATCATGCTTATATCGGTCAAACTGGTCGCCATTTTCAAAAACGATTAATTGAACACACATCGGTTTATAAAAACAATCGCCCAGAAAGGTCGAGCAATTCGCCGAACATCTTATAGATAAAGGATATACTAACACATACAATCTTACACACAACAGATGAAGGATTAAAATTGAATATCACGGAACAATTAGAAATTATTAAGGAAAAATTTCTAAAATGACATCTCTTATAAACAAACTGACGTAAGCAAATCGCCTCTTATAAAATATTTTTTCACTCATCCCTTCTACCTCCTCCTCCAACTCTCTACAGGGGATAGCACTGCGATGGATATGTCAAGCGTAGCATGTTATTCTAAGAACATCTACAGCGCCTGAGGAATCTGAGGATGCCTCGCGGAGAGGAGAAACACGTGTCGCGGAGATAACCGCAGAAACCAAAGCAACGATCATCATGCATGTCATGCATCTACTAAGACTAACAACGGTAGTAGGTAGGTGCCGGACGACGCTAGTTTGCATGAACTAATCTGTAGTAGAAGCACACAGATTAGTTTAGATAAACTGTCTGTAACTTATAAAATCCTGTTTTTTGATGAAAGATAGTTATCATGATATGGATAACTCACAAGTATAACGAACTGTGCGAAGCATTAGTAATTATTATAGCAGTCAAATTGATATACTGTATAACTATATCCCAATGTAGTTAATGTTACCGTCAATAAGGCAGAAGGAAACAATACATCTAATCCAATTCATTTGATACGCCAACAAATTCCTCGCATGTGTCCCACAATTCTGAATAACATAAAGATTTTATTATGCGAATGTAATTATCGGCTCGCCCGCAACGCCAATGCCATTGTGAGTTCCCCTACTATTATTTACAGCTGCGTTATTACCGATTTCAAGCTACCGCCTCGTTACAGCACCGAGGCTTTGACACGCGACAGCGCACTACGCCGTCGTTTGTTCCCCGTCCTCCTGAAGGCTCCTTTCAGACATAATGTAATATTCCTGTGAAAGGCGAGCGGTGACAGGTGCGCGGGGCGTACTCTTGAAATCTCGCTATGAAAAATGCGCCAGCTCTAAGCAGAATTACATAATGCAGGAATGTGTCAACGTGTACCGAAAGAACCGCCGTGACGTAAACACAGTTTTCAGATTCTTTGTGCTCATAATAAGCGGCAATATGCCAGATGTTCGCTGGAAATTTCATATAGGCGAGAGAAGGCCCCATTCCTCACGAGCATGTGTTTATTATGTCTTCTTCTATCTACGTAAATATGATTTTCATTGTATGTAATAAAGTCATAATAAAGGGCGGGACGGAAGGAAACTCCGGCCTTTCCTGTGGGGCGCCGGCGGCCGCCGGAACACCCTATATATACGGTAATGTTCTCTTGGCCTCCCACAACTGTAATAATACGGGGCTTCTTTAAAAATTATACACATTTACATACAACTTAAGAATTTCAGACAATGCGGTCGCTGATGTGGGTTACTTGTTCAAATTAAGAATTTATTGTGTGAATTCACAACATAATGCTGTTTAAATTTCTTTACGACCCTGGATACCAGTCGTTTGGCGTCCGGTTTATTGTTATTTTTTTTTCTTTACTTTTGAAATAAGTACGGCGTTAGAAACTTAAGCCAGAATGTACAACTCGCTATATTCAATGCCGTGTTGATCGCAACACAGCAGGCTGCGGTCGAAGTTGCTTAACCTGCGTGTTCAACTAGAATGACACACGCAACGACACCACCGTAAAAAAAACTAAATAGTAGAATCAGTATAATTCAAAAAATAGTTGATAATAACTAAATTGGTCGTGTATTATCAGCAGGCGACGTCAGGAGCCCAAGGAACCAGCGAGCGTGCATGAAAAGACCTACGAATAAAGAAACAATTGAACTGCGTAAGGACCGGGTCTTATGAATCGGTTCACTCTGCCTACCAGCAAGGAACCTAGCGGAAACATACACATACAACATAATTCAGATCCCTATTTCCTGAAGTCGGTTAAAATCCGATGGGTTGCAATTACCCTACACCTACTCGGTAATAGCTTAATATCGTGCAACAAACAATCAACAGAAGTGGGTCGTGGGGTGGTGGTAGTTCACTTCAATATGATTACTCAAATATTTACATTGCGATATTAATTACTCATGACAATTAACCATACGATATCGACGAAAGATAACTCTTTAATAATGAAACTGTATTCTTTTATCAAACCAAACAACCCAGACGGACGGATGGACGGAGTTCCCCAGACGGACTAGTTTTCATTTGACTGAGGTTAGAGTACAATGCTGATATAGTGTCATCTTTAAATTCATATAATCAGATAGATTTTTTTTAAAGAATCGGGAGGTCTAGCCTGTAAAGAGGAAGAAGGAACAAGCTTAAGGCTCAACCAATGTGGACGCCATCTTTGTATAGAGAATAATATCACCAGATAGATGATTATTTTTTAGACATAATCAACATCCCCAGGAGTCCCCAGGAAGGAGGAGGAGGAGAGTCTATCGGTATCTCACCACGGGAACGCACTTCCAGGGAATTTATATTTGGTCGTGGCCTTCTTCTGGAAGGTGGAGGTTCTTCCCCAGCACAGGAACTCTGTTATTCCGTTTCCTAATCCATTACGATTGACAAGCTACCTAAGCCTAAGGATTTGGCCAAGATACTGATTTTGACATGGAGCGACTGCCGTCAGACCTACGCAATCCAGAGGGAAATTCTTAGGTGTGGTCACATGTCTTTCGTGATGTAATTACTAAGAGGCGCGAGTTTCCTTCACCGCGGAGCAATTTTTTTTTATGCAACGGAGTCATACAAGCATAAGGCCCACCCGATATAAAGCGGCTACCGTAGCGTATGAATGCTTGTAATACATTAAGTATCACTTACACGATGCCTCGTCTGCTACTCGTACTAACACAGCAAATCCTTAGGAGCTTACTGGTGACCTCACTCACACGCAGGAACACAACAACCCTCTAAGGAGTTGTTATTTGGCTACGGTTTTCTGTGAGGTTGAGGTACTTCCCCAGACGGGCTGCTTTGATACGCCCTACCTCTCTTAAAACATCCAGACCAAGACAAACAGTAATGTTCATGCATACAAATGTGTCTTGTGTGGGAATCGAACCCACGAGTGTTGGTGTCAAAGTCGCGTCTTTCACGACTGCGCCACCGAGCTCGTCGCTGATTGATATTGATTGCAATTGATAGTTACAAATACGTACATAAATCAGAAAGTGTGTAAACATAATAAATTATGGTTTTTGGAATCGTTATCTATAAATCATCAATTTATTAGTTGGGTTGTTTTATTATTATGGTTGTGAAAATATTAAACAGTTCCCCGTGGAAATTTCAGCACTCAACGTGAAAAGACCTTGCGACAAGCTCTTGCACTATGAATATTGTTGCTGTACCCGCGGCATTTCTCCGAAGCATTCTTGTATGCCCTAATGACATGAGACTGAATGACGCGCAGATGAACATGCAAGTAGCTAAAATATAATAGTCCATCTGTATCAAAATGTGTTTTAAGAGAGGTAGGGCGCATAAAGCAGCCCGTCTGGGGATAGTACCTCCACCTCACAGAAAACCGCAGCCAAATAACAACTCCCTAGAGGGTTGTTGTGTTCCTGCGTGTGAGTGAGGTCAAAAATAAGATCCCAAGGAGTTGCTGTGTAAGCAGCAGCGGTGGCATCGCGCGAGTGATACCTACTTAAAATATCGCAAGCGTTAATAGGCTACGGTACCCGCTTTGCATCAGGTGGGCCGTATGCTCGTATGCCTCCCGACGTAGTATAAAAAAAAAAGTCATACAATCTGCAGCCAGCAACTTCGTCCGCGTGTACTCCGTGGGAATCACATTTATATCATGATGTTGAATAGTCTATACATTAATACCTTCCACAAGAACTGGGCTATCAAATGCAATATTTTTCAAGAGTTTGCGTGTTCTAACCAAAAAACAATCTCATCGCCTTCTAATATTAGCACAGACTACTAAGAATACTTTGCGATCGCCATTCACCGGCATTTCAAGAGAAAAATACCAACGAGATTACGTGTGTCAATTAACTACACCGCCGATACGATCTTCACGCTGTCTGTTTTTGTGTGATATACAGGATGTAACGCAACGCGCGTCACGCCACTGTTACGAGAATATGTAAACACTCCCGCTGTATATACCTACACTAATGACCGTAATTGTGTAATGGCATGAACCAGTATTCGCCTGGATGTTATTCAACTACGTATTTGAATATAACAATGCGACTAAGGCACAGTATAGAATTATAAACAGTAAGTTAACCAGCGTACTTAAGACCATTTATCCATGACACAATCGATTTAAGGAATGTAACGTTTCAATGTTCATGCATTTATGTAAGTTTGCAAGATTTTATTTTAATATGAATTCCTCTCGCGTGTGACATACCTAAAGATGAGTCCACACTTGCGCACGTACACGAATTGTGGACGCTACGCGCCTCAAATTACTATGGACATGTCGCAATATACGCGCGCAACACAACTGGACACTATTGAGTTATAGAATACAGGCATACACCATGCACGCAATAAGTTCGCCAACGAGCGGTTTGATTGTTTCTTGTACGTGAACGTATGCTAGACTCGCAAAAATGTCCAAAGGCAGTTTTTAAGATACACGAAAACCGCATATACGCGAGAAGACATTATAACATACACGTGAACCACTCGCAAACATGTAGAGAGGTAGGGCGCATCAAAACAGCCCCTCTGGGGAAGTACCTCCACCTCACAGAAAACCGCAGTTAAATAACAACTCCCTAGAGGGTTGTTGTGTTCATGCGTGTGAGTGAGATCACCAGTCAGCTCCTATGGAGTTGGTGTATTAGCAGCAGAGGTGGCATCGCGCGAGTGATACTTAACGTATTGCAAGCGTTTATAGGCTACGGTAACCGCTTTACATCAGGCGGGTCGTATGCTTGTATGCCTCCCGACGTCGTATAAAAAAAAAGTTCCTCAGATGCACGCAAATCACTCTATATATATTTATTTTTAATTTAAGAACGTTGGTAAATGACATAATTACCAACGCTCAAGTTAGAACTTTAAGGTCGTCACTAATAGTCAAGATTAGTAGTAGTAGTAATGCGAACACGATATGTCAATTCGGAACACAAAAAAAAAGCTTAGCAAGGTGAACGAGTACGATTCAAGCGATTATTTACAAGCAAAAGCACAATTTACAGCCATCCGTATCAATGCGACGATTTCGAAAGTTTCGTTGAAGTTGTTCTACTGCCTACATCTCTCTACTGTGTCAAAGAACAGAACTAGTAGATGTGACACATTTGTAAAATTAAATCGATTGTTTTATTTCCCTTTTTTTGTACAGTACAGTGGTAAAAATAAATGTTATATTCTACACTATCAGTTCCGTTGTAGTACGAATAAAAACTAACAGTGTGTATTTTTATATCCACTGTTAAAATCTCCATTCAATAGCGCTTACAATTTACTAAATATATACACAACGTCGGGTATACACCCATGAATGAATTATCGCACGCGCAATGCTACCTCTGCTGCTAACACAGCGACTTCTTAGGAGGTATCAATCCAGGGAGCATTTGGCAGCGGTTTTCTGTGAGGTGGATGTACCTCCTGCTGTAAACACAGCACCTACTCTGCATCCACTCCTAAAGTGGTTGCCGTAGGTAATGAACGCCTGCAATATTGGGAGTATCACTCACACGTTGATAACTCTTCGAAGCTATTAGTAGCTTCCTGGTAACCCCACTCGCTTGCAGCAGCATAACAATTTTCCAGGCAGTTGTTCTTCGGCTAAAATTTTCTGTGAGATACAGTTACATCTAGTTGGGCTGCTTTGATGCACCCTACCTCTTCTAAAACATCCAGACCAAGACAAAACACATACATGTACATGCACACAAATGTCTGTCCATGTGAGGAATAGAACCTACGAACCTAGGCGTTAAAAATGTATTACTCACCACCGAGCTTATTTTTTTTTGTATACAACGTCGGGAGGCATACAAGCATACGACCCACCTGATGTAAAGCGGTTACCGTAGCTTATGAACGCTTGTAATACATTAAGCATCATTCGGGCGATGCCACCTCTGCTGCTAACAGAGCAACTCCTTAGGAGTTTACCGGTGACCTCACTCCCACGCAGGACAACCCTACAGGGAGTTGCTATTTGTTTACGGTTTATTAAATTTGGCCTAGGTCGCTTTTCGTACAACTAATGAGTACATTAAAGTATTTATTAGTTGTACGAAAAGCGACTGTGTGTACACATCTTAATGACATCTGTCGAGGCATGTCCACAACTAAGCTCGTCGAAAAAATCCCTGAGTAAACAACGATTGAAGCGAATCTCGGCCCGTGTGAGTACAATTTGGGAACACCATTGAACACTTATAAAACGGATGGGAAGAATGGGCCTCCCTTTGAGGGCCATCGGTAAGGTAGTACGTGAGGCGAAACATAAAAAAGCGGGACGTTTAGCCGCGGTTTCGGAATGTGGAGCACCTGGATACCAGCTTGGACCGTGTGACTCTGTTCAGAGACGAGCTGTGAGAATTGGCGATGATCCTAAGCTTACACGCGGTATTGAACTCTTAAGTTTAAGGAGAGATTATGCCTCCCTTTGTGTGTTCTTTTGTTTTTTCATTTTGGGAGTTCACCGTCATACGCTGGAACCGCAATGGTCACGTACTGTGCGGTTCCAGAGATTTTTTCTTCCGAGACCTCTTCAAGGTGTGGAATGAACTCCCAGCCGAGGATTTCCCGCGGGACTACAGCATGGGGTGCTTCAAGAAAGGCGTGAAGAGGTTTTTTACAGTGACCGCAACGCATTGGTGAACTGAACTGGCTTCCATCAGCTATCGGTATATTCTAAACATGTTTTGACTGGGCGAAAATCTTTAGAGATAAAATTAAAAGCGTCAAAGTCAAAGCCAAAATCTTTTTATTCCGTAAAAATGGCTACATTTGTTTGGAATCGTCGTTCAAATAGGAGCTGCCATGTTGTTCATTGGAATGTATTACAGACGTCAAATGTCAAGTAGACACACTACACATTTTCAACCATAGCGACATCTACCGACAATACTGAGAGACATTTAATATCACATCAATGTGCAACTAACATTTTATTTAGTTACAAATTGTTGAGACAGAGAGCGCTGGTGAATTTTGTTCAGTGACCATTTCAGGCTTTCATACAATTTGATCGAGCAACGTGCCTTATGGAACAATCTGTGTATATCAAAGAACTTGTTTTTATTGGTGTTCCCACCCAACCACTGGGCTCATCAATAAGCGAAAGGTAGGTAGGGACATTTAATAAGCAGTCCTACTGGGGAAGTAGCTCCATCACAAAGTAACAATTACCTGGAGGGTCCTTGTGTATTTGAGGTTACCAGCTTAAATTCCACCTCACAGAAACACCGCAGTCAAATAACAAGCCCTGGAGGGTTGTTGTTCTTACAAGTGAGTGAAGTCACCAGTAAGCTCCTAAGGAACTCTGTTTGCAGCAGAGGAGGCACCGCGCGAGTAATACTTAATATATCGCAAGCGTTAATAGGCTACGGTACCCGCTTTACATCAGGTGGCCCGTACGCTTGAATGCTTCCCGACGTAGTATAAATATATATTATATAAATTATCCCGACCAGTTGCTGAAGTGCTGGCAACGCGCGAGAGATGCTTGTTGTAATATTCATAGATTACGTTATACGCTATCTACAAAATGTGTCGCACGCAAGCAAGGAAGCAGGAAAGCAATTCCGAAAACCCTACGAGATAACGGAATAGTCTGAGGGACCTGTTTAATATTTTTATATTAATAAAATATACATAATAATTTTGCTTGCAATTCCAACATTTGCGAGTAAATTGTTAAGTAATTATCACTGAAATTATACTACGTCTGTATTAAACATACGAACCGGTAGTTGTTAATTTTAATGATAATAATTATTTCAACAAGCAATCACTAATTTATAACAGGTAACTATGTTATAATGACATCTGATCATTATAACGTAACTGAAATTAATGAAGTGTAAAAATACACCTAATGACTAAAACACTTAATGTAACCAGTTTAATTAACGCTTCATGTAAATTATTACAAAAAAGTTAACTGACTATAACCTAGCAAATTACTTTAAAGTTGCCAAAAAATATGAAAAAAAGACAAGAAAAAAGAATTTGATTCAATGTTTTTGCAAGTGTAAAGATTGCAAATAATTATTACTTTGCCGGATATGGAATAACAATTGTTTTTCATAATAGTAATAATAAGTGTCTCGCTATTATATTCTCTTGCTCGACCAGTTGGCAGGCCGCAGATGAGGTGGAAAGACGATACCAGGAAGATAGCGGGCCAAAATTGGATACAGACAGTCCAAAATAGAACAAGGCGGAGGAGGTTGCAGGTGACCTACACCAAATTGGCCGAAGAAGGCTTGAGATGATGATGATGTCTCGCTATTAAGAGGCTTACAAGATATGACGTATGCGCGACGGATTGTTTTACTTATCATAAAAATTGCCAAAACCATAAAGTTATATACTATCTACGTTTACATGTTTTACGTTTGATTTGAAGAGATAAAGATGAAAAAAAAAGCAGTTGAGAATGCGCAAGCTTGCATTGCCAGAGCACACCTGGCTAATTTGTCGGCTATTTTGACCATGTTCCTTAAGAGATAGGAACGGTGTTCCTGAACATTCCTATTCTACTTTTTATGTTCAATCCGAATCTGAAGTCAAAATTCGAATATTCGAAAAAAAGCGACAGACACACGCACACACAGACAAACATTTATTTTATTTATTTATTTATTTATGTTTGCTTAAGTCTACCATTACAGTTTACACCAATACGATAGTCAAGTATTCGGGACAAAATAATCAATCACTATAACATAAAATTAACAAAGCTATTCTTGTGAATTCGTTCAAAGAACAGGAAAAAAGGTCTGTTCTCTCTGCCATTCGGTTGAGGGTGCGTAGTGTGCGCGTCGGCGGAGCATTGCGCTGTAGCTCGGTTCGAGCTCTAGGCACAGACAGTAACGGGGGCCGGCGGCGGCGACCCTACGTATGATTAACATATAGATTTCATATAGGAACGGTGTTTCTGAACACTGTATTAGCTGCAATAGCTTTTGACGTTACTAACTTACTTCAAGAAGAGTGAAAAATATGGATTACGAAAAATGTTCACTTATATTTCACGCCTTTCAGGACAGCATATAGTAATATCCTTATAATACTGTTATTTTCATGCACTATTATTTTAATCATTAATTATGTCATGAAACAAAATGATTCCTATTTCCAATGGTTAATATTCTTCAAATTTACATTGTTTACGTTCATCCTTAGTAACAAAAAGTAAAAAAAATAATAATCCTGTTATAAATTACAATAATTATTACTACATAATTTTTGTATAGTAAAATATAAAAAAAACAATTAAAAACTACATTTATCGGATCGTAAGAAAAAAGAACTACGACCGTATACTCTCCAGACCTTTCTCAATTTACACTTGCACACTAATATTATAAATGCAGTAACTTCAAATATACGTTTGCTATATATTTACAACTAAACCTCTGAATCGCTAACCATAACTAGGTATATTGAGTCTTGGTGAAGAACATAAGGCCGTTCATACTTACACGAAATCCACGCGGGCGTAATTTAATAATAGGTTAGGTCTAGAACAGGAAGTATTGAATTAAGTTTTGACGAGCTTGGAGGCGCAATTGTTAGTAATGTTACATTGACACCAACGCTCGTCGGTTCGATTCTCACACAGGACAGACATTTGTGTGCATAAACATGTCTCTTTGTCCTGGTCTGGGTGTTTTAAGCAGGTAGGGCGCATCAAACAGCCCGTTTGGGTACCTGTACCTCACAGAAAACCGCAGCTAAATAACAACTCCCTCGAGGGTTGCTGTGTGTGAGTGCGATCACCAGTAAGCTCCTATGGAGTTGCTGTAGTAACAGCAGAGGCGGCATCGCGCGAGTGATACTTAGGGTATTGCAAGTGTTCATAGCCTACGCCAATCGCTTTATATCAGGTGTGCCTGTGGGTATGGCTTCCGGCGTTGTATAAAAAAAGTTAAGCTGAGGAAAGCGGACGGATGTCAACTCTATAGATAGAATTGCTAATAAATATAACACACAAATAACAATAACATAAACATTGTGGCAAAGTAACAATCAACTACATTGTTTCTCCATGAGGCACTTAATAACAATAAACATTGTATCCAAACAGCTTCCACTAGATTACATAGATATTGATCGAAGACCAATTGCTGTAATACATAGGTACTTGTAGTTGAGAATAGGGGTTGGTGAGATGGATTAAAATGTTCAGAAGTTCCTGCAACCGCACTGTTCGACATTGTCAGGTAATAAATACAAAAGCATATTATGGACATATTTGTGATTAACGCGGTAGGTGAAGGAAGACATTGTAAAGAAACCAGCACGCCCACGAAATTATGTTTCAAAAGACATATGACCAAACATAAGAAAGGTATGATCTTCCCTCTGGGTTGTGGAAGACGTATAGCAGACGCTATATATCACAATCGGTATCTCCGCCAAATACTTAGGATTGACTCCACTACCTAACGGAGTGAATCCTAACAAAATTATATTATTTATTATAGTATTAATTATTATCACATAATAAATACTAAATACATGGATCACCTGAAACAGTTTTTTGATTATTGGCTACAGGACAGATATAGATGAACTTAAAAAGCACAACCTTATCTAAGCACAAAATTGGATCCAAATCGTTAGAGCCGTTTCAGAGATATACAAAATTCCTTGTTTATGGTATTAGGAAGAATTGTCGGTTTTGATGGCTACCGCCTTTTTCATTAGGAGCTTATGCTCGGAATCGATATCAAGCCGGTCTCGAAAGCGAAACGCGAGACCCAAACTGATAAATGCCCATACATGATCTTCCACCCATAGACAGATAAAAGTACTTAACATGGAACTCTTATTACTACCGTGAATCAAATGTGTTTACAAATCAAATATCAAGAAACTGAACAGAAATATATACGGACTAGCTGCATCCCGCGTCTTCGTCCGCGCCTATCTCGGTATCCCGTTGGAACCGCTTTTCTACTCTCTTTTTTTTTCTTCAACTTCTAAGTTTCATATCTATAATTTTCCTCAAGAATTGACCAATCAAATGCATAAATAATCTTTCAAATCCGACCGGTAGTTCCATAGATAAGCGCGTTCAAACAAACAAACAATCTCTACCGCTTCATATATTGGTATAGACAACCTTCCTTTGAAGTCGCTTAATAAAATTTCGAACGAAACCCTCACCTGAACACGTAATAAAAAGAACAAAACGTAGTAAAAGCAAGATGTTCTTTAGAAATGCAACTGTGCGGAGGGAGCTTACCAAACTACTTGAAGAGGTACTTGAGGAAAAAGGTGCTTTCTTTGAAGGTAAACAGTGCACTGTGTCGAGCACCGTTGATGGTACACCCCATACACTTATAATAACACTCGCAGGTCGTTTCAGGTATGTCAAACACAGAGGTTTGTTGGAACAGAATGTCGACAATGAACGTAGTGTCGAGTGGTTTTGTACGAGACGTGTACGATATTTTTCTTACATTTGAGGCACACAAAAACGACTGTGCGATAATTTAGCAAACAATCTTTTTTTATTTTTTATACAACGTCGAGAGGCATACTAGTGTACGGCTCACCTGATGTAAAGTATACAATAGCCTATAAATCCTAGCAATATATTAAGTATTGATGATAGCACAAAACACCCAGGGCAGGAGCTGTTTTTTGACTGCGGTTTTCTGAGATGTGGAGGTACTTCTCCAGATTTGCTTTGCATGCATTCTACCTCTGTTAACTAACCACTGCCCCACCGAACTCGCCAATTTAAATAATAAGAATAAATTTAATAATTAGAAGCAAAAATATCAGACGAAGGAAATCGCGGGTATCAGCTATGAGTTTATAAAAACCTATCATAAATTCTGCATGACAGTTACATTCGTTCATCATATAAAAACACATAGAAAATTTGTGATAACTTTTTCAAACAATGTTATAATCAAATCTATTGAAAGCAACTTCAAGTAAAGACAACTTAACAGAATACAGTTTAAACCATTTATCAATCATAAAAAATAATTAGAACCTTCCCTTGAACGAAGTTAGTTAAAACATGTAACATTACTTCTACTATGCAATTGCCCCTTGAAATTGTAATATTAAAATCTTAATTACTAAAATAAAAAGGTGTAAATGACTGTTTATCAACTTTTAAGCCAATGCCTAACTGCACCTGGTACACCGCGTGGATTAACAAAGAAGACTTTGCAAACAGGGGTATGGTAGTTTTATCGATCATTCGGATATAGTGTTGTCGAAGTATCGATAGTTGATCTTGAGACTCAGTTAATTTATGGCTAGTATCAGTACTATAACTCACTATTATCAATTCAGCTATCACTTCTATCGATAAAATCGATAGTTATATACTCCCGCGGTGTTTTATCGACATTTCGCCAAATTGATGGATAAGTATTAACCAATGGCTGTATAGTTAGCGATAGCATAGCTATTTTAACCCCAATTATTGAGGTGTTATTTTCCTCCACAGTACAAATATTTGTATGTATGTATATCTTCACGCCAGGTCCCTTGCAGGGTAGGCAGAGAGAACCGAGTGCCATAAGACGCGATCCTTACACACTTCACTCGCTTCTTTCACATTCATAGCTCTTTTTATGCACACTCACCGGTTCCTGACATCACCTTCTGATAAAACACGACCAAATTGGTCATGGTAGGTTAGTCTTGGTGTTCCTCGGCTCTTACATCCTTCTACTTTCGCATTGTATACCTGTTTCGTCATTCTTTCATCTTGCATTCTTTCTACATGTCCGAACCAACGGAGCATGCCCTTTCTTATCTTAACACCGACACTCTCTTTCAGTCCAACTCTCTTTCGTACGTCATATAAGTATATATACAAATATTTGTTTTCATTAATACATTTCTAATTAGTACAATCGACATATATACCTATATATCTGTGTCAGGAGCCTTATGAACCGGTAACCGTGCAAGAAAATTGCTATGAATGGTAAAGAAGCGAGTGAGTTGTCTAAGGACTGAGTCATATGAAGCTCGATTCTCTGACAACCCTGCAAGGAACTTGGATTGAACAGATAGATATATAGAACTATCGATAGTTGATATTGAGAATCTATCCATAATATAATCATTAGTTTCATACTCTCAAGGAATTAATGACATTTCGCCATCGCTATGCCAGATTTATGGACCAAAACTGACGTCATAATACCACACAATGCAACACAATATTACTAGAACCAGTCAATTCGTTATATCGCACACGTAAGCATATTATTGCGTTCGCCGACACTCCGCAGGCAGCGAAGAATGTTTGTTAAATCCACGGTGGATTTAACAAACATTCTCAAATCTATGTATCAACCAAGTTTCTATGTATTTGGAAAGTCCCTTGTGTATGATAGGCATAGACAACTGAGCGTCAAATAATTTGGTTTTTACACACTCGGCTCATTAACATTCATTGCTATTTTCTTGCACGTTCGCTGGTTTGCAGGGCTCCTGACACCACCTTCCGATAAAAAACGACCAATTTGATCATGATCCTCTCCAAACTAGCTTCCTTCTTAACTAGTAAAAAACTGGTGCTGGTCAGAACCTAGCATGTCATAGTTCAATCGATGGGTTATGATTCTCAAGATCAACTATCGATATTTCGGCAACACTATGCCAAATTGATGAATCGAACTGACGGACATCTGAATGATACCGTAATACCCCTATTTTGGTTAAACCAATAAATGCTCCCGACTTCATACCTGGTGCACACGTGAGCATATAATTACATTTACCAACACTTCTCCGTCAGTGAAGTTAGTGTTGAATGTTTGCCGAATTCTTTGTTTCTCAAACTTTAGCGACCCCTATTAATTAGCCCAAAAAAAACTCGTTTTATTCAAACAAAAAATAATAAAATCTATTGAATACGTACCTAAGTTTCATTAGTACAATTTGGTGATTTAATAATATTAAACTTGATAAATATCATTATCTTTTATTTCGCCTTTACCCACAACTTTAAAAAACTGAACTAGTTTATAACGTGCCTTACAAGTTCGTCCTTTTTAACGCACAATAGACACTAGTTTCAGTAAAATTTAAGTCCACGTTTAAATAACTAGATACGTTGCGTCTATCCCTCTAATAACTAAGCGTGACCTCCTACAGCTCGCGTTCCCCAGGTTGAGAAACGATGATCTAATCAAACTTGGATATGTTTGCTTTCGTCTCTGTGTATGTCCTTACTTACGTATATAGCCAACAAGGTAAATAAACGAGTACTGCTTGTGCATATCAATCATAGAATGCCCGACTGGGGAACTAACTCTATGCTAAAGTTGATTAAAAGCAAATAACAATTCTTCCGAATTCCATAATAAATAGTGAAGACTAGTACTTTTATAACGTCGAGAGGCATACGGTCCTTCAGATATAAAGCGGATCCCGTAGCCGATGAACGCTTGCAACACATTAAGTATCACTCGCGTGATGGTGTTGCTGGTGCTAACACAGCAACTCCTTAGGAGTTTACTGGTGACCTCGCTTACTTACAATAATACAACAACCCTCCAGGTAGTTGTTATAGGCTGTGGTTTTTTATGAGATGGGGGGGGGTACTTCCCCAGACGAGTTGATTTGATGAGCGATTGATTTTAAAAACACCCAGACCAGAACAAACAGACATGTTCATGCACACAAATGTTTGCCTTGTGTGGGAATCGAACCCACGAGCGTTGACATCAAAGTATCTTTGCTAACCACTTCGCCACCGAGCTCGTAGCTCGAGGTGGCACCACGCTAGTGTTACGTAATGTACTGAAAGTATTTATAGGCTACGGTAACCGCTTTACAATAGGTGGGCCGTACGCCTGTATGCCTCCCGATGTTGAATAAACTAAAATATAGGGGACAGTCTGGTACCATTTTGCCCACACGACGTCTCCAGCCGAAATCGGACCTGTTTCGAGTTTCCTTAGGTTTGTGCTTATTGATCAGACAGTGGTGATTCTCATCCACCTCTTCCACCCGGTGACGTACCAAGGCCTATAGGAACCACCTACATATATTTAGTTAAAAAATATACAACTATATATGTATGATGAATGTAAGTATACGTGCACGCTAAATCCCTTGCGGGGTGTGAAGGTAAGGCAGAGTGAACCGAGCGCCATATGACTCGATCATTACACGCCTCACTCGCTTCTTTAAAATTCATTGCTCTTATCATTGCACGTTCGCTGGTTTCTAAGACTTCTGATACCATCTTCTCATATAACACGGTCAATTTGGTCATGATAGGCGTAGGCGATGGGATCGGAAATATCAAACCAAAGAATCAAGAGTGAAGTTAGATTTAATCCTGGATAGCAAAAACTGTTAAAAATACTACTTTTACAACGAATTTACAGTAAGTTAAATTTATAACGTTCAACCGACATTACACATAAGCGACTGGTCACGTACATATTGAAAAAATAGCAGGTAAGTACAATCATTGCTTTATGCTTCTCATCTTAATACGTTTAATACAGTTTTCATCTACATCCGGTAGATGGCGTAAGTAGTGCGGTAAATTAAAATTAATTTTATAATGTATTTCCTATTGATATTTTGTAAATGCGTACATATAATTATTTGTGCAGATTTATATTTTATTTATTAATTTACTTTATTTTTCAGAATTGCGGCGCGTGAGCGTCGTCTACAATAGGTAAGTCTTAGCCTCCTCCTCCTCCTGTTCCTCGGCTCCTACATCCTTTCACTTTTGCGTTGTATATCTGTTTCGTAATTCATTTTTCCTGCGTTCTTTCCACACTTTCTCTTTATTTTTACAACTACATATGACTAAGCGAAGTTCCAATAACACAATGAATGTACATTGAACACATGAGGCGATGTGCGCGAGTGTTTGGCAACACTCGCCGACAATGGCGGCGGTGTCGAGTGTTTGTGCATACGTCTCCAGTTGGTTTGCTCAGCCCCTCACCGCGCTGAAGATTTAACACGGCTTGTAATGTTGATTAAATTTTGAGTATGTTCTAAATTTAAACCTTTTCATAGAGCACTGTAATATATATGGGTTGTTCTTCTTTTTAACCTACATAAAGGTGTCTCCCCAGGTATTGAAGAAAAATTCGAGGATATTATCAATATTATTTCTTTATTTATATTTCAACATGCACTGTACTAAAGACCTAAAGGCTGTACACGTTTTAAAAAATATGTAGTTAAATTTTTGTAGTAAAAATTAAGTTACAGAGTCGTAAATTCGCGTGACAGAAGTGTAATTCATACAAATTACAGTTGTCTCCCACTACCTCGGCTTGCGTACATTCCATATTGTTACGAAAAAAATATATGACGACATAAAATACAAAATTATTTTTTAATTGCAAAATATATAACCTATCATGTAATAGTGGCCATTATTATTTGTCATTTTGAATAGAATGTAAAAAAAAAACATAAAAACTTGTCTCCCACTGTTGATGTTTTAGTACGTAAATTCTGTCACGTGGGTTGTCCTTCGAAATACACGTTTTACGCTGCTCGTCTATGTGGCCATCGATTGGAGATTTACGCTCCTTTCCTCCTTTGCCACGATTTACCCTCTGAGATCCAATGACTGCGCGTCAGTCGACCGTAAGCTGTGATAATAGGTGCGTGTGTTTAATCGGCGACAGCTTCGTCACGTAAGTAATTGATTAAAAAAATATAAATTATAGTTACTTTTTATTATCTACTCTTACATGATAAGAAATACTTCCATGCCAGCATATTGATCCCATATTTTATGTTAATGTTTAAATATTATCTACTTTGCAACAAATTTTTACCCCTCCATCACATAACAACTTCGTCACCTATTTATTGTTACCGAGTGGTAAAGTATGTGACGGAGGAGTAAAATAAACTATACTGTGCACTATTTATGCTGAATGTCTGTTTGGATTTTGCGGGTGTTATTATTCAACGGCGAGAAATGTTGAATTATGATTATTTCTACGGAAAGAATCAAAAATAATTGTCTTTTTTTTGAATTTTTAGGTACTTACTTATTTTCTATTGCCAGGTATTAACATGATGAAAAAAAAGGCATTAACAGCAGCAGAAAGACACCGGCGTTGTCGGGAGAAAAGAAAAAATGACCATGAGAAGGTAGCTGAGGTAAAACGAACGGATTTAGAAAGATATCATGCTCAAAACAAGCTAGTGGCAGACATGACCGTGAGAGAACATAGAATCATGAAACGTAACTGGCGACAAGGAAATATAAAAAGAAGGGAGAAGAAATGCTTGAAAGCGTACTTGTAAATACGATGGCTCCATCACCTGTATCAGAAAACCCACGAATTAATCGTTCTTCTGTAATACTAACTCCCTCGGAAGTATCTAGTTCAAGGGGAAGAAAGTGAAAAGAGGTAGATCAAACTTATACAGATATAACATTAAGTTTCAAGGAAAAATAGACCAGTTGGAAAAGAAAGTTCGAAAATACAAAAAATATTGCAAAGAAAATTAAAAAAAGACAGCAGTATCAAAATTGAACGTAATAGTCAGAATAAAAATAAATATAGAATCCTTTCTAATGTCATTAAGGAACGATACAAAACTGTCAAAAGTCGTGAAGAAAAGCGTCTCATTCAATCGTTACTTCAAACCGGCATTATAAAACAGTCTAGAATGCAGACCCAATTGGTAAGAGACACCTTAGGTCTTCTTTAAAATACAAGAATGTTTAACCAAAACAAACTGATCTTATATGGAAGACTCGACAGATATTTTTTTTTTGCGAGATGCTGTAACGAGAGCTACAGCTTTGAAGAAGGAGACTGTGATAAACAAAATAAAATAAAGTACAAAAAGATTTTTATTGGACTATATGACAAACCATTACAAAGCCTTTGTAGTAGAAAATAGTGGCATCAAATTCCACTACAGCTACTTCGCTTTCATTTAATTTTATGTGAAACCACCTACTGTAGATGGAAGGGATACTTGCTTATGTAAGTTACTTGGAAATGTAACCTAAGTTGTTAATAATTTACATAAAAATAAAGTTATAATTACGTCCCTAAATTTATAAACCTCTGCCTGATACACAACCCAACTTTGTTTTCAGCCAACGATTAAGAAGACGATAAAGTTCGTGAAGTAGAGAATTTCTTACTTGCAGATATTACGAACAAAATTTGGATCCCTCTAAAAAGATTTTACAATACTGTGTATAGCCCGAATGAATCATCTGATGAAGATCAGCCATTGGCCGTGCTTAACTGTAAAGATTATACAGATAACCCAACTGCCGTCTTCGGTACTTCTTATCAAATACTCTAGCCTGAGGACATTCATCCAACGAAAATAGAAAAGCGGAGTACACGTTTTGATTAAAGTACGGAGCGAAAGAAATGTCCAATATACTTACGCTGGAGTAGCAAAAAGCGCCGTCGACGAAGAAGGTAATGTCCTGGTAATGTTCCTAAAAACAGTCGATGATAGTAGAAGACTGTTTAAGTTGGTGGAGAATGACTTATCGGATGTTTCTTTCGATAAATTTATCAAAGTCCTACCAGCTCTTTGGGCTTCTTAAAAAAGGAACGAGACAATTTTTCGAGTTAAAAGAGCCGTTGGTAGTATTCGAAAACTAAGACTGGCTGAAGACTTAGTAGACTACTAAATAATAATTATTAATAATTGTTGATATTGATTATTTAATTTTAAGTTTTTATGTTTTAAATCTTTTATTTGTTGTCAATTTAGACAAGGTTTATTATTTAGTTGACAC
The DNA here is from genome assembly GCA_947507595.1 of Pyralis farinalis. Classification (NCBI taxonomy): domain Eukaryota; kingdom Metazoa; phylum Arthropoda; class Insecta; order Lepidoptera; family Pyralidae; genus Pyralis; species Pyralis farinalis. The sequence goes on from OX382274.1 coordinate 9,401,020, forward strand.
ATGTTAATCTTACATGTTAGTCTTTTTAATTTCCTAAAGTAGAGATGTTTTATCCAAAGGTTGCCAAATGTGATTTAATTAGATAAATATCTATACTGTCAAAGATTTATAAGTTAATAAATAATTCTAAATAAATAAACGTGTTTTATACTAAAACGCAGCCTTATATTCCATAGAATAACAACTCTGTAACATACTTTACTACTCTGTCACGATGTTGTCTCCTGGTAGTAAAATAGTTTTAGTCGTTTATGTATTTTGTTATTAATAGTGCAAACTTGGAATAATCATATTAATAATAGTTAATGATATTCCTGTCTATGATGTTATTATTGGTCTCTAAGTAATAGTGAAAATTGATTTATAGCAAAAATATACTTCAAATTAACTGGAAATGTGACAGAGTGGTATAAGGTCCTAAATAAATATATTTTAATTAATACAAATGTATTGCTTTAAATATGTTTTCTAAAAGTATGCTTTATTTATTATCGTAACAGAAAATTAAGATTATTTGATGAAGATCAAATAGTATAAAATATTTTGTGACAGAGGTGTACAATTTTCGGTCAAATCAAGGGTCGAATCCCCTTTCAGGTCCTGAGAATCTTACAAAAAATATATAAACTTCGCGGCCGTCATCTTTTTCCGATTGAATAGAAACTCAGCTATCATAAAAAATTTAAGTGCAGACGGGGAAGCCTTAGAATTATTTTTACAAATTTGAGCTAATTCTATGACAAATTGTAGGTTAAAAAAGAGAATGACCCATATTCTTTTTCTCAGCATTTTCCCGTTGCCTAATCCATTAGGATTGGCGAGGTCTGCTACATTTGAGGGATTGACGAAGATACTGATTTTTCTTTATGTTTTATACCACCAAGATGGCAAACAACTATACGCCCTGCCTGATGGTAAACAGTCGCCGTAGCCTATGGACATTTGCAACACCACGGGTGTCACTCATGCGTTGCCGACCCTCTATAACCACTTCGCGCCTTCTTGAAGAGCCCCATGCTGTAGTCCCTTGGGAAAACCTCGGCTGGAAGTTCTTGGAAGTTGGAGTTCTCGGAAGAAAACTCCTCTGGAACCGAACAGTACGCGACCATTGCGGTTCCTGCATGTGAGGGTGAACTCCCCGCCGAAAATAGCTGTCGGCATCATATCAAACAATTCTTCAGAACACACCAGTTGTAAAATCGGTAGAACACACAAAGGGAGGCAAAATCTCTCCTTACACTTGGGTTCAATACCGTGTGTAAGCTTAGGATCGTCTACAATTCTCATGGAACGACTGCCATCAGACCTTCATAACTCAGAGGGAAAATCATACCTTTCTTGGGTTAGGTCACACGTATTTCGAAATATAATTTCTTGGACGTGCGGTTTTCCTCACAATGTTTTCCTTCACCGCCGACCAAGTGATAATTACAAATGTGTACATAAATCCGACAATTCGAATTTAAACGTGCATGCCAGGATTCGAAACGGGGACCAATTGGCCAATAGGCCAGATCATTAACTATTGGGCTATCACCGTTCCGATAAATATCTATTACGCTGAAAGTTATGCCTTACTAGCTTCCTAGACGATCGCTGTATCGAGATTTATGAGTGTGAGTTTTCAGCGAAAGATTGGGAATATTCAATAAGAAATACATTCTCGCGAATTAAGATTTTAGAAACATTTCATAGAGACAGAAAGAGAGTACACAAACAAATGTCTCACACTCCTTTCGTCTTCTAATTTGTTGCCCTACCCCACACCATTGTACGTCAAATCGAAGAGAAGGAGGTGCGATGCTCACAGCCTTCAAAGGTGCGGCCACATCATTCGAAGTTTAATTTCTTGGACCCGCATTTCCTCACGATGTTTTTCCTTCACCGCCGAGTAAGTAATAAATATGTACATAAATCCAAAAACACGAATTTAGTGGTACATGCCCCGCCAGGAAGCGAACCGGGGACCAGTTGGTCGATAGGCCGCTTCATTATCCACAGCTCCCGCTGGACATTGAAACTAACTCCCACTGGATTTTAAAGATCCCAAAGCATTAATAATAAGCATTCGTATATAATTCCATATATTTCAGGTACTAACTATAAAATGAAATGGATTCAAAATTCAGGATAATAAACTGGTAATTTGCAGCTTATGCTAGTTGCAAATGTACAGTCGCATTAAAAATGATTACCTCTCGTATATGGGATGCAAACACGATTAATCAATCTGAAGGGTATTAGTTAAAAACATACTCCGATATAAAGCGTACTCAACCACGTATTCTGGAAAGCCTGTATATCAATGCACTTAACGCGTATATACTGTTATAACGCTAATCTTACACTCGAGGCTTTAGACACATAAATAGGAAGTTCTAGCTTAGGAACGAATCCGGTACAGTATATTCTCATTTTTGTAACTGCTTTTTTCACTCCCATCGTTAATTCTTCACGATTTTTTTTATATCACAGAGGTGGCAAACAAGTATGCAGCCTGTCTATTGACAGTTACAACACTGACGTTGTCATTGCGCTTTGCCGACCCTGTAAAACTTTTTCACGTCTTGAACCTCATGCTATAGTCACTAGGAAAAACCTCAGCAGGGTATGCATTTAACATTTTAAGAGTTCTGGGTAGAAAACTTCTTTGGAACCACAGCACGTGACCATTGTGGTGCTAGTGTGTGAGAATGAATTCCCAGCCATCGATTAGATTGCATGAGGTTAAACAAACAGAGAATGATCACGCGTCATGATGAGATGCTTCGCAGTCAGGTTGTCTGCGGGTTGGATCAATACAAATGATGTAAGTTCTTAAATTTTCGCTTAGCAAAATTACATAAATTTATATAATGCGGGACTTAACGCGTAATTTAGGTAAAAATGTTGCCTTTGTATTTCTCGTCGTTTCGGCTGAGTTGCATCAGCCGTGGTCACGGGCGTACTGGCGGTGAGCGGCGTCGCGGAGGTGTTTTCTTCAACTACCCTCTCTTGGTCTTCATATTTGTCATAGTCACTACACACGACACTAATAATATCCACGAGCGCGTTCGACGATAAATCACGAGATTTTAACTTTCCGATCACTGGCTGAATTTTTACGTAAATTACGCGTTAAGTACCGTATTATATAAATTTATGCAATACTAATGATGTTCAGAGGCTGAATCCTCTCTTTGCCGTGTCAATGTTTGGTTATGACGGAGTGAATGTGTCACTCTATGGTGATTTCTAAACAATACATTGACAAGTAACGACTTCTTGAAAGAAAATGTAAATTAGTTTTTAACAACTGTCGTAGAGTCTGTGTTTTGTCCGAATAAGTCGTCTCTGTGCTCATTTGAAGAAATCTAATAAAGGCGACGGGGTTTTTACTAGCGTCTGCGATGTGCAATTAAGGTTGTCTCTCATTCCGCGCTGTCTTAGTTTTTCGGACGTCCAACACGACGTTCTCTGAAATCAGATAGACAGAATAGTCGAGCAGACGTTTTTGTGTCCGATTGTACGTACCATTAAAGTCTGCCTTTGTCTAAAGATTAAATCGTTCATAGATAGAATTTTATACCGAATCTTGAAGTGTTAATAAAGATTTGTTAAATGTTGCCAATTGAACATGATAACTTCAGGGGTTGTAAGTTAGGGTTGGCAAAAAATAAACACAGCGTTGCTCAAAATTGTGTTAGCCGCCAGATTAAACATATTTTATACAACAAACAAATATATGCCCGGCCTGATGTAAACCAATTGCCCTAGCCTTGTGACAAAAGGAGCAAACAGGCACCTTAACCTACTTTAGGTTTGTTCTTACTGATATTTGTGTTTTTTCACCACCAGTTAGTTCAGGCACTTATTCGCAGGAGCACAACGAGACTTCCGAGGATTGTAGTCACCAAATAGCAATACTCAGGCGGCCGCCTGAAAATTAACATTTGGCAGCGGTATTCTAAAAAGTAGAGAGGGATACCTCTTCAGTCTCGGACTGCTGCTAAAAGTCTCTTCTTTACCCAACATCTTTTTTACTAGAAACCCGTTTGCTAGTAGTTAGCTTTGATTCTAAGCCTGATCATGAGTTATTTACACTTCGAATGGATATTAAAAACATCGCCCACTCCATCTTACAGCACACGGCGAATTCCGTCTTTGTTTTGTTTTCTTTCTATTTTTTGTCCGTTACCGATATCTAGCATTAGCAGTTATCTTAAAACAAAGTGACCCATTTATCGTCCTCGGACAGTGGAACAATAAAAATGTCCAATAAAAACTATTATTCCTGCATTACGTTCAGTTAGTGCGATGAAAATTAAAGTTTCACCGAGTTTTTGTGCTGCTAACGACTTGCACAACTTAACGGCTGTAAGGAGTTTCTTTGACATAAACCATCCACTTAATATTATGAATTTTCCATTGCTCAATACAAACTTCGCTGTTTTTGAACATCAAGTTTATATCGTATTTCGTTTATAACTCTATGTGCATCTACTCCATGTATTTATGTATTGTTTCATCTTTATGTAAACTTTGAGTTTTGAACAGTCTGTATTTGTCAGAAGTGATTCAATTTCCTTTTCTGTAACTGTGTTCAGAGTTGAAAAATAAGAAAATCGGTAGAATAGTCTAAGTAGTATGCTTAAGCATTGCCTTAAATGCAATTATATAAATACATAAGGCGAAATGTGCATGGGCCTCAATTTACCGTGTAGCGCCTACTTAAAACATACCTACGTTACAAGCAAATAAATATTTATGATTATGATATTATTACTTGTGGCGTAACGCTTCCGGTTCGCAATAGAGAGATCGTAAGAAAGAGAGTTGGTCTGAAAGAGAGAGTCGGCGGTAAAATAAGAAAAGACAGTCCTGTAGTAGGTAGTACATGTAGAAAAATGCAGGATGTAAGAATAACGAAATAGATATCCAATGCGAAAGAAGAATGTAGGAGGAAGACTCATGTATGACTTGAGCACATTCGTGGAATGAAAAGCCGGTTTCTTACACCAACCTTATAGATATTTTCAACAAAAGTCATTTCAAGGAAGCTATTGAGGAATTGTTCGGTTAGTGAAGGTGGTAGGTGGAAATGTACATGTTGATGTTCTTTGTGTTACTAGTGTCCATAAGCTACGGTAATCGTTTTATATGAGGTGGGTCGTTTGTTCAAGGTAGTAGAATAAAAGGAGGTAGATTAACCAGATTATTAAATTTTCGTAAATACAACAAAAATAAAATCTAATAAAAGCACTGATAGCTCAGTGAATAAAAAAACAGCTTTTAATCGACAAGTCCTGGTTCGAATACTGGCGAGGGCATGTATCACTAAATTCGGGTTTTCAGATTTATGTACATATTTGTAATTAGCACTTGCTCAGCGATGAAGGAAAACATCGCGAGTAAACTCGCAAATCTAAGAAATAACATTTCGAAAGACGTATAACCTAACCTAAGAAAGGTCTGATTTTCCCTCTCGGTTGTGGAGGTTTGATGGTAGCCGTTCCATGAAAACCTTCGTCAAATCCTCAGGCTTAAAGTAGTGGACCCCGCCAAACCTAATGATACGGGATAACACTAAGAAGATGAAGAATATAAACAAAATCTTATTTAATACTATACATAAGTCTTAAAACTTGACATAAGTATAAATGTAACCTTTTCCACTATCAAAAACTATGCAGAAGTCGACCAAATTTAAATATACCGCTTTTCCACAAGTTCACATTCCTACGATAAATCACCTGATTTGTTTTGCATCATAAAGAAAGCAAAGTCCATAATGCGACGGGAAATATGATTCGTGGATTCTCGTTTATTCCCACCAGTGGGAATATAGCACTCAGCTTGTTTGTGCGCGGGTACATTTTCCGGCGTCAAATTCAATCCACTGCGCTCGGACCATCAGTTTTCTACTCGCTACACTTGGAGGTAGAATTCAAATATAGAGTTATGTTAGCATCGGGAAATGGTTTTATCTGACACTTGTGGGATTCGGACAGTAGCTTATGGATTGTAAGATGATAATAACATTGAAAGGTAAGGAGCGCTACATACCAAATTACACCGAAGAAATCTTCGGTGTGTAAAAGTTCAAATGTCGTCAACGAACTAAAACGATATATGAGTATATTCTATTTATGCGATATTGAAAGATTTTCTTGGTATTTGGTTAGCGGTTGCTACTTTAACACCTAGCGTCGTGGGTTTGATTTCCAAACATGACCGACATTTGTGTGCATGAACTTAGTGTTTTAAGAGAGATTGAGCCCATCAAAGTAAGTAAGTAAAGTTCTGGGGAAGTACTTCTATCTCGCAGCTATAAATAACTTTTGAAGAGAGGTAGGGCGCATCAAAGAGGGTTGTTGTGTTCCTGCGTGTGAGTGAGGTCACCAGTAAGCTCCTAAGGAGTTGCAGAGGAGGCATCGCGCGAGTGATACTTAATATATTACAAAGTGTTAATAGGCTACGATAAGTATGCTTGAATGCCTCCCGACTTTGTATGAAAAAAAAAATCCCTGGAGAGTTGTCGTGTACCTACCAGCGAAAAAGGTTGTTTATCAGTAAGCTCCTCAGAATTTGCTGTTTTAGCAGCAAGAGTGGCAAATCACGAGCAATACTACCTGTATTGTAAGTATCCTTGGCTACGGTAACCACTTTAGATCAGGTGGGCCGTATATTTGTATGTCTCCCGGCGTAGTATACAAATAAAAGTAGTTCTAACCTATCGATCTACCACAAAGATTGCTAAAAGGTTCTATATCGACAACCAGGACTTGGTGGGCAGGGCAGGCTGTAAATTACAAACATTACTTTAGGTATACCGTGTTGTAAACTAATATAAAATCACAACAACAAACAACTTCTATGGATACATTGTATGTACAGTACTTTTCGCACAAAATTTAACTGAAAAGTTTTCACATCCCTAAATCTCGTTATTCGAACACCGCGTCAAAACGGGGCCACTGATACAAGGAAGATCTTATAGGTAAAATTATTTTATATCAGAACTTTCTGAGCAAATGAACCGTAAACGAAAAGGCGAACTCTAGACATAAAGCAACTAAGTGAACGGTGTCATTTTCCGTCGCACTGCCAGCTCGCTCTGTGGCCAAGTGACAAATTGTCACTGGGACTCGCGGTACGATTTCAACGTGGAGTTTTAAGGATGGTAAACTTTTTACAGCTCACCGTTAGATTTAAATTGCGTTATTTCTTAAACCGATAAAATTGAGATATCTTCGACACTTTGATTCGACGGGATAGTCATCTCTATTACCTACTTTAATGTATACATTATTGTCTGTCATATATCGAATTTTTATGTATAAAATTGCAGTCGAAAATCGAATCCGGAAGAGCATTTTTTTTATTATACAACGTAACATATGGCATAAGTGAAGTGGTTGCCTTAGTCAATGAACGCTTGCAATACATGAAATATCGCTCACTATATAGTTGCCCACCACTACTGCTAATATAGCAACTCCTTAGGAACTTATTGGCAATCTCATTCACTCGCAGTAACGCAACAACCCACCAGGGAGTTACGGCTTTTTTGAGATACGGTACATCAAAGCGTCGGTCGTTTTGATGTGTCCTACCTCTCTTAAAACACCCACTAAGAGCATGTTTATACTCAAAAGACACGTTCGTACACACATATGTTTGTCCTGCGCGGAAATCGAACCCTTTGATCGAAACGAGCCTTTGTATTAAAGTAGCTTGCTAACCACTCCGCCGCCGGTATTTTTTTTTGTCGGGTCAGGCCCACCACTCATACCCACCACTGTGTCTCCTGTGTAGCCATAATTAACAGCGGCGACCACCAAAAAGGCAATGAACAGTGAAGTTCATTGCTGTCCCGGGGGTTAAACTACAGCTGCCTTGGAACGCACAACGAATTTAATCAGAAGAAATTTGTAGGAGTTTTGGAATTGACTTCCCCTCTTGGCAAAGTGAGAGACAGCAATATGACAAATAAGTCATTTAAAAACCTCAAAGAGTTGGGTAGTCAAGTGAAGCTCAACTGCCGTGCACCACGGTTTATCAAATTTCTAACACTATTGGGACCTAAACTGTGTACCTAACACATTAGTATTGTAGAAATTCGACTTTAATCATCACCATTAGGTTGTCATATGCGTTAATGCTTACCTTATTGTATCTCATATTGGCACATACCAAACCTTCCTGTTTTCTCATTTTTTTTTTGACTATAAAACAGCAGTCGAATAACAAATACGTGGGGAACGTATTCCATAACCGATTATTAAAATATAAGAACCTAAACACCCCCAATAAATAATGTTATCCATATATCAACCTACGTGGTTCCAGAAAAAACCGGCGAGCATGCATGAAAAGAGCTTTAAGTGTTAAAGAGGCGAGTGAGGTATGTAAGGTCCGCAAGGGACTTGGCGTGAAGTAAATTAATGATAAATAATCCCCACAATTACAATACTTACATGAACTACGGAAGAATTAAAGATTTTATACAAACTTGACCAAATTTTGAATTTTAAAATGTTATTTTCATACATTTCAAGGTTCCCTCTCAATATTATCTCAAAAAAACTTTTAATTTTTTTGTAAGAATAAAAAAAATACTTGAGGCCAGCGAACTTAACTTGTGGCCCAATATTCAATATTTTAATTCTTTTAAATTATTGTTGTGTTAGTGTGAATGAATGAGTAGTGAAAAGTTGTTACGTTAGCAGTGTGGATTACTACACAACACAACAGTGTGGGTGATCTTTAAGCAAGCGTTCAAATACCTACACATCAGGAGGGCCAAACGCTAGCCTGTCACCCATAGTTAAAAAAAAAGTCATAAAACCAAAAAATATATATACCGGTGCTTTAAAAAAATTGTGCTTCATCAACCCTCATCAATCAACGTTCAAATAGGTATACGTACAAGAGAGTAGGTAACCTATCCAAGTAAGTAGTTCGCGTGACTGTCTGTCCGGACGTCCAATTAAGTTTTCTCCAGTGATTAATGGGCCTAATATCTAACTCTGTAGTTGGTACCAAGGTTTACTTTGTGAGCTGTCCGCTTTTTGTGGCACGCTGCCGGCCGAGTAAGGTGGGACTGACTGCTTTATGAGACATACCGTTTTATAAACTAAAGCAGTGGTAGCCCAGTGGATAAACAACCGTACTATTGACTATTACTATTGAGCGTGCTTGAAATGAGCCACGAATATTAAAGAAGCGAGTGAAGTGTGTAAGGACCGCGTCTTATGGCGCTCGGTTCTTTCTGTCTACCCCGCAAGAGATCTACAGTGAAGATATACATACTATTGACCAACTGTAGGGTTAATCTTGACGCTAATTCCATCGTCAAAGTTTTGAGTCCTATTTCGTAGCGTGGACTACAATTTGGTCAATGTGTTCATTAAATCTCATTAACCCTTCGAAACCCGGGTGGTCATATATGACCGCGAAATGTATGGGAAAACGTATATAACGGGTTCTGACTGGTCAATAGCGACCATTAAGAGAGGTGGGGCACATCAAAGCAGCCCGTCTGGAGAAGTACCCCCACCTAGCAGAAAACCGTAACCAAATAACAACTCATTGGAGGGTTTTTCTATTCCTGCGGAGTGAGGACAGCAGTAAGCCCCTAAGGAGTTGCTGTGTTAGCAGCAGAGGCGGCATTGCAGGAGTGATACCTAATATATTACAAGCGTTCAGGTTACGGTAACCGCTTTACATCAAGTGGGCTTTATGCTTGCATGCCTCCCGATGGTAGAGATCTCCTGATTTGAGGAATTGGTTTTCAGAGCAACCCTATCGGTCCCCGGTTTGAATGGCAATACCACTAAATTCGCCTCATTTGTGATTATCACTTTCTTGGAAAACATCGTGAGGAAACCGATACGTCCAAGAAATTATATTTCACAAGACGTGTGAACTTACATGAGAAAGGTCTGGTTCTCCCTCTGGGTTGTGGAGGAGATCCGACCGCAGTAGCTCCATTGTTTCGACGAGCTCGGAGGCTCAGTCGTGAATGACGTGACTTTGACACCAACGCTCGTGGGTTCTATTCCCACACAAGGCAAACATTTGTGTGCATGAACATGTCAGATTGTCTGTCTTGGTCTGAATGTTTTAAGAGAGGTAGGGCGCATCAAAGCAGCCCGTCTGGGGAAGTAGCTCCACCTCTCAGAAAACCGCAGCCAAATAACAACACCCTAGAGGGTTGTTGTGTAAAACTACGACTGGCTGAGGAAAATTGTCCTCTGGGCTTGAGGAGAGTGATCGACAGCTATCTCAGCGATAGGACGGTCAGAGTTAGGTACGCCGGGGGGGAAACCTTGCGGTCCACCACCAAAGGGTGCGTCCAAGGGTCCATAGGAGGACCGATTTTGTGGAACCTCCTATAGGACCCTCTTCTGCGGCAACTCGACCTTGCGGGGGTGCACTGTCAGGCCTTCGCCGATGACGTCGTGCTGATGTTCGACGGCAACACTGCGCTGGATATAGAGAGACAGGCCAATGCCGCTCTCGAGCATGTGAGGGCGTGGGGGGTTAAAAACCGGTTGAAGTTTGCGCCGCATAAGACCAGCGCTATGCTGGTCACGCGCAAACTTAGGTATGACACTCCGCGGCTTACCATGGGCGGGATAGACATTGGCATGTCTCGGCAGATCAAACTGCTGGGGTTGACGATTGACGCGGGTCTGACGTTCAATGCGCACGTGGCGACTGTCTGTAAAAGGGCAGTAGCCATATACGGGCGCCTTGCGCGTACGGCCCGCGTCAGTTGGGGGCTCAACCCTGAAGTAGTGAAGATCATATATTCAGCCGTAGTGGAACCTACGATATTTTACGCTGCCGCCGCATGGGCTCCAGCGGTCAATAAGCTGGGCATCCAGAAACAGCTCAATAGCGTACAGCGGGGCTTCGCGCAGAAGATCTGCAGCGCCTACCGCACGGTCTCCCTGAACTCCGCACTGCTGCTGGCCGGGGTGCTGCCTCTTGACCTCAGAGTGCGCGAGGTCGCCTCTTTGTACGAGGCCAAGAGGGGGCTACCCCATCCGCTGCTCGGGGACAGGGAGATCGAGCGGATGGCCTCCAAGATCGAGGCCCCGCATCCCGAGCTAGATAGGAGCTAGATAGCTTGGAGTTCGGCAGCCTGGTGGACGAGGAACAATGCAGGGCACACTCCAACTTTGCCCTGCGAATTTACACGGACGGCAGCAAGATTGAGGGCCGGGTTGGCGCCGCTGTATCCATGGAACGGCGGCGCGGAAACCAAGGCCGTCAAGCTTGCTTTGTCGTCCTACTGTACCGTCTACCAGGCGGAACTCCTGGCTATCTGCACGGCGGCCGAGTACGCTTTGAGCTGCGATGGACCCAGTATCGGCATCTTCAGCGACTCCATGGCGGCGCTCCAGGCGGTGGCGAACGTCGAGTCCCCCCATCCCCTGGCGGTGCAGACACGGGACGCTCTTAAACTGTGCAAAAGCCAGGGTAAGAGCGTCTCGTTGTTCTGGATCAAGGCACACGTGGGGTTGGAGGGGAACGAACGTGCCGATGAACTCGCCAGGAGCGCCGCACTGGGGTTGCGGAGGCGGCCAGATTACGACCGCTGCCCTGTCTCATTCGTCAAAGGTATGATCCGTAAGGGGACCATTGACGAATGGGACAGGAGATACAAATCGGGAACAACAGCTGCGACGACGAAGCTGTTCTTCCCGAGTGCGGCGGAGGCGTACGGCATCGTGGGCAAAATGGTGCCGTCGAGCATCACCACGCAGGTCCTCTCGGGGCATGGTGGGTTCTCCGCGTACTTGCACAGGTTCAAGTGCGCGGATGACCCATCCTGCTTATGCGAGCCCGGCGTGGACCAGACAGTGCAGCACATATTGTTTCGGTGTCCCGCATTCTCCAAACAGAGGTACGATTTGGAGCAGGAGTTGGGAATGCGGGTCACCGAAACCACAGTCTCCGAAATAGTTTTGGGGGGTAATAGATCTAAATTTATAAAATACTGCGTCAGTCTAGCTACGGTTGTCATTGATCGCAACAAGCAGAGCAGCTCCACCTAGGACTAATGCTGTTATACCTCGGCTATATTCCGTATAGCCGATGGGATCGCGGTGGCTAGGTGGAGCTGTGAAGCCCGCTGTCGCCCGTGGATGGACTGACGCAGTATGGGAAGGGAAGTTCGAAAATAACTGCAGTTATTTCACTGGCGTTCTAAAATGGGCAAAAACGAAAGATGATGAATGAAAGTTAGTCGTAGAATTACGGAATGAATGAGAATATGATGTATGAATGTGTTTCGGCTGGAAGAATATTATGATGATGATAGCCTTGCCCATGGCAGGGGTGCAAGAATTAAAAAAGAAAAAAAAAAAAGAAAAAAAAAGAAGGTTGTGTTCCTGCGAGTAAGTGAGGTCACCAGTAAGCTACTAAGGAGTTGCTGTGTAAGCAGCAGAAGAGGCATCGCGCGAGTGATTCTTAATATATCGCAAGCGTTAATATGCTACGGTACCCGCTTTACATCAGGTGGGCCGTATGCCTGAATGCCTCCCGACGTTGTATAAAAAAAAAATGAAAAAATCAGTATCTTTGCCAAATCGGACCCCGCCGATCGTAATAGATCAGGAAACGGAATGACGCTAAGAAGAAGAAGACCTTTTCCCAAGCTACTGATATTATGGTAAGATTGTAAATGGAATAGATGGAAATGTGGAATTGACATAACATGAGTGCGGTGTGGATATATTTCATCATCCAATAGGTCGACAGTTAAAACACCCCCAATGGGATATGTTCTAACCAATTCACCGAGATACCCTTCTTTCAGTATTGTACATCGTTGTTAAGTAACTATTCTCTTTGTGTTTGTACGTGTGTGTACTTTTTTATATAACATCGGGAGGTATACAAGCTTTGACCATCTGTAAAGCGGTCACCGTAGCCTATGAATGCATTATATTAGATATCACTCCCGCGATGCCACCTCTGCTTCTTACACAGCAACAACTCCTTACGAGTTTCCTGGTAAGCTCACTCACAAACAGGAACACAAGAACCGCGCAACACGCAGGAACAGATTCAGAGCATATACTAAGTTTTATGCTCTATGCTTTAAATCGGTCGGAAATATTGGGAATTTTTGCAACATACAAGTAGAAAGATTTCTAACCGATTTTGAACCCTTGTAGACATGTGTGCTTTACAAATATGTTTATGTTGTAATTAGAATTAAATTTAGTTCTACATTGATGTTGAAATATAGTGACGTAATTTTAAAATTTGAAACATAAAATTAGGCAAATGATGATCTTATATCCCATGGTATGACAAATAGGTAGACAAATAACATTGAAGCTAGTTACTTCACGCGATTATCGATTACCAGCATTACTTTTGGCTCTGTTATCTTATTCTCACCTCTCCAACGTATACATAATCAACGTATAATTAAATTCTTTCTGTTTAAAAAAAAACGAAGTTCAGGGTCGTAGTCGATTCAATTTTCATACAGCGCCATCCATTGACCTTTACGGGAGGCAACGTATATTTATTTTATTTTTATTATATAAAAAATGCGTAGTTATTTTATGTCACAAAAAATACGTATTCTGTGTAAATAATAAAAACAAAATTACAAAGTTCCCCGAAGGGGAAGATATTTCTCCCTAATTTTAACAGTTTTTCATTTTTTATGCAGGAACCCTAAATATTTACGAGATAAAAAGTACCCTATATTCTGCTCTGAACAATCCTCTACCTACCAGTGAAAGTCCCGTCAAAATCGGTTCAGCCATTTCGAAGATTAGCCCGGACAAACAAACAGACAGACATACAAAAAAGTTAAAAATGCGTATTTAGGCTTTGGTAACGTGAAAATAATAATATGAGCTTAAAATAAAGGCTTTATTTTGAAATCACAGACAGACACTCCAATTTTATTTATATGTATAGATAGTTCGAATGTTTAGTTGTTATGTAAGAAATAAATTATTATTATCTTTTAACACATTACCGTCTAAATAAAAAATAGCACGATACGAGAACTTTGTGGAATGAAAGTTGATGTAGTGACAAAAATTGGAAAAGGAATGCTCAGATGGTTTGGTCATTTAGAAAGAATGAATGACAAAAGAGTTACGAAAGAAGTGTATCAAGCAAGAGTGAATGGTGATGTCGGGAGGGGCCGCCCTAGATGCACACATATAGATAAAATTGGTGATGTGTTAAAAAAGGGCCAAATCAAAAGTACCCAAAACCGAAGGGCGTGCATGAAGAGGTTGATGAATGTGGAAGAAGCGAGAGCGGTATGTTTGGATCGGTGCACCTGGCGTTCTATAGTCTCTGCCTATCCCAAGGGGAGACACGCGTGATGATATGTATGTACATTACCGTCGTATCAGGGTCCACTAACTCACACCCTAAAAGAATTATTGAAATGCACGATATTGCATTACTTAGGTAAGCAGAGATAATACTTAAGCTCTGATCCACTTCGGCATTAAACTGCCGCTAAGTGGATAAGAGGCAGGCAATCCGGATCGACATGCTAATATTGAATTTACATAGCTTAAGTACGATTTATGTACCTACTTGGAAAACAGATTTAAGAAATAACGAGAAACGATTCAATTCGAGAACCTTAATAGGTTTTAGTGTGCGACTAACGAAAGTATCATGAACTTGGACTTCACGACTTGATTGAAGTTGTCACGTCACCGTTATACGCAATATGAAGCTTATTTTATATATCAACAAATTAAAATACATTTTTTTTAATAAAGTCAAAATTTTCCTAATTACCCATGCTTAAAAAGCTTAAATTTGATTTTAGTCGTTTGATCAAGCCTAACTTAGCGCAACTTTATGAAATTGATACGGGAACAATCGGAGGCCTAAGCTTCCTAATAAAAAATACTTCAAAACCGGGTCATAATATGCAAAGACATGGCTTAATTTGCACGCAAAAAAATTAATGCAAGTCGAATAGAGAACCCTTTATTGATTTAATGAGATTTTTATTCAGAAATATGTAATTTTTCCATTCCTGAAAAAAAAGATGTAAACATGAGTATAAACCAACTTCAATAATTCTTAGATTCCTATATTTTCGTATATTATTGAACTGTTTGTAAATTAGGTAAAATATTGTAATTTTGTTTGAGCATTGCGCGAGAAATATGCAAATGTTTTAAAGGGAATCATTTATTCTTGCCAAAACACACAGAATTTCGAAATAACAAAGAATTTTAGTCCCTTATAAAGTACCGATTCAGCAATGTTACAATTGAAACGGAATCTTAACCCTGATCTTTTTGAGCAGTCAGAACCCGTTATATACGTTTCCCATACATTTCGCGGTCGTATACGACCACCCGGATTTCGAAGGGTTAAACGAGTAATATATTAAGACAAATATAACATTTGCTTATTAAGACTTTATAATTAATAAATCCATCTTACCTGTCCATGATTGACAAATCCATGTCTTTGCGCAATGTCATCCACGTGGTGTGCCCCTCGGGGCACGTGGATAGCGAATTGGTTGTGATAAAGCGCCTCCGGTACAGCCTCCAGCAAACTCAGCGCGGCCAGCAACGCCAGGGCACGCCATGGCCCCACCATGTCACCGACTGACACACCCCCACTGACACTACCGCATCAGTCGACCACGCGACCGAACACTCACTCACCACTCGATACGAACGCGCTGGTCTCTAACTTGTAATGATTCCAACGCTCTGGCATCCCACCTCGCGTTACCTGCAAACAATAACGCTTAAATTAGTCTCAATTGTTTCAAGGGTTTAATTAAAAAGCTCTCTCTAATTGTAACGTCTACCGCCCTCGAACACAAAAGGTGCGGGGGAGGTATTAAATTTTAATAAAGTGTAATTCCAGCGGCTGCAGCGCGCTTTATTTTTTACGTTCAAGCGAGCATCATAAATATAAGAGAAATTTAGGCCACGATAAACATATTTGCGGCAGCGGCACGGCAAATCACGCGCCAGATAAAACGCAATAAGCGGACGCACAAACGCGAACAAGTTAAAAAAATCCCAACCAAATCCCGAGATAATCCAGATAAGCCACGCGGGCAAAGTATGAAAAGCCTGACCGTGAATATATCAAAAATATTTATGAAATTTTATTTGGAAATTTATCCAGCGTCCGCTCTGAGTGAATGTCCTTTGAACGGAATTCTCTGCCGCTCGTGTCGGTTCCGCTCTGAGACACATTTTTGTTAGCATTGTGATTTTAATGACACTAAGGACGATGTTCGATCGAATTATCTGTTGCGAAATGGGGTGACCCAACTACGGTTAAACACTTTAATCTAAATGGTGGTATACATTGTGCGCCCGTTACGTTGTTATTGCAGCAAACATAAGACCGGGGCGACAGTAGGAAAGCCACTACTACACAAACAAAAGAGTAGCGGTTGCAGTTTGTACAATTTTCTAGACAGCTGAATGCAAATGTTTTAAATACAAAGAACCCCGAATATACTCTCTCAAGTAAGTTTTCACTTCCCTGCACTAACTAGAAGGCAAACAACTCGTAAACGTGAAGTAGTTTACTACACTTGAGCCGTAAGTCTGTTCCTGTTTTAAGTTTACAGAATTTGGAGAGCGCAGCTATTACTCAAGTTCGGTAAGCTCTTTAAGGTTCCGTACCAAAAAGGCAAAAGAGGAACCCTTGAGGTGACGCGGAACTCTGTCTGTTCATCTGTCTGTCACTGAAGCCATTCACTCGCTTTTATCTCCGAAGTACAGAAATGCAAAAATCTCAAATACAATTACATTTGATAAAGCATCCAGAAAATACTATAGTAAAGTCGAATGATGTTTCTGCCTATCACAGCTTTTTTAGAAAACAATAATTTAAAAAATCTATTTATTTCCTCCGGGCTTACCTCCAAAGTTTGTAAAGTGAAAATTCAACAATTATTTTTTATGAATTATATTCATGATTTTTAAAATTTTATGTATATATTACAGAAAACGTACATTTTATATTTCTAACTAACCCAGTTATTTATAAATCATCAAAAAACCTGATCGTTTACTGAACTTTGCTGGACCTGATAAGTTTGTTTGACAATGATTTTCCTACACAGACAAATTTAGTTATGCGGTGATATAAAAGTGCGACGTTGGTCAGACTCACACTTAACCAGTTTGGATCAGACTTGAATTAGCATTGCTTCGATTTAACTCAACTTTGGCGAACAAAATATAATGTTTTTAAATAGAACAATTCCACGTTTGCTAATAAGGTATGATTGACGAGCCTTAATTGAATTTCAAAAAAAAATATTATTATCGAAGTAAGCTTACATATTATTAAAAATAAGGTCTATCTATGTACCCACATGTCAAGAGCCCCAGGCACAGGTGAACGTGCATGAAAAGAGCAATGAATATTAAAGATGCGAGCGAGGCGCTAAGGATTGACTCGCATCCCTCTGCCTACCCCGCAAGGGATCTGGCGTGAGGATGTGGATAGATAGGTAGATCTACATAAATATATATTTTTGGTAAACCTTTTTGTAGCTAGAGAGAACTGAGCGCCATAACATTCCATACATCAATTCAATTTCACGTTGTGTATCGTTTTCGTCTTTTCATTACAAAGAAAATAAAGGATAAAAACAAATTATGAATGTAAATATCAAAACTAATGGCATTACCAAGGATATGACGCATTATCAAGCACGAGATTCTTAACGTCCATTTATATATGAGAAACTTGGATGACAAAAAGATATAAGGTCTGTCATTGGCCTAGCATAATGCGAAAGCTTTTAACGCACTTTGGCAATTTCACCCTCATTGCTAATGCAACACCTAACCAGAAGAATTTCGTAATAAGTACTCATTCGCTGGAACACGACACTCTTTGTAACCTGGGAAGATGTTAGTTGAGTGCATTCTTGTAAGTTTGCAGTTCTTCTCACCTCCCAACCTGACTGGTTCCATTTAAGCAAGAAATATCGCAGTGCGAATGGGTTTGAACCCCCAGGACGCATAACCAGCAGGATCTATAATGTTCTAGTGACTTTGTCTCTTAAAATAGCGACGCTATATGGCGCCATTATTTGTATGTCCAAACGGAAGAAACCGTATTATGTTCCTATGCTTCACTTTTACCGTATTCGCTGTAAGCGCCACTAAGAACACAACCTACAACTAACATAAAATACTTCGAAATATTGCGTGGCGCACTGCACTGCAGATTTTCAGTGTTGGCGGGTTTACGGTTATGTCACAGACAGCAAGGTATCTCTGCCAGAGATATGATTCGGTGAATTTTAATATCCTGTTCAAGGAAGATAACGCCCACTTTGCAAGATATCTCCAATATTTCATAGGATTAAATACACGTGGGGTGCGCCATCCAACTATGGAAACGCGCTATAGCATCGACGAATAACGGAAAAGGGGGAAAAATGCAATTTCGTTCACGAGTCAAACACATCTGTTTATTTAATACAGTTCATAATAACTCGCGTCAAAGGGATGTACTCGCAATTTGGATATACCTATTTCAGTTTTATAGCAGGGAAATATATTTCACGAACTCTCTCACAACTACCCACCAGATATTAAAATGTGTGTTTGTGAACAAATCGGTTTTAAGGTTCCGTACAAAGTAGCATACCGTAAAAAGGTATCAACGAGATCTCTTTATTAAAAGTTTTGCTGTCTGTTTGTTTGTCACAGAACTGTATGTTTTAGACTGTGTTAGGCAGAGACTTAAACTTTCACGGAGTGCGTGCGAGCCAAATTAATATTACAGATAAAATATTCAATGCGTAATTTGTTTGTGTCATGTAAATATGAACTAAAGAAATGTCAAACTGAACGTTTAAATTTTTACCGAGGTTTTCATACAAAAACACAATACATATTTACCACGTGTTTCCACGTGATAGTCTTTCATATATTATCATATTTATTTATATAGATTTAACAAAGCCGTATAACACTGCTTTACTGTTTTATGTAAATAATTGTACACATTTCCTAATCTAAACCGGTCTCGGGAAAGGGAAATACCTACACTCAAATATTTCATTTTCACATCTGAGTAGACAACTTATCGTAGATTTACCTACCGTGACCAATTTGAATCGTTTTTTTATCAGAAGGTAATGTCGAGAACCCTAGAAATGTGCATGAGAAGAGCCATGAATACTAAAAAAGCGAGAGAGGTGTTTAAGGACCGAGTCATATGTCGCTCGGTTCTCTCTGCCTACCCCGCAAGGAATTTAACGTACAGTTACAGATAAAAGAACTTATCGTATAAGAAAAATATAACCTATATGTAATACCCTATACATACAAGTAATTCTAATGTAATTAGCTTTTATGAAATAAATGTATTTAAGAAACTTTAGTTAACGCAGCAATATAGATATCTGTGGAATATACCGCCGTATATATAAACTTTATTTTAAATTAACATCACGGACCCAGCGTTCATTTTATCCTTGCGAAACGTCAACAGAGGACAGAACGAGAGGTATTCGGGGACAAAATAAAGTGTACAATGTATTCCACATAAAATTGTGGGTGTCGGACGGCGCGGGCGGGCACCCTGCGGGACAATATTTAAAAGGCCCGGGTTCCAATTAATTCGTACCCGCGGCCAGATGATTCTATTACGGGCAGGAAGAGGCCGGTGTTTAGCCATTTCAGATGCAAATTCGGACATAGTACTCGACAAACATGTTAGAATTGTTTTTTATACCGTGTAAAAGCAGTGATAGCTCAATGAATAAAGAACCGACCTAATATACGATAGTCTTGGCTTCGAATCCTGGCGGTGGCATGTAGTACCGCTAAATTCTTTAGGGTCGGCAACGCAAGAGTGACACCCCTGGTGTTGCAAATGCTCATAGGCTACGGTAACTGCTTACCATCAGGCAGGCCGTACGCTTGTTTGCCACCTTAGTGGTATAAAAAAAATCGTCTTTTCTCATTTGTAAATTATCACTTGCCGTCGTCGATGGAAAACAGCGAGAGGAAATCCGTGCGTCCAAGAAATTATATTTCAAAAGACATGTGACCTAACCTAAGCTAGATCTGGATTTCCCTCTGGGTTGGGAAGGTCTGACGGCAGTCGCTCCATAGAAAAATCATTATCTTAGCCGAATCCTTAGGCTTAGGTGTGGGACCCCGCCAATCCTGATGGATTAGGAAACGGGATAACGCTAGGAAGATGGAAGGTTTTTTTATACCACGTCCGGTGGCACCACGCATACGGGGCGGCTTATGTGGAGCTGTTACCATGCCCGAAGAACCCATGAATTACAAAAACGCTAGATAGCTATGGCGGAGGATTTAAATTTGTTTTATTGTTAAATATATAATAAACGAAAGATAAGAACGCTAGTTGAATAACTAACCTTTTCACGAGCTCGGTAGCTCAGTCGTGAAAGACGCGACTTTGACACCAATGCTCGTGGGTTCGATTCCCACACAAGGCAAACATTTGTGTGCATGAACATGTCTGTTTGTCTTGGTCTGGATGTTTTAAGAGAGGTAGGGCGCATCAAAGCAGCCGGTCTGGGGAAGTACCTCCACCTCACAGAAAACCGCAGCCAAATAACAACTCCCTAGAGGGTTGTTGTGTTCCTGTGTGTACGTGAGGTCACCAGTAAGCTCCTAAGGAGTTGCCGTGTAAACAGCAGAGGAGGCATCGCGCGAGTGATACTCAATATATAACCGACTGTCCCTGGTTCCAATCCTAGTATACAATTCGTGGGTTCGGTATGTACATACAAGTAATTACAACATTAAAAACCCTCACGACCAAAATATATATATTCCGAAATATGTCTAACCTAAGAAAGGTCTGGTTCTCTCTTTTCACAGCCCTGTGGAGATCTGATGGCAACCGCTTCATGCCAAAATCAGTATACTAGCCAATCCTAATGGGTTAGGAAACGGGATAACGCTAGGAACAAAAAGAGACAACTAACAAAAGGAGACAATTTTTAACGGAAGGATCGCGTGTTTTATTTATTTTGTTGAACCTGACGTTTCGAACGCTTTGCAGCGTCCGTGGTCTTCCTGCGACCACGGACGCTGCAAAGCGTTCGAAACGTCAGGTTCAACAAAATAAATAAAACACGCGATACTTCCGTTAAAAATTGTTTAATTTCAATGCGTAACAATCGCGAAAACCTAAGACAATACTAACAAAAGGAGCTCTAGGATAGGGCAAGAAAAGAGTTATGAATATCAAAGAAGCGAGCGAGACGCGCGAGAAATGTATCCTCTTTGCCTGCGCCCCAATTCGTGCAGGAACTTTGGCTAAACATACCTACAGATAGGTAGTAATATATAGTTAACATGAAAACTTAACAGATTTGAATTAGTTATACAACGTAACCGTGGAAGGATATAGGAGCCGATTAAGGCGATGACTTACCTACCATGACCAAATTGATCGCGCACTATCAGAAGGCCATGTCAGGGCTTTAGGAACTAGCGAGCGTGCATAAAAAGAGCAATGAGTGTTAAAGACGCGAGTAAGGGTGTAAGGATCGAGTCACGTGGCGCTCGGTTGTCTCTGCCTACCCCGCAAGGGATTAGGCGTAAAGTTATATACAGTTAGATAGATGAAAACTTGAAATAATCAAGGTTGTTCCACTAATTAAATATCAAGAATATACAAAGAAGTAAAAAATGCAATAGCCAAAAACATTTGGACTGTTAAAAATGGCAAAAACAGCACAAAGTCTTCAAAGGCATTCTACACACTAAATTGGAAATCATGTGAGCGCAAACTATTTACGGGGCCGGGCAAGATCGCCCAAAAGGTCATTAAAACCGATCGGGAGTCCAAGCTTACCCATACTTGCGGGACTATTGCTATTCTCCTTGAGGCAACCCCGAACACGTTTGCTAACACGTGACCTCCATTAGCCAGTTTTTGCAGTATCTGATGTTGGAAGGTTATATAAACATGGTTTTTACCGATGAACAAAACCACCTCTTTTAATCCGAAATAATGATAATCGTGCCTGTTGCGGTTTACCTCGCATTGTGTCATTGTGTTTTATTTTTAAGTTATATGCAATAATTGCGTGGGAATTTACTAGTAGGAGATTGACGTTGTTTTATAAGAGTAGATGCTTAGTCGGCGTTAGTAATGATACGGCTCCGTGACGATAAAAACAACAAGAAAGTTAATTGACTTATATATAACGAGGAACAACAGGATTTCTTTCTATACTACGTCGGGAGGCATACAAGCATACGGCCCATCTGATGTAAAGCGGGTACCGTAGCCTAGTAACGCTTGCGATATATTAAGAATCACTTGCGCGACGCCTCCTCTGCTGCTTACACAGCAACACCTTTGGAGCTTACTGGTGACCTCACTCACACGCAGGAACACAACAACCCTCTAGGGAGTTGTTATTTGGCTGCGGTTTTCTGTGAGGTGGAGGTACTTCCCCAGACGGGCTGCCTTGATTCGCCCTACCTCTCTGAAGATATATAAGGATAGTCGTCATCTTGCCTGATGTCACTTAAATGCACGATTGCAGTGTTTTTTTCGTTTTTTTTTTATATACAAAGTCGGGATGCTTACAAGCATACAGTCCACCTGATGTATAGTGGCTACCCTAGCCTATTAATACGAAAAGGAGAATCGCTAGCGTATCCCATGACTTAATAAATCACTCCTCATGCGTTCACTAGTAACCTCACTCACTCGCAGGAATACAACAACCCTCAATGGAGTTGTTCACACGAAAGATATTCCCAATTCAAAATCACGTTACACTAGCCTAGACAGCGGCTTGAGAAACGTATTATAAATACATGAGTTTACTTCGCAATCGACAGACAGACAGATGAAGCAAAAATAAAACGCCAAGCGAGAAATTCATCTCAACGTATGTGGATGGGTATTCGAGAATCTAAGTCCAGATGAGCAGTTTCAAGTTAGCACCTCGAACGGGATGTACTGCACATGTTTTACAGCTGGAACATTACAGTTCAGACTGTGAAACTGTTCCGTGCAACGAACGGATGTTCCATGATGTAAGTATCTGAAGTGTTCGACAGTCCCACCTACGGGTTTCGTGTTCGAGACTTGCGCTCTGTGCAATTTAAATCCAATCTGAATCGCTTTCAATATACATCTATACAGATAAATAAAATTGGAGTGTCTGTTTGTAATATTAAAATAACCGCTTTTTACTAAATGTATATGGATAATATACACGGTACTTTTTTTTTTTTTATATTAGTTCAGCATAGTGGCCCATCTTTGCCTGATGGTAAGCGAAAGAGGAGCCCAAATCGCAACTGCAACTGACAACATACTACATCCCGTATCCTGTCAGTTGACGCTGCCATGCTGACCCGCAAAATGCTTCTTCACGCTTCGTTTGAAGGATCCCATATTGTAGGAAGGAGGGAACACATGTGCAGGCAAGGCGTTCCACTTTTTTATGGTACGACAAAGATAGGAGTTGCCGAACTTTTTGGTACGCGAAGAGATATTCTCAACCGTGGAACTATGACATCGCAAGCCCGCACGTGTGGTTCTATGACGGAAGGGTGGTACATATACCAAAATGAATATTTTTACAATTTTTGTCTGTCCGTCTGTGTGTCTGTTTGTTCCGGCTAATCTCTGAAACGGCTGGACCGATTTTGACGGGACTTTCACTGGTAGGTAGACGACTGTTCAGAGCACCATATAGGGTACTTTTTATCCCGTAAATATTTAGGATTCCTGCGTAAAAAATGAAAAACTATTAAAATTAGGGGGAAATCTTCTTCTTCGGGGGACTTCGCAATTTTTTTTTTTATTATTTTCATAGAATACCTATCTTTTAAATAACTACGCATTTTATATGTAAAAAATAAAATAATTATAAGTTGCCTCCTGCAAAGGTCAATAGATGGCGCTGTGTGAAAAAGGTCTATAGAGAAATAAAGGCTACTAAAAGCCCAAATCTCATGCGTGCGAAGCCGCGGGCTTCAGCTTGTTTAAAATATATAGGTATTTCAGTGAAAATATATATGTATTTCAGTGAGAGTATAATTAAAAGCTGGAGTCGACACATATGTTCGTGGGTTCGAATCCCACACGGGACAAAAAAATTGCGTGCACGAACATGTCTGTTTATTTCGTTCAGAGTATTTTTAGGAGAGGTAGGGCGTATTAAAGTAGTCTGTCTGGGGAAGTAGCTCCAGCTTCCAGTAAACCGCAGTCAAATAACAACTCCCTGGAGGGTTGTTGTGTTCTTGCGAATGAGGTCACCAGTGAGTTCCTAAGGCGTAACTGCATTAGCAGCAGACGTCTTCACGCGAGTGATACTTAACGTGTTGCAAACATTTATAGGCTACGGTAACCGCTCAGGTGGGCCATATGCTTGTAAGCTTCCTGACCTTGTGTAAAAAAAAAAAAAAAATGAGCACTCAAGTTCAGCTGCGTCAAGTGCGGCCTACCTAAGGATGGGTTTAGTCGTCTCTATTTGCTTAATGTTCGGGACCAGTTAGAGGAAGACTTTAAGTATTAAAGTCTTCCATGGTGATGTAGTGCTGCGAATAATAATGAGTACCAACTGAATCAGCAGCAGTCAGCCTGTGGACAGCCTTGGTGTCTTTAAAAACAAGTCTCACAAGTAGAAAATATAAATTTAGAGGAGGAAATCTCCTCCAAATGTATATTATCTACGATAGATAACAGAACGACTCCTTGATCTACTCTTTCGTTATTAATAAGAATGTAGTCAGGCAAAGAAAAGGAGAAGAAAAAGCCAATTGGAAACCAGAATAGTTTGTACTCCAAAAATTTTACCATGGTTTGGTATGCATATATGCTCAACATATATGTGATACACATTAAAAACATTATGATTTAGCGGAAGACGCGTGGTCAAGAATTGCCGAATTGCATATTATTGGTGCAAATAGCAACATCGTAACCTCAGCCGGTCTCTTGTTACGAAGCAAAATACGTCGTTTGTAATATCGATTTCGTATTTAAGTCAACCTTCTAGAAAACTGACAACAAAATACAGATAGCAATAGCAAGTGTAAATTATTTATTTATATTTCAGTCAATACAGACAATCCTCAATAAGAGATATATTAACTTAAACCAGTTGAGAATGCGCAAGCTTGAATTGCCAGAGGAACACCTGGCTCGTCAATATATAACAATTGAATATTTTTTTTAAAACTTTGTCGGCCATTTTGACCATATTCCTTAAGAAATATGATATTGGTTTTTTTAAGACATTCCTATTCTACTTTTTTATGCTAAATCCGAATCTGAAGTCAAAATTCGAATATTCGAAAAAAAGCTATACACACACACACACAGACAAACATATAGATTTCATATAGGAACGGTCTTCCTGAAAAAGAATCAGAATACATTATATTGCACGCAACGACGAGCTCGGTGGCGCAGTGGTGAAACGCGTTGTTACGCTACTTTGACACCAACGCTCGTGGGTTCGATTCCCACACAGTACAAACATTAGTGTGCATGAACATGTCTGTTTGTCTTGGTCTGGGTATTTTCTATGTATAATAAGTATGTTTTTACAAAAAAAAAAAATATTTACGTATGTTTATCAGTTGTCTAGTACCCATAACACAAGCTTCGCTTACTTTGGGGCTAAATGGCGCTGTGTAATTTGTTCGCCAATATTTATTTATTTATATTTATTTAAATAAGGGGTTATAAAAGGAACAAAATATATGGCTGTCACTTCCAATGTTATCCAGCTCCGATATCATCTTTCGTTCGAAGCACATACGACAGTGCAGGCAGAGCGTGAGCTAATTGGCAGGTGGTGATATGAACACGTACTCAAGAAGTGCTTATAAACGTGAAGCCAACAATAGATACTTGATTGTAATAACAGCACAATACATCTGACATGACAATTAAAAATGAAATTTAATGTTTGGAGAGAAGTTTACTTTTACTATAACACCTGACATGTTTGTTGCTTACTATGTGTGAGATCAATGTGAGCTTGTGAAATTTAATATGTTATTTACAAGCTCCGAGTGCAGCCGGCGCTGGACTTAATGCAATTTATATCATAATGCAACACAAGCTAATTTAGACAACGCGGTGTAACACGCTGACCGAGCTTTACCCTCATTATTAACTACTACGAAAATTGATTACAAAATGCAGGTCCGTTGTTATAGCATAAATATATAAATAGGTATATAAATATTGGCGGACAAATTACACAGCGGCAGCTAGCCCCTAGTAAGCGAAGCTTGTTTTATGGGTACTAGACAACCGATAAACGAAAATATAAAACACTCAGGCCAAGACGACGGACATTAAGACAACTGTTAATTAAGCTTCAGTTTTCATACATGAGTAAGAAATTGATTTTCAATACTAGACGTCAATATTTAAGAATCTATCGATGACTATCATTATTATTTATATATAGATAGATAGATAGGTAAAAAGTTTTTTTGTATCATAGAACACACATGTAAGACAATGAGATTGGGTTTAAGATAGGTTCAGGAATCTTATAAATTTAAATGAGCAAATGTATATACATATATACATTTGGTGTATGTAATAAATAGGTATATAAAATGGCTAACGGCTTAATCTTTAATTTTACTATTTAATATCATTATTGTACCAATATATGCTTATGTACATTTTTTTTTTTGTAATATCTAATAGACAATTTTAAAAGAGACCTATATTGGCAAGTTACTTTCGGCATTTCTTCTTCGCCTTAGCTTCCGAAAGGCTAGCAGATAAAAAAAAAACGGGTTGCACTCCGGGAGTGCCGGCAGAAGGAAAAACTTGAACATTAACGTTGTGCGTTTTTGAATATTTTGGAATGGTTAGAGAATAATTTCGCACGAATTACTTTATTTATCAGTATTACTATCATGTATGTGGTAAAATATAATATTCATTTATTGCGCTATCCGTACACAAACATGACAATTTATATTTTATTTATATTATATTTTATTTTATTTATATTTATATTTTATTTTAAAAAGAAATAATCTGAGAGAATTAATATACAATAAGATTATATTCCACGTGTCTGAATGGCCGCGAGGGCCCAATGGCAAATAAAGAATTTATATCTTTTATTTTATCTTTATAAACAATATAAAAAAATGCGTGATTACATAAAAAGCCCATAGTGTGACGTCACGAATAATTTTTCGTATTATCATAAATATACGTACACTCACATTAAAGAACTGTAGTGTGAACATGGGCCAAGCCAAGTCGCAGTAAACTTACATAATAGTTATCGCGGCGCAGTACTGCCGACATCAAAGAGCCGCCACGACACGACACGACCGCGATCATTCTAACTTTTTAAACCACAGCGGAACTGCTGCCAAAAGATTTATTATACTTTTTGTTTGTCGGTAAATCGTTTTAAATGTATAAAACTATTTTGTCACTGTTATTATATCAGTTATGACGTGGATATTTCATACAGGCAGCATAATTCCGCCCATGCCACTTAGTCACTGGAGGATGGGACTGAGCCATTTTTGAAGTGAAAACTTCTTTAGCGGCGTTGTGCACTTTTTGGATGAGTAAACTCTAACAGAACTGTCTACACATTCAAAATTATAAGCGAATATAAAGTTCGCCGACCAGCGACAAGCCCACCCGGGCGGGCAACTACAGAGCTATAATGACATTTCACGATTATCCCATTTCGTGTGTGTACACGGCAAACTTGAGACGGCACAGTTAATATTCCACTAAATCGATTGAGATGCCTTCGGGCTTGCACAGCACAACATGTCTGCCCGCGTGTACCAAAGTTATATATAATTTATACACAAAAACTTCCAGCTCATCACACATGTATAATATACATTACGATAAAGCCCAGACGTAGCTATAATATATCTTAAGATAACATGCTGTACAAATATATATACATATATTCCACGCCTATCTCCCATTGGAGTAGGCAGAGACTATGGAACGCCGGGTGTACCGATCCAAACATACCTCTCTTGCTTCTTCCACACTCATCGACCTCTTTATGCATGCTCTGCGTACTGAAGGCTTGTTCTCGAACAAAAGTCAAGTTTTAGTATAAAAAATTGTCTACTTTTACGAGCTTCACCTGCTTGCACGCAAAATAAATCTTATCGTCTGACACGAGCGTTCATATTCCGTTAAGTACCGCTGACTCGATACCGATTAGGTGACAAGAGCACAGGGTTCCCACTCGCCGATATATTTTGGTAAATATTAAAACAAATCAACAAGTAAGTAAGTAAGTAAAAACACTTTAACAAACATAAAAAGCGACATGTCTACCAACTGCGTACTAAGCTACTAGGATTTTTGTATTGGCAAAACAAAAACGTGTGTCCCTAAAATTATTTCTGACCAACCAATTAAAGATGTTTATCGCCAGATAGCAAAGAGAACGCGCTTCACACCTTATTTAGGTACTTATATTAAACTAGTATATCGTACAGAAGGGTGAGCCACTAGGTACTTCGAATGAAATTAAAAACAGATAAGTAAAAAAAAGGATTGCGTGTATTCTTATTACAAAATAATCTTAGAATTGTTTTACTTTTAAGTATTGTTTGATTAATTTTTTCCCGATTCATATTTCGATTATTAAATTTGAGTCGAACGAAGCCTTACAAACCGCCTAAATTAAATAGTCCACAGGGAAACAAGAAAATACCAATATAGGTAATTAAATTTCTTGTAGTAATTTAAACATTTCAATTCGTAGATTTCCAAGATGGTGCTCAAAATTGTCAGTAAATACTGTCTCTAATTTCTGAACGTACTCATTTATGCATAAGAGGGCAGGGTTAGACTTCAATAAAATGATTTTCTTTTATTATAAGCTTTGTAGTGAGTAAATATAGTATTGTGTGAGTTGTGTATTCAGTGAAGAGTAAATCATTTCAAATATTTCTTTGCAATTTGGGTGCTTTTTAGAACATTTAAAAAGCAAATACCTGTAACGTACGTTAGTGCATTTGCTTCAGGTGAATCCATGTGATTAATTACGCGCGAGGAGGCAAGCTAGCGTGCGAGCCGTGCGAGCGAACTGAGAGGCAACCTTCTGACATACGCCTGCCCGGGAGGCGCGCCGGCCGAACGTACCTAAACTGCAGAGTGACCTCTTTCAAGACATCACCAATTTGATCTCTAACGAACGGAGATATCGGTAGGGGTCTAGGATGGCCCCTACCGATATCTCCGTTCACTGTTGCCTGATACACTTCTTTCGTAACTCTATGTCCAAATCATCTCAGCATACATTTTTAAATTTTTGTCACTACATCAACTTTCATTCCATATAGTTCTCGTATCCTCCTATTTCATATATAGCATGCCGTCTCGGTCTGAATCTGAATATATGAAACTAGAGAATCTGTATTTTTCCTATTTCTGCATGTTCCATACATCTAGAGTAAAATAGCATGTTATCTTACGACATATTACAGATACGTCTGTGACCTCACAGAAAACCGCAGTAATTGTCGGCCATTTTGACCATGTTTTTTAAGAGATAGGAACGATGTTCCTGAACATTCATATTCTACTTTTTTATGCTGAATCCGAATTTGAAGTCATACAGATAGTACATATAGAAGTAAACATATAGATTTCATATAGGAACGGTGTTCCTGAAAAGTAGAAACATCCTGATAAGATGTTGCCACCTTAATATAGTTCTATAATTTAATGACATGTCAATGGAAAAATTAGAAACATCCTCATAAGAATACATAATTAATATTTTCCTTTGATGCTAAACACATTCCAATTAATCCCATTAATACCGGCCGATGTTTGCCACGTCGTCGATTGTTTGCCTCGGGCTTGTTTGATTTGGCCCGTACTCGAAGGCCCTATAAATCGAAGCCAGGTAAGGTAGAACTATAGGAATAACTGAGGGGGGCCCTCGGTCCTCAGTTCCCGGTACAAGTTTGGAGGGGGGGCGGAGATCTCGGGATATCGGATGCTATAATGGCACTTGTGTTTCGTAAACGATGTTTTATTCATGCCGCGATGCTCGGCTGCTGCGAATAACCGACTAATTATTGAGGTGTTCGCTGGTTTGATTTAATCTACCTTCTGACGCGCTACGAATGTACGTCAACGAATCTTCGCAAAAAAATAAGTTACATCTGATTTATAACGCTAATATTGGAAACATTAAAAACAATGACTGAACGGATATGAGGAGCTCGATACTGCGCATGAAGCCCATAATAGTAGCGTGTTCAACTTTAGCCGTAGCGATGAATAAAGTTACTATGTAATATCGACTACATCAGTTATCCATAGGTTATTTCCGTCATGGATGGAAAGCAACATAATTATGGCATAAAGATTTCAAACAAGCTATACGACCTATCTAAACAACATCACAACTGCCTGCGATACCGCGCGACTAAAATCAAGGGAAGCTCCCCAAGAATTGCTACATGGAGAATAACAATGCGCAAATGACTCTTGTTGTATTGCAACCTTTCACCGTAACCGCCGCTCCGGGGTATGCATTTTATGTTTCACCGACGATTTAGTACCAACTGTATAAAACTCGGTCGTTAAATTCGCCGGGGACTATGAATAACCCGCGACTATTGGACTCGACTCGCGCGAACAAAAAACGGCGCGATCAATCCTGTTGTCAGTGTTCCGCACGTAAAAAACACAGATCTATCACTTCCGAACGCACTCACTTTTGCACGCCAGAAAAACGGACGGCGAATTACGTACGGAATTTAAATGTATTTGCAACACAACACCAGAAATGCGACAAAACTCGTGAGTGATAAAGATGAGATGAGATGACACTAAGCTATATTTCGTGCAGGAATTTGCTATATATATTATATAGATGTATATCTTCATGCCAATTCTGATATATAGCTTCCATCTGTCAACGTTCGGATTTTAAATATATTTGAAATACAATACAAGGAATGCGACATAAAAGGTGAGATGACACTAAGCAATATTTCGTGCAGTAAATAGTTATATAACTAGTCTGGCCATAAATCCTGTTACATAGAAACTTTTTCTTTTTTCCAACTCTTTAATTATTTTGAATTTGGAATGCGTTTACTATGTTAAAAACTTCTTTCGTTTTACATATTTCTTTCGGGTTTATTATCAAATTACAATATGGAATGGGGTGTTAATAATAAAAAATAGGATTGCAGTGATTGCCTGACACAAACTGGGTACGGAGTCATCGGTCATATTCAAGACACTTCAAAAGCGTTTGTATCAGCCGTATATTCGTACATCGTACAGACAGATATACCAAAACTTCCTCTGGTGAAGACCACAAAAGATCGGGGCGACCGCGTGCTGTCGATCTACAAAGGCTGTTAAAGCCAGAATTCGCCAAAACCCCATTAGGAAACAGAAAATCATATCAAGAGAAATAAAGATTCCCGCTAGAACTCTGTCGCGTATAATAAAACAAAACCTGAAGCTCGGCGCTTATCGTCGATATACAGGACATGCCGTAAATCAATCCCTACAGTTGAAGAGTAGATCGATCAAAACACCCTCTGTCCCAATACGCAAGTGAAAGGCACAGAAATATCTTCCTTAGTGATGAAAAAAATTTCAAGATTGAAGAGCACTACATCAAGCAAAATGACAAAGTACACACAGTTCTAAAGAAGCCGCCCAAGTAGTCGGAAAGGTACAACGTGGTCATCATCTTGCGTCTGTAATGGTTTGGTGGGGGGTGTCTTATCAACGAGTCACAAAGCTTAATTTTTGTGAAAAAGGAGTGAATACTTCAGCCAAAGTGTATCAAGAGACTGTCTTGAACCGTATTGTGAAACCTCTCAGCAATACACTTTTTAAAAAATACCGTGGACATTCCATTCACCTGGTCACAACGCATGAACTACCCAAGCCTGGTGCGAAACCAACTTTCCGGACTTTATAAGAGCTGAAGACTGGCCCTCATCTAGCCCAGATCTGAACCCCTTAGACTACAAATTATTGTCAGTTTTAGATGACGTAGCCTGCTCGAAACGACACGCCGACATTGTGTCTCTTAAGAAATCTCTGGAGCAAGCAGAGGCTAAATTTCTCATTGAAACAGTGCGTAAATCCATAGATTCTTCGCCAGACAAACTAAAGGCCTGTATCAAAGCCAATGGTGGCCATTTTGAAAAGAATCCTTTTTAGGGTTCCGCACCCAAAGGGTAAAACGGAACCCTATTACTGAGGCTCCGCTGTCCGTCCGTCCGTCCGTCTGTCACCAGGCTGTATCTCATGAACCGTGATAGTTAGACAGTTGAAATTTTCACAGATGATGTATTTCTGTTGCCGCTATAACAACAAATACTAAAAAATAGAATAAAATAAATATTTAAGGGGGCTCCCATACAACAAACGTGATTTTTTTGCTTTTTTTATAGATAATGGTACGAAACCCTTCGTGCGCGAGTCCGAGTCGCACTTGGCCGATTTTTTATTTTTTGCTTTTTATTACTTCATAAAAAATAAATCCATATTCATTCGTAACAGAACTTATGGCCGGACTAGGTACGTATGGAAATCTTCATGCCAATTCTAATGAATAGCTTCCGTCTGACAACGGCGAATAACGTTCGGAATTTAAATGTAGTGCACTACAAACGTCATCAAGTCGTGCGTGTAAAAGATGAGATGAGATGGCACAGTTCATATCAGGCAGTTCAGCATTGCTTTTCAATTGAAAGTAGGTACTACGATTACAAGAAATAAATTAGAGTTATTTGCGATAAAAAAGAAACAACGCATTATTTAAATACATATATTTAACTATTAGTGGAACTGACGCGGTTAGCGACGTAGGAAATTAACGATTAGCAAAACCATAGAACACGTGAACAGTTTTTACTGTGACGAAGCAGCCTTAGGCCACAAGATTGGCAGCGCGGGAGTAACATCCCCGTGATGTTGCGAGCGTCAATAGGCTGCGGTGACCGCTAACCATCTAATGCGGGTCGCATGCATGTTTGCCAATCTAGTTGTATAAAAAAAAAGTTACTAAGAGAGTTCTTCATAGGGTTACCCCGTTTGCATAATATAAATAATTCATTATGATCGGCGAAGTCCCTAAGCCTAAGGATTTGGCGAAGAAACTAATTTTGACATGGAACGATGGCCGTCAGATCTCAACAACCCAGAGGGAAAACCAGATAACACGTCTCTCGGAATCGAATTTCTTGGGCGCGCGGGTTTCCTCACGATGCTTTCCTTCACCGCCGAGCAAGTGATGATTACAAATATGTACATAAATCCGAAGACACAAATTTAGTGATACATCCACCAGTTGCTCAATAGGCCGGTTTTTCATCCACTGGGCTGTCACAGCTCCTGAAGATACTAAGAGAGGTAGGGAGCATCAATCAGCCTAACAGGGAAAGTATCTCCGCCTCACAGAAGACCTCACCCATATGATAACTCACGACAGGCTTGTGTTTCTACAAGTAAGTGAGGTTACCAAAAGTCCACTACCACATTGCAATGATAATGAAAACTGAATACAAACACAAAACTATAATAAATAAAATCATGGCTCTAATTGGCTAACGCTCCCAATTATACAAATCGGCAGGCCGCATCAAAGCAGCCCGTCTTGGGTTGTACCTCCACCTCTCAGAAAGCTATAGTCAAATAACAACTCCCTGGCAGGTTGTAGTGTACCTGTGAGTGAGGTCACCAGTCAGCTTCTAAAAAGTTACGGCGTTAGCAGAAGAAGTGCCATCAAGCGTGTGATACTTAATGTATTTCAACGTTCATAAATTATAGTAACCGCTTCATATTAGGTGCGTCGTATGCTTTCTTGCCTTCCGACGTTGTATTAAAGAAAAAAGTAATATAAAAATTATCGACGTTGGACTTTACTACGGTTTTGTTATACAACTTGGGAATGCACACAAACGTACGCCCCACATGATGTAAAGTGGCTACCGTATACCTATGAGGGCATGCAATGTCGAAAGTATCGTTTACGTATTGCTACTACACAATAATTTCTTAACACCACTCACTCGCAGGAACGCGTCAACCCTTTAGTGAGTAGTTATTAGTTTTTTTTATATACAACGTCGGAAGGCATGCAAGCATATCGCCCACCTGACGCAAAGCGTTTACCGTAACCTATAAACGCTTTGTAACATTAAGTATCACTCGCGCGATGCCTCCTCTGCTGCTAACACACCAACTCCTCAGGAGCTTACTGGTGACCTCACTCACACGCAAGAACACAACAACCCTCTAGGGAGTTGTTATTTGGCTGAGGTTTTTTGTGAGGTGAAGTTACTTCCCCTGACGGGCTGCTTTGCGCCCTACCTCTCATAACTTGAATGTTAAAAAAGCGAGTGAGGTGTGTAAGGACCGCGACTTACCGCGCTCGGTTACCTCTCCCTACCCCGCAAGGGATCTGGCGTTAAGGTAACAATTAACTTACCTAAACACAAGCTTAGTTCTTCGTATTATGAACAGTCTAGACACGTTAACACAATTTCTATGCACGAATATATAATCAGTAAAACAATGATTAGGTTATTAAATTGTTTTGTGTAAGTTAGTAAAAAAAACTACAGTCACAGTTTTATTTATTTTGTTGAACCTGACGTTTCGACCTCCAGGGAGTTGTTATTTGGCTGCGGTTTTTTGTGAGGTGAAGTTACTTCCCCTGACGGGCTGCTTTGCGCCCTACCTCTCATAACTTGAATGTTAAAAAAGCGAGTGAGGTGTGTAAGGACCGCGACTTACCGCGCTCGGTTACCTCTCCCTACCCCGCAAGGGATCCGGCGTTAAGGTAACAATTAACTTACCTAAACACAAGCTTAGTCCTTCGTACTATGAATAGTCTAGACGCGTTAACACAATTTCAATGCACGTATATATAATCAGTAAAACAATGATTAGATTATTAAATTGTTTTGTGTTAGTAAAAAAAACTAGTCACAAAGTTCTTAATAAACAAATATTTTTAATCAAACACTCCACAGCACTCGGAGCGTCAAGTAACACTAAGATCTCGATAAAGCTATATGAGAAATACTTAGCAGTAAAATTGAACGGAGTCAAGAGTGAGTTGGACTTCTCACCGAAGGTTCCGCACTCAAAAAATACAATTTATTTGACAAACGAAAGAACCAATGCCAATACGAATAATAATTGATATTAAACAATTTTTAACGGAAGTATCGCGTGTTTTATTTATTTTGTTGAACCTGACGTGGTCGCAGGAAGATGGATGCTGCAAAGCATTCGAAACGTCAGATTCAACAAAATAAATAAAACACGCGATACTTCCGTTAAAAATTGTTTAATTCAATGTGTAACAATCGCGAAAACCTAAGACAATACTACGAATAATAATGTTTTTACAATTAATTGTATAAGCTTCGTTTTACAAACGTACGGCTCGCTGACGGCTGGTAGTTTATCCTCATGCACTGGAACCGCAAAGGTCACGTACTGTGCGATCTCATTTTTTTTTTATTCAAATGAACACTGAGCCGAGGTTTTTCCTAGGTACAATGGCATGAGGCTTTTCAAAAGAGGCATAAGAAGGTGTCTACAAGGTCAACCACGCACGAGTGACACCTCTGGTAGTGCAACTGTCCGTAGGCTACGGTAACTGCTTCCCATT
Organism: Pyralis farinalis; assembly: GCA_947507595.1. Lineage (NCBI taxonomy): Eukaryota > Metazoa > Arthropoda > Insecta > Lepidoptera > Pyralidae > Pyralis > Pyralis farinalis. Next base: position 9,436,691 of record OX382274.1, read on the forward strand.
AGGCAGGCCGTATGCTTGTTTGCCACCTTAGCAGTATAAACATCAAAAAAGATAATAACTTCCTAAATAAAATATTGCACATTAACTTTAAAAATGACATTAATAATTGACATTTGACCATTTGTCACTTTACGATCTCAACTACCTTCATATTGAGTTTATTAGTCTTATTTGTTTATTATAGTGTCTACTATTTACATCTTCACGCCAAAGCCCCTCTGTATAGGCAGAGAGAATAATTTTAACGATAGAGCAAAATCTGTACGGATCCCACAACCAGTAATATTATGTTCAGTTATTTTTATTTATTTACAGCTGACATAATTAACATGGCACGACGACGCGTTGGACGCCCTCTAGATGGACCGATGATATAAAAAAAGCGACCGGAAGCGGCTGGATGCGGAAAGCGGAGGATCGCATATGGTGGAAGGCATTGGGGAAGGCCTATATCCAGCAGTGGGTAGATACAGGCTGATGATGACGATAATTAAACTAGCAGCTCAAACAACCCTTTAACGAACCCTATAATAGGAGAAGGAACCCCAAAATCTCTTATATTTAGTGGCTTTAAAGAATACGGGTTTTACCTCGACGAGTTGGTGTGCGGGGTTAACCAGACTACAGGAAAAAGCAATTAACGAGTTTTAGTTTCACATTAAATGTGGAATCATTACAGATGAGTGGGGAAAGCCAAGGAAATGTTCGCTCGGTATTAAATGCGTTTTTAATGTAATACTTTTGTGCATTGCGTTCAAGGTAGTGAACCCAGAAAGTTATGATAAGTATTTAAAGAATGCGGCCTGAATTAGATGGTAAGCGTTCACCACAGCCTATTGGCGCTCGCAACACCGCGGGGATGTTACTCGCGCGCTGCCAATCTTGTTACCTAAGGCTGTTTCGTCACAGTACCCAGTAATTTCTCTGCCATATCTCACCCTTCAAACCGGAACACAGCTATATAAATATAGCTGCTTGGCGGTAGAAATAGGTGAGACAGAGGTACCTACGTAGACGACTTTTGCACAAAGTCTCCCTCTGGTTAAAGTTATCTAATAAAAATTAACTACTTGGAATAGCTACATTGGAATTCGCTACTGTATATACCGTATTAGGCACCATTTTTACATAAATTATGTTTTTTGAGGTCTCATGAGTATGTATACTATATGTATGTATGTATACATATGTATTACTATACTGCTTTCTCGATTGCACTAAGTAACAATAATGATATGAAATGTATGATAAATAGATTGGTTATCGTATAAAAACATTTTTTATACCACTAGTAGTAGATGATAGACAAAACAGGAATATCCAAGGTCCGCCTACGTAATGATTATAGCGTAGGCGCCTGCAATTCATTAAACATTATTCATGCGTCATTTTCCTAGTTGCTGACTCAGAGTCAAAGCGTTGCTGGTTTGGCACGGTCAGCATGTTTACCTCCCGAGTTATATAAAACCAGTTGAGAATGAGCAAGCTTGCATTGCCAGAGGAACACCTGGCTCGTCAATTATATAACAATTCATTTTTTTATTTTATTTGTCGGCTATTTTGACCATCGAACAGGAACACCGTTCCTATCTCTTAAGGAAGAGATAGGAACGGTGTTCCTGAACATTCCTATTCTAATTTTTATGCTGAATCCGAATCTGAAGTCAATATTCGAAAAAAACGCACACACAAACATATAGATTTCATATAGAAACGGTGTTCCTGAATATTATTAAATAAAAATTTAAAACTACTTCATTGAAGTTAAGGCACATTTAGATCATTACTTTAATCATTTTTGCTTTACTTTTACGATACTTCCTACGTTTGTCATCAAATATCTATCTTCACTTTCTTTAGAGTTATCCCGTTTCCTAATTTATTAGATACGGATGGGTCCGCTATCTAAGCCAAAGATTTGGCGGTCATGCCTGATTTTGATTTTGACATGGAGCGACTACCGTCATACCTCCACAACCCACAGGGAACACTAACCTTTCTTAAGCTAAACCAGACGACTTTTGAATTATAATTTTCGGACGTGCTGGTTTCCTCACGATGTTTTTCTTCACCACCTAAAAAGCGATAATTACATATATGTACATATTTGGTACATAAATCCGAAAATACGAATTTAATACTACATCTCCCACCAGGATTCGAATCACAAAGTCAAATAAACACCTATTCTTTATCCACTATGCTAATGCTACTCAATTATCATGAACAAAACCAAAAGATTTTTTAATATTTACACCAAAAATTAATTATCATTAAAGTGACCAATTTTAGTGAAATAGAATATTATTATATATTATATGATAGTTAAAGCTATTCTAACGATAAACCTTTTTGAATATTTCTGTGAGTATACAAAACACACGTGTCGCACATAAAAGCGGATCCTTTTTTCGAAGTTGGTTAAAATACTTCGGTAGATTTCATAAGTTCTAGTGTGTAGGTAACATAAGCCCCCCTCCCTCTCCACAGGTGGACGTTATTCCTTGACTAGCCCCAAAGCTCATCTGCACCGTACAAGATTTATGCCATCTTCCTGTACTTTTCTAACTATATTTCTTAAAAGTATCTCGGCGAAAGTATACACTAGACATGTTATAATAATACAAGCCCATTTATATATTTTATTTATTAATATAAAATATAATTACATGCAGCGTTAGTTATAAGTTGGTAATAAGTTTTGATATACGAATAACAACAAATAAATAAGTACTTGGCACAAGCAGTTTCGTTTTACGTTTTGTTGCACGTGGAATATTAATTAGCAGAACTAAAAATTAAAACCGAAACGAAATTTACATCATAGTAAATACCTATTAAAAGGAAAAACTGTTAGTTATCAGTATCTTTGCCAAGAATGCAGATATAGCAAGAATACACGCAAACATTTTATGCAAAAATATACACTTTATTAAAAACGAACGCCAGCCCTAGTGCATTAAAACAAAAGGAATTGTTGAAGCTTATTATGCGAGCACACGCTGTAAGGCGTAGTTCGACGTAGCATATTGCGCCCGTCCGGCTACGAAGTGCTACGACATCTAGTCTACGCCTACATAATGCTACGACGTGCTTACAGGGCATTTCGATCGATCAACAGCATTGCACAGCAAAATAAACGCTGTTGCAGCAAAACGTTAATATATTTATATTTCAATATGCTTTAACTAAATTAATTTCATTAAAATATGCATACGTGAGTTGAAATAATGCAGCCATTTCTGTTTTAATACCCGACTCTAATGGCGGCAATATAATGCGATTTAATGTAAGTACGGATGATTTGCTCAAACTGCGTTGGCTTGAGCTCTAAGCCTGAGTCGACCTATTCACGAAATAACGAAAATGATGATTTCGCATGCACAGCTTACCACGCTTACTACAGTCCCACGCATTGTAACTATTGTGTATGACTTAAGAACGACGTAATGGTCAATGTTACAAACTAGACGTGCTTTGAACTGTATATAAAATGTGGTTTTTAAGGTGTCACGGGAACTATATTACTAAGGCTTCGCGAAATGTATATACTCTTTAACTTAATTTCTCTTGCGAAAAATAATGATTCCTAACAATTGGTAACAAATTGATAACAAACAAACTGTAAACAGTAAAAACAAAGGTAAATAAATTACTTGCCTCTAATTCGAAAAATACAATGCGTATTTTTACTTAAAAAAACGGGTTGCACTCCGGGAGTGCTGGCAGAAGTGAAAACTTGAACATTAACGTTGTGCATTTTTGAATATTTTGGAATGGTTAGGGAATAATTTCGCACGAATTGCTTTATTTATCAGTATAAAAGTACTATAATGTATGTGGTAAAATCTCTAAAACTCAAACACACACGCACACTCGCGCAAGCGCCCTGCGCCGCTTAAACCAAACAGCGATGTTGATAAACTATGTTGAGCGAAACGCGTAAACGCCAAAAATTTCATGGCGCTTACAACGTTTTAGTCGCGAGAAAATAATGCCCTATGAACGATCTAGCGCTTCATGTTTTATTTGTATAATTAGAGGGAACTAATGTTTTAGCGCTGCAGCGAACTTAAGTTCTAATTCTCACCAAAATCTTACGGTCAGGGTCACGTGCCCTGTCGGCATTTTTTACTCATCCCAAAAAGTGCACAACGCCGCTAAAGTTTTCACTTCAAAATTAATTGTTCACATTGTGTACAAATACGCCATAGCCCAGCTTTAATGATAGACATGTCATTGACAACTGGTTCATAAATTTCCATTGCTGGCTACAACCCTTTTATCACTCTCTGAAACTCCCTTATTCATCCCGTATCAAATGTCACAGGTGCCTCAGATTAAAGTCATATTTAATTACATTCAGATTAGTCGACGCAGACATTTTACAAAATTATAAAAGTGGACGACCTAAAGTTCCAATCAATGTCAAACTTATTAATAAGTAATAATTTGAAATATTTTTAAATTTTGTAGAGCAAATTACTCGAGTTTCGCTTCATACCTTTCAAAGCCGATATATATTCTACAATGCTAATTAGCTATGTATTTAGAAATGAAAAAGCTGGTAAAAGAAATAAACTTAAGACTTAAAATTGTTTTTGTACACAAAAGATCACGACCGGCCAAAGATGAATGAAGGGAATAACACTATTTGAAATTAAACAGTCGAAGGATTTATACGTAGATAAATTAAATATTTTACTACATATTTCTTGAACTATTCATCCAATAATATGTTAATATAATATAAACGAGAAATAATTAGATATTTTCTCCTTACGATTTTGAAAACACTGTGTTACAATATTTCTTTGTGCAGCGAAAAATCATGTATTTTATATAGTTTTTTAGATATTCGATTTATCCTGCCTTAACGTTTGATAAACGTAAAATAAAGCTATGATTACAATCTACCCATATCATTTTGTACAGGAGAAATATTGTATGTAAGTTGAAAATTCCTTTTCGTTAATGTTATCCATTTAATTATACAATTAACGTTTAGTTTCAAAAAAGAATGTTTCCCGAAGAATTTCAAGTAAGGCGCATCGCAACAGCACCACTAAAGAAGAGCCTCTACCTCACAGAAGACCGACCGAGAGGCAGTAAATAACAACTCCTTGGAAGATCGTTGTTCTTCTTTGGGTGAACGCAGTTATCACTGAGCTCCTGAGAAAGTTGCTGTGTTAACAGCAGCTTCCAATCAAGCACACGAGTGTGTGTTGTATTTCAAGCGTTTGCAGACTAAGGTAATTATTTTTAAGAATTAAACCAGTCGCGAATGCGCAAGCTTGCATTGCCAGAGGAACACCTGGCTCGTCAATTATATAACAATTCAATTTTTTTTTTGTTTTGTCGGCCATTTTGACCATGTTCCTTAAGTGATAGGAACGGTGTTCCTGAACGTTCCTATTCTACTTTTTTATGCTGAATCCGAATCTGAAGTCAAAATTCGAATATCGAAAAAAAAACGCACAGAAAAACATATAGATATAGGAACGGTTTCCTGAAAACGAGAGGGTCCTATAGAATTTTATTAAAAAAACATACTTTAATGCAAGTATGTTTTTTTAGCTTTCAATGTATACAAAAATCGAGTGTTTCGACTTAATCACTAATTATATAAAAGCCGGCATAATAAAGGCCAATGTATCCAATCACACATCACGAGCATGCCCACGATTATTTCCACCAAATATCGGCCGATTCGTGAATTCTAAACGTCATGAATATTGCATTGTGAATATTAGAGCAATACAGTCCAGCAAGGCACGAGTGCCGATGTAAGGGCACCATCTCGGCTTGCATCGTTCGAGGGCTCCCCATCTGCGCTACACAATAGGTCCTTGTGGCCACTCGGTATTTGTGGCCTATCGTGCATGACATAGGCCCTCTTATCTCGGCTCAGGTTGAGCGCATAGCTTCTACATCATGCACTAGCAATGCCTCTGGCTTTACCACCCTAACTTTACTTATAACTATAAATGCTGTGCACACAGAAACTTTTCTGTTTGGATACCGTTAAAGCCCCTTAAGTAACCGTAATGAGATGTGGCAAAGGAGTAGTTTCGTACTGGAGACTGGATCTGGATTGAATTCAGCGACATAGGCAGCATATCAATTTAAGCTGCAGAGGATCAAAGCTGGCTGCAGAAAGTGGATTCCCAAGTAATCAAGTCAAAATGGCTTGTGGAAGGCGTTTTTTAGGGTTCCGTGCCCAAAGGGTAAAACGGAACCCTATTACTGAGGCTCCGCTGTCCGTCCGTCCGTCCGTCCGTCCGTCCGTCTGTCACCAGGCTGTATCTCTTGAAACGTGATAGTTAGACAGTTGAAATTTTCACACATGATGTATTTCTGTTGCCGCTATAACAACAAATACTAAAAAATAGAATAAAATAAATATTTAAGGGGGCTCCCATACAACAAACGTGATTTTTTTTGCTGTTTTTATAGATAATGGTACGGAACCCTTCGTGCGCGAGTCCGACTCGCACTTGGCCGATTTTTTCGTAGTTGATTAGAGTCAGATTTTTTTTTTATATCACTAGTGTGGCGTAGGTATTTCCTGAGTGTCATTTGTAACACAGAGGATGTCACTAGTGCGTTGCCGACCTTGCAAAAACCTCTTCACACCTTTCTAAAAAACGGTGCTGTAATCTATTGATAAACCTCGGCTAGAAGTTCATTCTACAACTTGAGAAAACTTCTCTGGAATCGCACAGTACGCAACCATTGCGGTTACAGTACGTAAAGATGAATTTTTCCGCCAGTGAGTAGAGCTGTCGAATGAATGAATTTTATTTGCATAAAATGGTGTATACGAAGTTGTTATACTCGTATAAAATCTATGGGGTACAATGCTCACGTCACCACAAACTGTAGTGCTAAATATGATATTTAAAAAAATAGGTATACAATTTAAAAGTATCATGTCCTACTAATAATTCACAATAATAATGGAGCAAACGCAACAATAGTCAATACGGAATAACAAAATTAAAGTCAATAACAAAGATTTAGGATCTCTTATAACAACAATTCAAATTTCAGTTAAGTGGGACTTATTTTCAAGGTATTTTTTCACTAAATAAAAGCATTTTTCAACAAGTCAAATGAAAAGTTTTGTTTGAATGATAGAAAACACTTTATACTTTTGTGAAGCTTGTTATATTATGTTTATGCTCATTGGAAAACAGCTTCGACTACACATATCTGTTCTTAAATTAGATTACGTTGCTTAGATTAGATTTGTTTTGACCACAGAATGCACGTTTCCGCGGCGTTGTTCACAGGGGATTTTGATTTCAAGTGGTTGGTGCCGTACTTCAGCTTTCTAACTTTGTTGCAAGTGTAACCTGAACTAGTTGTATCAGTTGCAGAGTTTTAACTGGAAACTGGAACACGACCCTACGACTTTTTTGTTTGGTATTAATTAGAAATTTATTATTTTCTATATATAAAAAGGTTCCGCCCACTTCCATCGCCCGTTAATTATTTCCAACTTATTATAGTAACTAAGGGAATCAGCGAATACATTTGTGTACATATTTACTATGTACTGTGTAAGTTCATCTCGATTGTATCATCGGTTGAACAGGTTTCCAAGCCCACGTAACAGCGCATGTATCGAGCCAACAGACCACATATCGAGTGGGACCGAGGGCATGTGTTATGTAGGATTTGGATGAATGTCAGAAACGCAAAAAGACAGATTAGCGAATTGTCAGTCTTTAGTATTTTGTTCCAAATGGTCAGAATCGTAAAAAGGTAAATGTCACTTTCTACACAATACTTCAGGTACGCAAAACGTGAGGTCTATATAGGTTTCGATCCGCTGTGCAAGCTCTTTTAGATCTCCATCGACATCAACCCTTACTCATCACTGCAGGGATACGGGTCTCCCTTCAACCGAACGGGTTTAAAGCATACTCCACCACGCTGCTCAAATGCGAAATTCGCAATGGCCAGTGTTTACAAGCCGCCCGAGGGCCTGACTGATTAAGCTTAACGACTGTCATCTATCGACAACAGCCGGGACCGGCGGCTTAATGTGCCCTCCGAACTCGGAGAAACTCGAGATAGATAAACTCATCCATAGACAGGCTGCGGTCGACGTTGCTTAACCTGCGTGTTCGATTAGAATGCTACGCGAAACGACGCCATCGAGCTCTCTTGTAGATCTATTCGTCAAAATTAGAGATAATTTGACCATGGATCCATAAGTTCTATAGTGTTCATGCACTTAACACAAATACATATTTAAGTGACCATATTTTAGTAGGGGCATATCGCCAAATTTATATAACACAATAAGGAAATACATAAAAGGATAGAAAAGAATAAAGGTTAGTACGAAGTCAAGTAATAGCCTGCTGAATAAAGATGTATTATAACGAAGTAATATATAACATGTGTAACTATTAACGACCAGGTTCGAATCCTGGCGAAGTCGTGTACAGAAATTTGAGTTTTTGGATTTATGTACATATTTGTAATTATCACTTGCTCGACTGTGAAAGAAACCATCGTGAGAAAACACGCACGACCAAAAAAAATGGGATAGCGCTAGGTAAGAAGGTTGACACAAATTCCTCAATTATACTGTAACGCTAGCAGTAAGGTAAGTAGTACTATAGCATGTAAGACACTTAGTCTCTTTTTCTTCTTCGCGTTTCCTAATGCATTAGGATTGGCGGGGTCCGCTATCTAAGTCTAAGACCTCCACAACCCAGAAGGAAAACCAGACCGTTGTTAAGTCACAAGTGTTTCGAAATATAAATTCTTGGCCGTGCGGGTTTCCTCGCGATGTTTTCCTTCACCGCCGAGCAAGTGGTAATTACAAATATGTACACAAATCAGAAAACACGAATTTAGTGGTACATGCCAGATTTCGAACCGGTGACCTGTTGCACTATAGGCCGGTTCCTTATCCACTGGGCTATCACTACCCTAAATATATATTACATTTAGTCTACTTATCAATAATTTTATTAGTTAATAGATTCAGGCATTATTTTGCGAAAGTCAAATTTACATGCAATTTGATCTAACCTGCTTTGTGTGCTTCCGCTACCAATTAGTTCATGCGGGCTAGGGCCGGCCGGCACCCACCCACTACTGTTAGTAAATGCAATGCATGAAGCACACAAAGCAGGTTAGATCAAATAATTTTATTACTTTCTCTAACAATAATATATTACATAGGAAGCCAATAATCATAATGTGAGCTCATAAACTCGTACATATGGGTACAACTATCGCATGCAAATGTTTCTTTCTGAAGTTCAAATTCAAAGGGAAACTTTGTGCAGTTACAACACTTGTTCAGTACACGTCGAACGGAACAAATGTGTATCTCAACATATTTCCAATTGTTAGTCATTGGAAGAACAATTTGTATTATACGATCGCAACGCATTATTGCATCCTCGTATAAAGAAAATAATGTGTACTTATCCGTTCCACGTAATGACATTGCAACGGTAAAGCGTTCTAATCTAGGAGCGTTCTGTTACCGTTATATAATCGTAATAGTTAGTGAAAGGATGTATGTGCCAAGGAAAGCTTAGACTCAACCGGCGAGCGTGTATAAAAAGCGGTATGAATATTAAAGAAGCCAGTGAGGTGTAAGGATCGAGTCATGTGGCGTTCGATTCTCTCTCCCAAGTCCCCAAGGAAATTGTCGTGAAGTTATACACAGATAGATATATTACTCAGTATAACAAAATTCTATGCACTAATAATGTTATAAATGGTAAAGAACAGAGTTGTTCGTACATGTGTCTGTTCGTTACATTTTTTCTAATGATTATACAATTATTTTTGAAGTGATAACTTCTTATGGGAGGGTAAACCGCTTCGTTACGTAACGCGTTACGGCGCCTTTCTCTCACGCATACGGCAGCATATGTAGATTAGTTTAAGTTATCACTTCTGTCAGGCGTCCCGAGACGCACACGTTTTTTTCAAATGATGTTTTTCACATACCTTTACTATAATTCTGACAATAGAAATCTTAAATCCTTGATAGCCTAGTTTAACAAAATAGTCATATGAACAATGGTGGTGCCATACGTAAAGCCCAGACTAAGGGCTATATGCTAACATGTGTTTGTTCAACCATCTCGGTGTCCTATCGCCTAAAGTGATGACGATTCAGAGCAGATTTTTTCATGCCGAAAATCGAACCTCTTGCCGTTAATCTAAACGATTAACGGCAATCATTCGCAGCTAATGCGACAGAGATCAGCGACAGCTCTACCGAGTGAACGAAAGAAGATGATTAAGAAACTAAATGTAAGTGCCATTTTCACAATCAAGAATGTGACCAGAACAAAGACGATCGTCTAATACATAAGGCCCCCGCAGTTTAGGGTAAACAGTGTTTGCGAATGAGACGCAGATTATGCAACAGCGCCACACAAAAAAAAACGGTCAAGTGCGAGTCCGACTCGCGCTCTGAGGGTTCCGTAAAAAAATATTTTCGCAAATTATTGCGGCAAAAATAGTTTTTTTTTGTGATGGAACTACAAAATTACGGATTTTTTCCTTTACTTGTGCTACATGATATTGCTTCTTGCCAAATTTCATGATTCTAGATCAACGGGAAGTACCTTATAAGTTTTGATTTCATTGCGAGTGTCAAAATATGCGCATAAACGAGACATAAACAGCCGTATCTTTTGATTGCGTTGACATAGAAGTTTAATTTTTTCACTGCTCGGAGGGGTTACAGCCTTGAGTATTTGATATTAATTTTAGCTTGATAGCTCCACCCGTTACTGCGAAAAAGGTCTTGACAGACAGACAGATAGACAGACGAACAACAAAGTGATCCTATAAGGGTTCCGTTTTTCCTTTTCAGGTACGGAGCCCTAAAAATTAAGTTACTTATATCAAAAGTGCTAGTGCTAGATTTTAAGGCCATGATGTAGACGCAATGCAGGATATCTAGAAAAGGCAGCTGCCTGGTATAACTCACACTAAAATCTCAGGTCGATCAACGTTAGCTTCGCGTTCTTGCCAAAGGTAATAATAATAATAAATATTGTCGCACAAATTACACAGCGCCACCTAGCCCCAAAGTAAGCGAAGCTTGTGTTATGGGTACTAGACAACTGATAAACATACGTAAATACATTTTTTTTTTTGTAAATACATACTTATTATACATAGGAAACACCCAGGCCCAGACAAACAGACATGTTCATGCACACAAATGTTTGTACCGTGTGGGAATCGAACCCCACGAGCGTTGGTGTCAAAGTAGCGTACCAACGCGTTTCGCCACTGCGCCACCGAGCTCGTCAAAGAGGGAGAACAATCAAGAAGTTTACATAGACTGACTACAATGGACTTAATTTAGATTTTTTGTGCGTAAAAATTCGTCAATTAGGTTTGTTTTGTGTATTTTTTTAAATTTCTTTTCAATCGGCTCACGGAATATTTTTTATCAAACTTTAAATACAATTTTCACCCCAATGAGTAACGATTTTTCTTTTTTATCTCAAGTGAAACTAGACAAATCTGTTCTTACTTCACCAATATACATATATATATTGCATCTACTAGTCAGCGGTGATAAAACCGTTAATGATAATCATTACAATCAATTTTATCGAAAACTCTCTGTACACGTGTCGTATTTTTTCATGTAATGTAATTTCTACCATTTTCACGTTTATGGTATCGTAATACGGCACATGAACTAATTTATATCTATCTATAACTTCACGCCAAATCCCTTGTGGGGTAGGCAGAGAGAACCGAGCGCCACGTAACTCGATCTAATAATTTCGACTAATTTATATAATCATATATATATATATAATTTTAGGTACATTTTTAATATTTTAGCTAATATCATGTGCTAACTACAGCATAGATTAATATAATATATATATATATATATATATATACTAAATAGTTTATAGTAAACCATGATTTAGCGAGAAAAGGCACATTTGTGACCGAACACACTGTATAGATTTTTTTTCTTTACGATCATGTCTCAATTTTGATATTACCTTTTTAATCGGTTTGAAAACTGTTGCAGCAAACATTCGTCGACATTCATGACGTATTAAACTATTCTAAATGTATGCAAATTTCGAATATCCCATACACAGTTTCAAAAGGTAAATTTGTGAAAGCATCGCGGTTAATGAACGTTGACTTTAATAAGAATATTATTTCAAAATACATATTAATATACTGGTGAATATCGAAATGACTTTATATAATATTGTGTTTCCAATAAACTCACTCCATATATATACGTAATTTTAATCGATTTGCAGAAACATATGAATAGATAGGAGAACGAAAACGCTTCCTCTCTCATTTTAATAACATAAGTGTAAAATATAGAATATCACTAGGAATGTAGATAGTATACGCTTTGTGATCTATATATATATAAAAATGAATGTTTGTCTGTATGTACTCTATGGACTCAAAAACGGCTGGGCAGATTTTGATGAAATTTTCAGTGAATCTTCAGGTTAGCCCAGCAGGTGATCCTGTGAAGTTTGGTAGCGATCATATCACCCGTGTGAAGCCGGGGCGGATAGCTAGTATTCTATATTTTACACGTATGTTAATATAATGAAATGACGTATGTGATGATCGCGTCATGTATAATATTTCCAGACAAATTACACTGCGCCATCTTGTCCCAAATTAAACAAAACTTGTCCGTTGGTTCCTCAACAACTGATTAGGTTCTACAAGAACAGCGTGAAGAGGTTCTTACAGGGTCGGTAACGCACTAGTGACCTGGTGTTGCAAGTGTCTATGGGCTACTTACGCAGACCGTATGCGTTTTACCACCTTAGTGTTATTTAAAAATCTAAGCGCCCCAAGCTTTTACTCGTACTTGTAGTTAAAGAAGTGGCATGTTTTCTGTATACACACGTCTATTTAGAATTACTTTTAAATTGGGTAATTAAAATCACATCGCAAGAACAAAGACTTGTAATACTACCAGTAGACAGTTAACGAGAACATAATTTTACAATGAGAAATTCAATGGTTCGCATAACGACACTTCGATCTTGTATTATGTTCGCTTCACGGCTGAAATTGGATCATTTGCGGTTCAAAGGGATTATGCGCATGTCGCATGCACGATTACAAGAATGTAGTAATTACCTTAGAACCCACGTCGTTTGGTGTTAAAGAAAGGTTGCTAACCGTTTCACCACCGGGATTGTCAACTAATTCATCTACCTACACATTATTCACTAGTTATATCTATCGTTATCTATTCGAAATTCGTACTTTACTGATTATTGAAAATTTCACAAATAGTGACTTCCTACTCTTACAAATTTCTTCTGATTAAATTCGTTGTGAGTTCCGAGGCAGCTGTAGTTTAAACCCCGGGACAGCAATGGACTTCACTATTCATTGCCTTTTTGGTGGTCGCCGCTGTTAATTTTATCTACACAGGAGACACATTGGTGGGAATGAGTGGTGGACCTGTAAATAATGACTTCTTGGTAAAACAAAGACTCTTCGTTGAAGGTGGGGAAAAAATAACTATTGCCAAAGATGGTCAATAGCTACTAATTAGAATCGGTTAATAAACAGAGGAGAAAGAGTTGCACAGGTAGATGTATATACATAGATATATATATATATATATATATAGATATATATATATAGACATTTCAATACACATAATTTGCTTCATAGGAAACAGTTCGGATTTACGAGAGGTTGTTCAACTATAGACGCAGGGATTCATTTGCTTAAAAGTATATTCGCGGCATGGGAGGGTTCGCAAGATGCCTTGGGAATTTTTTGTGATCTGTCTAAAGCGTTTGACTGCGTGCACCATGACACTCTTGTCAGAAAATTACACCACTACGGTATCAGGAACAAGGCTCTCGAACTTCTGTCTTCTTATCTGGGCAATAGGATACAGAAGGTCGATGTTAATGGTAAAAGATCTTCGGGGTCCCCTGTAGTTATGGGAGTCCCACAGGGGTCAATTCTGGGTCCATTCTTGTTTTTGGTGTATATAAATGACTTACCTTATTATGTAAGGGATAAACATGAGATTGTGTTGTTTGCGGATGATACCTCTTTGACATTCAAAATTAATAGACGGTTAGGTAATTATGACGAAGTTAACGATGCTCTCTCTAAAGTTATTCATTGGTTTAGTGTTAATAATCTGCTTTTAAATGATAAAAAGACTAAAGTAATTAAGTTCTCAACACCTAATGTAAGACAGGTGGCTACCAATGTACATGTTAATGGAACTAATTTAGCCCCTGTGGAGACAACTGTGTTCTTGGGTATAACAATTGACTCCAGACTACAATGGGGCCCACAAATTGAAAAATTATCAGGAAAACTAAGTTCTGCAGCCTATGCAGTGAAAACTATTAGACGGCTCACTGATATTGATACGGCTAGAATAGTTTATTTCAGCTACTTTCATAGTATTATGTCATATGGAATTCTTCTCTGGGGTAACTCCGCGGACATTAACACCATCTTTTTATTGCAAAAGAGAGTCATAAGAGCTATCTACAAACTTGGTCCCCGGGAGAGCCTTAGAGAAAAAATCAAAGAAATAAATATTTTAACAGTCGCATCGCAATATATCTATGAAAATCTTTTGTATGTCCACAAAAACATAGACTCATTTTGTAAAAAGAGTGATACTCATAGCATAAATACTAGTTATAAGCATAATCTTGTCTTACATGCAAGCCGTCTCCACAAAATAAATAATTCTTTTATGGGGCAATGTATACGGTTCTATAACAAACTTCCCAGCAATATAAGAGAATTGTCAATTAAGAAATTTAAAACTACTATTAAAGCCAAATTGTGTAGCAGGGCATATTATAAAGTATCTGACTATATTAATGATAAAAATGCCTGGGAGTGAGTCGATCCAATTATAATGTAATTAATAAAATATGTAAATTTGTTTGGATACCAAAAAAGGGATGCCTGAGTTTTTTGGCAGTATTTTTATCAGTGCTCACCTAGTCATAAACTGCACGGTAGGGAAAAAAAACGTGACGATTCCAAACAAATGTAGCCATTTTTACGGAATAAAAAGATTTTGACTTTGATATATATTTAGCGGACTCCGGGCTCCGAAACCAAAGCGTAGGACACGGCCGGGATTAACGCTCAGATGATGATATAGATACATATATACATGCATGCGCAAGCTTGCATTGCCAGAGGAACAGCTGGCTCGTCAATATATAGCAATTCGTTTTTTTATTAATTTGTTGATCATTTTGACCATATTTCTTAGATAGGAACGGTGTTCCTGAACATTCCTATTCTACTTTTTTATGCTGAGTCCGAATCTGAAGTCAAAATTCGAATATTCGAAAAAAAGCGACGGACAAACACACAGACAAACATACTCGTAGATTTCATATAGGAACGGTGTTCCTGAAAATGTGAAAAAAAAACCTTCTTACAAGTGTAATTAATTAATTGGCTAATATTTATCGCAATGAGATAAACGATAAGGCAGGTTATAAACAAATTTTCATTATTATATATAAGATACACAAGAATAGATCCGCATATATATACATGCTTCAAGACAGAAATTAAAGTTGAAAAAAGAACGCTAGTGGCTTAGTAAGAACGCACTTCGGGTTGTTAATATCTAATTAACAATTAAGAAAAGGCATATATACTGGCAAATTACTCTTGTCTTATATGAATGAAAAGCTACGAACGTTAAGGTAACGATTGAGGCGATCTCTGCTTACCCCGTAAAGGATATAGGCAAATTTTTATCGGCATTCCTTTATCACTAAGGGTAATAATCTTTAGTGAAAGAATAAATTCTAAATATTGATAGAATGAAAATAAAGTTGGAAATTCTGACCATAAATAACAATATCGTTATTTATTAAAATATATTAAGACATTTTTAAGCTCAATAATCAACGAAGAATATTTATCTTTACAGATTATGATTATTATTTATTTTGCGGTACATTACATGGAGAGCTTTAACAAGTATGTAACATTTGCTCGCAGGAACACCACGTGTGTGCGAGTAAAGGCTGTTAACTGCTACAGGTCTGTAACCGTAGTTTGTAGCCAACGACACGCTCTGTTGACTTCCATCAACAACGTATTGGAAGCCAAGTCGGCGCGACTAATTGAAGTCGCGGTTTCAATCAAACTTGTTAAAACTCCGCGACGTCGTTTACAAAAAGCTTTTCGCAAAGCGATGCGTATAAATTTCTAGTAATTTATTTTACTCCATTAAAAGTTCCTTAGAGATCAAAGTTATAATGTACACGCTAGTTACCATGAAATAGTAAAGAAACATTTGGCCTTTATATAATAGTTAGCATTAGGACAATTAATTTCTGAATTATCCACTAGTATTTAGGCCAAACTATTTCAAAAGAAATAAAAAAAAAACCATTTGAGAATGCGCAAGCTTGCATATCCAGAGGAACACCTGGCTCGTCAATTATATAACAATTCAATTTTTTTTTTAATATTTTGTCGGCCATTTAGACCATGTTCCTTAAGAGATAGGAACGGTGTTCCTGAACATTCCTATTCTACTTTTTTATGCTAACACCGAATCCGAAGTCAAAATTCGAATATTCGAAAAAAAAACGCACACACAGACAAACATAGATATCATATAGGAACGGTGTTCCTGAAAATGTATTTTGTGATGTTATACGAAAGCAGTGACAGCCCAGTGAATAAAGGACCGGACTATCGGCCACTTGGTCCCCGGTTCAAAACCTGGTGTGCCCACATATGTACCACTAAATTCGTGTTTTCGGATATATTTATCACATATTTATCACCGCCGAGCAGGTGATTTTCCTTCTGGGTTGTAGAGGTCTGGCGAAGGTCCCATACCATACCACATCAACCCTTACACATCCCACTACAGGGATACGGGTCTCTCTTCAACCGAAGGGGTTTAGAGCATATTCCGCCACGCTGCTCAAATGCGGATTGGCGGAGGCCAGCGTTTTCAAGCCGCCCGAGGGCCACTGACTTAGCTTAACGACTGTCATCTATCGACAACAGCCGGGAACGACGACTTAACGTGCCCTCCGAAGCACGGAGAAAATCGAGGTAGATAAACCCATCCAACAACAGGCTGCGGTCAACGTTGCTTAACCTGCGTGTAAGGTTAGAATTCCACGCAAGCAACAACGCCATCGAGCTCTCAAGGCGGACGTCACTCTATGTAAAAGTCAGTATCTTCCCAAATCCTTAGTCCTTAGGTAGCGGACTCCGCAAATCCTAATTGATTAGGAAACGGGATAGCGCGAAGAAGAAGAAGTGTTTTGTCATGTCATACGATGTTGTCATTTCTGCAAAACCATGGTGTTCATGTTGATCCAACGTGTAGAGACCCCTTGGAGAAGACTAAATATCAAGTAGGTCACTACTGGTTCTCGCTCACTGTTATTGACTAAAACTGACATTACATAATGGGATAAATTTGTCATTTTTGACATGATATTAAACGCTTCATAAAATATTTACAAAGTATGTAATTAATGAAAACTGTAGTTATTGCATTAAACTTGTAATTATTGTGAATTAAATATGTTCAATGTATATTTGCACGTCGTATGTTATTTTTGTCGCAAAATATGCAGACTGATTTGATTTGAGTTTTGAATATCAAACCAGCGCAACATATTTTATGCAATTAAATTATTATTCTATATACTAAGTGGAAGAATGTAGGAGCCGGTACCATGACCAAATTGGTCATGTTCTATCAGAAGGTGATGTCAGGAGCCCTAGAAACCGGCGTGCGTGCATGAGAAGAGCAATGAATGTTAAAGAAGCGAGTGAGATATGTAAGGATCGAGTCACGTGGCGCTCGGTTCTCTCTGCCTACCCCGCAAGGAATTTGGCGTGAAGTTATAGATTCTATATACTCTATTATATTCTCCGGGGAATATCTAATTATGAATATATAATTGTGACATAACGCTTGCTGACCGCGTTCGTAATGAAGACGTGAGAGAAAGACTTGGTCTGAAAGAGAGTGTCGGTGTTAAGATAAGAAAGGGCATGCTCCGTTGGTTCGGACATGTAGAAAGAATGCTGGACGAAAGAATGACGAAACAGATATACAATGCAAAAGTGGAAGGATGTAGGAGCCGAGGAATGCCGAGACTGACCTACCATGACAAAATTGGTCGTGTTTTATCAGAAGGTGATGTCAGGAGCCCCAGGAACTGGCGAGCGTGCATGAAAAGAGCTATGAATGTCACAGAAGCGAGTGAAGTATGTAAGGACCGCGTCTTATGGCGCTCGGTTCTCTCTGCCTACCCCGCAAGAGACTTGGCGTGAAGATATACATACATACTATTCTCCGGGGAATATATATTTATCTATTTGCCTATAACCTTACGTCAAATCCTTACCGGGGTAGTTAGAGAGAAATGTGCGCCACAGGACTCGATCCATACACACTTCACTCGCTTTTTTACCATTTACAGCTCATCATCATGTTAGAAAATGTCTTGGCCTTTCACGGCTCTAACATACTTGTACTTTGTACGTTGTACATCTATTGAGGAATATCAATACAATTATAAACATACTAGCTTTTACCCGCGGCTTCGCTCGCATTGATGAAAAATATATATATATTTTTAATAGAAAGTATCCTATTTTACTTCTGATACCTCCAAAAATATGTGTACAAAGTTTCATGATGATCGGTTCAGTAGTTTTCGCGTGAAAGCGTAACAAACAAACGGACATTCACGTTTATAATATTAGTAGGATGAGCCGGTCTCGGCAGGTATTGAGCTATGGTAGTGACACCTGGAGGGATAATTGATACCGAGCTATTACAGAAGAGGAATGGTTGCCTGGCATAACTATCATATCTGTCTGATCGTTAGTTCGCGGAACGTCGCCACTCCCGGCATGAACTCCCGAAAAGTCAGTATGGAAATCCGAGTTGAGAGTCCTTCGGACCTTTTTGGGTCTCCAACCGACAAAGAAAGACATCAGAGAGACGATGTCACTGAGCGGCTCTCTGAAGTCCTCGGTACCATGAGTACCGTTATTCATCAGCAGCTCGCGACAAGCTCCCCCATTGGTATATATTATTTATGTTAATAGAATTGCATTTCATCAAAAATCCCGCCTCGGGGTCTAAAAGACATTATAAGAGACAATATCATTAGTATCGTAAAACAAGTACAATTTAGGTCATACTTTTATTTTGTACAGAATGTTAGATTGAAGTTTGAATCAACCCTAATTCGCCCATGAAATTCGTCTATAAAATAAATATTTCCGGATAACTCCCTCAGCGCCACATAAACTAAACAAAGGTTGTACTATGGGTACTACTAATCACCTGATAAACGTATGTACATTTACTTATAAATCCCACACCTTAATCTCTTAAAACACCATTACAAACAAACAAGAACGTGCACACAAATGTTCGATTCTTTGTGGGAATCGAAGCAATGACGATTGGTGTTAAAGAAGTTGCCAGCCACTCGTCCACTAGGCTTGTCAAATAACCTTCGTAGATGCATATATTTCGACAAGAACACATAAACAAACAAAACATCTTTTTCCCCTTACATAACAAAAGGGTCTAGCTTACCTCAAGTTTTCTCAAACCACGTTTACTTTATAAGTGTAACGTTACCCCACTTAAAAGGTTAGAAGATGCTACAAAGGTTATTGTCAAAAAGCCACACCGTGAGCCGCATCGAGGGGATATCGGCTAACAATAACACTTAGTAAAAAGATACAGAAAAATTGGCGAAGACCGAACACAAAATAGAGCATGAACGTGACTGCGTACCGAATTGCGGTCATTATGCCGTTGTACCTGAGCCCCGCCTCCCCTTAATACGTCCCTGTGCGCTTTGCTGAAAACGCTTTTTGACGAAAACAAGTTTAGCAAATTATAAGAAACACGTAAGCGAGGCGTACAAAGCTCACTGTTATCTTTAATCCCAAGGCAATTTCAGGTGCACGTGGGGCACCCTGCCGATTAGTAAACGAAGTCCTGGTGAATAGGGGTGACTAACCCCCCGAAGTGAGGTTGAATTTAAAAATTTCTAGATAAGCTAAACAGAATGATAGGCAATTATAAAAGGTGATCTGAGACCAGAGACGAAGTTGAAGCAAGTGAGGTACATAATGATCGAATAAAGTCGTCCCCAATTCTCTTTACGTACCGTGGTAGGGACTTGCGACGAAGATATAGACAGATAATTTGACCGCTACTTCCGGCAGATGGTGTCTCGCCACTCACTGGATGGGCCCCCGAAATACCATCGGCGTGCCTAACTCAGGGTTGTCGAGAGGAATTCTGCGCTTCGCAGTGTTAATTAACACACTTAATAATAGATTTAACAAGCCTGGTGGCAGATTGGTCAGAAATGCTACTTTAACACCAACGTTCTTGGGTTCAATTCCATGTTACAAACATTTGTGTACATGAACATGCATGTTGGTTTTAGTGTGAGTATTCTTAAGACCGGCCGGGCGCATTATAGTATACCGACTGTAGTACCTCCACGTCACAGAAAACCGCCGCCAATGAGGGACTTGTACCTGGAGAGTTGTTGTGTTCCTGCGAGTGAGAATTACGAATACAGAAGTACATTCTAACGATGAGGTTACGTACGAGCATAGTTAATTACGGTTCGAATTTCGTTTTAAAACAAAGACTATTACACGCAACCATCGTAATAATGGCGGGCGATTTCCTAGACATAATTATAGGAGAGACACAGACAATAATAACAGTAATAAACAATTCCAGGAGCAGACTTAACGTGCGACGGAAGAGCGTTCATATTTATTACTTTGATACGACTGCACTGTGTAATGTAGGTACCAGCGAAATCCCTACTCAATGGGAAACTACGGAAGTATTTTCCATCTCGTCGGTTCCAAAGGTAGTCGCTGAAAATATGCTTTTTTATTGACATACGGACGAGCTCGGTGGCGCAGTGGCGAAACGCGCTGTTGCGTTACTTTGACACCAACGCTCGTGGGTTAGATTCCTACACAATACAAACATTTGTTTGCATGAATGTTACGCATCCCTAATACATGGAAGTTGCTGACAAGGCCACGACCGTTCCGGCTACTTCGCCGAGTTACGACACCCTGCAGCTGCATTGAATGATGAAACGCCGATGCAGCATTTTCATTGTGATCGCCGTGCGACAATTTAATTCATTCCGTTTCCCAACTTCGGTTCGGTCTCACATAATTTTATACTTTTAATATAAGTTGTAATTTTAATTATTTTATTAAATAAGTTAAAACAATTTTGGTTTTTTTTGAGACCTCGGGCGTCCACCCGCGTTATTGGCGCAGTCTTAAAGGATAGTCATAGCAGTACGCGGCGCGAAAGGACTCACGCATCGAATCCTGTCGGCTCCGCATAGCCGCTGTGTGACGTTATCGAACTTACGTGAAAGTGACGGGAGGAAGCCGAGGTGATCCAGACTTCGATTGTCAAAAATACCAAAATTATGCTGTAAGTACCTTGAATCTTTCAAGTATTTGCTAACCCCTATTTCTATTAGGATTATCCTTAACATATTTCCTTTCTATATAATTTTATATATGTGTAGTTATAAAATTATAAAAATTACAGTGTCGCTATAATATTTTTTAGTGTGTATGTCAAATGCCCGGTTCTAAAATTTTTCATCCTCGCGAATCTAGAAGTAGTAGTCGTGATAGGAAAAGTGCAAATAAGTTAGACGAGCGTAGAGATATTAGCGGTATAATGTCTGACAGTGAAATTGATACTATTTATAAATCACTTAGATTATTGCCCGAGTTTGATGGAAACCCATATATTCTGACACGGTTTCTCAACCTGTGCGACCGATTAGTAGTTACGCATTTTAATACAGCGCCCGGACATGAGTTAGCGAACTTAGCACTCATCAACGGCATATTAAATAAAGTTACAGGACCAGCAGCTAGGCTTATTAACTCTAGTGGCATACCCGAAAATTGGAGTAGCATACGCACCGCCCTAATTAATAACTTCGCGGATCATCGTGACGAAACAGCCCTCTATAATGATTTATCACTACAGAGTCAAGGCTCTAGCAGCCCCCAAGAATTTTACGAGCGTTGTCAAAGTTTATTTAGCACAATTATGACTTATGTTAATTTACACGAAACTGTTGAGACCACCGTTGAAGCTAAGCGAAAGTTATATCAGAAGCTTACTTTGCAATGTTATTTACGTGGCCTTAAGGACCCATTAGGATCTAGGATTCGTTGCATGCGACCCGAAAGCATGGAAAAAGCGTTAGAGTTTGTACAGGATGAACTTAATACCCTTTATTTGCAGCAACGCAATATAAGCGGCCCTAGTAAGAGTGATTGGCAACCCCAACAACCTAGACCATTTAACTTACCACTAAATAATTTTTCTATGCCCAAGCCTATCGGCAGTCAAGGTTTTCAGATACCGAGGCAACAGAATAATTTATTTAACGTACCCGGTACGTCACGTCAGTTTCTACCCCCTCAACCCTCTCAAGGTTGGAAGCCTAATCCAGCACCCCAATTTATTGGCCCTAGCCGTACCCAACAAATGTTCCGCGCTCCACCACCGAACTATAGCCCACAGAGTAACGCGTTCCGATTAAATGCAAAACCGCAACAACAGCCGCCCAATTTTAATAGGTTCTCGCGTCCTACACCTATGAGTGGCGTCAGTCATTTTGTTACCAAGCCTTTACCACCATCAGGACATGACTGGCGTAAATTCGGAAATCCGCCGCCTTCAAATTACTTTAAGACCCGTGAGATGAATTTTAATGAGTTTGACCAGGGATATGATACTTATTATGATTATGACTATGATAATGACTATTATGACCATGTGTACTGTGATTATGAATATCAGCCCGAGTATTACCTCCCTAGTAATTATGAACGCCATAATCATACTGAAAGTGTTATAGTAGAAGAAATCGGCCAAGTTCCAATCCCTGAAAATAATGAAAATTTTCAGAAGGACCCCAAGTCCGAAAGGCCAAAATAGAATTAAATCTACAGACGCAAAGGCGACTTGTATATGTTCAGATTAATAATCCCCCGCTTAAATTCCTCGTTGATACCGGTGCCAACCAATCTTTCATAAGCCCACAAGCAGTAGAAAAATACTTCCGCCATATCCCACTGAAATATGACCCCTTCGAGGTAACCAACGTTCATGCAACAAGTAAAAATTATTTTTCTATCACACTGCCATGTTTTTCAGAATTTAACGAAGAAGGTGACATTACGCTATTCGTTTACAAGTTTCATAACTTCTTCGATGGCCTCATAGGGCTCGATTTGTTAAATAGTTGGGAGTCTAACATTGATCTAAAAAATAATATTCTGATTACAAGAAACTCATCTGTTCCTATTAAAATGCACGACTCATGTAATGTCAACCTCTATGAGGATATTATCCCGGCACAATCTTCAAAGTTAGTTAGGCTACCTATTAACACTACAGATGGTGAAGTTTTAGTACCTAACCAAATGATGTGTGGCTGCCATATTTCTGACTGCTTGACGGAAGTAAAGGATAATCGCGGATGGGTCGAAGTTACTAACCCTACACCTAATGACTTAATATTCTCCATGGACCACCCTGTATCCGCGCAAATGTTCAATATCGAGTTTGAACGTAGTTATTATACTGATTTGTCAGAACGCGCTAGACAAATTTTACCTAAACTCCGTACTGAACATTTAAACCCAGAGGAGCTAGCTAATTTAAGAACGTTATGTGAGCGTTACGCAGATGTGTTCTATATTGAAGGTGAAGCTTTAACCTTTACCAACAAGATAAAACACAGCATTAAGACTACGGATGAAGCTCCTGTGTATACTAAAAGCTACAGATACCCGTATGTGCATAGACAGGAAGTTAAAGATCAGATTGCTAAAATGCTAGAACAGAATATTATACGTCCATCTGATTCTGCATGGAACTCTCCTATTTGGGTTGTCCCCAAAAAAGCCGACGCTTCAGGCAAAACCAAATGGCGCTTAGTAATTGACTTCAGAAAGGTTAACGAGAAAACGATTGATGACAAATATCCTATCCCTAACATCACAGATGTACTAGACAAGTTAGGCAAGTGCCAGTACTTCACTACGCTAGATTTAGCGAGTGGATTTTATCAGGTAGAGATGAACCCCCAGGATATACATAAAACCGCATTTAATGTGGAAAATGGGCATTATGAGTTTTTAAGGATGCCCATGGGTTTAAAGAATTCTCCATCAACTTTTCAAAGGGTTATGGATAACGTACTTAAAGACCTTCAAAATGATGTTTGCCTGGTATATCTGGACGATATAATAGTGTATAGCACATCCCTTCAGGAACACATGGTAAATTTAGAAAGAGTATTTAAAAGACTTCGAGATTCTAACTTCAAAATTCAGCTAGACAAATCTGAAGTTCTGAAGCTGGAAACCGACTTCCTTGGGCATGTGATTAGTGCTGAAGGTGTAAAACCTAACCCTGAGAAGATTAAAGCTATTTCTAAATATCCTATACCTAAGACCCCCACTGAAATCAAACGTTTTCTCGGATTACTAGGGTATTACAGGAAGTTCATCCCTGATTTTGCGCGCTTGACTAAGCCCCTAACTCAGTGTCTTAAGAAGGGTAGTAAAATTACACTAAACCAAAACTATATTAATTGTTTCGAACATTGTAAGACTCTTTTAATTAATGACCCTATCCTACAGTACCCTGACTTTAATAAAGAGTTTTTGCTGACTACTGATGCCTCAAATGTCGCAATAGGTGCTATTTTATCCCAAGGTCCAGTTGGTTCCGACAAACCAATTGCATACGCATCAAGAACTCTGAACTCTAGCGAACTTAATTATAGCACTATTGAAAAAGAATTACTGGCTATCGTTTGGGCGACAAAGTATTTCAGACCTTATTTGTTTGGCCGAAAATTCAAAATTATAACGGACCATAAACCCTTACAATGGGTAATGAATTTAAAAGAGCCTAATTCGAGACTCACAAGATGGCGCTTAAAATTGAGCGAATACGACTATACCGTCATATATAAGCAAGGAAAAAATAATACAAATGCAGACGCTTTATCCCGCGTGGAGATTAATAACGAGATAGCCGATTCAATCGCAGTAAATATATCCGAGAAAGACCCTCTTGATGATTCTAGAACCTTAACAGTACCGGAAGGTGCAGATGATTCTGGAACCATCACGGCTCATACAGACGCCGAAGATCCCATCTTGGAGGTCCCGATTACAGATGACCCCTTAAATAAGTTTGCTAGACAAATAGTCTTGACCGTTGTCGGCGATATTAAAGGCAGGACAGTCGCTACGAAACCATTCGATACCCATTCGAGATTTTCAATCCAAGTTTCACAATCTAGCCTTCAGGACGACGTTGTTAACGCGATACGTGAATACGTGCACCCTAAAATTAAGACTGGTCTATTAATTAACCCGCCTACAGCTATGTACTCAATAATACCAATTATTCAGCGTACCTTCAAAAATTCAGCCATGAGTCTTATATTAGTTAAAAGGGAGTCAGAAAATGTGCGAGAATACCTTAAACAGCAAGATATCATTAGTAAATATCATGATGGTAAGACCAATCATCGAGGTATAAACGAATGCTATCTAGCGTTATCTCACAAGTACTATTGGCCTAAAATGCGTGAACACATTACCAAATTCATAAATGATTGCACAATATGCGGACAGGCGAAGTACGACCGCAACCCTGTGAAACAGCAGTTTTGCGTAGTTCCGCCTGCCAGTAAGCCTTTTGAACTAGTTCATATAGATCTTTTGACTATTCAAGGCGAAAAATTCTTGACCATAGTAGACGCATTTTCTAAATATGCTCAAGCCTATTACTTGCGAGATGGCACTGCAGTAAGCGTTGTTCAAGCATTACTCATATATTCTACTCACCACGGTTTACCTACAACCTTAGTTTCCGATAATGGGCCAGAGTTCACAAACCTACTAATGTCAGAATTTGTGAAACTTCACAAAATTCAACATCATAGGATTGCACCCCATGCCCCTAACGAAAATGGAATTGTTGAACGGTTCCATTCAACCATCCTAGAGCACCTCCGTATTCTGAAACTTCAACATAAGACTGAGTCAACTATTAATCTAATGCCATATGCCCTTCTGGCTTACAACCATTCCATACACAGTTTCACAAAATGTAAGCCCCTAGATGTGATCACAGGGCACTATGACCCTCGTGATCCCATTAATATAGATTTGACGGCTCACTTGCTACAGCAATACATTACAGAACATAAAAATAGGATGAACATAGTATATAACCTTATACACGATGCTGGTGTCTCATCTCGTACTGAATTAACTAATAGACTAAATGAGCACCGTGAGAAAGAATCTGAGTATTCCCCGGATCAACAAATTTTTATAAAGAACCCCTTAGCCTCTCGACAGAAATTAGCACCACGTTACACTCATGATAAAGTTATGGCTAACCTTCCTATCCATATTTACACACGAAAAAAATCCGGTCCCATAGCAAAATCTAGGCTGAAAAAGGTACCAAAGAGTGCAAATTTGTTACAGGAACCTCCTGATGCTCCAATTCCTCCTGCAGACGGCCCTCATGCAGGAGATAACCCTTGAGAATCTCGGAGACGGCCCTGGTATACTCCCCTTTAAATTAGGTCCTACTAAGTTAATATCCCATCATCACTCCTTCATTCAGAGCATTAATCTTCAAGAATTGCAAGATAAAGTTTATTCAGTTAACAATCAACTAGCTAGCATAAGCCCAGAACTTAACAATAAGACTTCTTCACTATTTGAACCCCATATTAACTATCTGAGAAGTAAGCTTCAAAGTGTGTCTGAACAGTTAGAGTCATTTGAAATGAATCGCGTTAAAAGAGGACTCATTGATGGACTAGGATCCATAGTGAAAAGTATAACTGGCAATCTGGACTACACCGATGCCCTACGTTATGATCAGGCTATTAAGTTATTACAGGAGAACGAGAATAAAATAGCTACAGAATATAACAGTCATATCAGTCTAACTAAGGAGTGGATGGCTCGTTATGCAAAAATAATAGATAAGGTAGTAGATAACCAGAATAGAATAGGAGAACTATTATCTAGGATTAATCAATCAGACCCCAATAGAGAGACAGATTTAATTAAATATGCTCACCTAGCTCAAACGTTTCTTATCTTAGGAGATAACGTCGATTATATTTCCCAAGAGTTAGATAGATTACAGAACATTCTAGCTTTTATAAGAGCGAAAACAATGCATCATTCTATTCTAAACCTAAATTCATTACGTACACTCATAACTAAATTACAGAACTTATATGGCATTGATAGAATTATAAACGTAGATTTAAGAGAATATTATAATATAATTAAAGTAGGTTCATATTATTCTAATAATGAAATTATGATAGTATATAAATTTCCAGTTGTCCTTACCCAAATATATGATTTATATAAATTATCTATAATCCCCAATAATAACTCTGAAATCCTAACGCCGCCTTCCCCATTCCTAGCAATATACGAGAAAGACTTCAGGTACATAGAGGCTGAATGCCCGAAGACCCAAAAATGGTATCTCTGTGACGAGATCTCCAGCGTGCACAGCCAGTCATCACCAGATTGCATCCAACAACTCATCACCACTCAGAAGAAGACAGAGGTCTGCAAACCAGTCAAGATCTCACTACAAAAGCCAGCTTTTGAAGAACTAGACGATAGGCATTTTACCATCAGCCTTCCATATCCAACCAAAGTACACTTATCTTGTGGACAAGATCTATATAAGGAACTTCATGGCAGTTATCTCGCCGTTATCCCGCATAACTGTTACCTCGCAACTCCAGAGTTCACAATTCTTAACTCTAACAACCACATGAGGGGACAAGTTCTGAAGATTATCGACATCCCTAAAGACATCATACCTACCGTACAACCACCTTCCTTATTCAAGTTAAACTCCATAAACCTCGATGAGCTATATGCAGTCAGCACGAAAGTCTCTATGCAACATCCTATAGACATCAAGACGAATACTGACTACAGTCTATACCATACGACGATACCAACTTACACCGTACTATTCAGTGCAACTGCCCTCACTGTTGCCCTGATGTATCGAAAATATCGCTCGAATAAAGCGAAGACAATGGTTGACTCGAACCAACCAGAAAGGCACGAGATGGATACTATTGCAACGACTACCAGAATAGATCCTGAGCAGCATCCAGCTCCATTTTTGACGAAGGTCTTCAATAGTCGCTGTTCTACGGGTGGAGGTGTTACGCATCCCTAATACATGGAAGTTGCTGACAAGGCCACGACCGTTCCGGCTACTTCGCCGAGTTACGACACCCTGCAGCTGCATTGAATGATGAAACGCCGATGCAGCATTTTCATTGTGATCGCCGTGCGACAATTTAATTCATTCCGTTTCCCAACTTCGGTTCGGTCTCACATAATTTTATACTTTTAATATAAGTTGTAATTTTAATTATTTTATTAAATAAGTTAAAACAATTTTGGTTTTTTTTGAGACCTCGGGCGTCCACCCGCGTTATTTGAACATGTCTGTTTGTCTTGGTATTGGTATTTTTAAGAGCGGTAGCGCATCAAAGCAGCCCGTCTGGGGAAGTACCTCCACCGCACAGAAAACCGCAGCCAAATAACAACAGTCTAGCTACAGGGTTGTTGTGTTCCTGTGTGTGAGTGAAAGATCAACAGTAAGCTTCTATGAAGTTGCTATGTTAGCAGCAGAGGTGGCATTGCGCGAGTGATACTTAATGTATTGAGGGCGTTTATTGGCTACGTAACGGTATTACATCAGGTGGGCCGTATCCTTGTACGCCTCCCGACGTAGTATATAAAAAAAGACATGGCGTCCCTTGTAACGATAGCAAACCTAATGACCCCGGTCCCCAGTTCTAATACTGGAATGTACCACTAAATTCGTATTTCGAATTTATGTATATATCTGTAATTATCAATTGCTCGGCGGTGAAGGAAAACATCGCAAGGAAACCAAGAAGTCAAGGAAATTATATTTCTTAAGACTTCTAAAAATCATTATCTTCGTCAAAAAAAAAGGATTTCATTTTTACTAGAGGAAAACCAGTAGGCCAATTCTACTAAAAAACTGCAACTGCACTGCAGCGCGGCGTGTGTCAAAATACGTACCTACTTTTGACGTTTCGTTCAAAGTCAAAGTCAAAATCTTTTTATTCCGTAAAAATGGCTACATTTGTTTGGAATCGTCACAATTTTTTTCCCTACCGTGCAGTTCATGACTAGGTGAGCACTGATAATTATTAATTACATTACAATTGGATCGACTTAATCCCAGGCATTTTTATCATTAATATAGTCAGATACTTTATAATATGCCCTGCTACACAATTTGGCTTTAATAGTAGTTTTAAACTTGTTTATTGACAATTCTCTTATATTGCTGGGAAGTTTGTAATAGAACCGTATACATTGCCCCATAAAAGAATTACTTATTTTGTGGAGACGGCTTGCATGTAACACAAGATTATGCTTATATCTAGTATTTATGTTATGAGTATCACTCTTTTTACAAAATGAGTCTATGTTTTTATGGACATACAAAAGAATTTCATAGATATATTGCGATGCGACTGTTAGAATATTTATTTCTTTGAATTTTTCTCTAATGCTCTCCCGTTATCGTCGCTACTGTCAGATCACTTAACACTTAACTTTGACGATGCAGTGCAGTTGCAGTTTTTTAGTAGAATTGGCCTGCCTATCTTTCTTAGTATGACCTATACTAAGAAAGATCTGGTTTTCCCCTAGTAAAAATCTAATCCTTTTTTTTTTGACGAAGATACCGATTTTTACTAAAGGATTAGGAAACGGGATAACGTTAGGAAGAAGAAGAAGAGTGACAACGAAACAGCAGACAGACAGTAATCGGGACATCAATGATTTACAACTTACACGTTACTACTGGATTTCACCCTCGTTACGCAGAGACTACTTGTACATACCTGCAAAAATAAAAATGAGACAATTAGACATTATTATACCAATATAACTAGTTTCCTTGAAAATAACTGCAATAAAATACATAAATATATATTGTATTAATAAAAAAAAATCGAAATGTACAAGAAGGAATACAATATTATGGTATGTATATCTTCACGCTAGGTCCCTTGCGGGGTAGACAGAGAGAACCGAGCGCCATAAGACGCGGTCCTTACACACTTCACTCGCTTCTTTCACATTCATAGCTCTTTTCATGCACGCTCGCCAGTTCCTAAAGCTCTATGGTCCTATGGTCTTATCGCATAATGTAATTTCTTCCAATTATATCAATATAATGGAGAAATAACAAATATTGGTATGTGGTAAATATGTTATTCTTCGGTATGAACGAGGACAACCAGGTTATCAGAATGTCAATATCTCTACGTAGTATATGGTGCAAGAGCTGGGGGCAGCCGGACCCATATAATACATACCCTTGCGCTACAATTTTCAGTACAACAGTATATTCAGTACCATCCTTACATAAAAGAATATACGTTATTGATTCGCTTACAGACTAGTGTATACAACGACGCGAGCTGTTACCGTAGCTTATGAACGCTTGCAATAAATGAAGTATCATTCGCGCGTTGCTATCCCAACTGCTACAGTAACTCACGCGCGGGAACACAACAACCCTCCAGGTAGTTGTTATTTGCCTCCGGTTTCTTCATAGTCACCATCGTAGCAAGCACAATTTTATAATTATCACGTACGTTGCTAGAAATACCGTTTCGAGACCTTTTGTTAATAGCTTGACAAATTCAAAAGGCCAAATATTTCCCAGACCAATAAAAGTTCCAGAGAGGCATAAAAGAGGGATGTTTAACCCTTCAAATTGGTTTAGGTGTTTGAAGAAGTTCAAGCAACATATATAAATTTTAAACTTACTACAATTACGTAACGTAACATTTTTGGGATCCTTAAATCGTCTGGTGAATATTAATTTTTAACAATATATAACAACCGCATCATACTTTAATGTCAGTGGGGGTAATTTTTTGTATACCATTATCTGTAAGCAAGTCCTTGCGATAGGGTCCAATTAGGTAAGCAATTGCTCATACTCTTTTAGTTACATAATTATACCGGTTTTATATTTAAAATCGTAGCATTGCTAAAATCACGTAGGTAAGACGGCTGACAGCTCCTTTTACGTTAATACTCGTAGCTAACACGATATAAAACTATATCAAACAAGGGCGCGAAAGACTCTGGCACAGATGATGCATACAATTATAGCATTTCAAGTGGAGAGTATAGCGATTACTTTAGAATAAATTGCTCTCGAAATAGCAGGCCGACACGGCAGTCGATAGGCACTCGTATGACTAATTCGATCAAAGCTAACCGCACACGTGGCTGTTGGCTGCCCGTGCATTAGCATGAACGATCGAATGCAACTGTTCAGTTATCGTTGCATTCGAATTAGACGCAGGGATGCAACTAACCGTGTCGTCTAATACAGTCTTAGGCCATTAGGAATAGATTGCATCAGTATTATTGACGACATATTGGGTAAAGGCGAATTAATTTGATCACTGTAGTGTCAAATGCACGCCGTGGCGCGCCCTGCACGCATGGGCAACGAACGGTAAAGATTACAACAAATTTATAAGCTATTATGAGATGCAATTTGAGTCGTTAAACTTCTCTCTGATGATCCGAAATTTATAAGATGAAAGCCAATGAACCGAACGCTATCCAAATTATGCCTTATATAATATTCTTGCGTTCATTGCTAAGTGAGAGTGCTTTATTAAATATACATCACGGGAAATGTGTTCATAAACATTTTAATGTTACTCTTAAACTGAAAGGTTCTCGAGATCATTAAATTCGTTGGATAAAGTCACGAAAATTATGTTACTCAAAATCCAGAATAATGGAGAAAAAATTGGAGGGATCACCGCAAATCCTATTTCTCTGCTTCGGGTACAGGAAACGGGGGTGAATTTCTTTGCAAATTGGACAGTGGAAAAGTTGTTACCTCGCACTCGAGCGCGAACTACATTGGAGGCAATTTTCTCGGCGTTAAACTTTATATGGGGTCGAAAAGAACGTTTTATCTGCGATACATCGGCGAAGGCGCAACAACAAGATTAATCCGAGTAGTGTGATGAAACGAGGTAGTGTTACAAACGCCGTTCACGTCCGCCGTGTATTGGCGCTCCGCGTAATGTATGCAAAGCGAGCTAATAAAACGCGGGGCGACAGTAGCGCAGTAAATTCGAGAACAGTGACGTTTATCCAAAGTTACATCCGCTACAATAACAGTCGCAGTTACGATATCCGAGCGCGCGTTGCCGTCCATTTGTTCTAGTTCCGGGGGCTGCAGCCAGTTCTCTAATGTAATGGAAAACTTTACACAAACACGTTCCGAAGCAGCGTGGATTAGACGTTCGGAACCGGGCCGTTCGGTCGTCGGCGGGCGCCGCATCGCGCCGCGCCGGCCGACTTCAAGCTCGTTTTAATACATCATTAAAATTCACATCGCAGCTACCGCTCGTATCCTCGTGGTAGCACAAAAATATTTACTATTACCCTGTATCCGTACCGATTGTTTAACAAGTTTACCTGCATGCACTGTGGAAGAGCTTTACACCAAATAATTTTAATTACATCATTTTACTTCCGCTGTTTTATTAACTATCCTATGCTAAACTATGTTCTAAAGATAAAGACTATGTAAAATTATAAAGCATTAAACTTTGTGAAAAAAAAAACTTACTTTATTAGTCTTCTTACTTTTACTTCTATATATATATAGCTAAAATTAGGTTTTGGGGATATTAAAAAAAAAAAACAAAAAATTATAGCGAGAGAAAAATCTAATAATAACTTTTCTTCTATCGCACGAACAAGAGAGTATTAGATATTTACCACCGTACTAATTTAGTGCCTCTATATTATAACCGCCAGGACGTCACAGTTTCATCCACTGTGACAATTTCCTGTTTCCCGGCATTGGCTGTACACATTACACGGGAAATTCGTGTTTCAGTCGATAGAGGTCAATTATTCGGCGACGTACGCCGTGCACGTTGTTACATCGGCTAATCGCCTCGCGGCCATTTTTGCGCAATAAATGTGTAAACACCGTGTCAGGTGAAAGATTGATGGCATAATCCAAAGTTACCCCTCTCAGCCCAGATGCAGGCTTTTTGTCACAAGGGACCGAGTTTTATATGCGTCTAAATAGCGCTGCCCGAAGGAAATGAGAAAGTTATCGGTATCTAAATCCTCGCCCTAGGGACCGCTGAACGTTTTCCTAATAGATATAAAATCCGGGGTTTCGTATAATTCAATTTCGTATAGCGGAATGGTAACGTTGAGGCCGGTGTGGCAATTTATGTGTGGACACGTCGTGGATGGCGATGGCATCGGACGACGCGGCCGAGCGACGGAGCGCGTCGGCCGAACGCAAGCCGTGTAGAGCTGTCACCTCGCCGTGACGTTTGCGGCCGGCCTGCGGTAAATTCAGCAAATATTTACCACGCACGGCGCACCTAAATCATTCCCAGGCGATCGTAAACCACGACTCCGTTGAATGTAAATTTAATACGTTCACGTGTAGTTACGAAGATACAAGAAAGGTTTCCCGTAACTAGGCAATAATTTATCGAGTTACTTAGAAGCACGTCGCAAACTATACGTATTCGAATACGATACCTAGAAAGCGCTTTGTCTTTACTAAGAACACCGTGTGGAGTTAGAAGAACCCTGAAATAGTGTTAGTAGCGATGCAGTGAAACTATATTGCTAAGAAGGCGGCAGCTCGGGAAACCTCGAGCTATGTGTGAACAAAGCTAACACGCTTCGTAAAACCAAACAAGCCACAGCTTATATTGTTTTATCCGACCTATTCTAGAATTTATTCGCTCATATTTCTTTTCTAATTTATCTTTGCCTTATATGTTATTTCGTTTGAAATGTTTTTCCTTTCGACAAATTTACATTTATATTAGATTCTATTTTGATTTTTCTACTTGAGGATTTTAGTGGCTTATCGTAACTGGCGTATAAATGGTTTACCGTCATCTTTAGAGCCAAAGCTACACGTGCACGTGGTGCTTCCTGGTGATGTATGGGCAGGACTCAACTATTTATAATTTTATAGGAAGCAATATTATAAAAAGTTTTTTCCTTGAATGTAAGCGGTAATCTCTGAAATAGGGTTTCTGGTTTGGTCCACCATGAGCAATTTGGTCATGGTAGGCAAGTCTTGGACTTCCTCGGCTCCTACATCCTTCCACTTTTGCGTACTTGTTTATAACAACTGAATATGGATTATGTCAAAATTTTATTGAAGATAAAATTACATCTATCTATATAATGATGAGCTCGGTGGTCGAGTAATGGATACTGTAACACCAAGGCTCGTGGGTTCGGTTCCCACACAGGACAAACATTTGTGTGAATGCACGTGTCTGTTTGTTTTGCTGGCTTTTAAGAGAGGTAGGGCGCATCAAAATACTTCGACTAGGTAAGCAACGCGCTTCATGGAAAATCGAGCCAAATAACAACTCCCGAGAGGGTTGTGTTATTTGGCTCGATCTTGTGTTTTTGCGAGTGAGTTAATTTACCGGTATGCCCCTATACATCAGGCGGGAGGTTTGCTTGAATATCTCCAGAAGTTGAAAGAAAAAAATCAAGTGTATCTTCACGCCAAATCCCAAGAGTAACGACCGAGTTATGTGACAGGTGGATCCCTCTGCCTATCCCGCAAGGGACATGCCGTGAATCTCGATGTTTCTGAAAAACAATATAATGGCGTCACTCTGGTAACATCTGAAAACCGATGTTAGATATCAATAACAAAATATATAACATCTAGTTCTGACTAGCCCAGTGGCCGAGTGGTTACCAACGGCTACTATAATACCGGGGAACATGGGTTCGATTCCCGCACAAAACAAATACTTGTGTGTATAACACAACTATTTGTTGTGGCCAGACTATTTTTTATATATAACTATGTACTTACGAAAAAAAGATACTATCTTTATCGGTTGTCTAGTACGAATTTCACTTCATTTAAGCGCTGTGTAATTTCTCCAGAATTCTTTATTATTTATTTATGTATCCTTCGGTTGGATCACGAAAAAAAAAATGCCTAAAACCTTATTTAATACTGTCATATTCAGTTTTCTGACGTACGCATGCGATAATTTAGTTGATACCTTAATACATTGCTGCACTGCACTTGCCTAATTGATATGTCAGCATAAACATTATTAACCAGCGGCAATGTATGTCAATATGGCTAATAAATCAGGTATGAGGATCATAGGTCATTCCTTAGTAGGACGGTATCTGCAGTAATAAACCATTCGCGGGTTACCATTTGTCGTGATATTCAACGTCGCCCGTGACCATCGGTAATGCAGGTAAGCTCGTTTCCATTGTCACGATATCTACGATACAACGTTGTCGTGACGCTACAATGACTCTTTACGCGAAAACGATGACGGCACATAACTTGACTTGACAGTGAACTCGTATAATGACGTATAGGGTTTTGATCTAATTACTTCTGACGGATGCGATGTTCGATGTGACAATTTTGCATGTGTTATTAAAGTAAAATTTCTTTACGCACGCTTGGCTTGGGGAGTAAGCTGGTGAATGCGCGACGAGAGCGTTGCAAAAAGTGTGATCGGGCGAGGCGAACGGAAGTTGAGAGGGAGATATAAGTTAGTGAAGATAGAAAGAAAGTTACGTTTCGTATATTACTGCAGGGGCAAGAGAGAGAGGTGCGAGCACACATTTTCTTTCTCTCTTTCTTTCATAGCGAGTTAAGTTTCGTATATCTAAGACACAGTGCAGGCCTATTGTCTGTATCACACTATGGAGCTAAAGAAGTTTTACTTCAGTCGTGTAGTCTAAAGCACACTCTTTTTTTATACATGGTTTTAAAAATGTGTATGTTACGCATGTTTTTTTGCCTTGCAATATTTATTCATTGACACCTCTGAAACAACTCGCGGTATTCTAATTCAAGCTTCAAGCTGTTTTCTCTTAAGGTACATCCGAACTTAGCCTCCTATAAATTTGGGAAAGATTAATAAAAAAGCAGATGATTATATGATGATTATATACCGTTTCAAAAATCGATTTACGATTTAATTTCTGAACCTATTGAGATTTTTTGTTCATGCAATTTTAGTGATCTATGAATTTAACATTTTAAAGATTAATAAAAAAGCAGATGATTATATACCGTTTCAAAAATCGATTTACGATTTAATTTCTGAACCTATTGAGATTTTTTGTTCATGCAATTTTAGTGATCTATGAATTAAACATTTTAAAGATTAATAAAAAAGCAGATGATTATATACCGTTTCAAAAATCGATTTTCGATTTAATTTCTGAACCTATTGAGATTTTTTGTTCATGCAATTTTAGTGATCTATGAATTTAACATTTTAAAGATTAATAAAAAAGCAGATAATTATATACCGTTTCAAAAATCGATTTTCGATTTAATTTCTGAACCTATTGAGATTTTTTGTTCATGCAATTTTAGTGATCTATGAATTTAACATTTTAAAGATTAATGAACTTACCTACCATGACCAAATTGGTCATGTTCTATCAGAAGGTGATGTCAGGAGCCCTAGAAACCGGCGTGCGTGCATGAGAAGAGCAATGAATGTTAAAGAAGCGAGTGAGATATGTAAGGATCGAGTCACGTGGCGCTCGGTTCTCTCTGCCTACCCCGCAAGGGATTTGGCGTGAAGTTATAGATAGATAGAAAGATTAATAAAAAAGCAGATGATTATATACCGTTTCAAAAATCGATTTTCGATTTAATTTCTGAACCTATTGAGATTTTTTGTTCATGCAATTTTAGTGATCTATGAATTTAATATTTTAACAAAACTGTTACAACCACGACTACGTAAGTAGCCACCGAGGAAGGTAACAACTTCGATGTTAATTATGTACTAACAACACTGCGAAGAAATTGGCTTTCTTTGGTTGACATTCGTCACGAATTTCAACTTAACTTTACACAATGTAAACGGGACCTCCTATATGTTAAAACGATAATTTAGCTGGAGGTCATATTTATTTTTATATTACTACATCGGAGACATACAAGTATACGGCCCATCTGATGTAAAGAGGGTACCGTAGCCTAACGCTTGCGATATATTAAGTAACACTCGCGCGATGCCTCCTCTGCTGCTTACACAGCAACTCCTTGGGAGTTTACTGATGACCCCACTCACCCGCGGGAACACAACAACTCTATAGGGAGTTGTTATTTGAGTTGAGGTAGTTTTCTGTGAGGTGGAGGTACTTTCCCAAACGGGCTGCTCTGATGCGCCCTATCTCTCTTAAAACATCCAGGCCAAGAGAAACAGACATGTTCATGCACATAAATGTTTGCCTTGTTTGGGAATCGAATCCACAAGCGTTGGTGTCAAAGTCACGTCATTCACGACTGAGCCACCGAGCTCATCATATACTGGAGTCTAGCAAGCACAAAAATAATAATATTGTCGGACAAATTACACAGCGCCATCTAGCCCCAATGTAAGCGAAGCTTATGTTATGGGTACTAGACAACTGATAAACATACGTAAATACATTTTTTTTTTGTAAATACATACTTATTATACATAGAAAATACCCAGACCAAGACAAACAGACATGTTCATGCACACAAATGTTTGTATTGTGTGGGAATCGAACCCACGAGCGTTGGTGTCAAAGTATTGTAACAGCGCGTTCCACCACTACGCCACCGAGCACGTCATTGAACAACACGAATAGGTCGCATCAAACATGGAGTTAGACCTGAAGTTGCTCTGCGCGAATGAACGTGCTGCGTACAGTGGCGGAGTTCACATCGCTTCGGAAAGTCACATTCGAATCGGAATCGAAAAGTTATCTGTCATAAAGTATGGAAGCTGAGGGAAAACTTTCCGTTTCGAATATGGCTATCCACTGAGGCAACTGACGCGACCCGTACATGCAAGGCGCCCTTTTATACTCAACTGCCTGACGACGGTAGCTACGAGGCACAGACAAATTTTAAACTACCATAAAACTACCACTCGATCAAATACAATTAACCCTATTAGTGTTGTATTTGGTGATACATAGCATGTTAGGATTTTTTTTAATTTGAATGAAAAAATTTGAATTTTTAATATACACAGATATTTTTAACAAAATTGCATTACATAACCAAAACGCATTCGTTCGAGGAACACGAATAAACACCGCATTTGTATGGTGATTTTCGATATGACATAACCGTAACATAACAGCACGTAATTAGCTAATATTTGAGGTAATCACACGCACGGGATGAACAACATAATGCGACGTAGCACATTTGTGCATTAGCGTCGATTAATTTGAAAATTATACCACATACAACGAGTTTGCAGTACTGTCGTGTACACGGGTTGAATAGCGTTAGGGTTAAGTAAGACGGGCGTACCGCGGCCGCTCGACACATAAGGAGGCGCACATAACAAGCGTCCAGCCATGCAATTCTCTAAGCGACTCGTAATGGCTGTGTGCGTCGCTGTGATCACAGATGTCACAGCTTTGACATCGTCTACTGCGATCACGGCTAAATTATTTGGTATTCTATAAGGCTGTAAGCGTACGCGAAGCTGTTTGCCTTGTAGAATTCCAATTCCAAACGCAGCCTTG
Source organism: Pyralis farinalis (assembly GCA_947507595.1). Taxonomy (NCBI): domain Eukaryota; kingdom Metazoa; phylum Arthropoda; class Insecta; order Lepidoptera; family Pyralidae; genus Pyralis; species Pyralis farinalis. The sequence continues at coordinate 9,475,526 of OX382274.1, forward strand.
CAGCGCTAGTGTCGCACGACCATGAAAAGCGACACTAAGGAATTGCAATTTTGTGTTCAAGGCTGTAACAGCCGATGTTTCCGAGGATGTAAGGACGTTTGCTCTTAGAGAATTGCATGGCAGAGCGCGCATCCAGGACGCTGCGTATCGGACGTACGATAACCTCGTATCAATTTCCGTGCAACGAATTACACCAAGTAGCTGCCACCCGTCGAACATGCGCCTCGCACAAACAACAACGTGCTCTAGACGTGGGCGCATTTGTACAGATATTTAATGCGTAATTTCTGATCGTATAGTGCAGGGATGGCGAACCAATGGCACGCGTGCTATTAGTGGCACGCGACACAATTTGGGCACGTTACTAATATCAGTCACAAAATTCATTGTGCACAACGAAAAAAGTGTGAAGTATGTATTATGTACATGACGAGCGACAACAGAAGGCACACTAATTTTACTTTAATTTAAGTTACACGTGTAATTAAAACGTTGCAAAATGATTCCATTTTTTGTATTAATAAAGAATTTTGAGTTGATATTATTTATTATTTTCCCAATAATCACAGTGACAAAATTATATGATGGCACGTCCATGACCTGGTTAAGCTTTTCTTTATAAAAATGTCACGTCAATACGTAAAGGTTCGCCATCCCTGGTACAGTGAATACGAAATTAGATTTTAAATCTATTTATGTTATATGTATACTATGTAGCTGACAGTTACGTAACATCGACCTTTTTAAACGGTTTTTATGAACTCAAAAATATCAAAATTGTTCCGAATCCTATAAAAAAACAAGTCGATTGTGTCAAGTCTTATAAAATGCGGTCGTAAGTGTCCTATACACGCTAGTCGGTATTCCCTTTTAACTCGAAACAGGACGCGCGTTACGGACGCTTATTCTGTTTAGTCTCTTACATAGGCATTATGGGGTATGCATTATCTAATTTTTAGGGCATTTTACATCAACACTTTTATATATACGAGTAGTTTAAAACCATAACGAATGTCACAAACGATATCACTTTTTCAATCCAAAAAAACTTATCAAAACAATTTCAGGTACAACTGAATTAATGCCTATGGCCACTGCTAGTCAATCTCTAAGATATATATCTGTCCGAGTTCCATAAGACGCGGTCCTTGCCTCACTACTCGCTTCTTTATCATTCACAGCCCTTTTCATGCATACACCGGCTCCTAAAGTATCTTTGGTAGAGCAATTTGGTAGATGAACCTTGGTCTTCCCCGGCTTCTACGTCCTTCCCCTTTCGCATAGTATATCCATTTCGTCATTTCCTCCTACATTCTTTCTACATGCCCGAACCAACGGAATATTTATAGTTTCACATAAAATCACAAAAGCGTACAGCGATATTATAGTATACGAGCAAAATAGTTAATCAACATAATACTGTGCGATCCATTTGATCATAAACACCGATGAATTCAGAAAATGACATCCAAACTGAGGCTAGAATTAAACGTAATGACAGATTGCCTCGTGTAGTAGCCATTTTGGGAATTTGAAATGGATAATGTTTGTTCTAAAATGAAAGAGCGAATAAATTATTTTGCGGTGGACTCAGTGGGAATAACACGCGAGACACGTTAGTAAAGCTAACTATTTTAGGAATTATTCCAGACAAATATGATTCGTTGAGTTTATGTAGCTAAAAGGGTAAATTTTAAAATAAATAAATCATTACATCTATCTATCTATAACTTCACGCCAAATCCCTTACGGGTAGGCAGAGTGAACCGAGCATCACATGACTCGATCCTTACATACCCTTTTCATGCACACTCGCCGTCGCCTTTTGACACCAACGCTCGTGGGTTCGATTCCCACGCAAGACAAACATTTGTGTACACGAACGTATCTGTTTGTGTTGGACTGGGTGTTATTTATAAAGGTAGGGCGCATTAAAGCACCCAGACTGCGGAAGTACCGCCACCTCACAGAAAACTGCAGCCAAATAACAACTCCCTGGAATATGTTACTAGCGGGAAAGGAAAAAAACTATATTTGTGTGTATATTCACTTGAACGCATTATAAATATAACATAGGTATCCGAAAAATAAAGAATAAAGATAAAAAGAACGCAAAATATCCTAAGCGCGTGCTTTTAATGAAGAAATCGAAGAGTAATTTAGTTTAGACTATTACGATTACATTATAGAACAAACTGTCTACCGTATGACTTGAAATGTTTGCACAAGGAAGGCAACCATTAAAGAGGTTTACGATAAGTCAACAATTACTCGCTTCGCGTATGCGGCCATTGTAATATCGCAGTTGCGTGCAAAAGTACCTCCGCCTTATGCCAACTCGACCAGGTTTGTCGACATTTCTTAATTCTTAGAATTTCAATACCGCTAACAAACTCTATGAGACATTTATAGTTTAATTTATACATGTATTTTTTAATTATGATTTATTGAATTAACGAGCCCGGTGGCCGAGTTGATGTCAAATACTTTAGTAGAATACTTAGTCATCTAGGGTCTTGGATTTTATTCCCATTCAATACTAACATTTGAGTGCATGAACGTATATGTATGTTCGCTTGCTATACGTGGGTGTTTACAAATAAATCATTAATTTTAAAAAGCTTATATATTATAAGGATATATTTATTTATTACTACTGTTTGTCCAATGGTCGATATTCGACATCATAAAAAAAAAAACAGAAAAATATTTCTATCGAATTTGCATATTGCATACATACAATTTTCCTTTAATTTTTTTTATACGTCGTCGGAAGGCATACAAGCATACGACCTACCTGATACTAACGCTTGTATTATCCTAATTATCACTCGCGCGATGCCTCCTCTGCTGCTAACACAGCAACTCCTTAGGAATTTACGGGTAAGTTCACCTCACTCACACACAGGAACACAAGAACACTCTAGGGAGTTGTTATTTGGCTGCGGTTTTCTGTGAGGTGGAAGTATTACCTCAGACGGGCTGCTTTGATGCGCTCTGTCTCTCTTAAAACATCCAGACCAAGACAAACAGACGTGCTCATGCACACAAATGTTGGTCTTGTGTGGGAATCGAACCCACGAGCGTTGGTGTCAAAGTCGCGTCATTCACGACTGAGCCACCGAGCTCGTCAAATGCTTTAAATAAAATAGTGACAGTCGGTTGAAGTCACTCTCATCTCACTCGCACGCAGGAATACAACAACCCTCCAGGGAGTTGTTATTTTAGCTGCGGTTTTCTGTGAGGTGGAGGTACTTCCCCAGACGGACTGCTTTGATGCGCCCTACCTCTCTTAATTTGTTTCAGGTTAAAACCTAAGAAATTGTGGTTTAAAGTCTAAGGACTATTACTATAGTAGGTATGTTGTGATTTATTTTTTAAACATTTCGTTAGTTAGTTGTCATCGTGTTTACCATTAAGTAATATCTCCAGGTATAAGTTGGATTAATCTCTAAAATTCAAACGGGAAACTGGCCGCGAACTGTACTTATCATCGCAGAAGTCCTACAAAATTAAAATGTCCAGCGCTTTCCGCGCTCGCATGAAGCACTATATGCGACGGTAACGTTTCGTCAAAAGCGCTTAAAAGGCGAAAATTTAATTACATCAAATAAGGCTTCGCCGTACAAAAGCGACACAGTAAATATGTTGGGAAGAAAGTTTTGACGGTTTTTCTATTCGGCCGGTACTTGGGCGTCGTGTGTCACAAAGGGGAAAGTATTTCTCATTTGTCGGAGAGGAAAAACAACAAAAATGCCTCACGTCCCGCCCTCAATCTCCTTTGGTGGTGGACAAAGGAATATTATTTCAATTAAGCTCTTGTGACGATGTAAGCGTGGTGTGGCGTGGTTTTTGCATGCTTCCAGTTATGTTTCGTTAAGTACGTATGCGGATATATCTATCTATCTATCTATAACTTCACGCCAAATCCCTTACGGGGTAGGCAGAGAGACCCGAGCGCCACGCGACTCGATCCTTACATACCTCACTCGCTTCTTTCACATTCATTGCTCTTTTCATGCACGCTCGCCGGTTTCTAGGGCTCCTGACATCACCTTCTGATAGAACACGACCAATTTGATCATGATAGGTAAGTCTTGGCCTTCCTCGGCTCCTACATCCTTCCACTTTTGCATCGTATATCTGCTTATATTGCGGATATATCGGATATAAAAATATTAAACATTAATTTGGTTCTCCTTCTTCGCTTTATCCCGTTTCCTAATCCATTAGGTTTGACGGAGTCCGCTGTCTAAGCCTAAGGATTTGGCGAAGATACTGATTTTTACAGGAGCCTTAGGAACCGGCGAGCGTGCATGAAAAGAGCTATGAACGTATAAATATAAATAAATATTGTCGGACAAATTACACAGCGCCATCTAGCCCCAAAGTAAGCGAAGCTTGTGTTATGGGTGCTAGACAACTGATAAACATACGTAAATACATTTTTTTTTTGTAAATACATACTTATTATACATAGAAAATACCCAGACCAAGACAAACAGACATGTTCATGCACACAAATCTTTGTACTGTGTGGGAATCGAACCCACGAGCGTTGGTGTCAAAGTAGCGTAACAACGCGTTTCACCATTGCGCCACCGAGCTCGTGTGTCTGTTTGTTTTGGTCTGGGTATTTTCTATGTATAATAAGTATGTATTTACGTATGTTTATCAGTTGTCTAGTACCCATAACACAAGCTTCGCTTACTTTGGGGCTAGGTGGCGCTGTGTAATTTGTCCGACAATATTTATTATTATTACCATCAACACCAATTTACAATTAACAAGCATCTGTGCAATGGGGAGGAAAGGTACATCATATTAACTTGGTGACAACTGACCGATATGAACGGAAGGGGAAAAATGCTTAGCTAACGATGATCTGTGAATTTATATAAAGTAAATTTAAGTAAATGTATAATTATAGAAACATTAGCATAATCAGATTTAATATCGTTTGCTGCAGTAATATAATAAATAATTATAATAATAAATAAATAAATATTGTCGGACAAATTACACAGCGCCACCTAGCCCCAAAATAAGCGAAGCTTGTGTTATGGGTACTAGACAACTGATAAACATACGTAAATACATTTTTTTTTGTAAATACATACTTATTATACATAGAAAATACCCAGACCAAGACAAACAGACATGTTCATGCACACAAATGTTTGTACTGTGTGGGAATCGAACCCACGAGCGTTGGTGTCAAAGTAGCGTAACAGCCGTTTCACCACTGCGCCACCGAGCTCGTCTATAAATATATATAATATAAATAGCAACGATATCGTACAATTTAACGATGAACTAAATTAACTTCCAAAAAGGCCCTATGGTGGCAGCGGTGTTGGTTTACTTTTTAACGTGAATACGTCTTTAAACTTGCTTCCATATTGGCAATCAATTCAAAATATCAATGATTACAGAATAAGGAGATACAGATTTGCCGAGCTCGGTGGCTCAGTCGTGAATGACGTGACTTTGACACCAACGCTCGTTGGTTTGATTCCCACACAAGGCAAACATTTGTGTGCATGAACATGTCTGTTTGTCTTGGTCTGGATGTTTTAAGAGAGGTAGGGCGCATCAAAGCAGCCCGTCTGGGCATGTACCTCCACCTCACAGATAACCGCAGCCAAATAACAACTCCCTAGAGGGTTGTTGTGTTCCTGCGTGTGGGTGAGGTCACCAGTAAGCTCCCAAGGAGTTGCTGTGTAAACAGCAGAGGCATCGCGCAAGTGATACTTAATATATCGCAAGCGTTAATAGGCTACGTCGTGGATATATATATGTCTATCGTTAACATCCAAAATTTAATTACACCACTCGATAGCTAATCAAAGTATTCGTTACGCTGAGTGAGGACTGTGATGCATCGCGCGTGGCTAGCGCCACCACTTATTACTTCCGGTTACCCGTTACGTATTCACGTAAAACTCACGGCCGTGTCCACGACACAACCACACTACGTTTTTTACTCGTATATTTATGTTGATTTTTAGGTTTAAAGAATTTATTCTCATAAAAGATTACAATAAATCCACTTACATGAGAACATAATTAATATAAAGGTATAAAACTAGAAAGCAGTTACCGTATTTAAATATAGTTAAATTAGATTTATATTAATTTCTAAAATTAGTTTTACAAGACTGGATACGCATTTGCGGGTAACAAGCACAAAAAATATAACGAGATTGACGAGCTCGGTGGCGCAGTGGTGGAACGCGCTGTTACGCTACTTTGACACCAACGCTCGTGGGTTCGATTCCCACACAATACAAACATTTGTGTGCATGAACATGTCTGTTTGTCTTGGTCTGGGTATTTTCTATGTATAATAAGTATGTGTTTACAAAAAAAAAATGTATTTACGTATGTTTATCAGTTGTCTAGTACCCATAACACAAGCTTCGCTTACTTTGGGGCTAGATGGCGCTGTGTAATTTGTCCGACAATATTTATTTATTTATTTATTATAAAATAAAAATAGAGAACTACATGAATGACATTTCGTTTACCACACTTTATTACTTGGAGACTGAGCAGTTTTGAATAATATGATCGCGTAACTGGGATTTAATACGGTGCAAGGTGTATGCGTCTTTGATACGAGAAGGTAATTTATTGTAGAAGAGTGCTCCCTCCAAGGTAATAATATTCTAATATTCACCGTTAATGCCGCACGGCTGTGGAACAAATTACCACTGCAAATACGAGACAGCGGATCTGTATCTTCCTTCAAGAAGAGGTTAAGTGATCACTATCTTACACATGAAAAGTAATATTATATGTATAGTATATATGTATTCAATGCTATGTGTTTATATATGTATAACTATAGATTATGTATAAATATGGAAAATATAATTCTGCATAATTTTAACTCCCAGCCAAAATAAAATTACTTCACATACGTTAGGGTTAGCTGGAAGATATCTCTTAAAGAGATAAGCTCACCTTTGCACACCATTTTCTGTATGACCTACTTTGTATATGTTTGTTATGCAATAAAGGATATATATAATACTTTTTGTCCCAAGCTTGATACGTGCTTTTGGTAACACGAGCAAGCCTGGTCGACGTACCCGTTTTTTCTGATCTATTAATATATTTAATAATCCTAAAACGCAATCAAAACAGTAAACTAGAAAAAGAGGTTGATTGATGAGATTCGAAGTCACGTTTCATGGCTTGATATATACATCGATAAAAATATAAACAAAAAATGGGGCAGCCAGCCAATTATTAGCCAATTATTTCTAGTCACAAAGTGTTGTTATCCATAAATATTGAGCACATTCTTTTACTAAAGTTAATAGGCAACGATGGAGAGATATTTTAGAACGATTGCTCGCAATTGTAAATTTTTGGCATCTCACAATTTGGCCTTCAGGGGTCAGGCCCACCACTCATACCCATCACTGTGTCTCCTGTGTAGCCAGAATTAACAGCGGCAACCACAAAAAAAGGCAATGAACAGTGAAGTCCATTGCCGTCCCGGGGGTTAAACTACAGCTGCCTTGGAACTCACAACGAATTTAATCATAAGAAATTTGTAGGAGTAGGAAGTTTTCCTTCGCCTTAGCCTTCAGGGGTCGTAGAGAGAAGTTAACATCTGACTCAGATTCGAGTGCGACATGCGGCAACTTTATAGATTTAGTAAAGGTAATAGCCCGATTTGATCCCGTGCTGAGACTTCACCTAAAACAAGTAAAGGATAAGACAATTAATGACCACTATATCGGAAAAATATTCAAAATGAGCTCATACAATTAACGGCAAGTCACGCGAAGACTCAAAATGTTGAAAAAATTATAAATATTACTCGATTATTCTTGATTGTACTAATTTTAATAATATTATATGCAGCTGTTGTTTACGCTTGTGAACTTATCTTTTCCTTTCATTGTACTTTTCATGCATTTTTGCCGTTTTTAGGCGTTCCAACATCCCTCTGACAAAACACGATTAATTTCATCGTGGTTGGTGAATCTTGGCCCATCCTTCCCCTTTCGTGTTGTATATCTATTTCCTCGTTCTATCATCCCGCATTCTTTCCACATGTCCGAATATAATAGAAGAGAAAATTACAACCACTTACGACGAATCCGTTTTCTTTTGCTATTACTACGCGATATATTTAAACAAAAAAAAAGTAACTTCTGAACGATAATAGAAGAGAAAATTACAACCACTATTTATAACAAATATTTCGCAATATACTTTAGAAAATAAAAAAGTAACTAATGAATGAATACATATTATGAAACACCATTCCAGATCCCTCTCATTTGATTGAATAACCAAATCCGATTTTGCAATTTATCCTTTTAATTTGAATTAATCTACCTCGATCAGACAACCATTTAGGCGTAATTTGCGGCAAGGGGTTTAGAAAATTAGCTGTCTTTGGTAGACATTCATTCTACATTTGTTGGACTTTTACGATATCTGTTACTTTAATATAAAACAGCAGAGAAAAATAATAATTAAACATGTTCGAAAATAAAATTCTAGAATTTCAGTTATTCAAAATGTTCTCTCTTATTAACCAAAAATATCGAAATGCACTTCAATCAAGAACGATTTTTATGCAAATAAAAGGTATAGAGATAATAAAAACAACGATATTTTTTTAGTCAAAATAATAAAACATTTTAAAAGCAAATCCGGCTTGCTTAACCTTTCCTAGCGCCGAATTCCCTAAAGTAAGTTCACTTTCTTAGTTAAAAGTGTTTATTTCAAACTATACACTTATCAACAAATCTTTATCAATTCACATAGAAACTATAAAGACTACACTCAAAAAAGAAAATTCAAAATCGCATCTTAATCAAACAAAAAAAGCTTGGATAACTGAATGGGCCGGTCAGCGTCGAAATTCAAAGTTACTTTGTATCTTTTTTTTCAATTCTTCAACTTCGATGAAATAACTCTCATTTACTCTTTATCCCACTTTTCTTTCGTTTACTTTGTAGGCATCACGACACTGGAATGCTTTATCCGAACCCATTAGAGAATCCCTCCTAGTAAATATATTTTAAAAAGAATTTTGTTAGGGAACGCTCACTGGAAGACATACATTAACCTATCTTCCAGTGAACCTGTCCAAGCAATAATCATCCAACGTGTATCTTTAGCATTAAAGTATATGACAGTTATTTATGAATGTAAATATGTACGTTTTGCTTGGTTTGCGTATGTCATATACAGTATCGATTAATTAATATTATCCGCAATCGAACTTTTCTCCCTTCCGACGTAGAGAATACTATCAGCAATAAAGTCCGTCATAAGTACAAAATTTTAGTTGTCAATAAAGTTTTATTACATAAATAAAGACACAAAGAAAGCCGGTTTTCAAAATTTTATTAGAGATTTTTCAGAACTAATTGTCATCTATTCAAATCATTTTTTATAAAGTCGATTAAAAGTACGAAAGCTTGAAAATAAAGCAGATGCAATATCCGAACGCCGAATTAGCATTCATTACAAATGTCATAGAACTTAAACTTAACCACTTAGACAACGCACATATAGATTATTATTAAAGTCAAAGAACTTACACACATAATATATTTATCTGTTGTTCTTTGTTTTATACCAATAGAGAACTTACTGCAGATTAACTTACAGCAGACTTAACTCGTTCGATAATGATCCTATAAAAGCCACACAATGCCTTTTTGAAAAAACCCGACGATGTAGTTTATCTGGAAACGCGTTGACGCGACTTATAAGTCTAAGTTCTCATACATGGCAGACTTCCCTGTTGACGCATACAAACGGAGACCACAGGAATCATATCGATGAAGCCGCCCAACCACGAGTCGCAGTACAACGGCTGTCAAACACAAAGTTCGCGGCGAAGCCTCTCCTTAGATCCGCCGCACTTAAACTTTAAAACTTTTGCCGTATGTATCCATCGGTTAAGTACGCACGTTTTGCCAACATTCAATTTTAATGCATAGTTAGCTCCGGTGACCTGGAAGTAAGTCGGGAAGTCCAAAGTTTGAGCGGTTACAGTGAACACCGAAGCGGTCGACACGGACGGCCGATATTTCAATAGCGCTCAACTAAACGTTACAGTAAGTTTCGTATCGCGGTTGTCTGCCGATTATGCAAATATTCTGCACTCACTCTGACATTACTCTGGCTTACCGTTAGGTTTATCGTCTGTGCGAAATAATGCTATATTTGAAAGGTTTCTATATAATTTCTACTATTTAGACGAGAGATGGATCAGTCGTGAATGACGCGACTTTAATATCAACGCTCGTGGGTTCGATTCCCATACAAGGCAAACATTTGTGTGCATGAACATGGCTGTTTGTCTTGGTCTGGATGTTTTAAGAGAGGTAGGGCGCATCAAAGCAACCCGTCTGGGGAAGTACCTCCACCTGTCAGAAAACCGCAGCCAAATAACAACTCCCTAGAGGGTTGTTGTGTTCCTGCAAGTGAGTGAGGTGACCAGTAAGCTCCCAAGGGAGTTGCTGTGTAAGCAGCAGAGGAGGCATCGCGGGAGTGATACTTAATATATCGCAAGCGTTAATAGGCTACGGTACCCGCTTTACATCAGGTGGGCCGTATGCTTGTATGTGGGCTGTATGCTTGTATGTCGCCCGACGTAATATAAAAAAAAAAATTCAAATAGGGGGCATTTGAACGGGCAGTTCAGTAGTTATGTCCAATACGATTGATACAATTGTGAAATCGTCCTTCACTCTGGTAAATATATTTTAAACAACCATCTACATAGATTTTCCAATTGGATTCCTTACGAAACACGTCCTAGCTCATGTCATCTTTAATTTAGCACGAGAAAAGAGAAGTACGGCATTTCTCGTACTCTTTATACGAGTATAATAGACCAGCTGCACCCGACGACTTCAACCGCGCGTATTCCGGAATCCTGCAGGAACCGCTTTCCTACTTTTTCCTCGGCTTCCACGGGTCGTATCATGATGTTAAATAGCCTATAACCTTCCTCGAGAATTGGGCTATCAAATGTAATTAAAAATTTTCAAATCCTACTGGTACTTCTAGAGATAAACAGATTCATACAAATAAACCAACTCCTTAAATTTATATATTAATAGTAGTAGTAGTAGCTGTACTAAAATCTTTGAATTGTGTACTAATTAATTTCATTTTTGAATAGTGTAATGGATGACAGAGTTGGATAATGTTTGTTGTTAAAAAGAGTATCCTAATGGGCAGCATTAACCATAGATAAAAGTTGTTCTCATTAAAAGTTCTTGCAACGCAATTTTGGAACAAATTACCGCTGAAAATAGAGTTACATAAGCTTACAAACAATCAGTTATCCTGATCGTGTCTATATTTTTAAGTAACCCACGCTGTAGTCCCCGGGGAAGACCTCGGCAGGGAGTTTATTTCACAACTTAAGAGTTCTCGGCAGAAAGTTTCTCTGAAATTCGCGCGAGTTGTGCTAATAATAGTCCATGTATGCAGAAATACGGCTAAATGTCACACGTTACCTCGTCTCGTTGATGGATACCACATTTATCTTCTTCCATCATCATAATATCAACTTCTAAATTTTCATAGTTTATACTTGAAATAGTGCAGGTTATTTTCTTCCTAGCGTTATCCCGTTTCCTAATCCATTAGGGATGAGCGGGGTCCGCTACCTAAGGCTAAGGATTTGGCGAAAAGACTGATTTCGACATACAGAAAATAAAACCTATTTTATGTTAGGTCACACGCCTTTTAAAATATAATTTATAGAATGTGCGGGCATTTTTTCTCACGATGTTTTAATTCACCGTCGGGCAAGTGATTACAAAAATGTTCACTTTTTTATACCACTAAGGTGTCGTTCAAGCATACGGCCTGCCTGATGGTAAACAGTCACCGTAGACTATGAACATTTGCAACACCAGGGGTGTCACTCATGCGTTGCGGACCCTCTAAAAACATCTTCACGCATTTCTCGAAGAGTTCCATGCTGTATAGTCCCTTGGAAAAACCTCGGCTGGGTGCTCATTCCGCAGATTGAGAGTTCTCGGAAGAAAACTTCTCGGGAACCGCACAGTACGCGACCATTGCAGATCCAGCGTGTGAGGGTGAACTCCCCGCCGTCGGCGAGCGGTGCAGTTATAAAATGTACCCGTCGGCATCATTTCCAACATTTCTTCAGAACACAACCCGTTGTACAATTGGTAGAGCACACAAAGGGAGGCAAAATCTCTCCTTAAAGTAAAGAGTTCAATACCGTGTGTGTACATAAATCCTAAAAGACGAATTTAGTCAGACATACCCAAGCCAGGATTCCAACCGGGGACTACTTGTCCAATAAGCCGGTTCTTTATCAAATGAGCTGCCACTGCACAGTAATGTAGTAGAAGTGATCAATAAAAAAATCGGACAAGTGCAAGTCGGACTCGCACACGAAGGGTTCCGTACCATTATCTATAAAAACGGCAAAAAAAATCACGTTTGTTGTATGGGAGCCCCCTTTAAATATTTGTTTTATTTTAATTTAATTATTTATTTTTAAAGTGAATATATAACTAAATATTCTATGAATATTTTAAGCGTCTACCTGTTGCCGTTATCAATATCCAGCAAAAATGAGCAAAAAAATCACGTTTGTTATATGGGAGCCCCCTTAAATATTTATTTTATTCTATTTTTTAGTATTTGTTGTTATAGCGGCAACAGAAATACGTCATCTGTGAAAATTTCAACTGTCTAACTATCACGGTTCATGAGATACAGCCTGGTGACAGACGGACGGACGGACAGTGGAGCCTCAGTAATAGGGTTCCGTTTTACCCTTTGGGTACGGAACTCTAAAAAGCATAATGTATCACTTTAGTACTAATCGCAATAACTACTAAACAAAACAAAACTTTGTTCATTTTTAATTAGTTTTAAGGGTTCCGTACCCAAAGGGTAAAACGGAACCCTATTACTGAGACTCCGCTGGCCGTCCGTCCGTCTGTCACCAGGCTGTATCTCACGAACCGTGATAGTTAAGACAGTTGAAATTTTCACAGATAATGTATTTCTTATGTCGCTATAACAACAAATACTAAAAAACAGAATAACATAAATATTTAAGGGGGCTCCCATACAACAAACGTGATTTTATTTGCTCATTTTTGCTCGATATTGATATCGGCAACAGATAGACGCTTGAAATATTCACAGAATATTTAGTTATATATTCACTTTAAAAATAAATAATTAAATTAAAATAAAACAAATATTTATGGGGGGCCCCCATACAACACATGATTATTTTGCCGTTTTTATAGATAATGGTACGGAACCTTTGGTACGCGAGTCCGACTCGCACTTGGCCGGTTTTTTATATTGATATGTTGGCCATTTGCATTCAAGATCCGACATGATTTAATAACTGCTAATAAATCAATCGACATAAACATGTAATAGTTTCAACAGAGTACAAACATATTGCAAGTATTTACAAGTTACCCTTGACCGAGATTGCTCTCCACGAGCACCTAACTACTTGTGATGGCTATTAGAATACAATAGATTGTTTTGTAAATAAAGTATGACATGCATTTATGCATTTTGACAACCCTAATGTTCGAAGGAATAACCGCTTTAATAGTGGGTTCGTTACCCGAACATCTGAATACATGCTCTATGAATGTTAAAGAAGCGAGTGTAGGTGTATAAGCATCGGGTCCACAAAGGAAATAAATAATGGAAAATTGATGAAACGAAACTGATAAGAGAGTCGTTGATAGACTACAATTGTTAAGCTAACTCAGCACCCTTAGGGCAGCTTGAAAACCCTGGCATCCGCCAATCCGTAGTTGAGCAGCGTGTAGTATGCTCTAAACCCCTACCATTAAAGGGACCTGTTTCCCTGCAGTGAGATGAATTAAGCATGTAGTGTGTCACTACACTAATAAATTTATACACCCTGCCAATGGTTTCAATTCCAATTTCATAAATGGTACGCAAATAAGCAGAGGAAACATTTACGTGCTCAGTAATCGATATTGGGTCATAATTGAAATGATATTAATTCACGCATTCCATTGCTGCATTCATTAGTGTTTTAATTGGTCCGTGGTCGGACACGGGTATAATGAGCTCCAGGGAACGCTGGCCGTTTGGCGTGATGCTCTATATATGCCAACAATAGGCAAGTTTGCCAAAAATAAGCTTCAAACTTGTTCTCATTGTGCCAATTAAAGATTTAGAAAAGATAAAAAAGTATACATTCGAAAGAACGATAACTTATCACTAATTAAAATAAATAATGGGTTCGATTCCTACAGACGACAAACTTCGGGTATTTTAGGAGAGGTAGGGCGCAACAAAGCAGCCTAGCTGGGGAACTGCCTCCACCTCAAAGATAATCGCAGCCAAAAAAACGTCCCGGAGGGTTGCTGTGTTCCTGCAACTGACTTGGATTACCAGTAAGCTCCTGAGAAGTGGTTGTGTTAACAACAGGGATAGTAATGCGTAAACACTACTTCTACAAGCGTTCATAGTCTACGGTAATCGCTTTACATCAGTAACCTCCCGACGTTGTATTAATAAAAAATATATAGATGTAATTCTGTTTAAGAAATATATTTTTAGTTAAATAACAGTATATAAAACGAAATATTCAGAACAAATATGTACTTGTGTTAATTAAATATTTAATATGGAGTCTTACTTTACTACTTTGTGTTAAACATAGTTACTACAAAGCCTAGGAAAATATATTATATCCACGAGGTGAATTTTAAATAAGTCTGACGTAAATTCAACATTTCGCAGGATATTATTACATTCCCTTTGGCAAAACGTTTCCAATTAAAAATCTCTCCACAACTAGCAGATAGCGTATGTAGATTATTCGCTTCACTCGTCGGCTTTGTATATACGAGTATATTAACCAAAATATTTGCACTACTTTATGGTATATTTTTCGTATACGTCAATCCAACCTAGTAGTAGATTGGCATACAGATCAGGCATCGTAATAGGATAATTGCTGTGACCCCAGATGTCACGGAGTTGTTTCGGCATCTGGAATTCGTGATACTATATGTTTGTTCGTGTATGCATGGCCTGCAAAGTGTGGCTCGGTATAGTGATGTTCACCATAGGTGAAAATATCAAACTTAACAAATAATATATGGGAGGAATGACATATTATTATTTTGCATCGTCGACACAGAATATCGTCTTTAGCGGCTTAATTATTAAACAATACGCTGTAGTTAATAGATACAGATATTATTTTGCTTTCGCAAAATTTACAGGCACAGTGAACGCATACCGCTGCTGCCATGGCTGCTCTGGTCGGCTGCTGCGGTCGTCTCTGCGACGACCGGAGCAGTCATGGTAGCAACGGTGGCAGATCCATGCGGTTCATGTTTCAAGTGACAGACATTCGCAGTCATGCCAGCAGCAGCTTGCATCTACTAACGGTAGTGGGTGCGTGCCGGCCAAAACTAGTTCGCATGAAGTAATCGGCAGCGGAAGTACATATACTTTGTGTTTGTGTGTGTTTAGATCAAATTGACAATACATTGTTCCATTTATCTATATTATATCTAATGAAGATAGATTTAATTGAGATTAAAGTAAACCTGGCAGTTTGATTATGGCGTGATGACCTCCCTTACTCGCGGGGGCACCACAACCCTTAAAGGAATTAAATATACATTGCTACTTTGTGAGAAAAGCGCCATTTTTTATGTTCGTCGTAGTCAATTTCTTTTACTGTTTATTGTCGACAGCTATTACGAAAAGCAGTCATCGTAAAGTAAGTGACCATGCGGTATTGTTGATAAATCGCCATATAACTCTACCAAGGGTTGTACGAATGTTAGGGTCCAAATAGTTATCCCGCATCACAGATGGGTGTAAGTTATCTGCCTATATTTTTGGATAGACAAGGGACGCGGCTCCTTGGACAGATTAATATTGCGCCCTCGTAGAATTTTTCTTCAATGAAAAAAAAGCCATGAATATAAATCATAAACCTGAATTAATTCTATCAAATATTTATTTACACTTTTTAGTAAAAGTGTTACTTATTAATTTTACTACATTCTTAATGAAAATCTAAAAGCTCGCTCGATTGTCGTAGAGAAAATTTGAACAAACACAATGATCTCACAAATGAGAGAGAAAATTAAAAGCTACCGGGGTAAACGCAAAACATCAAAAGCCACAAAGATAAGTAGTGAAATTAGAAACACAACTAATAGCAGCGAGGCTAAACATAGATATTACTGGAGTAACGAATTCGCCACAACTCCGGCACCTAGCTGGGTATTAATTAAAAATAACCGCCAACTTCTACACTTTCTAGGGTTGCTACTACGTTAATTAGCTTGAATAAGTTTATTTCCGTATACTATGGGGTGCATAGTATTTACTGTGTAAATCCTTTTAGTTTCCTTTATTTATTATATTTTACAATAAATTATACATATACTGTCACTACATTACATGTCAGTACATGATAATTAAATTATTGAAAACAAAAAATTACATTATATTGTCAATTATTTGGTCATGTAAGCATGTGTATAAAGATTATTCTATAAAGGGCCGTGTAAAATATTTTTGCGTAAATTAATCTATTCGTCAAGAGTGTCTGGAGCACATTGCTAGCGGGAGCTTTCTCAGCTCGTATTAAATTCAAAAAACGTAGCTTCTTCCCTCAGTTTAAGCTATAATTTTACTCAAATCTGATACGCAGTTATATAATATTACTACGCGCACGTAGATTTCGGTTTTCTCTAGTTTTACCTAGGTAACCAGGTATTTCCAGGATAAAAGTAGACGGGTTACGTTATTACCCGATCTACAAAAAATAATGTAGATTATTACATACTTGAATTATATTATTACAAGCCCTAACAATGTTTTCAAGTTTGAGATTACCAAATAGAACTCATGAACGCAAAGGAGTAGCGTTGTGACATCCCTAATGGAATGGAAGCCCTGTCCACTGCCAACTTCGGACGTAACTCCATTGCACGAAACTAATGTAAATAAACTAATTTTACACTTCGTTACGGTAACACTGGCCGTTTTGTTTATTCCACTCGTTTCTGACTAATCACTTTTATTTCGTTTTAGTTAGTTTACCTTTCAGTTGCTCGCAATTCTTGATTATGAGCTCGATGCGTTGCAAGCTCACAACGCCTATAGTATTGATTGATGTTTTCCGTTATTGGCACAAAAAATCAATTTATTATTTGTAAATTTTAACAATACAATTGGGACTCTTCCAATTGCGCCAACTCGTATCCAATCATTTTGTAAGTAATATCATGCCAGTATGAAAAGGCATGAAAACAAATCCAATTCAGAGCCTTTTTAAACCTTAAAAGCAATGCATAATGAATAGCTGGAGCTGGCTAATTAGGTATACCAGATTGAAACAGAGTGAGCGAAATGTGTTGCAGCGCAGACGTGCCCTTTACATGCTGCAAGGAACGCGCCGGCTAAAGTTGAGCCATCAAAGCTGGTCCACACCTACATACGAGTATAATTCTTATAGACAGGTAACCTTTATTGAATAAACTATAATACGTACATATTATGTTTCTTACATCTTCTATAATCAACTTAAAACTTATTAACTTGCGGCCGATCAGAGAATGCGTTCCTGACAACTATCCATGTTGTATAAACACGATTTATAGCCATCTTTTGTATGTAGATGTAAAAAAACACTCGCCCTTTCGCGGCTGCAGTGAAATAATGCGATGCTATACTCAATTTTAGCTGATTCGTACCAAATCATACAAATTTATACATGAGTATACACATTTAAATACGAGTACCACTAGTGATGTGTATAAAAACATTGTATATAGCTCCTTGTGACAGGTAACAGGGATGTTATACATAATTAAAATCTGAAGTTATTACATCTGTCATTCATATTTGTTATAAGCTAAGAACCGACTATAGATTACTATTCTATTACACTTTTTCAAAGGAATAAACATGACAACTACCTATACAAATAAATATCCAATGGCAACAATCCTCGTAATGAAGCGTATATCCAGGAATTTTTCATGTTTGTGAAAACCGTGCTCGTGTGAAGCCTGACGTTTCTAGGGCGCTTTCAAACTCTTTATGAATTGTGTTGCAGTTTACAAGCTTATAACACCTCCAATTCAGCACATGACCCGAAGACCAATTAACATGACGAGCTGGATGGCACCGTGGTTAGTAATGTTATTTTGATACCAACGCTCGGGGGTTCGATAAACATTTGTAGGGTACAATAAGAGAGGTAGGGGTCAACAAAGCAACCTGTTTATGGAGGTACCTCCACCTCACAGAAACCGCAGATAAATAATACCTTCATGGATGATTGTTGCGTTTGTTCCAGCTTGTGAGCGATGTTCCCAGTTAGCTCCCAAAGAGTTGCTATGCTAGCAGCAGAGGTGCCACCGAGCAAGTGATAATTAATGTATTGCAATCGTTGATAAGTTACGGTAACCGCCTCACCTGAGGTGTGCCGTATGCTTGTAGAACTCGACGTTGTATATATTAAAAAAAAGTACAGACCAAAACCAGAGCTCCGATGCGGTGGATCACGCCTTACAGACATCGTTTTAACGCATTGGAACTGTGCTTTGTTGTAAAAACTCCACGGGAGTGTGTCGAGCCGCTAACTTTAAATCAAAATGTTGGCTTGTATTCCCTAAACAAACTTTTAATTGCGGCCCCCGTTATACAGTTCGTGTCTGTGTGAAAACTCGTGTTAGAGTTTAATGAATTCTGTACGGCGAATTTCGGAACGATCTAGTAATAGTTGCGTCACTAATATTAGTTTACGATATGATGACGTCTATAAATACAAATACAAACTGTACAGTTGTGTGTGCACACTGAATACATTTTTACAAATAATGTGTCAACTCATTCGTCCAGTAAAGCTTCAAATAGACGCTAAACAACGTCATGAAGAAAATGGTCAATTTTAAATAGCCGAATTACCTTATTTTTCAGGAACACCGTTCCTATATGAATTCTATATGTTTGTCTGTGCGTTTGTCCGTGCGTTTGTCTGTGCGTTTGTCTGTCACTTTTTTTCGAAAATTCAAATTTTGACTTCGGATTCAGCATAAAAAAGTAGAATAGGAATGTGCAGGAACGCCGTTCCTATCTCTTAAGGAACATGGTCAAAACGGCCGACAAATAAAAAAAAAAATGATTTGTTTTATAATTGACGAGCCAGGTGTTCCTCTGGCAATGCAAGCTTGCGCATTCTCAACTGGTTTTATACTTAGAAGTTAGGTGGAAAATAAACGTGTGTAAGCCGTTATACATGCATTATATACAGTCTGCAAACTTACGGCTGACCCTTTAACAACAAGCCTCCCTGTACAAAGATGTTTTCATGTCCAACCCTTTATTTTTCTTCGAATCTATCAACTATTTTATATAACATTTTCAGAGTTCCACTTTCCACTCAAGGGATACCACTTCTGCTGCTGACATAGCAACTCTAACTAATGTAGAGTTGATAATTGACAACCGATAGGTTTCAATTCCCAGACAATGCTAAAGTAAGCTGTAAGCACACAGAACAATAAATACCGAGACGAGTTTTTACACGCGTTGCCGGGTTTGAGAATAAGCGATTCAATTTACAAAGCGCATGTCTCCGAAATACCCGAGAATTCCTACTGCAATTCGTAACCGGACGGTCCAGATGGCTGGCGGAATTCAGTTTTGGTCTCTACATATTATATAAGAGAGATATACGGCACTGCCTTTCCCGTAGTGCGGAGTCTACATATATAATACTAGTTACAACTTATTGAGTTTGGCTTTCAAAAATATATATAGAAACCTAAAACCTTTGGCAAAAAAATCACCTTACATAAAAATTACATGAAGCACTAGCGATTATGTAGTATTGAAAGATTTTCGGAATCGCTTTAATCGGCCAGACATTACCAAGCCCATTTTACATTACATACATTTAGCCCACACTGAAAAATCATATTTTATCGCAATGTATATGTGGTATTAAATGTAAGGGTTAAAATTTGGCAAAATTGAAAAAACTTTCATATAAGTTTTTCTATAAAATGACAATATTTCTCATTATAATCTTATAAAAAAAATATCATTTTTCTGCACGCACATCACATTTTCTCTTTAATTATTAAATCTCAAATTGCATTCGTGCGGATATGGAGCAGATCACTAGTATAGTATACATAAAAAAGGATGATTAGTACTTATTGCTCGAGAGTCTCATTGTACTGAAGAATGGGACCGGACCGAGCCCAAGATATTATAAGGACGGGGTCCACAAAAGGCCCGGCGAAGCGCGGACACTTGCTCCCAATAATGTTATTGAATTCTTCCAAATGAGTTGAACACACCAGGACAAGAGTTACCGCTGATCATATTCCTATAATAAATGTTTACTGTACTAGACTTATATGTATTCTTATAAATCAAATTAAGCTCGTGCTGTGAGTGCTAGATTGATATGTGATATTGAAGTCCCCCGAGATCAATACTTGTATTGTCTATAAAGGCTGACGCTTAGTAACTGTTATCTGACATATTGACGTGCCCTCCGAAGTACGAGACAGAAAATGAAAAAAAAAACGAAACAACCTTGAGAAATATCGAGACAAAAAGAAATGTTTTGACAATATTCTTTCTTAAGTTAAATATAGTGACGCGGCTTTTGTGGCTTACACATATGGATGAGATGAATATGTGTCAGAACTGCGGAAAATGGAATTTGTGTTGCTGCGGGCATGTGCTGAAAGACCATTATGAACCTGTGAATTTCGTGTTTGTAGTAAGGAAGCAAATAGAAATTATTTTGTGATGATGAGAGACCAAATAATTCGTTTTATCTACTCATATCTTCACGCCAAGTCACTTGCGGGATAGGCCGAAAGAACTGAGCGTCACTTGACGCGGTTCTGACACACCACACTGGTTTCTGTAACATTCATAGCTCTTTTCATGTAAGCTTGGGGATTTCTAGGCTTAAAGAACCGTAGAAACATATACGTACAATCGCCTTTCGACAGTCAGTAGTGATCTGTTCTTAGCTATACACCATGACATAGAGTAAGTACGCCTGAAAGAGAGCGCTGGTGTTAAAATAAGAAGAGTTGGTTGGGACATGTGGAAAGCATGCAGGAAGATAGAATTACGAAACAAATATACAATGCAAAAGTGTAAGAAGGTAGGAGCCGAAGAAGGCCAAGTCTTATCTACCAAGACCAGATTGTTCTATCAGAAGGTGATGTTAGGAGCTTTATAAACAGGCGAGCGTGCATGAGAAGAGCAATGCGGTATGTAAGGATCGAGTCATGTGGCGCTCGGCTCTCTCTACCTACCCTGCAAGGGATTTGGCGTAAAGTTACAGATAGATAGATTATTTACTCGTATGGCCTACTGCAAAAATGTTAGTTACCAAGTAAAAATCTGACCTAATTAAAACAGAACTACTTAATTATTTTAAACAATATTGATTACCAATTTAAAGAAGAAGCAGGCTTCGTTGTTTACAATCAAAATTTGGTATTACACGTGGATTGTCTGTGCAAGTACATCATAAAACAAGCGGTAGGACATCAATTACACGAGTCGCATAATACACAACGTTTGATAACGGCAAGACGTCTAGAAACAAGGACATTATGCGGGCCGTTGAATAATCCGATCAAATGCTGTGTGCCCATTAGTACGCGGGTATAATAGCACGGTAACTCTGCCGTATGCGGGCATAATAGCAGCGTACTCCGCTTGCCCTGAGGATGGTCGATAGAATTCCTCAGCTGATTATGCGTTTAAACTGCCTGATGCATCTTAAAATATGAATAGATTGGCGATCTCGGTGCCGTTACATTGACACCAATGCTCGTGGGTTCGATTCCCACACAGAACAAACATTTTATGTGCATGTACATGTCTGTTTGTTATGGTCTGGGTGTTTTATTAATTCATTGACAAAAAAAAATGTATTTACGCATGTTTATCAGTTGTCTAGTACCGATAATACAAGCTTCGCTTACTTTGGGGGCAGGCAGGCGCTGTGTGATTTGTCAGAGATTATTAAAAAAATAAAAACAATAGTATATTTCGAAATAAATGCTCTGGTTACTCTAATAAAATAAAAAAAAGACAGACATAATAATATCTATTATTATAATGGATACACAATTATAATTGATTATTATAATGGATGGACAAGTTCTAAACCTAACATGGATGATATTAGCCGTGGTAATATAATATTAGGGGATGCTGTAAATTATTTCGAAGGAGATATTTTAGTTACTTACGTTGAAGATAATACTGACTAACTGAAACTGACAAATAATGCTCGTTGTTGTGTAAGTTTTAAAGCTAACATGGGTAATAATATTAGCCCCTGGTATTGCAAATGTCCATAAGCTGCGGTAACTGCTTACCATCAGGCAGGTCGTATGCTTGTTTGCCACCTTAGTGGTATAAAAAAATAATAACGAAAAGTCTTGTATTGAATAGATGACAGAACATTTTTTTCATTATTACAACTCTTTCCAACTTATAAGCAAAAAAAACCATTATACAAAATCTTACACCCAAAATTGTTTTTTTTTATATCTCGTCTTCTTCTTAGATTTATCCCGTTTTCTAATGCATTTTGATTGGTAGAGTCCGCTACCTAAGCCTAAGGATTTGAAACAGCTGGACCAATTTTGACGAAACTTTCACTGGTAAATAACTGATGTTATAAGGACTAATTCAGGCTACTTTTATTTTAGAAAAAGAATTAGGGTTCCGCAGGAAAAACAAACCCCACGAAATTGTGAACTAATTACAATTTCATGCGGACGAAATCGCAGGGAGCCGCTTGTCACCTATACATATGCTGCAATAGATTTTTGTTTATATAGATATATTAATACTTAATAACAATACCCATCTCCTGTGGGATTCAAACAAATTAACAGTTATATAAATTAATGGAGCGAATAAAATAAATTACAGAACAGTATGAGAAAGTTATGCATTCTTCTCAACACCTTTCAACTAAAAAAAGATCACAACACTTTCTCAATCGCATTCTCACCCGCTCGGACGGAACTGAAAGCAAACCACAAATGTATATTCTGGTTTAAATTTATATTAGCTTTTTTACGAGACCAGCTCTCTTATCAACGTTTATTACGTGGCCACCGCAATGGCCAGACACCACCGATGTTTTGACGAGCTCGGTGGCGCAATGGTAAAACCCTCTGACGCTACTTTGACACCAACACTCGTCGGTTCGATTCCAACGCGGGACAAACATTTACTTGCATGAACATGCCTGTTTGTCTTAGTCTGGCTGTTTTTAAGAGGCAGGTTGCATCAAAGCAACCCATCTGGGGAAGTACTCCCTAGAGGGTTGTTGTGTTCCTGCGTGTGAGTGAGGTCACCAGTAAGCTCCTAAGGAGTTTCTGTGCTAGCAGCAGAGGTGGCATCGCGTGAGTGGTGCTTAACGTATTGCTTATATGCCTCTCGACGTTGTATATGTTAGCTATTCAAAAGCGAATGCCCTGTAATCCTATGTAAGATATGTATCATACATATGCGTATTGTACAGCGTTTCTCGTATTACTACAATAGGCCGTCTTGATTACAATTCAGTCATTACATCGTGACAGTGGCTACGTCAATATGGATGACGGATACATCGTGACATTAATTTGACATCAATCGTGGATATTACCATAGATAATCGAGTGGGAATTATGCACATAGTTTATGTTTATCGTCGGGAGGATTGTCGCAAGATTGATTATAATTATACGTGAGTGATACGGAAACTGTGCGCTGCTCATTAATGTGCGAATTTGGAATAACATATTAGTTCTTAAAACAAAAGACCGTCAAGTGCGAGTTTCGCGCACCGAGGGATCCGTAAAAAATATTTTCGCAATTTCTATTTAATTTCGAGCCAGGGATCAGTCGTTTAATATGCTGGTTCTTTATCCACTTTGTTCATACAGCACATCTGTTTCGTTTTAGTCTCTAACCCAGGTTGAGGTTCTTCAAAAAAGCCGTGAGTTACGGTACCGCTTACCATCAGGCAACCTGTACGGTAAATCACCTCAGTCAGTCGTTGTATAAAAATTGTACAACAATAAACAGGAATACTGAAATCACATATGCCGATTATTTGACTATTTTATCTTTTTTTATATCACTAATGTAGCTAACAAGCCTACGGCCTGCCTGATAGTAAACGCTTATGGTAGCTGATACCTTTAACACCAGAGAAATTGCTCGATCATTGCCGACCCTGTAAAAACGTTTTTATTGAAGAACCTCATGTTCTATTTTCAAAAGAATATATCAGCATTGATGATGTAAAATCACGTCTATCCAGTTCAGACCGGTATTATCTGCCATCAAACATGCTGAAGTGTTTCAGACGATACTCGTGCATCGTATGAAACTTCCATATGACAATCCATGTGTGCGAGGATGGATTCAAAACGTCCAATTACAACTGACACATCTTCAAGACCGCCGCATACATACGACAATGGTGCGATTATTTTGTCGCCACAAAGCAGTAAACATCTTGACTGCGTATGAAAGCCTCCCTCTGTCACCAAAACATTGTGTTTCACCGCATCGTGTTTTTTTAATATCTCTGCAATTCGAGCCTATTTTAGCCAATAGTCTATAAGAGACGCGATTTGATCCGTGAAATAGTCAATAAGAGATGCGCGTTCTAATTTACCCTCGACCCGTAGCGGTGATTTTATTTACTACGCTAAATCGTGTCATTGGATCTCCATAGGTCCATAGGACCTTCGTGTTTGTCACTAGTCAGTTGAAAGATTAGTATAAATCATCTTTAAAACCAATAATTAGAATAAAATATTGTAATCGAAAATGATCTCAAGCTACCCTTGAGCTATTGATAGATATTTTACAACATGTCTAAAGGATATCGTGATTCGATAACCTAATAGCCGAGTAGTCCTGGTTCGTATCCTGGTATAGCCATGTACCTACCATTAAATTCGTGTTTTCGCATTTAGTTATATAGGTACTTGTAATTACCACTTGCTCGGCGGTGAAGGAAATCATGAGGAAATCCTAATAAAGGTATGGTTTTCCCTCTAGGTCGTGGAAGACTGACGACAGTCGCTCCATGTTAAAATCAGTATCTTTGCCAAATCCTTACGTCTATTCTAATGCATTTGGACGCGGGATAAAGGTAGCAAGAAGATCAAAGCTTAAGGGCAGATCATTTGATCATTCGCGTATACTAAAATTAAAAAGGACTCAAAATAGAACCCTGGGGCACTCGATATTAACATTACTGTCTTTAGATTTAACCCCAATTCTGTCAACTCTCTGCACTCTGTAATTTAAATAAAATGCAATCAAGTTCTATGCTTTACCCCTAACTCCATAATACTTCAACTTGAGTAACAATGTCTGATGATCGACACAATCAAAAGCTTTAGAAAAATCACAGAAAACCCCAATAGCATCTATAGCTGTGATCTCGCCCATGCGTTATGGATATGCCTAACCAATGCCACCCCCCTGCATCTGTAGTAGATTTACCAGCTGTAAAACCGTATTGCGCATCATAAAAATTTCATTGTCTTAAAAAAGAGCAGCAATTGATCAAGCATTAACCTTTCAAATATTTTACTCAAAACTGGCAGTATAGACATGGGTCTGTAATTCCACAGCTCGCTCTTATTCCCTGACATGAATAAAGGAATAAGTTTACTAAATTTCATCAAGTCTGGGAACACACCCATATCTATACATACATTAAAATATGTGACAAGTGTCGAGCTATTGCCTCGATAATACAATAAAATAGTTTAATAGACATTTCCCGGTGATATAGTGACAAAAATTTAAAAGGGTATTCTGAGATGGTTTGGTCATTTAAAAAAGTATTTTTAATTCATTTACGTTAATTTCTCTTATGATTGTTTCGCTGGTGGCTTCGGACATTTTAGCGTGAGGAAATACGATGTAAAAATATCATTGGTTCACCGTATTTAGAACTATAGGGCAATACTGCCTGTTCGCTTTGCACTTGCACTATCACAATGTTTCTTAAATAACACCATGGTTCTTTTTAACGAATACTTGCTTGTCTTAATTAATATTGTTAATTATAAAAATCTTCAATCTGCATCACATTAATCACAATTGGAAAGCATTACCCATTTTTAGTGACATCTCCATCTGATGGAGGAAGCTAACAGTGTGCCTGTGTGTGTGATCTACCATTTTTAGGATTATAGCCTAATGTTATGAGGTAATATATTTTACATAGCTCAATTTTCTGCGTAATTAAATTATTTCACATATACGTTACATATTGTCGTAGAATTCGCGTATGTTCGGCTAGCCTTAGCAATCAGAGGAGGCGTAGGAGCTCAAAGAAAACTGGCGGCTCTGAGAGCGATGCATTCGGCATCAGTACAATCGGTGACGTATGGCTATTGCAATTTCCGAATATAGCGCAGTCCGAGACAGCAGTCGAATGATTTACGAACCATTTTGCTCATCCGATATCGCCGAGCCTTTGCAATTAGAGTTGCCATTTTGTTTTAGACAAACAAGGGACATTTTATGGTTTTGCTAATCTGATGAGGAAGCAGTGGTTTCATACATGGGTGGGGGCGACTATTATTACCATACAAATTAAATATTAATTTCAAATAGGTAATCATTATTCGCCTGCACATCGTGCACCCTGACTAATAGCAAACAATGTTACTAGCTGATAATACCTATCTTCGCGTTCCAAGCGTTATCCTGTTTCCGAATCCATTAGAATTAGCGGGGTCCGCTACTTAAGACCAAGGATTTACTAAGCTGCAGAAGCATATTACGATGAGATTTGATATGACAAACGCGTGACACTACTGATATATAAAAACCGAACAATTACTTGTATACTACTACGGAAGGCATACAAGTATACAATCCACCTGACTTAAAGTGGTTACCGTAGCATATGAACGCTGGTAACACATTAAGTATCACTCACGCGATGTCACCTCTGTTGCCACCACAGCAACTCTTTAGCAGCTTACTGGTGGCCTCACTCACACGCAGGAACACAACAACCCTCCAGGGGTTTTGTTATTTAATAAATAAATAAATAAATATTGTCGGACAAATTACTTCACTACTACTATTAATTATTTGACTGCGGTTATCCGACCTACCTCTCTCATTGTAAAAAGTATGCTTTTCCCTCTGAGTTGTGGAGGTTTGATGAAAATCGCTCTATGTAAAAATCATTATCTTCGCTAAATATTAATCTTAGATAGCGGACCCCACCAATTCTAATAGATTCGGAAACGGAATAACCCTAGGTAGAAGAAGACTAATACTAAAGACTATAGGTATGTATAACACACGCACACACAAATTAATCACCATTCAAAATAACTATATTCCTGTAACTCCGTTGCGTAACCAAGCAATATAAGCCAAAATCACGTTCGTATAAGCAAATTAAGTGGCGAAAACCCGTTATAAATTCAAGCGTGACTTTGAACCTGTGACGCATTGGAACCAATTACGCGACACTTGTTATGTTAATTAGGCGCCGTGTTTAATGTACCATTCACACACGACTGTGTTATGAAGCGACGGAGGTATTGCATATAACGTAGTATATGATGGTTGTAGGGCTGGTGGCGATAGAGGCATGCTTTTTTATAATTATAATAATGGTTTATTATTCTCTCCAAGATTCAACAAAACAAATACATTTTGTCATAGTGGTAGATATACAAAATCACATATTTATCTCATGTTGGAGAGAACTGGTGCCTGATCTAGGTAAGAATGAACTCACCTGTGGTACAGGTCACCAGGCCCCTCCCGAACCTATAAATCCGCTATGTATACAATCATTATTATTTTATTCAGTAAGAGAATTTAATTATATTTTAGTTGATACATCAAGGTCTGTTTTGTATGTTTGGTGTGTATATAGGTGAGTTAAGGTAAATTTTTATACCACTAAGGTAAAGCATACGGCCTACTATGTAACATTTGTAACACATTTGGCGTGCGTCACCGACTCTGTAAAAACCTCACAGTGTTTTTGGATGGCTTAATTTTGTAGTTTTCGTACGGTTTGTACACTGGAATACAAGTTTTACAGATTTTTTATACTACGTCAGCTGGCAAACAAGATTGATTGGATAGTTTCTAAGTTTGCCTGTGCAGGATTTTTGGAGAATGTACAGTTTTGTAATCATTGTAGCTATTGCACTTCAGTATCCTAATTTTTTTGCGAGACTGCGGGAGTGATTAGTTTATTCAAACATAAAAGGTAGCTCATATTCAATTATTTTTTATTGGCAGAGCTGCGATAGCCAGCGGAGCCACATTACCCTCAAAATTGTCGTTTGGGGTAGACTGATGTCATCCAGCTAGCGTTTAGACGGTAATAGTGAGAAACTCCAAAATCGACACACTAATAGCTAACATATTGTAGTTTTGTATCCTTTAATTTGAAATTTAAATGTTCGTTGGTGAGGAAGAACGGTCCAAAATCGTTCCAATTAGAAAAAAAAACATATGGGAAAACGTATGGCCGGCCACTCTGCAGTGCAGAGTCTGCACTGCACTCCCATCAACAGAAAAAGTAACAGCACTCGTTGCTAGATGTCGTACAGGGTTCCATATATTAAAAAAAAATTAAAAATAAAATATTTAAATATTTTTAAAATTTAAAAAATATCAGCTCTGCCTACACAGCTTGCTGTTATTTACTAGTAATACATAAAAATACCGAAATTAACTTCGTTTATCACATATTATTATATATTTCTTCACATATATTTCTGTAGATTTGATTGTAGCAACAAAATACTTATATGTCGCATCCGATCATGATTATGGATGTTTAAAACGAAAGCGCGCGAACGGTGTCGCACTTTGGCAGAATCAAGAGGTCGACACTGGGAGAGTTATTGCAAACGGCGACAAGTGACGACGTCTTGGGACTGTCCTCTCGTTGCGCATTTTCCTGAACATTGATTACAAGTGTTGATTTAAAATTATAGAGTGATACAAATTGCATTGGATTTCTCTCAACTAACCACCATACGCCCGCATAATATCGTATAGACCGAGAAATCATATGAATACGACATAATATATCATTAACATATTTGTTTACATATCAGTTCATTACAAGAGTTCTAAAAGGAGCAGATACAAGTAGCATGGGAAGGTCAATGCCCAATGTAATTGTTCCAGCACGTTACACCAATGTTTATGGCAGCCCTGTTCCCAAGCAATCAGCGGCGAAGTAATTACATGTTCTGTAATGTGACTGAGAGGACACGCCACATCGCGTGACGATGTGCCGCGGTGTTACCACATGTTGCGCATGTTACCAGAACAGATGTGAAGGACGGCGGTTTTCATGAAGAATACTTTATACTACCTGCCGTAGCAAACAAAAATTCAGAGGCGTATAGACGTTTCCACAAGCATGAAGTAAATAACCTATGGAGACCCAATGACAGGATTTAACTTAGTAAAAATTCTCACCGCGCGTGGCTCTTATTGGCTAGTTCGCGGATGAACATCGCACGTATCAGCTTATTGATTAGTATTCTACCAATGGTCTAGTGAGTTTTAATCGCTGACATATGGGACGGATGTCTCAATTCCTAACAGAGCAATTGTACACCAGCAGCCTCAAAACTCACTGAATCGCAATAAACTTTACACGGATTCACAATTAAAAGATCTAAAGATTATTGGGGAGTCGCTGTCTCTACCACATCTACCTCACTGCAGGGATACGGGTCTCCCTTCAACCGAAGGGGTTTAGAACATACTCCACCACGCTTCTCACATGCGGATTGGCGTGGACTAGTGTTTTCACGCTGCCCGACTGCTTAGCGTGCCCTCTGACGGAGAAGCTCGAGATAGGTGAACCCATTCCAAGATAGGCTGCGATCGACGTTGCTTAACCTGCGTGTTCGGTTACAAAGAGTTGCGCAACGATGCCATCGAGCTCCCAACCACTTGCAACAAGCTACTTGTCTATGTCTATGTTTCAATGTATTGTTACCAAATAAGTGTGTACAACTCCTAATTCACAGAGTTAAACAGAGTTGTTACGGTATTTTATGTTTTATCGCAGTGAACACAAGATCGGGATTAAAGTAACGAAATTCCGAGAAAATTTTCAACAGAAGTTACCTTAATACTGTTATTTTCAGCAACTGACGGGAATAGATGATAACGAGATCACGCCACTGCTCTGAACTAAAAAGA
Organism: Pyralis farinalis; assembly: GCA_947507595.1. Lineage (NCBI taxonomy): Eukaryota > Metazoa > Arthropoda > Insecta > Lepidoptera > Pyralidae > Pyralis > Pyralis farinalis. The sequence continues at coordinate 9,505,841 of OX382274.1, forward strand.
TTTTTCTTCCGTATACGTAAACTTATTTCTAATTTAAGAAATAACTATAGTTTAAGAGAGTTAGAGCGCATCAAAGCGGCCCGTTTGGAGAAGTACCTCCACCTCACAGAAAACCGCAGCCAAGGAACTCCCTGGAAGGTTGTTGTCTTCCTGCGTGGACATACAGCATACAGCCCACCTGATGTAAAGCGGTTACCGTACTGCGATGCCTCCTCTGCCGCTAACAAAACAACTCTTTAGGTGCTTAGCGGTGACCTCACTCCTCCCTCACACGCAGGACCACAACAACCCTCCAAGAAGTTGTTATTAGGCTGCGATTTTCTGTGAGGAAGAGGTGCTACTCTATACAGGCTGATTTGATGCTTGACGGCATCAAAACATCAATGTCTTTATCAGAATCAGAGTATTTATATTGTTGAACTGACAAGAACGCCAATTCCCTTGCGGAGTCGGTTGAAAGAACCGAGTGCAACATCACTCGGTCCTTACACACCTCACTCAGCTGGGGCATGTAACATATTTTGGGATCTGCATATTTTAGGGTCGGCAACGCGAGAGTGACACCCCTGGTGTTGCAAATGTCCATAGGCTATATGGTAACTGCATACCATCAGGCAAAACGTACGCTTGTTTGCCACCTTAGTGGTATAGACAATCATTAAATTTGTATTTTAGGATTTATGTACATATTCACCACTCGCACGGCGGTGAAGGAAAACATCGTGAGGAACCCCACACGTCCAGGGGAATTTGGAAGACGTGTGACCCAACCTAAGGAAGATCTGGATTTCCCTCTGGGTCCTAGAGGTCCGACGGCAGTTTAGGAAACGGGATAACGCGAGGAAGAAAAACAAGATCATCACATCAACCCTTACACATCCCACTGCAGGGATAAGGGTCTCCCTTCAACCGAAGGGGTTTAGTGTATACTCCACCACGCTGCTCGAATGCGGATTGGCAGAGGCCAGTGTTTTCAAGCCGCCGCTTAAAAACTGTCATCTATCGACAACAGCCGGGATAGACCGGAAGAACAAGATAATAAATATTAATTAATAAGAAAATTTTAACATGGTTTTGTCATTCTCTCTAATTAGAGAGAGTGACAAAACCATGTTAAAATTTTCTTGTACCCAAGCATAGAAATATCATATGAATATCCGTTTCCATATAGATACGATACTTGCAAATCCAATTGCCCCAGATAACAAAAGGATTGCAAATAGTTATGTGACTGTGCAATCCTTTTCTCATTTGAAATACAACGTGGCAGCCTTTCGTGTCAATGTCAGGAAGCCTCGCATCCCTTGCTGCTTACGTCAAAGAAACAGTAACGAGTTTAGGAGTTTTTAGGGTTCCGCAGTCAACAAATAACCCTTACAGTTTTACCATGTCCATCAGTCCGGCTGTCCGCAGCTTAGCCCGGAGGTTCTTAGTACTAGAAAGCTGTAATTTTGCATATCGTAAAATAAGATCTTGAAATATATTTTTTTAATCAGTAGGCAAAAGTACTAAATAGTCTTAGTTTAAAAAAAAAGGAAATCCAATAGGCATCCGCAGGAATCTGATACTATTGTGTAGAACAGCAAAGACAACACAATGAGTTGTCTTTGCTGTTTTACAGAATTAATCGTGCGATTTTAAAGTTTTAACTATCTACAACTCCATGTCAAATCCCTTGCGGGGTAGGCAGAGAAAACCGTGCGCCACATAACTTGGTGCTCACACACCTCCATCGCTTCTTTAACATTCATAGCTCTTCTCGTGCGCGCTCGCCGGTTTCTATGGCTCGATAAAACACGATCTTGGCTTTCCTCAACTCCTACATCCTTCTACTCTCGCGTTGTATATCTGGTTCGTAATTATTTCTCTCTGGAATCTTATTACATGTCCGAACCAACGGAGCATGCGTCTACTTATTTTAACACCAACACTTCATCATTGCGAATATGAACTACAAGTGTTACGTCACAATTTTTGCGCAACGCTCGCATTTCAACCACGTTTATTCTACTTTCGTGCTCTCTCTGCCATACACAGCTCTCGCTTCCATAAGTCAGTTTTAAAGATGCTGTAGAATATAGAATCAATGCCATATGGATCTCAAATTAAAGTCACAGTATGATGAGTAGGTACTTGTTTATACTCGTAGAACGTTAGGAAGCAAATACGATTACGCTCCTCGGATGTGAGGCGGATACTGTGCCACTTGAACTCTTGTGACACAAGGAGTATATTACTCACGCATTGACAGGCCGCTGCGAATACAACAACTCAGAAGCTCACTGATAATGCTACTCCCTCACACGAGCACAACAGCGGCGTTATTTTGCAATAGTCAAATTTACATGCAATTTCATCTAACCTGCTTTGTGTGCTTCCGTTACCAATTAGTTCATGTGAACTAGCGCCGGCCAGGTTTTTAAAAGAGGTAGGGCGCATCAAAGCACTTCTGGGGAAGTATCCTCTAACCCGCAGAAAAACCGCAGCTAAATAGCGACTCACTAGAGGGTTCTTGTGTTCGTCCGTGTGAGTGAGGTCACTAGTAAGCTCCTAAGGAGTTGCTGTGTTAGCAGCAGAGGCGGCATTGTGTGAGTGATACTCAATTGCAAGCGTCCATAATCTACGGTAACCGCTTTATGCACCACGACGTTGTATAAAAAAATACATCAAAATTCCTCTGTTCATGTTTAATATGCGATAGATGTATGATGCGACATCTACATAGGAAAGGAACTCTACTACTTTCCGATGTACGTATTTATTATTTATTTTGACGTCAAGATATTAAGCAAACAGAACTAGATACGTTTTACTCACAAAATGTCAAGGCAACGGCTCACGTCGTGAGCGAACGCATTTATAATTCTCCCCCGCGTAATTATTATGTTTAATTCGATTGACGTAGGTAATTTGTACGAGTTGTGCATGATTATCCATCGATCGCGAGTGCGCTTATGCTGCGTGACATGACGTGTTATGTTGACGTTAATGTTTTGTGAAACAGAATATCTACGCCTACTTTAATACAATGTGTGGATATGAGTATAGAAATATTCCGCTTACTCGTATATGTAGATGGGTCTGCCCAGAGCGTCGCCCAACTAATCAATACAGCGTTTTATAGCACTATTGCAATTTAATAAGTCAGCTAATATGTACAATGCTACACCAACCCTAACTCATCGAACTGCAGGGTCTCTCATCCACCGTAGATGTATATATATATATATATATATATATATATATATGTATATATATATATATAAATATATATATATACTCCACCACGTTGCTCAACTGCGGATTGGCGGAGGCCAATGTTCTCAAGGAGAATGTCGTCTATCGACAACAACCAGAAAAGGCTGCTTAACGTTCTCTCCGAAGCCCGAAGAAGTTCGAGATACACAAACCAACGACAGTCAGGGTACGATCGACGTTGCTTAACCTGCGTGTTAGATTAGAATGACACGCGCAACGACGCTATCGAGTTTCTCTTTGTATATTATGTATTATTAAAAACCATAATTCGCAGTTGCAGTAGAAGCAACCTATCTATCACTTTGCGTTTGATATCTTCATTTAGCAAGTTATTTCGTTAAATCGAATATCCCGAGAGCCTCGCTTGTTTGCCAAAGCGAAATCGCGCCTTTCTTTATACCAATATACGACCACCAATTCGAATGGTTGTTTGAATTCATTTTAAAATGAATCCTTTTTGTTTCCGGCTATAATCGAGTATACATCTTGTATACCCTTTAGATAAAATATAGCGTATAGATATGTAAATACTGACACATGTAGCGTTCGTTACTCTTGCTAGGGACTTGGAGTGGTAATATAGATAAATAGATATTATCGTATAACGAAACTTCTTACCGCACTACACTGGTTGTTGTAAGTGTATTTAGTAACCGTCTGCTCAGTCAATAGACAGGTTCTGTAGAAAACCCTCAAAACTTTTTTAATGTAAATTAAATAAATGACTACAACACAAATATTTATATACTATAAATGAATTTTTCATTAATAGTAATAAAATTTCATAACGAAATGTCGATGCTTATTTTCATGAAATGTTTGACATATTAAACACTTGAAATATTCAAACAAGAATTTAATATTTCCAATCATAGTCTAACTAAAATTTGAATGCTATTTTATATAGATATAGAACTGTGATTTTAACTGTAATGTGCGAACAACTGCTTCACCCCATTTATGCAAATAAATTATGAGTTTTTTTTAAATTTCGAAATATATGATCAATAGAATAACTTCCAAGCAACATCATATGCCGGCGTGACATTTGACGTGTACGTGATGCACGCTGTCAATCAATAAACGACCTTGTGAAAGATAAGTGGCACACATTGAAGCAGCTCTTCCGGGGAAGTATCTCCACCTCGCAGAATCGCACCTAAATAAAAATAACCTGTAATATCAGAAGGTAGTGTCTGGAGCCCCAGGAACCGAGTGTGCATGAAAAAGCTATGAATGTTAAAGGACCAAGTGAGGTGTGTACGGATCGAGTCATGTGGCGTTCAGCTCTATTTGCCTGCCCCGCATGGGACTGGGTGTGAAGTTATACAAAGATAGATATTATAATTTATTATATTAGGATTCCATTTAAATTTTACCCTTTTATTGTCCTATACAAATTTATCTCATTTATCCACACAGCGTGACATTGAAATCTACGGGTAACCATAAGCCCCGAAGCTATTATGAGCCACATATTTCCCATATTTGCGTGATAAAATTCCAGCACCAATAAATATTTCATTTTTGCTATCATTAATCTCGCCTATCGGGCTCTACCCATTCAATTGGCTGGTTATTTATACAGGGCCCGAGTAAATTATCTAGTTGGTTTTTTTTTCTATACACACGATGATAAGGCGCGACTTGTGAAATATGAGCAATAAGTTTCATTATATCTACAATACAATATATATTTTACGGTCATCTATATTCATTTTGGGTTTTTTGTGTTACCACACCTGCAAATATGGTACCTACATATTAAAAAAAAATACGGGGGCTACAACTTTATTGAGGAAAATGTGGACAAGGGGACAATGATATGCAATATGACACAAGTCATCCTGTATTTAGAATTCCTTTGTACGAACCGATATGCTTCATCTATCACAATCATGATGCGTACTGTCATAGGTTTCTGCTGAGCAGTGATAGACCAGTGGCTAAAGAATCAAGCTACTAAACGACTGGTCCGAGGTTCGTGGTCGTGGTTCCGTGGTGTAAATTCATGTGTTCGGATTTATATATTTGTAATTATTGTGATTAAGATGGTAGAAGACATCGTAAGGAAACCAGCTCGTCTAAGAAATACGTCCGGAGACGTGTGACCTAACCTAAGAAAGATCAGGTTTCCCTTATGTGGAGGTTTGACGACAGTCGTTCCATTCAAAAACCAGTACCTTCGCCAAATAAAAGCATAGATAGGTAGCGGCCAATGGATTAGGAAACGGGATGTGGCTAGGAAGAAGAGGAACACGACTGTCGAAGCATTTTGCAAATGCATCTGCCAGGCTTTTCCCAAAAAGGTAGGATGCATAGAAATAGCCCGAGGGAAGTAGGTACCTCCACTTCGCAGAAGGTGCAGCCAAATAACAAGTCCCTAGAGGATTGCTATGTTCCTACGATGGCTGTATTGGCAGCGGGAGTGGCAAGCTGAACGCGTTACTTCTTATACTGCAAGTGTTCATAGGCTACGGTAAAGATTTCATAACATATGCGACGTTGCTTTCCGATGTTGTATAAAAAAACCGAATACATAAATTCCAATACTAAAGTATTTTTCTTGGCGGCATTCAGATATAGGAAAGGTGTGGCTATTTTAACCCTGACATGTGCGGTATTATTATTCAGAGTGCATAAAATAACAGAACAAATGTATTTTATATAAAGCTAAAAATAGTTAGCAGTTAGTCTAAAAATATAGTACAAAACTTTTATATTATGTTATAAAACCATAGTACATAAAAACTTTTTTCGCAGTGCCGGTGCCGAGTTTATTAACAATAAATCTGGTTAGTTATTTGAAATTACAGTACATTTTAAACTGTTTACACATCAAATACTAATTGAATACAAAAAATACTGGTAGAGAAATATTTATTCACAGGTATGCAAAGTAATAACTTGCGAAGCATTCGTTTACACAAAGGGGTAACAATATGCCTGTAAACATAATCTAATACAAACAAAAAGCAGGTGGCACACGACAAAAGACAACAAAGTTCTTGTTCGCAAGCGGACATTTCTCGCATATCATCATTATCAAAGCGTAAAAGTTAGTTAACAGTGATGCCCCGGCGGTTAGGAACCATTATTAAAAGTTGTGGCTAGTTTCACCTTAAAGTTCGCTCATTAAAACTTAGCACCTGAAAGGAACAAAACATTCTTCCCGCGCGCCGTAACAAAATCCCACACCACGCGTATAAATCAAAAACTTTCACATTTCCACCCCGTTTCACTTATTTAAATTGTTTCATACGTTTTGTGTCTTTTGTGTTGCTGCGGAATGTCGCGGTTGCGATTCGGAATGCAAATGTTGCGGTGTCGCACAGCAAGTGATGCGACGCGATTATGTCACGCCCAATTGTTGTAATTGATGTTCTACTTCGCCGTTCTCTCACTCACATCTGCCATGTAATTGACACCGGGAACGCTTCAGGCATACCTCAAGGCTGCGAGCTGCATCTGATCTGACGTTCACACACCCACGGTGCGTCTCACCCCCGTGAGAAATGTTCAACACGATCCAAAATAATGTTCGCGATATCACACCGACAATATAAAATTTTCGCTATTCCATATCTCAGACGAAAGCAGAACAATCTAAAATTTCATTCTCGCATTTGTGGCGTATGACATCTGTTTTTATGTGAAAGCTAATAATGTGGTGTACATCAAATTTGTTTATGTAAGCAACGTGTCTGTCGTGCCGCCGCTCCCGACGTGCACGAATAATAAATGCCACCATTATTTCGGTACGAAGAGCGTCGGAGACACGGCTTAAGGCCGCAGGGAGGGGTTTCGGCATTCTTCACATTTTTGCGGCGCTTTTGCTGCCACACGCGGAAATGCTCTCGAAATTTCACTCTCAGCCCTGCTAAAAAGGTACGCTTTGTGTGCCGCTACGTTTAAGCCGGCTATTTTGATATTCTGCTACAGGTGGTTCTCTATATTTTTATTTTCCTCTATACGAATGAAAACTGAAACCGCATTCCTTGTAAATAAATAATAAACGAAAAACGTCACCAAAGCTTTGAAACAATACACAATCCGACAAGAAAATAGCACAATTTCTTGTTATACAAGTTGTTTTGAGAAAACATTGTTAGTGACATTTTTCGTCTAGCTTCCGTTGCCATCGATGCGAATCATCGGTGAAACGGAACGTGTTTGCTTAAACTTCCCCGTTCCGTTACACGCTATACGTTTGGACACTCCACGAAACTGGCTGAAACTAGGAATTATGGGTCACGTTGTTTTTGGCACAATTCGTGAGAATTTATGCCACTCCCAGACATCAACTGCACTCATAAACAGTGCATGCACTCACTGCGACATGATTCATGGCTTCTCTCTTGTTTTGAATATATAGTTTGTTTACATGTCGCCGTAAATATGCGAAATTGGTTGTTTTGACAATTCAATAACTGTTCTGTGACTTCGTGTCTGTTGTGAACAAACTATTCAATATAAGTTAGATGACTAATTCATTTACTTTGTTGTTTAGCTTGCTCGAGTTGTTAATTTGACATTTGCTCATATACCTATATGTCTAGTAAACTCTTAAAGCAGTTACTGTTATAGTTATGACGTTATAGACTATATTTATGACGACACATTTTTAAGTCACTAAGTAAAGTGAAAATTGTCGTAGGTTTACTTATATCGCTTGTTATTATAGGATAGGGACCGTTTCCAATATATCTTTATTATTATAAAGCCTGTAGTCCTGTACAGTTATTGGAGAAACAAAAATTAAATATTTTTAAGAAGATCTATAAGAGAACTATCTATCCATCTGTAACATAACGTCAAATCCCTTGCTTTTTTAATATTCATAGCTCTTATCAGGCACGCTCACCGGTTTCTACCTCAGACAATTCAACAAACATTAGTAACAAGTCTCTGGTTTATACATATCACCTTCTGATAAAATACGACCAATTTGGTCATGGTAGGTAAGTATTCGCCTTCCTCGGTTCCTACATCCTTCTACCTTCGCGTTGATACCATAAATAATATTCTATCTATCTATAACTTCACGCCAAATCCCTTGCGGGGTAGGCAGACAGAACCGATCGCCATAAGACGCGGTCCTTACACACTTCACTAGCTTCTGAATAAATAATAATGATTAATTTATTAATCTTTGCTGCAACACCATAATTCAATGTGAGGAGCAGGGGCTAAATCTGGCCAAACGAAGCGTAAATATCCAACTGGGAGTTGGTACACAGGACGTTTGCTAAGTTACCGCTCCGGCAAACTGCTGACCCCGGGTTAACTTTGCACAGCGGTAGAAGCCAAGACGTTTTTAATCCTATTTCTGAAGTTATGTCTGTTGAATGCAATGCTTACAAAAACGCCTTTTCATACCTATTCTCTCAGAGTAATAAATCGTAGAAAACATATTCTTCATTTTTTATGTTCTTATACAACGCCGAAAAGAATACAAGCATACGGGTGTTAAGTAGCCTTACGTAGTTTACTTGTGACCTCACTCACTCGCTGGAACACAACAACCCTTCAGGGAGTTGTTATTTATTTTGTGAGGCGGAGGAACCAGACGGGGTGCAGAGAATCCACCTAACCTCTCTTAGAAACACCAGATCAAGACAAACAGACGTGTACTTGCACACAAGTATTTGTCTCGTGTTCCCCCACCCACCCACGTTCTCCACCACCAATATACTATTCATTAACCACTGCGCCACCAGGCTTGTCATGTTAGTGGTATAAAATGTATTATAAATGTTTATTTAATGTAATGTATGTCCACCAGGCTTGTCATGTTAGTGGTATAAAATGTATTATAAATGTAATAAATGTTTATTTAATGTAATGTATGTATTTATTTACTCGTAGATGTATGTATATGTGTATATGTATGTATTTATTAATTGATGAAGATTTGTAATATTCAATGTTTATGAGTCAACTTTGTAAATATTAAGTTTAATATTGTTATCATTGCTGATTCTTAACACTTGTTTCTTCACCTGTAGCTGTTACTTTGTCACCCGTCCATTGACGATATCTTTAACTATCTATGAGGTTGGCTGGAAGAGATCTCTGGTAGAGATAAGCTCACCTTTGTGCACTTTTTATGTAACAATAATCTGTATATCAATGTACAATAAAGAATCTGTTATAAAAAAGATGCTAAATCTTAATCAACTTAGATAATTATTTCGTTAATAGAATGCCAACACAACAGAATCTTCATTGTTTTCGGAACGACTCTGGTTTAATTATTACATTATATTTATTAGAAGGTGTTTTATCGGAAGGTGATTCAGGAGACAGCGAGGGTGCATGAAAAGAGCTATGAATATTAAAGAAACGAACGAAGTGTGTAAGGACCGCGTCTTAAGGCACTCGGTTCTCTCTGCCCACGTGCGTGAAGATGTGCATACATATATTTCTTATATCTTAGGCAAGTAACAACACGCCTATTTTTCGTCTACGAGAGGAATGAATAGAATCGAACTGAAGACTAAACGAGGATATAAGCAGATTCGCTGGGTAGTTAGTAAGTCTCAGCTGCAAGTCATAAAATAAAACTGCAGTCAAAGAACAACTCCTCGGAGGCTTGCGTTCCTGCGAGTGAGTAAGGTTACCATTAAGCTTCTGAGAAGTTAGATGTATAGCATGTGTAGCTGGCAAAGCGCGTTACTTCTTGTATTGCAAGCATTACAAGGCTTACAAGAACCACTTTGCATTGAGTTGTACGTTTGTTTGCTACCCGACATTGTATAATTTTTTTGTCATCGGCGAATTATATGAAATTTAGAGCGGGCGGTGCGATCGTAGATTAACGAAGTATATTTGGCCAAAAGAGAGGCTGCAAGTTGCAAGTTGCACTGAGCAGAGTCAAAACACCAGATGGTATGTGTACAGTGATCTAAATCCCAGATAACTGTTACGCAATCCTCATGATAATAATTCATTGGAAGACATGGCCCAACTGCGAAACTTCCAACTTGGCACGCGAACGAATGAAAACCAATGATCGCCAAAAAGTACAAAATAAGAATAAAGTAAGAAAACAATGTAGTGATTCATTTAGAAAGCTATCATCAAATTGTAAAATATCAGTTCCGAGAATCTGAAACGTCACTATGCAGTAATGTTACACGTTATAATGCAAAGAAACCTATGAATAAATGATTAGCTCGTTTTGTGTATGAAGTTATTTAATCATAATTTTTTTTTCCTGACGTGATTGAAACATCATATACGCAATAATATGACCTTTAATAGTGAACTTTTTTTTTATACAACGTCGGGAGTCATGCAAGCATACGGTCCACCTGATGTAAAACAGTTACCGTAGACTATTAACGCGTGTAATATATTGAGTATCACTCGCGCGATGCCTCCTCTACTGCTTACACAGCAACTCCATGGGAGCTTACTGGTGACCTCACTCACACGCAGGAACACAACAACCCTCTAGGGAGTTTTTTTTGGCTGCGGTTTTCTGTAAGGTGGAGGTATTTCCCCAGACTGGCTGCTTTGATGCGCCCTACCTCTCTTAAAACATCCAGACCAAGACAAACAGACATGTTCATGCACACAAAATGTTTGCCTTGCGTGGGAATCGAACCCACGAGCGTTGGTGTCAAAGTCGCGTCTTTCACGACTGAGCCACCGAGCAGTCTTTATAATATTGTCTTAGGTTTTCGCGATTGTTACACATTGAAATTAAACTATTTTTAACGGAAGTATCGCGTGTTTTATTTATTTTGTTGAAACCTGACGTTTCGAACGCTTTGCAGCGTCCGTGGTCGCAGGAAAGACTAAGGTGGTATTTGTCTTACATTAGTTATTCAATTATTACATCTACCGACATGGATGGATTAATTATATATGTTCCGATTCACACAAAAATCGCTCACAGTGTCCGAACATTTTTTAGTAGATCTTTGGATTTGTGACTTGATTATTTTTAGGACTGGATCCCAAGCATAATAAAATAAAAATAAATAAAACACGCGATACTTCCGTTAAAAATAGTTTAATTTCAATCAGTCTTTATAACAATATTATATGCAAGTGTGCCATTAATGACACATGTTTGTCTCTATTTGCGTCTAGCGTTTGTTATATATTAACAAACGCTTGCGTTAGAGCGCTAGGATCAACAAAGTTGCAAACAGTGAACGGCGAACTACACAATATGAAAAACGTGACCCGTGCGTCGTTTGAAAGGACCATCTGCGGCTGATTGGTGTGCGAACTTCGCTTACAATCGTACAGCGACGATGTCGAACGTTTCTTGGAAGTTATTCTATTGCTTATATATCTCTGTACAATGGGGTCATAATTAACGTCTATTGTCAGGAGAAAAGAAGCGGTCCACGCGCGGGGCCATTCACACAGCATATTGTACTATGGCCCGTAGTCACTAAGTCACGTAATTGGGCGGAAATGGTACAGCGCCGGCCGAGATTGCAGCCGATCACGTCCCGCCGTAAACTGTTTAGTTCAGATTTTTTCTATTTGACCTTTGTCGGACGGCCGATTGGCGGGCCTGACTTGTCGAGTTTATTTCCCGACGAATGGTAAGTTTTCTTTTATAACACGTCAGGTAACAAATAACCGCACAGTTCAGTAATGCGCTATTGTTGATTTATTCGCTATTGGAAATATAAGAAGCATCCTTCGCCCATTGCCTTCAACGCTTCTATCACTTCTTTTGTAACTCAGCACCAGAAATCTCCTGGTGACTTTCCTCAATCGCAACAACAAAACGAATCACCAAATGAATTATTTGGGTGTGGTCTTCTGTGAGCTGTTTGGCCATCTTTAGCTAGTTCTTAGCCAAGCAGCCATGCAATTCTGTAAGAGCAAACATCCTTACATCCTCGGAAACATCGGCTGTTATAGCCTTGAACACAAAATTGCAATTCCTAAGTGTCGCTTTTCATGGTTGTGCGACACTAGCGCCGCAAGGCTGCGTTTGGAATTGGAATTCTACAAGGCAAACAGCCTCGCGTACGCTTACAGCCTTATAGAATACCAAATAAAAAGCCGTGATCGCAGTAGACGATGTCAAAGCTGTTACATCTGTGATCACAGCGACGCACACAGCCATTACGAGTCGCTTAGAGAATTGCATGGCTGTTCGACTGGCGTCAAGCCTCTCGCTTAATATCACTGTGCTCCGCCTCTTTCGCCAGAGCCTTGTTTGTTAATCGACAAGACGCACCACGTGCAGGTGAAGTTGGCTTTGCATCTAAACGCGAACGTGAGCTACTTACACCAAAATGCGTACTATAAAGCCAATTAGCCCGCTACCCGACATCAAATTGAGGAACACCTTGAAACGAAATTACGCTTAAAACCATTCGCTCGTCTCCTAAACCCATCTGGATGAAGAAGCCATAATTAAATCAAATCTGATTCTGAAAATTGATAAGATTAATTTCCACAATGTTAAACACGGTGACGTTGTTAATTGGAAAAGACAAATCCTCGTACGAAAGGCGTTTATCGGCGAAAATCTGACACCGAAACAATTTCCAATCGAGCCGATTATTCAGTCATCGGCTAATAAATTAATCTAGCATCAGTCAATGGTACAGAGGGCCAGTGACAGAGTTCGCAAAACGCACAGATAACGCTGTCGTGCAATTAATGAAAAGCTGATTTTGGGGTATGTCGGTGGAGATAACGACCGGCTCAGCCGAGGGGGAGATCACCGCAGATTGAAAGAGATATAATCTCGGCCCGGCTCTTGCCTTATTTAATTGTTCGCCGAGTAATTAAAATAGCTTCACGTCTGCGAGTGAGGATATCCCAAACAATTATTATTTTCTTGTAAGCTTGCTAATAGATTTGTGTTATTTTGCGTTAATCGAAAAAAATCGATGCCACTATAGATATTTCTGCCTCTATTAGATCACGAGCCACGGCAGCAACGGTAGTACACAACGGTAGTTCTTACGATTGGCTTTTGGCGGCAGCACACGATGGATATACATCAATATGATACACAGTATAGTTAATATAATCCGGCATTATTTCGTGAAAGTCAAATTTACAGTCAATTTAATATAAACTACTTTGTGTGTTTTGGTAGCGGAAACTCATAAAGTACGAGTAGCTTAGATCAAATTGTCTATAAACGTAGTATAGATCTAAATGTAAAACAAGATGCTGTTCACTTCTTTGCGTAATTTTCTGGAAATCGGAGCGGTGTTTGATTGCGGAATTCCTATTTACTAATTCAACAAAATTTTCAGTCTTAATTCAGAACTAAACTCACGACTTGTACTGTTGGACCAGCGTTAAATAATAAACCATGGTAACTGGAATAAACGTAAGAGTAGATGATGATAATATATACGAATACTATGAAATGTCATCCGTTCTCAATATTTTTAGGAGTCGCCATAGTTTTTTTTAATACTACATACGAAAGCAAACAAGCACACGGCCCAACTGATGTAAATGTGGATATCGTACTTGCAATACCAAGAAGTAATCTATTATGTGTTGTCAACCTCTGCTGCTAACACAATAACTAGGAGCTTCCTGGTATCCTCACTCTCAGGTACACAGCCCTCTAGGGATTTCTCATTTGGCTGTGGTTATCGGCACTTTTCCAGTCGGGTTGTTATGTACTACCCTAGTCGTCTTATTTCTACTACACCTATAAGATCTGTCTATCTATTTATCTATCTACAACTTCACGCCAAATTCCTTACGAGGTAGGCAGAGAGAGCCGATCGTGACTATCCACACCTATAAAAAGTTCCATGACTAACTGACAACGAACACCCTAAAAATCACGGCTTCCGAACACTTGAATGGGTAAGTGAGAGGGGTACCCTCCGGGCTAATTGTGACGGAAGGTGATAAAAGCCACCCTGCTATTTAACGAACGAGACTCTGGCAAAAGCGATATTGGGCATCAAAGCACCCCAAGAAGAGTACCTCTACCTCCACCCCCAGAAGACCGATGCCAAATAAGAGGATCGCTGAAGGATTACTGTGTTCCTGCAAGTACGTGGTGTCAACAGCTAAGCTGCTGCGTTATCAACGGGGGTGGCAAAACTAATTATATATTTCATATCAATACTAATTGGATATTTCTTTAATCGCGAGCGTTCACTTTACCCTGGCGTTCCTTAGATATATACGAAAGGATTTTTGAAAATATCAACCTTCACACAAATAAAGTTGCAGAAAATTCTCTAGTATGCAATAATTTACTTTATATAGATGTAGATAAAACGAATAGGACCATTGGAACTAGAGTAATTTCTGTAAAAGTAGGGGGGAAAAATATATCTCCCAACGGTGCTCGAAGTTGGTCGAGACTCCGTACAAGTTGTTCTTTGACAAGGCGAGTAGCTTTTGTGGGCTGCACAGTAATTAATGTTGAACGACGCTGGCAGTTTTGTTATCGTGCCGTTTATTGGTGTTGCCATTATGGCGAACTTTTTTTATCACGGTCTCCAAAGATTTGAGTCGTGCCATAAATAAATGGCATTTATTGGTTTCCGTTGTCTATACTAAGATTATTTCTTTTATTTACTCTTATCTATACTAATATATAAAATAGAAAAGTTTGTTGTTTGAACGCGCTAATTACAGGAACTACCAGTTGGATTTTAGAAATTCTCTTTGCATTTGATAGACCAATTCTTGAGGAAGGTTATAAGCTATTTAATATCACGATACGACCCTTTAGAAGCCGAAGTCGCGGGCCACAGCTCGTTTGGAAATAAAGCGTGTTCAACCTTTAGAACGAATATTCCTCTTAGTCATTAATGTAAGTCTTTTTTTTTTCTATTTTTTTTTAATTTCAGTTTCACCCACGTACGATAGCTGCTTTTTTGTTCGCAGATAGAAATATAAAAGGGACCATTGAGAAGGAAATTTGTATTTTTGAGAGTAAGTAAGGTTAAAAAAGAAAGACAATTAAGAATAAAAACATATATGTATCTAACACTAGCTATCAATTTTTTAGGGTTCCGTTCCCAAATTCACTTCCTTGTCCATCAGTCAAGAAAAAGGTTCTCAGAAACGCGGGTAGGATCAAGTCGAAATTAAAATCAAATAAGTCTGCAATAGTTGTAGCCCAGTGGATAAAAACTGACCTATTATCCGACGATCCCGACTTCAAATCCTGGTGTGGGGATACCACTAAGTTCGGAAAAGGGTTTTCGGAATTATGTACATATTTGTAATTATCATTTACTCGGCAGTAAAGGAAAACATCGTGACATACACGGCGGTAAGTGAAAATGTATGTTAAAGACATGCGACCTATGCCTATTGCGGAGCTCGGTGGCGCAGTGGTGAAACGCGCTGTTACGCTACTTTGACACCAACGCTCGTGGGTTCGATTCCCACACAGTACAAACATTTGTGTGCATGAACATGCTGTTTGTCTTGATCTGGGTATTTTCTATGTATAATAACTATGTATTTAGAAAAAAAAATGTATTTACGTATGTTTATCAGTTGTCTAGTACCCATAACACAAGCTTCGCTTACTTTGGGGCTAGACGGCGCTGTGTAATTTGTCCGATAATATTTATTTATTTATTTTAAGAAAGGATTCTGATTTTCCTCTGGGTTGTGGTGGTCTGACAGCAGCCGATCTATGTCAAAATCAGTATCTTCGTCAAATCCTTAGGTTTAGGTAGCGGACCCCGCCAGTCCTAATGGATCATGAAATGGAAAAACGCGAGGAAGAAGAAGACTCCTTTGTAGCGGTCAAATAATCAAACTTCATAGTCAACGCATTCAAAAGATGAAGTCATGTATGCACGTTAATACCTCATATTTTGACACTCGCAAGGGAATCAAAATCTATAGGGTAACTCCCGTTGACGTTTTACCAGAGTTTGTACAAAAGTCGTCTGCGTGGGTACCTCTGTCTCATCTATTTCTACCGCCAGGCAGCTATATTTATATAGCGTGATCCGGTTGGAAGGGTTAGACATGGCAGAAAAAGTACTGTGACGAAACAGCCTTAGATCGCACGATTGGCAATGCGCGAGTAACATCCCCGTGGTGTTGCGAGCGTCAATAGGCTGCGGTGGCCGCTTACCATGTAATGCGCGCCGAATGTTTATTTGCCAATATAGATGTATAATAAAATAAAAAATCCTAGACTTATGAAATTTGGCCAGAAGCAATGTCATGTTAGCACAAGTAAAAATTTAAAACCGTAAACTTGGAATTACATCCCAAAAAACAAATGTTTGCGATTACAAATTTATTTTAATTTTCTTGAAAAAAGGCCAGGTCAGGAGTACCCTAAAGGCAGGGAATAATGAAAGTGGACGAAGCGAAACAAGTATGTAAGGATCGTAGCAAGTGGAAAGAAGCGGTCTCTACCTACCCCTACGGGATAGAGGCGTGATTGTATGTATGTATGTAAATTTATTTGCAGCTGGTAAACTACTCGCAAACTATGTGGATGTACGGGGGCAATAGTACAATGCGGGTACTAGTCATTGGTTTTTTAGTTACAACCTTTTTTTACAACGTCAGGAGACATATTCTTGTATACGAACCACCTGGTACAAAGGGATTATCGTAGCCTGTGCAACACATTAAGTATCACTCGCGCGATGCCAGCTCGTCTGCTGACACAGCAACTCCTTGGGAGCTTACTGATGACCTCACTCACTCGCAAATCAAATGTTTTAGGTAAACCAAAATGCTTATAAATTGATTTTAATTAATTCAATTAAGTATATATTGATTTCATTCATTATACAACCCTAATAATAAAATAAATATAAAGAAAAACAAGTTGCAACAATCCTCCAGGGAGTTGTGTTCCTGTGAGTGAGTGAGGTCACCAGTAAACTCCTAATGAGTGCTTGTGTTAACAGCAAAGTGGCATCGTGCGAGTGACACTTAATGTACTTATTGCAAGCGTTCATAGGCTACGGTAACCGTTTTACATCAGGTGAGCCGTACAATATTTACAATATGCCTCCCGACGTATCACATTTAGATTTCATGTCTGTACAATCTTTCATAGTAATTGTCAGACGAACTCTAGCTAAATGTAGATTAATTTTCCTTCATTAAAACAGCTTCTTATGACGTTACTAGATGGCGCCACACATCAAAATGAATCGCGCTATGGTTGCGTTCCATACAATAGTAATACATGTGACGTATTCTACAAACGACAATCAGTATCTTCGGATAAATCCTTTCTTTTTTGATTAGACTGACGTTTGAAATATATTCGAACGTAAAACAGTCTAATAATAACACATGCAAAAAAATTATTTATTAGCATTATGCACATTTCGCAAAACTACAGAGATTAATAAGTAATAATCTATCTATACACAGATAAATAAAATTGGAGTGTCTGTTTCTCATATCAAAATAATCGATTTTTACTAAATGCATATGGATGTATGTATACACGGATTACACGGTACATATATGTACCAAAATGAACATTTTTACAATTTTTGTCTGTTTGTTTGTTCCGGCTAATCTCTGAAACGGCTCGACCGATTTTGACGGGACTTTCACTGGCAGATAGCGGATGTAATAAAGGAGTAACTTAGGCTACTTTTATTTTAGAAATTAATATTAATGTAAATAAATAATAAAAAAATAACTATTCCGCGCGGACGAAGTACATAATACAATACATTACTATTATTATATATAGATATGTATTATGTATGATACACATACATTTATTTAATTGTGTGATATTAATATTTTGCACGGACAACGCTTGAAGCCCTAGTATACTAAATACCTTTCTTTTAATCTATCTTGTTGTCGCCGCGCTCTGTGATGTAGATGCGGCGGCGCGCGGCGATTTCGTGCTCTGTGTTCAACTTTAATGTCCCTCTTTCTTTACAGCTGGTAGCCTAAAGTTGAGGCTGACTGGAAGGTGGCAAATACATTTTTTTACATTTTTCACACCATTTCCTTTACAATGACATTTCGTTCAATTAAAAAACACAGCTCAAATTCATACAAATTAAATAATTTTAATTAAACAATTTGCAGCCCGCAATTAATACATTATATAATCATACATCTGAATGATGTTTTATAAAAAACAGATACCTACACAATTTTTGCAGCGGGATCTTAGGCTATAAGTCGTATATCCTATTTGTGCATCACTTAAAATTTACTGACAAACAATACTTAAGAGTGGTAGGGCGCATCAAAGCCCGTCTGGGGAAGTACCTACACCTCACAGAAAACCGCGGCCATATAACAACTCCCTAGAGAATTTTTGTGTTCCTGCGTGTGAGTGAATGGTGACTTGAGCAGTCAGAACCCGTTATATACGTTTTCCCAAACATTTCGCGGTCGTATACGACCACCCGGGTTTCGAAGGGTTAAGCTCCCAAGAAGTTGCTGTGTAAACAGTAGAGGAGGCATCGCGCGACTGATACTTAGTATATCGCAAGTGTTAATAGGCTACGGTAACCGCTTTACATAAGGTGGGCCGTATGCTTGTATGCCTCCCAACGTAGTATTAAAAAAAACTTAAATAGTATTATCTCTGCCGTTGTACAAAAGTTGCTATAACGAAATTTCATAATTATGTACTAATAATAGATATTGGCGTCAAGGAGGAAAAACATAATTCGCATTTTCATTTTTGTAATTTTATCCTTCATAGCAATTGTCAGACGACATCAAATCGAACTAGACTAGGTTTAGGTTTTATTAATCACACTACAATAAACAGTAAACTACTGGCGTCAGTGGTTATCGCATCGAGCGAGTGATACTAACGGTGTTGCAAGTGTTCCTAGTAACGGTAACCGCTTTATCAGGTGGGCCATATATGCCTTCCGACGTTGTATAAAAGAAAACCTATTACACTTCATGTATGTACAATCTTTTATATATATATATATATATATATATATATATATATATATATGGCAATAGTGTTGCTACTTTATGCCAGTGTCAAAGTCTTCAGTTTAGAACCATTTGAAAATCTTAATTCTATGATCCAGCTTCAGGAACTGTGCTGAAAAAATAAGGGTACTTAGACCCAATCAACCCAGTTTAAATACCACCCGTAAAACGATAGTGATTTTACGAGGTTTTCTTGATGAACTTATTCACGTCTTCCAACAAGTGCATAAACGTGTCATATTTGAGTATTTTCAATACTGTATAATTTCACTAGCACTTATGTTACAAAATACTATCGAAATTGTCACACAAAACTAATTTTATACTGAATTGTAAAAATTTCAAGTAAAACAACAATGTCACTCGTCAAAAGCGCGGGAAGAAGCCCGAAATCTTTCATAGCAATTGTCAGACGAAGTCTAACTAAACGTAGATTACTTTTTCGTCATTGAAACAATTTCTTATAAGGTTACTAGATGGCGCCAGACGTCAAAATGAATCGCGCTATGGTTGCGTTCCATACAATAGTAATACATTGTGACGTATTCTACAAACGACAATCAGTATCTTCGGATAAATCCTTTCTTTTTTGATTAGACTGACGTTTGAATTATATTCGAACGTAAAACAGTCTAATAATACATGCAAAATAATTATTTATTTAAACTTCTCGTTAATGGCGTAGGTAAGATAATGCTTATAAAGTACTAGCAGAAGCCCGCGGCTTCGCGCGCATGAGATTTGTGTTTTTAGTAGCCTTTATTTCTCTGTAGACATGAAATTGTTGGTTAAAAAAAAAAAACAAAGTTCAGGGTCGTAGATGAAATAGAGCGATCAATTTTCGTACAGCGCCATCTATTGACCTTTACAGGAGGCAACGTATATGTATTTTATTAATATTACATAAAAAATGCGTAGTTATTTTGTGTTACAAAAAAGACGTATTCTATGAAAATAATAAAACTAAAATTGCATTCCCCCGAAGGGGAAGATATTTCCCCCTAATTTTAACAGTTTTTCATTTTTTACGCAGGAACCCTAAATATTTACGGGATAAAAAGTACCCTATATTCTGCTCTGAACAGTCCTCTACCTACGAGTGAAAGTCCCGTTAAAATCGGTTCAGCCATTTCGAATATTAGCCCGGACAAACAGACAGACAAAACAGTTAAAAATGCGTATTTAGGCTTTGGTAACGTGAAAATAATAATATGAGCTTAAGATAAAAGCTTTATTTTGAAATCACAGACAGACACTTCAATTTTATTTATATGTATAGATTCTATGTATAAATTCAGTACCAGGGCTACCTGGTACGTAGTCGAGTAAATACCAGCTCCAAAAACCAGGTTTCGAAATACTTGCAAGTATTTTCTTACTTCGTGGGAAAATAGACCTTATAATAGTAGGGCATAAGGATGATCAATTCTACCTCGTTCGTAACGTAGATTTTTGTTTATTTTTAAATAAAGCCTTTCCTTCCTACTTTAAAACAAGCTTATATCTCCCATTTTACTTGTGCATGTATTTTGCGAAAATAGATCCCAATAACCATACGAATAAGGATTACAATGGTTTTGGCAAAAAAAAATACTTTGAAGCTTTGCAAGTTTTGAGCTTAGTATACGCGATTATGTTTCTTATTCCTTTCAGGGTAATGCTTGTTTTTGTATTCAATTGTAGACGACTTAAAACAGGCACTAGCAACGTTGCAAGTGCGCGGTTGTATCATACGGGGAGGGTGCGTCTGTTCGTCTACGACAATCGAGTACGTCCTAATGAAATATAAACCAGGATTTAAAACCTGGTCGCTAAATACGCACCATCCCTAATAGTAGGGCATACGACTAATAGGTACACAAGACAACAAATTTGAAAAATAAAATATTAATTTATGAAATGATTGAATTTTGAGCACACGGCAGTTGACCGTTTTTTTGTAGATAAAAAGGCAAAAACGGAATTCTTTTAAGATGAAATTTATATCAATTACTAAGGCTTCTCATTTCACAGTCCGTATTTATATAATAACAACTCCCTGGGGGTCGTTGTGTTCCTGCGTGTACGTGAGGAGGTGCACTACATTAGCTGCAGAGGTGGTATCACGTGAGTGTCAATGTACTACAAGTGTTGATACGATAACCATTTATATCAGGTGGGTTGTATGCTTATGTACCAGGTTAAAAATTTTATGCAATTCTATATCTTCACGCCAAATCCCTTGCGGGGTAGGCAGAGAGAGTGACTCGATCCTTACATACCTCCCTCGCTTTTTTAACATTCACTGTGAAACGCGCTGTTACGCTACTTTGACACCAACGCTCGTGGGTTCGATGCCCACACAGTACAAACATTCGTGTGTAAGAACATGTCTGTTTGTCTTGGTCTGGGTATTTTCTATGTATAATAAGTATGTATTTACAAAAAAAATGTATTTACGTATGTTAATCAGTTGTCTAGTACCCATAACACAAGCTTCGGTTACTTTGGGGCTAGGTGGCGCTGTGTAATTTGTCCAACAATATTTATTTATTTGTTATTGTTTAATTAGTAGTAAGTATAATTTGTATTCGTAATGAATTCCGTAGCAATCTTTTTCCATGAAGTTTCTATCCAGTGACGCAGTAACGGTCAACTGCATAGTCTGTGTCACGAAAAAAAACATCTTTAAGAGCTATTTGTTCAACTTCGCTTTGTTCAAATGTCTTTAAAAATCTCAATCTCGATCGATAAACGCCTTTTTGATTTATCGGTTTGCTGTTTTGTTGTGTTTGTTACGTGTTTGTTAGTTCATGTACATCCTGTAAATAAATTGTTCATAGATGAGTTATGATTTGTGTGATAAAAGCTATCATAACGGATTTTGATACGCCCGGAAACCGCAAATTGAGTCTTTTACAGAGTAATGAAGCTCGGGCTATGAAAGTAACTAGAAGTCGAGAAACGACTCCTCAAGCGGAGCTTAGTATAATTGAGCAAGGAGAGCGGCAGCCTACTTCTAGATCAGCTGAGCTATTACTACTCTCAGAGCCACCATTAATATAGGAACTGTTAAAGGAGATAACGTTTCAATTGCCCGCATAACTGTTATTATATGTGGCAGGGTCATTTGGGCCCTCCATACTTCACACACGGTTAAATATTATGTTGGTTGTTCACGTGTTTCACGTGTCCAAAACTTGCACGTGCTGATGGAAAATAATAAATCATTTAATGTTGTATACAGAATGGTATTAGAATACATAAATAAGTAGCGTCAAACAAAGCGTTTAATTGTTCACTCGGATAAAGAACGTTGATTTATAGCCTCCAACTACAAAGCTATGTTAGGACTCAGGATACATTCTCTCCCGGTAACAGGCTCCTATGAGAAACACTAAAGGCGTAAAATTAGAAGTCCACGCGAACGAAGTCGCGGGTAAAAGCCAGTAGTGTATAACATAAAGCTAGGGACCTAATTTATTTAACAATACATTTAATACATATTTCCATAGAAATTCCGTGTGACGTGACCAAAATCTATAGGCCTTTAAGCCATGTCCGTGTAGAGTATTAATATCACACAGTTAAATAAACACGTACTAATAGATAATTACGTCAAGGAGGAACAACCGAAATTCCCATTTACATTTCATGTCTGTACAACTTTCATAGCAATTATCTCACGAAATCCAGCTAGACGTAGATTTTTCCTTTATTGAAACTATTACTATATGCGTCACATGTCCTGTCTGGGGACGTTACTCCAGCTCACAGCATACCGCAGCTAAATAACAACGCACTGGAGGGTTGTTGTGTTCTTGCGAGTGCGTGAGGTCACCAGTAAACTACTGGAGTCAATGGTTGTGGCATCGCCGCGCGAGTGACCCTTAGCGTGTTGCAAGCGTTCCTAGTCAACCGCTTTAGATCAGGTGGGCCGTATGCGTTATGCCTCCCGCCGTTGTAAAAAAAAAACCTATTGCACTTCATGTCTGGTCAATCTTTCATAGCAATTGTCAGACGAAATCTAGCTAAACGTAGATTACTGTTCCTTTATTGAAACAGCTTTTTATTACGTTACTAGATGGCGCCACACGTCTAATTGAATCACGCTATGGTTGCGTTTGCTCCAAAAGTATAACACTGTGACGCATTCTACAAACGGCAATCAGTATCTTCGGATAAATCCTTTCTTTTTTGATTAGACTGACGTTTGAATTACATTCGAACGTAAAACAGTCTAATAATACATAAAATTTTTATTTATTGCAAGTTTTCAACTGCGGAGATAATCCTTTGCTTTTTAATTATTCTTTCTTTCTTTACCAGTCGATCGTAATTTAGCGGATGCAGAACGTTACAGAATAAAATATTATTTTTTCTATCTATCTATAACTTCACGCCAAATCGGCCAAATCCCTTGGGTAGGCAGAGAGAACCGAGCGCCACGTGACTCTATCCTTATCCTTACATATCTCACTCGCTTCTTTAACATTCATTGCTCTTCTCATGCACGCTCGCCGGTTTCTAGGGCTCCTGACATCACCTTCTGATAGAACACGACCAATTTGGTCATGGTAGGTAAATCTTGGCCTTCCCAGGCTCCTACATCCTTCCACTTTTGCATTGTATATCTGCTTCGTCATTCTTTCTACATGTCCGCCGAACCAACGGAGCATGCCTCTTCTTATTTTAACACAAAATATTATTTTTTATGTAATGAATTATGAGCATCAGTTGACTGTTTTTATAGATCAAAAAGTCAAAATCGAAATTCTTTTGAGATTACTGTTTTTCTTCTTAATCTTTCGTCGGAGAAAAGCGATCAGATTGACGAAGTTGATGTCTATCCGATCGCTTTTCTCCGACGAAAGATATGACGAACTGAAATTTATATGAGTTACAAAGGTTTATGGTTTTATAGCGTTTGTGTAGTATAAACTTTATATAGGTACTATGCAAACAGGCTATGAGACCCAATTTATTTAACAGCACACCTAAGACATATTTCCATATTAATTGCGATGATGTGGTGTGTTCAAGATCTACAGAATACTTCCGGTTGTCTAAGTTTTAAAGTTCGCCAGGGAAGTCGATCTTATCTTACATAACAAATAAGGGAAAATCAAATTATTTTTCTTCTACTGTTAAAGTTTAGTACGGAA
Organism: Pyralis farinalis; assembly: GCA_947507595.1. NCBI lineage: Eukaryota > Metazoa > Arthropoda > Insecta > Lepidoptera > Pyralidae > Pyralis > Pyralis farinalis. The sequence continues at coordinate 9,530,143 of OX382274.1, forward strand.
TTCTCCGCGCACGTGTTATATACACACTTGTCCGAAATTGTATTGTCTTATTTGATCTTCAGTTTGTAATTTTTAAAAGAATTCTCTTTGGCTCGAACTCAAAACGTCATTTAGACCACTTAAGAGCTGCAACTCTGTGTGCCACTTGAAACATTCGTTCCATTACTTCAATTAAAAAAGCACTACTCCCGTTGTGAGGTTGGAATTACTCCAAATATAAATTGGGGATTATCCAGGGGTTGTCTATCATTGCGATAAAATCCAAGAAACGTAAACAATTAGTAATAAAATCCATAATTGTGTAGGACACGTATTTTCAGGAAAACCGTTCCTATATGAAATCTATATGTTTGTTTGTGTGTGCGTTTGTCTGTGCGTTTTTTAGAATATTCGAATTTTGACTTCAGATTCGAATTCCGCATAAAAAAGTAGAATAGGAATGTTCAGGAACACCGTTCCTATCTCTTAAGGAACATGTTCAAAATGACCGACAAGTAAAAAAAAAAATTGAATTGTTATATAATTGACGAGCCAGGTGTTCCTCTGGCAATACAAGCTTGTGCATTTTCAACTGGTATTATTTGATTTCGGTAAAAGTTGCATTTTGAATGTCGTTGTCTTCCAACACCGGAAGCACGCCATCATTATTGATACATATGTGTTGTTGTATATGTGATGAAATACATAGTTTATTAGTTTAGTGAGGCCATATTTATTTTTCTAATCAATCACTCTAAAATCGCGGATATTAATCCAAGTCATTTGTTAGGCATCTGTCAGTGATAAGACCAGTGGATAAAGAGTTGACTTAGTGACCAACTGGTCCAAGGTTCGAATTCTGGCATGTACCACTAAATTCGTGTTTTCAGATTTATGTACATATTTGTAACTGTCACTTGCTCGGCGGTGAAGGAAAACATAGTGAGGAAACCCGCACCGCCAAGAAATTATATTTCGAAAGATTTGTGACCTATAGTATTGTCTTAGGTTTTCGCGATTGTTATACATTGAATTAAACAATTTTTTAACGGAAGTATCGCGTATTTTATTTATTTTGTTGAACCTGACGTTTGTGACCTATCCCAAGAAAGGTATGTATTTCCCTGTAGGTTGTGGAGATCTGAGCCGTCAGTCAGTCGTTCTATGTAAAAATCAGTAATCGCCAAATCCTACGACTTAGATGGACGTCGCTATGAAAAAGATTTGCTAGGCATTCGCGGGAATATAGAACCAACACGTAAAGGTCCTTTCGACAATATTGAAGGAAAATATACGGCACTCGCTCCAGAGAATATTAATAGTTCAATACATACATTACCAGGTTTCGGTTGCTGCTGGGACCATTCTGAATATGTCAAATATAAATGGGCTACGGATATGAGAAGCTCGATGGTTGTTTCCTACAGATGACAGCCGTTAAGCTTAGTCAGAGGCCTTCTGGTGGCTTAAAAACACTGTCCTCCGTCAATCTGCTATTGATCAGCGTAACCGAGTATGCTCCAGACCCCTAGGATGAATAGAGAGCTATATCCCTGCCGTAGGATAAGAGTTGCTGTGACTGAGTTGTTGTGGTAGATGAATATGAAATCCAGAGTGATCATTAGTATTAAGCTATTACAGTCGAGAGACGGACGCCTGCCATTACTATCACTTCTCATAGTTACTTCCGTCACGCTAATTAATATTAATAATACTATTTCTAATTAGCACAATTGTATAATATTAATAAGCAAAAAAAAGAATGCCGTCGTGACTAATTAAATAAAATCAGGTTTATTTTATTACATTACATAAAATCTAAGTTACCGAAAGTGAATCTCTTAACAATTATTGAAATTAAAAATCGAAAATTACAATGACAAATGATGTAGCCAACGGATCTAATTGACAAAGAAACATTTTCTATTTATGGAATATAAACGATGGAGACGTGATACCTACTTCCTCGGGAGATTAGATTTTATCGCATTGTTATGAGTGTAAACCGGGCCAGTCCAGTCCGGCACACCGCGTCACGTAATTAAGCTGTCGCCGGTACTAATTGATGTACCGAATAAGTCCCAACGTTCTTTGTTTTCCCACTAATTGCCACATTATTCTTTTTAAACGGTTAAAAAGGTGGACGTGTGTGAAACAAGAGAAATTTAGACTGCACGAACGTAACTTTAAAGCTCATTTTTAAATTCTACAATAAGTTGTTAGCACTAGAATTAGATGTCCAAGGGCGTTTTTGCCGTCAGATTTTTCCCTGTTCTCATCTCCGTGGTCAACGATAAAAAGGCAACACATATTTTATCTGTTTTTGTTATACATCCCTATGGCATATTACAGTAACATTTAGTTAAAAGTTAAGTGGGCGACAAACTTACATTTAACAAAATATACAAAATGATGTTGAATATGCATATGTACGTTACATATAATGAAAGTATAAATGAGCGAACTGTAGCGCGTTTTCTTATTTTTCTTTTTTGGTCTATTTCTAAGTGACGTACCGTGATGTTGAATACACAATACTTCCTCAAGAATTAGGTAGAAATTAATGCAGAATAAAAACCAAAATCAAATTAGACAGGCAGATATTAGCGTGTTTAAACCATCTAACTCTTCCATTTTATTATATTAGTATAGATAAAGCTTTGAGGGTATTACACACTACTAACTAATTAGTGCAAACTAATAATCTCTTGCTCGCGTATTCTTTAGTCCGTAGTAATGATAAAAAAAATTACTCACAGTTCACTCATTAAAATTTAATTGGCATGAATTTTTGTTACTAACAACCAAAGTGATTAAATGAAAAATTCACGTTTCCTGCCCAGCCTTCCATAACTCTGATAATTGGAAAACGGATCAAATGATCTTGAGAGCGGTCATTTTACATAAGCTGGTCCAGTCTCCATCTTGTCTAGGTAGCTACGCATGTAAGTAGATATTAGAAGCAAATAGTTAGAACATGCACGAAAAGTACACTGAAGTGAATTTACACGAAAGTATAGTATAATGTAAAGCAAGATTAAATAGATCACCTGCGACCTTTTCAGCGCATATCTTTTCGAAATTTCTTTCGTAAAAAATGCCCACACCCGTAAAAGTACCTCAACAAAAAATTTACGAGTTGCAGGGTTTTAGGTTGTGCGTTTACTGTCAACCGGCAGCTACGTCCGGCAACCAAGCCGACATTCACGGAGATTCGAAGCACGTACTACGATTTGAAATTTGATACATTTCGTTGATTTCATGCATGTTGTTAGGGACGTTATCTAGTGACGTATGGCCGGCGTGTTGCGGATACTGTCGGATACGAGAGTATCGAACTGGCTCTCGACAGTTTGACGATTTATACGTCCAAGCGTTCCGAAAATAAAGACAGGCGTTTTGTAATTTTTATCAGCAAACATACACTGTTTCTCAAAGTTGTTTTGTCTTATCTTTATAATTTTTTTTCTACATTTTAAGTGTATCTTTGACAACCTTTCAAACTTCGTAGAAACTTATACGACAATTAACGCAATAGGAGTTTGATACAAATTTTAAAGGTCAAACTTGTTGCATTCATTAACAGCAAATTATTTCCTTATTACTTGTATTTTATTTGAATGGCAATTATGCTTATAATATTTGATCTTAACAAACCAAATTTGTTTGTACAGCAATACAGGTATTAAGAAAGTGAGCATTCGTTTATATACCTACATAAGTATTATACGCGAATAATTATATACGAACTATTGTGATACCACATCAAAAATATGATTTAATTTACGTTTCTTAATTTGAACATTCATAGGGGATTTCTTTTTTATTTTAATAAATAACAACACTCATTGCGTATGTTGGCTTAAAGAATTAAACGTATCATCACGCAGTATTAAAACACTCTAAAATCCCTTCACTATATACTCATGCATTTTAATGAAAACGATTGTATTTAATCAAACTACTCTTCTGTAAGAAATATTATGTTCTTTCGTCCGCTAGACTTGTCAGAGTGAAATTCAAGCAAGCTTTAAAAACTTTTTGATTGTAATGCATGAAAGCTTAAATGTGTTCGTTTAGTCCAAAACTTGATGGTCTCGGCGACGAAAACTTTCCAAGCTACCAATTAAGCAAAAAGAGTTTTTAACTAACTTTTTCGTAACTAAAACTTTTTATTCATTTAAACTTTTTTTCAGATGTCTCCATTTTAAATTGTAATCGAGTTGCCAACTTGTCTGGTTTTGTTTTTTCTTAGGACGGGCCTGTTTATAAATTCAATAGAGAATTAAGTTAACTAATTAACTTCGAAGGCTAATAAACGAAATTCGAACGATTTATATTTGAAAATCATGAAATACCTTTTAATCAATTGTTAATCCACAACAAAATAATTGGTACCCGCTGCGAAATTATGTCCAAGAGTAGATATATTCATTTGAATATTAGAGTACAGTGTTTATTATCATCACCAGCTTATATACACTATTTACTTGTTGGAACCGGGAGGAAAAACCCCAGGAACCGGCGAGCGTGCATGAAAAGAGCTATGAATGTCACAGAAGCGAGTGAAGTATGCAAGGACCGCGTCTTATGGCGCTCGGTTCTCTCTACCTACCCCGCAAGGGACTTGGCGTGAAGAAATACATACATACTTGTTGGATGGCCTTCACTTTCAACTACAGAAGTTCGCCTTTAGACTTTCATTAACCTTTTGACCGCCACAGCATACCATGCATCGGCGTGTTCTGTACGCCACGCTAAAGATTTAGAATAAATACCTATAATATATTTGTTACTCAATTATAAATAGATACCATCTAGGATAGATATGAAATATAACAAAACGGCAATGTTAAGTACATTGCATACTCTTTCCTTTTATTAAGTAATAATTATACCAGTAACAGTAGTACTTATTTCAAGAGAAACAAATAAATAAAATAAAAAGTCATCAGGCACATATCTATTTTTGTACACGATTCTACCTACTGTCATGAAAAGAAGAAATAGGAGTTTGTACCCAAACAAACAGACATTTTTTTATGCAACGTCGAAGTAAGCATACGATCCACCTGATATAAAGTGTCTACCGAAGCTTATGAACGCTTGCAATACAAGAAGTATCGCTCACTGCACCCCCTGCAGGAATAGAACAACCCTTCAGGAAGTTATTATTAGGCTGCGGGGTTTTATTAGATATGGGTACTTCCCCAGTCGGGCTGCTTTGACGCGCCCTATTATTTATGTATGTATATATGATTATTTAAAACATACATGCAAACTTTTGCTATCAAATAAATAGTATGTATGCTATAATACACTTATGTACTCATGAGTTTCCTAGGCAACATGGGACTTAATGCCACACGTGCCAAGTCCGTTATAACCGTAGTAAATCTTATCATAGTACATTATTTCTAACAACGCGACGTATATATGGCTAAATCTGTAACAATTTTAAAAATCAAGCTTATACACGACAAGAACATGGAATACCGCAGCAGGTTTTGGGGCATAATTGGCGAACGAATTTTCGAAAGGTATAGGAACGCATACATAGCAAATTCGAACATTTGTAAGTCGAGATCCGACATATGTAGGTTGACACAGTTTGCATCGATTCATGCACTAGCGAGCGAAGAGAACTCGACACATCTTATTTTTATTTCACTCGTGTTTCTTGTTACAACTAGCAAATACAGTTTCATTCGAAGTCTTATCTTGAGTTTCGATAAACATCATATCAGCTACACTAACGATATAGTTGTTTTAAAAATTCTGTGTTGATTAAAGCACATGAAATAAGACATTATTATCATATTATAAATACTATATTATGTATTAGAACAGCCATTATCAAGAATCGATTTGAATGTACCTTATAGCCCAACTAAAAAGTTTCCTGGACAAATCTAAATTCTCTTTCATACTAATACCTAAATCATGCACACAGAAGTAGGTGGATATTTATAGTGACGTTCTTATCACTCTATGAAGAAGTTATATTAGCGTCCTATAGCGATTATAAAAAATCTAGTTTGGCTCGGGGGAAAATCGTTTACACCGTTGCTATAATTCCACTGAGCTTCCCGTTTCCTACTCCGTTTGGATTGGTGGGGTCCGCTAATTACGCCTAAGGATTTGGCGAAGATACTGATTTTTAGTCAGACCTCCACAATATACAGGGAAAACCTGACCTTGACTAGCTTAGGTCGCGCGTCTTTTAAAATATAATTTCTTAGACGTGAAGGTTTCCTCACGATATTTTCCTTTACCGCCAAGTGATAACTGCAAATATGTACAGAAATCCGAAAACTCGAATTTAGTGGTACAAGCCAGGATTCGAACTGGTAACCGATTCTTTGTCAACTGGGCTATCACTGCTTTCAAGCATAGCTATTTATCGCAAAATTGGCAACCTTGAACATATACCCGTGCCTTGAACTGAAACTTAATAGAATAATAAACGTAAATGATGTATTGAATACAAACAAGTGTCGTGCTAGTAATGATCGATCATTGAACCATTGGCAGTGGAAACAGTGACACAATGAACAATACGCGACACGACCTCGACGGAATTCGTTGTTTTGCAACTGGGTACCTATTGCACGAGCTAAATGGCAACTATGCGGATTTTGAATATAATGATACTCGTAAGCCAATTAAAATAAGAGATTGCCAGTCGGAGGGCTGCAAAAGTGAACATTTTATAACTCCACAAATTTGTAAACATTTTTGGTATGTATGTATATCTTCACGCAGTGGTAGGCAGAGAGAACCGAGCGCCATAAGACTCGGTCCTTGCACACTTCACTCGCTTCTGTGACATTCATAGCTCTTTTCATGCACGCTCGCCAGTTCCTGGGGCTCCTGACATAACCTTCTGATAAAACACGACCAATTTGGTTATTGTAGGTTAGTCTCGGTCTTCCTCGGCTCCTACATCCTTCCACTTTTGCATTGTATATCTGTTTCGTCATTCTTTCGTCCCGCATTCTTTCTACATGTCCGAACCAACGGAGCATGCCTTTTTTTATCTTAACACCGACACTCTCTTTCAGACAAACTCTTTCTCTCACGTCTTCATTACGAACGCGGTCAGCAAGCGTTATGCCACAAATTTTGCGCAATGCTCTCATCTCGACCGCATTTAGTCTACTTTCATGCTCTCTCTGCCATACCCAGCTCTCACTTCCATTAGTTAGCGTTGGGATTAACACCGCGTTATGTACAGCGAGCTGTGCCTTCTGGCTTAGATTTCGGCTGCCTAGAAGTTTACCCAATTTATTTTTGGTTTGTTAAGAAATTTTTTTAGGAAGTATTTATTATTATAAATTATTTTTACCCAAAATCAATGTACCCATGTATGTTTGTCCTCTATGGACTCGAAAGCGAAAAATATTTCAGGGAATTTTCAGATTAGCCCAGCGGGTGACCCTGTGAAGTTCGGTAGCCATCAGGTCACCCGTGCGAAGTTGGTGCGGGTAGCTTGCACGTCTATATAATACAAACAAATTCATAAAAACAATACAATTTTTCACACATATTTATATATGTATTACCATAAATATTGTAACATGGAAACTTAATTTTTTTTCAATTCTTTAGTTTGAATTTGGAACGCGTTTATTGTTAAAATCTTCGATTTCCCACCGATTTACATTTTATTTTCGTGTTTATATCGTACTATTGACAGATATACCAACACTTCCTATGTTGAAGGCCATAAAACATCGGGTCGACCGCGTACTGTTGGATCTACAAAGGCTGTTAATACTGTTAAAGCCAGAATTCGCCGATACCCCATTAGGAAACAAAAATCTTATCGCGAGAAATGAATATTCTGGATAGGACTCTGTCGCGTATAATAAAAAATCGGCCAAGTGCGAGTCGGACTCGCACACGAAGGGTTCCGTACTATTATCTATAAAAACGGCAAAAAATATTCTTAAAGTGAATATATAACTAAATATTCTGTGAAAATTTCAAGCATCTACCTGTTGCCGTTATCAATATCGAGCAAAAAAGAGGAAAAAAATCACGTTTGTTGTATGGGAGCCCCCTTAAATATTTATTTTATTCTATTTTTTAGTATTTGTTGTTATAGCGGCAACAGAAATACATCATCTGTGAAAGTTTCAACTGTCTAACTGTCACGGTTCATGAGATACAGCCTGGTGACAGACGAACGGACGGACAGCGGAGCCTCAGTAATAGGGTTCCGTTTTACCCTTTGGGTACGGAACCCTAAAAAAGAAGCTCGGCACTTATCGCCGATATACAGGACATGCGCTAAATCAATTCCTACAGTTGAAGAGAGTAGATCAATCAAAACGCCTTCTGTCCTGATACGGAGGTGAACCTCTTTACTGATGAAACAAAATTCAAAGCCAATGTGTCAAGAGACTGTCTTGGATCGTGTAGTGACATCTCTCCCACACTTTTTAAAAATCGGCCAAGTGCGAGTCGGACCCGCACACGAAGGGTTCCGTACCACTATCTATAAAAACGGCAAAAAAATCACGTTTGTTGTATGGGAGCCCCCTTAAATATTTATGTTATTCTATTTTTTAGTATTTGTTGTTATAGCGGCAACAGAAATACATCATCTGTGAAAATTTCAACTGTCTAACTATCACGGTTTGTGAGATACAGCCTGGTGACAGACGGACGCACGGACGGACAGCGAAGTCTCAGTAATAGGGTTCCGTTTTACCCTTTGGGTACGGAACCCTAAAAATGGACCGTGGACTTTCCAACAGGACCGCACCTGGTTACAAGGCAGGAACTCCCCAAGCCTGGCTCGAAACCAACGTTCCGGACTTTATAAGCGCTGAAGCCTGGCCCTAGTCTACCAGATCTGAACCCCTTAAGACTACAAATTATGGTCAGTTTTAGAGGTCATGATGGGCTGCTCCAAACGACATGCCGACACTGTGTCTCTTAACAATAGTGCGTAATTCCATAGATTCGTGGCCAGAGAGATTAAAGGCAAAGGTGGGCCACTTCGAATATAATCATTTATTTTATATTTTTTGCTGAGACTTCATGTACATATAAGTTTATTTAGATTACATTGCTTCATAAAAAAATAAATGCATATTCATTTGTAACAGAACTTATAGCAGGACTAGGTATATGCATCTGAGCGTGAGGGTCGCGCGAATTCAGTGCTTTTTTCCTCATCCCAAAAATTCCCATCGTGACTAAAGAAGTTTTAAAAAATATATAACAGGCAAATGTTTCATCTATTCCGCTTAGTGCTAAACAATCACCGACTTGTTTGCCATTAACAATCTTTGTATTTCCTTACAAAGAAGTGTCCAGCTGACAAGATACAACTTGCAAGGTACAATTACAATATGAAAAGAATTGACGTTGCCAAAATATCCGTGCAGACCAAATTAGGACGTCACGCTTCACATTTTCAGTACTCTACTAGCTGATGCCTGTGACTTCGTTCGCGTATCTCGGTATCCTTAAGAAACCGCTTTTTTTACTCTTTTTCCTTGGTGTCCCGTTCTTACCGTTCTTATAGATAACGCAATAAGAATTACAATCGCGCTCCTAGCTGAATGTGCTTTTAGCTGTATAATAGAAGACAAAGGTATAGATACATTTTCACAATTGAACATTCTGGGTGTCAGTTACCGATCAAGGACGTACTTTTAACGAGTTCGGTGGCTCAGTGGTTAATAACGCGACTTTGACACCAACGCTCGTGTGTTCGATTCTCACACATGACAAACATTTGTGCGCATGAACTGGATGTTTGTCTGGATATTTTTAGAAGGGTAGGGCACATCAAAACAGCGCGTTTGGGGAAGTACCTCCCTACCTACAGAAAACTGCAGAAAAATAACAACTCCCTGGAGGGTAAGTTGTGTTCCTGTGTGCGAGTATGGTCACCAGTAAGCTCCTAACGCGCGAGTGATACTTGATGTATTACAAGCGTTCATAGACTACAGCAACCCTTTTACATCGGCTGGGCGGTATGCTTGTAGGCGGGTGGATCAACTATTCTTTGCAAAAAACATGTCCCTCCATCAATTAAAAATATTTAACTATGTAAAAACAATAGTTCGCTGTAATTTTATATCCAAACAGTAATTTAGAATACTTAGAATTGATATTAAAGAGCGTTCAATTATATAATTTTAATTATTTTTTACTGCTTTTATGGTAACTTAGGTGACAAGATTCACTCCCCATACAAATTATTCCTGTCCCCACGTCTACTTCAATAGTTCCCTGACGCAATAATTTTAAAATTTTATATAAAAGTGTATTCATTTCTACTCATGTTATTTTCTACAACGGTTTCTAAACGCCCTTAAATGCTTCCCAGATTTTTAAATATGATTTTGCTACTTAGAAAAAAATAAACAAATTGTGTCCCAAAACTAATACCAAACAGATGTCCGCTAAGTTACTGTTCTTAAAAGTTATAGATAAAAACATATGGCTCTAACAGTCTCACATTCCGCCATTTTGTGTGTGTGGCAGTGGAACTATGATTTTTCCATAGTTAAATATTTTTAATTGATGGAGGGACATGTTTTTTGCAAAGAATAGTTGATCCACCCAGGTATGCCTCCCGACGTTGTATAAAAAAAACCTCGGTCATGGACTGTATATGAACCGTAAAATGTCAATTTGACATGAATCTCACGAAATCGAAACAAACGAGATGCGAGGCGGGCACTTCCTCTCAGCAAGCCTTCGTTGCCAAGCGACAAAAGTAATTAAGGTCATACTGGTAACAACTTTTCGGAAGCGACTCCCGGGGATCCCTCTTAGTTATTTTTATTTTCTAATTAACGTGCTATTTAATCCCTCTCAGTAAGTAGACGCCTAAGTTCTTATTTTTAGGGTTATCCCGGTTTCTAATCCATTATGATCCGTCAGGCCGCTACAACCGAGAGAAAAACTCGGGACTTTTCTTAGGTGAGGTCACACAGGTCTTTAGAAATATAATTTCTGAGTCGTGCGGGGTTCCTCACGATGCTTGTCTTCAGCACCGAGCAAATGATAATTCAAACATAGACGTAAATCAGAAATTTAGTGGTATAAGGCCACCGAAACAAGGACCAGTCGCTCAATAGGCTGGTTCTTTGCATTAGGCTATATATAGTAATGGTTGTGTGATTTTTTGCTTTGCAACGTCGAGGGCATACACGCACACGGCCTACCTGATGTGGGCCACCTGATATAAATATGAACGCTTGTAATACATTAAGTATCACTTGTGCATTGCCAATTGCAAACACAGCAACTCCTTAGGAGCTTACTGGTAACTTCACTCATTCGCAGGATCATAAAAACCCGCAAGGGAATCGCTATCTGACTCCAATTTTCTGTGAGGTACTTCCCCGATTCACCCGGTTAATTTTATTCGCTCTGCAGTCTTAAATACAAGTCTACTAGTTGAATCCCGCGACTTCTTCCGCGCGTACATTTACTCAACGTTCTTTTTTTTCCTCAGCTCCGAAGGATCGTATCGTGTCTTCTTCAAAAATTAAGCTATCAAATGAAAAAGGAATTTTTCAAATCCGATTGATAGAGATTAGCGCGTTTTCTCTTCTTAGGTGCTCTTTAGCTTTAAATGTTAGTATAGATATCTGCTTTAAGAAGTTTCTGGTCTTCCAACCAGTAGTGGTATCTCACATTCGCAGATCACGTGTGTTTGTTATTATACTTGTTTGAATTGATATGCCTCCCAGACTATCACGTACGAGGAATATTCAAATTGGCCTGACTATAATAAATGCAAATTACATCCCAAGTGACAGCGAAATATATCTAATTTCAAAGGTAATTTAAGATCCGCAGTAAATTAACTGGATGTTCCTATTTGAATATGTAAATGTGGGGTGAAATAGTGATGGTGGTATAACCGCGTATAGCTATTGCGATTATTAAGATATTACACATTGTACTATGGAGTTTGTGGGTATTTAGCTGACAATGATGTATTGTGTATCGGATGATACGTAAGGGGTAATATCTGCCTAAAGGAAGTAAGCAGATTTTAGCATGTTTTAGTAAATCTCATAATATTGGAATATTTCAAGATAGATTAATAAATTTAATCAAATCACTTAGGTATGTTTCGATGAGCTATTTGGCGGTATGGTTAGCAATGCTACTTTAAGATCAAGGGTTCGATTCCCACACAAAACAAACATTTATATGCACGAACATGTCGGTTAGTCTGGATGTTTTTAGGAGGGAGCATCAAAGCAGCACGTGGAAATATCATCGTTTCAAAGAAAACCGCAGAAAAATAACAACTCGATGGGGTGTTGTTGTGTTCCTGCGAGTGAATTGGGTTATCAGCTAAGCTCCTAAAAAGTAGCTGTAGCAAGCGTTCATGGACTATGGTAACCATACAAAAAGTGGATCGCATGTGTTTATGCCTCCCAACGTTAAAATAAGAAGGTCACTAAGTAAGCTAAATTAATTATATAGGTACCTACTTTACTTATTGCACGAAGAGTATGCCTTGAAATGGCAGCTTTTGCGTTCACGAACGCATTCGCAACTTGTTTGCACACTTCATTGTCGCATCCAAAGTGCACTTTGATTTATAACGTTACATGTATTCCATATGAAAGAGACTGTCACTATGGAGGCAATTAGCAAATCGAGAGATTGGCAATTGTGATACACCTGCGAAAATAATGCGCCGAAAGCAAATATACAATTCCACGCTGAATTTTCAATGCTCTTTGCAACGGACCGTAATACGCTCTGGTATTAGATTATTTCATGGCACATGCAAGTTAATCTTACAGCCAACAAAACAACAAAGTTTATTTGGGTATTTACGACTTTTAGACATATAACAACCAAGGATCTTATAAAAATTGTCTATGTCGCACTGGTATAATCACTTTTATCACTGCATCCAAAATTGGGGCGGAGCTACTAAAACAAAGTTTCACGAAATAGAAAGGGCTCAAGAAACCTTAATCAAAGTTATGCGTTTTCAAACCGCGCAGATCCCCTACTAAAGAACTTTATTGCAGAAAAATGTCATCATTTGCTTGGGACCCTTAATTACGACATCACAGAAGACCTCTTAAAACTATCATCTAATGGATAAATCTTATTCGATCTCTTCAACATGCATTTACTTCTAAGAATTTACAGAAAATTGAACATAGAAAACAGACGTCATCACTCCACAACACACTCTCATACACACACCTTCCCTCCACGTATACACAGACACTTATTTTAATCTTTATATTGTCTTTATGAACGTCATAACAAGTAATGTAAAAATAAACTTCAAATGCAAAAAGCATCATGGAAGGGCGGTACCTCATGGCACAGGTATATCGCTTAAAAGGAGACACCAATCATTTAATCATGATTTTCAACGTATATATTACTATCATTTATTATTAGATTCTATATGTCTACGTCTACTTACATCTTATTTTTCTCGATATGGCAAATGAGCATAATATCAGTACCCCTATCTTGAATCGTGACCGTTTTCTGAAAACATATATATAATAATATGTAGAACAATCTCTATCCTGGTATGTTTTTTTTATATTTGATCATAATTGTATGTCATATAATTTTCCAATAGAAGACTCCTGCTACTGCGCTATTTAAAAATTATATTAATTCAAAATCTAAATCATTGAATATTAATAGTTTTGCCTGTATTTGTGTTCGTAGGTACAGATAGGTGCACGTAAAGTTTAACCACTTACAAGTACAGCTCTTATGACATACTCAGAGTTACAGTCGAACTTCGATTGTAAAGGGTGATGTGCTCTTAGCTGTACCAGGCCAAAGTTACTGGTTATTTTGGAAATATTTAGAGTCCTTGTTAAAACTGCTAAACTGCTGCGGCTTCTGTGAGGTGGAGGAACTTCCCCAGACGTGCTTTGATGCGCCCTGCCTCTCTTAAAAACACCCAGACCAAGACAAACAGGCATGTTCATACACACAACACAGGAATCGAACCCACGAGCGTTGACATCAAGTAACAGTGGCGGATTGGCTTTGGGATCAGAACCGCGTTGTGTATAGCGAGCTGTGCCTCCTAGTTCAGCTTCTTCAGGCCAAGAAGTTTTCCCACCGCTCCATTCACACTGTTCCCTATACTTACTCGTCTCTCTACATCAGCGGTGTACCTTCCCTCCGTGTTTAAAGCGCATCCAACATATACAATCTTATTTACCTGTTTCAACACTACAACATCAATCGTTGTTCTTGCGCTCGTTCGAGTTTCCTCTCTTTCATATACCATTATCTTTGTATTCTTCGCATTCAGTTGTATGCCTTCATCCATACAATCCTCTTTCATCATTGTGACTAGTGTTTGCAGTCTAATTAGTGTGTATGCTATTAGTACGGAATCGTCTGCGTAAAGCAGACAATTCACTACTAAATAGTTAATAGATTCAGGCGTTATTTTGCAAAAGTTAAATTTACAGGCAATTTGATCTAACCTGCTTTGTGTGCTTCCGCCACCAATTAGTTCATGCGGCCTAGCGCCAGCCGACACCCACCCACTACCGTTAGTAGATGTAACGGTACCTTCGCCGAGAGCCTTTTTGGAGTACAACATTCCGCTCAACTACCTTCATTCTTCGTGAAATCACAAAGAACTCTTTGCGTTCCATACATATCGATTCAACGCCTATTAATATTTAATGTATTGCAAGAGTTTCTAGGCTACGGTAACCGCTTTCCATCAATTGGGCTGTATACCTGCATTCCTTCCATGTTGTATAAAAAAAAACTGTATTATTGTATTTATTCATATCATTACTACGAGTATAAATGTTAAAGTAACCCCATTTGTCTGTTTATCTTTTCAGTAATGTGTTTGTTACCTTTTTATGTTAAATTACTCGCACTAAACGAAACGTAATGAAAATTAATAGTTTCTTTTATACAACGTCGGGCGACATACAAACACACGACCCACCTAATATAAGGGGGTTGCCGTATCAAATGAAGGCTTGTAACACAGAATGTATCCCTTACGCGTTGCCGTCTGTTGCTAACATAGCAACTCCTCAGGAACCTGCCTCACTAATCGCAACACAACAACCCTCCAGTGAGTTACTAGTTACGAAGGTACTTTCTCCAGTCGAGCCACTTTGATGAGCGCTAACTTTAAGTAAGGTAATCTGGGAAGGACCTGGAGGTGGCCACGTTACCTGGGCAGATGCTAGGTTCTTTTTACAACTTGTGGCTACCAATCGTCTGCAAAACCACACCTGCACGTGATACACTCTGGCAACCAGCAAACGAAACTGGTAAAAAGGTAAAACACAGCTATATTAGACAGACCAAATAATTCCACTTTGCGCAACAACGCAGCTACCTAAATAAATAAATCGCGGAAGGTGTTGAGTTCCAGTAAGCTCGTGAAAAGTGCTGTTTTAACACCTGCATAGCCCTCCGACCACTTCCGGTCCGTATGCTGGTTTGCCAAACGGCTTAGTGTAAACATTTGCCCTGACTCGGTCAAATAGACGACTGGTTCGTAACTAACCATTAATTAAAAACTTTTCATTAAGCTATATAAATATTTGCTCGCTGAAAGCTCTCGGTATAGAATACCTGCCCGAAAATTAAACTCTTGAGCCACAGATGTTTTCAGTAAAAGCATTGTAATCGTTTAATTAATGCAAAAAAATACATTCATTTTACTTGGAGTTATTCAGGAGGTGACACCTGCAATAGCAAAGGACATGACTCCATCTATTTTTAATTAAAACTCGGTTTACTCGTTGGCACGTGTTAATGTAATATTTCTATTCGGTCTAACTCGGTCCTTACACACGTCACTCGGTTCTTTAACATTCATACCTCTTGTCATGCACGCTCGGCGGTTTTAGGGCTCCTGACATCACCTTCTGATAAAACACAATCAATTTGGTCATGATGGGTAAGTCTTGGCCTTCCTCAGCTCCTACATAGTTGTACTTTCGCGTTGTATATCTTTATCGTGATTTTTTCTTCCTGCATTCTGTCCACATGTCCGAACCAACGGAGCATGCATGTTCTTATTTCACCGACAGTCTCTTTCAGACCAACTTCGTTTCTGCGTAATTCACATCGTCATTGCGAACGACCAAAAGCGTTACGCCATAAATTTTGCGCAACGCTCGCGCTTCGACTGCGTTTATCCTACTTTCATGCTCTCTCTATCATACCCAGCTCCCGCTTCTATAAATTAGCACTGCGTAGATATCCATCTATAACGTCATGTTAAGTCCCTTGCGGGTGGGTAGGCAGCGAGCATCCTCAATGAAAAAGGCATAGGTATCTATCGTATTTTTGAGTATATTTCAAAATTTGATAGAGAATCATTTTTAAGGTTCTAAAAGTACAATTACTTACTGCAGTATGTACAAGTATTTCAAAATCGATAAAGTGAGAGTACTAAAAAATCATGTAAATTGTCGTTTAAAAAATAACCTTGATATTGACGAGCTTAGTGGCGCAGTGGTTAGTAACGCTAGTGGGTTCGATTTACACACAAGACAAACATTTGTGTGCGTGAACATATCTCTTTGGCTTTGCCTGCGTGTTTTAAAGTGAAATAAATCATCAAAACATCTGGGGATTAAACTCCACATCACAGAATAATAGTTCCCTGGAACCAAGTGACCACTGACCTCCTGGACTCAGTGACCTCCTCACCAGCAAAACCACAAAACACAGGTTTATACAATTTTGTGAAGTAGTTACAGAGCAGGCCATAACCCGAAACGGAACTACCTAGAAGTACATACCGGACAATACATAAACAAACTCCTGATAAGACAGTCTCACCAACTAGATAAAATAACTGGATAAACATCAAACCATGATTAATCAAAGCATTCGTTATGATTAAATTTGGAATGATGTAGATTATGACATTATTGGCAAATAAACCTCTAGTTATGCCAGAGACGAAACGTAGCTTCTGACTTAGAGTCAGGAAAAAAAATCCCTGGAAGGTACTACTGCTCCTGCGTGTGAGTGAGGTCAATAGATTCAGAACCATTTTCTTCTCTGTTTGTCAACCGATTTGTTTGTTTAGTAGCTATTGTCAAGCTTTACTATATATTAAAATTAAAAAATAGAAAAATAATCAAAACATGCAAATTCGTATATGTTTTCTTCATTTTCAATAATAATGACGATCGAATTTCGAGCACAGCACCAAACATTAAATTAAACTAACAAATTAAATGAAACCGAATAAAAAGATATCCCACAAAAAAAAAGCGCCTCAATTACAATGGCAAATGCCTGGCCTTTGAATGGATTGAAAGAGACATTTCGATAACGCGCTGCAAATCCGCTAAAGCTAGTGATGGCGGCTGAAACGTACTGTGACAGTGGAAAAATTCATCCCGGCAGGGTAGTAATCAGTCAAGTTTTAGCTCACATTACTGTAATGACTGCGAATGAAGCGGATACCGCTTTGTCTCCCTGAGACCGTGTATAGCTCCTTTAGGTGGCCGCGAAGGTAGCGGTTTTCAAAGCGATTACGGAAACAAGCAGGAACTGAAAATTTAAACCACGACAGTAGCCCTACATAAGTTTAAGAGAATGAAGAAGAAATTGCTATGGGATACTGGCACCGCCCGGACGAAGTTGTGGTTATCTTAACATATCCTGTTTTGCTATATAAACAGCAAAGAATCATAAGACTACTACAGTAAATTATTATAAACTTTTGGAACATTAAGCCTAAAATTTGCGCGTTGACACCCTTACTTCTAATGCAATAGCTCCTCAGAAGCATTCTGATAACCTTACTCACTCACAAGCGACACAGAAAAATACAGGAGCTTTCTTTTTGCTATGGTATGGTATGGTATGCTATACATACCAGAACGACTCTTTCATCAAGGTCTAGTTCGTTAAGCGACAAATCTCAGGGTAAACAGATTAAAAAACTTTCTCTCCAAGTTGAAGCTCGCTACATTTACGAAAGATAATCTTATTATATCAAAATTACTACAAATAAACATCATGGTTCCGAAAATATAATTTATATGCTACTTTTCTCTCAAGCAATAATGATTCTAATTTATCTATTTTCAGAGAGTCATCACGCAACAAACATCTAATTTTCATATATTTTTAAAACACCAATAACAAATGAACGGTTGCCTAATGTTAATAGTGTATGATGTAATTTTCTCGAAATTAAATATTTCGCTTATCTCGTGGCCCGATCCAAATGCCAGCGGCCACACTTTTTTGCTATCAGATAATTCGGTGGTGCTCAACGCACTTTTTCGCTCACTGATCAGAGTGAGGATTTACGCACTAATTCGACAAAGGTTACAAATGTACATGGACCAAAAAAAGATTTTTTACAATGCCTGTTCATCAGAGTGTACAACGATACCCTCTGACTAGAGTTTAATGGAGGGGCATCGCTTTCATCAACATTTTATTTTGATTGCCGTTAATATGTGTTCTACAAATGTCCTACCTACAGGTATCCTCGCCAAATACTTAAACCTAACGATACCAGGCTCCGTCAATCCTAACATTGCATTGAATTTTTTAAATTCTATGGTTTACCTGGTCCATGCGGTTGACACTATCATCATCCAAGCATTAATCCCGGTCGCGTCCTGCGCTTTCGCTTTAGATACGGTTACTGACCGTATACTGCACGGGGTACAACGTCAGGTATTGGTAAATACTACCGATAATTGCAGTAGACCCAATTAGAGACGTGGTGTATCCCTAAACAACATTATCTATTTCCATTGTCATGAGAAGAACGGCTTTTGGATAAAAGTATATTATAAGGTCCATTTCATTGTAAGCAGTGATAGCCTGGTGGACAAATAATGATTCTATTAATCAAAGTCCCTGGTTCCAAGTCCCAAAATCTTTGTGTGGGCATGAACCACAAAATTCTTGTTTTCGAAATTATGTACATGTTTGTAAGTTAACTTCTTTGGCGATGAATTAGACTCTAACCCCGCAAGTCCAAGATATTACATTTCGGAAGACGTGTGACCCAACGTGTAATATATTGAGTATCACTTGCGCGATGCCTCCTCTGCTGGTTACACAGCAACTCCTTAGGGGCTTACTGGTGACCTCACTCACACACGGGAACACAACAACCCTCTAGGGAGTTGTTATTTGGCTATGGTTTTTTGTGAGGTGGAGGTACTTCCCCAGACGGCCTGCTTTGATGCGCCCTACCTCTCTTAAAACATCCAGACCGAGACAAACAGACATGTTCATGCACACAAATGTTTTTCTTGTGTGGGAATCGAACCAACGAGCGTTGGTGTCAAAGTCGCGTCTTTCACGACTGAGCCACCGAGCTGGTCATATTAGACTGTTCACATGCACGCAATATTATAGGCAATACTATTTTATTAACAATTTAAGCGTATTGTTTAATGTTTATGTACTTTGAGTTCATATTAAAAATATTTAGTACATTGTCATAATGAAAAACGTATTGTCAATCATATGCGCGACGGCCTACCTCATTCTCACTTTCATTGTAAAAAAATCTGCTTTCGCTAGAATGTTACTTTATCTAGAAAAAAAAACATCAAAGCGTTTCAGTTTCTTTTGTACTAAATACTAAAACGATGTGTGTTGTATAATTAGTATATAATATATTATTTATAGAGAAAATATGTATGTATTACTAGGGTCTTGTATGTATTATTGTGTTTGTGTATGTATTATCGTAGTTATTTATTTATGTATTCTTATATTTATGTTAGGTTTCAATATAAAGAACAAATTCTTTATGGGGTCGATTAATATTTTATTTCAATTTTAATAAAAACCGCAATCGCGTTTTTTCTCCACTCCCGATGGTTGACTGGTAGACAATGCAATTAGCATTAAGTCCGCCTTTTGAACCAACTGTATTGTGGTCAGTAAAGTATTAAATAAATAAATAAATAAAACGTAAACGATATATCGTAGCAACATTAGTCGAACCGACTCATGCCTGAAGGATACTCTAGTATTGGCAAACATACAACAACAACTTACGATAATGATGCTCATTCGCAGAAACTCTGTTAACGTTCGCCCACTTACCTGTGAAGGAGAAAAAATGTTTATTATTTACTATCCGTACTCATCAATACATCGTTACAACTTCTAATAGTGTGCTAGTGCGTAATATGGAAACATCGATGTATTTACAAATACACACATCACTAGAACTAGAATGATGAGAATTATTTTCGATGCTCTTAATAAAGAGTTTCGGATAAGAATCACGTCAAATTTGTAGTGTTCCGTATGAGTTTTTTACGTTGGGAGGCATCAAGCATACGGCTCAACTGATGTAAAGCGGTTACCGTAGCACATGAACGCTTGGAATACATTAAATTTCCCTCGTGCGATACCTCTGCTGCTAACACAACAACTCCTTAGGAACTTACTAACGACCTCACTCACACGCAGGAACACAACAACCCTCTGGAGAGTTGTTATTTGGCTGCAGTTTTTTGTGAGGTAGAGGTACTTAACCAGACGGACTGCTTTGATGGGCCCTACCTCTATAGGTATTTATTTTTTACCAGATTCATTGTACGTATATCATGTATGTTTTCATTACAAAAACCTATGTTAAGCCCGCATCTGAAAATAAACCGATTAACTGTTTGTAGTAAAAAAACTGAGTCATAAATACTAATAAGCATACTGAGTTATTTTTGTTTCCTAACTTTACCATGATAAAAAAAACTATAGCAAATAATAAACATAAATAAATATTGTCAGATAAATTACACAGCGCTATCTAGCCCCAAAGTAAGCTAATTTTGTGTTATGGATAACTAGATAAACATACGTAAATACATTTTTTTTTAAAATACATACTTATGGATAGAAAACACCCAGACCAAGACAAACAGTTCATGCATACAAATGTTTGTCCTCTGAGGGAATTAAACTCACGAGCGACATATATATATATATATATATATATATATATAAATACATATATATACACCTACCTAAAAATAATTCAGCACAGACAACCTTTTTTTAATAATCTTCAATTCTACTACTTGACATGATTATAGTGTTTATTGTAATATGTAACTGATAATTTGAAAAGAGAATTATATTCGCAAGATTCTTCCGCCAGTTCTTCTTTGTTGCAATTGCTTGTGTGCCTAAATGCTAGCATATTTTAAAAAAAAGAAAAACAATAACGTAAGAGAATTTATAAGTTACGACAAGATTATGTTTAGAAAATGCAAAATGTACGTAAGTGCCCGTGAGGGCCCAATAGCAAATAGAGACATTTTATCTATATTTGAAAATTAAATTTTATCTAGACTTGAATCTATTTTTTTGCTACATTTAACACATTACCGGTATTAGCATGCACCATATACACGTAAGCTTGCCTCTAAAGACGGTAACGGCACTTAAACTCGTAGTAACGCACTCGTACAATCGTCACACCAAGAATGACCAGGAAGTGGACAATAACCGTGTTCAGATAGACACGTGTCAACCCTTGTCTCGGACACCACGCGACGTGACCCTCTTTAACCACCCCCTACAACGGATCCTAATAATAACGACACAATAATTCCGTTCATACAGATTAACATTCGATATTCTAAGGGATGTTATACGATACTTGTTCCAACCTTAATTGGAGGAAGACACCGATCCTGGGTCATAATATCGGGTGTCACACTATTTGGAGACACGAGGATCACTTACTAGATGGGCCGACTCCAATCGAATATTCGCCGAGCTCGGTGGCTCAGTCGTGAATGATGCGACTTCGACACCAACGCTCGTGGGTTCTATTCCCACACAAGGCAAACATTTGAGTGCATGGACATGTCTGTTTGACTTGGTCTGGATGATTTTAAGAGAGGTAGGACGCATCAAAGCAGCCCTCTGGGGTCTGGGGAAGTACCTCCACCTCACAGAAAACCGCAGCCAAATAACAAATCCCTAGAGGGTTGTTGTATTCCTGCGTGTGAGTGAGGTCACTAGTAAACTCCCAAGGAGTTGCATCGCGCAAGTGATACTGAATGTATTGCAAGCGTTTATAAGGCTACGGTAACTGTTTTACATCAGGTGGGCCATATGCTTGTATGCCCGCGACGTAGCATATAAAAAAAATGTGGAATCCGGTGGTTCTGCTTTACATATTAGTATAGATATGTGTTACTCCTGGCTGCTCCTATGGGCAACCATCATACCAATCCTTCGCCTACTGTCAGGGATGATCTGTGGCCGCTTCTTTACAGAACTCGACTCTAATGAAGGTTTTACTTTTTTTTCCAAAGTTTTTCTTCATTTTTGAATTATCGTCATAGTTTTATCAAATCTTCATCATTAATTACATCTCATCACAAAATACATAGTAATCTTATAGGAGTACTTTCATGAAAGGATAATTAAAATTGATCCAAAAACAAAAATTGATTTGATGACTTGTCAATCATTGACGTGTCAATCATAAAATCCCATACAAATTTGGTGAAGATGTCACAAAATTTATATGGGACCATATTCAGATCTAACATTTCTGTAATACAACGTTGGGAGGCATACAAGCATACGGCCTAACTGATGTTATGTGGTTAACGTAGCCTATGAACCCTTGCAATACAGGAAATGTTGCCCATGCTGCTGAGACAGCAACTTGTTAAGAGCTTACCGTTAATCTCAATCACTCGCAGGAACAGCACAATTACTCAGGGAGTTGTTATTTGGCTGTGGTTTTTTTTTGTAGTGAAGGTCTTTCCCCCAGTCGACCTGCATTGATGCACCAAACCTCTCTTAAAAAACACCCAGACCATGGTGAACAGACACAATGGTTGTGACACATAGAAGATTTTTCATGCAAACAGTTGTTTGTCCTGTGTGGGAATCGAACCCATGAACTTGGTGTTATAGTAGCATTGCTAACCGCTCCACCAGCGGGCACGTCAATATAACAGAATATAATTGAACTATCCAAAATCGTTGAGCTATTAAGGTGGTAGACATAATCCAATCAATGCTTTTGTCTGATGTTAATGCAAGGTAATGTCGACCAATTACGTACGTATTTTTCTTGTAAATCTATTCATAAAGATAATATTTTCAGCGATAGCTTAGTAGATAAAGAACCGGGCTTCGAACAATTGGTCGCCGGTTCGAAAGCTAGGGGGCATTTAGGTACCACTAAATTCGTGTTTTAGAATTTATACAGTAGGTACATCGTTAGGAAACTTACACGGCCAAGAAATTATATTTCGAAAGATGAGGAGATTCGACAAAGGTCTGGTTTTCCCCTCTGAGTTGTGGAGGTCTGACGGCAGTCGCTCCATGTAAAAAGCAGTGTCCTCGCCAAATGCTTCGGCTAAGGTAGCGGACCCCGTCAATCCTAATGGGCTAGGAAACGGGATAACGCGAAGAAGAAGAATAGTTACAGTACTTCTGAATAAATATTGTACATCGGCAAAATCGGAAACAATCGTATTGTCCGCTACAAAAACGTTCAAAACCGATTTGCTGAGGCCATTGGAATTTCTAGAAATACTATTAGCAAGATAGTGAACAAAACTGACGTAAATGGGTCACCTGCTTTCTCATATCAAAAAAAAAGAAAAAACCTCGATTTTGACCGTAGTGTCCTTATAAACATTAAAAGCTAAATTAGTCGAGGCTATACTTTGAGACAAATTCTTAACATGGGTTTTCGATTTCAACGAACTGAAAATAATGGACAAATGTTAATGTAGAAACATGATGTCCGATTAAAACGAATCAAATTTGTCAGGGAGATAAAAAAATACCGAGATGCTGGAAAAATATTACATGGATGAATCACACATCGCACACGAAGGGAAAAGTCTCGACGGATACAAAAAAGAAAGGTTTAAAGCAACCGATTTCTAAAAGCGAACGTTTAATTATTATGCATGCTGGCAACGAAAAATGCGAAAAATTGTCGCAGCGACGACCAGGCCAGTCGTGGCAGCGACGGTGGTGGAGGGGGCATGCGGATTCTGTTCCAGATGGCGGACGACCGCAGCAGCCGAGGCAGAGACTACCGGAGCAGCCATGGCAGCGTCGGCATGATGCACGCACTAACAGTAGTGGGTGGGTGCCGGCCGGCGCTAGGCCGCATGAACTAATTGGTGGCGGAAGCACACAAAGCAGGTTAGATCAAATTGCATGTAAGTTTGACTTTCGCAAAATAACGCCTGAATCTATTAACTATGAAAAATGTTTCGCTCCCGGTGCGCTTATGTTGCACAAATGTTTTGATTCTGACGGAGATTATCATAATAGAAACCGCGGACCGATATCAAAATCCGTTTCGTCAACAACTGATCCCGAACATACCGTCCGACAGCGTTTGGTAATAGATAATGCACCATACCATAATAAATTGTCAGACAAACCTCCAAATTCAAATACGTCAAAACCCCAAATGATAGCCTAGTTACAGCAACGTAATATTCCCCATGATCCACTAAAACCCGATTTATATAGTACTAGCTGCTGCCCGCGGCTCCGCTCGCGTGGAGTCAAATAACGTAGCCTATGTGTTAATCCAGATCATAATCTATTTACGTGCCAAATTTCATTCAAATCCGTTCAGACGTTTAAGCATGAAAGAGCAACAAACATCCATCCATACATACAAACTTTCGCATTTATAATATTAGTAGGATAATAAAACATCACAAGGAAAGATTTTCAGAATTTGCAATCGACCACATCGTGCAGTGAGCATGGACACTTAATTTTACGTTTGTTTGGAATATTTGGTCGCAAATAAAAGAAATCGTCATAATTAATGTTACTACAATCAAAGAATTAATACAAGAAAAAATTACTATTTCGGGGTCGGAAGCCATGATTACAGAAAGTTTGAACCACACTTTGACAATATCACTTTTGCTATAAATGTGTGGTTCCACAAGTGAGGAAAGTGAACGTTCTGATTCGGCTATGTCAGGAATAGACACACTTCTAGATTCGGTGTAACCCACCTTATTAGCTATATATTTTGTAACTTTATTCTTCTTTAAAAAAAATGTTTGTTAGTACAACTACTAGAGTAAGTATATTAAATTATTCAAAATTCAAATCTATATTTTTATTTATCAATATCGGGCTCTGTGTTGAATAATTATACTAAAATTATAAGTCCCTCGTAATAGTGATAATCGTGAGGTATTCAAAAAATAATAGGGTAATTTGGTATAAGCAACTATATTACGTACCGCCTCAATGCGGTCGGCTATGTTCGGAAAAACGAAGTTAATCAATGCACAATATTTATTCAGAAGCACTGTACAGTATCTGTACAGTAACATTACCGAAATATATATATATATATCCCCATTAGACTATTCGAAAGGTATTGACCTACTACTTATGTAAGTACTTGTAGAGAATTATTGCTGCCCTACAAGTACCCTTACCTAACCGTGACTGTAACTGAATGCGAAACAGTCGATACCTACCCGATTTCCAGCTACACTTGAAACATTAATTAGTTATTATCTTAAGTGCATCCTGCAATTACGGCAGCTCCATTTAGCTACTCGAAACGTGGGTTCGATCTGTTTTCATCCGCCATAGCTATTTCCGACACGTTTGTTCCAGAACATAGCGTAATTATGGTATTGAGATGAAAGACGTACCTATAGCTTTCAAAGGATGCGATATTATTTACATACTAATGTCTAGTCCATAGATAACAGAAACAACCATTGTTTCTGTTATCTATGGTCTAGTCATATATTAATCCACTAGAAATCAGGGTAGTGCAGACTTCGAGCTCCTCTAAACAGTTAAACATTTTTTTAGTACTCTCACGTCGAATAGAGCTTGCATATGTAGTGATTATTTATTTAAGTATAACTAGTCTGGCCATAAATACAGTTACATATAAACTTTTCTTTTTTTTCAACTCTTTAATTATTTTGAATTTTATTACGTTAAAACTTCTTTCGATTTCCCGCCGTTTTGCAAATCATTTTTTCGTGTTTATTATCAAATCACAATATGGAATGGGGTGTTTAAGAAAACAGGATTGCAGTGATGGCCTTGCACAAAGTGGGTATGGAGCCGTTGGTCATATTCAAGATACTTCCACAGCTTTGTATCAGCCGTATGTGTGCATATTGTTCTATCGACAGATATACAAACAATTCTTTTTTTTTTTGTTTTTACGTCCGACGTAAAACGACGCCACACAAAAGAAGGACTAAACTACCCCGAACGTTTGTTAGTCATTCTTCTGAGGGGGGCACCCTCCGGGACCCGTTTGGAGGGATGTGGTGAAGTCTCATGAGTACCCTTTCGGACGGTCGAACGAGTTATGCCAGACTACTAGACTTAATGACTAAACACCACCTAGGGACGGATTTTAGCCGGGAAGGCTTTAAAGGCTTCATCGGAGGCGATCGCCCCACGGGAAGCGGGACGATGCAAGCGTCACTCACTTACAGAGTGCTTAGAAAATGACGGCGTGTCTTGAGGAGACCGCCGCCATAGGTACCAATCTAATTATTAAGAGCGACCGCGGGGTGCTCAGTTGGAGGTCTTTAGCCCTAAGGAGGCTTCGGCCGCTGCAAAGCGGTCCAAACCACTCGAAAGTTTGTTTGGAGGATCTAATAGGACACTTCGCGGCCTACGTCCTTGGTATCAGGAGCGAGGAGACGGGGGTGGGTCGTATGCCGCTGCCGCTTGGATAAATTAGGTTGGGTTGGGTTTCTGACGATTCAAAGAATCGTTTAGAGAGTTTTTGTAGATATTGTTGGATAGGAGGAATCGCTAATATTGGTGTAACTCCGCATTGCGGACATACCAAGGCGCGTAAGGACCTCTTCGACAGAAGAGGTTTTGGACGGTTTGGAGTTTTTTAATGGTATTTGGACTAAAGTGAGCAAATATTGGTGATGTGTACGTCATCACCGGCCTTGTATAGGGTTTGTTTATTTCTCAAAGACATTTTACTGTGCCTTCCCAGCATATTGCTGAGTCGGCCTAAATAATATCTACTCGTAGCAGTGCTGGCCACCTTTTTGACGTGTGGGTTACCCTACCTAGCATACGCAGGCAAAGCATGTGGTAAGAGTATTTGCGTTTCATGTCGAAGCAGATCGTGGAACTTTTGTCCGGGTTAACTTCTATACGCCTTTTACGAAACCAGTTTCCTAACTCAGACATCCCTCTGATGAAAGAGTTAATTTCATCAGTTATTACTAAGATTGGGTCTGCAATCAGAGGACGTGTGATCTAACCTAAGAAAGATCTGGTTTTCCCTCTGGGTTGTGGAGATCTGACAGGAATCGCTCCATGTAAAAATCAGTGTTTTCGCCAAATCCTTAGGGTTAGGTAACGGACCCTGTCAGTCCTAATGGATCAGAAAACGGGATCATACTAGGAAGAAGATATACATACATATAATAGTTATAGATCAATATTAGGTTATTTCGTTGCTGTATTATTTTACATAAACTTTTCTCTCTTTGTTAGGTGATGTCAGGAGCCCCAGGAACTGGCGAGCGTGCATGAGAGGAGCTACAAATGTTAGAGAAGCGAGTGAAGTGTGTTAGGATTACATCTTATGGCGCTCGGTTCTCTCTGCCTACCCCGCATATACATACATATACATATGCAACTAAAAATAATAATAATTTCATAGAAATGGTACCTACTTTTTCGAAAATTCGCAAATCTATAAATAGTAAGACAACTAATATAAAGCCCACTTGTTACTTATAATACTGAATGCCAAATAAAAGACAAATCCAACGTCAAGAAACTCTGAAATGAAGATGGCGATGTGCCCTCAATTTCATCGAAAAAAAATGCATAATAACATTTCACCAATCAGAAAAGGCGGAGGCACAAGGAAGAGATACGTCAAAAGTATAGAAAATAAAAGGTGGAATTATAGAGGCTATTCAAAAGGTGGAGATAATGACAGTTATGCGCTCTCGTGCGGATGAATGAGCAGCACTCAAATCTCACGTTCCCAGAACGCCTGTGAGCCACGACTGAATACACTAATTGAAAACGTGACACGAACAACGCGAACGACTGGGATCGATTGAGATATTGGTAGCTGTGATAGGGCTGCGACGGTAAATAGTTCTAGAGAAAAAATACCAACATATGGTGGTGATTTTACTTATTCCACTGATTATTATAATCGCACTATATAATTAATTAAGAATTTAGGACACATGGTCACAAATAACATGACTAAGGGCGGACATATTGTTGTTTAAAACATCTAAGATCAAGGTATGTCGATAATGACGATTTCAAAGAATATGCAAATAATTAATCTCAGTTCAATCAGTTGAACTAATATTATTCCGGAGATTTATTGAGATCAGTTGAAGTCGATTGATGAACGAAACTATACTCTGGCCATTTGCACTAATGAGTTAGAAAGCGAACAATACAGTGTAGCGTTTCCTATGAAACCGAAAGAGATAGAATATGTAATAAAATAAGTTGACAGAATATAACAATCAATTAACCAATCGACATTTTCTTTCTCTTTGTATATTGCTGCTAGTATTCATGTCCTAATGACGTGAATTCAGAATTTGTTAATTGATACTTGTAGACAATATAAAATTATATGAAATAATGATTTCTGCCAAAACAGACTATAAACCCTTTGTACAAACGACATTACAAAATCACTAAATGCCCTTACAAATAGGTATCGATTTACGATCAACATTTGATCAGTCAAAGAGCTGCCGAAGGCCTTACAAGTAAATTAATTAATAGAATTAAACCTCCCGACCCTTTTCGCCGCAGATTTGACAACATCGATAAATTAGAAATTTCCAAGAAATTCTGTTTCGCGCTCCATTTATTCGCAATAACAATTCGCGTCCAAACGAGTGTAACAACCCTGTCTACGTGTCAGTTGGCTAAGAATGTCCTTGGTGATAATGAAAGTGTTACCTTTCCGTTTCCGTGACTACCCGATATTAATTTTAAACGCCCATAGATAGACAGGACAGAGCCCTTTACGGGACAATTGGGACAGCACCGTGAAGTTAAAGGCAAGTTATTAATCACTTGTTTTGACTTTCTGCTTTGTCTAATAGGAAATGTTCTTTATCAAAGGCAGTTAATTAGTACGCCGTTTGACATTCAAAATACCTCTGTCCTTTTGTGCGGAGTACCTACTATTTCTTATTATATAATATTTCATGAAAATTATTTGGTAGAGATTCCTAATAGACGTTTAATTTATAGTGTTTGATATCAAAATAACGAGTGCTAAAATAGGCGTATAGGCGATTGAAGTGTGACTACTTACAAGAATCAAGCAATCAGCAATATTCCACGGACACCTTGAAAAATACAAACCATTTATTTGTTTATTTAACGAATTCTAAAATAATACTGACGTGATGTTTAAAACACAGATAACATGTTGGATCAAGTTACAGCACAGGAAATTGAAAGTGTTCATATGGGCACTGCCAATGAAATAAATTATGGCTCGTGGTTTATATATACAAAGAAAAAATAACATCCTACTAATAATATAAATGCGAATGTCCGTTTGTTTGTTACGCTTTCACGCGAAAACTACTGAACCGATCATCATGAAACGTTGTTCACATATTCTTGGAGGTATCAGAAGTAAAATAGGATACTTTTTATTAAAAAAAAAATTTTTTTTTCAATGCGAGCGAAGCCGCGGGTAAAAGCTAGTTATATTATAAAAACAAAATGGATTATTTATTTTCTTTCTAAGTTCTAGAAAATGGCCCATCTTTTCAAGACCTTAAATCATAATTTTATTTACAATATACGACGAAATTGTCTGTGGGTCGGCTGTCCTGAATGACCAAGAAACCAAGGTTGGATAAAACACATATAAAAATAATATTTTTTGTTAAACAAAAAAATAATATTTATTTGGTGCTATTACGGATATTCTATAACTTTGATTTAAATAGCATCAATGTCTATTGATAATTAATAAATAGTGGGACCGCTAAACATTGGTTCTAAGAAAAAAATCACACCGTATATATCTAACCCACCAAATTTTCTCTATTATTTTAAAATATTGACTAGAATACATTTTTAGCGAAAATTATTCGTTACTGCAGTTTTCTTTTCTAAATATTTAAATGAAAAAAATCCACGCCCCCTCTATTGCCGGTCGAGTTTTCCCAATTTCTCCAAGTCTCTCTTTGCTAACAGACGTGGAATTAAAATTAATACCGATGTTTTCAATTATTACAATTCATTATTTTGGACATATTTTCAAAAAGTAAGCTTAAAAGTAGTTTCTTTAACTATTTCGTATTCTCGCCGATTGGATATGAAAGACAAAAAGATATTCATATTTTTTAACCAGTTGTGTCAACTATATCTACAGGAACCGTTATACTATCTGAACCCTAATATAACAGCTAATTCCTCAAAAAGGTTGTCACTTTGAAGAGGTGGCAATTTGAAAATACTTCCGATTTATTTATGTGAAAAAAATTCATATTTTCAGGAACACCATTCCTATATGAAATCTGTTTGTCTGTGTGTGCGTTTTTTTTTCGAAAATTCGAATTTTGACTTCAGATTCGGATTCAGCATAAAAAAGTAGAATAGGAATGTTCAGGAACACCGTTCCTATCTCTTAAGGAACATGGTCAAAATGGCCGACAAATTAGAAAAAAATATTGAATTGTTATAATTGACGAGCCAGGTGTTCCGCTGGCAATGCAAGCTTGCGCATTCTCAACTGGTTTAAAATGAATAATAAAGTATTGATAGAGACAGACACAAAAACACACAGAGATATTTACATACAATCACCCTCATACAGTAAAACAAACAACCATTAATAAAAAAAAAACGATACGTGAATCAAGAAGGACAAAATGTCAAATTGTTTACGAAATGCTCCATGTTAAATGCATTAGAATGGTCTTAAGATAATCGTCTAACGAATTACATCGGAGAGCTAAACGGACGCGTCGCCGGATGTCGTGGCGATTACTTTAAACACTCTCGTTAGCCTGCCGGCTCACGGAACCCGGGGGCATTAAGAAAGAACCAGCGCACACCGACAGCTAAAGGTCTTTTGGAATTTTACTGTGACATTATTTTGTTTGTAGAAATTTACTGCAGTAGAGGAAGTCTGGAAATAATAAAAATCTAAGTTTTTTTTTATACAACTACGATTGGCAAGCAAGCATGCGGCCCGCATCAGATGGTAAGCGGTCACCGCAGCCTATTGACGCTCGGAACACCACGGGGATGTTACTCGCGCGCTGTCAATCTTGTGACCTAAGGCTGTTTCGTCACAGTACCCAGTAATTTCTCTACCATCTCTTACACTTCAAACCGGAACACAACTATATAAATGTAATCGCTTGGCGGTAGAAATAGGTGAGACGGAGGTACCCACGCAGACGACTTTTGCACAAAGTCTCCCTCTGGTAAAAACAAAAAAGCCGGAAACATACAGTCATATATATATTTTCATAATGATTGTGGTTAAATTCACGTTGTTACAAAATGGTGGTAGCGTATTATGTTAGAAAGCGATCTAATATGCTCCATACAGAAGCGCAGTAAGCTCAGCGGTGAAGGAAAACATCGTAGGAAACCCGCAGACTCAAGAAATTATATTTCGAAAGACGTGTGACCTTATCTAAGTAAGATCTGGTTTGCCCTCTGGATTGTGGAGGTGTGACGTCAGTCGGTCGATGTAAAAATCAGAAAAGATGTATATATACACAGAATAGAACTCGCTAATTACAATATATATATATATAGGCACAGAAATACCAAACGAGGGGCACGACGCAATTCATCTTAACATGTTAAAGATTATGTAGATGTTTGTAAATTACTGTGAGGGCTTAACGGACGCATCTCCGGATGTCTCGGCCATTTTAAACACTCATTTGTCTGCGGGATCACGGTACGCTAGGACATTAAGGCGCCCCGGCCGACCTCTTTTGTACGTAAATAATGTTTTATTACACAGTTTTTAGCATCAGAAGTATTATTACTTACCAGCGATAACTGCGATATTGTCATTCTAGTGGTTATGTTCCAACGGTCACTGGAACGTCATAAGCAGTGCTAGTTGTATTAGCGGTCGTAAGCTTTACCTTGTAATTTGCCGCGCCCAGAACCTCTTTTGCTAGATGTTCGCCTGCTAGGCAGGGCATCTCAGGTGCAGCTCAGGATAGATTTGACTCTAGTGATGATTGAGGAGTTCGATTCTTCGTTATGAGTATCATTCTAATCGAACACGCCAGTTAAGTTGCGCCGACCGCATTCTCTCTAAGGATGGGTTTATTCGTTTCCAGTACCTCCGTGCTCGGATAGCATGGTGTACCGTAGATCCCAGTTGTTCGATAAATGACGGTTGTTAAGCTGAAAGGTATAGCGCATCAAAATATCCAGACCGGCTATGTGTTTCAACCTCATAGAAAACCGCAGCTAAATAACAACTTCTGGGGGGTTATTGTGTTCCAGCGAAGAAGTGAGGTTCGTAAGCTCTTAAGGAGTTGCTGTGTTATGTTATGAGGTTGGCAACACGCTAGTCAAACGTCCTGTACTACAACCGTTTATAGGCTACGGCAACCACTTTACATCAGATGTAAGTAAGCCTTCGGATAAAAAAAAACTTTTACTCCTATCTACTTCGATATAGATGATTGTGTTATGAATTCAGATTAAGATCATTATTAACTTGTATAAAAATTTGATTTGAAAGAAATTGTTTCGCGATTTCTTAGTCGTGTGTTTCGAGTTTTGAATGCCGACGCTGTCATGTGGTTGACCCGTTTTTGCCGTTTCGCGCGACATTTGTTCATAGTTAATAAATTCTATTAGTCCGCTTATAAACTTTTACAAGGAAATTTCACAAAAATACCACACCAATGCAACCACAAGATGTGATTATTACACACCTTATTCGTTTTCTTCAATCACACCTTAGAATTTCATGTACGTTCGCCATTTCCTAGGACTCCTGATATCACCTTCGACAAAACAACAAATTTGGTCGTGGTAGGCGAGGTGAGTCTTGGCCTTCCGAAGCTCATTCAAGTAAATGATTACTTTTTTGTTACATTTCTACTAACTTAAAAAACATAGCGTTTTCGCCTAATTATTTTGGCCTAACACATACGAGTAGATGGAGGTTCACTTGGACCGGACACTTAAGGAATAACAGAATAAAAAAATCGTGTAATAGTCAAATTTGTTTATTTTACTTTAATAAGCTCTTAATTATATACCTAATTAACACAGATATATCAGCTTTACTTTAAATTTAGTAGATACTAAGGAACAATGAATATAGAAAGAAGGACGTTTTCCAAAAGGTCCCCTAAGGACGGACAGTCAACTTGTCGTTCATTTCTAAATTTAAACATTATTTAAAAAAAAATCGATAAAATATCTACGAGTATTACAATAGAAGAAGTCAGCTGTTAATAAAGAAAATCTTAATTCTAAAAAAAATTTCATAATAATCAGGAATGTTTTCTATAGAATCACAATATTTTAATTATTGCATCTTGCAAAAATCCTAAATGTAGCTGAGCCTTCTTCAACATAAGCACACGCTGCATGAGCCCACTGATAGCAAGCTTGACTGCAAATTCAACCTTCATCATTATCTTCTTGGCAGATTAAACAAGTTGTTGCATTTTCAGTCACTGATATTGATGATTTTGATGTTTGAGATATCGTTGTCTTTGGAGTTGTAGTCAATTTCTTGGTCCTTTTTATTTTAGTCGGGTTGTCAGTTTGTTGCATTTTAACTACAAGGGATTTAGCCTTTGTTGCCTCATTTTCAATGAGCGCATTTTTGGTGAGGGGAGGATGTCAAAATCTCACTTTTCTCAGCTTTTCGACGTCGACTCACGGCTCTCTTTGGTGCAGCGCTCTGGACTGGTGATACCTGAGCAATTGCTTTGCTTTTTGCCGGTTGAGTATTTTTTTTTTAATACATCCCTGCCGTGGGCAAGGTTTTTTTTCTGCAATAGATAATGATACATATTTTTAAAATCTTTAAATAATCATTAAATTAAAATAAATAAAAGCACATTTATACATCACTCTCTCTTTCATTCCGCAATTCATCATCTTACAGTTTAGTTTTCAAAAAAAAAAATATTTTGGCCCATTTTAGAACGGTTGAGTATTAACATTCTCCTTTTCATTGACGTCGAAAGGCTCTTACACTTGAGGCCTATTAAAACCAACAGCTCTCATTAGACTCGTTGGCTTAGGCCATCTTAAGCTGAGATTTGGATGGTTTTTGAGAACACCGTAGTAAAAATGTTTACCAGGACTTTTCTTGGCCATGTTGAATCGATGGTTCAGTTTTAATTGCTCCGCGAGATCGAAAGTCAATTACAAATTTTTTTTTCTAGTTAAAAGCATGCACCTATTTGACACATCCACCACGTGCGTAATTAGAGCTTCTTCGTACTACTCAGTAAAAGTTGGGTCAAATCTTTCTTTTTAAGTGGTAGTTTTATTTCTCCTCGATATAATTTTTTAATGTAGTCGGACAAATTCAAAGTTAGTCCGGCTTAATGAGACGTCCGGACTTAGGGGACTTCCCCCTACACTGCTGTAAGAATTACGCCAAAATAATTAGGCTAAAACGCGAAATTCTCTTTTTTATACAACGTCGGAAGGTGTTTATTCAAGCTACGGGCCACCTGATGTAAAGCGGTTACCGTAGCATATGAACACTTGTAATACATAAGTATTCCTTGGGAGCTTACTGGTGACCTCACTCACGCACAGGAACACAACATTCTTAGGGAGTTGTTACTTCGCTGCGGTTTTCTATGAAGTGGACTTATTACTTACTTATATTACTATTACTTATTAAAACTCTTCTTTATATCGTTATCTCGTTTCATAACCCATTAGGATTGGCGGGGTCCGCTACCTAAGCCTAAGGATTTGCCGAAGATGCTGTTTTTTATATAGAGCGACTGCCGTTAGACGTCCAACACCCAGCGAGTAAACCACATCTTATTTGGTAAGGTCCACGTCATTCGAAATATATTTTTTTTAGACGGGCGGGTTTCATCACGATGTTTTCCTTCACCACCGAGCAAGTGATAATTATAAATGTGTACATAAATTCGAAAACGCGAATTTAGCGGTACATGCCAGTATTCGAACCGTGGACCGTTGGTCACTAGGGCGGTTCATTATCCACTAGGCTATCACTGCTGCTCAGACACCATTATTAAAACGTCTTATAGAAATAATACCGCACAGGTCTATTCGTGTAAATAGATTTTAATTATAGTTACCTTATTGATTGAAGTCCCTATTAAGAAATTAAATCCCTATTTAGGAATAATTACTAAAATCATTGTCTTCGACAAGATAGTACGATTCAATAAATGAAAATTAGAGTTCATAGTACAAATTATCAATACTTTTCATTATATTCCAATTATGATAATAACACGTGTGTCACATCATTAATTTCGTTTCGTAGAAGTTGACTTATCAGTCTTTTTTTCCAATAAAAATACGTTATACAAGTTTGTCTATCCACAACTTCATGCCAAATCCCTTGCAGCGTAGGCATAGAGAACAGAGTGTAGTGTTTATACAAGTGTGTGTACTTAAGAAATTACATTTTTATGTCTTTGGTGTGGAACCCATCATTTAACTACTCGGAATACTAGTCGTCCAGTGATGGAAATTCGGCCGGCATTCATTACAAATTTAATATTTTAAACGTTATGGATAATTTTACAAATTTTATATAAGTTTTATGTTTCTACGTGTGACTCTCTGGCACGCCCCAGTTTTAACATCGGAACTATTCAGGGTTAAACTAGAAAACTAAATCCCACACGGGCGAAGCCGTGGACAGCAGCTAGTTTTACAATAACCATGCTATATTATAAACACATACTATATAATATACACATACTATATAACGCATATCATACACCAATTAAACCCAAAACTGAGTTCATAATGGTTTCAAATGACCGGTCGTATACAAAGCCGTGCAAATTGCGCGTGTACCATATATCATCAATTATTAGAGGATTCAAAGTAGCCCACTTATATCCCACGGATGCAGTAGTCCACCATCTACAATAGAACTAGGTTAAACGTCAACTGCACAAGGTGCACCCAGTCGATTCACAAACGAAGCTGCGTTGAAAGAGCAATACAAATATAAGTTGCAATTCGACCGAGAAATCCTTCAGAAGACCGCCGGATATAACAATTCCCAGGAGGATCATAGTGTTCCTTCGACTAAGGTCACCAGGAAGCAAGTGTAGGTATATAGCGGCTGAAATAGCAGCATTATAGTAAACTCCATAACAAAAATAGTACAAAATTATCAACACTGACGGTACTTGGTTTTGAAAAAAGAAAACAAATTTCATTATGTTACTAGGCTCTATATAATGAAACGCACATGCCAGAGTCGTAGTTTTTTTTTGTCAGATCTCATCAGATATAATACTCATTACCAAAAAAATACTATAATTGAATTTCTAATTCAATGGGCGGGTTTGAGTCAACATTAAAATCTGGGATTACTGTGACATAATTACTTGATGGCGTGACCACGGTCTGCTTGACACGCGAGATTATTACTTTTTGTGTATTTTGTGTGTAAGTATCGCCAATAGCCACTTTATTATCATTTTAAACAGTTCTCCTTTTACGAGTAGTACACGTAACGACAGCTTGGGCACTGAAGAGACAGGAGTAGGACTTCGGCACTATGTAGCTGTTCCTTGCAAACGACTGGTCACGTTGACGTACAAGGTAGCAAGCCGCCCACTGTTCCCAGCCTTGATAAGTGACGACCCTCTCGTTCTATCGCGAGGATTGGTAATTATGATTATAAAAGCATAACTGCTCTAGTTAACCTAAACATATATATTTCTCGACTGCAGATTAAACTTAACAATTCCATGCGAATATCGTCTTTGCTGCTATGACATAAGATTTATGGTAATTAAGCTTAATCTGTCACTATCTGTACACTTTCTTGGCAAAGACGCTGCAAACATATGAAATAAGCACAAAATTATACACAAATGAGCCGTGAATGAAAGTAGAAAGTACACTCACTTCGCTTCGCTAATCTTATTACGATACAATATCCGGATGTTGAACGGAATTCGGCGGAGTATACATATGGCAAAGAATTTACACAGAAATCTCAACCATTCTACACTGGAGATACGGTGCAAAATTGTACCAAGTACCAGCAATCACCAGTACTAATATAGATGACCGATGAAGTGTGGAGTGACCTATGAAACGGAAGGTGGGGTAAATGAAATCTATCCCATTCCACTTATTAAACATGGATTTTCCAATATCTCATAGGTATGATGTTATATCCTACTGGAAATCAATAGTTAAGGAGATTTAACCACCGCCACCCGAAAACGCAATGTGAGGCAATGTAGTGTAAAGTTGATCCAACTGTGTATTCTGGTGTACCTGTATATTCACACTGGTTCCTAAGCAAATCGTTCCTATTTTGATAGCACGCTTTAATCCACTCTCTGAAGAACTCAGTACCCTTTGTTATTACTATTATTATAAAACACCCGACGCTTTTACACTAACACTAATTTCGCCCCAGTAAGGCTGAAATTAAAAATTATCAGACGTCTATACCTACAGCACGTCTCAAATTTTCCCGTTCACGGATCAAAAGACAGACGACAGCATCGATAGGTGAGATAATCCAGAAAAATCCATCTGCGATCCATCATGTACGTCAATAAGGAACAAAACAGGAACGACACGTGTCGCCGTTATGAGCGAAACAAACGCCGGCCGGAGCGAAACGACGCGGCACGATTAAACATGATGAACGAGCGGCAAAATAACTGCTGGGTGTACACCCAGCACTAACGACCTGTGCCCATAGACAAAGTGACATTCTAGCGACGTCGATAATTACAGCTACAATGGCAATTGCGACATCAAATCAGCTACTCACGAATTCCTGCAACTGATTACGCGTGGTCAGTTCTTAATGACTTAATTCACTGCAGTCATTTTACTGTACCTTATAAGTTTTTAACGGACAGACACAAACATAAACAGCAAGAATTCAAAAAAATGTTGATTTGACTTGTATTGATTATAATTGAGAGCTCGATTGCGTCGTTGCACGTGTCATTCTAATCGAACACGCAGGTTGCAACGTCGATCGCAGCCTGTCTGTGGATGGGTGTATCTATCTCGAGTTTCTCCGTGCGGAGGGCACGTTAAGCCGTCGAACCCAGCTGTTGACGATAGATTACAGTCGTTAAGCTACGTCAGTGGCCCTCGGGCAGCTTGAAAACACCAGCCTCCGCCAATCCGCATTTGAGCAGCGTGGTGGAGCATGCTCTCAACCCCTTCGGTTGAAGGGAGGCCCGTATCCCTGCAGTGGGATGAGTAAGGGTTGACGTGGATGATTATGATTATATGCAATTGTCCCCATAGTTTCGGTGTTACTTATCTACATATTCACACTAAGTCCGTTGCGAAGAGGACCGACAACTCACTTCCTTCTTTAACATTAACAGATGATTCAAGATCACCTTCTCATAAAACACGACCCCGGTGTTTTGTAATAGCGTTAACCATATTCGACGTCGCCACAATGCTACTTTGTCTAGACGCCCCGATATCATTCGCCTGTCCCATATTGGCCGTTTTATTGGGATAAGTATTCATTGGCTACAGGAATTGAACTGTGGCTGCGAGATTGTGCAATCTGTACGCATAAATAATGTCGCCACCGATATCGCAGATATTCAAAATTAATTGAGGTTTTCATTTCCAAAAGTAAATTTATGATCACACTTTGTTTCATATAAATAGTAAGGAATGATGACCTCTTGAAAGTAGCTATTCGTATGAAAACATTAGGAGTATCAGAAAATGAGTCTCAGCTTAGTGATATTTAATTAGGCGTAACTCGAATGGGTAAGCGCCTCCACGAAAGACACCCCAGTCAAACAACAATTCCCTGGAGGGTAGCTCTGCTAGTGAAAAGTTTCACCAGGATCTCCCTGAACATTAGCCGTGTGAGCAACGGAGGCGGCACCACAAGAGTGATACTCTTAATATCTCAGAAGAGGGCTGCGGTAACAAATATTCACTAGACGCGGACGTGTAAAGAGTTGCTGTTACGCAACTGTACAATTAAACGCAACTATATAATTATTTAATTGCAATCTTAATACATAACTGTATTACTTTGTACATTGTTTAGTCATAATGTAACAAGGGTCTTCATATATTTTTTTGCAAAACGTCAGAAGGCATACAAGCATACGGCCCACCTAATGTAAAGCGGTTACCGTAGGCAATGAACGCCTGTAATACATCAAGTATCACTCACGCGATGCCTTCTCTGCTGCTGAACACAACAACTCCCTACCTCTCCTAAAAACATCCAGACTAAGACAAACAGACATGTTCATGCACACAAATGTTTGTCCTGTGTGGGAATCGAACCAACGAGCGTTGGTGTCAAAGTAACGTAACAGCCACTGTCACTGCACCACCGAGCTCATCAACGTTCTGACATATTAACGTTCTCTTCATATTAGCGGTACAGCTGTACCACATGCATAAGTCAACTATTGCATATAGGCTCTTTTTGACATAAGTACCAACACTCACGTTAGGATTATTCTTCAAAATGGAACTTTGTTCTATCATCATGTTATGGCTCCACCGACCTCTCGATCATATGAGGTGAATCGTGGAAGAAGCGCAGGGCACTTGCTGCTCTAAGGCTCTAAGTCTCCACAAGTAAGATCCACGTGAAATACCGGACCTATTTCTCCTCCGTCGTGCCAGATCCCATCCATAAGCACACACTTCAATATCTAACAGTGCGTAAGAAGATATACGTAAAATGTGACCACACATCTCGACGTACTGATTTGACCGCGAATTCACTTAGAATTGCGCAGCGACGGGTATCTGTATACGTAATCATCATCATAGCGTCTTGCGACGATTCCGAACGTTGCTTTGGAGTTATACTACTGTTTATATATCTACTGTGGCCATACGTAGGGAAAGACATTGTGGTACCGTGTCAGTTTCGCACGCACGCAAGCGCGGTATATCTGCACGCAAGAACAAGTGATGAAGTGACTACTGATTCATTCATGCTTAGAGTCGTAATCAAAAGAAGAGGTCCTGAGTAGAGTTATCATGCAGCTTTTCATTACGAACAATAAAAGATAACCAGCAACCCATGTGTAGACAAAGTGCTTCCAGGACATACGTAGAAATCGAAGCAAAAGAGTCACTAGGCTACGTTAGATGTTCGCGATTACGTTGTCATCATATAATTGTAGTTGTACAGCCAGGTTCTTTTATGTCACTACAAATAAGAAACTAAGATATGCCTGCCTGCCTGATGGCAACCAGTTACCGAAGCCTTTACACACTTGTAACACCAGGGGCATCACTGAGGCGTTACCGACCATGTAAAAACATCTTGGCACCCTTTTTTAAAAACCTTCATGCTGTAGTCCCTTAGGAAAACTTCAGCAAAAAAAATCATTCCACAACTAAAGATTTCTTGGAAGAAAACTTCTCTGGAACCGCACATCTCTGGTTCCCTGCCATCGGTGGGTAGTGGAGTAGAAGGAAGCTATTGGTATCATACGGAATAACTTTTCACTCACAACTACTTTCTGGATCGAATTACATAAATATTGCGCGTGCGAAAATAAAAAGCTAATATCGAAACACTTTTCCCTTACACTTTTTACAAGAGTGTAAGTCATCTGACGACGTATTTACTGGTGACTAGCTGTGCCCGCGACTTAATTAGATGTTAATAAAAATAATCAAAATTTCTAAAATAAAAGTAGCCTAAGTTACTCCTTATTACGTCAGCTCAGCCGTTTCAGAGATTAGCCGGAACAAACAGACAGACAGACAGACAAAAATTGTAAAAAAAAATATTTTGGTATATGTACCGTGTATATAAGTATTTAATAAAAAGCGGTTATTTTAATATTACAAACAGACACTCCAATTTTATTTATCTGTATAAATATATAGATAGATATAGATGAGTTTGAAAGTAGGTAAGCATTAGACGCGAATGGTCCGCTGTCCACTGCCAGAACTATCCTTTAATGAACAGTATTAAGCTGTCTAAGAAAGAAAACAAAAATAAAACAGCGCAGACTCTCCTAGACAAAGTTTCTCTTTGATGGAAACTAAATATTTTTACTGTAGTACCAACTATAACAAAGGAGTTTCTCGATCGTAAAATCACTATCTCCTTTTCGTATGTAAAGTAACAACTGAGGAGAAACTGATCGTGAGGATCGGATAAACAAATAAAATTGAACAACTCGAGGCGGATCGCGATGGCACAAAGGATGGCAGGGACAATGGCCGAGGCGGGGTCTGCAACTTGAAACTACCTTCACATTAATATAACTTCGGCATTAATTAAACGAATGTGAATGAGGGAAGCAAATAAAAATAATAAGCAAGTGGATAGATTTGTCGCTGTCTTTACCAAGTTACTCGACGATATACTCGTACCTTCAATTTTATGCATGAAGATTTAAAGCATACTTCGCCATTGCAAACTGTAAGTTCGCCACGCCGTCCATGGCGACATGCGCCACTCAAGCTAGACTATTTGGCCATTGTGCCATTCTTTTACAATAAGAACTTATACCTTGGCGTGCGCAGTAAGTCTAACATGACTTTTGTACACTCAGATTCGCGCACTTTACTAAATCTATCTAAAACATACAACATCGATTGAGTGTTGTTTTAGTGACCTTATTTATTTATTTATACCTATATTCACACAAGTAGGCTCCAAAAAGATGTATACGTGATATGCTATAGGTAATATGGCAACGAGATATATACCTAATGCAAACTATACTTTAGAATTTAGATCATTTAGCACACTACCCCCGCTCTACCCCTACATAGGTATTAGAGATTATAATTATGTGAAAAAAATATTCATATATATAATATTGGCCACGGATGTAGTCCACAGGAACCTCGAAAAACGAATATTTGATACTATGTTTAGAAGCAAACGCTATAAACAGAATTGCTTTGCGACGTGTAACAAAATATATAATTTATGTATCTATTTATAACATTACGCCAAATCCCTTGCGGGGTTTGTTTCCTCTCGAAATATATAACAAAGTAACAAAACATATGAAAATACAGCCATTTTATATGATCAAATGTACATTGCGTAGTAGGTTTCTTGAATCAGTTTCATATTCATTAAATTATTATTTACTGTTTTGATACATAGATTAATTAAACGGAGATTCCAACTGACGTTAATTCGTTTTTAGCAGTTTAAAATTGTTTTGTCAATGACCACATGCTTGATAAACATTGTGACATTGTGCATCAAAAAGTCACGTGTAAGCAGTTTAATTCAGTCAGTTTCATATTTTCTTCAAATGAATTCTTCAAATTTTATGTTAATGCGTCATAAATCTATAATGTTTTGCGTACCATCTAATATAGATACAAGTTAAGCCACTTATTAAAAAACGGGATGTGGCTGTGTCATGGACACGACCGTGAGTTTCACGTGAATACGTCTTCGTAACGGGTAAACGGAAATGAGTTATACTAAAAGGAAATTGTACGATGCAGCGAAATGATATCAAAATGGCGGCACTTTTTCACCCGCCGCCCGCGATGCGTCAAAGTAACGAATCCTTTGATTATTTCGCTATGTAGTGGTGTAATTAAATGTTGAATGTTAACGATAGATATGTAGCTACAACGGTAAACTGTATTCCCCGATTTTATTTATTACCAGATATATGAATTGCCTACCAGACATATTGACGTCAAAAAATTATAAATGGCTGAACTATATATCCGTTAACACCATATATATCTACCTTATTTATGTGTAAATAAAGATATTTAATTAAAGTTATTTCTTGAACTAGCGTCGATCGGTCTAACAGTCAGTGGGACGTGGTGTACCTATGTCACCGACGGTAGAAATAGAAATTGTGAGCAAGTGTAGAGATGACTGCAGCAGGGGGCAGGTAGTATATACCTACCTCTGTACTAATTCGCTCT
Organism: Pyralis farinalis; assembly: GCA_947507595.1. Lineage (NCBI taxonomy): Eukaryota > Metazoa > Arthropoda > Insecta > Lepidoptera > Pyralidae > Pyralis > Pyralis farinalis. The sequence continues at coordinate 9,573,253 of OX382274.1, forward strand.
TAGTTCCATACAAACTCATATGAGTCAGGTGATTTTACCTTTTGTTAAAAGACGACCGCAGCACCATTGCAGTATCGGCGATGGTATGCATCTAGTGAACATGAATTAACTAATAATGGTAACTCTTCTTAATAGCAGTATCTCGTTTCCTAATCCATTAGGGGCGGCAGAGTCCGATTCCTAAGGGGTTGGCGAAGATACTGATTTTTACATCGACGTCAGACCTCTACAACCAGAGGAAAAATCGGACCTTTCGGGGTTGACACACGTCTTACGAAGTATAATTTCTTGGACATGTGGGTCGATGGATCACGTTGGTTTTCTTCAACGTTAAGCATGTGATAATTATAAATATTACACGAATTAAGTGATGCATGTGCACACAACAGGATTCGAACCAGGCGCCGTCAGATAGGTCGATTCTTTATCCATTGGGCTATCAGTACTCTACTACTACACGGTAAAATATTAGGCGGTATCTAATTAACTAGTACTAAAATACGAGTAGTAACAAAAAGCTCAAAGTAAGTAATATAGATCAAAGTATCTGCACACCTAGAACAACTAGGCCACCGCCACCGTGCTCCTCGGTAATGGAATGAGTTTAATTAAAGCAGTACCACAGACAGAGTTGCGGTGAGAGGAAAATGTAACGTAAATAATAACACATGGGCAGAGAGGCGAATGTAGGTATAAAATGTAAAAAAGGCCGCGCTAAACTTTTGGATCTCCCTTTCATAACTTTTTCGAGGAACCTTTTTTCGTGCCATTATTTTATTATGCCTCATTTGACTAAAAGAAAGTCCGAGTGAAGCGTCCATGCTATATGTCGGTCCCTTCATTTAAAATATGGATGGAATACGTACTACGGCAGACAACCCTGAAGTTGTGTTTGAATCAACAAAATGGGTTTATCCTTTTTGTCTGGCAGAGATGCGCATAATTTACACATCTCCGTTACCACGTTCGGTCGCAATGACGTTTATATTCATATCGTTGACGTGAAAATCAACCTCAACGCGAAACCAATTTAACTAATATTGAACTTTCTTTCCAAGAAATATGAGAAATGTAGTTTGGTAATTTACTAGCATTATCTTTACGAGTTTATGATAATACGAAAGCTATCTTACAACGTCACACTGTAATCCTAAATCAATCATTCCCTGATCTATCTTTCAAAGCCCAAATTTAAAAAGTAACACTTCACTTATGTGCTAATATTTTTCTTTCTTCTATCGCAACATTTCTCCCAAGTACTTAAAAATATTTGTATAGCTTACTTTTCTTTCTTTCTCTTTCTTTCTTCCTTGATCACGAGGAGGAAAAAGAAATATCGTTCAATAAAAAACTACAGCGTTCCTTTTACCCCCTCAGAAGTCAATTTCAAAAAATTGTTTATCAGCTGGATGTACCAACGGAACCCCTATTAAGGCTCCGTTATGAAGGAAATAGCATATGGAAAACCGATGATAAATAGCTAGGCTTTTGCCTAGTGATTAAATTCGCCGTTACGGATAGGAGGGTAAAGTAGAACGCGCAGCTTTTATTGGCTAGCTCATGGAAAGTCACGGTTATCGGTTAAAATATCCTCCCGTTCACAGACAGGTATTTGGCCCTAAAAGTCGCTCAAAATGCATTTTTTTTATATTAGCACTACACCCTTTTTACTGTTATTTTTCAAAAGTCAGGTAACCCCTCCAAAGAATAGAATCAACATGGCGCGCTTGAACCTTTCACCAGCTGCATGAAGTCAGTTGGAGTTACCGTTCGCCAAACGTGTTCGGGTGATTGTTCGATATGGTGAAAACTTTACTGTCTTCAAATATTTATTTTATAACTTAAGTAAGACGGCCGAAGTAGAAGCGTCAAAAATTGTAAAAGTCCTAACAAGAAGCCCCTGTCGAGCAAAAACATATGCTGCAGCCATAAGAAAAGTACCGCTGCTGATAAAGACAAAGAAGTCTCAACAAAATTGGTACATCTACGTGCATTGTTCATGTATGAAGCGGGCCTCACGCAGGCACAATACGAAGTAGTAGTAAGAGACTCAAATGCAGGGTTTTACCCTTGTTATTCTATTCTACAAAAACAGAAGAAGGAATGCCATCCTGAAATTCACCGCATTACTGAAACTTGCGCTGAAGTCGGGGTACAAAGTTTGATGGATCATACAACCAAACGACTCTTGATAAATCTTGGCGAGGAGGTGCTGAAACAATTGACAACAGCGGAAAAAGAATCATTCGTGCAGATAAGCAAATGGGGTTGTGATGGGCCACAACAAACGCAACACAAAATGAAGTTTGAGAATGAGACAGATTCCGACGCCAACATATTTCAGAGTTCTGTTGTTCCACTACAATTGGTGTACGGAAAGAAATATAATGTGTCCAAACCCAACCCCTTCGCCACGTTATTGCAGAGCAATTCGGCTTAGATACATAAAGGAAACAACTGATGTGACCAATGATGAAATTGAGTACATTGAAAATCAAATTAAAGAACTGGACAAGACCAAGATTGACGGACATATCCGTCAAGCATAAAATTGTTTTTACAATGATGGACGGCAAAGTATGTGACGCTGCGACACATATTTTATTTTTATTTATTTATTTATTTATTTATTTATTTTCGGGAAATTAACAGATTCACAAATCACGTAGTATAATATTATTAACATGGGAAGATACTGATAACAAATTTCCGCATATAACACGTTAACAAAGGATAATGAATACAAACAAAAAGAAAAAATGTTTGATAAAATAAATACTAGACAGAATAACCAAATGTAGTGAAATTATTAAAACTCTCAATGTAGTCAATGCTGAAAATAACTCAATGTGAGATAATTTCTGACAGTGTTAATAGACGAGCAGAACAGGTCAACATCAAAGTCTGATAATATTTTATTAAAATTTTTGCAGGCTCTCACGAAGAATGAATTTTGCCTATAACTGGTATTGCTAAAGGCAACATTCAGTAAGGAAGGGTTTCTTATATTTGTACGGTGTATATTTAATACAAGTTTTGCTAATAAGTTAGGCGAATCAATACTTCCATTTGCTATTTTCATTAAGTAGCAAATATCACTTATATTTCGTCTAACCTCAAGTGGCAAAAAATGATAGTGTTTACACCTATGATCATAATCGGGTAATCTCATATGCGCTTTATAGTCCAGATATCTAAGAAATTTTTTCTGTATTCTCTCCAATCGTAATTTATATATTTCGTATTGGGGATTCCATACCTGAGAGATGTAATCAAGGTGACTTCGTACAAACGAACAGTATAAGATTTTAAGAGTTTTTATATTATTAAAATTGGCAGAGGTTCTCATTAGAAATCCCAAGGCTTTGTTGGCTTTGGAAACCATATTATCAATATGCTTATCGAATATAAGTCGATCGTCATATATTATGCCAAGATCTCGAACAGTATGAACCCGGCTTAAGTTTTGATTGCATAATGAATACCTATAGTCAATAATTCTATTTTTTCTTGTATATATAGCATAGCTACATTTGGCAATATTAAGATCAAGCTTATTGGTCGTACAGTATTGCGCAAACCTGTCTAGATCAGACTGCAGGTCATACTGATCTGATGCACAACTAATTACTTTTAGGATTTTCATGTCATCGGCAAACAACAGTATTTTAGAATTTAAAAAACAATTATTTATGTCATTAATAAAAATAGTAAATAATAAGGGACCCAAAAGGGAGCCCTGTGGCACTCCAGATGGTATGGACACCCAGTTAGATGTATACCCCTGGAGCACCACAGCTTGAGTACGATTTTGAATATAAGACGTGAACCACCGATACAAGTCTCCGTGAACACCGGCAGCCGCCAACTTAGACAACAGTACATTATGATTGATACGATCGAAACATTTCGAATAATCAGTATAGACTACGTCAGCCTGATTTCTCCCATCCATTCCCTCAGCAATTAATTCAGTAGCTAATATCAAATTGGACGCCGTAGACCGTCCCTTGAGGAAACCATGTTGGTCATCAGAAAATGAACATTTAAGCGCGGAATATATTTGATTATATACCAATCTCTCAAGAATTTTTGCAAATAAACATAACTTAGAGATCGGTCTGTAGTTTTTCACATCAGATTTATCGCCCTTTTTGTGAATGGGTGTCACAAATGCCGACTTCCACATTGAGGGTACGATACCTTCAGTGACAGAGCGTTGAAATAATATGCAGAGGGGTACTGCGAGGTTTTCGGCACATCTAACAATGAAAATAGGTGGAATACCATCGGGACCAGCGGATTTATTTAGGTCAAGTGATTTCAATAGTTTAGTTACTTCGTCAATACTAACTTGGATAGATGAGATATCACAAGAGGTGCTTGCTTCAGATAGAGGAACACTGTTATTTCCACCAACTGATTGGTGTGCAAATGTTGACTGAAAATAGTCTGAGAATAGCTCAGTTATTCCACATCCGGTATTAGCAGTTGTGTCATCGTACGTCATGACATTAGGAAGAGCTGATGAATTATTTTTACTTTTAATATAAGACCAAAATGCCCTAGGATTTACTTCAATAGAGGACTCAATTTTAGACATGTAGGATTCAAAGCATTGCTTTTCAACAGTCGATACTCTCCGACGGAGAATGGCAAAAGACTCATAATCACTTATATTTTTGTATTTTTTGTATTTACGATGGTATTTAAATTTTTCTTTAATAATTTTAATTAACGATGAGCTATACCAGGGGGGATAGCAGTTAGATGACACAATTTTTTGTGGTATAAATTTTTTTACTAGTTCGTTTAATTTACTATAAAAAATTTCAACAGCTTGATCCAACGTGCCCGATTCAAATGATGTGCACCAAGGTGTTTCCTTTAATGCGGCATTTAATCCCTCGTAATCACCCCGATCAAACAAGAACTTTTTCCGCGGCTTATCCTTTAGCTTGCATATCTTGGCAAAATCAGCAGTTATACAGAGAGATCTATGATGACTGTCTTCTGGGAGCAGTGGTGACTCACAAGCTAGTACCTCAACTACATCGTTAGACAAAACTAAGTCCAATATACGCCCATGCTGATTGAGTACACTATTAAATTGGTTAAGATTGCACATGTTTAAAGAATCTACAAAATAGATAATATTTTCTCCTCTGACATTAGTGGGCTCCAATTCGATCGAGCCGTCGATTTTAAACCATGTGATATAATCCTTTAGATTAAAATCGCCCATAATAATAAATTTGTCAAGTGGATGAGTCATAATAATGTTACTTAATTTATCCACAAAATTTTGTAGTTGGTTGTTATAAGAATAACCCAGATTCTCTTGACATAAATACAAAGTACATATATGTATATTGCAACTCTCATCAGAATGATTTTGCCTAACAGTTAATGATAACCAGATATCCTCGGCTGAACTTCGCCATTCAGGCCTCTCGACAGCTACTAGATCCCTTCTCACAGCAATAAGCACACCCCCTCCCAATGACTGACCCGTACTAGCGTAGTCTCGGTCCCGCCTGTGCACAATATAACGCGAGTCAAACAATTCTGAACTACTGATATTTTCGAGTAGCCATGTCTCCGTCATGGTAATAATATCGTATGAATTAAGATAAACATTCCTCAACAAATCACTGGTTTTTGTACGAAGTCCCCTTACATTTTGGTAATAAATATTAAGCGCAGACACTATCAACATGTATCATATTAGTATTATAGCGGAGAATATAAACAAATGGATAAATGTTTTTCGCTTGCAATGTAACATTAAAGTCAAAAGCAACGGTATAATATTGCAGTAACAAATGCGTAATGAATAGATGCTTAAAAATAATACACATTACTAGTGTCGCCGCAATACTCGTCAAACAACTGATAAGCGAATGCCACCCGACATCAAGCGAAAGTAGATCTTGCACCGTAACAGTTAAGTATGAATTAAGATTTGGAGTATTCCTTACCTGAACGTAAAGTGAGTACAGAGTATATCTTCCGTGTAGGTAATTGTATAATTTAATCTCGACCCGTTTCGCACAACTATAGAAAAAATAAATACGAAATGAATACCATATGGTTCTCAAACTTAGAGTATCAACAACAATGACTAGTGAGGTAAAACTAAATAACATTGGATAAAACTGGTTCAGAATCAATAAAAACGACGAACAATGCAGTAAAAAGTTCCATGAAATAATCATATTAATTTTGAAAGGTCTTTTTCCGTCTTCATGGTTAGTACAGGGGTAGAATCGTCCTTGCGTACCAATATTTTTGCATGTTTCACCCAGACGTAACGAAACCCCCTTTCATTGGCTAATTTCTTGACCTTGGACAAAAACAGCTTGTTTTGAGTAGTCAGGTGATCGTTGACAAATATTCTTTGGCGGCCTTGAAGTTTTATATCTGATGACAGGATATGGGATTCTTTTGTCGCCAATCGAGCAGCAGCCACAAAATCCTCCTTTACATATCTATTGGTAAATCCAACAATTATAGGTCTAACTTGGTCGGCTTCTCGGGATTGCACTCTAGTAATAAAATTGATTTGGCAATTATTAATAGGGTATTCCACTCTCTTACCAATTGCATGGAGAATGTCGAAGAGATTTTCACTCTTAGAGTAGGGTACACCTTTTAATTCGATATTGTTGGACCGTGACCACTGGTCTCTTTCGTTAGTATCAGCCATTATTTTATCCAACTGTGCCTGGATGTCGACCTGCTCCTTCTTGATATCCTCAAGTTGTGAGATTCTACTCTCCACCTTGACCAGTCTAGTGGAGATCTCCTTGATGGAATTGTTAGTGGCGCTTACCGATGTCGATAGGACAGAGAATTCGTGTCTTAATGCTTTTACATCTGCCATGAGTGAATCGAATGGAGCTAGTTTATCTGCAAGTGCTCGTATCTCTCCAAGTAACGTGGCGTATTCCCCGGTCGGTGGAGTTATCGCGGGCTCTGTTTCTGCTGGTGACGGTGTTGGAGTAGTTGGTGTCGATATCGGCGTTGTTGTTTGCAATAGAATCCCCAGCTGCTTACACTTTTGACAGCGCCACGCTGCCTTCCTCTTACCGAGCTTCCGATAGTCAACCTCTGTAACTCCACCACAATGAAAATGAAGATCCTGATTGCACGCATTACAGTGAACACCCTTCGTTAATACATCGCTACAGCTGCTACACGACAAAGATGACGCGGACGGTGAGCTCATGGTAAAGTTTGAAAACCACTGTATAGCCAGGCGATGAGTAACACGTCCGTATAGCTTCGCCGCGCTAGCGCTGACTCAAGTCCACCATGCAATGCTATATATGTGGCGCCACATCTGCACAATTTAACGACCTTACAAAGAAGAGGCCGTGCAATACAATGAGGTTTGGGCTGTCGTTGCTGCACGTTCGAATTAGATTTTTTGAGAGCATTCTACATGTTGCATACAAATTGCCAGTAAGGAAGTGGAACCCTCGCCTTTCCGCCGAGGAGAAGGATTTGGTGGCAAATCAAAAAAGGAAATACAAACATAATTTCGAGACCAACAGGGCTTATTGGTGGACATACCTAAGGCGAATTTCGGGAACACTAATGATGGGAATACCAGTCGGCGCTTTTTTGAAGAAGACGAAAGATCAGCAGAGATAACTGGGATTGACAAAAATTTAATCTACCGGTTAAAAATAATACTAGATGCCATGTGCTGTAGTATTGAAATTAACACAGAAAAGTTCGAGGCTTACTGTAAGGAAACTGCTGAATTATATGTTTCCCTTTATCAATTTCACCCTATGTCACCGACATTACACAAGGCGTTGCGCCATGGAGCAGCCGTAATAAGGGAGGCGATTCTGCCAATCGGTTAACTCTCTGAAGAAGCGCCAGTGGCCTGTAATAAACATATTCGGACATACAGGCTGGATTATTCTAGAAAATTAAAAAAAAATATATTTTTGAGCGACTTTTAGGGCCAAATATCTGTCTGTGCGTTGGTTAGAGATGATGGGGGGGCTTTATGCGCCGTCAAGTGATTTATTGGTTGGTGGGCTCCACTATCTGTCCATCTATTACAGGGCTTTGAATTTTTAACCGCAATTACAACAAATGTCGAAACAAATAAAACATTTGAAATTTAAACAGGGTGGTCAAACAAGAAGTATGTTTATTTCGACATTCCTCTTCAAGATGCTACGGAATCCTTGGTGTGGAAATTCAATTTGCACATGGTTTTAGTTAAATGACGTTACAAAATTCACCGTTTAGTGGCATGTTTCATCAGAAACCCAAAAACTTTAAAAGTCACAGTATGGCTTCTGTCTCGACATCAGATAACAGCTCCAGCAAAAAAAAAAATGTTCAATCGTAATCCTTCCGCTATTATAGAACACTAGCTGAACCCCGCAACTTGGTCCGCCCTTACCCAGGTAACATAAGGGCCGCTTTTTCTAGTTTCATTATTTTCCTCGGCTTCTAAGAATCGTATAACACTGGCTGAAACTCCGTGACTTCCACCGCGAGTACCCCGATATCTCATACATAGGGACCGCCTTGTCTATTTTCTTTTTTTTTAAAGAATCGTTTCATGATGCTGAACAGTCTATAAACCCTCCTCATGAATTCAGCTATCAAATACTAAAAGAATTTTTCAAATCCGAATGGCTATTCAGAGTTTAGTGCGGTCAACCACACACGCAAAGGAACAATCGCACAGCTCGTAGACGGCTGGGAGTTCATTCTCATACACTGGAGCCGCAATGGTCGCGCACTATGCGGTTCACAAGAAGTTTTCTACCGACAACTATTAAGTAGTGGAATGAGCTCCCTGCCGAGCTTTTCCTAAGGGACTACAGTATGGGGTGCTTCAACAAAGGCGTGGAGAGGTTCTTACAAAAGTGACACTCCTGGTGTTGCAAATGCCCATAGGCTACGGTAACTGCTTACCATCAGGCAGGCCGTACGCTTGTTTGGCCCCTTAGTAGGTAGGTAAGACAAAAACAAAAACAATCTAACAAACTCTTCTGACTTATGTATTAGTATAGATTACAGAACATTTAAGTTCCAAGTGAAATAACTTCCAAGTATTGCGAGTATTTATTCAACACTCAAGGTTATTCGACCGACCAACATCTCGAATTGTATTCACGGTATTTGTTATTCAAATATTATTGTAATTAAACCGTCTAACGCGTTCAACAATATTCCCAACTAGAAATCTAAGCCACAAAATCATATAACGGGTATATTCCAGCAAAACCATTCACGTAATGTTCTGGTTATAGTAATGAAATTATACCTCTACAATTTAAAAGTTTAAAAGTTTCTCTTCGGCAGGTTTTGTCGTTCAATTGTTAAGCGTATCACCAGATAGCGCCACCGTCGATAAAAAAAAACACAAATATTACCAAATACTTTATTATATGTTGCACTTTAAGATCGGTGGCGCAGTATTTTGTTTTTATATATGCATGAGTAACTGTCTGTTGTCCAGAATCCGACGTCACTAAGGGCCTGACGGAAAAGAACGTTGGAGTACACGGTCACCCGAGTACTTCGACATGATGCTGAGAAGGCAACTTGTTGGCAGCCATTTGATAAGATATATTTTTATATGTATTTTCACTCATTTTTCTTTGTGTACTTTTAATCATGTGTATTATTTTAGTGGTTTCTGCCAATAAATATTTCTTTCTTTATTTCTGCCTTTTAGTGGCAAAACGCGCTTTACGTTACATTACTTTGACATCTACGCTCGTATGTTCAATTCCCACACAGGACGAACAATTGGGTGCATGAACATGTCTGTTTGTCTCGGTAGGTAGGGCGCATCAAAGCAGCCCGTGTGGGGAAGTACCTCCATCTCACAGAAAACCGCAGGCAAATAGCAACTCCCTGGTGGATTGTTGGGTTCCCTCGTGTCCTCGTCAGTGAGGCTGTCTTACAACTAGAGGTGGCAACGCGTGAGTGATACTTAATGCAGCATTGCGAGCGGTCATAGGCAACGGTAACCGATTTACATCAGGTGAGGCGTATGCCGTATTATATGCCTCCCGACAATGTCTAAGAAAAAACGTGCTTACTTTTTGTTTGACAATATTTATTCTTATACACGTGATGGACATACGAATGAAAATTAGTGTGATGAGATTTTTACTTGGTCTGTTACGCCATGGTGTTTGAACAGTATAGGCTAACTGTTTACGTTCAGGCGGGCCGCACACTTATCACCGACGTTACAGTAATTTAAAAACTACATAAAAACATCCTCTGTGCATACTCAGCAAAAGACTTGGAGATGCAGTAGTAAAAAATACAACACTGTGCCGGTATTCAAGACGCTGCTGAAGTTGAAGTGATTTTAAAAGTTTGATAGCGTGCCATTTCGGAATCATGAACTAGCTACGAACTTCATAAAAAAACTAGATAGCCTTTTTATTTGAGCATCAAGCCCAGAGGTGAGGCATCCCAATAGCGGTCAATTTATAAAGCTTCGTCGAGTGGACTCGGCTAATGGCGTGCGCTGGACCCTGGATTAAAGGGCACGTAGGTCACAAGGAAAGAGTGAATTATATATATATATATATATATCGCAAAATTTTTTTGGGGTCCTTTCTGTTCAACGAAACTATCTTTCTGGAGTCTTTAAAATTTAACAAAACTCCACCCACGGCAGCGGCACCCGCACTGGAACAATAGTTTTAAATAGATAAATATGCGTGAAAAGAGCTATGAATGTTTAACGTTCAACAGAAGGTGATGTCAGGAGCCTTAGGAACTGGCGAGCGTGCATGATAAGAGCTATGAATGTGAAAGAAGCATGTGAGGTGTGTAAGGACCGCGTCTTATGACGCTCGGTTCTCTCTGCCTACCATGCAAGGGACCTGGCGTGAATATATACATACATACATACAAATAAATAAATAAATATTGCCGGGCAAATTATACAGCACCATCTAGCCACGAACTTGTGTTATGGGTAGGTACTAGATAACTGATAAACATACGTAAATACTTTTTTTTGTAAATACATACTTATGATACATAGAGACATTCAGACAAACAGATATGTGCATGCACATGCGTGCGTCTGTTTAAAGTAAACGACAATGACAATCTCCCTAACAGCTAAGCAAAGATCTGTACTTCTAAGTAGTTACTGTATTTCGGTATTGCAAGCATTAATAGGCTGCGGCAGTCACTTTAGATCACGTGGGCGATGTGTTTCTATGCCTCCCGACGTTGCATATATAAAACGAGTCCACCAGTGGACAGACTGCAAATCGCCGTAGCTTAACCTGCGTATTCGTGCGGTTAGAGCGACACGCGCAACAATGCTTTCAAGGTTCATGATAAGGGTTATGATTTAGCAGGCCATGTGTGTCTGTTGTTTTGTCACAATGTCCACTGAAATGAGTGACTGCCAACACAATTTATTCTTATTAACCGTAATTAATAACAATATACGTTAATGATATCTATGGCAGGCGTCCGCACCTCTTCTGTAATAGCCAAGCACCAATAATTCCACCAGACCTCATTACAATAGCCCAATAATTTCCCACACATTCGCAATAGTCCCAATATCTGCCGTGATATGGTTCATGGGTGTATTGTCCCATTGATATCTCCTGGAACAGGTCACGGCAAGTATACACCATTACATCAAGCTTGTCAAAAGCTTGATGTAATGGTGATTTATATCGGGATTTATATCGAACGCGTAGAGGCGTTCGACATAAATCCCCGCGCACGCCTATCAAATGACCGTGATACAAGAAATATACGTATATAAATTATATGTGAAATAACAGCCCATAAACCAGGCGAATTCTCATTTAAAAGTGAAACAACTATATACACATATACTAACTATAACAAATATATATGTGAAGTTTGGTAGCGATCAGATCACCCGTGCGAAGCCGGGGCCGGATGCTAGTATTATATATTTTTCATGATTTCTTGCAATATAAGCACTAGGACAGAAAAAATGCATAATAGAGGAATGCTCAATTTGCACTCAGCCGGGAGATTTTTACTTTATCTATGTACCTATATCTGATTTCTAGTGGCTCTTAAGCTACTCTATCACTCGCTGCTCGTGTAATTAACGCTGGAAGCTGTGCACGGTGAAGATAGTGCGGCATCCAGTCCAAACAAAGTAATCTGATAACTCGGTGCAAGCTAAATTAAGCAAGGCACTTTGAAACACACGCTATTTGAAAGCTTCCATTTCTATACATATAGTTATATAGCTATATATCTTGTATTGCGAGAATGAATATTTAGTCTATTTAAAATTAGATTAACAAAATGACTAACAGACAAATGTTTTTATTTAATTATTTTTTTATTCAACAAAACTGACATTATATTATAATTAGATAAATTTGACATGATTGATATCACCATTGTATAAAATAATTATTAAGTATGTAATTAATGGACATTGTGGTTTTTGTATCAAATTTATAATTATCGTATTGTAGATAAGTTAAATATATATTTGCACGTCATATAGCATAGTTGTGATAAAATATGCGATTTGACATCAAACAAACCTGAATATTACCATATTTTATACAATTATATTATAATTCTACTCTATTCGTGCAAGCGTTTATAGGTTACGATTATCACTCTACATCAAGTGAACCGATTGGCTGTATGCCTTCTGACATCATATAAAAATAAAAAGAAACCTTAACATGCGTATTCGTACGATTAGATTAACATGCACAATACCATCAAGGCCCGTGATATAATGTCTATTGTATGTATTTAAAAAACCGTATAAATAAAATACAAACCTCGTAAAAATAAAAATAAATGATTAAAAGAATACTTAGTGACCAAAGGAATGCTAGGAACTAAATACGATACGATGCCGACGACTTATCTAAACCCAAGATCCCAAATGGCAAGAGTAAGTAATAGTTCCGAGGTCTAAATTACATTCACGACGTCGAGAGAAAATAAAATCACGGACACAATAATTGCTCTGATAGATAAAAACGATCACGACGCTGTGGTCCAATCAGAATACTCTAAATCCCCGCGCTGAGGACAAAGCATTCCATTGAAATTACATCCGCCCGCCTTTTACTCTAATCAATCTGGTGTGTTTCAGTTTTATTGTTACTTCTAAATAAAAATAAAAACAAAACATTTCAAGTTTCTTAGACGAGGGCTCTGCAATGATCTGTCACCCGGCATCAATAATTTCATACCATATTTAGTACGAAACCCTTGCTACTGGGTGACTATCTATCTATATATACTTTCGCGCTAAGCGGGTTTCACACCTCACTCGCTTCTTTAATATTCATAGGTCTTCTACGCTCGCCGGTTTATATTTTTATGATATGTCCCTTACGAGGTAGACAGAAAGAACCGAGCGCCACATGATTCGGCCCTAACTCACTTCATTTGCTTAATGAACCCGCTATATACGTTTTCCCATACATTTTGTGGTCGTAAACGACCGCCCGGTAAACGACAGGTTAAAACTCGCACATCCAAGAAATTTTATCTCAAAAGACGTGTGTTCTAACCTAAGAAAGATTTGATTCCTTCATCTGGGTCGTGGAGGTCTGAAGTCAATCGCTCCATGCCAAAATCAGTATCTCCGCCAAATCCTCAGGCTCAGATGGCGGAACTTGTTAATTCTAATGGATAACGGTAGGAAGAAGATGCTGTATGTGGGAGCAAACACTGTTTATCTATCCTTAACTTATCGATCCCTAACTTATATATCCTACAATTAACGGATAGGCATGTCAATCCTCGATATCAAGTCATTTCTGGTTCCAATTTTCGGTTGCCTGTAGACTAAATGTGCTCAAAATTACACACGAGTATTAAGAAGGCAAGCATATTTGAAGACGCCTCGGGCCCGGTGCCCTATTGGATGGATTCGAAGATCCCTTCGCTTTGAGAGCGCATATTTGATCAACAAACAAATCTCTCGATACAAATATGTAACTATTTCGTCTTAAATTGATTACACTATTGCAGTTCGATTTAGATCTATCGAATATGCAAATAATCTTGTCATATTTGTTAATCGTCGTCAATGTTTTACCTCGAATCAGCTTTTGTACTTAGCACTAATGATTTTCAAGAAAAGAAATGCCACTATTTCATTCGTCTCTCAGTCCCAAGTAAGTATCGATAATTTTAAGCATAACTATTTGAATTAAATGTAATTATGTATACCACATCAACCCTTACTCATCCCACTGCAGGGGTACCCGAAAGGGTTTAGAGCTCTCTAAAGGGTTGTTGTATTCTTGCGTGTGAGTGAGACCACCAGTAAGCTCCTATGGAGTTGCCGTGTTAGCAGCAGCGGTGGCATCACGCGAACGATACTTAATGTATTGCAAGCGTTTATAGACTACGGTAACCGCTTTATATCAGGTGCGCCGTGTGCTTGTATGCCTCCTGACGTGATATAAAAAAAAATGTGGATGTATTTTCTAAGGCAAGCGCCTATTCAAGCTTAGTTTGTGCTTAAAATATTTTATTGTGTCGCTTACGTCCCACCTATTCCAGAACTGTATGTAATGTATGTGACCAGTATGAAACTATGTATTTTAATAAAACAAGCAAAATGTTACAAGCGGATACAGATGCAGCAAGTTTCTAAACGGATGCATCGAATTCCGCCAGGTAGGAAGGAGCTTATTGCTTATAGTTTGATGCAGTTGGAGTACCTAGCATACATTCTGATATCTAGCTCGTATAGTATGAAGAGGCTGTGCGATCATCGCGGTGGCCTTTGGAGTGACATGGAATGATTACTTTTTACTACTGCAATTAATTCTGGTATGTCTGGTGTTGCTTAATATTTAAATTAACGGCTCTGGTGTAGCAATATTCATAGGCTACGGTAACGGCTTGCCATCTGTGGTTTTATATAAAAGAAAGCCTTCAAGTGCGAGCCCAACTCGCGCACCGGGGGTTCCGAAAAAAATATTTTTTCAAATTATTTTTGTGATGTAACTAAAAATTTACGATTTTCAGATTTTTTTATTTATTTGTGCTATATGACATTCTTCTTGACTTCTTACCCAATTTTGTGATACTAGGTCAACGGGAAGTACCCTATAGGATTTGATTACCTTGCGAGTGTCAAAATATACGCATAAACGAGACATAAACAGCTGTACCTTTTGATTATGCTGACTTAGAAATTTGATTTTTTGATTTCGAAGGGATTGTAGACCCGAGTATTTGATATTAATTTCAGCTTGATATCTCTAGCCGTCCCTATGAAAAAGGGCCTTGACAGACAGACAGATATTTGATGAAAACATATACAATCTTATAACATACATATATCTATACATACATACACAGATAAAAAAATATAAGCTCGCCGATAGTTTCTTTTTTATGTCAGGAAGCTTACGGCCCACCTGATTTAAAGCGGTTACCGTAGTATGTGAACGATCGCAATACATAAAGTACTTATAGCTCGCGCGATACCTTTGCTGCTTAGGAGCTTACTGGTAACTTATTCACATGAACACAACAGACCGCCAGGGAGATGTTGTTTGGCTTTGGTTTTCTGAGAGATAGAGATAATTCCTCAGACAGAAAGTTTTATACGTCCTACTTCGTTTAAAAATATCCAGACAGACAAAAGACATAGTTATGCACACAAGTGTATGTCCTATGTGGGAATCGAACTCACGAGCCTTGGTATCGTAGCAGCATTTCAAGACACTCCATCGTACTCGTCAAACTAGTGCTAATGAACAAAATAAAAAAATCGGCCAAGTGCGAGTCGGACTCGCGTACGAAGGGTTCCGTACCATTATCTATAAAAAAAGGCAAAAAAATCACGTTTGTTGTATGGGAGCCCCCTTAAATATTTATTTTATTCTATTTTTTAGTATTTGTTGTTATAGCGGCAACAGAAATACATCATCTGTGAAAATTTCAACTGTCTAGCTATCACGGTTCATGAGATACAGCCTAGTGACAGACGGACGGACGGACGGACGGACGGACAGCGGAGCCTCAGTAATAGGGTTCCGTTTTACCCTTTGGGTACGGAACCCTAAAAAATCGGCCAAGTGCGAGTCGGACTCGCGCACGAAGGCTTCCGTACCATTATCTATAAAAACGGCAAAAAAATCACGTTTGTTGTATGGGAGCCCCCCTTAAATATTTATTTTATTTTAATTATTTATTTTTAAAGTGAATATTTTGTGAATATTTCAAGCGTCTACCTGTTGCCATTATCAATATCGAGCAAAAACGAGCAAAAAAGTCACGTTTGTTGTATGACAGCCCCCTTAAATATCTATTTTATTCTATATTTTAATATTTGTTGTTATAGCGGCAAGAGAAGTACATCATCTGTGAAAATTTCAACTGTCTAACTATCACGGTTCATTAGATACAGCCTGGTGACAGACGGACGGACGGACGGACGGACGGACGGACGGAGTCTCAGTAATAGGGTTCCGTTTTACCCTTTGGGTACGGAACCCTAAAAAGGCAAACACTAGTACAAATCTACTCTATCACCGAAATCTACGCCAGAAGGCACAGCTCGCTGTACACGATGCGGTGCTAATCCCATCGCTAAATTATGGAAGTGAGAGCTGAGTATGGTAGACAGAGCATGAAAGTAGAATAAATGCGGTCGAGATGAGGGCATTCCGAAAAATTTGTGGCATAACGTTTGCTGACCGCGTTCGAAATGATGACGTACGAAAGAGAGTTGGTCTGAAAAGAGTGTCGGTGTTAAGTTAAGAAAAGGCATACTCCGTTGGTTCATGTAGAAAGAATACAAGACGAAAGAATGACGAAACAGATATACAATGCGAAAGTGGAAGGATATAGGAGCCGAGGAAGACCAAGACTAACCTACCATGACCAAATTGGTCGTGTTCTATCAGAAGGTCATGTCAGGAGCCTTAGGTACCGACGAGCGTGCATGAAAAGAGCTATGAATGTGAAAGAAGCAAGTGAAGTGTGTGAGAACTGCGTCTTATGGCGCTCGGTTCTCTCTGCCTACCCCGCAAGGGACCTGGCGTGAAGATATACATACATACAATATCAGTTGACAAACAGAGAAAAAATGGTACTGAATTTTACGTACATATAATAATTAACTAATAAATATTACTTAACAGTATCTAAATTAGTTATAAAATTCATAGTTACATCGTACGTATATGTTAGTTGTGAGTATTTGGGCATTGTCCTTTCTCAAAACTTTATAATACACGCTCGTTGAATTTAGTGAGAGGAGTTGGTTGGTCTATCCCGCAACATGGCACAGCGCACTAATTAGCCCCTCGCCTGGAACCCCGAGTAATGGCACCAGCACAGTGGAGAAATACACACAGTACGGTAACTTCAAATTACTGTTCGAAATACACGATACTAAGCATGTTTGTAATCAAATCAAGAAGGTGTTCCCATAACTTACTGTGTATCAGCGCATAGCTGTACACAATCTTTTTGAAGTGAAAACTTCTTTAGCAGCGTTGTGCACTTTTTGGGATGAGTAAAAAATGTTAAACTCGCGTCAGGACACGTGACCCTGACCGGAACATTTTAGTGAGAAATAGAACTTAAGTTCGCTGCAGCGCTAAAACATTAGTTACCTATAATTAAACAATTAAAACATGAAGCGCTAGATCGTCCATAATAGGGCATTATTTTCTCGCGACCAAAACGTTGGTAAGCGCCATGAAATTGTTGGCGCTTAAGCGTTTCGTTCAACGTAGTTTATCAACATCGCTGTTGATAAACACGTTGAACGAATGTAGAGATTTGCGATGATGATGCTGGTAATGCTGATGGTGAAAGAGTCGTTGAAATTATGGATGAAAGTAGATTTTTCTGAGAGATGAACATGTTAAAGTATAATAAATGTAATAGTTCTGAAGTGTCAAATTTTTAATGTAATATAAATTGTCATGTTTGTGTACGATAGCGCAATAAATGAATATTGTATTTCACCACATACATGATAGTACTTTTATACTGATAAATAAAGCAAAATATTCAAAAATGCACAACGTTAATGTTCAAGTTCAGTGAGTCAGTCAGTCGTTATTTGGCTGCGGTTTTCTGTGAGGTGGAGCTACTTCCCAGACAAACAGCTTTGATGCGCTCCTCTATTAAAAAAGATCCCCTCGATCTATGCTACTCGAGCTGCTAACACAGCAACTCCTTAGAAGCTTACTAATTACTTGTGATCAACATATACATACATGATTATGCACACAAATATTTGTCCTGTGTGGGAACCCATGAGTATTGGTGATAGAGTAGCATGACTAATCACTCCACCATCGACCTCGTCAATTTTGAAAAATAACGATCTCGCACGTTAACATTGGTACTTATGACAAAAAGGCCTATGTGACCTTATATACCTACTGTAAAGTCGCTCTACTGTGGTACCGTGTTTCGCCAAATTGAGAAATAGCTGCAGAACTCAACATCGCGCGTAGCTTTTACCCTAATACCACTCGCTGTCTTGAAGCCTTCTACATTCTGCAGTTCAGATGTCCGCTAGTGTGGCGGGGTTTCTAGTAATAGAGTGCAGTCTGCATTTAATAGAGGAATTGTTACGTAATTTTGCATATACTATTCTTCGGAGCATTGCCATCTTTAAGCGCATATTTAAGACGAGTAAAGTACGAGCTCAGTGGCGCAGTGATGAATGATGCGACTTTGACACCAACGCTCGTGGGTTCGATTCTCAAACAGGACAAACATTTGTGTGCATGAACATTATTTTTGTCTTGTCTTGGGTGTTTTTACGAGAGGTAGGGCGCATCAAAGTAGCGAGGGCTGTTGTGTTCGCATGAATACAACAACCCTCGCTACTGGGTGAGAATGAGTGAGTTCACCAATAAGTTGCTGTGTTAGCAGTAGAGGTGGCATCGCGCGAGTGACACTTAATGTATTTAACAGCTACGGTAACCGCTTTACATTAGGTGGGCCGTACGCTTGTATGCTAACAATGTGCCCCATTTTATTGTAGTATCCACAAGCTAACTATCATAGGAGATAATCTCTTATCGAGGTTCTGTACCCGCGAAACCTTGTTGGCCAATTCGCAGTACGTCACAGGTACTCTATTTTTAAATGAAAGGAATTAGGTTAGGTAGACAAATAGATCTGAACATATTTTTTCATACAACGTCTGTAGGTATACAAGCATACGGCCCGCTCGAGGTACAGCGATCGCCGTAGCTTATGAACGTTTGCAATACACTAAGTAACACTCGCGCGATGCCACCTGCCATGCAATTCTGTAAGAGCAAACATCCTTACATCCTCGGAAACATCGGCTGTTATAGCCTTGAACACAAAATTGCAATTCCTTAGTGTCGCTTTTCATGGTTGTGCGACACTAGCGCCGGAAGGCTGCGTTTGGAATTGGAATTCTACAAGGCAAACAGCCTCGCGTACGCTTACAGCCTTATAGAATACCAAATAAAAAGCCGTGATCGCAGTAGACGATGTCAAAGCTGTGACATCTGTGATCACAGCGACGCACACAGCCATTACGAGTCGCTTAGAGAATTGCATGGCTGTGCTACTAACACAGCAACTCCATAATAAGTTAGCACTAAGTTGAAAGCCTTCATGAGGTATGTTAACAACTTTATATCAGGTAGGCCGATGTACGATTCCCGTATGACGAAGTTATATAAAACAAAATTACTGGCGATGACTACAACGAAGATATTAGATACGAGTACATTAAAAAATGTATGATATGGAAACAGAAGATAGTATAAATCACTTGGTTATAATAAGGAGCATTATATGCTGGTTGCGTGTATTGCGTATCTATTTATTCAGCGATTTAGTACCGTTCCGGACCTTTGAATTATGAAGGTAAGCAGATGTGAATAATACCAGAAACTATCCTTATTAAATATGAATAAAGCGGGGCGGCGCGCAGTTATAAATTTTGTCCTACGCTAAATGTACACGAACATCCAGTCACATACTCGATCCTAACATCATTTGATAAAAGCTTCTGTTAAAAGCTCTAAACTAGTACTGGCTCATGTGATCGTACAATAAGAAGTCCGTATTTGCTTTGGAATTGAACCAAACTCTATCGTATACAAAACGTTTCGCGCCCACTTTCGTAAACTCTTCTGAACCTGGAGAAATTCTTGACTAGGATTGCCAAAAATACTTTTATTTACTATTTTGCTGAATACGATTTAATAAAAATACAGAAATTCAGTTTTGACAACCATTCCTAAAAAACTGATAAGTAAAGTAATTAATATGCATTAAAAATGTCTAAAAAAGTGGGTGTGTCAGTTCCGACCCACGACTGGAGTTTAGTCCTTACGAACGATAATCGTATCGAATAGAAAAATACAGTAAATGAACGGATCTTCTAAATACTAAGAACAAAATATATATTATTCATAAATGTGAACGAATATACCGCATTCACGTGTTTTTCGGACTCCAATTTTCCGATGTTTTTTTAACTTTAATCACTTGATGATTTGTTTAATAGTACATAAACATATACGTAAAAGATCCCAAACTTCGTAATACGCAGGCGCACACACACGTACAACGCTCGGTTCCCGTAATAAACACTGTATAATGCTTTCTATCTCATAATTCGCATTTTGACTTTGACATCAATGCTCGTGGGTTCGATTCCCACACAAGACAAACATTTGTGTGCATGAACATGTCTGTTTGTCTTGGTTTGGACATTTTAAGAGGTACGGCGCATTAAAGTGGGCAACTTTAATGCGCCGTACCTCTTAAAATGTCCAAATGTATGTCTGGGGGAAGTAATTCCAGCTCACAGAAAACCGCAACCAAATAACAAGTCGCTAGAGGGTTGCTGTGTTCTTTCGTGTGAGTGAGGTCACTAGTAAGCTCCTAAGGAGTTGCTATGTAAATGGCAGAGAAAGGAGTCATATTTAATGCGTTCATAGGCTACGGTAGCCGCTTTACATCAGATGGGCCCTATGCTTGTATGCCTTTCGACTTTATAAAAAAAAACTCAGTTAAATCCTATAGATACTTCTATCTCATTCTCTCGCACGTTAAATCCTATAAATGTATATGTTTATCTCTTTTTAAGCGGACGAGCGTAACGGTATTATTTTTTTGTTAACACCATCACTTGTTTTTACTTGTCATAAAATTTCCGTACCGGCCTTTAGAACTCAACATCATAACGCGCGAGCGATACTCCTTGCTGGTGTTCAAGCGAGCTATTATAGGCTACGATTCCGATGGATGTTAAGGGTCACATCATTCCAAATAAAACCAGTTGAGAATGCGCAAGCTTGCATTGCCAGAGGAACACCTGGCTGGCCATTTTGACCATGTTCCTTAAGAAATATGATATTGGTTTTCAAGTCATTCCTATTCTACTTTTTAATTTACTTTTCGAATCTGAAATAAAAATTCCATTTTTTTTTAATTTCTCAGCCTTTTTGATCATGTTCCTTAAGAGATAGGAGGTTGGTTTGTCAACTGTTGTTGTACTTTTTTATGCTGAATCCGAATCTGAAGTCAAAATTGGAATATTCGAAAAAAGCGACAGACACACAGAGAGACAAACATATAGATTTCATCACATAGGAACGGTGTTCCTGAAAAATATAACGCTTAAACGCATCGCAAACTGACTGTACTAAGTCGATTCACCGCTCCGGCATCTATCGCTAGTCAACTCGACCGATCTCCCACAAAAGTCGCACGGATGCTAGCTCTCTGGTTGGATGTCGGTTGGTCGATCTGCACGGCAGTTGAATAATATGACTTACATAATATTAACATAATATAAAATAGGGCGCGGCGTATACGGGCAATAACTGCCGGAACCTCCAGGAATCTCCTGACGCCTGTGCATGCACGACAGACAACCAACTCAAGGGGGGGGGTCAACGATTTTCCCAGCTCGCACCATCATCAATCAAGTTTACTCTCGCATTAACGTAATGACCGGCGGCCCGGGCGGATGTCGCCTTATTTTCCCTTTTTTTTCACTACTTCCTTGGAGGCAATTTGGTACACGATACTTTCGCACGGACGTTTCCGCACTGATGGAAATCTATGAAGGATAACCGTTTCGCTATTATTTTTTAGACCAATTTTCATTCCGACATTATCAATCTTCGTTATACCTCGAAACGGTTTTGAAATACGAATTTATATTTGGTTGGTTTTCTATTTATACTTTTTGAAGAGATTATGCGGAGATGAGCTCCGGTGGGTCGAGACGTTTAATCTTAGCGAATGCTTTGTTTTGGCTGCAGATAACACAAAAAGAACGAATGCTAAATGGAAAAGGAAGGAACGGTTAAACAGTAGATGGTTTCCATAGCCATTTAAATAATGCCTTTAATATGGTCGCCGTCGTCTCAAATAAACAAAGTATCATTTATCACAACCCTTTGCATATTAAAAACTGAATTAGCCATAAAATGCGCCCCGGAAAATCACTACCGTGTAAACGCACCGCAAGAAGGTAAGTCAAGAAGCTTCCACTAAATTCCTTTATGGAATGTGGATTCCACTGAAACTGTGGGCCGCGCAGAGAGCGAGTTATTGTCGATAGTGTATATCTATAATAACATTTTGTAGTACGATTTATATCAGATCGTCATAAAGGAAATAAACCTATGGAGAACCGATGAGACCGACATTGCGTAGTAACACAATTCATCGCTACGTGTCGCGGTAAAGTTCAATGCGCAGCTCTTATTGGCTAGTTCGTGGATCAACGTCGCGGCAATTATTAGCTCATTCGTTAAAATACGAGTATACTCAAATTGATCAGCAAGCTTGAATCGCTGAGATATTTAGGCGCTAAAACACAATGTTTTGTGAGCCCGGGGTGCTTTCATGTACAGTTAAGTGGTTTATTCGTTAGTGTATATGCTATGCGTGCGGATAAATCCTGGATAAGCCGCTGAAAACATTGACGTCTATATGCTCATCATTGCTTCAATATTTACTGGCGTTCACTTCAATGAAATCGCATTCACATTTTTATACAGAAGTTCACTTTAAAGTGAAGAGAACTTTTTAGATCATCATTCATGAAATATTCATCAAATAATCAGCAAAAACTTATCAGGTCAATACAGGAATAGGTACACTAGTAAAAGAATAATTGAAATCGGATATAATAGTCTAGACAATAGATAGAGTCAAAGACATAAAGTTCGCAAATTAAGGGGTTTGTTAAATATTTTTTTAACTAATGATCAAATCTTCTCCATAGTTTATATGAATGAACTTCGGATATACCTTAATAGTCCGTTAAAAGTATTCAAATCGGTTAATAATAAACATTATCCTAACGTGGTGGACAACAGTATCTTTACTTCAGTGTCCTAATGTATCTGATTATCATCCTATTGACTACAAGAGATGAAAAGAGAAGAGAGGACAAAACAGTTCCAGCAGTAAACGATCTCAGTTTTCTATGCATCATCAGACTTACTATTAGATAAGATAAATATCAATTTATGTATACTAACATAACATACATTCATATACAAATGTTGAAACTGATTACGGTACAGTTTGCTAATATGATCTCAGAAATTCCAAAAGAGCAAGCGATGAATTTAATACACCTATAAATCTGATTTACACTCCTATAGCAATTACGAGTACTAACAAGTTCCAGTAAGCTATTGCGATTGCCATACTTCGTAAATGTATCTGCTCATTTTAGTTTTTAATATTTCCGCTAACTGTAAGGCCCCAGGCGCACGCTCAGGTGAGCTTTATCTCTCACCGGGCCACCGACCATTTTCACTCGCACCGGGAAATTTCAACGGGAATTCATTGCATAATTTACTGTTATATTATAAATTAGCTTTGCCGGCTCCCGGGCGTTATTTTAAATTGTTAGCACAGAACACTGTTTGTTAAAAGCCAATTTGTGAAGTTGAAGTTAACGGCCATGAGGACAAGCGATTATGTGCCAATGCCCCATTGCCGTGTCGCCATTGTGTGCATGACGTTATTGGCAGGATAGCAACGCTATTCTCTTCAATAGAGTGCTACTCAAGAAAATAACAGTAAACTTTGTTGACCTTATTAAAAGTAAATGAATTTGCGGGGACATAAACTAAACGAAATTAAAAAGCCTTCGAGACGCCGCTAAAAGTATGTTGTCCTTAGTATAAAATCCGGGAGATCAAATTACTGTCGGAACATCGTGTGAAGTAGTTAGAGGGAGAAAATTGCTTCAGACAAAATAGGTCACAGCGAGGCATACAAGTATAACTACTTAAGACGAAATTGTTTTAGAAGCTTCCAGCATTAAGAAGATATGATGATTACTACCAACATTCAAGTAAAAACAAAAGATCACGATGGGATACAAAAAATACAACGCAAACCACGCGTCTGCAAACAGAATGACCTATTACCCGTCTATAAGTAAACAGGCAGTATCAAATGCGACCGCAGTTTGTAATTAGAGTAGTCACGCGCCAACAAACAAAATAACGTGGTCGCATACATCGCCTCGATAATTATCGTTTAGCCCGCTGAAACAACCATAATGTGCTCGGTCGCCCTTATGTCGCTTTTAAATCATGAATCAAAAGTGCTGCAAATCGGATTACGCCGTTTGTATTAGCAAATGTTGTTTGGAGATAAGCGAGTGACACGCATCATCTGAAATTTACACCGACGCGATATGAATTTATCGACGTGGTCGTTTACACAAATGACACGCCGGAAGCATAATGGTGCAGCGTTATCCGCAGAAAAAACGAAACCAAATTGCAAATAAAAGTTCGTACCAAACGCGTCGTTCCATATTATCATATTTATTCACAATCCGCTATACGTTATGCAGATAGAAAAAAAATGACACAAGAATTGAACATCGGATAACTGGAAACTCGTTTCGCTGTCAGTTATGACACTTTTTCAAAAAATAAATGACCACGCCATCGCATCGAGCAAAGCACCGCGTATCCGTGCGAAATAATTATCGAAAGTTGAATTACATAATTCAACAAGGAAAATATGGTTCAGAGAAAAAATGCTTTGAAAAGTTCGTTGTGGAAAACGTAACTACTTGAGCCAGTTTTTCACAATTCTTTGTATGGAAATTGTCTTGAATATACAGTTTTCTTTTAAATTCTTTGTATGAACACGAGAGAACACAAAGGACTTCTGCCTTGACATTCGAAATAGTTAAATGGAATATCTCGGTCGCTCTTTATCCGACAAGACTGTACGAGAACTAGTAAATATGAGCTTTAGATACGCAACTCAAACATATCAGAACTCATGTAGATAACATAGTTACTGAGCATGTTAGTGTTAGGCCAGTATTGATTTTACCCTGGGGAAATAGGGTCAGAGCAACATTTCGTATTGCAAGAACTATGAATAAGTTATTGAGAATTTGAGATACCTATTAGCATCAACGTTAAGGCAACATTGATAATGGTTAAATTGTATATAATTTACGACGTTGTACTAATTAATACTGCTACACGCGGGTTCGGCCTATTTTTTAAAATGCTATCTATGCCTTAATAGATAAAATTCTTATAGGCACACTACACTTTGTTGTCCGTCGATCTGTATATCACGTAATCACAAATCAAGGCCTGTAGTGCAGTTGGAATCATCAGTACAGGAAAAAGTTCGAAATTCGTCATTTTTTAATACCTAGGACCATGAAATATGGGTGGTAGCAAGATCTCATAGCACAAAAATAGGGAAAATACAAAAGTGGCTTGCTTGTATGTCTATTTGTATGTTTGTTTTCCACACAAGTATATGCGTTCAATTTTCGCTTGAAAGGCTAAAGCAATTGAATTGTTTATTTATAGTGGGTCTAGATTGATGTACCTTCACAGCTATGTTAAATTTAAATAAGGTAACATTTTTAGAAAATGTTAGATGAAAATCTAAATGAAGGTTTGTTTTGTAAAGTCGTAAATACACACCATTACTAAATATGTCATGTATCTAATTTACAAATGACGTATGACTGCGGCTATACTTTCATAATCGATATTTATTTTAGTTGTACTCTGTAAGTAGTTGAATATTCTTTTGTTTAACATTTATAATAAAAAAAACATACCTGCAATCAGAAAAATGCACTGAATTGTTCTATTTTTGCCTATTGTTTTTTCTATCTTTCCTCAAAAATTTAAAAGATTTTTCTCTATCTTGTATGCATTTGCAATTCTTATTGCTGACCTGACGCTTCTGCATACTTTTCTTCAATATCAATAGGTTAGAACATAACATATTGATATGTATATCGATAATAAGATTGCTGTGCGTAATAGTTTTGTACAAACAACCCTTTACTACCGCTATTGCACAAGTATATCGGACAGTTCTTTCACTTTACAATACCGCTCCAAATGTCTACTTGTCGCCATAAATAAAACAGAGCCATAAATGTACGTGTACACACAGCGAGCATTACTTAACACGAGATGTAAATGCTGCGTCCAGCTCGAGACCAACTTTATTTCATTATAATGTATATCTGTGTTTCACATTGTTAGAACGACGCATTCAGCTAAGCGAGTGCGCTTGATTTAGTGCAAGAAGTCTGGTTGCTTGCACGCCGTAATGTCGTCGCTTTGTCGCTGCACTAATTCAGATGGATTTATACCAGTGAGCTACCCCAGTCGGGAGCGCCCAGCCGTTAGCTTAATGTCTTGTTTTAATAAAAACCCACCCGACCATACCTCTGTCGCGCCTGAACGTTTCATTTATTCATGACGCTTAGATTAAATGGGCCGGCGCTTGATGAATCGGGTGTACAAAATCAGGAACACATTTCACTACCGAAAAAAGAGTTTGAATCAAAAACACCGGTGATAGCCGAATAAAGCGAACACTGCGAAAATTAATTGTTTAGAGGAGATACGGTGTTTAATTCAATACAATGCCATATGGAATGCATAACATATTCGTTCACTCCAATAAACCTGTTGCATTATTCAAAAGCGTGGATGGATTTCGCAAGCCACGAGCCGAATATAATTTCACTCGTAATTCACTCGTGTCCACGAGAGATTGCCATCGAAAAATAAATTCATTACTTAATTTTGTGGGCAAACAGCAAACAATACAGGTCGGGCTAGTGACAGCGCGGCGGGCCAGCGCGGATGTTGTCAATGATAATTATCAATTCTAACAGGAAAATTACCGGCGAGGAAAGGGACACAGCTACTGGTTAAATATTTGACCATATCAATTTGCGTAAGCCACGAATTCCACCCTAAGTGGTTTACTTATCTATAGCTAACTATAGCTCTCGCACGACTAGCCCATTAACGACCACGATTTTCGATCAGAATCGGAAAACCTCAATTTAAAAGCCAACAACGAACGCTCCTATTGTTGCACAACAGGACGTAAAAGAGAAATGCGTCCGTTCTAATTGCAGTTCTCGAAGAAAAATGGCGTACATTTCTTTTTAAGGGCGACTCCCATTGAGAGCACAAGATCGCGCCGGTGGGTGGCCGAATTGACGTTGAGCGATTGACACGCCAGTCCACGGTCGCCCGACCGTGAATTATAGACTAGGAACTGGCATGTTTCGGACAGGACCCGTCGATGTGTGCTACCATATAGAGATATGTAATGCGTATTGAACTTTTTTCCGAGATAAAACGCGAACCTCTTACGTCCTCGCGCGGTGAGGCAAAAACCCTTGCAAAAAGGGTGAGTTCAGACTGTACGTTACGTGCGTCGGTAGGAAATAAAAGGATTTTTTACGACAACAAATTGCACTCGTAAACAAAGATTCTTATAGACAATTTCAATTAGGAGTCTTGTTTGTCAGACATCGGGAAATGAAGCACGTTTGAAACAGAATCCGCGCGACCCATCTCAACACAATGAAGGTAACATTCAAAAGGGACGATCTCTCTAACAAGGTGTCAGCTACCTGACACTATTGTGTGATAACCTACTTTGAAGGACGGATATTCACGTTCCAATAAACGGAATGTGCCGTAAGCCTGCGGGCTCAAAGAGCCGTATCTGTAGGAACCATTTATTGGGCGTTTGAACAACGCCCATGTAAATCGCATGATTGTGAGAAAGCTATAATATAGTGTTAATGTGATAAGCATTGTGCTAAGACAAACAAGTGGCCTGTCTAACGCATGTTGCATGAAGAAAATAACCTGTGGGGACGCAATCATTCAATATTGCGTAGTAAATTATATTGTTAATTGGTTTGTCCTTGTACGTTAGCAAACCTGAGGTAGAACCTAACGGCGTGCGCTTCACATCAGCAGATTTAAAGGCTTCATAATACATTGCTACTTTATTTTAAGTATAATTTATGAACACAATTATTTTTGTAATATATATAAAGGACAACCCATGAATACCCAAAAACCAACAGTGAAAAAAACCAAAAGGCGACTTTCATATGAATTGTTTGCACATAATTTGATCTGTCACCATACTGCAACTAAAAATATACTCCATGTGGAATACGTTGTATTGTTATGTAGTGTGCTTGATCTTTGTTATGAGTTCAACGTTATAAACTCTTACAACTCGATTTTCATGAATATTTGTATATTTGCGTGGGCCTCTGAACGGATTACATTCACAATTAGACCCAGTAGGGCACTGCAATAAAAGTTTTGGGATTTTTTATATTCGGGCGTAATAAAGTCTGTTGGGTCAGCTAGTTATTAATAAAAGCAAACCATGAAGGTTATCTAAACAAAAATAATTTGTTCTGAATCTGGTTTTGGTTTTCCTTTGAGTTGATGACTTTTTAGTCAATATTTGATAATTACATCGTATAATGTTTGAATTAAATGCACAAAGAACCATTAAGATGGAGCGTTATTTCCGCGATGGTCGAATAACTGGAATGAACTTTAAGACAAAAATTTGCGTATTTTGCTTTTTTTATACCACTAAGGTGGCAATCAATCATACAGCCTGCCTGATAGTAAACAATCACCGTAGCCTATGGACATTTGCAATACCAGGGGTGTCAAGGGTTGCCAGGTGTTCGGCATTCTACCGAACCGTTCGGTATTTTAGCACTGTATTCGGTGTTCGGTATAACAAAAATACCAAAGTATGGGCGGTTCGGTATTTTTTTCCACTGGACATGGTGAAGGCTGAATTATGTATACGATGTAATTTCAGTCTGACATGTCGCGAAATGCATGGGGCAGTTAAAGCAAATCTGACATTGCTGGATTGCGGGAGAAAAAATATAATTTTTATAACTTAGATTAGCTAATAATGGTACTTTGTATTTTAATCATTAATATAAATAAATGATTAAAACATGTTTTTTTTTTGCTCACTATTCGGTATTTATTCGAAAAAGACCTGGCAACCCTGGGTGTCACTCATGCGTTGCCGTTAAAAACCTTCTGTACAAAAACATGAAATATGAAAATCTCCATCTGTTTTAATAAGCGTTTTCTAAAAATATGACAGATAGTTATATTTTTTTATATAACGCCGGGAGCCATACAAGCATACGGTCCACTTGATGTAAAGCGGTAACCGTAGCCTATGACTTACGCTTGTGGTACATTAAATATTGCTCGCGGGATGTCACCTCTGCTGCTGACACATCAACTTCTTAGGAGCTTACTGGTGACCTCACTCACACGCGGGAACACAACTCTCTACGGAGTTGTAATTTGGATGCGGTTTTCTGTGAGGTGGAGATACTTCCATAGACGGACCGATTTGATGCGCGCTCCTAAGGAATTGCCGTATTAGCAGCAGAGGAGCAGCATCGCGCGAGTGATACTCAATGTTTTACAAGCGTTCATAGGCTATTGTAACCGCTTTACATCCGGTGGGCCGTATGCCTCGACATTGTACAAAAAATACCTCAATTATTGTGGCTAAAGAGGCAGTGCACATAAAAGCAGCCCGACGGGGGAAGTACATCCACCTCACAAAAAACTGCAGGCAAATAACAACACCCTGGAGGGTTGTTGTATGTGTGTATAGTAGACTACATTAACCAATTTACATCAGGTGGAACATATACTTGTATTCCTTTCGAAGTGTATCAAAACATACTCTATGTAGGCTAGTTACCAAAACTATACCATAGACTAGGAACGTAACATAACTAATTTGTTATTCTATTGCTTGTATCTAGACAATAAGTCGCCTTGGGGAGTACATGCAGCGTAGATAATAACACGCCAAGGATGCAACTAATTATCGAGTTTCTATGCGGTTCGCGAACTAAACCGCAGTACCTGCTTGAATGTATTGCTATATGTACTCGCCTAATATAATATTAGTACCTACTACGTGCCTCGTCTCGAACCATAGAGATGTAACTTTAGACTGCTAAAGTTACATCTCTATGGTTCGAGATATTGACTATATAGTGGCTTCATACACAAAGACAACATAAGCTTAACGCAATTTTTTTTTATAATACCGGTTAGCGTTGTCTATGTACGTGTGCATATAACGAGTGAATACATTATCAATAGAACGATGCCACCTTTGCTCGAACTCTCTCACTTGCAGGACCCCCCTAGAGTCTAGAGAGCTGTTATTTGGCAGTAGTTTTATGTGAGATAGAGGTACTTCCTCAGATGGTTTGATGCACACTACCTCTCATAAAATACCCAGACCAATACAAATAGACATGTTTATAAATGCACACAAATATCAGTCCAGTGTGAATCGTGGAATCGAATCCACGAGCGATGGTGTCAGGTGCTACTAACACTGCACAACCGAGCTCGTCAGAGCACATCATCTTGTTTCCAATTTAAATTATCCCGTTATTTATTCATTGTTTTATCTACCTATAACTGTAATGCCTACAAAAATCCTTTAAATGCATGTTTAGATAAAATAAAAGCCATGAATTGGGAATCCGAACTCGCATTCATTTTTTTACATTGCATTGACTTCCATATGTTTTATCACTACTTTGTTTCTTTGATTTCCTGTTATTACTTACAATAGTAAAACTACTAATACTGTAACTTCACGCCAAATCCCTTGCGGGGTAGGCAGAGAGAGTAAAACACTTCCTGAGTGTTAGCAAGAATGCCACCAGCTTTACATTTTATCTTGTCGATTGTCAGCTTAGCGCTATAAAAAAAGGTTGCTCTATAATAGCCTTTATATGATACCCTACATGATATACTCGTAAAGATTTTTATTTATAAATAGCACCTATTGACCCCTTTTAATTTGTTATACATTATTTTTGACAAATTAATATTGGTTTGTGTCAAGCGATATTTTAGGGTTCAGTAGTTCAAAAGTACCAAGGTTACCAGTAAGCTCCTGAGATGTTACTTTGTAGCAGCGGGATGGGAACACGCGTGCAACACTTTTTGTATTCCAAGATCGAAAACCACTTTAAATATGTTTACTTCCGACAGTGTATATACTATTGTCTTAGGTTTTCGCGATTGTTACACATTGAATTAAACAATTTTTAACGGAAGTATCGCGTATTTTATTTATTTTGTTGAACCTGACGTTTCGAACGCTTTGCAGCGTCCGTGGTCGCACTAAGACTCTTCCTTCCTACTTCCGTTAAAAATGGTTTAATTCAAGTGTATATACTCGTATGAAAAAAGATTCAGTCTAGTAATTTTTTTTTTCATTTCTATATGCTTCGTCTATACGATTCTTCGGTTCAGGAACCAGCTCGCGCTTAACTAGTACGTTCTTATTTTGAAAATGGTTTTACCGCGGTTCTTAGGAATATCTGGTAAATATAGGTTTATTTATTCTCGAAGTCGAGAAACGAGAAATACGTTTGTTTAATTTGCAAGCCGCCAGGTTCGCTAACAAAGCTCGCTTAATATAACAAACCCCACTCAATTCACTTTACCACTAAACCATTGAGGCATCAATTCAAACAACTCTATTTCCAGTAGTCTATTTATTTGCCATTCTTCAACGAAACACGCAATTTGCATATTAATGGCAAATACGCAAATAGCCTTATACACTGCCTCTATTGAATATCGATGTTATTATGTTTGCTATGCAGAGGAGCCACTGTACATGTACCTACGAGCAGTGGCGTGCACAGAGATTTTTGACAGGGTAGGCAGATTTTTTTTAAAGCTATTAACTTACCAAAAAATACAGAATGTTGATTTTGGTTACCCAGTCTTGTGGAAATAATGATGTATGTGATCACTTGTTTTTATTCACCTAACACTACACACACCACATGAGCAACTTTCGCAGTGAATATCATCCATATTTATCAACTTTAAAACTTTAAAATTTTATTTCGTCTGCTACCAGTCAATCGATTCAAAACAAAAACAATGGCGGCCGTCTTAAAATCAAAATAAAATTAACATCAATTTTATACGAAAAAAAGAAATGGCAATATCTTTCACTATAATTATATGCAGCAAACTACTTTTTAAAATAGTTACGTAGCAATGCTCGCGACACTTAGGTAATTTACGTTATAGTTCAGCTGAAAGACATTGTCTATACTATGCGATAGTGTGCGTTATTTGTGTTATTGTCGGCAATGTAATTACAGGAATGCACACTACAGTATTTGTATTAATAACACGGCACACATACGTAAATTTAGACAGAAATAGTTAGTGTCTTCCGCCGTTAAAAGCTGCCAATGCGGCGCTGGTGTAGCGTAGCGCCTAGCTGCGATTTGAATATGACTAGCGATGATTTTAATAACTTACCGATACCGATAGATGGAGCTGCTTTTAATTTTTTTGTTTTTGATACGAAATATTAGTTAAAAACTATGTTTAAGAATGAAACATCGGATGGTATTTATCAAATTGATAGGGTAGGCAATGTCTTTTTGTCTATATGGAGTGCACGCTGCCTACGAGTATATCACAAATTCTCCATCACAACTTTTTAAAGAGACGGTTCTCGAATCCATTTTTGTATATATGTGACGTCAAATCCTCCTTCAGTTGTAAAACAGTTTTGTAAACACTGTTTATTTGGAAGATGCGTTGTGCTCACTTCATATATATTTGGTTGTTCATTTAAATTAGTTTCTAAGGCTTTTCGTAATTGACACTACCTTGCCTAACTTGACTTGATTTTTGTCTGTTCATAAATGTGAATTTAAAATTGCACACTTATACGCCTTTAACTATGAACCTGTTCAAGGCCTTGAATTTCGAGAACCATCAGTATTTTTGAGTGATTTGAAAATAGTTCTCTATTGAGCCGCTTTTATATTTTATGAGTTTAAGAGAGAAGAGTTTAATCGCCCGATTACGAATGGAATATTTTCCCGTTCTAACAAGTATATTGCGTTATGGTCAATGACCTTCGGAACACATGGCTCATATATCTGTGTAAATAATTATTACATGGATGAGTTACTTTGTTTGAACGTCTTTCCACCTATTTGCATATAAGAGGGATCTGTCGGTAACTTCAACCTTGCAGGATAGGCAAATAACCGAGCGCCACATAACCGACTGTTTTAACATTCGTGGCCCTTCATAGAGACTCTGTTTCGTTATTCTTTCGGTCCGCATTCATTCTATTTGTACATGTTTTAACCTGAAACATGAATAACAAATTGACATATCATTAATGTCCTTCTATTCTCGTTCCACAATATATTAAACAAAATCTATTTTATTAATTTCAAACTATTTTCTAATTGTTTTTTTTGAAGTGAAAACTTCTTTAACGGCGTTGTTCTTTTTGGGATGAGTAAAAAATGAAAAACTCGCGTCTGACCGTAAGATTTTGGTGAGAATTAGAACTTAAGTTCGCTGCAGCGCTAAAACATTTGTTCCCTCTAATTAAACAATTAAAACATGAAGCGCTAGATCGTTCATAGGGCATTATTTTCTCGCTACCAAAACGTTGTAAGCGCCATGAAATTGTTGGCGTTTACACGTTTCGTTCAACGTAGTTTATCAACATTGATGTTTGGTTTAAGCGGCGCAGGGCGCTTGCGCGAGTGTGCGTGTGTGTTTGAGTTTTAGAGATTGGCGATGATGATGCTGGTAATGATGATGGTGAAAGAGTCGTTGAAATTATGGATGAAAGTTGATTTTTCTGAGAGAGATACTTTTTAATGTAAAATAATTGTAATAGTTCTGAAGTGTTAAATTTTTAATGTAATATAAATTGTCATGTTTGTGTACGATATCGCAATAAATGAATATTGTATTTTACCACATACATGATAGTACTTTTATACTGATAAGTAAAGCAATTCGTGCAAAATTATTCCCTAACCATTCCTAAATATTC
This sequence comes from Pyralis farinalis, assembly GCA_947507595.1. Lineage (NCBI taxonomy): Eukaryota > Metazoa > Arthropoda > Insecta > Lepidoptera > Pyralidae > Pyralis > Pyralis farinalis. The sequence continues at coordinate 9,607,519 of OX382274.1, forward strand.
AAAAATGCACAACGTTAATGTTCAAGTTTTTTCTTCTGCCGGCACTCCCGGAGTGCAACCCGTTTTTTTTCTATCAACCTATGTAGATTTACTCTAGATGTGATCTTTATGTTAGATTTACTCGCAATGATGAAAGTTAGCCCTTTCAACAATACCCAATCTTTATACCACCCAAGTATAATATGAAATTAACAACAAATAAAAAATTTGCTTCTCAAATTAAATACAATTGTCTGATCGGATAGTTTACATAAAAAAATTATCAATTTCCACGTATTTGCTAATTGTAGTATTATACTATAATACAATCTTTCTATAGAGATTGTACACAGATGAGAGATTTAAAAACCTGTAAAATGACATAAAAAAACTTAACTATATAGGTGCATCAAATTAACCAGACTAAGCCAGTGGTCATCTCACTAAAAAAGAACACAAATCATAGCACACACATCTAGAAATTTCACACATAAATATACTAATAATACAGTTAAATACGAAACCTCCTTATAAATCAGTTAAAACGAGCGCTATTGTTAACGCCGACCAACTCAATCCAATTAGACTCGTGACCTCAATTCTACAAACCAGTTCAACTAAACCTTTCACCTTTCCCAAGTATTTAAGGCGCACCGTGGCCAACAGTTAAAACAAAACATTTGCAAATAAGCTAATAAGATAACATAAATGGTCAGTAGTGAAAGTGAACTGGGTAGACTCTCGATTTCGCACAAACTGCGACGGTCCAGCCTGCCCGATACTGGCAAATGACGTCACAATAACTATGTTTCAAACTATGTTCAATTGACAACCTAAATTATGTTACAGGGACCTGGCGTGAAGATATAATTTACGCACTGTTTGCTTGGGTAATTAAGCCACTGCTTCCTCCAGAGATTTCTTAAGAGACAATGTGGGCATGTCGTTTCGAGCAGGCCATGTCGTCTAAAACTGACCATAATTTGTAGTCTAAGGGGTTCAGATCTGGGCTAGACGAGGGCCAGTCTTTTTTTTTTTTTACGTCGGGAGGCATACAAGCATACGGCCCACCTGATGTAAAGCGGGTACCGTAGCCTATTAACGCTTGCGACATATTAATTATGACTCGCGCGATGCCTCCTCTGCTGCTTACAAAGCAACTCCTTAGGAGCTTACTGGTGACCTCACTCAAACGCAGAAACACAGCAACCCTCTAGGGAGTTGTTATTAGGCTGCGGTTTTCTGTGAGGTGGAGGTACTTCCAAAGACGGGCTGATGCGCCCTACCTCTCTTAAAACATCCAGACCAAGACAAACATACATGTTCATACACACAAATGTTTTCCTTGTGTGGGAATCGAATCCACGAACGTTGGTGTCAAAGTCGCGTCATTCACGACTGAGCCACCAAGCTCGTCGAAAGTCTTGAGTTCTTATAAAGTCCGAAACCTTGGTTTCGCGCTGGACTTGGGTAGATGCAGACCTAGTGACCACGTGCAGAGTCCTGCTGGAAAGTGTACGGTACATTTTAAAAAGTGTATTGCTGAGAGGTTTCACAACACGATCCAAGACAGTCCCTTGATACATTTTGGCTGAAGTCTTCACTATTTTTCAACAAAAATGAAGCTTTGTGACCCCTTGATAAGACACGCCCCACCAAACCATTACAGACGCAGAATGATGACCCCGTTGTACCTTTCCGACCACTTGGGCAGCTTCTTTAGAACTGTGTGCGTACACTTTGTGATTTTGCTTGTTGTTGTGCTCTTCAATCGTGAACATTGTGAATACAGAAAACAGCCAATGTAACAATGTCCGAGTAAGTAGGAGAAAACTTTATTAAGTGACCGTAAGGTAAGATCTAGAGAATTCTAGTAAATTAATTTCGGTGAAATTGCTAGAAATCTTATCAAGCTAAAGAAATACTTTGTCGGCCGCAGTCGTCTAATAATTTTGACGATGAGAAACACACAAATTCACTACGGCTTTACACCAGTAAACGGTAATGGGGAATCCGTCTCCATCATTAAACTACCTGTGAACTCAGTTGGAAGAGCACTTAACAAGGACCGGGGAGATCTGGGTTCAAATCACACCGAGGCGTATTTTTTTATTAAACGTTAAGATTGGGTGTAATCAGAAGGTGGTGTCGGGAACCCTAGGAAGCGACGAGCTCACATGACAAGAGCTATGAATGTTAAAGACGAGCGGGGTGTGTAACGACCTAGTAATTTGGCGCTCGGTTCTCTCTGCCTACGCCGAAAGGACTTGGCGTGCAATTATTATTATTTATTAAGAACCTTCTTCGTTATACCGTTTCCTAATCTATTATGATTGGCAGGATCCTCAACCTAAAACTGAGGATTTGGCGAAGATAACGATTTTTATACACAACGACTGCCGTCGGACTTCCACAATCCAGAAGAAAACTAGACCTTTCTTAGGTTCTTTACATGAGGGTTTCCTCAAGATGTTTTTCATCACCGACGAGCAAGTGATAATTACAAATATGTACATAAATCCGATTACACGAATTTAGTGATAATATTAATTAAAAATACTTGCATTAAATTAACAACATTGTACAGTAAACTTTAACTGAAAACATTAATTCGCAAGGATCCGTCGTTTTAACACCTGTGCGAAGTATTAAGCCGAATCTCCAAGTTCAAGCCGGCTTAAGCCGATCACAGCTTTGTTACAATAGCGGAGTAGGTGTGTAAATTATGTCACGTATAGTCAAATTTTATGTTTAAATGTTAAAACATTCCCACGACAATGCATATTATGCGAACATACTTAAATAATTGATTTTAAGTACCTTAATGTAACCGGTGCAAATGTAAACCGTAAGGCATTTTGCTAATTCTAGCTGCTGCAACAAGCAGACGATTCGCCTGATCTGGAGCCGAGATAGCTGTTTATTTATATATGTACTAATATAGAAGGGTCCCTAGGCTTATAGCGTCCGCTTCTGATCAAACCGTATACTTCTTCGGACTCAACGTAACATAAAGAAATAATAAAATAAAAGCCATTCCAGACGAACCATTGTTCGTTTGACGACCAAGGAATACGTAGGAACGCGGTCGATCGCAACGCAGACGCTCGGCCGAGCCGAGATCGCGACTTTTCAGCGCGGCGAATTGACTTTCTATTTTATTGTGTTGGTACTAACACGACATTGATGGCGGCACTTATTGCACTTCTCGCGACTTTTTATTCCTCGTGACCGAATTGGCCGCAACTCGGGAGCGAAATTGTACGCTCGCGTCTGAGACTTGCCGGTCGCGTCGCTCTTATTGAATACTCCGTTCCTTTGTGCGATTCTTTCGTGCTGAGAAAAACACTAGATTTATTGAGTACAATATTGCGAAGTTCGATGAATAGGTGTTATAATGGCAGAATTCTGTCGCTCTAAGAATTGTGGTTTATTTAAAAAATATTAAGTTGAAAATCCGAGTACTGTTTTTTTTTATTTGAGTGATCGAAAATCATGAGCGAATTGTATTCGTGACTGTTTCGAATTCGAGGTTTTGTGGAAAATATATTCACGAGCGTTAATAGAGTCCAACAAACTAAGAAAATAAAAATAAAAGTATGTCCATTGTCAACAGATTCAGTGAAACTAATGATCGAAGCTTGGCATTGGCAACTTTAAATTTGGCATTCCTTATTTTGTAAATCCATCCATTTTCTGTACCTAAACGTCTAGATATTTTTACTAGAATTTCTCTATCTTTTATATTAAGAAGGCAGCCATAAAAAAAGGATATTTTATCTCAAAAATAGTATAACAAAAATTACTGAAAGTACAGACTAAATATATAAGTAACGCTTTAGTTAACGATCTTTTTCAAGTCTTAATAATATTTATGTTTGCTGCCATACAATGTCAACGCTACAAATTAGTTAAGTATAAATATGGCTGCCCCTCTCTATTGGCAAAGCTACGTTAGCCAATTGGAACATGAGTCTAGTATAAGGGAGAGCAAACTTTGTCTAAAGCTGAGGTCGACCACTTGTGCACCCCGGTTTTGCTGTAATATCTTTTACACATGATGAGCAAGCGCAGATATACCCTGCCAGTATTTGTACTTAAAAACAACAGTTAACTTGTTTCAATGAATATACGCTGTGACCTTTACCTTTTATCCATTTCGGACCATGCCCGAGGTAAATTCTTATGGATTATTTTTAACTTTCTTGGTTATTTCTACACAGTACATACCTGAAACAAAATTAAAAAATATTAGTTAGCAATACTGCCATTAATTTAGTCAGAACTTCACTTGAGATCCCAGAGAAATTACGGTTTAAAATAAACATTAATTGCAGGTTTTTAAAATAAACTTCAGACTCCAGTATACAAAATTAAGCAATTATCACCAGTATGACCATTATTGATTTGTACGTGTCTTTTATGAACACTCGCTGATTATTAAGGCCCCTTTTTTTTTTTTTTTGTGACGCGGGGAAAAATGCGTTACGCACACCACCGGTGCCTGGGTAGCCTCCGGTGGTAGTGTGGGACTCCCCGTCGGCTGTCCGACGGTATACCCACTAAACAACCCCGCGAAATGCCATCGGCCGCGTTGATGTGGTGCCCCGGATCTGTTAGCAACAGGGCACAGATTATTAAGGCCCCTGGCCTTAACTTCTGGTAAAAAAATACCGCGGAATCAGAACTCTTCATTAGTCATAGATATCTGCAACCTACTTTTCATGGTTGGGTGAAAATATGAACCAACAACCTAATTTATTTATAGATATATACCCAATAGATCAAGTACATCATTACGGCGTTTTTTTACATAATTACCGATGCTCGTGTAAAGCCTAGCCTTGGAGTATACATAAGCAAGTTACAGAGCGCGCGTATCTCTCCTTTCATTTGTGCCGATCGTAAGCAAATTTTTGTAGATACGTAGATATCTATGGTATAGAGGTTCTATGTGTGACAAAATTTATAGGCTTTCTATACTTCAATACAGACATTCCTATAAGTGTCATTCACAAAAAGATTGTTATCTCTGGATAGAACCAGAGATAACAATCTTTTTTCCCCATTTTATTACTGATCAACAGCGACGTTTATACGTGGCGTTGTTCATACGTGCGCTAACGTTTCATACTTAGTAAAACGCGCTCTATAACTTGCTTATCTATAGTCTAAAAGCCTAGATCTCTAACACGAGAGTTGGTAAGTATGTCGTTTAGTATGGTAGGCAGTCTTAAAGATGGCGAACAGTGAACCAAGACACACAAGTCGCAAAAATCCACTACCACCATCACCACATCAACCCTTAATCATCCCACTGCAGGGATACGGGTCTCCCTTCAACCGACTGTCATCTATCGACAACAGCCGGGACCGCTGGCTTAACGTGCCATCCAAAGTACAAAGAAAATCGAGCTAGATAAAACCATCCATAGACAGGCTGCAGTCGGCGTTGCTTAACCGGCGTATTCGGTTAGCATGACACGCGCAACGACGCTATCGCGGTCTCAAATACGTAAAACATCAAAAGATGTCATTACGATGGATATTAACGTTTCGTTTAGGATTTTGTAGTACTTAACGCGCATCTGTGTAGAAGTTTCTTGAAGTTATCTTATTGTTTATATTCATCTACTGTGCCACAGGTATCTGCATACTACTTAACACACTCGGATTCAAATAGTAACACAATTAAAACTCCCTCCAAAAAGCCAATACGACAAAATAAAATATTATACTGGTATAAAGGGCTGTGCCTGCCCTCTCGATTCGTATTTACATGCTAAAATATATTTTATTGACAAACATTCAGAACGCTGATCCCTTCCGCAATACATGTCAATGTACGTTATCCCATCAAGGAAACGATCGTATTGCGATTCTAAACAGATTCAATACATACAAATCAACAGGGAGTGCGCCGTTTATGTATTCAAATGTGGGTGTAAATATGTCGAGCGCCCGGACTTGATTCCATTCGGTTATGACGCGTCTGATCGATCTGGTGACCAGTTTAATCGAAAAACAAATGGAGCGTGAACACCGTTCGCGAACTGATCGGTTCGTTCGGGGGGCGTCGTGTAGCTGTTTTAGAATTCTGTGGTTAGAGCTAAAAACAATGAAGAATATATACTGTATTCATATATACTAGTGGTCGCCCTGTGATCTAAAATCGACCATAATTATTTTAGTTTGAATAGAATAGACTAACTATGACTATGACATTCAGTAAGACTATAAAACAAATAACACTAAAGATCAATAATATCAATCTCTTCTCAGTTTGACCACAGACTTTAACCATAAACAAAATGAGTAGGTATATATTTGGGTACATATGTGTTTATCTGTCAAACGCATGCTAGTGTGTGTAATTTTTTTTTTAATTTAATGTCTTCCCCAAGCATAATTATAAAAAAAAACAGATTTCTGCATTTCTTCTCCATAAGAACTTTAACTGTGCCAAATTTCATACTCCTCCGTCGGCGTAATTTTCGTAAAAAGCCGTACAAAGTTTTTGCTTCACATATTAATATATTGATTGTATATTAATATAAACGAACATATATGGGTCAAATAGCTGATGCATAGATAACAGAATGAGCTGATGAGCTGAAAAAGGGCCAAATCAAAAGCACATGCGAGAAGAAGTTGATAAATGTGGAAGAGGCGAGAGGTATGTTTGGATCAGTGCACATGGCGTTCCACCGTCTTTGCCTACCCCAATAGGAGACAGGCGTGATGATATGTAAAGCACAAGGGCGACTTTTAAATCATTAACGACGCGCTAGACAGAACGCAAAACGTGACCAGTTGTTTCGAAGGATCACTCCCAGTCACGACCGATTTGGTTGCAAATTCGCTAGAATAGTGTTCCAGTGTGCGTCTGTATGTGCATAGTAACGAGATATAGGTAAGTGGCAGGATAATAACTTCTACGAAACGTCCAAAATCTAAACAACAATATTCTAAGTTCGTAGGTACAGCTGTCAAATCACTTACGACTGGTACTCGAAAGGAATGAGATTCCTTCTATGCGGCGCGCCGTTCACTATTCGCTACCTTGAAGCCAAACCAACCTAACGCGAGTATATTAACACATTATTATGTAAGATAGAACTAAGTGAGCTAATTGACATACCTTCTGCTTTAATCATGTCCATAGGCTACGTTAACTGCTTGCCATCAGCCAGACCGTACGCTTGTTTTGCACCTTAGTAGCATAAAATAAAATCCCTACTGTGTCTACTACCGTACGTTGAACTGAAAAAGAAAAAGTGACTTTTACTTTATATATACTACCTATATCTATCTATCTATATATATAAAAGGGGAAGCTGACTGACTGACATATCAACGCAGGGCCTAAACTATAAGGGTTAGAAACTTGAAATTTTGCACAGCGGTTCCTTTTATAACGTAGGGTAGCACTAAGAAAGGATTTTTGGAAATTCTTCCCCTAAGGGGGTAAAACGGGGGTGCAAATTTAGTATGAAACTTTGCCGTTTTCGAAGTTATTCGAATGAAATTCAGCATGAAGGTTCTTTACTGAAAAGCATGAAACATGAGTAAAATATTTTTTTCAAAATTCATCCCTTAGGGGGTTAAACGGGGGCGCAAAGTTAGTATGAAACTTTGCCGATTTTGAAGTTATTCGAATGAAATTCAGCATGAAGGTTCTTTATTGAAAGGCATGAAACACGAGTAAAATATTTTTCTCAAAAATCATCCCTTAAGGGCGGTAAAACGGGGATGCAAAGTTAGTATGACAGTTTGCCGTTTTTGAAGTTATTCGAATGAAATTCAGCATGAAGGTTCTTTATTGAAAGGCATGAAACACGAGTAAAATATTTTTCTCAAAAATCATCTATATCTATATACATAAAAGGAGAAGCTGACTGACTGACATATCAACGCAGGGCCTAAACTATAAGGATTAGAAACTTGAAATTTTGCGCAGCGGTTCCTTTTATAACGTAAGGGAGCACTAAGAAAGGATTTTTGGAAATTCATCCCCTAAGGGGGTAAAACGGGGGTGCACATTTAGTATGAAACTTTGCCGTTTTCGAAGTTATTCGAATGAAATTCAGCACGAAGGTTCTTTACTGAAAAGCATGAAACATGAGTAAAATATTTTTTTCAAAATTCATCCCTTAGGGGGTTAAACGGGGGCGCAAATTTAGCATGAAACTTTGCCGATTTTGAAGGTATTCGAATGAAATTCAGCATGAAGGTTCTTTACTGATAGGCATGAAACATGAGTAAAATATTTTTTTCAAAATTCATCCCTTAGGGTGAGAAACGGGGGCGCAAATTTAGCATGAAACTTTGCCGTCTTTGAAGTTATTCGAATGAAATTCAGCATGAAGGTTCTTTATTGAAATGCATGAAACATGAGTAAAATAATTTTCTCAAAAATCATCCCTTAAGGGCGGTAAAACGGGGATGCAAAGTTAGTATGAAACTTTGTCGTTTTTGAAGTTATTCGAATGAAATTCAGCATGAAGGTTCTTTATTGAAAGGCATGAAACACGAGTAAAATATTTTTCTCAAAAATCATCCCTCAAGGGCGATAAAACGGGGATGCAAAGTTAGTATGAAACTTTAAGTTTTTGTAATAAAGTATTGACCACAGTGACGACTGATTTGATTGTCCGCGTGTTCGATTAGTTTCCCCAACGACGTCCTAAGCCGAGGTTCGACTCCTCTCAGGGGCCCTTAGGCTGTCGTTATACTTAGTTTTGCTAGGCTGTGGCGCCTCACGTCCGCCTCTTTAGTCCGGTGACGTAGTAACAACCCACTCGGGGCTAACTACATAGTCAGGTCAAAAAAAAATGTTCTAATTCGTACTTCGACGTAGCGTAGGTGATGATCACTTTGATTATTATAACAAAAAAAAATTGTTGCAATATTCGGATTAATTATTATTATTTATTCTATTTTTAGTACAGAGTCGGCAACGCACAAGTAACAACCAACCCTGATGTTGCAAATGTCCATAGACTAGGCTTACCATCAGGAAGACCGTATGCTGGTTTATAAAAATATTTATGGAAACAAGATCTCTTTCCATAATACTAAATTAAGAGATTGGTAATATTAAGAAATTGCCTACAATAGGATGTGTTATCACAATCTAAGGCGGATATCTATATATATAAAACTGGAGTTCCTGACTAATTCACTGACTCATCAACTCCGAAGCCAAACTCTTGAACCTAGAAAGCTGAAATTTTGCAAAGAGGTTACTTTTATAATCCTCACGAGAGTGAACAGGGGCTTGACAGTTTGTATGGAGTTGAAAAATTATTTCAAGTTAGTGACTTGAAACTTTATACAGATACTCTTTACTAAAATCCAAAAAAGTAGTTAAAGTTGAATTATTATTTTTTAAAGTGAGCTGCTTTAGACTGTAAATATACTCTCAATCAAGACGTCAAAGAAGTAATTTCAGCGTTTTTCAAAATTCCACCTTTAGGGGCTGAAAAGGGGGTCGACAGTTTGTTTGGAGCAGAAAACTTTTTGAAGTTAGTGACTTGAAACTTTGTATTTGTATAACTCTTTATTAGAATAAAAAAAATTGGTTTCAACGTTTTCAAAAATTCCACCCTTAGCGAGGTGAGGTGCGGTGAAAAGGGGGTTGAAAGTGTGTTTGAACGAGACGCTAATCTATATTAATAGAAATGGAGTTCCTGTCTAATTCACTGACTCACCAATAGGTTCCTTTTGTAATGCATATGAGAGATAAGAAAGATTTTTTTTAAATTTCAACCCAGGCAGATATTTTTTAAGTGGCTTGAAACTTTTATGTTTTTAAAATAGGCAATGTTGAGAATAAAGAGGTGTTTTGAGTGTACAGCCAGTATCAAATAGTTAATGAAAACCGAACAGGCCGTGACATATCTTCATTACTACACAAATAAGGATATTTGATACTTTTACTAACTATTTAATGCCGACTGTACTAAAAAATAAGAAGTAAAATAAAGATAAGTAAAACTGCTGAAATTCCAAAATCTACGCGTGCGAAGCCGCGGGCATAAGCTAGTTTATATATATTTTGTTTTGTACCATTAAGGTGATAAACAAGCATACGGCCTGCCTGGCGGTAAACAGTTTCCATTAGCCTATGGTGGGCATTTGCAACACTGGGGATGTCACTCGTGCGTTGCGAAGCATACAAGGTTTTAATCTTTTGTTTTCTTTACTACAATCGTTCCGTAACTGTTCGTGACCTTAACTTGACACGGAAATCCACGCGACACTTCTACCCTCGACCGAGAGTCTCGCCGCCCTCCTATAATTCGCCCGCCCTTATAAAAACATGTGTATTATTTACATTTTTTTAGCATCCGATCTTGAGACCGAAAATTCGGCTTTTTTGACGCCTAATTCCGACTTTCTGATCTTTAAAGATACGTAAACGTAATCTAATGAGAAAATATTTTTTAAGAGGCGTAGGGCGCATCAAAGCTGCCCACCTGGCGACTACCTTCACCTCACAGAAAACCGCAGCCAAATAACTACTCGCAAAAAGAGGATTGTCGTGTTCCTGCGTGTCAGTGAGGTCATTGATAGTAAGTAGTAGTTATTAAGGCGTTGCTGTGTTAGCAGCAGTGGTGGCATCGTGCGAGTGATATTTAATGTACTGCAAGCGTTCATATGCTACGGTAGCCATTTTACACCAGGTGGGCCGCATACTTGTATGCCTTCCGACGTAGTATAAAAAAAAACCTCCATAACCCAGAGAAACAAAAGACATTTCTTAGGCTAGGTCATACGTCTTTCGAAATATAATTTCTTGCGCATGCGGGTTTCCGACGATGTTTTCCTTCATCGTCGAGCAAGTGATAATTACGTATCCTACTAATATTATAAATGTGAATGTCCGTTTGTTTGTTACGCTTTCACGCGAAAACTACTGAACCGATTATCATGAAACGTTGTACACATATTTTTGGAGGTATCAAAAGTAAAATAGGATAAATAAATAAATAAATAAATATTGTCTGACAAATTACACAGCGCCACCTAGCCCCAAAGTAAGCGAATCTTGTGTTATGGGTACTAGACAACTGATAAACATACGTAAATACATTTTTTTTTTGTAAATACATACTTATTATACATAGAAAATACCCAGACGAATAGAAACAGACATGTTCATGCACACAAATGTTTGTACTGTGTGGGAATCGAACCCACGAGCGTTGGTGTCAAAGTAGCGTAACAGCGCGTTTCACCACTGCGCCACCGAGCTCGTCAAGGATACTTTTTATTAAAAAAAATATATATTTTTTTTATCAATGCGAGCGAAGCCGCGGCTAAAAGCTAGTATGTACATAAATTCGAAATTAAATTTAATGGTACATGCCACGCCAGGATTAGAACCGGCGTCCACTTGGCCAATAGACCGGCTTTTTATTCACTGCCCTATCATTGCTCATGTTGTGTGTATTACATAATGACATATATTTTGTACGCAAGTTTTGTGTGTAAAAAATAAGCATTCCTAAACAAAATGGCTTTACTCGTTTAATGTCGTGCAGGAAACATATCTACAATGTATCAAATTGTTAGCTACAATAAAGCAAAGCTGATATGCGAAGAAAACATCGTAGCAAAGTGCATTAATTAATTAATCTTGAGTTACAATGGTAATTAACAGTTGTTTTTCCTTCGATTGTTTTTGTAGCCATTCTACTGAATGTATAACAAACAGTGCTCTTGTTTCTTTAATAATATATAAGTTACTGTCCTCGAACAAAAAGATACTAAGTGTCACAGACGACTTAAGGAAGATTTTGATGAGATCAGTGGTTAACTTTGTTACTTTAACACCAACGGTGATGGATTCGATTCCTGACAAGACAAGACAAACATTTGTATGCGTGAACTTATCCGAAATGCATTAGTGTGGATGTTTTCGAGAGAGGTAGGGCGCATCAAGGTGTCCTGCCTAGGCAAGTATCTACACCTCATAGAGCCAAATAACAACTCCCTGGTAGGTTTTTGTGTTCCTGCGAGTAAGTGAGATCACCAATGAGCTCCTAAGGAGTTACTGTATTGTCAGTAGGGGTGGCAATGCGCGGATATTTCATGTATTACAAGGATTGCATGCCTCCCGATGTTGTATATAAAATAAACCAGTTAAGAATGCGCAAGCTTGCATTGCCAGAGGAACACCTGGCTCGCCAATTATATGACAATTTAATTTTTTTTTTTTAAACTTTGTCGGTCATTTTGACCATGTTCCTTAAGAAATATGATATTGGTTTTTAAGACATTCCTATTCTACTTTTTAATTTAATTTTCGAATCTGAAATATTTTTTTTTTATTCTTCGGCCATTTTGACCATGTCCCTTAAGAGATAGGAGGTTGGTTTTTCAGACATTCCTATTTACTTTTTTAGGCTGAATCCGAATATGAAGGCAAAATTCGAATATTCGCAAAAAAGCGACAGATACACACACTGACAAACGTACACACAGACAAACATTTAGATTTCATATAGGAATGGTTTTCCTGAACAGTTGTTTTGATTTAGTGCGTAATAAATAACCTTTTAGCTAAAGCGCACAGATTTTGAGATTAACAAAAAATCCCCTACCACGATTTCTAGTAAGTCTAGAGACTTTTAGTGAGTACAATGATCTCTCATGACATAACCTTGAGGAGTGTTAGCCTAGTAAATAAAAACCAGGTTATTATGCAACTAGCACCTGGTTCGAAGCCTTGTATGGATATGTACCACTATGTTTGTATTTTAGTATTTAAGTACATATTTGTACTTGTCACTTGTTCCGTGGTGAAGGAAAACATCGTGAGGAAACCCGCATGTCCAAAAATACATTTCACAAGACGCGTGACCTAACCTACAAAAAGATCTGGTTTTTTCTCTTGGTTTTTTTTTTACTCCTCTTTGGGACTCTTGGGACTGGAACTCCTTGGGAGCTTACTGGTGACCTCACTCCGACGCAGGAACACAATAACTCTCTAGGGAGTTGTTATTTGGCTGCGGTTTTCTGTGAGGTGGAGGTACTTCCCCAGACGGGCTGCTTTGATGCGCCCTACCTCTCTTAAAACATCCAGATCAAGACAAACAGACATGTTCATGCACACAAATGTTTACCTTGTGTGGGAATCGAACCCACGAACGTTGGTGTCAAAGTTGCGTCATTCACGACTGAGCCACCGAGCTCGTCGTATTGCAAGTGTGACGGCAGGGCAAATCAGTATCTTCGCCAAATTCTTAGGCTTAGGTGTCGGATTCCGTCAATACTAAAGTTTAGGATAATGGGAAAATACTAGGACTTAGAAGAAGAATAAACTAAGTCTTTATTATCGTGCAGACTGCATCGACATTGTTGGAAATAAGTGATATTTGTATGTAGCAGATTAATTTTATACAAGACAAATTGGTACTTTTGTAACTCGAAATTTGAAATATACATGCAAGTAACAAGAACATTTTTTCTATTAATTAGAATTAAAATTAGAAATTTCTATTACAAATAACACAGTTTATAAACTAATATTGTAAGTACAATTGTGTGCTAAGTAAGACACTGCTGAAAAAATTTCAATGTTTACAACCCCCAAACGACTAAATACTGCAATGGAGTAGGCTGCAAAGACTTGTTTTAGTGTTTATCTAAAATGGGAATCTACGCGTGTATTAAGGGTGGTAACGTAGAAATTACAAAAGAGGGGCCATTTACTACCCTGAGGCCAAGGGGCGAAGGTTTTATTGAGTCGCCTTTATGATTCCTATGCAGTCTGAGTCACATATAATGTTGTGAATAACATTTGCGACAAAATAAACAAAGCGAAAATCTTTCTTATGTGTCTGATTTGACAAGCAAACCAAATTAGACAGTTCTGCAATCTATATTATTGGAATCGATGTGTTAGGTAACAACTCACAGTTTAGGTCCCAATAGTGTTAGATATTTGATAATCCGTGGTGCACGGCAGTTGAGCTTCACTTGACTAGCCATCTCTTTGAGGTTTTAAATGCCTTATTTGTCATATTGCTGTCTCTCACTTTGCCAAGAGGGGAAATCAATTCCAAAACTTCCTACTCCTACAAATTTCTTCTGATTAAATTCGTTGTGAGTTCCAAGGCAGCTGTAGTTTAACCCCCGGGACGGCAATGGACTTCACTGTTCATTGCCTTTTTTGTGGTCGCCGCTGTTAATTCTGGCTACACAGGAGACACAGTGGTGGGTATGAGTGGTGGGCCTGTCCCGAAAAAAAAAGCAAACCAAATGTTGCGTCGGGCTCCATCCAGTAAGACGGTGGTGATTGAGTGAGAAAAAATCGTTTACGTCTTCGAACCTTCCCTGCTCCCCACACACGGGAACCGCAATGGTCGCGTACTGTGCTGTACCGAAGAGAGGAGGAAAGTTTCTTAAAAGAAGTTTTTTTCAAAAACTCGTAAGTTGGCGATGCCAAGGTTTTTCCAAGGAAAGCGCGGGGTTCTTCAAAAAGACGTGAAAGGAAACAGGAACCCTCTGAAGAGAAGACTGCTATGGCAATCTCCTTGTGCAGCAAACATCTATACGCTATAATAACTTCTATCAGGCGTTCCTGCTTATACGACGAACAGAAAGACGTAAATCAAGGAGATATATGCGTTCTATAAATTTTATTTAAATTTCGTAACTGTATGCGATAAAATTTCAAACAACCGTTACGTAAGTCCAGTACGAAAATTATACATTAATTGCGACCTGGGTGGAAATAAAAAATTAGATAATCTTTTTACGCTTTCTTCGCACGCGAGTTGGGTTATAAATAAGTACATTTTATGAGTCTTCATAATATAAAATGTTATTACTAACTAGATGTACGAGTATAATATCGCTACAGGGGATTGTACCACGACAGTGTTACAGCCAAGTTTGAAAAATAAAAGGACGACTAGACCCCATTTTAATACTTATTTTTGTTGTAATTTGGGTTAGATGGACTTATAGTTTTGCACATAGGTAGGCAGGCAAGCAGAAACCTATAAATGTGTTTTCGTGTACGCCCTAAATTTCATCAATATTTGAAATATAATAATAATAAATATTCTTTATTGCACCGACATAAAATTTACAATGTATATTATACTTATGCACTAAAGCTTTTGCCTTTTGACGAGCTTGGTGGCTCAGTCGTGAATAACGCGACTTTGACACCATCGCTCGTAGGTTCGATTCCCACACAAGGCAAACATTTGTGTGCATGAATATGTCTGTTTGTCTTGATCTGGATATTTTAAGAGGTAGGGCGCATCAAAGCAGCCCGCCTGGGGAAGTACCTCCACCTCACAGAAAACCATAGTCAAATAACAACTCCCTAGAGGGTTGTTGTGTTCCTGCGTGTGAGTGAAGTCAGTAAGTGAACCAGTAAGCTCTTAAGGAGTTGCTTTGTAAGCAGCAGAGGAGGCATCGCGCGAGTGATAATTAATATATAGCAAGCGTTAATAGGCTACGGTACCCGCTTTACATCAGGTGGGCCGTACGCTTTCCGACGTAGTATAAAAAAAAAGCACAGCAGCCGCCTGTTGTGCTTTTTCTTATCGGTAAAGCGATCTCTTCCAGACAACCTTTATATTGATAGAGAACAATAAAAATTTCATAAAATAGGTATGTGGCGCTGAGTATCACATAAATATGGAATAATTATCGAAATAAGTAATATAATGACAATACAATACAAAACTCTTTATTGCACCAATAAAAACCAGTAGATGCAGTAGTTGCATGCATAAGCAGTAATGATCAAGAAAAAGGTAATAGAAGTTAGAGAAAGGGAACGGTTAGGTTGTGTTTAGGGAAAGGTAGTATTTTGACTAGAGATTTGAAGGAAGAAAGAGTTTGGGCACTTTGAATATTAAACGGTAGAGCATTCCAGAGGCGCACTGATTGAACTGAAAGAAATTTAGCATAGAATGGAGAGGAGTGTAATGGTGTTTTAAGATGGAGAAGAAGTGATTGACGTAACTCTCGACTCTGATTGTTTTTGTAAAAAGTTAAACGATCTTTGAGGTAATAAGGAGCGGCGGGGGGAAAAAATAGAACAAAGCAGATATAGTAAATGCAAATTGCGGCGAAAAGTACTAGGTAGCCACTTGAGCTGAGTGCGATTCGGAGATGTGGTCATATCTACGAAGTCCAAATATAAACCGAATACAGAGATTTTGAAGGCGCTCAAGTTTAATTAATTGCTCTACAATGAGGTCTAGGTAACATGAATCGACATAATCAAGAATAGGAAGGAGTAGGGATTGTGCTAGGGCAATTTTGGTATTAATTGGGAGAAAATTACGCAATCTTATCAAAGAGAAATTAGCGGCAACCTTTACCAAGAACAGCAATATGTACAGACCAGGATAAGGTCCTATCCAAATACACTCCGAGATTTTTATGTTTACCGCTATATTTGATTGCGGTTCTATCGAAATCTGCAGGACTCAAGATACTCCAGTTAATTTTAAATATAAGCCGAGGACGACATATTATAATAGTTTGTGTTTTGGATGGATTTACGATATTGCTGTGAGATTTACTCCAACAAGCTATGTGCGTGAAATCATCTTGATATTGCGGCAGAAAGTTCTAACTGAGAATGCGTATAAATTTTGAGATCATTTGCATAAATATGGCAGGAGGAGCGAATGTTAAAAGAGAATAAATAAGGAAAATAGAAGAGGAGACAATACCTGAGGCACGCCAGCAGATATTAAGCACCACTAAGAAGTCCAGCAGCGTCAAAACCGTAAGGTGTGATCGGTCCATATAAAAACGGATGTCGTCAGTAATTTTTATAAGAGCGGTAGTGTACTATGACCGGGGCGGAAACCAGATTGGAAGGAATTAAGGATGTGATTTCTGTTTAGGAAAAGAATCAGTTATTGCCGAACTAGGCGTTCTAGGACTTTGGATGGAATGAAAGAATAAAAATGGGGCGTTTTAAATTATTTAATTACTATTAAAATAATTCTTAGGCAATGGGATAAGATGGGCAAATTTCCAGATGTTTGGAAACTCCAGAGCCAATGGAATTGTTGAGGATCAATGTGATGGTAGGAACGATGATGTCTAGGATACGTAGAATCATAGGACGACTAATGGCGTCATTCCCCACGCCATTCGACGCCACAGAACGTGTATTCTTCTCAACATGACAAACGGCAAATTGATTAAAGAAAATGAAACATGTACATTTTGTAATTTTATCGTGATCATTGATTGTCAACATTTATATGTTACTTCCTGAAGTCCTACAGTCTGAAATTTTATATGCGGACCAGGATTTTTATACAATTAATGAAAATATTAAGAAATTAGTGGCTACAACCTTTAAAAAATAATTAAGTGCTGTGTGCTCCTTTGTATGTATTTTATATGGGTACTTCGATTATGAATTTTTATATTATTTAATAAATTAAAGTTACCTATACGTAATCAAAAACCAAAGGACGGACGGACTACAGGCGACGCGCGTCCTATGGCACCCTTTTCTTACGTTATCAGAACGCGGCTCCATAGCTCAAGGATACCTGAGGATGCCTAGGCAGTAAACAGGGCTATTAACTTTATTTTTCTAAATATATTTTCTATATAGGTATTTCTATATCATGTTTCTATATCATGTTTCTACATAACGTCAAGAAACAACAAACATACGTGTAAACTGATATAATAAACGCTGACTGACATAATAAACGCTATGCGGAAATGTGACTATTTTTCTTTATTTTTATCACGTGTTCTGCAATAGATAGTGCATAGAGGTGATGCATAAGACCGACTACTACCTTGTGGAATACCGCAGCCAATAGCAACTCTCCAGAGGCTTATTGTTTTTCTATGAGAGAGTGATATTAATAGAAGATTCTGCATTAGCAGCGAGGACCAACAACAATAGCAGTGCACTTTCCATTCCTGTTAAAAGCGTACCTAAGATCTACTCATCTCTTTCACTTTGATATATACTTTTGTGTATTGAACTGAGCGAAATTGACTATTGAAATATACTATTTTCTTTAACTCTTTCTCGGTCATTAAAAATGTACCGCAATACCTGTCGCGTAAAAAAGCAGCAATAAAAAAATCTGTATGACGTTTTTTCATTGAACACGCGACGCGGAAATTCTAAGGATTTTAATTCATTAGTGTGTCTTGGATTCGGCAAAGGCAAAGGCTTGAAGTAGAAAACATTTGAAGTATATTAATCAATAAATTACTAAACAGCAATAATATGAATCATTATAATTGAGACATTAAATAAAGATGTCTAATATTGATACGATATATAAATGTATATTGTGGTGGAAGTATTGCGTTGCGATTTGTTTTTGTGTAGGTAGCTTTATTTTCGAGTATTTGAAGTTGCAGAGGTGACGAGAGAACCCTTAGTGCTTTGTTTTCCTCGACATAGCGTGACCTCGGATAATCGGGATTTAACGCGATCACAAGTTGTGGCTGGCCACCCCTGCTGATAATACAGCAACTCTTTAGGAGCTTACTAGTAATCTCATTCACTCGTAGGAAAACAACAACCTTCTAGGGAGTATTTATTTGGTTACGGTTTTCTGTGAGGTGGAAGTATTTCGCCAGTCGGGTTGCTTTGATGCACCCTACCTCTTTTACCTTTCTTAATGTTTTCATTTAATAATAATATAATATTTATTAACACAAAGTTGGAAAACAAACAAGCATATAGCCCACCTGACGTGTAAATATATAGATCTCGATTTCTGACTAACATTAGTATGAAAGCCCATTTTGCCGATAAAACAAATCTGTTCAGACGCCATCAATCAAATATTATGACATTCCAGCCACGAGTTGAGGAGTCGCGATGGTTAACAAACAGTGAATTAGATTACAGACTCAATCTAAACTAGGGCGAAGTTCGTTCCCAAGTCGCCGCGAGGCTGCGGCCGCGGACGACTTCAAACAGCGAGGAATATTTCCACACAATTATACGTAATCATACAATCGATGTCACATTTAGTGAAACAGGCAAATTAATACAGGAGCGAGAAAGCGGCAGCATTCCGGGCTGGATTTTTTTGTAACATTTGTATTCGTATGCAATCTTATCACACATAAAGCGATCGCACCGCGCCCGCTTTTTGTATGACAGTTTTGCCCTCATCTCGTTGACCGTTTGTTAGTCTAGCCGTCTGTTACAGCCCCCAAATATTTAAAAGAAGAATGTTTAGAAGCAGTACTCTCTAGTCTAACTAATCCCATCATAAATAAAGATACAAGTCGGAAATTAATTCAATCTCAGCCATGGCAATCAAAATGGCAACATACGAGAGGTTTTCTTCCCTGATCACTTAAATTGATGAATAAATTTCCTGACGCGGTTTTACAAGAGGATTTTGAAATGAGGTTCTTTAAAAAAGGCATTTAGTTTTAAAAGGTCTTTAAGGCGGAAGTTATGTCTCTGGTTTAGCAAAGGCATTGATAACTGCTTACCATAAGCCAGATACTTGTTTCTCACGAAAACTATATAAAAATGATACTGTTTGCCAGGCCACGTTGGCCAAAAAAGTGCATACTTTTCAACCTGTATGAGAGCTTAGACACACAAGAAGCGAAAAATAGAAATTCTATTGCAGAGAGAGCATGAAAGTAGAATAAATGCGGTCAAAATGAGAGTATTGTGCAAAAATTGTAGCATAACACTTGCTGACCGCGTTCGTTATGATGATTTTTTTCAGCTCAGCATAGTGGCTTCGCTTTGCCTGATGTTAAGTGAAACAGGAGCCCAAATCGCAACTGCAACTGGCAAAAGACTACACAGTGTCATGTCAGTTGACGCTGCCACGCTGACGCGATAACGTAAGAAAGAGAGTTGGTCTGAAAGAGAATGTCGGTGTTAAGATAAGAAAAGGCATGCTCCGTTGATTCGGATATGTAAAAAGAATGCAGTATGACGAAACAAAATATACAATGCGAAAGTGGAATATAGAAGCCGGGGAAGGCCAAGACTTACCTTTCATGGCAAAATTGGTTGTGTTTTATCAGAAGGTGACGGTCAGGATACCCTAGGAACCGGCGAGCGTGCATGAAAAGAGCTATGAATAAAGAAGCGAGTGAGGTGTGTGAAAGGACCATGTCTTATGGCGCTCGGTTCTCTCTGTTTACCCTGCAAGGTACCTGGCGTGATGATATACATACATACACACGCAAAAAGAAACCGTTGAATCCAGGCACTTAAGATTTAAGCATGCCGGATACTTTCAAAGTGAAGTGATACACCAACTAAGGATTTTCAAAAATTCCCCCGGGATGCTGAGCTAAACGTGGACGAAGAGGGGTGCAACATGTAGTCACTTATATATTTATAAGCTTGGTCTACGACAATCTACGTACTAGTTGCGGAGTTGTGAAGGTTCACAATCAACTAATTAGATTGCAAACTCAATCTAACTAAGTAGTGCAATGGGACCTTCCCGGAGCTCAGCCGGCTACATCCGATTTCAAAGACAAGCAATATTCGATAATGTTCACGTTAATTGTGTTTGTATGCACCAAAATATCAAAATGGTAACCAGTGATAATCCTGTGGACAAGGAACCGGCCTAATGAGCAACAGTTCTTTGTTTCAAACCCTGCCATGTACTACCACTAAATTCATGATTTCGAATTTATGTACATACACTTGCTCGGCGGTGAAAAAAAACATCGTTGGAAAACCCGTACGTCGAAAAGAAGAAATTTCGAA
Organism: Pyralis farinalis; assembly: GCA_947507595.1. Classification (NCBI taxonomy): domain Eukaryota; kingdom Metazoa; phylum Arthropoda; class Insecta; order Lepidoptera; family Pyralidae; genus Pyralis; species Pyralis farinalis. The sequence goes on from OX382274.1 coordinate 9,628,238, forward strand.
AAACGTGTCGCCTTACCTAAAAATGATATGGTTTTCCTTCTGGGTTACGGAGGTCTAACGGCAGTCGACCCATGTACAAATCTGTATCTTCACCAAGTCTAGGCTTAGGGAGCGAACCCCGTCAATCCTAATAGATTAGGAAACGGGATACCGCTAAGAAGAAGAATAGATTACGTAATATTCCTTCAATAGTCTTTATCATTTTCTTATATACTTAACAGTATTTTGTTCTATCTTTTCATAAGGGGCGGGACCGCTTTAACTTTCAGGGGGCGAGTGGGTACGTATGTAAGGGTCGAGATATAAGGGGCGAACGGATGCGAGAACCATTTTACCGGCAAGACTCAGTATCAAAAAAAAAGAAAGCCAGAGGTAAGTTCAGCTAGCATAAAATATAATGATATAAATATAACATAGATGAATGTTTATGTATACTCGTATGCTTCTTCTTGTAGCATTCGTAGAATTAAGCTCAAACCTCTGCGTTATGTTTGACACATCGACAAAACACCCTCCGGGAAGCGGTCTCGCGCCCATTCGTTAAAGTTTTTATTAAGAGAGTAAGGCACAACAAAGCGGCCTGTCTGGGCCTTCACAGAAAACTACAACCAAATAACGACTCCTCGGTGGGTTGTTATGTTCCTGCGATTGAGTTAAATTACCAAAAAGCTCCTTGTACGCTACCCGACGTTGTATAAAAAAAGTTATAGAAACATAAAAAAAAGAAAGAAGGCCAGTCATTGTTGAAGAATAACGAGCACAAGCAGCCAATGGTGCGAGATCAGAGGAGCAAATAATAAAAAACCAGTTGAGAATGCGCAAGCTTGCATTGCCAGAGGAACACCTGGCTCGTCAATTATATAACAATTAATTTTTTTTTTTATTTGTCGGCCATTTTGACCATGTTCCTTTAGAGATAGGAACGGTGTTCCTAAATATCCCTATTCTACTTTTTTATGCTGAATCCGAATCTGAAGTCAAAAATCGAATATTCGAAAACAGCGACAGACAAACACACAGACAAATGATACAAACATATAGATTTCACATAGGAAATTTGGCTCATTCTAGGAAGTTTTAATGAGAATGCAGTTTTGCGAATTATTTGCGAGTAAGAAGCTCTACAAAACCTTCATGTTTTAAAACTGGTCAATTTCAAAGACTCTGGATTGTCACTGCGTGGAACAACATCAAGTATTCTTATTTTCCGATTTCGCTACATAAAAATAAGCATGCTGCATCTGCATATTTTGACCACGTGATGGTTTTAGCAACGTTCGAAGCGAAGCATAAATTTGAAGCGAGAGCAATCATGACGGTATAAAAGCCAGCCAATCTCGAGATCATTCCGACATCTTTTGATGTAAATAGCCAGTCGGTAACACGAGCGATGGGGCCTACCGTTTTGTAAACGCCACCATCAATTTGGTGCACGCCGTGATACCGCTTGATACAATATCCGGGCGGACGTCCAAGCCACCCTGCCAATAGGTTGGCATGTACTGGCATTGATAACTGCTTGCGGAAACAGGAAGAGTGAAACGTTTTCACGTTGGCGATAACCAATTTTAAGGAAAGAAATAATTAATAAATTACTATATAATTGTATACAGATATTAATATTACCATTCAAATTATGGAGGCCTTTTCAAAATTCAAAATATCTTTATTTACTGATATCAAACTCAAATAAAACTATCAACTAATTCTCAATAAATTCAAATGGTATTTTACTACTTTAAAAAAAAAAAAATATAGGTATATATATATGTGTGTGTGTGTGAAACGTGCCGAATATGTTCGTATAGAGAGCTACACGAACATGTTCTGTACGTTTCTCATATATATATATATACATATATATATATATACCTAGTGACTCTTCATTACGGAACTTCGTAATTGGAGTATAGTTATAGCAAAGTTCTCAACCGACGAAAAAAGGACAAAATTTTGAAGTCGACGCGTATATTTATTCTTGCGGGGTAGGCAGAGATTGTCGAACTTTTTTATTAATAGTACATATTTAATACTTGAACAGAGTATTCCGATGTTGATGAATTTTTTTATTTGCTGTGTCAGTCGAAGTTTCATTTCAACTTATAGAAAATAAAAATCTGTAATGTTAATCCTAGTTAATCAAAGTGGTTTTTTCTATAAGTTAACTCACAGGTTTAACGGCAACACACACTAAAAATCAAAAATCGAATAATGCTAAGAAAGAAAAATTAAACAAATCACATATAACTAGTGGAAACTACCTTCTACCGCGGTTTCGCATGAGTAGACCGTTTTGCAGGCGCCCTAAAAATTCCGGGATGAACCGGGTCACCAACATCCGTACACTGGTTTTTGTGTGTGGGGGTCTTACCAGATGCATTTTGGTTTATTTAGATAGTAGTAGATAGTATATTCACTATTCGTGGGTATTTAACAGAAATAAATAAAAAAATACTTTATTGTACACGCAGCAAGAAAAGTTGTGATTGTCCAAAAAATAAAAATTGAATACTTCGGAAAGGTGACATTTTACTAAAGTATATTTTCTTCTGCACTAACTCGAATACCACCGCCGTTCTACTGAGTCAACAAACTTGAAATTGTGTATAGTTTCTTTCAAAACGTAGAGTTTATGTCGTACGTTGCGCATATACCGGTGACAGGAATACGAGGATAAACTGACGGGCAACCTCTATTTCAAGTTCTAGAGTAACAAAATCTAGCCACATTCATATAATTCCAGCGTGACGGTCACATACCTTCGTCCTGACGTCAAATAATGAACACACTTACGCACTCTCATTATTACTTTCGATTAGATGCGTACAATTAACGCGCAGTGTAACTAACAAAGCGAGCAAAATTAACAATAATTCCTATTATTATAAGATTTTATGACCGTACGTCAATCATTATCGGTGTGGATGAAATCAGTCTCAGTCGTAATGTAATGAAGCAATCGCATCTGACTGCACGTCTTTGTGTCAGCTAAGGAAATAAGGCGGGCGGCGCACCGGGAGCGTGTTTATTTAGCGAACCATTTCGAACTTTCAATCTCCCGTAACTAAGACAATAACAAGCCACATAATCATACGACGGCTGTTTATCTGTTTGAATTTGTCACACTGATGATCACGGAATGAGGTTTTGATGAAATCTCTTTATGCTCAATACGACTTTCCCTGAAGACGGCTACCGGCAATAATGCTTTGATATGTTCCTAAAAGTGAGTGATACAATTGAGATCTTGTGATTTTGATTTTATTTTTCAGTCTTTCGCAATTACGGATAAATCTCATGAACATAATTAGTTCTCAGTTTGACATAGTGTTGTGTATAGTAAATAAACCATTGAGCTTTATGATATCACCCTGTTTAAGTTTGAGCCTGTGTAGATATTTCTAATTTTCTTAAAAGTTTGCAGTTAAAATGACACTGCAGATCTTAATCTGTACTTTTACAGACAAAATAGCATATGCTTTTAAAATATTTTCTACTTTCTCGAATGTTTTTAATGTGTATCTGTATTACTCAGAGCTGAGTCAACGAGTAGCAATTCTAAGTAATTATAAACAGTCAAGTAATTTAAAATAGAACATATATAAAGCGTACTATTATTAGTGGTCAAGTGTGAATCGACCCTTATTTCGGTACGGTGCATTTACGCTAAACAAATACCTATTATTTAAATATTTATACTAATTGAATTAAAAATGATCCCCACATTTATGAATCCAAATCACCGATTCATTATTTGTATGTGTGATTAAATGTTGTTTATTCGTGAAAATAAATATACCATACGAATTTTTTTTTCAATTTTTCACGTCTTTAGCAGCCGAAAGTATAACAATAAACAATCATAAAACATAAATCAAATTTATAATAGCCGAAAACATTGCCCGTTACCGACACCCGAATCACGCTCTCTCGTACTTAATTTATAATTACATACAAGATAACAAGTGCTAATATATTTTACACGTATTTTACGTTTCCACATTGTGTGGTAACGTCTTATTTGATATTCTCTTGGCTAATTATGTACGCCACCATTCCTGTTTATTACTGCTAACATTACCCTACATTTGTGTATTCCGGAGGAGTTCAATGACGAAGTTCAAGCAGTCAAGTCCCTAACGTTGATGTGCCAGATGTGCTTCTAACTTAAGTGCTAGTCAATTAAAAATGAAACGACAAAATAGAATGCAAAAACTTGTGTTTCGCATTTACACGACTGAATTACCACAACTATACAAAGCTCAGTAGCAGGTTTTTCCAAACCCCAGCGACGTCGCACGCGATTTCGAGTTTAAGCAATTTAACAGTCCCGTATTTTAATAGATTATGGTCGGGTTTGTTTGCCAGTCGCTACCCAGGGTTCACCATTTCAATAATGCAAACGCACGCGAACGCACGTTGCGGACTGAACAAATCATTACAAGTGACTTCCCATCGATTGAAGGACGCACTCGTTAAACTGTATGTAGGTCACGGGAACGCTTCGGATTTTTCTTATAAATAAACTATTTTAGAAAATAATCGAAGGCATACGTCATCAAATCACAGCATAGCAATGTGGTGCTTTTTAAGTTTAGTGACATTATGGTTTACTAAAACAATATATTTTTATGTATGTATGTGTCGACTTTAAAATAAAAAGAGATACGCTCCGTTGGTTCGGACATGTGGAAAGAATGCAGAAAAAAATAATCATAAAACATACATCATAAAACATATACAACGCGAAAGTAGAAGGATATAGGAGCCGAGGAAGGTCAAGACTTATCTACCGCGACCTAACTGATCAAGTTTTGTCAGGTGATGTCAAGAGTCCTAAAACTGGCGAGAAGAGCGAGTGAGGTGTATAAGGACCGTTTTCTCTTCCACAAGAGATTTGTTGTGAAGTTATAGACAGATAGATTTATTTACTGAGTATACTTGAATGTATTAATAATTAACTAAATCTTGGTAACACGAAACTTCCTTCAGCATCTGTGATCCTATCGGTGTGCCAAAGAGTGCCATGATATGGCTTGAATGGTATGGTAACCTAGTTTTACAATCCTATTACTAGCCGTCTTACCGGTAGGACAGTTCAAATTCTAATTACGCCACGCGCTAGGCGAGGTGTTGATAATTAAGAAGACCCGTTGCCGTGTCTAAAATGGGAACAAGCCTTTACAATCCTTATATAGACTGCCTCTTTGTACACCAGACGCTGAAGTTTCGATCGCGTAATTTCCGCAGGAGTGCCGCGCTATTTAGATAACAATGTACCTATGGTATGAATATAAGGGGACTCAAACATCTGCCAGATCGCATCTTAGAAGACTACAGGTCATAATCAGTATGGTCTATTTGACGACACAACTAACTTCGAGACAAATAGCTGTGTTAAAGGAATCGACGTCTTCGTTGTACAATAATTGAATCGGTGGCCAAGTGTTCTAAGAATCTACTAAAAACTTCTCTCGTCACGTAGTGGTAAGATTTTTCAAAGTTCCCTTATATTACAATATTAAGTATATCTATCTATCTATAACTTCACGCCAAATCCCTTGCGGGGTAGGCAGAGAGAACCGAGCGCCACGTGACTCGATCCTTACATATCTCACTCGCTTCTCGCCGGTTTCTAGGGCTCCTGACATTAAGTATATCACTATGATAAAATAAATAGTAGTAGTTTTACAAGCGGTAGGGCGCATCAAAGCAGCCCCCTGGCCTGGGGACGTACCTCGACCTCACAGAAAACCGTAGCCAAATAACAACTACCTAGCCTAGAGGGTTGTTAAGTTCTTGTGTGTGAGTTAGGTTACTAGTAAGCCCCTAAGGAGCTGCTATGTTAGCAGCAGAGGTGGCATCGTGCGAGTGATACTTAATGTATTGCAAGCGTTCATAGGCTCACGGTAACCGTTCACATCAGATAGGCCGTATGCGTGTATGCCTCTCGACGTAGTATAGAAAAAGTTTACAAACGACCGTGCCGGCATCCATGAGCACGATTCAATATTTTATTTAAAGGTTTATCATAACATTTCAGTTTATCATCAAATGTTTATGAAAAACACACAAAAGTACTGAAGGCGTAATCAAAATTTAAACGAATCGCGTCGAATAAAGAATCTCGTGCTTTTTTAAGCCGAGTATAAATACGCCTTTATCATTTTGTGTACATCAAAGGTCGAGTCCAAGCCGAGATAAACTCGAGCTAAAACTATGTAATATTAGAAACAAGCCCGAACTCTGGCATTGGGCCGGATAATGAACAAAATGTCATTTTTCGAGCCGCTGACTCGATACGCTGAGTCGATTACATAACACGAATACGAAATACTACGAATGAGTAACATGAAATCTGATTGGGACGGATCATATAAAGAGAAAACTTTCATACATGCTCGTATTTGTTATATACCAGGTAGTGAGTTGTTTGGGAAACACAAATACATGTAAACACAGACAAACAAAAAAGGTTGCCAGAGAATTCACACTTTTTTTTTATACTACGTCGGGAGGCATACAAGCATACGGCCCACCTGATGTAAAGCGGGTACCATAGCCTATTAACGCTTGTAATATATTAAGTATCACTCGCGCGATGCCTCCTCTGCTGCTTACACAGCAACTCCTTGGGAGCTTACTTTTTTTTTTTTTTTTTATTTATTCACAGAACCACAAACAGGTTTACAATACAGCTTACATCTTATGACATAACCTAAAATTATTATTTTTATTGTAAACCCAACATAATGGTTACAAATAATACGTTAACATGCACAATATAACTAAGTATATAAAACTTTTACAAATATTATTTACATGCAATTCGATCCAACCTGCTTTGCGCGCTTCCGCCACCAATTAGTTCATGCGGCCTAGCGCCGGCCGGCACCCACCCACTACTGTTAGTACTTGGTACATGCCGACGCTGCCATGGCTGCTCCGGTAGTCTCTGCCTCGGCTGCTGCGGTCGTCCGTCATCTGGAACAGAGTCCGCATGCCCCCACCACCACCGTCGCTGCCACGACTGGCCTGGTCGTCGCTGCGACACGTGTTTCGCCTCTCCACGAGGCATCATCAGGCGTTGTAGACGTTAATCGTAAGAATAACATGCTACAAGTGACAAATCCATCGCAGTGCCGTCCCTTATATTGAATTGAGGGTGGGGGTGGATGGTGTGAGCGAAAAGATATTTAATAGTGGGGAATGGTTTACGTCAGTCTGTTTGTTCATGAGAGTAATTTTAGAATTTTTATGTTTATTAATTTCTAATTGTTCCCTAATATTTAGTTTTAAACCTTTGTCTATGGTGTGTAAAATTTGATATGTATTAGTGGGGGATAAGTTATGTCCTTTGTCTATAAGATGCTCGGCGAAGTGTGACCTTTCTGGGTGATTGTTTTTTCGGCGCTAGGCCGCATGAACTAATTGGTGGCGGAAGCGCGCAAAGCAGGTTGGATCGAATTGCATGTGGATTTGACTTTCGCAAAGTAACGCCTGAATCTATTAAATATTATTTATTCTGTTTTTATTTGTGATTATGAATTTGTGTGTTTAGCGAGGTCGTGTTGATTGCGTGTATGTGTGCGTATAAGTGTCAACATGTGTATAATGTGTTTTAGGTTGGGGTCAGGTGCCTTAGAAACCGACGAAACGTGCATGAAAAGAGCTATGAATGTTAAAGAAGCGAGTGAGGTGTGCAAGGACCGAGCCATATGGCGCTCAGTTCTCTCTGCCTACCCCACAATGGACGTGGTGTGAAGGTATAGATCGATAGGAATTGAAATAGAGATACTTGTTGATGTGCATGTGAAGCGGGGATGTGTTTTTGGCTACTAGCTGACACGATCACACGCAGGCATCCCCGAGAAGTGGTATTCATACAAACTACCAGATGCAGAAAAGCACGAGTTAATATTTTTTGATTAAGCAAGGTTCATTTGTTCAATAATACATCAATAATTTTCCTCTTGTAATATCTGATGTTATACCTAAATATATCCACTGCGTTAAATTTTTTATTATAGCAATCAGTTATACGATTTAACGGAGATCGAATTCCGGCATTAGTGCGAGATCTAGTGACAGCAAATAAAGGATGTGTCCGCGTAGCACGCATAACTACCCGAAAGGGTGCTTTATAACGTATCATCTTAATCAAATCTATACAATCATATTTATTGTTGCATATATTATAAAGTAATATGGCCTCGAATTGCATCCGTCTTGATTACTTACTGGTGACCTCACTCACACCCAGGAACACAACAACCCTCTAGAGAGTTGTTATTTGGCTGCGGTTTTCTGTGAGGTGGAGGTACTTCCCCAGACGGGCTGCTTTGATGCGCCCTACCTCTCTTAAAACACTGACCACTGAAATAAGGAGAATTGGGGACAGTTTATAAAGGTTTAAAGAGACCTTCTTGGTCAGTCCATAGATGATTTAATAGCTTGATGACGCCAGGCGACAAGCTTAATTTGACAACACACGAGTGACACACCTGATATTGCAAGTATCCATATGCTAAGTGACGTGCTTACCATCATGCAGGCCGTATGCCTGTTTGTCAACTTCGTGGTATAAATAAAAATTAAACTTCACATTTTCACGTAGCTCTATTTGTCCCCTGCGTACCTCATATTAGTTGAGCGCCAACCGAAGTACAAAAAATCCTTAAAACTGATTCCAGGTCTTGAAAAAGTTTCAATATTTTTTTTTAAATCTACTTCATCAATCCAATTCATTAGGGTTGGCGAGGGCCGCTACCTGTGCTCAAGGATTTGACGAAGACACTGATAATGGCATGGAGCGATTCGACTATCAGACCTCCATCGGGTGATGGATAAGAGGGATAACTTAACCTTTCTTAGGTTAGGGCACATGTCTTTCCAAATATAATTTCTTGGGCGTACTGATTTCCTCACGATGTTTACCTTCGCCGCCGAGCAAGTGATTTTGACGAGCTCGGTGGCGCAGTGGTAACCGCTTTCCATCAGGTGGGCCGTAAGCTTATATGCCTCGCGACGTTGTATAAAAAACATACATGTACATAAATTCGAAAACATGAATTTATTAGAGAGAGGCCACACCAGGCGGTTTATAGGTTGGTTCTTTATTCACTGAGATATCACTGCCCTAAGTTTGTTGCTTTTAGTGTAATTATTTATCAGTCAAAATTCGGATAAAGCTGTGAAATATCATTACTGAATATTTCAGTAATAATTTAGTACACATTTTATTGTTTTTCAATCAATGGTTTATCTACATTAGAAACAGCTAGCATTCAGACAAAATTTGGGAAATAATGTATTTTAGGGTATTCTAAATTCTGTCACAAAATTTTGCTTGCATACAATTCGTGATCTACTGTAAAATATATACCCACTACAATGAAAACATTTGTTAAAAAAAATACAACGCCATAAAGGCGTACCAGCGTGTGTATGGAAAGTAACATGAGGGGACCTGCATAAATACTTGAATAATGAAATGAGAAAATGTGGCACTCAGTTGTCTCCGCGTGTAGATCACGTAAATAATGTCTTTATTTTATAATAGTCTTGGAGTAGTTCGGTTTAACGTGCGCCCCTGACGAGCCACTCGATCAGGCCCGTAATTGGGACTTGGCACACAGTGGCTTTTACGATCAAATTGTGCCGTCCGCCGCGTCTCTTCTCTATCCATTTAGTTCGTAATCGGCCTTCGATGTTCTGTCCTTGGTGCTTACTTTAACGATCGCATTAATAAAGGGATGTGTGATTGTATTAGGTTGCGCTCTGGTACTTTTATACGTTCAATAAACTCTTTGTTTGTACAAACAAGATCTCGGTCGTAAATACGACGTATCTGTTTGCTTATAATGTGATTTCAGACTTAGGTATTTCATAATAAATAACATCGTAATCTGTATGTAGCTCTATTCGAGCGATGCTTGAGTATAAGTTCGCGAGATCGTAAATATATAAAAGAAAGAACAAATTGTCGTCTTTAATCAGAAGGTGATGTCAGGAGCCTTAGAAACCGGCGAGTGTGCATGAAAAGAGCAATGACTGTTAAAGAAGCGAGGGAGGTATGTAAGGATCGAGTCACGTGGCGCTCGGTTCTCTCTGCCTACCCCGTAAGGGATTTGACGTGAAGTTATAGATAGAAAGAACAAAGTTTCTTACCTATATAAACTTTGCACTAAGACACATTCGGAAAAGTAATACTACAGATTTTTAATATATAGTTAAATACAATAATTCAAGATTGCATAAGTCTGAAAGACAGTGTCGGTGTTAAAATAAGAAGAAGCATGCTCCGTTGGTTTGGACAAGTAGAAAAATTGCAAAGAAGAGAACAGATGTACAACGCGAAAGTACAAGGATGTAGGTGCCGAGGAAGACCAGTACTTACCTACCATGACCAAATTGATTGTGTTTTATCAGAAGATGATGTCAGGAGACCCAAAAGTTAAAGAAGCGAGTGACGCATGTAATGACAGAGTCATGTGGCTTTCGGTGCTCTTCACCTACCCCTGAAGGAATTTAGCGTGAACTTGGAGATATATATATTTGTATGATTTTTCGGTCTATTCGATATTATGCGGGCGTATGGTGTAATGAGAAATCCAATGCAATTCGTATCACACTATAATTTTAAATCAACACTTGTAATCAATGTTCAGGAGAGGACAGTCCCAAGACTTGCTGCCGTTTGCACTAACTCTCCCAGTGTCGACCTCTTGATACCTACTGCCAAAGCGCGCCACTGTTCGCGCGCTTTCGTTTCGTTTTAAACTCCTGACCGGATGCGACATATATATAGATAGATAAATAAATAAATAAATATTCTCGGACAAATTACACAGCGCCACCTAGCCCCAAAGTAAGCGAAGCTTGTGTTATGGGTGCTAGACAACTGATAAACATACGTAAATACATTTTTTTTTTGTAAATAAATACTTATTATACATAGTAAATACCCAGACCAAGACAAACAGACATGTTCATGCACACAAATGTTTGTTCTGTGTGGGAATCGAACCCACGAGCGTTGGTGTCAAAGTAGCGTAACAGCGCGTTTCACCACTGCGCCACCGAGCTCGTCAATTATAGATAGATTTATAATTTAATATATGCGTATTTCATAAAAGAGTTGGTATGCCTTTTAACATCTGATGAGTACTCTAACAACCTTACTCGTATGTACATAATGCATACGAAATGAATCGCAAATCAATTTTATTACATTCCGCTATTAGTCGGTAACAATGGTGAAGAGCCAACACATTCCATCACAAAGGGTACCGCGATGTAATTGCTATGGTAGAGTGCATTGTCATAATACAATTATCATCTCGTGGAGCCACCATTCAATTTGTGACCTACTGTCGTCATTATAGGACGCGTAATGGCATGCGCTTGGCGAAGGATATAACAGTATTGATAGCATGCTCCATTTGGACATCTAATTGGGTAAAATGTAACATAATTTTGACAATGAATCTATTTACTAGAGTGTTTAAGAATTATATTAAAGCTATGAAATGTATTGGTTTTTAATACGAATTATTATGAAGAGCGATGTCTTTCTTTGTATTTATCGTTCTAAATTAAAATTGGTTTCATAATATACATCGATGCATAATATAGATCTTCTACGACAGAGATATTTCTTTAAAAAAACAGTTGACAATTTCGATTTGTTTGCTTCCCGCTGTTCGATTATTCTTTCATATCGTTAGGTATCACAAAATTGAAATTGCACGTTATTTTCGATTTCGAGTTTCGTCGTGACATCAATGCAGCACCGACGTTACAGGATGTGAAAGTCGTATATAGAGCAGGTACAGCAAATCGTTTGACGGCGTCCGTTCTGAAAATTTTGATCGGACGGCAGACAAAAGTCGATATCGAAATACTGAAAGCTATAGCGTAAGGCAATGCATCTTTAACCACAGTGGAATTAGTAGCAGCTTTCAAACTTACTTCAAATTGTAAATAAAGAAAAGCTCGGAAAGTACGAACTCAATGAACAACAATAACAAAATCGCGTCAAAGCTTAGGTTGTTGTATAGGCACACTAAGTGGGTATTCCGATTCGGATTGCCACTTGTGACAAACAGTGGACAATTGAGAATGAGCTCGGTGGCGCAGTGGTGAAACGTGCTGTTACATTACTTTGACACCAACGCTCGTGAGTTCGGTTCCCACACAGGACAAACATATGTGTGCATGAGCATGTCTGTCTGGGCGCACCAAAACTACCCTTCTGGGGAAGCACCTCCACCTCACAGAAAAGCGCAGCTAAACAACAACTCCAGAGGGTTGATGTGCCCCTACGTGTGAGTGAGATCACCAGTAATCTTCTAAGGAGTCATATCAGTTGTTCGCATCTTCGTTCGTGCATAGCCCGGTATCCAAAATCCAAGCTTACAAAATGGAACGTACAGAACCTCCATATGCAAAAGTTATGGGCGAGTGGCATAGAAGGTGCGTTGGTATATTAGTCAATCAGTTACTGCTCCTGTCTGTACATAATGTATTTGCAGATCGTAAAGTTAAACTAGCGTGAAATTATAACGTATTTTGCTAAGGTGAACCACCCGAGTGGTATAAATATTAGCAGTTTATTTATTTCACCATTACCGTCCTTGCGAGCTCGATAGCATCGTTGCGTGTGTCATTCTAACCAAACACGCAGGTTAAGCGACGTCGACCGCAGCCTTTCTATGGATGGGTTTATCTATATCCGAGTTTCTCCGTGCGGCACGTTAAGCCGTCGGTGCGACTGTTGTCGATAGATGACAGGCGTTACGCTAAGTCGGTGGCCCTAGGGCGGCTTGAAAACACTGGCCTCCGCCAATCCGCATTTGAGCAGCGTGGTAAAATATGCTCTAAACCCCTTCGGTTGAAGGGAGACCCGTATCCCTTCAGTGGGATGAGTAAGGGTTGATGTGGTAGACCTACCTACCTTTTGCTGTACACCGATTCCTTACCTTAAGGTTGCCTTCACAAGATTTCTTTTACAAATAAGGCCGCCTTGTTGCATAATATATTATATATATTCTAATTGTAGGAATCTTTTGTAATGTTTTCGAAGCCATAATTAATTCGCTGTTATTAAGGCTCCACATGTGGCACTTAATTTGAAACACATTCCAGTAGAGATAATATGAGCTTTATCGCTCACCGATATTTGTCTTCGATGTCGAAATGAGTGTTTAATAAAGATTTTTGATTTGATTGAAATCTTTTTAGATATTCTTGGAAAAAAAATCAGAGTGTATTCAAAAATTCTCAAGAATAATAGACATTTTTTTCTATTTTCTAACCTTTTCTTTGTTAGATTAACTTCAACGAGAGATTGGGGTTTTGTGATGATACCCCATATCATACATTTATATAAAAAAAAAACTTTATATGTCGATTCCTCCTAATACGTTACACGTTGTTTTTCAAAAATGAAGACATGTTTCAGATCAAAATGAAAAGCCAAATTGGACAGGCTAACAGACAAAGATCAAATTACTCCTATATATAATGCATGATTTATGCGTGATTAATTTTACCCGCAAGTGTTTCGGTATTTTCAGGAACACCGTTCCTATATGAAATCTATATGTTTGTCGGTGTATGCGTTTTTTTCTAATATTCGAATTTTGACTTCAGATTCGGATTCAGCATAAAAAAGTAGAATAGGAATGTTCAGGAACACCGTTCCTATCTCAAGGAACATGGTCAAAATGACAGGCAAATTAAAAAAAAAATGAATTGTTATATAATTGACGAGCCAGGTGTGCCTCTGGCAATGCAAGCTTGCACATTCTCAAATGGTTTTCTTTAGATACGCAATTGAAGTGTAACTTAGTGCGCTCGGTTAACCTACCGCTTATACTATTACGTCTTTACTGTAAACATTCGGTTCATGTAGAGTACCTTTGTAAAGGTTATGTACAACAAAGCATGGCAACACTAACGTCAACCACATAGACATGTGTATCTTTAATTGACAGTTTCCAGTGTCGCCGGGCCTTAGACATGCACTCCTAATTGCTCGTTACCAAAACGCTGCATTGGCATGCATTGACGGTCGATGTATACCTAGAACACAATTAATAAGATACAATAACTCAATTTTATACGAAAGACTGATTATTGTATGAAAACAACATTTATTTTTTGATGCGACATCGAGAGGAATACAACATACGGTCATACCATAAAATAATCATCGTAGCCTATGAACGCTTGTAATACATTAAGTATAGATCGCGCGATACCACATCCTTAACACTAATGATAACTTCACTCACTCGCAGGAATACAACAACCCGCCAGGGAGTTATTGTTTGACTGAAATTTCCTGTGCAATAGCCCTACTTCTCTTAAACTGACTGATATGTCTACTTCTTAGTATGTGTATTGTGCGATGTGAATACTAGAGGATGACGCGTTCGTAATGATGACGTAAGAAAGATACTTGGTCTGAACGAGAGTGTCGGTGTTAAAATAAGAAAAGGCATGCTCCGTTGGTTCGGATATGTAGAAAGAATGCAGGATGAAAGAATGACGAAACAGATATATAATGCGAAAGTGGAAGGATGTAGGAGCTGAAGAAGGCCAAGACTTACCTACCATGACCGAATTGGTCACGTTTTATTAGAAGGTGATGTCAGGAGCCCTAGGAACCGGTGAGCGTTCGTGAAAAGAGCTATGAATGTTAGAGAAGCTTTTGTGGGAGCGTTTTATTATCGATAGAACCTATCCATATACATCGATGGTATACATACAGAGAATGCACTGCGCATTGTATGAAGTGTGAGGATCTATGTAAGTTAGTTATTAGATCAAATGGCCGATATATGTAAGAGTTACTGAATGAGTGGTTGAGCAAGTGGACGAGACAATATAGTGTGGATAGTTATAACTGTAGTCGGTACAGCTAGATTTCATATTACTGAGCTTTCGCAATGTGACTACGCAAGTGAGAAAAGTGCTGAACAAAACATATCGTATCATTATTATATAGCATAAATAGATAAATAGAATAGTGGCACAACAGTAAGTGTACCAAGGTAGTTTTTCATTGTTTTGTCATGAAAATTAGGCAATATACACAGGGTTGTCATATATTTAATGATTATATCAAAGTTTTATCATACTTTGATAAAATGGAACATACCTACATATTTTTTTAACTTTAGCCCAGTGGGTAAACATCCGTCCTATTGGCCAACTGGTCCCCGATTCTAATCTCGACATTTACCACTAAATTTGTGTTTGCGCATTTATGTACATATTAGGCATTATCACTTGCTCGGCGGCGAAGGAAATCATAGTGAGGAAATCCGCACGTTCAAAAAATTATATATTGAAAGACGTGTGACCTTACATAAGAAAGGTCTGGTTTCCCCTCTAGGTTGTGGAGGTCTGACAGCAGTCCCTTCATGTAAACATTAGTATTTTCGCCAAATTCTTAGGCTTAGGTAGCGGTCCGCTACCTAAGCCTAAGTAGTGTATAACAATTCCGAATCCTAATGGATTAGGAATCGCTAAGAAGTTAGGGCGCTATCGTACATTTAATGATTGTATCAAATTATTTTCATCATGTATGATCTATCCATTTATTAACTATACCATAGGTTAAAATGAAATATATATCTTTTTATTGTCCGCGGACTTTCATCGTAAAGATATTATGTATTATTTCATATAAACAGAAACAGATATACAATAAGAAAGTGGAAGGATGTAGGATGCGTGGAAGACCAAGTCGCACAAGCCATGACCAAATTGGTCATGTTTTACGTGAAAGTGATATCAGGAGCCCTAGGACCCGGCGAGCGTAATGAATGTTAAAGAAGCGAGTGAGGTGAGTAAGGACCGCGTCTTATGGCGCTCGGTTCTCTCTGCCTACCCCGTAAGGGACCGAGCGTAAAGTTTCACATACATTTCACATCTATTCAGGTAGAAAAACATCAACTCAACTTAAAAAACAAACAACCCTCTTGCATCAAAAACAGACAAAACCGCTATGCAGAACACCACGAATGACATTTTGCATATCAAAACAGTGTACAGGTTACGCCATTATTTCGATACAACAAATAAATGCCAGTCGTGTCTAACAAAAATAACGTCGCAGAGGACCCGGCTTAATTGAGACACTGGTTGATATATTTCCTGAGTACAGGGTTTTGCGCCACTTTTCGCTAGCTGTAATTCCAATGGAACTTTGTATGTGTTTGTCTGGACTGCAGCCTTTGTGCATACATATAAATTTGTAGTAGTAGAAATTCCAATTAATTGTTGTTTGCCGAATGTACAGGTAAAAGCAGCGGCAAATTTACAATGTTACTCTATACGCAGTTGGATTATTTACTATTAGTCTACATATATACACAGAGCTTTGTAGCGATATATATCGATGTAATAGATTTAAAATGCACATGCCGGCTTTAATATTGTTGTAGTAAATTAGTTAATTAACAAGCACTCGATAATTGTATAATTTAAAATACCAATTTAGATAAAAGGAAGTAATCAATTATTTCATTAAAAAAATTGGGAACATGGTCTCTCAATCCATAGTCTTTTAGGGTGATTATGTAACATTGTCGACCATGTACGCATTGTTATATTATAAGTGACAATACTCGTATATGTGTGTTATTCCTAAATATATCATTTCTATTCATCACAGCTTTTCATGAACACCGTTCCTATATGAAATCTATATGTTTGTCTGTGCGTGTGTCTGTCGCTTTAAAAAAGTAGAATAGGAATGTTCAGGAACACCGTTCCTATCTCTTAAGAAACATGGTCAAAAAGGCAGACAAATTAAAAAAAAAATCTTCTACTGTTATATAATTGACGAGCCAGGTGTTCCTCTGGCAATGCAAGCTTGCGCATTCTCAACTGGTTATTTATTATCTATATAAAAAAAAAGAAATTATTTTATCTATAACAAAGATTAGATGGAGTTTTAACAATGCCGATCGATGGGTATATGTCACGTCATTACGCCTTCTTAATTAGCTTGTATTGCATAGTTAAGGTGTCGGCAGTCGTTGAGGTTTCAAATGAAACACCACTCGTATTTTTTTCTACAACCCCAATTGACGTAAAATGGGTGCCATAGCCTATAAATCCTTTCAATACTGAAAATACTGCGCCCGTGTTGCCACCCCTACTGCTAACACAGCAACTCCTTAGGAGTGTACTAGTAGGTGGTACCCAGCCACCCACAGGAATACAATAACCCTCCAGAGATTTGTTATTTAGCTGCAGTTTTCTGTGAGACTACTTCCCTAATGTGCCTGCTAAGATGCGCCTTACATTTCTTAAAAACACTCAGACCAAGCTTTCATCGACCTCTCTGTCATATGAGCCGAATTGCGGAATATGCGCACTACACATGCTGCTCTAAGACTTTCTTATTGCCGCGGGCAATTCTTAGCTCCCTACAATTTATTTATTCCTATCTTTTAGCTTTCTCCCCTTTCTGGGACCAAGACGAACAGAGTAGTTCATGCTCACAAATGCTTATTCGGTGTAGACATCGAACCATTGATGTTAAAATAGCATTGTTAACCACTTCGACACTGGCCTCGTCAAAATCATGTGAATTGTTTTTCACATGATTTTTAAGAGAGAGAAATTGTTAAGAGTGTTAGGGCGCATCAAAGCAGCCCGCCTGGGGGAGCACCTCCACCTCACAGAAAACCGCCAAATAACAACTCCTTAGAGGGTTGTTGTGTTCCTGCGTGTGAGTGAGGTCGCCAGTAAGCTCCTAAGGAGTTGCTGTGTAAGCAGCAGAGGAGGCATCGCGTGAGTGATATATGTTACAAGCGTTAATAGGCTACGGTAACTGCTTTACATCAGGTGGACCGTATGCATGTATGCCTCCCGACGTGGTTTAAAAAAAAAATGTGAACCTCCGTATACCATGAACATGTCCTTTGTAATCCAATCCAATAATATAAGAAGAAACTTTCAAATAACACACAATACGAACCTTATCAACCATTCGTTATGACCACCATTTGAATAGTCTGTGCACGAACTCGCATCAAGTACAGGAGCGATAATAATTTCCACCACTGAGGTAATTCTAACTTAAACGGAATTGTATCGTGTAAGTTGCAGAGTGAGTAGCTCGGAAATGCGGAACTGCCATTGACACTATACAAGTTTCACGCCAAGTTATAACTAGGGTTGGCAGTTTATCCAGACTTGTTAGGTTTCCCGGTTGAAAAATAAAATAAATTGTGGCACAGCTCACTTTAAAGCCTGGATGATGTATAAAACACAACTTACTAACAGTAAGAAATATATATTCCTTAATGTTTTTTTTTTCGGACATGTAGAAAGAATGCAGGATGAAAGAATGACGAAGCAGATATACAATGCAAAAGTGGAAGGATGTAGGAGCCGAGGAAGGCCAAGACGTAAGTCTTGGCCTACCATGATCAAACCGGCGAGCGTGCATGAAAAGAGCAATGAATGTTAAAGAAGCGAGTGAGGGATGTAAAGATCGAGTCGCGTGGCGCTCGGTTCTCTCTGCCTACCCCGTAAGAGATTTGGCGTGAAGTTATAGAATGTTTTTTGGTTATGACCTATATGAAAAAAGAGTTTTTTTTGTAACAATAATTAGTGCTAGTTAAAACAATGCCGATCGTTCGATGCAGATGTTGCGTAATTACACCGGTGTTTTTACTTGGCTTGTATAGTATATTTGATGAGTCAGGAGCCGTTGAAGTGTCAAATCAGACAATACTTGTCTTTTTTTACAACGTCGGAAGGCTTAAAAGTATACGACCCACCTGATGTAAAGCGGTTACACTAGCCTATGAACGCTTGTAATACAACAAGCACTACTCGCGCGATGCCACCTCTGTTAGCAACACAGCAACTTCTTAGGAGCTGACTGGTGACCTCACTCACACACAGGAACACCATAACCCTCCAGGGACTTGTCATTTGGCTGCGGTTTCTGTGACTTCCCCAAACGTGCCGGTGTGTGCCATCGGTAGATAGTCTCGATAAAATTAGCCGAACTCTATCAAATATTCGTCGAAAATCGAACTCCTAAGAGAGGAGAACCACAACCGAATAACAACTCCCTTTGGGAAATTAGGGTGTTGTGTTCCTACTAGTGAGTGTTACCAGTTAAAGCACCTAAGGAATTGTTATGTTAGCAGCAGGGGTGTAACTTCTGTATTGCAAACGTTCATAAGCTACATACGTCCGTACCATTCCGTACAAACTTGAAAACGGGTGGACCGATGAAATGACGATGAAATTTTTAGGCAATCTTCAGACTAACCCAGCAGGTGATCCTATGAAATTTGGCAACGATTGGATCAACCGTGCGTAGCCGGGACGGATCGCTAGTATTTTATAAAATGCTTCTACTCAGAAGTTATTTAATTTGTCAAACATGGTTAGAAATATTAATTTATCACTGGCAATAATATCAGGCTTCGTCATGCAACCAATTTAATGTAAAAATGTGGGCACATAGTCACATTGTATGGTGTACTTTCTTGTTCAAATTAAATCACGCAGTTAAAATAGAAATAAATTTTATTTCTCAGACGCACTCGGAAATGTTTTTAAAAAGTAAGCAGCAATATCCATTACGGGCACGTAATGAAAAGCAGGCTTAAGAAAATCCGTCAAACAGCCTAATGGCCATTGACATTATTATATTTTTGTAAGTAGAAAAATAATAAATTGTCCAAGGAAAAGTGTATTTTTTTCACAGTAAGTATTATTGACGATGATAACGCGTCATTTTTCATTACATTTAAAAAAATAAAAACTACTGAATATACTCCGTCATGTGACCACATGCCCATTGGCATGTATTGGCAATTAGTGCATGAATTTTTGTGTCTAATTCTATATTTCATTATTTCTTCACATTCCTTGACAAAGGTTTTATATCTTTCGTCTCTCGAACAAGAATGTAATTTCTAGATTTAAATTATAATAGGCTTTGCTAGTGGCTATCCTATAGGTATGTAAACAGGCAGTATTTAAATTGAATTGAATTGAATTCTTTTATTATTCTCTCACACAGAAATTACATATGAAATGATTAAGATGTACATTACATTAAAGTTAGACTATGTGAGAGACTGGTTTCTGTACTAGGAAAACCTGTATGACAGATTACCAGCCTCTCCAACGCCGGACCAAGTACATAATTAGTAGGTAAATACCTCTTAAGGAGTTACAAAGTGAAAATAACATTTCAAAAGGATTTAAGCTTTAAGTATCAGAATACTCATCACCATCAGCAGTTAGGTAGGTAGAGAGGGAATGGTATGTTTAATTTTATATATGGAATTTGAGGTTTATAGAACATGTGACGTACGGCCTCATATTGTATTATATCGAGAATAGCACAGAATAAATACTAGAAAAAATAAATACCTATGTCTTGAAATACGCAGCAACTAATAGAAAAAAATAAGAGTGTCAGTACCGTCTGTCCTGCAATATAATGATAGTCGTATTTACGTTACAATCTCTGTAGATAATCATAAATAAAGAAAATAACAATTCCAAAAAACAAAATCAAATGATACAAGTGTACCCATGTAAAATATTAAGACATTAAAATGCAATGATGAAACGGAAAGAGCATAAAATAGCCAAGGCTTTCCTAAAGGGAACAAACCGAATAGAAATAATTCGGGACAGCAAACCCCAACCCGTGTTAGCTTCAGAGGGAGTAGTTCAAAAAGTCAGAACCATTGACACAAAGTAAGTCATGCGGGAAAATTTAAATTAAACTTGTGACAATGTATGCCCATTAACTCCGAAACTTTAGTACGCCCAAATATTAAGGGGTCAATTTCGTCAAAACAAGATTACAGTGCGACTTGGAAGTTACGCGACAGTTCATGATATAATGGACAGATAAGATAACACATGATTGTTATTGACTTATGAGCTTATTGTGTCTGCGTAAGCATTACAATTCGATCTACACGTACACGTAATTACATGTAAAATTCTTGTTCTTCGTCATATCCCGTTTCCTAATCCATTAGATTTGGCAAAGATGATTTTGACATGGAGGGAGTGCCATCAGACCACAGGACCCAGAGGGAAAACCAGATCTTTGTTTTTATACAGCTTCGGGTGGCATGCAAGCTTACGGCCTACGTGACGTAAACCGGTTACCGTAGCCGATGAACGCTTGCAATACATCGAGTTTCACTTGTGCGATGCCACCTCTGCTAGTAACACAGTAACTACTTAGGAGAATACTGGTGACGTCACTCACACGCAGGAACACAACAACAAAGAGTAAGGATTTGGCGAAGGTACTGATTTTTACATGGAGCGATTGTCGTCAGACCTTCACAAACCAGGAGAAAACTAGGTAATTCTCAGTTAAGGTCACACGTATTTCGTAATGTAATTTCTTGGACGTGCGAGTTTACTCACGATGTTTTCAAGTAACAATTAAAAACACGAAACGAAAACACTAATTAAGTGGTGTATGCCAGGATTCGAACTGGGGACTTGTTGATCACTGGGCGATCACTGCTCATCTTATGCATAGAGGTATTTAACGTTGGCTTCTCTTACTTCACTGTGATTAATGCTCTTGAATTGTTCGATATGATGCAAACAGCTACCTTTTAAAACTGCACCGCTCGCCGTCGCTCGTCATGCACTAAAAGTGCAGTGGTCGCGTACTGTACCGATCCAGAGAAATTTTCTTCGGATAACAACTAAGTTGTGGACTGACTGCCAAGGTTTTCTCTAGGAACTACACCATAAAAAAAAAGTCGTGAACAGATTTTTACAAGTTCGAAACCTCAAGTGGGCGCCGGCCGGTACCCACCCCCTACCGTTAGTAGATGCATGTAGTTCGTAACGTGTTATTCTAACGACTAACATCTACAGCGCCTGAGGATGCCTAGTGGGGAGGCGAAGTAACACGTTCCACAGAGACAAACGGAGCAGCCAGGGCAGCAACGGTGGCGGATGTATGCAGTTCATGTTTCAGATGGCGGGCATTCGCAGACGACCGGACCAGCCATAACAGGGACGGCATGCGTCTAACAACGGTAATGGGTGGGCACCGGCCGGCGCTAGTTCTCATAAACGAATCGGTAGTGGAAGCAATGTATTTTAGATCAAATTGCCTGTAAATTTGACTTTCGCAAAATGAATTTATTAACGTACTGTTCGCCGTTCGGTTACAGTAACTGTTTACTACCAGGCAGGGTATATACGTTTTATTGGCACTATAGTGATAAGAAAATCATGACCCTTTATATATTTATATCCGGATTGTTGTTCCGCCGAAATATTTTCGAAACGACAACCCTATGCAAGGTGTTGCGCGCTCACAAGTAGTCGCGAGTTATTTGCGAAGACAAGTTTAACGAGACAATGAGTAACTAATTGTTACGGAAGTAAGAATAGGATCATATTTATAGCTATATATTTTCTACCTTACAGTACCGTACCGTAAAAATACACTACACTGCATGGTTTTCTGTTACAGTCATATTATAGTCGGATTCGCTATGATAATGAGAGAAATAAGAGTAGGTCTAATTCTTCTAAGCGTTACCCTGTTTTCTTAATTCATTAAAATTGGCGGAGAAATAATACAGATTTTTATAATGAGAAAGGTAGGGTGCATCAAAGCAGCCCGACTGGCCAAGTACCTCCACCACACAGAAGACCGCACCCAAATAACAACTTCCCGATAGGTTGTTGTGTTCCTGCGTATGAGTGAGGTCACACGAGTGGTTCTTAATGTATTACCAGCGTTCATAGGTGGACCGTACGCTTATATGCCTTACAACGATGTATAAAAAAAGACCTACTATTCTTTAAACAACGTTACATACAAGCATACGGCTCACCTGATGTAAAGCGGTTGCCGTCGAGCCGTTTAAGAGTTCAGTGACATACACACTAACAGAAGAATTATATATATAAAGATATCGTATAGATAAGTGGAAGGATGTAGTTGCCGAGGAAGGTCAAGACTTACTACTATTACTATAACTTCACGCCAAATCCCTTACGGGGTAGGCAGAGAGAACTAAGGAGACTTACCTACCATGACCAAATTGATCGTGTTTTATCAGAAAGAGCAGTCAGAAGGAGGAGTCAGGAGCCTTAGAAACCGGCGAGCGTGCATGAGAAGGGCAATAAATGTTAAAGAAGCGAGTGATGCATGTAACGATCGAGCCAAGTGGGGCCCGGTTCCCTCTGCCCGCAAGGGATTTGCCGTGAAGTTATACATACATAAAAAATATCCATGCAATTTTATCTAACCTGCTTTGTGTGCTTCGTGCTAATCGTGAATGCTACAAGCATGTTATTCTTACGATTAACGTCTACAACGCCTGATGATGCCTCGTGGAGAGGCGAAACACGTGTCGCAGCGCCGTCCAGGCCAGTCGTGGCAGCGACGGTGGTGGTGGGGGCATGCGGATTCTGTTCCAGGTGGCGGACGACCGCAGCAGCCGAGGCAGAGACTACCGGAGCAGCCATGGCAGCGTCGGCATGTTGCACGTACTAACAGTAGTGGGTGGGTGCCGGCCGGCGCTAGGCCGCATGAACTAATTGTGGCGGAAGCACACAAAGCGGGTTAGATCAAATTGCATGTAAATTTGACTTTCGCAAAATAACGCCTGAATCTATTAACTAAAAAATATCCAACCATTCACACTTTCAATTAACCAAGGAACAATCGGAATCTATTTCCCAGAGTGTAAGTGGTTTGGTATAAATCCATGTATGAATGCAACTGTATATGTCTATTAGAGATTGTGTTGCAACTTCAGACTTACTCCAGAATACAAGACGTTCCTAAATCCGCAAAAGTATACAACAGTATTCTATTTTAGATTCCATTTGGGCCGCGCCTAGGAGTTCTATTACTGTTCATGATATAAATAAATAGGTTGCATTCGACATCCTTCAAACTGGCGGGTCTAGGATGCATTAGCGGTTTAATGTTAGAACCCCCACTTTGATAGGTAAAAATAGGGGAGGGCTCGACAGGCGCACAATGGGGATGCCTTCCGGACATTCCGAGTTGTGGAGAGCTGACAGTGACAAACGATGGTTTAACACTTAGGACACTTGGACAGGTGATCCGTAGCGAACTGACCATTCATTGTGCTTGGTATTTGCTGGTAGAGTATAGGCTATAGCTATATTTTTCTATAAGATCGGCAAGTACATTTTTCACTAAAAGGAATCACCCCAGAAATCAATTTCGATTGCTTAATCTCGATGGTCTTGTCTTGATGGTCTTGGTGATTAACTATTAATGGACCTTGCAGACCGGGCTTCGCATAAAAAAAATAAAAAAATATCTAATTAGAAAATTTGATCCAAATGTTAGAGTCTCTGAGATACACGAAATTTATTTATGTATATACAAAAATGAACTCTTTTAAAGTACAGGAATAAATCTCTCGAAATTTTAACGTGCGAGACAATTTGCTATTGCCTTCATTTAGTAAATATTTTTTGGAGATTAAATTATTAACATTGTGTACCCAATTGGAGATTTCGAGATCGAATTATTGATATTGTGTACCAAATTGGAGATTTCGAGATCGAATTATTAATATTGTGTACCAAATTGGATATTTCGAGATCGAATTATTAATATTGTGTACCAAATTGGAGATTTCGAGGTCGAATTATTAATATTGTGTACCAAATTGGAGATTTCGAGATCGAATTATTAATATTGTGTACCAAATTGGAGATTTCGAGATCGAATTATTAATATTGTGTACTAAATTGGAGATTTCGAGATCGAATTATTAATATTGTGTACTAAATTGGAGATTTCGAGATCGAATTATTAATATTGTGTACCAAATTGGATATTTCGAGATCGAATTATTAATATAGTGTACCAAATTGGAGATTTCGAGATCGAATTATTAATATTGTGTATCAAATTGGAGATTTTGAGAACGAATTATTAATATTGTGTATCAATTGGACATTTGGAAACCAAATTATTAAAACTATGTAGGTAAAAAATTTATGTAAAAAATAAGACATTTTTATTCTAACCACCTTCACATCTTTTACGTAATCCCAATAGAACGCAAATCAATTTGAATTTCAAAATGCAAATAACCGAAGGAGATTATCGTAACCAAATCAAATTTATAATCATATAGCACAAGCATTAAGCAAGCCGCATTATGTATTCACTGAATAAATATTTTATACCTTATTCGCGTAGAATGTTCTAAAGTCTACACAATATTTGCAATGTTATTCCACAGTTTTGGAATCGAGTATATCATGCGTTTTTTATACACCGTCGGGAGGCATGCAAACATACGGCCTACCTAATGTAAAGCGATTACCGTAGCCTATAAACGCTTGCAATACATTAAGTATCACTCGCACGATGCCTCCTCTGCTGCTTACAAAGCAACACCTTGGGAGCTTACTGGTGACCTCACTCACACGCAGGAACACAACAACCCTCTAGGGAGTTGTTATTTGGCTGCGGGTTTCTGTGAGGTGGAGGTACTTCCCCAGACGGGCTGCATTGATGCGCCCTACCTCTCTTTAAACATCCAGACCAAGACAAACAGACGTGTTCATGCACACAAATGTTTGCCTTGTGTGGGAATCGAACCCACGAGCGTTGGTGTCAAAGTCGCGTCATTCACGACTGAGCCACCGAGCTCGTCGAAAATATTTCGATGTTCCGCAGTAAAGCGTCATCTGCCCACCAATTATAAGTAGTAAAAATGTAATTTAAGAAAGCAGTCAATATTGTAATTGGCCAGTTTACGTGCAGATTCACCGGCGGCCGCCATTTCGTCAGCGCTTGCGCAATCATAACGTGGTGAAAGTGTATCCGCATTGGATCGTGATGAGACTCTCTACATAGCAACGTAATAGCGACTCTTGACATTGAGAATTGATGCGATTCAAGTGCACTCGGAAGTACATCATCACCACTAATGTTACATGTTATACAGCCTAGAGCGGTTTAAGCGGTATTTAGTGAGAGGATCGTGTTCATCGCGGTGAAGGCAGTGTTTTATTATCATTTTCTTTGTTAAATGTCACACAAGCATACAGTCCGCCTGATGTAAAGCGGTTACCGTATCCTATGAACGCTTGCAATACATTAGGTAAAACTCGCGCGATGCCACGTCTGCAGATAACGCAGCAAGCAGTCCTTAGAAGGTCACTAGTGACCTCACTCACATGCAGGAACTCTACCACCCTCCAGGGAGTTGTTCCTTGCCTGCGGTTTTCTGTGAGATGGAGATACTTTCCCGTACCCTTCTTCCCATACTTCCCATTCCCAATTAAAACACCCACATCAAGGCAAACAGACACGTTCATGCACACAAACGTTTGTACTGTGTGTGAAACATGAGGCTCATCAAATATCTTACGGGAAGAATGACAATAGACCACTGTCCACACAGCTGATTGACTACCAACACTTGCTATACCTGCGAGGAAGTGATACCATGACGAGTGCTACCTATTAGCACAAATGGCAGGAAATATTCCCTGATGACAACCACGATAGACGATCGATGACAACCACGATAGACGATCGATGACAACGACGAGCTCGGTAGCTCAGTCGTGAAAGTCGCGAGTTTGACACCAACGCTCGTGGGTTCGATTCCCACACAAGACAAACATTTGTGTGCATGAAAATGTCTGTTTGTCTTGGTCTGGATGTTTTAAGAGGTAGGGCGCATCAAAGCAGCGCGTCTGGGGAAGTACCTCCACCTTACAGAAAACCGCAGTGTGCGTGTGAGTGAGGTCACCAGTAAGCTCCTAAGGAGTTGCTGTGTAAGCAGCAGAGGAGGCATCGCGCGAGTTATACTTAATTTATTACAAGCGTTAATAGGCTACGGTAACTGCTTTACATCAAGTGAGCCGTATGCTTGAAAGTTTCCCGACGTTGTATAAATAAATAAAAAAACTACAAGGCAAATTTTCACACACCACTATATATATATATACTCATATACATACACATATGTGTATCTGAGTGACGGTCACGCCAGTGCTTTTCCCCCACCCCAAAAGCGCCCAACGTGTCTGAAGAAGCTTTCACTTCAAAAAACAACACAAAAGATGCAAATATCAGAGACGTATCTCATTTTCTACATAATATGTAGATCCGCGACACACGAACGGAATGGATAGATAGCAGAGATAAGAAGAGGGTCCCCTTTGCCCTTCGGCATCGGAACTCTAAAAATGAATTATTAGATTAGGAAGAGCATTAAGTT
The DNA here is from genome assembly GCA_947507595.1 of Pyralis farinalis. Lineage (NCBI taxonomy): Eukaryota > Metazoa > Arthropoda > Insecta > Lepidoptera > Pyralidae > Pyralis > Pyralis farinalis. Next base: position 9,655,528 of record OX382274.1, read on the forward strand.
CGCTCCATTTGTATTCTTCGCACCGAAGCACCTCGAATCTTATCGCTAGTGAGCTTGGTAACTTGATTGTGAGGTACTCGTGTGGGGAACCCATTGCTTGATAATTGAAAAAGTTTACCGTGTGAACGGGGTGGTGTGGGTAAATATTGGTTAAAGTTAAAACGGTTAATGCTTGGCTCCGATTTGTTGAATACGTAATATTATGGGTGTAAGGAGACTTTATTTTATACCACTGAGGTGTTAAATAGACAATTACAAGTCTGATGGCAAACAATGATTGGTGTTTTAAAGAGAGGTAGGGCGCATCAAAGCATTAGCACAAATGACAGGAAAGATTCCCTGATGACAACCACGATCATCAGTCATGGTGGATAGGTACTACTAGAAAGGAGAATATTAAGAGAGGTAGGGCGCATCAAAGCAGCCCGTCTTGCGAAGTACCTCCACTTCACAGAAAACCGCAGCCAAACAACAACCCTCTAAAGCAGTGTTTCCCAACCTTTTTTAAGCCATGCCCCACATTAACATTTCTAAAATTTTTATGCCCCCCACACAACCAATAATAAAAAATAACCCAAAGCGAAAGGGTTAAAATCGTGTCGAGTCAATTTAAAATCTAAAATAGCTATTGGATACCCAAAGCGCAACTTGGTGAACTGATAACCATATCAAGCTAAACTTGTCTCATGCAGGGACACGAATTTCCCTTTAAGCTACTACTGGCTACTACAGTTGGAACACAATCCGGCACACTGCTACATGGCAGATCAGCCAACGTTTTCAAGCCGCCCAAAGACCTCAAACTGTCATCAATCAGCAACGTCCAGGAACAACGGTTTAACGTGCCTTACGGAAGATCGAAAAGCTTACGATCAATACAAACGGCGGGAGGCGTACAAGCAAACAGCCCTGATCTAAATTGGTCCGCAGGAAGTATCTCTTGCGCATTGCCACCCTGCCACTAATATAGTCAACAACATTCCAGGGAGTTGTTATTTGGTTACGGGTTTCTGTGAGGTACTTGCCAAGTTTGGGGAGTTTTGGTCCCTACCTCTCTTAAAAACGCCCAGACCAAGACAAACAGACATGTTCATGCACACAAGTGTTTATTTCGTGTGCGAATCGAACCCACGAGCGTTGGTGTCAATGTTGCGTTACTAACCACTGCGCCACCGTGCTCGTCATAAAGGGTTTTCTTCGGCGAACCCTCAAATTGTGTAGTATTGCCATAATTTTGCCAAAACATTGCATCAAGTTCTTCAAACGCGTGACGAGATTTGAGTGTCAGTAATGCGAGTATTAAGTCCGGCGTTGCAATAGACCACATGCTGCGTAACCTACTTACCATCAGGTCCTCCAAACGTAGTTCCCTAAAGTTTAAAACGATAAAAAAGCTGCCTATAAAAAGACATGATTAAGTACTAAGTAATAAAAAGTTTATGTTCATCTATAAAGTCACTTTGTAACTAATTTGAGTTACTCTTAACGCAGGTTTTAGTGCTATGAAAGGCTATTGAAAAAGTAATTCGATAATTTGTCATAAAATTGCTAACACTAGTTAATGCTGTACCATAAAATCGTTTATGTGCAAGTAATTTTATGTTCAAGTTACACACATACACACACACTTTACTTTTGAACAATAGCATTGTCTAATGTCATTGACATTGTAAAATGTCAATAGTTTAAATGAATGTGTATATTTTAAAGATTCACGGTCGTTTATTTACATCAATGTAATTATGACGTCAGCATTATCGCCAAAACATCGAGAAAGTCATGGAACAATACACATAAAAACCAGCCAAGGGCGAATCGGATACGCACACGATGGGTTCCGTACAATCGTGTAGAAAAAAATCTTTTAAATCTATCTTCATCGTAGCCTATCAAAACAAAGGGTTTTAAAGAAAATTTCAAAAATAAAAACTTAGGAATATATTTTAAGTTATAATTAATCAACAATATAATCAGTTTTGTATTTAATTTTTCATTCCTAAATCTTTTATGATTTACTAGTTAAGATGTTTTCAGAAATAATGGCAGTGTATTTTAGTAAATTGACTTCTTTAAGTCCAATATATGCATATGAATGTATTGAAGAGAGACACGGCGCACCAAAGCAGCCTCACAAAAAACCGCAGCCAAATAACAACTCCCTAGAGGGTTGTTGTGTTCCTGCGTGTTAGTGAGGTCACCAGTAAGCTCCCAAGGAGTTGCTGTATAAGCAGCAGAGGAGGCATCGCGCGAGTGATACTTAATATATCGCAAACGTTAATAGGCTACGGTACCTGCTTTACATCAGGTGGGCCGTATGCTTGTATACCTCCCGACGTAGTATAAAAAAAATGTTCCTTTCTGAACTTTCAGCATTCTACAAAGATTATTGTGAAGGTAACTTTTCAACTGAAATGAAACCATTTCCAATTGGTAGGTACGAGTACTTACTCCAAACATATAGTCGAAGTGGATCCCAACTTTGGCCTTTCGAATCCTTTGTGTTTCAAACATATTTCTGAATATTTAAGATTATTTCTGATATATTTTCCTTTATTACAATATATTATATACAAAGTATGTCACGATAAAGTCGTGTTATTTGCCTTAATAATTTTTTTTACTTTCTACAGGATTCAATTGCCAGCAAGTTGAAAATAAAATTCGGAATAAAAAATGTTCAAATTTAATTGTTGTTGTAATATGTTCTAATTTGATTTCTTGTTGTAATCTCCGCATTGTACAAATTTAGTTAAACTACTCGTAACATTAACAAACCGTTAGATTATTTAAAAACATTAAAAAAAACGTTACAACATTTAAAAAACCGGCCAAGTGCATGGCGGCACGCACAGTGTAGGATTCCGTGCATTTGCTTCGTTTTGTTTGCTTGCGAAAAAAATAGATATTTGCCTAAAATAAGTATTCATGTTATACATTGATTTTTTTTGCGGAAAGTGTCTATGAGAAATATAATTATATTTTATAATTAATTTCCTCAGCATTTACTAACAATCTATTGTTTGTTAACAAACCCTTCTTCTACTCGGTATAAGAATACAGCGTAAGTTTAAAAAAAATGGTAACTTCATAAACGTGGACTTCATCAGACCGGTTATACCTCAAAAACTGGTTAAAAATAAGGGAAAATACATACGATGCAGCGAACACGGATTTCCCAACTAACAGAAATTCAAACGAATTTCCTTATTGTTTCATTAGAATTTTACTCATACGCATAATACGTAAACATAACCATTAATATCGTCGATAACAACTTATTGATAGCGTAATTGAACGTTATAATAATCACATTTATAGCTGACTTTGATACTATAATATTACACAATCACTAATACACCACGTATGTCAATTCTACACCAACATACATATACAGAAATAACAATCGATCGAAAATACCATTCGCTGGATAGAAAATTGCAGAAACTAAACTATTTACCTGAAACCTTTACATATAGCCTTAATTATAAAGTAATTTTTAAAGTAATGTTGTTTAATTTATAAAGTAATTTTTGTACATTTATAAATTATATTTCGTATATCTCGGAAACGGCTATAACGTTTCGGATCAAATTTTGTATTCAGATAATGTTTTGCTTTTTAAGTTTACCAATATAGTTGACTTCAGGAAGAAACCTAAAATAAAAAATGCCAAAAGAAACTCGCCGGATACCCAAAGGCACTAGTATAATTAGTAGATATCGATTATGAAAAGATATTGCAAGAGCCTATGCCTAAAGGTTTAGATTGCGTGATTATTTTCAAGTTTTAGTTTTTAAAATTAGGATTAGTGATATTCTTCTTCTTAATGCTATTCCGTTTCCTAATCCATTACGATTGGCGAGGTCTACTACCTAAATCTAAAGATTAGGCGAAGACAATGATTTTGATCTTCCACATTCATTCAAATATTATCTTCAGTATTTATTAGATTGTATTAAAACTTCCATACTATATTTGTAAGAGTATACTAATTGAACTAAAACTAACTTTTGGTATTCCATGTATAAAATAATCCCTAAATTTATTCTCGAACTCCATGTCACACAGTGATATCATTGCTTCTCTCTCAATTGCATTCAAAACGGTAGCGACGTAGCAGGGATTCTCAAAGTGTGTTCATCGTGAGGGATTCGTCAGTAGATGATAGGGGGTTTGCGATTAAGTTTTCAATTAGGTAACTTTTGACTCGTTAGGGCGGCTGCTGAAAATGAGTCGCTTTTAGACAATAGAACCGCCAAGTGCGAATCGGGCTCACAAGCGAAGGGTTCCTTATCACCGTTCAATATTTATAACAATGTAGTAAAATGCACGCCGAATAACATACCGACGGACAAAGAACTAGGTGTAGTGGTGAATAGGCATGTAAGAAACATAGATTTTAATTATAATTAGAAAGCCTACATGTGCGTATCCGATCCATATTTGACCAATCTATATATATAAAACGAATGTTTGTCAAAGTCAAAATCTTTTTATTCCGTAAAAATGGCTACATTTGTTTGGAATCGTCACAATTTTTTCCCTACCCTACAGTTCATGACTAGGTGAGCACTGATAAAAATACTGCCAAAAAACTCAGGCATCCCTCTTTTGGTATCCAAACAAATTTACATAATTTATTAATTACATTATAATTGGATCGACTCAATCCCAGGCATTTTTATCATTAATATAGTCAGATACTTTATAATATGCCCTGCTACACAATTTGGCTTTAATAGTAGTTTAAAATTTGTTTATTGACAATTCTCTTATATTGCTGGGAAGTTTGTTATAGAACCGTATACATTGCCCCATAAAAGAATTACTTATTTTGTGGAGACGGCTTGCATGTAACACAAGATTATGCTTATATCTAGTATTTATGTTATGAGTATCACTCTTTTTACAAAATGAGTCTATGTTTTTATGAACATACAAAAGATTTTCATAGATATATTGCGATGCGACTGTTAGAATATTTATTTCTTTGAATTTTTCTCTAAGGCTCTCCCGGGGACCAAGTTTGTAGATAGCTCTTATGGCTCTCTTTTGCAATAAAAAGATGGTGTTAATGTCCGCGGAGTTACCCCAAAGAAGAATTCCGTATGACATAATACTATGAAAGTAGCTGAAATAAACTATTCTAGCCGAATCAACATCAGTGAGCCGTCTAATAGTTTTCACTGCATAGGCTGCAGAACTTAGTTTTCCTGATAATTATTCAATTTGTGGGCTCCATTGTAGTCTGGAGTCAATTGTTATACCCAAGAACACAGTTGTCTCCACAGGGGCTAAATTAGTTCCATTAACATGTACATTGGTAGTCACCTGTCTTACATTAGGTGTTGAGAACTTAATTACTTTAGTCTTTTTATCATTTAAAAGCAGATTATTAACATTAAACCAATGCATAACTTTAGAGAGAGCATCATTAACTTCGTCATAATTACCTAACTGTCTATTAATTTTGAATGTCAAAGAGGTATCATCCGCAAACAATACAATCTCATGTTTATCCTTTACATAATAAGGTAAATCATTTATATATACTAAAAATAAGAATGGACCTAGAATTGACCCCTGTGGGACTCCCATAACTACAGGGGACCCCGAAGATCTTTTACCATTAACATCGACTTTCTGTATCCTATTGCCCAGATAAGAAGACAGAAGTTCGAGAGCCTTGTTCCTGATACCGTAGTGCTGTAATTTTCTGACAAGAGTGTCATGGTGCACGCAGTCAAACGCTTTAGACAGATCACAGAAAATTCCCAAGGCATCTTGCGAACCTTCCCATGCCGCGAATATACTTTTACGCAATTTTGAATATACTTTTAAAAATTTGTCTGTATGTCCTCTATGAACTCCAAAACGGTTGGGCAGATTTTGATGAAATTTTCAGGGAAACATCAGATCAGTCCAGCGGGTTATCCTGTGAAGTTTGTTAGCGATCAGATCACTCGTGCGAAGCCGGGGCGAGTAGCTAGTATCCAATAAATTAATCCCTAGATTTTCTTAAAAGACAACATGCAATAAGTCAAAACAACTATTAATAAATAAGCAATCGGGTAAATCAAAATGCCAGAGCCTACATTTAGCAAATGATCAATTAAAATTATTTGTCACTTAAGTCTGGCGCCTGCTAGTCCAATTAACAAGCAAATTTATTAAACTTCCGACAGCTACCTGCTTCATTTCTTAAAAGTATTCCGAGATTGGATCGGCAGACGTTTGAAGGATGCCGATTAATTTGCACAACTTGAAATTACATTATTATTTTTATGCATAGTCGGCGCCTCCCTTTGTCTGATGACCTAGCTTAGTTGATATTTTAACTCCTTTTAGTTTTATAATTTAAACTAGCTGATACGCCTTCGTCCGCATTTTTTTATCTACGCCTTCCCGCTAATGTGCTGATCATACAAAAAAAACATATCGGTGGAGCCATTTTTGAGTTTTTTCGAGACTAACGCACAGCAATATTATATATTTAAACGAGTAATTCTCATATATATATATATATTTCGAGTATTTGTATAAAACGGCTCTAACAATTTCTATCAACATTTGTATTTATGGAATTTTAGTTGTTTTAGTGTAAGTTTATTTATATCATTTATATACGTGTATTTCCTGATAAAATACGATTTTGTACTAAACATAAAAACTGTAGACTCGTGTTAAACACTAATATCAGCAATTCGAGCACACAACCTGCCAGATAACCGTAGCGTAGTAACTGAGCAAGTGTCACTCGCACGTCACAACTCCGCACACTAACACTGCAACTTCTTATCAAGTTAATAGAACCACATCCACCCCCGCAGGAAATTAACAATCTTCCAGGGAGTCAACTTTTTTTTTTTTTAATATATATGGCAATAGTGTTGTCTCTTTATGCCAGTGTCAAAGTCTTGCGTTTTAGAACCATTTGAAAATCTTAATTCTATGTTCCAGCTCTAGGAACTGTGCAGAAAAAATATTTGGGAAGGGTACCTAGAACCAATCAACCCAATTTAAATACCCCCCGTAAAACGATAGTGATTTTTACAAGGTTTTCTTGAAGAACTTATTCACGTCTTCCAAAAAGTGCATAAACGTGTTATATTTGAGTTTTTTCATTACTGTATAATTTCACTAGCACTTATGTTACAAAATACTATCGAAATTGTCACACAAAACTAATTTTATACTGAATTGTAAAAATTTCAAGTAAAACAACAATGTCACTCGTCAAAAGCGCGGGAAGAAGTCAGGGAGTCAACTTTTAAGAAAGTCGTGAAGAGGTTTTTAGAGGGTCGACAATGCATGAGTGACACCTCTGTTCACTTGGCGGTTCTATTGTCTAAAAGTAAATGACCGTAGGTTAAGGTGACTGTTTACCATCAGGCAAGCCGTATGCTTGTTTGCCACCTTAGTGACATAAAAAGTTATTTGGCTGCGAGCTTCTGTGATCTGATCTGAATTTCTCTTACAGCATTTTTCAATCTTATGTATATCTTCATCATTAAGTAAATAACCTACGGAGAGTCGATATTACTTAGTAACTCAATTCACCGCTACAGGTCGGTGGGGTAAAGTAGAAAGCGCAGTAGGCCGATTCTACAATAAAACTGCTACTGCAGTTTTATAGTAGAATCGCCATATAGCTCTTATTCGCTCGTCTGCGGATCCACCTCGCGGCGCTTAACGGCTTATTAGTTAAAATATTCTTCCCTTGCTCGAATAACTGAAATATTTAGGCATATTAAAAAGACCCAGACCAATTCTATCTTATGAGATAAAATAAGAACGATTCAATGCCATACGATTCATATCGTATATAGATTCACCGCGTTACGATCCAAAAGATCGATTCAAAGCGCATGACAGAACATCCCTATTTCGTAATATGGCAGCTGAAAGTAAATTTTAAGGAATGATCCTACCGAAAATAACTATTCTACGTATGTGTCGCTGCAGCTGTGTGCGTACGTTGCAGTCTTATCACTAGCAGTTGACGTGTGTATTGTGTTCAAAGAATAGGGATGAGCCACCCACTTGCAATTGTTCGGGAAATGTATTTCCTTTGCCTGACATTTGTCCCTTTCACAACATTGTAAGTGTAGTCTTGACGTGTATAAATTGTGCTGTCTATTCACGGAGAGTTTGTTTTATGTATATATATATATATATATATGTTTGCCGATGACGGCGGCTAACAAAGATAGTAATGTGTTTCAGGCTTATGTTACTTTTATTTATACAACGTATAAAAAAAAGTAAATCAGTTACCGTAGCCTATTAACGCTTGTATTTTTTTTACAAGTTCAGCGTAGTGGCTCCTCTTTACCTGATTGTAAGCGAAAGAGAAGCCCAAATCGCAACTGCAACTGACAAAAGACTTCACGGTGTTTCAGTGCTGTCAGTTGACGCTGTCATGCTGACCCGCATGATGCTTCTTCACGCTTCGTTTGAAGGATCCCATATTGTAGGAAGGATCCCATATTGTTGATATGTGCAGGCAAGGCGTTCCACTTTTTAATGGTATGACAAAGATAGGAATTGCGGAACTTTTTGGTACGCAACAAAATGTTCTCAACAGTGGGACAATGACATCGCAAGCCTTGTAAAGGCGGTAAAATACGCTTAGCGAGCCTATGTCCTTATGGAGTTGAAGAGGTATTTGGTAATATATTAAGTATCACTTGCGAGATGCCGCCTCTGCTGCTTACACAGCAACTCCTTAGGAGCTTACTGGTGACCTCATTCACACGCAAGAACACAACAACCCTCCAGAGAGTTGTTATTTGGCTGCGGTTTTCTGTGAGGTGGAGGTACTTCTTCAGTAGGGCTACTTTGATGCGCCCTACAGACACACTACACACACACTACAGACTACAGACAGATGCACAGAACAGACATGTTCATGCACACAAACGTTTGTATTGTGTGGGATACCAAAATGACAAACAAGTCGCAAGCATCAAACAAACAGAGATAGATAATATAACACTGATATGCTCATTACAGCACAGTGTAGTAAATTCTTGAAGAATCGAGTACGCTACGGAAGCTATTCCACTGCGTATTAGTTAAGCTGTGATCACGATCAGTTAAATGCATGTTGTCACGTAGTTGCATGTGCATACAGCGACACGTGAGTACGCAATGGTCGCGTGCCCGACTAACTAGAGCGTAACAAGCACGAAACTGGCGTACCAAGGTCGGTCACTGCTATAATGTAAGTTATCGTTGGGCAAGATTTAATGTTTGGATAAAATTTCCCGATTTCGGTAATAATTCTGAAGTCACCTGGATAAGGTTAAGTTGAAAATACTCAGCATATTCAACAGGCCAAGCAAATCAATCTTCTTCCTAGCATTATCCCGTTCCCTAATCCATTAGTATTGACGGGGTCCGGTAACTAAGCCTAATGATTTGGCAAAGATACTGATTTTGACATGGAGCGAATGTCGTCATACCTCGACAACTAGACGTTTCATATGTCACACGTCTAATGCAATATAATTTCTAGGGTTTCCTCAGGATGTTTTCCATCACAGCCGAGCAAGTGATAATTACAAATACCTATGTACACATAAATCCGAAATTTAGTGGTGCATGCCAGGATTCGAAACCAGTTGTTCAATAGGCTGGTTGTCTTGTCCTTTTTTTCTTATATATAACTAGATTGGAAAACAAGCATACGGCCAGCATTAGATGGTAAGCGGTCACCGCAGCTAATTGACGCTCGCAACACCACGGGGATTTATTTATTTATTTATTTTTACACTTTATTGCACCAAAACAAATACATTCAATAGACATAACATAAGAAGAGTACAATAGGCGGTCTTATCGCTAAAGCGATCTCTTCCAGACAACCGTACAAGGAAGAGAAATAATCGTTAATAACAAGTAGGTAGGTGGCGCATTTATAATAAGAAACATATTTATACACATGTATATATGAACATGAATACATACAACCCACATTCTAAATAATTATATTTACACTCGGATAAATTATGTAAAAATAACTTTGATGTGGAAGACCATTGACATAATGGTCAGCAACAGGTAGCAATACCAACGTAAGTTATTATAAGCATACACATATATAGTATCATAGATATACATAAACATAATATAAGCTAGATAGAGAGAAAGTGTGACTTCACAAGATTTTTAAAGGAGTCTAAAGATTGTGCACATCGAATAGAAATAGGCAAAGCATTCCATAATTGGACAGCTCGTACCGAGAATGACTTAGCGTAATATTGCGAAGAGTGAGATGGTGTTAATAGACGAAGGGAAAGAGTACTACGTGTACCGCAATCGCGACGATCCCGTACCTCACTGAGATAGATAAAACGTTCCTTCAAGTAGCCAGGAGAAGTAGGATTGAAAAGAATAGAATAAAGAAGAGAGAGAATGTGCAAGTTGCGACGTAACCTTATAGGGAGCCACTTGAGCTGCGAGCGAAATTCGGAAACATGATCATATTTACGAAGTCCAAATATATATCGAATACAGAGATTTTGAAGGCGCTCAAGTTTGTTTAATTGGTCTTCAGTGAGGCTAAGGTAACAAGAGTCAGCATAGTCAAGGATAGGAAGGAGTAAGGACTGTACGAGCGAAATTTTGGTGCCAATGGGGAGAAAATTACGCAAACGACGAAGAGAGCCAACTGCAGCAAACAACTTCCTGCTGACGTTGGCTATCTGCACCGTCCAGGAAAAGGTTCTGTCGAAATAAATACCTAGGTTTTTAACACTCTCACTATATTCGATACGAACATTATTAAAAGATATTGGTGGAACAGTTTCCCAGTCGATTAAAGAGATTAGGCGGGAACTGCCTATAATGATAGCTTGTGACTTTATAGGATTGATCGTAAGACCGTTAGACTTAGTCCATTCAGATATGCGTATAAGATCTGAATTTACTTTAGTGATCGTATTGGGCAGGTTAGTCATAGAGTCATGTGAATAAATTTGCAAGTCATCAGCATAGAGATGGCAGAAGGATTGAAGATTAGACGTAATAGAATTAATGAATATACAAAATAGAATAGGAGATAATACGCCACCCTGAGGTACGCCAGCAGTCGTAGAACACCAAGAGGAAAGCTTATCGTCGAGGCGTACACGCTGCCGGCGACCATACAGGTAAGAATGAAACCAGTCAATTGCTGTAGGAGATATGTTAAGAGAACGTAGTCGCTCTAAAAGTATGTCAAAATCGACTGTATTGAATGCATTACTAAAATCTAATAGACATAAAACAGTAAGTTGCGACGAGTCCATTGCAAAGCGGATATCGTCCGTGATTTTAACTAAAGCACCAGTCGTACTATGACCTGGACGGAAACCAGACTGTAAAGGATTGAGTATATTGTTTTTGGACAGGAAGAAGGTAAGTTGTTTTTCAACAAGGCGTTCTAAAACTTTAGAGAGAAAAGGAAGAATTGAGATTGGACGATAATCCGAATGAGAAGAAGGATTCGACTTTTTAGGTAAAGGGATAACGTAAGCAATCTTCCAAGCGGACGGGAAAATACCAGAAGTAATGGAATTGTTAAGGATCAAGGTTATTACAGGAAGGACAATGTCAAGGATAGGTAATATCATATGACGACTGATGCTGTCGTCCCCCACCGCATTCGAAGCTACAGATAGTACATTCTTCTTAACATCACATTCAGTAAATTGACTAAAGAAAAAAGGAGGATAGTCTGGAGTTGGAAGTGAAGAAATCTCGTCAAGAGTTTTGTCTTTAGCTTTGCAATTAAAATTTGCCGAAGAAGTGAAATGCCAGTTAAGGTTATCGATGTCAATATTATTAGGACAGTCGCCACGGTTTTTTCCAACTCCGAGTGACCTTAGAAATTTCCAGACCTTTGCTGGATCACCGTTTTGAACAGATTTATGGATATGTTGGCGCTGGGCATCCCTGCACATCCTATTGCAGATGTTGCGTGTACGTATATACCTATCGCGATATTTCTCAGGGTCAGTTTTATATTTAGCCTTAGCTCTATTTTTCTTTTTTATAAGTTCTCTAATATCGTCCGTTAGCCACGGAGCAGGAAGATGCTTAACTCTGACCGGGCGAATAGGGGCATGTTGGTCGTAGAGATGTAAAATTTTGTTGTTAAATAGGTCAATTTGCGCATCCACAGTATCAGCTGCGCCAATCGCCAACCAATCAATCTCACGTGCATCAGCACGCAATAAGTTCGTATCAATAGCACCAAAATTACGTTGTAAAAGGATTTTAGCCTTAGATTTAGGAGGACGAATTTTATAGGAAAGAAAAATGAGGTCATGGAATGAGAAAGCCTCAGCACTACATTGTCCATGTTTAGCAACATGCTCAGGAGACGACACAATGATTAAGTCAAGAAGAGACGGTTTGCAGTTAGGAAAGAAATGAGTAGCATTGAGAGGCAAAAGTGTGAGATTGCAACCATTAACAAGGGATTTGAGAGATTGAGAACGCTGATCGTTTCTGAGTAGACAGGTATTGAAGTCACCCAATATGATAGAGTGGTTAAACGAAGGGGTTAAATTTTCAATGATGTTTTCAAGAGAAGAAAAATAATTAATAGTAGGAGAGGGACTGTACACTACACCAAGCAGTACATGAACATGAGAGAGTGTGACATCAAGAAATAGATATTCTGCCTCATTAGAAGGATTGGAGACGTGAGAAGAAGCGATAATATTGAAGGGGATATGTGCATGTAGGTAGATGGCAACACCACCTCCACTCTTCCCTACGCGGTCATTTCGTATAAGCTGAAAACCAGGCAAGGAATATGCAGTAGAAGGTAAACAAGGTTTGAACCAAGTTTCAGACACGAGTACGGCATGAACATTATTTAAGTCGAATGACTCGAGCATGTCAGTGTAATGTGCTGGTATACTTTGAGCATTTATATGCACTATATTAAAGTTTTTAGGTACACCTAAGAAATGTGAATGTAAAGACTCTTTCAGAGTTAAAGGAATGCTATGAAAGCTGTCACTATTAGACGATATAGATAAATATTGCTCCTGCAGCTCATCATCCTCACTCATAATACCGAAATGCAAAGCCAACTGAAGATGCAACAGTTGTATGAGTATATATGAAGCAAAGTGTACAAAAATAACAATAACTATATAACAAAAAAAAAAAAACAAATTATTAAGTATCAAGGTACAGCACTAATCAATAAAAGCTGTACGTTGCACCAATCGTCTACCTGACAGCAGAATATATAACATTATAACATAAATATTCGTACGTAACAAAGAAGTGAAGAAAAAGAAAACAATAACACGACAAAATGCTAGTTGGACTACAAACGTATCCTTAATCTGTCATCATTATACAAAAATATATAAATATAACTAAAGCAGTATTATTATCACAGAACCATGCCAGATGTCGAGCAAGGCTGAATGAACATAAAACTTTTGCCTGACGGCTACTTATCGACTAAACAATTAGATCATTGTCACACACGTCACTCTATGTGCACTATGTTAAAATCTAATTGTCAAATGAAATAAAATCAAAATATTGAAATACCTAATCTCAAACTAACTTTTACAAGAAATTAAGTGGGTAAACAATATCTAGTATCAAAGTAGTATGAAGCAAGTGTACAGACAGAAAATTATATCATATTACTGACATGATGAACGTGTTTGCAGACCACATAACAGAAACATTAGCTAAAATAATACCTATTTCCTGTTGAAGCCCTTTCGCCGTGTCATTGGAGCTGCAATCTTTACAGAAGCATCACCGGTGCCCGAGGAACACGTCTCGGAAGATAATAGCGGCCGTATTCGGAGATGAAACAACAAGTTGGTTCACTTGTGCGAGATTGAAAATTCGGTGTTTCGTTCCGTCAGATAGACTAACTATTACGCCTCCATTGCGAGTCCAACAATTGGAAACTCCAAAGTGTCGTCGTGCGGCCAGAAGAGCATCATGTCGTGTCTTCGTGAGAAATTCAGACACTGTAATACCAGTCTCCTTAAGTGAAGTTTTAGCGAACCACACTTTATTCTTCACATCAACACTTCGGAACTTCACGAGAATAGGCCTGGGTTTGTCTCCAGAGGATTGGCCCATCCTGTGACATCGCTTGACATCATCCCCGCTGAGACCAGATAGTTTTAGCTTTTCAGTGACTATTTTCGTTATCCTCAATGCTATATTCTCATTCCTGTCCTCGGTGACACCATGAAATAGGATAATTTTACGACGTCCCCACATCTCGAATTGGTCCTGTTGAAGAGCAAGCAATGCCACCTGCTGCTGCAAAGAACTGAGTGCAGTGGTGATGAACGCTTTAAATGTTCCAAAGTCTGCAGATAGTGAGGTTAATGTCGGTGTGGAGGCAGCCTTTTGAAGCTCTGCTTGAAAATTGGCCATCTTTGTATTGAAAAGCTCCATCATGTTGGCCATGTTTGTCTGGATGTCTTCCATAGTAGAAAAATCAGATAGGAAATCTGCTTACAGGTAGAAGTGCCACTTATTAAGTTAATTACACATAGATTAAGTGTATATAATTGTGTAAAATAAATTAAATAATATTTTTTACTGAGAGCAGTTTACTTTTAATTGTCACTTGTTTCGCAGCTACCCACTAAAATGGGATGTTACTCGCGTGCTGCCAATCATGTGACCTAAGGCTGTTTCGTCACAGTACCCAGTAATTTCTCTGTCAAATCTCACCCTTCGAACCGGAACACAGCTATATAAATATAGTTGCTTGGCGGTAGAAATATGTGAGACAGAGGTACCTATGCAGACGACTTTTGTACAAAGTCTCCCTCTGGTATCTACTGGGCTATCACTGCTCGAGGCCAAGCAAATCCGTATCTTTGCCAAATCCTTACGCTCAACGGACCCCGCCAATCGTAGTGGACTAGACAACGGGATAACGCTAGGAAGAAGAAGAGGCAATAGGCCCGGCAGTGCTTCAGCACGGGGAAAATACTTCAATATAAACAACACACGTCCTCATGTGTGCATGTCATGTACATACACACGCACCACCCCACATGCTATATAGTTCATTATGACGTAGTATACTGTTATCGCGTTGGGTAATACTGCTTTCAGTTGTTTAATCTAATGTCACATAGATTTTTCTTCCTTAATTACTTCGTTTACTCATATTACCTAATAAACATTTTATATCAGTTTTAGTATTGTCTTAGGTTTTCGCGATTGTTACACATTGAATTAAACAATTTTTAACGGAAGTATCGCGTGTTTTATTTATTTTGTTGAACCTGACGTTTCGAACGCTTTGCAGCGTCCGTGGTCGCAGGAAGACTGTTATATCAGTTTTCTTCATCTTTCTTCCCTCGTGAAGGAAATAACAACACGTTACGACGACCCTCAAGTAGAGATATGGCGAAGACGAGTAGTCTTGAAACAATCAATCAATACGTCAATAAATACGTCGGGAGGGATACAAGCATACGATCCACCTGATGTAAAGGGGTTGCCGTAGCGTATAAACACTTGCAATACATTAAGTATCACTGGCGCGATGCCACCTCTGCTGCCAACACAAAACCTCCTTAAGAGCTTACTGGAGACCTCACTCACTCGCAGGAACACAACAACCCTCTAGGAGAGTTGTTATTTGGCTGCGATTTGTGAGGTGGAGGTACTTCCCCAGACGGGCTGCTTTAATGCACCCTGCCTCACTTAGATTCATCATATCTCATTCAGCGACGTATTCATGCCGGATAACAGGATTTTTTTTTTCAGACAGACGACCCACCTGATGTAAAGCGATTACCAACACTTACAATAGATTAAGTATCACTTGCGCGATGCCACCTTTGCTGCTAACGTAGCAACTCTTTAGGAGCTTACTTGTGACCTCACTCACACACAGAAACACAACAACCCTCCAGGGAGTTGTTATTTGGCTGCGGTTTTTCTGCGAGATGGAGGTACTTCCCCAGACAGGCTGCTTTGATGCGCCCTCCCCTCTCATAAAAACACCCAGCCCAAGACAAACAGACATATTCATGCACACAAATGCTCTCTCTCTCTAGTAATCCTTTGGTTTTTACCCACCAAGATTTCAATTTGTAATTTCTTGACATACAGAAGGTCAATAAAATGTTACCATACGTGTCCTTATATGCCTTTTATAGTAAAACGAATCAAATACAAGCTTGTTTTTAAAAAATATTCGAAATGAAATGGCATAGTTCATTTAAAAATTCTAAATACGACCAGTGTTTGCATGCAAACTGTCTCAATGCTAAGCTTATTGTCATGCTATGCGTGTCAAGATCACATTAGGACCTTGAAATCTTCGATTTCAACAGTGGACCATGTACATTATTATCGAACTATTCACACAAATGTTGTCGATAATTGAATATCACATTAACAGTTATCGGAGTAATTGATACTTCAATCATACCTACAAATGCGTATTGACAGATGTCATTTCTAGTGTTCTGGACCAAAATGGCGGAAATGAAACTCTTACGGCTTTTGCTGTCTGTGACAAGCTCTCAATGGCAAACGGTAATGAAATTTCGCAGATACTTTTAATTTGTTGAAACATAATTTCTGATACACCCTTATGTATAATCTGTTTTTATTATAAAACGTAAATAAAGTTATTGTTGACAACTATGTGCACAACAATCATGTTGTTCCCTCCGTAGTGTCTAACTTTCTCCACCAGGATGCAACATATAATCGATGGAAATTTAGACAAATGTAAAAATACTTAACATTGCACTCGAAAATATAACAGGCAATACTATAGAGATCTGGAATTGTGAATAAGATACATTTGAAAAACATTATTTAATTTACTTATAATAGTCTTCTAGCTGGAAGAAGAATTTTATCAGGAATTTTTAATAACCTCCTTTCCAGCACACCTATTTTGTATGTGCGTGTGAGTATGTAGCGGTCCATATCGTCATTTCCACTTGTTCCCACTCAATATATCTCCTTCGTAACTCTTCATCATTCATCCTCTCTATATGCCTGAATCAACTTAGCATACCCTTGTCAATCTTGGTCACTTCTTCTTTCAATGCATATCATTCTCATTTTTCATATCACGTAATTTCTCACTCTACCTACCATCCGAACTCCAAAGATATACGAGTAGTTATTGTTATCACACCAAAAATTAACCATGCATTTTGATCATGCATGGTTTTATTGACTTTGTTAATAAAATGTTACTTTTAATAAAAAAGAAGATTCCTTGTGTACCTTATGACTGAACTGAACGAAGAATTCTTGGATACTTGTGCGATGTTCTAGAGTTTTCTACTTTCCTACTCTTTAGTCAAGTCTGAGTTGTAGAGGACTGACGGTGATGGCTTCATGTCAAAATCAGTCGTCCTCCCAGTTATTCCGTTTCTAATCCATTAGAATCGGTGCAATCCGCTGCCTAGGCTTAAAGATTTGGTAAATATATTGTAATTTTAGATGGAACAATTGCCATCAGACCGACAGACAGCCCAGGCGAAAACCCAGAACTTTCTTAGGTTAGGGCACACGTCTTTCGAAATATAATTTCTTGGACGTGCGGGTCTCCTCACAATGTTTTCTTTCACCGCCTATCAAGTGATAATTAGAAATATGTACATAAATCGGAAAACACAAATTTAGTGGTACACGCTCACGCTAAAATTCGAACCTGGGCCAGTTGATCAATAGATTCTTTATTCAATATCTTCTCCAAATCCTTAAGCTTAGATAGCGATACTAATACATTAGGATAAGTAACAACTCTAGAAAGAAGTAGGGATTCTTTAGCCAGCGGTTTTCTTAAAACATGAGTGTGTGAGGCAGCATTAGTAAAACTGAAAGTAAGTGTTACGTCAACGCACTCAATGTTATACCGCTGCGGTTGTATGCACGTGCTTACTTATGCAATCACCTAGGCTCGCAGCCAACACTAATTATTATTGCTATAATGGGTGTCAAGGAGGTTAATATCTATCAGTAAGATACAACGACCGTTTATTCTTTTTAAATTTCAAACCAACTTAGCATAACAGCAGCTGACAAACTCTGTGGTGGGGTGGTTAGTAATGAAACTGTAACACCAAGACTTGTGGATTGTGTGTCTCATCTGGGTGTTTTAAGTGAGGTAGGGCGCATCAAAGTATTATGACTAGGAAAGGACACTTACGTGTCTTTTCTCTAGAGGCTTGCTGTGTTCCTGCGAGTAAGTGGGGTTGTCAGTAAAAAATGACAACGCGCGAGCGGCATTTTCTGTATTGCAAGCACTCATAGGCTACGGTAACGACTTTACATCAGGTATGCGGTATGCCCCCGACCCAAAATGATTTGAACCAAATTTTGTACTTTCCGGGCGACCGCGCATCGCTCGGTTTTTTATATTTGTTTTATGTAAGATCAAGTTATTTTTTTCAGGAAAGAGACTTATGTAGGTAAATTTATAAAGCAAAACCTTCTGGGCGGTGGTGTATTGATCGGAAAGATGGTGGTTTTTTTGTTGGATTAAAATTAAAAGCGTCGTTCCCATTGGAGCTGCCATATTTAATTGCAATATAATACAGACAAGACAAATGTCAAATACAAATACTACAGACCTCGTAACAGATGTCAAGTAGGTACGAACATTATACATTTTTATTTGGCAATAATACCGTAAGACATTTAATATCATGTCAACTAAGATTTTATTTGTTATTTGATCGTGATTTTGTCCACTCGCTGACATGCGGATTGTGTGCAACCTTAACTAAATACAAAATTTTATAGAAATCGTTAGAGCCGTTTCCGAGATACGCGATATATGTTTATATACCCATATACAAGAACTAGCTGCCGCTCATGAGTTAGTCCGCGCGTATCCCGGTATCCCGTGGGAACCGCTTTTTCGTACTTCCTTTCGTTTCCTCGGCTTCGAAGGGTCGTATCGTGACGTTGAACAGCCTTATAACCTTCCTTCAAAATTGGGTTATCAAATGCAAAACTAATTTTTGAAATTAGGCTATAGTTCCAGAGATTAGCGAATGCAATCAAATAAACTCTTTCGCTTTACATATTAGTATAGATTGCTCGTTAATAGGTATTTTTTGAAAAATTGTGATTTTACATCAAAATAAGAACCAGTTGAGAATGCGCAAGCTTGCATTGCCAGAGGAACACACCTGGCTCGTCAATTATATAACAATTAAAATATTTTTTTTTAATTTGTCAGCCATTTGACCATGTTCCTAAGAGATAGGAACGGTGTTCCTGAACATTCCTATTCTACTTTTTTATGTTGAATCCGAATCTGAAGTCAAAATTCGAATATTCGAAAAAAGCGACGGACACACACAGAGACAAACATATAGATTTCATATAGGAACGGTGTTCCTGAAAACGCTGAACAAAGCTCTTTCTCCCAGATACAGATACTGTTTAATGATATATCCTTGGCTCAATGTCATCATCATCATAAGTGGTCACACGACGATTCCGATCAGTTCATTCGCGAGTTCTAACAGCCGTGGCCGTGTAATTTGGAAGTATCCGTTGTATATTTGCAATTAAGTTATGCGATTATTAATGTGTTAACGCATAACATATTCATTGCATCATTCACAATGACATTAATTTCGATTCCAATTAACACATTACATATATTATAATTTGTGGGAAGTTAATTAGAAAACTTTTATTTTTTAATGGCTAATTATACAACAAGGTGATAACCAGGCAATAACCGAGGTTATTAATTAATTCGTGATTAAATTTTCATCTAAACTATTAAATAATAAGTTTGTATAACTTAGTAATTTACTTATCTATAGTAATTTACGCATCTGAATAGGTATCTATGTATTTCTTCAGATGACAATATTTGAATATCTATGTTTTTTTTATACAACGTCGGGAGGCATACAAACATACGGTCCTCCTGATGTAAAGCAGTTACCGTAGCCAATTAACGCTTGTAACATATATCACTCGCGCAATGCCTCCTCTACTGCTTACACAGCAACTCCTTAGGAGCTTACTGGTGACCTCACTCACACGCAGAAACACAACAACCCTCTAGGGAATTGTTATTGTTACTGTGGTTTTCTGTGAGGTGAAGGTACTTCCCCAGACGGCTTTGATGCGCCCTACCTATCTTGAAACATCCAGACCAAGACGAACAGACATGTTCATGCACACAAATGTTTGTCTTGTGTGGTAGCTCGTCATTATTGTATTTTTAAGCATTAAAACATGTCAATTAAATGTTATAATTTCAAAAAATGATCAAATATTTTCTCGCAAATCTTCGTACGCTTAAAATAAACTAACATTTAAATGGAAACTACTAAATGTATAGTCAATGATCACATATTGTGGCACCTGTTTTAACTACTCACAGAAATAGCATTAAACTTTGTTTAACACACTGAAAAATACTCCTACTCAATACATAGGTACATCTGTCGCCTCCATTACATGAATCAAATGTGAGAAATTCGTCTGCGTACAAAGGAAATAATACGAAACATTTTGAGCAAGGCAGGCGATTAGAGTCCCCATGTGATCCATCAGGAAGGGTGCCAAAACTAAGACGTATGTTAGAGAAACATTTTACTTAAATACCAGTGGCGCTTTTGCCGAAAGAAATACAGAAAATAAACAACTAAAGACAGAGTAGCATATGCAGCTGAGTTTTGATATGTACTCTTCTTCTTCCTAGCATTATCCCGTTATCCTAATTGTGGAGCCCGCTATCTATGTCTAAGGATTTTGCTAAAATACTGATTTTACCATGAAGTGACTGCCGTCTAATCTCCGCATACTAGAGGAAAAATGTTACTTATTTTTCCTTCAGGTTGTGAAGGTTACTTCTTGTTTAAAAAATTGTGTTTAGAAAAAGGTTTTTACCTTCCTCAGGATATATTGTCTTCATATTTAAAATACAAGAAGATTCTTGTAAATATTATATTTGGTTAAATATATATTCTGGCTACAACAAACAGAGCAACAAACTTGAAACAAGACTTTTCCGGGAATGTTTTTGATATGTCAAGCGTCCATAGTGTAATTACTTAACAATACCCAAGGCGAACACTTGTTAAATAACAATAAAAAATCAATCGCCAACTTCTAAATAACATAAACTTAGTCTCCCACTGTTACTTATATCTCTAGCTAGATCATTTAATAGCATATCGCCCGGCTTGATAGCTATAATAATTTACTAGCACAGGTCGCCGACAATGCACTCCCACCGGAGACTGGCGAAATTCCAGCGATCACAGCGTCCCGAGTAATTTCGCACGAATATCACTACTCCACCACTCAATAAGATACTTTGTAACATTGTCTACGAAAACGCAATTAAGCCACTAGATTCCACAGTGATTCCGTGCTACTGAATCTGCCATATTGTCGGCAAGAAACGAAAAATATAAATATGTTTATAAACCTACCAAAATTCAATCCAAAGGTCCGGCGCATACACAGAACAAAATCACTTTGCACAATTATTCCATCACTCAAACACTTAATAAATAATTATAGCACTTGTGTTCTGTTTTCGTATAAAGCGAATAGTAAATTCGCGATCGCGCGTCTAGGCAATCGCCGCGGGAGTTGAAGCTACGCTTGATTAAGACCAACTGACACCTCGCTGCCGTCAAGTTGTGTAACATAGAACCGTGACCTTTGCCGTAACGCCACTCGACATGCCGCCGATCACTTCCACTAGCTCGTGAACGGCTGACGAGAGATCCACTTTATTATCAGAATACACTTTCAAGTCCCACATCAACACTTTCTACTTTTAAGCCGTCCAATCCTTTATTGGATACCGAAAAGTTTATCTTAAGGAACGCCGTCGATTTTTAAATATTTGAGGAATATGTCATGAACGTAAGAGCGGCAGTCATTCATCCTTTATAGTTATCCTTTTGCGGCACAGATATGAAAACCGCTAAAACTAATTACTGAAAGTGATAAATTTATTGGAAAACTTTCACAATTTCGTATAAAATTGCAGCGCAATGACATCACTGTTGAAACTTTTAAAGCATGTTCGTCGATAGGGGGTGTTGGATAAAGTGCCAATATCAATTTAACGTGTGGGAGACGTGATTAGGCGACATGGATTCGAGCCAAGATGTGCAGCGCAGACCAGGTCACGATTGTGGGCGAGAAAGCAAGCATTTTCTTATCGACCGTTTTTATTGAACGGAACGTCACTTACAGCGGCGAGATCAGAAATTATCAGACTACCATTAAATGCATCGATAAAAGAAACGTTGAATCCTCGGCTGAAAAGGATTACAATCAAAATGCCATTTGTCTAAATCAATGAAATAATGTTACATTATATAAAATTAAAGAAAAACAAGTTTTTTGTTACATTTTATGTAATCGAAGTCTCCTTTTCCTGTATTAGGAGGCTTCCCACTTCAATAGCCATAACCTTTCCAGCTAAAGTAGCAAAATGAGTATGTGAGTTTGTGTGTGTAGAAATAGTCTATTGAAAAATGTATCAAAATAAATACAGATACCCCAGAATTTAACAATTTCAATTGGTTTACATTTAGTCTATCGCAATGTATCAACATTTACACGGTGAATTCATCACAAAAACTATTTACGATTAAATGTTTTACGCTATTCCTCCGAGGTATCTCACAATAGAGACATGAAGCAAAAGATGAGCCATTTGTTATTAAATAAAATGGTGAAACATGATCTGCTGAACTTTAAAAGAATCTAGAGCAACGGGTTTATTACAGTGGAGCATGCAAGCAGACAGCTTATTCAACGTCTATATTATTGCAGAACATTGTGGTAGTCAATTTAAATAACTCTTAGGTCAATCCTAGAGATTATTTTAAGCGAGGAAAAGTTTTTATTCGGCCTTCTTACCAATGTCATATACAAAGGACAAATGTTGTTTGTGGAATACTACATATAAGTAAATTTAGATAACAGGCTGTTTAAGATTTTTGTTTGTGTATTACGACATCAATCTAAAGTTGGATGAATATATTTCTTCTCCCTTCAATAGATTTCCAGGATACTTTATCACACTCCTTAATATTGTAACTGTGGATTGACAGAGGTCAGTGTTTTGAAGCTAAGCTTTTGACTAAATTCGATGACTGCCATTTGTCAATAACGGCTTAACATGTCCTTGAAAAAATCGTCATGTGTCAGTTTCATGAAGAAGCTCGAGAAAAATATATCCATAGACAAACTGAGGTCGACATTGCGTAACCTGAGTGTTCAATTGAACTGAGATCGTGGGCACAACGATAACTAAACCATCAAGTTTCTCTTTTAATTAATTTTTAATTTCAGACTCTATTAGTCAGCTAAAAATGAAGATAACACTGTACTGAGCTAAATACAAAATTTTTAGCAACGCCGACATCGCCAGCCATAAAAACTAGAACACCGAAATTTAAACTTTATTCCTCGCACTAAAGGCTCTCCTTAATTTATGAGTTAAGTAGACACTTTGGCAGCAGGATGTGAAAGCCTGTAGTGGCGTTATATTTTACACTTCGGTCCATTTAGACCTACGCCCCGACCATTATAATGGTGTTACAGAAAATTACTTCCGACTCGCCACACGCGAATTGGTTCACCACGCAAGCTTGTATGTTACAATATAATATTATGAACATTAATATCGCTACTCCATTACGTTTTATATTCGGGTACGTATTACATCATCTTCGAAATATTATATACCATCTCATCGATACGATTCCCTCCATCTGGAGCGCTATATTTAAAGGCGAGTATTAAAAGGTATTCTAATACTGAATCGTAAAAACACAGTATGTACCTAAGATGTTTTTATAAGTAAGGTAATTGCCCAACTCGCATTCAGTTGGCCACGCTCTCGCGTCGCGTCTATATGTACTTCGCAACCAAGCATAAATGTCTTATGATATATATTCCCTTTCTAACGACAGGTATGCCCTATCATTTGTCTCTTTGTTAAAGCAAAGTGTCATAATAAATAACTGTACGTAGATATAGTACTACTTTCGCCATTTAAAAATGCAATAATGTTGGTATATAACGTGTCTACCTTTTGATACGTCGCTGGTATATACTATATACATAGTATTTCCATTGTCGCAGCAAAATTTACAGTACAATTTATACTGCAGATAAAGAGAATGTCTTTTCTAATTTGTTCAAAAAAAATATGAAAGGTTTCTTTCGTACATATCCCGCTTTCGCTCCATATCTCGATTTGTAGACACATGCGAAATGGGATTTCCCCGAGACGAACGGACCTCTATCTGGGAAAAGTGAGCGAGAATTTCTCGCAAGGGAACCTCACATCGTCCGCATCTTAATAATAAATGATAAATGTTACTTAAGCGACGTAATGTATTCAATATCACTTTCACTAATGTGCTGCGTATACTTTCCATAATTTATATATTTTTTTGGCATCAAAAGTGGATGGTATGAGACTCGGATAGATGTATCTTAATAGTGCTATAGGAATGTCACAGTTAATAGTGTGAGATGAAAAATATACCGAGATATATTCATAGAGGGCGGAGTGGATGTAATCTCCCCAAATAATCTGCTAAGTACATGTGCGGAGTAAACACGTTCGCATACATAAGCATATCAGCATACGTTCATTTGCCTAACACAGCGCATGTAACTGTTACGTGACAACACACCCAATTGGCAGCTTTACGGCAATACGATGTAGTCAGTAAATCACTTTTGTAATTAGTCTGAGTAGGATCACTGTTCGTCTCTCGCTCCACACTTTATAAACCGTAACTAATGCGGATGTTTCCGTACGAATTACATCTTATTTATCTACGTTTGTTTTACTTTGGCTAGAACTGAAATCTCGACTTTATCTCGGACAGTTTTCTGGGATTCACAGAGAATTGTATCATCTTTTTAACGTCACATTAACTATGATTTATTCGCTTAAGTAGTGCTTCTTTTTCCTGCTTCTCATTCATATGCTGTCAAAGATGTAGATCGTAATATATTGACGAGATCGGTGGCCCAGTGGTTAGTAACGCTGCTTTGACACCAACACTCTTGGATTCGATTCCCACACAGGATAAACATTTGCATGAACTTGTTCGGGTTGTTTTTAGAGAAAGGTGGGGCGTGTCAAAGTAGCCCGTCTGGGGAAGTGCCTCCACCTCATTGAAAACGCCAGCGAAATAACATCTCCTTCCATGAAGGGTTGTTGGGTTCCTGCGAGTGAGTGAGGTCACCAGCAAGCTCCTAAGGAATTGCTGTGTTAGCAGCAGAGGTGGCATCACGCGATTGATACTTAATGTGTTGCAAGCGTTCATAGGCCACGGCCGCCTTACAACAGACCGATCAGGATCACATCAGGCGGAAACTATGCTTATTTGACAGCCGAAATAGTATAAAAAACAAACACGAAATCCAGAAACATCGTCATCATTTCCTGCCGTTTCATGAATATTGCACGCTAGGGTTCAGCGATGTCGAATAATTGCGCGGGGCAAATACACGGCGCCCGAAGACGGCTATTCGGAGGAGCAATATCTGCCCCCGGGCGAGACTCCCGCCCTCAATTGTTTAATCGGCGAAGTTCCCCGATACAGACCCGCCAGCGCGGAAAGTTCACTACAGCTGATAGGGCAGGCTCGTTTCGCTTAATGTGCCAGCATGCCTTTGAACTGCACTCCGCTTGGATAATTACACATGTTACGAAACCTTGTACTATATTTTGGACACTCTATTTGTCACACACTATCTATATTACAATTGTTAATATTAGTGGAGAGTGTGGAGACTCATTTAACGTACAAAATAAAGGTCGCATTGATTTTTTTAACAATTGACTTATTTTTTTAGGAATAAAGAGTAAAATCTTATACGAGTATATAAAGATTTCGTGTCACGGTGTTTGTAGTTGCACTCCTTCGAAACGGCTCAACCGATTTTTATGATTTTTTAATGTATATTTGGTAGGTATGAGAATAGGTCGTAAAATATATTTCATAAAAGAATTAATTAAAAAAAATTAGAAAAAAAATAATAAGAAATAATTTATGGCAGAACAACGTTTACCGGGTACAGCTAGTACATATACCCAGTGGCGTGCACTCCATATAGGCAAAAAGACATTGCCTACCCTATCAATTTGATAAATACCATCCGATGTTTCTTAATTCTTAAACATAGTTTTTAACTAATATTTCGTATCAAAAACAAAAAAAATCGTTAAAAACTGCTCCATCTATCGGTATCGGTGCAAGTTATTAAAATAGATTCATTCATTAGTAGGTACCTGCTAAATCTATGTGCTACACTATCGGCGCTATGAGACCTTAACGGCAGAGACACGAACTATTTCTGTCTAAATTTACGTATGTGTGACACGGTACCACCGCGGCAAACATACGGATAGCGTAGTGTGCATTCCTGTAATTACATTGCCCACAATAACACAAATAACGCACACAATCGCATAGGATAGACATTGTCTTTTCACCCGATCCATGACGTAAATTACCGAAGTGTCGCGTACATTGCTCAGTAACTGCGCCGCCATTGTTTGTTTAGAAATGGTTTGGATAGTTTGCAGAGAAAATAAGATTTTAAAGTTGATAAAAATGGATAAGTTGATAAAAATGGATAATATTCACTGCGTAAGTTGTTCAGATGGTGTGTGTATGGAAAATAAAAAATGATGCGTTTTCAAAACTATCTTTCCATGTTTTCAAAACTATCTATCTTGGCATGTACCTACTACTAAATTCGTGTTTTCGGGTTTATGTACATATTTGTAACTATCACTTGTTCGGTGGTGAAGGAAAACATCGTGACGAAAAATACACACGTCCAAGAAATTATATTTCGAAAGACGTGTCACCTTACCTAAGAAAGGTTAAAATTTCCTTCTGGTTTGTGGAGGATTGACGGCAGTCGCTCCAGATAAAAATCAGTTTCTTCCCCATGTTCTCGAGCTTAAGTAGCGGACCCCGCCAATCCCAATAGATTAGAAAACGGGATAACACTAAGAAGAAGAACCAATTTAGACCGCTTAATTAATTTAGCGCTTGGTTCTCTCTGCCTACCCCCCAAGGAATTTGGCGTGAAGCTATAGATAGATAGATAGAATTAATTTAGTGATATCAGGATATACTGGTTTTGGTTGATGTAGTTAAAGAATAAGGAAACTGCGAAAAACATATTATGCGTGTATTGTTCAAGTCTTTCATGAAACAAGCGAATTACTTTTACACCAATACCTTCATATAAAAACGTTAGGGGAAAAGGAAATATAGTCGAGTGGAAAAAAAGAGTGCAATTAATTATCTATACAGATATATTATTGCGACGAAATACAATAGGTACTATCGACAACGTTCACGGTTGATCCTTTAACAACAAAGCACCCTTGTACATTAAAATAAACTAAAGCTTAACTGAACTGAAGTCGAAGGGAGTTTGAAATTTCAGTAGGAGCACTCGTTCGGTAATTTATTGTATGAAATAAATTTCATTATTATTACAAAACGTTCAATACTCGAATATTCTAAAAAATCAAGTTCATAACTTCAATTAATAATTTAATCCCTCGACACCAAAACTTCCATACCCTATCGTACTCATTCATTTACTAAGCCTCATTTAATCACTTCCCACGTACGTAGTCCGTACCGTACCACACCGTACCTTTCAGCATCGTAATGATATTCATTTCCCTCGATCCTATTTGCCTATTCATTCTTTCATTCGCTTTACACATTCATACGCTAATTAGTTACAAACTTACTTGGATATCTCATATCCCTTCATCAACTAGAAAAATCATCACACGGTTGAAAAGATTTTCTTGAAACATAACAGCTAAGAACACTCTCGATCGGCCATCTTTCAAATAAAAAAGTTAAATCAAAAAAGATCCCTCCGTTTTAGAAGGTCAGATACCACAGACAGACACACGTTGAAATTACTCGTAATTACGGAACATTGTCTTTCAATCGGCATTGTTTTATCAACCACTTACCCACTTTATGTGAAAAGAATACATTTTTGAAATTAAAACATCACAAATTGTTTATATCCGTTGAGCGATTTTTGGTAGAGGAAAGTCTTATGGGTTAACGTCACCGACATGTTAATGTTACGTACAATATCTGTGGCTAAGTATTGGGTATATAAAATGAATGCGGTACGAAAGAATGGCAAAACAGATATACAATGCGAGAGTGGAGGGCAATACGAGTCGAGGAAGAAGAGAACGGCCAAGACTCGCCACGCCCAAATTGGTTTTATTAGAAGGTGATATCAGGCGCCCTAGGAACCGGCGAGCGTGCACGAATAAAGCGATAATGTTAAAGAAGCGAATGAGGTGTGCAAGGACCGCGTGTTGAGGCGCTCTGTTCCGCAAGGAACCCGACGTGAAGATATAAACAGCTATTTATTTTAAACAATAATTTATTGACAAAATGCAACAGAAATTCTTTTACAAATATCAAAAACGTGGACTGGTTAAAACAATGCCGATCGATCGAAAACGGTACGTAATTACCCCATTGTGCGCCAGGGGTTAAAAATAGAGCCCGCAATCTCCTAACGAGCAATCCTTCTTTTGTTCGAACTTCGTCATAAGACTCTTAATGTTTATTAGGGTTTATTTCAGTATTGCTTTCATCGATTAGCGCGATATCCACTGCGCCATCAATCTTGCTGACGTCGTCGATAAATGACGTATTTGCGATGGAACAAGAACATTTAAATGATAAATTAAACCGCTTGTGATATTACTTTTTATGTTTCCTCCGTCTCTTGGCCGGACTCCAGCCAATGTCTGATGAATTAATGTTTGTTTTCGAAAAACGAACTTAGTCTTTGAAACACGATTTACTTAGTGTGGCTATAAAATTTTGTTTAGTATTAATTGACAAAGATTAAACTATTTATAACTACACGAAAAATCCCTCTGTATATATATATACATAACGATACACAAGAATTGCTTGTTTAAAGTAATAGCATAATCCGGTATCATATTACTGTATTTTTTTCCCGTACGACGAGTATGAGAGTTTTATGTATTCACAATTTTTTCAGATCTATTTTTTTCGATAGGAAAAGGCATGCTCCGTTTGTTCGGGCATGTAGAAAGAATGCAGATCGAAAGAATGATGAAACAGGTATACAATGCGAAAGTGGAAGGATATAGGAGTCGAGGAAGAAGCGAACGGCTAAGGTTCATCTCCCACGATCACATTGGTTTTATCAGAAGGTGGTATGATGTTCGCTCGGTTTTCTCTGCCTACCCTGGAAGGGACATGGCGTGAATATATAGAATGTGAGTGAATATATAAGTTCAATAATTATTCGTTATGTATTTATTTCTCTGTGGTTACTAGTTAAAGCTCATTAAAGTCCAACTTTACACTTCAAATACAGTTCTCTCGTAATACATAATGCCGCGATAGTTCTATATAGCACTATAAACAAACCCCACTAAGCAGAGTGCTGCTTGTAATTGTCAGGGCATTGAATAGAACTCTGCGTCAAAACCAGCAGGCGGTATATTTCCCTTGCACACACCACTCCTTGACATTTCAAAGATATTATATTGTTCTATGACAATAACTGCAATATTTAATTGCATATAAACAACGATATCTTACATCACTATTAAATGATCCATCCAGTTGAGGTTCTGGAACCACGACTGGCTCACATTCACTTCTATATGTAATCATGTCAGTTTGGAGCACATTTTATTTCAATAATGTGTGTTAAAAAGAGACAACAATCTGAGAAGACCATAATCTACGAGATTCTAGTTATAAAATACATTTCAATGCATGAAAACCACAGTAAGACACAAAGGCGGCTAAATATAGTACCTGAATTCACGTAACACCGGTTATTGCATCGATACCAGCGTCGTAGGCACACTTCCGTCTGCCAAACATTGTGCTCGCCGTGTTCAGGATCTCAATTAGATATATTATCATAGCGTTAGTTATTGACACGGTGGTGAAACACAAAGGGGTGGAAATAACGGGGACTCGGTAAATGTACCGTAAACCGATGACACGGTGTCAAGTGTCGAACATTGAAGAGAATACGTAAATTATTTAAACTTACCTACAGTACCTACTTACTGTGTAAATTCCAGCTTAATTGAGAGTTCTAGCTCAGCTTTATTCGCATACTAGCGACACTAGCCGGCTTCGTACGGGTAGATAGAAAGATAAATTTGAGCTTTATTTGAAGAAATAGATTTTAGCTGATAGACTAAGCGTAGCGTAACCGCACAGCGGCATTTTCTTACTTTTAGAATTATCATACCTGTTGTAACTTCTAAACGAAAGACCCTATTCGAATAATTTAAAGAAGAATTTGCATGTACTCACTTTTGTAGCCAACTAATGTTTTAGTAGCAAAGTTTTGATACCTTGGGTTACATTACTGGAATTTTCGTTGATATCTCAAATTTTTTGAAATGATAATATATAGCTTTGTACCTTGTATGAAAGAATTATTACAATAGGTTAAGTATTTTTCGAGTTTATCTGTTACAAACAAATATATAAATAATCAAATCTTTTCTCTTTATAATATTAGTTTAGAAAAGTGCAATGTCAGATCACATAAGCAAAGTGTCAGATTTGTGAAAATGTGGATCAGGTGATCGGGAGGGGGGAATCGGAATCGTGATACATGTCTCGGCTTCAGGCACCCATTTGGACCTCAATGCCCATCAGATTATCGCTCGAGGAACGCCTTCTCCGTGTCTACAATAGAAAATCCAGAGGCCAAATTATCTATGCGACCTTAGATTAAGATTGCTAAATAAAAAATATATATATGGCCTATGTTACACGCTGATAATGTGTGAAATATTTTTTTAAAATCGGTTACGTGTTTTTCTAGTTTATCCATTAAAAACAAACATAAAAAAATCTAATCTTTTGTCTTTAATATGTTAGTTTAGACAAGCGCAATGTTAAATCACATAAGCAAAATGTCAGATATGCAAAATTCAGATGAAGCGTACGTAATACATATAAAGATTAACTTATTATGTAAGTACATTATTTATTACCAACAATTTTAAGAACTATTAAATTCATAAGTGGTGCATAGACGACCGGAGCATCCGTGGCAAACCTAAGGGTGAGTGGATGCCGACCGGCGCTAGTTGTCATGAACTAATCAGTGGCGAAAGCACACACATCAGATCAAATTGCCAGATTTTAATTATTACAGTGTATCCAGAAGCCTTTTTTTAAATATTGGCTCAACAAAGTGGCTCCGCTTCGCCTGATGGTAAGCGAAAATAGGAGCCCAAATTGCAGCGGCAACTGTCAAAGGACTACAGTGTCCTGTCAGTTGGCGCTATCATGCTAGCCCGCAAGGTGCATCTTCACGCTTCGTTTGAAGAATCCCATATTGTAGAAAGGAGGAAACACATGTGCAGGCAAGGTGTTCCACTTTTTAATAGTACGACAGAGGTAGGAGTTGCCGAACTTTTTAGTATAATGACATCGCAAGCTTGCACGTGTGGTTCTATGACAGAAGGGAGAGTGTGGGATAAGGGAAAACAGTTCTTCAGTGCACTGACCATGATACAGGCGGTAAAATATGCTAAGCGAACCAATGTTTCTACGAAGTTGCAGAGGTTCTAGGTTTTTGGTGACTTCTTCGTCGTCGATTGTGCGGATAGCCCGTCGTTGCAACCTATCACGAGCCTCGAGAAGATACTGTGAGGAGTCGTCCGAGATATGATATGCAAGCAATGCTCCACGCAAGCCCGAACTCAAGTTCGACTTCGTTCAAACTTTTCAAGCTGTTCAAGACTCAAGTCTTATAAAGCAGACAAACGTGGTCAGGCGTGAAGAACCGGCGCACCCTGTTCAGGGCTCGAGATTTTTGAAGCTGTTAAGATGAGGCTCTCGATGTAATTTCGTTGGTTGAGATCACAACGAATATCCATGCCTAGTACATTCAGGCTATCTCGCATATTGAGGGAAGCACCCTGAAGACTGGGAGTGGGGCGGAATGGGGACATTTTTGTTGTAAACGCGCACACCTGCGTTTTCTTGGCATTAAACTCAACCAGGTTATTGGAACCTCATTTACAAATGAGATTCAAAACCCGATTCAGCTCAACGACACGACCTGCTCGCTTCTCACCGATTACTGTCCGAG
This sequence comes from Pyralis farinalis, assembly GCA_947507595.1. Lineage (NCBI taxonomy): Eukaryota > Metazoa > Arthropoda > Insecta > Lepidoptera > Pyralidae > Pyralis > Pyralis farinalis. The sequence goes on from OX382274.1 coordinate 9,687,721, forward strand.
CAGCACCAGGCCGTCCGAAATATCGCCCTTGGACCGTACTGTCATCTGCATAGCAATGAATATTACCAAGTAAGGGCCACAGGACGGAGCTCTGTGGGCCACCGACATACACTGACATGAACCGCGAAGCGCATCCATCTGCAAGGACGCGGATTCTACGCTCATACAGAAAGCCAGCAATCCACTTACAAAGCTGGAGCGGCAGCCCGTATACCGGAAGCTTGGAGAAAAGTGCTTTAAGTCAAACCCGATCAAATGCCTTGGCGATATCTACGCTGACTGCCATAGATTCGTCATGTTTATCAATTGCCTCCCCCCAGAGGTGCGTCACATACGCTAGAAGATCACCCGTCGATAGTTTCTGTCTAAAGCCATATTGACGATCACTAATTAAGAAGTGATCTTCTAGGAAACGTATCAATTGATTGTTAAGGATTCGTTCCATGACTTTGCACAACACTGAAATAACGGCAATAGGGCGGTAATTTGATGGGTCCGAACGGTCTCCCTTTTTGGGTACCGGCTGCACATTTGGCTCTCTACAAGCCTCAAGAAATACTACCGTAAGACGAAAGGGGCGCGTCAACACCGGAGACAAGCCAATGTTTGTTGCATGCTAATGAATATACTTGATATACTCCCTTAATTTAGTATTCTACTGTCGAATGCATCGAACAGTCGAGAAGTCTAAACTTTGTTGAACATGTGCCGAGTATCACAGAGTACAAAGTATTTTTAAAATGGAGTTATACTAGAATCGAACTAAATGCAGCGTGTAATCGGCGGAGCTTTGAGCGGGCGCATTGAATGCGACGTCGGAGCTCCAATTTCATCCCCTATTATATAAGAAGATGGCTGAATCATGCTCCGAAAGATTTCATAAAAAAAAGCTGCTATACTAGGTGCTTTTTATAATTAATTTATTGGGAGAAAGTATTTTGTTTATTTGTTACGATTTTATTTATTTATTTATTTATTACAATGTTTACATATTAATCTTTACAACTAATATTTTACAGTATAATATATGTAAACTTAAATAAAGTTTTTCCTTATACTGGAGTTCATCGTCGATCATCCACATATTATATTAGCCGAGAGGTAACATCAGATGTACACGTAGACATAAATTTGTAGTAATTGATTCATAAAAATAAAAAAAAGTCAAGTCGGTAGGCAAATAAAAAATATTGGTTAAGCCAGTATATCACCGGTGTGTGCTAGTGTGGGGCGTCAACTAGTTGCAAGTAGGTAAGGGACAAGCTGTGTGTACAGCGTGTTACTTTATTGTGTTAAGTTAGTAATGTACTATTATAGTAAAAACTATTTTAATAGTTAGGTTTTTTTTTTATTACATTTTAATTAGTGTACTTAGATAATACTTTTTAAGTTTAGATTTAAGGTTTTTTTCATTAATTATAACGATTACGAGAGATAGGATGCATCAAAGCAGCCCGTCTGGGGAAGTACCTCCACCACACAGAAAACAGCAGCAAAACCTGGAGGGTTGTTGTGTTCCTGCGTGCTAATGAGATCACCAGTAAGTTCCTAAGGTGTCGCTGTGTTAGCAGCATCACTGCTACTTACCTCTTCCCCAGACGGGCTGCTTTGATACACCCTACCTCTATATAAACCAACCAGACAAAGACAAACAGACATGTTCATGCACACAAATGTTTGTCCTGCGTGGGAATGGAACCCACGAGCGTTGGTGTCAAAATAGCTTTGCTAACCACTGCGCCACCGAGCCCGTCTTTTCTTCATCCGACTTCGCTGCCCGAGTTCCACAACACCACCTGGCACCTTCTCTCACGAAATATTAATAAACATACAGCATTGCTGCTGCATACGACCTTATAGCTCTTTGCCCGAGCTATTTAACAAAATAAGCATTGCATCACAGGTCCGCTTTGTATTTCGAGTTTAGAGTTACTCATGAGGCGGGTAAGTCTTTAGAGGAGAGCCTCCCCTGCCGCATTAAAATGCCGCTATGCGCAGTGTGAATGAAATAGATGGAAGATGTACGTGATGGATGCCATTCCCTCTTACTGTTGAGTTGGTGGAAGTAGGGTAACTTATATGTGTGCCGTGCCTTTTGCCAAAAAGAGATTTGTTGTAGAAAGTAAGTATAGTAAAAACAATAGAAGTAAGTGTTGCAAAAATAACAACAAATTAAGCCAAACTTGTCTGCGACTTCAGGAGATACTTGGGCTACATCGCACATACGCAACCGCCCCACCTGTGTACACCCACCCTCCCGCGAATTCCAGACACTATATTAACTTAGCAAGAATAGACTCGAAGAGTGGGGTGAACATAAGTCATAGGTAATTCTGTATAAGCTATATATGAGCGTACACTGTTGTAAGCACACAGTAAACAAAGGATCGATCTAAACGCAACGTGTAATCGACGGGGCGTCGATGGAGACGGCGGCGGCGCTGCAGGGACTATGGCGGAGGAGGCTCACTTCCGTCGCAACTGTCAACTCTAGCACTCTGAAAGGGAGCGGGCTTATCGCTTGTGTTTGACTACATGCAGCTAAACTTAACAACACTCTCTTGAAGATTATTAAGTTTGAAATTGTTCCATGTCTAACACGATCTTCGAATTGACATATTAAATGTAAAATGATTTAATTTGGGGACAGTGACAGATTGATCAAATTATGACTACTGGTACTAACTAAGATTTAAGGTCACAAGGTGAATTATTTTTTTTCAAACCACGTTCACAGTCAATGAGCTTATTTACGGCTGTTTTGTAACTGAGAAGTGTCTAAATTATTCTTCAACTTTAAGGGATTTAAAAGGGACCAAAGAAATTACGAAATCCGAAGTTAAGCAAAAAAAAAAAGAAATTTAGAAGAGCCGTCGAGAGAGAAATTATTTTATGTATGTATATCTTCACGCCAGGTCCCTTGCAGGGTAGGCAGAGAGAACCGAGCGACATAAGACGCGGTCCTTACACACTTCACTCGCTTCTTTCACATTCATAGCTCTTATCATGCACGCTCGCCAGTTCCTAAGGCTCCTGACATCACCTTCTGATAAAACACGACCATGGTAGGTTAGTCTTGGTCTTCCTCGGCTCCTACATCCTTCCACTTTCGCATTGTATATTAAAAAAATTGAAAATTTTAAGTTCTTTTATTCTTAAATATAATTTGAAACATTTCTGTATGTTTATTATTACTATTTAGTAGTATTTAGTACGAAAGGAGACTAATATACGAGTGTCGAATGTCGAGTGAAATTTCAATTATCAGCTCAATGAATTCTCCTCAAGTTTTTTGAATATAACTCCAAAACATTTTTTTTTATACAACGTCGGGAGACATACATACGGCCCACCTGATGTAAAGCGAGTACAGTACCCTATTAACGCTGGAGATATATTAAGTATCACTCGCGCGTTGCCTCCTCTACAGCTTACACAGCAACTCCTTGGGAGCTTACTGGTGACCTCACTCACACGCAGGAACACAACAACTCTCTAGGGAGTTGTTATTTGGCTGCGGTTTTCTGTGAGGTGGAGGTTCTTCCCCAGACGGGCTGCTTTGTGCGCCCTACCTCTCTTAATATACCTCATTCACACGCAGGAACACGACAACCCTCCAGGGACTCCGGTATTAGGCTGCGGTTTTCTGTGAATTGGAGGTACTTCCCCAGACGGGCTGCTTTGATGCGCCATACATGTCTTAAAAATACCCAGAGCAAAACAAACAGTCGTGTTCATGCACACAAATGTTAGTCCTGTGTGGGAATCGAACCCACCAGCGTTGATTTTAAAATCGCGTTATAAACCGCGGCGCCACCAAGCTCGTTATGTGTTCCATAATGGAACAGACACTACGTATTAGGTCAGCTACGTATAGATTTTCTAACATACAGCAACATAATACCGTGACATCCGACATGCCGACGGTTTCCGCTACTTCCGTACCATTGACACGGTGTCACTGAGCACATTTCCTCACTTCCGTAATGAGGCGGCTATGTAAACCCAGCGGGGTCAGGTACTCGTTATTAAAACTGAAGAAATTCCTGGCTCCCTACCAAGAAATGCTCGACGTAATGCGGGAAATGCGTTATTATTAAAATACGACTTTATACGGGGGAATGTTGTAATTTACTGCATGATAATGATAAATTCCTACGTGAAAATACGTCTCGGAATGCATACCTAGAACGATTCTAGAGCACAAGTAATAACAGTCTTTAACAAATTGCACGGCGCCATCTAGTGGCAAACTAAGCAAACCTTATACTATGGTTACTGAACAATTGATAAACAAACATGATCACCTTCTTTCGTTTATCTTTCGTAAATACATACTTGTGATATATAGAATACCTCCAGACCAAAACCACCTTGTTCATGCGTACGTAATGTTTGCTTTGTGCGAGAATCGAACCCTTGGTTGGATAATCTAGACTTGGATAGTCATCAAAGACGAGTTCAGTGGCGCAGTGGTGAAACGCGCTGTTACGCTACTTTGACACCAATGCTCGTGGGTTCGATGCCCACACAGTACAAACATTTGTGTGCATGAACATGTCTGTTTGTCTTTGTCTGGGTATTTTCTATGTATAATAAGTTTATAATTACAAAAAAAAAATGTATTTACGTATGTTTATCAGTTGTCTAGTACCCATAACACAAGCTTCGCTTACTTTGGGGCTAGATGGCGCTGTGTAATTTGTCCGACAATTTTAACACAGAGCACATCAAACTCCGTCAAACAACGAACAAATTTTATAAGTTTTCAACGTATACCTAGAATTATTTATTATAGGGGTTGGAAATCAGCCAAACCAGTAAACTTAACTTATTAACATTACTATGCGAATATATTGGGTTATCCAACTTACAAGTCATCGAGAGAACCCCACATTTTAACACCAAATCTTAACGATAATTATTATTGTGAGGTTGAATAACATACCTGAAACAAAACAATAGGATAATTAGCACTTGTATTGACATTCATGGACAATTAAAAATAAGACCTTAATTATCAAGTTTCCGTCGGCATTTCATCTTGGTTAATGATCATTTCTGAGAATGACGGTAGAATAAAAAAGGAAAGTGAAAACAATGTGAAATAATAATATACAATAAGGTTTCATTGAAAAAAAGGCATGTATAAGTGTCCGCTATTAAAAGGTACATATTTTTTTTTATCTTTTTATGTTCATCTTTAAGAGAGGTAGGGCGCATCAAAGCAGCCCGTCTGGGGAAGTACCTCCACCTCACAGAAAACCTCAGCCAAATAACAACTCCCTAGAGGGTCGTTGTGTTCCTGCGTGTGAGTGAGGTCACCAGTAAGCTCCTAAGGAGTTGCTGTGTAAGCAGCAGAGGAGGCATCGCGCAAGTGAGACTTAATATAATTACAAGCGTACGGTACGGCTACGGTAATTGCTTTACATCAGGTGGGCCGTATGCTTGTATGCCTCCCGACGTTGTATAAAAAAAAACATTACTTTATCTACCAAAATTTAAATAAGGACATTAAGTTTCGTATGCTTGGCGATTTCTTTTCGCAAGTACCTACTCGTATATAACGTGCGTTAACATTTTGTTTCTAAAAGATTAAATACTCAATATTTCAGTTCCAGGATTCATGATCATGACTAGGCAGATTGAGATAAGCATGGTGATAAATATTATTTCTGTAATCTCTATGGTGCCTTATCTCGATCTCAAACAACGAGGTTCTCGACATGACGTGTTCTAGAAAGGCAAATCCAAATCGAAGACTCCGCCGTTTTCATGACTCTATCCTCAACTCATCATCAAATGCTTCATATATAAAAGGGTTACAAAAAGGCCGTATACGACGATTATAATAGATTAAAAGCGAAACGCAGCGAAGACCAATCTGTATACTAAGGCAAATTCCTACTTTTCACACCGCACAAGTGTTGTATATATATCAATTAATTTCGTATTTCAATATTCACAAGTATTTTATATGTAGTACTTTCAGCTCTGGACAACAAGTCCCAATTTAACTGCACATGGAGTACTGTAGTCACTTTTGGAAAGGAGTGCCTGGATACCGGCTGGATACTGTGAGTTGATTCAGAGACGAGCTGTTAAGAGTCGATGATGCTAGAGAGAGTAGACTAGTAGGTAAACTAGGCCAACCATATACGCAATACGTTGTATTGAGCCCTAAGTTTATGGAAAGTACCGGACATTTGTGTTCTGCAGACTGTACAATGGGTTGTGCTTCAAGTAGTTATTCGTTATGAACACACTAACTTCCGTCTATAATCGCACCGCTTGCCGTCAGCGAGGAATTCCTTATCACACACTGGAACCGTACGGAACTTTTCCCTAAATGTTTTTACACGACTACGGCGGATACAAGTCACGCCATTGGTGTTGCAAGTGTCCATATGCTACGGTAACGGCTTACCATCGGGCAGGTCGTATAGTTATTTCCCACCTCGGTGTTCTACTTCTCAGTACTTTCTGTTCTTTGCCCACTGGGCTATAACTGCTTATCGATGGCGTTATAAAAAGTCGGAAGTATATACCTGTAAGTGCGAAACAACGTTGTCACCACAAACGAATGTTAGTATGAAAATCCGCGGCGTATTCCTTCGGGAAGTCAATCATAAAGATAAAGCAACATCGCAATAACGAACCGACAAAACAGCCGGCGGCGGGGCGACCGCGCGTTCCCCCACGTGCGATACTCTATACTATACACATCATACTCGAGGCGATTCTACAATTTTATCACATCGTAAAACGGCCCTGGGAGGCGAGTACGTCACCAGTTAATCGCCGTATTTTCCGGCTAAATGTGGGAATTAATTTAATATTCATTCGCTCCCACATAGGCAGCCATCAAAATCCGACCTCAGTTTCACGAACGGGTACGGAACTCATTAAACGCAGCCGACGAACCGCTTGAAAGATCGCGCAAATCCTGCTTCGATGACGGCGGCGTATGCAATATGACATTAAACAAACACGCCGATATGCGCCGCGCGTATGGTACCATGCAACTTCATAATCGCACTAGATGTTGGCTCGATGCCATTTCTCATGTTCCGTACTCATCCCTAATTTGGCCCCTCGAGGGTATCAACGCATAACATTATGACGTTTGTATTTATGTTAGGTAAGGAGTTTATTTCTATATAGTTTGTATTATCTTATATATTTTAACGAGCAAGCCTTGTATATTGTATATATATTTCGTGTTTCTACTTAGTTGCTGTGTCAACAGCCGAAGTGACGTCGTGTGAGCTATACTAATGTATTGCAAGCGTTCATAGGCTACGGCTTTTAAAGACTCCCAACGTTGTATAAAAGATAAAAAGATAAAACATAAAAATTCTTTATTTGCTTTTAGACCCTCACGGGCACTTAGACACGTCTTACATTTTCAATATTATATCTTATTATTTTTTAAGTTTTTCTCTTTTTTAATCTACCAGCATTTCAAATGACAGAAATGCCAAAAGAAACTTGCCAATATAGGTCTTTTTTTTTCCAAATCATCTTATACATGTTACAATAAATATAATGATATGAGTGTACATATAGTGATATCAAGTGGTACAATTAAAGTTATATTAATTCATGTGCTGAATCATTTCCATACATGTCTGTCAGATATTCATCGATTTGTATAAAAAATATGTACTTTTTCCTCTCTCGCTTTGTCAATCTATTTCTTTTTTTTTTTAGTTTAGTAGCTATTTATGTGGCACAATGTTATCAACATTTAAAAAAAAAGTAAAAAACATTAGATACATACAAATTAATGTATATATTTTTCGGGCGAATACTGATATGAATAAATAGGTGACGAAACCAAGAAATTATTCAAAATGCCTAACAATTTCAGGCTTTAAATACAGTTAGAGTGGATACTCTAGCTGTCTATAAGCTTTAGGGTTTATTTTGTTGTATAAATATGTGTTAGCGTACAAGCATACAACCCACCTGATGTAAAGTGGGTAGTCTATGAGCGCTTGCAAACATTTGTATAACACCCCTGCTACTGACACAGCAATTTCACACAACAACCATTGTCTGAGGATTTTTGCGAGTTGGAGGTACTCCCACGGACTTTGATACGCGCCCTAACTCTTTTAACATCAAAAGGTATTGCGTTGTCTGGCTTGTTGAATGTCAAATATTTGAAGATGTAGGTGCATATACATGCTTCATTCGTATTTAAGATTGGTAGATCGATCATCGTAAACGGTGCTATACATCAAGCAGAGTTGAGAGGTCACCGAGGTCACAAGTTGACCCGTGGTGCTTCATTATTTTGGGTGTAATGGTCCATAACGAATGCAGCCTGTCATACCTCATCTTCGCTCGATTAGTAATCAGTATCTCATTAGTAATGCATGTCAGCATGACAAATCTGTATAGAAATCATGTGGACATAGAAATTTATCATATTTTGGTAAAATAACTGATAGGAATTTTATAATATTGAAAATAATAACAATTTGATATAAGAATCCAATAATCATTTATATCTATAAATAAATGACGAGCTCGGTGGCTCAGTTGTGAATGACGCGACTTTGAAGCTCGTGGATTCGATTCCCACACAAGGTAAACATTTTGTGTGCATGAACATGTCTGTTTGTCTTGGTCTGGATGTTTTAAGAGAGGTAGGGCGCATCAAAGCAGTCCGTCTGGGAAAGTACCTCCACCTCACAGAAAACCGTAGCCAAATAACAACTCCCTAGAGAGTTGTTGTGTTCCTGCGTGTGAGTGAGGTCACCAGTAAGCTCCCAAGGGGTTGCTGTATAAGCAGCAGAGAAGGCATCGCGCGAGTGATACTTAACATATCGCTAGCGTCAATAGGCTATATAGGACGGAGTATAAAAAAAAACTATATTCTTCTTCTTCTGCTTCCAATCGTGATCTCGTTTCCTAATCCATTAGGATTGGCGTTGTCCGCTACCGAAGCCTAATTTGGCGTAGATACTGATTTTTACGTCGAGCGACTGTCGTCAGACCTCTGCAACCCAGAGACAAAAGTAAACTAAACCGTTCTTAGGTTCGGTCATACGTCTATCTAAATATAATATATCGGACGCGCGGGTTTCCTCGCGGTGTTTTCCTTCACCGTCGACCAAGTGATAATATCTATACTATATGTATATATATTGATATATTAGTAATACATGAAGAAAAACATCGTAAGCCGTTTTAAGTACATTGCGCGCACGAAGAAGTATGAGATTCGGCATAAATAAAGGTCCCATGGAAAAAAGTGCAGTAAGATAAAATTTACGTATATATTACAAATATATTAAATTAAAACTAAATAAAACAGTCATTGTTTACAATGAAACAGATATACAATGCAAAAGTGGAAGGATTTAGGAGCCGAGGAAGACTGAGACTAACTTACCATGACAAAATTGGTCGTGTTTCATCAGAAGGTGATGTCAGGAGCCCCAGGAACCGGCGAGCGTGCATGAAAAGAGCTATGAATGTCACAGAAGCGAGTGAAGTATGTAAGGACCGCGTCTTATGGCGCTCGGTTCTCTCTGCCTACCCCGCAAGGGACTTGGCGTGAAGATATACATTGCTTACGTTTATACTCTCCGGAATTAAATACAAAATTTAGATAATTTAAATTTGACTATATCATATTATCTTATATACATCAGACACATATTATTCTGAGGTCAAACACTCGTACTTGTGAGTATAGATTATCATTAAAGAATCTTTAGATTATAACTACTCTTGAAATAAAATATGCATTGTTTACTTTGTACATACATTGTATGATTTATAATGTTAAAATGAATGATGAAGGAAATTAAATCTGTAATGTTTGTCTAATAGTAATTTGTGCATTATACTCGTATGTTAGTGAAATACAGCTCTTATTCGATGTCACAAACCAAAAACCACTTGACTGTGCATAAAAGGCCCCCTAAGTCTCCAAAATGTGTTGTCACGCCTAAACATCTCTGCGATTCGAGTGTTCAACTAATGGAAGGACATTGACGAGCTCGGTGGCACGGTGTTGGAACGCGCTGTTACGCTACTTTGACACCAACGCTCGTGGGTTCGATTCCCACACAGTACAAACATTTGTGTGCATGAACATGTCTGTTTGTCTTGGTCTGGGTATTTTTTTTGTATAATAAGTATGTATGTACAAACAAAAATGTATTTACGTACGTTTATCAGTTGTCTAGTACCCATAACACAAGCTTCGCTTATTTTGGTGCTAGATGGCGCTGTGTAATTTGTCCGTCAATATTTATTTATTTATTTTAACCAATAGCCTATAAGCGGCACGATGTCAATCCGTGAACTAGCCAATAAGAACGGCGCGTTCTACTTTACCCCCGACCCGTATTACGTTATTGTTCGGAGATATAGTAGTGAGCTTAGTATTTGTATTTTTGCAAAACAGTGTGTATTTCACCCTCACACGCTGAAACCGCAATGGTCGCGTACTGTGCGATTCCAGAGAAGTTTTCTTCAAGAATGAACTCACAGCCGAGGTTTTCCCAAGGGACTACGGCAAGGGGTTCTTCAAAAAAGGCGTGAAGAGGTATTAGTCGACAAAGCATAAGTTAGTTAGTGACTGTTTATCTGCAGGCAGGCCGAATACTTGATTGTCACCTTAGCGGTATAAAAAAATTGTAAAAGAAGAAGAGAAGAAGTCACATGACGCTCGGTTCTCAGCATTCATGGCGTGTATATGTATATATGTATATATACATTACATATACATATATGTATATGTATGTATATATACATACATATATGTATATATATATATAAAATGAATCCATATTTCCCTTGGTCACGCCATAACTTGAGAACGACTTAACCGATTTCATTCATCTTTTTTGTTTGTTTGTTTTCTAATACTTTATAGAAGATTCTTACGGAATGAAAAATTATGAAAATTACGCAGAAAATAAAAAGTATATCAGAAAACTTAACGACTATTTTAATTTCGCGCGTTTAACAGCCTTGTATGTCGCATGTTCCCGTGTCGGAAAACCAGCAACATTATTTATTTAAATATAATATTTTAAATATTTATTCCACTTTGAGGTTCCAGAACAACGTCTGACGGGTCGGCTAGTGACAGATAATTTTTCCGATGCCATGCATATGACACGATTGTAACATTTTCGCCCCTCATCCCAAACAGAGAAAATGATAATGGTGCTAAAGCATACGCCCCGGAGATAATTATACGTTGAGGTGACATTACTCACGCTTACTCTAAGCAAATGTGACAATTTATTAAGCCGTTGCTTGTGTAAACGTACCCAAGTCTCGCTAGTTTCAACTGTCATAAGATTAATGATAATGTCGCGTTAGGAGACACTTATCGCTCTCGTCCAAGCAGTACATTTAGGGGGATAATTTGTACATTGTGATACCGTATTTTATAACGTGCAATGAATTTTTACATCGTTACTAATTATAGCTTGTATCTTATTTATACTGGCATGATCACGAGCTCGGTGGCGAGCGGCTAATAACGCGAATTTGACACGAAAGCTCGTGGGTTCGATTCCCGCGCAGGACAAACATTCGTGCGCATGAACAATATGTCCGTTTATCTTGGTCTGGGTGTTTTTAAGAGAGGTATGGCATATCAAAGCTGCCCGTCTAGGGAAGTACCTACACCTCACAGAAAACCGCAGTGAAATAACTCCCTGGAAATCTAAATTATGGATTGGTGAATCCTTCAAATCGAAATGCAATCTCTGGTTACCTGTAGATATTAATAAGAAACCGCATATTCGTGTGAGCTCCCACAAATCTGTATTAGATGAAGGAATCGAAGCTACACCAATTTCCGCTATCAGCAAATAAACCAATATTGACAGATTCAACGCCATACGTTCGAGACTAGATCTTGCCGTTTCATTTTGCATTCGGGAGAACCTTTGAGCCGTCACCGACATTGTTAACAGAGTCTGATGTAATCGTACATCTGATCCTTAGCTTATGTGCATTCTGTGCGCTTTAACCCCCCAGTGATAACAATCGTCTGTGTTCCTTTGTCTTGCAACTCCTCGCCCGGGTGACATGATAAAATGTTATTCCCTTTGTATCAAATGTCATGTGATGACATTCCGAATAGTTCATAAGGCATAGGTTAAGACGAGACACGTTTCTAAGTGTTCCCAATATGCTTTTGTGAAATTTAACATGACTATAGGGTTGCCATGTTCCATTCGAGAATATTGTCTATGTATGTCTTCACACCACACACTGGGACGGATTTCAAATTTGCGGACATTAGATTTTTTGTAACATATCATTTTTTCTTTATGCCAATTGATAGTCCTAATTAAGGCGATCGGATTTTGATAGGGAAAATGTACGGGCGATATCTAACTTGCTTCTTATACTTAAGAAGTAAGTTTGATATCGCCCGTACATCTTTTACACTTTTTACACTTGGTACTCCAAATCTTAGCAGATCTAAGCTTGATATTTTGTATATTTAATCTATGGGTGTTTATGTATAGCACCACTTGCATAGCATTGTCCAGCCATGCAATTCTCTAAGCGACTCGTAATGGCTGTGTGCGTCGCTGTGATCACAGATGTCACAGCTTTGACATCATCTACTGCGATTACGGCTAAATTATTTGGTATTCTATAAGGCTGTAAGCGTACGCGAGGCTGTTTGCCTTGTAGAATTCCAATTCCAAACGCAGCCTTGCGGCGCTAGTGTCGCGCAACCATAAAAAGCGACACCAAAGAATTGCAATTTTGTGTTCAAGGCTGTAACAACCGATGTTTCCGAGGATGTAAGGACGTTTGCTCTTACAGAATTGCATGGCAGGACTGCCCTGTTCTCCATATAAATAAAGCTGAACTTAGGTACTTTTGGCAATATATCCTGCTACAACGTTACAGTTCAATTTACATTATAATTAATAATAAATGAAGCAAACGCATTATTACTAAATACATATCAATTGTATGACTATTTTATCAAATTCATGCTGACTGAACCACTAGTTTTAAACAAAGGTAATTTATATTATCAGTGATTTCGTTCATACTGTTTGTGTGAAATTGGTAACGCGTTATCTAGATGTGTCATATGGTGTGGAACAGCAGAGCAGAGGGCGTGGGTGACTCTTGGCAAGGTGATTAGTGGCTAGGCTGTGTGCAAGGCGTAGGTTCGAGTAGTTTTGCAAGCCAAAAACCAGGAAAGTCAATAACATGTCTGCTTCAAAGACAATCGATAAAAGAAAGAAAGGAGCGCCACCTGATTTAACCAAAACCTATCAGGAAGGTTATAGTACGACCGGTGCTTTAGTTAAAATCACGGACGGCTTTGCAATGGACTCATAGCAACTTACTGTTTTATGTCTATTAGATTTTAGTAATGCATTCAATACAGTCGATTTTGACATACTTTTAGAGCGACTACGTTCTCTTAACATATCTCCTACAGCAATTGATTGGTTTCATTCTTACCTATATGGTCGCCGACAGCGAGTACGCCTTGACGATAAGCTTTCCTCTTGGTGTTCTACGACTGCCGGCGTACCTCTGGGTGGCGTAATATTTCCTATTCTATTTTGTATATTCATAAATTCTATTTCGTCTAATCTTCATTCCTTCTGCCATCTCTATGCTGATGACTTGCAAATTTATTCACATGACTCTAAGACTAACCTGCCCAATGCGATCACTAAAGTAAATTGAGACCTCATACGTACATCTGAATGGAGTAGGTAAGTCTAACGGCCTTACGGTCAATCCTATAAAGTCACGAGCTATCATTATAGGCTGTTCCCGCCTAATCTCTTGAATCGATTGGGAGACTGTTCCACTAATAACTTTTAATAATGTCCATATCACATATAGTGAGAGTGTGAAAAACCTGGGTTTTTTTTCAACAGATGCTTTTCCTGAACGGTGCAGATAGCCAACGTCAACAGGAAGTTGTTGCTGCAATTGGCTCTTTTCGTCGTTAGCGTAAATTTCTTCCCATTGGTACCAAAATTTCGCTCGTACAGACTATGCTGACTTTGCCTTAGCCTCACTGAAGACCAATTAAACAAACTTGAGCACCTTCAAAATCTCTGTATTCGATATATATTTGGGCTTCGCAAACTTAGAATTATACCAATATGATCATGTTTCCGAGTTTCGCTCTCAGCTCAAGTGGCTCCCTATAAAGTTACGTCGCAACTTACACATTCTCTCTCTTCTTTATTCTATTCTTTTGAATCCTACTTCTTCTGGCTACTTGAAGGAACGTTTTATTTATCTCAGTGAAGTACGGGATCGTCGCGATTGCGGTACACGCGGTACTCTTTCACCACCATCATTACTATCTCACTCCTCGCAATATTACGCTAAGTCGTTCTCGGTACAAGCTGTGCAATTATGGAATGTTTTGCCTATTTCTATTCGCTGTGCACAATCTTTAGACTCCTTTAAAAATCTTGTGAAGTCACACTTTATCTCTATCTAGCTTATATTATACGTTTATGTTATATCTATGATAATGTATATGTGTATATTTATAATAACTCACGTTAGTATTGCTACCTGTTGCTGACCATTATGTCAATGGTCTTTCACATCAAAGTTATTTACATAATTTATTCGAGTGTAAATGTAATTGTTTAGAATGTATGTTGTATGTGTGTATATGTGCATATATACATGTGTATAAATATGTTTATTATCATAAATGCACCACCTACCTACTTATTATTAACGATTATTTCTCTTCGTACGGTTGTCTGAAGAGATCGCTTTACTGATAAGACTGCCTATTGTACTCTTCTTATGTTGTGTCTGTTGAATGTATATATTTTGGTGCAATAAAGTATAAAAATAAATAAATAAATCTGTATTAAATTACAGCAAAGCAAATTCAATGAAAAGCTTTTGGTGGTAATGCTTTGTGAGGGCGCGGTGCATGTAATTTCTTTGACACTATATTAAAAGAAACTGCGGCGACCGTGGCAGCCGTTGACATCGGGTGATATGTATCAGAGATAAATACCATTCCACCTGCCTTATCGACCTGACCGATATGATGTTCACAGCTTCCTTCTACAACCGCACCACTAGCTATCGACGGGATATATCTTCCTCCACACGGGAAGCACAACGGTTGCGTATTGTTCTACATCCTTCCAGAAAAAAATCTTCTGAGACCCTTATATTGCAGTATGAACTCCCCGTCAATATCAGATCCCTTCAGGGGCAGGCAGAGAGAACAGGACACCACAAGACGCGGTCCTTACATACCTCATTCTCTTCCTTAACCTTCATGCATACTCGCCAAACACTGTAACACAAACATACTCAAAAATAATATACCTTATAGCTCACTCGACATTTGAAGCACAGGAGCCCAACCGTTTTGCTAGTGTTAAACCTAGGGAATACACATTTAATGTTATCAACTAAACTCGGCCACACTCGGCACATCAAAATATCATCCAATGTTCCGAAATGTGCCGCAATAAGTAAAGCGCACTAAGCTTTGTCGAATAGAAACGGTCGCATCCTATCCACTTTATAGGTCATTTCGTTCATTCCATCCACTTATTCCGTCGAAGGGATCCCCGTTACGATCGACTGGGTTCCTCAAATATACCTAATTTCGAACAATAAGATGTTTCTTTTCAATTTAACAAATTAAACTAGTAGCGTGGAGACAAAGTGGTATGGCCTGCGATTAAAAGGTCTGTCAGAATATTCACATTGCCTCGAAAAACCATCACTGGTCTGTAATATCTACAGCTGATGTAGAGTAGTTCTTACTCTTGTATCAGTTAATTACTTATACTTTACGTGCATAGACACGCCCTTCCAAAATTGCTGCCAAATCAATTGTGGCGAGTTGCTGGAATAACGACTACAGCTTAACGAGTGTACAAGAAAGTAGGCAGAGAGAACCGAGCGCCACATGACTCGGGGTTACTTCCATACCTGACTCGCTTCTTTAACATTCATGGTTTTTCTCATGTACATACGTCGGTTTCTAGGGCTGATATCACCATCCGATAAAACACAAACAATATGTTCATGATAGGTAAGTCTTTAAGAGAATTCAGTGCATTCGTCTCCGGCGTCTTCGTCGGTCTGTGTAGAAACCCATTTTTTTATACTACGTCAGGATGCATACAAGCATACGGCCTGCCTTATGTAAAGCGGGTAGCGTAACCTATTAACGCTTGAGATATATTAAGTATCACTCGCGCGATGCCTCCTCTGCTGCTGCTTACACAGCAACTCCTTGGGAGCTTACTGGCGACCTCACTCACACGCAGGAACACGACAACCCTCTAGGGAGTGGTTATTAGGCTGCGGTTTTCTGTGAGGTGAAGGCACTTCCCCAGACGGGCTGCTTTAATGCGCCCTACCTCTCTTATAGCCTGGAGGACTTTCAGTTTTAGCTTGCCTTCAATGAACATCGCGTAGAGGAGTCGATAGAAGAAGCTCCATGGGTGAAAAATGACCAGGATTGCTACCCGTGATTCTAGAAATATAATAATAAATATTTTCGATCGGTTTATGCATCACCCCCTACTCCCTAACTAAACAATGCTTATACTATGAATACATACATATGATACATAGTAAATACCCACACCATGACAACCAGACGTGTCAATGCACACAAATGTTTGTCTTTTACGAGAATCGAACATGCAACTTGGTGTCAAAGTTGACTTTGTGGTCAATTCAAGTACACTTGTAAAGTAAACATACGCCAGCGTGCGCTTCGAAAGTAGTTTAGTATATTTAAAATTATATATCGACAATGCGTTTCCTACAAACCCCTTGATAAACATGTACATGTAGAGTATGTACATGGGCGGCGTGAAAGTATTCCGCTTCTGGTCATTCGTAACTGTTTGAATTTCGAATATTATATTGTTTAATCATAAAATTGGCAGGAAGTCGCTTGTTGATTGTTTTTATACACTGTTCGTCGTCCATATGAAAATGGAATAAACGAAAAGTTATTTCAGTGCTATGTTTTTTTGCTCACTCTGCGCATGAATGCTCTGTTCCTCTTTCAAGTGCTTTTGGAAGGCAAGCATCTGATTCGAGTACCGTGAGACTAGTAGGTACGCGAATTTGAGCGTACACGTGTTTCTCTGAATGACGATATTCGTAAAACCTTCAACAGCGGTCACCGATGTAAACGCTGTTAACACAGCAACTCCTTAGGGAACTTACTGGCAACCACACTCACTCGCCGGAACACTACAACTCTCCAAGGAGTTGTTATTTTGCTACGGTCTTCTGTGAGGTGGAAGTACTTCATCAATCGGGCTGCTTTCATGCGCCCTACCTCTCTCGCCAGAGCCTCGTTTGTCAATTAGTAGGGTGCTCCCACGTGCAGGTGAGGTTGGCTTTGATTCTCAAGATGTTAGTGAGCCACTTATACCCGAAAATCTGCTGTCAGATGTCAGCTAATCAGATGGATTCTGTCCATCTGATTAGCCTGTTTACCACGTGATAAAAAAAACAATTTGAGTGATGAAAAATTTATCTTAGGTAAACAAAACCACACGCATCCAAACGCGATATCCGAATTATCAATAACGGAACGCTACAATAAATACTTTTAACGAACCGTGAATAATGTGCAGCGAATTTGCGAATTTAATAACATTTTCCAAATTATTTAAATATGAGGTAATTTGTTTAATATACCGGCGGGAATTCACCGGCGAGCGTTTGTCGATTTTCCGCCACATTTCGTGGCACGCGTTGTTTGAATAAAGGCGCTGATTGCACCGGGCACTCATTACAGCTGGCACGTGATACGCGCGTGGACTCAGTACTCGGCACCATGCAAAATCTGCATATCGCATTATCATATTGCCCTTATTAGTGTAGTTATTACCTGAGCGGCCGAGCTTTGTTCGACGTTTTTTAGGTGAATATATCTTTATATTTACTTGCATTTTTTAATTACACCACTAATTAGCTAAATAATCAAAGAATTCGTTACGTTGAGTGAGGACTGCGACGCATTGCGCGCGGCGAGGCGGAACGTGCCGCTATTTTCAGATCATTCCGCTTCATCATATAATGTCCTTTTAGTATAATTTACTTTTCTTACTTGTTACGTGAATACACGTAAAACTACACCGCCACGACACAGCCACATCCTGTTTTTTATAAGTGGCTCATATATCTATCCATAGTAGAAAATTTTAGAAAAGAGGAAAATTTTCACACATTATAACTAATATGGTCGCGTACTGTGCCGTTCCAAATATATCTTCCTTCCGATTCTATAATTTGCGGAATGACCTCACTGCCGAGGTTTTCCCAAGCGACTATGGGGAATGGATGTTCTTCAAAAACGAGGTAACAGAGATGAAAACGTGTGAGTGATACCCCTGGTGTTGCTAGCGTCCATAACGGTGAGTGCTTACCATCGGACAGACTGATAACGAACTAATATAGTAGTCCCAACAGTCCTCTTTCAGAACCGTTACTTTATCATAAAGGAATAGTTATTTTTTTTTAATAAGAAATTACTGCTAAATAGCATTTTTATACAACGTTCAGAAATATACATATCCTACTAATATTATAAATGCGAAAGTTTGTATGGATGAACGGATTTGAATGAAATATGGCACGCAGATAGATTATGATCTGGATTAACAATAGGCTACGTTATTTGACTCCACGCAGGCGGAGCCGCGGGCAGCAGCTGGTACAAAACATTTTACAACAGTGCAAGTGGAGAACGTTCTCCACATAATTCCATAATGGAGAAGTGATAAAATTTTCATTTGCCCCAGAGTTTGTGACGGCGTATTATTCAAGCAGTTATGACGCAGGTGCTTTTGAGAGTGTATTGTAAATATTATTGACGTACACTCAATGATACATGAAGTTGTTCAGCTATGAGTCATATGACTCTTATGACGTTGTAGTAAAGTTGAGTTTTAAACCGTATACAGATGTATTTATTATTAGATGAATTTCTAGTAATGTATTTCCGCTGCAGGTAGTGTTTATATGGCGGCAATCGAGTCGAGTAAGTCGGTCGAGTGGTTAACAATTACTACTTTAACACCAAGACTCGTGGGTTCGATTCCCACGCAAGACAAACATTCTGTGTGCATGAACATGTCTGCTTGTCTCCATCTGGGTGTTTTAAGAGACTTATGGCGGAACACAGCAGCCCGACTGGGGAAGTGTGACATGATACAACGGCCATGTAACAACTACCTGGAGGGTTGTTGAATTTCTGCGAGTGAGTGAGATTACGAGTATTCTTCTAAAGAATTGCTCTTTTAGCAGCAGAGGTGGCAACGCGCGAAAGATACTCTAATATTATAAGCGTCCGTAGTCTACGGTAGTCACTTACAGTAAGCGGGCCGTATGCTTGTATGCCTCCCGACGTTGTATAAAGAAAAGAAAACACCCGGAAGGGTAGACTTATTTTAGCATTTATAAAATTAGTATGGATACAACATAAGTTACTCAAATAATATGTAATTCCCTATGTATTAGGTATTTACACAGTTACCTAATTATGGGTGAAATTAGTTGAATTTAATATCACTTAACTAAATTACGTATATAACATTAGATATAATAATTTGTATTAGAAATTATTTCGAGGCCACGTTCCCCACACGTTCGTTTATCGAATACAGAGTGATAATGACTACATGCGGGCAGACGGGCGGTAGTTTGCCACCCTGGTTTGACGTCATCATTGGTGTCAAAGAGGGTTGTGTGCTGCGGGCTCGGCTGTTCATTCTGTAACTTGGTAATCGTCTACAAAAAATAAGATCTACGAATGTAGAATTGCGTATGGGTAACCTAGAGGTAGATTGTCTGATTTGTCCGTGCCGTGTTAATCTGATAAGTACGTCATTTCGACTGCAAACGCTAGGAGATAGATGATGAAAGACGTTTGAAAGGAGAAAGGGTTTCAACTCAAAGTGAAGTACACAAAGATGATGATTAAGAGATATTAAAACTAACGAAAGGATTATAGTTACTATACTTAGACTACCTTTTACCCGCGGCTTCGCTCGCATTGTTAAAAAATATATTTTTTTAATAAAAAGTATCCTATTTTACTTCTGATATCTCCAAGAATAAGTGTACAAAGTTTCATGATCATCGGTTCAGTAGTTTTCGCGTGAAAGCGTAACAAACAAACGGACATTCACATTTATAATATTAGTAGGATGATAGAATATTAGAATAAGTAGATGAGATTGTACAACTTTGAAAGCGCTTTTAGCAGTGATGGAAGGTCATCGCTGATGTGGGGAGTCCAGTAAATGCATGGATTTATACACAATACGATGCTGATCTCGACACTAACGTATGAAAGCGAGATCTGGGTATTGGAATCCTTGCTATTA
This sequence comes from Pyralis farinalis, assembly GCA_947507595.1. Lineage (NCBI taxonomy): Eukaryota > Metazoa > Arthropoda > Insecta > Lepidoptera > Pyralidae > Pyralis > Pyralis farinalis. The sequence goes on from OX382274.1 coordinate 9,708,114, forward strand.
AAGTAGCAGTTGCTAGCCACTAGACCACTGGACACGACACTTTTATACATTACCCTCGTATTTGATTAGAATGTCTGCGTAAATTCCGTGAACGCTTAAAGAAGCGGACATAACTGTATTACTTTATTATATTATATTATACGCGTTAGACTGTATCATCTAATTATAAGGCTGGATTATTGTAAACAGCCGTACATAAAGCATCAATTTGCACAATAATTTGTTGGAAGCTTTAACATTAATTATATTACATTGTTCCGTTTTATCGTTTTATATATTTATCCGAGGTACTGAGAAGTTGCTGTGGCACCTACTTTTTATAACTTTCATAAGCTACGGTAACCACTTTACGGCTGTAAGTTTGTGTGCAAAATTTGTTGCTTGCAGGCTCTGTTACTTCTCTATTGATTCGCATAATTAAATGTCTAAGGATTTATTACGGCATACATGGCATTTTATTCTAATTATAGTTACGCATAATAATACTTCTACATAAATGTTTAGGCCATTTTTCAAAAATCAAAAGATTCGGCTGTTTATGCCTCGTTTATGCGCATATTTTGACACTCGCAAGGGAATCTAAACCTATAGGGTACTTCCCGTTGACCTAGAATCATGAAATTTGGTAAGAAGCAATGTCATGTAGCACAAGTAAAGGAAAAAATGTGAAAACCGTAAATTTGTAGTTACATCACAAAAAAAATATATATTTTTAATTATTCTTTATTGCATATAATTTCACATACCATGGTTACATAAAGGTGTACAAAGGTGAGTTTTTGCGAAAATATTTTTTTACGGAACCCTCCGTGCGCGAATCGGGTTCGCACTTGACACAGTAGTACCATTTGTGTGCATGAACATATATTATGGAATATGTTGTCTTGTCCTGGGTGTTTTCTATAGACCTACATAATTTACAAAAAATATATATATTTACGTATGTTCATTAGTAGTCTAGTACCCACAACACAATCTTTGCTTACTTTGGAACTAGATGGCGCTGCGCTGTATTGTCCGACAATACATAAAAAAACAGAAACCCGCTTGTACGCACGTTAGTGTAATGCTCACGGCTAATGTAAATTTATAATTTTGAACCGATAACGCAAGAGTGACATCCATGGTGTCGTAAATGTCCATAGGCTACGGTAACTGATTAACACCGTGCAGGCCGTACGCTTATTTGTCACCTTAGTGGTATAAAAAAGTAAAGCTTAGAGGCTGTCCCAATGCCTAATACCGCTAAGCCGTGAACAACTTAAAAGAAGATACACAAGAGTAAAATCCTAGTAAAAATTAAAGTAAATTATTTAGACGGAAAGATACTATGCCTTATAATAAGGCCTGGGTTCGGCCAAACCCAGGCCCGCGGACCAGGAAGTGGCCCGCCAAGACTTCCATTTACCAGCCAAGCCGCCGCCGCCGCCGCCCGGCCGAATACAGAAAACAGACTATTTTCTAATATCTACATTACGAACGTCGCCTGCTGGTAGACGACACAAATTTTATGCAAAAATCCCATTTAAACCGCAATTATTTTACTGTCATGCTTCCTTTGAAACAAACCCACCTTCTGTAAGTCACCATCTTGATGAGGATTACGTTGTGCAAAGCGAGTTGTGCGTCTCTTACGTTTGTTGTCTTTAATTTTTCCCAATGCTCCATTCCCACTATTATGTGCACATCATTAGTCTCTATACATCAACATTATCTGGCGATTGGCGGGGTCCGCTACCTAAGCCCAAGGATTTGATTAAAATACTGATGTTTACATGTAGCGACTGCTGTCAGACTTCACAACCCGTGACGAGCTCGGTGGCCCAGTCGTGAATGACGCGACTTTGACACGAACGCTCGTGGGTTCGATTCCCACACAAGGCAAACATTTGTGTGCATGAACATGTCTGTTTGTCTTGGTCTGGATATTTTAAGAAAGGTAGGGCGCATCGAAGCAGCCCGTCTGGGGAAGTACCCTCCACCTCACAGAAAACCGCAGTCAAATAACAACTCCGTAGAGGGTTGTTGTGTTCCTGCGTGTGAATGAGGTCACCAGTAAGCTCCCAAGGAGTTGCTGTGTAAGTAAAAAAAGAGGCAAAACCAGACCTTTCTTAGGCAAGATCGCACGTATTACGAAATATAACATCTCGGATGTGCGGGTTTCCTCAGGATGTATTCCTTCACCGCCGAGCAAGTGATGATTACAAATAAATTTTTCTCCCTGCATTTCAATCCCTGCTAGAAGCGCATCCAAGATGCACACACTCATCCACTCGTTTCCAAACTATATCATCCAACCGTAATACTTTCTAGTCTTATTCATCCAAATGCAAAAATCATTGTTTTTGATTTGAGTAGTATAAGTAAGGTTTAAATAAAAAAACGAAGCGGAGGGTGCTGCAAGGGGCATACGGCCTGCTTTGCCAACATGTTATGAGGTTGTTTACAAGCCAATGTAATGAAAAGGAACTTTTCACTTTTCCCCAACAACTCATTACATCACCAGTCACATCGCTTATCTAACTATGTTTTTTTATTCACATTCAACACTGTCTATAGCGGCGACTAACGATGTAGTAAAACAGGAAAGCGTATGTAATTTGTATGCGAAGGATCGCGCAGAGACGTCATAAAGTGAAGACTCTCACTGCATTGTAAACGGTGTCTTTGAAGGTAGAAATTGTTTTATTCGACAACTTGGTTTAGTTAAGGGGACTCGGTGAGCGCAAGCCGTTCATTAACGAATTTACGTCGGAGACAATTGTTTTACCGCTTATGTGAATTAGACGCGCTTCGCGTGCCGAACAACGGTTGGGAAGTACGGAATTGTGGTTATACGCAGCGAACTATGTTATCATATTACATAGTATGTTTGTGTTAACGGTATTTATTTATTTTTCTACATTCACGGGTGTTGTTATGGAACCAACGCGTAAATGCACGTTTGAGAAGATCAATGTAATGTTGTGTACCAGCCGTGACCCGCTCCTGGGGATATCAATGAGTGGGTATTGGGACCCGGCAGATATTGGGACTATTGCGAATGTGTGGGAAATTGTTGGGCTATTGTAATGAGGTCTGGTACTGGGTATATATACTGGGCTATTGGTACTGGGCTATTACTGAAGAGGTGCGGACGCCTGCCACAACTATCATATCTGATCGCTTATTCATTTTATTATTATTCCCTTTAAGTCATGAGTAATATCCCGGTTATTTGATTAGGCGAGTTCGAGAAGATTAACGTAATAGTATTATACTACATAACATTAACACCCGCTGTGTCTCTCACCGCTCCACGGGATATCAATAGTACAACACACAAACGAACAGGCCTCGGAAGGCATCGGGACTATAGAATATATGTGTAAAATTATTGATTCTAGGCTCATGAAGGAAAGGGACGAACGCCGGCCATAACTATCATTTCTGATTGTTACTTCAAACAAGCGATGACTCGCCACTCACCGGATGGACCCCCGAAATGCCAGAGACAGTCAGCGAGACTACTCGCGCCGTTATGCCCCTTAACACGTCCACACCTGGAGTATATTGCTCTGATGACTCTTCTCGGGATGGCCAATGGAAACAAGCCAGGGTTAAGAGTTCTGCGGGTCTTCTTTGATTTCCACTCCAAGAAGTCACACCGGAGACAACGGCCCGATCGACTATCTGGAGCACTCGGGTACCCGTATTGTCTTTACTCACCAACATCTGCACTGCGTAATATATACCCACTTTGTGTCTCTGTCTGCCACACGCAATCAATTATTTTTATCATATTTGTAACTATCCTATCTATATGCCCACACCAAACGACGGACTACATACCAACTCCGTGGAATCATATTATTGTATAATTTAAACTATCGTGCTTGTTTATACGATTAAACTCTCTTTCTTTAAAAACACCCAGACCAAGACAAACAGACATATTCATGCACACAAATGTTTGTCCTGTGTGGGGATCGAAACCACGAGCTTTGGTGTCAAAATCGCGTTATTAACCGCGGAGCCACGGAGCAAAACGCATAGATTATCCACGTAAAAAGACTGGACAAGCGCGAATAGATTTATTTACTCCATATTTTACCTTTCGTGTAAAACCATATGTAGACAGAATGAACATTGAACTGTAAACTCGCAGAACAAACAGCGATATGCTAGTATAATATCGATTAGCATGTTCCACACAAAAATAACAATTCGGTAAGTTCCGATACTAATGATAGAAGTTATCGAAAAGCGGACATTCGGACGGACATTTCTATAACTAACGCCGAATAAACCGGCGATGCTACAACGAAAACAACCGAGTTCGGAATCAACGAAGCTGTTGCCAAAAACGTCGAGAGTACAATGAAATGTGTTTGCACTTTACGCGCGTTGGACAGTTACTTAGCGTTTGGAACAATACATCGATGGCAACTGGAAAATGTTGAACGTATTTAATTAAAGTATGATATTTTCGTTTAAGTAAACATCTATAAGCGTTAGTTCGAATATCATAAAACTTAGTGATGAAATAAAAATTAATAACACAGAAGTTATCCCTGATATCTATTACGCTGGTAGAATAAGGTAATAGTAGTCAGTGCTAATCATTGACTATTCTGAAACAATGGTTAGCTTAGTTGAAGTAATGCAAAGGCGGTCATAGTCAAAACAGGAAATATAGAGGAAAAATATGAGAATTGAGGTGTAGACGATAATGGAAGAGGAGAATAAACGAAGAAAAAATGAAAATAGAACCTCGAAAAAAGGATGACAGAAAAGAAAGGCAATCCGTACTTAGAAAACAGTACCACGTATGAGTAGTCTACGGACAGACAACCCCGACCTGAACACTCCAAATTAGATTATTGGTAGCGTTGCACTAAACAAGCATGGTGGTCTATGACTCTCGTCGACTTATTACCATTATTCAACATCAAACATCGTTTGAGATATTCCACAAAAATGTATTACTCTTGGACCTAATGTCTAATTCCTTTGTATGCATCACTAGACATTTCTGGGGCTTCGAATGCGTTCTTGTGAGTATTCCCATTAATGATTTCACAGTAAAAACAATTTGCAAGGAATAATCTCTTCAAATTTAGAGAGTTCAGGTGAGTGGTTAATTCTGTGCGTTGTCTATTCATACTAGAATCAAAAAAGATACTGTTTTATAAGAACATATTGTCCATATTTTCTGCCATGTTTTCTTCGAAGTTCTGACTTCCTTTTTGCCATCTTCTTTTGTTCTCCTCCTCGTTGATCATCTCCTTCGCCTCAATCCTCCTAATTTTCGTCTGAACTTCTTAGTTTGGCTACGACCACTTATGCCATACTTCAACCAAGCACAGTTAAATTTTAATAGATTCAGGCGTTATTTTGCGAAAGTCAAATTTACATGCAATTTGATCTAACCTGCTTTGTGTGCTTCCGCCACCAAAGCACCCAAAGCAGGTTAGATCAAATTGCATGTTCAGTTAATTTTTTTAGAATAGCCAATACCTAGTGCCAGGTTAATAGATTTCAGTCCATTTTAGTTTCTGATTCATGAGTTTTTACAGCTTATTTAAGACTTAATCTAACATGCTTACATAATTAATAGTTACGTTTGAACGTATTTTGAAAACGTGTTTCTATCAGTCCGGCTGTAATAATAGGTCAGAGTACGAAAAAGCAAAGCAACAGGCAATTTGATCTATACCTATATATTTATTATAATATATGATAATTGTGGTGGCGGAAGCACACGAAGTAGTTTAGATCAAATTGCCTGTAAAATTGACATCTGCAAATTAACACCTGAATATATTAACTAAAATGAATAATATTAAGCAGGTATAAAATAAACCAATACTAGAATAAAGAATTAAAAAGAAAACACAAGAATCCTATTTCTTATATATGAAAATGGATGTGTGTTGGATGAATTATGAATTTTTCAGGGAACCATTTATCATTTATAAAACAATAACTAATCTTTTCATTTAGAAATAAAAATCATTTTCTAATAGTGCACATGATTAAAAGAAAGAATCATATACTCACAACTATAAAATATATAATATAAAATAAAATACAGATAAGATAAAATAGTACTTATATAACTGAATTCGAATCAACGTGGCAAGTCGTAAAGACATGAAATACAATTTTTAATCAAGAATAAATATGAGATTGGGAATAAGATGTTTGTCAAATGTGAGTAGCTGTATGCCACCGATTACACAAGCGCACGTCATCTTTGTATAAAATGTGCACAAAATATGCAAATAAGAGAAAAAACATCACAATAATGTAAAAAAATACTTAAAGTGTATAAAACAAGGTAACAAACATTTAACCAAAAGAATTCGAGCGAACGTGGCAAGCCGTGAAGACATAAAATGCAATTTTAAATCGAAAAAGAAACATGATAGTCTTACGTAAGAATAGTACGTGTGGCGGATGTAGTTTACGCTACCTCATCTATGACGGGAATGATTTTATTTTTTAAATATAAATGCCATTAACTCAAATAAGTCTGATGTGCCAAAATGCAGCGTTGAAGGGAAAGGTGCAATAAGCAAACTTTGCAAGGTATTAAAAGAGGGCCAACACTTTTCAAATAATTTGGCGTGGGTTAGCCGGGCAATTTCACGAGATTCAATTCATCATTAGGTACTGAATTACTACCCAAATTGAAAGCTACGCCATTATTCACACCATAGTTACAACAATTCCTATTTATATGCGGATAACAAAAACTTTTATATAACATAACGCAAGCTATATAAAAGTTTTAGCCTACCGTATATCAACATGGCCGTTTTACGCGGTAGATTAAATTTAAAGACCTTCTAAATAGTGTATTATTAAATAAATCAGATTGCCCATATCATTAATACACTTTAAAAAATGCATATGATTCATTTGTCGTTGATGTTGGGTAACCTGCACCGGCCGCACGTACTAGGAGGTCCAACCACGTGAGTTTCCTGGCCACGGAAAAACAGTGGACGTCGTGACGGCGGCACGTGACCGGCGTAAAGAACCGGCTGCCAGTCCGCAAATTTCACTGACCCAGTCGGTTTAATGAAGTTTTGACTCGACACTTTACATAGCCGCCACGTGATATCGTCAACTATTCCGAAGGATAGTTTATTACCTACGGTGGCGAAGCGTGTGTGTTTTTGACTACCTATGAAATGACGAGAATAAATCTTTGAGCTCTATTCGAAGACTTTGTGTTTCTTTTAAACTAGAGATCTTCCAACAACCGTGGGTATTTTCAAAAAATCGGGCAAGTGCGAGTCGGACTCGCGCACGAAGGGTTCCGTACCATTATCTATAAAAACGTCAAAAAAATCACGTTTGTTATATGGGAGCCCCCTTAAATATTTATTTTATTCTATTTTTTAGTATTTGTTGTTATAGCGGCAATAGAAATACATCGTCTGTGAAAATTTCAACTTTCTAACTATCACGGTTCATGAGATACAGCCTGGTGACAGACGGACGGACGGACGGACGGACGGACGGACGGACGGACGGACGGACGGACGGACGGACGGACGGACAGCGGAGCCTCAGTAATAGGGTTCCGTTTTACCCTTTGGGTACGGAACCCTAAAAACTATAGACTAGCCCGGTCATCGAATGACTAGCAATGTTTACTTTTTTTTCTACAACGCCGGGACGCATACAAGCATACAGTCCACCTGATGTAAAGCGGTCACCGTAATCTATGAACGCTTGTGATTCATTAAGTATCACTCGCGCGATGCCACCTCTTCTGCTAACACAGCACACGAAAATAATGTACGTAATTCACCTTGAAAAGATAAAACCTGTTTGGAAAGGCGTAAAGAGAGCCCTTTCATATGTATACTTCCACTTGAACTACTCGTAGTAGCCTCATTTGGAAACTTCAACCCCTTTTTGCACAAAAAAAATTATATGCCGCTGTGACAAACGGATAGTCAGACGGACATAGTCTAATAGCACCGTAAGGGTTCTTTTTGAACAACTTTGTTACGAATGGGAATCGGACTCGCGCTGCAAGGATTAAGTGAGTACTTTAATTCATTTACTAATTTTAGTACTCTCAAGAGAAATAAAGATTTTTCTCGAAATACCTTAAAATATGTCGACCGCTGTGATTTTGCTGTAAACTTAAGATGCGAGGAATGGTCAAATATTAAACATTTTTGAACCAAATCCTATGCCAGCATATAAGAAAATAAAAAAATCGGCCAAGTGCGAGTCGGACTCGCGCACGAAGGGTTCCGTACCATTATCTATAAAATTGCAAAAAAAATCACGTTTGTGTATGGGAGCCCCCCTTAAATATTTGTTTTATTTTAATTTAATTAATTATTCTTAAAGTAAATATATAACTAAATATTCTGTGAACATACAAGCGTCTACCGGTTGCCGTTATCAATATCCAGCAAAAATGAGCAAAACAATCACGTTTGTTGTATGGGAGCCCCCTTAAATATTTATTTGATTCTATTTTTTAGTATTTGTCGTAATAGCGGCAACAGAAATACATCATTTGTGAAAATTTCAACTGTCTAACTATCACGGCTTATGAGATACAGCCTGGTGACAGACGGACGGACGGACAGCGGAGCCTCAGTAATAGAGTTCCGTACCCTAAATAAAACTTTCATGCAATAAATACACAACAAGTATTTTTTACAAACTTCACTTAATCTGTAACACATTTTTATGTACTCGTAGATATTAATATACAAGCCAACATGTTAGGCAACTATTCCAAATTTCACGCTATACTAGCATTGTCTAATTTCTGAGGCGAACGCCTGTGATACGAGTAATCTTATAAGGGTCCCGTATGTACCTTTAATTATACGGAATCACAAAAGGTCAGGTCGCATTCCAATAATACACAAACCATATTACAATACATAGTACGGGTAAGGGTGATTTAGCTTCAACTAAAATACAAGTTTATTAACAACAGCTATACATTTGTCACGCCGTGTAGTTTCCCTTACATTTTATACTTTCCCAGCAACACCCATAACAATAAAGCGCTACAACACAATTGCTGCAATAAAGTATTATCCCAATGGCAATAACACCAAAAGATTTACTGACCACTTCTTGGATTGGGGCATTTTTACCGACCACATTGACATGAATATGCAAAACAGGTGAAGACTTGTATTGCATGTCGGGTTCGGCGCAGAACCTATGCCGCAGTGTTATTACCCTGCGATTTACAACTGTTACCTTTAAAGCTGCAAACAAAGGGGCTCTTATTTACCCCGAACGGGGAGAAGAAGGAAGTCCGGGTGCCGCTAACTCTCCCCACCGGGATACGGGAAATTTTAAAGGTAAACACCGATGACTCGTTCCCGTTTCAGTGTAGGGCGAATACGCGATTGTTTATTGAGGATTTCTCTCCGCTAATAGAGAAAGGAAGTTGTTTCGTTTACGTTGTATCGTGTGTTCCCAAGGATAAGAGTTTCCGACTTTACGCTAAAGGTGAACTGGCGATCTTAAATCTTGTTAAGAATGTAAAATTATTTAATTATGAAACTTTGGATCGGAGCAATCGACAAATACAGTCCGGTCTCTTGTTTAAAGATTCTATTTTTTATAAGGCTCATAAATATGCATAGGGAGCAGCGGCGGCGTATGAGGCGACTCGGCGGCGGGCCGCGCTGCCCGGCCGCCGGCCCGGTCGTACAATTTACAACCGTTAAACTAACAAACAAAACGCCTGCAGCTTATTTACACGGCACCGGCGAAAGGAAGTTCGAACGAATGGATGGCCCGCTACTGAAGGAAACAGACATAAATCACTGAATTTACAACAAACATCTAAAACGTTATTGTTATTTTAAAAGAATAACAGGTCTGCAAACAACTCACAACTGGGCGAACGGCCTTCGCTAATAGGCAATTTGGAAAATTAAGTTTGTTTGGTGAACAAATAATTTCTCAAACCTTTAAATTCTCACAACAACAGACCGATTCTGAAATACAGCCGCGATGTTGTCTTACTCGCGTTATACAAACAAACAAATTACGCACAAGAGCACAAAAACCGGCCACAAAGCTGGAATCTAAGAAGATTCCAGGCCAATGTTGACCGAGCAACTTAGAAGTTGTGTAATCCGACAATTTGCCGTTCCTAACTCGCAAACACAACAAAACAAGGCGAACATATTCCCGGGGCTGAAAGGAAGTTCACTCGAAAAGGCAACTAGCTGCGGGGAAGCCTTATATTGTTGAATTTATGATATGTTCTGTGCGGCCCCGTATCATTTTCGTGTTATCTTGGCGATATTTCGCTGAAAATAAAATCTCTGCGCGATCAAGCGGATCATGATAAATATATGGCCTCGGTACACGCACATACATGTGATATTGTTTGCAAACATGTTTGAATGGAGATGTAAACCGATAGCGATTATAGGCCAATAACTCGAAGTTGTTCGCTATTTGGCTCCAAGCAGCAATGAGGCCGGGACAAAATGTCCTCAGATAAGTGTTTATGGGTCAATTAGTGGGAAATGAAATGAGGTCGATTGGCCCCAGAGTAAGCCTGATAATGGCTAAGATACGATCACGGACCAGATACTGCAGTCTACTATTTGCGGAGTACAAGAGCGGATGACAAACTATTGACACTTTTACGACTGTGTCCCGTTTCTGTTATCTATTGAGTAAGATTGTGTACATACACCAATAAGCGGATATTAAATAACCTCTTTCGACGTAATCAAATGTTACACGAGTAAAGTTTAAACGAGTGAGAGACAATATTGTTGCAATATGACTCAAATAATGCCCGATATTTTGATCTGTTCAGTAATTAGAAGTTAAGATAATAATTACGGATTGTACATAACAGTACTCCAGTTTCGCCTACTTGAGTGATTCAAAACATAGATAACTATTTTAATAAACGAAAGTAAACTATATTAATAAATGTTAGATAACACATCCTTATAATGCAAGCTATGGTAACAACTTGCTATAAGCCATGCCAACTTGCCTAAATTTAACTTGCCATTTTGAGAAGCTCGGTGGCGCAGTGGCGAAATGCGTACATCAAGCTTGTGGATTTGATTCCCACACGGGGCAAACGTTTGTGTGCATGAACATGTCTGTTTGTCTTGGTCTGGATATTTTAAGAGAGGTAGGCGCATCGAAGCAGCTCGTCTGGGGAAGTACCTCCACCTCACAGAAAACCGCAGTCAAATAACAACTCCGTAGAGGGTTGTTGTTGGAAGGTTGTTGACCTTAATATGTTCGCAAATACAGAAATTGACGTCAGCCCAACTGGGGAAGTACCTCCACCTTACAGAAGACGGCAGCCAAATAACAACTCCTTATTGTGTTCCTGCGAGTGAGTGAGGTCACCAGAAAATGAGGAGTTGCTGCGTTGACAGCGGGGAAGGCAACGCGCTAGCGACATTATTTTTGTTGTTAGCGTTCACAGGCTACGGTAACCGCTTTACATCAGGCGGGCCGTATGCTTGTTTGCTATCCGTCTCAGTATATAAAAAAAACTGATGATAGGAACCTGTAAGTCAATAGTCATTGAAGACTAAATGGGTCACCAGTCGTGTCGTGCCAACAAAGTATTGAGCGCACTATCACCAACTACTGTTAAACACCATGCCGTTCCCACGACCCCGCCACTGAGGCAGAACATCATTTCTCACGAAAGACGTTACAAAAACTGAATATCAAAACGTACCTATTAAATTACCTGTGACTCTTGACATTCGTTACTTTACTTGCTAATGTTACTTAATCAAAGTAATGGCTTGATATTTTAAAGGAATGCAGACTGAACAAATCGTGGATAGAATGTGTTGGAGATTTTGGTGTGAAATGGTTACTCGAGCGTACGCAAGAAACCGATTTCGTCGCATGCAACCTAGATGAAAATATCATAATTTTACCAGAGGGAGACTTTGTACAAAAGTCCTCTGCGTGAGTATTTGTGTCTCGCCTATTTCTACAACCAAACAACTGTATTTATACCGGAACACAGGTATACAGCATAGAAATTACTGGGTACTGTGACGAAACATCCTTAGGTCACAAGATAGGCAGCGCGCGAGTAACATCGCCGTGGTGTTGCGAGCGTCAATAGGCAGCGGTGCAAGCATGCGGCCCGATCATTATCTGCTGCGGGCCGCATGTCCGCAATTATACTTAGTAACCAAATTCACTGCTACGAGTAGGGGGTAAAACAAAAAGTAAATCTATATATAAATGAATCCCTATTTTCTTGGTCACTCCATAACTTGAGAACGACTTAACCGATTTCATTCATATTTTTTTTGTTTGTTTTCGAATACTTTATAGAAGATTCTTACGGAATGAAAAATTAAGAAAATTGCGCAGAAAATTTCAGTATATCAGAAAACTTAACGACTATTTGAATTATGCGGGTTTAACAGTATGTCGCATGTTCCCGTGTCGGAAAAGCAGCAACATTATTTATTTAAATATATTATTTTAAATATTTATTCCAGTTTGAGGTTCCAGAATAACGTCTGACGGGTCAGCTAGTAATAAATAAATATTGTCAAACAAATTACACAGCGCCATCTAGCCCCAAAGTAAGCGAAGCTTATGTTTTGGGTACTAGACAACTGATAAACATACGTAAATACATTTTTTTTTGTAAATACATACTTATTATACATTGAAAATACCAAGACCAAAAAGCGGAGTTCTATGCGGCTAGTTCATCGACCAACATCATGTCACTTATCGGCTTATTGGTTAAAACATTTTTCCCATTGGTCAGTACACTCGAATTGTTGAGATATTTAAAAAGCGTTAAAATACAACGTCTTCGTGAGCACGCCGCTGATTGGTTTGTGGGAGATGAGAGATTAACGACCCTTTTTCGGAAAGTATCATATATAGGGTCGAAATCTCTCATTATAATACTGATTTTCAAGTACTATCGACCATATGGAGATAACTCGTTTTACCCATGGCTCTGGCCGCATAGCGATTACGTTACCACTATAATTAGTAGCCTATATATGCTTAGAATCACAGGCAACTTAGTTGCCAAATTCTATTACATTCAGTTTAGTCGCGAAATTTGCAAACAGACAGAGACACCGATACAGCTACTTTCGTGTTTATATTAATGGCTATGCATGAAGAACTATTGACATTAGTTTCTTTTCCCCAGCACCACCAGGGGACGTGGCCTTCCGCCTAACATGAAGACGATTCAGATTGATATATTTTATTTCGAGTAAGGCACTTCGATTTAGATAATTGATAATTTTCTTCCAATACCCTGTTCCCTTGGCTGAACAAAACCTATGGTGCCAAAACTGCATATGGCAAGTACTTGGCAACCTGCATTACATGTGAATACTAAATTTCAATATGAGCGAAAGTAAAAGTCATTATAGGTTTTCCTTGATATCAATTTTCTGATCGGTGGCAGGGGACTAATGCCGGGATCAAAGGAGCAGGCACTTCATCTTATAAATTGTAATATTCGACAAGTCTTCTTCTTCCTCGCGCTGTCTTCTAATTCATTAGGATTGGCGGGGTCCGCTACCTAAGCCTAAAAAAATACTGATTTTTACACGGAGCGACTGCCGTCAGGCCTCCACAATCTAGAGAAAAAACCAGATCTTTCTTATGTTGGGGCCACACTAACGGGAAACGTCAATGCCTATTATCGCGATAAATATGATTGCGTTAATTATTAATGCTCCTTTAAACTCTATATATATATATATCTCTCTCTCTATATATATATATATATTTATAAAAGCTTTGACGAGCCCGGTGGCGCAGTGGTGAAACGCGCTGTTACGCTACTTTGACACCAACGCTCGTGGGTTCGATTCCCACACAGTACAAACATTTGTGTGCATGAACATCTCTGTTTGGATTGGTATTGGTATTTTCTATGTATAATAAGTATGTATTTACAAAAAAAAAATGTATTTACGTATGTTTATCAGTTGTCTAGTACCCATAACACAAGCTTCGCTTACTTTGGGGCTGGATGGCGCTGTGTAATTTGTCCGACAATATTTATTTATATTTATTTATTTATTTAATGCGAATAATGGAGTGGCCACACTTAAACGGTCAACGTCAATGCCGATAAGACTGGCGCTAATGTTCCTTGAATTTCTAGCAAGATTGATGTTGACGCTGCTACACTGTAGTGCTACATCTATCTCGAGTTTCCCCGTGTTCCGGGCACGATAAGCCGGTCCCAGCTATTGTCGATAGATGACAGTCGTTAAGCTAAGTCGGTGGCCCTCGGGCGGCTTGAAAACACTGGCCTCCGCCAATACGCATTTGAGCAGCGTGATGGAGTATGTTCTAAACCCGTTCGGTTGAAGGGAGACCCGTATCCCTGCAGTGGGATGAGTAAGGGTTGGTGTGGGGGTGGTGGTCCATTTTTATTATTTGAATATACTTAATCATTACCGAAAGAAAAATAAAGAACACAAAGAAAAAGAAGATGGTGGATGGAAACTCAATGACTTTTTCGTGACTCTCGTGAGTCCACTCCATAGCAAGACAAACAAGTGCGATCACGGTGCACAATGACAAACATAGTGAGGGCGCTTCGTGCCTTAATTCTCGCGTAAGATCTCTTTAATGTACTGCCACTCGAATTATCGCCTAACGTCAAAAGGCAATATGAATACCGTTTTCAAATTATCGTGATAAGGCGTGGTTACACCTACGTTAAACGTCCATCATCACGATAATTAATTGGATTTCCCTAGTGTGGCCCCAACATTATAGGTCACACGTCTCTCGAAATATAACTTCTTGGACGTGTTCCTCACGATGTTTTCTGCCGAGCAAGTGATAAATATTTCCATAAATCCGAAAATACATGTCTCCGCCAGGATTCGAACCGGAGACAAGTTGGTCAATTAGCACAAATGTAATATTCGACAAGTGACGGAGATGAATGTTAGAAAAGAACTGTCGACCTCGGTTACAAAAAGAAACGTAATAATGATTATTACAGGGAGATTTGTAACATATACTCGTTGTTACTGGAAGTGATTACTAATTGCATTGTAATAATTTAAAACAAATATTTTGACACGCCAGTGAATTGTCTGGCAGTCGAGGTCAAAATGATTGTAAATTGCAAAACAATTCAATTACAAACAATGCTACCTTCTTTTATAATAGCAGAACAAATCATGAATACATTTGTTTAGACAAAGTCCTGAATCGGTTTACGCTTATATTAATTTAAATGAATGTGCTGACTAGACCTTGAAATTGTTACGAATGTAACAACACACAAAAACCGTCCAAACCCATATACTTAATGACTTTTTTCTAGTCTATGAAAAAAAAAGAAAATTTGTCGAATAAAGGCGAAAAAGAGACTGAACCATTTTGTATTTGCGTATTTAAATATAAATGTACAGAAAAAAAAGAACAAGGTAGTCGTAATTCATTTCTAGCAAAGAGACAATAGTTAGTATTGCCAGCATTTTATTTTGGTGTGGAGATATTGGTTACATTGCCTCGAGAAGACATATTCGAATCGGAATGGAGAGTTAAAATATATGGAATCTGAGTGAAAAATTTTCGAGAGGCAATGTGAATTAGTGGACCAATGGTACCCCCCATTGGTCCACTAATGTGCCACTTATACTCCATAACACCAACAAATGGTAGGATAAACTTCGAGCCAAACGAAGAAACATTGATTATACAGCCGATTTTAGAACTTATCTAACGCAAAATGAGACACTTTTTGTTTGATGAGGATATTTTTAATTGCCTTGTTATAATCAAAACATTTTGAACTTTAAAGCTGGCTAAAGCAGGCTTTTAGCCAGGCTAAAAAAACCGCTGCAATGCTGGAACTGCTCCATCAGTGAAAAACAAATAAAAAGTCATCCATATTTTAATGCTGTCCAAGAGATTATAAACGGAAGCGATCCAAATTACGGCAATACCCAGAAACCAGTTCAAATGTATTTCACGAAAGAATAAACCTCAAATTAAAACTGCACCGTCGCGTCGCAAAATCAACATTTTAGTCAAGTTTTGCAATTTTGTTTGTGCAACGCGATATCTTTATGTAAAACTAGAAATCGCTCGCTGCTTCGCTTGCATGCCGTACAACTTATGCAACTGAATTGTGTTATCAACATTTTTCACAAATTCGGTCTGAACGTTGTGTATGTATAATATGTACCTAATATTTAACCGATGAGAAGAGCAATGAATGTTAAAGAAACGAGTGAGGTATGTAAGAATCGAGTCACTCTCGCGCTCGGTTTTCTCTGTCTACCCCGTAAGGGATTGGCGTGAAGTTATAGATAGATAGATTTAACCGATTTACTGGGATACAAGTATCCTTTCAAACCGTTGGTGTTTACCGACCTGTTTATACAATTTTTCTGTTTCTCTGTCTATATTGATGACGCTTGCGGGGTAGGTAGAGTAATCGACCGCTATGACTCGGTAAACCTTTTAAATTTGATACAACCTCTCTAATGTTTATTATTTCTATACAAACAGACGAGTGTTCCTGTGCGAATGTCTGTGGTAAATCCAAAACATTTTTAATTTTTATCGTTTAGCAAATGAGACTTTTAACGTCGTCGCCATTGAAGAGAAAATCCTTAATGTCGAAATTCAAATTTCGATCTCTAGAGAGAGTAAGCCTCTTCGTAAGTGTCTAAGCATTTGATCTGATTTATTATGGTAGGTGTCTAGGTAGGTATTTTTATTTTGAATTTTTCTCAGGCCTTAAAATGCAATTTGAAAATATGACAAACGCCACATCGTCTAGTTTGGGTTAGTTAGTAATTTGGTATACTATGTTGGCAAGTAACAGTAGAGCCACCTGATATGAAGCGAAAATCGAAGCTATTTGAACGTTTGCAACACAAAGAGTATCACTGAGACTGAGAGTAATCTTAGTATCTCACAGTAACACAACAATCGTTCAGGACATCGTGGTTCATTTGTGTGCGAACTGTAAGGTATTTTTCTAATTGGCCTGCTTATTAAAGCGTGTTGTGCTTTCCTCTTTTTTAAAAGCATTTAATAAACTGGATGCACCATCTCCAAGTAAAAATCTACACACTTGTACTCTGAAATTCTGTAGTAACAAAGATTTAGAAGCGACCGTAAAATCTTAATGAAAAGACAGCGATCCCCAGTACAGTTAAGTGCACGTCAAGTGTTATGCATCGTTCTTATGGCGTGCTTAATAAGAGTTACAATCGAACTTCGAGTGTTGAGCGTGATGTGCTCTTAGCTATAGCATTCTGCCAAGCAGGGCAGCATGCTACAGTTTCCGTGCCAAGATTACGATTACAAAAGGACAGAGGATGATTAGAATCACCCTATTCTTATCATCACCCTCTTAGGATAGGCCGAGTCTGCTAAGCCTAACCTCCACAACCAAGAACCAGACCTTTCTTAGGTAAGATCAAACGTCTTTCAAAAATGTAATGTTCTGCCATGCAATTCTATAAGAACAAACATCCTTACATCCTCGGAAACATCGGCTGTTATAGCCTTGAACACAAAATTGCAATTCCTTAGTGTCGCTTTTCATGGTTGTGCGACACTAGCGCCGAAGGCTGCGTTTGGAATTGGAATTCTACAAGGCAAACAGCCTCGCGTACGCTTACAGCCTTATAGAATACCAAATAAAAAGCCGTGATCGCAGTAGACGATGTCAAAGCTGTGACATCTGTGATCACAGCGACGCACACAGCCATTACGAGTCGCTTAGAGAATTGCATGGCTGGACGTGAGGCCGACTCGACCGCCGAGCACGTGATAATTACAAATACGTACATAAATGCAAAACATGATTTAGTGGTATCTCTCGGTGCTTACAATCACCACGAGAAGGAAATAAATAAGTTATAGTCACAAAAACAACACACACTTAGCACAAACATAGACAAATAAATATTATGGCGCTTGAGAGTTGGATTGCATCGCACTGTCCTCCACTAGCGATTGCACAGTTAACTAGATAACTTCGATTATGTTACCTATGCCGTGCTGCATTTACAGCGTTCCAGTGCACACGACAGATTGAGTTACTTGAATAGTTGGAATTTAGATAAAGTTATTTAAGTTTCGTTTATGGTACGGTTTGAAAGGATACTTGTATCCCAGTAAATCGGTTATATCCATTTATATGGTATTGCGTAGCTATTGATAGAAAAATAGGAGTGTTTTTTTTGTTTCGGCGACGTTACATTAAAAATACAAAAACAAATCGCGGTTAGTTTTACAATAGTCATAACTGCAGTTAGTTGTACATAACGGCTTGATTTTTAATCAAACAGATTTGAATTTTCTAGATATACGGATATGGGAATACTAAATATTCGTATGTTCGAAATAAAATTATATCTATAAATTCGCGTCAAATCCCTAGTGGTGTAGGCAGAGAGAACCTAGCGCCATGTGAACGCTCGCTCGCGGTTTCTAATGATCTTGACACATTCTGATAAAACACGATCAATTTCGTCATGGCAGGTAAGTCTTGGTCTTCCTCGGCTCCTACATTATTCTATATCCAATACGCTCAGCAGTTTTTACGTATAAACTCAACCCTGTATTAGGCGAGATAGGCGGTTTGGTAGATGACACTCTTGTTGACATAAAGCAACTGCTGTCAAACCTCCACAGACGAGAACACATACCAGTTCTTTATAAGGTTGTGTCACACATGTTTCGAAAAATAATTTCTTGGATTTTATCTATCTGCCTTCACGCGATGATGACGACGACTTTACATGATAGTTAAGATGTATATCTGCTTCTGCTCACGGGTTTGCGAGCGTAAATCTTAGTTATCGCGAGGTTACGTTCTAATAAATTGATTACCGTCAGTTCCAGGGAACTTGAAAAGAAAAAAAAGTCTAGGTGGAAAGACAAAATTACTTTGGCATTTATAATTATAATGAGTAACGTAACGCTTGCTGACCGCATTTGCAATGATTATGTTAGAATAATGTTGGTGTGCAAGAGTGTTAAAATATGTCAAGGCGAGCTCCGTTGGTTCAGATAGAAGGCGGGATAAAAATGACATAGGTATCCAGCGCAAAACTGGAAACATGTAGCCGGGAACGGCCAACACTCAAAGTAAGACGACCAAATTGGCCGTGTTTTATCAGAAGGTGATGTCATGATATAAGAAAACCGGTGAGCGACAATTAAAAGAGTTATGAGAGATAAAGCGAATGATGTGTGTGGTGCTCGGCTCTCTGCCTATGTCCCGCAAGGATCGTAGCATGAAGGTATACGCAATATTATTGTGCATTGGTGTGAGGGAAACTAATAAGTTGAACTAGTAAAAATTGACAATATACACAAGTTAATTTAGATAATGTTTATAACAATTAAAAACTATAGAGTTTTGATAACTTAACTTAATGTAAATTATAAAAAAAATATTATTCAAATCGGTCGATTGATTTTAGACAAACAAAATAATTGCGACATCGTGTAAGTTATTTACGACGTAGGTACGTAAGAGTACACGTACTACATACTACGTACGGCGTACGTGTGAGTACGTACGTATAGAGAGATTGACGGTGGCGCATGTAGTTATTCAAAGGGTAATTTTGATCACATAAACGTTTTAGTTTATTGGAAAATGGTATTGTTTTATAGACCGAGAACTCATCTCTTCTAAATCCTACAATAAAAATAAATCTCTTAAAAAATGAGAACATGAATGTAGGAACGTACATACCCACATACTAACTGGTGGAGGCGCATGTTGTTTTTCAAAGGCAAATTTAAAAAACGTAAGTAACTTTAAAAAGATTGGAAAAATACTACCAACTGATAAGAAACTATCTGTTCTATCCTAAAATCTCTACAACTTAATTTAAATATGATTACTTTTCTAGTTAGAGTTACGATTTTTTCCATTAAGTGTATACAATATGTACATTAGGCGTTAATGCAATGCGATTTCTTTTTATACAACGTCGAGAAGTACACAAGCATACGGCACACCTGATTGAAAGTGGTTACCGTATCCTACGAACGCTTGCAATACACTTAGTATCACTTGCCGCCACCACCTCTTCTGCTAATAACACGCTTACCTTGGTGACCTCACTCACACGCAGGAACACAACAACCCTCTAGGGAGTTCTTATTTCGCTGCGGTTTTCTGTGACGTGAAGGTTCTTCACCAGATTGCCAAGCTGTTTTGATGTACCCTACCCCTCTTAAAAACATTCAGACCAAGACAAACAGACATATTAATGCACACAAATGTTTGTCCTGTGTGGAAATTTTGACGAGCTCGGTGGCTCAGAGTAGAGTAGTCAGCAGTAGAGGCATCGCGCGAGTGATACTTAATATATTACAAGTGTTTATAGGCTACGGTAACTGCTTTACATCAAGTGGGCCGTATGCTCAAATGCCTCCCTACGTTGTTTAAAAAAAAACGAACCCACGAGCATTGAAGTCAAAGTAAAGTTATTAACCACTGCGCCACCGAGCTTGTCAAAATATAGTAATTGTTATCATATCGCGCTTCCATACATACTTGTAATTCCTTTAGTTAAGTAATAATAACACATGACTAGTGGACCCATCATACTATAGTTTTTGACAAATCCGATGAAAGATGGTTCGCAATGCTACTTTAACACCACGCCTCGCAGATTCGATTCCCACACCAGACAAATATTTGTGTTCTCCGCATAGCTAATCTAACAGTATAATTATTTGAATCTTCTTTCTAGTTTTATCCAGTCTTCTAATCCATTAGGATCGGCGGGATCCGTTACTTATGTCTAAGGATTTGGTGAAGATACTTTTGACATAGAGGAATTGCCGTCGGAGCGAGAACTAGATCTTTTTAGTTAACTAACTAATTGGTGGCGGAAGCACACAAAGCAGGTTTGATCAAATTGCATGTAAATTTGACTTTCGCAAAATAACGCCTGAATCTATTAACTAGATCTTTCTTAGGATTTAGCTGGATCACACATTTTTTGAAAAATAATTTGCTTGCGATGTTTCCTTTGCCGCTACAAAATAATTTCAAATATGAACATTAATCCGAAATCACATTTACTGGTACATGCCCACACCAGGATTTGGGACTCGAGACCAGTCGGTTAATAGTTTCGTTCTTTATCCACTGGGTTATCAATGCTCAAGTGTGTACAGGCACACTTCAGCAGTTATCTATCTATAACTTCACGCCAAATCCCTTGCGGGGTCCTTACACACCTCACTAACTTCTTTAACATTGTTTACTCTTCTCATGCCCGCTGGCCGGTTTCTAGGGCTCCTGACATCACCTTCCGATAGAGCACGACCAATTTGGTCATGGTAGGTAAGTCTTGGCCTTCCTCGGCTCCTACATCCCACCACTTTTGCGTTGTACATCTGCTTCGTCATTCATTCATCCTGTATTCTTTCTACATGTCTGAACCAGTGGATGCATCTTTTTGTTTCAACACCGACGCTCTCTTTCAGACCAACTATGTTTCTAACATCATCATTGCGAATACGTTACGCCACAAATTTTGAGCAATTTTGATTTCTACCGCATTTATTCCACTTTTTTCTACTGAACAGCATAACTTTACTTAATTATGTACTTACGATAAACCCCGTAAGGTTTAAAATAACTCACCAGCACACTCGAACATTATTTCAAGAACGGTAGTAATTTATCAAAGATAACAATTTGCTTAGTTTCATTTCCCGTCCTTATTTTCCCATTAGTTTGTTTGTTATAGTAATAATAACCACCAAACATTATGATTACGTATTAAATGTTCCTTCGGCAAACAGAAAAGGGGTCGAACACGAAACTACCCCGAACCTGTATTGCGGAATCGACCCAAATTCTAACAACCGAACATAACGACGTTGCCATAATAGAGAGTTGTAAACAGTAGGCTAAATAGCGCACTTAAGTCTTTTTAATGTTCGCGTTAGGGAGCTGTGTTCGACCGTTTTCAAGGTCGCGTACAGTACCTACGAGTATATACGAGTACACTACGACGGATCAATCCGTGATGACAATCCGCGAACTAGTCAAACCCGACCCGTAGCGGTGAATTGAGGTACTGTGCGAAATAGGTATCATCAGTTCTTCATAGGTTATTTCTTTCTGCATAAGAACGACGATTTCGAACGTTTGTTTGAAGTTATCCTACTGTTCAATCTCTCTAATATGACGAACTTAATTGAACCGATTATAAGAACCCCTAAAGTAGAGTACTAAACGACTAATCGCGTGACGAAACAATTCAAACAATATTGCATTTTTAAAACTATCGTAGGTTCTAAGTAGGAACTGGAAGTAGCAAGTATCTTCCATAATAGTGAATCTCTCCAAGTCTGCATTTAGTCCAACAATCCTTTGTGGAAGACGAACTAGTTGCTTATTTACAAATAACTACGGCTAAGTTTCTCGCTCCGCCAAGTCCCTTTCATTCCGCTCGTAATACAAAGTTTTTCTTGTAGCGCGCATTAATATTTAAGGCTTGCAGCATTTAAAATGTCCACTGCAATCTACAGTTGAATACGATATGTCACAAGCGCATTCGATACCATTCAGCTTTGAATATTTTTTTTTATACCACTAAGGTGGCAATCAAGCATACGGTCTGCCTGATGTTAAACAGACACCGTAGCCTATGGACATTTGCAACACCAGGGGCGTCACTCATGCGTTACCGACCCTTTAAAAACCTCTTCACGCATTTCTTGAAGAACTCCATGCTGTAGTCCCTAGGAAAAACCTCGGCTGGGAGCTCATTCCACAGCTTGAGTTCTCGGAAGAAAACTTCTCTGGAACCGCACCGTACGCGACCATTGCGGTTCAAGCGTGTGAGGGCGAACTCCCCGCCGTCGGCGAGCGGTACGGTTATAAAAAGCTGTCGGCATCATTTCGAACAACTCTTCAGAACACAACCCGTTGTACAATCGGTAGAACACACAAAGGGAGGCAAAGTCTCTCCTTAAACTTAAGGGTTCAATACCGTGTGTAAGCTTAGGATTGTCGACAATTCTCACAGCTCGTCTTTGAATCGAATCACACTGTCCAAGCTGGTATCAAGGTGCTCCCGCCCAAAGGTGACTGCAGTACTCCAAGTGCGGTCTGACTTGAGACTTATTACTTATAATATAAGTCTTTGCCCCACACTGAAGTACTGCTTAGCCCTGTTAAGTACACCAAGTTTTTTCGACGCCAGCTTGACCTTCTCCTCCAGGTGATTTCGATATTGCACATCACTGGAGATCTCAACGCCAAGCATTTGAATAGAATACGTGTTTTGGGTATATATGCATCTAAATTTCCATTATGTTGCTAAACTTTGTGGCGACGTAATTTTGAGATACTTTGACCTAGGACCTAGGTAAGAGAATCAACAGCGTTAAAAGGATTTCTGAAGGTACTCGTATATAAGATTGCGTTCCGTTGTATAACAGAATCCTCAATATTGTAAATTATTCACACAAATATCTAAAAGGCTAGAGCATGTAAATGTCTATGCACACAACGCGAGTATAACGATACAAAAAACATGCAAATATTATAAAATATTTGAATGAAAACAAAATTAAGTACATTAACGAAGTGGTTATGCGATAACGTTTCTATATGGCGAAAGAGTTCTTGGACAATAGACACTGAATTTTATATTTGCTATAAAATTTAATCAAGCCCAAAATATTTATATTAAAATTACTCGCTATCGGTATTTCCAATGATATTTACGAAACAACTAACTTTTCATTTCTGACATACAATAAATTCACAATGTTGAAAATTGAAACTATTGACTGAATTTTGAACAGTTTAAATAATATTACTTCTATTACCTATTTAATTGTATTAAATTGTGCTTGGATTTGAAACTAAAAATTTGAATATTTACACCGAACACATTAATTTCATAGTTTAAAACTGATATATGTGTAGATGTACTCACTTCAAATAAATGATGATCATGATTAAATTTATACGATGGCCTTATGTACCGCTTCGGAGCAGTGGTGATGGCCACGAGGTTAAAATATGCCTATAAACTGCCCGTGATAAGTCATCACAACCAGGTTCCTTATATAGGGCAATCTTTTTAGCACGAGTGACATAAGGTAAGACCTACCATGAATAATAGGGATTGACCAAGATCTCTGTACACAGGCACCTTACGACCGTTGTGTATGCCTTGAATGAGGAATGAGATATACAGCGGTACATTACACGCCTTATTCTATGTAGACACGCGCGCGGGTAGAAATAATGACTATTCTAAAATGTAACAATTGTAACAGATCAACGGTCGAGATTATAGTGCATACATACATTTTACGAGCTCGGTGACGCAGTGGTTACTAACGCTACTTTGACACCAACCCTCGTAGGTTCGATTCCCATACGGGACAAAAATTTGTGTGCATGAACATTTCTTGTTGTCTTGGTATGGATGTTTTCTATAATAATAAATATGAATTTAGAAAAAAAATGTAATAGGTGCGTATGTTTATCAGTTGTCTGATACCTGTATGGCTCTGTGTAATTTGTCCGACAATATTTATTATTATTTATTTATCACGCCTGACTCCCATTGGGGTAGGAATATAATATACATATATATATAAATACTAGCTTTTACCCGCGGCTTCGCTCGCATTGATAAGAAATATTTTTTTATTTTAATAAAAAGTATCCTATTTTACTTCTGATACCTCCGAGAATATGTGAACAAAGTTTCATGATGATCGGTTTAGTTGTTTTCGCGTGAAAGCGTAACAAACAAACGGACATTCACATTTATAATATTAGTATGATAATATAGAAATGGAATGCCAGATGCACCGATCCAAACACCTCCTCGCCTCTTCCACACTCATCAACCTCTTCTCGCATGCTCTTCAGTTTCGGGTGCTATTTAGTATACAGATATAAATAAAAATCTATTATTGACAGAATTATGTAGTATGGTACGCTGTTGTGGGGAACGGCGACTAACATTGAAACAGTTTTTATCACACAAAAAAAAACCTCTCTATTTATAACATGAGCTAAAGAGAATTACTCAGGAAACTATTCAAACAAATAAGTAGCCACACTGTTTATGATAACATATATACTCGCAAAAAATATAAACATGTATCTCAGAATCAGATATAAGTTGCGTGCATTGGCTTGCTAGGACTGGTAGATCTTTTCTTGTAAATTGCGATAATGCAATAATAATCGTAATATGCGAATCAACGATAAATTGCCTGAAATAGTTATATCCTTTCCTGATAACTCCAAAGATCATATCATATATGCCTGCATCATCAATTTTTGTAAACAGTCTATAGAAATGAATATTTAACTGACAGAGATGACTGGAAATGATTCAGCACAGGCAACTATATCTATGTCTTAAATTCGAACACTTCACATCATTATAATTGTACCAATATGTTAATATACATTTATTGTGTATGATTAACGACCTAAAAAGCCTGTAAAGGCAAATTTCCTCGACATTTCATTTTCACGGTCATTTCCAAAATGCTTGTAAATTAAAAAATATTACTTTTAGAATATGCCTAAGTGCCTGCGAGAACCACCCAATAGCCAATAATGTTTATCTTTAATAGTGTATTGTCAAATTCGAAAAAATAGCGTATCCGCGTGGTATAAAAACAAAAATATGCGGAACACAAAGATGTGCTTAGACGGGAGATAAGGTTTATTATTTAATTTTATTATGATCTCACAGGAAGGTCACGTTTTGCTTGCAAGCGGCCTTCGTGACAAGCGTCCAAATTGCGGTTCGCGAAAATTATTCAGTTCCGTGAGATAATTGCCCCTCGTATATCTTAGTAACTATGCTCGCTGAATACGACGCGGGAACATTTGTCACTACAATATATACAAGCGTTGACTTTTCGTACGTTTCGTTTCGTTTTAAAGTAACCTTTAGGATCAATAGTATCAGTTATGTTGAAACGGAACATTAAATGATTTATTGAAAGCCATATCCAAAAGACCGATGAATACAAGCGGAAACTTCGAAACAGTCGTATAGTCTCGGACAAGTATATAGACTACAAAAATTGTGGCCACACAAATATCTTTTATAGGGCAATTTGCAACGAAGTTGTGTCATCAGAAAACCCCGTAAATCGCTGAGCGAACGTAAACGGGCGGCGATTACAGCCGCGGGCAGTTACACTCCTACTGAGACAATAAAACCGAAATATGACAGCTGACAATTTATCACCATTAGCTGGTAATTCTTACTTCAACGGCGAATTTATTATCCGCTGGAGAGTGGAGGAGATTTTGGGGAAGACGATATTACTCAATGTCAACGAACACGCCAAAGTAACAGTCCAAACCCCAAGCGGCTAGAGACGTGAAATATGCAGATTATAAAAAACACCAGTAAACCTCTTTTATTTTACTTTAAGAAATATCATCAGCCATCTGGGGGACCGCTTTTTCCGTGTTTTTCCGAACTTGTGGATAAAATCAACGAAATAAAGTTACTCAGTCAATGACACAAACTGGAGAAGGAAATGACATTACAGTGAGAGATTTTATCTCGGTGTTTTGTGACCATGAAATTCTATTTTTTAGGAAGGATATACAAATGTTATTAACCCGGTTAATTTAGGTTTATTACATCAACGTCACATGATTCAATGTACATGTGGTAATTACATAGTTTCTTCAATAGATATCACAGCATATAACTCTCAATTAAATGCGTTCTCTGTAATACTATAATAAAGCGGAAGAATTAGTCTATTTGAATGCTAGGTGAAACGCGTTGTTACACTACTTTTACACCAACGCTCGTGGGTTCGATTCCCACACAGTACAAACATTTGTGTGCATGAACATGTCTGTTTGTCTTGGTCTGGGTATTTGTATGTATAATAAGTATGTATTTACAAAAAAATATATGTATTTACGTATGTTTATCAGTTGTCTAGTACCCATAACACAAGCTTCGCTTACTTTGGGGCTAGTTGGCGCTGTGTCATTTGTCCGACAATATTTATATTTATTGATAGATATGACTGATTTCGTACATTTGTTTTCATCTCTCAATTCGTGCTAAATGAATGAAAGTGTGGTAGACACGAAACATCAAAATGTGTATGCAGATTTATTTTTTAATATTCTCGTATTTATGTATATCTTCAAGCCTTCAATGGGACCTCCCTTACGGGGTAGACTCTTACCATACGTCTCTAACATTCATAGCTCTTTTAACGCACGCTCGCCGGATCCTGGAGCTCCTGACATCACCTTCTGATAAAACACGACTAATTTGGTCATGGTAGGTTAGTCTAGGTCTTCCTCAGCTCCTACATCTTTCGACTTTCACATTGTACATCTGTTTCGTCATTCTTTCATCCTGCATTCTTCCTACATGTCCGAACCAACGAGCATGCATATAATAATAAATATATACATTGAATACCTATAGTGGGATAGACTAGGTATTATTTTTTACAATAAGCAATTCCGATTCTTCTATATAGGTTTAAGCTTTAGCAATAATTAAGGGGATTGATGGCGCCCGCCGTTGCGCACAAGTTAAGCAGCATCTATCGTAGTCTGTCTATGGATGGGTTTAGTAATCTGTTCTACATTTTTCTCTTCATCAATTATTTTAGTTTTTACGTTAAAAAATATAGAGGCAACTTGATCTAAACTACTTTGTATGCTTCCGCTCTCGATTAGAACATGCGAACTACTGCCGGCCGGCACCCACCCACTACTGATGGTAGACTACTATAATATTATTTATAATCATCATAACTGCTTTAGTGATAAAAATTGTCGGTCAACGCAAATAAACTGCGGTAACAACTCGTTAAAATTATTGACGTATAGATAAATTACGAATAGATAAATAAATAATAATAAATCACCTACCACTTTCTGTGAAGTGGAAGTATCTACTTCCCCAGACGGACTACCTTAATGCATCCTACCTCTCTTAAAACCAGAGTAAGATAAGCAGACATGTTCATGCACACAAAAGTTTATCCTGTATGGGAATCGAACGCATGAACGTTGCGTGTCAAAGCATTACTATCCACTCCGCCACCGCGTTAGTCAAAATCGTCGTCGTGTTAATAAAACGTGCATTAACAATATCTTGAAAGCGTACACGTGGCTGGGCTCTAGTTTTACAATAGTACAGATAAACCGGTCTTTCCGTCCGTACCAAATCCTATGCAATTCGTTTCGGACAACGCTCGCCAGTCGTCCCTGGCGTGTAACTAATGGCATGGTGGTATAATAGCGGCATTAGCTAGTTTAAACCCATCCGACTCGCGCAAAAGTATATTTCCTTCGTAAATGTCTGTGTTCTGTAATTACCCCTTTATTTGATACGAGTACACTGGACGTCATGAAACTTGGAGAGTATTTTGTGTTAATGTCGACCTTTTGGCATCATAATAAAAATTATGATGCCAAAAGGTCGACATCACTATCAGAATCGTCATTAGAGTCATCATCATTCTTTCATCATCAGCAGTTCATCGTCATCGTATTCATCCACTGCTGGACATAGCTTTACTCTAGAGAGCCACTCGCTTCAAACCTGAGCCGAGCCGGCTGCGTCCATCGACTCCGACAAATCCTTTCAGGTCGTGCGTGGACAAGTATGGGAACGTCATCAGAGTGATGAATACGATATCGTGAGGATTGCAGAGACCTGGGACCTTTATAAATAGGTTAGTACGTTAGCACCTTCGCCACATAATTTATAGACATTTTGACTAGTCTGGTGGTCGAGTAGTTAGAAATGGTTACTTTAACACCAAGGTTCGATTTCCACACGACAAACGTAGACATAGAATGCCCGCACATGTAAGTATCTCGAAATGTATCCTGCACAGCGCCAGTAATGCATCAGGTCACCACAAATGTTCTCAAGGGAATCGTTATAGGCTCGAGGTAAATATTATAAATTATCAAGTTTATTTATTTGACTTACAGGTTTCTTAGAGAAATAAAAATAATATTCTTCTATGTCAAACGTGTACTTACATGCCAAAAACAGTAGCAGTTTGCAACAGCAAATGTATCTACGGATAATAAACTATGTTACTGCAGAGATCGGGAAGGATTGAAGCACAAGTATATAGTCTGGCATATATTACAAATCCAGTAATTATAATGCCGGCTGGGCCACGTATACTGCTTTACTTAAATATGTGAATAAATAAACATATCGTTAGTTTCCTGGGCTTTTTCTCTAATGTAAATCTAGTATTTTTAATGACATGTTTAATGATTTTTATAAGAATTAAAACACTATACAAGAACTTCTCAGTAAACCAACTTTTTTTAACACTGACTATTCAGTTGGCCACTACATTTAACAGTGTACATTAATAGTAGTAACATGTTACTACGTGTCCAGATGAGAAGCCGAACAAACACACACATGACTGTACAGTAGGCCGATTCTACTAAAAAACTGCAACTGCACTGCAGCGCGGCGTGTGTCAAAATGATGTCATTTTGACGTTTCGTCAAGCGATCTGACAGCGGCGACGTTTAACGAAACGTCAAAATGTACGCATTTTGACACACGCCAGGCTGCAGTGCAATTGCAGTTTTTTAGTAGAATCGCCCTACAGGTGATAAAATAAAAACTTAACAACGCGATTCAATTTGTATGTTATTTTAAACAGCGCCATGAGGTATTTTTTTTTGTAACTTTCCGCCAGAATAAACTATTACAATAGTAATGTAACGAGTGTTGTGGGATGCTCTTTTTATCAAATTTCTAATTTATTATGCGCTAGTTATCAAATTCCTTATTTACTTGACGACCTATGCCGGTAAAAGATCGAACGATCGATTAGAGACTTGGTAGTTTCTATTTAAATCAATACGAATATTATCAAGTTCGTTTAATAGAAATAAAGTTAAATGATTGGATTGAATTAATGCGATCATCGGCAAATGGAGTTGTGGTAATAATTCTTATTATATTTGTACCACAGATATAATAAGAATTATTACCACAACTCCATTTACCGACGACTGCAATAAATATACAATAGCAATACAAGACAATACAATATTGTTTATTTTTTAAACAACTTCAAATAAAAAGCGACGTTCGTCAAGAATCTTTATTGCTCACCGATAACTGTAGGCTAACTGTGATATGCTTAACTGATTTGAATACGAATGGTTTAAACCATGTTGTTCTATTAAAAAAGATAGTATAGCTTAGTTTAGCCAAGTTTACGTGTAATCTCGTGACTTGGCGAAGAATTAATAATTAGTTAAGAAGTAATTTTGAAACAGTTATAGTTAAAAAAAACTCATATTAACACAGTGATGGAAATAGGCGTTTACTTCAATAAAGCTTTTTTTGCACCTATTAAATTAAAAAATCTTCAAGATATCGTTGGATGGAGTGTCTACATCTTTTCTGTTTCTGAAATTACAATTATATTTATAATAGACGAATGACCTTCTAAATACCATTGATCCTAACTTTTCACATACCATAATGTAACTTGGGGTAGCTGTGCTAGCAGGAAGTGTTGCAAGTGGTCGTAGCCTGCAGTAACCGCTTTACATCGGGTAAACCGTATGCTTGTATGCCTCCCGACGAACGAGAAATTAAACCTACATCCTTGATTCAGGGATCATAGTTTCGATTCCCATATAAGACAAGCATTTGTGTTGGCTGATGGCTTCTTTTTGTAAATACGTGTAAATAGTACTATTTACAACTATTAAAAAAAAGAAATATTTATGTATCTATAGACTGTCTAGTACAAGCACAAGTGTCTATTAATTTGGGAATATAGCCCTGTGCAATTTATCTAGAAAAATAAATAAGTAGTTCTATATGTGATAAATTCAGGACCCAACATTAAGTTCTCCATAATGATTGCAGTTTTCCGGACCTCAAGTGCGTGCACCTTGAATTCTGACAATGAATTTAATCATGATTAAAAGAGTTTGGTCTGCAAGTGTAACACATAAACCTTGAGGCCAGGCAATGCTTGCCGACAGCTTGATCGTAACTCCGGCAAAACAAGGTCGGCCGCTCACTGCCTATATTACACTTTATCATATCCGCCTTTTAAAACTGGTATCATTGTCATTCTGAAAGATGAATCGATTATTTCTATACTACGTCAGTAGCCAGACAAACGTACAATCCGGTCATAGGGACCGTTGCATGATTGTGATGCTTGCTACATACATACCATCATGCACGTCCAAGAAATTAAATCAAGTCTTCTTCTTACCGTTATCCCGTTTCCTAATCCAGTAGGATCGGCGGGGTCCGCTATTTAAGCCTAAGGATTTAGCGAAGATACTAAGAGGATACAAAGCAAACAATTGACGAGCTCGGTGGCTCAGTCATGAATGACGCGACTTTCACACCAACGCTCGTGGCTTCGATTCCCACACAAGGCAAACATTTGTGTGCATGAACATGTCTGTTTGTCTTGATCTGGATATTTTAAGAGAGGTAGGGCGCATCAAAGCAGCCCGTCCGGGGAAGTACCTCCACCTCACAGAAAACCGAAGCCAAATAACAACTCCCTAGAGGGTTGTTGTATTTTTGCGTGTGAGTGAGGTCGCCAGTAAGCTCCCAAGATGTCGCTATGTAAACAGCAGAGGGGGCATCGCGCGAGTGATACTTAATATATAACAAGCGTTAATATCCTACGGTACCCGCTTTACATCAGGTGGGCCGTATGCTTATATGCCTCCCGACGTAGTATAAAAAAAACAAAGATTTCAAACGTGTTTCTTGCTATCTTATTGAATTTCAATCCCGAACTAATAATCAGTTACATTAAGCTTTCGGAGAAAAGGCAATATAGATATAGGACGAAAGTTGAAATAACTAGGTTTCGGTAACTGAAAAACGTAGTAAAACAATTTAAAATTTCCCACCAGGAACTGAGCAATATCTACTCGTGTAAAAAACACCTAAGCGGGCTAGTTGACATACTGCTACATGTCTTTGCTGTGGTTACAGTAGTGGCGGGAATAAATAAAGCCAGCCGGCGCACACGTCTGAAATAATTGCTCTTCAAGCCCGCTCCATGTAAACTTCATTAATCGTGTCGCAGTGACAAAAAACAGTCATTTCCCGTTAGCAAGTTGATTACGTCTATAAACCTCCGGCCACTCGCACGGTCTTATCATGACAAATGGAACTATCACTTCTGAGGAAAAATGCGAATACATTGTGTGCCGGTGATACTAATCGAAGGGCACACTATATACATATACGGCAGTGTACTACTGTAATGTTAGTTCCTTTTACTTCCGCAGGAGGCGACAGATTGGATACCTCGTTTCCTAGTTAGTGGAGTACCACCTTGTAGATGAGGTTGACCTTGGTTCATAATATGATCATTAACTAATTTGAAGAGCTAAGTGGCGGACTGGTTAGCAATGCTACTTTAACACAGACTGTATTTAATTGATCACCATACTAACTCTACCCTAACCTACGAAAATACAGTTCACAGCTAAAAATACTATAACGGTGTTGACGCGCGATCTATACTTACTGTATTCCAATCGTTCATAGGCCAATTTACATCAGGTGTAGTACGCGTGAAACTCTTTCGACGTTGTATAAAAAAAAAATAACTATCCATACATAACCGGCTCGTTGTATAATACGTGACCTACTTCAATTGCATATGAGAGTTCTTCACGCCAGGGTAGAGGTAGACAGGGAGAATTAATATTCAATACCTGGGTTACCAACCTTCGCTCATACAAAAATTCCTCGTCTAAAGTAATAGTCAAAAAAGAGAGTGCTAGACTTCGAACAGGGTACTTTGCCAATGTGACCGCGTAAGATAGACCACACCTACGGCTACGGCGGGACCAAATATGCAATAATCATAATGTGGAATACACACTACACACAATACTATCCGAAGATTTTTATGATTTTTGTATATATTTTTTTTTCAGGATAAACGCCTTTGTAGATAAACTTAAAAATCCCAAAACCATACCCATACATAAAAAATTTGATCGAAATTGTTAGGGCCGTTTTCTAAATACGTGAAATATATATATATCTACTGATACACAAAGTGGAAGAGTTTATTTGTTTGTTTGAACGCGCTAATCTCTAGATCTGCCGGTCTGGATTAAAAAATCGTTTAGCATTTGATAGCCCAATTCTTTTTCTTTCTGAGAGTTTGATGGCGTCGTTGCGAGTGTCATTCTCAACGAAACACGCAGGTTAAGCAACGTTGACCGCAGCCTGTCTATGGATGGGTTTATCTATCTCGAGTTTCTACGTGCTCGGAGGGCATGTTAAGCCGTCGGTCTCGGCTGTTGTCGATAAATGACAGTCGTTAAGCTAAGTCGGTGGCCCTCGGGCGGCTTGAAAACACTGGCCTCCGCCAATCCGCATTTGAGCATCGTGGTGGAGTATGCTCTAAACCCCTTCGGTTGAAGGGAGACCCGTGTCCCTGCAGTGGAATGAGTAAGGGTTGATGTAGATGTGGAAGCCCAATTCTTAAGGAACGTTACATAAGTTTATTTATATATATATTATATACAAGAATTGCTTGTTTAAATAGATTAGATTACGTGTAACTGAAAAATACCGCGGAGACATAAGTGGGCCAACTGGCGCTGCCAGGCTTTTCTTTGAACGCAATTCCACGTTTCTCCCATTTCGTGTCGAATTTGTCAAAGTCGAAGGAAATTTCCCGAAATATTGTTGTCTTTCCTTCAATGTACATAAAAAGTTATTAGGTCCTTAGTTTTAAAAGAGGTTTTCACCAACTCGTCGAATAAAAAAATAAGACTTAGTCGTAGGACTGTACGTCAGAAGTAATAAATAAATAAATAAATATTGTCGGACAAATTACACAGCGCCATCTAGCCCCAAGTAAGCGAAGCTTGTGTTATGGGTACTAGACAACTGATAAACATACGTAACTACATTTTTTTTTTGTAAATACATACTTATCATACATAGAAAATACCCAGACCAAGACAAACAGACATGTTCATGCACACAAATGTTTGTACTGTGTGGGAATCGAACCCACGAGCGTTGGTGTCAAAGTAGTGTAACAACGCGTTTCACCACTGCGCCACCGAGCTCGTCAAAAAGTGAAAACTTCTTAGCCTTCATGAACTAAAAAGAAGCGTAGCGGTCACACAAGTTCCCTTCTTTTCTCCATCCCAAAAGTATTCAAAGTGTCTAAAGAAGTTTTTCTTCAAAAATCCCTCTTAGCATTGTCTCATTTCATTTTCCTTTTCCCTTTTTTCCTAATCCATTAGGATAGTCGGGATGCGTACCTAAGCCGAAGGATTTGACGAAGATACTAATGGAGCGACTGCCGTTAGACCTCCGCAACCCAAAGGGAAAACCAGATCATTCTTAGGTAAGGTCACACGTCCCTCACGATGTTTTCCTTCACCACTGAGTAAGTGATAATTACAAATATGTATGATGCCCACGCCAGGATTTGAACCGAGGACCTGTTGGTCACTAGGCCGCTTCTTTATCCACTAGGCTATCACAGCTCATCAAAAATCCCCTTTTATGATACGACCTTTCGGCGAGCTCGGTGGCTCAGTCGTGGACTTGGACACCAACGCTCGTGGGTTCGATTCCCACACAAGACAATCGTGTGTGTGCATGAACATGTCTGCTTATCTTGGTCTGGATGATTAAAGAGAGGTAGGGCGCATCAAAGCAGGCCCGTCTGGGGAAGTACCTCCACCTCACTGAAAACCGCAGCCAAATAACAACTCCCTAGAGGGTAGTTGTGTTCCTGCGTATGAGTGAGGTCACCAGTAAGCTCCCAATGAGTTGCTGTGTACGCAGCAGAGAAGGCGTCGCGCGAGTGATACTTAATATATCGCAAGCGTTAATAGTATGCCTTCCTTGATTTTGCAATCAAAGGATGATGATCAAAGTTGATGCAAGGCCTGGTGAGTTATGGTAGGTAACGGTCTGTTGAGCGGTGTGTGAACGAGGGTTGACAAGAAGGGGTGGACGCGAGCAATTAAAATGAAAAGGGCTCGGAATATATATATACATATAACTACCACGTATTTACGCCATGTCCCTTGCGGGTAAGGCAAGCAGAACGGCACTTGACTAGCCATCTCTTTGAGGTTTTCAAAATGCCTTATTTCTCATATTGCTGTCTCTCACTTTGCCAAGAGGGAAAGTCGTTTGACACCCCAGGTGTTGCAAATGTCCATAGGCTGCGGTAACTGCATACCATCAGGCAGATCGAATGCTTGTTTGCCACCTTAGTGGTATAAAAAAAAATTGATCTCTTACGGTACATGGTGCATACACGTTTTTGATATTGCGTACCATTTGTGCTGCCACAACAGGACACACGGGTATATTTATATGCCACTCGATGATAAAAAACAACGCCAATATTGACATACGATATGAAAAGATGAATATGGCAGAGAAAGAAAGAAGCTTGAAATAGGGTACGTACTGTAAAAATGAGAGCTCAGAGGAGAATGCATAGAGTTAGAATTAAAGATAGAGTGAGAAATAGAGCGATACGAGAAATATGTGATATGAAAGAAGATGCAGTGACAAACATTGAAAAGGATAATGCTGAGATGGTTTGGACATTTAGAAAGAATCGATGACACGGTTGAAGTACATAGAGCAAGAGTGAGTGAGAAATCGACAAGGGTCACACTAAACATTCACACATCGAAAAATTAAGCGATGTGCTGAAAAAGGGCCAAGTTGAAAGCGCAGGAAACGGATGAGCATGCTTGAAGAGGTGAATGTAAAAGAAGTGAGAGGTATGTTCGGAACGGTGTATAAAAATTCCGTTGTTTATTCTCGCGTCGCTACCTTAGAAATGCTAATTATGTAAATAAAATCCACAGTAACATGATCTGAGGATTACTTTTGACGCTAATTATAATGATAGTCCAATTTCGGAGTTTGAATAAAATATTGGAATCATCATGTTTTTATGCGCCTTAACTCTTTTAAAAACTAACCGACTGGCGAAGTACCTCCACCTCACAGAAAACCGCAGCCAAATAGCAACAACCTAAAGGATTGTTATATTCCTGCGAGTGAGTGAGGTCACCAGTAAGCTTCTAGGGAATAGCCGTTAGTAGCAGAAGTGGCATCGCGCGAGTGCGACTGCATCAGGTGGCCCGTATGCTTGTACGCCACTGGCCGGACAGACGTTGTATAAAAAAATACAAAATCAGTTCCTTCGGCAAAGCCTTAGGCTAAGATACATCCATAATCCGATAGAACGAAATGAGACTTAAATCACGACAGTAGGCCGATTCTACTAACTGTAACTGCACTGCAGCGCGGCGTGTGTCAAAATGTGTACATTTTGACGTTTCGTTATTCTGTTAAGCGATCTGACAGCAGCGACGTTGCAGGGACGCTGTAGTAAATGACGCGCTATTCTGTTAAAAACCCTGCACTGCACCTGCACGTTTCCTGCAATATAATCGCATTCTAATAAATTGCTTTGACGTTTGTATACCGGTGACAAAAGTTTTGAAAGTTTATTTGCAGTTTTGTTAACGTTACTCTTGAGCAACTTTTGCGAAGTGAAATTAATATTTAGAAGCGGTGATTTATTTTACAAAACATTTGTTTAGTTTTGGGAGATATTTGTGGAAATATATGATTAGATTGAAATATGGGAACACGACA
Source organism: Pyralis farinalis (assembly GCA_947507595.1). Taxonomy (NCBI): domain Eukaryota; kingdom Metazoa; phylum Arthropoda; class Insecta; order Lepidoptera; family Pyralidae; genus Pyralis; species Pyralis farinalis. Next base: position 9,744,830 of record OX382274.1, read on the forward strand.
GGTGCTAAGTAGTTCATTTGCAGGATATGCACAGTTGCAGCGTAGTTGCAGTGCCGTTGCAGTGCAGGAAATTTTAGTAGAATACACGTATTGGCACTGCACTACTCCTGCACGACTCGAATGACAAGCGTAAACGTGCAGTTGCAGTTATTTAGCAGAATTAACCTACAGTAGGTACTACTTCTTCTCCTAGCATTATCTACTTTCCTAATCCATTAGAAATGGCGGGATAACGTTAGGAAGTAGAAGTACAGTCGTGATATGATGATGATATCGGAATTGTCTTCAAGAGTAACCCTATAGATCACTTTACCATGTGAACCGCATGTTTTCTCTTTCGCTTCCGTACGTATAAGAATAACAGTTTTACTTCGTTAGTATGTAGAGTTGAGGCCCATTCGTCGCCGGCTCCGTCACCACGACGCCGGTCGTTCGTCGACAAACTTGGGCTATACAAGTGCAGTGGCCCGGAAAGTTGGAGGTTCTTTACGTAACGCGGCCCACATAACGCATTTTCGCGTCGATTCATTACGCCCCGGGCGAACGTAAAATCGACCTGTTCCCAATGGTGACTTTTTTACGAACTGAACCGGCGACACCTTGTCGCAAACTAAACAAAGTTTCCACTATGAACACTGTCAACGTGACGAGATCGCTGGCGCAGTGGTTAATGACGCGACTTTGACTCCAACGCTCGTGAGTTCGATTCAGGACAAACATTTTGTGTGCATTAACATGTCTGTTTGTGTTGGTGTGGGTGTTTTTAAGAGAGGTAGGTACCTCCACCTCGCTCAACCTCATACTCGACCATCGAAATCGGCACATTCCTCTTGTTCTTAGCGTTATTCCGTCTCTTAATCCATTAGCACTGGGGTGCGCTACCTAGGTCTAAGCGAATATACTGATTTTTTCATGGAGCGACTGCCGTCAGACCTCCACAAATGAGTGGGAACACCAGACCTTTCTCAGGTTTAAGTCACAAGTATTTCGAAATATAATTTCATTGACGTTCGAGTTGCCGCACGATGTTTTCCTTCATCGTCGAGTAAGTGATAATTTATGTACATAAATCCACACAAATTTAGTGGTACATGGCAGATTTTTTTTTTATGCGAGTATACAACGTCGGGAGGCATAGAACATGCGGCCCATTATATAATATAAAGCGATTACTGTCGCCTATAAACGCTTGCAATACATTAAGTATCACTTGTGCGATGACACTTCTGCTGCTAACACAGCTATTCCCTAGGAGCTCACTGGTTACCTCACTTACACGCAGGAACATAACAACCTTATAGGGAGTTAAGTTGGCTGCGATTTTCTGTGAGGTGAAGGTACTTCCCCAGAGAGGCCGCTTTGATGCGCCCTGCCTCTCTTAAAAATCAGTATTCGAACCGGCGACCAGTTCCACCGTAAGCGGTTCTTTACCCATTGGGCAATCTCCTCAATCGGTACTTGGTCTTTGACGAAATGAAAATAATCTTATACGAACTAAGCACACGGCCTGTTTGCAATGAAAGCAATTACCGTAATGGACATGTGCAACACAATTCTAAAGCTCGTTGACAGCTCACTTATATATGGTGACCTTACTCTTTCACAAGAACAAAACAAACCTCCAGGAAACCGTTATTTGGCTGCAGTCTTCTATAAGGTGGAGGTCTTGACTAATGGGGCTTTTGAGTTAGGCTGAATCTCTCTAGAAGAGTTCCGTTTGGTAATTATCAAGGTTCATCCCAAGCATGTGAGATTGAATTTACCACCACTTCAACTCAAAGTTAAAATAATTATATCAAAGTAAAAATACGATAATTCGTCTTAAACGAACAAAAAATATGTTTTTACGAATACGAAACAATCACACTTAGTTAATCGGAGCGCGAAGTTACCTTAATTCGGACAATGTCTTGTTACATTTGACACAAAAACTTTTTTTTCCAATTAGTTCAAGCTCACATTTAGTTCGCGTACTAAATGGCAGGCAATGTGAGCATTATTTTGCGCCTTTGGGATTTAAAGTTAGAATGTAGCGTGTCGTGTAACTTAGCGTGTCAACATTGTTGTGGTCGCGATACGTGCTCTTTGGTATTGTGTTCATACGTGCTCACACGTCATTCGTAATGACCTTAGCAGACGCTGTCACATCGACTTGGGAGTATTTTTTTGTATTATGTAACCATTTACAATATTCACGTTCAACAATCACAGATACTGCCAGTGTGCAAAATGTAAACGTATTTTTATACAACAAAAAGACATATAAACCAAACATAACGCGTATATAAGCACACGAATCGTTTGATGTAAAGCGGCTATCAAAACCTATGATGGCTTGCAATATACAGGGTAGCGGTCGCGCTTTGCCTCGCAGGAATACAATCCTTCAGGAATTTAGTAGACTAATCGGTCGGCTTACAAAACTTTATTGTCCCCCACCTCTCTTTTGCCAAGGCCTCGGTTGCTATATCTTGGTGCACCACATGATGTGGATCAGCTCAGACTAATTTAGTAGATTATGATGAGGCACTTGCACCCCAATATCCTGCATTGGAACACCTAAAATCAAGCAACGTCGATCGCAGATTGATTAAATATGGGGATGGGGTGATTAAATATGTATCTCGAACTTTTTGTTCTGCGAGCACACTAAGCGGTGTCGATACCGGCCTACCTAATCAAAAAATGACAATCCTTAATGCAATTCAGTAGTTTCCAACGGCTTGAAAACACTACCCTTCGTTAATCCAGAACAGAGCAGCCGCAGCGGGTGTTTCAGTGGTGGGATGAGCATTGGTTGCGGTATGGTGGCTGTGGTATCGTTTTCCAAGAATTACTCGTAAATGCGGTAATGGGCCATCATTTGGTACGATTAATTCATGGATCAAAATTGACCCAATTGGTGTATGTACTCAATTAGTGTACGATATTTTGCTTTTGAGAGTTACCTATTGTGATTTTTTCGACTTCGAGATTTTAATTGAAACGAAAACTAATAAAAAAGGGCTGTACATTATAGTTGAGATTTTTTCGCGTTTTTTCGCAGTACAAAATATGTTATGTACATATTACAGACAACTGTCCAGTAAGCGGAGAAATATAGAAAAAAATATGAGAGAAACATGTTATTAAATGGTCAATTTACACTTCTTTCTCGAATTTAATTTCTAAAATATTAATTCCTATTTATCTAAGTATGCTGTATTCTAGCTACAACAAAACTACGAGTATATAGAGATTTTTTAATCTGTGACAATAAGCTTACTGATTGGCACACTTTACTTTTAGCTTCACGAGAGAAATAATAATATATTTATATAAGAAGTAATAATAACGGGGGGCTTACAAAAACAAAAAAAAATGGTAAAATTATTCACTAGATGGGTGATAGATAACAAAAATCATCCAATTCCTGTTCGAAAAATATGCAATAATTGTTATAATTGGTTACTATAAACATCGTCAGAAGTCTTGAACTAAATATATATATATATATATAGTCAAATATCACATAGTACACATACAGAGGAAAATAAGCACCAGACAATTAACGCATATTACACTGTACAGATATGTGAACTAGTGCTGGGATCACCTCGTGAGGCCAATCCTGGTTATCAGTGGCAGACAACCAATGACTATACCGACATATTAGAACACAAACATTAGAAGGTAAACCATTACTCCGACCAAACATCTATTCAATGGAACTAAAACCATTCCCGAACCTAATGTTAAAAATGCTGGCGTTAATCTCATGATTAGCCGGTTTGAATCCTGTCTTTCTGCGCGTAATAAATTTAATGGCACAAGTTGTTATCATCTAGACGACTTTTGCTATATATATCTTAATTCATCTGTTATATACAAAAAGCAATCAAATTCTTGATTGCATCTATGTCTAGTAATGTTATTTAAGTGGATTGGCTTTTTAAATCCAACTCTGTTATCAATTAAACCGATAGTAGCAAAAACATGCCGCGCCAGTTTTCCTTTAGGTGACCAGTAAGCACTTGAGTGGCAAATAACTCAAGTAAAACAGTATATAAAGAAATCTATTTAATCAACTCATCAATGTACTCCATTGATGAGTTGATTAAATAGATTTCACAAATAGACATGAAACCGGGTGCGTCTATGAAACGATTGCGATAACTGACATTATAAGGCGTTAATGGATCGGTCAATAAGTTTCAATTGATCATGAGATTTTCATACTGATTATTGGCTGTCTAGTTTTGATGAGCTCGGTGGCGCTGTGGTGAAACGCGCTATTACGCTACTTTGACACCGACGCTCGTTGGTTCGATTCACACACAGGGCAAACATTTTGTGTTCACGAACATGTCTGTTTGTCTTGGTTACTTTGATGCGTCCTACTTCTCTTAAAAACACACAGTTTTTAAGAGAAGTAGGATGCATCAAAGTAACCCGTCTGGGGAAGTACCCCCATCGCACAGAAAACCGCAGCCAAACAGCAACTCCCTAAACGGTTGCTGTGTTCCTGCGTGTGAGTGAGGTCTCCAGTAAGCTCGTAAGGCGTTGCTGTGTTAGCAGCAGAGGTGGCATTGCGCGAGTAATACTTAATGTATTGCAAGCATTTATAGTGTACGGTATCTGCTTTACATCAGGCGGGCCGTATGCATGTATGCCTCCCGACGTTGTAAAAAAATATTTATATACTTAATGACTTGAAAAAGACGCCTCTACAGCTTTTAGCGAGTGATTCAAAATATCCAATAATCAACTACTGTCATCAATTGTCATTACGTGCATTATACACGTGCTCGTGTACTGGAATGGTATTTAGAATTACGACATCTAAACATAGTTGCAGACCATACAAACATCACGATGCAGCAATTGAAAACGACCTTCACCTTCAAGCATCACGTAGACTAATCGTGTCTTAATAATGATCAAGTATCTAATTACATAATAAGCCCATGATTACATTGAAATAATAGATTGAGTAATGTTAGCGAATCCAGGACTCCGAAGCGACAGCTTAGGACGCGACCGGGATTAACGTTCGGATGATGATAACATTGAGTAATGTCTGGAAATCAAATAATCTTAATCGTCTTTAGTTCAGTCCATAGAGCTTCTGGATCGATCAATGGTGGTTGTAGCTAATATAACAATAAAACATAAACATTGACAGTAATGAAGTGAACAGAGTGATCTAAAAAAAATCCACAATTTTTTTTTCTTTGAAAAAGTAATGACATTTTTTTTTTGTTCATTTTATCCCCGAGGGGAAAGGCAAAGGGATCTAGCCCATACAGCCAAGTCTTCAGTTTAGAACCATTTGAATATTAATTCTATGTTCCAGCTTCAGGAACTGTGCTGAAAAAATACTTGGGAAGGGTTCCTCGACCCAGTTTAAATGCCACCCGTAAAACGATAGTGATTTTTACAAGGTTTTCTTCATGAACTTATTCACGTCATCCAAAAAGTGCATAAACGTGTTATACTTGAGGTTTTTCATTACTGTATAATTGCACTAGCACTTATGTTATAAAATACTATCAAAATGTACACATAAAACTAATTTTATACTGAATTGTAAAATAAATCAAGTATAACAACAATGTAACTCGTCAAAAGCGCGAGAAGAAGTCAAAGTAATGACATGACATGCCTACAAAAACATAATGTCAAAATAATTTTTTTTTTTTGGTTCTTTTTATCCCCGAGGGGAAAGGCAAAGGGATATAGCCCATACAGAACGAGGAAGGAATTGTCCTGAAAAAATACTTGGGAAGGGTATCCATACCCAATCAACGCAGTTTAAATACGGGTGATATTTAAAACTTAAAGTAAAACGATAGTGATTTTAAGGTTTTCTTGATGAACTTATTCACGTCTTCCAAAAAGTGTATGTTACAAAATACTATCGAAATTGTCACATAAAACTAATTTTATACTGAATTGTAATAATTTCAAGTATAACAACAATGTCACTTGTCGAAAGCGCGGGAAGAAGTCCAGGGTAATTCTACGAAGAGGATTTAAGTCCATAGAGGATACGGCCAAGGCGATTTTTGTACCATTTTATGCCTTTGCATGTCACTTTATACATATTTTGTTACGTTTTAGATAGCCAGGGTAAATACATCGGGCAGAGTAGAGGACATCAAGATCTGGGTAGATAGAATATGATGCAATAAAATAATTAATAAAATCAACTTTTATTGAACGTTCTACTTAACTTTTAATCAGAGTATCATTTTTATTAGGCTATCCTAGCATAACATCACTCTTTCTGCCTACCCCGCAAGGTATTTAGCGTGAAGTTATTTATTTTACAGAAAACTACTGTATCTATTCATCATCTTCCAAACCTAAAAAAAAACAGAGTATGGTTACATGGGTATGTCTGTGTTTTTCTAGTAGTTAAACTAGAAGTAAGGATCGCGCCTTATGGTGCTCGGTTCTCGCTGCCTATCCCGCAAGGGACCTAACGTGAAGATATACATACATACATAGTACTAAACTAGAATGAACATTCATAAATGTTTTTTTGGATGTCGATAGTTGCTGTTTATCTTCTATCTGGTGCCTGCCACTATTTGTTCACTGTCAGATGGATTCTCTTTCTCTGACTCTGAATCCGGTTCGTAAACATCCTCGACTCGAAGACAAGATTTTTTATTAGACGAGTATGTCAAGACACCAATTTTGAAATGATCACAATTTAAATTTTCATTGCAACAGCAATTAAAGATTTCATTTTCAATTTTTTTGTTCCATCATCGATGTTCCATGACACCTGATGGATATGCAAAGTACCAGGGCAAGCAAAGCGTCTCTCTCTAGGTTATTTTTGTCGCCAATAAGGAAAACATTTATGCTAGGACAGTTTTTCTGAATAGCATCTGACAAATCACTCAAGAGACGCTATATCCTTGCCACTAGCCACCAACCGGTCTGCTGATTTCTTGCAAATAGCATCGACACTATCCGGAGCCCCAATACTATGTCCAGTTTCATAGTAATTCTAAGTAAAGTGTATAAGGGTTGGATAGAATTCTGTTAAGTGAGTGACAAGAAAGTAAAACATGTATTTGTTGCGATATTATGTTACGGGTCCATCGCTCCAAAAATCTCTACTTCGGGTGGCAAGCTGTTTAAAATTAGTTGTAAGTGTGTCCATATAGCTGGAGGCGAATTTAACAAATTTTGTTTCGTCTGTAATGTTTTTTCATGGGTTTAAGTTTTTCCGTGGTGCTATCTGTAACAATATTAGACTATAATATAATAACAATATGAATTGAGAGCCTCCTTTATTTTTTTATCATAAGAATGTTCATGTAACATAATTTAAGTCATTAAAACTGCCGTTGATAAAAGTTAGCTATAGCTGAGTTAGTTTGCAGAAATATCTTATGATGCATATTAGCTCCCCTGTTCAGTGACTCTCTCCCCTGGCAAGATAAGATAAAATATGGCAAGGAAGACATGTTTTCATGAGAAATTGAATTGTTTTAATTGACATAAGAGATGTTTCGGTAAATTATGTATTACAATTTAACTATTACAGTATTGTTAATTAGGGCAGTAAATGCAAATAAATCAAATTAATTTTATAACTTTTATAACTTACCAGTGGAGAGACAAAAACCTTGCCAAGCCACTTCACCGCTGTTTCTCATCACAACTACTAACAAATGGCAGCATTCTAAAGACTTGTGTCTTTAGTATTGCTAACTTCTCGTCGATAGATGTCCTTCACTGCTATTTTCAATTTGGTCGTCTTATAATTAAGTTAATAGTAGCGCAACGAAATTTGACAGGGTAAATACACAAATAAGCGGGACCAAAATTACATTTAAAAATTATTGAAATTAAAGAATTATTATTGTATTTTTTCTTAATAATATTTAAGTATATTTATTTTAATTCTTTTTTTTAGATTTAAACTCTTTTTTTTAAGTTTAGCAACTGTTACATAGAAGGTATTTAATGTATGCAAGTTAAACTGAAACCAGCAAGGGGACAGGCCGGGGAAGGGACTTTTTTTGACTTTACAAGCAATTTCTAAAAAATGAGTTTTAATTGGGCATTTAATCGTTTTGTTATTTACTTAATAAAGTACACTAAAATGATGTCATTTATTCCAAAAAATAACAATTTTGTTTCGTCTGTAATGTTTTTTCACGGGTTTAAGTTTTTCCGTGGTGCTATCTGTAACAATATTAGACTATAATATAATAACAATATGAATTGAGAGCCTCCTTTATTTTTTTATCATAAGAATGTTCATGTAACATAATTTAAGTCATTAAAACTGCCGTTGATAAAAGTTAGCTATAGCTGAGTTAGTTTGCAGAAATATCTTATGATGCATATTAGCTCCCCTGTACAGTGACTCTCTCCCCTGGCAAGATAAGATAAAATATGGCAAGGAAGACATGTTTTCATGAGAAATTGAATTGTTTTAATTGACATAAGAGATGTTTCGGTAAATTATGTATTACAATTTAACTATTACAGTATTGTTAATTAGGGCAGTAAATGCAAATAAATTAAATTAATTTTATAACTTTTATAACTTACCAGTGGAGAGACAAAAACCTTGCCAAGCCACTTCACCGCTGTTTCTCATCACAACTACTAACAAATGGCAGCATTCTAAAGACTTGTGTCTTTAGTATTGCTAACTTCTCGTCGATAGATGTCCTTCACTGCTATTTTCAATTTGGTCGTCTTATAATTAAGTTAATAGTAGCGCAACGAAATTTGACAGGGTAAATACACAAATAAGCGGGACCAAAATTACATTTAAAAATTATTGAAATTAAAGAATTATTATTGTATTTTTTCTTAATAATATTTAAGTATATTTATTTTAATTCTTTTTTTTAGATTTAAACTCTTTTTTTTAAGTTTAGCAACTGTTACATAGAAGGTATTTAATGTATGCAAGTTAAACTGAAACCAGCAAGGGGACAGGCCGGGGAAAGGACTTTTTTTGACTTTACAAGCAATTTCTAAAAAATGAGTTTTAATTGGGCATTTAATCGTTTTGTTATTTACTTAATAAAGTACACTAAAATGATGTCATTTATTCCAAAAAATAACAACAAACACAATAAAAATCTATTTTGAACTGATTGCTGTACAAGTTACCTCTTATTGTAAAATTACCCATAAACTAAATCAGTTACGCTGACATATAAGTTAATGTGTGGGTGCCGAATTCCATAGCACTTTTTTAAATGATGGCTTTTCAAGTTACAAAATAAATATCAAAAAATTTAAATTAAATTGAATGTAGAACTAATTTAATTCAAATGCAATGACTTTAAAACTTTCACAAATTTTCCATAAATTTTCCATACAGTTAAATGTTTGTAGTATAAAATCACAACTACAATCAAAAATATATAGTTCCTATCAATAAATACGCTCATAATAATAATAGACACACACTGGTCTTCATAGGAGTTTTATAATTAAGGAGGTCAAAAGTAGCTTATAATGGTAGCCAAGTGCATCCCCAACTTCTCTACTAACCTGGCTGAATGGCCATGTACCAGGACTAAAAGAAAGCCTTCCAGAATTTGCCTAGGCTGTCAGAGCCTGTTTTGTTAATAACCTAGATGCACCCCGTGGAGATGATAGAGAGCCACCTAAATTTTGGTCATAGTATTTTTTTTATCAAATCTGGGCTAAGTTACGGCAAAGTACTAGATATACAAATACTGTAAACATTTGCCACAAACTCATTTGTTTTTACACATGCAAACTGTTTTGATTAGCTTGTGAATGTATTGAATAAGTACACAGTAGCTAGCAATGAACATATTGTTTCTTGATGGGAAGTTCTCATCAAATTCTATCCCCAACATATCTATGGGTGAGTGAGTGTACTCCCAATTAGATAACAATTAGGCATGTGATGGTATTTTGTTGTGAGAACAATTGTAAATATATGTGCTGCTAATTGCATAATTGTAATGATCAGAATGTCCTAAATTTTTTATGGGACTGATATCATTGCTGGCATCCCATAAAGCTCTGTAATTTCCTGCTGGTAATATATCAATGATTTTTTTGAAAGACTCATAATCAGGGTGGATTTGGGAATGAAGGAGGAAAAGGTTGATGGATCTCTTGTCATACAGAGCTGAAGCTTTTTAGACATCTGCTCATAGGAATTGTTTGCTAACATCCCTACCATGTCACAATGAAGTCTATACATTCATATCAATCTTGATTTACTATACCTTTGTAATCCATATATATGCCATGGGTACAGAAGAGATTGACATTATGATCTTCAGTGACCTTCAGTTCTGCAGCCTTAAAAAGAAGGGCAAGTTACACTAAACTTAGTGTGTCTAGACCAGAAGCATAATTGAAATTTAAATCAAAATTTTACCAAGTTGACTCTACAAGTTGAAAATACTATAAGTATTGGCTTTATTTAGATTTATCATTAATTGTTATTGTGACCTATAAATTTCATGTAAACTTATAAGGATATATACAACCATACTTATATTATAAGGATATTACTAATAAGGGATACTATGAATAATTTTGCACACTAGTTTTTAGTAAACTATATATTGTTTCCAATAGATTGTTATGAATCTATACTTAAAATAATAGAAGTCACTCATTTGTTGATTTGCACAAATGAGATGTTGATACAATTGGCAGAATACAAATACAAATAAAAAGGCAAATAAAGTTTCCACATCATGTTTAATTAAGCCTGGGTTTGTCACCGGGTTTGTCACAGCTAATATCTGAACTGAATCACAATAGCCAAGCTTTACGACCTTGTGTTTTGTGATATTTTAAAACTCTTTGACAGGTTTTGAACAAATGACCTAATCCTATATTTGTGTCAGTCATTATTGACAGGGAATTCATTGTATCATAAATCATACAAAAACGCTTCTGACAGCATGATTTTCTCCTGAGAGACAGCAGCACCGATTTCTTCAAAAATGGTGTGAAGAGTTTTTATGGGTTAGCAACTCTTGCATGACGCCCTCCAATCAGGTGGGACATATCTCTTTTGTCGCCTCTGTGGTATTTATATTGAACCTTACTAAATATTAAAAACAAAACCAAATAACAATCATTATTCCAAGTAAAGTAAAGATCAGTGTTCAGTGTGCTGGAATGGAAATTGTTATTAAGAATTCCAGCACATTCTTTCAATTTTTCTAAGAAAAGTAATTTATATCTTGAATCAGAATCTTTCTTTTATTCAAGGAATAGTATGAAAATGTAGTCACTTAAATATAATGGTACATTTGCAATGCTCTTCATCGTCATTAGAACTCATCCAAATAAAAACATGTTTATTGGTTCATTAAAGATTAACTGGTCATACAAATATTATAATATATATAAACAACAGCAAGTTCCTTTTTCTATACCGCTAAGGTGACAAAGTAATAATGCCTGGCTGCTACAATTTATGATATATATATATATATATATATATATGTACATATACTTACAGTGCCAGAAGTGAGCCACTACATAGTGTACACCTAAGAGCAAATCATAAGCTTGTCTCACACTTTGTCCTATCAGGTGATTTATTTTAGTGTTCTGAAAAGAGATTAATGAAATATGTGCCAAAGTTTACTATAGATATATTACATTTCCTTTACATTTTACACTGGTAAACTGTACTAACTCGATACAGTTTGCATTTCAATTAGCTATATAATGGTTATATGTAATAAATGTTAGTGATTTATTAGTTAAAATTATGATAAGTATGCTGGTCTCTGGACTGGTTATGTCACAATGTAAATGTTGGGGTCATAACAACTGAACTTTTCTAGTGCCTAAGGCCTCTCCTGTATATTAGGTACTGTGCTATGATGATATAATCTACTACTAGCTAACAAGGCTGTACTATTTACATAATAAGTAATAAACTAATTGAAACTATAAGCAAACATAAATTAATATTTTACTTTACGTATGAAACCAGTTTAGTCCCAGACTAAATAACTGAAGGAGTGAGACTAGATGTTAGGCAAATTACAAACATTCTACAAAATGAGAATACATTAATGGGCATAAATAATAAATTGTAATATGCTTGGAAATAGCAGAGAATGTATCCTATAAATGAGTTCATATTTCATAACTGTAAATATAAGCTCTATTTTGTAAATATTAACTTCATTTTTTTAAGTAATCTAATAATACCTATCCAATATGATATTTGTTGAATTTAATTTTAAAATTTCAATTAATTAAGTGTATTGAGTTATTATATCTTATTACAAAGAGAAACCACAGGTTATCTTAGCAAATTCAATGTTTTCGACAGACACAAGGTCAGTGACTTAACAATGACAGCTGTGGTGGCCTTTGACTTAGTACTATCATGATTTCTGTTGTTTACCCTACAGTTTGTTCTCAATATTGTTATAGCTATTTCAGAGGACTTGTCACATTGTCTGTTCTTGTATACAAATATACATAGAACTTTGTGCGAATACGAAAATACATCTCAGATATTTTTGGCAGTTTACTAAAAGACCTATAAAATATACTGTAATATTAAAAATATGGATCTCTGCGGATGCAAAAAAAAAATCAAATTAGTTCATAAACAAGTAGGAAATGTTGAAAAATACTGTTATTGCTAATACATATACTTGGTATAATCTTGAATGAAATAGGCAGTGGCTCTAGTATAAGATAGAAAATATCTTAACTAAAATTTTTAATGCTGCATCACACATGCAATATTCACATCTAGTGTACATAGAGGGTAATATTCCATAGGATTATTGAAAATTGACCATGATTTTTGAATGTATCTGAGTAAAAGCTATTTTATTTATTTTATATAAGTCCTATTGGAAAGTATCACCTATCAGACAGTGAAAGTATGTTTGGTTCACTACTTTCAAAAATTATGTCTTACAAATCATTTTTCAATTGTTCCTCTTTTAATATGTTACATTAACTATGTCTGTCTAAATACTGCTGATAATTTGAGTTGTGTGGAAGTGATTTTGTTGAGTTCATTGAATGTGATCACTCTCATATCAGTCTACACTTATTTAATGCTGAATTAGCAGCTAATAATATTGAATGATTTCTTTAATAAAAATATATTTGGACAGATAAATTAGGTGATCAAAGTTCAAACTTGAAACCTGATTGTGAAAGTAGCAAGGAATTTAAATTTCATTTTTAAGAGATTATTTTAAATTTAGTATTATATTTTATACTTGCATTTGTTTAAAACCTACATGTTGATATAATTAGGTTTAAAAATCAGATAGTACATTTCAGTTTACAAAGTTGTTACGCGTGATCAGTAAATGAATTTCTTATTATGTGCTGTGAAGTAAGACCAGTATACAGTTTCTGTAGCATTACTTCCTTGATATCAAGACCAACTACTTTCGCTGATGCGCGGTTGCGCGCGCGCCCCTTGTAGCACAAGTTGCGGCTTGCGAATGCGTATTTCGCTTATATTTCCAGCAAACGTTAACACGCTTAATTATAAAGATAAATAATAAACGTACTTAAACAATTTATATTAATAACCAAACTCCGAAGCATATCCGCAGAACAGTGTTAAACTCGCAAACTATCCTGACGAATAACTGCGTCCGTAACAGTTGGACGTTGCGGGTTTGGCGATAATGTGCTATATGAAATAAAGAGGAAATAGGTACTCACCGATATGTTTATCGCTTCAAATCCTAAACAATATTATAACTCACACACACGATAGAACACAAAACACAGATTATTCACCTCTTGACATCTGACATCGTTCAATAAATTAATAAAGATTTACCACAATTGCATTGCACCTTGTATTGATTGAAGTAAAAGTGTAAGCATAAAAACAATAACAAAGTCAAGAAAAACGATCGCAAAATAACGATACAAAACGTAAACAGCTGGCTACTTTGACAGAATTCTCAAACGGACTGACATTTACAACTGCCAACTGCAAAGTACACTTTCGCCTTCACATCGTTAGCCAACATAACAAAAATAAATTTTTCGGAGGGAGTCAGCGACACATTTAACATGCGAAGCGAGTGAGCCATGTTTATCAACGAAATGGAAAGATAAGGTAGAATAGAACTAATTTACAGAAACAGTAAATTAAATTCCAAATTAGGTAACGTCGATTTATTCTAACATATCACTATCAGGGTCTATCACGGAATAAAAAAACAAGTTGTTTTTTCTATTCCGTGGTGTCTATCTAAGATAAAAGTTCTGTACGAATTTTCAGAATAAAAAATGTCTGAATCTCACATTTTTTATCCTGAAAAATCGGAACTTTTATCTGTTGTTACCTTACCTACGAATAAATAATAAGTGTTACAGTAGGTAACGGATTTTGTACTCATTTTTGATAGATATTTACAAGATATATATATATATTCCGCCCTAGACGCACACATATAGATCAAATTGGTGATGTGAAAAAGGGCCAAATCAAAAGTACCCAAAACCGAAGAGCATGCATGAAGAGGTTGATGAGTGTAGAAGAAGCGAGAGCGGTATGTTTGGATCGGTGCCCCCATGGGAGACAGGCGTGATGATATGTATGTATGTATGTATTTACAAGATTATTTCCACACGAAGGAAAGTCACAAGTGCTAACTTCTATGTCACCCTCTTGTTATTTTAACTACTTACTCTGCATTTTAAATATTCTAAATATGCTTGCTAGTAATAAGAGCGCTCGATGCGATGAGAACTCGATGGCGTCGTTGCGCGTATTATTTTAACCGAACACGTAGGTTAAGGAAGGTAGACCGCAGCCTGTCTATGGATGGGTTTATCTCTCTCGAGTGTCTCCGTGCTTCGGAGGGCACGTTAAGCCGACGGTCCCGGCTGTCCCGGTCGATAGATGACAGTCGTTAAGCTAAGTCAGTGGCTCTCGTGCGTCTTGAAAATACTGACCTCCGCCAATCCGCATTTCAGTAGCGTGGCGGAGTATGCTCTAAACCCCTTCGGTTGAAGGGAGACCTATATCCCTGTAATGGTATGAGTAAGGGTTGATATGGTGATAGTGGTAGACAGTGGTAGTAGAAAACAAAAATTGAAAAAAAATCTTTTTTATTATAAATATAGATTGTTTTATGTAGTACACACTTTATATTAAGTTTGTCAAGTTATAGGGTTGATAAATGTCATATGCCTTTTCTGACTAAAGTTTTACTGCATACAAGTTATTCCAACGGTTAATTCACATTATTTCCTGCATTAACTTTTCCCTTTATGAATAGTAATAGAAATGATATATACTTTCCAATCATCAAGTCACGTCTTTTTCCGTATAATTATGTTTCATAGTTGTTATTAACGTTTACGATTCAGATTTTGTTGCTTGCCATGCGCTTGCTAGTAATAATACGGTATCGTCGGTATAAATCAGTCTATAGACAACTAGGTTACCCAAGTGCAATACAAAATACTACATCCTTAAATTTTACTCTTTGTAAATTATCAAAAAGATACTTTAGTAGGTATACAATATTAATAATTGCAACTTAACTCAACAATAATAATAATCACAACTTGGCGCAACAACATGGCTCAAGTCAAGTTCCCGACCATAATATCATTTTTCTAGTATACCAGGTAAAATTGGACGCGCGCGGCGGCCGACATGTTAACGCCATTTGACAATTTTTCGGAAGTGTCTTGTCAGTACGTAACAAGGTTGGGTAATAGTACTAACTATCTGAAATATGCCTTGTCAGCCTCTTACATTCTTATGCTAATCGAAATCTGCTACTGTCAGCAACTTGTCCAGCTCTTACTAGCCAGGATCTTATTGATTAGCGTTTTATTCTGCCTTTATATTAGTAGTATGTTGGTTTTTATAGCTAGTGATTGGTTTTTGGTTTAGTCGTAGTCTTCAAAACAAAGCAACATAAGCGAGAACCAAAGATCATTTGAAAGTTAGTATGGCATGTATGTATCGGAATAATCAGCAGAGCTCAAACTAGTTTGGATATAATCTACATATTTCCTTGTCCACGATCTCAAGAAATCTTAACTAAGATTTAGTCGTGATAGAATAATATTGTATTAACTATCAATTGCTCGGTGGTGAAGAAAAACATCTCGTGAAGAAACTCGCACGTCAGACAAAGTATAAAAAAAAAATGTTTGACCTTACCTAAGAAAGGTTTGGTTTTCTCTCTGGGTTGTGGTTGCGGTAGTATCCATGTAAAAATCAGTATATATGTTGGCGGTAGCGAAAGTTACTCCTAATGGATTTAAAAACAGGATAACTCTAAGAAGAAGAAGTCGTGACGGATAACGAAAAAATATTTTTCTAGTCATCAATTGTTCATAAAAGTATAAGCTAAGCTATGTAAGATGTAGAAAATGTAAGCATGTAATGTGTGTGAGTTATTTAAAAACTTCAAACAATGTATGTATGTAATTAATTTTTTGAATATCTCGATGCTAGGCAAAGTACATACATACATACACGCAGAATTTCATATTATACAGTCATACGTTTAATTCCTTGTAACACTGAATATAAGTGTCAACATTCGTCACATCATCAGACTGTCATTTCGGTCGATTGTTATCTCTATTTAACACTAAAAATATATAATTACGCGTATGGTGGCTTTTTCTTTGTGTTTAATAGATGTTAGAAATTGAAAAGTGGCGTAATTAAAACATTATCAATGTCGAAATTCGAGGATAATCCATTTAGTGATCCAACCATAGACAACCCTTTTTCTGTAAGTAAGCTGTTCATGCGATGAAATGTGTTTTATTCGTTTTATTGCGTTATTTACAAAATATCCTTTCAGGATCCGGCAGTTCAGCAAGTCGCAAGAAGCGCTACCAATGCCACACGTGGT
Organism: Pyralis farinalis; assembly: GCA_947507595.1. Classification (NCBI taxonomy): domain Eukaryota; kingdom Metazoa; phylum Arthropoda; class Insecta; order Lepidoptera; family Pyralidae; genus Pyralis; species Pyralis farinalis. The sequence continues at coordinate 9,761,698 of OX382274.1, forward strand.
CTCGATGATTACAATCCCTTTGACGGCCAACAAAATGCAAATCAAGCTACGGTAAATGTTAGTCATTATTCATTTTCAGGTTTTGTAGGCCGATTAATCGGACAACGGTATAAGACTCATCGCCGTAATGATATCAACTATCAGATCTCATGACGAAATATTGATGTGTCATGTTTACCTTTTGTGAAAGTATAAGTAAAGGATCTTTCTGAAATGATAAACAAAAAACAAATATCATACATATTGTGATAAACGAAATGCGCCTAGATGTACACACAGATGTAGTCTACAAACTCAAATATTTATTCCGTCCAGCCTTAATTGTATTATTGTATAATGAGGGCAAGCAAGTAAACTACTCATGATAGTAAATGCTACACTAGACACCTCACTGGATGTATTTACCCATTTCTTTCTTTGTACACAGAGTTTCTGAAGCAAAAGTTTACCTATTGCCCTATTTCTTAGAAACACTAATAAAGAGTAAATTTCATATTTTTTTCTGTGTCCCATAATATATATATATACATATGCAGTACTAAATAATTTTTGTTTGTACTTAAATTTAATTTCTTCATGTTAAATTATTAAAATTTAATACATAGTTTAGAATTATAATTTTTTGGAACACATTTATCACTATTTAGAGCTGCCAAGATCTAATATCAATGTTGTCTAACACATTTTGGACATTGCAAGCGATGAAATCACAGCGATAAGAAACAATGTATAGACTACTTAGTCCAACCATTTGTACCAAAAGAGAATCTTAACATGGGTGCTCTGTTGTCTGTACGATAATATTATACAATAATGGATCTTAAGTTGGAAGTTACCTCTATAATGCCAGAACTACGATTTCCACATCATACCTTTGTTTGCATGAACATGTCTGTTTGTCTTGGTCTGGATGTTTTAAGAGCGATAGAGCACATCAAAGCAGCCCGTCTGGGGAAATACCTTCACCTAACAGAAAACCGCGGCCAAATAACAACTACCTAAAAGGTGTTCCTGTTTGTGAGTGAGGTCACCAGTAAGCTCCTGAGGAGTTGCTGTGTAAGTAGCAGAGGAGGCATCATGCGAGCGATACTTTATATATTACAAGCGCTAATAGGCTACGGTAACTACTTTACATCAGGTGGCCTGTATGCTTGTATGCCTCCCAACGTATAAAAAAGAAACACTACCTACCGGGTACATCATGTGATGTTAGCCTTAGTTCTAAAGATGCTAGTGAACTACTACCACAGAAATACAATGTTTATGTTCTCATATATATGTTTTTTATTGCAGCCTTCACAACTACCAACACAGCCTGCAATCATGCAGGCAGTGTCACCTCCTAACAGTCAATACCAAAGGCCAGTTCAACCACAGCAGCAATCCCAGGGCCCACCACCAAATTTCACTACAGAAGACTTTCAGGTGATTATTTCAGGCAATTAACTTCACCATTGTGAACATCAAATTAGAATGTACATGTACACATTTGCAAATTAGTATTATAAAAGAAATCAAGTCTCTCTCTGAGTTTCCACGTAATTACAAACAGGGATGCTGAAGATTGTAAATATAATATCTTTTTTTATACCATTAAGGCAGTAAACAGGTATGCACTTTAGCTGGTGATAAACATTTACCATAGTCTCGTATCCTTGTGAATATTTCTTCACATCTTTTTTTTAAAGAACCTCATACTGTCACTTATTTATGCTTATGTTTACAGACTAATAGTTTAATAAAATAAATATTTGTTTATTTTAAACAATGATACATTAATTGTTTTACACTGCCCAAAGTCATTTTACCTGTTTATAGCTTGTAAAACTGATGCAAAAGAAACAAGACCAGCCTATTTGTAAAAATAGTAGCAAATATTTTTTCTCTGTCGTTGATCTGAGTAGAAACCTAAGAAAGCCCATAGGACTCTCAGCTCTTCACTGGTTGGTTTGGCCTTCACTGGCTGTCCAGAGAGAGGTCATAGAAACTACTTGCTGCAGAGTTGGAAGTCTTGAAAATATAATGCCATAAGCAACTTCAAAGAAGGCACACCAAACTTCTCGGTGCACCTTGAGTAACTTATCCCAGCCAACATTTCCTGATGTTTCTGTGAGTGCCAAGTTATCACCTGATCAGAATTGTTAGTTATTGTTAGTCTCCAGCCCTCTCTGTAACATCACAATATCCCTCCAGATCTCATACCCATAACCAAAAGCTTGTTGAGACGTTTTCTTGAGTATATTGTTATCTTCTGGAGTGGATCACAACAATATACTACACTACAGTACCTCAATCTTTTTGATGGAATATTTACATATAGGATCCATATCCCAGGCAAACCTTTTATACGAATGAGTATCAACTTCTTATTTTAAAGAGGACAAAGAAAAAAAAATTCCTGTTGGTTTGTTTCTACATGAAATAATGATAAACAAGTAACTATATTCTTTGTGAATATTATACTTTAGCATATTTATTTATATAATAGTATCATAAGTTCTCTGCATGTTACACCATGAATGTACAAAATTAGTTATTGCATGACACTAACACAGATTTTGCTTTTTCACGTTTCCACAACAGGAGCTAAAGGTAAATAGACACTGTTACGAATCATTTCACATATACAAATAAGATCATCATCATTAGCTAACTAGTTATCACTTCACTTGTGGATTTACTATTACAAACTTTAGTTTATTAGTGACAAAGCTTTGTCACATATAGCAAATTGTTTATTCTCTTGCGATAATTTTTAATTCATTCGACAATCCTAGTTATCCTATAGCTACTTTAACACCAGATTTAGGCAATTTTTGATTAGCTCGGTGGCTCAGTCGTGAAATACGCGACATTGACACTGACGCTGGGGAAGCACCCTCCACCTCACAGAAAACTGCTTGTTGTTCTTGTTGTGTTTCTGGGTGCGAGTGAGGTCACCAGCAAGCTCCTAAGGAGTTGCTGTGTTAGCAGCAGAGGAGGCATCGCGCGAGTGATACATAATATATCGCAAGCGGTAATAGGCTACAGTACCCACTTTACATCAGGTGGGTCATATGTTTGTATGCCTCCCGACATAGTATAGAAGAAAAAGAATTTAAAACCTATTATTCTATTTTAGGGTGACTTTATTCTAATTATTACATGTAATTTTAAACACGTACATAATTTACAATTGAGCAGTGATAGCCCAGTGGATAAGGAACCGGCCTATTGACCACCTGGCCCCCCGGTTCGAATCCTAGCGGGGGCCACTAAAATTCGTATTTTTGGATTTATGTACATATTTATCACTTGCTCAGTGGTGAAGTAAAACATTGTGAGGAAACTCATGCTGGACAGTAGATTTTCTTTTAAGCCCCACATAACATTGGTTGCTAAGCGAATTAGAAAAATTATTTATATACTGAAAGCGTTACGTAATCGTGCAAGTAGCCAGTTAGTACAAATGGTGTACGTAGCATTATGTGAATCCGTAATCATCTACTGTATAGCTGTATGGGGTGGGGTTGGGGTAACGAAAATGGCCGAAATAGAATAAGCTCAACGCTCGGTGCTCAAAGTTATGTTAAAAAAGGCGTTTCGATATCCCACCATAAACCTCTATGCCGAAGCAACGGTTCTAAGCGTTCGCCAGCTATACATTTTGAGAATTACTCTTAAACAACATAAAATAGTTCTTCAGTCAGCGTCGTACCAAAAGTTGGTAAAGCGCCGTGTTTTCAAATCGGAACAAGTGAAAGTAAACTCTACATTTGCACGAAATATGCAACAGTTTATGTTACCCTTCATATACAATAGAATTGTTAATATTTGTAGCATTAAGACACTCACGTTAAGAAAAGCAAGGCATCGAATTAAAAATTTTTTGCTAAACCTATCTTACGCTGAAACGGAGAAATTCATTAGTATAGTAACATAAAACCCACATTGTTCACAGTAATACCTATATATATATATATTTATATTTAAATTATTTTTTATTATATTTTCTAATTTATTATGAAATAACGTAAGCTCAATTTAAATGTACGAGTATGTTATGTTATCTTAATTGCTTCCGATCGTTTTATAAAAGATTGTAAATATCGACGTAAACATGTAACACTATGGTCTCCACGAGACAGGCTCGACCTAGTGTGGAGACCACCAGTCAATAAATATTTTCTATATTTTAGGCTTTAAGTTTAAGTAAGTGTAAAATGTAAAGGAAATTGTACTCCAATTTGGTAATAAAAATTATTCTAAACTCAAACGTCCAAGAAATTATATTTTGAAAGACTTTTAACTTAACCTAAGAAAGATAGCTTTCCCTCTGGGTTGTGGAGGTCTGACGCAGTCACTCCATGTAAAGATCAGCGTCTTCGCCAAATCCTTAGGCTTAAGTACCGGACTCCGCTAATCCTAATGGATTAGGAAAACGGGATAATGCGAAAAAGAAGACTATAGATAATTTACAATTCATCAATAAAAATAGACATGCAGAAGAACACATTGATAGATTGATAGGATTTGCTTTTTATGTATTTATTTTGTTTTACAAAAATATATTTCCTTATATCCGGGGTTAATTAATAAATAATAAAATTGTTAAAGTTAGCAAAGTCAGAGCAGCTTAAGGAGCATTATAGTCGGTGCCGCAAGAAGATAGCAATTTTGTAAACAAACATCAGAAGTTCTAAACATTTTTCACGAAATTCGAACTATGAAATACTGAATTACCTATGGGTAATATAGTTTATTACTAATTGCAAGAATACTAAAACATTTGGCAGTGTACTACTCACCAAAACTACGGCTGTTCTCAGAATATTCAGTGAAATCTTCTGACATATCAATAATAAAACAGTCAATGGCGCAATGTACCAATTTCTGATTAAAAAAATATTTAATAAAAATTGCTTGTCAATAGACAAGATAGGAAAATGGCGGGCGGCCTAAATGTTGATAAGTCTATGCGCAGACCGTATTTCTGGTACCACTATACGACAGCGTTTCGTAAACGATTCGTTTACATAATTTCTATCTTCTTGTGCGAACTTTCGTGAAAAAATATACACCTCTTGTATGGCTGACTTATCAGTTTTTTTTGCTGCTTTGGACGTAACACATATATCTACCCACTAGGACTTTGTGTGAATCATAGATAACCCAATTCATAAATTGTCGTGAATGTTAACATGCTCCGGTGCTTGCTTATTCATTTACGAGTAGCACGAAATTGTATCTAATCTGACTAGGGACTGTATTGTGCGAATTGCGTGCTCGCGTACGATGCAAGCACGCTATTCGTAGCCGCTGAGAGCGACCTACTCGCTTTGAATAGAATTTGTTAGTTCCCCATTATACCAATTCATGTTTTAATTTTGTAATAACGCTTATATTGATACAACCGAAGACTAATTTGATGCCAATGATGATGATGATGATGGACGTATACAACCTATTACCAACCACCAACAGAGGAGGCAAAAAGAATAGGAGCGCAAGGCAGAAGAATTAGCAAGGCGTGAAGCGGAGTTAAGGGCCGGTGCAATGACTGGCCGCCGTTGCCGGCTTTCTGTCCCATCCAACCCTGCTTTATCTCCTGATAAATACGCTCACAATTATATTATAAGATTTTGTAGTATAATAATACTACTATATTATTCGAATACTGCATGCTATAAATAGATAATCTAGGTACATAGGGAGTCGTAGTTGAGATTAACTCAAATTGAACACCCACGCACAATCATTCAAGTAGCGTTTACTGTGGGTTGCACTTTCCGCTTGATGTCTAATTCAGTATTCGCTCGTTTTTACAACAGATGTAGTGGTTTGGTTATTTTCTGTGATCTTTGGTCAAATGCGATGTTTCACTGTCACGCTATTAGAATTCGCTCATGTATCATATCAGGCGCGCCATGTCTTTATTTGTCACGCAATGTAGTATAAATAAAATCTTTATCCCCGCATATACGCGTGATAGTAAAACTATCTCGGAGTGGTTTGCTTAAAGAATCTGACTATTAGTTATATACATACATATTTTATCATACCCAAACACAGAACCGTTAATAGGTCATAAGGCCGCTTTCACACCTAAGGTATTGTCATCGGTTGACTGTGAGTAAATACGCCGTTAACTCGTCAAGTTATTCAAATTGTTTTTTAAAGCCAAATTAGATTTGGTTCACACTGAACCGATTAGTTATCTATCTGTCTATTCTTCACACCAAGTTCCTTGCGGGGCCGGCAAAAAGAACTAAATGCCACATGGCAATGCTTACACATCTCACTCGATTCTTTACATTCATAGTTACTGACAATACATTCTTGATAAACCACGATCACTTTGGTCGCTCTTCCTCAGTTTTTATAACTACCCACTATCGCGTTGTTGTTTCTTATCTTAGACCTTTGTTTTCGTCGTATTCATTCAAAAGACTTTTACCGTACAAACGTTTTTTTTCGTTGCTATTTTATTTAACGAGGTGCGTTGTGCGTTGTTTTGCAATATGTGGCATCGCTATTATCATTAGTGTTAAAGGGTCTATAAATATGCCGCATGTTGTCAGGATATAGAATTGATGAAGACTACTACGTGAAGCGCAGTCCCCACGTCACGTAATATTTTAAGATCGTAGGTATTGCATGTGTGCCGGTGGAAGACGCCCTGGTTTGACAACGTTAGTGGCAATCAGCATCACAGTACGCAATCCTGATTGCCACCAATGTTGTCGTACTACAGGTTTTTATCATCATAGATTGAACGAGAAATGTTGTCTGATTTTACAAGTTACCTTCGGACTCACTGTTAGCCTGCTCACAATAAGCGGTTGACAACACCTTTAGTGTGAACACGGGCAGAAATTACGATTAAATAAATTGGTATCCCTTATAGTTTAAGCAACTTCTACGTATACAATCTTTTGCCAACATTATGCTGAGTGCTTTTGAAATACAGAGGAGGCAAGAAGAATTGGAGCGCAAGGCAGAAGAGTTAGCAAGGCGTGAAGCGGAATTAAGGGCCGGTTCTGCTGGCCGGCGCAATAACTGGCCGCCGCTGCCGACTTTCTGTCCCATCCAACCCTGCTTCTACCAGGATATCAATGTAGATATCCCCCTTGAGTTCCAGAGGATCGTCCGCCATTTGTACCACTTATGGATGTGTATGTATGATTATGTTTATTGCTTTGTGGTAGATGTGCTAGAATGCACGCGTTCTAGTATTTATGCGTAAATCTTGAACCGCCTGGAAACCAGTTACCATGGTCTTTATAAAACCAGTACCTCTTCAGAATCTTTCTAGTGACCTTGTTTACAGCAACGCATCTAAATGCTCGAAGTTTTTTAATTGTTGTGCCCTTAGTGTTCCGTAGCAAAAGGTAAAAAAAATCTTAGTTTATGTAGCTATAAATCTGAATTAATTACAGTTGATGTAGAGTTATGCAAACGTAACAGGAAAAGCAAGCACAAGATTCGAGAAGTCATAAAACTATCTTTAATACCATTTCCACAAATACCAAACAAACCTTTATTACCAAGTTTGCGAAGCGAAAAATCCGAAATGATCAACTAGCATAGTTTTGTTTGTCAATCATCAATCAGTATTTAATAAACAGCTGACCTGAGAACTATAGCCAAGTAATAATTTCCTGGAGGACTGTCGTATTCTTGGGAGTGCGTGAGCTTATCAGTAAGTTCTTGAGGGAAAAGCGTTAAAGTCGGCGGTGTCGACACACGAGCAACACTCTGTATGTTACAACTTTATGCTATGGTAATTACATCATATTAAGCCGATTCTACTAAAAAACTGCAACTGCACTGCAGTGCGGCGTGTGTCAAATTGCGTACATTTTTACGTTTCGTTAAGCGATCTGACTGCAGTGATGTTTAACGAAACGTCAAAATGTACGCATTTTCACACACGCCGTGTTTTTTTTTAGTAGAATCGATCTACAGGCCACACTCGGAGCGAAGCTAAGTTCGTTTCGCAAGTTTGTATAGCTGGAGTAGTTTAGCTCTGTAGTTTGCGGTGTGAACCCCATATATTAAAATGACATCAGCGAAGCTAAATAAACCTAACTTTGCTTCCAGTGTGGCCTGTGCTTTAGGCAAATTAGGTACATGCTGATAGCCGTGGTGGGAATTATTAAATCGTTTTCGCTCTGTACGTACACATAGAAGCTAAACTTGTATGCATGTCTTTTCAGTTCACGCTATGGTCCTAGCCTTAAACATCATCGGAGCGATGTGCCTCATGTTCATAAACCAAGGCTTCACAATCTTCGGGCTATCGATCCTGTACTTTATTCTGCTGACTCCGTTCAGTTTCATCTGCTGGTACCGGCCCATCTACAAGGCGTTCCGAAGCGATTCCTCCTTCAACTTCATGGTGTTCTTCTTCATATTCCTGTTTCAAATGATCATCACTGTTGTGCAATCAATTGGCTTCAGCGGTGGAGGCTCCTGGTAAGATTTTATGATGAATATTTATTCGGCCCTGATAGCAAATAATCTTATCAGTTCACTTAATTGTATGAATGTTTTCAGAAACTTGTACCTACCTGCAAGTGAAACGGCATTCCTGAAATTAAAGATTTGCTAGTTACAGATACGTAGTGGATGTTAATGCGTTAGCAACGAGGCTGGCTGTATTCAGAACTAGGTTGGCTATGGTAACAGCTTCACATTAGGCGATGTAGTCTGACAAAAAGCAATAAAATACAATAATAGGCTATTTTCCCCGAGATGTCCTAATGACTCATATTTCTAGATAAGAAAAACGACGTATGTCATTATGTTTACCTAATTTTATCAATGCCCTTAATTATTTTCATTATCACATTTATAATATTTGTCACTGTCCGGTGGATTCCAAGCTTGAATGGTCAAAAAGTTATTAATTAGCTTCATTATCCTACTTATTTTTGTCCTGTGCCCAAATAGAAAATATTGCTAATAGGGCTTTATATCAGAGTCCATGCTGTCCGTCTTTCTATCATACTAAAAGACATCCACAAATCCTAATAAAAGACGTCTCATATAACACCAGTCGAAGGCATTATTTTAATTTTCTTTTCATCATTTATTTATTATTATAATATATGTCTTGTTGTTTTCTATACAAATGTAGAATGGTGATTACTACACTATATGTTGATGTAAATGAAAATGAAAAAATGTCCAGTCATAGTCTAAGTTAAAAAACATTGTTTTTAATACCAGTTTTAACTTTGGACGTTTAATTAAATTAAATTTAATCACCATTCAGGATCACGACGACTTAATAAAATGTTCAATAGTCATAGTTTAGTTATTCATTGTTAAAATAATATAATTTTACATAAATATATTAGATTTTATGTGAAAAGCCATTTCACGAACTACTGATAAATATTTTTAATGATTTTTGATATGATTTTTTGTGGATTTTGCTTATTGTAACAGAATTGGATATTTCTGTCCACGAGCCTCTCAACCACTAGGACTACTTTCAGTAATTTATCCACCCGCGAGATGGTCCAAGTGGCTTGCCCTCTTAAACATTTAAACTTACTTATTTGTAATTTGCTGGTCAAGTTATTTTTAAGCAGCTCTTCCATTTAATGGTTGTTCCTTAACATTATTTTATTATTTTCCAGTGGACTGATCACCAGTATCGCTGCGTTCAAAGTGAATGTGGCGGTCGGAGTAATCACAATGTTGGTGACAATTGGATTCATCACCTGTGTTGTGGTTGATGTTATGCTAATGACTAAGGTAAGATAATTAAGTTTTCTTTTACCAATTAATCCAGTTTTCGAAGTTTCAATTAGATTTTACAATTAGTCAAAGCGGCTTTTATCTTAGAGAAAAATTAGGTCAGAAATATGACAAAATTTTATTTGCAGACCACGCTCTCTGCTCGTCTCAATTAACCGATACACAATCTGTGTTGTAATTGAGACATTGGCTACTATTTATAACCGATTTCAAAAAGGAGGAGGTTCTTTCTACCAAACATCAAAATGATAGCGTACTTGTTCGAGTCGAAAAAACAAAAATGGAGGCAGCTGTTACGACGAAATATGTGTTTTATTCCAAATATTTAATACTGTATTACATAATTTGGTTTTTGCAATTTGCTGGGAGAAAGAATAACGAATGTGGCCTTTTGTGTTGACTGCGGTTTTTGATGTATATCTAAATGATTTCCTTTACATTTTTAGTGATATATTTTTTATATCACTAAGGTGGCAAACAAGCATCACTAAGGAGGCAAGTAATGCGAGTGAACACTTACATACAATCGATCAAGTATTTGCGAGAGCCTTTTCTGACGCACCGGAGAGGGGCGTCAGAAAATGCTCTCGCAAGAGATTAAGATCTACCACTAGCTAGATGATATATCACTCCTCAACTGTTTATTCCAGGTGCATCGAATCTACCGTTCAACGGGAGCATCCTTGGCCAAGGCGCAAGCGGAGTTTACCACGGAGATCCTCCGCAACCAGCACGTACAGACGGCCGCATCCAACGCAGCAGCCGCCGCCGTTAACGCGCAGATAGCAAACGCCAATGCTAACAGATATTAGATAATGAAATAGTAAGTTTACTTTTTTAATGACGATAAAGAATTTTGATGGATTCAAATCTCTACATAGTATCGGTTTACATGGTTAAAACACACTTGTATGCTTCGATAACCAGTAAATTCCAAAAACTGAAACATAATTACTGCTGTCTACAATTATGTAATTTTACTTACTTAGAATATGGTTTGTGTCACCCAGTTTAAGGTGAATTTTTAACATGGCCACCTCCAAGGAAGCGTAATTAAGTCGTAAAATTGTGCAAAGCATTTATCGTATTGGTAAAATTTTCTATTGCTCAACACTCACCTTTCTCAAACAGCTCTGACAGGAGCTAAAGCAGGGGGTGTCACTCCGCAGTTTAGGTACATTTGGCCGCCTCCCGGGCAGGCGTACGGCAGAAGGTTGCCTCGCATGAAGCGCGTTCAACGGCGGCGGCAGTTATATGTACAACGGCGGCAGATGTAGGTTGTAAGAGTAGGCAAATTTTTATGCCTAAACTTGACTTTTGTTCGAGAGTGAGCCTTGTAGTAGTTCTAGTAGTACGCTAGTACTATTAGTTATTCTGTGGCTAAAGCGAGGAGCAAACAAAAGTATAGATATGGATTAGTTAGCTTCTCTCATCACGACTAATCATATATTAATATATTCTTAATTTTATCACTTGCCATTATTATATGTATATACTAATATACTTGTAAATGTATTGTACGAGTATTAGAAATGGATGATTTGAAAAAATATCAGCATAGGCAAGTTTCTTTCGACGTTTATTTTTCGCCAATGGTAATTTCCGAAGTGCTGATTTATATAGCAGGCATATATAAATAAAAGACTTTTATCTTTGTTTATCATCCATTAACCCAAAATAAACCTATATAAATTCACGCCAAATCCCTTGCTAGGTAGGCAAAGAGAATTGGGCGCCACATGACTCATACACATTTTGTCTGCAGATATGACTCGGGAAGTAGACGTACAATGAACCCATCATCAGGGGAGTACATAACCATCAATCAAGATAAGGATTTTCAGATATTATTTGTATTTTCAGTATTTCTATATATTTTCTTGAACATTTAATATGAAAATCACTAATATATCTATAGATACAGTTTGCAGTTTTGATTATTATATTATACTATTTGCTTAGATGAACAAGGTATGCATAGTACTGAGGGATCCTAAATATAGGAGATACTGTTTCCCCCCGATTGAACAAGAAATCTTTATTATACCCTATCTCTTAGACTTCCAACGCCACTGTTCAAGGAGTAGTGAGCGCCGTAAAGTTCACCTTAATATTATATGTTTTTCTAGACATTTATTGACCGAGTGTGCTTCGTCTTCGTTTTCATTCTTACTTTCGATCGAGGATAAACGCGCCGTCAGTATCTCGTAAAAAAAAATCAAAGTTTAAGCTGATGTATGGACTTTTGTGCCACCACTTTCTTTCAATTCGGTCGGGGCTTCATAATTTGTGGTATCAAAAAGTGAAGTATTTTGCCGCAGACGGACAGATATGTTTATGAGAAACACAAATCACTTGTGCGGTATATCTAATAAAACATACAGACGCTTTAAAATAACCTAGTCATTGCTAACCATACGACCACCGGGCTTGACAATTCCATATATACGGTTTGTTAAAGATATTCATTATGTTCCTTTTCTAAGTTTCGCCTCTTTGATTAAATACTATTTGTCGCTGCTGGTTGTCAAAATATGACTGATCTTATAAGTAAGGATATTGAAGACAAAAGAGTTCAGTACCCATTTCTCCTGTGTTTGTCAATCTATCCTTTTTTGTGCACTTTTTTGAAAATCTAGAAATAAAGTTGAAAATATGCAATTCATGAGTTTGTTCCTCAAATTTTCAATAATGAATAGGGTAGTATTTCGAACATCGGTACTTCATTAAAATATGTCTAATGTCATAATAATTGGATCTAAACTACTTTGTGTTTCCACTACCATACTCAAAGTACTATAGAACAAATTAGCTGTAAATTTTACATTCGCAAAAACGCTTGAATTTATTAATTATGATTTTTCCTATAGAGACAAGACTTCCTTTTCATCTAAGCAAAAGTATTTTGTATTGATTGTACCCCAATATTTGATCAAACTTAAGTAGAATTCACTGTACTTTGTAACAATTAAATCGTGAATATTGATGGTGCCAGCGAACTGTTATAGACTAGAAAGGTAACTGCGGCTAAATAATAAAGTAGTGATACAGACAGAACGCTTAGAGCCTAAAAATATCAATCGCGAATCTAGATTTCGCGTAATATGTTGTGACGAACTATTCGCAGAAGTTTTGATAATTTCTATAGAATAATATATGCCATTGTGTACAGTGAAATATATTTCCTCACAAATTTAAGATTTTGTCGTAAAAGATTATATGGAAAGATTCCATAGAAACTAATAGTACTTAAATATATAGACGGAATACATACGTGATGACGAAAAAAAAGGAGAAATGAAACAATGTCTACCTTTCTAATTTTCATACTAAAAAAAAAAAAGACTTCAGTCGCTAAGACCACCACCAATACCACACTTTATACTAGAATCTAGTATAAGGTGTGGATGTAACTAGATGACCTGTATGACGCCACACCATACTGCAGTTCCATTTATGGTCTTGATCGAGACAACGAGGATACGCCGCGTATCCAGTGCGTATGCTATTCGTTGTGTTATCATCGAGCATAATATATGCGCAAGCGAAACACTTTACCTACAAATTTATTAGTAAATTATCTTTCTTGTCTTTAGCAGTTCGTTGTGACGCAGATGTATTGCATTATGTTGAACGTAATGAGATTTATTTTAGATGTATTTCATGTGTACTCATTCTAGCATGATTTCTGACAGACCCGTTTTTTTAATATAAATTAAATAACAGACGAGGCAACTTTTAATAACAATGTAAGCTATTGGAATATCATGAATAAACCTATTTGTTTTAATTAACGAGTTATTTAAGCTATGTTTTTGCAATCAAGGCCGATGTGATTTGTTAAAAACTAACACAATTGTATTCCGTCATACATTTTCATGCATTTTTTTAAATACATTGTATTTGGGTTTCTTACAAAGTATTTACAAGTTAGCCGACTTGTTTTGTAAGAATTGCAAAAATTACCATCGTGAATTTCTATTACTTAGATTTATACAGGGCAGAATACAGGCCAGAAACTCCCAAGATTTTATTCAATATTCGTTTTGAAGTATCCGCAATGCGAGCATTCGGATTTTATCGCTAACGCTGAATGTTATACAGGGTATAACAATAAAAGTCTCCATACGAGTCTGATAACATTTGGTTTCTTCGCCTAACAATGCAAAGACATTGACTGTCGCTTCGAGAACTTTTTGTATGGTACTTCCAGTTCTGAGATATAAAGAATATTATATAGCATTTTTCATGAAAAGGCAAAATAAAATATCAGATATCATGCTAAAATTATTAGTAACCTAGCGGTAATGATAAACTGATTAGTTTTACGGCCAAAATGTGATATGGCTGTGTAACGTTTATTAATTTAATTATGTAATATGTATATCGAACTTAATTATATTGTTTGCGCATTTTAAGTTTTTCTAGTTATAAAATAGTTTTTTAAAACGACATGAGCTTACAGACGCTTTAAAAAACAATATACAACACGAAGTCTAATATTTTTCACATTTGATTAATTTAATACGCAATAAATGATAATAAAATATTAGTCTATTTGCCGCCTCGTTATATATTGAGCATTAATAAAAGTTTGTTAGTATATTAAAAATGTTTCTTCCTCTTATTAATTATGCTTTTATAAAAGTATCGGACGTTTGTTTTGTTGATAATTAAAACAATAATAACTAGCATACATTCCACAATGGAGATGTAAATAAACGATCGATCTTTAAAAAATATATATCCTTCAAAATGAACTTCAGTGCATAATTCATATTGAATTTTCGTAAATATTGTAGGTGTGTTCAATGTTTTCAATTTCATAAATGTATTTGGACCATTTACTTAATCGTTAAATATTTCCAAGTGTGACCTCTTGCCCTGTGTGCCGACAACTATCCCGAAGGGTTGTAACTTTTGCACGGCAGTGTGTAGCTGGCAACATTTCAGAAATAATACCGTACAGCATACAGCGTAATATAGACGCTGCACGTCTATATTTCTTATTAGTGGTTTAATTTTATTATTAGTGAAGTGTGAATACAAAAGAGATACGCATGTTGAACCAACGGCGTCAAATTGAGCCACACATTTCACTCGTCAATGTTGTTGGATACTGCTGACTTCACATCTCAGTGAAAAGGTTACTACGCCCCCTTTAGAAGCACAAGACTTCACGTTTAGTATTTATCATTGTATAAAAATAGCGTAAGATAAACCTATTAAGCATAAAATAACTAGTCATTGGACTAAACGGCTTTGAAAAAAAACTGATTATTAAAAACTGCTTACTGTTTCATCTAATACACTGTGACATGACTGTTTCTTATTAGGACACAATAAGTAGGTATTATTATGTATCTGGGCCTAGTATAATGTAAATTATTTATCATACCGTCCTTACCCAGATAATGGTAAGCGAAGGCATGTAGATTTATCTAAATGTTTACTGTTTTGTAACGATTAAGTCATGTTATAAACTTATGATTAACAATAAATTTAGTTTCAGATGAATTTTTATTTTTATTTTGTGGGGTTGTTCATAATAAAGTGGTTCAGATAGATAATCCTCCATCATGCGTCATGGTGCCTAAGGCACAATTCATACTGAAAGACTAGCGACGTGTAGCAACGGGCTTCTTTTCGGAGTAAAGCATTGCCGAGTATTTTGAATCTTATTAGCTAAATAAAAAAAAATAAGTTTACTTCTTACGAACAATAATTATGATACTCGTATATCGAATAGAAAAAGAGGGTAAATGAACGCATCTTCTAATATAATAATTTATATTATTCATAAATGTGATCTGTCTTTGTGCTTACCAATTAGCCGTATACACGTGTTTTCCTTGTTCTTCTTCATTACCACTCCAATCAATTCCATATTTTTATAACTTCAATATAAAAATATACGTAAAATATACCAAGTTTTGTAATACACAGCCGCGCACACACACACGTACAACGCTCGGACACTGTATAATGCCTTGTATCTCATTCTCTCGCACATTAAATCGTACAGATATATATGTTTGTCTCTTTTTAAGCGGGCGAGCGAAACGCCATCACTTGATTTTACTCCTCATAAAATTTCTGTATCGTGGCTTATAACTAAAAATCTAAATTATTATTAATAAAAGGACTAAATTCCAAAAACAAATTTATTTGAAGCGATAGAATAGCAGCTGCGAAGTCGCACGTAGCTTGTAGCGACTAGCCAAAGGAGGTACAGTTCCTCCCGTCGCTGCTCTTTCAGTGGGAATTGACCCTAAGGGTCGGTTTACGCCGAAAAGCGACGCCCAGAAAAACTTTCCTATTTAAGGACGGTCACGTCGCGTCTTTTTGTGAACGGACTCTTAGAGAGAGTAAACAGTAACACTTCTCTACTGGTCCTATAAACATAAAAGCACGCTTAACATCAAGCAGCTACCGCAGCCGAGGTACGCTTGAAGCAATATTCACATGTTGTTACCGCCTATGTTTAACCCCAACGATGTAGTCTCTCAAATTCTGTTCTCAGTTGTTTCTTTTTTTTGTACAACGTCAAACACATGCAGTCCACCTAATGTAATGTGATTACCGTAGCCTATGAATGTTTGCAATACAAGTTGCGATGTGACCCGCGCTGCTAACAGAGCAACTTCCCAGCAACTTGTAACCTCATTCACTCACAGAAACACACGAACCCTCCAAAGAATTATTTGGCTGCGATTTTCTGACATACAACCCAAAACAAACAGACTTGTTCATGCACACATGCACACAAAAAATTTTGTCTTGTGTGGAAATCCAACCCTTGATGTTAAAGTAGCCATTGCAATCCAGCCGACTACTGGACTTGTATCTAATTGTGTGAAACTGCACTGCTTTTATACCATACGTATACGACCCACGAGAAGTTTTTGGTTTTAAACATAATAGTTTCTTCCACTTGTTTACTCCAAATTGATTCATAATTAAAAAAAAAGAAAACTACAATCGACTTTTTCGTTCCCACGAAATCTAGGGAGTGCATTCTACTTTGGAGTGGAAGAAATTTGTTGAACAATAATCATTGCTGGATAGTTTCATATGTATTGAAGTGCCAGCCGGGCTTTTTTAACCGACTTTAAAAAAGCAGTTTCTTCATACGTGTATTTTTAGGAATATCCTAGTGTCTGTGAAATTTGTTTCCACATCCTTTGTAATTATAGACAGTAAAATTAATTAGGCATTCACATTGAATTAAGAAAACAAACACCCTCGCCGTTTGTATAAAGATGCTAATAAAAATCATTAATACGAAAATATCTACAAATCGCGTAAGTATTAACCTACTCTTGAAGCCGAAATCCACAGGCGCGGGGAAAGCGGCAGCAATCAGGTACGGGATTTTTTGTAACATACGAGTTTGCCTGCAACCTGTCACACAAAAAGCAGGCGTGAATCGCCGTCCTGAATCGCTGCTGCTTTCCCGTCCCTGTGGATTTTGGTTTTTAATCGGTTGAAGATATTCTCATTTCATCATTTCTTTTTTAAAAAGTCGGGAAGCACAAATGCGTATGGTCCACCTGATGTAAAATTGTTATCATAGTCTATGGACGCTTGCAACACAGGAAGTACCACTTGCGCGTTGCCAGCCTTACTGCTAACAGAGAACACCTTAGGTGCTTACTGGTAACCGCACTTATACGCAGGAATACTACAAGAAAGAAAGTTGACATTTACGTGCAGTTTTTTGTGACGGGGTACCTCTTCAGATGTGCAGATATGATGTGCCTTACCTCCCTTAAAAAAGCCAAGACCAAGTGGAAATCCGTCACGAGCCTTGGAGTTAAAGTAGCCATTGCCAACCACTCAGCTACCGGCTCATCAAAAAATTTAAAAGCATGGCTTTAATTGTAAATCAAAATTAAAACGAAATATTTTAGTACTTTTTTTGTTTTTATTTATCATTTACAGAGTTCATCCATTGATGCAATACATACATACTGTAACAAATTATGGTAATTTATGTCTAACTATGCTACAATTTCAAAACTCAACATCCCATACATGTAAATAAAGTTAGAAAAAGTTTATTTGTACACCTCCACGAAATGCTTATGTAGCCTCATCGTTTATGATGTCTATAAAATTTTAACACACAGTTAAAAATATATACAGAATAAGCTTTTATGAGTATGGTCCTAACCATAGAGAACATAGACTAATGGTAATTTTTTTTTTTTAGTAGTAGTTTCTTATTCCAAACTATATAAATGGGAAATTAATTAATGCGTCTTTTGGTTACTTTTCACAACTAAATAAACCTTTTACTGGATCAGCATGAGATTACAATGAAGGAATGTTATTCACTTGTTTGATATCTCTTGGTCCTTTATAAGCAACAATATAAAATTTTGCTTAGCATAGAAACTACTTTTGTCTGTAAATTCTAAAAGCCATTTCGTGGAGTATGGTCAAGCACACGCTAATAAAATTAATTAATATGCATGTATACCAGAGGTCGTGACATGATTTGTAATAAAACAGTACAGGATTTGTTTTGAACGAAAACATGCGAACTCTACTTTGAATTGATGATATTATTCAAACCAGTTTCGCTTCTTGTGGGTCTGCCCCACTGATTTCACACAACAGAGTGCGGTAGCCCGTTTTACGGTACTTCCAAAAGTGACGGATGGCTAACTCTAATGTGGTGAATCTAGTGTATTAGATTTGAGTAGGCTCCATACCACTTGTTTTTCGAGCGTGTCGCTAAAGCGCAGACCGCACTGGGAATGAAGCCGAGCTAGTTTCGCTTCGTTATTCAGAATACAAGTATTAAAATGACGCGGTAGTGATATGAGCGAAGCTACAGGAACTTTGATGACGTCACACATAGTTTTCGACAGTAAACAATGTTTTCAATTGGAACGGGTGAGCAGAATCAGTGAGTTTTTTTCAACGAGCTTAAATATAAACTAAAGAACAAGCGACAAGTCATTGCACAGTACAATTCGCTGAAGGCGGTACGGTAGATACCGCACATCTACCGTACCTCAAATCTGTGGTTACTTAATCTAAGTTGTTCAATAAACCTGAGACTATGTCTGTGGAGCATTAGCATGGGCGTGTGCCCCGAGTCGGCTAGGGTCTTGGCTTGGGTAGTGCAGCCCCACGGGTGGCAGTGGCGCGGGCGGGGGTGGTGCGGGCGGTGCAGGTCCACCCCAAGGACCCCACGGGCCTGGCGGCCCGCCGTAGTGGTGCAGGTTGAAGAAGTCATTTGGACGATTTGGAGGTGGCGGCATCTACAATAGTTCTATATTTAGTCATCCTAATTCTTAGTGCATAAATAATGTACACTAGATTAAGTTGTCAAGAGTAAAGCAACGAGTTGATTTTAGCGACATGGAAGCCAGTTGAATGAAGATACATTTTAAGGCAGTATATGGACATGGCAGTATATACTGCCAAGTATACTTAATGATTATCCTGCTGCTATATTAAACAAATTAAAAAACATTGATCTCCATAATGTAAAGTTTCACAAGAGGTGCAAGTCTATATTAAAGGAATATTATATGAGCACTAATGACAAGAACGACTCACCTAACTACAGATAAACCGCTTAGGCTTATGTAGTTGGTATTGTAATTTTTATATGTATTGTAAAGATATAACATGAATAAAGAAAGAAAAAAAAAAAAGTTAACTGGTTAGATTTAAAGAAATGCATTAAATATTGTGTTTACCTGAGGCGGGAACGGATGTAGGAATGCCGGCGGTGGAGGCAATGTCCCTGGTAGTCCTGGTACGGGCTCCAACACTGGCATCTGTTCATTCTTCTCATTCGCTCCTTGACGTCCTGTAATGATTAGAATACATAATGCTAGTTTTCCGTGTTTCTTACATGGTGGTACAGAACTGAGTGGTTTTCTTATTCAATACTAGGAACACGCTTCAACTGTATGTCATTATTATACACATTAACATTCCAGAAAAAATATCTTTAAATTATTGCAAAACCTTATCATAATTAATAAGTACCAATAAAGAACTGAGCATACAGACAGAGAGAGATAGCTACTTTGTCCATTTAGTAACATTGAATAGGCTTGAACAATGCGGTGTTCCTGAAAACAGTGAGGTGTCACTGTTTTCAGGAACACCGTTACTATATGAAATCTATATGTTTGTCTGTCGCTTTTTTTAGAATATTCGAATTTTGACTTCAGATTCGGATTCAGCATAAAAAAGTTGAATAGGAATGTTCAGGAACACCGTTCCTATCTCAAGGAACATGGTCAAAATGGCCGACAATTATTTTTTTTTAATTTTGAATTGTTATATAATGACGAGCCAGGTGTTCCTCTGGCAATGCAAGTTTGCGCATTCTCAATAGGTTTTTTTTTGAGATATCTATTTAAAACTTGTGAAAGATTAAAATGTAACAAAAGCATATAATTAAATTTTTTATATAGATGAAACATGAAGATATAGATAGATATAAGAAACGTAAACATTCTCCCTTTTATGGAATTTTGAAAAAGCCAAAATAAGTAATTCGTAAATTGTGTAGAAGATAATTAATATCAGTATGCAATAAAAATAGAAACATTGTTTCGCATATAAGCTTTGGGCCAACCAATTTCTAGTTTCTGCTTGCCTGCCTTAGTGACTGGGCTAGACAACCCGCCAAGGCCAGTAGTTTTAGCTTTCATCAAAGGAAAGCTTTTGAGACTTTTCAGTATTTAGTAAAATTTTGCAAAACATATGAAATTTAAGACAACTGCAAATGTTGAAAGTTTGTATCTTAATATCTTTATTTTGTACAAAATATCAAGATTATATTGAATAGTACAGCTCATAAATTATGTTAATGCACTTCAGTACATCACATGATCTGCATCATAAGTAATCATAATAGTGTTAGTCACAAATAAAATTTGGACCTGGATTCTTCTGGCACAAGGCTCACAATGATCCTGGCAATGTGGTATGTTGTTGTAACTTGTCTTTTCCACAGGACAGAGATTCCGTTTCGTCCACGTTGGTAACTAAATTTACGTAACCAGTTACAAGACAAGATTTTTCTTTCGCTGTTTGGTAACTAGTTGTGAGAGAAGAATATTTTTTCCACTTTCGTAGATCAAATTATTTCCATTTTTGTAACCCGAGATATTAGTTTTTATAAAAAGAAAATAACATCGAAATAATAAAGTGTTTTTACGTAACTTTTAAGTAGGTACTATTATCGGAAGTCGAAAATATTTCTCATGCCATTTAATAATAGGTACGACGACGAGCGAAGCGAGGAGGAGTGTTAGGTAGAACTGCGACCCTACAGCGCGCGAGCCGAGCGAGCGAAGCGAACGTGCCGCGGCAGCGGCCGGCGAAGCGCCAGATCCAAACATTGTCTGTTCACGTTCTGAACATCCACGTTCATAACCATCAAAAAGTTACAAAAGTGAAAAAATAATTCTTCTCTCATAACTAGTTATCAAACAGCGAAAGAAAAATCTTCTCTTGTAACTGGTTACGTAAGCTTAGTTAGCAAAGTGGACGAAGCCAGAGATTAATTCAACCAAATGTTGTTTGCTCTAGCAATTTTGTAGTACAAGTCTAAACAATACTTGCCTTGTGATTTTCCCCATTTGATAGTAAGCCTCTTGCCACTAATCACTAAACGGTTGAATGTCTTCTCTGCAGCATGTTCAGCGGCGCTCCTCGTCGTGTACTGTACAAAAGCACACTGTGCTCTTGGAACTAGTGTAAGGGACCTGGACAATGAAAATAATTAACTTTAATTACTTTTGACTCTAAAATGCTTTGACATAGCATTTATATATAGATAAGAGTTTATATACTGCTATGCTTTTAAAAAGAAGCAATATCTTCAGTGACAATGCAAAAGATTATGATGAATAAGTAAAGTGCCCCTTCTTAACAATTCGTAGCTATTGTCACTAATAATACTTATATTTTTTGGATAGATACTATAATAATTACAAGCATAATAGGATGTAAGTTGTTATATTTTCTGTCAATCTTACAAATGAAGCTTATAAAATTAATTTTCTACCGGCAAGGCGAGGCGCCTAATGAAAATTGTATGTGTAGCCAACGTCTCGACGCATGGAGATGCACGGGAGTGAGCAAACCATTGCAGAATTTCATTTCCCATCTTGCCAGTGCAAAACAACTTTATAAGACTGTTTATATAGTTTTAATGGGATTCTTCCCAATTACCTGATCTCTCCATATTGATAGAAATGGCCTCTAAGTTCATCTTCAGTGATATTCTCTGGCAGATTACCAACATATAAAGTTGTAACAGTCCTGTCCTCTGGAGGAGGCAATGCTGGCATGGCAGCTGCTCGACGCATCAGCTTCTCAGCAACTGGGTCATTGACACCATAGTATCTAAAATTGGAAAAGCCAATTATATATTATGTATTTATTGCATATTTTATCATCTGTACACATACTTGTAAAGGGGACTTTGTATTGAATCTTTTTGAACCAAGGCTAATGCCTTCTAGGGTATGGAGGTTTGACATAAATGAATTGATATACTTTTATCACCTTTGAGACTGTTGCTGATTGCAAAGCCATTGAAGATGAACATGCTTCCATAATAGGTTTCAATTGCTTGTCATTGACTTTTGTCCCAGCTTGGTTAGGTTTACATTCACAAAATTTTAAGAAATCTAACCAATACCAAGCCTTCTGTTCGAAAATAAGAATTGATGGTGGAAAATCTATTTAACTTTTTTTTTAAATAATAAGTACTAAATATATATATTGTAAAAATAATTTTAATATGGAAATCTAAGAGAAATGAAAGATATGTTCACACCATGCTGTATTACGTTAGCTCCTATATCCATTTTTTTTTAATAATTGGTATTGTACTACAGGTATTCTGTTAAGTAGAAACAAAATGTTTGACTTGTATGCAGAAAAGTGTTACAGATTTGACCCAGTCTTTGTCAATTATGTCAAGGACTATTCCAAAATATTTAAAAATGTTTGCAGAGAAGCAAAGTCTATGTATATTAAAAACAAAATTAAGCAATCATCAAATAAAATTATGGCTGTATGGGATATTGTTAATACAGAAATAGGTTAAATATAAGCCACGGGATGAGTGTTCTATAAAATATGACAATCGAAATATTACAGATGTTAAACAAGTAGCAGATCTATTTCAAGACTACTTAATCAATATCCCTTACCTCACCATTAACTCCCTTAATTCATCTCCAGATGGTGCTGGTGAGTTATTTCAATAAATGTACAACCTAGTGTGGAACTTTTTCAGTTTATACATATTGAACCAACTTAAATTATTAAAACTTTTCAACACTTGATAACACATAAATAAAATTGCCAATAAGCTCAGCTCTGCTGCATATGCAGTAAGGAGAATCAGGCAATTGACAGATGTGGCTACTGCGCGCTTAGTCTATTTCAGCTACTTTCACAGCATTATGTCGTATGGTATACTGTTGTGGGGAACGGCGGCATACATTGAGACAATTTTTATCTTACAAAAAAAGAGCCATTTGCTCTATTTATAACATGGGTTCCAGATAATTCCTCAGGGAACTGTTCAAAGAAATAAATATCCTCACTGTTACTTCTCAATATATTTATGAAAACATAATGTATGTCTGTAAAAATTTAAAGTCATTTCCAATCTCCAGTGAAAAACTTAGAAGTAGAAATAAGTTGGGCATGCTGGTACATCGCCATGCTAGGACTGGTAGATCTTTTCTTGTAAATTGTATTCAATTTATAATAAGTTGCCTGAAACAGTTCTGTCCTTTCCTGACAATGTATTCAAAAAGCACATTAAAAAAACCCTCTGTAAAAGGGCTTATTATAGAATTGGCGAATATGTAACTGACAAAGATGTCTGGAAATAATTCAGCACAGATGACCTATGTAATAATCTTCAATTTTACCATTTGATATCATTATTCTACCAATATGCTTATGTGATTTTTTTGTATGTCTAATTGACAATTTTAAAAGAGACCTATATTGGCAAGTTTCGGCATTTCTTCTTCGCCATTTCCGAAATGCTAGTAGATTAAAAAAGAAAAAAAACATCAAATAAGAAAATTGAATAAGATACAATAAGATTATATTTCAATAAAATGTAAGGCGTGTCTATGTGACCATGAGGGCAATGGTAAATAAAGAATTTTTATCTTTAACTACTGTATGATTACAGCTGAAAATCTTGTGTTTTTGAGAGTTATCTTGTAAACTATTAACCATATTGTTTTATTGCAGCATACACAATACACAGAAACTTGATCCATCCCATCCAGTCACAGCCAATGTGTAAGAAACTAGCATGTGTGGTATAAACAACCCTAAACATTGGTAACTGTGCACATACAATGGTTTTGTTCCCTTTTAAAAATAGTAATAGTATGTAATTTACCTTGTAAACTAAGATGCTGATGGTAATTAACAATACTAACCGGTCTTTAATATTCTGATCAGCTAATGGATCATCAGGGTCCGTGGGCTTCTCATGACGGTATGGACACTCCTCTCCACGCCTACATTCCCCTTTGACCCAGAACGAGCACACATGTGGTCTGTTTCTCTTATAATAAGGTGCTGTCCGAGCTAATCGCAAAAGCAGATCTGAAGCCCCTTTAGACTTTAAGGCTGAGTTACTAGGTTGTGTAGGGTCAGATTTTGACATCTGATTGTCTAAATTTTGTACATAGTACTCTTTATTTACTTCATTACGAGGTAGATCATCCTGTATTTTCAGTGCTGCATCTCTTACTTGGATTGGTAAGCCATACTCCAGATCTAAAAGACATGTCTGGCATACATTTTTCAATTTGGAACATGTTTGACAAATCTCTGTCTTTTTAAAACGCATTCTGGATCCAGGGCACCAACGGAAGACAGTGAAAGGCCTCACGCATATTTTACATTCTTTTCCATATTTTTCTTTAGTCTAAAACAAATAGTTTATAACATTTATTTCCTAGTCTGCGAAAACACACTAGCATTAGAAGTCATTAATTAATTTTATTAACTTGTAACAAGAAACTACTCACCATACGGATGTAGGGGTTATCTCCCAAACATGTTTGACAAAGTATAGGGAAATCCTAGAACAAAAAGTTAAATCAAAAATTATAGAAATTAAAGACCGTTTACGCGATGGGAAACGTTGTAACATTAACTTACGGAATCCTCCCAATTCTGTCGATTGTATGTATTAGTAGTCTTCGAAACAGCCATTGTTTAATTTAACCAATTCACTACTCCGTACGACAGAACGCTTGATTCAGTTAACACATCAAAAGAAGAACAACACAAAGAACCAGCATAACCTACTGCTTATGATACATTACAACTGATAATCATAAAATATATATAACGTAGACAAAACATTGAAAAAGAAGTAAAACCTAAAACGAAACAACGCCAATGGGTTAATTGACATGACAGGCAGTCATTTTTTTTTTGGTTCTTTTTATCCCCGAGGGGAAAGGCAAAGGGATCTAGCCCATACAGCCAAGTCAGTGTAGAACCATTTAAAAATCTTAATTCTATGTTCCAGCTTCAAGAACTGTGCTCAAAAAATACTTGGAAAGGGTACTTCGACCCAATCAACCCAGTTTAAATACCATCCTTAAAACGATAGTAATTTTACTAGGTTTTCTTGATGAACTTATTCACGTCTTCCAAAAAGTGCATAAACGTGTTATATTTGAGTTTTTTCATTATTGTATAATTGCACTAGCACTTATATTACAAAACACTAACGAAATTGTCACATAAAACTAATTTTACACTGAATTGTAAAAAATTCAAGTATAAGAACAATGTCACTCGTCAAAAGCGCGGGAAGAAGTCCCATGTCATGACACTACCTACCCTACTAATAACTTTTTTTTGTCCTCTTGATCTCAGAGGCAAAGAGATCTGAATCATAAGGGGCATACACAATTGGCACGGAAGCTTGTCATTCGAATCGAAAAGCTAGACCTTTCAACCAAAGGACGGGCCATACGCGTGATTCTATTAGTAAATAATTCTGCCCTTTTTGTCGGGAGACGAAGTAAATACTATAAGGAAACGATTACACACGCGCAAAAGCATTTTGTGTTGACATGAACCCACACCTGAAAAATATTCAACACTAAGTGATTTTACGCACACTAATAAAATATTTACGACAACATGCTGGAAAATTAACTATAATGTTATAAAAATATTATAATTTCAAAGGACTTCTTCCCGCGCTTTTGACGAGTGACATTGGTGTTATACTTGAAATTTTTACAATTCAGTGTAAAGTTAGTTTTATGTGATAATTTCGATAGTATTTTGTAACATAAGTGCTACAAAATACTATCGAAATTATTTTGTAACATAAATTATATAGTAATGAAAAAACTTATAAACATGTTTATGCTTTTTTTGGAAGACGTGAATAAGTTCATCAAGAAACCCTTGTAAAAATCACTTTTATGTTACGGGTGGTATTTAAATTGGGTTGATTGGGTACCTTTCCCACGTATTTTTTCAGCACAGTTTCTGAAGCTGGAACATAGAATTAAGATTTTCAAATGGTTCTAAACTGAAGACTTGGCTGTATGGGCTAAATCCCTTTGCCTTTCTCCTCGGGGAAAAAAAGAAAAAAAAACCATATTGACATATTTGTTTCACTGTTCAAGTACAACATTTATAAATATTATAAATTCATCTAACAATTTTTATTATCGTCCTGTCCATCTGGATCAGTTAAATATGTCTATTACAACATTAGTGAGTTACTCTCATTAACCTATTGTAGTGTCATTTTATAAATGTCTAATCAATTACCGGTCATTTTTCTACCTAAACTAATCGCTGTAAATAAATTTCTTTCAGTATTATTTGCAATTAAAAAAGGAGAATGCCCACGAAGATTCTATTTGGTGTTGTGGGTGGAGTCGCATAGGAAAGGATAAGGAGAAAGATGGTGAAAACCACGAAAATAATGAAAATTCACAGTATGTATATATAACCTAAAATATATATGTGTGTATATATAACCTTAGTTTTTGGCGGCGGATTAAATATTCTGTGTACTTTACATTGCTTAACTTTGGGTTTAAGATTCAAACATGTCAGACAGTCGCCTGTCGTCGTACACTTAGGCGTCTTTCTTTCTGCTCAAAGCAAATGTAAAAAACTTTGGTGTTCAACCTCAAAAGTTGCTTATGAGATTCAAATGTTTTGTGGTTGACACACAACCTGCCCTTTTTGTTTTATTATTGTGTAAATAGCTGTATCAGAGGTTCTGAAATGAAAGCAAAGAATGCAACCGGTATTAACACTCTGATGAAGATGATTGTGTAAGTTGCTGCTTGGGGAATATTTTTGGTCAAGTGTAGTTTTGTATTAGGGTTCACCATTAGCAAAATATAATTTGGTTCATATTTTGTTTTAGAATTTTTTGCCATTTCTTGTCTATGCATGTTTTCATTACTTATTCTTTTTCTATATATACAAAGTCAGGAGGCTTACAAGCATATGGCCCACCTGATGTAAAGTGGATACCGTAGCCTATGAATGCTTGCAATACCACTACAATGCAAAAATCTATGAACATGTCTCTTTGTGAAATGAAGAAGCAGCTATCTTCAATGTTAATAATGGCTCATTCAATAATGCCTAGTTCCAGGGTCCAGTGTCGTTGCAGTCTATTTACAGAGTCTTATTGTTTTTCACCACAATTTGATTGATATGTGTATTTGTAACAGTTAAAAGTGTGTATTGTTAAGTGAATCATCAAGTATGTTAATACAATGTTTGTTACAAAAGTGGTAGGTGAATGCTGAATAGAATATAAATTAAAACAACTAGTGGGCGAACTAGACAACTACTGGCCTTGTAGTATGCCATTAGCAACTTTCCCCAATTTCAATTACATGTTTCCCACATCTTGGTATTTTTATTATGTTTACTAATAACTGTAAATTGTTCCCTATTGCTTAGATATTAGTATCCAATTTTTTTTTAAATACTCTACATATATTGCAGTATTTGTTGATTATATTTCTTGAAAATCTTAAATTTAGAAATGTCAATAGTCTAATATTTATTACTTTTTCAATATGTAATTTTGTTAAAAGGGCATTGGTCTGTGGTCATTCAAGTTATTCTTAGATCCTTAAATAATGTCTTGACTTTATTTAATTTTTTATTCTGTAGGTAAATTCTCTGTTTCCTACATTAAAATTAGGATATAAAGCAGTGGTTCACATGTATATTTAAAGGAATACTTAATCAATTGAATTGGTTTTTTCATATTATTATATCTACAGCTTTAATTACTTTTGAAATTACTATTCATTTCTTGAGGAACTGGGATGAGTTTTATTGGGCATTTAGGGTTTATTTTTTTTCTACTAATAGATACCACCATAATTTCTGTTTGTATTTTCCAGAGACTCTCATCACTCTCAGGAAGGGGCGGAGAATTATATAATTACAGGCGGTTTAGATGATTTGATCAAAGTATGGCAGCTGGAAAACGGAAAACTGGAGATGAGACATCAGCTCGAGGGTCATTCTCTAGGACTCATCTCAGTAGCAGTCAGCCCTGATGGGAAAAGTATGTAACATTGGGTTGACTCATAATGCTACCTGCCTTTGTTTTCACTGAGAATGGGACAATACTAACATGTACTACAAGGAAAATCGGTGATTTCATATAAATAATAAGAATAAGAGTCTTTTGGGGTGTAAGTTGCTCATCATCATCTTTCGAATAAAGCCTTTTCACTTCCATGTTAGTTTTAGAAAACTATTTTAATTAGAGTTAGAAGAGCTTTTTTATACAAAGTCCTGAAGCATGTAGGCATCTGGCCCACCTGATTTAAAATGGTGACCATAGCCTATAAAAGCTTGCAGAAAGTACAGTGTCGCTCGCGTGATGCCATCTCTGCTGCTGACACTGCGACTCCTTAGGAGCTCACTAGGTAGGTATACTAGGTAGTATCACTCACTCACAGGAACACAACAGTCCTCCAGGGATTTGTTATTTGACTGCGGTATTCTGTGAAGTACTTCCGCAGAATGGGTTGCTTTGATATGTAACTCTCTTTAAAAGTGTGTACTAATATGAAAGTAAATTATACTAAAAATAAAGCAGGCACAGGCTAGTAAGAAGCAGAGCACAGGTATGTTGAACATACGGCTCGATTGAAGTACTTACACATTGTGAGGGAGTGAGAAAGTAGGAGTTGCTGTATTAGCAGTGAGGGTAGCAATGTATGAGTGACATTTCTTAAATTCAAGCATTCATAGGTGACAGTATCTTCATCACATAATCAACTATAATATGCTTGTTTACGATCATGACATGCTATAAAATTCTGTAAAAAATCCGGTTAAATGTAATTCTTTGAATTTCAAATTTCACTACCTCTTCAGATTTTAAACTTATCCACTTTTATCCAAATTCAGAATAAAATGTCTTGTGAGTGAGTGGTGGTTGACGGAGTCATAACTCCGGAAGTTTTAGAATTTCTGTTATGTGGTGTGTGGTGGTGAGCAATGGACAAGTCTCGTTTGTTTGACAGCAGCCTTTTCCATCATCATTTGCAATTCTTCACACAACGCCTCTTCAGTAATTGCTGTGCCAAGTCTCAAAAAGCTGTAATGAATACTGGCAAGGTCCACCGTTTTTTAGAGGATCGGCAATGCATGAGTGACATTCCTGGTGTTGCAAATGTCCATAGGCTACGGTTTCCTTCATTTGTGTGCTTATTTCATGAGTTAAGGCAAGTTTAGAGTTTTGTTGTTGTTCATCGAGTACTTTGTTTGTCTTTTCAATTCAACATAAGGGTATGATACCAATTGTATTGTTTTAATAGTTAGGCTGCTGATTACGACGTGGTATGGGATGTCTAACGTCTACTACAGGGCTCGTTGAGGAGATGAATATTATATGGAGGATACTTTAAGAAAAGTTTTTACAGGCAAAAAAAGCATAATAGTATGTGGTGATTTCAACGTAGACATATTATTAAACACACAAATAACTCCTAGATTTTTAAATTTATTTAAATCATTTAATTTAAATAATGTCTTCCTGGAGCCTACACATGTAACAGCCACATCTGCGACTTGTCTAGATAATATCTTTTGTAATTGTGAGCATATCAATAAATCAATAATTGGTGACTTGCCTTCAGATCATTATCTGAAGGCAAGTCAGTTGGTAGTATACCAATGTTCAAATAATGTAGATTTAAAAAGTGATCTGTTGTATAGACCACTGACCACTAATAAACTTATTAAATAAAATAAGTTTGGGGGTCATGTGCCAGAAGCGTGCTCGTTCGCGACCCCTGCCAATCGATTAGATTGCAATTCTGGACCGAAAACGCACCGATGTGCGGATTAGGGCGTACCCCGGAGGCGACGCGCACCGGTCCGCCCCCGTCGGTGCGAACATAGGTGCATGCGGCGGTGGGGGCCGCCACCCACCACGCAGCGCCAATTCCGGCGGGTCGAAGAGAGCCGAGTGCTGCATAGGCACGTGGAATGTGAGAGGTGGACTGAGTGATAAGATGAATGAGCTGATGGACCTAATGAATGAGAGACGCTTAGATGCTTTGTGTGTGACAGAGACTAAGCGCAAGGGGAGCGACACCGATGATCTGCCCGATGGGATGATGGCCCTATGGTCTGGTGTAGACCGGGACGATCATGCCAGTGCTGGTGTAGGTGTCATACTCTCCTCTCGCTTAGCCCCTGGCGTGAAAGATTACTGTTTGGTAGGGCCTAGACTTCTCTGGGTTCGTATAAAACTGGGCATCACGCGAGTATTTCTGGTTGCAGCATACGCTCCCGTAACCTCAGCGTGTGCCCAAGAACTAGAGAAGTTTTGGGAGTCTGTGAGGGATGTTCTGGATTTAGCTGAAGGGAATGAAAGAGTGATTATGTGTGGAGATTTGAATGGATGGGTTGGGACCAAACGAGACGGCTATGAAGCTGCTCTTGGTCCCTATGGAGATAAGAGAGTGAACGAAGCAGGTAAGTCGATTCTAGATTTATGTATGGAACGAAACCTCCTCGTGTCGAATACTTTATTTCGTCACAAGGATATTCACACGTATACATGGAGACGGAATGACCAAAAAAGTGTGATTGATTTGATTATAATTGATAGACGTCTCCGAAATACTATAATGGATACAAGAGCCTTTAGAGGTCCCACTCTTGAAACGGACCACTACCTGGTGGTAAGCCGGTTTGTGGGACTTTTCAGGAAGTGGAGGCATTGGCGAGTGCGTATCCCTTTCGGAGATCATGAAAGGATAAGGAGTGAAAAATTGCAAGATGAAAGTGTAAGGAGAATGTATGTACATCTGGTAAGCGAAAGACTTGCAAATCCAAGTCTTTCCGGCACAGATGTGGATGATTGTTGGAAAGTTCTGAAAGAAAGTATGGTGGATAGTGCAAAAGAAGCATGTGGATGCGCAAAGAGGCATAAAACATTGAATGGGGATGCCTGGTGGGATGCGGAGGTTGAATCCTCCGTAGCAAGAAAGAGGAAAGTGTGGCTGGATTATGTATCATCTTTGCCCTTAAATGAAAGTATGAGAGAGAAGAAGAAAGAAATGTACCGTCAATGCAAGAATGAAACCAAGGCTTTAGTGAAAGAGAAGCGTGAAAGACAAATTATGAATGAGGAAGAGAGGCTGACGAGAAACTTCGAGGCAAATACCAAACTCTTTTGGAGAGAGGTAAAGAAGTCTCGGGGTGGTTCGGCAGCTAGTATGAACAAGATTACCTAAGTCTAAAGCTGGTATCATTCTTGCAAACACTCAGGAAGTGTTAGAACGGTGGAGTGAATATTTTGAGGAAATGTACGAATATGCGTCGGACGCTGACAATGAGAGTGAGTCTGATGCTCACTCCACGTTGACGGCGTCCGATAAAGGTATAACTATGGATGAGATAGAATGGTCGATACGAAGTTTGAAAAATGGAAAGTCTGCGGGAATTGATATGATTACAGCTGAGATGATCAAGCTAGGTGGCACTTACGTCCGGGACGCCTTCTGGTACTTATGCAACCTATGCTGGAGAACTGGAAGGGTCCCAATGGACTGGGGACGCGCAGTCATCGTACCCTTGTATAAAGGCAAGGGATCACGCATGGACTGCGCCAACTATAGGGCCATCAGTTTGATCAGCTTAGCAGCAAAAGTATATGGAAAGATAATTGAAAGGAGAATGAGGGTGAAATCTGACGAAATGCTGTGGGAGGCACAAGGAGGATTCCGAAATGGAAGGGGATGTACGTATCAAGTTTTCTCGCCCCGCAATATCGTAGAGAAGCATCTGGCCACAGACCAGAAGGTTTTCTGCGGTTTTGTGGATCTTGAGAAGGCATTTGATAGGGTTGTACGAAAGGAACTGTGGTGCATATTGCCGAGATATGGGATTGACGGCTCACTGCT
Source organism: Pyralis farinalis (assembly GCA_947507595.1). NCBI lineage: Eukaryota > Metazoa > Arthropoda > Insecta > Lepidoptera > Pyralidae > Pyralis > Pyralis farinalis. Next base: position 9,793,926 of record OX382274.1, read on the forward strand.
GCGTGCTGTGCAGTCCACCTACAAGGATTGCTCAGCATGTGTGCGAATAGATAGCAACATGTCACCCTGGTTTGATGTCAAAATTGGTGTCAAACAGGGTTGCATGTTGTCTGCTAGGCTGTTTATTCTGTATCTCGATAGTTGTCTACAGAGAATAAGATCGACGAATGTAGGATTACGCATGGGTGACCTAGTGGTGAACTGTCTGCTGTATGCAGACGATGCCGTCCTGTTAGCAGAAACACCATCTGAACTGCAAACACTAGTCACAATGATGAAAGACGAATGTATGAAGGAAGGCTTACTATTGAATGCGAAGAAAACAAAGATTATGGTATTTGAAAGAGAAGAAACCAGAACCAATGTAAGAATTACGGTAGATGATGAAGTGTTGGAACAAGTGAATGAGTTTGTATATCTTGGATGCGCTTTCAGCAGGGATCGAAGGTACACCGCAGATGTGGAAAGGAGAGTGAGTGCTGGGAATAATGTGAATGGAGCGTTGGGAAAACTTCTTGGCAGTAAAAAATCTGAGCCAGAAGGCGCAGCTGGCTATACACAATGCAGTGCTGGTCCCAACGCTTACTTATGGAAGCGAGAGCTGGGTATGGCAGAGAGAGCATGAAAGTAGGATAAACGCGGTTGAAATGCGAGCGTTGCGCAAAATCTGTGGTGTAACGCTTGCAGACCGTATCCGCAATGATGAGGTTAGAAGCAGAGTTGGTCTGAAAGAGAGCGTCGGTGTTAAAATAAGAAGAGGCATGCTCCGTTGGTTCGGACATGTAGAAAGAATGCAGGATGAAAGAATGACGAAGCAGATATACAATGCAAAAGTGGAAGGATGTAGGAGCCGAGGAAGGCCAAGACTTACCTATCATGATCAGATTGGTCGTGTTCTATCAGAAGGTGATGTCAGGAGCCCTAGAAACCGGCGAGCGTGCATGAAAAGAGCAATGAATGTGAAAGAAGCGAGTGAGGTATGTAAGGATCGAGTCGCGTGGCGCTCGGTTCTCTCTGCCTACCCCGTAAGGGATTTGGCGTGAAGTTATAGATAGATAGATAGAAATAAAACAATGTACTGGGGGAAAGGTTGCCATTATTGGATTACTCTGTAGACAATCCTGATTTGCTCTATACCAATTTGTTTCATGTTATCTCCAGTGAGTACCAAAACATATTCAAATATAAAAAGATTAATACCACAAATAAATTTAAGTTTAATAATTGGGCAACTACAGGTATATTGATAAGTAGAAACAAAATGTTTGAATTATATGGAGAAAAGGCATATAGATTTGACCCAGACTTTGTTAAATATGTTAAAAATTATTCCAAAATATTTAAAAATGTTTGCAAAGTTGGAAAATCAATATATATTAAAAACAGAATTAGGCAGTCGTCAAATAAAATAAAGGCTGTATTGGATATTGTAGGTGATACTCCAACCATTTCTGTGATTTCTTCGATTCTTTACACGGGCATCTTCCAGAACAAGATTTTCAACTTTTTGGACAATGTCTGAGGACGTCGCCTCAATCGGTCGGCCTGAGCGTAAATCATCTTCAATAAACTCTCTACCTTGCTTGAAAAGGGTAATTATGCCACTTATAAATCATTGTTTTTCCAGGGCAAGAGTCCCCGTAAACAGATGCCATCTCTTCCATAATCACTTGTGGGGGTTTTCCTTGCTTAGTGAGGAACTTAATCACGGCACGAAACTCAAGTTTCTCCATAGTCGATGTTTTCTTCCCGATTGATGTGTGTATCCAGCGATATCTCAAAGGTTAATGAAGCGATTGGACTGAAACTTAGTATTTATAGTTGTATTGAGTCCGCAAGGTGTGCCAGATAAAAAAAATACCCCCTCCCCACTGCAACCCCTCCATTACGCGAACTTTTTGACCCGCCCTCGTAACTGGAGCTCCTGTTGAGTTACAACGGTTTCTCGTGCAGAGTGAGTCTAGCGTTATCATGGAGCAATAATCGTGAAGGTCGATTTACGTGTCGGGGCTGTTTCACTGCCAGTTTCGCCATCATTGTTCGAAGTTCGGCACAGTAAACATCTGCTGTTATTGCTTGACCAGACCTAAGAAAGCTATAGTGAATAACGCAATGAACAGACCACCAAACAGTTACCGTTACCTTTTTATTGGTAAGCTTTGCTTTAGTGCGCTGTTGCAGCGTTTGACCTGGAATCGGCCATTGCATTTTTCGCTTACCGTCGTAAAGAACCCACTTTTCGTTACATGTTACAATTCGATCCAATATTCCTTCATTTCTGTACCGATTCAACAAGGCAACAAAAGTTTCAACACGCGTTTCTTTCTGCAGATCAGTCAAGGCACCCATTTTTCATATTTTTTTTTCTTATTGATTTGATGCAAACGAGTCAATACTGTAGGTAAGGTAACGTTAAACTATGCCGCTAATTTTTGGGTAGTTTATTTATTTAATGACTCGGATCGGCTTCCACCGTCTCCATCAACTCAGCGTTATTCACCTGTGTGAGCGGTTCCACATTGTTCGTTCTTCAACTCGAAGTTTACATTACGAAAGCGTTTAATTTAAACCAATAACGCACGGTACGTTCATTAGCAGTCTTCTCTCCAAAGACAGCATTTGATATTGTGAGCCGTTTCTGCCGCGTTAGTTCCGTCTCGAACCTCTTATTAAAAAATAACTCAGATTGTACCAAATTGCACAATGTGCATTTAAAGATTTTCTTAAATAATATTTTAAATTTTATTCTCTCTGCCTACCCCCCAAAGAACCTGGCGTGAAGATATACATACATATACATACGTATATGTATGTATGTATATCTTCATCATTTGTCATCCATCTAAAATGTGCTACTTAATGGAAGTTGTAGTGATGGTAAATACAAAAAACTAACATAATTGAAAAAAAACGGGATTTTTTACTTTGGGAGACTCCGTTCCCGTGATGGACGACCTATTTAGATACCTACAAGTTGGTACGGAACTCTCGGTGCGCGAGTTCCACTTGCACTTGGTCGACTTTTATCATATTGTTACATTAATATTTTTCCACTTAGTACTTACTATGTTTACAGCGCTTGCAAGCAGTTCACAAGACTCTTCGCTGATACTGTGGGACATAGCATCTGGAGACAAATTGAAGACAATGGAAACGGGCCCCACAGATGTGTGGACGCTAGACTTCTCCCCTGATGGGAAACATGTGATCTCAGGCAGTAACGCCGGCAAGATATTGATATTTAATGTGGAGAGTGGCAAGCAGGAGCAGGCATTAGATACGAGAGGAAAATTCACCCTTAGTGTTGCTTATGTAAGAGTTTTTGCAAACTTTTCATTTGGATATTCATTTTTGAATACTACGCCTACGAACGTTAGCAATGCAAAAGATATTGCTTGTGCGTGGTCACCAACACTAACAGCAATTCCTCACGAGCTTACAGCTAGTCACTTACAGAGACTTGTGGTTTCGTTACTGTCTTTTGTTAGGTGGAGACACTACCCCAGACGGGCTGCTTTGGACAGAGGTAGGGCAAACACCTAGACCTATACAGACATGTTCATGCACACAAACATTTGTCCTGTGTGGGAATCGAATCCACGAGCGCTTGTGTCAAAGTAGCATTACTAACCACTGCATCAAATGTGTGAGCTTAGGATCATCGATAATACACACATCTCGTCTATTTATTAATAATCAATATATCGCCATAATGAGAGACGTTCTTTTATCAATTCCAGAGTCCAGACGGTAAATACATAGCAAGTGGAGCGTTAGACGGTATAATTAATATATTCGACGTAGCACAAGGTAAACTAGTCCACACATTAGAAGGTCACGCCATGCCTATACGAAGTCTTTGTTTTTCGCCCGATTCCCAGCTACTTCTTACAGCATCTGATGATGGACATATGAAACTTTATGATGTGTAAGTCCAATTTATATTTCTTTTATTCTATGGCCCTTTTGGGTGACAAGCAAGTACTTAAACCTCCTGTAACAGCGTCTTTACACGCCTGCATGTACATTGCCTCCCCCGTATCAACGTAGGAGATCAAGTGACTTAACTTCTAGGAAAAATAATTATAAATAACTAGTGATATCCTTCTGGTTTCGCACGGGAGTATATTACTTGGGTGATGTCAGGAGCCTTAGGAACCGGCGAGTGTGCATGAAAAGGTCTATGAATATTAATGAAGCGAGCAAGAGGTGTAATGACCGCGACTTGTGGCACTCGATTCTTTCTGCCTATTTCCTAAGGGACCTGGCGTAAAGACGTAGTTGTAGTAAAACTAACACACAGTATGTATATGTATGTATCTTCATGCCAAATCCCTTACGGGGTAATCAGAGCGAACTCGACTACACACACAGTGAATATAAAAAATACATGTAAATGAAATAACACGAAACAAGAAAAAAAAGTAGGTATCTTTAATTAAAAAGACTCATGCTCCATTGATTCGGACATCTACAAAGAGCGCAAGGGGAAATAATGACGAAACAGATATGCGACGCAAATGTAAATGTATGTAGGAGACGAGGTAGGTCAAGACTCCACGTCTACCATGACAAAATTGGTCGTATTTAACCAGCAGGTGGTGTGGTCTTAGAAACCGGCGAGCGTGTATGAAAAGAGCTATGACTGTTAAATAAACGTGTGATGTGTGTAAGGACGGAGTCATGTGGCTTTTTACTTATAAAGTTTGTACGAAAAACTTTTTTCGCGGCCTGTTGTACGTGTTCAGATTTTACTACATGCACGATAATATACTGATATTTGAATTGGTATTGCTTTATCAGTCGTTTAGACTGGACAAGTCGGAAAATGGAAAAAAGTGAATTTAGAGTGTTGATAAAACATTTTCTCCATCACTTAAGATGATTCACAAATGGTTCACTGAGCTTCGTTATGTATTGGGATGGCGATGAGTGAAGTTGAGGGAGATAGTTAACACTGTAAACATCTCATACGACTAAGTTTCCAAAATATTGCCTGAACATTTGAATATAAATAAGCTTTTGGCGCGATGGGTGCCGGTTTTGTTGATAATTCACCAAAAGAGTGACACTTTCCTAAGCAAATTTGCAGCAATTTCATTGAAATCCAGATGATTATATGCGTCGTTCCGTGAAACTTGGATTTATTTTTACATACCAGAGAAACAAAAAAATAAGCAGTTCTGCCACCGGTTCCATCAGCAGGCAAAGTTATGGCTGCGGTTTTATGGGACGCACAAGGTACAATCTTAATTGGTTTCCTCCAAATATTGACGACAATAAATGGCTCTCCATTTATTATGCTAAACTCATGGACCTGTTGAATACAGAAATCAAAGCAAAAAGGCCTTATCTTGCCAAGAAGAAACTTTTGTTTTACCACGATAATGCTCCTGCTTATTCTTTCGCCATTGCAAGGGCAAAACTGGTAGAGTTACACTATGAAATGCTTTCCCATCCACCATATTCTCCGGACCTGGCTCCCAGTGGTCTCTTCTTTTTTTCAAACATGAAAGTTGGCTTGGGGGAATATTTGGAACTGATTTAGAGGTTATCTCCGAAACTAAGGCGTATTTTGAGGGCCTTGAAAAAAAATACTATAAAGAGGGGATTGAAAATTCCAGCATCGTCTAACCAAGTATATAACTCTAAAACGAGATTACGTTGAAAAATAAATGACACCCATTCGTATAAAGTAACCCTTTGTTTCATTTTTACCGGACTTATTAATCCACCTTCGTATAGGCAACTAAAGCACCAGGATTTTCTTTGCCTTGCGGGAAAGTGATGACGCAAACGTCATACTAAAATTATTATTACGTTCAAATTAGAATGATTTCATTTTACTTATTGTTACAGAGTACATGCAAATTTGGCTGGCACATTATCAGGACATGCGTCATGGGTGTTATCAGTCGCGTTTTCACCTGATGGTAAGCGGTTTGTCTCTGGCAGTGCAGACCGAACGGTGCGAGTATGGGACCTTGACAGTATGCAGTGCCAAAATGTATTCAAAGAACATAATGACCAGGTAATTATCATAATAGTTCATGGGTTAACCCATCCCTTGAATATTTTAATATCCGCGTTATACAATTCTTCTACTTCTTGGTTTTATTCCGTTTCCCAATCCAGGATCGGCGGGATCCGCTACCCTAAGTCTGAGGATTTAGCAAAGACACTGATTTTTATACGGAACGAAGGCCGTCAGATCTACACAACCCAGAGGGAAAACCAGACATTTTTAGGTAAGGTCATGTGTTTTTCGAAATATAATTTCTTGGACGTGCGGTTTTCCTCTCGATGGTTTTTTATCCACTGGGCTTATTACTGCTCTAACAGCTGCTGTCGGCGTTATACAGTAGAGCTCTAGAGCCCTTTTATTCCTTCATAGCAATATTTGCTGTTGTTAAGTAAATAGGTGACTTATCCACGCGACATTATAAATGCAGAAGTGTCATTTAAAACGATTAGAAGTCTCCGCATGCTAATATGGCGACCGATGACTGTGAGTGGCGCTTATTAGTCCCTGGATTCAAGCGACATGGCCGTGTATAATCGCTGAAGCTTCGTGTTACGTTAAATTGCGTGCACGCTCTTAAAGCTGGTAGTTTGTTTACACAAACGCCCTTCTGCATTCCGAGGCTAATGCGCCATTACGCGGCATTTTAAAATAAATACTCTCTAAACATAGTTTTTGTTCATTTAAAGATTTATTTAAAAAAAATATATATTTGTCACCATTTTTTATAGTGTTAAAACTTACATTATGGTTTATTTGAATCACCGACCCCCTACGATTAATAATGCTTTATTTGTTGCAAATATTACGTATGCGATTGAAAAAGATGTTTTATTAGTATATTAATTAATTTCCTAATTTAGATGTGCAGGGCAAGGCAGCGATATGACTATCTCTATTGGACTTATAGTGCTGTGTCGAATGGGTTCTTCAAACAAGCAAACGAACAGTAGATTTACGAGTATTATACTGCGTCCATTTTATTAAGCTACTTTTGACAGGTCATTCTATCTCTTTCGGGTTTGAGAGATACGCAACACTTTGACAGTTGATAGTTACCTGTTTCTTTCCCACTCGTTAAAATGATTACCTTTTAAAAGTTAAATTATAATTTGGACAGTGTATAGGATGTTGATTAACAAAGCGCACCTAATACTTACATTTGACAGGGTGTACATTTATTAATTTTGTTATTGTTTCAGGTCTGGGGAGTGAAGTTCAACGCGGAAAGTAATAAAATTGTTTCTGTATCAGAAGATAAAAGCATAAACATATATGACTGCCCATTATAATTATCATGATAAGGTTCATAATTTTATAAAATAAAATAATTCTTTTTTTATATCACTCCCATTTTCCTAGCGTTATCATGTTTCCTAATTCTTTAAGAGAGGTAGGGTGTATCAAAGCATCCCATCTGGTGAAGTACCTCACCTCCACAAAACCGCAGCCAAATAACAACACGCTAGAGGATTGTGGTGTTCCTGCGTGTGAGTGAGGTCATCAGTAGCAGAGCAGCAGAGGAGGCATCGCGCGAGTGATACTCACATCCTGTGTGATTTTGTTAAGAACACTGATATAAAGTCACAATTAAATTCATCAGACAACTTTCTATGACACTTGTCCGTTTTACAGTCCCAGTATGGCATTTAGGTGTTAGTAGCTAACGATCATCTGTAAGTCTTGAACACATCAGACCCACTGTACCTTTGTCCGTACTGGTACTAGATAATAAATTACGCGTTTAAAATGAAATGGTACCACCCTAGTGCTGCGCTGACGTAGGTACTAGGAGGAAATTAAATTATAAATACCTGGTATCAGACTAGACCGCTGCTGTTTTCATTTCTAGAAAGGAACGAAGGACATTAGCATGACCTCTATACGAAATGTCGTCATTGCAGTCGCCTGCATGTCACTATATACCATCAATTAACAACATAACACTGATATGTTCAGGGTAACTTCTGTCAGTCGTTGTTTCCTCCGTTACACGAAGTGGACGAATCGCTGGCCCATACTGCAAAGGAGAAAGCCGATCTCCTCGGCTCTCTTTTTGCATCTAACTCGACCTAATGACCACGGAGGAACACCACCGACCATGCCGCGGTATGAGAGCTCTATGCCTGATATTAATTTCTCTCAAAAAGCTGTCCGTAGAGCCCTTATCTCCCTGAACATTCATAAGTCGAGCGGGTTGAATGGAATTCCACCCATTGTGTTGAAGATGTGTGCTCCGGATGTTAGCTCAAATTCTAATGCGCCTCTTTCGGTACCCCTTTTCGTTTGGCGGGGTTCCCAGCTAATGGAAGGAGGCTTTGGTACACCCGATCCCTAAAAAAGGTGCTTTCTCGAATCCGTCCAACTATAGGCCTATAGCAATACCTCCCATATTTCCAAAATCATGGAAAATATCATTGACCAGCAACTCTCAGACTTTGAGGATCTTATAGGATCGCCAGCTGATACGTGATCGCCAATACGGCTTCCACCGTGGCCGCTCAGCTGGCGATATTCTGGTATTCTTGATCCACCGCTGGGTGGAGTCAGTAGAAAGCAAAGGCGAGGGTTTAGCTGTTAATTTGGACATAGCAAAAGCCTTCCATCGGGTGTGGCACAAACCATTTCTCTCGAAGCTTCCTTCTTTTGGGCTATAAAGAAAGCGCTGAAAAATTTTGTTCATGGGTTGTCAGTTTTCTCATTGGGCGGAGCATCGAGGTCGTAGTTGACAGTGCGTGCTCGGATCTACTGCCCCCGAACGCTGGGGTCACTGTATCTGCATATCAATGACTTGTTGCACGTGCGTAACATTCATTGCTATGCAGATGATAGTACTTTGGACGCAAGATACAGTGGTCAAGCCAATATCTCAATTGATTGCGTCAATGAGTGGCGATTACAGCTTGTGTATGAAATTGAGACATCACTAGAACAGGTATCGGATTGGGATAGACTGAATTTAGTTCAACTTAATCCCCTAAAGACCTAAAGAAAAGTCCCTATTTATCGTAGCTCCTCGATTAGAAGGTATACCCCTCAACGTTATGCCTAGTATCGGAATCCTGGGTGTCGTCATATCGAGCGATGTACAGTTTCGCGGTCATCTGGAGAGTAAGGCTAAATTGGCATCCAAGAAGATTGGTGTGATCAATAGAGCTAAACAATACTTTACACCTCATCATCGCCTTCAACTTTATAAGGCCCATGCCCGGCCTCACATGGAATACTGTTCAGATCTTTGGGCGGGCGTACAATATTTAATTACTCCATTTGATAGCATATAACGTAGAGCAGTTCGAATCGTCGGCGACCCAGTGATCTCCGCTCGGCTGGACTCGCTTTGTACACGAAGAGACGTTGCTTCTCTTTGTGTAATGTACAAATTGGTTTTTACCAGGTTCGGTGAAATTGTGGAATAAATTAACCTCAGCGGTGTTCCCGAACAATACGATATGGGTGCCTTCAAGAAAAGAGCCTATGTTTCCCTAAAAAGGCTGGCAACGGATCAGAGAGCCTTTGATGTTGCTGATGTCTATGGGGGGTTGTGACAACTTACCATCAGGTGACCCACATGCTCGCTTGCCCCCCCTTTAATGTACCATAGTGTATCACAACGTCAATTACACAAGAAAATGACAGTGGATTGTGATGATTATAGTGTTTCTAAAATCATCGGTAGATATGCGGTAATTTGATAGGTGTGTGCGGAGATGACGATCCAACATGTAGAGGCTGTTGTGAGAACCCGATGTACTTAATCAATTTTGATGGCTATTAACATGAGATCAGGGGAGACTACCACAACTATCACTTCTGTGGAGTGTTTATTCACATTGCCTCGGAAAGCCATATATTAAAAATATTTTTCACTCAGATTCCATACATTTTGACCCGCTCGCCACGCACTGGAGGGACCCCCCAATTGGTATACACATCCTATTTTCCTTTAGGTAGTGCTTTCGTTTCGTATCGAAACGCCTTAATACAAAAATAAATCATACAAACGCCATTATTTTCAAAAATGTTGCTTCAATAATATTCCTTTTAGACGTAACTGTTGAGACCGTGATCCGGTAAAAAAAAGGTTGTTAATATAGTTTTTTTTATTTAGACTATTTTATTTGATAGAATAATTTTATTAGGAAGGAGGTACACCGAAGACTGGGGAAAACCGCAATCAAATAACAACTCCCTTGAGGGTTGTTGTGTTCCTGCGAGTGAGTGGGATTACCAGTAAACTCCTAAGGAGGGCTGTGTCTTGATAATAGGGATAGCTAGCGGTAGTAACATTTAATAATACAGGAGTATTGCAAACATTCATAGATTACACTAACCACGTTACATTAGGCGGATCGTATGCTAGTTTGAATAAAATAATCTAAGTGTGTGTCTTTGTGGTTTATGTTAAAGAAGTTCTTAAATCTTAGAGGGTACGATAGATTCACTCGCAGTTCACTTTTTAGACTATTGTCATGAATCTAAAAGCGTTAAATTAGTTCTCAGTTCGCATTGAATTTGATACGACAGATATGATAAATATATTATTTTTATGGTTACTATTTGATATTATAGTTGTGAGAATAAGTATGAATATATTATAACATATATAGTATAATGAACAGGGTTACATGTACCTATACATGTAACCCTGTTCATTATACTTCTAACATAAATTCTTTTTCCATTTCTATCTGGAATATATTACCTATTCCTATAGGCAGGTACGCCTAATTAGTTATATGACTATAATCAATCGCTACACAAATTGTGCTAATACATTCGATTCCAATCATTCTAAGCTTACACTATTCATTGTCTACAGAATAGCAAGTTGTTTCTTGTACTGGTACTTATGAATAGGAGATTTTTGTAGTGACAACAAATGGACGAGTATGCAATGCAAAACTGTGACGGGTTCTTTGTGTTTAGTTATATTTCTGTAGAATAGTCTGGCGAAAGAATATTCTTGAGTATCACAAGAATATTTAAGATTATTCTTGTTATACTCAAGAATAATCTTCGGATGAAGAGCCAGTAACGAGAACAAGAAGAAGAAGAACCTAATTGTTGTCATGTTATTCATTATCATTTTAAGATTTCTTCCCGCGCTTTTGACGAGTGACATTGTTGTTTTACTTGATTTTTTTACAATTCAGTATAAAATTAGTTTTGTGTGACAATTTCGATAGTATTTTGTAACATAAGTGCTAGTGAAATTATACAGTAATGAAAAAACTCAAATATAACACGTTTATGCACTTTTTGAAAGACGTGAATAAGTTCATCAAGAAAACCTTGTAAAAATCACTATCGTTTTACGGGTGATATATAAATTGGGTTGATTGGGTCTAGGTACCCTTCCCAAGTATTTTTTCAGCACAGTTCCTGAAGCTGGAACATAGAATTAAGATTTTTAAATGGTTCTAAACTGATGACGTGGCTGTATGGGCTAGATCCCTTTGCCTTTTCCCTCGGGGATAAAAAGAACCAAAAAAAAAAACGTCAAAGATTTTAAGTTTACTTCTCTCGCCTATTTGTTTTTCGACGTCAACTAAAAACTAAAATAATTACATTATTACTCTACAGCGGTTGTCAAATTTTCATAGAATCATTACCATACAGTTAGTTAATATTTATAGGTATCGCCGTTAATTTAACACTGTCTCTTGTATAAATGTTTTGCCATCATGCCAGCTACTTCTGTGGTATGTTTAAAATTTTGATTATTTTTCCGAAAGACTGGTTTTCGATATTACATTTATTAAATAGACCAAAGTATTATAACTGCTGATAAAGTTAGCGCTTGTTTTGGTATTAATGCACTGCTTTGAAAATTTAAGTATCTAATAAAAACATCTTAGATCTAGGAGGATTAGGGCTTGTATGTTTTTGAAACTTTGGTCAGAGAGTCGCCTTAGGTACACGATAAATTAACCAATTTACATAGAAAAATCTTAATATTAGCAAGAAGAAAAAGAAAGAAAATATAGCAAGATTATTTTAAAATATCCATCGGTAACTATGTTAATTGGAGGACGACAGGGGAAATCCTTAAATACATACAATTTTCTTTCTTACTTATTATGTGCCTTTACTACTTACCTAACTCGTAAGTACTTTCTTGTGTAAATGCTTGGGTTGTGTTGCAATTATGACTGTGTGGATTGGTAATACAGTGATTGTAATATTATTTGCTAATCTTTTGTCCATGGGTACATATTATTTTCCCTTTTAATGATTGGGTTGGTATATTGTGAATATGGAACTATCATTACGAAAAGCAAACATAAAATCTGTAAATTGCCATCTGTTCTGGCCGTGAGCATGTAGCAGGCACAGTTTGTTCTGTGGCAAATCTCTGTGGCATAATTCCTTATATCTTATTGATTTAAGAATTTTTATAATTCCCTACATGCATACTTAGTATTCTGTATTTACTTGTCCTTGTGCTTGTGAGACAATTACATTGTCTTTATAGCTGGTGAAATGCCAATGGTATTGAAGTGTCTCTTGTTTTTTTTCCATTGAGTGCCAATGGTATTGATAAGTTTCGCTTGTACATATAGCTTCCTTTAAGCTGCTAAATCGTTGAGTGCATAAAAGTAGCATGTCTGCTAGGGCCCTGCGTGCTTATCTATACCATGGGCACTCAAAGGAAAAAAATCATGGGACACTACAATATTGGCGTTAGACCAGTTATTCTAATAGTACCTACTCTTTTAGAATGGCTAAACTATTTCAAAAGACTATTTTGTTAATAATTTTGGAAATTTCATAAAGGAAAGTTTATTGTATTTTTGATAATAATAAGAATGGCATTCAGCGAAATGAACATAAAACTGGGAAGTAATTAACACTATGAAAATGCATACATAAAATATTTTGTATTTTAATGTACTGATTGATAAGGTACACATATGGTATTGGTGTTACAATCTTGTAAATGATATCTAAATTACTTATCATCAGGCAGGCCATGTGCTTATTTGTGGTATAAAAAAAGAATTACTTAAATTTCAGACTATTCCTGGTGCAGGTGTTAAAGTAGATGTTAATTTACTGCAACTAAACAAAAAACTTAACCTTATGTAACAACCTTGCAAGAGGGATGCATAAAGTACATTATTAACTGTACTGTTGTAATGCTCATAAAATTGAAATTATCCAAATGCTATATTTTATTTTATATAATTTTAGAATGTAGCTAGGCCTAGGACTAGGAATGTAGAAATACACAAAAATTAGTTATCCATGTCCATTGTTTTCCTGCTGTTTAAATTTTTCTTGGTATCCCTTTTGTAATAATGAAAAAATGAAATTTGTTCATTGGTTTCCTGCTGTTTGAATTTTTCTTGGTATCCCTTTTGTGAAAATGAAAAAAATGGAATTTGTCCATTGTTTTCCTGCTGTTTGAATTTATCTTACTATCCCTTTTGTAAAAATGAAAAAATGGAATTTGTCCATTGTTTCCTGCTGTTTGAATTTTTCTTGGTATCACTTTTGTAAAAATGAAAAAATGGAATTTGTGCATTATTTTGATACACAAGTTTCATAGTGTCACCACTGCAGTACACATACCACACATGTGATTAATGTAGACCAGGTACTGCAACTGAACACTTGGTGCGTTTTTGGTTTGATTGCTCCTTTCCAACCAGACATGAAAATCAGCAAGAAATGATGAATAAATGATGATAAAGTCCATACTGGTATTAGCATTAGCACGTAAAGTAAGTTATAATGACAATCATTCAAGGTTAAAATGCTCTGCAAGTGGTAATTACTTGAACTCACTGAACAACAACAAATTCATCTCAAAGCTTGCCCTTACTTGTAGAATAGATACACAAATGAGGGGAGGTGTAAGAAGCTGTTTGTTTGTGTATGATGGCCATTGCTGGTATTATATGTATATTTATTACAGCTTTTTAAGACCAGGCATATCAATTACTGTATAGATGTGAAGGATTACAATTGATGGTGAAGAATGATGACCTGTAGTCAAACAATTGAGATTTATAAGTAGTTCTTATCACTTACTTCTTGACGACAATACTTATGCACGCACTGTACAATGGACCATTTAAAAAATTCAGAGGATATAGTTAGAAGTGGAGTGGAGATGTTAACCGACTGCTCTGACTGACTTGCGTTTTCAGAATATGGAAATCTTTATATAGGAAGCGGATAAGAATTTCAAATCTGATAAAGCAATGAAGAATGTTTTATAGGCAGAAAACAAACTTTTATTAAAATATTAAAATGCATGAACAGTGATTAATTCAATATATAATCATCATTAATAATATTGAATGGTGCATGTGAGCTCTTCACCGCATAGCTTGAATGTAGTATACAATGTTTAATTGAGATATTAATTACTTTTAGTTACTTGTTTAAAAAATATCAACAGACAAGACAATAGACTGTTTTGTTTTTGGGAAAGAAAATAATGCATACTAATACAGGGAGTCACTGAGTTAGTCACACAGATATTTAATGATTTATTATACAACTAAGGTGGCAAACAAGCGTACGGTCTGCGTGATGGTAAGCAGTTACTACAGCTTATGTACATTTGAAAAACAGAGGCGTCACTCTTGCGTTGCCGGCTCTGTAAGAAGCTCCACGCTTTTTTTGAAGAACCACATGATGTAGTCCCTGGGAAAACCTCGGCAGGGAGCTCATTCCACAACTTAATAGTTCTTGGTAGAAAACTTCTTTGGAACCACACAATACGTAACCATTGCGGTTCCAGTGTATGAAGGTGAAGTCTCAGCCAGCCCTCCCAGCGGCGGCTGTGGAATTGTAAAACGAGGCTGTTGGCATAATGTCGAACAACTCCTCATAATACATCCTATTATACAATCGGTAGAATACACCAAGGGAGGTTAAATCTCTTCTCAAACTCGAGGGCTGAATAGCGTATGTGAGTTCAGTATATCTGTACTGATTGTAAAATACTAAATAAAGTACTTATTAAGATATCTCGCTTGTTGGTTATCAGGGTTCACCATGTACTGTACAAGCTAAATTGCCGTAGCCACTTACATTCCAACCTTCACAACATAGGAGGGTTGCCACTGCAAATAACTGTATAAAATACGAAACCAAATCGTAGGTTTTTAAATATACTTTGATCACGTTGATGGGCGCGTCAGTCTAATTGCCTAGCATTCCCCCAGCTATGCCTTGGATGTTAAACCGTCGGTCTCGGCAGTTTTTGACAGATGACATTTATTAAGCAAAGAGAGGCAAGGTGGGTCATATCAGGAAGGAAGTACCTCCACCTTATAGAAAACCGTCGCTAAATAACAAATCCCTTAATGGTTGTTCTGCTCTTGCGAGTTAGGGAGGTTACCAGTAAGCTACTAAGGGGTAATTATGTGTTAGACGTAGGTGTGGCAACGCGCGAGCGATACTTCATACAGTGCAAGGGCTCATATTTTTTCTCCTCCTTCGCCCTTATTTTTACTCCTCCTTCGTCCTTATTTTTACTTGGTGAATGATAAACGTTTAAATTTAAGAACGAATATATTACGGCATCCTCTGTTTGCGGGCCCGACTTGTGCTTGACCGGTATTACAAAATATTTATCTTAATTGTTTTAGAGTGGTCTCCAGTTCTCTATTCTGTTGAAGAAAGAAAATGCCCATGATGATTCTATTTACAGTTGTGCTTGGGCGAAGACACCTACAGCAGGGGATTCCAAGTAAAATCATTATTTAATTTGTTTTATTCATCTACTCATCCATCACAGCCTGAATCGTCGCATCTTCGGCCATAGACCTCTTCCAAAATTCAGAACGCGCGCTTCATACTTACATACATATTGTTAAAATAAATATAATGTACAGTTAAGAGCAATCTGAGCCTTACACATTGTACTTTGAACTAGTAGAAGTTGAATGTGGGAATTGCACGACTGAGATAGATATATTTTTCTATGTTACGTACAATGTGAGTTCTGGTGCAGTCCTGCAGGAAACAATTTGCTAATATAATATACTCGTGTGCATATTGTTTGTGTTACTTCAACGACTAATGAATGATTGGGAAGTATCTCATCGAACAGGTTTTTGTGTATTGTAGACATTAAAGGTGTGATTATGGCATGTTTTGCGCTTGAAAGTGAACAAAGCAAGCTGTTGCGAGACATTGTTTTGCTAGGTATAATGCTGAGCTTGAGATGTTAAGAGCAGCGTGTGAATTAGTTTCAATACTTGTTAAATTCAATAAAATCTCTATTTTAACGTTTTTATGAATAAATTTTTTTATGTAAAAAGGCGCTAAATTTATAATAAAGGCAGACTATTTTAAATATGTTTTAAGTAATATTGGGTATAAAAATATCTATAACTTCACGACAAACCCTTGCGCGGTAGGCAGAGACAACCGAGGGCCACATGAATCGATCCTTACACACTTCACTCGCTTCTTTACCCGGTTCTTAAGTTCGTAATATCACCTTCTGATAAAATATGTTAACAAAATAACAAACGAACAGATTTTTGAAACTATAAGGACTATAAGGAGCTCGATGGCCAGAACGTTAGCCGTCAGTCCCGGCTGTTGTCGATAGATGACGATCGTTAAGCTTAGTAGTCTCGCGGCGGCGTGAAAACCTGGTTTTTAGCCAATCCGCCGTTGGACAATGTGTTGGAGTATGCTTTTAATTTTTATTACCATGATTTGACAAAATATGAAAACGTTTTTGAAGGAAATGAAAACTAAAATACTTGGTTATTTTTAAAAACGTCAAGAGGCATATAAGTATACGACCCACCTGATGTAAAGTAGTTACCGTAGTCTATGCGCGCCGGCAATACAGGAAGTATTACTGGCGCGTTGCTACCCCTGCTGCTAACACAACAACTCTTTAGTAACTTACTTGCAACCTCGCCTGCGAGTGAGTTGCGTTGCAAGTAAACGCAATAACCCTCCAGGGAGATATTTACTGCGGTTTTCTGTCACTGTCGGGCTGGTTTGATCGCCTTACTTCTCTTAAAAACATCCAGACGAAGACAGACAAAACATGTTCATGCACATAAATGTTTGTCTTGTGTGGGAAATATTCACGAGCCTTGGTGTTAAAGTTGCATTGATAACCACCAAGTTAGTTGAATTCAAAGTTTGTAGGATACCTGTTGATCAAATTAGCATAATTATAATGAGTTAACTCCATTCTTCAAAATTTTGTAGAATGGAGTTAACCGCATTAATGTTTGAGTGTTGCAAATGATTCTGTCCTGATGTTGCAAAAATGTACATTTATTGTGGAAGGGGTAGCCGCTGTAATTTTTCTTTTCCTATTCCTTTCCGGTGCCATTTATGAATTTGTGTTGAGGTTCAAAAGAGAAGTCGTTGAGCCGACAGAGTAGAAAACAAACGCGCGGTATCTTCCACCACTAGACAGTACAGGTTATGCGGTTTGCTGGCACGGCGGGCGGAATTATATCAATTGCCTCGTTTTGAGCGCGGTGTGCGCGGGCGCGTTGTCGTTGTGGAACATTAGCCCCCGGAGACCTGTATTGGGTCGCTTGTTGCTCTCAACAGAGAAAACTTCTGCGAAGCATTTGGTAGTATACCATTTGGCGTTGCTGCTTCTTTAGTTCTGTAAATGAATTGACACCAGGTAGGCAGTCAAATTGAAAAAGCTCGCGATCAAAATCTTTCCCCCGCTTCTAGATCGCTTCACTTTAGTAGGCGTTGATTCGTTTTGAAACACCCAAACCGTCGACTGGCGCTGTGTTTTTGGATCATATCTTTAAATCCTCAGTTGAGAACTCAACACCTGTAATGATGTAAACACGCCGAGACGAGCCTGCTTCAAATTTGTTTATCATATTACGGCACCATTCCACCCGGACCTGCTTCTGAGCAACGGTGAGGTTGTGCGGCACCCAGCGTGAAATTATCCTCCTCACGCGGAGATTCAAGTGTAGAATCTCGTGAAAGCTTCCCGATCCAATCTGTAGTATGTGCTGAATCTCCTGATGCGTAACTTCCCTATTGTCTTTGATAAAATGTTTTCATTGCTAGCATGTTTTCTTCCGTAACAGCCGCCAAAGGGCGACCACTTCTTTCTTCATCCCCCAAAGTTAGTCGACTGTGCTAAAATTCGTTATACCAACGATACACGGTTGCCTTGGAAGGACCTTCATCCATGAATGCCATTTGAAGTCCATCGTATGATTCGTCCGGTTTCAGGCGACACTTCGTAAAAAATCATAGCGCGAAAATGTTCCCGGCGCAGACCCATTTTTCGATCAGACACGAAATTTTGCAATTGGAATGTACCTATTCTACTTATAAATAATCGTATTTTCAAAATAGATTATAACTGGCCAGGCTCTCATACATAAAAACTTTTATTCGCAATACTTTCTGAGTGGCCTGGTATTTAATAGTCATGCGTCATTACCACGCTCTATCGTAGCGCTACAATTTCTTGTGATCAAAAGCATAACTACTGAGTGCCTTTCATTCATGTTTTTTTTTATATTATGGTTTTACACTGTAATACTGTGTGTGTGCATAAAGTTGTTAGTTTATTTATAATAGGACCCGAATGTGAAATGTGTCCCCCTTTACGTACGAGCTTATACAGTGTCTACTGCATCTATGATCTGGGGTTCGCTTTATTCAATTATATTGCATTCATTGTATAAGTGTGCCGAGGATCACCCTCTCCATCCTTCTTGTATGATGCTGATCTTTTCAGATGATGACATGGTCGCAGCATGGTAGGATATACTGGTAATATGCTGTATAAGGAGAATCACTTTGTGTGTATACTGTTATGTTAAATTGTATTATATGTAAAATATATATATATATATTTTTTCAGGGACAACTTAAAGAATTTTATAGTAACAGGAGGGTTGGACTGTTTAATCAAGGTGTGGTTGTTTGAGAACGACAGACTGGAGTTGGTTCACACATTGAGTGGTCATATCATGGCGATATGTTCTGTTGCTGTCAGCCCCGATGGACATAGTAAGGAAATTAGTTAATTAGTAATAAATTTATATTATCATTAAAATGTAACATATGCATATGAACTGGAACAGATCTGTAGGCAGATAATACCACCAAAGCAGTGGCGCTACACTCAATATAGAAATATATGTTAAACGAGTGAAATGGGTACTTTTACAACTTGCTACATGGTGTTGTACTTTTATTGCTTATTTGAGAGTAAACATGACTACAAGCATTATAAATAGTAAAGTAAATGATATAGAGGTAGAATTAAACGGAAAAGAAACAAAAGTAACGAAACTAAATAGAAAGTAACAAAAAGGCACCTAATAAGAAACTAAAATGACGAGCTTGGTGGCGGAGTGGTTAGCAAAATTACTTTAACACCATGGATTGTGGATTCGATGCCACACAGGACAAATATTTGTGTGCATGAACATGTTTGTTTGTCTTGGTTTGAGCGTTTTGAAGAGAGGTAGGGGGCATCAAAACAGCCCGTCTAGGTAGTACCTCCACCACACAGAAAACCGCCACCAAAAAACGACTCCCTGGAGGGTTGTTGCGTTCCTGCGAGTGAATGATGTTATCAGTAAGCTCATAAAGAGTTGCTAACTCGCATTTTCCTCAGGGACTACAGCATGAGGTTCTTCAAAAAAGTTGTAAAGAGGTTTCACAACAGGGTTGGCAACACGCGAGTTGCAACACCTGGTCTTCAAGTGTCCATAGGCTACTTTAATTGCTTACCATCAGGCAGGCAGGTCTTGTGCATTTTACTATTTTAGTGTCATAAAAAGCATCTATGTATTGGATATTCGACAAACTGCGTACCAGCCCAGTAGAGCTTTTCATTAATGGTTATATTTAATTTTACTTGTTCACTAGCTATAGCAAGCACATCACTGGACTCGGCCCTTATTATCTGGGACTTGCTATCTGGACAGAAGGTCCACGAAGTGCAGACGGGTGCCACAGATGTGTGGACAGTTACATTCTCTCCTGATGGAACACAGGTGGCCTCGGGAACTCACACGGGGAAGATCGCTATCTATGGGATTAAAAACGGTACATTGGATGGAATGCTGGACACGAGAGGGAAGTTTGCGCTTAGTGTTGCTTGGGTAAGAAATTTGAATAGTGAAATATATTACCCAGTCGGTTTCAAATTGAGCCAGGAATATTGCTTTGCCCTACTACCGCTTTTTAAAAAAGACATATTTAGTTTTGCTTCTAATTTTACAATATTTAGCCGTAGGAACAATCCACGGCAATGTAATTTAGGATTTAACAGAAAGAACAAAGTGAAAATATTGTTCATTATGAAT
The DNA here is from genome assembly GCA_947507595.1 of Pyralis farinalis. NCBI lineage: Eukaryota > Metazoa > Arthropoda > Insecta > Lepidoptera > Pyralidae > Pyralis > Pyralis farinalis. The sequence continues at coordinate 9,814,254 of OX382274.1, forward strand.
AGCTTTTACTACTAGGTTAGCTCACACGTCTTTCGAAATATAATTTCTTGGAAGTGCTGATTTTTTTCACGATGTTTTCCTTCATCGCCGAGCAAGTGTTCATAAATCCGAATACGCGAATGCCGGGATTCGAACCAGGAACACCGTTTGTATAGACAGACAGATAAAATCTTTATTTGTACCTCCAGCAGACACATCATGCTCAGTGTAGAGGGGGGAAAATCACATATGTGCTGCAGTAACCCAAAATGGCTATAACTAAAGCCCAAATGCTGATTAGTCTGCTACAGCTAATTAAATAAATCATCCAAAGGCAAAAGTGCCCACTGTAGTAGATAATACATAATTACAGTAATATATAGAATAGGTACATAGTTGGATGTGGTGTGTTACAATCGAGCAAATTATAATGTAACAGTAAATGAAATAATAATATATTATTCAGTGTCTATAAAAACTAAGAGGATATTTTGTGGCCATGACCAAATCATATAATCAATAACAAACAGATCCAGCCTGTAAATATCAGGTGTATCGAAATATTGTTTAATCAATAAAAACTTTATGTACTCATTTTAGTGTAAATTTGGAGTTCAAAAACCGTAGTGGTTAATATACTGATTCTTTATCCACTAGGCTAGGGTATTATTATCAGTGCTCTGTAGGAATGAACATTTAATATTTATGAGAAGTATGATCACAGTTTGATTTTGATGCCAGTTTTATAGTCTTTCAGCGTGACATCACCCTTTCTGTTATACCCTGCTGGTTACTTCTCTAGTGAAGCTCTGATTGATTTGAACTAAATTACTATGTGTCTCGTTTCTTATATATTTTTTTTAATTATCATTTGTGCAGAGTGCCGACAATAAATACATTGCAAGTGGGGCTGTGGACGGGACGATGTGCATTTTTGACGTGGCTCAAGGCAAGCTGTTACATACGGTGGAGGCGCACGGCCAGTCCGTTAGGAGTATCGCTTTCTCGCCCAACTCTGAACTTCTCGCCACCTCATCCCACGATGGAAGTGTGAAGATTTATAAAGTGTTTGTATTTCTATTTTTATTTTATTAAATTTGAGGTACTTGATTGCTCCTCAATCTAAAGTAATTCACAGTGCAAAAGGACAAAAAATCTTTACTTGCCATTGGAAGGCCCAATGCGCGGGCACTTAAGATTTTTTAAAATACAATCTTATTGTATCCTATTCTTTTCTAAGTTTTAATTTAGGTTTTTTAATCTACCAGCTTTTTGGAAAAATATTACCAATATAAGTCTTACATTAAACATTCTGTAATAAGCCTTTTTACATAGAGTAGAAGATAGACACAAAAAAGATTATCGACAAACTGTCATGTAGAGCACACACTGAGTCACAACATTAATAACGAGCTTGGTGGCTCAGTCGTGAATGACGCGACTTTGACACCGATGCTCGTAGGTTCGATTCCACACAGGACAAATATTTGTGTGCATGAACATGTCTGTTTGTCTTGGTCTGGATGTTTTAAGAGAGGTAGGGCAAGTATAACTTCTGAGAACAAAACCGTACAATTAACAGGCTCTGTTAGTGATATAGTCCACATGAGCTACAAAATGCAATTTAGAATCCAATATTACATCCAAATCTTTCACTACAGAAACCACAGTATGTGAAGCACCACAAAGTCTGTACTGATGTTTTACAACACGTCTTTTCTTCGTGAACACAATATATTTACATTTCGAGAGACGAAGGTGTAGTTTATAGATCAATATGATGTTAGATTTTCCTTAGTAGTGATAGCCCAGTGAATAAAGAACCCGCCTCTTGACCAACTGGTCCCCGGTTTGAATCCTGGCATTACCATTGAATTTGTTTTCGGATTGGATGTGAAGGAAGACATCGTTAGGAAACCCACGCGTGTAAGAAATTATGGAAGACATGTGACCTAACCTAAGAAAGGTCTAGTTTTCCCTCTGGGTTACGGAGGGCTGACAATACTCGCTTCATGTAAAAACTTGTATCTTCGCCTTAGGCTTAGGTAAATCATGCCTATCCTAATGGATTAGGAAACGAGATAACGTCGAGAAGATGGTGTTAGATTTTCCTCATACGCTTTCAAACCCGTTGCAATTGTCATTCTCTGTCAATTCCCGTATTGCATTGACACAACTGAGATACCGGAGAATAGAAGCTATTTACTAATTAATATACTTTATATTTACACGCTTCTATGAAATTACAATTGACATGATATATATACGCGTGAGACAATGTTATTATAAATTTTCAATTTGCACCTTCATTATTCTGTTGCAGGGCTAGTGGTAGTCTGCAATGCAGTTTAAAAATTAAGAGTTGGGCGTTGTGCATCAAGTTCTCGCCAGAGGGCAGCCGCGTCGCTGTAGCCTCTGCGGACGGATCTGTGTCGGTCGCGGCCACGGACGGCCTTAAACTGCTCAACACGTTTCAAATACATACAGACGCGGTAAGGACCTCATTAGTAAAATTAAGAACATTCTATTACCACCTTTTATATATGGAACCCGAAAAACTAAACATTTCGACAAAGTTAGGGTCCATCTAAATAGGAAATTGCTTAATGAATTTCTATCCAAACGACTCTTGTTTTAAAGTACCGACGTCGGGTACCGTTCAAACGACTTATGTGTCGCTTTATGTGTAATGGTCATAATCTGTGGGCTTGCAATGCAAAGAGCGTAGTGCTGTTAAAACATTGTGGTGCGCATTCTCACTTACCGGAATACAACTACTACCATCAATTCTTGTCATAAATTTTATTACCACATTCGTGCGTAATGAAAACAAGAAAGGTATATTTTTTACAATTGTTTATGACACAATTTGTGAAATTCAAAAACTGTTCCTAACACATGATTATACCATTTGTAGGCCCCCATAATAGCACCATAATGGGAGAAAGTCCTACGACTACGAAGAAATGGATTTCTTATACGTTCATAAACAAAGACATCATTGCTCTAGTTTGGTAAAATAATATAATCTTGTTTCAGGTGTGGTACCTCAGTTTTAATCCAACCGGTGATAAATTAGCATCTGTCTCCAAAGATAAAAATATAATAATCTACGAATGTCCAGTGCCACCTAAAATTAAGAAATAAAGTGTATTGCTCATTTTTATACTTCATTTTTTTTTTAATAATTCCTACGTGCCGAAATACCAAAATTTTTGTTTTTCGCAAATTGTCACAATGTGTACGGAGCTCTAAAAGGATACAATGAAGTAATCATTGTGACAGGGATATACTTCACTGATTATTTCGAGTGCTCGAATGTCATGATGATGTTCATCAACATGACCATCCACCATCTTCGAAATAATAACAGAATATTGGTATTGTGGTCGTAATTTGTTTCTAAGGTGCGACGTGGTGAGGAAATGAAACTAATCAATCCCTTAGTCGAACTGAATTATATTTGATTTGCACGTATTATAATCGGTTATAAAGAGTAATAGCAACATAGAGCTTACAATAGGTAGAAACTTAACATAAATACTTTAACCCCTAGTTAAAGTATGAAATTGCCGATTTGTACTGAAAAATTAAAACTCGTTTTTTTTTAAGATGTAACATATTTATTTAATCAAAATATTTACACTCGTTATCTATACATTGCTGCCATCTAATCGGAAGTTAATTTATGCCTTTGCGATACAACTCTGGGGATCAAGATTCGACAAACAATGAAATGTAAAGTATGAATGCATTTTGTACTGCCTCCCAGGGAAGAAATTTTTTTTCCACGTAGAAAATTGTCCAAATCACGTAAAATCTGGTAGTCAGTTGGAGGAAGGTCTGGCGAGTATGGTGGATGATAAGGTCTTGCGTTATCATGGAGCAATAATGGTGAAGATCAATTCACGAGTCGGGGCTGTTTCAGTACCAGTTTCGCCATCATTGTTCGAAGTTCGGCACAGTAAACATCTGCTGTTATTGCTTGACCAGACCTGAGAAAACTATAGTGATTAACGCCATAAAGAGATCACCAAACAATTACCATTACCTTTTTCCTGGTAAGCTTTGCTTTAGCTCTGTGGCGGCGTTTGACCTGGGGTCAGCCATTCCATTTTTCGCATACGGTTATCGTAAATAATCCACTTTTCGTCACATATCACAATTCGATCCAATATTCCTTCATTTCTGTACAGATTCAACAAGGTAACACAAGTGTCAACACGCGTCTGCGTACTGCAGATCAGTCAAATAATGAGGCACCCATTTTTATATTTTTTTATCTTATTGATTTGATGTAAATGAATCAATATTGTAGGTAAGGTAACGTTAAACCATACCGCTAATTACTAACTACTGGGGTTAATACTAACACTGTATGTATAATGGAGCGATGGAACGACGACCTTGTGAAGATCGCAGGGAGCCGAAGGATATAAGTGGCACAGCACTTAACTAGAAGTCTAAGGGGAGGCCTATATTCAGCAGTGGAGGTCCTTCGGCTGAAATGATGGTGTTCGTAGTATCTATTTGTATGACTTTGATTGGTACTAGCTATCAGTACTAACACCATGTGACGTCGCACTACATATAACCTAACCTTTATCAAAAGAAGAAAGAGTTTTGAAGAGTTATAAAAAAACCTTAACTTGATTTTCTCCATGTCTTCGTATTTTTGTTAGTTATATAGTATGTTTTCATTCATAATAACAAACCAATTGTTCAAGGTTATCCTTATAAGCAGTATTATTCAGTTTTTTTTTTAAATAGAAACTAATTTTATTACCAAATTGGAGTACAATTTCCTTTACATTTTACACTTACTTAAACTTAAAGCCTAAAATATAGAAAATATTTATTGACTGGTGGTCACTGGTGGTGGCTCGGTCGAGCCTGTCTCGTGGAGACCATAGTGATAGCTGCATGTTTACGTCGGTATTTAGAATCTTTTAAAAAACGATCGGAAGTAATTATGAAAACATAACATACTCGCACATTTAAATTGAGCTTACGTTATTCCATAATAAATTAGAAAATAGAATAAATATATATATATATATATATATATATATATAGGTAGATATGTATTACTGTGAACAATGAGGGTTTTATGTACTATTCTAATGAATTTCTCGTAAGATAGGTTTAGTAAAAATGTTTTAATTCAATGCCTTGCTTTTCTTAACGTAAGTGTCTTAATGCTACAAATATTACCAATTCTATTGTATATGAAGGGTAACATAAATTGTTGCATATTTCGTGCAAATGTAGAGTTTACTTTCACTTGTTCCGATTTGATAACACGGCGCTTTACCATCTTTTGGTACGACGCTGACTGAAGAACTATTTTATGTTGTTTAAGAGTAATTCTCAAAATGTATACCTGGCGAACGCTTAGAACCATTGCTTCGGCATAGAGGTGTATGGTGGGATATCGAAACGCCTTTTTGAACATAACTTTGAGCACCTAGCGTTGAGCATTGAGTTGAGCGATTCAGTCATACTTATTTCTACGATGATGCTATCTAATGTTGGTGAAGGTTTGTTTAAGTTTTGATGAGAATCTGAAAATATATGAAATATGTAATTTTTTAATAAAACAGTCAAATTCAGTAACTATTTCATTGAAGTCGACGGAGGATTGCGAAAGCGATTTGAAACACCCAAATCCGTATCGATAAATCCTGTAATGATGTCGTAAACACGCCGAGACGCGCCTGCTTCAAATTTGTTTATCATATCACGGCACCATTCCACCCGGGTCTGCTCCTGAGGTGAGGTTATGCGGCACCCAGCGTGAAACTATCCTCCTCACGTGAAGATGCAATTGTAGAATCTCGTGAAGGCTTACCGATCCAATCTGCAGTATGTGCTGAATCTCCTGATACGTAACTCGCCTATTGTCGTAAATTAAAATTTTCACTGCTAGCATGTTTTCTTCCGTAACAGCCGTTAAAGGGAGATAACTTCTTTCTTCATGCCCCAAAGTTCGTCGACCGCCATGCCATGCCAATGCCATTTGAAGTCTATCGTACGATTCGTCCGGTTTCAGGCGACACTTGAAATCGTAAAAAATCATAGCGTGAAAATGTTCCCGGCACAGATCCATTTTTCAATGAGACACGATAATTTAAATTAGCTCACAAAAATGTGGAGGGAAATTTTGAAATTGGAACGTACCTATTTTTAATTATAAATCATCATATTTTCAGAATAGATTATAACTGGACAGTCTCCCATATAAAAAAAAAAAAACTGTTTTTTCGCAATACTTTCTGAGAGGCCTGGTACAGTATAGCTATACTTTTGTTTGTTTGTATTACTTTATCAATAATTAGTAACAAGTATAAAAGTTACATGATTTGCAAAGGCGGGCTTATTCCTTCAAGGAACTACTTTATATACTTTTCTGCTACTACCTTAAAAAACATCGAGATCGTTTCGGGAGTTTACACGATCCGGCTGTCCGTCCGTCCCCTCCTTAAGCCGCTGCCGGCGCGGCGCCCGCTACGGTGTACCAAGTTTGATTAATTTTGGGATGTAAGAGGATTGATACCTTAATATTTGCTGGCTATTACAACCAATCATCATTTTACTCGGATTTGCTGAAAACCGCGTAAGTGCGAATCTACTCGGAGTCACGGTTCCGTAAAACATTTGATCGTTTTTGTTGTTAAAATACAGTGTACTTAGAGCCCTTGATATTCTAAGATACTATTAATTACATATATCTATCTATAACTTCACGTCAAATCTCTTGCGGTGTAGGCAGAGAGAACCAAGCGCCATTATGACTCGATCCTTACAAATCTCACTCGCTTCTTTAACATTATTTGCTCTTCTTATGCACGCTCGCCGGTTTCTATAGCTTCTGACATCACCTGATAAAACACGATCAATAATTAAATCGATCCGGTAACGTAATCGTTTCATATCAACAAATTTGATTGCTGTCCATTTATTTGTTTTGGAAGAAAAAATGATAGAAAGCATATTTGTAATTTCCGTATAACGACCGCTAAATAACATGACATACGAATGTCCGCTTAATAAATGTTACTTTCAGTTCTTTTCATGTTTAATAAAAAAAGTTTGAATATCTAATTCGGCTTTGTACTTTCTGTCGCTTTGAAGTATAACATTCTATACAAATTTGTTTCGTTTACGATCTATAGACATGGCGGAAAAACAGGCAACGGAATTACAGCAATAGTGGTCCTATTGCCCTTACGTACGGAACCCAAAAACATTTTTAATCTGGGATCAATATATGTGTATATGTAGATGACAAAATAGTCCGATTCTTTACGCTATTTTTATTTTCGTTGAAATACACATACTTCAGATAATTGATCACCTTGCGGAGGAACGATTGGAAGCGACTAAACTCGGGTCGAATTAACCTCACTAACTTTCAAATTTCATTTGCTGAAGAGACTATCGCTCCATTAAAAAAAATCGTCGAGTGAGCAGAACGTCTCTGTTCTCTTTAAATAGTTTTTTTTTGTATACAACGTTGGGAGGCATTAAAGTATACGGCACACCTGACGTAAAGTAGTTACGGTAGCCTATGAACGCTTGCAATACATTAAACATTGCTAGCGCTATGCCACATTTGCTGCTACCACAGCAACTCTTTAGGAACACAGTAATCTTTCAGGAAATATTATGCTGCGGTTTTCTGCGCGAAGGTACTTCGTAATAAGTACCTTCACGCGCTGAAAATTTGCTTTGATGCGCTCTACTTCTCTTATAAACACCCAAACCAGAATAAACACACTTGTTCGTGTACACAACTGTTTGTCCTGTATGGGAATCGAAGCCACGTGCCTTGATTGGTGGAATTTGGCGGAGTGGTTAGCAATGCTACTTTAACACCATGGCTCGTGGGTTCGATGGTTCCCACACATAGCAAACATTTGTGTGCGTGATTATATCTGGTCTGGGTGTTTTTAAGAGAGTTAGGGCGCATCGAAGCAGCCCGCTTGTGGACGTACCTCCACCTCGCAGAAGACCACAGCCCAATAACTACTTCCTGGAGGGTAACTGTGCTCGTGCGAGTGAGTAGGCTTAAGTATTAAGGACTTACTGTGTTGGCATCAAGGGTGGCATCGTGGAAGTTACCATTGAGTGACCATTTTATATCAGGTGGGTCGTATGCTTGTATGCCTTCTGAAGACGTATAAAAATATTGATAAACATATCCATAGAGAGGCTGCGGTCGACGTTTCTCATATTTATGGGTAAAACAATAGGTACTTAAATTTTGGTGTCAGTTCTCAAAACAAATTACAAATGTATGTATGTATATCTTCACGCCAAGTCCCTTGCGGGGTAGGCAGAGAGAACCGAGCGCCATAAGACGCGGTCCTTGCATACTTCCCTCGCTTCTGTGACATTCATAGCTCTTTTCATGCACGCTCGCCGGTTCCTAGGGCTTCTAACATCACCTTCTGATAAAACACGACCAATTTGGTCATGGTAGGTTAGTCTCGGCCTTCCTCGGCTCCTACATCCTTCCACTTTTGCATTGTATATCTGTTTCGTCATTCTTTCGTACCGCATTATTTCTACATGTCCGAACCAACGGAGCATGCCCTTTCTTATCTTAACACTGACACTCTCTTTTAGACCAACTCTTTCTCTCGCGTCTTCATTACGAACGCGGTCAGCAAGCGTTATGCCACAAATTTTGCTCAATGCTCTCATCTCGACCGCATTTATTCTACTTTCATTCTCTCTCTGCCATACCTAGCTCTCACTTCCATAAGTTAGCGTTGGAATTAGCACCGCGTTGTGTACAGTGAGCTGTGCCTTCTGGCTTAGATTTCGGCTGCCTAGAAGTTTACTCAACGCTCCATTCACCCTATTCCCGGCACTCACTCGTCTCTCCACATCAGCGGTGTACCTTCCATTGCTGCTAAAAGCACTTCCAAGATATACAATCTCATTCACTTGCTCCAACACTACATCATCAACCATAATCCTAGTGTTCGTTCTGGTTGTCTCTCTTTCAAATACCATTATCTTGGTTTTCTTCGCATTCAATTGTAAGCCTTTCTTCATACAATCATCTTTCATTGTTGTAACTAGTGTTTGCAGTTCGGATGGTGATTCTGCTATTAATGCCGCATAAATATAATAAATAAATTACAAATAAATGGCGTATTTATATCAGCTCTTTAGTACATTGTATTTGGGCACTGGAGCGTTTATATAATAGAGCTATTTATCAATAATATTTACATCGGTAGCAAGTGAATTGGCATTGGCTTAATTTGCGGGGAATTATGCGGCGGGCCCGCGGGAAATCAACTTTACATTCAATTTGCCGGTGCACAGATAAAAAGCAATCTCTTCATTTTTACCTGCCGCCCTACGTCCCCGATCCCGCCGCCCGCCGCCCACCCCGATGCCGCCCGTCTCGTATAATGTGTGAAGCCGTTCGTGACTGAGTAGGTTTTGAACGTAAATATTATGACAGAAGATATTTATCGTTTCAGAAATAAATGTTATCAAACTATCCATATACAGATAAGGACTTATAATTATGTTTACAACTCAAAACTTTTACGAGATCAGTGTAGATTGAAACAATGATGTGAACAAGTTTTGTTCATCTTTTTAATTATAAGTAGGTATATCTTCGCGGGGCAACTAAAAGTTTTTGGAACTTGTCATATCTATATATATAGAACATAAAAAATACGAAATTTGAAAATGATATTCTCTGGGAACATGCTATTATTTAACACGTCATTTGTTTTTATTGTAGTGTCTCTGGAATTACAATGGATCTATCTCGAGTAAACTTTCGTGTTGTGATTTTTTACTATATTTGTTCTGGGTGAAGTTAGAGAGTTGCCAGAGACTGCAATTTGGCGATGAAGCCACATTTCGTAACTCTGTGTACTAATGCTTGGTGCTAGTTCAATACCGTATGTCTATACTAATTGAGACTGATAAAAAAAATACAACAGATTCCTAATGTACGTGACGTTTTGTACGTATGTAACCCGTATAAGATTTACATTGTAATGAGTCAGTGCAAAGATTTTATATAATGCATCTGAAGTAGGGAAGCTTTACACGCAATGGATACCGCATGATTTGACTTAAGAAATGCCTGCGTGTAGAGTGGTGTCGTAAAATGATAGCAAAGTTTGATTGAGGGCAATTATTGTCTGTAATATTATGTGAACCTGGCTGTAGTGGCTGTACTGCTTTCAACCGGAAAGAAAGGCAAGCGGCAGAAGGGGCCTATTCTTTTTAAAATTATCCCGCGTAAGTTAAGAAATAGAAGCATTGCTGAAAACGTGGTTGCTATTTTTTCGGAACAGTCTAGCTTGACAAGCAAAGGATAGTGATTGCAGATTGCTACATTAACAATGGGATATAAAAATCGAAGAAATAAAAGTAACAAAATCTTATTTGAACAGGCTTCAAATGTAGAGCTGATAACGCATCTGCTATACAGTCCAGACTTCGCACCCTGCGACTTCTTGTTTCTTAGAATTAAAGACAAACTTAGAGGAAAACGTTACTAGCCCTGAATTCCACAGTTCCAAGTCGTTGAAGGGATCTCTAAGATGGGCTTTTTACCGACTGTTCCAACGAATTGCAAGGGCATGACGTTTGAAAAATAATACAATAAATTAATACAAAATAATACAATACAGTAAATGTCAGAAGTCTAACATCTGGTTTATCAGAATTCAGAAACTCTCAGTATCATTATTTTCGTAAATTATATAACGCATAGTACTTATAACGTATGCCTAGGTTAACATAAAATACTTTGCCTGATTGTAAACTGGGGCGATTAATAATTTAAAGTGTCTGTCTCATTTACTTTTGCCTTCGTTCTATCATAGACCAAGGGCAGTAAAAGGTACCTAGTTTTGCAACGCTTATCCGGAATTCACCATAGTAAACCAGTTATTGGGCATGGTTGACAAGCCATATTGTTGTGCGCACGGCTGCGGAGGTATCGCTGTCGTAATCACGGCGGCGGCCGGCGCTCCATTCAATGAGATGAAATCACTATGCCCATGAATAATTCAGGTGTGGTCCAACCCCCCACACCCCCACTCGCGGCCATGCATTCCTCGTGAAGCTATATGTGGCCATGTTAGTGCCGTATGAATTGACGGCAATTATGTTCTAGTGGATATATTGGATTGGTGAATTTAGAAGCCAACATGTCGAATGTTTCTACCAAAGGTGTAGAGTAGGTAATATGTCTGTAACTAGTTTTCGCGGTCAATTGTTTGCAGTACTTGATATAAGTTAGATATACTCAACATTATTGATTCTGTTCTGCTAGAACCATGGATTAATAAATGTAATTTAATTTGAATAGTTTTACTATCGTTTGTTACTTACTGTACGAGTCACAAGCCCTTACTTTTCTTAACGTTAACAGTTTCCACGACGATAAAGTTAATTAGACAATTTGAATTAGTTCACGTAAAGCACCGATGCGAACTAATACTTATCATATCTTAATATCAATAAACCAAATCCACTCTCAGTAAGTGTAAGTGGGTTTCGTGCTAAATAACAGTATCAGAACTGATACTGTTTGAAAATTAAAAAAAAACGTGTGCGTCTCGGGACGCCTGACAGAAGTGATAACTTAAACTAATCTACATATAATTAAAGCTGCCGTATGCGTGAGAAGGGAAGACAGACAGACTGGCGCCGTAACTCGTTACGTAACGAAGCGGTTTACCCTCCCATAAGAAGTTAGGTATCACTTCAAAAACAATCCGTGGTTTATTTGCTTAATACTGTTTAACTTACCTTTTTACTAGCTTGGTTGATGATAAATGGTTGGGTAGGAATCAATAAATATACTGGTACGTTTAACAGTGAAATAATTTAATAGCGTCTAGTCATTTAAATAAATAAAAGCATCAGATACTAAATTCTAGTGATGGTAGGAGACAACAGGGGATGAAAACGTGACTTGAGCGAGGGGTGCAGCGTAGGCGACCTTGGCCACGGGAGCGGCGGCGTAGGCAACCTTGGCCACGGGGGCGGCGTAGGCAACCTTTGCTACTGGAGCAGCATAGGCAACCTTAGCTACGGGAGCGGTGTAGGCAACCTTAGCCACGGGCGCGGCGTAGGCGAACTTGGTAACTGGGGCGGCGTAAGCCAACTTGGCTACGGGGGCAGCGTAGGCAACTTTGGCAACGGGAGCGGCATAGGCAACCTTCGCAACTGGAGCGGGGTGGGGAGCACCCTCGTACCGGACAACAGCGTTAAATCCGTGTTCCTTATCAGAAGTGTACTCCACAATGCGGTGGACTCCGTCAGGCTGGACCAGAGAATAAAAGCCCTGAACCGCATCACCATGACGACTTTCCTTCTGTTGCTTCACATCACCGGAATGGTCGTCATGTACGGAATATTCGAAGTCGTAGTGGGCAGGTGCTTCGGGCTCGGCGTACACCACCTTGGCCAAAGGCGCCAAGGGTATGGCGGAGGCGGCAACAGCCAGGGAGAGGATGACTACGAACTGAAAGAAAAATTTGAGAAAATTAATAACATTTCAATTAATTTAATATGTATAGTATATATCAATCGAGATATTAGTTTAATTCCATTTGCTAATACGGTTGTATCATATCTTTGTAGTCAGTTTTGGAACACTTGATCGAATTGAGCTGATATTTTCTTGGGTAATAAACAATATCGTTGTAAAAATACATATTACTACTCGTACATTAGTATTAGGTATAGACTTGTAATAAAGAAATACAGACTCGGAATTACACTATTCGAATATACGACTAATGAATAGTGTTTGCTGCGTTGGTTTAGCTAAATATTTATAGTAGTAATTTCAATAATTAAATTATTATTATGTAAAATAATATTTTAAATTTGTATGATTAATTTTGCTTACTTTAGCGGCCATTGTTGTTGATTTGCTTGTAGAAGCTGAACTATGCTTTCTGTATTGCAAGCACCACTTTTTATACAAGTATATTCGCCTACAGGCAAATTTGGTGACAGATATTCGACTGGAGGCTATTGACCGTACGATAATTAAGGCTTACAATTGATTGAGAGGTGAAGGTCACGGATACCCGCCGGAGGTTCACTGGTATGTACTGCGGTATGATATATCGTCTTATCTAGATTAACACCTGGCACTGTGTAACGCAATTACATGCTACTGAAGAATTTGACACTTTCTAGAGGGGAAAACTTGGAATTATTATTCTGTTTTCTCTTTTATGCCTGCTTTCGTGAATCTTTTGTCACTTTAGAGGAGATTTGCTATAAAGGTATACATTTTTAATACGATATGTCCCGTTTTGCAATAGTCAGTAATAAGTGTTATTTATGTATTATATTCTATCTATCTATCTATAACTTCACGCCAAATCCAGGACAGGTTTGTAAGGAACCGAGTGCCACGTGACTCGATCCTTACAAACGTCACTCGCTTCTTTAACATTCATTGCTCTTGACGCTCGCTGGTTTCTAGGGCTCCTGACAAATGTACGAGTATTATACAAATATAAATGTAAAATGTATTATACAAATGTTATGTTTCATATTATTACGGAATAATATGAATTCCATAAACTTTATGAATGTATGATAAGCTTTTTATTACAAACACTATTCATTCAGTATTTTAGTCAAGTTTTAATACAAATTATGAGTAGATAAAGCGGGCGTGAAGAGGTTTTTTAGAGGGCCGGCAACGCATGAGTGACACCCCTGGTATGGTGCGTTGACTGTTTACCATCAGGCAGACTTACACCTTAGTGGTATAAAAAAAAAGCAAGTGAGGTGTGTAAGGACAGGATTATGTGGCGCTCAGTTCTCTCTGTCTACCCCGCAAGGGACTTGGTGTTGAGACAAAAATAAAGTTTTAATATTGTTTTATGTCATTTTATCTTAATTAGTTACAGGTATGGTAATGGTACATTTTCAGAAATTGACTATATTTTTTCGTAGTTTTCAATTCATAAAATCTGGGCTATTTCGTATCACTTTATTGATAGTATAGGTAGCGTCGTCCGCTGTTAAAATGTCTGACGGTGTCTCCTCACTCATCTTATATACTCACTCTTCATAATATGTTATGAACAAAGGTAATCTGCACTATTGTATTAGGTTGAAACCTGTAAAAATAGCTGTAAAAGTGGTAAATAAATACATAAAAAAAAAAATCTTATGGAAAATATAAAATTTGCGATTTGGCAACCGATAATAAATGCAACATATTTCGTGTATTTGTGTGAACTTCCTTTGATTATTCTATGAATGAACAAAGAATAAACAATTCTTTGTTCATTCATAGAATAATCAAAGGAAGGGATCATGATAAAACAATTTTAATTACTACGTAAGATAAAATAATTTATACATTTTTTTAAAATGAATATTGTTTATATTTAAAAGACGCAACTGTCTTCAATTGTGTCAAGGGCGATTGTATGTGCTTGCGGGAGGTGTCATAACAATTAATTGTCCTGCGAGCGGGAATTAATCTAACTATGACATTATTGTGTGCGTAGATAAATCTATGTGACACCGCAGAACACTAAGACTGAAACTCTGCAATTCAAACAGTGAGTTCAGGGTGCCAAATACGCGTCATAGGAGGTGCGACATTGTACAATAAATCCTAATAAACAATAATTTTGGTATAAATTAACTTGTTATTTTAGACTAGTCGAATTTTCCTTTGTATATATATCTATAACTTCACGCCAAGTTCCTTGCGTGGTAGCCAGAGGACCGAACGCCACATGACTCGGTCCTTACCTCACTCGCTTCTTTATTCATAACTCTTTTCATACAAGCTCACCGGTTCTATCCGGTGGGGCTCCTGACATCACCTTCTGATAACACGCCATATTTCGTCGTGGTAGGTGACTAGGCCTTCTTAGGCACCGACTTTCACGTTGTATATCTGTTTCGTCATCATTTCCTCTTACATGCTTTCAACATGTCCGAGCCTACAGTGCATGCCTCTTCTTATTTTAACATCGATACTCTCTTTCAGACCAAATCTCTTTCTTACATCTACATTGCGAACTCGGTCTACAAGCGTTACACTGCAGATTTTGCGCAACGGCATTCATTCTACTTTTATACTTGCTCTGCTCTGCTAAACCCAGCATGCATTGTCAAATGACTACCGACACTCATGAAAGATAAATTAAAGTCGAATCATAAACAAAAAATGTAATGAAACACATAAAAAGAAAGACAAATATTTTTAAAGTTTCTTTTAAAGACTTGGACTAAATAATTATAAAATCACTATTGTAGGTACGGGACTTACCGCGATTTGTGTTTATAATTTCCCGATATTTCCGCGACATTGCAAACGCCCATAGCCACGGGATGACGGGATACCGAAATGACAGTACCCAGATTCCTGTATATCTACAAACGTACGAGTTAGTCAAAACACAAAACTAACCTAAGATAGCCGTAAGAATGTAAAGATTCTAACGATATCACATTCAGGCGTTTAGTACGGTGAATAAAGAAAGTTACAAATATACATTTATAATTAATGTACACCTTCGGGGCAATCGTTTAAAAAGAGATTATCGTATAGAATGATGTATGCAGGATGTGGACAATATTAGAGGATTTTCAGTAAGTATGTACCTATATGTGTAGATAAAAAAATCATGTCGATCTGATAGATATATTTTTTATAAAAGCTCTTTCCCTTAAAATATATTGTTTTAGTTATTTTCAGAAGAAATACTGTACTTAATTACATAATGATAACAGGAAATTGCATCGAAATACATCAACTTGACCTTGCACCTGCCTTGGCGACATTTCTGAAATAAGTCGGAACGGGCGTAGTTCATTACGACGACAGTGGTTTGATCGTAAAAACTAGTGCGGCAACTCTCAAAACACGTTATATTTTGGGAGGAAAAAGTTCGAGGCCTTGGCCGACATGTGTTACTTAGGGTTGCCTGTTCTCAGCGACTGCGAATAACTAAAAGATATCAAAAATTATAGATTCACTTTAGCAATAGGTAGGGTACAGTGATATTTAATCAAGAGAAGTTCGACTGGTAAAGTACACTTATACTATATAATACCTCCATCATAAAAATATGATCAGATGAAGCGAGAGTGTTCCAGTGATATTTTTCTTCCAATTTTAACAAATATCTAAAGAAGTCTATTTTGCAGAAGTAGCACGCTATAATTAAGACTATAAACTGTTATGGTTGTTGTCTTTCTGTACGTAAAGTGTATTCTACTATATTCTTTGCTGTCTTTCAAATTCAAGTAAGTACTTATTTATCATATTCAATATTTTACGAACTATCTCACAGCACAGCTTGGCTCCAAGAGATCTCTTCGAAGGATAGGCTGGTCTTTGCAAAACTACTGATCTAATATTATTAAGTTTGATACTGTTATATGCATTAGATAATGCATATGTAAGTAGCTAAACTGAACAGAAAACTTAGGACTGCTTTAGTAGCGTACTTAGAAACACGGATCCGGGCGCTTATAGACTAAGGTAGCTAGTTCATATCATATCCACGTAGTGATGGGATTCGAGTTGCTTTTCACTCGAGTGACTCGAGTAGTTTTTATATTACTCGCACTCGAGTTAAATTTTTGACAACTCGAGTTTCGAGTGACTCGTACCACTCGAGTGGTTTATACCGAGCCGAGTGATAAATTCAAGTTGTGACAAGTTTACCCGCTGTAGGTTCTCTAATTACGTAGAAATCTGTTTGTGTGAGTTGTTACTGTTTAATGTTTTGGTTATTTATGACTGTGTGTTATTAGTAAGTAGTGAAAATGAGTAAACGTGTAAAAAAAAGCAATTGCGTGGTCATTTTTTGTCAAAAATTGAAATATTATAATTTAATAACGGTTTTTTGTTTAGAACAAAAAACCGTTATTAAATTATAATATTTCAATTTGACTGATAGTTGATATAAGAGATTTCTTGATTATATATGACAGGTTTAGTTTGAAGGAAAATTCTATTTATTTACTATGTAAAATTAAAAAATCGTTTTAAAATTTTGGTCACTCGAGTTTTATATTCCGAGTGACTCGAGACAATAAAAATCACTCGAGTTTTATCTTCACTCGAGTGGCATTCGAGTGAGAAAGTTACCAGTGCCGAGTGACTCGAGTGAAAAAAAATCACTCGAGTCCCATCACTATATCCACGTAGGCCACACGCGTAACAGACGAATTGACAGTAACTACATATGACGAGATATACCTACATAATAAATAAAGTAGTGGTTGACAACCCTAGTGAAGTGGTGTGCGCGTGTACGTATAAGGCCGACCGACGATAATACAGGTAACACGCGCCAGATAAACGCACTGATTGATTGAAGTTTGACAAGAGTTTGAAGTCATTACCCATTGTTGCATGCTCGTACGAATGACCAGCTATATCTTGGACACGAAATGTACATATAGAAATGAACAGGTCCACGTTGAAATACGATAGGATCTGACATATGTTACAGATCTATATCAATGTGCAATTTCACGCGTGTTTGAATGGAAATGTATGATTTCAATACTTCGTATCTTTTTATGTCGCTATAGTGGCAAACTAGCGTACGATCTGCAGATGGTAAGCAGACATCTCAGTTGATGCACGCAGCGTGCTCATCAAAGCTTTATTGCTCGTGCGTTTTATAGTACCAATATAACATGTCACAATCTTACAGTATCACTAAATATCAAAAGAATGGCACGGTATATGGATTGTGTCAATCTCTACCATTATAACAAAGCGAAAGAGTTCGTTTGGAAATTGAGTCGGATTTGAAAAATATTTTTTTCCGTTTAATAGCTGATTAATAGAATGAGGATGGTCTATTCAACATTACGAAACGACCCTTAGAAGCCGATCAATAGAATGGAAGTAAGAAAAAGGGGTTCCCACGGTATATCGGGATACGCGCGGACGGGATTAGCTAGTGTTTTTATAAAGGATAAATCACTGACAGAGATTGGTATTGGTTTTTGGAAACGTGCTGCAGTCTTTTTAACAACCAAGTTTTGGTGACAAGGAGCAATATATGAAACATTGTGAAGCTTTACAAAAGAGTGTTGGTTACTCTGAAGTCTCTGGTCTGTAGAAGGCCTGATATAAACTAGTTTTTTTTTCATTTCAATTGAAAG
Source organism: Pyralis farinalis (assembly GCA_947507595.1). Classification (NCBI taxonomy): domain Eukaryota; kingdom Metazoa; phylum Arthropoda; class Insecta; order Lepidoptera; family Pyralidae; genus Pyralis; species Pyralis farinalis. Next base: position 9,832,410 of record OX382274.1, read on the forward strand.
ACTGCTTAAACAGGATAGATTCATAATTAAGCTTAATTAAAATAACGCGAAATGAAATGAGAAAATTTGGTTTCATAAATTTTCAATTTACTGTAAAATGTTTTCCGTAGCCTGGCCATGAACGTTTACAGTAAAGGAAGTATCGTTCTCAAGTTGCGCTAACACAACAACTCTTCAGGAGCTTACTAGCAACTTCACTCACCGCAAGATTACGTAAAACCTCCAGAGAGTTGTTATTTGGCTGCGCTTTCACGTGAAGGTACTTCTCCAGACGGGCTGCTTTGATGCTCCATAAGTATTTTAGCTTGTTATATTTACTTTTTGACGATTGTCATTTTAGTCGCTAGTTCAAAAGCAAATAGCATAAGCGGTTTGTTATAATTTATAATGAGAGAAATTTAGACAATTAAATGAATAATATTGAATTCTAAATTTCTCTCCGATGTTGCGAATCCCCTCAATTTTAATCAGGATTAAACTTCGTAATCCCACAGGGAATTAATACATTAAAAATAGGTACCTAAAGTATTATCTTTTCTTTTTATAACGACTTAATTAAAAGGTTTCGTTAATTTTTTGATATCGCTCATCTGTCTCAGAACAATTAGAGTTTCATTAATCATACTCGTAAAACTGTATATCTTTATGGCAATAATAGCCCAGTGGATAAAGAATATTGATCAGCTGATCCCCGGATCAAAACCTGGCGTGGACATGCACCACTAAGTTCGGATTTATGTATATATATATATTTAATTATCACTTGGTAGTACTAACTTACTTTAAAGAAAACATAGCGATTGAATCCGCACGCCCAAGAAATTATATTTCGAAAGACACCTAACCTAAGAAAGGTCTGGTTTTCCCTCTGAGATTTGAAGGTCTGAAGTCAGTCGCACTATGTAAATATCGATACTTTCGTCCAATTAATCTTATGTAGTGAATCCCGCCAATCATATTGGTTTAGGAAACGGAATATCGCTAGGAAGAAGACGATGACCTTATTTTGATATTAAATCTGCAAACAGATATGTATACGGCCCATCTTACGTGGACCAGCAATCGTAGCCTACAATTGAAAAATGGACATCAAGCTGTTAATGCTGCAGCACGTTCTTTAGAGGTTATCCTACTTGGAAACTTTACTCACGCACAGTAACAATAGTTATTTATATACTTAGGTGGAGGCACTTCCTCAGAGGAGTAGTTCTTGATTAGATAGTGTGCCCTATCTTTTGCTAGATCGCGTTTCTTAAATCACGCACATTTTTTTCCTTTACTGTATTATAATCGACGAAAAGGAGGTTGTTAACCACTCAAACGCACTTCGTTATTTATTCGTTAAAATCACTGAATCACTCCGTCTTTGTTTAAGAATATCGTGTTGTATGTAGGCCCATGGGAAAACCTCCACGGGAAGTTCATCTCATAACTTGAGAGTTCTTTGAAGAAAACTTCTTTGGAACGCAAATTACAATTCCAGTGTGCGAGGATGATTCTCGGATGATCTGATTCTTCGCCGATAGCGAGCGGCGTTCTAGTAACAGAGAACACAGCATTTGATGTATGTTACCGTTTTCGCTAAAAGTTGCCTAATAACCACGAACCACGTTCAAGTATACGCAATGCAATGCGTCCCTATGTCATCAATAATTATTAAGCCAGGTTGGCTGTAATTAAAAATGTACTCGTCCAAAACAAAGATGGCAACGATGCTTACACAAGCTTACACACTCATGAGATGATGTAAATCAATAATTTGGCAGTTTCAAAACTGGAGCAATAGTTTGGGAGTAGTCTCGAAGCAATTAATGGTCTTGTCCAACCTGTTCCTGCCTGTACGTGAGTTAACGAGTGGCTCGTGAGAAAACTGACGACAAATATTATAAATTTCATCATGTTTTAGTGTCTTGTTAATAGTAAGTGAAGGTTAATGTGCATTACTAACTCGCATTCTTAAAGCTCTTTGAAATAGATTGGTTTACAATATAAAATAACTCCACTTGTCCGAAGACCTTGGTCAAATATAACTAACGATACTCCTTGTATTAGCTGCGGTGTGCTTCAGTTGGGCTGTATGCTTGTTTGTCTCCCGACATCGTATATGCATATATAAAACAATATACTTAATCAAGGATATTGAAATTCGTATATGGACTATATTATTTTCTTTATATATATGTCGGAGCAGCGATAGCTTAGTGGATAAAGAACCTGCCTATTAATCGAATGGGCCCAGGTTCTAATCCTGGTATGGGCCCACCTGCTATATACCACTAAATTCATGTTATCGGATTTATGTATTACATACCTGAGCGACGGATAGAAAACGCCGAGCGATGCTTACTTAGCGTTTTTTGCATTTTATTGTGGAAGATTTTTCCGGAAAGATCAGAAAAACTTCAAAAGCAAAATTTAATCAACCAATATACAAATTTTCATCTAAATCGGTAGATAGGATTTGTAATTACCACCTGTCACATACCTTGGTGTAGTAAAAATAATAAACCATATTATTTAGTTTGGCCTATTTAGATAAGGCTTTGCTTTTTAAGTTTATCTATGTAGGTAAGACATAAAAAAGTCTAGGTACTACATCAACGTCTAGGGTATAATTTGCGTTCACAAAGCATTTGTGAAATTTATACAACTTTTCTCTCATACGGCCCATACCTTACGTAGAATGGCATGCATCTGAATGAAATAATTACGAAAGCATACTACAGCGTTGACGAATATCTACAAGTTTTTTTTGTTAGAGAATATAGTTGGGACATGACATGTAAATCTGACATATTTATCTGAATTATTTGTAATTTTAAAAGTTGTGTTCTAAATAATGACAATTTATAATCTTGCATGCTGCTGGACAACGTCTGTGGGGACCGCTAGTATCAAATAAAAATAATGACAATAATCGTTATGATACAATTGTTATGTTGTAATAAGAAATGCCAAGTCTAAAGGATTGTATAATTTTACTAATTAACAACGTATAGGTAGGTGCCATAACAACAACGTATCTATCAGTCGAGATGCATTCAAGTGTTACCTCTTTCGTCATCATATATGTTGATAACACCGATAACAGTATTGTGTGTATCGGATGTGTAATCCGCAGCAAGAACAGTTTTTCCCTCATCAATTATTACGACAAAATAGGGTTGTTGAAGACAGACTGTAAAAATTAGGGGAATATCCAGTTTTTATATATGCATTGACGTTGTGGATTTTACCGGCGAACGAGGCAATAAAGGTGCATATGGTACATCTTGTTAGGCGCTGTCGTTATATATAAAATTACAGTGACATGCGAGTTAGACTTGGCATTAACGTATCACAAAGCTATATTGCTGACATTTTTTCATCCCAACCTGATTTAGAGACATACATACATCATAATACCAACAAGATGACTACAGTTCAGGTTGTCTAATCTTTTACTTACTTTATCCTGTGACTGAGTAATGTCTCGAGGAGCTGCTTTGTTAGCAGCGGTGGTGGCAACGCGCGATATCAACAGAGAACAAAGTGATTACATAAGATTAATTGTTTATCTTTTTAGGTGCGAAACCTTGAAGATCGAAGAACTTTGATTCAGACCACTTGGGGAGGCATCTCCACGTCTTGGAAAATCAGAATCATTCCATAGATGTGATGAGGATGCGTTGGCAGCAAAGGTGACAATCACGAGTGATACTACATCTGTTCTTATGACGTATCCTTGACTGGCAACCAATTGTTATATGTATAGAAGACAGTTGAAAAAAACACCTACGCTTAGCATTGATGTTTAACAGTCGCCAAGGTTACGAGTACATATCATGCATTCGCAAGTTATACCATCAATTGCATCATAACATTTTAATACTACGATAGTTACATAAGAGCGTCTTAATACGGATAATGATTTATGAATAGTTACTTCACCAGATTCATAAAGGTAATACCGAAGATTTTTCTTTCTTTGGCTTCAGCCTGCTGATGGCGACGCTAAATGAAACGTGGGCGTGAGCGACGCCAGCCTTTTGCAAGGCCTCTCACATTTTACAGTCATAATGAAAATGTTAAATTAAATGTACCGAATTATGCACTAATAATGTTTATACACTAACTTTGTTATACAAGTATTATTGCTAATCAAATAATGACGAAAATTATCAAAATCTTTTTTCCGATGCCTCCACAAGCGCCGCCACTGCAGCTCGCAATCCAACAATTGCGTAGTGATCTCTATAACGTCACAATGTCCTTAGGGTGGACGTCACAGTCAGGCTAGTTGGCATAATTTAATACCTACATTGGGAAGCAAACAATATGGCCTATTATTTATCACTTCTAATATATTTATAATTACTTTGATTCTATATATATTTTTTGTGATGCTTCCAGCATTCGATAAGACTTAATCAGGCATGTAAGTTTCGACATAATTGAAGTGGGTTTTCACCGTGAAGAAAATATCCTATAGAAAACCAATGAGACTTTTTTTGAGCTTTCTGTGAGTGCCGTGCCTTCAGGCGCAGTCAACTGGTGTGTGGTTGTCACGGTTGTCAAACCTTTGTGATTATTAAAAAAAAAACAATCTAAATGAGTTGCATAATAAAGCCAAATCTCGTCCGAATGACGAAATACCTCCATCTGATTGAAGACCAGGACCATTAGAGCCATATAACAAATTCCTGGATTGATGACCTATTCCTGCGAGTGAGTAAGGTCACTAGGAATCTTGGAAGGAGTGTCTGGCTTAGCAGCACGGAGGTTACGATACTTTATTTATTGTAAGCGTCTATACGGTAACTGTTTCAGCAGGCAACCCGTTAACTTGTTGACCATCTGAAGCTACATAACAGCTAAAAGTTCAATTGGTGCCTACTTTTAGGCGTGGATTTTTAAACTCCAATATTGTATCAGCTTCTAGATTATACCCTACATATTAAATTAAATAATGAGCAAAATCGAAATACCGTATAAAGAGTTAATGTAGTTAAACATAAAAAAATATAAGCGTGTAGAGAAGCTCCTTCTTTATTTCGTCCGTTAAAAAGAACACAAATGAACAACCCTGTGCATACGATTCTAATTTTAGTATCATGTAACAGTTATGTACATTGCGTTACCTTTTTTTGTTAAGTAGCGGCTAGATAACAACCATCGAGGTGTGAAATCACTTCCAATGAATTTCTTGATATTACTGAGTGGGTTGCTAATTGAGTTTGTCGACTGTGATACTCGTACTCGATTCAAGGGGAACCGCCATTTCTCAACTATGAGCATATTTTCGATTTATAAAGGTCGATGACTGTTTTAAGGAAGCTTGAAGAAAAAGGAAGTAAAATGGTATTACACAAATTAATAATTCCCTGGAGGTTATTGTGTTCTTGCAAGTAAGTGAGGTCAGAGGCTAGGAAGACTAAGTCTGACGAGGTGATGCGATGATGGCGGAGTTACTGCAACAGTTTTACAACATGCGGACGCTTGTTTGCCGCCCGACAGTAGCGGCGCTACGCGCTGCATGCCGACGGTCTCGCGCCTGTGGGGGCTTAGTAAAAAATATTTTTGTGACATTTGATTATTAATACCTGTAAAATAAAATAAGGGTATAATTATTATTAATGCTTAATTCAGCTTATTTAATTTAACGTTTTCTTTGAAAATGAGAAAGACTTCACAAGGCGGTTGTCGCCGTCGCCGCGTCGTCTACGTTTCGTCGAGCGCAATAGAAGGCGGATTACAATAAATGTTATCTCTCCGTGTCTACCCAGTTCAAAAATAAATTTCTATGTCGCGTCAGCCTGCTCTATACATCTCTTTAAATTGATGTTTCTTTTTGTACATTGTCGGGAGGTCAAAAGATTGGAATTATTTACTTTTTTAATTAGAATGCTGGTTTAATCTGTGTGCTATTTTGATTAAAATCGGTTTAATCGTCGAGAAATAAGGATGAAATATAATATAATAAGAAATGAGAAAGTCGAGCAATAGTTTCAAAATGTACAAAATATGTTTAACATTAAAAAAAATAATGTGTTTATTCACTGGCATATTGGAAGACGGGCCGTCTTTAGTTTCCAAAGGTTAAGTTCCTTTAAGACTAGAATAAGGGAATTATGGGATGGATTATCCATCGATGCCTTAATCAAGCTTTTAAAAAGTATAAATAGTGGAGAGATGTATTCGCATTTCAATGATTCTATTTTACAATTCAGTCCAAGAAGACGTATTAATTTTCAAATGAGGTATAATTATTAAAATTATAAATAATACTATCGTGAGGTGTGTAAGGATCGAGTCACGTCGCGCTCGGTACTCTCTCTCTCTCTACCCCCGCAAGGGCTTTGGCGAGAAGTTATAGATAGATATACTAACTATCCTTAATAATAAATATTATAGGTTATATTGAATACAACCATACAATACAGAAGCTATATATTTATATATAAGTACATAATTCTTCTTCTGTACGGTTGTACGTCATGAATTTCCTCCTGAACTGGACTGATTTCGATGATATTTTATGTGTGTGGTTTATATTTAAAACTGAACAACTGTCAGATCCGTTACTGTTCTATATTTCTTGAATGCACTAATGATTCGTCTAAATAGTCTACGGTATTTTTATAACGCGAGCGGCGTAATATTAACCTAAGACAGTTCGTGAGTGGATGGAATCATTTCGACAATAGATAGTATACATTTATTTCGTTTTGTTGTGGCAATCCAAACTTCATATACCAATTTGAATACGAATCAATATCAATTGTTCGGTAGGTATCTTTTTGTATCGATGTTAATTGGGGTGATTAATCGATATTATCTACTTATTGTATAACGTGACTCGTAATATGATAGATATTTCTAATTACGTCACGTAATCTGGGTCTGGCATTTGTAGTTCAGACGATGGATTATGATGCTTTGAGATTCACATCAAGTTTGACGTCTTTTGACGTAAGTTTTACAAGTGAGGTAAAAATTGGTAGTGGTGGTGTTTCAGCAATAGCTACTTTAACCTCCAGGGTCGCACAATGTTAACATTTATATGTAATCATGTCTGTATGTCCTTCTCGTGGTTTTTTATGTGTTATAAACATGTATTTAATATATAGTATTTGCTTCTATCAGTTCTATTAGTACTCATAGAGCAAGCTTTGTTTAGTTTAGGACTACATAGTTGTGTAATTTGGAAAGTAAAAGTAAAACACTTTTTAAGAAATATAACCACTTCAAACTGATACAAACAAACAGTAGCAAACAAACAAAAAAGAAAATGTACTCGTGGCATATATTAACAACATTAAAATTTAAGTATAATTAAAAAATAAAATAATAAAATATTAAACATTTATAAAACAAAGCGAGTTAAAAAATATGGCATAACATTATGGTGACTCAAATTCATGTAGTTTAGGAATACTTAACATAAGTTCCTACATCTGATTCAAATCTTGGTACCTAGGTATGTGTAAAATTATATTTTTTCGACACTATAAGTTTAAGAGGCATACTAACATCTTCTTCGTTTTAGCGTTATCCTGATCCTAATGGTTAATCCATTAGAATTCTAAAGGTTAATCCATTAGAATTGGTGGTGTCACCTACCTGAGGATTTGGTAAAGATACTGCTCTTGACACGGGGCGACTGTCTTCAGACATCCACAATCCAGAGGAAAAAACCTCTTTTTGGGCTTTTGAAATATAATTTCTTGTGCGTGCGAATTTCCTCGCGATGTTTTCCTTCACTGCTGAGCAAGTGATAATTACAAATATGTACACAAATCCGATTATTCATATTTAGTAATAACATACCCATAATGAGAATCGAACTAGGGCCATTCTTTTTAATAGCTGGCTCTTTATCCACTGGGCTATCGCTGCTCGAGTTGTGAAGTTAGTGCCTTATTATATCTTCACAACTAAAGCTACACTTAACTGTAGGTTCACGGTGTATACTATGCTGTATAATTAACTTCCCGATATATATATATATATATATATATATATATATCGCATATTACAGATATACGTAGTCCGGCTATAAGTTCTGTTACAAATGAATATGCATTTATTTTTTTATAAGGTAATGTAATGGTAATAAAACTTATATGTACATATTTATGGAAGTCTCAGCAAAAAATAGATGATTCTATTCGAAATTGCCACCTTTGTCTTTGATACAGGCCTTTAATCTGTCTGGCCACGAATCTATGGATTTACGCACTATATCCATGGGAAATTTAGCCACTGCTTGCTCCAGAGACGTCTTAAGAGATACAATGTCGGCGTGTCGTTTCGAGCAGGCCGTGTCCTCTAAAACTGACCATAATTTGTAGTCCAAGAGGATCAGACGAGGGCCAGTCTTCAGCTCTTATAAAGTACGGAACGTTAGTTTCGAGTCAGGCTTGGTTAGTTCGTGCCTTGTAATCAGGTGCAGAGTCCTGCTGAAAAGTCCACGGAACATTTTTAAAAAGTGTATTGCTGAGAGGTTTCTCAACATGATTCAACATAGTCTCTTGATACGCGTTGGCTGAATTCTGCACTCTTTTTTCACAAAAATGAAGCTTGGTGACTCGTTGATAAGAAACCCCTCACGAAACCACTACAGACGCAGGATGATGATGACGTTGTACCTTTCCGACTTCTTGGGTGGCTTCTTTAGAACTGTGTGTGTTTATATTATGTTTGTCTGTGAAATCGCCGTTTTTGTAGATAAACTTAAAAGCAAAGCCTTATCTCAATACATAAATTATTTTTAAATAAAAAAACCTCCTTCATAATACGCCCAGGAATAAAAAGTGAAAATGAATCACAATTACTTACGATTTTTGCAGTCGGTGTCGGATACTGATATTATCAATTGATATTATGCAGCTGGCTCCAAATATCGTAATTGTTCCCGTACCTAAGTAATTGTATTTGAAGGCATTTTTCTTTATTTGAAAATAATTATTTTTTGCATTTTAGTGGTGTAAATAAAAAAAACAGATTGAAAGTCCTCATTAAACCCTTTTGATGAAGGGAACCACAAACCAAAACATTATCTGTGTATATATTTTTGTTTTTGTTGATTTTCTCAAAAAGCGCTGAATCAATTTCGATAAAATTTATATGGGACCACCTTTGAAGTATGACCTACCAAACAAAAAAAAAGAATCATCAAAATCAATTCATAATAGGCGGAATGATCCCGTAACAAACGTACAAAAAAAAAATACAGTCGAATTGAGAACCTCCACCTTTTTTGAAATCGGTTAAAAATATGATGCAAATCCTTAGAGCCGTTTCCGAGAAAACCGAAATATTATGTACAAGAATAAATAGTTAAAGAATAAATAGGTACGCTTTAAGTAGATAATAAGATACATCGCTAAGTAATAAGATATAGATAGTTTGCTAAGTCTACGCTTACGGATTTTTTTTTAATATATGTCTATTTCTTTATAAATATATGTCTGTGGACATGATGAATGCCGTTATGATATATGTTGTGCAGTTGTTGCAATGTGTGTCAGATCGTAAATTCCATTTCGATCGAATAGAACGAAATTTGTAGTAGAAAATCTCCGAATTTCTAAAAGGTGAAATATGTATGGTTTAGATACTGTTCTGAGTTTTTAGTCGCAACTTGAATTGTTCAGGATAAGCCTCCAGACTCTTATTTATATCTTAAGGGACATCCACACCATATCGACACATAGGTAGTTCTCCCATTGCAGAGATGCGGGTTGTCCTTCAATTGAAGCCGCCACGCTTCAATTTATACTTTATACAAATGATAAGTTATGCTAACTGCATATACGGCGGAGCTGAGCTTACTGGGAAGTGTATTTTTGTGGTTTATGACATTGCCTAGCCGAATGAATATCATCTTACGACAATAGTTTTTATTGAAATGATTTTATACGTTTGAGATAAACAAAAGCATCCATGGGCAGGCTGCGGTCGAGTCACTTAACTTGCGTACTCGAATATCCTGCGTAACGATGCTATCGTGCTCTTTTTTAATCCTTTTTCTAATTAATAAGTAAATCATTTAAAACTTATAACACCCGACTGCGTACCATCACCAAATAAAATATGGAAACTGGGTATTAATCTGCATATTTACAGAGTGAAATTAAAGCATTACGCGCATTACGATACTATAAAGGTTTTACAGCATTCTATTTTTGTACAAATTTCAAATGACTGGAAAGGAACCTCGTAACCATGCTGCCGTATCTGCTTATCTCTAACCACTCGACTACTGGATAGGTTACAGTGATATATATATTATTGATATAGTTATATATATATGGGCGGTCACAATTTCGGACACGTTATAATAATTGCGATGGCAAGCGGAGATAGCGTTTCGCAATTAGGTTAGCGTTATGTTTTGCGCAAAGAATATTTGTAAACAATTTGTCGAATATGTGTTTTAATGAGAAGTTATGAATAGAGTCTATATGTCTCTTAGAAAGTAGACAACGAATCGGTAGCATCAAGTGAATCACATGCTCATTTGTTTCCGCTCACATACATCAAAACCTGGGTTAAACTCTCGGGTTTTAGGAGCGTGCATAGGTAAGGGAATTCGGCGAATATTCTGCTTATACCCTAGTCCCTAGGGATTTCATTCCACCGCAAGTTGAGAGTTCTTGATGAAAATTTTCTCTAGAACCACAGAGTAGGTACCATGACTGTTGCGGTTCCAGTATCGTCAATATATCTTCTCCATTCGGGCGGCTTGTAAAATATTATTTACTGAAAGGGTGCATGCACCACGTGCTCAAATTTGTTGTCTTTGGATGTAAATATGAATGTTGGGTTACTTATGTACACAACGTAAAACTTAGCTTTACAAGAGGGTGCGTAAAATTGGTTCACTCCACAATTACTTAAATATATTTATTTGAGCATCATTTAGGATTTGATAGAGAAGTAAAAGTTATTTATGGTTTCTTTACAAATGGGGTGTGATTATAAGATACTTTATATCCGCGAACGACCAGGCTGACGCAAGGCGGAATGTTGTATCTCGTTTTAATAAATAAACCAATAGCACTTGTAATCGAGAGATACTACATAAACCCCGCACGAATTTACTCTATCAATTCGTTTTTAGAGGCAGTGCACTTTCTTACGAATGACTACGCTATGCCTTAGCATACTTGAAATTATAAACGAAATATACTGAATAGATTAAAAAATACTGGATTAATTCTAATACTGTTGTAAAAATATTTTGTTGCAATCATCTACGGAATACAATATTTATTTTTTATTTTGATCAAGAGCCAAGAGTAGCAGAACTCCCATAGGAATTTGAATAGTGATATCTCTACCAGTCATGGGAAGTGGACAAAAAAACGATTGAGGTTTTCATTGAAATTAAAATTGAATAAGTTTTGACACTAAAGTGAATCTTACAAAAGACATCTAATCATCATCATCATAAGAATACATAAATAACAGTAATAATGCATACACAACCATAATAATATGTACACAATCCTAATAATTAATACATAATTATCTAAACAAACAACTGTAATAATTATAATTTATTACATAACTAGCTATCCGCCCCGGCTTCGCACGGGTGATATGATCGCTACCAAACTTCACAGGATCACCTGCTGGGCTAACCTGAAGATTCACTGAAAATTTCATCAAAATGTGCCCAGCCGTTTTTGAGTTCATAGAGGACACACAGACAAACATTCATTTTTATATATATAGATATACCTAAAAATATACTAATGATACTAAATTTGTTGAGGGAGTCTCTAATGTGTTCAGGAAAAGCATTCCAGGGTTGTGAAGCTCGTAGAGCAAAAGAGGTACACATGATGCCTGAATGAAAAAGTGGATTAATGGTAAATGGGAGTTATTGATCGAAGTTGACGGGTATTTAAATCGTTGATATACTAAAACTACATTTCAAGTATACACAAGAATAGGGATTATAAAGAATTGTAAAAAGTAACCATCCAAGCTTTGACCGGTAGGGAAAAATGTAACATATTACTGTTGAATTAGTATATACAATAATATATATCTGTTATCTCTATTGTATGGTACTTATATTTAAAATTTAGGAAAATGCTGGTTAATAATAATAATTTCGTATTACAGAAAAAAATTAATGACACATGAAAATTTTATTTTAACTAAGACACGTATTTGGTCTGCATTTTTCAGAAAAATATTTTAGTCCCGCCCCTCATATATAAATTCGAGAAATTACAGAAGAACTATGTGAAAATCATCAAGATTAGACCATTAGTTGACAACAGACCGACTGTCTGTAGATTTTAATGCACCTGGATGTACACCTACATATTAGAAAGAAACTGTGATCATATACTTGTATTGGCTCGTGTGTTTTCACATTTCCATCAAAATCGTGAACATTAACACACACACTATTGACTTAAAATATTTTCGCTTTGTATTTGTGTTAGTGAGGCCAAACCAAGAGGGCGCCGCATGGTACCGCATCGTTTGTATTTACTTAAACAGAAGTATTTATAAATTAATAAATTGTCAATAAGATTATTTAGACATAAAATTAATTAACCTCCCGATGCTGACTAATGTATAATGAATCCGTGTGCGTTACATAATTTCCGGCAAGATCCATTTTTCTCATGAAACATATTATTGTTATCAGTATCAAAACCTCATACTGACTGTGAAGTTGAAGTGAGCTTCAATAGCCGTTTAGACAATATTTTGAATCCATAAATCTGACATAAATTTACGAGGTTCTACTAGTAGTGGTTGTTCTAAAAAGAAAACGAAGTTTTTCGCAGGGAAAGCAAACGGCTGTGCAAAGCAAAGTGATGTGCTTGACGCAGTTATAATAATTGAACTCAAATCATACCTAGGTAGGCGGCAGGAAGGTTACTAAATCGATTTAGCTTCTATTTATCATTATTGCTGTGAATATAAATACTTAATGAGTTAAGAAATTCCACAAGTAAATGCCGAATATCATTGAACTTGTCGTAAATATTTTATCTTTATTATAAGGTGTAGTACTCGTATGAATCTTACTCGACGTGTATTTAGATACTCATTAATATATTTGATTGCAGTTAACCATGAACATACTCAACGACTAGTACGAGTACATTCGAGATGAATGGACAACTTGCGACGCTGTGTCTGCGCAACCCAACCTCTGAGATATAAAAGCTGCGTGCCACTCGGTAGCTGCACATTACATCTTAATAAACAAAACAACATGGTAGCCAAAGTAAGTTGCACGTAAAAAATACTTAATTTAACAACATTACTTACGAACAGTTACAAGAGAAAGAGTTGAAGTAGCCCCGGTGCAATTATCTAAGATACTCGTATTTTGCGTGGGTGTTATTTACCTAAAAACATATCAAGAGCTTTCTGAACCTATTGAGTTTCTAGTCAGTTTGCAAAAACATAACGTAAGACGTGTAAAACCTTGAATTGAATTAATATTATATACCAATATTATATTAGATAACTAGTTGTAATGCTGTTTTGTGACTGGGGATAAAAAAATCTAATGTGATGAATGATGAAAATTAACGTTTGAATTTGCAGATTGCAACCTTCTTCTGCTTCGTGGCTGCGGCCGCCGCAGTGGCTGTTCCCGTGGTTCCCGTGGCTAAAGTGGCATATGCCGAGCCCGAAGCACCAGCATACTACGAGTACGAATACTCCGTACAGGACCAACACAGTGGTGACGTCAAACAACAGAAAGAGAACCGGAACGGGGACGCTGTCCACGGCTATTACTCTCTGGTCCAGCCTGATGGTGTGCAGCGCATTGTAGAGTACACTTCTGATAAGGAGCATGGATTTAACGCTGTTGTCCGTTACGAGGGCACACCCCACTCTGCTCCAGTTAAGGTTGTTGCTCCTGCACCAGTAGCCTACGCCGCGCCCGTGGCCAAGGTTGCGTATGCTCCTGCCCCCGTTACCAAGGTTGCGTATGCTGCCCCCGTTGCCAAAGTTGCGTATGCTCCAGCCCCTGTAGCATATGCCCCTGCACCGGTGTCTTATGCACATGCTCCCGTATCGTACGCACATGCCCCGGCTTCCTACGCCCATGCACCTGTTTCCTACGCCCATGCACCTGTTACCTACGCCGCCCCAGCTCCCGTAGCGTATGCTCATGCCCCTGTAGCTAAAGTGGCATATGCAGCACCCGTCGCTAAAGTCTACGAGTCCAATCACGGCAGTGTCTCCTTCTCATCACCCGTCGTCTCGTACCACCATTAGATAGGTCATAGCAAATAGTACATTCATCAGACCATAGAGCAATAGTTTTTAAGATTATTTATTGCGACAATAAAAAGAACCTTATTAAACTGTATACTTTCTTTAATTTTTATACCGCTAAGCTATCAAACAAGCATGATGACTGGTTGATGACAAGCCGTTATTATAATCATCATAAAATCAGCCGAAAGACGTCCAATGTTGAACATAGGCCTCCCCCTTAGACTTCCACAAGGATCGATCTTGTGCTGCTTGCATCCAACGGCTCCTTGCGATCTTCACAAGATCGTCTGTCCATCGTGTGGGGGACCGTCCTAAGCTGCGTTTTCCGGTTAGTGGTCGCCATTCGAGAACCTTTCTGCTCCAACGGCCATTGGTTCTCCGAGCTATGTGGCCTGCCCACTGCCACTTCAGCTTGCTTCCTTAGAGCCACGTCGGTAACTCCAATTCTGCTACGGATGTGCTAAAAATTGTTGAGCCTATCCTGCAGAGAAATTCCGAGCTTGGCTCTCTCCATCGCACGATTGAGCTTTTGTAAGAGGTCCATAGTAAGGGACCACGTTTCTGTGCCGTACCGTAAGTCATCACTGGCAACACACACTGGTCGAAGACTTTCGTTTTTAGGTCGAAGAATTTGTTTTCCACCCGCTTTCAGAAGTTCCGATGTGATTTCGTCATGACCTGGGGCTTTACTGTTCTTAAGCTGTTTAAGAGCCATCCTACATCTCGTACAGGCTGATGTCTGGGATATCCTCGGTGTAGTGTCGGGTCAATCGGATTGTTAAACTTTAAACCCGTTATTACGGATGCTTCTAATACAAAAAGTATTAATATTAATCCAGTATTATACGTAAGCAATGTTTGCTGTATATGTATGTCACGGATACCATTCCATATTTTTACTGGAATATTAATATTACAGGCAAAATAATAAAATCATCTCAAACTAGAATCGCCTTTTAGTCATCATCAAAAATCCTCCTTAATTTTGATCGACCGACCTTTTTTATATATACTTAGTTTATTAAAATATTACAGGAAAAAATTGATGTTTTCTACGTAGCATAGCGTTCATGTATTAGTGTGTGTGCTATACTTTGAAATATCTATTCTAAGACATTTTCAAACCGAGAAAGTGCAATATACTTAATTTGTCAAGTATATTAAATAACCCTCTGTCCAGGTTTTCCCAGGGGACTAGCAGGAATTGTTCCTAGATGACAGGGGGTTTGAAAAGTTGGATAATCGCGAGTATTGTAAACCCCCGGTATTGTAAACGTCAATAGACTATTGTAACTGGATACTGTTAAACTGGTTATACGCACGTTCATCACCTAAGTTGTATGTGAGCCTAAAAATTTGGTTATTGGTATATTTATTGCTAAAATAATTTAGATAGGTAGAGTTGCATCACTTATTCCTGCCAGCTTAATTATTTTAACGTTGAGGACACGAAGGGCACTGAAAAATTATAAATTAATGTTATGAGACGGTCTACTTACAATCTTCTTTCAACTATTATTAAATCCACTGGAACTGGTGAGCGTGATTGAAACAATTATAAATGTTAAATAATTTAGTGTGTAAGGACCGAGTCACGTGGTGTTTGTTGCGGCGCCATGGATGGATAAATAGACTCAATGGTAGTTCGATGCTTCAATAAAGCAATACCAAATCTGGTAGGCAGTGTCAATATATCCCAATTATATAGTGCACATCAATATAACGTAAAATATAAAGAAAAATTAATACAATCATGCCGACTAAAAAGTGCTCCACAACTTCCGATTAACATCTGTTTGTGACATTGAAATTAACTAATCTACTTGTACTTTTTCAGTTCAATGTCAATGGGTAAATAATGTATGCAAATACATACAACACCTTTACTGGTCAATGTAATACTTTTACCGATTATACATATATCGACAGAAGTAATTTATTTACAAGACCTAAGTACATAGAAATGTTATTTTTACTTCCTATTTTACAGGAATTGCCCCCAAAACTCGAAAATAATATATTGTTTATAAGTATCGCTCTGCAAGAGCACTGCACGTAAACTAACAAAAGGGGAGTTTCTTAACCCATAAACCAGTAAGACTTTAAGAGTAATTAATTATTTATTCTAACCAGGTTCTCAAGATGAACATGGACAAGACTAAGATCATGTCGAATGTAACATGTTACACCTATATCCGTCACGGTTATGAAGTGTTCCCAGGTCGAAGTTGTTGAAGAATATGTCTACCCAGGACAGGTTATTCAGTTACGTAAGTCCAACTTCAACCGACGAATCCAGCTCGGTTCTGCAGCGTTCTGGAAACTTCAACATATCTTTTCATCAAAATTACCTCAACACCTGAAGAACAGTGTTTGATGATGATGGCATACGGAACTGAGACATGCACTATGGAAAGAGCTATAATCATTTTTTTTTTCTCTCTAGAGTACTTGTATAACGAAACATTTGAGGATTGGCTGCTAAGTCTAATTATTAATGAATTAGCAGTCAATCGTCAAATGTTTCGTTGTTCACAATGCGCATATCGACTGTGTTTGTTTGTGTTATCTTTCCATGGGTTACTTTTTGTTGAATTGTGGCGTGCTTAAAAATATTTATTAAGGCATCAATAATTGTTCTTTTTAAGAGAGGTAGGGCGCATCAAAGCATCCCGTCTGAGGAAGTACCTCCACCTCACAGAAAACCGCAGCCAAATAACAACTCCTCAGAGGATTGTTGTGTTCCTGCGTGTGAGTGAGGTCACCAGTAAACTCCCAAGGAGTTGCTGTGTAAGCAGCAGAGGAGACATCGTGCGTGTGATACTTAATACATTGCAAGCGTTAATAGGCTACGGTACCCGCTTTACATCAGGTGGGCCATATGCTTGTTTGCCTCCCGACGTAGTATAAAAAAATATATTCTGTTTGAACAAAACTTGAATATCGGCGAAATTGCTCGTCGATGCATAACCGTATTATTAATCTTTTTTTTGGTGAATTAACTTAAGCAGCGATGAGTTGAAATTGATTTTTAGGGTTCCGTACCCAAAGGGTAAAACGGAACCCTATTACTGAGGCTCCGCTGTCCGTCCGTCCGTCCGTCCGTCCGTCCGTCTGTCACCAGGCCGTATCTCATGAACAGTGATAGTTAGACAGTTGAAATTTTCCCAAATGATGTATTTCTATTGCCGCTATAACAACAAATACTAAAAAGTAGAATAAAATAAATATTTAAGGGGGCTCCCATACAACAAACATGATTTTTTGCTCATTTTTGCTCGATATTGATAACGGCAACAGGTACACGCTTGAAATATTCACAGCATGTTTAGTTATATATTTACTTTAAGAATAAATAATTAAATTAAAATAAAACAAATATTTAAGGGGGGCTCCCATACAACAAACGTGTTTTTTTTTTTTGCCTTTTTTATAAATAATGGTACGGAACCCTTCGTGCGCGAGTCCGACTCGCACTTGGCCGAATTTTAATTATATTTTGTAGAATGGACTGTTCGACTATAGATAAGGCGTTATGAAGACACGGGTGACGTGTTTTAGAAGTGCCTTCTAAAAGTCCGGATTTAAATTCTATTGAAAATGTATGAGGTCAAATGGTGCTCAACTGAGATTCCTCGACGATCAAACCCAAAGAAAACCTTTGTCAATTTGTGAACACATCATGGACGTCATTACAGGGCACTGACTGGAATGCATAATTGGTAACAAGAAGTTATCGATAATGATGCCACCACGTTATTAGTTTATACCTATAAATATATATATGTTTTGAATATTATTACTTTTATACTTTTAAATGTATTTTTTTGTTAAACTTATATTATTATTTTGAAATGTAAAAAAATGTTGAAAAATATACCTTTATTATATGCGTTTGTTTGTCTGTGCGTTTTTTCGAATATTCGAATTTTGACTTCGGATTCGGATTCAGCATAAGTAGAATAGGAATGTTCAGGAACACCGTTTCTTTCTCTTAAGGAAAATGGTCAAAATGGCCGACAAATTAAAAAAAAAAATTCATTGTTATATAATTGACGAGCCAGGTGTTCCTCTGGCAATGCAAGCTTGCGTATTCTCAACTGGTTTTTAATAAAGTGACAATGATGTTATTGGTATAAAAGTTAGGTTTCCTAACTATTGTGTTCTGAAGAGTTGTTCGAAATGATGCCGACAGCTACTTTTTATAGCCGTACCGGGGAGTTCACCCTCACACGCTTGAACCGCAATGGTCGCGTACGGTGCGGTTCCAGAGAAGTTTTCTTCCGAGAACACTCAAGCTGTGGAATGAGCTCCCAGCCGAGGTTTTTCCAAGGGACTACAGCATTGAGTTCTTCAAGAAATGCGTGAAGAGGTTTTTAGAGGGTTGGCAACGCATGAGTGACGCCCCTGGTGTTGCGAATGTCCATAGGCTACGGTGACTGTTTAACATCAGGCAGGCCGTATGCTTGATTGCCACCTTAGTGGTATAAAAAAAATATATAGCATGTTTATTCACTAATCTCATGATCAGCTTGACCGCCTTGTATCTGACTTAAACACTCTAGACTAACATAGATAATATTTGCAGTATCCATAAATTATTATTTATTGTATTACGTCGTATATTGTATCACGCTTGTTACGTATCGGAGCTCCACGAGAATCGCCGGTCAACGTTTACGTAAATGGCGCGCTTCGTGGAAACCGCGCGATGTCGGCAACGATGCAGGTGCAGAGAGACCACCCAAGATACCGCGTCTTCGAGATCGTATCGACTTAATTTTAAGTTCACTTTTGTTTCTTACATCGAGCAATTGTCACGTATATTAGATTATAATTTTAATTGATTAAATATATTTTAAAAATTGATTTTTTTTGCATCCTCCGGCCGCAGCCTACGTATTTGGCGCAGTCGATAGGATAGTTGTAAAATAGAGTCAGTGAATAGATCACGGCGGGCAGCTATTTGTAACCTACGAGTGCTACGGTCCAGAGGAGTATCCAGAAATCGATACAGCAGAGAAATCAAATATGCTTATGT
Organism: Pyralis farinalis; assembly: GCA_947507595.1. NCBI lineage: Eukaryota > Metazoa > Arthropoda > Insecta > Lepidoptera > Pyralidae > Pyralis > Pyralis farinalis. The sequence continues at coordinate 9,851,707 of OX382274.1, forward strand.
AAGTACCTAGATCTATCTAGAGTTGCTTCCTTTTCTTTTTTAAGTGTTCCTTTAAGTCATTCAAGATTTTCCATCCCAGGCAATCGCGAACCCCTAGCGTAAGTGTAATTCATAAGTTAGATACAAATAGAAATTTAGATATAATTGAGGAGGAGATTGTAGCCCCATGTAAAAAGATGGCTGATGCACTTATAGATCAGATTTATAAGGCGCTCCGGTTAGTGCCCGAGTTCGATGGTAATTCTAATATATTAACGCGATTCATAAATTTGTGTGATCAATTAGTAAAGCAATATGTGAAAAATACACCGGGCCATGAACTTAGTAATCTTTCTCTTATTAACGGCATACTGAATAAAATAACAGGTCCTGCAGGTCGCACTATAAACTCTAACGGCATCCCGGAAACCTGGGAAGCGATTCGTAAAACACTTGTTAATAACTTCGCCGATCAGCGTGACGAGACCTCGCTTTATAATGATTTATCCCTTCTTACCCAGGGTTCAGGTACCCCGCAGGAATTTTACGAACAGTGCCAGAATTTATTTAGTATAATTATGACGTATATCAGCCTGCATGAAACCGTACCAAGTACTGTAGAGGCTAAGCGTAGCCTATACAGAAAATTAACTTTGCAATCATACTTGCGTGGTTTGCGTGATCCACTAGGTTCTCGTATTCGGTGCATGCGGCCTGATACTATTGAACAGGCTTTAGAATTTGTGCACGAGGAGATGAACACTCTTTACCTGCAGCAGCGGAATGATCGCCTTCCTGACAGGAAGTCGCTGTCCACGTCTTCATTTAATCAACCTAAATTCTCTTACAGCTCTGTACCACCCCCTAAACCTTTTAATTTTGGGCAACCTAAGCCATTCAATATGTTGTCAACACCACATAACATGCCAGGCCCATTCAGACCGTTCTTTATACAGCCACAAAGACCGATACCGCTTTGGAAACCCCAAATACCTCATAATGTTGGTCCCAGTCGTACTCAACAAATATTTGCGGCTCACCCACCTGGCTATAGGCCCCAAAGTAGCATTTTTAGGATGCCACAAACTAACCCACAATTTCAATCCAATAACGCGAACTCTAGACCCCAACCAATGAGTGGTGTTAGTCACTACGTAGCCAAGACTCTCCCGGTACGCACACCTCACGATTGGACTAAATTTGGAAATCCACCACCCTCAAATTATTTTAAGACTAGGGAATTAAATTTTAACGAGTTGTATGACCAAAACCCATATGACCCCTACTACGACTATTACGGTGATACTTACCAACAAGATTATGACTGTTCAGACCTTGCATATGGTATGATATACGAACAACCATCGTACCAACCAGAGTATGTTCCCGTTACGGTAGAGGAAGCTCAGGAGGAGGCTCTTACTTCTGAGAATGAGGATTTTCCGACCACTCCAAAATTAGACAAACCAAAATAGAGATTAACTTACAGACACAACGACAATTACCCTATGTACAAATCTTAAATCCACCTTTAAAATTACTTATTGATACTGGTGCCAACCAATCTTTTATTAGCCCCGATGCTGTAGATAAATTTTTCCCTAACATACCATGTAATTACGATCCTTTTGAAGTCACTAATATTCATGCTACCACCCGTAATGATTATTCCATAACCATACCATGCTTTTCGGAATTTAATGAAAAGAAAGACATTACCTTATTCATATATAAATTTCACGAGTATTTCGACGGACTGATAGGTTACGACTTACTGGAGCAACTAGAATCTAGCATCGATTTGAAAAATAAAGTCTTAGTTACTCGATGTTCCAAAACCCCTTTGTTAATGTACGACTCTCGTAACTGTAATCTGTATGAGGACATAATACCAGCCAATACATCTAGGCTAATTCGAGTCCCAGTTAATTTACATGACAGTCATGCTTTGATATCTGAACAGGTAATATCAAACTGCCAGATACGCGACTGTATAACAACAGTCAAAGATAATCGTGGCATTGTCGAAGTTATTAATCCAACAAGACATGACATAGTATTCTCTATGGACAGGCCAGTTAGTGCATAATTATTTAATGCTGAATGCACCAGCATCGAACAACCATTAAACCGCGTAAGCCAAGTACTATCGCAGTTACGTACGGATCACTTAAATCCCGAGGAACGAGCCAATTTAGAATCACTCTGTGCTCAATATGCTGATGTCTTTTATATTGAAGGCGAACCACTAACTTTCACAAACCAGATTAAACACAGCATTCGAACGACTGATGAAATGCCGGTATATACTAAAACGTATCGATACCCGTTTATCCACAGGCATGAAGTTCAAAAGCAAATTTCAACTATGTTAGATCAAGGTATTATTCGCCCTTCTCAATCGGCTTGGAGCTCCCTCATCTGGGTAGTTCCAAAGAAGGTTGATGCGTCGGGACAACCCAAATGGCGCATTGTAGTTGATTTCAGAAAAGTAAATGAAAAGACAATAGATGACAAATACCCTATTCCCAACATAACCGATGTCCTTGACAAGTTAGGTAACTGTAATTATTTTACTACACTCGATTTAGCCACCGGATTTCATCAAATACAAATGAACCCTAACGATATACAAAAAACAGCTTTCAATGTGGAGCATGGGCATTTTGAATTTTTGCGCATGCCCATGGGGCTGAAGAACGCACCGTCTACATTCCAACGAGTGATGGACAACGTTCTCAGAGATCTCCAGAACGTAGTGTGCTTAGTATACTTAGATGACATCATCGTATTCAGCGTTTCCTTACAAGAGCATATCGTAAATTTAGAAAAGGTGTTTAAGAGACTACGTGACTCAAACTTCAAAATTCAAATGAACAAGTCAGAATTTTTAAAGTTAGAAACAGCGTATTTAGGCCATATAATAAGTAAGGATGGCATAAAACCCAATCCCGATAAGATCGCTGCTATTGAAAAATTTCCCTTGCCCAAAACAGCTACCGAAATAAAACGTTTTTTGGGACTGCTGGGGTATTATCGTAAATTCATCCCCGATTTTGCTCGTATAACTAAACCCATGACGCAATGTTTAAAGAAGGGATCTAAAATAACATATAACGACGTTAGTTACGTTAACTGTTTTGAGACATGTAAGACCTTACTGACAAACGACCCTATCTTACAATATCCGAACTTTGACAAGGACTTTATTTTGACAACGGACGCTTCTAACTACGCTATAGGCGCTGTCCTCTCGCAAGGTACTATAGGCAGCGACAAACCGATAGCTTTTGCATCTAGGACTTTGAACTCTAGTGAAATTAATTACAGCACGATCGAAAAAGAGCTCTTAGCCATAGTATGGGCTACTAAGTACTTCCGGCCATACCTCTTCGGCAGAAAATTCACTGTAGTTACGGACCATAAGCCGTTACAGTGGGTCATGAGCCTTAAGGAGCCAAACTCAAGGCTAACTCGCTGGAGGCTAAAACTTAGCGAGTATAATTTCACTACAGTTTATAAGCAGGGCAAGCAAAATGTTAATGCTGAGGCACTATCCCGTATCGAAATAAACCATGAAGATACAAGTTCTGTAGCAGTCAACCATTCAGAAAAGCCACCATCTGTAGGCAGTTCTAGTACCGCTACTATTCATACAAGCGATGAACATCCTATTTTGGAAATACCCATATCTGACGATCCGCTTAATAAGTTTAATCGCCAGGTATGTTTCGTGATTGTAGGTGACATAAAAAAAAGACCGACAGTGACTAAACCCTTTGAGACTCACACTAGAACGACCATACAAATATCGGAGTCTAATCTCGAGGAAGATATAGTTAGCGCAATCAAAGAATACGTAAATCCTAAGGTTAAAACAGGTATTATAATTCATCCACCTTTGGCTATGTATCAGATCATTCCTATTATCCAAGATAAATTTAAAAGCTCTGCCATGAATTTAGTGCTAACCAAGGTAGAACTTGACAATGTCAAGGAGTACCTGAAACAACAAGAAATCATACAGAAATATCACGAGGGTAAGACAAACCACCGGGGTATTAATGAATGCTTTCTAGCCTTATCCTCTAGGTACTATTGGCCTAAGATGAGAGAACACATCACCAAGTACATTAACGAGTGTAATATCTGCGGTCAGGCTAAATACGACCGAAATCCTATTAAGCAGAGATTTTCGATTGTTCCACCTCCTACAAAGCCTTTTGAAATAGTTCACCTAGATCTCTTCACGGCTGAGACTGAGAAATATTTAACATTAGTCGACGCTTTCTCCAAATACGCTCAAGCGTATTATCTCAGAGATGGTACCGCGTTAAGCGTAGTTCACGCTCTTCTTAAATTTTCGACACACCATGGTCTACCCCTTACTATAGTTACCGACCAAGGTCCCGAATTCTCTAACCAACTGTTTGCCGAATTCACAAGAGTCCATAAAATTCAACATCACAAGACTCTTGCGCATTCTCCCAACGATAACGGCATTGTCGAACGTTTTCACTCCACTATCTTAGAACATCTTAGGATACTGAAGCTTGAAAAACGCAACGAACCTGTAATCAATCTCATGCCATATGCTGTCTTAGCTTATAACAGTTCGATCCATAGTTTCACCAAATGTAGACCATTGGACTTAATTACAGGGCACTTCGATCCTCGCGATCCGATAGACATAGACCTACAACAACACCTCTTACAACAATATTCACTAGACCATAAAAAACGAATGACTCAAGTATACGCCTTAATAAATGAATCTTCATTGCACGACAGGACAGTACTCACTGAAAACAGAAATAAAGACCGCGAACCTGAAAAGGACTACACCCCTAACGATCAAGTATTTGTACGGAACCCAGTAGCAACCAGACAAAAACTGGCCCCAAGATATACTCAAGATACGGTTCTCGCCGATCTACCTATCCATATCTATACGAAAAAGAAACGCGGCCCCGTTGCTAAGTCACGTCTGAAACGAAGCCCTAAAAATCCCACCTTGTTTCAGGATAATTCTACTAACGACACTGCTCCGACTGACTCACGGACAAGAAGTAACGATTGATTCTTTAGACGACGGACCAGGACTACTTCCATTCAAACTAGGACCCAGTAAACTTATAGCTCACTACCATTCCTTCCTTAGTTATATAAACCTTGATAATATTCGTAACCAAATCGAAGCCGTTAAGTCACAGTTAGTACATTCAAGGCCCCAACTAAATAATAAAACGTTGTCTCTATATGAACCTCATATCGAGCACCTTAATAGTAAGTTAAATAAGATATCAGATCAACTCCGTACTTTCGGACCAAACCGTAAAAATAGGCCTCGTTGACGGACTCGGTTCCATTATTAAAAGTATTTCCGGAAACTTAGATTACACTGATGCAATTAAATACGATAACGCTATTAAAACCCTACAGAATAATGAGTTTAAGTTAGAATCGGAACTGAATAAACACATAACTCTTAATAAAGAGTGGAGCTCTTATAACTCTAAAACCTTAGATAATATTGTAAAGAATCAAAATAAGATTAATGCGGTTTTAAACTCAATTATGGAAAGCGACACAGAAAGAGAAACGGACTTAGTTAAGTATGCCCATCTGGCACAATTCTTGCTAATATTAGGAGATAACGTAGAGGATCTATCTACGGAGTTAGTTAAGTTAGAATCTACTTTAGCTTTTATTCGTGCATCGAGCACTCCTCATTCGGTAATTAGTATAGATGAAGTTAGTAATATACTTAGTAAAATAAGAAACTTATATTCAAAAGACGAAATCATAGACGTAGAGTATAGAGACTTCTACGACATAATTAAATTAGGTTACTTCCATACGAATCAACGTATTATAGTAGTAATTAAGGTACCGATTGCCTATCCTTCCCCTTACGACCTGTATAAATTATCTATTATACCTAACAAAAATCATAAAATCCTTATACCAACCTTACCTTATATAGCAATTTCTGGAAAAGATTATGCGTACATAGAGACAGAATGTCCGAAGGTTAACTCATTGTTCCTCTGCCAAGCCACCTCTAACTACAGAATCCGAGATGAGCCAGATTGTATTCAACATCTAATAATTAAACAAGAACTCCATCAATCCTGCAAACTCACTTCAGTCATTATGAAAAGGGAAGCTCTCGAGCAACTTGATGATAAGCACTACACTATGTGCTTTCCCACACCTACTAAAATCACGACATCTTGCGGTCAAGAACAATATACAACTCTACAAGGAAGTTTCCTTGCTATCATACCATTCAACTGTTATATCAAAACGCCAGAATTTACCATAGTTAATACAAATGAACATATAAAAGGTCACGTTATAAAAATCATGGAGATGCCTCAGTATAACGAATCGAGGCTCCAGAAACATCCATCCATCATTCTAGACTCTATTAAACTAGAGAATCTGCACGCTGCGAATACCAAAATATCACTTCAGGCTCCAGTGCAATTGAGTAGTGCTATTGAATCGTCTTTATATCATACTACGATTCCCATTTATGTGATACTATTGGGTGCAACCGTAGTACTTATAGCCTACATAGCTAATCGTCGGCTTCGCATGCAGTACACACGAAATGCGAATGACGCTATTGAAGTTAAGAAACGTGAACCTCATCTCATGTATGCCGGACCCGAGTCAAGACCTGTCGATCCCAGTGAGATAAGAGTAGACCATCGAAACATCGCAGCAACTATTTCAAACAAGCTTGTCGAATAGTTGCTGAGCTACGGGGGGAGGTGTTACGTATCGGAGCTCCACGAGAATCGCCGGTCAACGTTTACGTAAATGGCGCGCTTCGTGGAAACCGCGCGATGTCGGCAACGATGCAGGTGCAGAGAGACCACCCAAGATACCGCGTCTTCGAGATCGCATCGACTTAATTTTAAGTTCACTTTTGTTTCTTACATCGAGCAATTGTCACGTATATTAGATTATAATTTTAATTAATTAAATATATTTTAAAAATTGATTTTTTTTGCATCCTCCGGCCGCAGCCTACGTATTTCGCTGTTACGCTACTTTGACACCAACGCTCGTGAGTTCAATTCCCACACAGTACAAACATTTGTGTGCATCAACCTGTCTGTTTGTCTTGGTCTGGGTATTTTCTATGTATAATAAGTATGTATTTACAAAAAAAATGTATTTACGTATGTTTATCAGTTGTCTAGTACCCATAACACAAGCTTCGCTTACTTCGGGATTAGATAGCGCTGTGTAATTTGTCAAAAAAAAATTGTATAAATGAATGCATTCTGTATTAACATTCTAATGTAAACTTCTACCTTTATAGTATAATATTTATATGTCAATTTTTATATAACAAACAACTGTTATTTGTGACTGTTTTGTTTCGTTTCTTTACTCACTGAGATATCTTAAATTATTATTTATCAATTCTAATAAGTATTAACATTGTAACTCACATAAAATAAAGAAATAACCAAAAAGTCGTTAAACTAACCGAAAAGTTGAATGGCCACAGAGAGATTCGTTGCCAGGACATATTTAATAGCAAGTCGCTTAGCCTCTGCCCCATTGGTGTTATAAATACAATGACGAAATTTTGTATCACATATATACCTACGTTGATTGCACGTTATAATTGCACCGATTAGGCTCAACGAATCCCAATAACACACGATGACATTGTCCTCGTACTAACATCGAGGTGGTATACTTTACTTTGTGGCTTTGTGTACATAATTAATATACATGTTAATTAAGTTCAATAGTAAAGTATAAATTATTAACAAAAATACGGTATTGAAGTTGAGTTTAAGCAGAGATTTTGCCTCTCTCTGCGTATTCTATACACCAATTTTCCAGTGAGGTGGTCGCTCCACCTAGTGGAGGCTCGTCCCACACTGCGTGTACCAGTAGGGGCACGCCATTCGAGAACCTCTCTTCCCCAGTGGTTGACGGTTCTATGAACTGCCACTGCAACTTTAGCATGCTTATCCTTTGGGCTATATCGGTTATATATGTCTCTGTCCTCCTCAGAATAATACCCACTATCACTGATTGCACGGTACCGCCGTATGTTGTATAAAATACCTTGATAATGCCGTAAAGGCGAAACCGGTGGGTAAAAATAATTATTAAATAAAATTATGAAGTGGAATCTGTACAAGTGCAAGTATTAACATTAACGCGATGTCTTCAAAATTCCACCAAGTGCCTACAATCAACAGTATCAACATAATAAGAATATACTCAGTTTCTCAGTTACAAAAAAAAAAGTTCTGATTCTATTACGCAGAGAAATCCCGAGCATAGCTCTTTCCATAGCACGCTGAGCGATCTTACCCATTCGGCTTGCAGTGGCCCGCAGGGGTACAATGGGGTTGTATTTATTTATTTATTAGCACACAACAAAGATGACAATCAAAATTATCATTATTCTGCATACAATTGGCATAAATCTAGGTTATGTGAATCTTCAAATGTGTATAGGTACCTAATACTCGTAACATAATAAATATAACATCAGAATATGTAAAACATAAGAATAATGTAAAATTATATAAAATCGAAATATCGAAAATAAACAGTGAAGGCTTACAAATTAATATTACATTCAGGAAAGATTCTAATATAGATAAACTATAAGGAAAACCATATATAAATACAATTTTTATCCAAATCGTTAGTGCTGTTTTCGATATACAGAAAATATATTTGTATATATAACAATTGTCTTTTTAAAGTAATAGGATAATAATATTAGATCATTTTACATTGAATATGATATGATACGTAAAGCCACAATTATCTACGGAGTAAAAGTTGTTTATTTATCAGTTACAGGCAAGAATTTTGTTTATAGTGAAAGTAAGTACATCTTGACTGTGAGATTGTAATATAGAATATTATTCAAAAAAAATTGTGGTTCAAAAATATCACAATTACGACTGAGAAGAAGAATTCGAGAAGAAAAAAGGGAATCTTCAAATAAGAGTAAAATGGATAACATAATATGCGTCATTAGAAATGCGTAATATGTAATTCACATATAGTAAACTCATGACACGAACACGAAACGGCGTGCGTGAAGCCCATGATCCCTGCTTGCAAAGAAAATATGCTAGAGAATTGCATCGAGTGATACACTGTTTGACCTCTGCGTGCAGTGCAGCGAGAACTTGCAGTGCGTGGAATGCAGCAGGCGTGCAATTCGAGAGTGGTATAAAAGTATCGGGCAGCCTGCAACATGCACATTACCTCATAGAAAACAAAACACACAACATGGTAGCCAAAGTGAGTAGATGGAAACGTTAATCGATTTTCGTAAAATACTACATGTTAATTCCTAACGTGAAAAGAAATCTTGTAATTACAGGATTATTTTCTGAATGCACGCTCAACACGCGGGAAGTAGAAATGCCCATTTGATGTTCATTGTTTTGAATTCGTTTTTAGTTATTAATTTAGTCAACGTGAATCTGATATGCTTGTAAAAAGAAATTTACTGACTGGACTGACATTAACCAACCCGAACTATTTGCTCTAATATAATTTTGCATGGAAAAGACGATGTAGGCTTGAGCACACGTGTTTGAGGGCAAGCGTGTAATTAATTTAATTTGCATTACATTGTTTACAGATTTACGCTATCCTCTTCTGTTTCGTAGCTGCAACTACTGCGGTGTCTATTTCGATAGTACCCTTAGGTAAAGCGGCCTACGCTGCCCAGCCTGTGGCGCCAGCGCAATACGAGTACGAGTACTCAGTTAATGATGGTCACAATGGAGATGTCAAGCGACAGAAAGAAAGCCGCAATGGCGATTTCGTACAAGGCTCGTACTCCTTCATTCAACCGGACGGCACGCATCGTATTGTAGATTACACCGCTGATAAGGAGCATGGGTTCAACGCCATCGTGAGATACGAGGGCACTCCTAAAGTATCTCACACTGCTGTTACTGTTACACCGATAGCCAAGGTCGCCTACACTGTCCCCGAAGCCAAAATTGCCTACGCCACCCCCGCTGCTAAAGTCACTTACGCTCCCGTGGCCTACGCTGCTCCTATCATGAACTTGGCTTACGCAGCTCCCGCCATAGCTAAGCTCACTCCAGCTGGATTCACATCAAATCCAGCCAGCGTCTCCTTCTCTACTCCCGCTTACTCTTACCATCACTAACCTGAGAGTGTAATGTCATAGTTAATTTAAATAATTTATTTAGTTAAATACAAAATAAATATCGAATTGTTGCTTTTATTTTTCGTCTCAATGGGGAAAGAATGGCGTAAGGAGGTGTGAAAACGTCGTATCCGATATCAAAACGCTCCAAATGAAGTTAGACGGCGTGCGGGTAGTGTCGGGGAATCAATTGAATTATGTAGCGTTATGAGGCGAGTGGCTCTAGTTACGGGGCACGTCCGCGCCCCCACGGGCCGCACTGACGCATTGCTGCTGACACCTATTCATTCTGCAAAACTACTACAACACTTACGGGCCCCTCGGGCCTCGGGTGCCTTTTGAACTTGCCATTGCGGGCGGCTACACAGTACGTAGTGCTCGGCAAGCAAAACAATGCTACGTGTCTGCATTAATGATTGCACGCAAATATAAATTGACAGAAGCTACCGAAAGTGGTTGTTAGGATAAAGCGGAGGGCTTGTGGAAGCGTGTGATGTGAATATTTCATTGCGTTACTGTTACGATAAACTGACAGAGGGTGCAGAAATACTTTGTACAGAAGAAACGCGGTAACGTTAAACGGCGGTGTAGTTATACGTATTGCCTGGTTTTATGTAAAAGCCGTGTAATAAATGATTATTTAAGATTATAATAAAATACTCAGTAGAGCGTCGATTATCAAAACTAATTGGGGGATACGTGTGTATGTAAACTGATTTATTCGTATAATCGAACTGTATAAACTATGTATATCTTAACGAACAAAACATGCGGTGTAATCAATATTATATATTTCTTTAATACTGTATACAGTATGGCTATAAAGTTAACATTTAAAGAAGTCCTTAATTTTAGTTTGCAGAAACGTGCCTATTCTCGCCTACCCGCAGCTAATTTATGCATTTTATTTGGGAAAAATATCTAGGAGCTAAAATTTGCAGTTCGGCTTACGGATAATCGACACCCTACTATTATCTGAATTAGTATTAGTATATTCTAATGTCTAAGTGATTACACAAGTACACCACACAAAGACAATTATTAGAAATACGGCCTACATATTGTCGGTCTACTCTCTCTATTGAATTAGGTTTAGCAATACTTACCTTCTGTTTTAATTTATATAGAATGATTTATAAGTTAAATAACGTAGGAACCACTCATATTTTGAGAATAAAAGCTACCCACAGATTGCGGTAAAAGAGGAAATCAATATTTTCAATAAAAATAAACTGAGGGAATTGTACTTTTAAATATTCTGTTTTAAAATTAAAAAACTTAATTTTACGGTTAGTTTGTTCTGGATAACTTTTTTTGTTTTAGATAGCATGTTTTTGTTCAATATCAAATATGTAGGCTTGGGGTTGACAATGCCTACAACTCGTGCAATACACTCTTTGGACGTTCCTTGGAGCATATAGCGCGTATATATACATATATTGTTAGTTCATGTATGATATTTTTCAAACAGCAAGTGGTCATAGGCTGTAATATTTGTTTAGGTTCTTGCGGCAGGTCGTATATTTGTTTTCTGTCGCTGTGGTATTCATAAATTTGAACAATATTTAATTTATTGTCCATTTGTATAAATCTGGTTTTGCGTCCAGTTTGCGAACTTATAATTAATTCACAATACGAATATTTGATGTGCCTTTGCCATGCAGTGGTTCTCAAATTCAAACAGTTCTCAAATTCATCAGAGTTTTTCATTTATTATTCCTTTTCGTGATCGCTACAAATAAAAAAAAATGGATACCCTAATATTCCTAGTACCTATAATCCTCGTTTTCATCACTGGCAACAGTGGCAACATTTAGTAATATTCCGTTTACCATCGGTAGGAAAAATGATCGGTGACGACTGCGAATTAAGGTTTATCGTGTATTATTTATTAACAACTCTAATGTTGATAAGGTTTCTATTTTATCGGAAGAATCTTAGGGCATAATTAGATGCTGCTAAATGGAAGCCAGTATTTTTAAGCTGTCCAAAGGGTTTGACAATCAATAATAGTTGTCTATATGCAATAGTTAAGTTAGGACCGCCGGTCGTACCCTTACTATTAGGTACTAGGGAGGAGTTCGATAAAATACCGACCTCAAAATAAAAAGATGTCTACCCCGAAACCTAATATATTTTCGTGGTTTGTATAGCTAACGTTGTGTGGCTTTGATGTGAGTAAAATGACTCCAACAAATTGATATAATGGTAGACCGAAGATAATCACTGCAACTCACTGGTAGAATCTAACAGAACCTTGGAGTTTTAGTATTGTTAGTTTTTGGTTGTACTTGTAACTTTAAAATATATATGGTCTTTTTAATTTTCTTATTATCCTTATTAAGGTATGGTTAGTTCATGAATGAGGTGAGTGTAAAAATCATGTTTATACTATGTGAATTAAAAATATCCATATCAAAATTAAATGACATACTGTGGTTTTCAATGTTACATGTGTTCTTTTGCTGTTTTTGTTAAGACTTGATTCAGTAATTGCTAAAATAAACATATTATCTATAACTACTTATGCATTAAAAAACGCTATAGTTACTTTGGACAATATGGTATCGGAAAAGCTTGTTCCGATACCAAATTGTATTTACTTGTTGCTAAAATGTATTGTGTACATTTATAGTTCTTACTTTTCATAACGACTGATTTAGTTTGGATACTACAATTGTTTAAGAAGCCATAAGTTGCCGGTATAGTTGCCTCTTTGTAGACGGAATGCTGTTGTAATTGCGATAAAAGATATTGTCAAATCTATGGAAAGAAATAGTAATCTAACATTTTGCCAGAGTGGAGGTTCTGTCTGTATATTCACCTGTCGTAAGAATAATTAATTTATATTTTAAAAAGTATTTTATAATATTGTTGTACCATCGGACAACAATAAATTGTTAATACTCGTACAAGTTACGCTGGTGTTATTTTATAGACTCTCTCATAATACCTACCTGACTAGAATACATGAAACAGCAGGATGTTTGAGAGCAAAAAGAGTGATGCGCTCTCACCATTTTTCGTGACAGTGTTTAATAAAAAACAACATGTATAAATTACTCATATTTAATTACACCCAATGAAATAAACATTAAAATGGAATATGCCGCCCTCCTATCTCTATGCTTTGCCCGAACATAACACAAACCGAACACAAACAAAGGTCTGTAATGTGATACCTTTAACATATTTAATTGTGAACTTTTGTACCATTATGGAATGCAATAAATATTGAATTGAATACACAAGAAGGAAATGTAACATAGAGTTTAGAGAATTACTAATTTCGAAAATGTTTACAACCAATGCTCTATTAAATAAATAATCAGTGCGGACTACTGTGGGTAAATGTTTTGGTGCAGTTTTTCAATTCACCCGCAAAGGATTGCCGTGTTAATCTGACTATTATCAGATGATAAACTATTACCGCGCCCCCCTTCCCGCCGGCCACCACCCCGATACGACCGTATAGCCATTATTACCGATATTATACCGAATGTCACCATTCCTCTGAGACCAGCCTTTGAACGGTAATTAAGTGCGATGAAGGGTTGTACAATGTTATGTTGAAAGGTTATGGTGTTTAAAAGGGGTTACTATAAGAAGATAAAAAAATATCAGTTTATTTTATTTCTTTCAGTTGTTTTTATTTTACAATAACAAGATAAATAGCACACTTCGGATCTAAAATGAGTTATACACTACGCAGATACGATAATATTTAATCTGCATATACGAAGCGAAAATGTAGCGATGCAAGGAAATGTTTCTTAAATGCCGGAATCTCAATTTGGCCAAAAATCCCAATTCAAAATTGCATCGGCTGCCGAAGATTATATACACATCGGCTAATTACTATGATGTCTAAATAGCGCGGAAACTACAATAGAGTTGGTCCACATCAGCACAGTACATCGTTCCCGATTTGCCGAAGCGGCATCTCTTCAAAACGCCGACGCCGCGCCGGCACGTGCCGGATGCATTGTGCAGCTGGTGATTGCGTCCGGATGACCGCCCGTGTCATGTTGCATCGACGAGAAAATGTCACATTGTTGCGGCTTCAGCTTACTTATAAATGATATTAAGTTACGCAGAAGAAACTGTATTTTTACTGTACTGTACAATGAACAGACGGAAGTCACTATTCAAAATCACAGTGAGTGACGCACTAGAGAGAAAGAGACCAGTCACCTCAAGTCGTTGAAGATCCTAGTTAACGAGCTGGATACCTGTATAGTTAAGACAGAGCTGGATACAACGTAAAGCTGTACGAGTTGTGATTAACTGACTGAACTGTTCCCGTCAAATAATAATAAGTATTCTTCTTAGCGTTATCCCGTTTCCTAATCCAATAGGATTGGCGGGGTCCGCTACCTAAGCCTAAGGATTAGGCGAAGATACTGATTTTTTCGTGGAGCGACTGCCGTCAGACTTCCGCAATCAAGAGGGAAACCAGATCATTCTTAGGTAAGGTCACACGTCTAACAAATATAATATCTTGGACGTGGAGGCTGCCTCACGATGTTTTCATTGCCGCCGAGCTAGTGATAATTACAAATATGTACCTCCGAAAACATGAATTCTGGTGGTACACAATTACCCCCTCATATGAATAATCAATTTTCTATTCTAAATAACTAAGTATGTTTCTTGTTATATCCAAAGGTTTTGTTCAAAGTAAAAAAAATATCGGCCAAGTGCGAGTCGAACTCGCGCACGAAGGGTTCCGTACCATTATCTATAAAAACGGCAAAAAAATCACGTTTGTTGTATGGGAGCCCCCCTTAAATATTTGTTTTATTTTAATTTAATTATTTATTCTTAAATTGAATATATAACTAAATATTCAGTGAATATTACAAGCGTCTACCTGTTGCCGTTATCAATATCGAGCAAAAATGAGCAAAAAAATCACGTTTGTTGTATGGGAGCCCCCTTAAATATTTATTTTATTATATTTTTTAGTATTTGTTGTTATAGCGGTAACAGAAATACATCATCTCTGAAAATTTCAACGATCTAACTATCACGGTTCATGAGATACAGCCTGGTGACAGACGGACGGACGGACGGACAGCGGAGCCTCAGTATTAGGGTTCCGTTTTACCCTTTGGGTACGGAACCCTAAAAAACATTAAGTTTATATTAAAAAGTAAATAGTATTAAAGCGAAGTTCATGATTGTATGTACCGAATAAGCTTAGTATAGATGCTTAAAAATAGGTAGTTAATTAGGTACAGAAGGTTTTTGACGAGCTCAGTGGCTCAGTCGTGAATGAGGCGACTTTGACACCAAAGTTTCCCACACAAGGCAAACATTTGTGTGCATGAACATATCTGTTTATCTTGGTCTGGATGTTTGAAGAGATGTAGGGTGCATTAAAGCAACCCGTCTGGGGAAGTACCTCCACCTCACAGAAGACCACAGCCAAATAACAACTCCCTAGAGGGTTGTTGTGTTCCTGTGTGTGAGTGAGGTCACCAGTAAGCTCCTAAGGAGTTGCTGTGTAAACAGCAGAGGAGGCATCGCGCGAGTGATACTTAATATTATTACAAGTGTTAATAGGCTACGGTAACTGCTTTACATCAGGTGGGCCGTATGCTTGAATGCCTCCCGACGTTGTATAAAAAAAAACCAAAAGAACGGTGATAAGAACCAGCCAACCCAACGGTCGCTGGTTCAAATCCTATCGGTAGCATGTGCCACTAAATTCATGATTTCGAATCGTGATTCGATTTGTTTTAAATTAATTGTTGTAAAGTTGTATTTATCAGTTTCTTGGCGGTGAAGGAAAGCATCGGCAGGAGATCCGCACGTCCAAGAAATTGTATTTTCGAAGCCGTGTGAAATAACTTAAGAAACTGGTTTTCCGTGTGGGTGGTGGAGGTCTGACAGTCGCTCCATCTAAAATATCCATATCTTCGCAAAATCCTTAGGCTAAGGACCCCGATTAGCTATGATAAAATAATAACTTTGCCACATAATATCATATGACACCCTAAGATATTTCTGGTGACTCTTGCAGAAAAAATGAAAATCTCTAAGAAGTTGTTATTTTTTTTTAACGCCTACCACAATTACAGTGGTTACCGTAGCCTATGATCGCTTGCAATGGAGGAACTATCGCTCACGCGTAATAGTTGCTGTATTCTGTAAATGAAGATACTGTCACAGTCGGCCTGCTTTCAATTGAGCGGGTA
Organism: Pyralis farinalis; assembly: GCA_947507595.1. Taxonomy (NCBI): domain Eukaryota; kingdom Metazoa; phylum Arthropoda; class Insecta; order Lepidoptera; family Pyralidae; genus Pyralis; species Pyralis farinalis. The sequence continues at coordinate 9,868,081 of OX382274.1, forward strand.
ATATTGTTATTACATACTAACTTTAGCTTCTGCCCGGGGTTTTGCTCGGTCGGGTAACGCATATCAAGTTGGCTGTCTGTCTGCATATATGACTAGATATAATTTTACTTAACTTTATAACGATCCAGTAACAGAGTTTAGTCGTGAAAATCAACAAACAAACAGGCGGGCAGTTCTTTTATCATTTACAATATTTAGTATTAGTGAAAATAATATGAGTAATATCTCTAGAAAAACTCTGCAATAGTCAAATAAATGAAAAATCCGTACTCTATCCACTTTGATACCAACAAAGGAGGCAAAACAAACTTTGTAAACTCGATCGAAGTTTTAACGCTGCATACCTACAAAGTATAGAGGCAGCTTAGTAACGATAAAATTATCTAGCCCTGTCTGTTTGTTTGAAAGATAATCTAAAAGAATTGAAATTATGCCATGCTTGTTCTATACTGCTAAGATAGAAACTTCTTAGGAGCATACTGGTAACCTCATTATATTTATACACATAAATGTTTGTCCTGGTGTGGGAATCGAACTCGAGAATATTGGTGTTAAACAAGCCATTTGTAACCAATCCACCACTGGGCTCGTCAAAATTTATTTCACATAAGCTGAGCTTAATTAAGTTCCTTAAGTACTTTGTTAATTAAGGAAATCCCAAAGACAAGAATTTTTATAATATTGCCAGGTTTATATTTTTATATATAAACCTGGCAATATGATGACTAAACTTTAACATGTACCGAAATTGAAAGCTCACAGAAAATTAATATACCTAGAAGTTTTCCTAAGAGACTACAACATGGGGTTCTTCAAGAAAGGCGTAAAGAGGTTTTTACAGGCAACGCATGAGTGACAGCCTTGGTGTTGTAAATGTCCACACCTATGGTGACTGCCTTCTATCAGACAGGTCGTACGCTTGCTTGCCACCTTAGTGGTATATAAAAACCTATAACACCCAAAGGATTTACTATAAAGAATTAATTTTATTTACGTGTTTTATATTTACTATCTTTACCAAATTAAATCTGTTAATGTTTAAAGAAATCTCTTTACAGTAGGCCATTTGGTGTTATTGTTGCAGATGTCGGTTTTTTTAAGTTCAAAATCCAAAGTCAATCCATCTTACACGTGGAGAACCCTGTTACCAAGCTAGATACTGGCAATGTACAGGTTTAGCACAACCATACAGAATATCATGGTCATTAAACAACTAGCTAGAGGATTGTTGTTGTCGCTACCACCTGAGTGACTATGGGTACCAGAATAAACTAATGATCCACTTGACGGCGCTCAAAGACACCCCTCACTTACCAAAATGTTGTGTTTAGCGCCTAAATATATCAACGTTTCGAGCTTACTCGCCAATGGAGAATATTTTAGTCAATAAGCCGATAAGATAAGATAAGACGCGATGTTCATCCGTGAACTAGCCTATAAGTGCTGTGCGTTCTACTTTACACCCGACCCGTAGCGATGAGTTGGGTTACTAAGCAAAGTCGTCTCATCAGTTCTCCATACAATATTTCCTTCATGGGCACCAAGTAAACTTCTGAGGAAATGATGCAGTGTAGCAGGTGTACTAACGCGAGAACGAAACTACTTGCGTAAGTAATGTACTCATAGGTTACAGCAACTTCTGTACATCATTCGCTTATACTACAATAAGAAAACACACTTAATCCATCTATGCAAAGTCGGCGCGGATCGGCTAGTACATAGATACATTTTGACGATATTTACGATTGCGGCGTTTCTGTTCGTACCCACCTTTCACAGGCAGTGGCGTGCACTCCATATAGGCAAAAAGACATTGCCTACCCTATCAATTTGATAAATAACATCCGATGTTTCATTCTTAAACATAGTTTTTAACTAATATTTCGTATCAAAAACAAAAAATTAAAAGCTCCATCTATCGGTATCGGTAAGTTATTAAAGTCATCGCTAGTCATATTCAAATCGCAGCTAGGCGCTACGCTACACTAGCGCCGCATTGGCAGCTTTTTACGGCAGAGACAATAACTATATCTGTCTAAATTTACGTATGTGTGCCGTGTTGTTTATACAAATACTGTAGTGTGCATTCCTATAATTACATTGCCCACAATAACACAAATAACGCACACAATCGCAAAGTATAGACAATGTCTTTTCAGCGGAACTATAACGTAAATCACCGAAGTGTCGCGAGCATTGCTACGTAACTATTTTAAAAAGTAGTTTGCTGCATATAATTATAGTGAAAGATATTGCCATTTCTTTTTTTCGTATAAAATTGATGTTCAATTTTATTTTGATTTTAAAACGGCCGCCATTGTTTTTGTTTTGAATCGATTGACTGGTAGCAGACGAAATAAGATTTTAAAGTTTTAAAGTTGATAAATATGATGATATTCACTGCGAAAGTTGTTCATGTGGTGTGTGTAGGGAAAATAAATGTTTTCAAAACTATCTTTCGGTGAAAAAAAACAAGTGATCACATACATCATTATTTCCACAAGATTGGGTAACCAAAATCAACATTCTGTATTTTTTGGTAAGTTAATAGCTTTAAAAAAATTCTGCCTACCCTGTCAAAAATCTCTGTGCACGCCACTGTTCACAGGCATCGCCTGGAGGTGACTCCGGGGAGACTGCACAGGGTTGGAACCTTGGAACACATAATGTGTAGCAGTAAACAAACACTTACATACATACATGTTTGTTTCATAAGCACAAAAATGTCTCAGGGTTGAGTCACTTTTTCGATACAATTACTGATGCTTGTGTTAAGTCGGTAGGATCTTAAAATCGCAAACAGTGAACGGCTCGGTACACAGTATGTACCAGTACTTTCGAAGGATCATAAGCAACCATTGTACGTGACTAACTGCCTACTTCGTTTACAATCTTGAAGCGGTGCGCATTTGAATATTTCTTTGAAGTTATTCTACTGTCCATAGTATTCTTTTACTGTAGTAGAGATCACGTTATAAAGTAGATCAATTGTAACCAAGAAATATGCATCGTAAATGAAATATTCTAAATAAATAATTCGATTTTTATTTAATTACCTACCGTGTTGTTGGGAAGTGTTAAAATATTTGTCTATGAATATTTATAGTATATTTTTATCCTCTCACAAAATATTATAAACTTGCGACTACAAGGAAATTGAAAATTTGCCACTAAGATTTTCACGGTTACTTACTACAACGTACATTTTATAATTTGTACACACCCACATCCTAACACATTGCACACACAATACTTGTGGGATACACAATAATGAAGTTTCGAGATCTTCCAATATTTGTGCTTCATCAAAAGGAGACTAGCGACCTGTATCACAGTTTTTTTTTTATTAAATATACGTCATGCATCGTAAGAAGGGGAAGCCTACAAATATGTATTACGTACTCTAGAGAGAAAATTAATGATTTATTTATATGTCTAAGTGCATTGGAACATATGAAGAGTTGAGCGAGTGACATATCTCCTACGGCTATGCCTATTATATGATAGAAAAAGATCACACAGTGTGCCGAATACAGCGAAACAGTACTCCAGCTCAAGATATGTTCTTTTATACAAATCTCAACTCAGACCGTAATGGTCAGTACTGTAGTCACCTACGGGCGTGACCCCAACCTCGATCTCATCTAGGATCTTCGTTCGATACGTGATTCAGTGTAAAGGTATAGGTAAGGTGTTAGAAGTGCATATTCTGCCGATTGTACACGTTCTTATAATGTATAGCAACTTATCAGTTACTATTACTTATTATATTATACACTTATTATACTTATACACTTTGTGTATAATTTACTTCATGATTACACTTAACTACATTTAACGTTTACTTACTGGCAAATTTATTTGTCATTGCCGGGCGGAAAGGGTGCACTGGGGTGAGTGGAGAGAGGGGACAAGACTATGTCGGAAACAATTAGGCTGTGCGCAAGCGCGCAGCTTCCGTTCCTCGCCTAATTGGCGTATCCCTGCGCCGCCGATGTATTCCCATTATAATTGACGTCCGTGTAACAATGAGATTAGATTGAGATCTGTTGTTGCTTCCCTGAAAGTATATGTTTAGTGATTAACTGGCATTTGTACACAATTTTGAATGGCACAGAACGTAACTAATTCATAAATAAAAATAATGAAAGTACATTTTCATTTTTTTTATACTACGTCGGGTATTTTATGCCAAGCATACGGCCCACCTGATGTAAAGCGGGTACCGTAGCCTATTAACGCTTGCGATATATTAATTATCACTCCTCTGCTGCTTACGCAGCAATTCCTTGGGAGCTTACTGGTGACCTCACTCACACGCAGGAACACAATAACCCTTTAGGGAGATGTTATTTGGCTGCGGTTTTCTGTGAGGTGGAGGTACTTCCCCAGACGGGCTGCTTTGATTCGCCCTACCTCTCCAGACCAAGAACATCCAGACCAAGACAAACAGACATGCTCATGCACACAAATGTTTGCCTTGTGTGGGAATCGAACCCACGAGCGTTGGTGTCAAAGTCGCGTCATTCACGACTGAGCAACCGAGCTCGTTATAAATTAAACTCGTACATACATTAGAACATATATTACTTGATATTTAGAGGTACAAAATCTATGTGTCTATAATTTCACATCAAGTTACTTGGTATGGTGCTGCAGCAATACCAGCACCATACCAAGTAACTTGATGTGAAATTATGGATGGTAGGCAGAGAGAATAAAATTGTTGTAAGAAGGATTGCTTGTGTTACTGCGAGTACAACACGCAACAACGGCATCGCTCGGTATATACTTCTCGTATTGCAAGCAAGCCCTGATTAGGACTTTATACGTTTGCAACTTTAAAAAAACACACTTTTGAAAACATTTTTCTAATCGTCAAATGGGGCCTAATACGTCCACACTCGTGTTTATGTCATTATCATTCAACACCGAGCAACGAGACTCCTGCCATATTTTTCGTAGCAAACCCGCTATAATGTAATTTTTTGCAGCTATTCAAATATAATTCTTGCACACAACGCAACCCTTCATTAACAAAACTAACGACTCTCTAAACACCCTCGTTATCCCTCACGACGTATTCCCATGACATCTGCTTTGTTCGAGACCAAAATCTATTTATTCATATCGTATTGCTAATTTTGGGATTAGGCGCGCGTTCGGTCGGTTATTGAATTATCAATTCCGTTTGCGGGGACCCTGCGTCCCTTGGGGCATATCTCCGCTGTGCTGCTACTAAGGCTCGCTTACTCGTTCTTTTGGTAAACACCAAATTGCGAAATAAGAATCTAACCAGCGTTCCTATATGAAATCTATATGTTTGTCTGTGTGTTTGTCTGTCGCTTTTTTACGAATATTCGAATTTTGACTTCAGATTCGGCATAAAATAGTAGAATAGGAATGTTCAGGAACACCGTTCCTATCTCTTAAGGAACATGCTCAAAATCGCGACAAATTAAAAAAAAAATAATTGTTATATAATTGACGTTCCTCTGGCAATGCAAGCTTGCGCATTTTCAACTTGTTTTTTTATTAAATCTTATTTCGATATTCGGTATTTTTAAGTAATTACCTATTCTGATTTTATAAATATTCAAATGAATTACCTCTACCGTAACAAGGAGGTAATTTAAGTATTTACTTTGAAATTGTAATAAAAATATTATTTTTTATGCAACCTCAGGAAACATACGAGCATATGGCCTACCTGATGTAAAGCGGTTATCCTTTGTTGCTAACACAGCAACACCTTAGGAGCTTACTGGTGACCTCACTCACTCACAGGAAACAACCCTCTAGGGAGTTGTTATCAAAGTAGCGTCACTAATCACTGCGCTACCGAGGTCATCATACTCGTATATATCTTGGATTTTCAAAAGAAGAGTCCGTTGCCATATTGCTGATTTCTACTAGCGGAAACAGATGAGCTCGTTGGCTCAGTCGAGAATGATGCGGCTTTGACACCAACGATCGTGGGTTCGATTACCACACAAGGCAAACATTTGTGTGCATGAACATCTCTGTTTGTCTTGGTCTGGATGTTTTAAGAGAGGTAGGGCGCATCAAAGGTGCCCGTCTGTGGATGTACCTCCACCTCATAGAAAACCGCAGCCAAATAACAACTCCCTAGAGGGTTGTTGTATTCCTGCGTGTGAGTGAGGTCACCAGTAAGCTCCCAAGGGGTTGCTGTGTAACTAGCAGAGGAGGCATCGTGCGTGTGATACTTAATATATCGCAAGCGTTAATAGGCTAAAGCGGGTACCCGCTTTCCATCAGGTGGGCCGTATGCTAGTATGCCTCCCGAAGTAGTATAAAAGAAATCACCATTATGCGATCCGTATGCTAGTTTGGCCATGTTCATTTCATCGTACATGCTAGAAACCACCCTAAGACGCGCACTGTGGCAAGCAAACATCAGTGATCAAGGTGGTACCCTATAGATCTAAATTTAATTTATGTGGAGTACCTGCAAGTCGTGTACTATACGGAACCCATTGCTAGTATTAAATAGTACATCTGAATACTCCCCAAGATATACACCTGGTCACCGACGATTCGAACTGCGCCTCTTCTTCTTCGCGTTATCTCGTTTCTAAATCCATTAGGATTGGCGAGGTCCGCACCTAAGCCGAAGGATTTGACGAAGACTGGGGATTTTTACACGGAGCGACTGCCGTCATACCTTCGGGTTGGGTCGTACGTCTTTCCAAGTAGGTATAATTTCTTGGCGTGTGAGTTTCCTCACGATGTTTTCCTTCACCACCGAGCAAGTGATAGATATGTACACATAAAACCGAAAACACGAATTTAGTGGTAGGTACTCTGCCCCCGCCGGGATTGGAAACGAAGGCGGTTCCTTATCCACAGGGCACATATTACACACTACTCTGAAGTAATGTATGTATGTATATCTTCACGCCAGGTCCCTTACGGGGTAGGCAGAGAGAACCGAGCGCCACAAGACGCGGTCCTTATACACTTCACTCGCTTCTTTCACATTCATAGCTCTTTTCATACATGAAGTAATGTAATCTTAATAAAACTTATATGACGTATTTATGAGAGTCTCAGGAAAATATAAAAAATATATTCTATTCGAAATGGCCACCTTTGGGATATTATTTTAATTTTTATTCAATTTTTTTTTATTAATTTTAGAATCTGCTGTAGCAGTAATTCAATCTTATGTTATTGCAATGTCCGGCCACGAATCTTTGGATTTACGCACTGTTTCTGCGGTAAATGTAGCCACTACTTGTTCAGAAATTTCTTAAGAGATACAATGTGGGCGTGTCGTTTCGAGCAGGTACATGTCATCTAAAACTGACCATAATTTGTAGACTAAAAGGGTTCCGTAGCCCAAATCTACACAAGGGCCAGTCTTCGAACGTTGGTTTTCGCTTGGAGCCAGGTTTGGGTAGTTCGTGCGTTGTGACCAGGTGCAGAGTCCTGCTGGAAAGTTCACAGTACATTTTTAAAATGTGTATTGCGAGAGGTTTCGCATCACGATCCAATTCAGTCTCTTGAACTTTGGGTGAAGTCTTCACAACTTTTTCACAAAGAAGCTTTGTGACTCCTTGCAGACACCCCATATTTTTTTACCAGAGGGAGACTTTGTACAAAAGTCGTTTGCGTGGGCGTGCGTCTTACTCGTACCTATTTCTACCGGCAAGCAGCTATATTTATACAGCTGTATTCCGATTTGAAGGGTGGGATACGGCAGATAAATTACTGGGTACTGTGACGAAACATCCTTAGGGTACAAGATTGGCAGCGCGCGAGTAACATCCCCGTGGTGTTGCGAGCGTCAATTGGCTGCGGTGACCGCTTACCATCTAATGCGGGCCGCATGCTTGTTTGCCAATCTGGTTGTATAAAAAAAATGCCCCATTACAGACGCAGAATGATGACCACGTTGTACCTTTCCGACCATTTAGGTGGCTTCTTTAGAACTGTATGCGTACACTTTGTTATTTTGCTTGATATAGTGCTCTTTAAATCGTGAAAATTTTTTCATCAGTAAAGAGGATATTTCTGTGCCTTTCACCTGCGTATCGGGACAGAAAGCGTTTTGATCGATCCACTCTCTTCAACTGTATGGATTGATTTAGGGCATGTCCTGTATATCGACGATAAGCGGCGAGCTTCAGGTCTTTTTTATTATACGCGACAGAGTCCTAGGGGGAATATTGATTTCTCGAGATAAGATTTTTGATTCTGGCTTTAACAGCATTAACAGCCTTTGTAGTTCTAACAGCACGCGGTCGCCCCAATCTTTTATGGTCTACAACAGAGGAAGTGTTGGTATATCTGTCGATAGTACGATATTCGAACATACGGCTGATACCAAGCTTTTGAACACTTTGTGCCAGGCAATCACTGCAATCCTATTTTCTTTAACACCCCATTCCATATATTACATATTACATTTGATAATAAACACGAAAAAATATGTAAAACGGCGGGAAACCGAGAGAAGTTTTTAATAAAAATAAAGATAATATTGTCAGTGTTTAGTATAAAATTCATTCCGAATGCATTTATTTGCGAATGATATTCCGGGACATAATCTATAAATAAATAATAATCACTGTAAGTATGTTTGTCCTTCATAGGCTCGAAAACGGCTGGATCGAATTTGATTAAATTTTGAGGGAATCTTCAAATTCGCCCCAGCAAAACGAAATTCACTTCGTAGCGATCGGATCACCCGTGCGAAACCGGGCGTGTAGCTGGCATATAATAAAAAAACGATGTTTATTTTTTTAATTATTTCATTCATTGTGAAAAATTGAATACATATGATAACTTCTCTTTATTGTTTACGGTTTTTGGGTTCCGGTTCCGGATCGACTTACATTATTGGATTACATGTGTTATTTATCGATAAATTAATATCCAACGTAAACAACTTTTAAAAACACAATGTTGAACATACAGTGAGTACATACATTAGGTATGTATGTACTCACTCATCTTATTGTTTTAATGCTCACTTATTTGCTCTATATTTGGAATCGCGAACTTGAAAAGTAATTTATTTGCGTCAATGGTTACAACTTCTCTTAAATGCCAATGCCCGTTGCATTAGAACCATTAGCATTAATTATTCTTGATTTTTAACTGTCTTCAAAAAAAGGAGGAGGTTATCAATTTGGTTGCTTTTTTTAACTAAGATAGATAAGATAATACTTTATTCATTTCACAAAAACACACACAATGAAAAATACAGTACAACAGGATTACAATAAGGAACATTACAATATGAAGTAAAGAGCTGTGTCGGCACCACGCACCTCACATTATCACTGCATTCAATTAATAAGTTCTGGAACTAAAGGAATACTTAATTGACGTAAAGACAGATAAACATACACAGGAAACATATACGTACCGACACAAATACACAATTAACATATACATGATGGATATACGAGTATAAGGTAATTGGTGCAATATCGTGTGTGTCGTAAAGAAACGAAAGGGCTACATAGTGAATTACTTGCGTTAACGCAAGTCACTGGTTTTCAGCTATCACCCAGGAAGAAGTGAAAGTACTAAGTAGTGAGGTACTTTAGTAAAAGTACCCTAAATTTTAGACACAAGTTAATCGTCAACCTTTCCTCCAGTAGTGAACCTACTCCCTAGATTTTGTACTTTGAGATTCCCTTTCTTCGCTTTTCTTCTTCTTCACATTTTTACACAGAGTAACTGCCGTCAGAACTCCACAACCTACATGGAAATCCAGATCTTTCTTAGGATAGGTCACACGTCTTTCGAAATATAATTTCATGGACGTGTGGGTTTCCTCACGATGTTTCTGATCTTCGCCGCCGAGCAAGTGATAATTAGAAATGTTATATGATAAATCTGAAAATACTAGGTAAGTTAGTGGTACTACAAACCTCCAGGATTCGATCTAGGACCATGGTAGAATTAATCGATGAAAAGGCTGATTATTTATCCACTCGGTTATCAGTGGTCTTAAAACAAAAGTTTTAAACAGACGAACAAGATTATAACGGATTTACGATCCGTTTAAAATTTTTGTAGAACTAGCTACGATTAAATTGAAATGGCATAAAAACCTTTATTGTTCATATGTTAGAAAAGCAAACGCTTCTACTATTTTCTCGAAATCCATTATAATACATTTGACCACTATAATTTTCTTGTAGATAAAAGTATACAGGTTCTGAAGTAAAAGCATAGAAAGCGATCGGTATTAACTTTCGATGCGAGTCACCTCCGTTTTACAATTTGAATATGATATCTTATAGCAATTGTTTATACAACAGATTTTGTTGTGTAGTAGATGTTTATAGAGTATAGTTATAATTGAATTTTATGGCTGCTATATAAGGCAATTATCTATCTATCTATAACTTCACGCCAAATCCCTTGCGCGGTAGGCAGAGAGAACTGAGCGCCAGGTGACTAGATCCTTACATAACTCACTCGCTTCTTTAAAATTAATTGCTTTTCTCATGCACGTTCGCCGGTTTCTAGGGCTCCTGACATCCCCTTCTGATAGAACACGACCAATTTGGTCATGGTAGGTAAGTCTTGGCCTTCCTCGGCTCCTACATCCTTCCGCTTTTGCATTGTATATCTGCTTCGTCATTCTTTCGACATGTCTGAACCAACGGAGCATGCCTTTTATTATTTTAAGGCAATTAAATTATCTATGAATATGCTTATTATTTTACGGTTTGAATAAATGTTTAGTATTTGGCCCTTATTACATACCCACGGGTTGCAAACTCGCAGTCTAGTCTAGTCTAGTCTTTTGGGAAATCTCAGAACAATTTAAGGATTGATGTAAGAAAACTTTTCTGAAACCGTTGTTGGTAAGCGTCAGTCGCAGTGTCTACCTACGCTTATTAATTTGGCTTCAATCCAGGTTGATGAGTTATATTAGGAGAGGTAGAGTGCATCAAAGCAGTCCGTCTGGAGAAGTACCTCCACCTTACAAAATACCGTAGCCAAATAACAACTCCCTGGAGAGTTTTTGTGTTGAGTGTGGTCACTAGTAAGCTCCTAAGGATTTGCTGTGTTAGCAGCGGAGTTGGCATCGCGAGAATGATACTTAATGTATTGCAAGTGTTCATAGGCTACGGTAATCGCTTTACATCAAGTGGACCGTATGCCTGTATGTCTTCCGACGATGTATAAAAATATTGTTGACTGTAAGTGTCGTCCAGTTATTTTTAGACCCTTGCAAATCATGAAAGATACTGGAACATGCGAATATGACTCGAGCCACTTCCGATGTTGAGTCCACCACGGAACATCAAAAACTGATTACTTACGTAAAAGTCAACCATTTAAATAGACTATTAGTACTTCAAACAAAAGCGAAGACACCATTGTTGGTGATCTATCACGCGTAAACGTCAATAAAACCATGATTAATTCGCGGGCATTTAGCATCATAATTACTTTAATGGATCACTGGAGTACAATGGGCTGCCAGAGCCGCGTGGGCTCTCAATTACGTAGCATTCAGGAGCTCGCTGTTTGCGCTGGTACTTGTCAAGAGGAGTGATGTCGCGAAGCCCTCATTGGCTAACCAGCGCTGAGGGGGCCACCCCTACATGCGCTCACGACAGCCTTTATGGATACGATTGTTTTTCTTTCTACCTCAATATATCTGTCTGTATTTTCACGACAAGTCCCTTTTGGGGTAAGCAGAGACAGCTGAACGCCAAATGATTAGGTGCTTACACGCGTCATTCGCTTCTTTAAAATTTATATCTCTTTTGATGCACGCTCGTCTGGTCCTAGGGTCACTACCATTATGACCTTAATTATTCTGTTAACTGTAAAAAAGCAAATAATAATAAGTGACATTACGTAACTGTAACGTACGTAACGTAATACATCAAACCTTAGACAAAGTGTCTTTCGATTAGCAATTTCGTTCACAGAAAATATGGGTTATGTTAGACATGATTGGCGAAACATCACGTTTATTTTTCAGCTCATAATTACAAGTCAGAATTTAAGTATATAGCCATCGCAAGAAGTCATCTATGATTATTTACCGAGAGCCGAGCTCTCTTTATATGACTGTTATATATATACATAATAACTTTAGATACAATTAACAAACGTAGGCGATTACTTATTAAATATTTTTAACTGCAACTAAACTTGATAGAGCCCTAGAAACCGGCACGCGTGCATGAAAAGAGCAATGAATCTTAAAGAAGCGAGTGAGATTTGTAAGGATCTAGTCACGTGGCGCTCGGTTCTCTCTGCCTACCCCGTAAGGGATTTGGCGTGAAGTTATAGATAGATAGATAAACTTGATAGACATCTACAACCATTGAACCCGCGTACGTGGTTATCGCAAGTCTCACTGTCTGAGTACTTCTAAGATGTGTCATATACTCGTACCATTACCTATACATGGTAATCATTTAGGTTTCATAAATAATGAGATTTATTCAGTATCGGAAATTAGACTGGATTTGTGGGAATCAAAGTTTAGGGAACTTTAGACTTTGATGCATCTATAACATCGAGATCGCCATCATATAACTTTGTCTATTCCCTCCGCTGATACCACAGCACAAAATTTGAGTAAGAATTTACAGTATCTTCAAAGTGTTTCGTATATATACGGAGTAGAGCAGATATCCTGCACATTGATTAAGATAGATAGTCGTAATAGATGTGAATTCGCGTGGTTCATTATTAGACCCAAAAACAATGCGGCCTACATGGCTAGTGTATCCTGCCAAATAGCAAACGAGGCCCTGGAAAAAGAGAGGTACGCCACGCCATAGCGATATTAGTAAATAGACAGGGCAATTTACTAATATTGCTATGGCGTGGGTCTAGTACCTCCACTATAGGTAAATAACAACTTCCTAACAGTTGTTTCAATGACTAAGTGAGGTTACCATTAAACTCTCCAATAGATTTTGTGGCGCGAGTGGCACACGAATGAAAGAAAGAAGCCATTTATTTGAACATGAACACAATGCACATATTAACATTAAGGACATGTAGAAGGCTACGGCACATACTTATATTGCGATGTCTCAAATAGGTCTGATTTTAGCATATTGCCAGGATTGGTCTGAGATCTAGCGATGATTTTCAGACCAGACCTGTTTATAACATCACGGATGAACAAACAAGCACTCAACATAATACAAATGTACACAGAAAAATCAGATAACAAATACAAAGATCATCACAATAACAACTGTTAAGTTTATATATTTAGTTTATGTATTACAAATTGTTACCCGTTGAACAAGATCATTATTTGCGCATTGTATCTGTATTCGCTAGTTCGGATCTACCCACTACTGTATATGATAACTAATCAATCAATCAATCGAATGAAGCTTGTTGTATTGGAAGCGTCCTTAGCATAGATAACAGAAACAACGGTTGTTTCTGTTTGTTTCTGTTATCTATGGTCCTTAGGGTACGGTAAACGTTTCACATCAGGCAAGCTGCATAATTTACCACCGTAATAGATATTTTTTTATACAACGTCGGGGAGGCATACAAGCATACGTTATCCACCTGATGTAAAGCAGTTACCGTAGTCTATTAACGCTTGTAACATATTTATATCACTCGCGCGAAGCCTCTCTGCTGCTTACATAGCAACTCCTTAGGAGCTTACTGGTGACCTCACTCACACGTAGGAACACATCAACCTTCTGTTATTTGATTGCGGTTTTCTGTGAGGTGGAGGTACTTCCCCAGGCGGGCTGCTTTGATGCGGCCTACCTCTCTTAAAACATCCAGACCAAGACAAACTGACATGTTCATGCACATTAATGTTTGTCTTGTGTGGGAGTCGAACCCACGAGCGTTGGTGTCGCGTCCATGTTATTCTGTCTCCAGTCCCGTCCTCGTAGCCTGGAAGTCGTGCGGGCGGCGAGCCCCACGCACGCATTAATTTTATTATTTGGCAACATTTACTAAATAATTTGCTCGTTAAACGTCCGCGGATCGCACCCCTCCCTAACTACCGTATTGTGCGGCGATTTGCGCCTCCCCCGAGACCGTCAGCGGACTCCACCAATACGACTCAACATTAATTACAGCACGCCTTTGTGCAGATATTTGTACCAACATGCTCTTTTGTGAGCGATATGAAATTAATAACACTGTTATTGTGCCCGGATTAGAAACTCTCGTGCTTTCACGAACTCCTATATGTGCGCCGCGGTTTGATGAGTTTTTGCTAAGCTGGCAGGGGATTACTTGTTTCGTAAAGGTAGGAAATATTAGTTGCAACCGTAGTTCTTCTAGTACTGCGCACTCTTGCAAGCGTCACTATTTTGTGTGGGGATAGTTTATTAATAAATCACAATTTTAATTAAACCCTATCATAAATAACGTATAGCATATGAAAATAATCAAAAGAGCGATGAATGTTAAAGAAGCTAGTGAAGTGCGAAAGGACCGCGTCTTATAGCGCTTGGTTCTCCCTGCCTACCCCGCAAGGGACTTGACGTGAAAATATACAATAAATAACTTATCTTTACGTAATTGTTGGATAAAATCATAGTTATTGCGTTCACGCCAAAGTACGAATGCAGAATTACTATATTGGTATCAAATTATCTCACGTATCAATACTCAACTCTAATGAAATATATATTTTTAATCACCTAATAATCCTACTAATATTATAAATGCGAAAGTTTGTACGTATGGATGTTTGTTGCTCTTTCACGCTTAAACGGCTGAACGGATTTGAATAAAATTTGGTACGTAGATAGATTATGATCTGGATTAACACATAGGCTACGTTATTTGACTCCACGGGGGCGGAGCCGCGGGCAGCAGCTAGTATTAAATAATCGAGAACTATATTGAGATGAGTGTGCACGCCCTCAATTTTCGAATGCCCTGGTAAATAACATCAAGCTGTCTGGCGAAAGCGTGTACGTACGCAAAAATACTCTCCAGATTTCGAAAGAAGTAATTGGACAATATGTAATGCAAATATGAAGCAAATAACCTATGGAGAGCCGATGAAACGAAATTGCTTTGCAACTCAACTCACCGCTACAGTTCGGGGGTTAAAGTAGAATGTTCAGCTCTTATTGGATAGTTCACGGTTCAACATCACGTCACGTAGCGGCTTATTGGTTAAAATGTCCTCCCATTGATGTGTAGGCTAGAATCGGAGATATTTAGGTGCTAAGACACTACATTTTGGTAAGTGAGGGGTGCCTTTATGCACAGCTATTTCCACAACTTAATATCTTGCTCCGAATATTGTAGGTTACGTCAGAGACGTATGGTTCCGATTTTTCAGCTTTTAACTATTTGGAACAGTGGAAGGAGTTTAACACTGCCGCGTTAACATTACTTCTAACAAGTGTTGATAATTAGTGTTTGGTTTATGAACATATTGTGTTATTAAGCAATATCTATCATCCTGACGCTGTAAAATTATTAAATACAAATCTTTTAAAATCAGCTTAAGAGTTAACCAATGGGGCAGATTTTTATAGATTAAAGAGTTCATTTGTTGCTAAAATACCTGTGTATATTCCTTTTTACTAACACTGTAGATATGATGTAGGCACACGCGAATATCTACATCTCACCAATACGGCAAAACACCACAACGAGTGACGCTGAATCCTCGCCCTCGGGTTCCGCGTTGTGTATGTAAGTATGTAAATTGGTGTAATTGTTTTCACTCCCTAACACGCAGCACATCAATAGATGTTGTGTGAAATAGCCTACAATCAAAATACATTTACATATTTATGTTAAGTGAAAAACGTTCTGCTTTTAGGTAACATATCTTCAGAAGAATTTCACATTGACAAGAACTTTTTAAGTTAGTTGAATTCGGATATGTTACTCTCACTGACCCCTTCGCGTTCTTCACCCTTGCACAATCTCTATAAACACACACTTTTAATTCACAGAGCCTCACATATCGACATCCTTAATACAGGTGCTTTAACACAACCTAACATACTCAACATACATACGTGACGGCCTGCTCTGAGGATATGCTGAGCCTGGTGGATGGCTGGCGCGTCTCCGAGGCCCTAACGTCCTCTGACCACAACGGCATTCTATTTGAAATCAACTTGGCACGGGCGAAAGGGGTGTCCGTGGCGAGGACCACCAGGATCTTCAACACCAGGAAAGCGGATTGGTGTCAGTTTCGTGAGAAACTGGCAGCAATCATGCGGAGGGACCGCCTGAACGTGGAGAGCGTTGAGGCGGTCCAGGTGTGGGAGGACCTGGAGGTAATCGTGGACGGGTATACCCGAGCCATAGCCGAGGCCTGCCAGGCAGCAATGCCCAAAATCAAAGGCGGGGTTTCATTTAGATTGCCGTGGTGGTCGGAGGAACTCGAGGAGCTGAAGAGGCAAACCAACACCAAGCGACGCAGAATTCGAAACGCAGCGCCGGACCGGAGACAAATGGTGGTCAGTTCGTACCTCGAACAGAAGGGCAAATACGAGGCCGCAGTGCGGGATGCCCAGACTGACAGCTGGAGGAGATTTTGCGGGAGGCAAGACAGAGAAGGCGTCTGGGAAGGTATCTATCGGGTCATTGGGAGGGCAACCGAGCGCAAGGAGGATGTACTCCTCCAGGAGGACGGGAGGCCGTTGGATCACAGGGAGTCTCTCGAGCTGTTGGCGGATACGTTCTATCCTGCCGACAGCGAGTTGGACGACGATACAGATCACCGCGAAATGAGAAAGAAGGCCCGCGAGGTAAACGAGCGGGTCGATGATGATCATGACCCGCCGTTTACCATGAGGGAACTCACAGCGGCTGTATCGTCGTTCAACCCGAAGAAGGCTCCCGGTGCCGACGGCCTCACGCCTGACATTTGCGCTCGGGCCATCAACAGTGACCCTGAGTTCTTCCTGGCCCTTCTTAATAAATGTCGAGCCCTCCGCTACTTTCCTCGGCTGTGGAAGGGGGCCCTCGTAATTGTCCTTCGAAAACCAGGCAAGGACTCGTATACCTTGCCCAAATCGTACAGGCCGATTGGGCTTTTGCCTGTCTTGGGCAAGGTATACGAGAAAATGCTGATCGCTCGCCTCAAGCACCACATTCTACCGAGGATTAGTACTCGCCAGTACGGGTTTATGCCACAAAGGGGCACCGAAGACTCCCTCTATAACCTGGTGCAGCACATCCGCGCCAAGCTTGACGAGAGGAGAATGCTCACTCTCGTCTCGCTGGATATAGAGGGAGCCTTCGATAACGCCTGGTGGCCGGCAATAAAACTACGACTGGCTGAGGAAAATTGTCCTCTGGGCTTGAGGAGAGTGATCGACAGCTATCTCAGCGATAGGACGGTCAGAGTTAGGTACGCCGGGGGGGAAACCTTGCGGTCCACCACCAAAGGGTGCGTCCAAGGGTCCATAGGAGGACCGATTTTGTGGAACCTCCTATTGGATCCTCTACTGCAGCAACTCGACCTTGTGGGGGTGCACTGTCAGGCCTTCGCCGATGACGTCGTGCTGATGTTCGACGGCAACACGGCGCTGGATATAGAGAGACAGGCCAATGCCGCTCTCGAGCATGTGAGGGCGTGGGGTGTCAAAAACCGGTTGAAGTTTGCGCCGCATAAGACCAGCGCTATGCTGGTCACGCGCAAACTTAGGTATGACACTCCGCGGCTTACCATGGGCGGGATAGACATTGGCATGTCTCGGCAGATCAAACTGCTGGGGTTAACGATTGACGCGGGTCTGACGTTCAACGCGCACGTGGCTACTGTCTGTAAAAGGGCAGTGGCCATATACGGGCGCCTTGCGCGTACGGCCCGCGTCAGTTGGGGTCTCAACCCTGAAGTAGTGAAGATCATATATTCAGCCGTAGTGGAACCTACGATATTGTACGCTGCCGCCGCATGGGCTCCAGCGGTCAATAAGCTGGGCATCCAGAAACAGCTCAACAGCGTACAGCGGGGCTTCGCGCAGAAGATCTGCAGAGCCTACCGCACGGTCTCCCTGAACTTCGCACTGCTGCTGGCCGGGGTGCTGCCTCTTGACCTCAGAGTGCGCGAGGTCGCCTCTTTGTACGAGGCCAAGAGGGGGCTACCCCATCCGCTGCTCGGGGACAGGGAGATCGAGCGGATGGCCTCGAAGATCGAGGCCACGCATCCCGCAGAGCTAGATAGCTTGGAGTTCGGCAGCCTGGTGGACGAGGAACAATGCAGGGCACACTCCAACTTTGCCCTGCGAATTTACACGGACGGCAGCAAGATTGAGGGCCGGGTTGGCGCCGCTGTGTCCGTATGGAACGGCGACGCCGAAACCAAGGCCCTCAAGCTTGCTTTGTCGTCCTATTGTACCGTCTACCAGGCGGAACTCCTGGCTATCTGCACGGCGGCCGAGTACGCTTTGAGCTGCGATGGACCCAGTATTGGCATCTTCAGCGACTCCATGGCGGCGCTCCAGGCGGTGGCGAACGTCGAGTCCCCCCATCCCCTGGCGGTGCAAACACGGGGCGCTCTTAAACTGTGCAAAAGCCAGGGTAAGAGCGTCTCGTTGTTTTGGATTAAGGCACACGCGGGGTTGGAGGGGAACGAACGTGCCGATGAACTCGCCAGGAGCGCCGCACTGGGGTTGCGGAGGCGGCCAGATTATGACCGCTGCCCTGTCTCATTCGTCAAAGGTATGATCCGCAAGGGGACCATTGACGAATGGGACAGGAGATACACATCGGGAACAACAGCTTCGACGACGAAGATGTTCTTCCCGAGTGCGGCGGAGGCGTACGGCATCGTGGGAAAAATGGTGCCGTCGAGCATGACCACGCAGGTCCTCTCGGGGCATGGTGGGTTCTCCGCGTACTTGCACAGGTTCAAGTGCGCGGATGACCCATCCTGCTTCTGCGAGCCCGGCGTGGACCAGACAGTGCAGCACATATTGTTTCGGTGTCCCGCATTCTCCAAACAGAGGTACGATTTGGAGCAGGAGTTGGGAATGCGGGTCACCGAAACTACAGTCTCCGAAATAGTGATGGGGAAAACACGAGCAAAATTTATAAAATACTGCGTCAGTCTAGCCACGGCTACTATAGATCGGAATAAGCAGAGCAGCTCCACCTAGGACTAATGCTGTATACCTCGGCTATACTCTGTATAGCCGCAGGGATCGCGGTGGCTAGGTGGAGCTGTGAAGCTCTCTGTCGCCCGTGGCTGGACTGATGCAGTATGGGGAGGGAAGTTTGGAAATAGCCACTATCGTTTCACCGACGTTCTAAAATGGGCAAAATCAAATTTTAGAAAATAAAATTGAAAGATGATGAATGGAAGAATGAATTGCGGAATGGAAGAGAGTATGATGAATGAATGTGTTTATTACTTACAATAGAATATTTAAAAAATTAAGATTAAGAAATTAAAAAATGTATATAAATAGCCTTGCCCATGGCAGGGGTGCACGTATTAAAAACAAAAAAAAAAAAAAAAAAAAAACCTAACATACTCAGATCAGTGTTCAATGTCCATTAACCCTCACTGCGATTCGAAAATTTTGTAGGTGGAACTGAAAATCAGTGCTTTGATTCCACGGATAATTTAATTAGATAATTGACACTGAGCTTCCAGCCCATTGGTATTGCTGGTGTACACACTCTGGTACCTTTATTGTATGCGCGTATGTGTGTCGATATATATACACACTTTATTTAGTATTTCTACGCTTGTACCATTGCACGCACTATACTAATATTGAATATGTCTTATATAGTTCACAAATTGCGCAAATTGATGTTTCTTTCCTTTTTTCAGAAGGATAAGTGTATATCAGAAAACTATTAAAGTTATTTATCTATCATATACTTACATTTAGGCCAGTATGTACACGGTAAGCTATACTTATTACACAGGTACGAGCGGTAATGGCTCGCGAGCCGCGCTGATTTAGTCAATGCCGGTATGTTTGTATAAATACAACGCGTGATTGGTACTAAACAAGCGTTGTCGATTGTTGGACGGTTGTGTTCGAACCTAGCCATAATATTAAAATGTAATTCAGCGAGGGTACCACTATTGGGAGATAAGACTTTCTTTTTCAAATGTAACTACCTTTTCTCGCATCTCTGGGACGGCTCCGCACAATATCTTCTCGAGGCTCTCGAATGCAGCGACGGGCTAACCGCATAATCAACGGCGAAGAAGGCACCAAAAACCTAGAACCTAATTTCGTAGAGACATTGGCTCGCTAAGTGTATTTTACCACCTTAACCATGATGAAGAAGAACATATGATGAACTGTTTTCCCTTATCCCACCCTCTCCCTTCCGTCATAGAACCACACGTGCAGGCTTGTGATGTTATTATTCCAATGTCGAGAACATTTCTTCACGTACTAAAACGTTCGGCAACTCCTATCTCGGTCGTTCTATTAAAAACTGGAAAGCCTTGCCGACACAAGTGTTTCCTCCTTCCTACAATATAGGATCCTTCAAGCGAAGCGTGAAGAAGCACCTTGCATGACAGCGTCAACTGACAAGACACTGTAGTCTTTGTCAGTTGCCACTGCGATTTGGGTTCCTCTTTTCGCTTACCACCAGGCAAAGCGGAGACATAGTGTCTCCGCTGAGCTGAAAAAAAAAGAAAACGCAAAGCTACCAAAAAGTGATACGACGTAACGTCTGTCGGTCGGAGATTCGACTCGGCTTTCCTAGTTTTAGAATAGAATTTCCTGATTTTTCAGTACGTTCCGTGACGATCATACGATCATTTTTCCATACAATCATGTGGAAGGGCGCTTAATAGTGTCCCTGCACCTACATTTTTCATCTTTGTACTGTCACACCACAGTGTAAAAATTCCAGGACAACGAAAGCGCGTACACACACGCGCATAGATTTTTTCACCATCTCGGCATACACACCTTTATTAGGGTTCCGTACCCAAAGGGTAAAACGGAACCCTATTACTGAGGCTCCGCTGTCCGTCCGTCCGTCCGTCTGTCACCA
The DNA here is from genome assembly GCA_947507595.1 of Pyralis farinalis. NCBI lineage: Eukaryota > Metazoa > Arthropoda > Insecta > Lepidoptera > Pyralidae > Pyralis > Pyralis farinalis. Next base: position 9,889,045 of record OX382274.1, read on the forward strand.
GGCTGTATCTCATGAACCGTGATAGTTAAACAGTTGAAATTTTCACAGATGATGTATTTCTGTTGCCGCTATAACAACAAATACTAAAAAATTTAATAAAATAAATATTTAAGGGGGCGCCCATACAACAAACGTGATTTTTTTGCTCATTTTTGCTCGATATTGATAACGGCAACAGGTAGACGCTTGAAATATTCACAGAATATTTAGTTATATATTCACTTTAAGAATAAATAATTAAATTAAAATAAAACAAATATTTAAGGGGGGCTCCCATACAACAAACGTGATTTTTTTTGCCGTTTTTATAGATAATGGTACGGAACCCTTCGTGCGCGAGTCCGACTCGCACTTGGCCGATTTTTTTTATTCTACGTCGGGAGGCATACAAGCATACGGCCCACCTGATGTAAAGCGGGTACCGTAGCCTATTAAGGCTTGCGATATATCAGGTATCATTCGCGCGATACCTCCTCTGCTGCTTACACAGCAACTCCTTGGGAGCTTACTGGTGACCTCACTCACACGCAGGAACACAACAACCCTCTAGGGAGTTGTTATTTGGCTGTGGTTTTGTGTGAGGTGGAGGTACTTCCCCAGACGGGCTGCTTTGATGCGCCCTACCTCTCTTAAAACATCCAGACCAAATTAAACAGATATGTTCATGCACACAAATGTTTGCCTTGTGTGGGCATCGAACCCACGAGCTTTGGTGTCAAAGTCGCATCATTCACGACTGAGCCACCGAGCTCGTCATAACTACGCCCGTGGTCTGTTTACGTACTCAGTTAGTTCAGTAGTGACCCGGGCCCGTAGCCCGTCGCGAAGTGATTTTGTGTGCAAATGTATTCGTAACATTAGGTAACTGACTATTTTGGTTATTGATAAATAATAATAAATAAATAAATAATAAATAAATAAATTTATTTCAATATTAGTGTACATCTGTTTACGTGTTTTACATAAACTCCCACACTAGGCTAGGCCATAATGGTTCGTAAGACTAAATACACTTATGTAACATATAGTGTAAAGGAAATTTACGTTAGAACACAGTTTACGATAGTTAAAATTTTGAAACAAACATTTTACAGATGGCCGGTAAGGATTCGTATGAAGAGTAACAGAAACGCCTAAAAGAATTCTTCGATGAAATTTCGACCCCTGAATCTAGTCAAGACCCTTATGCTGACAAGACAAGTTATCGGCCCGAGAGGTGCCTATCTTGTTTCGAAGAATATCATTAAAATTTATAAATTTATTCTCTTAGATAAAAAATTATTTACTACAATTATAACTATGTAGGTATTGTGCCATTATAACTTTGAGATTGATTGATTATAGCAAAAGTATGTTGATACTGAAATTTTTGTTGTTTTTATAATAAATATCTAATTTGAACTACATTTGTTGTTATTTTACACTCTCCTGCATTTACCGCTACAAACGTTGAAGCATAATGCACAGTATCTCAGGGTTACAATATATGACGTCTATGTCCGTTCTGTCATATTGAATCGATTGAGTACGAGTTGTAGTGACTCTACGCCTATAGGCAATGTATGGAAAAAGGTAGTGACATAGCGTGACTAAATAATCACTCAATCGATACTGTGCATCAACGTGTCATAGTAATGCAGCATAATCTCTTATTTATTTCAGTCTGTATACCAAGCTATCTGTCCGTTGTGTCTGCTATCAAAAACTATGGAACAAATTTTGGTGAAACTTTTCACGGATATATTTATGGTTCCTGCGTAAACCTTGAAAAACCGTTATGCGTGAGAGGGCAATGTTGTTAGTCCCATGCTAAAGTATACTTAGAATTCGATCAATATAATGTCAATCAAGGAAATTGATAAATACTTAACAACCCATTCATCAGTAAATTAAAATTTAATAAGCAAATAAATACATTTAATAGTAATGAAAAATATGTGAAGCATCCACATTGACCTTAGCGGTCTCATTCCAGTACTCTCTGGGTAGACACCACTTCATACCATTTTTCCCGTTCCACCATATTCTAAAATCTGTTTTTGCTGGACATGAAGTATATTTATCGGCATGTAACGCTCTACAAAGTTCGCAAAGGGGATGGTTGGGAGATGATGCCTTCAAATCGTCTACCTTGTATATATTTGTCCATTGAAAGTACTTTTCATACTCATCAGGGTTTCTCATAGCTTGGTGTATCAAAAATGCTAGGTTGTAGGGATGGATCTGCCGAGCGTTTATGTACGAGCCCGGCGGCAGGAACCTTTAAAGATGAGAAAATATTTTCATTAGACATCAGAAGAACTAGTTCCCGGCTGATCCACTCAGATCATGACGTAAATAATCTATGGAGACCTAATGACGTGATTTTGCGTAGTAATAAAGCTCACCGCTACGGGTCGGGGGGCAAAGTAGAACGCTCTCTTATTGGCTAGTCAATCAACATCCTGACACTTATGGGCTAATTGGTTAAAATATCATCCCATTGGTCAGTAGGCTCGAATCGCTGACATATTTTGACGCTAAAACAATAGGTTTTGGTGAGTGAGAGGGGTCATCATGCAATATCAAGTGGTTTATTGGTTTGTGCATCAGGTAGACTATATGCTTATATACCTGCCGACGTTGTATACAAAAAATATCATTAAATTGAGGATTTCACAATTCTAACATATTTACAATATAAATAAATTACCCATCCTGCGCATGTTTATCACAGAACACACAGTTTCCATTTTACTAATGCCTGTTGGTAATATCAACTATTGTGTTCACAGTTAGTACATAAGCACAGGATAGGACATGAGTGACAGGTATGGTTAGGACAGCAATTGTGTCAAAGTTTACATACATTATATTTTCGTTTAGTGCTAAATAATGTGGCAGTTATTAGCTTAGATAAATTTGTAGGACAATTTTATTTACGACGTCGGGAGTCTAGCATGTGGCCCACCTGATGTAAAGCGGTTATATAGCCATAGCCTACGAGAGCTTGTTGTACAGGACGTATTGCTCGTGACTTGAAATATGAAGGAACTCACAAAAATGGTAGCTGTAATAGTATCATGTTAACGCCTAAACAGCTCAGAGATTCGAGCCTACTGACCAATGGTAGAATATTTTAACCAATAAGCCGATGAATGCCGCGATGGCGATCCGTGAAGTAGTCAATAAGAGCCACGCGTTCTGTTTCACCCCCCCAATCCGTAGCAGTGAATTGAGGTAGGTACTACGTAATGTCGATCTCACCGTTTCTCCATAGATTATTTCACGCAGCTAACAGAAACTTCTTATTACATTCACTCACACCAAGCCTCAGGGGAGTTGTTATTTAGCTGCAGTTTTCTGTGAGGTAGAGGCACTATCCCGGACGACAGGCTTATTAAAACACAAATATTAGTTGGCGTGCCACAAACCTGCTACAACTTCGTAATACTGTATTGTTGTATGTATGTACCTATGTAGCGACACCTCAGACTGTTTGACCTTTGTACCGTTCTTATGGCGCACGCAATAAGAGAGAAAATGGTACTGCAAATGTCTATCTTGATTTGTCGTTGTATGTAGATATGTACCTGCTGTAATTAGCGCCTCCATACACAATAGGCACTGCGTAATTCTGAATGCCATGTAGAACTTTTTCCGTGACGTAGTCCTCAGATAGGGAATTCTCCAAAGCCATGTAAAAATAGTAGTCCCTCTTTATCATTTCCTCGCAATTGTTACGTGTGCATGCTCTCTTTGAACAATAACCGTAAACATCAATTTTCAAGGAGTAGTGATATAGATGCTCCTGTAGGATCGATATATACTGGTCCCTCAGACTATCCGTTTTACAATGGCTCACTAGCCAAGCCGCAGCCTTCGACTTTTTACCTAAAATGGATTTTATTTCTTGTTCGACAGGGTCCAAACTTGTGTTCCACATAACATTGACGCTCGGGGCTACAATATCTCCCATTTGATTTCGTATTGCAAAATAGTTCCACGGTATATCTGAATCAACTCGGTAGGTAAATGTTAAATTGAAGAATCCGTCGTTATATAGAGCGCAGGCTGGGTGATTGGACGACGACTCCATGGTACTGAAAATATATGTTTGGGAGCCGAGTCGTTTCTCAGGTCGTTTATTGGCTGATTCGAGCTGGTCCTCGCAAAATACTATGGCGTCAAAGTTAGTATAATTATTGTTTATGAAGTTTCGATCACTAGTGAATATGCAGTCGTCTGGACATTGTACCCCTGGGTTTCCCTGTTCGCCGTATCCGTCCATTATTAGAAAGTGTCCATTCCAGAATAAAATATATTTAGTTCCGCTTATTTTCACGATTCTCCGCCTTGAGATCGAAAACGTAGAGCTAATATTATCAAATAACTTAAGGATATCCTGCATTACACATATGTAAATGAGCAAGAATAGATATATAATTAGAAAGTAGTAAAACATTCGTGTCGATGTACATTTCCGTAGTTTCAATATTTGTCTAACCATTATAAAAATGAGTATTTCAAACTCACCAAAAACTTCTCAGTTGAAATTTAAAACGTCATCAACAGGTCAAATATAGAGAAAATATAGCGTCGTCAGATATGACATCTGAATATTATGGATCAAATATATGAGTCTAAAGAGATTGTAGTTTTGGCACAGTAGGCAGGTACTGATATCAACACAAGGCTATGGTATGCTTTACCTGTGGTTATATCAGAACAGCAAAAATATTGACATTTTCAAAAATTCTGTAAAAAAGTATTGTTCTTCTTCTGATTAAAAATACACCTTCTTTCTCTTTGATTGCAACCACTGTTTAATGACATTTGTGACAGTATTTATACATTAAGCATATATTTGTATATTTTAAGTGATTGTTTTATTGTAATGTATTTATTTTATTTACCTTAAATACACTGGCTGACAATACCTGCCTGCCTTATTACTTAATATGCATATTTTTCTATTTGTAAGAACCTTTTAAAATGTATGTCTTACAATCTGTAGGTATTGTGCAAACAAAGCTTATTCTATCTATCGTAGGCTATGCGTCCCACTGCCACCTACTGGCGAGTTACAATAAATTGACCTACATCAAAACCTTTATCATGGACGTGCGCTTTGGTGTAACCTTTTATGGTTCTATAGATATTACATATTTATGCAAATACTCTAAGACAAATCGATGCATCTATCTCAGATATAAAAATATTCAAATCAATATTTTACAGAAACGGCTAATAATTATAAACCGAATGTGATTAGATTATAAAACGTGGGAGTACGTAGTAACTATTCGATATGACTATTGTACCACATAGGTGGCACCAACATCACTTACCAAATAAAAGGTACATTTAGACATCCTAACAAAGGCCCAAGGAACCACTAATCCCAGATTAAGATCGTATCTGGAACAAGAACTGTAAACACTTCACACACAAACCAATTCATGTTTCAAGAACAGTTAGTTTCGAGTGTCAGAAAAAATTGTGACCATCGTGACAACGAGATTTCGTCCGAGTTTGACCGCATTGTGTCTCGGGATGCAGTTATTGTTGGCAAAATAAGTCTTTGTATGTTGTGAAATGCTTGAAGCAAAAACTTTGAACAATACGTGGGTAATTGAATTAGGTGGACTTGAGGGAGTTTTTCTGCAGTGGCCACGTCCGTTTCACATTGAATTTGACAATTGTTCGGACATACTATTTGACAGCTGGTCGCTACTGGTATTAATAACTTCCTGATGGTTATATTAAAAGTATGCTCAATTTTAAAATACTTGATCATTATTACTTTTACTCATGTTATTTTTGTTTTATTTTCTGGGGTTTTTTATGGCAGGCATACTCTGGTAATACAGGAAGTACCAATCGCGCGTTGTCAACTGCTACTGCTGCTCACACAGCAACTTCTTAGGAGCTTACTAATAACCTCGTAACTCGTAAGAACACAACAACCCTTCAGGGAGTTGTTATTGAATGCGGACTTCTGATCAGATGAGGTTCCCGAGTCGGACTACTTTGATGAGCCCTACCTCTCTTAAAAACATGACTAAGATGAACAGACATGTTCTTGCATACAAATGTTTGTCCCGTGTGAAAATCGAACCCATGAGCTTTGGTGTTATAGCATCGTTGTTAATCACTCCGCCACCGGGCTTGTCCAAATTCTTACGATAACTGATTAATCTATAACTATGTATAAAGCGGAAGAGTTTGTTTGTTTTAACGCGCCAATCTCTGGAACTACCGATCGGATTTGTAAAATTATTTTTCCAAGTGATAACTCGATTCTTGAGGAAAACTATATTCAATTTTTTTTTAATACAAATCAATTTATTTGTTTCGTGAACATAGGTAATGAAAAAAGTCTCCTCTATGTTCCGCCGGAGGGCATACAAAATTAATAATGTAATATGACTATACAATTAATAAACTAAGCAGTCAAATAACTTGCAGCGGTTTATAGTTTCATTACAGTCAACGGTAAATAAATAAATATTGTCGGACAAATTACACAGCGCCATCTAGCCCAAAGTTAGCGAAGCTTGTGATATGGGTACTAGACAACTGATAAACATACGTAAATACATACTTATTATACATAGAAAATACACAGACCAAGACAAACAGACATGTTCATGCACACAAATGTTTGCCTTGTGTGGGAATCGAACCCACGAGCGTTGGTGTCAAAGTCGCGTCATTCACGACTGAGCCACCGAGCTCGTCATCGGTATTATTATAAGTTATATAATGTCAATGTAATAATAAAAAAAAAAGTCACAGATTAATAAAATGTCAAAAGTGAAAATGACAATTCATTGATTCTATTCTAATGATGTCTAGAAAACAATGTATTATTTTATTACAATTTGTCGCTGAAATATTCGTTTACTGAGTAATACCTATGCCTTACCTATTGATAACTAAGTTAAATACATTTTTCTTAAATAATTTCAAGTTGTCTATATTTCTAATTTCATCAGGCAGTTTATTGTATAGTTTAGGTGCCATTGCATTGCATATATACTTTTATATAAAAAGGTAGTTTTTGTCTGCATTAAATGGAGCTTTCCTAAGCGACGTTGATTTTCTAATTTTTCAAATATTTTAATATTATTTTTGACAAACATAACGCTTTCAAGAATGTATATTGAAGGTAGAGTGTAGAGTCAGTAGCTTTAGTTCCTTAAAGTAAGTTTTACACGTCTGAAACGGTTTTAATTTTAATATGGCTCGTAAACATTTCTTTTGTGCTAGAAATACCTCATGTATATTGGTAGCATTACCCCAAAAGATAATGCCGTATCTTAGAATAGAAGCGATGTAGCCATGGTAAGCCGTTAGTAGAGCATAACGGTTAGTTACTTTACCTAACATGTACAAGGCATAGAAAATTGATGTAGTTTTTTACTTATATGATCCAAATGTGTTTTCCATGTCATATTCTTATCAATGAATAGTCCCAAGAATTTTGTTACGTTAGTTTCCTTTATATTATTTTGTTTATAGTTTATATTTAATATTCTAGCAGGTCATTGTTTTAGATGAAATTCATTATTATTGTTTTTTCGAAATTTATTTTAAGGTTATTGTTATTCAACCAGTCAATAATTGATGTTAAATTATCATTTATATCATTTTCGATGTCGTCTAAATTTCCATTACTAAATAGGACTGTGCTGTAATCGGCGAATAATAACATTTGGCTTGTTGCTTGCGGGAGGTCATTGATGTAGACTAGAAATAACAAAGGAGCTAGGACTCCACCCTGTGGAAGGCCTACACTTACAGTATAGGCTATTCAACATCACGATACGACTTTAGAATCCGAGGAAAAAGAAAGAAAGGAGAAAATGTTTCTACGGTATACTGGGAAAACGCACGAATGAAGCCGCGGGGTGCGGCTAGTATAAAATAACCGTGCTGTACTCAACAACAACAAACGACTATGAAGACGGCTAAGAAGTACTTTATAGTGGTCATATATGACCGCGAAATGTATGGGAAAAGGTATATAACGGGTTCTGAAGGCTTAATTACTACAATAAATGATAAATATAAAATAAATGATGATATCTGACTACTATATTCTAGTTAGTTTTTAATTCATACTTGTGATTCCGATTCTTTTCTGATCTAGTCATCAAACTGCTTCCATGAATACCCGAGATAAGAACTCTAGATATTCTATTCATCGAGTAGGTACCATTCCAGCAAGAATATTCTTGCACAAATGTACGTATGTATGCCAAATATAATAAGTATCCTTTGTTTCATTTATTTTAATTGAACCAAATACCGGCCGGCAAAAACTAGTACCGGCCGGCACCCATTCATTATCGTTAGTAGATGCATGCCGCCATTGCCATTGCTGCTCCGATCCTGTCTGCCTCGACTGCTGCGGATATGCGAATGTCCGACGTATGAAACATAAACCGCATGCACCCACCACCGTTGCTGCCCTGGCTGTTATGACCGTCTTTGCTAAACGTGTTTCGCCTCTCCACGAGGCATTCTCAGGCGCTGTCTGACAAATAAAGCGTCTGAGGATGCCTCGTGGAGAGATGAAAAAAAAGAGGCGAAAGACGTGTCGCACAGACGACCGGAGCAGCCATGGCAGCGGCGCCATGCATCTACTAACGATAATGGGTGGGTACCGGCTAGTATTAGTTCGCATGAACTAATCGGCAGCGGACACATACAAAGTAGCTTAGATCAAATTAACAGTAAATTTGACTTTCGTAAAATAACGCCAGAATCTGTTCACAAAACCACTGTGTTTCTTATACAAGGTACTAATAAAAAAATACTATAAATAAATATCTGTATAGTAATATTGTATTTATCAGTAATAATTGTAATGTTCACATATAAAACGTGGAAACAAAATCACTGTCGTAAAAACTAACCGCAATGTGTTCCGCGCGCACAACGGTAAATAAATAAATTACCGATTTACCGCCAGCCGGTAAAATATTTACCAAATACCAGAAATAAATTCGCAACTCCGGTTTTCAGCGCTTTAATTTACTACCCCGTGCGATTTCAGTAACGGGTTGTGATGCGAATTACCTGTACACATCATGGTACTAGCACAGCTAAATTCAGCTCACGCTTGACACTCGAAGCTATTGTAACTCTTATAGTGTACAAAATAAGAATGATACAATGGCCCTATGCCAAGTTGCATCCACTTACTATACAATAAGGATAATTCATTAGCTTTAAAGCCAAAGTTGACCTCATATACTCGTGGTGTACCCTGCCGATTAGTAAACGAGGCTTCAATGAGGGTTATGGGATAGTTATTTTGAGGAGTTCAATGGCGACGATGCGCGTGACAGACTAAGCAAACACGCAAGTTAAGCAGCGTTAACCGTTGCGAGTCGATTCATGAGTTTAATCTTGTTTATTTTTTGTACAACGTTGGGAGACGTTGTAAAGCGGGTAACGTAGCATATTAACGCTTGCGATATATCAAGTATCATTCGCGCGATGCCTCCTCTGCTGCTTACACAGCAACTCCTTGGGAGCTTACTGGTGACCTCACTCACACGCAGGAACACAATAACCCTCTAGGAAGTGGCTGCGGTTTTCCGTGAGGTGGAAGTAGTACCTACTTCCCCAGGCGGGCTGTTTTAATGCACCCTATCTCTCTTAAAATCGTTAAGACCGTCGATCTCGTCTCTGTTTAAGAGGTGAGGTGGGGCAAATATCTCACAGAAAAAAAAATTGACAAAAAAACCGACTCCAAAGATAGTTTTGTCAGATTTAGACGGCAACAAATTATTGAATCGGCCACACGACGACAGATTATTGGTGGAATTGATAAAGCTACGCAATCTGTCTTCGGCTCAACATTAAAAAGTTTCGACGGCCATCTTTACCAGCTCTATTTAACTAAAACAATGACACTTCTGAATGCGAATTCTCGATATATTTTTTTGTTTGCTACAAATGCCGAAATCGTCATATGATATTTGAGGAGTTTTCTCAAATCTTCATTAACCCCACTATCAGAACTGAATTTTATGATATGAAAAAATGGGACCAATATGGTAGTATATTCTTTGAAATCAAAAAAGATTTTTTCAAATCGGTTTATAATTGACGGAGTTATGAAGTAACAAACATTAAAAAAATATATACACAGCCGAATTGAGAATTTCCTCCTTTTTTGGAGTCGGTTAAAAATAGACTGTTTCGAGCGGTGGCGCAGTGATTAGTAACGTAGCGTTGACACCAACGCTAATTTATTTTGTAATGTTTCTTTAATATCAAGGCACTGGAGTTCGATTTCCATACAGGACAAACATTTGTGTGCATGAACATGTCTGTTTGTTATAGTCCGGGTGTTTTAAAGAGAAGTAGGGCGCATCAAAGCAGCCCGTCTGGCGAAGTACCTCTATCTCACAGAAAACCACACCCAAATAACAACTTCCTAGCGGGTTGTTATGTTCCTGCGAGTGAGTGAAGTCCACCAGTAAGCTTCTAAGGAGTTGCTGTGTTAGCAGCAGAGGTGGCAATGTACGAGTAATGCTTACAATCCGACACGGTCACCGCTTTACATGGCACAGTTACTCTTTGACCTATATATTTTTTCTGCCCGCTTCACGCGTAATGCTACAGAGGGCTCACTATCATGAGCCCTTCGACTACACGCCTTATTTACCTCTCCAATACAACTACTAGTTTATACTATTTTACACGTCAAATATAAAAGCAAGCAGAGTAACGTCCCACTCTAACGTCCAGTACCGTGGCCGAATAACGTTTGAAAAACGAAGAAAAATGTAGAATATTTCTCTCGTCGCTGCTAATGTACTGGCTCCTGAGCCTCGCCGAAACTTCACGGAATCGCAAGAACACAACAAAAAGATATTAATTAGCTACGGTCTTCGTAAGTAGGACGTAATCCTCTATTCGCCAACTTGTTAGATATCTCACATATTTTCCTCTGAACTTTGTTAACTGTCAGGGTAAGTAACATCAGTTGTAGACGTTGACTTTGCCTTTTAAAATGATGACGAGGCACTTACGCCCTAAAAATACTGTTCATTTAAATAGTGCTGAAAAAACCGGGCAATTAATTTTGGGATTATGTATGTAAGAATACAAATGTGTTATATGCTGAAAGTAGTTATAAGGAAATCAACAACCCCACTAAATAATTAAATTAACAAGTAAAATCAGACCTCTTTTGTCCATAAAAAAAACCTGGCAGATTGTTCACAAGGGTCTGAATGTAAGCTGTTGAAATATTTATGAACTATTTACTTATTGACAAAACAAAATGAGTACAATGCCATTGTGGCATGGGCTCGATGTGAAAGTGGGTGTTCCATTTGCGAATTTGTACTCAGTCCATTGACCACTTGAGTGTTTCCTATGGTCGAGTGTATGGGGTTGTAAGCCATCAGCCGGTTATTGTTCTCGTGTGATGTTTATAAAGGTTTATAATAGATTCCAAATAAGTTCGCCATTTTTCATTAAGTGATTCCTTCCATAATGTTAGTATATGATTAGTATCTACCGTACGTTTGATATGGCATTCTGTCCGTGTGCCATTTGTTGCTGTAATCAAAATATTATTTTTCATACAACGTCAGGAGGCATACAACTTACACGGCCTACGGTATTTATAGATACTGGCAGCTTAAGTAGTAGAGGTATATTCTTTGACAAAAAACCTTAATAACTTTCAAACTTTCAAACTTAAAGATTGAGGAATTGCGGTCGAACTTCGTCCACTAGGCGATCTTTAGTACCTATTAGTTAATTAACAAATCAGGACAATAGAATCGCGAGATAACATAAGTAGGTGCTTACAATAGTGTAAATTTGAGAGTGTCGTCATAAGCTCTACTGGCACAATAGGTGGCACCAGCGGAGTTCGGTCCCGGGGCGAGCTCGATGGGCCGGTAATCCACTTAACGCGGTAATCCTTGCGGCCGCTCGCCGCATTGTGTCGAGTGGGAAGTGCGCAGGAGTGGCACTAATTCAATCACAACTGTTGCTACCGTCTCAATTCGTCTGCATTTGATTTGATCTACCTTTTACGAATATTAGTTTGCGGAAGTTAAATTTTGGGGCAAGTCGATTCATATTTTTTTAAGCAACGTCGAGCGACATATACTCATATGGCCCACCTAATATAAAGCGGCTTCCTCGGCATGTGAACGCTTGCAATAAATTAAGTACGCGATGACACCTCAGCTGCTAACACAGCAACTCATTAGGAGCGTACTGGTGACGTAACTCACACGCAAGGAACACAACAACCCACCAGGGAGTTGTTATTTAGCCGCAGTTTTCTGTGAAGTGGAGTACTTCCCTAGGCAGGCTGCTTTGATGCCCCCTATCTCTGTTAAAAATACTCAGATCAAAACAAACAGATACGTTCATGCAACGAATATTTGACCTGTGTGTGAATCTAACGCACAAACTTGGTGTCAGAGTAGCGTTACCAATAATTGCGCCATCGAGCTCGTTAAAAATACTGCGTTTGCTTCCACCGCCGGTTAGGTGACTATAATTATTGCCATCCGATAATCAAATAGCAGTCGTGACAGCAACGACGGCGGCGCGGTTTGTGCATCTTGTGTTACAGTTGGTTGGCAAGTGTTACAAACTACTACGGCAACACCAGCTCACTCTCGACCGGATATAGCACATATAAAATATAGTTAATTAGGATAATCACACAGTGAATGTAGTCAATAAGAGTGATTTAATATTGTATTAATTACATCAGTATTTTTTTGGTGTACAAATAATTTATGGTATAACCTATTTATGTAAATTAGTATCATGACTGCAGGCTTAGAATGTTCGCGCCTTTTTAATGGTTGTGAAATGGTGTAAAAGGGAGGGAACAGAGTTGCAATGGCGGGAATTCTTCTAGCCGAATCATTCACGCTGTTATTCTGGATGAGTAAAGACGACGTACAAAAGTAAGCGTTTTATTAAATTAATATCCAGGGGTCCTGACCACTATCGGTAATACAAGAGACGCATCAGGAGCATCAAACTGCTTGTTAACTTCATTTTATAGAAGTCGTTGCAATTGCCCTAAAAAAAGTCGAAATTCGAATTCAATATATTTACGTTAGAAGTCTCAACATATTTACATGCCGTTCTATAGAGTTCTAAATAAGAGGATCTCTGTGTGTGAGAAGTATGTGTGTGTATGTACGTATGCGTAGTAATAATGACTATCTTGTTCCTAGAAAGCTAGAACACCTAGTCAAATTGTTGAACGCCACATATCATAAGAAAGCTAAACTAAGGCTAAGAGTCGTTCGGTTAAATGTACATACATACATATCATCACGCCTGTCTCCCACTCTTTCTAAATGACCAAACCATCATCTCAGCATACCCTTTTCAATTTTTGTCACTACAACAACTTTTATTTAAGTTCTCGTTAAATGTAATTGTAAGGTATAGTTAATGTAGCCATGAATACGCAATGAGTGCATAGTATTGATATTTTGTTGTTACAAATTTAATGTCATTTACAAAATTATATGGGACCTAATTCAGAAATAATTTAAACATTGGTACATTGAGGTTGTTAATAAATACTAGTTTCACAATGTTTCGCCTGAATGAAATTAATTACTCACTGTATTATATTTAATTATTTTGTTTAAACAATAAACATATTATTTAATTAGCTCGGTGGCGCAGTGGTGAAATGCGTTGTTACACTACTTTGACACCAACGCTCGTGGGTTCGATTCCCACACAGTACAAACATTTGTGTGCATGAACATGTCTGTTTGTCTTGGTCTGGGTAGTTTCTATGTATAATAAGTATGTATTTACAAAAAAAAAATGAATTTACGTATGTTTATCAGTTGTCTAGTACCCATAACACAAGCTTCGCTTACTTTGGGGCTAGATGGCGCTGTGTAATTTGTCCGACAATATAAAAAAAAAATTACATTTGTTTACAAGTAGATTTCATAGCCGCGATTTAAAGATTAACAAGGACAAGTCTACTAAGTTCTTTGGTAATTTGTTTAATCTTTGAATGGTCAAATCGGATAACAACCGCCGTAGTATAATGTTGTAGATGTATTGTGAAATATTTTAGGTATCTCATTTGGTAGCTACTTTAAGTATCTCTTTTTACATCAGATTTAACTTTAAAATATGGTTTACAACTTGTTTTAGGAGATTGGTTACATAATAACCGTAAGCATTGTTTCTGTGCTATAAAAACTCTATTCTTATATATTGACTACTATACTATTATGTGGCTAACTTACTTTATTAACTAGATTTACCTTATTCGCAAAATTCTCGACGAAACACTAGTCAACAATTCCTACAAGCGTAATGTATTCGACTGTTTAAACAAATCAAATGAACATACAACTTGAAACTATTTAAGAGAACTGATATCCGCCACCGAGATTTCAATTCCATAATTTGGTTCCATAATTTGATGTCCATCATCAAATCAGCTATAGGATCCAAATTTTTGTGCGAAATTTCAAATCGATACGGTATAAAATAATAATATACGATCCTACTTCCCCAGACTTTGGGCTTTGATGCGCCCTACCTGTTTTAAAACATCTCAGACTTTTTAGATGTTATAGTAAACACCGCTCTGACTCATTAAGTTTATTTTAACGAGTCAAATGTAAGTATCTATACTATTCCACCAAAGATTAATGTGAGAAACGTGCAAGGCTTGACTACATATGCCTCGTGATAAGATTTTTAAAAACAAATAATTTATGAATATATCACGACAAGCTGGTTAAACATAAGCTCTGGCCAATGAACGGTGGAGCACAATAATATTGAATACGAAACCGACGATCGAGGAAGTTTATTAGAGAAGTCGAACCCGGCGCGGTTGGCCCGGTGGTAGGTTCCATTCCCGCACAAGACAAACATTTGTGTGTGTGGACAAGTCCATTTGTATTGATCTGGGTGTTTTTAAGAGATGTAGGGCGTATCAAATTAGCAAGCAGAAGAACCTTCACCCTACAGAAAACCGTAGCTAAATTACAATTTCTTGGAGGCTTGTTGTGTTCGTGCAATTGAATGAGGCTACCAGTAAGCTTCTTTTGAGTTGCTGAGTTATCAGCAGAGGTGGTGATCGTAGTAATACTTCCTATATTGCAAGCGTTTATGGCTACGGATACCATATATACGGTATATATACGGTAACCACATTACATCACGTGGACCGACATTGAATAAAAAAGTACTTTCAGCTTCAGAAATATGTTGTTCAGTGAGTTCTCAGGAAACTGGTGACGACATGCTGAGTCAGCAACAGCAACAGGTGTACCAACGCATAAGCGAAGCTGCGTAAATAGTGATGAAGCGAAGCTGTTCTGCAAGAGTTCGTTCGTGCGCTACAGTATCAACTCACATCAGGCGGGACACGAGCGTGTTTGCCAATCGCGTGAAAAAAAAACCTTCCTATTGCACTCAAGTTACTTTCGTATATTTCTCTACCTTTTCTTTTTATCTGCGAATGTATCTCAAACTCACCAGCTATCTTCAATCTACCCTCAGCAATATAATGGGACCCCAAAAAATATTTATTGTGTTTACACAAATACGTAGGTGGTAATCCGAGAGAGAACGCTTACTTATTCATAATATTAAGGCAACCAGAATGGAAACTGCTTTGTCGTGGTTGAATTAAAAAAAAAACGGCCAAGAGCGAGTCGCTCGCCTACTCCCGGCTCCGTACAGTGAAAACCACAGGGTATATTGATTTCATCACCTGCAATATGAATTAAGGGGAATTAATTAATTACATATACATACTTATCTAATCTACTGCAAGGTAGCCAAAGTGCTAATTCTAATGTCATTCCAGTTAATACATTTAGGCGGTTTTTTACGAAAGTAAATGCCTGCATGCTTCCGCCCCTAATTAGTTCATACGAACAAGCGCTGGGCGGCACCCACCCGCTACCGTTAGTAGATATCCAACATGCCGTCGCTGCCATGGCTGCTCCGGTCTCTGTGTCAACAGCTACGATCGTCCTCGTGATTACCCGCTATCTGGAACAGAAACCGCATCCGCCACCGTTGCTGCCATGAATGCCCTGGTCGTCCACGGGCATCCTCAGGCGCTATAAATGTTAGTTGTTAGAATTTTTTATTTTAAGACTTGTAGCATGTTATTTCGTAATCTCAACTATAATTTGTTCGACATGGGATTGAATATCATTAATCAAACTAGACAATCGACCATCTAGATCAAACCAATCTGGGGCTATTCTCCTGATTTAATAATTTAATTGGTTTCCAGAGTAATCCTGAGAGCCACATGAATCGGTCCTTACACACTTTACTTTAATATTTACTCTTTTCTTGCACGCTTACCGCTCTTCCTATGCCTCCTGACATCATTTTCTGATAAAACATGAACCATTTGGTGGTGGTCGGTGAGTCTTGGCCTTCCTTGGCTCCTACATCCTTCCAATTTCTCGTTGTAGGTATACTTATTTGTTTCGTCATTCTTTACTGCTGTATTCTCGAAATCGTGTCTTAATATAAATTGTTGAATCCACTTCTGTATATTATGTAATTATGTATTTTTTTTAAGATTACGGAGTTGGTTACATACCTACAAAAACTATTATAATTGATCGTAGTTATAGCAGGTAATCAATTTGCCATGCTGTATTTTGATAAACAAAATATAAAAGCGACAGAGTAGTGTTTGGCTGTTTATTGAAAATATACTAAATAGTTTTTTCTATACTGTGTCTAATGACAGTACAAATACGCAAACGTTAACATTCTCAGTGACGTGAAGTGTTGATTGCAACAACCTATTATACAGCGTAACACAACAAGTATCGCTCGCGCGTGCCACATCATTTACTAATCAAGAGATTTATAAGGTTCGTGGTGCTGTCATTTGTAAAAATAAAATCTACTAGAAAATATTTTTAGTTTGGTTGTAGTCATCTGTCAGAAGAAGATTGTATGTTCTAAGTCCATAGTCTCATTTGCTGATCGACATGGCGCGCCACATTCTGGCGAGGGATCGTAATCTATACATACACGGGTCGGAATGGATTTTGACTTGGAATATAACAAAATATGCTAAGTTTAAAACAGGTTTAGGTTATTACACAATTTTAATCTTTTGTTCTATAGGAATTGCAAGTGAAAATTTATTTTAATCATATTCATAATATAGTAATGAATATGTTATTTCTTTTACAAATCATTTGATAATTTGTTTTCAAGCTATACAATTTTTGTTTCATATCGCCATTTCCGTGACGATGAAAATATTGTCATTTTCGTAGGTATTACGATTTCCATCGTAGCACCAACGTGATTCAGATAGCGATAGTAATGCTGTGTCTGGACCAGGTATCCTTTCATCTTCTAGTATCACTTTCCGTTTCGAAAAAACTGACCTCGACTTTAACTTTTAATATAATTTTAATACGGATCTCTGAAAACTTAATATTATTATTGGACTCTAATTTCGTTTGTAATTGTTAATCATGGTATATAAAAGTGTCACTGGGTCTGAATAGAGGTGCCAATTTGTATAGAGTTACACCACTTGAATAGGACGAGGCGCTTGAGGTCTACTGTTACACAATAAACGGTTTGCGCAAAAAAATACTCCATCATATCCAGCTCCTAATAAAATAAATGTGATTATTCAAGTGTTGAACCGGATTGATGCCGCGATAGCAGTCGATATTTCTTTGAATTTTATTATTTATGCAGTTTAAGAATTATTGGCTGAACCAAGATATTATAAATTGTTATGTTTGGTTAAGTAGCTATACCATAATATTTGATGCGAAAAATATTAAATAGACATTTTGGATAAAACATTTTTATTGAACTTTATTTACTAGTTTAAAATTAAATTTCGCATTTTCGATGCCTTATTTTTCTTTTAGGCTATGTAGTATATATATTTTAAGTAAGAAATATAACTGTAGTACCTACTTACTCACTTTATATATTACCTGAGTAAAATTATAAAATATAAGATTTATGACTTTGAATTAAATAATTTTTAACGGAAGCATCGCGTGTTTTATTTATTTTGTAAAACTGTGGTCGCAGGAAGACTCACCACGGACCACGGATGCTGCAAAGCGTTCGAAACGTTAGATTCAACAAAATAAATAAAACACGCGATACTTCCGTTAAAAATTGTTTAATTCAATGTGTAACAATCGCGAAAACCTAAGACAATACGATTTATGACTTATACCCCAGAGCAAAAACAAGTAAACCACCTAAGTGAGGGTGCATGTCCTTCGCGCGCCAGATCCTCGCCTCAGTGACTGTTCACTTTTCTGTTGGAATGTCCATCTGCCATACGGAATCTTGTAACTGGCTTATATTGGGACGGTATATTAGAGCACAAAACTGTTATATGACTAAAGAATCCAATAAAAATATATGTATGTATATATATCTTCACGCCAAGTCCCTTGCGGGGTAGGCAGAGAGAACCGAGCGCCATAAGACGCGGTCCTTGCATACTTCACTCGCTTCTGTGACATTCATAGCTCTTTTCATGCACGCTCGCCGGTTCCTGGGGCTTCTGACATCACCTTCTGATAAAACACGGCCAATTTGGTCATGGCAGGTTAGTCTCGGCCTTCCTCGGCTCCTACATCCTTCCACTTTTGCATTGTATATCTGTTTCGTCATTCTTTCGTCCCGCATTCTTTCTACATGTCCGAACCAACGGAGCATGCCCTTTCTTATCTTAACACCGACACTCTCTTTTAGACCAACTCTTTCTCTCACGTCTTCATTACGAACGCGGTCAGCAAGCGTTATGCCACAAATTTTGCGCAATGCTCGCATCTCTACCGCATTTATTCTACTTTCATGCTCTCTCTGCCATACCCAGCTCTCACTTCCATAAAAATATATAAATAAATTTATTACTTTCCCTTTAGGAAATCACCCTTAGGAGACTTTCATTTTGTTTCTTATTGCAAATATCATAAATACCTTAGAATTTCCGGAGATAATTCTATTTGACGTGAACCCATTTAAAACTAGAATTGTCCAAAACTTTTGTTATTAAATATTAAAGTGGCTTGTCGCCATCTTTGGACTAAGCCAATATCTGAACGTTCAATTCGCTGATTAGCAGGTTCTGGCGTACGGGAGACAGGACAGAAGTACACGTAAAAGTAAACAAGTTTGATACTCTTAGTTCAATTTTAATAAGGTATAAAAGCGGTATATTCATCGAAGCGACGAGCTTGACATAGGTATACTTATCTGTACCTACATGAAATCTAGGCAGGCGGGAGAGCCCCTCAGGCCAGTCGTAATTAGCCCCCTTTCCTCCCTGCCTTCACCGGCTTCCTCCTCATCGAAAACAGACACAACCAGAAAACATTTAACTATACTACATTAGGTTATTTCTGGCTTTGTCTTTACATGATTTTTGTCTGGTTTTGCGTTATGGTCAGGTAATGCGGTAACTATATAGAACAGAGCTTCAACTTAAGATTAAATTTAACTCTCATTTAAGCATTTTTGTCATAATTTTCAGCATTACGTTAGTTACAACGTTAGGGTCGTCATTAATTAAAATCGTGAGTGAGTGGTATCTATACTAATATATAAAGCGGGAGAGTTTGTTTGTTTGACATCTCTAAACTCTGGACCTACCAGGCGTATTTGAAGAAAATGTTTTTTTATATGGTAGCCCACTTCTTGAGGAAGGTTACAGGCTCTTCGATATCATGAAACGGCCCTTAGAAGCCGAGGGAAAGAAAGTAAGTAAGAAAAAGCGGCTCCCAAGCGGTACCAGGATACGTGCGGGCGAACTCGCGGGTTGCAGCTTGCATAACATGAAGCGAGTGATGTTTCGGGTCGTCAATCGCTAGTTAACATAGATTTGTATAGCAGTGTGTGTGTGTGTGTGCGTATAGAATGCTATGAATACTATAACTGCTTACCACGGGCATCACTCTCGTATTTTCCAATGCTGGAAAAACATTTCACGTCTTTTTCGAAGATTTCTCATAGTCTTTGGTACTGTGCAGTACGCGACCATTTTAATTGTGATACTTATACTAATATAAGGCGTACCTATAGTTCGAGAACTGTCACCCTCGTTGCTGCAGATGAAGACTCTAGTTGAGTACTTTATAGTTCTACTTACTTGTAGGAACACATTAATCCTGCTGGCTGTAAGTAAACTGGTACTTTCTTAGTAGAGTCGCTCCTGACCAAATAACAATGCCATAGTCTTCTTTACCCAGAGCCTCGTTTATTATTGGGCATAGTCCATCACAAAATGCATGTGTATATTTAGGTACGACTATGGGTCCAATTGACCGATAAAACCGTATTATCATAACATTTCAAAAGGTTATGCACTTACATATCAAATTAAAAGAAATTACAAAAAAGCTTATAGTATTTGTAGGTGTGTAGTATCCGAACAAATCGTCTGAGGCATCCACCGCGAGGGGCCGGGGATAATCTTCAAATAAGCGTATTACATCTCCCGTCCCGCTTTGTGATCCGAATAACTACAGCTGTTACCGCCGTAACACACGTGTGTACAAAGAATTTTGTGCACTGGCAATTTTGAGATATATCATAAAAGATGTTACACAATCTGTGGTCACCGTCGCACCGTAAGCTCTTGTCGTATCATAGGTATACTTGTTGGGAAGACCTCTGGGACCAGTCTGAGTCCCGTGTACGATTTTATTTACTGACTCAACGAATAACTAAGGTTTCACGATGCTTAGACCTTTACAATACTGTAATCTCAGATTAGGAATGTGATGCGAACAAATATGAATTTCAAGCTGAATTTTGGATTACGTATGCCATCGATTTGTGACATGTTGATACAGATAAGAAAGAAATGACAGAAAATTCAAGTGTTTTACGAAAATATAGTTTCCCGGTCGAAATAATTGTAGTTTGTAAAGCGTTTCTTGGAAATTAATAAATCGTCAGAATTGACAGGCAATTAGATCTAAACTACTTGTGTGGTTCCGCCATCAGTTAGTTCGTACAAACTAGCATGAGAATGGACTGTGGCGGAACAACACGAAGTAGTTATGCCAAATTGCTTGTAAATTTGACTTCCGCCAATTAGCGCCCGATTCTATAGCCATGTTAGATATTGTTATTAATGTTTTGCTAGCAAATAGTATATACTCGCTTCTATTCTTCTTCTTAGCCATATCCTGTTATCCCTCCTGTATCTAATCCATTAAGATTGGCGGGGTCCACTGCCTAAGCTTAAGGATTTGTCGAAGATACTGATTTTACAATAGAGCGACTGCCATCAGACTCCACAACCCTGGAGGAAAACAAGACCTTCCTCAGATTAGAATAGAAAAATTCTTGGGCGTGCAGGTACTCTCACGACGTTTTCCTGCACCAGCAAGTCATAATTACAAATATGTAAATCTGACAAAACAAATTTAGTGGCCATGCCCACACCAGGATTCCAACCGGGGACCAGTCGGTTTCTAGGCCAGTTCTTTGTTCAATCACTGCCCTCTAACGTAGCTGTACAATGCCATTTGGGAATAATTCATGAGCTTTATAACGAAAGCTGTTCTCACATAAGAGTGGAGGGATAAGGGGCAACTAGGCACAACATAACATGCCAGGATTCTAACTGGGAACCAGTTGGTCAATGGGTCGGTTTTTTACTTTCATATATCTACGTACTTTTATAAATAATAAATAAATAAATATTGTCGGACAAATTACACAGCGCCACCTAGCTCCAAAGTAAGCGAAGCTTTTGTTGTGGGTACTAGACAACTGATAAACATACGTAAATACATTTTTTTTTGTAAATACATACTTATTATACATAGTAAATACCCAGACTAATACAAACAGACATGTTCATGCACACGCGTTTCACAACTGCGCCACCGAGCTCCATCCATGTTATAGAATTACCGCCTTCTATTTTGTGTGTGACTTCTGGGCCCTGCATAACGAATACAATATAGTACACAATGAGTATGTAAACGATGACGAGCTCGGCGGCGCAGTGGTGGAACGCGCTGTTACGCTACTTTGACACCAACGCTCGTGGGTTCGATTCCCACACAGTACAAACATTTGTGTGCATGAACATGTCTATTTGTCTTGGTCTGGGTATTTTCTATGTATAATAACTATGTATTTATAAAAAATATATATTTACGTATGTTTATCAGTTGTCTAGTACCCAAAACACAAGCTTCGCTTACTTTGGAGCTAGTTGGCGTTGTGTAATTTGTCCGACAACATTTATTATAATTATTTATTATTTATTAAACATACATAATTACACGATATTGTTTTTAGCGCACGCACAAAATATGTTAAACGTGAATCAATAGTTGATATAAGTTCTTTTTATGCAACTTCCATAGGCGTAACAGGCATAGGTACGGTTATCGTAGCCTATGAACGCCACCTTTACTGCTGGTCTGCCTCTAGTCTTTAGTTCTATTTTTTTTTTATCAACGTGCGATGCCACCTCTCCTGCTAACATAGCAATTCCTTATAACTGAAGTGGTGACCTCACTCACACGCACGAATACAAAACCCTCCAGGGAGTTGTTATTTAGCTGCAGTTTTCTGTGAGGTGGGACCCCAGACAGGTAGCTTTTATGCGCCATGCCTCTCTTAAAGTTACGTTTCGACAAATACTAATCAACAACTAAGGCATCGTGAGTCTTCACGTCTAAATGTCTATTTAAAATGCTTGTAAAAATAACAACTCCTTCGACCGTTTCGTTGAATAATGACGCGCGAATTTTTTTCCTAAACTGTACCTACACCATTCGAAAATAAGCCGCAAGCCACGTCAGTATTGAATTAGAGACTTGTGTTCAAAACTGTTCGCAAAATATTTTGGCGTCACAAAAGAGGTATTAACAGGGGTGTGGGAGGATGGGGTCGAGGGGGTGATAATTTTATGCAAATGACCCGCCGCCGGCTGAGTTTCACGATGGCGTTGAATTTGTTTATGTCTACGAGGAAACAACTCGAGCCAGCCTATTTGCCGCTGTGTACAGAAAACTTCGCTTCGATCGATGAAGGGAATTTGGGACGAGAGTTGCCCGTTTTGTGGTCTTGAGATTATTTTTGATGTATATTTGTTGCGTAGAGATTGTTTATTATTTACGAAAAGTGAAATAGCATCAAAGAAACGCGTGGCCGACGCCACATAGGCAGCATGTTTATGTTATGTTTTCATAAATATACTGAGAAGTAACAGAAGGTAAAAGTTGATTCGACGTCAACCGCCGTTCCCCATAACATACGGCGTAAGGCTGCAACAGTAACTGAAATAGACTAAGCGCTCTGTAGCCATTTCCGTCTGATTCTTCTAACTGCATATGCGACGAAGCTAAGTTTACCTGCAAATTTATTTATGTTGAGTATTTATGTTAACCTAACTCCAAATTCCATTCTAATCCCAAGTAGGTAATACAGTATTACTGACAAATTCTAATTTATTTGTGTCAAGAAGAACTCCTGTACTGACCAGAAGTCTCATTTTTTTCCCCCCTTTTATGGCAATATGTTACTTTGCCAACGTCAAGTATACAATATACACGAAAAGAAACCTAATAAATGAGAATTTTCAGCAGGTGCATTACTTCAGGACCTGAATAAAAACAAAAAGAACTACCTATTTACATCGATTTACATATAAACTATTTATAACTAAGTACATAATACTGTAAGACCATCACCTACAGACAATTTTTGCTCTAGAGTTTAATATTGTTTAATGAAATGAAGTCTGAAATTACATTTACATAAAATGAGTTTAGTGATAATACTATTTGAAAGAAGTCAGAAGTCTCATTTGGTAGACTAAACATGATGTTTATTTGGTTTTAGCCGTATTTAACAAAAGAATATTAAACATGAATCATTTTAGAATGACAGACGAAAAAAATATAGACAATTTAAATGGTGTCATTTACCTTGTTTATATTTTCACATCGGCGAGATACACTGAAGATGAAAGAGGTCATCAGTAGGTACTAGTACTATATTCGCCATTTTCTGTACCATCTAGCGCAGATCGTTCACATATACTAAAAATAAAACTGAACCTAAAATAGAAAGAACCCTGGAACACCCCAATATTACTTTTAGATTTAACCTCATCTATATCAACAGTCTGATTATTTTTATTTAAATAATATGGAATCAAGTTCTAGGCTTCACCTTTAACTGCATAATGTCCTTCGTTGCCAAGCTTTTTTTTTAAAGTGACTAATCCTTTTTACAGAACGTCTTTTATATGCTCCGTCCGTAGAAATGCATTTATCGCGATTATAATAAGCTTATGCCCTTACAGATACATGCAACCTCCGTACCAAATTTAATTTAGTCTTATAAAAGTAAACAAACAAAAAAACACGTAAGTACGCAGATAGGCTTACAGAGTTATTTTCGCATTTGTAATATTAACGTAGCGAAAATAAAAAGACCAAAAAGTAAGACTGCATAAAAATTTTATTATATACTAGCTGCTGCCCGCGGCTCCGCCCGCGTGGAGTCAAATAACGTAGCCTATGTGTTAGTCCAGATCATAATCTATCTACGTGCCAAATTTCATTCAAATCCTTTCAGCCGTTTCAGCGTGAAAGAGCAACAAACATCCATCCATACATACAAACTTTCGCATTTATAATATTAAGTAGGATATATACTTAGTATCTCTTTCGATAATTTAGCAATATTTATAATAAGCTGTTTAAATTTCTAAATTCCATAACAAATCACGAGTAGGGTCTAGTGAAGGGCATTGTAATACCATCATTAGCGTGTCAAGTAGGTACCGTCATTGATGGGTAAGTACAATACTATCAATGAACTTGAATAAAAGCCACAGTTAAGACTAAACTTAACATTATTAATTTAGTATTAGATATAGCGTTGATATTGTAATGAAAGTGACTTTAGTATCAGTAAATTGTATTGCTGTGTAATTTACATAAACAAATTGTATTCGCAAATTAAGTAATATTATTGCTTTTTGAATATTCATTGAACCTGGCTTTAAAAACTAATAATAAACGTTATTCGGAGCCTATTATCAGCATGTTCAGAGTAGGAAGGAGAGTAGGAAGTAGGTCACGCCTTCAGACAGTTACATAAACAATGCAAACAGTTGAGTTGTGGGGCGTACAGTTACAATGCGTAAATAAATTATTTTGAGCGTAGTTCAGACGCACAAAGAGCTGCTGCGAGGCTTGTGAGCGGTGGGCGGGGCGGCCCGCCTTCGTCTTCGGTAAGCGGCAACGGCCGCATGTTGTCGGCAACTCGGCAATTAGGACAACAATGAATGCCAGGTAGACCATAGAATAAATCAATCTACATAATTCGAGCTCCGATTCTATTTAATCACAATGAAAAATTGGGGCAAATTGCGATACGTTGATATTTCATGAACGATAGAGTTGTTGTAAATAGTAAACCTAAAGTTTTTAACATTGCCAACGGAGATTCGTGGTATTACCTTTCGAAAAATCAACGTCAGCGTCAAACGTTAGATTTGTGAAAGAATATTTTTGTGGTATTTAATAATTAATTGTGAAGATAAGATTGAAGTATTTTTTCTCCTTTTGATTTTTTTATACTACTTCGGGAGGCATAAAAGCATACGGCCTAACTGATGTAAAGCGGTCATCGTAGCCTATAAACATGTACTATCTAGTAAGTATATACAAGTTATACTCGCGTCACGCCGCCTCTGCTGCTGTTTACAATACAATTTCTGTACCTATGTCAAAAAATTATTTACATATGTTTATCAGTTTTGCCTAGCATACAGTTTAGGTGTTTGTTTGGTTAATGACTTTACAGAATTATTATCTGTACGAAAATACTCGTATGTACCTATTAATTATTTTATCTAATCAGTAACTGGACTAATAAAAATTATATCATCGTAACATCTTATTTAATAGACCAAGGCATACATAGTATTTAAAAAAAAATATCCTGATTGGTATATAGACAGCGTCTCCGGTGAAACAGGAGCGAAGTAGTAGTTCAACAAGATGACGAACCTTTTTGGCATCTTGGTTGGTAGACTTGTAGAAGTATCGTAGGATAAATCCCATCAAAGGAGGGAAGGCGATTTTGTCTTTAATCATTATAAGAAACTATGGCTTGTTGACTTAATTTTATATGTCAGAATGAAAACATATTAGGTATGTTTGGAAATCATACATAGATAGAGAAATATATAGCACGTGAGTGCCGCATGTTATAGGATTCAGCAGTTTTTCAATAAAATTGTAAAAACAGATAATTGTTCGTTTATTTAAATCCGTCACGTGACGTCCGGTGTAGTTTTAAACAAGCGATTGTGGATCCGCTGAATAGCCGCCGTCACCGCGCGCCCGCCCAGCGCTGCCGCCCGCCCCGCGCCCGCATCCGCCGTCCGCCGACGAAAACGTATTTTAATTATTCCACTTACCTATCAGTGATTTTATAGCATTGATAAATACACGGTTTGCATTTCACGGCAACGGTGTTACATGGTAGAGATAATATATACTATTCGTTTTGGGCTAAATTTAAAATTGCCGGCGGCCAAATGTTTTTAAAGTGATAACTTCTTATGGGAGGATAAACCGCTTCGTTACATAACGCGTTACGGCGCCTGTCTGTCTGGCTTCCCTTTCTCTCACGCATACCGCAGCTTTAATTATATTTAAAATAGTTTAAGTTATCACTTCTATCAGGCGTCCCGAGACGCACACTTTTTTTTAAACATATCTATTACTATACATATCATAGACTTGAGGTCATTTAAGAACATGATATTTATCATAAAGAATGAAAGCATAGCTTACAATTGCGTAATAAGACTATTAATACCATATAGCTTTAAGACTTATAACAAATTATTAATTGACTAACGAAAAACATAGAGTGGCGGTTAGATTTATAAACATGCATGAATGGTACTTCAGAAAGTATATCAGGAGCCCATGATCATTAAATTGAGGACTAAAAAAAAGAAATCAAGATTTATCTACCATTACCAAATTGGTCGTGTTCTATCAGAAGGTGATGTCAGGAGCCCTAGAAACCGGCGAGCGTGCATGAGAAGAGCAATGAATGTTAAAGAAGTGAGTAGAGTCACGTGGCGCTCGGTTCTCTTTGCTCTAGATAGATAGAAAAATAAATCTCTAGATAGATAGAAAAAAGAAAGTCTGCCTTGTGCCAGTTTGTTGATTATATTATCATTACTAAATTAAATAAATGAATATTGTCAGACAAATTACACAACGCCACCTAGCCCCAAAGTAAGCGAAGCTTGTGTTATGGGCACTAGACTACTGATAAACATACGTAAATACATTTTTTTTTTTGTAAATACAATACATAGAAAATACCCAGGTAATACAAACAGACATGTTCATGCACGCAAATGTTTGTACTGTGTGGGAAACGAATTCACGAGCGTTGGTGTCAAAGTAGCGTAACAGCGCGTTCCACCACTGAGCCACCGAGCTCGTCAATGAATTGTTGAATGGATGGTATTAATATGTGGTATAGATAAGGTTTGGGACTTGAAAAAGGAGATAAACCATTTATTATCGTGATCGGGATCCCCACGTGGGCAAAGCTAAGTATTACAACGTCAATTACCTCCTTACGAATCATTAGTGACATTAATTACAAATGTGTTGCCAATTTAAATTCTTCTTCTTCTTAGCGTTATAACGTTTTCTAATCCATTAGGTTTGGCGGGGTCCGCTTCCTAAGCCTAAGGACTGCCGTCAGACCTCTGGCATCCAGTGGGAATTGATGTTGCCAATTTAAATTATATAGAAATAAATAAATCCGCTCCATCCAATATGTACCTAATTCTAACGAATTTTAGTTTCACTTAAGAAAAGAAATTGTAAAACTTTCCTGGCATACCTACATTGTGTTTGGATTGTAATCTAGATCCACACTGTAACTTCTTATAACCTACTTTATATTGATATTAGTTATTCAAATACGTAACTCATTAAATTTTCATAAGTGGATATAATACCTACATATGATTGTGCAGTTGTGCAGTGGTTTCATGAGCTCGGTGTCGCAGTGGTTAGTAACGCTACTTTGACACCAACGCATGCGGGTTCGATTCCTACACAGGACAAACATGTGTGTGCATAAACATGTATGTTTGTTATGGTCTGGGTGTTTTATATGTATCAGAAGTATGTGTTTACAAAAAAAAAGTTTTTACAGTTGTCAAGTACCCATAACACAGGCTTCGCTTACTTTAGGGCTAGATGTTTGCATTACTTATTTAAAGTTGTTTAACCCTTCGAAACCCGGGTGGTCGTATACGACCGCGAAATATATGTATATTATAATTATATATAATTATATGTATAATTAAGAATAGAATTAATAACTTTATAAGAGTGAAAACAGACACTCAATAAATGGAATATCTCGTCGTTATGGAATTCCACCGATTAATAATAAAAAACCATATTTGTTACCAAAGGTAAATTAATAAACAAATAAAAATAGTTGATTAAAGTTAAGAAAAATCTTTCTTTCTTTCATTTTTTCCTCAGGGCATCTATACCACAAGTAAAAATATGAATACGGCATCTAACCCACACCGTAGGCATCTATCCCCGTTCACAATGTTTGTTTATTTCGTTTTTTATTAATTAATTAAATATATACAACATAAATTTGCTTCATTATTTTCTTCATTGATAAATACATTATTGATCACAAAAGTGTAAGGTTAATAAATACTCATATAATCTGCGCTAATCGCACATTTCAAAAAGTTAGGCAATTATCCCACATTTACCCTACCCGTACATTTTTTTATACAACGTTGAGAGGGAGACAAGCATACGGTCCACCTGTGACCGTATCGGTTGCCGAAGCCTATGAAACTTGCAATAGTTAATTTAGCATCACTCCCTCGATGCAACCTTTTCTGCTTACACGAGTCTTTAAGAGATTACTGATGACCTCACTCAGAGAAACACAACAACTCTCCAGAGAGTTGTTATTTGGCTGCGATTTTCTGTAAGGCGTTATCTATTACGTTTCTTAAAAATACCCAGAACAAACAGACATGTTCAGGCACACAAATGTTTGTCGTGTGAGAATAGAATCTACGAGCGATGGTGTCAAAGTAGCGTAATTAACCGCTGTGCCACCGAGCTCGTCAAAAATACAAATAATTGATACAAATACCTATACTGCTATATACTTCATTGCAGTGAAATAAAATGAAGTAGGTATCTAATTATCTATGAAATATTAACGAGTTGGACCTCGTGCGTTTAGTGTTCCGTACGTTTTGTTTTCAACGTCGAGAGGCATAAGTACTTAGGTATTACAAGCACACGCCCACCTGTTGTAAAGCGGTTACCGTAGCCTGAATACTTGCTATATATGGAGTATTCCGTAGCCACTGCGTAGCCACCCTTACTGCGAACATAGTAACTCTGCAGGGACAACCTTACTCACTCGTTACTGCGAGGAATTTGTGTTACAACGCTCCATGGAGTTGTTCTTGCCTTACGTAGGTATATATCTATGCTTCCCCAGTTGAGCAGCTTCGATACGTCCTACCTCTTTCAAAAACACCCAAACTAATACTAATTTATTTAAGGTTCCTATATAAGTACTTTTACTCCTAAGGGTACCTACAAGGATTTGGATGTTCTTTTAGTTACACAACCGTAAAACTAATGAAAAAGCACTGAAAACTAGAACATGGTTTTATTATTAGGTAATTTCTTTTCTCTCAGATAAATAAATTAACATTTATTTACGACGTGTCTAAGTACCCAATTCCTAATAAATAAGTTTATCAATGCTCGTTATTTCTACCTACTTATAGTAAATCCACAAAATGTTCCCAATTTGAAAGAAGTCGAAGTAAATTACGTAAACAAGGCAACGACAAGTCGCCTAAGGTTTCCGTAGCGCCATTGTCTCAACGGTAAATATTTCCTGTAATTTCGTTATTCGCCGAAACACTGCTTTCTGTATAAAACACAAAGAGAGCCGTGCAGATAGTAAACAAAATGGCGTATTTAAATGGGCGGCCCTGTATTGTCAGAACAACACTCGCTACCCTACTCGC
This sequence comes from Pyralis farinalis, assembly GCA_947507595.1. Taxonomy (NCBI): domain Eukaryota; kingdom Metazoa; phylum Arthropoda; class Insecta; order Lepidoptera; family Pyralidae; genus Pyralis; species Pyralis farinalis. Next base: position 9,919,178 of record OX382274.1, read on the forward strand.
ACTCGCCAACTGATCTACTACGAGACGAGACTCTTTATTTCTCTAGCTGTTCGTAACCACAACAATGATGTAAGACTGTTTTTCTCATTCCACTAAAGCGAATCTTATTTCAATCGCCACAAAGTTTAAGTTTCATTGATTAGATCCACCATTAAATGGTGTTATAGCTAGTACTTCAATGCATGAAACTGTTGCACATTGTTCCGTCCTTGTCCCACAAAGGGTGGGAGGGGTATTTTTGTATCGGCGTCTCGTTCGCGCTCGCCTCCTGAGAAGTAATGTGTTGTTGCGTGTTGTGATATCGCTAAAATAACAGGGAAGCACTCTCTACGAAGTTGTCATTTGTAACGGTTTCCCTTTGTACGGTTAGCATAAACATGTAATATTTTAAATGCATCTAATCCGAAAACAGGATCGCATTTACAACACTCTACTGCCCCATTTACATATTTTTTTGGAGGGATTAGTTTCAGATGATTATGAAGAAAGAAGTCTGAGCCGATAGATATCTATCGGCTAAGAAAAATATGAACTGTAATTCTAACGTTCGGGATTTTGTCTGAATCGGTTTTGTCTGAAATTTTGTCGGTCGGAATTACGTAGTAGAATAATCTTTTTATAAATTCTACCACGTAATTCCGGCAGACAAAATCCCGATGAACGCTAAACTAGACCGACAGTTCATAATTTCGACGTGCATCGGATCGACAGAAGACAAAACGCAGTTTATCTTGATTGAACGCCGCCCCGACATACAGTGGACCAACACAACGCTAGGGCGAAATAGTTCTCGACAGAATCTCGACTGAACATTTCACTTTGGCTTATAATTTCTCGTTTTATTTCTGAAATATCTTTCAAATATGTAATTTTTTTTTATATTTGTAAGATACTTCACAAATATTACATTTTTTTTTATTTTGTAACAGAAGTTGAACGTTATTTTTAATTAAATACTGTAAGGTATTTAATTTCTTATTGTTAAGTATTTTGTTTTGTAGTGCACATAACATTTGTCAATAATAAAAAATTCTCAAGAATAAAATAAGCAACGGTCCCTGGTTCAAACCCCGGTGTTGTCTTACTGAGTTCATTATTTCGGATTTATGTCATATTTGTAATATTCACTTGCTCGGCAGTGATGGCATGTACCTATCGTGAGGAAACCCATTCGTCCGAAAATATATATTTCGATAGACGTGTGAGATAACTTAAGAGTGGTCTGTTCTTTCCGCTGGGTCTCACTGGGACCTCACAGGTCAGTACGTTCTATGTGAAAGTCAGTATCTTCGCCAAATCCTTAGGCTTAAGTAGCGGTCCTCGACAATTTTATAGGATTAAGAAACGGGTTAACGCTAGAAAGAGGCAGTTAAGAATAATATGAATCTAATAGTACGATTGGGAATTTGAAAAACTTTATTATTAATAATATTGATATTTAATGCAAAATGCTTAAAAGATCTTTTTTTCAATTAATTATAAACAATAAAAAATTGATAAAATTTTAAAAATGTACGTGACTATGAACGCGCCATGATTGGTCGCCATAGTTGTGACGTCATAATGCTGTTAACAGGACAGCGTTTAAAGCTATTACACGTGACTTGACAATAATATTGAAAATTTAGTGCTAAAAAACGATTTGTTAGTTAATACTGATTAGCTATGTGTGATAAAGGATTTATAAAGGCAAAGTCAGATAATATTCCTGATGTTGATATATTTATGATAACCAATTTTTTAAAAATAACGTTCGGTTCAATTCTGAAGTTCGAGGTGCCAAGGCATCAAGGTAAATCTGTTAAAAAATAATATGGTAAATGAAAATATTTAAGTGTTTATTCTCCATTATATTAAATGTAATTATTTATTTCATTAATTGTAGAGCATCACGTGAGAGTTATGGCGACAAAGCTATAGGTTATGTTCAACTTAGTCGTAAAATAATATTTGTATCGTAAAAAGACGGGTATGTCCAGAACATCGAGTTCGGAGTAAAGCTTATTCAGTTACTTTAACTAAGTATTAATGAAAAATCAAGAAAAATTCAGGATGTACAATGCCATGACTGTACAGCTTCAGCAGGTAATTTATACTCTTATTAAACTGAAATTGTTTGATGTTATAAGCAATAATAATATTTTATATTGTGTCTACAGGAGGTTGTAAACATGGATTAGCATTACCTACTTATGTGGACCCATCGCAAAACAAGAACGATAACTTTTGAGGTTCGACATTTTCAATATAAATTTGAGTATTTAACAATGACTACAGAATTAAATAGATCAAAACACTGTACTTATTATTTCTGTATGAACTACAATGAGTGAAAACTAACGTTATGACGTCACACGCGCTCGGGTTTGTTCGGGAGCTGTCGGCGTGTCTTTGGTACTGGATTCAAAAATTATTTTTTATTTTGATATAACTTTTGAATTATTGCGAAAAAAAATAGTTTTGTTATAAAACTTATATGATGTTTCCATTTATCACAAAAAAAAAAGCAAAGACCCAATTACGAACATATCATATACATAGGTACATCCTTATTTTACCTACATACAAGGGATCTCTTTTAGTCAACTGATGTACTGAATATAACTATACATTCAGACACTAAATAATGAATTGTGCTGAGACTCTCCGTGTAGGTGGAAGTTGAGTGATTACACGGAGAAGGTTTTTCACAATATATACCTACCTCCCTATGTAGGTATACGATTTCGGATGGCAAAGAAGGTCCGCCCGCCTGTTCTAAAATAGCTTATGAACGTTTGGAATACATGAAGTATTTCTCTCTTTAGGAGCTTACTGGAAACCTCGTACACATGCAGGAACACAGTAGTCACCAGGGAGATGTTATTTGGCTCCAATTTTCTGTGAATTGGAGATAAATACTTCCCCAGTCGCTTTAATGGGCCTTACTTCTCTTAAATAATGTATGCTTAATTTAGGTAGGTATACATTCCAGAAGAACATAAATACTGACCCTACAATTAGGTAGATACATCCTTATTTATTGCCTGCAATATAAGTGTACGTGCCTCGGTTTATGAGTGAAACTGAAATTAAATCCATTAATATCGATAATACGTATTTAAATAAAAATTAAATTAATGGGTAGGTACCTAGGCAGTGCCTAACATTAAACTACCTAAAACTTTGAAAACACTAAAATTTACTTTAGTGTAGTCGCTGATTCAGTAACTCGGAGCATTTTGTCAAAAAAAATGTTTTCACAGTATGTTTGTGATTGGCAATAATCACGCGAAAATAGAACATCTCCATATTTGAATTTAAAATACTTTAAACATGTTTATTTTCTAGAGCTATCGCCGATTTTTATCATGGTGACGGAAAAAGACGATATAATTCATTTATTATAAAATATCCAAATATCCATAAATTCCTGTTTTAATTCTTATTTTGTATATAGTACTCCATGGCCTCGAGGCAGGGCGCGTGGAGTTGCAAAGCTGCTGGAGTAGGGCGTCGCCAAACAAAAACACGTATACAAGGAGCGAGAGCGCAGCGATTGGCTACAACGAGCGTAGGCCGCCGCCCCCGTGGCGCCGCTGCGGGCCGCCGCTACCGCCAGGGCACTCCGCGCCGTGCTCCCGACTCGACAACATGTGCAGCGGAGCCGAAGGAGGCGCCTGGCCGCTCGGCAAGGACGCGCCCGCCGTCACCGCCGCCGCGATAGACCACTACCGCATTCAGCTCTACAATTACGCTTTCGCCGAAAGACTTCGCCTTTACCCACCATCTGTTGCGCCCTGCTACGGGCCCTATGCCCCTCGCCTTGCACTATCTATGTCTTTGCTGCAGCAGCGAGCCTTGCAGCCCGAGGAACCGAAACCGCAACATAGCTACATTGGTCTCATAGCTATGGCCATTCTGAGTTCGCCAGAGCGCAAACTGGTGCTTTCGGACATTTACCAACACATTTTGGACAATTATCCTTATTTCCGGAGCCGAGGTCCCGGGTGGCGAAATTCGATTCGGCATAATTTATCATTAAATGACTGCTTCGTGAAAGCTGGGCGATCTGCCAATGGAAAAGGACATTACTGGGCGATTCATCCTGCGAATGTCGAAGATTTTCGGAAGGGAGATTTCAGAAGAAGAAAAGCTCAAAGGAAAGTGAGGAAACACATGGGTTTAGCGGTCGATGATGACGGAGAAGATTCGCCTTCACCACCACCGCAATCCCCTCCACCGGCGACATTACCATTGCCTTTTTGGGGAACAGGAGCACTTCCAGGAGGCGGACAACGGCGCAAGAGACAGTTTGATGTGGCGTCGTTACTAGCGCCCGATGATGCTTCAGAGAAACGTCAACGTCGCGATAGCAGCTGTGAAGAAGAACCCGAGGAGGATATAGATGTAGTGGCGAGCGATCAGGAGGAGCGGGTTGGCGAGGAGGAGTGTCGGCCGCCACTGGCCCCTGCGGCACAGTACCCGTTGCTCGGCGGCTGGTGGCCAGCACTGGACCCAGCATTGTTGCAGCAGTTGCGGCGGCACGCGGTGCCAGCACCGCCGCCCGTCAGCCCCTCAGATCAGCAGAGGCCACCGGACACCTAAACAATGATCCAGATTGTGTTGACCAAACTTGTGAATACTCATTATCTATTGTTAATATTGTATAGACTATTGTGGTGCCTAGTGGTGACTTGAATCAGAAGAGAACGATTTCTTTTTCTATTTTTAATGTTTCTGCCACTGTTCAATATTATTCATTCTTATTTTCCGTATTTTTTCTGTGCCCATGATTGAATGAATTAAGTCAAGGAATTGTCTTAATTCATCATTCGTTTAAGTATATTTACTGTTGCACTTTCGTTTTTCATCTGTAAAATAATCAAGTGTATATTGTTGTAAAGTTAAATGTATAAGTGACACCTATAGCTACTTACGAACTGTATGTAGAAGTGATAATTCATAGGAAATAGTGAAAGTATGATTACAAGTCTGAAAGCGACCAATCGACTGTAGATAAATAATTAGTTTTATTTGTATATAATGTGGTTACTCTTTGTTGTTATTGGTCACGTGTAAACATACTGTTGTTAATTTATCGGATTTAAATAATTAAAATGACTCAAGTTCATATAAATCTTCGCATAAATAGAAAACAACTATCCCTTAAAATATCTTTTATTTCTCTATCTTTACGTAATACATGAATAGCGTTATTTTTACAAAATTGACTGGCGTGTTTATCAACAAAACTGTCAATGAACTGTCATCATGTGACAGCACAATAGAGTGGAGAAATATCCAGCCAGAACGAATTGACAACATAGCGTAATGAACCATAAATATAGTATTTAAACGTTTATATAGGTACCTATAAACATTTCTCAGCGTGCGATCTGCTGCAGAACAATAGTCAATTCGTAAGACTACTGCTTTCGTCTACCTCTTCGTCTTATCAAATCTGAAGACTTTTTCAGGTAATTTTTTTTTTATTCCAAATATCGAGACTTACTTTTTATTAGTGGTAGTGTTTTCTGTTTAGGTGTCACGCTATTATCCCTTCCAGCTTCCTGCTTGGAAAATGCAACAGGCATACGATTATTTAATATTTATTAAACCAAGTGATTAAATCTGTCACGTAAATATTTTACACAATATTTAACTATTTCTATTTATTTTCAAAGAACTAGTTTATTTATCTACTATCATTATCATCGAATACTCCAAAAGAAATTACGTACTCTCGAGAAGAAAGTAGGTACCTACTTGAAGCCGTAAGTTAAATGGCCTATGCACCGACAAGCATATTTTAGGTACTTACATATTAGGCGTAAGTATCCGTGTTAATTTTGGTTACAAACAATCGAGGCTGTGGCATATATAATTCTTTGATAAGGAACAGCCAAATCGGAGACATTTCTTCTACCTACCTTAGACCTAACCGATTACAGCCAATCAACAAATTCTTGGAGACGCTGCGTTTCTGTGTAAAAGTCAGAAGCTTCTAATGAGATGTGGGCCGGCAAAAACCAATCGAATGAATATTCCTGTCATTGCGAATATTAAACCATACAGGTCATCAGAATTTGAATAAAAAAAATAGGTTAACATCCATGGTAAGTTAAACCAGAACATAATTTAACAAGAATTACTGTCAGTAGTCTGAAATAGACAAGAGCCTTATTGTATTTGCCTCTGTATATACTCGTATAACCCTGAAACTCCTTCGAGAAAGGATTTAGGGGAACCTATTTGTGGAAAATGTCACCGATTCCTTCGCTAGGTAAAGAATATGCTGTAGAATTTTTGTCTTTGTATTCAAGTGAATATGCTCCTTCGAAGTACCACAGTCGTATAAATAATTTCAAGCCTGAAATAAGCTAAGACGTATTTATACGTATATGTATGTATTTGAATGTGTTATAAAATATGGGTACTTATGTTTCTTGTGGTGATATAGGCATTATTCTGGGAATATGCAGAGAACTCTTCTTATGCTTGACGAATATATTTATAATCTGATACTGTAACTTAGACATCAAGGGTATATTAGGTACCTAGTCCGGCTATAAGTTCTGTTACAAATGAATATGCATTTATTTTTTTATGAAGTAATGCAATCTTAATAAAACTTATATACATGTATATCTATTCGAAATGGCTATCTTTGACTTTGATACAGGCCTTTAATCTGTCTGGCTACGAATCTATGGACTTACGCACTGTTGCCATGGGAAATTTAGCCACTGCTTGCTACAAAGATTTCTTATGAGACACATTGTCGGCGTGTCTTTTCGAGCAGGTTTCTCCTCATGTCTAGGCATATTCTCTAAAACTGACCATAATTTGTAGTCTAGGGAGTTCAGATCTGGGCTAGACCAGGGCCAGTCTTCAGCTTTTATAAAGTCCGGAACGTTAGTTTCGACCCCAGGTAGGTTGTGTCTTGTGATCAGGTGCAGAGTCCTGCTGGAAAGTCCACGGTACATTTTAAAAAAGTGTATTGCTGAGAGATTTTACAACATGATTCAAGACAGTCTCTTGATACATTTTGGCTGAAATCTTCACTCTTTTTTCGCAAAAAATAAAGCTTCGTGACTCCTTGATAAGACTTCCCCTACCAAACCATTACATTACAACATACGGCTGATACTAAGCTTTTGAAGTGTCTTGAATATGACCGACGGCTCCATACCCACTTTGTGCAAGGCAATCACAGCAATCTTATTTTCTTTAACATCCCATTCCATATTGTAATTTGATAATAAACACGAAAAAAATATGTAAAACGGCAGGAAATCGAAAGAAGTTTTTAACATAACAAACGCGTTCCATATTCAAAATAAATAAAGAGAATAAAAGAAATGTTTCTATGTAACAGTATGTATGGCCAGACTAGTTATATACGATGAACGCGTGATGCCGATATTACTATTTAATTACAATATAATCAATATCATTTCCTTATTTCTGACACCTAGTGATCCTCATATTTCTTATTTCAAAAGGTCAAATTGAAACCTGTATTCAATCTATGGCTTCGACGGGAAGCGTCAGTCTTCTTTCTGTACATCAAGGTCATTTTTATTTAACACGGCTGAAATTTTCAGTGTAAAAAGTGTAAAAAGAACACAGAAGAACACAGTGTAAATACATTTCCATCGTAGAACCTCATAAATTATCTACTTCGGGTTGTCATAGTACTACGTTTAGTATGAAAGATGAACTCACAGCGCACGCAAAGAAAGAAATTGAGAATTGTTTATTGTTTTTTTTCATGTTTTGTATGACAATACGGAAATACGTAAGTAGTACGCGGGTACTACATGCGCTTATATTATGATGTTTTTATGTAAGGTAGAGTTAGTTACTACCCTGTCCGACTGCTTGATTTGGCGTTAGATGTTCTATGTATATACTACGTCGGAAGGCAAATAAGCATACGACCCATCTGATATATAATGAATACCGCAGCCTATAAACAATTGCAATACAGGGAGTATCGATCGCGAGTTGCCACCCCTGCTTCTAAACACAGCAACTCAATAGGAGCTTACTGATAACCTCACTCATGCGAAGGAATACAACAACCCTCCAGGTTGGAAGTTCCCCAGACGGGCTGCTTTGATGCGCCCTACCTCTCCACATCCAGACTAAGACAAACGTCCCTACATCGTTTGTCAAGCTGCTTTAATGCGCCCTACCTCTCTTTTGTGCTAAATAAATCTACATACTTCTCCTAAAAATACATAGAACAAGATAAACTGACACGTCCACACAAATGTTTGTCTTTTGTTAGATTGGAACCCATGATCCTTGGCATTCTGTGTCCTTATTCAGGTCCCCCACTTCTTATATACGTTTAATGGTTTAGTTTAGATGTTCAATGTAACTGATAAACACAGAACAGTTTTTCAACCTTCTAACAGGCGGTAACCGCTTCCTATCAGGCGGGTTTTATACTTGATAGACACTCGACTGCGCATAATAAAATGTTACCTTTTTCTTCAATACGTTCGAAACGGTTATGCATTAGAACTTTGTCAGGGTCCTTCAGACTTCAAGTCTGGAAACGATGAATTCATGTTTCAAAATCAAGTAATTGTGGTAAGAAAGATTATTATGTATCTTATTCTCTAAAGTACATTTATTCTCTTCTTAGATTAGATTGATAGAGAGGTATATCAGCCATTTGGTATAAAATTAGAAAGGACAGTTAAATGAAATTAGGTATTTCGACTATATTATTATGGCATTAGGTGAATCAATTTTTAGTCTTCTAAAATATATACCTCACTTGAGTATGTTAGTTATAATTTAGTGTACCGAATGTTGTCAGAATGTTATAAATAAACCTATTATCTATGTGTCGCAGGGATACGAGGATTTCGGCGATTTCACGAAATCCCTAGAGATATCACGTAATCAGAGCAGTTGTCGAATAATTATTTCTATTGCGCCTTCTTACTAGAAATATTCAGTTATTACATATTACAGTTTTGGCTATACGTATAATTCGATTTATTGAATCTCGCAAATCTTTTTCTTTATTTGTATTATTGTTATTAAGATTTTAATTTGCATGATTTGAATTTAATTGTAATATAACTCACCGCAAGTATTGTTATAGCAAAAGTAATTAGTCTAGTTCCCACAGGACAGGCTTAGCCTAGTGTGGGTAATAAGGTTAAATTTAAATACCTGTAACAATTTTTGCAATAAAGTATTTATTTATTTATATTATTATTTAAGTTAGTTCGAAAGTTCAAAAGATTCAGTTTAGTGAAACGACGTATCACTGAAAGTTAGTTAGAGTTTTGTCATATCATTAGACAATTTAGCAAGACGATGTAAAAGACAAGAGTAATCGACTTCTACCGTGATTTTGTGGTCATTTCCCAGCGACATATATATTTATACATGTCAAACTTTTGTGAGGATGATTGATGGGGAGATAAAAGCAGACATATCAACGATTGCTCCAAATTTAGATTTCCTATGCTCAGTTATGTGGGTTAACATTTGTCACTAAACATCTTTCATATTATTATATTGGTTTTAATAATAAACAAAATATTATAAAAACATTGACTACCTATAAAGTGTACATCTAAAATTTCTTGATAAGTGTACATTGAATACAAAAAATTACCTATTAATCAGCCAATTCGCAGCTAAGTTTGTAAAATCTACGCGTTCCGTAGGAATCGACAAAACTTTATTAATAATTTCGTATACTTCCGTTTGGCTTTGTTCACCATCGTTTACTGGACATATTCTATCGCAGCGGAAGAGCTGATTTTCGACAAGTGACAATAGAGATTACTCGACACCTTACAAAAAAGGGTGGACGTACAAAATAGATCACATCTTCGAATATACCACAAGATTTGACTGATAAATTTTAGTGGCGTTTACTATTTCGCACTCTCACGATTTGTAGAAAAGATAATACCATTTAGCTATAAAAATATTGGAAAAAATGGTTGAAGGGGTGACTTTAAGAATTAATTATAACAATAGTTTAAATTCATTTGTAAATTGTTAGTAACATGCTGGAACGATAATACGATTAAAATTACTTATATTGAATGTCGATAAGTCTCTCAGACATTTTGTCAATACATTAGTCAATCTTATTACTTACTTCTATGGATCTATAACTTGGCGTCAAATTCCTTGCGGGGTAGGCAGAGAGAACCGAACGCCACATGACTACTTAATATTAAAAAAAGATTTAAAGTATCCACATGCTAAACGCAAATATTTAACCCTAAATACTGGAATCTTATTATTAGTCTATAACTGTAAGGCTGCGAACAATTGCGTGGAAACCAACGCGTGGACGGATGACAATAGTTTAAGTAAATAAATGCCAAAATAAACATTTTATTTTATTTTTATTACTTGTTGTAAGAGCGGCCATAATACTCTGTGCAATTTTCAAGTCTTTACCTGTTACAGTTCAAAAGACACAGCCTTGTGACAGCGGATGAAAAGACAAACCGACAGCAGAGGCATAGTAATAGTTATTATAGGCATAACCGAATTATAGTTTCGTTAGGTTCCGAGTGATTACCAATGTATCCTTCACACTAAGGCTTGTGAGTTCGATATCCACAAGGGGCAAACATTTATATGCATGAATATGTCTGTTTGTCTTGGTCTGGGTATTTTTAAGAGACATAGGGCATTAATGTAACTAACGTAAGTTCCTCCACATCATCAAAAATCGCAACCAAATAACAACACCCTGGCAGCTTGTTGTATTCCTGCGAGTGACTGGGGTTTCTAAGAAGTTGCTGTGTTAGCGTTAGGGGCGGCAACGTTCGAGCCATACCTATTTTTATATTCATAGGCTACGGTAACCACTTTACATCAGGTGCGTCGTATGCTTGTGTGCCTCCTGATGTTGTATAAGAAAAAAATACCTCTGCTAAAAATTACGCTAGTTTTAAACACAATTTTTACTCATAATTCTTCAATTAATTCATCATCATCATTAACCTGATATTTTTATACGGAATCTTATAAACGTCGATTTATCTTTAAAACAAAAGACTAGCTTAAACGACAGCTTACCTTAGATTTTTATTTGTTAATTAATGCATAGTTGTTACAGATTCCATTGTCGAATTTGTTTTTGCTACTTACCCATTGGTTCTTTCGTCAGTCAACTTTGGCAAAAGGAATTCTCGTGATTTCTGAGCTGGTGAATAAGTTGTAAACTTCCCCGGGCGCCAAGAGATGTATTCGTCAACTTCCTGTGTATTACCACAGAACCATCCATTGTCGTTAACCCAGATTACCTGAGATAAACACCATTGTGTTGTGGATTGTAATGTTTTAAATCCTTTTTTGTGCTCAACACTCTATAAAATCTGATTGTTCGTTTTGAATTTCAAGAAAACACAGTTTGAAGATAGAGTTGTTAATGAAATGGGAATAGAAAAAAAGGAATGAGTCGACAACAAGGCATCAGTCTGCAAGAGGGAAGTGCTAGCCGTTTCACGCTCCGAGTGTTCCGTACTATACTAAAGTTTTAGCGTATCACGTTATAATATAATATCCCGTTTCCTAGTCCTTTAAGATTGGCGGGGTCCACTACCTAAGCCTAAGGATTTGGCGAGAATATTGATTTTTACATAAAACGGCTGCCGTCAGACCTCCACAACCCGCAGGAAAAGCGAAACAGTTAGGTCAACGTTTTTGACGAGCTGGGTGGCGCAGTCGTGAATAACGCGACTTTGACACCAACGCTCGTGGGTTCGATTTCCACACAAGACAACATTTATGTGCATGAACATGTCGGTTTGTCTTGGTCTGGATGTTTTAAGAGAGGCTTAGCGCAACAAAGTAGCCCTTCAGGGGAAGCACCTCCACCTCACAGAAAACAGCTTGTTGTGTTCCTGGGTGTGAGTGAGGTCACCAGCAAGCTCCTAAGGAGTTGCTGTGTTAGCTGCAGAGGAGGCATCGCACGAGTGATACTTAATATATTACAAGCATTCATAAGCTACGATGACCGCTATGCATCAGGTGGGCTTGAATGCCTTTCGACGTTGTATAAAAAAAAAGTCTTTCGAAATATAATTTCGTAGACTTGTAGAACTTAATATATATCTTAAAGGTATAACTAAGTGAAAATAAACAGAAAAGATTAAAACGTATCTAATAAATTTATTAAATTATTAGAATCTAAGAAGGACAATTAATAAAATTTACATTTGTTGAGAAATCCATATAAAAATAAGTTTCATATTTCTAGATTATATTACAATATAGAATGCAAAAGTCGAAGGATGTAGGAGCCGAGGAAGGCCAAGACTTACTCTACCATGACCAAATTGGTCGTGTTCTATCAGAGGGTAATGTCAGGAACCCTAGAAACCGGGCATGAGAAGAGCAATGAATGTTAAAGAAGCGAGTGAGATATGTAAGGATAGAGTCACGTGGCGCTCGGTTCCTGCCTACCCCGCAAGGGATTTGGCGTGAAGTTATAGATAGATATTTCTAGACAACATTGGAAGAGAAACAAGTATATATAAGTACAATATAAGGAGTGTCATTGGCGTGTCATCACCCGCACTAATAATACAGCAACTTTTCAGAAATTTACTGGTTAATATTCAGTAATACTTATTACATAAATATATGATAGTAGAACCCCAAAAGTATAAATAGATAAGATGTAGTGGCGCCTGAGTACTCACAGATTATTTTATTTTTGGAGTGCGATTGTATCAATTGGAGCTACTGGCAGATTATTTTAATAGTTTAATTAATAATACAGAACTCGATGGTGTAGCTGCGCGTGTCGTTCTAACCGATCACGCAGGTTTAGACGCTTTGACCGGTTCCTGTCTATGGTTGGGTTTATCGATCTCGAGCTTATCCGAGCTTCGGAGACACGTTAAACAACTTCCCTGTCCTCATACAGTACATATTATGAATGCGCCACACCCATTACTTTTTTTTCTGATAACATGAATACATCCAGATGAATTAAAAAATATAACGTGCATATAAAATTGATATTGTAACGCGCCGGATACGTCCCTGGTCCTAAGCCTGCCCTGTACTCGCTTACGCACCCCACTCCTGCGTTCCTTTTTCTAGAATAGTCGATATAATTGTTATCACGCGGAGCGCACGTCTGTTTCGACTCCTTTCGCCGCGCCCGTTTTCTTATAATATATGTAACGTGTCTACATTTAAGTTTGAACTCTGGTTTGCATTATTGTTAGACTTTATAATTGGTGTTCAGTGGAAGACGATTAAACGTGTGGAATCGTTTCTGGGCTTTCCTTACACTATAGTGGCTCCCAACGTATTGGCCTGACTCCATTTTTGTTAATACGTAATAGCGTATCAACTTGGTACCTACATGACAAGTGAACATAATGCCGCCGAAAAAGGTTCAAAAGGACAATGACAGTTCGAGCGACGAATCGGGAAAATCGACGATTCACAAACCTGCAGCACCAGTGGTTATGTCTGAAGATCAGCTGTCTTCGTTTTTGGCTGCCTTTGCTAAGACGCAGGCCGAGGCGAATCAGAAACTCGTGGAGTGTCTTCTGACATCACGTTTGGGAGGGCCGTCAGGCGTAAATTGCGCCGCCGATGGTGCTTCGCCGTCCACGTGGTCATCAGGTGCAATGGGTAACCTCTCTAAGTGCACCGCTCGCTTTGATGGTTCATCACGACATTCCGAAGCCGTGGAAGCATTCATAGATGCGGTAGAAATATACAAAGATTGTGCATCAGTCAGTGATGACATGGCGCTTCGTGGAATTCCTATGCTACTTCATGGAGAAGCAGCCATATGGTGGCGCGGAATCAGAAATGAAATAGTGTCATGGTCGGACGCTGTAAACCGCTTACGATCGATGTATGGAGTACCACGTCCAGCATATAAATTATTTCGTGACATCTTCGCTGTCGAACAGGGTGCGGAACGCGCCGATATATTTATTGTGAGAGTACGAGCCTTGCTGGCGAAACTACCATATCAGTTACCAGAGGAGGCGAGATTGGATATAATATATGGGCTACTGCATAAGCGAATTCGAAAGAGGCTGCCTAGAGATGTGAGTAATATTGAATCGCTTATAGAGAGAGCACGAGCTGTGGAAGAATCGCTCTCGGAAAATTCAAATTTTGGTCAGTCGTCGTCAACGGATAATAAACCGTCGGTGCCGCCGAGCGCGTCAGCCACGCCGCCCGGCGATGTTTACATCGGTTCGAGTTCAACGCCGGCGCCGCCAGCCCGCGCCGCCGCCGCCGCGTCTACGCATTCTCGTAGCCGCGCAGTGCCGCCGCGCGGTGATCAAAGTGTAAACAAAGTCATTAGTGTTTGTGATAAGAAACTATTTTGTGTTTACTGCAAATCGCGAGGTCACGTCCGCGATTCGTGTGACAAGTTAACCAATAGGTGTTCATCGGCTACTGGTACATTTTGTTACGGTTGTGGTGAGAAAGGACATATTAGAGTTAATTGCCCTAAATGTAAACAAAGTAGTAGTAGCTCAGATAATGTTAAAGTAGAAAATACATTCTCATCTGTTTGTGTTAATAATAGACAGGCAAACTCGCATACTATTAGTAACCAGGAGCGGGGTCGACCTATCGTTCGTATTAGTATAAATCGGTACATGGGTACCGCCTTATTAGATACTGCCGCGCGCCGTAGCATCGCGAGTAATACACTGTATCGCTTATTAAAGCGTAGTGGGATCAATTTTCGCGCCGAAACTATGTCTGTGAAACTCGCAGACGGTACGGTTAGAAATACTAGGGTATTACTTACAGTAGTAGATGTTAAACTTGCTGCATTGTCAATACCTATCGAGTTCGTTATTTTACCTGAGGCTGTCAACAACGAAACGTTGTTAGGTATAGATTTTATTGTTAAGGCGAAGTTGATTATCGACTTCTCTAACCTGACATGGTATACAGCTGACCAGCCCCGGACTTCACATCCTCTGTTGTGGGAAATCCCACAGGACCCGGTTCAATGCGCCTCATTAAACGTATTGCGTGAAGATGAGGGAACCTTGCTATCAGACTCGGAGAGGTCTCGCTTGGAGAATTTATTATGTGAGTATTCAGATATTTTTAATGAGGTTGGAGAGCCGACACCATTTGCTGAACATCACATAGACACCGGCGACAACCCGCCTATTGCGGTGCCCCCTTATCGTGTTACGCCGGCGAAGAAGGAGATTATGCGTGCTGAGTTGGACCGGATGTTAGCAGAAGACGTGATTGAGGAGTGCGAATCTGCTTGGGCTGCACCCTGTGTACTGGTACCTAAGCCCAATGGTAAGTACAGGTTTTGTATAGACTATCGCAAGCTGAATGCGATTACGAAGACGGATGCCTATCCCATGCCACGTATCGACGAATTGGTACAGTCTACAAAGAAGGGTTGTGTGATGAGCTCATTAGACCTTCGTAGTGGCTACTGGCAAGTAAGTACCTCGGACCGTGACAAAACTGCCTTTGTCACACCCTTCGGCACTTACCGTTTTAAACGTATGGCTTTCGGACTGAAGAATGGACCTGCGACGTTTCAACGTCTGATTGACAGATTCAGATCAGGCCATACTCTTAGTGGTAAGACTATCCTTGGATATTTGGATGATCTTTTAGTAATTTCGGAGGACTTCGAAACTCACATATCAGATCTGCGTGCGGTATTTGACCGTCTCCGCGTTTTAAGCTGCGTGCAAACCGAGAAAAGTGTGCTTTTGCTCGGGAGCGACTCAAGTACCTCGGACACGTGATATCACGAGAGGGCATATCTCCTGATGATGATAAGGTAAGAGCTGTTCTGGAGATGAAAGAACCGTCTGGACTTCAACAACTACGTACCTTCCTTCAGACTGCATCCTGGTTTCGTAAGTTTATACCAGGGTTCGCTAAGGTAGCTGAGCCTCTTACTCGTCTTACAAAGAAGACCCAACTCTGGACCTGGGGGAAAGAGCAAGCCAATGCTTTCAGACAACTTAAAGCTCTCTTAACCTCGCCCCCCATTTTAGTGCAACCGGATTATTCTAAGCCGTTCGTCCTTAGGACGGACTCGAGCCAGTTCGCTGCTGGTGCAGCGTTACTCCAGGGGGAGTCGCCTCACGAGGAGCATCCCCTCGAGTATGCCAGTCGTCTTCTTTCACCCGCCGAGCGCAACTACTCTACTACCGAGAGGGAGGCGTTGGCTGTGGTCTGGGCAGTTGAAAGATTCCGTGGATACATTGATGGACATCAAGTTGTGGTAAGGAGTGATCACCAACCCCTAAAGTGGTTGTTCTCACTTAAGTCACCAAGTGGTAGACTCGTTCGTTGGGCTTTGAAACTACAGTCTTTCAACTTACAAATCGAATACACCCCCGGTAAGGCTAATGTTTTGGCTGACACCCTCAGCCGCCCCGTCACAGACACTACATTGTCTGAATGTGGAGTCTGCCCGGTAAGTGTAGACGTGCCACATTGGGATGCTGCGTCCACCCGTGACGCTCAGTTGGCTGATCCAGAAGTGTCTAAGATTCTCATTGACTTAGAAAGTTCCCATGAACTGTCAGTTCATCGTTGGACGGAAAGAGGTTATGTACTTAATCAAGGAGTTCTCTACCGATTTGTAGAAGACTCGGATTCTGAGGAACCTCAGTTAGTAGTACCGGAGAGCCTGCGGAGCAAAGTCATGTATGAGTATCATGATTCACCGACCGCTGCTCATGGAGGTATTAAGAAAACCATGCACCGCATATCCCAGCAGTTTTATTTCCCAGGTATGCGACGCTATATTACCGAATATCTAAAGACTTGTACTGAGTGTCAACGGTACAAAGCATCCAATATGAAACCACCAGGTTTGCTGCAGACACCAGTGCCTGCTCAGCGCTTTGAGGTTATCGCCGTTGATCTTTTTGGCCCGTTACCCAAAGGATCCCAAGGTGAGAGGTGGGTATTGATAGTGGAGGACACCGCTAGTAAGTGGGTGGAGCTCTTTGCACTCTCCGAGGCTACGGCTGAAATCTGCGCGAAAACATTGGTGAGTGAAGTTTTTATGAGATTTGGACTTCCAAGGCGTATGATTTCTGATAACGGTGTCCAATTTGTTGCCGACGTTATGCAGAAGGCCTTGTTTGTTTTAGGGATAAGACAGAACCTGGTTCCGCTTTATCACCCTGAGGCCAATCCGGTCGAAAGGAAGAATCGCGACCTCAAGGCTCAACTTGCCATCCTCGTTGAAGGAAATCATCAACAATGGCCCGAAGTTTTACCTTTTATCCGGTTCGCTCTTAATAGCTCCCTTACTATACCTACAGGACACTCTCCTGCTTTCTTGACCTTCGGTCGAGAGCTTCGTTCTCCTATGTCAGCCCAGGCTGACTTACGTGCTGTCATCGAATCTGAGAATTATGTACCGCAGATTACACCTTACCTTCTCAGGCTCGTCGAATCTCTCTCTAGAGCTAAAGAGAGTATCGAAAGTCACCAGGATTCCCGAAAAATGCTGGTGGATGCGTCACGCCGCGACTCGGATCCATTTGAAGAAGGAGATCTCGTCTTGATGAAGACACATGTTCTCAGTAACGCTGCGAAAGGCGTTACTTCCAAGTTCGTTCCGAAACGAGATGGACCTTATATCGTTTCAAAGAAGGTGAGTCCTACTACCTACCTTCTTTCCTCGCAGAAGTCGGGAGAGGCTGTCGGTAAGTATCATGTGTCAGATTTGCGCCGATACCATGACAGAGGTGGTGAGTGCCCGGTGCCAGTCGTACCAAAGCGTCGTAGAGGTCGTCCGCGGAAGATCCGTTGTTAGGTCGTTACTTCTGTTGTTTGACCTATCGGGGTGTCCCATCTTGGTCAAAAGGGGGAGTATGTAACGCGCCGGATACGTCCCTGGTCCTAAGCCTGCCCTGTACTCGCTTACGCACCCCACTCCTGCGTTCCTTTTTCTAGAATAGTCGATATAATTGTTATCACGCGGAGCGCACGTCTGTTTCGACTCCTTTCGCCGCGCCCGTTTTCTTATAATATATGTAACGTGTCTACATTTAAGTTTGAACTCTGGTTTGCATTATTGTTAGACTTTATAATTGGTGTTCAGTGGAAGACGATTAAACGTGTGGAATCGTTTCTGGGCTTTCCTTACACTATAATATTGATTTTAATTTATTTTTGTCATTTTAATTTATGACTCATATTTGAATCATGGACGTAAAAAGAAAACGAAACTGTTTCTGCTACGTTAAGACGTATCATATTATCTATGATCGGCATGTTTAAGTAAGTGTAAACATGCCGATCATCGATAATATGATACATTGAATAGAGTTTAACTGAAAATAGAAGGTAATTATAGGACTTATTCCCGCGCTTTTGATGTGACATTGTTGTTATACTTGAAATTTTTACAATTCAGTATAAAATTAGTTTTATGTGAAGATTTCGATAGTATTTTCTAACATAAGTGCTAGTGCTAATGTATGTAAAAATATTTAATAAATTTAATATTAATATTGAAAAAAGTAATGAAAAACCTCAAATATAACAAGTTTATGCACTTTTTGGAAGACGTGAATAAGTTCGTCAAGAAAACCTTGTAAAAATCACTATCGTTTTACGGGTGGTATTTAATCTGGGTTGGTTGCGTCTAGGTACCCTTCCCAAGTATTTTTTCAGCACAGTTCCTGAAGCTGGAACATAAAATTAAGTTTTTCAAATGGTTCTAAACTGAAGACTTTGAGACTGGCATAAAGTACCAACACTATTGCCTATTATATATATATATATATATATATATATATATATATATATATATATATATATATATATATATATATATATATATATATATATATATATATATATATATATAAAGGTAATTATGAACCAGTTGAGAATGCGAAGAATTAGAGCTTGCATTGCTAGAGGAACACCTGGCTCATCAATTATATAACAATTCAATTTTTTTTTATAATTTGTGGACCTTTTTGACCATGTACCTTAGGAGATAGGAACGGTGTTCCTGAACATACCTATTCTACTTTTTTATGCTGAATCCGAATCTGAAGTCAAAATTCGAATATTCGAAAAAAAGCGACAGAGAGAGAGACACACACACACACACAGGCAAACATATAGATTTCATATAGGGATGGTGTTCCTGAAAACTCTTCTGTCCTGAAATCTTATTGTCACATTCACATACTCTAATTATTTTTGTGAGGTTATAAATTGTGCGATTGTTGATAAAAATGAAAAGGGCTCATTGGCAAGTAAAGCGAAGCAAGGCTACAGAGGTTGCAAAATGTGAAAAGGCATTCTGTTTAAATTGTTATAATGAGAAGAATTATCGTATTATAATATTCTTATCAATAAACACATTAACTATATACCATTTCTAGTTTGTAGTATTTTATTTCTTAATGTTTAATTGTACTCGTACAAAAATAAATTCCGAATTTTTCTTTTATTTCTTTCGACATTTGGTTTTTGCTATACTTCCAAATAGCACTATAGACGATATCATATCACGTTCAAAACAAAAAAGATATCCAAAGTTCTATGAAAAAATGAGTCACGTGTGACTCTCAACTTATTCCAATACGTTCCCATGAGTCATATTCATTGGACAGCGAACATGTTAAGTCATCATCGGCTGTTGTCGATAGATGATATGTGACAGACGGCTTAAAAATACTTTCCTCTGCCAATCCGCAGTTGAGCTATGTATTGAAGTATGCTTTAAGCCCCTTCGGCTGAAGGGAGACCCATATCCCTACAGTGGAATGAGTCAGGGTTTATATCAGGTGGGCCGTATGCTTGTATTGTTCCCGACGATTAATAAAAAATAAAAACATACTATGAGTCTGTGCCAATATGCACATTGTTAATGCAAAACATTTTTAACATAGTTCACAAGTACAAATAGTTTCTTTCTTAAGTTTATTCGCAAAGAACAGTATGTCTCAGCAATCTAATAAAAGTCATCTGCCCATCTATCTTTAAATTTGACAAAGAGGCCAAAGGAAGAAGCCTTCGAAAGTAGCTTGCCTTTAGTTAACCTTTGCCCATTGAACGCCAAGCTAACGGATAACGACTCTCCTTGGCTATCCATTGAATCCAACTGGTGTTAAAGGTGATTCAAGTAAATTAGAAGATTTCTAGCTAAATCTGAAATCATATTATAGATACAAATCTGTCTGTCATACATCTTCGCATATCTTTTATAGTAAACAACTGGGTGCAGGACGTGGAGGTGAGAGAGGCTGGGTTCTAAAGATGGTGAACTAATTTCACCTCCAGTAATTAAGTATCTTAGCTAAGAAGATGTCTGTATTAATTATATCATTTTGTTTTCTGGCCGTAGCGAACTCGTCGAAGTCTATTGCTAGGCGGCGGACACGCGCGGCTACGGCGTAGCACTGAAGGCTACAAGAATGTATCCGTCTGCTCGATCAGGTTCTCCTGGAAAGTAGACCACAGATATACACTTTACATACTTGCGTTGGGAGGCTTACAAGCATATAGCCCCGATGTAAAGTGGTTACCGTAGAGATTATTATACAGAATTTATACTATTATGTTACTTTATATACATTCTTTTGCCACATATAAATATAGTTTTTCTTCCTAGCGTTATCCCGTTTCCTAATGCACTAGGATTGGCGGGTTCCGCTACCTAAACCCTAGGATTTGGTGAAGATGCTAATTTTTATATGAAGAGACTGCTATCAAATCTCCACTACCCAGAGGGAAAACCAGACCTTTCTTAGGTTAGGTTTCGAAATATAATTTCTTAGACTTGCGGCTTTCCTAACGATGTTTTTCTTTACCGTAGAGCAAATGATAATTACAATATTTGAAACCATATATCCATGTACATAAATCCAAAAATAAGAATTTAGTGGTACATGCTAGGATTCGAACCGGGGTCAATAGCCCGGTTATTATCCACTGGGCTATCACTGCCTATTGACAGTATAAATATATATTTTATATAAAAATATATTTAAAACATAAAAGGGGCGATCCACGGGTAGCGGTTCCAGGAATATAATAATATCTGCATTGGATTAAGCTTTTAATAAATTTTACCATTAAATCAATTACAGTCTTTTTTTATACTACTCCGGGAGGCGTACAAGAATACGGCCCACCTGATGTAAAACGGGTACCGGGTACAGGTAGTCTATTAACGCTTGCGATATATTAATTATCACTCGCGCGATGCCTCCTCTGCTGCTTATACAGCAACTCCTTGGGTGCTTACTGGTGACCTCACTCACACGTAGGAATACAACAACAAGTTGTTATTTGGCTGCGGTTTTTTGTGAGGTGGAGGTACTTCCCCAGACGGGCTGCTTTGATGCGCCCTACCTCTCTTAAAATATCTAGACCAAGACAAACAGACATGTTCATGCACACAAATGTTTGCCTTTTGTGGGTATCGAACCTACGAGCGTTGATGTCAAAGTCGCGTCATTCACGACTGAGCCACCGAGCTCCTCGCTCGTCGTGTCTATAAATGAAGTAAATAGAATTAATTACTGAAATTAATGTATAATTTACTATTTTATTAGGTTTTAATTTTTTGTTAAACTGGTTATACCTATTTAGTAATGCAATGTATAACTGACGAGCATTGAGATGTTTGTCCTATGTTGATCCGGTTCCCACACAGGACAAACATTTGTGTGCGTGAATATGTCTGTGTGTCTAAGTCTGGGTAGTTTAAGAGAGATAGGACACAGCCCATCTGGGGAAGTACCTCCACCTTTTAGAAAACCACAGTCAACTAACAACTCACTTATGCTCCTGCGAGTGATTGAGGTTACCAGCAGAGGTAGCATCACGCGATCGATACTTAATGCATTGCAAGCGTTCATAGGCTACGATCACCACTTAACATCAGGTGGGTCGTATGCTTGTATGTTTCCCGGCGATGTATACACCTAAATCAATGTATATAAATATTATTTTTATTTTATTTTATTTATTACATCTTCATTCAGACTCATATTAAGAAAATGTCTTACAGTAATGGGTATGTAAAAAACAGCTTTGTTTTTAAATAAGTAGTTACAAGTAAGTACGAGTAAGTCAACAAATCAATAATAAGAATTTTCGTAAGGTAAAAATTGTAGAAAATTATACTGTTTCCTTCTGTTTACTTCCGTACATTACATAAATTACATACGTTCGTAATCCCACATATCCACTAGAAACAGCTAGCATACCAAATAAATTTCTTATTTAATGAATACTATGGTTGTAATTGCATTTGCTAATGTCGTACAGTTTACTTTCAGTTTTTCCAATTCACGTAACGGGATGCTTTCTTTCACGGCCGAATAAGGATATGTTACAAAGTTTTCTCACCATTTAGTTCTTGTATCAGATCTATTAAGACCGAGTTCTTCTCGCTTGAAAACAAATCTCATTAATGCTGTATATAGAAATGTTTAAAACTGACAAACCGGTTGACGATCCTCTTGATTTATACGAGGATATACACATATTTAGGTATGCATGTATAGAAGATATTGTAGTGATTGAAGATCCTAAAACAAAACAAGGGCCAAATCAAAAGCACCCGAAATCGAAGATCATGCGAGACGAGGTTGATGAGTGTGGTGTGGAAGAGACGGGAGAGGTATGTTTGGATCGGTGTACTTGGCATTCCATAGTCTCTGCCTACCCCAATAGGAGACAAGCGTGATGATATGTATGAATGTTGAAGATCCTGAAATAGTGCCGTGGACCCCCCGGGGAACTAGTGCAGGATATTTGATATACTGAGTTATCTACTTAGACAGCTTAGAAAACAATCTTGCTTATATAAATTTAAACTCTTTGAAAAAGATGTCAAAGAGTAAAGCTGAGAAAATAATCGTTACCTACAGATATCGAGCGTTTTTCAAACAAAATCTTTTCAAACAGCTGAAAGCGTCCATTAGGCCTCCATTGAGGTGCGAGTCCGTCCGGACACTCCGATAAAACGCGTCCACTCCACGCGAATTGCCCACTCACGAATCTAAACGCTCCCAATTCCACCAAGTGTCGACAAAGGCCGACTTTTAGCCCCAACAATAAGTGAATGAAGCAAATTACTGCTTTTCGACACTTGAAAGCGTCCATCGAAACGCACCGGCTGGCACATTGTTGGCGAACGGTTTGCGCCTCGAAACAAACGATAACAATAAACAGTAAAAAGGAAAGTGTAGTATTTTGCGTGGAAGTGCGCGGGCACAAAGGGCGCTCGTAATACGTGTTAATGCGTCGGAATCGGTGGGCACGCTGAATGCCGCGCCGCCCGGCCGCCGCACGCCGCACGCCGCCCGCCGCGACGCCCGCGGTGACTCAAAACTCCGCTATTGTACGAATATTTTTATAACAAATCAACGCTCAATCATTGACGCAATTTTATTTTTTAACGATTGTTTTTGTAAAGGGTTGTAACAACTTCTCGAGTGCTTTATCTTTAGATAGTTTACGACGAATGAGTACTCATTTACGACTTTTTGACCATACCATATGTAGATACATATAATAGTTCCAATTTATCTGTTTGTCTATCCGTTGTGCATGTATCAAATAAAAACTGCCGAATAAATTTTGCTAAAGCATATGGTGTTACCAGATGTTCAGCAGCGGACGTTCTTCGACTGAAATAATGATGACTCGGTGTTAGCTTATATCTCGGGACCATATTTCGGTCACTTTTTAATCTGCAAATGTTTAAGATTGCTAGGAAGAGCATGAAAAATCCAGGTAGAGTCGCCGTCATCAGTTAGTTTTTAGTAAGAGAAGCGAAGGTAAGATTTGCTTCGTTTTCTTGACGTTGATCCAATTACACTTTCCCTTACATATTTTCATTTACCCTCAAAAATAACAACTTTAAAGAGTTAATTCACATTATTTTACATATATGGGCTTTAGCACGAGTTGTGCAATATCAGAGCAAACATTTTAGAGCAAACAAATGATAGGGCGCCTCGCCCTTCGCTGGTCAAACACCAGCAAAACAAACAGACGAAGGGTGTTCAAGTGGACCGCCCGCGGTTCGCACTTCGTTCAAGGAATCTGGGAAGTGGAGCATTTGATACTATGCAGCTGGCAATAGGACGGAATGTTTGCGAAACAATGATCAGTCAATAGGTCACAATACTACTAAAAATGTCAATCATTTTATAATATCATTTGCAGGAGAGGGCATAGTGACAGTACTTATTGATAACAATCCTTAAACAGATACCTATGCTGAAATATGACACATACCGTAGTGTGTACCTACTATTATAACTTAATACGTCTACATTAGATTTGAATTACAAAAGTACTCATATTGTAGGCATTTTTAATAATAAACGTTTATTGTTATTTTATAGAAAGTATTAAGTATTTTTTTGTAAACTGATACATGTATAATTATTGAAAATATTTACTGACGCCAACTTCGCCTTTGCCTTTTGCGTTCACCTCGTAACGTAACGTAACAAGATCTCGAAATTCTTAAAAAATCTGTTAGAGTACAAAGGCTGGTACAAAGTAGAAAGGGCGACGGCGAACTTCCAGTCACAACTCCTGTGCTTTCTTGGCGGTTCGTTGTGCGGTGCGTGAAGCTTTGTCGTGAACGAAGAGTGAACAATTTACATGTCTCGGTTGTTTCACCACGAGTTTGTCCATTTGTATTTGCAATTCTTCACAGTACACCGCTGCACTAATCGCTGAAATAGGTCCCAAGAGGCTACAAAGACCACTCACCCCTGCCTCCAGCCCTTGTGCCCACCAGTAAGAGAATTTTGATTGTTGCACAAAACACAGTTCTCATCATAAGTGACAATCCGATTCAGTATTGCGATCGATATTTGTATCTTTTCAATAAGTTACTCCTAGCTTCCAAGTAGCTGAAATGTTAATACCACAAACCAAACAACCACTTGACTGCACATAAAGGCACCTGCGCTTGCAAAACGTTGTGTTTTAGCGAATAAATGTTTCAGCGATCGAGCCACTGACCAATGGGAAGATATTTTAAGGATTAAGTGACGCAATGTTGATTCGTGAACTAGCCAATAAGTGCTGCGTGTTCTACTTTACACTCTGACCCGTAGCGGAAATTGTTACTATGCATAAAAAAAAAATTAAATAACCCCCGACGCAAAAATAACCTATAAAAAGTAACAAAATAATATGTATTGACCCTTTAAGTTTAAAAAAGAAGTAATATTTTAATCCAAGTATCGTTGTGTCGGGGGACCGCTAACTAAATATAGTATTATTTAAATTTCATATTTTATCATTTTTCAGTTGTTATTACTTGTTATTTGTTATTTTTATAAAAAAAATTATACTTTCTATATTGTAGGGTAAACACACTCCAATGGGGTTAAAAAAATCATAGTTATTAATTTTTATTATCATTAATTATTAATAATGATATACACAAAAACACTCTCGATTAAGTCCCCTTTTAAACAAAAAAATAACAAAATCAGAATCGGTTCATCCATTTAGAAGCTACGATGCCACACAGAAACACAGATACACACGTCAAACTTATAACACCCCTCTTTTGCGTCGGGGGTTAAAAATCGCTCTCATCGCTTCTCCATGAGGTTATTCCCTCATGGACAACCGATAATATACTTACTACATACATACTATCGCTTTTAACGCAATAACTCATCTGGCAGCCTCACTTACTCGCATGAACAAAAACCTCGTAGTTGTTACTTGATTACGGATTCTGTGATTTCCCAAGTCAAACTGCTTATTACGTACCTGTTCCGTTATTTATTATTGCCAAAACATTTTTACCAACACCATTTAGCAACAGCATTCAGTACGTCATATCTTCGGGCTCCGCCAGCCGTCGCCCGCTTCAATTAAATGTGTCCACGTGGCCGGCTCCCAATGCAGCACACATGGCCGCACATCCCCATTTTATTCACCAATTGCATACATGGGAGACGTATCCGATTTGTATTCCATTCGCTACATTTGTGTTCCGGGATCACTGGGTCGAACGGGCGAAACTCTTGTTGATTATTTACTATTTTGTTTCAATAGTGTCATGGCGTCAGTATACTTTTTGTAGTGTGCGAATATTTCGATTTTAATCGAATAAATCATACTTTTTTCTCTTAAAATCGCCAGATCTATACTAAATTACAGAAAATATCTGCACTTTCTGTTTGATGGTTATAGTTTATAATGTTACGAACGCATTTATAATGTTAGTGTGATTTCTAATTCAATATAAAAGCTTGTGAATGTGAAACGGACTTTACTAATACCTGGTTACGTCGCAATTTCTCTATGGGCGTCGATGTCAATAAAATGGAATTCAAGTTTTTATTTAAAACTATCTATTCAATACATTACCTACTTTTTACTTTGAGATCAAAGCTTCAACAAATTTGCGTGGAAAAGAGTGTAGTCATAACCGAATAATCATAACGGATCACAAACGAAACTAATAAATAAATAAGACATAAATTCGTTGAAGGACCGTTTTAATTCTGTCGGTAACTACACACCAAATCCCTTGCGGGGTAGGCAGAGAGGACCGAGCGCCACGTGACTCGATCCTTACATATCTCACTCGCTTCTTTATCATTCATTGCTCTTCTCATCCGCGCTCGCCTGTTTCTAAAGCTCCTGACATCCTTTCCCTCCCTCCTGACCTTCAGTCAAAACACGACCAATTTGGTCACGGTAGGCAAGTCGTGGCCTTCCTCGGCTCCTATATACTGTCCGAACCAACGGAGCATGCCTCTTCTTATTTTAACACCGACGCTCACTTTTAGACCACTTTTTTTTTGTTTCTAATATCAACATTGGCAATATGGTCTACAAGCGTTACGCCACAAATTTTGCGCAACGCTGGCATTTCGACCACGTTTATTCTACTTTCATGCTCTCTCTGCCACACCCAACTATCGCTTCCATAAGTAAACGTTGGGACCAGCACTGCATTGTGTATACCAAACTGTGTCTTCTGGCTCAAGTTTTTACTGCCAAAAAGTATTCCCAACGCTCCATCCACACTATTCCCGGCACTCACTCGTCTTTCCATATCAGCGATGTACCTTCAATCCCTGCTGAAAGCGCATCCAAGATATACAATCTCATCCACTTGTTGCAACATTTCATCATCAACCGTAATCCTTACGTTGGTTCCGGTTTCTTCTCTTTCAAATACTTTATTTCGTTGTTTGTTTGTTTCTTCTCTTTCAAATATCTTATTTCTTTGTTAATTATCTTTGTTTTCTTTGCATTCAACAGTAAGCCTTTCTCCAATCGTCTTTCATCATTGTGACCAGTGTTTGCAGTTCAAATGGTGTTTCTGCTAATATCACGGCATCATCTGCATACAGCAGACAGTTCACCACTATGCCACCCATGCGCAATCCTACATTCGTTGACCTTATCTGCAGACAAATATCGAGATACAGAATCTAACAGAGAGTATGCAACCCTGTTTGACACCAATTTTGACATCAAACCAGGGTGACATGCGACCCTCTAACCGCACACATGCTGAGCAATCCTTGTAAGCGGACTACACAGCACGTAGCAGTAAACCGTCAATCTCATATCTCGGCAATATGCCACAGTTCCTTTCGCACAACCCTATCAAATACTTTCTCAAGATCCACAAAACCGCAGAAAATCTTCCGGTCTATGGCCAGATGGTTCTTCACGAGAAAACTTGATCCGTACATCCATTTCGGAATCCTCCCTGTGTCTCCCACACCTTTCCATATAATTTGCTGCTGAGCTGATCAAACTGATAGATAGCCCTATAGTTGGCGCAGTCCTAGCGTGACTGCGTGACAGAAAGGCGTCCCGGACGTAAGTGCCACCTAATTTCCCGCTGACTTTCCATTTTTCAAGCTTCGTATTGACCATTCGATCTCATCCATAATAGTGCTTTCGTCGGACGCCGCCAATATGGAGTAAGCATCAGACTCACTTTCATTGCCAGCGTCCGAGGCAGACTTTTTTATAATTCATGAAATATTAATTACATATAATTAAAACTTTGGTTTAGCCATTTCTGAAATATCGTTCAACATAAGAAGATATACTCGACGAATAAAAACCTAATTTCTTTAAATAATTAAGTATTTCAAAACAGTATCCTTGTATAATTTAATATAATAATAATATTCTTTATTTATTTCTTCACACGAATTACAAATTATTTTACATGCATTTTCTATAACTACGTATTCTAAGTGTGAAGACTGGCGCTTGAAATAGGTTGCAACCTGTGCTACAAGACACCAGCTCTTCACCCCCTGACTATGACGTTAATATCTGTAATGCATACTAATTATCAAGCAATATCTAGTGTACGGTGAATAAGTCATCAATTATATTTAAATATATGAGTATGTATGAATGTGTGGAAGTAGTATGAGGTTGGATATGTATGTGAATAAATATGATGTGTGAGAGAAGGAGAGTGGGTTATGGGTGGGTATGTTTGTATGCATGTGAATGTTATATAGAATGGGTCAAGAAAGTACTATGAATGTATGTACGTAGGGCGTGTGTATCTGAGTCTGTCCCCTTTTAGACCAGAAGTGTCAGCAAGAAATCTATACAAATCTCACTTGCCTCAAATAAGTATTGAAATATGGGCTTTTTTATCTGTGAATTATTATAATTACGTAATTGAAGTTTTTTATTTAAAATATTATATATTCGGGGAGCAATGAAATCGTAGAAATGCTGTGCAAAACGGGTGTTGAAGAAAGGCACTTCGCAACGATTTAGTCTACTAGATGTGTTCGGAGCAGGGACGAACTCGCGATGATACAAAAATACAAAAATTCTTTATTATTCTCTCACACAGAAAATTACATATGAAATGATTAAGATGTACATTACATTAAAGTTAGACTATGTGAGAGACTGGTTTCTGTACTAGGAAAACCTGTATGACAGATTACCAGCCTCTCCAACGCCGGACCAAGTACATAATTAGTAGGTAAATACCTCTTAAGGAGTTACAAAGTGAAAATAACATTTCAAAAGGATTTAAGCTTTAAGTATCAGAATACTCATCACCATCAGCAGTTAGGTAGGTAGAGAGGGAATGGTATGTTTAATTTTATATATGGAATTTGAGGTTTATAGAACATGTGACGTACGGCCTCATATTGTATTATATCGAGAATAGCACAGAATAAATACTAGAAAAAATAAATACCTATGTCTTGTATTAACAATAGCATCAAGTAGGTATAACTAGTAACTTTTCTGTATGTTCATAATTTAGTGATTTTAGCCAGGTGGAAGTAACTCTTTTGCACTTAAATTTGGTCAGTGGATAAATTACGAGAATTTTGTTGATTTTATTATATAAATATTTGCCAAGAAAACCAAAAAATCTCTGGGAGAATGCAGTAGACCATAAATCCAATCGGCAAGTTTTATATTTCAGACGTTTGTTTAAATTAATAGAGGGATTGAATGTAAGTAGAGAATGTTGTCTCAGGACAGTGTTTAGGATAAATAGTTGCCTTACAGACATAACATTAGAGAGAGAGTATAGATCTGTTGTCGGAAAGCGAAACGGCAAGAAATAGCATACCCTTAGTACTGCTCTTTGAGCTCTCTCAAGTTGGAGCATTTTTGTTTTTGGTGTACCTCCCCATACTGTTATACAATAGCTCAGAATTGACTGACACAGGGCTGAATACACCATTTTGATGATTTCAGAGTTAGCAATGTGGCGTAGATTTTTAAAGATAAAAATTAACTTTCGGACTCTAGCTGTTAATAAATTTAGATGCAGATTGAAGCTGAGATTGCTGTCAATCATGATGCCCAGATACTTAACGTTGAAAGCCAGATTAATTTGGTTACATGAGCATACTTGCCGATCAAGACAATAGTGGGCTGTTATCGAGTAATTCTCATGAATGAGCTTTTGAGTATTTCTCAAGGAGAAAGGAACATATTTGGTTTTTTCAATGTTAAGTGTCAGTGCATTACCTATAAGCCAGTCGTAAACCTTATTAAAGCCACTTTGAGCGTAGTCGTAGACTTGATCCCAAGTATCTCCATAAAACATTAAGGCAGTATCATCTGCGAAAGCTACAATTTTACCATTAGGCAGTTGGAGATTGCAAAGGTCATTAATAAATGTGAGAAAGAGTGTGGGACCAAGCACGCTACCCTGCGGTACACCATAATTAATAGGTAAATCAGAACTTGTGTATTCGCCTATCCTAACTCTCTGATGTCTGTTAGATAAATAATCCATGAAAAGTTTATAAGGGACGTCGCGAATTCCAAAAGTTTCTAGTTTGTTTAAGAGAAGTGGTGCAGAGACTGTGTCAAAAGCTTTGGTCAAATCTAAAAATATTACTATTACTTTCTTTTTTTCATCTAGTTTAACAACAATAAAGTCAGTCAGGTTGTGTACTGCGTCATTTGTAGAGACGTTAGCACGAAAACCGAATTGTGTATTTGATAATAGTTTGTTGCTTTCAAGGTAGTGGACGAAGCGTTTGTTTATTAGCTTTTCAGCTACCTTCGCCAAGATAGAAAGTATAGATATAGGTCTATAATTATTGACACAGCCTCTGTCACCACTCTTGTAAATTGGAATTACATCTGCAAATTTAAAATCATTTGGAAATGTGCCCGTTGAAAACATCAAGTTAAAGATGTAGGTTAGTGGTGGAACCAATATATGGTGATACCTTTTAAGAAAATTGCCTGATATGTTGTCCCGTCCTGCGGAGTTACCCTTTTTTAAGCTAAGGATTATATCTCTGACTTCAGATTCCTCCGTAGGAGTTAGGAAGAATGAGGATGAGTGATGAGGAATTTGGGGTGTATTATTCCGACAATCGTTAGTAGGTATTTTTTCAGCCAAGTTCTTGCCAATCGAGGCAAAATATTGGTTTATATTATTAATAGAGTTACTAGGATTAGAGGGGGATATAAGATCTGATGTAGTATGGTTTGTATTTTTTAGATTAGTGCATTGTTTTATCGCGTCCCAAAGATTTTTATTATTTATATTAGCCTTTTGAATTACATCTTTTTCATAGTCTTTCTTTAGTTTTTTTAGTAACCAATTGCAAAAATTTCTGTATCTTTTGTAGGTTAACTTAAGAACGTCATTTTCGGGATATTTACGAAGAAGAAGATGATATCTTCTAATAATTTGGTACATAAACAATTTGCTGTTCGCAAATTGTTTAGCGAAGCTTAGAACTTTGGTTTTTTCGTACAATAGTATAGTTGGATATCGAATTGGTAGGTACATGAGAATTTTTAAAACAGCTCTCTGGGCTCTTTCAAGCTGAAGTAAATAGACCTGGGCAGCTCCACCCCAAGCACAAATACAATAGCTCAATAGCGATTCGCACAATGCTTTGTAGATTTTGATTAGCAGGAAAAAGTCAGCTACTGTTCGAAGATTTCTGAAAAATTTAACAATAAACGTATTAAAATAGCTCGAGTGGGAGACGAATTCCCTTAAAAACGGTTCTGTGACACTATTTGAAATTTACATTTTTATATAATCACCTAATTTCATTAAAAAAATTTTGAATTAAAATTAGTTAGCCAGTACGAGATTTAAACAGAGAGACAGACATACAAACCGCATCCAAATAACACCTCTCTAAAGTGTTGTTGTGTTCCTGCGTGTGAGGGAGGTCCTAAGCTCCTAAGGAGTTTGTGTTAGCAGCAGAGGTGGCATCGCGCGAATGATGCTTAATGTATTGCAAACGTTCATAGGCTACGACAACCCCTTTACATCAGTTGTGTCGTATGCTTGTATGCTTCCCGACGTTGTTTAAAAAGATAAACACAGTTAAAAAATATGTTCGCTTCAATTTAATTTAGAGACAATAACAGAAGGTTGGGTTGCTCTATTATAAACTATTTGAATATGAAAACTAGATTAATAAAATTTGGAATAAACGTTTTGAAATTGGGGCCGGCAGCTACATAGTAATTGTATGATAAGGACAGTAGAGTAGGATTACACACGTAAAGTTATTTAGATATTACATGGCTTTATGACTCGAGTTTAAAATTCCTGTCGCCCGTGTTCGTACAATATTTATCATCTCATTTTTGGGGATATAAATAATTATCCCCAAAAATATGAGGCAAATTTTATGTAAAACACATTCAAGTAGCAGAACGGTCATAGACAGCTATGTAAGTACTTGACATTAAACTTCGTTAAAAATAAAAATTTATTTATTGAGAGCTTCTTGTCACGAAAATTTTGGTAATTTTTGTAGTCTTATAAAAAGTTGTAAATAAATTACTTAATTGAATTAATGACGCACCAAATAGAAATTTTAAGAGCAAAACGTATCCAAGAGTAACAATAAATTTGTGTTTGACCTTTGTCTATTTTAATGTTATAAATAAAAAGTAGGATTTGAAGTAACCTATATATTACATTTTATTAAATGAAGTCTAAAGAAAGAAAAAGATGAAACGAAAAAGCGACAGTAAAAATAGTGCAACCACATACAACCGCAACGTGCGATATAATGAGATAGAATGAATAATTGCAGGCTCCGAGCGTGATACTCGTGTGTGGACGCAAGCGTATTACGATGCTTGGGATAAGGCGTCATAACAACCGTGGTGTATTGTACACGTGTGTTGTTTACAAAACTATTTCATGATTAAAAAAATAATTGAAGTATGATCAATATCATCATAAATAAACCCTACAATTATCCGACTCCTGAAATTCTACATTCGTCTCATTATCTTGAAGTTCACATTTTTTAAGGTTTCATTCTATTGCGTGTGAACTGCACACATATATTTTTTTTATTTGTCTGAAATTTAATGTAAGTGTGATTAATGAATTTTAAAAAACTATTACGCTCGTGGGCTTTATGGAGCCATATGACCCGCTATGTCTATATCATGAAGTTTTACGCAAAAACACTCAAAGTATCTAATATAATTAGCAACATGTGTACATATTTTGTTTATTACACAACTAAGTGTAATAAATAATTGTTCATAAAACATATGCACATATGTTTTACATATTCCTGAGTTCATAGGATCTCACGCAAACGCAGGAGCAATATTATTTAACAAATTGTAAGGTTCATATTTAATACAAGTAAACTACATTATTTTCATGTCATAATTTAAAATATGATAAAAATGTTGAGTTATAATATATATATTTATAAGGTGTAAAGTTGTCTAACGCAATTTTAGTTTTCCTGTATATATTATCATAAATCACATTTATATATTTTGAATATACGAAAAATCAAAACTTTCTAAAAGATATTTAAAGTCATCACAGATTCAATCGATGGGAAATTTTGTCGAACGATTGATTTTTCCTTATATGCGTTTGAGATAATGTAAACTTGGAAACAAATGAATCACTTTATTAAAAACAAACACATTCCGTACGGTTTACCGTGTGTGTGTGAGTGTGTGTGACGAATGATGATACACAATGTATTCATCAAAAGGTTCAATTGTTGGATAGTAATATTGATGTCTGTCTTTAATAATTTATTGATACAGTTTTCATCAAACAATACTATTTTTGTGTTTTTCCCTAGCGAAAGCGATTTGTTATATCCACAGGATGATACCATGGAATTTTACAATCCATGTGCACTTGAGAAATGTATCTGAAAGTCAATATGAATTATTACTTGCATTTGTCAGAAGTAATAGAAATGTATAATGGAAGAAATTTACATATTTCATCATTTAAATAAAAACATATACCTACTGGTATTCTCGATTTAATTTCAAAGTGTTTATCAACAACAATGGACCACCGCATCGAAAGCTCCTCACACACTACAGCAAACGAAATCAAGCTTAAAATATCCATAGAGGTATCTATGACAGCAATGTTGTTTTGTTAAACACTATACGTTTTATCCGATGATCAATCCTTTCGTGGCGCGATTCGTCGGCAGATCTCGGCCGGTGTTTGTTTTACAACGAGCCACGAACCCACGCATGTTGCTATAAATACATTATTTTCATTGTCCCAACTCCTCGGTCACCCAAACCGTGAAGTTTTGAAATGTACACTGGCACAAAGAGCTTCGGGGAAAGATTTCGATGGAGTGTTGACACGGGCCGCACCACAATGGCCACAAACTCTCGCTGACTATCCTCGTGAGATTATTTTGAAAGGCGACCCGTCATCGGTTTGTCGAGATGACTCTGATATTTCGTTTGTTTATTACATTTTGAATTGATCGCTTGGTAATAATAATGCAATAAAAATATTTTTATTCTTTTGCACTGCATTTTCTATGTCTCGGCGTTAGCAAACTAGCATACCGCTTGTCCTAAGTAGACGGTATAACGGAGGCTTTGCTACTGAGGTCGAAAATTGTCCAGTAGTCTTTGTCACCAGGAGGCTAGTTTTATTCGACCCCCAAGCCGCACGCCACCATTTGTGTATACCTCACACCGCTCGTTGAGCGCCAATTGAAACTAGATAATTCCATACATATTATTCCAGGAAGTATGCGTTTTAAAAAAACCCGATAAGTTTATGAAAATCGTTGCATTTTCTGCCTTTCGAAGACGTTCACTGAACCTCTGTAGGGGTTTCTGTAAAGAGAATTCAAGTTCTTCGGCGATCGATCTATCGTTATGCCCTACCTCGCTTTCCTTGATTGTTAACAATCGGTTGTGCAATACAGATGAGGTGAGGTTAACTCTATAGCTGATGGTGAAATAATCAACACAAACGTATACGTATACGTAGGGTAGCGCTGGTATCGAGCCAACCTCACTAGCACGAGTTACATCGAGTAATAGATCAATAATCGAGGGTTTGCGAAAGCCAGGTAGGGTATTGCGATATTAATAATCTGACCCTCTAATCCAAAAGGGTACTAAAATATTTATTGTTCGAATTGAGAGGTAGTATTTATCAAAGCACCATGTCTGTAGAAGTACCTTCACCTCACAAAAAACTCCAGCCAAATAACAAATTTCTGGAGGGTTGTTGTGTTCCCACGAATGAGTGGGGTTACCAGCTCTTGTGTAAGGAGATACAGTGGTAAAGCGTATGTAATTAACACTTCCTGTGTTACTACTGTGTTTGTAGGTCTCCTGCGTTATATAAAAAAAGAATACGATGATTTTCTGTTAATATCGTACTGTAACAAATACTCTTTATTTACTTTAATAGTTTGCTTATCTCACCATTGTGTAAAGTTATATAAATATTTGAAATTTCTATAAGGTGGAACATATTTTCTCATCGGTGTTATTATTGTGTGAATCTCGGAATTCCAGGTAAATGTGCCTTCTCCAAACACGAAATAACAAACATGATTTCTAAATACGGTAAAGGCAAATATGGCAAACATTATTGTTTGGCGAAGATTTTTCTTAATTACCTCGTGAGACACGTTCCTCACGTGAATATTACGTAAACAAAGTTCAACAAACTCTCTATGGAAATATCGGTAGCTCAATAATGGACGAAAGTTTT
This sequence comes from Pyralis farinalis, assembly GCA_947507595.1. Classification (NCBI taxonomy): domain Eukaryota; kingdom Metazoa; phylum Arthropoda; class Insecta; order Lepidoptera; family Pyralidae; genus Pyralis; species Pyralis farinalis. The sequence continues at coordinate 9,954,675 of OX382274.1, forward strand.
GGCCAAATATTTGTCAAGAGCGTTCCGGCACAATCGTAATTACCGTAGAGCGCGGTCGCAGGCCAACACTGGTAGTTCGTATGACAGCGTTTATTTATCGACGAACAGACGGGCTCATTAGAAACACATCGGCCAACATGTGTAAATAAATACGCCTCGAGATGAAGACTAGTTGGCGGCGGCCGCCAAACATCTTCAGCGGTCGAAGCGTGCTCTCCACTGCTGAGTTCAATATAACTCTTATCATATACATATTTATGTGTTAGGTACACTACAGGTATAATAACATGTATGTACATACATGTTATTTAAGTGGCTCTTGCATATTCATTACATTGTTATGAAAATAAATAGCACTGTTGTTAAATAAACGTTATACAGAGATACTTGGAATATTTCGCATTTAAATGGACCTGTTTCAAATTATGCTCTAAAATATTTTCACTTTAAACGAGCAATTCTTGTAATACATATATACCTATATATTTATATGTGTAAACATATTTCATGTATCTTAGACGGCTTTAACAATTTGGATGAAATTTCGTATTTAGTTAAGCTTTTGCTTAAAAAACTTAAAAAACTCTATGTATAATTTCAGGTCAAATCCCCTACGGGGCAGACAGAGAGAACCTAGCACTACGTGACTATCTATATAGGTGTCTCTCATGATAAAAACTGTATATGATTATGGTGTACATGTAATAAAATTATAATCTCCGATGTCGGTATATGCATATAATCCACTGATGAATAAATGAATATGCGCGGTCTATATACAATACAAGCCTAAACAAACTATTTTCATAATAGTTCTTTGTATGTTTGAACGCGCATCACCAGCTTAATACGAAATTGGTTGCCTTAATTTTTACATTAAGTTTTACATTTTCGTTACTGGAGGACTAACTTAAAATTTGATGCATGTTTCATTTTAGTACGTCGCCTGGAAGATGAGTAATACACATATAATAAAATAGTAACTGGCCTGTCTGTTACACAAAAGACGCAAAACAATTATTTTCGTTTGTCTGTCGATATGCGCATTTGGTAATCAGGTTTTTAGACAATGTCCCTGTGCCGTCTAGAACCGAGTTATATTTACATAAACCTCTATAGACCACAATCAGTTCGAATGTATATTAATTATACTTCCGTGACAATTTGGGAGATGGTGTCCGACGTTTCACGTCTTTCTTACAGGAACCTAAAAATTGAAATCATGACTTGATACTTGACTCTAGACAATTCCATATTGTCAACATTCCAGTTATACACAATTTAATTAAGATAAATTTTAATTTTCACACAAAACAATTTTCTCCAAAAAAATTTTATCAAAATTTTTTTTTCTCTAAATAAAGAATAAATAAAATTTCACAAGCGTTTATAGTATCTGGGAAATCTATATGTAACAGACAAATATATATATATAGCCACATTTTATTTGTAACATCCTACTGTTATTATAAATATGAGAGTTTGTGAGGATGTATGGATTGTTTGTTAGGAATAGAGTACCTGTGTTCTGAGTTAATACATGGGCTACTTTTTATCCTGAAAATATTGAGGGCTCCTGCGTAAAACTTAGGAAGCTGAAATCCACTCGGGTGATAAGTGTACAGCAGCTATTAATTCAATATTATAGATTTCATCCGTGCTACTTTCGATTGTATTTGTAACAATTGCAATCGTTTTTATTAGTTCCGCGCAAGCGTCACTATCGTGCAGTTTATAAAATAGCACTCCATGATATTGGATTCACTCATGCTTCCTTGCAAGAAGATGATACAAAAGGATTAGGTATTTTAGTGTCACCCATGCTGCTTTTTGAAGTTGGTAAAAGAAGCACTCGATGGTTTGTTTTTACCCGTGCTTCTCTTGCATGAAGATGATAAAAAGGGATTTCTTTGTTGTTGATCTGATCTACGATTCTGTCGCAAGTAACTGAAAAGAAAAGGATTTGAAATTATTCACTTCATCTCTCATAGAATCTCGTTAAAAGTATTTATTATTTTTAGTATTTATTCGGCGTTATTCGCTTCATCCATGCTTCTACGTAAAAATACCAATCGATGTTATTGTCTTCAACCACGCTTCTCTCGAATTAAATCAGTAAACGTAAAGATAATTTGGTCTAAATAGATTTTGTGTTTACGCTACCAAAATATATGTAGCATTCTATGTAAATAATTAGTTTCAGCGGTGCTTTTTCTGACTGAAGTTTAAAACATTATCGGTATGTTTATCAATGGTTACGTCCCAGAAGACTTTGCTGTTGTTGATGACATCAATTGTATGTTGTCTGTCGTTGGCATCCTTGCGGCTGTTTGTATGAAGGACACTCTATGTTCATTCCGTGCGATGTATTATGATTCCCCGAAGGGAAACAGTGAACGACTTGCGTCTTAAATCGAAACTACCCTGACTGGAGTACCTGGACGTGATTGAATTTGGTGCAATTCGACGCCATGAAGAAACAAGTCCGTACGAACGTTCATCTCTAAGAAAACCTCGTTAGCTGAGGCATCCCATTAACTTGTCATCTATCGGCATCGCCAAGGACACTAGAAACCTTGGTGTAGGTATTGAGTTAATTATGTATATAAGGTACTTATGATAATTCGTTTCAGCTGGTTAGGACACGTTGAATGAATGCAAGAGGTAAGAACGACGTAACTGTAAGAATGAAGAATGAATGAGAAAATGAAGAATGTAAGAGAACATTAAGGTCAAGATTCACCGACCACGACCAATTAATATCAGAAGATGTTATCGTTTGTTATCAGAAGATGGTATTAAGAGTCCTAGGAACCAGCGAGCGTACGTGATAAAAGCTATGAATGCTAAAGATGCAAGCAAAGTGTGTAAAGGCCGAGTCATGTGACGCTCGGCTCTCTCTGCCCACCCCGCAAACAGAAACCATTAAACCACTTGACTGCGTATGAAGACACCCCGCGCTCACAAAAATGTTGTGTTATAACGCCTTAATATTTCAGCGATTCCAATCTCCTGACCAATGAGAGAATATTTGAACCAGTAAGTGCCGCGATGTTGATCCGCGAACTAGCCAATATGAGCCACGCGTTCTACTTTGGTCCCTGACCACCTAATATCGGCCTCAACGGCTCTCCATAGGTTAGTTTCTTCATGCCCGCAAGCAACGTGTCGTGAAGATGTAGTAGTAGTTGTTGAAATACCTGCGCAATACGCAATGGTTTAGGAAATTATCTCGCGAACAAGGAAACCAATCAGACAAGGAAAAGGTTTGTTGTAATTAGACAACCGTAGATGTTTAGAATAAGTCATGAAAGAGTACAAGAGAAAGAGTATAATTGTAACCGAGTGCATGAAATAATTACGAGTATATTTGAAGGGTATCCGAGTATTTTGATTCATTGTAGTTATTGAGTATTATATTTTTATAAATCCTCATGAGCTCGCACAATAAAATATTATGTAGAAACATGTATATCTATTTCGCTAGGTACTCTAAAAACAAGTATTTTGACTAGCCCAGTGGTCGAGTAGTCAGCAATGCTACTTTATCACCAGGGCTCGTGCGTTCGTTTCCCGCGCCGGACAAACATTGTGGCTGGGCTGTAGCTAGATTGGGGAAGTACCCATGACAATACGCAAGCGATACTTCTGTACTGCAAGCATTTATATCCTACGGTAACAAGGAGGTTGGATGCCTCCCTACGTTGTATAAAACGCAGTTTGACGCGCTAGGTGGATGGCGCAGTGGCGAAATGCGCTGTAACGTTACTGTGACATCAACGCTCATGAGTTCGATTCCCAAATAGGACAAACATTTGTGTGCATAAACACGTCTGTTATTCTGGGTATTTTTAAGAGAAGTAGGACGCAACGTAGCAGTCCTCTGAGGAAGTAGGCAACCTACACCTCACAGAAAACCGCAGCCAAATAACAACTCCTTCTTGTAGGGTTCTTGTGTTCCCGAGGGTGAGTGGGGTTACCAGTAAGTTTCTTCGCGAGCGATATTTTGGGTATTGATCATAAGTTACGGTAGCCACTTTAGATAAGTTGGGCCTAATCTTGTATGCCTTCCGACGGCGTCGTATACAATTTGAATTTTTTTTTTTTATACATTGTCGGGAAGCATACAATCATACGAGCCACTTGAGTGAAGTAGTTACCGTTGCGTTTGAACGCATCCAATATAACAGTCTTAACATCACCTTTTGATAAACCACAACCAACTTGGTCATGGTTTTTTAAAATATACTACGTCGGGAGGCATACAAGCATACGGCCCACCTGATGTAAAGCGGGTACCGTAGCCTAGTAACGCTTGCGATATATTAGTTATCACTCGCGCGATGCCTCCTCTGCTGCTTACACAGCAACTCCTTGGGAGCTTACTGGTCACCTCACTCATACGCAGGAACACAACCATCTAGGGAATTGTTATTTGGCTGTGGTTTTCTGTGAGGTGGAGGTACTTCCCCAGATATTGATACAGTACTTCCTTGCTTTGATGTGCCCTACCTCTCTTAAAACATCCTGGCCAAGACAAACAGACATGTTCATGCACATAAATGTTTGCCTTGTGTGGGAATCGAACCCACGACGACCGATGGTGTCAAAGTCGCGTCATTCACGACTGAACCAACGAGCTCGTCCGTCATGGTAAGCGAGTCTTCCTCCTCGGCTTCAACATGATTTCACTTAATCATATAAATAAATATAAATATTGTCGCACAAATTACACAGCGCCACCTAGCCCCAAAGTAAGCGAAGCTTGTATTATGGGTACTAGACAACTGATAATAATACGTAAATACATTTTTTTTGTAAATACATACTTATTATACATAGGAAACACCCAGACCCAGACAAATAGACATGTTCATGCACACAAATGTTTGTACTGTGTGGGAATCGAACCCACGAACCTTGGTGTCAAAGTAGCGTACAAACGCGTTTCACCACTGCGCCACGGAGCTCGTCAAAAAATATGTATATATATATGTATATACATATATGATGTGTTGCCAGAAACCCTAGGAACCGGCGAGCGTGGATGAAAAGGGTTATGATTGTTAAAGAAGTGAGGGAGATGTGGAACCGTAGGCCGCGTCTTATGACGCTCGGTTTTCTTTGCCTACCACGCAAGGGACCTGGCGCTAAGATATACATACAAATATGTATATACGAGTACAAGCATACATTTATACAAGACCTAATATATAATGTATTAAAAATAGGCAATTAGATGAGAGATATGTTATAGTCTCGTTGGATAGTTCCCGCGGAGTGCGAGTGAGAGCTATGCAAGCAGCGAGCAGAAGAGCTTTGACAACAGACCGGTGACCGGTAGAGCGCTCGGGTTTCATATCGTAGGACAAACAGACCCACGGAACGGCTTGCACCGCTGTTTGACTATAGCCGACACTTAATACGCCACTTAGGATAAAACTAATAATGATGTGGTTTATGAGGCGATAGAAAACAACAAGAAGCTCTTTAACGAGCTGCCAGTAGGGTTGGCAGCCGTTCGGGGTTTCTCGGATTTCTCCGGAATTTGGTTTGAGGCTGCTCTTGAAGTGTCTTGTACTCGACAAATAAGTCGAAACTCCGCCTTAACGAAGACCACCTATTAGAATACATAAAATGAACTATAACCTCATAAGACATATGGAAATGTAACCAAATGACGCAAGTCTTAATTTTTACGAAAATTAACTTTTTTTTATTCAACGTCGGGAGGCATACCTCTCACCTGATGTAAGTCCCCGTCTTCTGTGAGATGGAGTTACTGCTCCAGACGGAATGCTTCGTTGCGCCCTACCTCACTTAAAAATACCCAGACCAAGATAAACGGACATGTTCATGAACACAAACGTTTGTCCTGTGTGGAAATCAAACCCACGAGCGCTGGTGTCAAAGTAACGTATATATTGCTATACCGAGTTCTCTAAAAATACTACATGTAAACTTGTTTAAAAAGAAATTGCATGAATGGTTGACTACAAACAATTTCTATGATCTTAAAGACTTTTTAGATAATAAGTAATTAAGCATATATTTCATTCTTTTATATTTGCATGCCTCCATTTGTTGGCTAAACATGATTGTTCCTTGTCAAATGTAACGCCTATTTATACCATGTTTTCTGAGCAAATAAATATTATTATTATAAACGTACCAGCGCGCTTCGCCACTGCGCCATCCACCGAGCTCGTCAAACTGCATTTTATACAACGCAGGGAGCCATCCAGCCTCCTTGTCGTAACGTGGTTACCGCAGGACAAGAACGCTTGCAACACAGAAGTATCGCTTGCGTGTTGTTGTCAAAAAAACATGTTCACTGTAGAGGGAAAAAAAAATCATATGTGTGCCGCAGTAAAACAAAATGGCTGTAACTCAGCTACTTGTTTCTTCTTGTTGAACAAAACGCTGATTGTTCTATTACAGCCGCAGGCCAACCGCGAAAAATAGGTAAATGAATACGTGAATTTAAAAAATCATCAAAGTCGTAATGTGCCCACTGTAATAAATTCTATTACATAATTACGTAATGTATTGAATAGGATCGTGGGATGTGGTGTACTACAATCGCAGCAAATTATAATAATTATAATAAAATAATATATAGAAATAATAACCATAAACTATATCCTCGGTGTCTATAAAAGTGTCTATAAAAACTCGAGGATAATTTGTGGTCATGACGAAATCATGTAAAATATTTGCCATCTGACATAGAAAGCAAAAGCTACGAAACAAACAGATCCAGCCTGTAAATATCAGGTATTTGTAAATTTTGTTTAATCAATAAAAACTTTTTGTACTAATTTTTTAATGTAACTGAATATTGAATGTAAAATAACCGTGGTGGTGGTGGAATATTATTCCAACACCGTGGTTTGGTACCTAAAACTACTCTCGAATACCGTTTTGTGAGAGTATCTCTGTATCAACTGTCGCCTCCTAGAAAACAGTCCTTACTGGTATCTCACTTAGCCGCAGGAGTGCGTGGGATTACCAGTAAGCTAGTAGCTACGAGTAACAACTCTAGCGGATGGTGTTATTTAGCTCCGGTTTTCTCGGAGCTGGAGGTACTTCCCCAGTCAAGATACCTCACTCACGTTAGCTTAACGACTGTCATCTATTGAATACGGCCAGAACAGAAGTCCTTATATTTCTGTCGACGTGTGACCTTAAAATAAAAAAGACCATATTTGTTCTTTAGATTGTGATGGTCTGACGGTAGTCGCTCCACATCAAAATCACCACATCTTCTCCAAATCCTTAGGTTTAGGTAGCGGACTCTACTAATCTTAATGGATTAGGAAAAGGGATAACGCTAGGAAGAAGAAGACGATACATTAGCAAGGGAGAATTACATAGTAAATAATGTAATTGTTTTTATTTTTCACATAAATATTTTTATATTGAAAAGAAAATGTATTTTTTTTTCGATTACTTTTTCAACAACGCCACACACGATAATGAAGAAAAATAAATATTAACTATTTTGCAACAACGGCTTTTTGATAACGGAACGGTCTCAGCTTTTACTCTAGTAGTTTCGACGCATCGAAACTATTAGAGTAAAAGCTGAGACCTTTCCTTTATCAAAAAACAGTTGTTTTATCAAATTTCACTATAAATAGTGTGTATAACTAAGAATACTTACTACTTTGAAAGCCATTTTCTCATTAATTCCAAAGGGCCCACAATTCAAAAAGCTCGTAATACTCTCATTGCGAAGATGTGACCTAAATCGATGATATTTTTGTATATGATAAATTATGGTCAGTTTTATAGGACATGGCCTGCTCTTAACGACACGCCGACATTGTCTCTTAAGAAATCTCTGGAGCAAGCAGTGGCCAAATTCCCCATGGAAACAGTGCGGAAATCCATATATTCGTGGCCAGACAGATTAAAGGCATTAACAAAGCCAAACGTGACCATTCCAAGTAAAATCATTTTTTTTGTTTTTTGCTGAGACTTCCATAAACATATAAGTTTTGTTTAGATTACATTACTTCAAAAAAATAAACGTATATTCATTTGTAACAGAGCTTATGGCCGGACTAGGTATGTAAGACACACAAGATCCTAAGATTAAAGTTAGCAACTTAATGGTATCACGGCGCGAATTATGAACTTATTATTTTATGGGTTGGTAACTATTTGCATATATTTATAGGCTACAGTAGTTCGCGATGGCATTTCTGCTATTACACAGCGACTTCTTAGGAGCTTACTGGTGACCTCACTCACTCGGAAGAACACAACAACCCTCTAGGGAGTAGTTATTTGACTCCGGTACTCCGTGAGTTGGAGATACTTTCCAAGACGAGCTGCTTTAATGCACCATATCTTTCTTAAAACAAAAACATACAAGTCCATTCACAGAAATGTTTATCCTATCGGGAATCAAACCCACGAGCGTTGATAACAAAGTAGCGTTACTAAAAACTGCACCAGCATGCTCGTCAGAATAGCTCTAGGTAGGTCAGTAAAACATCAGGTGGATCAGATGCTTCTTTCCCAAGCGACGTTGTATAAAAAAGAGCACTAAAACATGATTCTCCATATCGATTTTTAATGTTGTACCCAGCGGTTGTACGTATTACAAAGCTACTCGTAGTAAAATAAATATCAACGGCGTACATATTTATGTAATGTTGACCTCCACAAAAACTGCTTGTCAAACGCACAGCAAACCACTCGGGACCAGCATCAACAGCAAGGTTCATTTCATACGAGGCCCTCGCGCCGTGCCTTTGGCCCTTCGATACGGCACTGTTTGTCTGCGCGTCTGTTTGTCTGCCCCTTGACACACGCTGTTTACTTATACATTCTTTTAACTGAGAGGCTCGACCTGCCCGGTTTGACCCTTAACAACCCACGGAGACGACCCACGTCCAAATTGAAACTCATCCCGGTTAACTCTAAGGTTAGGTTTAATATTTTTTTCTATTGAGTTATATTATTTAGAACAAATTAAAAAGCGTCCTACTAAAAGTTCTGCATAATTATAATTAATTTTAGAAGTAACAACATAAAAATATTTTGATATGAATACTTCAAAATCATTTTATGTTTTATTTTAAGAATTGATTCATGTAAATTTCAAGTTACTAGTACATCTGGAAGTGTTCTGTCGGTTATGATGGCATACCCAATACCTGCTATGGTTATCTCCTTCCTTGTGATACCCAAGCTTAAGGATTTGGAGAAGATACTGATTTTTACATGGCTGTCAGACCTCTACAACCAAGAGGAAAAATCAGATCTTTCTTAGTTTAGGTCATACACGTCTTTCGAAACATAATTTATGGAAAGTGCGGGTTTTCTCGCTGTTTTCCGTTACCGCCGAGCAAGTGATAATTAGAAATATATATATAAATCCATTAACATGAATTTAGTGGTACCACTAGTACATGCTCCCACCAGGATTCGACCCGAAGACCGCTTACTAGATCAGTTCTTCATCCACTGGGTTATCACACCACTGTTCTTCATTTACTATGGTTATATATTTGCTTATATTTTTAAAGTCGTTTACTGTATTTTTCTCTAATATGAAGAGATAAATTAGACGAGCTCGGTGGTGCAGTGGTGAAACGCGCTGTTACGCTACTTTGACACCAACGCTCGTGGGTTCGATTCCCACACAGTACAAACATTTGTGTGCATGAACATGTCTGTTTGTATTGGTCTGGGTATTTTCTATGTATAATAAGTATGTATTTAAAAAAAAAATGTATTTACGTGTGTTTATCAGTTGTCTAGTACCCATAACACAAGCTTCGCTTACTTTGGGGCTAGGTGGCGCTGTGTAATTTGTCCGACAATATTTATTTATTTTTTATTATAATGTGAAGAGGTTTTTACAGAGCCAACAAGGCACAAGTGACGCCCCAGGTGTTGCAAGTGTCCACAGGCTAAGGTGACTGCTTATCATCAGACAGTTCGTATGCTTGTTTGCCACCTTAGTGGTACAAATAAAAACAAAAGTTACTTGCGCTTGGTACATCCTGACGGTTTCTTGTGAAAAAGAGGTAGAGCATTGTAATCTATACTACTACGAGTATACTCGTATAAAGCGGAATAGTTTGTTTATTTATTTGAACGCGCTATATTCTGAATCTGTTCCGCCCAATTATTGAGGAAGGTTAATTCAATATCACGGTACGGCATAGAAGCCGACGAAAAAGAAAGAGAGGAAAAATGCAGTTTGCACGGGATAGCGGGATACGCGTGGACGACGTCGCGGGCTGCAGCTAGTATTTAATAAGAGGCAGACAGAGGAAGAACTTTGCATCTTATGGAAACCATAACTAAATAATTAGAAGACTAATCCTAGGAGGTTGTTGTGCTCCTATGAGTATGTAAGGTCATTAAGAGCTTCTGACCAGCAGGACAAGCGATGAGGAGTCATTAATACTTCATGGGCAATGTATCAGGGATGCGTACATACGGCCAACCTGATGTAAAGTGGTTACCATGGCATATGAACGCTCGCAATACATTAAGTATGACGAGCTCGGTGGCTCAATCGTGAATGACGCGACTTGGAGACCAACGCTCGTGAGTTCGATTCCCACACAAAACAAATGTTTGTGTGCATGAACATGTCTGTTTGTTTTGGTCTGTTTGGTCTGTTTTAAGAGAGGTAGGGCACATCAAAGCAGCCCGTCTGGAGAAGTACCTCCACCTCACAGAAAACCGCAGCCAAATAACAACTCCCTTGAGGGTTGTTGTGTTCCTGCGTGTGAGTGAGGTCACCAATAAGCTCCCAAGGAGTTGCTGTGTAAGCAGCAGAGGAGGCATCGCGCTAGTGATACTTAATATATCGCAAGCGGTGATAGGCTACTGTACTAGCTTTACATCAGGTGGGCCGTATGTATGTATGCCTCCCGACGTAGTATAAAAAAAAGATCAACCAATTTAATCACTTCTAAAAACTTTACTCCTTTTAAAAACTATTAATACTTAAAACTAATTAATCCGCATTGATTTTGTTCATTTTGTTCATTCATTAAAATCAACTTTTATTTTTACGAGTATAAGTATTCCTTTTTATTTATTGAATAAGCTACTCATAAAAATTACTATGTAAATTGATAAAATTTATATGAATTCTACTTAATATTATTATACATAAAAAATCTAAATTTATAAGTTAAAAATAATTTGTTAAAAAAATAAATTTCTATCTTTCTTTCCATTCGCATCTTCAGTTTATTCCAAGTCTCACGCTGCAAATTCACGCTGTCCGCATACATATAACAAGTACTTAGTGAACTTTATGCACCCGAGGGTAGTATTAGCATGCACAATTTTGACAGAGCCGTCGGCGAGTGGCCGTTTCCCAGCACGTATCTGACGTGCGGCGTATTAAGTTAGCCGGCTGCCTGCTACGAGGGTATGCAAATGCCGCCTCCTCTCCAGCGCCTCCGCTTCACCGCCTCGGGACTGGTGTTTGTGCGATAATGTTTATGTACAACACTTTACATAAAAGCCACTACGAATGTGTTCGTTTACCGTTTTGCGTTTGTTTTTGTCATTCGGCTGTGGGAATATCGTCTACGAACACGACACGGCGCGGCGTTGCGTCGCGTCTGCTGCGTAAACTACTTTCTACCTTTGTAATTTTTATTTGTGATGTTCTTCGATTTTTACATGATTGTATTTTTAACCACTTACGTAGAAAAATAAGGTTAAGGTAAAAAATAGTTTTTTATTTCTTTGAAAGAATAAGTAAGACGATATAATTTTTTTTTTTTCATATTTCATTATAATACGTTTAAGCGCAATAGTTTTCTTTTGAAGTGTTGATAAAATTATTTTTATTTTGGACGGGAATTAACAATTTACTAATATATTTTTTAATAAATAAACTAATATTATACAGAGAAAAGATACGATTTTTATGTAATGGATAGACTCAAAAAATACTTAACCGATTTAAAAAAATATTTCTATCCATAACTTCACGTCAAATCCCTTGCGGGGTAGGCAGAGAAAACCGAGCACCTCACTCGCTTCTTTAACACACATTGCTCTTCTCATCGCCATCGTCATTATCACACTCGCCTGTTTTTAAGGCTCCTGACATCACCTTATAGAACACGACCAATTTGTTCATGACTAAGTAAGTCTTGGCCTACCTTGAAAATTCTTTAGAAAGCTATATTATTAGCAAGCAATATAGGCTAAATATTATTTTTAAAAGTATGAGATCCTTATTAAATATGATATGCAATAAATAGTAATGTAACCCAAGGTATTAAAAATTAGCCCACAAAACAGCGAATTTACTTTTTAAGTTCGCTGCTACAAAAGTCATTAGATGTGCAGCGTGCGCTATGAAAACTAATAAAGATAAAAAAATGTAGGTACTACATGTTTATGATACTAAACATTATTAAACTATAATATTTAGGTAACAATAGCCGTTTTTTGTTCAAATTTGTCAATAAAAACACGACTATAATCAAAAGATATTGATATTCATGTCATGATATTAATTACCTGACTTACCTGACTAAATACATAGATTCATAATCAATTTTGATAGTGTCTACTAATAAATTCCTCTTTAAAATTCTAATTTATGTTTCTATTCTGTGCAAAGTATATTTATATACATGTACATACACATATTTATATGTAGAACAAGTATCTATCGGTTACGATAACTCCCTGCCACCAACTAAGCAATACACTTGTTTGTCACTTTAGCAGTGTAATAAAGAATTGCATGTATCTGCTTTATACTATTAGAATTACAAAGAAGTAACCCCACATGACAGTAAGCAGTGATATGCAACATTGGTAAACTACTGTTACAACAGTTTCATCATAGTTTGTCTCCCCTATGGAGATCACACGTCTCGATCCTGAGCCACCAGTATAAGGACGCCATTCAAGAACGTTTTTCCCCCATCAGTTTTCACTTCCGAGAGCGACGTGGCCGACTCACTGCTACTTCAGATTGCTTTGCAAGCTGAAACCCTGCCCACTGTTACCTCTTTTTTCCTTTTTAGAATTCCGTACGATATACAGAGTAAAAAATAAACTTCAATATGATAAGCAGTTATCAAACTACCCACAGATGGATCTGTCCGTCTGTCACAGCTATCCGTCTCTCCATAGCTTACGATAACAGCTTATCAATCGAGCCGTGGTTGCTAGCTTGGTAGTACAAAACAAAAAGAATTTTTCAATAGGCAACGTGAATAACTATACTTGATGTTGTAGCCTTCATCTCTGGAAATGACTTTACGTTCGAGTAATGCCGGAGCTGTATTGGTAGCCAGAGATCGGTGGATTATATCGTTCAGCGCGGCTTGCTTTGGGAAGCGGTCCGCACTCAACTGGCAGTAGAGTCCGTAGAGTCCTAACTAATCGACTACGGAGTCGTAGGAAAACTCGTGAGACCGGAACTCACAGTCTCCAGCTAACTGCGAGTCTAAAGTTTCAGGCGTAAATAGTTCTAGTGTTGGCACAGGGATAGGCATGATGCCGGCAATCTTTTTCCCAACGGCTACGACTTTCCCTGAACTGAAATTAAGCTTAGAATTTTCATATTACTGTGTAATATAAAAAACCATCTCCTTTGCAATTTCGTGGAATAGTATAGATATCATTAGGTATCATTTTGACCAGCTCGGCGGCGGCGCCGCGGTTTATAACGCGATTTGATGATTCGATTCCCATACAGGATAAACATTTGTGTGCATGAACATGTCTGTTTTTCTTGGTCTGGGTGTTTTAAGAGAGGTAGGGCGCATCAAAGCAGCCCATCTGAGGAAGTGCCAAATAATCCCTGGAGGGTTTTTGTGTTCTGCGTGCCAGTGAGGACACCAGCAAGCTCCTAAGGAGTTGCTGTGTTAGCAGCAGAAAGCCTCCTCTGCTGCACAGCAACTCCATGGGAACTTACTGGTGACCGCACTCACACGCAGGAACACAACAACCCTCTAGGGAGTTGTTATTTGGCTGCGGTTTTCTGTGAGATGGAGGTACTTCCTTAGACGGGCTGCTTTGATGCGCCCTGCGTCTCTTAAAACATCCAGACCAAGACAAACAGACATGTTCATACACACAAATGTTTGCCTTCTGTGGGAATCGAACCCACGAGCGTTGGTGTCAAAGTCGCGTCATTCACGACTGAGCCACCGAGCTCGTCCAAAAAAGTTAGTAAGTACTATGTCACTTTTGTATATACGTATGTTGTCAATAGCTCATATCATTTGTCTTGTGAGAGAAACCATGGGATGAGACAATGTAAGGAACATTGGTAACGTTGCGCAGCCGCCCTCTAGCATGCTAGTCGTTGATTGGTACATCTTTTGTTTCCACAACATGGCCGCAGAATCACGGCCTTCGTTTATTTATGCATATTGTTATAATACCCACCAATACGCTGGACCTCTGAGTAGTTATGACCGTTAGCTCACGGAGAGTTCTGCGTACGTCGGTTGTCAGTCTTGTTTTCGAGGGCCATTGTTAATTTGAATCGATTGAGTTCTTACCGAAAGCGATACCGCTCGCATTGTTTGGCCGATTTTACATAACGAGGCGGCAAACGCAGGCTCTCTTTGTACTCAGCCCATTGTGGGGGAGTAACCAAACGTTGAGATGTGAATTGAAAGGCGCCGCGCGATGACGAGGCGCGAGTTAACCTCCCGGCTAAGTCATGAGATTTTGCTAGTTTCTAATTAGTAGTAGTAGTTCTAATCGTTGTAGTTGTTTTAATAGTCGTTTCTAATTTAGAATAATAACAATAAATTCTTTATTTTCTCTCATTACATGTCTTTTAAATCATGAGACAGCCACAGGAAGTAAAATATATACTTGTATTGGGGGGAATATTTTTAAACTATTGGATAATTTATTTAAATATATTATTTATTAACGAAATCTAAAAGATAAAAAATATTTTAAGGAATAAAAATATGTACAGGTATTTGAATGAAAAACATACCTGTATTTCATTCAAATACCTGTATATGTATACGTTATTTTAGTGCGCAAAGAAAAAATAAAAATGAAAACGGGTGCTACTGCACACTCCATATATACGAGTATTTATAAATAATTTTAATTAGGTATACTAAATATTGTACTCTACTCTAGAAATTCTGCTAAATTTCTTGGACATTACTTTTACTATTCTTTTTATATCAAAAATATAATTTTGAGTAATTATATTATATTACATTTTATTTTATTTATATTATATTTTAATAATACATTTGCTGCAGGATGTAGGAGCCGAGGAAGACCAAGACTAACCTACCATGACCAAATTGGTCGTGTTTTATCAGAAGGTGATGTCAGGAGCCTTAGGAACCAGCGAGCGTGCATGAAAAGAGCTATGAATGTGAAAGAAGCGAGTGAAGTGTGTAAGGACCGCGTCTTATGGCGTTCGGTTTCTCTTCCTACCCCACATGACACCTGGATTGAAGTTATACATACATACTAAAGTAGTACATGAAAAAGTTCGAAAAACTTTCGAAAGCTTACATACAATGCTAAAATCTGTATTAAAAATATTAAATTATGTTAAAAATAGTACAAACTTAATATCCATCTTAAAAATAACTGTAATTAATAAAAATAAAAAATAAATTAAAACTACGTATTTAAGTCTAAGAAGCTCCCTTAGCATTACCTCGCTGTATAGTAATGTTGTTGCAAAAAACCGTCAGACTTTCTATCACCAGTAGTCTTGACAGGCGCATAGAAGTTTCACGTAGGAGAGAATTAATATTAATGTTTTTTTAATAATGACTATCATATATAACATAAATTAAATAGAACCTTGAGCATTAAAACCATCTTTGCTGCTCTCTTTGAATATACCTAGTCTTGCCATAAATACTGAAACAAAGAAAAAAAAAATTCTATTGCAAATAACCTTTATTACTTTTACAGTGTGTTAGTTTCATACATAAATATAAAAAAAATTAAATATAAAAAGCTTATTCGAAGTGGTCTCCATTGGCTGCCATACACTCCTTTAAACGTTGAGGCCAGTTATCAATAAAAGCACGCACTCTTTCCATGGGAAAATTCTTCACTGCCAATCGTACGGATTGTTTTAGGGACTCCAAATTATCATGGCGTTTAGAGCAAGCCATACTCTCTAAAACTGATCATAAATCATAATCCAGCGGATTAAGATTGGGACTAGTCGACGCCAGTCGTCAGCTCTGATGAAATCCGAAACGTTCGTTTCCAACCAAGACTGCTGAGCTTTATGACCCGGCGCCGAGTTTTGCTGGAAGGACCACTCTTGGTTATTGAACATGGTATTGTTAAAGGGCTTCACTACCTTCTCAAGAATGATATCTTGATACACTTGTGCCGATGTTTTGATACCTTTTTCACAAAAGTATGGCTCAGTCACTCCTTCATAGCTAATACCCCACCAAACCATCACTGAAGTCGGATAGTGCACACGTTGCACTCTGTCGACTAATTGGGAAGCTTCCTTAGAGCTTTGAGCATAAATACGGACGTTTTGTATGTTAAAATGTTGCTCAATTGTAAAAAAATTCTCATCCGTAAACATTTTTTTTCTGTGACCTCCCTTTGCGTACCGCTTCAGTAGTTGTTTCGATTTTACCACCCTATTCTTTTTTAAATTATCAGTTAAGAAATGACCAGTACGTCTCTTATAGGCTGCAAGTCCTAAGTCATCTTTTAAAATACGCGACATGGTTCTAGGTGCTATCTTCATCTCCCGAGATAAAATCTTTTGCTTTCGGACAGGATTTCTTCGAATTCTTTCCCTTACTGCTTTGACCACCTTTTTCGTATGAACACTACGTGGACGGCCAGATCTTTTTCTGTCACAAACAGAGGAGGTCTCATTGTACCTATTAATAGCCCGGTACACATCGATGTTATCACCCCACTCCATTTTAATATCGCAAAATATTGTACAATGTATTGGCGCCAAAATGAGAAAACCAATGAATAATCATATAAAAATGACAGATTCCAAATTCAAAGGTAATATTTTGTTTATTTTTAATTGTAACAGTATTTATGGTCAGACTAAGTAGTTATTACAAGATTCTGATCCTCGTAGATAGTCTTTTTCTTTTTATTACTAATATAAAAAAGGTTTGTAGGAGTAGATTATTTCATAATCATACATTTTAGGTCACAGATAAAGGAATATACGCCTACCATCAATAGTGATTCATAGAATTTTACAAGTTTTGGTGAGTGTTCTTTTGTAACTTGGGCCACTCGCTCACGTTGCGTTACACCGCGCCGCTCTTTGAACTGTCCAAATGATTGTTTTATATTTGTAAAGCGTCGAGCAGTGCCTCTATTCCACGCTGACGTAATGTAGCATTTCAATTAGGCACAAAAGCTTTTTTTACAACAATGGCTCTCGCCCGATCCGCGGTGATTTCTGTTTGATTGCTACAAATCAAAGAATAACCGTATTAATTGATCAAGGGAATGTTTTTTCTTAATATCTTTTGTATCTCCTCATTGATGTGTTTGAAGAAAATGACGTGGACGGTTGAAAGAGCGTTTTATTTTATAAATACTTTAATATCGCATAAAGGGTTGAATATTTGTATTGTATTGTAGGTAAGCTTCTATTATCCCTTTTCAGGCAGTTGACATCAATTTGCTGTTTGCGTTGATGCATCTTTCTATTTCCTTCGTGGCTTCAATTTTAACTTTTAAATGATGTATCAATTTTTATATACCGAGCTTACCGTACCGCGTATTTTATTTTTATTGTATAAAATCACTTTTTTCAGGAAAGACACCTATATGCATAATTTTAAAAAGTAAACCCTTATCTAATTATGAAGTTTGATCAAACCATTAGAGCGTTTCTGATAATTGAATAGATATGTACAAGAAATGTTTAAAGCAATGGAAACAAATGTTGCAAAAGGATAGTGCTGTTAACGGACTTTGAAATGGGGACCTATGTAACTGTATAAGATATTATTATTACGTATTTGATTTCTACCGTACAATACGGTAGAAATCATATCATAATAATCATAATTAATTTAATAATCATAATGTCTAATAGTACATATTGGTATTCAACACAATACGAAGTTTATTATGGTATTTTTGTAGAATCGCATTTTTAAGAAAACGAAAGAAATTTAAAAAGCAAAATCTTATCTAAATGCATAATTTGAATGAAATCGTTAGAACAGTTTCCAACATACACGAAATATGTTTACATATTTTATAACAGAATTTCTCGATTAAAGTAGTAAGATAGATAAGTAAATTGCAGTAAAATATATTTACACGAAGGCACTGAAAGAGAAGAAACAAGAGCCAATGTAAGGATTGCGGTTGATGATGTATAGTTGTTCTCGCAGTCTACCCCACAAGGGACTTGGCGTGAAGATAGTAATAGCATAAGATAATAATGGAACAAGTGGATCAGATTCAATATCTCGAATGTGCTTTCAACGGGGATGGCAACTACAACGCTTATATATAAAGACGAGTGTGTGCTAGGAATAGTGTAAATGGAGCGTTGTGGAAACGAAAATTTCTAGCGTAACCCTTGTAAACCGCGTTGAATGAAATGAATAAAAAATGAAAAGAATGCAAGATGAAAGAATTACTTAACAGATATACAACGCGAAAGTAGAATTCCGAGGAAGGCCAACACTTACCTACCATGACTAAATTGGTTCTCGGAACGTGATGTCAGAAGCCCTAGAAAGCGGCGAACGTGTATGAGAAGTGGTAAGAGAAGAGATATAAATGTTAAAGAAGCGAGTGAGGTCTGTATGGACCGAGTAATGTGGTGCTCGCTTCTCATTGACTACCCGCAAGGCACGGCGTGAAGATATAGAATAGTATTAGGTATTTTTTTACTACAATTTGTCGTACATTGTAAAATTTTTGTTCCCCAACTAGAAAGGTTACCGTTGGACTTTAATCCATCTAATCACAAGGTTAAATTGAAAATCTGTTATATTTTAATGTCTTCAAATAATATGAATAACATGTTATATCAATATATGCGTAAAAAATATTGCTCAAAATTACTGTAAGCTGTTGGAGAAGCATGTTATCCAAGGCGTTTCAATGCGAAAAACCACCGTTCGTTTGACATACGAACGGAATATAATATAGTGGGTACAGATAATTGTTGTAGCATCAATTTCTCTGGTACATAGAGTATATTCAATTTATTTCTGGCTGCAGTAGGTCTATGAACATGCATCGTCCGATGCATTAGCAGCCCTGTGATTACGCCGGCAGTCGCCTCTAATCACTCACAGCCGACTCGCCTGTTTTTGGAGAGTGGTTCAATTAGATACTTACAAAATGTGTTGTTGCCTATCTGCCACGAGTCCAGTGACACGAACGGCTGCTATAGTTTGAGCACCGGCTGCAATTCAACCACGCCATCGTACCAGATGGAACTCAACGGTTTAGAAAGCCCATGTTAAACTTAGAAATATATTTTATAAAATCTGAATTAATTGAAAACACAAAACTAAGGGTGAGGAAATTCAAATAATATTAACCTAAAATAAATGAAACTATTTACTTGTTACCCAAGCAACGGTTACCCAAACATTAGTAACGTTAGACAAAGCTAGGGTACCAGATTTCCGGTATTTTTTTACATAACATCTGGAGGCATACAAGTAGGTGTTACTACTTTACACATGATGTAAAATGCTTACTAGTAACTACTAGTTTCGTAGCTAATGAACGCTGTGAAATGCAATACGGGAAGTACCGCTCGTGCGTTACCATCACTGCAACTCCATAGAACTTACTAATAACTTCACTCACTGACAGGGACACTACCATCTAAAGAAATATTATTTGGCTCAGGTTAATTATGAGAATGAGATGAGGAGAAGAAAGTATTCGTGCTGATTTGATGCTCCCTGTCTCTCTTAAATTGTATTAACTAAGGCCATTATATCGACAATAGCCGGGGGCCGACTACTTTACGGGCCCTACGAAATATAGAGGAACGCGTGACGACTAAACTCATTCGCTGCAATCGACTGTGCTTAAGTTCGATGAAATTGAAATTCACATCAACGTCATCTAGCTTCTCGAATTACACCAAACTATAATGAACGAAAGTGGTTTTATCCGGGATAAAATTTGTTACCCAAGCAACTGGTGCCCAAATATCAGTAGCAAAACTTAGGGCAAGCATAACAAACCCCAAAACGTAATTCTGTGACCTTGTGTGATTTTAGTTAGAGTAAAATGAAAAAGGTTATTCTCGGCTCCATTCATTGAAATTGAATATTCGGTCAATGCTGCAATTACCAATATGG
This sequence comes from Pyralis farinalis, assembly GCA_947507595.1. NCBI lineage: Eukaryota > Metazoa > Arthropoda > Insecta > Lepidoptera > Pyralidae > Pyralis > Pyralis farinalis. Next base: position 9,974,993 of record OX382274.1, read on the forward strand.
ATTTAAATAAAACAACTGTAAATAAAACATGTTTGAAATAGTTATAATATGAAACGCTGTATATAAGTTATGAATCACTATTTTTAAATCTTTAAATAATATCAAGCATGCTTAATACTCAACAACCCCAACTCATCCCAGTAGGATACGGAGTCCATTGACAACTGATGTTTAGAATACACATCGCCACAATGTTCAATTGCGAATTGGCTCAGGCCAGTATTGTCAAACCGTCCGAACGCCACTGAGTTAAGCATCAAATATCAGCCTCAACTGTCGAAAATATTCTATCAATTATTTAAATGATAGTCAGCAAACAATAGGGCGGTGTTTTGGTGCTACCAGAAATAGAGATAATTTATCAATTGAGACGATGTATCTAAGATGGGGAGAAAGCGGAGTCTTAATTTTCTAGTGTTCCCACAAGTTCGACTAATAAGCTCTATCATTCAATAAGATTTTATTTTTTCGCTAGTTCGACGTTAGAATTATTGAGACAAAATATTTCCCACTTGTATTGTATGTTATAGTCTCAGTTATAGTATGCTTTTCAGGAACACCGTTCCTATATGAAATCTATATGTTTCCTGTGTGTGTGTTTCTATGTGTGTGTGTGTCTGTCGCTTTTTTTCAAATATTCGAATTTTGACTTCAGATTCGGATTCAGCATAAAAAAGTAGAATAGGAATTTTCAGGAACACCGTTCCTATCTCTTAAGGAACATGGTCAAAATGGCCGACAAATTAAAAACAATTGTGAATTGTTATATAATTGATGAGCCAGGTGTTCCTCTGGCAATGCAAGCTTGCGCATTCTCAACTGGTTATGTGTTTACTTATACGTTATAGTATGTTTTTTTAATTACACGACTATCTGTCTATATCTACTTATTTCTCTTCTATTTCCTCGGCTTTTAAGGACCGCATCGTAATGTTGTATATAGTTCATAAATTTCCTCAAGAATTGGGCTATCAAACGCAAAAATAGTTTTCAAATTCCACTGGTCGTTCTAGACATTAACGCGTTCTAACAAACAAACTGTTCCGCTCTATATAATATATAGTAATTTTCGTCAATTGCGAATCTATTTGGGAAAATCTTAGATCCTAGTTATACCTACTCTAGAACATTCCTAATGAAAAAAGTACTTAGGTATCCCAAATTTCCACCGAGATATGGTTTTATAGTATAGGCAGCTCAAACCAAAATTAAATACTAGCCGTGTAGATTTTTTTAACATTAATTATATTATAAGACATGTTTAAACAAAAATATACGATTACCACGATTTTGTATTTAAACATTTGAACAACATAACCACAGAATATCTAAATTATTTAATAAACACGCCAAACATGTCAATATATCCGACATAATGTCTATGGCCATTAATGACGTGATCGGCGCATGCGCCGGCCGGCGCCCACTGATCTACTGATGAAATAATTGACACTACGGACGGACAGATATAAAAACACTCGGAATAATGCCACGGAGCAATGGACTGGAGCTCCGGTTCCACGCCGTTATATTTTTTATCAATAACTTTATTTAGAACTTCAAGTAATACAACAGCCTGCTATCGATGTTGCTACGAGTACATAGGAACTGTTCAAGAAAGATAGCAAATTCTTGAGGATGGTTATAGGCTATTCAACATTTTTTTTATATAACGTCGGGAGGCATACTAGCATACGGCCCACCTGATGTAAATTGATTACCGTAGCCTATTAACGCATGTAATATATTAAGTATCACTCGCGCCATGCCTCCTCTGATGCTTACACAACAACTCCTTAGGAGCTTACTAGCTCAACATCACGATACGACCCTTACAAACCTAAGAAAAATAAAGAAAGTAAGAAAAAGGGGTCCCACAGGATATCGGGATACGCCTGGACGAAATTGCGAGGTGCAGCTAGTACTGTATTAGTGTACATAAATAGTGGAGAAGATTGAGTTTACCACAACGCCATCAATTTGAACTATTAAGTTAAGCAAAGGTCTGTGCTGTGAACTGCTGTAGCGAGTTCAAGTTCCTATAGAAGCTACCTAAAATAGACTACAGAATGAAATAAGCTGTAGTGTTATTATAAAATTATATAAATATTTGCGATTAACAATATATGACAAATTATTTAGGCATGTCATGAGTATTTTTTTTTATACAATTCTCAAACATGTGGTACACGTACATCTGATATGAAGTGGTTACCGTAGGCTATGAACGCTTGCAAAACGAACTGCTGCTACCACGGCAACATCTTAGAGTTGTTATTTGGATACAATTTTTTAATTTTTTTGTGCAATTTTCATAGTTTTTCTCATGCACGCTCGTTGATTTCCAATAATATAAGCCACGAACTGCTGTGATAGCCCAGTGGATAAAGAACTGGCCTATTAACACACTGGTTCTGGTTCGAATCCTGGTGTAGTATTTATGTATTTATTAGTAATTATCACTTGTTCGGCGGTGTAGGAAAACAGCGTGAGGAAACCCGCACGTCTTAACCTAAGAATGATTTGGTTTCGTTCTGAGTTGTGTAGCTGGCAGCAGTCGCTCTATGTCAAAATCATGGAGATACTTCCCCAGACGGGCCGCTATGATGTGCCCTAGCTCTCTTACCTTTCAATAGTGATAATAAATATTTTTTAATTTACTGTGATTAACATGGCATGACATGATACGATATAATATTAGAAGAGTTAAACTATAATAATACAATACGAGAGCAGTGATAGCCTAGTGGATTAATAACCGGCCTTGACCAACAGGTCCACGGTTCGAATGCACTAAATTTGTGTTTTCAGATTTATGTACATGTTGGTAATTTGTAATTATCACTTGTTCGTCGGTGAAGGAAAACATCGTGAGGAAACCCGCACGTCCAAGAAATTATATTTCGAAAGACTTTATACAGGATTTACGAAGTTTAAGGATTTAGCGGAAATACTAATTTTAAATGAAGCGTAAGGTCATACTTACCTAAGAATGAGCTGGTAATCCCTCTGCGTTGTGGAAGTCTGACGGCAGTCTCTTCATGTAAAAAACAGTATCTCCGCCAAATTGATAGACTTAAGGTAGCGGACTTCGTCAATCCTGACGTATTAGGAAACGGGATAATGCTAAAAAGAAGAAGAGTGAAATAAAAATACTCATTATTTTTTTAGATTTATTAAGTATTATTTAACTTTAGATGTAATATAGTATTTATTTATTCATTTTTGTTTAGTTTTATTGTGTATTTATTTAATTTTAGTTTAGTTTCATTATATTTAGAGTTATATATTGGAATTAGTAATTACTTTAATAAAAAATAATAATTACTAGTAAGGTGTTCCTTGCTGCCTCAGAGCCTCGGCGCAGTACTCGGCGTCAAGTAAAGCACAACGGACTTTAGATAGTTTCGGCTATGCAATACCTACATGTTATTCTATAAATAAAACTCTTATTTGGCATAATTGCCCTCTATAAAATAGAGGAATTATCTACTTGCTCAGACCAGTTTATCTCTCCAAAAAACTCACAATCGGTGGTGGTAACTGCTTACTATCAGGCTTTACGCTTGCTTCCGTGTCAGTGTTATAAAGAAAAAGGCCAATACCCTATTACACTCTGATTAACCAATTTTCGTGCAAAAACGTGCACTTAAAATGAACTCCTTTCACAAGAAGTGGCAATATATAATGATAATTTCTTTATATGTGGGCTATTATAGAAAGTGTGATATTAAATAGTAATTTTGTGTAAAAACGTGTCGATTGGCCGTTACGAGGGCAGCCGGCGGATGGCGGCACAACACCGCCGTTTCCTAAAACACTTTTGTAAAACAAAAGTGTCAAATCATGCCAGTCATTTATGATTCTGGCGTATCAAACATTTGGTACGAAATTGATAAATTAAATCGTCACAAGTTATTTAAACATTCGAAAATTTTAAATTGAGGGCAGTTGTCGTGCATATAACACATTGTATACATAGGCTTGAAAATAATATTCTGATATTAAATTTGTTTTGAGTATTTTTATATGTTTTTAGGGTTCCGTACCCAAAGGGTAAAACGGAACCCTATTACTGAGGCTCCGCTGTCCGTCCGTCCGTCCGTCCGTCCGTCCGTCTGTCACCAGGCTGTATCTCTTGAACCGTAATAGTTAGACAGTTGAAATTTTCACAGATGATGTATTTCTGTTGCCGCTATAACAACAAATACTAAAAAATAGAATAAAATAAATATTTAAGGGGGCTCCCATACAACAAACGTGTTTTTTTTTTGCCGTTTTTATGGTACGGAACCCTTCGTGCGCGAGTTCGACTCGCACTTGGCCGATTTTTTATACACTACCCAGGCGAGTTTGTTGTCGACCTAATATCGCATACAACACTGAATTACACAGCAGCGGTATTCAGCGGGAAACCGTGATAATATAAAATAAACGAAAGAGGATTTTAACACTTGACAGTTACCTATCTGTTCTTTTCTAACTCAATAGACATATTACTCAACATCTCAACAACTCAACCGCTAGGAATCCGCTTAATTGCTACCAAGAATTTTCACATTGACATAGGTTCTATATTTCCTCCATTACCTATTTATCTCTGACCCACTCCCATGTTTGTAGACATGTTTCCCTAATCGTGAGTTCCTACCCTCCTACCAAGAGATGTTTGGTAAACTTGTAGGTTTATAATATCATAATATTAAAGCCCGCGCTAAAGCTTTAAAATCTTAATAAAATTCGCATTTTGCTCTTTGCATTCAGATATTTTTGCTCTTTGCATGCATAATACTTTTAGATCACATAAATTAAGGTTTCACTGTCGTCATCATCAACGTGTACCACGCCACTGCTAGATATATTAGCCTAGCACATGAGGAAGGTGGTTTATAGGTTTGTGGTCTAGCCTTACCTAACGCTTTCGATCATAAACAATAAAACCGTACGTGATCTTCGGCCTATCGCATCCTATCACTTCCAGCTGCTCTTTAGACGTCATCGCTCCATCCTTAGGATTCCGATCAAACTAACTGTTATATTATAAAGAATTACAACGGCTTTTCATCCATATAATGAATTCGGACATATAGTCCTTATGTTGTCGTGGACTGCAGTCGTCTCGGCTCCGTGTGATGTTTGTTGTTTACAGCACTCAGCGCGTCACAACGCCGATACTCATCGCAAGACACCTTCAACATTTGATTCATACTAAACATTCTGGTAACGATAACCTATTTGATTACGAAGAGTACTAAACTTATCTTCTTATAAATATATAAAATTCTCGTGTCACAATGTCAATTACCATACTCCTCCGAAACGGCTTGACCGATTTTGATGAAATTCTATATGCATATTTAGTAGGTCTGAGAATTGGCTACTATCTGTTTTTTCATACCCCTAAGTGATAAGGGTGGTCCACCCCAAATTAATATTCTTATTTTTTGGACAAAATTTTTTATTATTATTATTTTATGATGTGGCATTAAAAAATACATACAATCCTAAATTTTCACCCTTCTACCATCAACCCCTATTTTTATGATACTAAAATAATCCTAGGAATAATTTATATGGCAAAACAACGTTTGCCGGGTCAGCTAGTATACATATAAAAACTTCTTCACTCTTTTGGTATATATGAATGTGTTACCGGCAATGTGTATAATTCAGGTATTGTATGTAATACCTAGGCAATGTATACAATACCGGGTTGTTCAGGCAATGCCTGTAATATTATGCATATACTTATCTATTATATACTTTACCTAGGTATTGTATAGAGTATCTATTAAATTACAACGGCTTTTCATCCATGTAATGAATTCGGACATATAGCCCTAATGTTGTCGTGGACTGCAGTCGTCTCGGCTCCGTGTGATGTTTGTTGTTTACAGCACTCAGCGCGACACAACGCCGATACTCATCGCACGACACCTTCGACATTTGATTCATACTAAACATTGTGGTAACAATAACCTATTTGATTACGAAGAGTACTAAACTTATATACTTAGTCTGGCCATAAATACTGTTACAATTAAAAATAAACAAAATATTACATTTGAATTTGGAATCTGTCATTTTTATATGATTATTCATTGAGTTTTCTCATTTTGGCGCCAATACATTGTACAATATTTTGTGATATTAAAATGAAGTGGGGTGATAACATCGATGTGTACCGGGCTATTAATAGGTACAATGAGACCTCTGTTTGTGACAGAAAAAGAACTGGCCGTCCACGTAGTGTTCGTACGAAAAAGGTGGTCAAAGCAGTAAGGGAAAGAATTCGAAGAAATCCTGTCCGAAAGCAAAAGATTTTATCTCGGGAGATGAAGATAGCACCTAGAACCATGTCGCGTATTTTAAAAGATGACTTAGGACTTGCAGCCTATAAGAGACGTACTGGTCATTTCTTAACTGATAATTAAAAAAAGAATAGGGTGGTAAAATCGAAACAACTACTGAAGCGGTACGCAAAGGGAGGTCACAGAAAAATTTTGTTTGCGGATGAGAAACTTTTACAATTGAGTAACATTTTAACAAACAAAACGACCGTATTTATGCTCAATGCTCTAAGGAAGCTTCCCAATTAGTCGACAGAGTGCAACGTGGACACTATCCGACTTCCGTGATGATTTGGTGGGGTATTAGCTATGAAGGAGTGACTGAGCTATACTTTTGCGAAAAAGGTATCTGTAGATCACTGGCTCGGCAATGCACGCACATGAACTGTATAACGTCCACACTCACCTGCGGCTCGCGTGATACTGACCCTTATACAATTACGCACGAACACACGAGACAATGTATGTATGTCTTTGTTGGACATACACTACATCCCTCCCTTATTTATAAATGAAACTACAAATTTGAAACTGAAAATAATTTTGCAATGAGCTTCTACAACATCATCCAATCAGATACCAAGAATAATCAAAAGGCTTTGTAACACTCAAACAAATACTTAAATTAGGCTTCATCATAACTATCTATATTTTCTGGTTCTATTGCAGTGCATTCGCCTTGTATCTTTTTCAAGTGCACCACGTTTCTCCTCAATACGTGTCCTGTTTCATCGTTTTTCACTGTGATGTCTCCATGGTCGGACCTTTCGACCGTATGAGGGGTAGGGTTGAAGTTGGAGCATATCCATATTCTTGACGTACACTTTATCTCCCTAGTCAAATTTGATTCAGTATCTCGTCTTTTCCTATCCCCGTATTCTTTTCCTTTTTCCTTTTGAATCTTGTCTCTATCTCACATCCGTATCAACATCCGAATTGTCTAATTTGTCGAACGATGGAATCTTGCCTCTGTTTTGGCGTTTGAAAAACAACTCTGAAGGGGATTTGCCTGTTGTAGTGTAGGGTGTACTATTGTACATAATAAGATATTCCCATAAACTTTCTCTGATATCCTTCTTTTCCATTTGGCTGATCTTTAAACGCTTCAAAATATCCCGGTTCTGTCTCTCGACCTCACTATTTTGTTGCGGCCAATATGGGATTGTATTATAAAGGGCTATATTACTTTCTTTACAGAATGATCTAAATTCGTCGTTTACAAATTGCCTTCCGTTGTCTGTAGTAATTGAAATTGGATATCCTAATCTGCTAAAAATTTCCTTGAGAATTTTTTATAATTTGGGAACTTGTGATCAATTTTGTGATCTTTACCTCTTTGTAACGACTATAATAGTTGACAACTACAAGTAGATAATCCTGGTTAGGCAATGGATCGAGTAAGTCCATTGCCATGTCAATGCAAGGAGCTGAAGGTAGCTCACGACGCTTCATTGGTACGGGGGGATTTGGTAAACTTACTAAGGTGCAGCTTTTGCAAGATTTTACTAGATTCTCGGCATCCTTATCAATTCTCGGCCACCAGACTTTTGACCTTAATCGACTTTTCATTGCCACTATGCCTGGATGACCCTCGTGTGCGGCAAGCACATCCTTCAGTAATGTTTGTGGTGTCACGATTCGATTCGCTCTGAGTAAAATGTCTTCGTAAAAATAAAATTCATTTTCAAAAACTTTATAACCTCTAACTGATTCGCTCCATTCTTGTTCATTTCACCCTTCTTCACGTCCATAATTTCTTTATCACTTCCAGTCATGAACTATATGTCCTCTCCTTTAGCAGGGGTCTCCAAATATGCACAAAGCCGTGATAAGGGATCAGCGATGTTGGTTTTTCATGGCTTGTAAATTACCTTAAATTTATGCGATTGTAATCTAAGGACCCATCGCTCTATTCGAGCATACGGCTTTGATTTCAGACTAAACAGCACCTCTAATGGCTTATGAACCGTGACTAAGTCGAACACTTTGCCAAACACGAATACATTAAAATGTTCGACTGACCAAACGAGGGCTAATGCCTCTTTTTCGGATTGACTGTATTTTCTTTGGCACTCTGTCAATATCCGGTTCACATAAGCAATTATTCATGGTCTCTTTGAGTACGTGTACTAAAATAGCGCCAAGTCCAACTGGACTTGCATCCGCGATTATCTGGGTCTTATCTTTGACATCATAGTATCCCATGACTGTATATTTGTTAATATCTTCTTCAGGTTTTCAAAAGCTTTGTCTTGCTGATCAGATCAAAATGGTTTGAGCTCGGCACTTTTATGTCCAATTTGCTGAAATATTTGGTTTTCCCGATTTTCGGCAACAGTTTGTCCATACAAGGCAGGGGGTGATTCTCTCGCATGATTGCGGTGTTTGCTCGCCGCATATCGATACACAGACGTAAACCACCATTCTCTTTTAAAATAGGTACCATCGAAGATACCCATCATGAAGGACCATGCACCTTTTCAATGATGTCACAATCCAGCAGCTCCTGAATCTTGTTTTCTACTTTAGCTTCTAGTGGCATATGTATACGTCGATATGGCTGCGATACCGGCTTTACTGTATCATCTATTGGAATTTCCACTAGCACATCTTTCATTTTAGGAAATGGCTGGGGCATCAGTAAGTCTTCAATTTTGTTGACACCTATGCCAATTTTTTAAGACACCTAAACGTATAGCTGTTTCTTTTCTCAGCAGATCTCGAGGAGGTACCTCCTGCAATAACGTATACTGTGGCACGTTCCATACGATCCTTAATTCCGATAGTAGTTTCGAAAGATCCACTAATGTTTAGTGGCGTATTACTTCCGTAGACTAAAAGCGTTTTATTAGGCTTTTGCATTTGATTTTCCACTTTGACTTGCTCGTCTTTCAAGATCCTCCATGTATTTTGAGTTATCAAGTTGACTTTACAGCCCAAGTCGACGAGCACGTCAACCTTTACGCCACCTATGATGCACTCGACGGTCGCATCATCTTCGACATTAAATACGTAGTCCACTTCTATCCTCTTCCTTTTGTTTTCTTCCGAATTGTTGTTACCCGTTCTCTCTTTCTCGTCTATCTTCCTCTTTGTAACTATTTACGCAGATCTGCAATACTGACGGAAATGCTCAATCTTGTTACAATGGTAACATGTTTTTACTCTCGCAGGGCAGTGTCTGTCTTTTGACCGATGTTTACTGCCCCCGCATCTACTACAGCATTTCTTCTTATTTTTCTTGTATATCTGTAAATTTGTATTAGTTTCTTCTCTTTCCTTGTTGTTATATATTGCGTTAACTTCTTGACTTCCCTGTTTTTTTATTTTCATAATTTTGCATCTGATCATTAATAACCTCCAGTGTATTTGCTTCGGTTACAATTTTATCGAGGGTGATTTCATCACCAATCGACAGATTTTTTTCCGCAGATCTTTGGAAGTACATTTTTCGGTTATTTGATGAAGGAGGTGATCATCTTTCCGATCAATATTACACTCATTTGCCTGTTTTCGAAGTCGCAGCAAAAATCTTTAAAATTTTTCTCCTTCCTCCTGCTTTATGAGTCGAACAAGTAACGCTCGTATATTCGATTGTGTTTTGGAAGAAAGAATTCGTCCAATTTGTCGACGGCGACTTTAACGTCTTAGACGTCTACCTTTCCAGCAGCTTCAACGTGGGCACTAGGTAAGTTGTAATATATTTCTTGAAGGTCAGTCCTTCCAAAATGCAATAATGTTGCTCTCTTCTTTGGAATATTTATGTCAAATGTATCAAGGTATATAAACAAAGCTCTTTTCCATTTCTCCCAAGTATGTCCAACCGAGAAATTGTCTACTTACTTTAGCTGTTTCCAATTGAATGGTGGTAGCTTAACCAAATTCATTAGTCGTCCAAAAAAAAATCCCAATTTAATGGAGGTAGTGTACAACATATTTCAATGAAATAGCACGCTACCATAAATATTTCCAATTTAATGGAGGTCTCTTTTGTTTAGACCAAAATTCCCAATTTAATGGAGGTCGATGTCATATCAACCAGTTCCCAATTTAATGGAGGTCGATGTCATATCAACCAGTTCCCAATTTAATGGAGGTCGATGTCATATCAACCAGTTCCCAATTTAATGGAGGTCGATGTCATATCAACCAGTTCCCAATTTAATGGAGGTAGATGTCATATCAACCAGTTTCCAATTTAATGGAGGTCGATGTCATATCAACCAGTTCCCAATTTAATGGAGGTCGATGTCATATCAACCAATTCCCAGTTTAATGGAGGTCGATGTCCTATCAACCAGTTCCCAATTTAATGGAGGTCGATGTCAAATCAACCAATTCCCAATTTAATGGAGGTCGATGTCATATCAACCAGTTTCCAATTTAATGGAGTGATTTATTGTGTTTAGTGTGTTAGTGTTTAGGGCCAAATTTCCCATTTTTATTTCCCCACAATACATTGAAAACTACCTACCACCTATCGGCTTAATATTTTCCCGTCGAATCGATAACTAACGATTTCAATTCGATTTACTTAGGACAACACTAATTTTTAAAATGAGGTACTATATCGAGCGATATTAAACAATAATAATGTTCTTAATTAACATATCTATTACATTGTAACTATTTTATTAAAATATATGCAACAATATGTTATGAATGCAGTACCAATATACTTGTGTATCGAGGAAGGTATATTTCCAACAGCTCTTAAAAAAACCATAATAAAACCACTCTTTAAGAAGGATGATAGAATGGATATGAAAAACTATAGACCTATTGCACTTCTTCCTATTATAGCGAAAGTTTTCGAAAAAGTAATTTATAACGCTTTGTACAGTTATTTTGAAAAGTATAATATGCTAGCTTGTGAACAAAAAGGTTTTAGAAAAAATATGACGATCAATATGGCTATTTACTCTTTACTATCGAATGTTCTGGTAAACGTTGACAATAAGGTACCAACGGCGGCAATATTTATGGATATGACCAAAGCGTTCGACTTCGTTGACCGTAACATTCTCATACAAAAATTAGAACGATATGGTATAAGAGGCAAAGTTAGTGATCTTTTAAGAGACTACTTGAGTGATAGGTCGCAAGTAACAATAATTAATAAAGTTTGCCCTATAACTAAACATGAATTAACTTACGTATCAAACCCGCGTGTAACTACCTTCGGAGTGCCTCAAGGTAGTGTGTTGGGGCCATTACTATTTTTAATATATATTAACGACCTTCCAAGATGTGTAGAGCATCCAATGGTACTTTTTGCTGACGACAGTACTGTTATTATACACGATAAAAGTAAAAATAAGAATGAATTAGAGAAAGAGATAAACATAACACTAGAAAAAATTATTAAATGGTTGAAATCAAATAAGTTATTAATTAATTTAAATAAAACAAAATATATGACATTTAAGTATCGAATAAACAATAGTAATGATAAACTGATAAATGTAACGTACAAAAATGACACAATTGAAGAGACTATTTCCACAAAATTTTTAGGACTTCATATTGACGGAAATATGTCATGGAAAACTCACGCAATGCAAGTTCGCAAAAAAATTAATCAATTTTCTTACGCGTTGTACATGCTCAATAAGGTGGTTGATCGTGATGCTGTATTGACAGCTTACTACGGATACGTCGAATCAACTTTAAGATATGGAATTATTTTTTGGGGGAACTCTTCGCAAAAAGAAGACATATTTAAAGCACAAAAGAAATGTATACGAACTATATGTAAAATAACACCGATAGACTCATGCAAGCCTTATTTTATAAAGTTAAAAATATTGACGATGCCTTCTTTATATATTTACGAAACAGCTATATTCGTTAGAAATAACTTACATCTTTATAATAAATTTAAATATACCAAACGCCATGAAAATAAATTACAGGTACCTCCAACAAAAACAGCTACATTTCATAAAAACATATTATGTATGGCTCCTAAACTGTACAACCGTATACCGACCGCCATAAAGGAAAGTGATAACTTTAAAACAAAATTGAAACAATTACTCTTGAACAAAGCGTATTATAGTATACAGGAATTTCTAGAAGATAAAAACATGTAGAGGAGATATTGATTTATTCGTTTATTATTCCCTTTTTAGTGAATATAGTTCAATTTAAATTTAGCTTTTATTACTAATGAATTATTTGTACGCTTCACAGCAGGGCATAGTGAAACTGATGCATGAATTATAACATATTTTTATTTTACCTATGTTCCATAAATAAAGAAATTATTATTATTATTATTATCTCCTTTATTAAATTGTATTCTTATTAAATATATTTTTAAATATATCATTACAAAAAAAAAAATACATTTAAAAATATAAAAAACAGCTTCCTCCTGATAGCGGGAACAAGGTCCAAACTATCAGTGGTCAAGGTCACAGAGACAGAAACCTCCTCACAATACGTGCCGTGCTAAGGAGGACTGCCTTCTGTATTTGGCCCCTAATCCAGCTTCCCAACGCGAGCCTCTTCAGATGTTGGTCGAGGCTCTTGGCTATTAAGCCATTGACCGATACAACAATCGGAACTATGATTGTTGAATCGACATCCCACATGTCGGTAATCTCATGAGCTAAATCAAGATATTTTGTTTGTTTATCTTTTTCAGCTTTCACAAGATTAACGTCATGTGGAACAGCGATATCAACAATGATAACTTGGCGCGTCGATCGATCTATTAATACAATGTCAGGCTTATTGGCTACAATAGTCCTGTCAGTGATAATAGATCGATCCCAGTATAATGTGGCATGGTCATTTTCGAGAACTGCTTCGGGCGTATACCTGTAATATGGCACCTCATTAACTACAAGACTATATCTCAAAGCAAGTTGCTGATGGATAATCCTGGCTACTTGGTTATGTCTGTGTAAGTACTCGCCGTTAGCAAGATGAGAACAACCGGAAACAACATGTCTGAGAGATTCCCCAGGAAGATGACACGCTCGACAGATGTCTAGCGTGCCATCTTTCATGATATATTTCCGGTAGTTATTCGTCTTGATAACTTCGTCCATAATTCCACAGACAAAACCTTCGGTTTCCCCAAAGAGGTCCCCGAAACGTAACCAGGATACGGAAGCCAACGTGTCTACATCAGGCCCGTGTAGGGCCTTGTTGTAGCGGCCGTGTAGCTCCTTACTTTGCCATATAGCCTTGCGATCGTCAGTACTTAATATTACAGGTCTACGCCAGTTCTCTTTAGCCAAAGATAAAGGGGTTAATCCACGATCCACATTAACCACATCCTTATGCATTTCCGTTTCGGTATGTAGGAAATATTCCCTGAGGTTACATATCTCCCGATTATGTAAGGTCTTGGCATTCAAAAAGCCACGACCACCACATTTTCGTGGGATATATAACCTCATTACCGATGATCGCGGATGATGCATACGGTGTGCAGTCAATAGTGTTCGGACTTTGCGATCAATAGAGTCAAGTTCAGTCTGAGTCCATTTAAGTATGCCAAATGAATATATTAAGACCGGCATAACCCAACCATTATAAGCTCGAACTTTGTTTCCCCCTGACAAAAGACTATTAAGGACTTTTGTCAGACGGCCAAAGAAACGTTCTTTCAATGTCTGTTTCATGTCAGTCTCAATAATTCCTAAGTTTTGAGACATACCTAAATACTTGTAAGTTTCAGATTCCGAGAGGGATTTCAGACGTATAGTATCTGAAAGTTCAAGTCTTTCAGATGCTAATATCATACCTTTCTTCACATGTATGACAGCACATTTGTCTATACCAAATTCCATTTTAATGCATTTACTAAAGTTTTCAGTCATCTTTAGTAAAGTCATTAATTGGACTTTGTTAGATGCAAAAAGTTTCAAATCATCCATGTACAGAAGATGAGATATAGCCTGATATCCCCTTCGCAATCTGTAGCCTAGTCTTGAATCCTGTAATAATGTGCTTAAAGGGTTCAAGGCTAAACAAAACCACAAGGGACTCAAACTGTCACCCTGGAAAATACCCCGTTTAATCTCAATTAGTTCGTCGTCACCAGTGATTGATCGGCATCCAGGATAGAGGAGGACTGTTCTCCATTGCTCCATACATGACCTCAAGAAGGTACATAGAGTTGTATCAATTTTGTACAACTCTAAGACCTTCATAAGCCATGTATGAGGTACGGAATCATAGGCCTTCTTGTAATCTATCCAACATACCGATAGATCTCTACGGTTTCGACGAACCTGTTGACTAATGACCATGTCAATGAGGAGCAAGTCCTTGGTACCACGAGATCCATTCTTACATCCATTCTGAGTAGTACACATAATATTGTTAGTATAAATATGTTGCGAGATTTTGCTTCTCAAAATGGATGTAAGTAGCTTATAGGTAGTGGGTAAGCATGTGATTGGTCTATAGTTTTTAGGGTCTGTGGTACTTCCAGATTTATAAAGGAGATGAGTTACACCCGTGGTCATAAAATTTGGGAGAGATCCAACATCTAACGCATGCTGAAATTGAGATGCCAAACAAGCATGTGAACTAGGTAGCCACTTCAGCCAATAGTTTTGAAGTTTGTCCGGTCCTGGTGACTTCCAATTGGCCATGGACCGGACTGCGCTGGCTACGTCGTCTTGTGTGACGGTTATTTTGGACATCGGCGTTATTGATTCACATGCCTGTTCGACTGTTTCAACCAACATATCGTCAGAGTGACTGACAGGTGTTGACCAGATGTTTCGCCAGAATAAATTTGTAGTTTCTACATTTGGTAAACACACATCAGCCACATTTTGTTCAGACCTCTCCCAAATTCTATACACCCTCCTTTGATTACTTTGAAACATGCGATTTTGCTTCCATCGATCCACGCGTTTCTTATATCTACGTACGCGATTTGCCCATGCATAGAGTTTCTGTTTCAGTGAGTCTATGCGTTCTGTGACCCGAGACAGATATTCACGTGGTTCAATATTAGTACCAGTAAATGCTCGACTCACAAAACGCATGACTCTAGGGCGAGTATTACCCGCCCTGAAACAAATAAGTTTACCAATGAGAACTCTAGTATCAGCTATTCGCTTCTCAATTCTATATTGCCACGCAGGCGTTTGGTGGGCCGGTCGTGTAACTCTGTCAGAGTCAGGAAATCGAACATGAGCTACACGACATGCTGCAACCGCTGCGCAATATAAAATTGAGTGCGTATCTACTAAATTTTCACTGCTATCAAAATAATTTGACAACAGTGAATTCAAAGTTCCCATTAGTAGCTTATTTTGTCTATTCATCGGCAAACGCGGTACATCTGGTCGAAGATGTGCGGGTACGTATCGGTATTCAGCAATCGCATGATCCAAAGTGCTCTTCAATTCATCATACCTGTTCCCTGTAGTAAAAGTCGTATCTTCTTCATATCCGTCTACACAAACAGGATCAGGCACGACCGCAGCCATTGGCGGCAAATCGGTCCGACCCAGCGGCAGCGGTTCAAAAGTGACACGACTTTCCTGTGCTTGGAAACGCAGCCGTTCAAGTGTGGTATCATCCAACAGATGGCAGCGTTGAATGGCCCGCACTTGGTCCGAAAGTCGTTGAGCCGAGACGTTGAGAGCTGGTTCAAGAGCCTGAAACACAGAAAGCATTCGTACACGGTACGCAGTGAGGTTAGTTCCCCCCTCTGTGACCTCAAAGTACGCTCGCATGACATTCTCATTTACCCCGTGAGTCCATCTCATGCGACGCACTGCACCACCGATAGCGGGGACCCTGTTCGCGGAGCGTTGCCCACGTGGTCCTAAGCCGACCGGCGGTCGTCCTCTCCGGCGCACAGGTCTTGGCGTCGCCGGGGGAGTGGAGAATTCGTCACTCGAGCTCAACGCTACTGCAGCCGACGCAGTTGTGTTGTACACGGAGGGCGGCGGCTGCGAGGCGGAGTCGAGTGACGACTCTTGAGGTGGTAGGTGTGCGAATCGTCTTCTGGCTCTCGTCAGCATCTCGGTTCCTTTTTAATAGTCATTTCCAGTCTTGTGTATTATTCAGTTCCAAATGTGTACCGGTAATTCGTGTAGCCGGTAATATAAAATATAATTTGGCATTGATGACATTTTGTTGTCATTTCTTTGATGTGTGTTTTAATTTTTAATATTTTATGTTTTGTTGAAGAAATCACCATATAACTTTATTTAAACTTATAAAATCCTGATCCAAAGCCAAAAAATAATAAATTAGTATATATTTTGCTATAAAGACGTTAAAAATTTATTTTTTATTATTATTCATTTATTTAATTATTCTCTTATTAGTTACATTTTTAAATATAAAATATATAAAAAAATACATTTAAAAATATAAAAAACAGAATTCCCCCGATAGCGGGAACAAGGTCCAAACTATCGGTGGTCAAAATCACAGAGACAGAAACCTCCTCACAATACGTGCCGTCGCAAGGAGAACTGCCTTCTGTATCTGGCGCTTGATCCAGCTTCCCAACGCGAGCCTCTTAAGATGTTGGTCGAGGCTTTTCGCTATTAAACCATTGGCCGTCACAACGATCGGAACAATAATTGTTGAATCGACATCCCACATGTCGGTAATCTCGTGAGCTAAATCAAGATATTTTGTTTGTTTATCTTTTTCAGCTTTCACAAGATTACCGTCATGTGGAACAGCGATGTCAACAATCACTGCTTGCCGCGTTGATCGATCTATTAATACAATATCAGGTTTATTAGCTACAACAGTCCTGTCAGTAATAATAGATCGATCCCAGTATAATGTTGCATGGTCATTCTGGAGAACTGCTTCGGGCATATACCTGTAATATGGTACTTCATTAACCACAAGACTATATTTCAAAGCAAGTTGCTGATGGATAATCCTAGCTACTTGGTTGTGTCTGTGCAAATACTCGCCGTTAGCAAGATGAGAACAACCGGAAATAACATGCCTGATGGATTCTCCAGGGAGATGACACGCTCGACAAATGTCTAACGTGCCATCCTTCATGATGTATTTCCGGTAGTTGTTCGTCTTAATAACTTCGTCCATAATTCCACAGACAAAACCTTCGGTTTCCCCAAAGAGGTCTCCGAAACGTAACCAGGATACTGAAGCCAGCGTATCTACATCAGATCCATGCAGGACCTGGTAGAAACGTCCATGTAGCTCCTTGCCTTGCCATATAGCCCTGCGATCATCAATACTTAATATCACAGGTCTACGCGAGTTCTCCTTCGCCAAGGACAAAGGGGTAAACCCGCGATCCACCATAACTACATCCTTATGCATCTCCGCTTCAGCATGCAGGAAATATTCCCTGAGGTTATATATCTCACGATTATGTAAGGTCTTGGCATTCAAGAAACCTCGGCCCCCACATTTTCGTGGGATATACAACCTCATAACTGATGAACGCGGATGATGCATACGGTATGCAGTCAATAATGTGCGTACTTTCCGATCAATTCCATCAAGTTCAGTTTGAGTCCATTTGAGTATGCCAAAGGAATATATTAAGACTGGCATGACCCAACCATTATAAGCACGAACCTTATTGCCCCCTGACAAAAGAGTATTAAGAACTTTTGTCAGGCGGCCAAAGAAACGTTCTTTAATCGATTGTTTCATGTCAAACTCAACAATTCCCAAATTCTCTGACATACCCAAATACTTGTATGTTTCAGTTTCCGAGAGGGATTTCAAGTGAATAGTATCTGATAGTTCAAGCCTTTCAGATACCAATAGCTGTCCTTTCTTTACATGCATGATAGCACATTTGTCTATACCAAATTCCATTTTAATAGAATTACTAAAGTTTTCAGTTATCTTTAGTAAATTTATTAATTGAACTTTGTTACAAGCAAAAAGTTTGAGATCATCCATGTATAGAAGATGAGATATAACTTGACCTCCCCTTCGTAAACTGTAGCCTAGTCTTGAATCCTCCAATAGCGTGCTTAGAGGGTTCAAGGCCAAACAAAACCACAAGGGACTCAAACTGTCACCTTGGAATATACCCCTCTTAATCTCTATTGGTTCGTCGTCTCCACTGATCGATCGGTATCCTGGGTAGAGAAGGACTGTTCTCCATTGCTCCATACATGACTTTAAGAAGGTGCATAGAGTTGTGTCAATTTTGTACAATTCTAAGACCTTCAAAAGCCATGTATGAGGCACAGAATCGTAGGCCTTCCTATAATCTATCCAACATACCGATAGATCTTTACGGGTTCGACGAACCTGTTGGCTAATGGCCATGTCAATGAGGAGCAACTCCTTGGTACCACGAGACCCATTCCTACATCCATTCTGAGTAGCATATATAACATTATTGGCATCGATATGTTGTGCGATTTTGCTTCTCAGAATGGATGTAAGTAGCTTGTATATGGTGGGCAAGCAGGTAATCGGTCTATAGTTTTTTGGATCTGTGGTACTTCCGGATTTGTACAGAAGGTGAGTGACACCAGTAGTCATAAAAGTTGGGAGCGACCCGACATTTAGCGCATGTTGGAATTGAGATGCTAAACAAGCATGTGAACTTGGTAGCCACTTTAGCCAGTAATTTTGTAGTTTATCTGGCCCCGGCGACTTCCAATTTGCCAAGGGCCGAACTGCGGTGGCTACATCAACGTGAGTTATATTGATGTTGGGCATTGATGTTATATGTTCGCATGCTTGTTCAACCTTCTCAACCCATCCATCGTTAGTGTGACTGATAGGCACCGACCAGATGTCACGCCAGAATGAATTCATGGTCTCCACATCAGGCAGACGCACATCAGCCACACTTTGTTCGGGTTGCTCCCAAAGTCTATATACCTTTCTTTGATTAGTTTGGAACATACGATTTTGTGTGTACCGATTTACGCGTTTACGATACCTACGAACACGATTCGCCCATGCATAAACTTTTTGTTTCAGTAGGTCTATGCGTTCTGTGACCCGAAACAAATATTCTTCAGGTTCAATATTAGTACCGCTAAATGCTCGGTTCACAAAACGCATAACCCTCGGGCGAGTATTTCCCTCTTTGAAACAAGTAAGCTTGCCAATGAGAACCCTGGTATCGGCTATTCGCTTCTCAATTCTGCATTGCCAAGCGGGCGTACAACGAGCGTTTCGTGTAGCTGTGTCGAAATCGGGGAATTTGACATTAGCTACACGACACGCCGCGACCGCTGCACAATACAAAATTGAGTGCGAATCCACCAAGCTTTCACTACTATCAAAATAATTTGGTAGTAGTGAATCCAAGGCTCCCATTAGTTGCTTGTTACGTGTATGCATGGGCAATCGCGGTACAGCAGGCCTAAGATGCGTAGGCATATATCGGTACTCACTCATCGTATGTTCCAAAGCGCTCCTCAATTCATTATGCCGGTTACAAACAATGTTAGCCGTGTCTTCTTCATCCCCAACTACCGGCGCGGATTCAGGGTGGTTAGCCACATTCGGTTGTAATCTAACCTGAATCTGTGTTAGTTCAGAAGTAACACGACTATCTTGCACTTGTAAACGCAGTCTCTCAAGTGTGGCGTCGTCCAACAGATGACAGCGTTGGATAGCCCGCACTTGGTCCGATAGTCGTTGGGCCGACACGTTGACAGCTGGTTCAAGAGCCTGAAACACAGAAAGCATTCTAGAACGGTACGCAGTGAGGTTAGTGCCCCCCTCTGTGACCCTGTAGTACGCTCGCATGACATTTTCGTTAACTTGTTGAGTCCATCTCATGCGAGGCATATTATTATTATATATATTATACATATTATTATTATTATTATTATTACTTGTAACTTGTAGTAAAGACTAAAATAAGTCGTGAATACATACGATGTTGTTGTTTACATTATCAGTTCACTCTAATCTGTGTCCGACTAACGGTTAGTATAATGCGTATGTATAGTGTAATGTGATCAGCCGCCGCCGGCATCATGTGGTAGGTACCTTCCGCAGCAGCTTGTACAAAATGTAAACATTGCTTGAGTTTTCGGACTCATCTATATTCACTGTTCACTGGTATTTTCATGCGAATTGTCATATAATATCAAAACATTAACGTGATAAACGATATTGGACAGATAATACTCGTTAAGTATAAATATAAAATCATCTTATAACCTAAAATGTAGAAACAGCATCGTTTTATCTTTCCTTTTATTTTTTTGTTACCTTTTGACTCGTCGCCATTTGTAGATCACTGGCTCGGCAATGCACGCACATGAACTGTATAACGTCCACACTCACCTGCGGCTCGCGTGATACTGACCCTTATACAATTACGCACGAACACACGAGACAATGTATGTATGTCTTTGTTGGACATACACTACAGTATCAAAACATCGCCACAAGTGTATCAAGATACCATTCTTGAGAAGGTAGTGAAGCCCCTTAACAACACCATGTTCAATAACCAAGAATGGTCCTTCCAGCAAGACTCGGCGCCGGGTCATAAAGCTCGGTCTACGCAGTCTTGGTTGGAAACGAACATTTCGGACTTCATCAGAGCTGAAGACTGGCCGTTGTCTAGTCCCGATCTTAATCCGCTGGATTATGATTTATGGTCAGTATTTTCCCACGGAAAGAGTACGTGTTTCTATTGATAACTGGCCTCAACGTTTAAGGCACTATATGGCAACCAATGGAGACCACTTCGAATAAGCTTTTTATATTTTAAATTGTTTTATATTTATGTATTAAACTAACACACTGTAAAAGTAATAGATGTTATTAGCAATAGAATTTTTTTTTCTTTGTTTCAGTATTTATGGCAAGTCTAGGTATAATTAAAAACTTCTGACTTCTTCCCGCGCTTTTGACGAGTGACATTGTTCTTATACTTGAAATTTTTACAATTCAGTGTAAAATTAGTTTTATGTGACAATTTCGATAGTGTTTTGTAACATAAGTGCTAGTCCAATTATACAATAATGAAAAAACTCAAATATAACACGTTTATGCACTTTTTGGAAGACGTGAATAAGTTCATCAAGAAAACCTTGTAAAATTCCTATCGTTTTACGGGTGATATTTAAACTGGGTTGATTGGGTCGAAGTATCCTTCCCAAGTATTTTTTCAGCACAGTTCCTGAAGCTGGAACATAGAATTAAGATTTTCAAATGGTTTTAAACTGATGACTTGGCTGTATGGGCTAGATCCCTTTGCCTTTCCCCTCGGGGATAAAAAGAACCAAAAATTAGAAACTTCTTCACTCTTTTGGTATATATGAATGTGTTACCAGCAATGTGTATAATTCAGGTATTGTATGTAATATGTACCTAGGCAATGTATACAATACCGGGTTGTTCAGGCAATGCCTGTAATATTATGCATATACTTATCTATTATATACTTTACCTAGGTATTGTATAGAGTATCTATTAAACCACCGGCAATGTATATGCAGTAGGGTGATTGGCGACTAACTCGAACCCTCTCAGATAGGTACTCACGTATTTGATTGTCCAAAATTTAAATGGATAGTAGCAAAATGACTAACTTCAAATGTCTAAAATCGAAACATCTAATTGTTTAATATGTACAAAATTTGTAATAAATAACTTCAAAAAGAAAAATATCAAAATGTCGGTCGTTTGAAATGGGTAGTAGATACGTAATTGATTTGTGTTACGTATCTACTACCCATTTCAAACGACCGACTTTAAATTTTTAATTTGTATTAAAGATATGGGCAGAAGGTAGAAAATTTGGTCATAGTAGGGTCCTTACTTTTCTTTAGATGTTTACCAAGATGTTAGACCCCCGGAAAGGCTCTGTCTACTTGTTCTTGGATACCTACTCAACAATGTCAGGGATGACGAAATTTTTTACGTAAAACACGTTTTATCCTACCACGCCCTCGACAAATATACACATTATATGAACGTTTTAAGCATTCTGTATAATGCTTAGGTATTGTACACAATACCAGATTATACAGATTGCCGGTAACATGTGTACTACTTACAGGGCTTACGTTTTCGGAGGGTCGGCAACGCCAGAATGACACTCCTAGTGTTGCTGTCCCTAGCCTTCTGTAACTGCCATCAGGCAGGCCGTATGTCCGTCTACCATCTTCGTGATATAAAAAATAATATATTTACGGTTTGTAAGTACAGTTTGTCATTTATCTAGTACCCAATGTAAAAGCTTTGCTGTGTTTCGTACTAGCGTACTAGATGGTGCTCTATAATTCGTCCGGAAATATTAAATTTATTGTTCTAAATCGCTCTATCTCGAGAACCAATAATAAAATTTACATCAAATTAATATAAAAAACAATACGGCATTAAAATATAATAATAAAGGCGCCAAACTTTTAAAACATTTGTTTCTGTTTTGGATTTCTACAGCGGAAGCCCCACTCTCAGTCGAGCAGCACGAACACCCGATTTTGCCATGTGTTCCATTACTCTTCAGTACATGGTAAGTATTATGATACGCCTTAAGTATTTATTAAGTATTCTTTCGTATTTTAATAAAATACTTAAGTCACCGTCAATTACGTGATGCATTTACGATTACAAGAAATGCAAGCGAACTATGACCGATCTAAATTTTACGTAGCTGCCCGCGACACTAATGCATAACTTACTGCAATTAGCTTACTCCGATAGTGGGTTATTAAGTTTTTGCTTCTTACTGAATATTTATAGAGTAATTTTACTAAAAGCAAAATAGTTAATATTAGGGAAGCAGTTGGTTTAGATTAGTGCTGGACTTTCTTCTTACTTGATAGGTGTGTTACGGCTAAATAGTTAATTTAAGCGTTATTTTGAAGAATGATTCATGCTTCGTAGCATGTCATTCTAACGACTAACATGTTCAGTGACTGAGGATGCCTCGTGGAAATTGTGTAGTTTAGACCTGTATGTAGTAGCCGTTAATATGATACGTTACGACTTCGCAAAATAAAAAATAATACAAGTAATTAAAAAAGTATGTATTTAAAAATGTATTTTTTTATACTACGTCGGGAGGCATACAAGCATACGGACCACCTGAAGTAAAACGGGTACCGTAGCCTATTAACGCTTGCGATATATTAAGTATCACTCGCGCGATGCCTCCTCTGTTGCTTACACAGCAACTCCTTGGGAGCTTACTGGTGACCTCAATCACACGCAGGGACACAACAACCCTCTAGGGAGTTGTTATTTGGCTGCGGTTTTCTGTGAGGTGGAGGTACTTCCCCAGACTTATGCACCCTACCTCTCTTAAAACATCCAGACCAAGACCAACAGACATGTTCATGCACACAAATGTTTGCCTTGTGTGGGAATCGAACCCACGAGCGTTGGTGTCAAAGTCGCGTCTGTCATTCACGACTGAGCCACCGAGCTCATCAAAATGTTAGAAATTGGTATACTCGTACATTTTGGATTATTATCTAATAAAGCAAAGCCTTCTAAACTAAAACCTAGCGCCTTATTACTACGATATCAGTCGCTTACGTGGAAGCCTACCACTGCACGTGTATTGTTCTACACGTCTCGCCGATTATAGATGTGGATTACATACCCCCCATAAAATACTAAAAGCACTAAAATTATTTTCTTGTGCAGCAGAACCTATTCTACTTCTGCGACATATTTATCATGCTAACATCCCTCGTTCTTTAGTGAAGAAAAGCCGCTTGCAACTTGCGTCTGAAATTAGACGTTATCTGACTAAAATATCCGAAAATGGGCGGTTGAACTTTGTCCAATTCAATCCTATCCGCACGCAACTCTGTGCGTTCTCTGCTCAGAAATTCCAAATGCAGTGGTTTTACAAGTCTAGACGCCTCTTCAACAAGAACATTGGGATTTTTGGTGAAGAGATCTCCAGTGTAAGTACAGTTCCAAATTCATCTAGAAAGAAGTTCGAATTTTGTATTTCAGCTCGGGCCAAAGACTATACTATACAAGTCTCAAGTTAGACCGCCCTTGGAGATATAATATTTATAGTACACTTTTGGGTAGAAGCACCGTCTAAGGCGTTATAGTCGGTTTAGTGTAAAAACTGTGAACTTGCACATAGAGTATTGAGCTCATAAATTTAGAGACTGCCTAGTTTTGTGTGTTCTGCGGATTGTGCAATAGGTTGTGTTCCGAGGAGTTTTACGATATAATGTCAACAGCTTACGTGTACAATCTCACGGCTCTCCATAGGCAGGAAAGTCATCATTACACACTGGAATGTGTAATATTCCCGAGTCAGGAGTCGTAGGAGCACAATGAAACACGTCGTTGTATTCGAGAGAATATTGCAGACTCGCCACATCAGTATCTCCCTACCCGACATCATGTAACATAAAACTACCCTAGATAGCTACACTACAGAATAGAACTACAATGGTTGAGTACTGTTCACTTTTAGGGTAATTTTTTTCAGAGAACTCTTTTACGGTGACATGAACTCCTTATACGTGTGCTTATTGCCACCCGACCATAAATAAAAACTATTCACTAAACCTCTTCACTTTTTGTCTCACCCTTTATTTTGCGTCATGGTTTAAAAAATCCCTTAAAAAATTATATTCAGCCTGTGTGTAAATATTTACAGACGCTGCCATTACATGCGCGTCCATCCTCGCTTTATGTAATGAGATAATGCCGTGTAGGAAGGCGGACAGTGTAGTTTTAAGTGGCAAGTAAAGGAAGAGGCGTCTGCCGCGGCGCTTCGCCCCTCTAATTACGGCGAGATCTCTGATAGCGCGGCTTTTATCTCGAACACTTCCATTAAGCAAATATACAGCTTTGTAGCCCGCTAATCATATATTACTATATTTTTCCAACTCAAAAACCAATTAAAAATATTTTGATAGACAAAAATATTAATTGCACGTTGTGAACCCGACCATTTCGTTTCGTTACAGACTTCTCAAGGCGCGCTAATGGATGGTTTCTAGAAGAAGCAAACATTTTCGCTTCCGTGACAAACGCGTTTTACCTAGAGTGTTTTTGTTTTAATTTATGCGTGGAGCACCATTGTTTTCGGCGCGAAGGCAGCGAGTATTATTTTGTTTAAGATTTAGATAAACAAATTGTTTAGATTAAGTCAAGATACCGCGCGTTGAACAAACGTATTTATTTTATGAAGCTAACTGTAATTACTAAAGTTAAAGTAACGAACATTCTTTAACATTTGTACGAGAATTTTAATCATTCTATCTATCTATAACTATAACTTCACGTCAAATCCCTTTATTTACCCTACTACCTAGAATCGATACGAAATATAAGTATAATTACTTAATCTTAGTAAAACAATAAATAGGTTTAGCGTGATTGATATGCTTCGCTAGCACAAAATGAATAATTATCACCCTACCTTTTTTATACTACACCGGGAAGCGTACAAGCATATGGTCCACCTGATGTAAAGCGGGTACCGTAGCCTATTAACGCTTGCGATATATTAAGTAACACTCGCGCGATTCCTCCTTTGCTGCTTACACAGCAACTCCTTGGTACCTAGCTGGTGACCTCACTCACACGCAGAAACACAACAACCCTCTAGGGAGTTGTTATTTGGCTGCGGTTTTCTGTGAGGTGGAGGTCTTCCCCAGACGGGCTGCCTTGATGCGCCCTACCTTTCTCAAAACATTCAGACCAAGACAAACAGACGTTGTTCATGCACACAAATGTTTGCCTTGTGTGGCAATTGAACCCACGAGAGTTGGTGTCAAAGTCGCGTAATTCACGACTGAGCCACTCGTCCAAATTACAGTCCTATTTACAGCACCAATAAATCATACTGTCAATTAATAGGCTACTGATATTTCATTACTCATTAAGGTCATCAGTATTTCACTCATCCCACTGCTGAAATAAAAAGCGAATTTCAGAGGTTCGATCACAAGAGGTGTACAAAAGATTCCTCTACTCAAGTAAGGTAGATATAATCCTAAAAATTCACACAATCGGAGATTTTGGCTAAATAATTGAGCGGAATTCAAACTAAGTGCATACAGTTAGAAATTAAATGAGAGCGGGAGATGAAACACGTCAGTATTGTAATGGAGCGAATAAAAGGCCGCTTTGCCAGCGGCTAATTTGCGAATTAGCGTCGTGCAATGAACGGGCACTCAAGCGCGGTGTGATCTAATTAATTACCTTTGTAGAGTCGCGCTGGCGGCCACGTCGGGAGGCGCGCCTAACTCGCGCGTTGCTCGCACAAGCAACGTTTGACAACTTTGATAAAGGGAACTACGAGTTTCCTCACATATTTAACTTGAGACTCCACAGCT
The DNA here is from genome assembly GCA_947507595.1 of Pyralis farinalis. Lineage (NCBI taxonomy): Eukaryota > Metazoa > Arthropoda > Insecta > Lepidoptera > Pyralidae > Pyralis > Pyralis farinalis. The sequence goes on from OX382274.1 coordinate 10,001,592, forward strand.
GAGACAACAAGCGATTCAAATTGCATATTTTATGTACATATTAATTTACTAAAAGTCGATCCTCAGATTAGTTTTAAACGTGTTCAGCTCAACTGGTCTTCCTAAGCCCTGAGCGCCGACCTGGTTAAACTGAAGACAATTAAGCCCGTCACAGACGAATCTATAATATGTCATAAGATAATTTGCTCTCTTTTCGAATGATGATAAATGTTGGTTACTGAGTTTACTTTTAAGTGTTCTTACGCATAAAGCAGAACTTTTAAATTACTATTTATGATTATCGGAATATCCAATTTTAATACTGATGAAGTTCCAAACATATCAAATGATTTTGAACTCAGCAAACCACATGTGAGAGCAACGCTACAATCCCATATTCCATTTCTATAGTGCTTATATAGTCTTGCAACTTGACGTTGCTACACAAGTAGCGCTTAGAAACGGTAGAGACTTGAAAACGCAACAACAGATATAGTACATATTACTAGCATTTGCAGGGAGCCCCCTCTTATGTAATAGGAAAAATAATGATGATAATAATTCATTGTTTATGGAACATAGGTAAGATAAATTTATGCATCGATTTCACTATGCCCTGCTGTTAAGCATACAAATAAATAATTAGTAATGAAATATACATTTAACATTAATTACATTTAACAAAAAAGGAATAATAAACGAATAAATCGATATCTCCTCTATATGGTTTTCTCTTCTAGAAATTCCTGTATACTATAGTATGCTTTGTTCAAGAGTAATTGTTTTTATTTTGTTTTAAAGTTATCGTTTTCCTTTATAGCGGACCGTATACGGTTGTACAATTTAGGAGCCATACATAATATGTTTAATGAAATGTAGCTGTTCTTGTTGGAAGTACCTGCAATTTATTTTCTTGACGTTTGGTATATTTAAATTTATTATATAGATGTAAGTTATTTCTTACGAATATAGCTGTTTCGTAAATATATATAGAAGGCATCGTCAATATTTTTAACTTTATAAAATAAGGTTTGCATGAGTTTATTAGTGTGATTTTACATATAGTACGTACACATTTCTTTTCTGCTTTAAATGTCTTCTTTTTGTAAGGAGTTCCACCAAAAAATAACACCATATCTTAAAGTTGATTCGATGTATCCGTAGTAAGCTATCAATACTGCATACTGATCAACCACCTTATTAAGGTTATATTATTAATATAAAAACTATTTTACCTCAGAAAGTAGCGCCCTTAAGTATATATAAGAACTTAAATACAAGTATGAATTTTAAATATAGCTCGAAACTGTACCTGGGGCTACATTCACACCTACGCGCACACTATTGTTATGGAGTACACTCGAGCACAACACACTAAAGTAACGTTATTTGGACGCTCCTAATGGAGTAAGTGCTTTGCCAAATGGCCCGAGCCACGGAGCTTTTAATGCAATTTTGCTCCCTTTGTGCTGGGAATTGGCGCAATCAATCCATTTACACTTTGTTTCGCCAACAGTGCCACTACCTCATACCTATTTAGCTCCCTAAAGACGCCCTTTTAGCGCCTGCAAATTGATACCTAACTTTTTTATTAGACGTTCTGTATCATGGCTTTATTGGAATAGCCAGCCGATTAATAGTAAAGTCGTATACTTATAACAATTAGTTAAATATATTAGGTTTAATTTCGTTTATTTCTTTGGCATTATCAGTCCAAAAGCTTAACGACATTTTCTCTTTTGTAGACGTAGAAATTGTTCGCGGTGTTAAGTGCAATAATTAACCATTTTTAACCACTATGGCGAACAATCGGAGGACCCGCCTGATGGTAAGCAGTTAACGTAGCCTCTGGACATTTGCAACACCGGAGTTTTCTTGTGTTGCCGACCCTGCAAAAATCTTTTCACGCCTTTGGTTACATTGTTTATTTGTATATTAGGGGTTAAAGTATGAAAAGCTGATTTGTACTGAAAAATTAAAACTCGTTTTTTTCTAAGATATAACATATTTATTTAATCAAAATACTTACCCTCACCCTCGCGAGTACGGGTGATGACGTATGGTTTCTAATTGCAGATCCTGTAGAGTTACAACGGTTTCTCGTGCAGTGTGAGGACTTGTGTTATCATGAAGCAATAATGGTGAAGACCCATTCACGTCGGGGCTGTTTCACTGTCAGTTTCTTCGGCACAGTAAACATCTGCTGTTATTGCTTGACCAGACCTGAGAAAGCTATAGTGAATAACGCCATGAACAGACCACCAAACAGTTACCATTACCTTTTTATTGGTAAGCTTTGCTTTAGGGCACTGTTGCGGCGTTTGACCTGGGGTCAGCCATTACATTTTTCGCTTACGGTTATCGTGCAGAATCCACTTTTCGTCACACGTCGCAATTTGATCCAAGATTCCTTCATTTCTGTACCGATTCAACAAGGCGACACAAGTTTCAAAACGCGTTTCTTTCTGCAAATCTGTCAAATAATGAGGCACCCATTTTTTATATTTTTTATCTTATTGATTTGATGCAAATGAGTCAATATTGTAGGTAAGGTAACGTTAAACCATGCCGCTAATTCCTGGGGAGTTTGACTCGGATCGGCTTCCACCATCTCCTTCAATTCAGCGTTATTCAGCTGTGTGGGCGGTCTTCCACGTGGTTCGTTCTAGAAGTCGAAGTTTCCATTACGAAAGCGTTTAGACCAAAAACTTACGATGCGTTCATTAGCAGTCTCCTCTCCAAACGCAGCATTGATATTGCTAGCCGTTTCTGTTTCCCCGCGTTAGTTCCGCGTCGGAACTCGTATTCAAAAATGACTCGGAGTATACTACGAGTATAAACAACCTTTGTATCGGTAGGGCGGATATTTTTGTCTGGACGGCGCCCTTCTTGCGATTTTTGTCAATGGTGAAGTGAATGGTGAAGCTAAAGAATTTTTGTGTTACTACTAATGAGGCGTGAAGGAAATAACTTAAGGAGAACCAATGAGACCGATATTGCATTGTAACTCAATTCACCGGCTAGTTCACGGTTCAACATCACGTCACATATCGTCTTATTGATTAAAATATCTTCCCATTAGTGAGTAGGCTCGAACCGCTGACATATTTAGGCGCTTAAAGACAAAGTTCTTGTGAGCGAGGTTCATGCACAGACAAGTGATTTATTGGTTTATGTAGTAAGTTTACCAGGAACTTCGTGGGAAGTTGCTGTCTTAGTAGCGGGTGGTAGCAATGCGCAGGTGATACTCCCAAAGTTGCAAGCATCCATAACTTATGGTAAATATTGACTAAGTATATTCTGTCATAAATTCTGTCAAAAAAAAATCACGTAATTAATGATACACTTTTTGATAATTATGTACGAGGTATATATGAAATGAAAGGTAATTAAATGTACAATAAAATTTGATTTACATTATTCAAAATGCCCTCCTCCATTTTGAATACATGCCCTTTAATCGACGCGGCCAGTCATCGATCGCAGCACGCACCACTTTTATATCTATTTCTGCCGCTTCTTTAACCAGAGATGCTCGGAGAGACTCCAAATTCTGATGAGGTTTAGCGCAGACTTTCTCCTCCAAATGTTGCCATATCTTGTAGTCCGGTGGGTTTAAATCTGGACTAGAAGAGGGCCAGTCTTCATGCCCGATGAAGTCAATTCTACGGGCGGTCAAGCAATTTTGAGCACTTCGTGCCTTATGAGGCGGTGAAGAGTCCTGTTGAAATATCCGTGTCTGGACGGTATTTTGGTAAACCACGGCACTGGTTTTCACACCTTTTTCACAGAAAAACACCTCAGTTAAGCCTGAATATGAAGGATAATGCCCTCGCTGGACACTCGGAATACGCGCGCTCGCTTCTTCACAACTGTGCATACACTTAATCATTTTGTTTGTTGTAACTTTCTTCGATGGTAAAAACTTTTTCATCCGAAAACAAAATTTCGCGGTATTTTTTTCCCGCGTACCGCCGTAACAAAGCGCGGGATCTTTCCATCAAAATTTTTTCAAACGCTCGTTCAAAAAATGTCCGATTTTTTTTTACGATAAGCTCGTAGTCCCAGGTCTTCATTTAACATTCTTTTGACAGTGGTTCTGCTTAATCCCATCTGAAGAGCTAAGATTTTTTGTTTCCGCACGGGATTCCTTTGGATTCGTGTCTGCACTGTTTTGATGACCACTGGTGTCCTAACTGTGCGATGTCGGCCGCTCCTCTTACGATCTTCGAAGCTTGAATCTTTAGTATATCGTTTGATAGTGCGATAAATAAACCGTAGCGTATTATTTAAAAATTTTGTAGAATGTTGAAAATCTCTTAGCGCGTAACCACAGCGGTGCAACGCGATAACCGCGACTCTATCTTCCTTCTTCGACCACTCTATATTTGAAAATGAATGTATTTTTTATTTTCGGTAAGTGGGAACGTTCTACCCGATATAAGTTTATCCGTCATAAGTTTTGTCAAAACCTTGACCCAACATGACCCGACTTGGTATATACCTATATATATATATTATCCATAGATATTATTTTTTAGCTATTCATTATATAAAATAGTACCAAACTTTTAGATTTAGTTTTGAGACCATGATAGATTTTTAATTTAAGGCATGTTAACGAAAAATTTAATCTATAGGTCAATGTCGAACCTGGAGCACTATCCTCAGAAAACAGGCTGTATTCGAAGGCTTGTACCTCATTAGTTATATTTCTTGGACCCTACCCATAACGTGCTGGTAAGGAGTGCCAGTAAAGGAGAGACGTCGAAAAGTATAGGTATGTTCAAAATGGTTGAGTATGACTATGGGTGGCCCAGCCGTCAACTCGTGAACGGGCGCTGCTCGGGGGAGACTGGTCTCTGAACGCGCAGACGCGTGCACCTCTCGAATCCAATCTACAATAATAAAAGATCTATGCTGGTTCTATAGTTTTAACACGAAGTACTTGTGCGGATCAACAAAACGAAAAACTAACATTAATAATAATTATAAACATCAAAAGGTATGGGCGAGCAAAGCAAAAACAAACTGCATTAAAATAAATAGGTTAAAGAATTTAACATTATGAAAAAGATTATGTCAATCTTACATGACACGTCAATCATAGACAATTGGTGATGTCATTTGGTAGATATATTATCGGATTTAGCTTTTACGTTTTAAGTGAATGAAACTTATAAAAAAACATGAAAAATTCTGATACTTATAGTAAAATAAATAGGAATAGTAGTACTATAAATGGTAGGTACCTATTATATCTATAAGTTTACGCCAAATCCCTTGCGGGGTAGGCAGAGTCTACGGAGCGCCACATGACTCTGTCCCTACACACCTCTTTAACGTTCATTGCTCTTCTCATGCACGCTCACCGGTTTCTAGGGCTCCTGGCATCACTTGTAAAAACACGATTAATTTGGTCATGCTGTCTGTTTCGTAATTCTTTCTTCCCACATTGTTTCACATATACAAACTAACGGAGCATGTCTTCTTACTTTAACACCACACCAACAACCAACCAACTCTGTTTCTAACATCATCATTGCGAATACGGTCTACGAGCGTTACCTACGCCATAAATTTTACGCAACGCTCGCCTTTCGACCCGCAGTTATCCAACCTTCATGCTCTCTCTCTGTGTCATAGTACTGCGTTGTGTATAGCGAGCTGTGCATTCTGGCTCAAGCTTTTACTGCCAAAATGTTTCCCTATTTTATTCCCAGCACTGCGTTGTATATCGCGAGCTGTGCCTTCTGGCTCAAGCTTTTACAGCCAAAATGTCTCTATACTATTCCCAGCACTCGCTCCTCTTTACACATCAGCGGTGTAACTACCATCCGGTACCTAGTGCGTTAATAAACGTTCAACCAAAATTCCCGATACTATTATAACCCGGATGACAACTAGGACCTAATGATACGATCCTGAGATGAGTTGTAAAGCAAGTGAACCATTCAAGTCCATTAGCTATGGTAACTGCTTATCATCAAGCAGATCATACGCTTGTTTTTTACCATTGTCAGAATCAGCAACTAAAGATACAATTCAAATTCAAAATTCTTTATTTGACAGCCTTACTGTGCTAAATATACATATTGCTGAGACCCACCTAGTAGACTTATTAAAGCCTGTAGCAGGGGATCCCGCTCTTCTTCCTCCTAAATTCTTAGTAAGTACATATTAAGGCTAAACTATGGATTTTAAATATATCTCATTAACCTGGTACTGTTAGTTGGTGTGTGTATGTGTGTGTACGTGTACGTGAGTAGTGTGTTTGCGTGTGTGTGCGGGGAGGGGGGGTGAGAAAGCAAGATTGCGATGGTATTAAATTATGCAAGCGTATGAGATAGAAAATGTGATGTCCGTGTGTCCTCAGCCCTACGATATATCTTGGGATCAATGAGTTTTTGTTTGTGCCTAGGGTGGTTCGTTATGATTCATATTATAAAAGTCGGTTTTTAGTTATTTATAAGCTTCTCCGTTTCATCATACTGCAATGTAGTTAAGTATTCAGTTATTGTTGATTTACATGTAAATAGTTTTAGTTTATTAATATTTAGTTTTTTGTTTAGTTTATTATAAATATGAGCCGATAATGTATGAAACTGACGTCTAGCAAAGTTTGTTCTGGTATTGGTAATAGGGGCAACCTTTTGTTTCCTTCTTCCTGTCTGTTCATTGGAGCTTAAAGGTAGTGTTTTGTGTAATTTCAAGGTAGCTGACATAATGAAGAGTTTTCTAACAGATAGAAGTTTGCTGTTTTCATATAGGTCTTTAGTAGGATATCTGAGTTTTTTGAAGAACATAACCTTTAATAAGCACCTCTGACCCCTTTCAACTTCTAGAATTTAGTTTTAGTTGCTCCTCCCCATACAGAAACAGAATACGAGATTACGGATTGAGCAAGCGCAGTATAGACTTGTTTTAACAGTTTTTGTGAAGCAACGTGCCTGAGAGTCTTAAATATCCATATGAGCTTTCTAATTCTTTTATTTACATATTCAATGTGCGGATGCCAAGATAGCCTTTGGTCAAGTATAATTCCTAGATATTTAATGGCTTCCACTTTTTCTAACACTGTGCAATTACACTGGGTGGAGTTTGTTCCGTCACACTGGTGAGCTTTAAGTTGATAGCTAGGATCAGGTTGTGTTGTTTTACTTATGTAGTGACATATGTATTTGGTTTTTGCAGTATTCATTGAGAGCAGATTCGCCCTCAACCAGAGAGAAACCGTTTTTAGCCCTGCGTTAGCATTGTCAAACACCTTGTCCCATGTAGGTCCTACAAAAACCACGGCAGTGTCATCAGCATATGAGACAATGCTACCACCGTCTATCTTTAGATTGGTGAGGTTATTTATGTATATGAGGAAAAGGGTTGGGCCAAGCACGCTCCCGTGAGGTACCCCATATGTGATTTCTGCGTCCTCACTAATATAATCTCCAATACGTACCCTGTTTTCGCCCAAGTAGGTAATCAGTAAGGAGTTTTAAGGGTACACCCCTAACGCCAATATTCTCTAACTTCTGTATAAGAGTGGGGAGAAAGACAGTATCAAACGCCTTTTTGAGGTCTAAGAATACTGTGAGACATTTCTTTTTGGCGTCTAAATGGTTGGATATTTGAGTTGTCAATTCTAGTATAGCGTCTTCGGTTGATCTTCCTTGTCTAAACCCGTATTGTGAATTGGACAGAATGTTATACTTTTTTAAGAAACTTAGTAAACGAGTATTTATATTTTTTTCTATAATTTTGGAAAATACAGTTAAAACAGAAATAGGCCTATAGTTGTTGGGGTCTGTTTTCTCTCCACTCTTATACACGGGTGTGACTAAAGCCAGTTTTAGGGAGTCAGGAAATATTCCTTTATTAAAGCAAAGATTCACAAAGTGACTTATTATGGGAGCAATAATATCTTTGACAAGTATGATAAAACGAGACGATAGCTTGTCAAAGCCAGGGGCACTATCTGGTTTGAGTCTAGTGATAATGTCAGCTACTTCTTGTGGGTCAGTATCTAGTAGAGCGAATGATGTTAGAGGAGAGGTATGTACACTATTAGATTTTTCTAAGTTAGTGGATACAGAGATAGGTATTATATCCTCAGCTAGATTTTTTCCAATGCCAGCAAAAACGCGTTAACATGATTGACTGAGTCGTTGGGTACTGTTTTAGTTTTAAGTTTTAAAGTAATTCATTGTTACAATCAACCAACAACTTCTGTCATGATTGGGATTTTTTTTTGTCTGTAAAAACTACATCGGCGATTTTCTTTAATATTTCTGTATTTGTGTTACAACACCTTGTGTATTGCCTAATGTTAGGTATGTTATATGTTGGTATAAATCACAAAACATATCGATAGTATATTATACTAACTATAAATGATTAAATAACTATAAAATTTTAGGGTCGGCAACGTATGAGTGACAATCTGCTGTTGCAAATGTCCATAGGATAGGGTGATGTTTACCATCAGACAGGCCGTATGCTTGATTGTCACCTTAGTGAAAATTGAAAAAAAAGTCTTCCTGCGACCACGGACGCTGCAAAGCGTTCGAAACGTCAGGTTCAACAAAATAAATAAAATACGCGATACTTCCGTTAAAAATTGTTTAATTCAATTGAAAAAAAACCTTAAAAAAAAATGTAATATTAGATTTTTTGCTGTATTTTTAGTACGAGACTTTCTTAGGTTTTCTGCGGTTTTGTGGACTTTGAGAAAGCATTTGATAGAGTCATGCGAAAGAATCTCTGGAACATTTTGCCCAGATATGGGGTTAACGGTGACCTACTCCGTGCTGTGCAATCCACTTATGAGGATTGTACAGCATGTGTGCGGGTGGGCGGCACTTTATCGCCCTGGTTTGATGTCAACATTGGTGTCAGACAGGGATGCGTGCTGTCGGCTCGGCTGTTCATCCTGTATCTGGACAGTTGTCTTCAGAGAATAAGAAATATGAATGTGGGAATGCGAATGGGTGACTCAGTGGTCAACTGCCTGCTTTATGCAGACGATGCGGCATTAATAGCAGAATCACCATCCGAACTGCAAACACTAGTTACAACAATGAAAGATGATTGTATGAAGAAAGGCTTACAATTGAATGCGAAGAAAACCAAGATAATGGTATTTGAAAGAGAGACAACCAGAACGAACACTAGGATTATGGTTGATGATGCAGTGTTGGAGCAAGTGAATGAGATTGTATATCTTGGAAGTGCTTTTAGCAGCAATGGAAGGTACACCGCTAATGTGTCACCCTATTCCCGGCACGAGTCAGTGCCGGGAATAGGGTGAATGGAGCGTTGGGTAAACTTCTAGGCAGCCGAAATCTAAGCCAGAAGGCACAGCTCACTGTACACAACGCGGTGCTAATTCTAACGCTAACTTATGGAACTAAGAGCTGGGTATGGCAGAGAGAGCATGAAAGTAGAATAAATGCGGTCGAGATGAGAGCATTGCGCAAAATTTGTGGCATAACGCTTGCTGACCGCGTTCGTAATGAAGACGTGAGAGAAAGAGTTGGTCTAAAAGAGAGTGTCGGTGTTAAGATAAGAAAGGGCATGCTCCGTTGGTTGGGACATGTAGAAAGAATGCGGGACGAAAGAATGACGAAACAGATATACAATGCAAAAGTGGAATGATGTAGGAGCCGAGGAAGGCCGGGACTAACCTACCATGACCAAATTGGTCGTGTTTTATCAGAAGGTGATATCAGAAGCCACAGGAACCGGCGAGCGTGCATGAAAAGAGCTATGAATGTCACAGAAGCGAGTGAAGTATGCAAGGACCGCGTCTTATGGCGCTCGGTTCTCTCTGCCTACCCCGCAAAGGACTTGGCGTGTATACATACATATACTTTCTTAGCAAAATTTCATAATTCTAGCTGTAGCTAAAATGTAGGGTAAGGTTGCCGTTATTGGACTAATGGATCTACTATTGGACTACTCAATTTGGATGTTATGTCAGTAATGAAACGAAAAACAATTTATCTATTTAATAAGTAGTAGGTACTTGGGCGAACAAGCTTCGCTTAGTGGTGATCCCGTAAGAATTAAATTTTGATTTTGAGGTAAGTACGGAAACCTAATAAACATTTAGTTTTAGATAGCGACAATAAAATAGAGACATTCTATTACATATTTATTATATAATTTTGTGACTTCGAGTTTGAAGAAATCAATGAAACAAATGAAACATCCTTACCTTTAAAAGGTAGAATGCATAAAGCAGCCAAACTGGGGGAAGTACTTCAAACTGACAGAAAACCGTAGCCAACTCCTGCACAGTCGTTGTGTTCTTCCTGACGTATGAAAATAATACCTCTGGACTAAAAGAGTTCCAAAGACTTTACGATGTTGTAAAAAGTGCTTGCGCGTATTACATTTGTTTATTTAATTGGAATGTCGAGGTTAAGAGATAACGCGATCGACTATCCCGTTCAGGAAGATGTATACTTTTTTTTTAAGAAGGAAGGTGCAGATATATTATATTATACGAACATTGAGAAACAAGATAAGAAAGTAAAGTTTGCGGAATTCCAAAACGTCTTAAGTACGATACACCGGCAGCCGATCGCATCCGGTTATCTGCTGAAATCTGGAACGTGCACCTGACACAATTTCTATGAAAAATTGTGCAGCAGTGATGCACAGTTCATCCAGCTTGTGATACTCAGGATGTTGCTGGTACTGGCACGCACTCGACTCCCCTGGAAAGAAAGTACTTACTTTAATGCAGTTTGTCAAAATGCCGTGACCTCTTATACTTCCAACTGTACGATAGGTTTAAATAATGGTCTTATCACGTCTGTCAATTTTCAAACCGATTAAAACTACTGTTGCATAATATCGGTACAATAATCAAATTGTCTTCTTAGCTGTAAGTACCTAGCCAATTCTTATATATCAAAAACTTTCAGGCACCCGTCAGAAGGGCGCACGTGTTCATCCTGTTAGCCCTGATATACTCGTAAGACAAATTTGGCAACAAGACAGAGAACGAAATGGAGTAAAAGTCATTGAACTGGGCTCGAAAGACCAAAATATTGACAATGAAAATCTAAACTCCAACCATACTTTAAATGTGGGTAAGCACGATTGCTTTATAGTCGATTCGCCAATTAAAAATATAAATAGCAAAGCGAGTGAAAGGAAGCGTATAGAAATCACAAACAAAAATCGTAATCAAGTATCACATCAACGTGTAGATCTAGAAATGAACGAGAGATATATGGACGATTTAATCCTAACTGGATTTCATGATTCCTTTAGTAACAAACAAATAGAGGGCAATGTAAGATCGTATCCGATTAACTGCTTCACTATTATTAAAAATACCTCCACTAATGAGTCAAATTCTTCGTCAGATAACAGTGACATTGAATTCTTAAACTGCAATGATTTTTCTTATAATGTTAACCAGTACGAATGTACTAAAGACGATTCATCTTGTGAGCAACAAAGTCTCGCTTATAATGCTGATGTTGACGTACATAATCGGACATTATGGTATTACTCGTTTAAAAACAACCATGTTACAGAAAATGTGTACAGTTCTAGTGAATACAATAGCTCTACTTCTACAGAAAATTGTGACATACCAGTTAAAGACACAACTGTCGCCAGAGTTCCAACTCCTGTACCTGGAATGTATGTTCCTCGATTGAATCTATTTGTTCCTCCAACCCTGCCCACTGTTACGGAAGTTACAGAACCAAAACAACCCGCAAATGAAATTTTAAAGCATGAAGGCAATGTTAAAAAACATGTTAATGGTTGGTTCATCGATAGTTCTCCTAAAACCAAAGAAACTCTTAACAATGACGACGAGAAATCAAAAACAGATAATGTTATTAATTGGATGTGTCTGTCACCCAGAGATAAACGTAAACGGTATCGTGAAGCATTTCGTGAGAGCTTCCAGTCTCAGCATAACATGCCCATGGCTAGAGAAGTAAGCACTGTCAACGAAAATAATTCGCACAGTACGATAATTTACAACAAAAAAGGTATAAAAGGAGAAATAATCCGAAGTACACACAATTTCAATTTAGTTAAAGACATTACAACAGAAGATGTAGGAGACCATGATATAAATCACGAGTTGAAAAAACCTAATATTCAAATTAGCTCAACAGCTAAAACGAGGGTTGTAACGGGCTCTATCGAATTACTTGATAGTAATAACTGGATTATCGAAAAGGAACTACCGGGCTTAAAAAACGAAGAAGATATTAAAGATTTAAGTAGAAAGTTATGGGCTAAAAACGTGATTTTACTGAATCCGGCGGAATGGTCGCAATATTTCCCCGTCACAGAAAGTGTGCCGTCTCTGCATCTCTCGTTAGAGACCGTTATAGAAGAAGAAATGACTTGCTTCAAGCGCATCTTTCACTGTCTGAAGTGTTTTAAATAGTGCTGTACAAATAAAACAACTGGTATGATATTCAAATTGGCGAATTTATTAAATTCAAATACTATCTACTTCCAGTCATTGAAATTAACACTTCAATTACTGGAAGTTGTTAGTGATGATTTTGTTGTATCGTGAATAATTGGATACAACAAAATCATCGTTATGTACACGAGTTATACTATCACATTGTTTTACACAGAAACTGTATCTCACACATTATACAATGCTGCGATAAACTAAACCCATACTTTACAGGAATGTAAAATTAGCATGCAATCGTAAGGGACGCCGAGTCCAAAATTGAAACTCCCATTTCCCACATACAAACTTATCATAATTATCATAAAATATCGTACCCTCTATACGCACCATCGCTACCCACCGTGAACAATGATTGTCACATTCAAATAATATAAATAGACCAAGTGTTTACATAATTAATTTAAGGAAGTTACACATTTAGTTTGGTAAAAAAGGGAACCGGAATATTGATATGTATAATTGGTGCCAGCCGGCGGCATAAAGATTTTAATGCTTACACATTGACCTCTACAATACAAATATTAGTTTTTGTATTATAGGGGGTATTGCTTTAAAATACAAGAATTTTTTACACTACGCTGTCCTATGTTGGGCCGAGTAAACCAAACTCGAAACATGAAAATATTTACTTCATACTTTGTATATTTATGAAACCTATATTGAGGCTCAAATTCTATATAGTGGTCAACAATGGCGTAAACTATTTTTATTAATGAGTATTTATCATTACTATGTCCTATCAAGGCAAATATATAGTACTATATATCGGTAAGGCTGTTGGCAAAGGTCTGATATATCCTGCATGACTAAATATTAATTACACGGTCGAATTTGCAGAGCCCTATATTAGTATAGCAGTGCTAGATATAAAAGTTTCCTCATTACACTGCACTAGCAAACGGTAACAAATATTAAAAGTTCTTAACATCGTGGTAGTCGTGGGGACCGCGCTATTATCGGATCAACATGGCACCGTCAAAATATCAGAAGGATCATAGCATTAATTATTTACTTATTATGGTGAAAAAAAAACAAATGTATACATATTATGTTCATGTATGGGTCAGATGCCATAACTTTCTATGGGTTATAATCGCACAAATAAAAGAATTGTTGGGCTGGGTTAAGCAGGTTAAACCTCTTGATTTTTTTACAAACGCAAAAATCTAGATGATCGAGCGTGGCAGAGCACATATGAACACACTTACAGCAATAAAAACCTTTACACAAACGAAACAAGGATGCTATCATTAAGACGTGATTGCTCTGCGTGCTGCATGGTGTAATGGATGAAACAATACAACGCCTCTGTATTTAGTTTTCCTTAGTATTATATTATAGTCATACATTTTGTGGACGCTCTATACAAGTAAAGAGTGTGGGAGTCAAAGGAATGTAAGCTACTTCAAGGCTATTAGTCTTCGGGACTAGTCTTCTTGTGCCATGAAAATATTTCGAACAATATTTGCACTAGGCGTCAATATAGGACCAGGGTGTTCCCCCAGACAGCCTAGCTCAAGAACCAAGCCTTGCTTCCCACTTATAGGTGCACAAAACCAACGGTTATGTAACTATGACTAACATCTCGTAGTCTGAATATGCACAATGCCAACATTGAGCGGAATTGAAAAGGATCTGTAAATATATACGTTGCTAAGGTTTGGCCAGTTCGGGGTGTGATAGGCGCGGGAACTGAACGCAGAGCTGAGTAATGCTGCTCAAGACAGCACGATACATACGCGAGGGAAACTGGGAGCTGTTATCCCTAACTTCAATTTAGGCTCGTTCATTCTGAAGTCAACTCACGTGCCTAACGTATATTCCTATTACACCCTATATCAATCCCATTACTTCAAAAAAATGCATACGTCCTGTACACAATGGCGTTGTTGCCCAAACAAATGCACAATTCTCAACGCGGCATCAGACTAATGGATAACTTTTCGCATGGAAAACTCAATTTCGACGATTATTCATACTATACATTAAAACGAGTTGATGTTTAGTATTAATGAATATAATAAAGGCAGACACTTCTGTTGTCTTGAAATGCAGTTATTCTAGAACCTCTATACCTGTTAAATTACTATATTTGGTAGTAAATATGTTCCACATGATTGTATTAAACTGCCAAAACTCTATAAATATCACACAAATTTCCATCTACATTCACCCCGTATGCTTTCAATCCAAATAAATAGAAAATGTATTTAATTATAGACTGATAAATAAGATTGCGTCTAGACGAGATGCGAAATTGTATAGTGTAGAGATCGATATACATCTTTCAAACAGCAAAATAGTTTTGTCACTGTAAAAATTACAATTTTGTACATGCAGACGTACCGTTAAAAACAACTTGTACAGAAACACCATAACGTAGGCGAAATGGTGTTCAAGTTCGAATTCAAACGACAGAAGTTTGATTTTTTAGCGTTTCACTTCGCCACATTTTACTTTAATAGTACTCATTTATCAGTCTAACTATAGAGGTTATTTGTGGTTTTTATTATATTCTATCTACAAGTGCAGCTAATACGTGGCCAAGACGATAATTCTTCATTCTACTCAAATCAAAACCAACATAATCATATAAAAAATACAAAAGTAAAATTCACAAGCATATTTCAAAATTGCGTACAGTTATATTTAGTTGGCGACAACAGTTATTTTCCCTTTCTTTACCTATTCTAAATTCAAATATTTATCCATTCTAAAATCATGAATCGCAACTTTTTTACGACACATTCTGCCATGTTATTGTACAAAGGCAAACCCCATAACATAACACTAATAGTCATAATATTGCCATAATTTGTTTTATTATTCTACCAAGTCATACAATACGACAAAATAAGAGTTACAACATATTGGTATGGATCTGCAAACATCGTTTTCAACGAAACAAAAAATCTTAAATGTAAATCTGAAATGAAAATTCATGCTAGAACTCTGAACACATTAAAACTTTTGGTGGGAAGCCGACGTGTATCTGCTTCTATATCAAATTTTCATAATTTACTTTTTTGGTATTGCTTCATATTAGTGATTGTAAATTATGTTGCAAGTGGTCTACATAATGCATAACATTTAACATTAGTGAGATTTTTGATTACAGAAGAGACTATGCTATTCTAGCGTTCCTTCATTTGTAAGTTAACAACAGGAAAATTGCATTACATTTTGCTATTAAGAAAGCCATATGAATTGATATTTAGAAATTAAATAATGGGTCTACGGACTACCATCCAGGGGCGTGAAACTATGTTATAGCACTAATACTCCTGGCATCGCTGTAGCGTGTAAACACTTCCAACGTTTAGCGTCAATATTTAGACTTTACAGGCGCTGTGTTTTATTTTATTTTCGAATAACGCCATTGCACTTGTCGATACTAAACCTTTGATTGTAATAGATCGCATAATAATCAACGTTTTGTTAATTAGAACAAAACAAGTAGCTGAACTATAGACATTTTGTATTATTGCGCCATATGAGATGGCTTTTATTTTCCAGCCGTGTACAGAATGCTATGTATAGCTCATATTTATAAGCATAGTGTCTAACAGTAAGAAATCGGTGTGTATGTGTGCTGGAGATACAAATAAACGTATCAAAAAATCTATCTATCTATCAGAATAGCATTAAATGCCTTGTTGGAACCAGATAAGGACATATGTCCTGGAGCATTCCATACCCCTGTCAACATAAAGACCGCACTCTCAGAAGGCGCGGTATGCTGTGTGTTTACATTCTGGATTTGCCATTGAAAACTGTCGTGAAAGCAGCACAAGTATAAACTACACTCGACTTTTGTCGACGTTCGCGGTTTTCCTCCACATAGTCGGATGTTCTCACGGCCCGTGTACGTAAAGTTAGGTGTAAGAATAAATTTAATGACATTCCAACTATTTTTATGTGACTGTTATTAATATCTAAACGCAAAATTAACGTATTTGCAACCACGATATCACGACAAGGCAATTTGTATAAAATGAATACAAGAGTAAGTCTTGTTATTTTGTGTATAAATCATAATATCTTATAAAAACCTGTATTGATCCAAAGCTGACTAAAAAGGATTTCACATATATCATTTCACACAAATGCTTTATTATATTGTCCTAAGTCATAAAATAAAAATAATGATGATATGCATAGCAAGCATAAATAAGGCGAGACTCTTACTGACTCGTAATGGATGGCTGACCATATGGATATCACGAGTAAACCTTACTTGCGATTCATGCCGCCCTTGTAAAGCCCGGTGCCCACCTGAGTGACGTGACATATGGATTGAATTTTTTTAAGTAACGTGTGGCTTCCGCTCGAGAGAGATTTATTTGATATTTATCCGACAATCGTATAAGCGAATTTTGTGGCGCCTGGCCTTTTTATTTACCATTTAGTCGTTCGTACAAATGAAATAGTAGGCGGCCTCTCACTCGTGTAGCGTCCACAAATTTTAATAAACTGGTTTATATGTTATTACTTTAAACGAGCAATTTTTGCATATATATAAATATATTTATTGTATCTCCGGAACGGTTCTAACGATCGGAAACGAACTCTAAATTAACTCAATGCCAGCGGAGCAGCAGCGAATAAAAATGTCATATCACTTAGATGGGCACAAGACATGCGCTGGGTGTCGCCAACTGTCAACTGTTACAGCAATGGGCATGGATATTGATATTTTCAATATCGAAATACATCTTATATGCCCTACTGGGCCTGTAGATGTGTGATCTGGCGAATGTGATGTCACGAGGCGGAGGGCAGGGTTGGCTCCCGGCGGATGTAGAAGAGGATGTATGGCTTGCAGGAGGCGACGGCTGCCGCGCCTGCCACGCGGACCGTCTGGTCATTGAAGTGGAACCATTGGTCTTCGTTGATCGCGAATGCTGTGTAGTGGCCAGAACCCGCTCTGTGATAATCATGGAAAAAAAAAACATTTATTTACATATATAAATAAACGACAATTTATTCTCAGCAAATCAGGTGAATCGTTTGAAATTGTTTGAACTCTCTCTCTCAATTCTACGGAGAAGTTATTTCCACCAAAAATTTGTATGTCAAGACGCACGTAAGTCGCTCCAAACATCATCGTAAAAAAGTCACCATTACATCAACCCTTACTTATCCCACTGCAGGGATACGGGTCTCGTTTAGAGCATACTCCACCATGCTGCTCAAATGCGGATTGACGGAGGCTAGTGTTTTCAAGCCGCGCGAGGGCCACTGACTTACAAGTCAGTTACTTGACTTGAAAGTCGTTAAGCTAAGTCAATGGTCCTCGGGCAGCTCGAAAACACTCCCCTCCTCCCTCCGCCAATCCGCATTTGAGCAGCGTGGTGGAGTATGCTCTAAACCCCTTCGGGTGACCCGTATCCGTAGTGGGATGAGTAAGGGTTGATGTGATACAAAAATTTAGTACTCATACACAGACATTTTGTACAAGTACACAGATATTTTGTACAAGTGCACAGATAGTGTAGAAAGAAGAACACAGAAATATCATACAAGTAACAGACTTTTAAAGAATGGACTACAATGAATAATTATCTATACGAGTATTTATTTAATTAATCACTTAGAAAATGTTTTAGTATACTATTCATATTTTGTTACATTTGTGTATAGTGTAAATGTAAATTTATTATTAAGAAGATAATACAACAAAAGGATAGAGTCATTGATGATACACATACATCGATAAAATAGAGTAATACACAATTATTTTAAACGAAATTAATCTTTGAAAGCCGAGTCACTAGTGTCTCATTGAGCCATCTTGATCAAAACGTTGGTAAATATTCTATGGCACTGTCTCTAGAAACTGAGCCGACAGAGCTTGTTAAAATGAGACATTAAAGCACGCAACGTCGCTACACTGTTTCAAAGCAATAAAGAAGTTGTGTTCGGACCGTGCTTTTCTAGGAATGAGTATTTTTTTAAGTAATTCTATGACTTATGTGTAACAGTAACCGGAAATGCAAATATCTTTAATACTCATGACTTAAACAGCGAATCGAATCGAAAGTAACAAGAAATGTGGAAAAAATATTTTTGGGGTAAAACAGTTAATATGTTCCGCTTAACCGAATTAGATAGAAGATAGATACTTGATATACACGATTTGATAGTAACTGCTAGCATAACAAGTAAAATAAAAGTTTGAAATAAATGATGAGCACGGTGGCGGAGTGATTGCTACTTTGAGACCAACGCTAGTGGGTTTGATTTTCACACAGGGCAAACATTTATGTGCGTGAACATGTCTGTTTGTCTTGATTTGAAGTCTGCAGAAGTACCTTCACCTCAAATGAGAGAAAAATGTTGAGTTCCTGCGAGTGAGTGAGGATACCAGTAAACCTGTTGCTGTATTAGCAGCAGAGATGGGATCGCGCGGGCGATACTTAATGTGTTGCAAACAGTCATAGGTTTCGGTAAAGACTTTACATCAGAAGGGTCATATGCTTATATGGCTCCCGCTGTTGTATAAAAAAAAGTGTTAGTAACCCAGATCCGTGGTGCACGATGACGGCGGCGAGGTCGTACAGGTGGTTCCCGAGGCCGGAGCGGCGCGTCTCGGGCACGTTGGCCAGCACGAACCGGGACACGTCCAGCGCGCGCAGCGGAAACGTTATGCCCGTGTCCACCTTAGTCCTAGATGTATACGTACACGTGTCAAAACTTCTAGGTATAGTCAGACGACCTAAATATCCTAGACACATTTCCACTATTTTCGAAATTAAATTTACTCATCTGGAGACTCCACCTCACAGTGAGTGCTGTTACCGGAAAGCTCCTAGGGAGTTGCAATATTAGCAGCAGAGGTGGCATCGAGCTATACTTCAGGTATGCAAGCGTCAATAGACTACGATGTACAGTTTACATTGGATTGATCTTATGTGTATGACTACTGATGTTGTAGGTGTGTATGGATAGTGACAGATCAAACTGGAGCACGAACCCTTCCATTTGATCTGTATGTCACACCCCATAGTGCCTCCATAAATAACAGGAGGAATTTAGTGTTCCTTCGAGTGAGTGAGATTACTAGTCAACTCCTAAGGAGATAGAAGGATAACACTTTATTCGTTTCACAAAAATCCACATACGTACAGTACAACCGGATTACAATCAGAGACATTACAATATGAAGTGACGAGCAGTGTCGGTCTACACTCCTCACGTTACCCCGTTCTGTCCTTTCCTGACAATGTATTCAAAAACCACATTAAAAATACTCTCTGTAGCAGGGCTTATTAAGAATTGATGAATATTTAACTGACAAAGATGTCCGGAAATAATTCAGCAGACTATCTGCCCTTAATCATCTTTAATTTTACCATTTGATATCATTATTGTACCAATATGCTTATGTACATTTTTTTTGTAATATCTAATTGACAATTTTAAAAGAGACCTATATTGGCAAGTTTCTTTCGGCATTTCTTCTTCGCCAATGGTCATTTCCGAAATGCTAGTAGATTAAAAAAAGGAAAAAGTAAAATAAGGGAAATAAATAAGATACAATGAGATTATATTTCAAAAAATGTAAGGTATCTAAGTGCCCGCGAGGGCCCAATGGCAAATAAAGATTTTTATCTTTTTTATTAGCACAGCATTAAAATGAATATGTAATGGAACTACAAAGGAATACTGATTTAAAAATATGGACAGATAAATATGCACAGGTAGACCTATACGTACCGACACCAATATATAATTAAAGTAGACATAATGTGTATACGAGTATAAGGTAATTGGTGTAATACAGTGTGTGTAGCAGAGAAACGAAAGGGCTACAGAGTGAATTACTTGCGTTAAGGCAAGTCACTGGTTTTCAGCTATCACCCAGGAAGAATAGCGAGAGGCAAGCAAGAAGCTTGAACAGGAGATATATTATAATTTAAATATTTAAGATTTATTATGCATACATATTCAGATAAATTTGATAGGGATATTGTACGAAATATGGTGATCACGGTAAATATACCAGCGTATACGTAGTTAAAAGCAGGGGTGTCTCTACAGGGGAGCGATGAATCCGGTATTGCAGGCGGTTATAGACTACGGTAAGCTCTTTACAATAGGTGGGCCGAATGCTTGAATGCCTCTCAACATTATATAATAAAAAGATGGCTAATGTTATTTCAATATCTGATAAATCGCTACATTGCTGGGAAAAATATTAAAGAAATACGAACCTAAAATAATTATGCCACCGGAATCTTTTGAGGTGCAAACACAGCACGTTCGGTAGTCTGCGTATCCAGAACTGCTTGGTGGACTTCTGTTTACATTTACAACTGCTGCAGAAGTAACGCTCCGTGTCTGCCAACTCTTCCACCTGGAAGTGATCACAGTTATGTTTCAATGTTTGTTGTTATTTATTGTTGTTGTTGTACAGTGATAGCTCAATGGATAAAGAACCGACCTATTAACCAATGGTCCCGGGTTCGAATCAATTTTGGCGTGGACATGGACCACTAAATTTGTCTTTGCGGATTTATGTACATAATATGTGTAATTATCACTTGCTCGTGCACTTGCAGTGGAGGTAAACAAGGTAAGAAAACCCGCACGTCCCAGAAATTATATTTCGAAAGACGTGTGCACTAACCTAAGAAAGATTTGATTTTCCCATTGAGTTGTGGAGGTCTAACGGCAGACGCTCCATGTAAATATCAGTATCTCCGCCAAATCTTTAGGCTTAGGTAGCGGACCCCGTCGATCCTAATGGATTAGGAAATGGGATAACGCGAAGAAGAAAAGAAGTTGTACAAGGTATTCCTACTTCTTGTATTGTACGTCTATCACATGCAGCCATATATATCTCATTACTTCAAACGTGCAATTCTAATAAAGAAAATATATTTAGTGTTGTATCTAAACGGCTATAACGATTTGGATGAAAATTTGTTTTTTATACTTTATTTTTTAAGTTCATGTATGCGTACATTATTTCCAACACATTCGCAATAGTCCCATTACCTGCCAAGGCCTGCTCATGGGTTCTATTGTCATCCCCCGGAGCGCTTCGCGGCGGGTATTATACATTGCATTAACCTTCTGAAAGGTTTTCGTAAAGGCTTCTACGTGTTAGATCCATATCCACGCGCCTATCAAACGAACGGGATTAATACCCGTGATTTTAGAGAAATAATAGATAATTTATTTACTCGTGATTTTTTATTGAATCTATACATATATTATGTACATTTTCAGGAGCGTAAATGACTTATTATCATATCATATCGTATACTAACGCAGCCAAATAACAACTACCTAGAAAAATATTGTTTTCTTACCAGTGAGTGGGGTTACTAGTAAGTTCCTGAGAAGTCGTTGCGTTTACTTTTACGTTCATAGGGTAAGGTATTTTGTTTGTCACCTGACGTAACAAAAAAGAATACCTGCACGAAACTGGCCAGGCAATCGGTGAGAGAGACGGGTGCGTCGTGTCTGCCCGCCTCTGGCAGCTCCAGCGACAGGTCCAGGAACGGATCAAACTTTTTACTCTCCGTGCCGCACGCCAAACATCTCACCTGAAAGGAATCGAGTATATCACTGCACCGAAATAAACAAAATCGGTCAAGTGCGAGTTGGCCCTCGCTTTGAAATAGAAATACATTTATTATAACATCACATACAACACATATAAAATTACAGAGAGAACAAACAAATATATAACAGATAGGAAAGGCATGTATAACTGAATATTTTATATAAAAATCAAGTTTGAGAAGCAGGTAATGCCCACACTCAAAGTACATCATACTAACACTACTTTATCCCGGATATTAAACTTATGAGAAAATAAGAACGTCTGGCGGCCCTGGAATCTTGCTCTATAATGAAGATTTAATGAATTAATGAAGTCATACTTCACTCTGCAGAGTGCCCCCAAAGACAGCAGTTACGATGGAAGCCGATGCGCAGGGCGTTCGAGAAACAAAGCTTTCGGCGCGATCAGGCGGCAATAACTGAAGCAACTCCGTGTGTAACCTACACAAAAAAAACACTCATGAATAATAATATTTTACTGTTATTATTCACGAAATTCAAGCCTATTTTTGAGACTGTCAATGTCTATAGGGTCCAACTATACACTGAATAATAGGGGTTAAAGTATGAAAGTGCCGTTTTATAGTGAATACTTTGAATTGAATTTTCAAGTGAAACTTTCTTCACGTGATACCTTTGAGGTTTTTCTTTTAAAAAATGTGCAACATTTGATTTCCGAATTTAAATGGTTTTTTTAGGGTTCCGTACCCAAAGGGTAAAACGGAACCCTATTACCGAGGCTCCGCTGTCCGTCCGTCCGTCCGTCTGTCACCAGGCTGTATCTCTTGAACCGTGATAGTTAGACAGTTGAAATTTTCACATATGATGTATTTCTGTTGCCGCTATAACAACAAATACTAAAAAATATAATAAAATAAAAATTTAAGGGGGCTCCCATACAACAAACGTGATTTTTTTGCTCATTTTTGCTTGATATTGATAACGGCAACAGGTAGACACTTGAAATATTCACAGAATATTTAGTTATATATTCACTTTAAGAATAAATAATTAAATTAAAATAAAACAAATATTTAAGGGGGGCTCCCATACAACAAACGTGATTTTTTGCTGTTTTTATAGATAATGGTACGGAACCCTTCGTGCGCGAGTCCGACTCTCACTTGGCCGTTTTTTTTTTATTCAGCTTAGACGATTTTCGAATATTCGATACTCGGATTTTCGAAGTAATGGATACTTCGAAAATCCGAGGAATTTTTGAATACGAGTTCCGACGCGGAATTGACGTGGCAGAAACGGCTCCCAATGTCAATGCTGCGTTTAGAGAGGAGACTGCTAATGAACGCACCGTGCGTTTTTGGTTTAAACGCTTTCGTAATGGAAACTTCGAGTTGAAGAACGAACCACGTGGAAGACACAGGTATATTATAGAATAACGCTGAATTGAAGATGGTAGTAACGGATCGAGTCAAACTACCCAGGAATTAGCGGCATGGTTTAACGTTACCTTACCTACAATATTGACTCATTTGCATCAAATCAATAATATAAATAAATATGAAAAATGGGTGCCTCAGGATTTGACTGATCTGCAGAAAGACGCGTGTTGAAACTTTTGTTGCCTTGTTGAATCGGTACAGAAATAAAGGAATATTGGATCGAATTGTAACATGTGACAAATAGTGAATTCTTTACGGTAACCGTAAGCGAAAAGTGCAATGGCTGACCCCAGGTCAAACGCCACAACAGTGCCCTAAAGCAAAGCTTACCAATTAAAAGGTAATGGTAACTGTCTGCTGGTCTCTTCATGGCGTTATTCACTATAGCTTTCTCAGGTCTGGTCAAGCAATAACAGCAACGTTTACTGTGCCGAACTTCGAACAATGATGGCTAAACTGGTAGTGAAACAGGCCCGACTCGTGACTCGATCTGCACCATTATTGCTCCATGATAACGCAAGACCTCACACTGCACGAGAAACCCTTTAACTCTACAGGAGCTGCAGTTAGAAACCATACGTCATCCTCCGTACTCGCCAAACATTGCTCCAACTGACTACCATTTATTTCGTGTTTGGACAATGTTCTACGTGATAAAAAACTTTCTTCCCAGGAGGCAGTACAAAATGCTTTTTTACAGTTTGTCGAATCTAGATCCCCAGAGTTCTATCACAAAGGCATAAATAAACTTCCGATTAGATTGCAGCAATGTATAGATAACGAGGTTATAGACATATGTATAAATATATTATTACATATGTATATAAATAAAAATGTAACATCTTAAAAAAAAAACGAGTTTTAACTTTTCAGTACAAATCGGCAATTTCATACTTTAACCTCTAATAGATAATGCGCTCCATACTATTGTGCAGAATGGCACAAAAAAACTCAGACATCGGCAATTGAAGCTACAAAACAATATGCTTTATGCAATATATACGAATTAATTGACGTGCGTGAACTCAGTACAAAATAGTTGATGAATAAATCCATTAAATGCAATAATGAAATTCTGACTGACCTGTCAAGCATGTACCGCAGGAACTCATGCGCGTCTTGCTGCTGATAACCCCGGAATCTTGGCACTACCTTCCAGATTACCAGGAACAGGCACTCCGGAGAAATGGCCGCCTTGGACCCGCCCGTATTCAGGTTTATTAATACCTGAAATATTTTATCACCAAATTTGACAAAACTATCTTATGAAAATTAAGACGATCTCAAATTATTTGCAGATGTAGGAAAAACACTTTTAAAGATCACAGGTAATACATATCATAGACAACATATTTCCCAACCATTTCTAACACATTCCAAAATCATATCCGATTGAAAGAGATCTCATATAGGAATTAGCCTGCTCTTGGACTTAGGTATCTAGTATTATAGTATACAGTGTTTATACATTAACACATTCACTTCCAGTCCTTTTAAATGGGATTTTAACTGGCTATTATTACCCAGTGGCTCAAACACATGTGATTTAATACTAATTTTATATTGATTCGTTCCCAACTGAACCAATTATACACAATTAATAAATTATTTATTCACAATTATTATTATTTAACTAATTATTCGTGAGAAGACGCGGGCGATTGCTACTTTACCATATTTATATCTTGTATGTATAACTTCACGCCAAATCCCTTGCGGGGTAGGCAGAGGGAACCGGGCGCCACAGGACTCGATCCTTACATATCTCACTCACTTATTTAATATTAATTGCTCTTCTCATGCACGCTCGCCAGTTTCTAAGACTCTTGAAATCACCTTCTGATAGAACACGATCAATTAGGCCATGGTAGGAAAGTCTTAGCCTTCCACGGCTCCTACATCCTTCCACTTACTTACTTCCCATAAAAATACCATTTTAAATAAATAAATCTTTAAATGACCCAAAACTATGTCTAAAGACAATTTATTTTAAAAATGCCGCGAAAGAACATGGGTCGTGAAAGCGATATTTTATTATATCTTAATAAACGAAAATTCACGTAGTACAGACCCTTCGATTTAATGTTGATGTATGGATAATAAATACTTTCTACATTAAATCGAAGTGTCTGTTGTTTCGAAAGTAGGTAACTTCATTTGGTTATTTACATTACAAAGGTGAAACGATCATTATTCAATTTGGGCAGAGTAATAGACATAAATAAGTGCAACATAGCAGAATTAATATAAGTCACATATTGAAGACACTGTGTGAAACTCGCTAAATGTGTGAACTTACCGACGCGTTCAAGGCACTGGGTAAAATTCACGATAACGCATTCATGCGTTGTCGGCAATTAATGCGTTAATTTGTAGTAAATGAGAAACGAGCAAGAATAATAAATTTAGTTCTATTAATTTCTACCTATACAGACTATTGGTACTGACCTTTCTCAATTCCTCAGCCATGACCACATCATGCAATTCTTGTCTGGTTATACTTCTAGAGTGATAAACTTTTCGTCCATTAGTCTTCAATTCCAACGACGGAAGCTGACTGAAGTAGCAACTAAACTCTTGTATATTGTTCAAACTCTGTAGTACTGCATTCATGAAACACGTGTTGCCTAAATTTTTTAAACCTACAACTTTCTTTTCCCGTTGACTCTTACCATTGCAAGGTAATGTTTTCTTATCCTTATTTCTACTTATTTGTGTAGAGTTTTCCGTTGAACTGTCTTCTGAATGAGATCGTTTGCGAGAACGAGGTCTTAAGCTCCGAGCGGATTCTTCTAGGCTCTGTGAAGAATATTAACATTTATGTTACTGTCATACAATTTTATCATATGTGTAATACGGCCTTTACCGTGATTATCCACATCAAATTGCAACAACAGGGGATCGAACAACATTTCAAAAAGTAATTCAAATGAATCAAGATGGATATTTATCAACATAAAAAATGATATACTTTTTTAATAGATGTAGATAGCCTTTAAAGACCTGTAACTATGTTTAAAGATAATTTATTTAAAAATGCCACGTAAATGGGACATTAACTCGGAACACGTGACGACATTTGTAAGTAAATAATCTACCAGCCATAAAAGCTATTATTGCAATTGGTTGACTATTAGTCATTCAACAAAATAAATTACAAACAAGTTAGTTAAGCGCTACTAAGTTTCAAATCACTATAATTTCAGGAATTAAATAATTTGGTTACATTCTAATGATGGAAAGGGCAGAGACTTTAGGTATGAGGTGTGATGCAGTATGTACTGATGCTTCAATGTTATTCAAAAACACATATGCGTTGCCTATTTGTGTATGCTTGATGATTTTGTGAATGTGTGAAATTAAAAGACAGGGCTACCGGCGAGTATGATTTATTATAAACATAACGCATGTAATATGTTGACAGTGAATGTCCGTGTGCACGCTCATGGGCATATGTATAAAATAAATTCGTAATTAGGCGCTATATTTCCTCCTAGAAATTAATTATCATATACCTGGTATTATAGAGAATAGCACAGCAAGTCTCGTCTACAGGACGTTTGCGTGTGAATAAAATATGAAGTGCATTAAAATAATAACCTATTTTTTCAGAAAAGAAAATCATGAACATATGAAGAGCAAAGATATTGTTTTTATGTGAAGGTGCCATAATATAAGTATGAAAAAAAAAACAAAGAAAGGTCTTATTAATAACCTTTTCATGCCTCCTGTCCAGAAAGTAGGAATTTATTTAACTAAATAGCTTTTCAGTTCCTTACCCTTACTTAACAATCTATTATTTGTTGTTTAACGTTTCATAATAAAACATATAAGGCAAAGAATTTGGAATCCATATCTTGAGCATTGTACTACTAGGATTTATTCTTTTTTGCTATTTTGAAGTACTTTAGCTTGGACAAGAGATCGATATGCGATGAGTAGATGTACTGCGTGTGGTCGACGTTACGTTGATCGGTTGGATGTGATAAATCGTTAAAAAAAATAAGCCGGTTTATACACTTCATCTACTCAACCATTCTACACCTTCAAGCGATTTTTTTACGGGACAGGCTCACCTCTCATTCCCGCCACTATGTCACCTGTGTAGCCAGAATTAACAGCGCCGACCACCAAAAAAGCAATGAACAGTGAAGTTCATTGCTGTCCTGGGGGTTAAACTACAGCTGCCTTGGAACTCACAACGAATTTAATCAGAAGAAATTTGTAGGAGAAGGAAGTTTTGGAATTGACTTCAAGTGATTGGCGAATCATAAAATAACATAGAAAATATGTTAAAGTTGTCGTTGGAACGTAATTAAACTTATACCAAAACCTACTTGGCACACCACACTATTCTACATTTTTTAACAGAAATGTAATTCTTAATCACTACGTAAGAGGTAACTTTTTAGTGATCTGTGACATAATGGCCTATAAGAAATTGTTTCTTTTTCTATTACCCTTTCCATTAAAAAAAAGAAACAGATTCTTATACAAACTAATCAAATAAATAAAAGTAGTAAATGAAGCAATATTATTTTGCGTCATTAAAAGACAGGGAAGATTTTGAAACAACAGAGTATTTACGGACCAATTTTTTCACTCCGCAATGCCACGGAGAAGCATCCGATCATGGATTTTCTGCGGTTTTGTAGATCTTGAGAAAGTGTTTGATAGGATCGTGTGAAAGGATCTTTAGAACGTTTTGCCCAAATATGGGGTTGACGGTGACCTGCTCCGTGTTGTGCAATCCACTTATAAAGATTGTACAGAATGTGTGTGTGGATGGACGGCAGCTTGTCGCCCTGGTTTTACATCAATATTAGTGTCAGACAGGGATGCGCGTATTGGGCTCGGCTATTCATTCGGTATCTGTTGCCTTAAGAGAATAAGAAATATGAATGTGGGAATGCAAATGGTGACTCAGTGATGAACTATCTGCTTTATGTAGACGACGTGGTATTAATAGCAGAATCATCGCTCTTGATCGCACAATGATTGTATGAAGAAAGTCTTACATTTGTTGTGAAGAAAATCAAGATAATGGTATTTGACAGAGAGGCAACCAGAACTAACAGGAGGATTACAGTTGATGGCGTAGTGCTGGAGCAAGTGGTTGAGATTGTATATCTTGGAAGCGCTTTTAGCAGCAATGGAAGGAACACCACTCATGTGGAGACAAGTGAATGTAGGGAACAGCGTGAATGGAGTGTTTGGTAAACTTCTAGGCAGCTGAAACCTAAGTCAGAAGGCACAACTCACTGTACACAAAACGATGCTAATATCAACGCTAACTTATGTTAGTGAAAGTTTGGTAAAGCAGAGAGAACACGAAAGTAGAATAAATGCGGTCGAGATATGAGCAATTTCTTATGACGCGTGGTTGCCTCTGCCTTTCCTGCAAGGGACCTGACGTGAAGATATACTTACATACATACAAAGGCAACTATTTATTCATTTTTATTTTATTTTATTTAGTAAATACAATAAATAATCTAAAAAACTGCATTTTCATATGGGTTCAACTATAGGAGATCCTGAATTAAAAAACAAAACAAGTTCATTTGCATAAGTGATCATGTATGGTACGAAACAATTAAAGGGCTTGCAATTTAATCTAACCTGCTTTGTGTGCTTCCTGTATCCAAGTAGTGGATGGGTACCGGCACCCACCGCCAGGATGCCGGCCTGAACTAGTTCGCATGAATTGATGGTAGAAGCACACAAAGAGGTTAGATCAAATTGCATGTAATTTTAACTTTCGCAAAATAACGCCTGAATCTATTAACTGATCAAAGGGCTGACTGCATACGACAGTTTATTTTTGGCAGAGCTGCGATAGCCAGCGGAGCCACATTACCCTCAAAATTGTCGTTTGGGGTAGACTGATGTCAACCAGCTAGCGTTTAGACGGTAATAGTGAGAAACTCCAAAATCGACACACTAATAGCTAACATATTGTAGTTTTGTATCCTTTAATTTGAAATTTAAATGTTCGTTGGTGAGGAAGAACGGTCCAAAATCGTTCCAATTAGAAAAAAAAACATATGGGAAAACGTATGGCCGGCCACTCTGCAGTGCAGAGTCTGCACTGCACTCCCATCAACAGAAAAAGTAACAGCACTCGTCGCTAGATGTCGTACAGGGTTCCATATATTTTTAAAAAATTAAAAATAAAATATTTAAATATTTTTTAAATTTAAAAAATATCAGCTCTGCCTACGCAGCTTGCTGTTATTTACTAGTATACCTTTACCTACCTTATTTCCTTTCGCAGGTTTACTTTCACTAGGATCTATGTTTCCAATAATACTTCCTATATCACTACAAGTGCTGCTTGAAGTCACTTCAATTCTATTGTCATCCTTAACTGTGTTGGGAGATATGGGTTTTTCGCTTGGGGCCGAGTTGTATGATATGGAACTGTTGCCACCTACGCTGCCATCCTCACTATTCTCTTCCTGTTCATGTCCGTTGCTAGTGCTTTCTATATCATTGTTATTGTATCTACTTTGCATAATAGTTTGTCTTATTTTATCTACAAATTGCTCTTCTGTATCGTTTGAAACATAATCGTCACATTTGTAACTGTGGAAACGAAAAATTACAATATACTATTAACGTGTTTTATAATGTATGACAATTTATGCTGTTTGTAAATTAAAATGTTGAGGTTAGTTGAAGCAGGTACAAGCGTGCAACTGTAATTTCTTTCTACACATATTGTTACTAGAAACCTGCTGTTATTGTGTTGTAATTTCTTATATTATTATATAAATGACTTATTAACAATTACAAAAATTTGTGGAACCAGTACTATTGTACTAGATCCACTAATTTTTGTAATGTTTGTCTATTTTTTTATACAATGTTAGGTGGTATACAAGCATCCGTCCCACCTGATGTAAAGCAGTAACTGTAGTCTATGAACGCTTGCAATTGTATCACTCTTGCGTTGCCACTGCTGCTGATAGAACAGCAATTCCCTAGTGAGTCACTTGCAGGAACACTACAATCCTCCAGTGACTTGTTGGCGCCCTACTTCTCTTGAAAATATCCAGACCAACACAAACAGACACGTTAATGCCTCAAATGTTCCTCTTGTGTGGGAATCAAACCCAATGGTTGGTATTAAAGTAGCATTGGTAACTACTTCACCACCAAGCTCACACAAGTATACCATCAAGGAGACAAACAAGCATAGCCAGCATAGCAAGCCTGCATCAGTTACTGTAGCCTATGGACATTTACAACAAGGGTGTCACTTGTGCGTTGCTGATTGTGTAAGAACCTTTTGACTCCTTTTTAGGGTTCCGTTGTTAACAAGGAACCCTTATAGTCTCGTCTGTTCGTCTGTCCGCGGCCTAACTCAGAGACGCTTGATACTAGAAAGCTGTATTTTGGCATGTATATACATATTAACAATGCTGACAAAGTGGTAGAATAAAATCTTGAAAAAAAAATTGTTTTGGTGGTACCTAGTGGGGATGAATATTTTATTCGCGCCCACCCCATGGTGTAGAAAATCGTTAGATAGGTTTTTTTAAAACATAGAGGGTGTGGGAAGATCATTTTTCAATATAGTGATCTGTTCGCAAAATATTAATATTAAGAGTAATTTTTTGTGAGACTCACGCCCCTTGGATATTTATATAGAATTAGACCAAGCAAGTGAAGCAAATACGGATTTGCATTTTTATTTACCACGAAATTTACTTTTTTGCTACGTATACAAGTTAACAAACTATTAATGAGATTCATAACCGTTATAATTAAACACATTGATCCTTATTTTTCAGGTATGGTTGATGATATGCAAAATATATAGATGTGGAGTTTTTTATTTCTTGTAAATGTTTAAATTCATGAATGGAATTATGCAACACATAAGATGAAGGGTAAAATTAATAAAACAGCAATTATTGATTTCACCTTCCATTGTGTTAAAAAATTAATAATAATAACAACATTAACAGAAATTAAAATATGAAATAAATTCTTACCAGTAAACAGAATAACTGTCACAGCTCATACAAACTTGGTGGTCCATTGTTTCTGCATGCAACTTTGCATGCCCACTGACATAGCGACCGCAGTTCACAACTCCGCATTGCAGGCACAACCAATTTTGCTCTTTGGTAGCACATTCTGTAGAAAGAAAATTATTTTACATGAGACTGATATTTACTTTTCTTAAATTATCTTAATTAATGAACCTATCCTAATTTATGAAAATTTATAGTATTTTACAAATGTAAAGTAATTCTTATTTGCTTTTTGTTGTACTATGTTGGGTGGAAAAAAAGCAAACTGCCTACCAGCCTGATGTAAAGTGGTTTCTGTAGTCTTGCAACATTTCGCTCTTCTTCTGCTTCCTAGCATTATCCCATTTCCTAATCCATTAGTATACTAATTTTGACATGGACCGACTGTGATCAGACTTTCATAATCCAGAGAGAAAAATAGACCTTTCTTAGATTAGGTCTTTTGAAATATATTTTCTTTGAAGAGAGGGATAATTTCAAATTGTGCATAAATCCGAAAACACAAATTTAGTGGACCATGCCCATACTGGGATTCAAACCAAGGACTATAGCATAAGAGGTTGGTTACTTATACACCACTTATTCTAATTACATTTTTTGTGTGTACTAGAGTGGTTCCCTAGAGGCACAATTGGCTTTGCTAGGTTGTGCTGCAGTCCGCTTGTTTATTTTTTTCATACAGAACTGCTAGGTTAATGTAAAATTGTTACTGTAACTTATGAATATTGGAACAGGAAAATGTTGCATGCATGTTTATATTGTGATTGTAAAATAATGTATAACCCAAATTGACACACAACTCACTAAATGATTACAGTAATAGCACAAAGTAATGTTTATTTTAAAAAACTCAGCATAGTGGGCTCCGCTTCGCCTGATGGTAAAGCGAAAGAGGATCCCGAATCGCAGGGGTTACTGATAAAGGATTATCAATGGAGAATGCAAGGAAACCCACCCCCAATAATCCCACTGATGCAGACTTTACACAGGATATTGGAAATAAAATGGAAATTAAACAAGTGTGATTGAACATCTTCCAATTCTCATAGTAAGGAAACTATGTACCCGACATAAGCCAGTGATGATAACCTATTGAGCACAGAACAGATATGATTTTTATATTTGACGAAATATGGATAGGATAGTCAATGTGTGAACGCAAAGGGATTTTAGACACTTTAAATAACTGTGTAGGGAAGGATGGGGCGCTGAAACAAGTAATACAGGCGGAAAGGTGCGTAAAGATCTTTTTTATGAGGCGATCATTGTTTAGTGAAAAATTTGCTTTAAAATAGCCTAACGCCGTCATGTGGTTAGCATTATTTTAACTCAACGCGTCATTACACCGACATCAGTCACGGTCACCCATGTCTATCTAACCCCCCCGCCCGCACCCTCCGAACAGCTGATTATTCGAGTTCGCTGTATTGATTTTTCTAAACTAACCTCCATCATATACAACTTCTACATTGTGTACCCATAAAAGCGTGCCATGTTAGTAT
Organism: Pyralis farinalis; assembly: GCA_947507595.1. Taxonomy (NCBI): domain Eukaryota; kingdom Metazoa; phylum Arthropoda; class Insecta; order Lepidoptera; family Pyralidae; genus Pyralis; species Pyralis farinalis. Next base: position 10,034,560 of record OX382274.1, read on the forward strand.
CACAAGTTTATTTATTACATCTGACCAATTATTAAAAATATACCTGAACAGTTGAAGTCCTTTGTGATCGTAGTGTCCTCTACGATGATATCGGTGTTCAGTTTGACGTTATCTAACAAATGTGTACATTCCATCCTTCATACTATTATACGACACGACAAAAATTAAAATGTTTAACAGAATTTAATTCATAAAAATGTAATTGATTCGTAGCACTCTTGAAATATATCAAGGTACCTACCCCTCAGGCAAGCCCGCAAGCCCGAGGAAGAAATAACGCAAACGGAACCAAAGAAACGAATTTTAATGAGAGCAAGGGAGAAGGAAAACCAATTCAACAAAACAATTAACAGCTTTCGGATACACGTTACTTTGCTTCATACACTAAACCCACGCTTGCCTATGAAAGTTGTTTTATATTGTGTTGTATGCATCAAATAATTTATTTTTACTGTAGTTTCATGTTCGGGCACTTTTTATTGAAATTCATTTAATGTTAACACACCAAAAAATGTTTTCATTTTCAGACGTAACTTAAAAAAAAAACCAAGCATATATTACATTATTTAAATCCTCACAAATAAATAAAAGTGAAATCGGAAACGGTCATTGGTCAAGTGATTTTCCGTGGAAATTGTCTTTGGAAACTAATTTTTGGAATTGACTGCAATATTATATTTTTACATACTCAGCGATTAGTTTCAACACCATAAGTATATTGTAGAAAAAATCTTAAACTTTTAATGTAGTATGTATACAAGAAGAGATCTTATTCTGTAAAACAGTGATTATTGCGTAGCAGAAAATTAAAACTTATATTTCATGATAGCACTATATTTTATCTCATAATTATAATTTTGCGCATAAAGTTTGTAACGAATAAATGTACAGTGGAATCTAGATTACACGAACATCGATTATTCGATTACCGGGACTTATTCTTCACGGCTCTAATTACCGATTTAGAAATGATTTGACGGCGCGTAACGAGACATGGAACGAGTTTATTCCTGGCTCCTACGTGTAGGTACTCCTGATCCTATTTGTTTGCTAACACTATCGCTGTTTGTTATTGTTTAATAGTTTCATTTTATTCGATGGCGTTCAACTGATAGGTTGTCTTTTATTTTTATATTGTTTACGTTTTGCATTAGAAATCTATAATGTCTAAGCGAAAACGAGTAGTGTTATTCTCTTAAAGACAAAGTGAAGATAATTGAGAGTTCAAAAAATGGTGAATCTGGCATTAAATTAGTACCATCTCACGCAGAAGCTTTTGAAACTCTAGACCAGTCTTTTTCAATGTATGTATATCTTCACACCAAGTCCCCTGCGGGGTAGGCAGAGAGAACCGAGCGCCATAAGACGCGGTCCTTGCATACTTGACTCCATAGACGTAATAAAAAAAGCGGACACTGTCTCCCGAACTAAACACTGAAGCACCGTCAAAGTAAGTCAGTTGCTATACGTACGATCCGACATGCACACATTCACACCATAGTAAGTCTGCCGCCCCCCATTACGCACCGACACCTCGTCCCGTGATAACCTTGTCGAAAAAAAAAAAAATACCTCCGTGCGTGGTGAAGAGCTGTCGATACCATAGTGGTACAATTAAAATAAGCCAAGGGATGACTTTTCATAGGTAAGCAAGTAATTTTTCTGATTAAATAATCGTTTTCACTTAAATTAATTTTCAAAACAATAAATCGACCGGTGTTACCATAACTCACATTTCCAAATTAGCGTAAATGTGGGAGATTATTTTGCTTTTGTTCTCTTGTAATTCTAACTTAATTCAGATACCTGATTTTGTTTGAATAGACATATAAACGTCCTTCCTATAATTCTTTTACTGAACAACTATTATTCATACCTTTAATATTTTTTAGATTTCCATCGTCAAATGAATCCATCATTTGAAAAAATGATTGGGTACAAATCATAAGAGAGTCCAGAAAAGAAAGCGGCTGGATTCCATCTAAATCCAGTGTAATATGCAATATACATTTCTAGGAGTGGCTGCCGTCTTCTGTGAGGTGGAGGTACTTCCCCAGTCAGGCTAACGTCGTGCTCTACCTCTTTCGCCAGAGCTTCGTCTGGTCATTAAAATTGGTGTATTTATTTGGGCATTATTTATTTCAAACAAGTATGCATCTGTTTGTCCTACATAATAAAAGGAATATGTATGTTTCATGTGTTTAATTTATTTTCATCAATACCTATTTTAAACAATACAAGTTACAAATCAACGATCCATAAAATTCGAGTTCCAAAGACAGTATCGAATCATATAATTTTTTTATTTCTTTTTACTTAGTTTCTCTCAAGCTGTGGAATGAGGTCCCAGCCGAGGATTTTCCAAAGGACTACAGCATGGAGTTCTTCAAGAAATGCGTGAAGAGGTTTTTATAGGGCCAGCAACGCATGAGTGACACCCCTGGTGCTGCAAATGTCCATAAGCTACGGTAAATGTTTACCATCGGGCAGGCCGTATGCTTGATTGCCACCTTAGTGGTATAAAAAAAATAGTTAAGAAATTTTCTTCCATCTGGCAACCCACTACTGCAACCAATACCGCGTCGTCTGCATAAAGCAGGCAGTTGACCACTGAGTCACCCATTCACATTCCCACATTCATATTCTCTGAAGACAACTGTCCAGATACAGGATGAACAGCCAAGCCGACCGCACGCATCCCTGTTTAACACCAATGTTGACATCAAACCAGGGCGACAAGCTGCCGTCAACCCGCACACATGCTGTACAATCCTCATAAGTGGATTGTACAGCACTGAGTAGGTCACCGTCAACCCCATATCTGGGTAAAATGTTCCAGAGATTCTTTCGCACGACCTTATCAAATGCTTTCTCAAAGTCCACAAAACCGCAGAAAACCTTCTGGTCCAAAGCCAAATGCTTCTCTACGATGTTGCCGAGTGAAAAAACTTGATCCGTACATCCTCTGCCGCTTCGAAATCCATCCTGTGCTTCCCAAAGCATTCCATCGGATTTCACCCTCATTCTCCTTTCAATGATTTCTTCATACATTTTAGCTGCTAAGCTGATCAAACTGATGCTCAATATGACATTTTTGTACAAAAAAGATGATATTCTAACTTCTATACTCTTTTCAACAATTTTTGAGAAGTTTGAGAGTAGTGCTATGGTCTATAGTTATTAATTACATTTTTTGGTCCATTTTTTTTATACGAGTTCAGCATAGTGGCTCCTCTTTGCCTGATGGTAAGCGAAAGAGGAGCCCAAATCGCAACTGCAACTGACAAAATACTACACCGTATCCTGTCAGTTGACGCTGCCATGCTGCCCCGCAAGATGCTTCTTCACGCTTCGTTCGCAGGCATGGCAAAAAAAAAAAGGCAAGACGTTCCACTTTTTAATGGTACGACAAAGATAGGAGTTGCCGAACTTTTTGGTACGCAATGAGATATTCTCAATAGTGGAACGATGACATCGCAAGTCAGAACGTGTGGTTCTATGACGGAAGGCAGAGGGTGGTATAAGGAAAACAGTTCTTCAAAGCACTCGCCATGGTAAGGGCGCTAAAATACACTTAGAGAGCATATGTCCCTACGGACTTGAAGAGGTTCTAGGTTTTTGGTGACCTCTTCGTCGTCAATTATGCGGATAGCCCGTCGCTGCAACCTATCGAGAGCCTCAAGAAGATACTGTGCGGAACCGTGCCAGAGATGCGAGAAATACTCCACGCAGGCCCGAACTTGTGTCTTATAAAGCAGACAAAGCTGGTCCGGCGTGAAGAATCTGCGCACCCTGCTTAGGACTCCGAGTTTCCTTGAAGCTGTTGCAATGTCGCAATGAATACCCATACCTAGCATATTAAGGCTATATCGCATACTGAGGGAAGCGCCCTGAAGACTGGGAGTGGGAAGGAAGGGGACATTTTTGTTGTAAACGCGCAAACCTGAGTTTTCTCAGCATTAAACTCAACAAAAGGTTATTGGAACCCCATTTACTAATGAGATCCTCATTCCGCCTCTCAGCGATTTCTGTCCGACCAGCACCAGGCCGACCGAAATATCGCCCATGGACCGTACGGTCATCTGCATAGCAATGAATATTACCAAGTGGCAGCATGTCATTGATATGCAGAAGAAAGAGTGTGGGCGATAGAACGGAGCTCTGTGGGACACCGTCATTCACTGACATGAACCGCGAAACGCATCCATCTGCAAAGAAGCGGATTCTACGCTCATGCAGGAAGCCAGCAATCCAATTACAAAGCTGGAGGGGCAGACTGTATGCCGGAAGTTTGGAGAGAAGTGCTTTGTGCCAGACCCGATCAAACGCCTTGGCGATATCTAGGCTGACTGCCATGAATTCGCCATATTTATCGATTGCCTCGACCCAGAGACGCGTCACATACGCTAGAAGATCACCCGTTGATCGTTTCGGCCGAAAACCATACTTCGATCATTGATTATGGAGGGATCTTCTAGGTAACGGATCAATTGATTGTTAAGGATCCGTTCCATGACTTTGCACAACACTGAAGTTACGGCAATGGGGCGGTAATTTGATGGGTCAGAACGGTCTCCCTTTTTGGGGACCGGCTGCACATTGGCTTCTCTCCAAGCATCCGGAACATAACCGGTCGAGTACGAGAGGCAGAAGAGGCGCGTCAACACCGGAGACAACTCCGCTGCACATTTTTTTAGAACAATCGCTGGGATACCGTCAAGACCAGTGGCTTTTCGGACATCGAGTGACTGTAGTTCAAAACGCACATCTCGCTGCCTGATGTGGATATCAGGCATAACGGGTCCTGGAGGGTATTGTTGGTGGTTGCGTGCTACAGTCATCGATCCGGGAGTTAGCCGCAATGAGGCTGGCCATAAGATTGGCTTTCTCCTGCGGCTGATGCGCCAGTGAGCCATCGGGGAATCTGTGTCTCCGTCAGGAAGAGCATAGCGGGTCGTGCCGCACCCATTTTTCATATTTTTTATCTTATTGATTTAATGCAAATGAGTCAATATTGTAGATAAGGTAACGTTAAATCATGCCGTTAGTTCCTGGGTAGTTTTAACTAGGATCGGCTTCCATTCATCTACTTCAATTCACCATTATTCACCTGTCTTGCACGTGGTTCATTCAAGTCTTTCCATTCCGAAAGCGTTTAAACAAAAATGCAGTGCTTTCATTAACAGAAGAAGATCTCCAAACGCAGCATTGATATTGCGAGCCTGTTCTGCTGCGTTAGTTCCAGAGTCGGAAATCTTATTCAAAAATTACTCAGATTTTCAAGTATCCATCTTCGCAGTCCAAGTTGAATAAAAAAAACAATTGAAATTCGAAAATCAAATGTTGCACATTTTTTAAAAGAAAACCTCGTAGATATCACGTGAAAAAGTTTCACTCGAAAATCTCACATCATGAAGGTTTAATGTCAATTCAAATTATCTATTACTATAAAACGGCAATTCATAATTAACGCCTATTGTTTAGCACACAGATTTTATTTTTTTATTTAAATAATAATGCCATTGGGCCCTCGCGGGCACTTAGACACGTCTTACAGTTTTTGAAATATAATCTTATTGTATCTTATATAATTTTCTTTTTACTTTTTCCTTTTCTTTATCTACTAGCATTTCGGAAATGACCATTGGCTAAGAAGAAATGCCGAAAGAAACTTGCCAATATAGGTCTGTTTTAAAATTGTTATTTAGATATTACAAAACCAAAAAATACATAAGCATATTGGTACAATAATGATATCAAATGGTAAAAATTATTAAGGACAGGTAGTCTGTGCTGAATTATTTCCAGACATCTTTGTCAGTTACATATTCATCAATTCTATAATAAGCCCTTCTACAAAGAGTATTTTTAATGAGCTTTTTGAATACATTGTCAGGCAACTTATTATAAAAAAAAAGATCTACCAGTCCTAGCAAGCCGATGTACCGGCATACACAACTTATTTCTACTTCTAAGTTTTTCACTGAAGTTTGAAAACGACTTTAAATTTTTACGGGCATACATTATGTTTTCATAAATATATTGAGAAGTAACAGCGACGCTATTTATTTCTTTGAACAGTTCCCTGAGGGATTCTCTGGAGCCCATGTTATAAATAGAGCGAATGGCTCTTTTTGTAAGATAAAAATTGTCTCAATGTCAGGCGCCGTTCCCCACAAGAGTATACCATACGACATAATGCTGTGAAAGTAGCTGAAATAGACAAAGCGCGCAGTAGCATCCGTCAATTGCCCGATTCTCCTAACTGCATATGCAGCAGAGCTGAGCTTACTGGCTAGTTTATTTATGTGGGGGCCCCATTGTAAATTGGAGTCTACTGTAATTCCAAGAAACACAGTGTTATTAACAAATTCTAATTTATTATTCCCAATGAGAACTTCTGTATTGGCAGAACTCACATTTGGAATGCTAAATTTGATGCATTTGGTTTTAGCTGAGTTTAGCAACAGATTATTACATGTGAACCAGTTTAAAATAAATAAGATAAATAACTAATATATGTATGTGTGTAATATGGATATGTTGTATAAAATACCTTGATAATACCGTAAAGGTGAAACCGGTCGGTAAAAATAATTATTAAATAAAATTGTGAAATGGAATCTGTACAAGTATTAACGAGATAAACAACTAACAATAAATTTAAACAATTGTGTCTATACTATCTCGCCAGTAATCCATTCATTATGCAATTGTATTACTACATTTTGTGCTATCGATAGTACAACATCAAGTCTCTGCGACTGGGGTTTCCGCATTACTCGCATAAGAATTAGTGCGTACATGTTACACATACAATACAACATTTAGGGTACAACCTATCTATAAGTTCACGACAAGTCCCTTGGGGGCTAGGCAGAGAACAAAGCGCCACATGACTTTGTACTTACAAACCTCTCTAGCTTCTTTAAAATTCATAGTTCATTTCATATACGCTAGCCGGTTCCTAGGGCTCCTGACACTACCTTCTAACAACACTATATATTTCATTGGTCTAACTCATAGTCATAAATTGATGAAAATAAAAGAATGTTATTAGTTTTAAAGAACTATTTATTTAACTTAATTACGTCTGCCGCCATATCCACCTTGGGTGGCAGGCTGTGTAAGCTGCAGACCATTGATGTTATTGAAGTCAAGCATTTTCAACATTTCCTTGGTGTCAGGGTCCACTTCGATGATGTCATGTTCGAGAGCAGACACCTCTGGAACATAATTGTCACGTCTTTCCCTCTCCTCCTCTTGCAGTTTAATAGAGATTCCTCTCACTTGTGAGTGCCGTAAGCGTCTCATCAAGTGGGTGGCGAAGCTGAAACATAATATTTAACTTCAGCATAACTACTCAAAACTGTCTATGGAAATCTACATATTTTTTTTTGTAATTACATACTTATGGTACGTAGAAAAGATTTAGACCAAGACAAACATACATGTTCATGCACACAAATATTTGTTCTGGTGTGGGAATCAAACGCAGAAGCATTGGTGTTAAAGTTCCATTGCTAACCATTGCACTACCATGCTCATCCTTTAATGCTTTTCTGTACAAAAACATTTAAACATCTAATTTGTTAACAATAGATATTTAAACTATATATGTATTGCCATAGATTCAAAGCTTTTACAATCAACATGTCTCAGGTTATGTTTTCTAGTAAAGTGTTCTGCAATGTGTGTGCCACGACTACTACTACTTTGACCTCGACTTAATGACCTCGGTCATTACTTTTACTACAGAAGAAAGGTCAGTTTTAGTAAAGCTAAGAATAGATGACACTAATACAAGCTTCAACAATTGCTCAAAATTTTGGCTGCGTAAGCCCTTGAGGCCCGCATGGCTGTATTCCACCATGAGCATTTCGGCACCAAATATATAACAGGCCTCAAGGGTTATTCGAGCCTAAAATCTAATACATACATTCTACATAATTCAGATTATTAATATTTGAACTATAATTGAACTTTGATAATTCCAACACTGTAGGTGCTAATCCTCAATATAACAAAAAAAATGGCATTTTCTCATTAAACTCCAATACTTGTCTATCCAGAATTATTTAACTTTATAAGTAAAACAAAATGTTATTTCCCTGAGAAGATAATAGTTCATATACATGCTACAATATTAAAAGTAAGAATTTGAGCTTTTGTTCTTTTATGTGTACTGTCGTACACATGCATTTGGGATTTTGACAGATGTAATAATAATATATGAAATACGTTGAATATGGTAGCTGATAGGTAAAACAAATCAAAATGTGTGAAGTGACTTATTAGCTTTTATGTCAAAGCCAACCTTATCTGTACTTGGTACACCTGGATAAACACCAACTGTGGCTCTGGCAGAAAAGAGGTAGGGTGCATCATAACAGTACTTCTTGGGAAGTACCTACACCTCAAAGAAGATCACAACCAAATAACTGTCCGTAGAGTTGTTATGTTCCTATGAATAAGTTGTATTTACTTTACAAACATACATAAGCTATAGTATAGCCAGTTTACATTACGTGGGCTTGCTTGCTACCCAATATTGTTAAACTAAATTAGTGAGAGAAGTAAATTGTGTGTAACCGTTGCTTATATATTTTGAACATTTAGGAATGTGTATAAACAATTTATTGACATATAATGGTTGTACACAGTTTGTAGGTTGTCATTTTCACAATTCCTGTGAAAAGCTATATACAAATGATTTTAAAATATTTCTATTTCACTCAAATATGCATAGGTCAAAATTATAATTAATAAATTCTTGCATGTTTCTCAAGTGGAAAAAATATTACTCATACACACACCCTTTAAATTCAAATAATTGAGATTCAACTGTACAATTTACTATTTAGGCTGAATGTGTCTAAAACTTTCACTACCATGTCTAAAACATTGACAGACCTAATATGTACTAAAAAAAAATTGAAAATCGTCTAACTTTGTATGTTGTCAATTGGGATATTCATGTACGGCATCTATTCTTCCCAAAAATTAAGTGAAGGAATCAAGAAAAATTTTTAATAATTATTTATATAACTATAGAGAGAATATATTCAGAGCTATGAATGTTAGAGAAGTGAGTGAAGTATGTAAGGACCGCGTCTTATGGCGCTCGGTTCTCTCTGTCTACCTGCAAGGGACCTGGCGTGAAGATATACATACATATTTATAACCAAACCCTATATAAAAAATAATCTTAACAGTAGCAATAGTAGGGTTATGCAGTCAGATTGCAGGTCTGTGCATTTATGGCTCGGTCCAGACACAAAATATTAATAACATATTATAAACTGGCTTACAAGCCAGGAGCTTCCTAAAACAATATTAGTAATGACACTGAGGTGCCTACTTGCGGGTTTCTATCTACAAGTGACAACAGTATATACTTCATTTAGGTTTACACTTGCGATATTTTTAATGATCAAATGTTACACACTTGTTGATATCTCTTCATATAATTAAATTTTTGTAAATGCATATATTGCGGTAAAAATATTAAGTTTTAACACAAGTACGTAGTATATATGTTTATAATAAAAACAAGCAGTAATATGAAACTCACCCAGCAATTTTGTTACGAAGTGGCTTCGTAGGAATGATGGCAATCTCTTCACATATTCTCTTATTTGTATCAAAATCGAGTGTCAGTCTGGTATAGTACTTCTCGATAATAATTTTAGCCGCTTTCTTCACGGTCTTAGTTCTGACACGACCCTGGAATACACGGATAGGTTATGAAATAAATAACTCCTACATTACGATCAAATAAACCTAAGGCAAAGTTAAAAGAATTACGGGTCAATTTAATTACGAGATTAAAAAGATTTGGAGCGATTTCATAAATATATTTTAATTTTTACCATGATTAAAACACAACACTTTTGACAATCACAAAAAGAAAGAAAGAAGCAATGCAGATGCCGTAGATAAAGTTGTAATTGATCGACACTTGCTCATCACGTTTTCGTACTAACAGTCCCGACACTACGCCATCTGCATTTCCGCTCCAAAAACGGAAACATTAAAATTTGCAAACGTATATATTCAATGCAAGAACGCAACGAAATACAAAAATGAGCTCTAAACACAGACGAAACTGTAATGTATATTATTATAAATAACAGCAAGGCATACTATCCTATATTTTCCATAGTAATGTTCGAGTGATCATAGAAGCGGCTACAATATACAGAGAGTTATAGAAGTCGACGTCAAACCGGAATCGGGTAACAGGCTAAGCCATAATAGTTATCAGAAAAATACTATTTATGTATTTTAAAAATTATAGACACTTAATCAAGAATATTTACACCCTGTGACTGCCTTTTCACCATGTTACTACAGATATTTCTTTTTTAATTAGGTTTTTTTTGTTATGTATTATTAAATACAGCTTCTTTAAACTATGTATAGCCTAAAATTTAAAGTCAACTGCTCCAGCAATGTCATTTTTTGCCCAACAAAAGATTTAAAATTACCTAGCCCAGTTTTAATTGATCATACTAAAAAAAATGTACCAGGCGATTCTGCTTGAAAACTTGACGTAAAATTATTAAAATAAGGATTCCAAAATTGTATGACACTCGCTAATTTATTTCTGAAATTGCGGACATTTTTTTCTTTTCCTGTTTTCGTTCATGAAATCGACTCCGAACTCAGTAGGGGGAGATTTGTCGTTGTCAGCTTTGTAGTCGGTGTATGTATGTGAGGAATAGCGATTGCTCTGGGATCTGCCGATCGCCAAAACACCCCCAAATCGCCGACAATTCTCAATGCGTAGGATTGCAGACTCGTCGGACGGAAAGGTCCCCGTACCGCCCCGGAAGTAGACACCTGGACTCCCTTAGATCAATAACCGGCACGATATCTCACACCGAGATTATCCGTCGCCTATCGTGAGCAGCCTCCCATGGTAGTTAGCCTAGATTCGGGCTCACTCGACTTGACGACAGGCGGCCAGCGGAAGAACCGTGTCTACAGGTCTCCCTGGCTGACGAGTCTACAGCCCCAGCGTATGAGCAGTCAACAATCAAAGGGTGAGCAGGCTCAATGCCTACACAAGAGTAACCACAGAGGCACTAGTGAGTCCAGGACTGATCTCAGAAACGTGATTTCTTACTTCACTGGTTTTACGCCCACGAATAAGTGGTAAAGACCAGCCAACCCAGTCGGGAAAGAATCCCTCCCACCAGTCCCACCTGCTAGTTTGGTGACACCTTTCGCACCACCCGCGAGGCACTTGTAGGATCTCTAGGGTAAAGCCTACGGGAGCGTGTGACGTGACCGCCCAAAAAAACAGTCATTTTACGAAGTGTGAGCGACACAGATTGTGACGCTAACGTGACAGAGACGGAGAAAGACATTTCACAAAGTGTGAGCGAGACAGATAATGACGCCAGTTATTCGCTATTGCACACACAACACAGATCAGTGCGTACGTTACAATTCTTCGTTTTCTGCGCATCTTTCTGTATTATATAATAATAAAATAAAATATATTTATTTTTAATATACAATTTTTACATCTAAGAATGACTGTTGGAGTCTCCTTTTAACCAAACAAACTGTCTGTATTAGGAAACTCCGCTCTTCATTAACAATGTTTTATATTTTTTTGTAAATCATATACTCGTAAGTGCTTTAAAACAACTTACAAAATTTATCTTTACATATATTCGTGTTGTTTTCTTACTTACAAATTTTTGCATTGTTTATTGGATTAGATTGCTTGTGGTTTGGATTTGGATTGTTTAGTTTCTCTTTGACAACATGTGCTTTGCCCTTGACTATCGTTGATCCTGTGTTTGTGCAATGCCACCATGTCTGCGTACACCATATAAGAATATGCCAACATGCACCGTATATATGGGGTATGTAGATGCAATGCAAGCGCTGCAGCCAGACTTTATTGTGAGAGATTCCCAAATGCAGCTCGTCGCCCGGATTTCGAGTCTTTACGAATGTGCACCGTTTACTCTTATAAGAGGGTAAGTATAACGTGAAGGGAGATCCCCTCCCTTACGAGGATATCATACTAGAAGCTGTTGAAAAAGACCCGAGTACTTCAGTATGTGCAATATAATTACACACAGGAGTGCCGAAAAGTAGTACAGCGCATTGAATCGCGCAAAAAAATCAGCTCCAGCCGTACCACATACAGCGAGTACAAAGTCTGCTACCCTGGGACTATCAACCTCGGGTTGCTTTTTGTCGAATAATGTTATAACCTTATAAGCAGAGTATGCTAGAGAACCGGAGGGGTACCGAGCGATAGGAGACGGGCAGTCGTCGTACCCTTTTATAAAGGCAAGGGCTCACGTATGGACTGCGCCAACTACAAAGCCATCAGTTTGATCAGCTTAGTAGCTAAAGCGTATGGAAATATCATTGAAAGGAGAATGAGGGTGAAATCCAATGGAATGCTTTGGGAAGCACAAGGTGGATTTCGAAGCGGCAGAGGATGTACGGATCAAGTTTTTTCACTCCGCTACATCGTACAGAAGCATGGCTTTGGCCCAGAAGGTATTCTGCGGTTTTGTGGACTTTGAGCAAGCATTTGATAGTGTCGTGAGAAAGAATCTTTGGAACATTTTGCCCCGATAAGGGGTTGACGGTGACCTGTTCCGCGCTGTGCAATCCACTTATGAGGAATGTATGCAGCATGTGTGTAAGTATTGATGTACAGCATGTGTGTGGGTGGACGGCAGCTTGTCGTCCAGGTTTGATACGAGTATCAACATTGATGTCAGACAGGGATGCGTGCTATCGGCTCGGCTATTCATCTTGTATCTGGACAGTTGTCTTCAGAGAATAGCAAATATGAATGTGGGAATGCGAATGGGTGATTTAGTGGTCAACTGCCTGCTTTATACAAACGGCGCGGTATTAATAGTAGAATCACCATCCGAACTGCAAACATTAGTTATAACAATGAAAGATGATTGTATGAAGAAAGGCTTACAATTAAATGCGTAGAAAAACAAGATCATGGTATTTGACAGAGAGACAACCAGAACAAACACTATGGTTATCGTTGATGATGTAGTGTTGGAGCAAGTGAATGAGATTGTATATTTTGGAAGCGCTTTTAGCAGCAATGGAAGGTACACCGCTGATGTGGAGAGACGAGTGAGTACAGGGAATAGGGTGAATAGAGCGTTGAGTAAAGTTCTAGGCAGCCGAAATCTAAGCGAGCGCTGCGCAAAATTTGTGGCGTAAGGCTTGTAGACCGTATTCACAATGATGATGTTAGAAACAGGGTTGGTCTGAAAGAGAGCATCGCTGTTAAAATAAGATGAGGCATGTTCCGTTGGTTCGGACATGTAAAAAGAATGCAGGATGAAATAATGACGAAGCAGATATACAATATAAAAGTGGAAGGATGTAGGAGCCGGGGAAGGCCTAGACTTACCATGATCAAATTGGTCGTGTTCTATCAGAAGGTGATGTCAGGAGCCCTAGAAACCGGCGAACGTGCATGAGAAGAGCAATGAATGTTAAAGAAGCGAGTGAGATATGTAAGGATCGAGTCACGTGGCGCTCGGTTCTCTCTACCCGCAAGGGATTTGGCGTGAAGTTATAGATAGATAATATTTTCCCTGACTGAATTTTGAAAACAATTTATATTCTAAGTAGGTATGTAACGCTGACCGTTACATACCTACTTAGAATATAAATTGTAATTGAAATGTAGAAATGTGACAATACTGACCCTGCCAATCCACTCTAATCTTAGACGACTTTTGAAAAATACAAAAACTAAAAAGTAGAATAGAATTTAAATAGTGTATTTAATTTACATTATTAAATACAATTTTTCGACAAGATGTTAAAATCCGGTTTGGATGTAAAATCACTGTAGTCACATTTCCCCAACACATTACTCATTGAGTCACATACCCTCTGGCAACACTACCATCAGCTTCTGATCACCCATGTTGGTTGATTAGATGGTTATTGGTTAGTTTGGATTCTTTTACCGCGTTTGCGGCGACATAAACCATATCTTTTTTTATTTTTGCGCTGGAATAGTCTATAGAAAATTTTCTGTGTTCTAGAAGTTAAATTCGTGGATCTGATTTATTTCTTTCATTAAACCAGTGACTAAATATACTTTGTCAAAATGTTTTGGGGTAAGTAATAGCATAAAGAGTTATAGCCGGTAAAATTTACACCACGTGTTCTGCCGCTTGCACATGTTTTTGCAATTTCAATTTTCTTGTGTTTGTAGACTCATCCACGACGTCTTTTTGCCATCCATTTAGACGAAAATTTTCTACCATCATTTTGAAAATACCTACTCGATACCACGTTTAGGTAGCACGATAGTAATTTATTTACTTATTCGTACTTACAAGTAGTTTCAAGGTAATCATGACCGACCAACATTCCATCCAAATATCCAAAATTCCTAAGGCGTCTCTCTGAACCAAAATTCTATTGATTTCCTCTTGTTAAATAATTGAACAGCTGGAAGTGTAAAAAATAGACACATCACTTTTTAGAGGAATTCGTCATAGTGTGAAGCCGCGATACAAAATTGTGATATTTTATGCAATTACCCGGTCTATCTACGTTTTCACGCCTTTCATTCTCTTGCAGGTTAAGTAGTGAGAACCGAGCACTAACCTCTCACTGACTTTTTTAACATTCATAGCTGTTTACCTAATTGTATAAAAATTATAGAGCGGCGGATTTTTTTGTGATCACTGAATTGGCCACTTAATAAAATTTAGTCTTTCTTGTTGTAGTCTCTTTATTGTACAAATATACATATTATACTTATGGCCAATCTAGGAAGAAAAAGTGGGGCTACTATTTCAAAAGAATAAGTACATACCAATGTCGTAATTACTTAATTGTAATATAAAATAATAAAATATGGCTAGAGAATGACACTATTGCAGCCTACACATCTTAATTTTTTTTTACTGTGTCAGGAGGCATGCAAGGATAAGGTCCAGCTGATGTAAAGTGGTCACCGTAGCCCATGAACGCTGGCTACATTTAGTATCATTTGCGTGATGTTACCTCTGTTGCTAACACAGCAGCTTCATTCACACTCAGTAACACAACATCCCTCCAGGGCGTTGTTATTTGGCTGCGGTTTGATAAGAGGTATTTGATGCGCCCTACCTCTCTTGAAATACAATAGCCTGTAAACCAAGACAAATCTAGTTATGTATTTCTTTTAGATTTAATTACTGTTTAACTGCTTATTTACTATGAAGGTTTTATTAATAAATACTAATTGGTTACCATTTTAACAATTTAGGATTGATAATGGAACCAAACAAGAGGTATACCCAGATGGTGGAAAAGCCATTTCATATATCAAACGCGGCTATGGACATCTCAACCGGAGACAATGACCCCTGTCAGGTCATGGTGGTTGTGGACGGCAAGAACTTCCTTGTGTGCACTTTGCAGAAGAATAAGTCTATACAAGTTCCATTAGACTTGTACTTCAAAGCTGGAGACTCAGTTGCATTCCTTACAAATGGTGAGCTAAAAGGAGTTGTATTTTGTAAGGCATGTATCCGAAAGAATAAGGATGAGGTGCAGGATGCCATTGCATCTAAATGAATAGGCAAGTTAAGCAAAGTCAACCTTATCCTGTATGGTTCCCCTTTAAGGGTTACGGAGGTCAGATGGCAGGTGCTCCAATGTAATAACTGCACTTGCCGCATCTTGGATCATTATCATAGCGAAACCCGGGGTCCATAGTGGATGCAACCGGTACTTACCGCTCGATGAGTGATTATTAATTAGATAAATTAGGGTCAAAATATGGTGTTGCAAATGTTTGTTGCCTATCGTGATTGCTTACCATCAGGCAGGCCATATACTTGATTGTGATTTGGCAGGCTGTATGCTCAGATTATATTTTTTATACCTTAGTGGTATAAAAAAATGGCACCAGTGATCAAAATTTGAAGCAATTGTTGATAAGGCTGTTCTTATTCCTTTGCTGATCATTCTCACTAACTCTCACTTAAGTTTATATATTAGGTATATACTTAACATTCTCTCAAAACTTGCATGTTTTCACACACACACCACCTAATGACCATGGTAGATAGTGTGCAGCAGCATGCACTTTCAAGAACATTATTCTCTAAAAAGACCGGCAATATAAGTATCTTTAAATTCTTTTTAAGGTATTTTGGGAATTAATACTGAGAAGCCAACAGACAAACAAAAATTTAATGAACACATGATTTTCATAATTGAAACTGACTAAATAATAAATAAATTTTTTTGAATTTAAGAAAATACCTTAATATTGAAATTACAGTATGCTGTTATTATATGTATTTTATATCAGGCAAATGTAACGTCCACTTAACGGGCTACCTGGATCCTGAATTTGAGGAGGAGCCATCGGATGAGGAAGAGGAAGACGAAGAAGATGAGGAGGAGGAGGTAGCAGAATTGCCAACTAAGAACAAAAGAAAACTTGAGAATAGCAATGATGCATCTTCTAATAAGAAGGCTAAGGTTGGTTTTAAATGCACATGTATTGTTGGCGTCACCTTTATCTGACTCACTTTAGTACTTTATGTATAAATTTTAGCTGTTTATATAAATAAAAATATTAACTTTAGTAGACATTACCTTAGTAGGCCCTACATCCTAGGGAACTGGCTTGTAGTGCACCTGCCGCTAAGATAACATATATCTGTAGATAACTAAAAGAGGATTTGATGAACTACTGAGGTGAGTCAGATAAAGGGAATGCTGACTGTATCTTCAGTAAGCGACTCTGGTCTTCTAATATCATACAATACACTTTATTGCACCATGAAAAAACAATAACTTGAACAATCTGTTAAACAAATAATAATAGAGGTTATTTTCTTCAGAAGGACACTCAATAAATTAATTATTATGAAAATTTTGAAACGAAACCTGTGGATGTCCCAGAAAGTTCAGTACCAGGGAATTCCAGAGAGAATGAGTGTCAATTCTAGAATTAAGTGGGGCTATCTGATATAAATTGTCTTGATTTCAAGGGTTTAGATAACACTAATGCAGTAGTAATAGAGAACACTGAGACAGATTTCATGTCATCTCATAGACTCATATTTTTTTTATACAACGTCGTCATTTTTTTTTATGCAAGCATACGGTCCACCTGATTTAAAGCAGTTACCGTAGCCTTTTAACGCGTGTAATATGTTGAGTATCACTCGCGCGATGCCGCCTCTGCTGCTTACACAGCAACTCCTTAGGAGCTTACTGGTGACCTCACTCACACACAGAAACACAACAACCCTCTAGGGAGTTGTTATTTGACTACCGTTTTCTGTGAGGTGGAGGTACTGCCCCAGATGGGCTGCTTTGATGCGCCCTACCTCTCTTAAAACATCCAGACCAAGACAGACAGACATGTTCATGCACACAAATGTTTGTCTTGTGTGAGATTCGAACCCACGAGCGTTGGTGTCAAAATCGCCTCATTCACGACTGAGCCACCGAGCTCGTCAAAATTAATAAATTTAAACAAGCAATTATAGTTGTAGAGCTTAGTGGCACAAGCGACAAGTTTGATGATCTTGCTACTTCTATCTTCTTACAATGATACAAACGATCTTGATACAATGCTACTTTAAGGTGCAGCGCAGACGACAGACTATTCGTGACGCACTTTTAATCTGTGAATATAGAACCTATGCAATTATATGCAGTAACGCATACGACGCGCAAAAAGTCTGGCGCACAAAAAATCTGTGTAATTCTGGCAGACCGCGCCGCATCGCGCCGCTCAAAAAGTACGCGAAAAAAATAAAACGTTTGCTTCAACGTGCGCTAACGCAGACGGCGCACACTTTAGTCTGCAATCTGCAAATCGTTCGTTAGTGGTGTACGTAACGTACGCGGTATGACCGTATAATACCATGGCGCTAGAGATCGATGTATCTATGTTAATACAAGAACTACAAAACAGACCAGCAATTTATGATACTTCTATGGCAGAATATCATGATAGACATTTAAAAAGGAAAATGTGGGAAGAAGTATGCTGTAATATTTATTCCGCTTCTGTTTGGATATCTATGACGTCTAAAGAAAAGACGAAATACGTTATTATATTTTTATTAGACTTTATTATACTGCCAGAGAACACGTCCCAGAGAAATGGTGAAGTAATTATTAAAATACTTTCTCGTTTCTATTCCATTATGTGTCCATCTCACACCAATATGAGATATATCTTCGAAAGCGCAGCTATACAATGTATCTTCAAAACAAATATAAAATAATACATCGCAGTCTCTGGATTTCCATAGCGTGTACATCCCTACAGTTCTGCCGACAGAATGATCGAAGATGTGCGTCGTTTGCTTTGAGTCTGTGAAAAATCCGCGACAGAGTTTTTGTGCGCCATGCAGACTTTTCGTGCGCCGCAGACTCGATCGCACAAAAAGTGTGTCGTCTACGCCGCACCTAACACCAATTCTCATGGTTTAACCCTTCGAAACCCGGGTGGTCGTATACGACCGCGAAATGTATGGGAAAACGTATATAACGGGGTCTGACTGCTCAAGAGTCTCACACATGACAAATATTTGTGTGCATGAATATGTTCCACATGCCTTGGCCTGGATATTTATAAGAGAGTTGAGGTGCATAAAAGCAGCTGGACTGGGGAAGTATCTCCACCTCCCTAAAAACTACAGCCAAATATCAACTCCCTTGAGGGTTGTTGTGTTCCTGCGAGTGAGCAAGGTTACCAGTAAGCTCAAGAGTTGCCATGTTAGCAACAGAGTACTTCCTGTATTACAAGGGTACATAGGTAACCACTTTACTTCAGGCGAGCATACGCTTGTGTGCCTCTCGCTGTTGTATAAAAAAACTAGCTGGTGTCCATCTTATAATTACCATCTTGTAAAGTGACATACTTACCATCAAAGCAGCAGCAGTCCAAATACTTCTTTCCACCTTTATGCTATAGAATAATCTACTTACAAATAAATTTCCACAAAGCAGCACATGCATACCCTAAAAAAAGGCATCCTCTTTCATGTAAATTGTTTTGCGTGTTTTAGAAACAAAATAAATCTATCTTAAATTTCATATTTCTATAGCAAGACAAAAAACCTGTGAAAAATGCAGCTGCAGCTGACAGTTCTGATTCTGAAGACGAGGAGGACCAGCTCCAGAAATTGCTCCAAGGCGAAGATGTTGATTCGGATGACAACGATGATTCTTTCAAAGTCAACACAAGTGCGGGCGATGACAGTGAAAGGTATGCTACTGATTTGGACAAATAATAGAAAACCACCAAGCATGATTATTAATGTTGTAATTGATTATTTCTAAGGTAATCAACATAGAATGTTCATATTTGAACACCTGCTAAAACTTGTACAATGATATCAACTTCAGTTACAAGGTCGCCAACCCACGAGAGATGCCCCTGGTGATGCAAGTGTCCATATGCTATGGTAACTGCTTACCATCAGGCAGGCTGTACACTTGCTTACCACCTTAGTGCCAGTACAAAAAAGCCTTGCAGCCGAAAAATAAAAGTGATCAAGTCAGTGTTGATCTGTCAATCGACTTTATCCATTTATCCATTTGATTTATAAGTTTTCTGTATGGTAATAGTGATGAAGAAGAAGCTGAGGAAGAAGAAGAAGATGAGAATGAGATGGAAACAACAGGTGAGGCAGAAACCACACTTGATACAAGCAAGGAGAGTGTGGACATGTCCAAGCTGACCAAGTCACAAAAAAGGCGCCTTAAGAAGAAGCTCCGTGATCAGGGCAAGACACAACAGCCGCAAGTGAACGGAGTCGAAAAAACCAAGGTTAGTTTTAATTTGTTGGTGTAAAAGAGAGTGATGGTCTTAGATAGGAAAAGGCATGCTCTGAATAATTCAAATAACAATATATGCAAAGGCAAAGTGGAAGGAAGTATTATAAATTAGCGACCTGACTCTGCTTCGCACGGGTGATCTGATCACTACCAAATTTTACAGTATCACCCATTGGGC
The DNA here is from genome assembly GCA_947507595.1 of Pyralis farinalis. Classification (NCBI taxonomy): domain Eukaryota; kingdom Metazoa; phylum Arthropoda; class Insecta; order Lepidoptera; family Pyralidae; genus Pyralis; species Pyralis farinalis. Next base: position 10,054,574 of record OX382274.1, read on the forward strand.
TAATCTGAAAATTTCATCAAAGTCTGTCCAGTCGTTTTAGAGTCCATAAAATTTTATATATACATCCAGAAATGTATTTATAAGAAGATATAGATTTCCCTTTGGCATTTTAGACAAGTAGGTAGGTGAAAAAATGTTAATAATTAATTACATAATTAGTTTCCTGTATTTTGTTATTTTTTTTTCCATAAGTCTGTCCATTTGTCAAGACCCTTTTCCTCAAGGACGGGCACCTATCATGCTGAAATTAATATCAAATACTCAGTTCTGCAATTTTTGGCAGTATTTTTATCAGTATCTAGTCATAAACTGCACGGTAGGGAAAAAAATTGTGATGATTCCAAACAAATGTAGCCATTTTTACGGAATAAAAAGATTTTGACTTTGACAATCCGTTTGAGCAGTGAAAAAATCAAACCTCGTAAGTCAACGCAATCATAAGGTACGGCTATTTATGCCTCGTTTATGTGCAAACATTGACACTCGCAAGAGAATCAAAACGTATAGTGTTCTCCCCGTTAACCTAGAAAATAATTTGCGAAAATAGTTTTTACAGAACTATCGGTGCGCGAGTCGGTCTCGCACTTAACGGCTTCTTTTTTTTATTTGGCCGAATGCAACTTTTATGTAATTTATACTGTCAGGATGGTGCAGCAGTATATGTATAGTATATGGGATCTTAATATTTTCATACTCTTCACATAGAAGGATAAACAAGAGGTCCAGCAAAAACCCGAAAAGAAGAAATCTGAGGTGAAAAAAGAGGCTCAAGTTGCTGCTGGAGAGAAGAAGGAAAAGAAGACACTCAGTGGAGGTGTCTTTATTGAAGATACCAAAGTCGGGGGTGGTCCTGCAGCAAAGCCCGGAAAAGTTGTCATGGTTTGTACCACAATCTCTGTCTACTGACTTTTATTCGGTCTTATGTATTATATTAAAGATTTAACTTTCACAGAAGATAAGAGGATATTTGTAAAAAATATATCTGGCTACAAAAAAATGTCACTGATGATTTGATGAATAAGCGCAAGGAAAAAAAAATGTGAAATTACTCCTATCAAGATGTAAAGTTAATGTAAGAGGTTTTGCACGCTAAAAGTAAACGACGAAAGCTCCCATGTTAAATACATACATTACTGTTACGTGAGTCTAATAATTTGGTGAAGATTTCGACATGAACCAATTGTCATCAGATCTCCACAGCCCAGAGATAACACAAATTTAGTACATGTTCACACCGGAAACTAGGACCAGCTGGTTCTTTATGCACTAGAGACTATCACGGCTCTCCCTTCTAATATCTCAAAAATATTTTTTTAATTTAACCTAATCTGACTTAGGTAGTAACAGTGTTTTAAATGCTGTAATTATTCACATTCATTCTTTTTCTTTTTGTACACAGGTTTATTATGAAGGGCGTTTGAAGCAGAACAACAAAATGTTCGACAATTGCATGAAGGGCCCTGGCTTCAAGTTCAAGTTAGGTGCTAAGGAGGTGATCTCCGGATGGGACGTCGGCATCTCCGGCATGAAGGTCGGCGGCAAAAGAAGGATCGTCTGCCCACCAGCAATGGCGTAAGTGAAAACTTACCAATGTTATTTGCTGTTATGCCTACATTTTAAGCTGAATGACATCTGTATTATTATCAAATGCAATTCAAGCAATGTCAACTGCCTTGTCTATGAACGGGTTTATTATTTAACAGAATGGTGGGGTATGCTCTAAGCCTGTTTAGGTAGTTGTTGATAGACGCCAGCATTGGGATGAGTTGATGAAGTGGTATATTTGATTTTCAGTGTGATTCAGAAGCGATGTTCAAACTGTAAGAGTGTCTTCCCTGGAAAAAATTACCGATTTTTGTCAACAATATCAATTTCATTTCCATAATAAAAATTGTTCATTGTAGTGCATGGTGGGTGACTATGCTATCATTTTGTAATGTATACCATGATAGGTCATTCTGTGTTAAATAGAAGATCCTATATGCTTTTCAAAAGTGATCAAATTACCAATGGATATTCATCCTCATAAAAATATAAATTTTTATGAGGATGAATATGTCTAAATATTACTTATTTAAAAATGCCGCACAAACGACGCCATACTCTAAGCATGTACTGAAGTTGGTAAATTAAGAATTGTAACTGTTTTGTGATATATTATCTCATCGGAATCATTTATTTGCAGATACGGAGCGAAGGGTTCGCCGCCAGTGATCCCCCCAAATTCAACTCTAGTATTCGACGTCGAACTAAAGAATGTTAAATAAATTTTTATGTGTGTTAAAGAGTGTCATGGACATTGTTATTTTGGTTAAATTGTTGAAAGGTTGCCATTGAATGAGAGGAATGAGAAATGATTGTCTTATTTTAAGTCTATACATCTATGGTACACCTGCATACAATTACATACGTAAATTTTAATGAGGGCTTAATGTTAGTCATTTAATTATTATGTAATATACATAGCAGGTGTACCATATTTGCAATTTCAATTTAAGTTAAATCGTAAGGATAAACTGGACATTATTTTTTAATAGTAATATTTCTGGTCTTAATTATATTTATATCAATATCGCATTTATAATGGAACACTACATTCATTTTTTGACATACTACATTTATATGGGACAGATATGTTAGTTTTTGCACTGGTGTTCATTTCTTGTATCACTGGGTGAATTGTATTCTAGATATTCTGTACAAGGTATAATTGTTTTGAACAAAATCCATACGAGTATGAAGAATTTTTGATTCACTTGAAAAAAGTTATGCATTATGATATGATATTAAAGTATGATTTTGTTGTAAGTAGTATTAATATATACAGTCAAATCCAGGATAAACAAGTGCAGAAGCAACTGTCTTTCCTTTGCAGTGCTAGTTATTTATTGTCTGTAAAGAAGAAATATTAATATAAATGGCTGTTTCAATCAGAATATTCATTCAAGAATTCAAGGTGGTACTGTACTATGACGCGGAGTGTATACAGTTTGTGAGCACATTAAGTCTCACACACTAATCATCTCAGGATTATATTATAAATTATAGGAATTAGCGGTCTTCACCAAAAAGCTAATTTGTACATGATGTTTAAGCCAGCTTGTCTTTTAAGAATTAGGTTTGTCATGATATCAGGAACTTAACACATTGTCATTAAAATTTTGAAAACCTCGCCTGTGTGCTACTTTTTTTTTTATACAACGTCTGGAGGCATACAACCATCTGATGTAAAGCGGTTACCGTAGCCTATTAACGCTTGTAATATACTAAGTATCACTCGCGCGATGCTTCCTCTGCTGCTTACACAGCAACTCCTAGGAGCTTACTGGTGGCCTCACTCACACGCAGGAACACAACAACCCTCCAGGTAGTTGTTATTTGGCCGTGGTTTTCTGCGAGGTGGAGATACTTACCCAGACGGGCTGCTTTGATGCGCCCTACCTCTCTTAATAATAAATCAATTAACCAAATGCATGCGCCATATGTTGGTATTACGACATTCAAATCTCATTTAACGCACATAGTGCGTTGATATCGGCAATGCATGTGTTAATATTTGGCTTCTATATCCTAGCTATTGCAATTATGAATACAGAACTACAAATACTTGTTTTGTGAAAGCACACAAGCATAGGGATTGTGATGAAACTTATGTAAACAATATACACGCAAGTTAGATTTGCTGTATTTGAAAGACCATAGAGGAGTTACAATAGGCCCATTATATTTCATCTGAATGAAATGGAAGCGAATTTTAATTATACATAACATAACTAATTTTCTGTCAATTGTATATCCTACGATGCCCTGATACCTCCGACGGCAGCTGCGGAATTCTTAATCTATTTTGTATGTACAATTGGATAGGAACAAAAACTTTTTCAATTCATGAACAAACACCACCAATGATAGCTGAGAATTCGCAACCAATTACTGTATGTTCTATGTACAATTTCGATGCAAAATTTGCTTCCGAACTATTGTGGCAGTGCTGTTGCCGCAGATTTTAATTGTAATTTTTAAAGGCTACATATAATTTGTCATATCTTGCTTACCAAGGATAAGCACTTTTTTATTTTTGTACCACATATTGCTCATTTTATGTTTGCAGACAATTCCGTTAGTACTGTTAGTTTTACTCTGTACTGTTAAGATTTGATAATGCAGATCGTAGGGTTTGAAATATAAAGATGCATTTAAATCTATTTTAACCAATCTGGTACATATTTCTAGATAAATCTACAAGTTTAGGTGATGTGGGAATTTATCACCCCCATGTAAAACTGAGACAGGAAAGTAATGTGCTTTCTAACAGTCCTTTAATAAAACAAAAGTATCTTTGTATGTTGCATTAACAACATTTAAAATGTTTTTGTGTTGCTTGTCCAAAAAAGGTCTTGTTGGCACTTTCGCTGGTTACATTAGTTTTGTGATTTTGATTTTTATATTTGTACCACAAATAAAGTTGTGGCACTAGTTGGCGCAATGTATTGAAAATAAAAATTAGATCATTTTTATTAAATAATGTGATGTATGTTAAATCACATGATTATGATAATCAGATCTCCTTACACTGGAAAAGATACATCTGCAATTTTAAGTTTTAACAGTTATATACCTCCACTTAAAAGAACTGTACAGTAATAATATTCATAAGTTTACGAAATATTCTAGGTAATAAAATGTAACAATAAAAATAAAGTTCTGATTTAGCCTTTTATTTATTTATTATACATATTAGTAGTAACAAAATACTGCTTCCATTTTAAGCAAGTAAGCTTTTCTTCCTTCCATATTTAAACCTCCAGTACACTACTCGCAAAGTTGATTGAAAATAAGCAAATAACAGAGTGCAGAGAGGTGCTTTGGTGCACTTCGTGCAACCACGTCTTGCCTCGAGCTACTTCCGCTTGCCTATTCACACGGCGGTCTTGGAAGTTTAACACCAAGTGTCCTACTACACTACTCTGCTTGCTTCAGTTGCATCTAGACGTAAGTGGATGTCTTTTTCTCCATTTTTCCTTAATCCGTTGAGCGATTAATATGCACATAGTTATTCATATATCATGTTGCAGGCGCAGGGTGACTGAACACATTGCAAGGTTGCAGGAGTGTATGGTCACCTACTGCCATCTTCAGAAAATTTCAACCAGTATTTCATCAATGCAACTTTGCGAGTGTAGTGGAGGCTTTAGTATAGTATGTCTTATTTCATTGGTAATATGTAGGCATTAACGAAATATTCCATTTGAGACTGCCTTTTGAATGTTACGTATCTTAATGAGTACCAGAAAAGAGGTTTTATCACCTTGAATGGCTTTCCACATAGACAATATTTTCATTTATCCTATGAACAAAAAATATTCATAGGAGGCAGTTTTAAAATACTACCTACAATACTTAATCCAATACCAAAGCACATACCAAAATCTATTCCATAACCTATTAGAGATGGATAATAGGAAGAGATTAAATGTGTGCTCATTGTTATGAGGAAGACCACTCACAAGGTATATATTTTTTTTAACAAATATCACTGTGCTGCAGAATGGCGCTATATTTGCTAGCCATATTTCAACTTTTGGATTGTACTATACAACAGTTTGCCACATCACTATGACCTAAGCACAATTATATTAAATTTGTCTTTGGAATGCTTCCGAATATTGTGTGAAGGCTACATCTATATGATTAATGTATTTTGCTGTCGCCAAGGTCGTACTAAAATAATTTTTTTTGGTCTGAACCATGCACCATTTATAACATATTCTTTTGATGATATTATTTCGATATAATTTATCTAATCTGCTTTTTCTCGAGTTTCTAAACATGTATTGGTTTCATTTGTAGATTTCTTCGCTTCGCCGTCCAATATTTCTTTCTCGCTGTTTTTTTTCTGTGCAAATGCACATACACCACCTTCACATTTAAATGGAAATTCTGTAGTTACATTTCCTTCTGCATCTTTAACGGCCCACGGATTCCAAAAACGGAGAACATAAGGTTGAATAAACTTATGCCATAAAAACAACAAAACCGGAATTATGAAGCAAGGAACACAAACCATTCTGTTGTTTCTTTTCTAATTTACCAGGAAGTAAAGTTTTCAATGTTGTATATGGGGCGTTTATTGGAATTATGTAGTGAGTACAATACTCTATAGTTGTCTCCTTTAAAATCTTGAACAAATATAGGATAGGTAATAATTTAATGCAGCGCTGATAATGAAGTAATTAAATTGTTTTACAATTTGTTTACGATGTAGAAATTATCAATGGAATGGAGACAATGGAACGATTTTTCCTAATATCCCAATGTTTAGTTTGTCACTCGTCAGTGTCACTGTGACAATGACAGTCTGTGTTCGTTCCCACAGATTAACAAAATAGATGTATTCGAAATTCTAATTGGCAATATCTTGATGGCGTGTTATCATTTTAATCACTTTATATGTACCAACTTAAAAGTAAAATATGGTAGAAATCGCGGTACGCCCCGCAGATGTGAAACATCTTAATGAATATTCAAATATAAATAAAAATCAATAAAAAATATGGAGTAAAATAATGTTAAAGAGTTAGTTTTGTTAATAAAATCAATATATTTTCTATATCTATCTTTTTACACTAATTTTAATAATAATTCCACAATATGTTTTAGGGGTTAAAGTATGAAATTGCCTATTTGTACTAAAAAAATAATACTTGTTTTTTTCTAATATGTAACATTTATTTAATCAAAATATTTACCCTCATTATCTATACATTGCTGTCATCTAATCGCAAGTTTATTTCTGCCTTTTAGATAGGACTCAAGGGATCTAGATTCGACAAACTGTGCGAAAGCTTTTTTGTACTGCCTCCTGGGAAGAAATTTTTTTACCACGTAAAAAATTGTCTAAATCACGAAAAGGACTTCTTCCCGCGCTTTTGACGAGTGACATTGTTCTTATACTTGAAATTTTTACAATTCAGTGTAAAATTAGTTTTATGTGACAATTTCGATAGCGTTTTGTATCATAAGTGCTAGTGCAATTATACAATAATGAAAAAACTCAAATACAATACAATACAAAACTCTTTATTGCACCAATAAAATATACAAATATGCATAGTCTATATAGGAAAGTACAATAGGCGGCCTTATCGCTAATGCAATTTCTTCCAGGCAACCTTAACTTAAAGGAGAAATTGACGAAAGTAAAGGTAGGTGGCGCATAATGACAAAGTAAAAGAACCTTATACAATTATACAATTTATCTTAACAATATAGATACAATACAAAAGTATGCAGTTATGTCCGACACTAAAAGAAAGACTGAACAGGATTGAAGCATATATAAGTTCCGAAGGTTAAATTGAAAGGTAGTAGCTTTTGACGAGCTGTTTAAAGCTCGACAGTGTTCGAGACTGCCTGATTGTAATAGGTAAGTCATTCCACAGACTGACGGCTTGAACAGAAAAGGAATTAGAAAAAAAGTTTGTGAAGTGAGAGGGTGTTTTCAGACGAAAATAGAAAAGATCACCTCGCGAAGGACCCTCACTATGGATGTCTCTATGGAAGGAAAAACATTCTTTAAGATAAGAAGGCGTAGAAGGATTGTATAGTATGGAGTATAAGAGAGAAAGTATATGCAGGTTTCTGCGATAACGGATAGGAAGCCACTTGAGTTGCGTACGAAATTCAGAAACATGGTCATACTTACGAAGGCCATAAATAAAACGAATACACAAGTTTTGAAGACGCTCAAGTTTATTAAGCTGCTGTTCAGTGAGATCTAGATAGCAAGAGTCTGCGTAATCTAGGATAGGAAGGAGTAAGGACTGTGCTAATGCAATTTTTGTATTCACGGGAAGAAAATTTCGAAGTCGTCGAAGAGAACCAGCGGCTGCAAATATCTTCCTGCTGACCTCGGCCACCTGAGGACTCCAAGACAAGGTTCGGTCAAAATATACACCAAGGTTTTTGACTTGTTCTGTTAGCTCAATTTGGACTCCATCGAAGATAATGGCATCAAGATTAGACCAATTTATTTTGGAGATAAACCGAGGACTACCAATAATAATAGCTTGACTTTTTGCTGGATTAACTGTAAGCCCATGCAATTTACTCCAAGTTGATATTTTTAATAAGTCATAATTTATGATGTCGATGCCAGAGGCGAGATCATCGATGTGAGTTTGACTATAAATTTGAAGGTCATCGGCGTAGAGATGGTAGGAAGAGCGAAGTTGATAAGTAATAGAATTAATGAACAAAGCAAATAGAAGAGGAGATAACACGCCACCCTGAGGCACGCCGGCAGACGTACTACACCAAGCTGAGAAAGTATCCTCGATGCGAATACGTTGCCTACGCCCATACAGGTAAGAACGAAACCAGTCAATTGCGATTGGAGATATGTTAAAGGAACATAGCATGCCTAGGAGTATATCAAAATCGACAGAATTAAATGCATTGCTGAAGTCTAGGAGCGTAAGAATAGTAACCTGAGATTTATCCATACCACGACGGATGTCATCTGTGATTTTAATGAGTGCGGTAGTCGTACTATGTCCAGAGCGGAAACCAGACTGAAGAGGATTCAAAATATTATTTTTGGACAGGAAACTACTAAGCTGGTGCTGAACAAGACGTTCAAGGACCTTGGAGAGAAAAGAAAGTATGGAAATAGGACGATATTCGGAAAAGGAACAAGGATTTGCTTTTTTAGGTAGCGGTACTACAAAAGCATCCTTCCAAATTGCGGGGAAGGTGCATGAGACAATTGAGTTGTTTAATAAAATGGTTATAGTAGGAAGAATGATATCAAGAATAGGAAGAATCATAGCACGACTTACCTCATCAGCACCCACAGCATCAGACGAGATAGACAGTATGCTCCTCTTAACATCACAATCAGCAAATTGACTAAAATGAAATGGTGGAAAATCAGGAGTCGGAAGCGAAGAAAGATGATTTATTGTATCAGTTTTGATACTACCACTGAAGGTAGAAGGAGGAGAGAAATGTTTATTTAGGGAATCAATGTCTAAGTTATTAGGGGTGATATTATGTCGGCGTCTTCCAACTCCCAAAGTCTTAAGAAATTTCCAGACTCTGGCTGGATCTCCATTCTCAACAGATTTGTGAATGTGGCGTCGTTGAGCTTCCCTACACATCCGATTACAGCGATTTCGGGCATAAATGTAACGGTCGCGATACGTATCAGGATCAGTTTTATATTTTGCTTTCAGGCTGTTTTTCTTATTGATAGCCGTCCTGATATCCTCAGTTAGCCAAGGAGCAGGTAGATATTTGACTCTAACAGGACGAATCGGAGCATGCTGGTCATAAAGACGCATTATTGTGGTGTTGAATAAGCCAACCTGTTCGTCCACAGAATGGGCTCCAACAACAGCTTCCCAATTGCAATTTGCAGCATCTTGTCGTAATCTTTCAAGATTAATCGCTTTAAAATTCCGCTGCATTAGAATTTTAGGTCTGTTTTTGGGAGGACGCAGTTTCAACGAGAGAAATATCAGGTCGTGAAAAGAAAAAGCGTCAGCAGAGCGTTGACCGTGCTTAGCTACAATATCTGGATTCGATACAAGAATTAAATCCAAAAGAGAGGGCCTACAATTGGGGAAAAAGTGAGTAGCTTGGAGAGATAAAATAGAGAGGTTACAGGAATCCACTAGAGAAAGAAGAGAGGCAGATCGGTGGTCATTTTTCAAAAGGCAAGTATTAAAATCACCCATTATTATAGTGTGATGAAAGGACGGAGAAAGATTTTCTAAAAGAGTTTCTAGAGAAGAAAAATAATTTATTGTTGGTGAGGGACTATAGAAGACCCCGAGAAGGACTTTGGTGTGAGAGAGACAGATTTCAAGAAAAAGATGTTCAGACATATCTGAACAATTAAAACTGTTAGAGAGAGAAACGATTTTAAATGGAATATGAGCGCGAAGATAAATAGCGACTCCACCGCCAACTCTCCCTGTTCGGTCATTACGTATGAGATAACACGTTTATGCACTTTTGGAAGACGTGAATAAGTTTTTTTTATTATTTATTAAGGAAAACAAACAGTGACAAATTACACAATAGGTTAAATGTATGAACTAAATTAATATATATAAATTTGACACCAACATCGTCTTCCACATGTTACTATGACACATTTCAACTATGTAAAAAATGATTCTAAGCTATGCGTGAAAAGGCAGAATGAATTACAATAGAAAGACATTTGCTGACAATAACTCAAAAATATTCATCCAGTATCCAAATGTTAAGTGGGTCTTGAAAGGGACAAAGTATTAATTAAAATTTTTTAAATGTACTTGGTCGAGTCGAAATGATGTCGACTGCGTTGAATCTCGCGTTATATGCATCCACCAGTCGGTACATTGGTGCTCTTTTGCCTGCATTAGTACGACACCGCGAGATTGCAAACAGTCGACATGCACTTCGACTGTGTGTTCTAAGGGGTATTCTGTAGCATATTTGATTAATTAGGAGAATACAGTCATACTTATTGTGGCAAAGATCGTAAAGCAACATGGCTTCTAGTTGAGTACGTCTCACATCAAGCCTTAGAAGATGGTATTTGTCAAGCAATTGATAATATGATAAGTAACTGAGGCAGCATTTATAATGCATAGATTTTAGGAATTTCTTTTGAACAGCTTCCAGGGCATGAGTGTACTTCTCATAAAATGGGTTCCAAATGGGCATAGCGTATTCAAGCTGAGAGCGGACTAAAGATCTGTATAGGCAAATAAAAGTAGAAGATTTGCTGAACTTTTCACAGGTGCGCATGACAAAACCGTACATTTTGAACGCTTTGCTTATAATTTTGTCGATATGCACGTCAAGGTGTAATTTGGTGTCAAGTGTAATTCCTAAGTCTCTGATTTGATTAATATTATCTAGCGAAGTACCATTTAAATTGTAGTCGTATTTACTTATATGTCTTTTTTTTGTGAAGGAGATAGATTTGCATTTATGAATACTCAGGCATAGTTTATTATTATTACAATAAGTAGTAAGATTATCAAGATCAGATTGAAATTTAATATGATCATTTGAGTTCACGATAATATGGTACACTTTCAAATCGTCTGCATAAAGAAGGAAATTACAAAAATTAAAACAAGTTTTTATGTCATTTATAAATAGGATGAATAACAAAGGACCCAAAATCGATCCCTGTGGGACTCCAGATGTCACGGGAACGATCTGAGATTCGTATCCATTTATGACAACCTTCTGCGTTCGATTCGAAATGTATGATTTAAACCAACGCCATAGGTCACCCTTGACACCATTATATGCCAATTTGCTCAGTAACATCCTGTGATCGACCCTGTCAAAAGCTTTTCGAAAGTCTGTGTATACACTGTCTATCTGTTTATTGCAATCCATACCTTGAAAAACATATGATGTATATACCATTAAATTCGTGGTGGTTGATCTTCTTTTTACAAAACCATGTTGTTGACGTTCGTTTGAAGTTCATCAAGAAAACCTTGTAAAATTCCTATCGTTTTACAGGTAATATTTGAACTGGGTTGATTGGGTCGAAGCACCCTACCCAAGTATTTTTTGAGCACAGTTCCTGAAGCTGGAACATAGAATTAAGATTTTCAAATGGTTCTAAACTGATGACTTGGCTGTATGGGCTAGATCCCTTTGCCTTTCCCGTCGGGGATAAAAAGAACCAAAAAAAAAAATCATGAAAAAAAAGTAGTCCGTTGGAGCAAGATCTGGTGAGTACGGAGGATGACGTATGGTTTCTAACTGAAGCTCCTGTAGTGTTACAACGATTTCTCGGTTGTAATGTTCGGGCGAGTGAGTGACGTTACATAACGTTATACGTCACTTACTCGCATGAACACAACAATCCTCCAGGGAATTGTTATTCGGCTGCCGTTTTCCGTGAGGTAGTAACGTCACTCACTCGCATGAACACAACAACCGTCCAGGGAATTGTTATTTGGCTGCAGATTTCTGTGCGGTGTAACGTCACTTACTCGCATGAACAAACAAGCATACGATCCACCCAATCTAAAGCGGTCACTGTAGCTGTTTACGCTTGCAATACATTAAGTATGCCTCGCGTATTTCCACCTCTGCTTACTCGTGACGTCACTCAGATGAACACAACATCCCTCCAGGGAATTGTTATATGACTGCAGTTTTCCGTGATGTAGTAACGACACTCACTTGCATGAACACAACCCTCCAGGGAATTGTTATTTGGCTGCTATAAGTTGCCTGTGAAGTGGCAACGTCACTCACTCGCATGAACACAACATCCCTCCAGGGATTTGTTATTTAATGATGCCAGAGAAGTATAACTTCTCACGCGCGTACACGCACCCATTTTTTTTTTTACATTAAACTATTTTTTACTTTTTCATTTACTCCACTTATCAAAATTATAATCTTTATGTTCGGAAATTTAATATTTTTACAATAGCCTAAAATGATAGGCATTAAAAGTAGTTTTTTCTGTAGGAAATTTGTGATTTTATAACAATTTTATAACACATTTGATACAAAAAAAAAATATTTTTAAGCCATCTTTACGAATTTGTACAAGTAATTAAAGTGGTAGGTACACGTACAAATTATTACAAGCGGGAGCGCAGCGGCGCGCGGGGCGGTGCGTGCGTGGAAGCATGCGGTATTAAGCGGCGTAGCCACGACTGGCGTACCTTAGCAGCGATAAATTATAATAAAAGCGAGCGACGACGCATACGTACGGGATGGTACGGGCGCGCAAACATACAAACCGAACGCGGTGCGTGTCTATGAAGATAACCTACTTATTTGATTTTACTATGCCTATGAGCAGTGATAGCCTAGTCGATATTACGTTACGATAATACGAACTAGCTTATTAATAGTCCTTGATTCGAATCCTTGTGTATGTATCACTAAGTTTCATGTTATTGGACATGTACAAATTTATAAATACGGCAATAATAATATAATATTTTAATTTATGTGCTCAGCGGTAAAAGAAAAAAAAACGTGTGGAAATCTTACGCCCAAGAAATTATAATTTAAAGACTTGTGACATAAGAAAGATGTGAATTTTCCTGTGTCGTGTTGACGGCAGTCGCTCCATGAGATCATACTGAATACTGTGAATATCAGTACTTTCGTCGAATCTTAGGCTTAGGTAGATTAAAAATATGGGACAACACAAAGAAGAAAATGTAGAAAAACTTTAACTAATCATGTAGAATATCAGTCGAGATATTTAGTGAAGACGAAGGGCTACCTACAATGATATTATAGTAATTTTTATAACATCATTGGGTACTTACAGTTTTATTTCACATTATTTATTATGTCAAATAAAACTGCACCCCTTAGTACTATTTAATAAATATTTAATTTATGGAAGCATTTTTTAGGACACCTTTAATTTATTGCGCCTTAGACATACAATGAAACTTCAATCACTGATGTCTGTTTATATTAATAATATACAGTACAGCAGTTTGATCCACGAGCCTAGTTGTGGGGTTATTGTCCAAATAAATTATAATTGGACCACTGATACAGTCGCCGGCAGGTAGTCCTTGGACTACGACCAATGGGCCATCTTTCTTGTATATAATCAGTTCTATTTCACATCACAGGTTAGAAGGCATGCATTTGTAGGTCGCTAAATGGATAGAAGGCACCTTCACCAAGGGCGTTCTTTTTTATACAATGTCGGGTGGCATACAAGCATACGGTCCACTACGACACATAACGCTTGCAATACATTAAGTATCACTCGCTCGATGCTACCTCTGCTGCTGACACAGCAACTGGATATGTTAGCAGCTTACTGGTATCCCCACTCAAAGGTAGGAACACAATAACCCTCCAGGGTTGTTAATTAGCTGCGGTTTTCTTTGAGATGGAGGTACTGCCCCAGACAGCCTACTTTGATTCGCTCTATCTCTCTAAAAATACCCAGACCAAGACAAGCAGAATTGTACTTACCTATCTAACCTTCCTTACGCCCTTTTTATAGAACCTCGTGCCCTACGTCGGGAGGCATACAAGCATACGGCCCACATTATGTAAAGCGGGCGCCGGAGCCTATTAACGCTTGCGATATACTAAGTATCACTCGTGCGATGCCTCCTCTGCTGCTTACACAGCAACTCCTTGGGAGCTTACTGGTGACCTCACTCACACGCAGGAACACAACAACCCTCTAGGGAGTTGTTATTTGGCTGCGGTTTTCTGTGAGGTGGAGGTACTTCCCAAGACGGGCTGCTTTGATGCGCCCTACCTCTCTTAAAACATCCAGACCAAGATAAACAGACATGTTCATGCACACAAATGTTTGCCTTCTGTGGGAATCGAACCCAAGAGCGTTGGTGTCAAAGTCGCGTCATTCACGACCGACTGAGCCACCGAGCTCGTCAAAATTACATTAAAAAATCGATGTAATTTTACATATGAGAAAAAGAAAACAAATATCCAAACCAAAACAAAACAATATATTGTTTTTTTTCGGGACAAATTCATTTTCGTTCCATGATTATTTCCATGCTTGCTCAAAGATTTTTGAATTTCGCAGGGACCATTTACAATCACCTTAAATTAAATATTTGACCAATAGTGTGCCACTACAGTATATTTGGCTATGTGTATTGTACTTAATTGTGATATTTTCACATCAATAAAACTTAAAACCGTGATTTTTGTGTTGTAATCCTTTTACAATCCTTTTTCGGCAATAAATATATTTAAAGATAAATATTTAACAAAAGTATTTAATTTACAAACAATACTAATTTATCCGTAAGTAACTGTACGCTCATGAGAAAAAGAAAACAATTCTCCAAAACAAAGGGTCAACAATTCTTTTAATATAACAAAATCATAAAATATCACGACAAATGTTAGTTGAATGCATTTCAAATCTCACTATTTTTGGGCACTAAGTACACAAACAAGTGTAATGAATCTTGGAAGTAACCAGATACACTAAAGAGATAAAATGTAATAGTGGTTTAACTATCGTGCTTAGGTATTTTTAGATAATGGCAATGTTCTAGCGGTTGGATACTTGAGATGTCATTTTCAAGATTTGCGAACAGCGAGTGCTGCGCTACACTATACGTAAACCTAATACATGTCCAGTCGTTTCGAAGATGACCCCACTGATATTGAATCGACTTACGTTGAGGCGCGGAGTTATTACAGTCTGAAGGTTTCGAATGTTTCTTTGATATTTTTCAACTACTTATATGTCTCTACTGTGACTCAACTCTATATACCAAATAATATATATCCAAGAAGTAAGAGCTGTGTTTTATACCACATAAACATAGAAATGGGTCGTCTCAAATATCAAATTGACAATAATTTTGAACGATTTTGATAAAATTTGCCGTTCCAATTTATATAACAAACTTTTCCAAGTTTCCAACATCCACTTGTATACGTCTAAGCCTTAATGGTGGCGGCATAGATAACGGACGGTTGTTCCTAAATCACTAGTAATTAAAAAACAACGCAACGTAAATGTATTGATGTTCATAACACATACGTATTAATAATGATGACATGAAAGAACTGATGGAGGGACCCATTAAAACTAATACTTGAAAAGTCATTAAGATACAAAGACCATACGTTTATACTATTTAGTTTCAGAAACCGAAAACGCACAAAATGTAGTCATATCGCGACGAAGTTGTCTTTATGAACGCAAATGGGTTATTACCCTATTTGCGCTATCTAAATATTTAGCTCATCGAGTAATGTCACCCAGTAGGAGCAACCGCTGATATTTACTTGTCGCCTTTAAGATGCCGCAGACGAGATCATGAGTATTGTAAGTAGGTATACTAAGAAAAACTAATGTGAATAATATCCATAAACCATATCATCTATTGGAAATGGGACGCTCAGCTACAGACCCGTCGCCGCCGGCCTTACTCTTGCTTCGTTATGTCACAGTAAAGATATATAAAGAGATATCAACAAGCGTATATCTTGTCAGTGCTGTTAAAATTGTCATTCTTCACAATAACGCACAGCGAGAGACGCGTGACCCAGAACGTAAAATATGACCACTCAATTCGACACGTCAGTCGCAACACTCGCAACCGAATTGACGTCTTCGATTTGATTAGTGTAGCGCGTAGCAGCGCACATGTGTAAGTACGACTATTTTGAAAGTTCTTTAAAGTTATACTACTGCTTATATCTCTATGTCTGTGGATATTTGTAACTATTACGGTAACAACGATAAATAAACTGTCATTCTCCTAATTACATTCATAATATCAAGGGAGGCTTAGACCTCGAACTTCTGTAAAGGTTACTCAATCACGTCCCATTGAACATCTATCTAACTAAAATAACTGGAGATGGTTTGTGAATGCTGCGTTGTGGGAAGGGTGTGTCAACGCCCAACAACAACAAACAAATGTGTATGACAACAAACAAATGTGTATGACAACAAACAACAAAGACGGCGGCTTCACCCGTTCCCCACCACGCACTTGCTTCACGAATCGTCTCAGACCAAACACCTGCCCATCAAATCTTTACAAATTAATTTGTAATTTGCTCCAACATTACAGTACTTGCTCGAGACTATTTTGATTTTATTTTATATAAATTGACAGTTTCGTATAAGACATTTTCATTGTCAATTCATCAAACTGGGCCAACGGCTCACAACCATCATATCTCACACCAAACATAGTTTCCTCATAAATTTATACAGCGCCATCTAGCAAACTAGGTAATGTTTGTACTGAGAGTATTAAACACCTGAAAAATAGATATGTTCATACACACAAATATCTGTTCAGTGCGGGCATCCAACCCACGATTATTGGTGTTAAAGCAGCCGTCGCATGCTACTCAACTACCCGGCTCACCGTCCTTTATGTTAATTAATAAACACATCATCACAAAATCAAGGAGAACTAGTTCTGATTCTAACGAAACGGCGCCTAAAATAGAAGAGCTATTGAATTGCAAATATTGATTTCTAGACATTACTTTGTTAAAGGAATTTTTAATATTATGTTCCTCGTTATTATGACCTTATGGTCCAGATAGCCGAGATTATAGAAACAAAGTCTGGTCAAATGCAAGCGGGCACATATAACTAAGTTTGTTTACGGAACTGTGCTACTTAGCTAGAAACATACACATTTTCTTTATTCTTACTTAAACTTGACCTAAACACCCAAACCTAACCCAAAACCTTAACATTAAGTGCGAGTCGGACTCACGCTATGCTTTTCTTTAACCCAACATAAACAAACTAACATAAACAAACTTAGTAATGCGGTCACAACAGTAGTTTCTTGATGACTATGTCAATAAAATTAGTTAGAATCAATGCAGAGGTAATAATAAAACAATATACCTAGTGTCCTCAATATGGCAGTAACCTGCATAAGTAAAAATTAAACACAACATCATCAATCATGTCGACAGGCACATAAGCATGTGCTATACTTGTATTAATAACAAAATGGTAATACCAACTTCGTGCTGAGATTTGAAAACATGACCAGTCTTGTATGGATATGAAGCCATCGGCTTTGAGGACATGTACCTATGTTGTGTCAATGCCTACAGAAGAGTTAAAAAGTTTAACATTATTCTATACCTTACACGAAGACTATTTATCAGAAATTCTATATCGTAAGTAACCTCGCTTCTATTGTTGCTACATTGTATAAAAACAATATTTCAATAAACTACTTATTTCTACTTTCACAAACAATCTCAAAAATATAACAATTAGGTACAATCGACGATTAACTAACAATTTCAAGGCACTAAGGCAAAGAACAGCTACTTAAAATTAAATCTGGTGCAACTACGTAACGATATTATTACTTATAACAAGTATTTTATCAAAAATACATTTTGAGATCTTTCTCACAGCACTTGTACTTATTCAGTAGGTATGATAAATTAAATAATTTACTTAGAAGATAATGCACGCTCTGAACGAAAATGTAAATAAGTATTTCTATACTTTTAACTAGCGACAGTAATGTTTCTTAAAAGATATACAGCAAATATTACAACCACAAATAAGTCTCTGATGGCACCGTGGAATATCACAACACTTAATTTTATAGGACTGGGCAATAACTACAAACAGTGGACGTCAGCAGGATTACTGCCAATACTACTGACTACTCTACACACCATACTATTGCAAATATTTACCGAAACTATTGCCAGGGGTGGTTCTGTAATGTATCTAATATTTCAAGCTATACACACACACTCCATGGGTCTTCGATGAACAAATCGCGACTTGTGTAGTAAATTACAACCACAACGAAATATAACACAAATACAACAACATTGTATAGCAATTCAAGTGTAATAAATGAAGTGTTCTTTGTGCACTACTATACAACGATGTCAACATTCTACATTACATCAAGCGGAAGATTACGATAGAACCACGCCTAGTTTAGTTAAAAAGTTCTAATACAATTTTACCTTATATAGCCTGGTCAAGCTGTTCGCCTTTAAGAGCTTCCTGCAAGCCGAGCGGCAGCTCGGGCACCGTGTAAATGGGATCAGAGAGCGGGGGTAACGTAAGCGCGTCCACTGACTTTTCGTACTCGCTGTACGACAGATAGAGCTGCGACACCTGGGTTATCTCGTCCTCGGCCATGGACACTGTTCGTAGTTGCTTCTTAATGAACACGTGCAGCGAGTCGCCACATTTTGAGCAAATATCTTCGATAGTGTGTGTCTTGGATCTTTTCGTTGCATATTTGTAGGGGATCGGCTCCACAAACTTGTACTTCTTCGGCTTCATAGGTTTGTGCGGTTTGTCTTCGCCGCTGTCTGAGAGTACAACAAGTTGTTTAGCGGGAAGGACTTGAGACGTCCGCGCGATGACTTCCCCGCCGCCCTGCATCAATGCACCCATTAGCTGCTCGGGAGGGTTCACGAAATCGTAGAATATACACCTCGACTCTGAGTTGCTCTTCGTGTTGTTCTCGATCACCAAGCTGTACCGAAGACGAATTTTCTTACTGCTGAACTTCAGATACACGTGTATCGGTATATCTATCGATGCGGAGCCCGACTCTTGGATTTCGTACGGCGGCTCCTGGCGTACTGTAAAATACAATATACATAATATTTATAAATTATTATAAACATTAAATAAGTATCATTTGCAGAGCAAAAACAAGATAAATAACGCACCGCAACCGGCTATCAGCACGCCAGATAACGGTTATGAGCGTGTTTAATGATGAACACGGACAGCCGCGAGAGAATATTCAATATGACTTTATAATCTACGACATTATTATAATATGATACAGAGAATAATGTAATCTATAATTTATTGGTATTATAATAATAATGACGTACGTGGCGCCGTAACACGACTTATTTTCATAAAACAGAACAAACATCTATTCGTCACGCTGATATCATGTTCCTTCGCGTTTTTAGGCGAATGAATGTCGCAGTTCTCGACCTTTTTTCACTTTTTTTGTGCTACGTCTTATGAATGATATTGAAACAAGTGGATTATTGAAAAATATAATATCCGACTGCATATTTTTAACATTTAACGTGCGTCACCTTAATTTATTGCAGATTTCGTCTAGCCTATGGCTATCCACAGACGAATCTAACTACACCGAAATGTCGGTCAAACTGTTTAAACTACAGGAAATCACTACGCAACGTGCACGCATTCCTTTTTGGTCAGTTGGGTTAAAAATATTGTAGTACTCGTAAATTTGGAAGTAACTCCTGAACGGAGTCTATACAAAGTCAAAATATATTAATATCTCACCTCTTTTAGGGTACACAAAGGCACTGGCTGGATGTAGATGGAAGACAACTTTGTGTACGAAGGCACTGATGTCCTGTCCGTTGACGCCACGCACCCAGAGACGCCAGTCGAGCGCCAGCTCCCGGCCGGACGCGGAGCGCCGCGGTTCACAAGCGTGGCCCACCTCTAGCCATATACGTACGCACATCTGTTCCAACATTGTACAGAACAAATTAAACAATGTAAAGTTATCACGTTGCGTATAGATACTATGTATACTACACACAGTGTATCATTAACATTTACCAGTACAGTGTCCGTAGAAGCTTATTTAGACATTGTCTGATAATTACGTTTGATAATAATACATTAAAACCTACAATCTTCTACTTCTTTGCTATTCAATTAGGACGTAAGTAACACTAAATAGGTGCATGCGACGGGTACCAGTGCCGCAAAAATGTATAGCAGCGCTAAATAAACGTACGCGTGCGACGGATCGTTGTCGGAACGGGCGCCCGTCGCATTCATCCGCCCTTGTTGTGGGTGCAAACACAAAATGGCTATGCGATCTGCGAGGTTTGTCATTTTGTTATATAGCTTGTATCGTGAGAACTGTTATTAAGCTTGTGACGATTCGCAGTTAGCTTTAGCTTAAGCCCTTTGACTTGAATCAGATACTCTTGAAATTTTTGTTTATATTTAATATTCCTCTATTTATGCTAAAGTTCATAATACTTTGAATATTCGATCCTATAGTTTTTGAGACAATATATTTTTCATTGTTGTTAGGACCTCGGTTAAATATTTCAGTTTTAGAAAATTTCACTTGAAACCGTTAAGCATTAAGGATATTCTTTCATAACACGTTAAGAGAGGCAGGGCTCGGCCAGAGGTCATTTCGAAATAATTTTTGTAATTCGTAATAATATTCTTAATGTAATTCGGCTATTTTTTTTTTGTTTAGAGCATAGCAAAACCTCTTCCTCTAAATCTTCGGCTGGGCTGCTTGAAGTTCACAGAAGACAAGTCAAACGATAACCCGGGAGTAAACCTGTGCGCGAGTACGATTATTACTAGAGCTCATTGAGAAGTTGGTGTGCAGACAGCGGGAGGAACGTTGACCGGCAGTTGTCGAACCGTTATCGCTAGCGAGTAGAAAGGGGGGGAGAGGGACACTTCGCGGGGTTAACTTTGCGCTCAGGTACGGCTGAAAAAGGGTGACCGCTGATCTCCGCACTTCAATAGCGTTTCTGAACCTGGAGAACACTCAATCTGCCACACTGGGAGTTTCAATCGCAACAAACAGGTCTGGTCGTATTGGGGAAGACCGGGATGGATACGGCTGCTGCACGAAGGAGGAAACGGAGGCCCCTTCGCTCGCCGTATCCGTAAACCACACAATCTGCACAGTGCTTGGTGGACGACACATTGTTTTTCTCCTCAGCTCTGTCAGCATAAGAACTTTTCTATGTGAGGTGTGTTAGGACAGAGTGTTGTGGCGCTTTGTTGTCTCTGCCCACCCAGCAAGGGACTTGGCGTGAAGTTATACATAGATATAGATAAACTATTAAATTTTTTAATAGTGATTTGGTAGAAGAAAATTGAAAGAACGTACCTTCGTTATTTCTCCTAAAGCTGTCAGACACGTGTGAACACACTCGTTGATTTATGGCAGAAATGCAAATCTAAGACATTTTTAAAATAATGTACCTACCATTACTAAGTGCTCACAACTTAATGATAATTAGAGTAGGAGATAACACAGCGAGTTAATGCATTTCGGGATCTACCCGGCGGCGGTACCTTTGTGCAATGTATATGATAGGTACCTACCTAGGACCTCGAATACACTAAAACTGCAATTCATTAACCATTCAGTTAAGTTAAAATACGTAGGTATAATTTGTGCGTGTTCGGCTTCTCAAAGGTCTAAGTAGGTATATCGAGCATAAGGGGTCGATTGTAACAAGTAAGGGGTCCATCAGATTCAGACATTAGTTAAGCAGGGTCTATGGGACAAAAATGTTTGAAAATCTCTGTTTCAATATGAGAGCTGGAAAAATGTTAAAAGAAAACAATAAAATAAATGTTATACCTACTACTAAATAAGTTTTCTTCTATAGGCGGGTTGTATGATTGTTAGCATATTTCTTATTTCTTCAAAGTTACGTCACAATCACACAAACTTTTTTATTCTCCTCAACATCAACTCAACGTAAAGACAATAATTAGGTATCCTAACAAATATTATAAATAGTGAAAGTCTTACTTATTTGTTTGTTTGTTGTTCCATCGCGCCGTGACTATGCGGCTGATTATCATGAAATTTTGTATATATACAGGTATATATATGTATATATCTGTCAGGGGCTGTACCCTGTAACTGTACTGTGTAGAAGGACATAGGCTACCATTTATCCCGTGAAAGTATCGCATTCCAACGGGAAAGCGATAAAAAGCATGATTTTTCTACTATAGATGGCGCTGCAATCGCCAAATCGTAACTATTTATGTGAAAGTACATGGAAAAACAGTCCCTGTAGGATAACTGTTTTTAGATTTTTTTTTTATCTCTTCTTTTTTTTTTATATCCTAAATAATGAACTAAATAAAAGCTAATTATTACAAACTCGGTTCACTCTTAAATCGCTTAGTAGGATCAAAGTTCAATAGATGGAGCTTGCCATTTTTTGTTTAAATTTATTTCATTTAAAATGTGAAAGTGAGTAATTTGTTTGTTTGTCTAGCTCGGTCACACGTTATCTATATCACTCCAAAATTACCGCGAGCGAAGCCGCAGGTAAAAGCTAGTATGTAAATAAATACCAGTTTAAAATTATGATTGTAAATAATATATTTACCTTGATAAAATTTTAAAATGTTTGTAAAATGGCGATATGTAAGTATACGATTGTTTATATTTTGACGAGTTCGGCGGCGCAGCGGCAAAACGCGCTGTTACGTTACTTTGACACCAACGCTCGTGGGTTCGATTCCCACACAGGGCAAACATTTGTGTTCATGAACATGTCCGTCTGTTAGTTCTGATGGTTTTAAGAGAGGTAGGGCGCATCAAAGCAAGTAAGTAGGTATATATTTATATATATTTTAAGTCTGGGGAAGTACCTCCACCACACAGAAAACCGCAGCCAAATAACAACTCCCTAGAAGGTTATGTTCCTGCGTGTGAGTGAGGTCACCAGTAAGCTAAGGAATTGCTGTGCTAACAGCAGAGGTTGCATCGCCCGAGTGATACCTAATGTATTGCAAGCGTTAATAGGCTTAGGTTACCGCTTTCCATCAGGTGGGCCGTAAGCTTGTATGCCTCCAGATGTAGTATAAAAAAATATATATGTATGTATTCCCTTGCTTCTTGTCAAATTTCATATTCCGCAGGTCAACTGTAAGTAGGTAATATACCTTTGGTACATTGGTATTAATTTGTAATTTCTTGGCATACAGTCTGTCAGACGAATCCACAAAACGTTCCATTTAATTTTTTTGATATACAACACTTTGAATAGTATTAACAAGTCTATTGACCGTCTAAACGAAGGTGAAAATAATTCACCAACAATGTGTTTAGAGGGAGTTGTGTGTAGTAGTGCATGACGATATATTAGGTATTATGTCGTAAAGTCAGTTTTTTTTATATAATATATTTATATAAATAAGGTTGATATAACATATATACATATGTTATATCAAAAAGTCCAGTGAAATGTATAAATATCGCCGTGTTTATAATCGATAATCGCAAAAAGTACTGAATTGTTTTTTTTTTAAAACCTGTCTTAATTTGAAATATGTTTTCATAAAGTTTACTAGCCATAGATTATGTAACCAACCGATTGAATGATAATTATTGTGTTCTTACCTGCCTAAACCAGCTTTAAGAAAAAATTAAACAAAAAATCGATCTCAAATGAAGTTTTTATCGTTTTAATTTTGATAGATTAAGTTTTGCGTATAGAAATAATATATTACTACTACTATCGTGACGCCAAGCCCCTTGCGGGGTAGGCAGAGAGAACCGAGCGCCACATAACTGGGTCCTTACACACCTCGTTCCCTTCTTTAATATTCATAACACTTTTCATCCGCGCTCGGTCATCAAAAGAGGGCTCCTAACACCACCTTCTAATAACACATGACCAATATGTCCTGGTGAGTCTTGGCCTTCCTCGCCTCCTTCCTCCTTCTGCTTTCGCGTTGTGTATCTGTTCGTCATTCTTTCTTACATTCTTTCTACATGTCAGAACCAGCGGTACATGCTTTTTCTTATGTTAACACTGATACTCTTTCTTATACTCGTATCTTCATTGCTGACTTGATCTACAAGTGTTAAGCCGCAGATTTTGCGCAACGCTCGCATCTCGGCGGCGTTTATTACAATTTCATGTTCTCTCTGCCAAATCCAGCTTTCGCTTCCAACATCAGCACCATTGTGTATAGCGAGCTGTGCCTTATGACTCAAGTTTTGCTGTCAAAAACATTTCCCAACGCTCCATTCACACTATTCCTGCAGCTGTCTCTCCACATCAGTGGTGTACCTTCCGTCCCTGCTAAAAGTGCATCCACGATATATTAAATACATTCAATTGTTCGAACACAAGGTACATCATCAACCGTAATTTTTACATTAGTTTTGGTTTCTTCTTATTCAAGCAACATTATTTTTGATTTCTTCGTATTTAGTTGTAAACCATTCTCCATACAGTCGTATTCATTCATTTTGACTAGTATCTGCAGTCCATATGGTGCATCTGCTAGCACAACATCATATGCATAAAGCAGACAATTCCCCACTAAGTCGCTCATACGCAATCCTACGTTCATATATCTTATTCTCTGTAGGCAATCATCAAGATAAAGAATGAACAGCCGAGTCGACAGCACGCAACTTTACTTGGCAGGAATGTGACTTGAAACCAGAGCGAGAAGTTGCCACCCACCTATATACAAACTAGCACTTAGAAGGGCACAGTCAATTTCATATCCTGGCAACATGTCCTAGAGATCCTGTCTTACAACTCTGCCAAATGCTTTCTCAAGATCCACGAAAAAAAACCTGTGGCTTAACGGCAGATACATCTCCATGAAATTATGGATAGAGAAAACTTGGTCCGAAACTCATCCTCTTTCATTTCGGAATCCTCCCTGTGTAAATACAGCATTATATCGGATTTCACCCTCATTCTCTGTATAGTCCATCGTACCTACCTGTGATACATGTGCCAATGTATGCGAGCCAATATTTGTGTACATTGTGTAATAAAAAAAATATCTTGATATAATTACCGATGATTAATATGACATTTGTTTTAACCGCACATCAAGGGACTTGGCGTGAAGTTATACATAGATATAGATAAAATTGTGATTTGGAAAAAGAAAAAATAAAATTAAAACAACGTACCTTCGTTATTTCTTCTAAAAATGTCAGACACGTGTGAACACTCGTTGATTTATGGCAGAAATGCTAATTTAAACATTCTAAACATAATCTACTCGTACCATGATTTTATGTGCTCACAACTTAATGGTAATTAGGGTAGGAGATAATACAGCGAGTTAATGCATTTCGGGAGTTAAATCTACCAGGCGGTACCTTTGTACATTTGATAGGTACCTATCTAATCTGTCCAGTACAATAGAACTATAATTCATTACCTATTCAGTGAAGTTAAAATACGTATAATTTTAAATTTCACCTCTGTTGCTGTGATCTGTACCTGTGATTCGTCCCTTTGTCCGCTGATACAGAACTCAATTCTTCCGTTCCGTTTGATGTTCTGAGTAGCACTATTCCCTAGGTCCGTGATTCTCAAAGGTCTATATCGAACCTATGGGGTCGATTGCAACAAGTAAGGAGTCTATCAGTATAAAACATTAAATAAGCAGAAGTCTATGGAGAGCAGAAAATATATAAGTAATGGGTCTATGAGACAAAAAGTATTGAAGATATCTAGCTCTATAAATGTTGAAGGTAGGAGGCTGGCAAAATGTTAAGATGAATTTTGATAACTTTTTTTACTCTATTATATCTTTAAAAATAAACAACAGTTTAGAGTTACGATTGTAAATAAATTCTATGATAGAATTTTAAAATGGCGATATGTATATGATTGCTTATACATTCTGTGTACTAAGTATCGGGAATTTGTCAATAAAACAAAAAATACAAATTATTCATCTAAATTTATTTTATCGCCTTCAAAGTAGGCCCCATCGCTTGCAATACAACATCTCCACCGCTTCACCCAGTCTTCCATACATTTTTCATAGGCTATTTGCGGTATGGCCTTTAGCTCATTCAGCGAATTTTCTTTTATGGCTTCTATCGACTCAAAACGTTTTCCTCGAAGTGGTAATTTTAACTTGGGAAATAAAAAAAAGTCAGACGGAGCCATATCAGGTGAATACGGTGCTTGGTCGAGAACTTTTGTTGAATTTTTCGCTAAAAACTTTTTCACTATAATGGCTGTGTGTGATGGTGCATTATCATGGTGCAGCATCCATGAGTTGTGTTGCCACAAATCTGGACGTTTTCGGCGGATACTCTCACGCAAACGCTTCATGACGCCTAAATAATATTCTTTATTCACTGTTTCTCCCTCTGGAAGGAATTCGGAGTGAACCACACCACGGTAGTCAAAAAAAACTGTCAGCATCACCTTGATTTTGGAGCGACTTTGCCGCGGTTTTTTGGGTTTCGGCTCGTTTTCGAGACGCCATTCTGAAGACTGTTGGCTTGTTTGCATGTCGTACTCATAAACCCATGTCTCGTCGCCAGTTATTATACGTTTCATAAAGGTCGGATCCGTAGAAGCTCGGGAAACCATGTCTTCAGCGACATGCTTTCGCTGCGCTTTTTGAACAAAATTGAGCTCTTTTGGAACTAGTCGAGCGGCGACGCGTTTCATGCCTAAAATGTCAATGAGAATGTTGTGGACGGACTTAAAAGATATGTTCACCTCACTAGCCAACTCTCTCAGACTCATACGTCGATTTTCGAGCACTAGCTTCTTGATTCTGTCGATGTTTTCTCTGGTCGTAGCGGTTGAAGGTCTACCAGAACGAGGCAAGTCTACTACTACTTCTCGGCCTTCTTTAAAAGCCTTATACCATTCATAAGCCCTTGTTTTCGATATACACGATTCGCCGTAGGTATTTCGCAACATTTTTAGTGATTCACCACATGAAATATCATTTGAAACACAAAATTTAAGGCACACTCTTTGTTCAACAATATTTTCCATTGTAAAAATCGCCGAGGACTCAAAACTATGACCAACAAAAAGTGTAGTTTAAAACAAATTAAATGACAGATCCCGCTCAAATTTTGCGCGCTAAATCAGTACAGTGCTACCAACATGCAGTAAAAAAATTAGAACGACCTCTTTTACGCGGGTCTTTTTATTGACATATTCCCGATACTTTTTACACAGAGTAGTATATGTATTCGTACTACAAAACCTTGCTTCTTGTCAAAATTCATAACCCGCAGGTCAATTATAAGTAATATACCTTTGGTACATTGGTATTCATTTATGGTTTCTTGACATACAATCCGTAAACGTTTTTTATTATTTTATGACATACAAAACATTTCAAAGTATTAGTATTAGTCAATTGAGCGTCTAACAAAATAAAGGTGAAAAATATTCACCAATAATGTGTGTAAAGAGGGAGTTGTGTGTAGTAGTGTACGACGATATATTATTATGTCGTAAAGTAGGTCAGCTGTTTTTATAGAAATAAAGCTGTATATATGTTATAATGAAAAAGTCCAGTGAAATGTATAAATAATCGTGTTATAATCGATAATCGCAAAAAAGTACTGAATTGTTTTTTTCCAGAATCTGTCTTAATTTGAAATATGTTTTGATAAAGTTTACTAGCCTTAGATTATGTCACCAACCGATTGAAAGGTAATTTTGCGTTCTTACCTACCTAAACTTGCTTTAAGAAAAAATGAAACAAAAAATCGGCCTCAAATAGGAGTTTTTATCGTTTCAATTTTAATAAATTAAGTTTTGGGTATAGAATAAAATATATTACTGCTACTATCGTGACGCACAATCCCTTGCGGTGTAGACAGAGAGAAGCGAGCGCCACATGACTCAATCCTTACACACCTTGTTCGCTTTAACACTTTTCATCCGCGATCGGTCATCAAAAGAGGGCTCCTGACACCATCTTCTTATAACACATGAGCAATTTAGCCCTGGTGAGTATTGGCCTACCTCGCCTCCTAAATCCTTCTGCTTTTGCGTTGTATATCTGTTTGTCATTCTTTCTGTATGTCCGAGCCAGCGGGGCATGTTTTTTCTTATCTTAACACTGATACTCTCTTTCTGACATCTTCATTGCCAACTTGATCTACAAGTATTACGCCGCAGATTTTGCGCAACGTTCGCATCTCGACGGCGTTTGTTCTATTATCGTGTTCTCTGTCAAACCCGCTCTCACTTCCATACATCACCACCATTGTGTATAGCGAGCTGTGCCTTATGACTCAAGTTTTGCTGCCAATAAATTTCCTAACGCTCCATTCGCACTATTCCTGCACACTTTCGCCTCTCCATTCATCAGTGGATCATCATTAGTGGTGTACCTTCCGTCTCTGCTAAAAATGCATCCACTATCGCGGATATCTACAAACATTCATTTGTTCTAAGACTACATCATCAACCGTACTTTTTACATTCGTTCGGTTTTTCTTATTCAAACAACATTATTTTTGATTTCTTCGCATTAAGTTGGAGGCCATTCTCCATACAGTCGTATTCAATTATTTTGACAAGTATTTGTAGTTCATATGGTGCGTCTACTATTAGCACAACATCATAAAGTAGACAATTGGTCACTAAGTCGCTCATACGCAACCTACGTTCGTATATCTTATACTCTGTAGGCAATTTACAAGATAATAAATGAACAGCCGAGTCCACAGCACGCAACCCTGCTTGACAGCAATGTTGACGTGAACCCAGAGTGACAAGTTGCCAACCACCTGGACACAAACTACGAATGTAATCCTCATAAATCGACTGTACAACATTTAGTAGGGCACCATCAATTGCATAACCTGGTAACATGTCCTAGAGAACTTGTCGTACAACTCTACTAAATGCTTTCTCAAGATCCACGAAACCTTAGAAAACTGATTTCCATAATTTCATGGAGATGTACCTATCTGTCGCTTAGCGGCAGATACATCTCCATGAAATTAATTATGGAATGAGAAAACTTGCTCCGTACATCCTCTTTCATTTCGGAATCCTCCCCGTGTATTTTTTTTATGCAACGTCGGGAGGTAAACATGTGTACGGCCCCCCTGATGTAAAACTGTACCTTATTAACGCTTGTAATATATTAAGTATCACTCGCGTGATGCCTCCTCTGCTGCTCACACAGCAACTTGTTACGAGCTTACTGGTGGTTACACGCAGGAACACAACAACATTTTAGGGAGTTGTTATATCGCTGCGGTTTTCTGTGAGGTAGAGGTACTTCCCCAGCCGGGCTGCTTTTGCTCTCTACCTCTCTTAAAACATCCATACCAAGACAAACAAACATGTTCCTGCACATGATTGATGATGATGATTGATAAAAGATAACTTACTTATTTAGAAAATGTCATTGAAGACGCTCTTCAAAAACACTGGTGTTAATTGACGCGAATACAATGCAGTTGACTTCATTTAACTTAAAAGCCTTACCTCAAAAAGTAAAAATAATATAATGGCGTCAGAACCTTTATAGGAATAGTATCACAAAGATTGTTTGTCCATCAAGTAGGCAACATTTTTCAAAACAGATAAATAAAGACATTAAATTAATATGGCTAGCAAGTATTAAGGTCTGTACGTTTCTTATTTGTAATTCCTCTTGCTGATCTATAAGCAAGTAAATAAAATATAATTTAGATGAGTATAGCGATTTTCTTAAAATGTGTGTGACGTATCTTTTAAATACACATTAAATTAAAGAATTTACCTATAAGGTGCAAGACCAGACCTTTCTTAGGTTAGGTCATACGTCTTTCGTATGTAGTTTCTTGGACGTACGGGTTGCCTCATAATGTTTTATGCACCGCCGAGCAAATGATAATTACAAAAATATAAATTCTGCCTACCACGTAAGAGCAGGTCCCTAAATTCGTGAAGATAAGGATACATATATTAATCTAGGCAAACAAGCAGTTATCATTCCCATATGTCTCATTAAAATCATTTTGCAATTTTAACGTGATAAACTTAAAAATCTAATTTAAGAAATAATGGCAGAGCAACAAACGGGATATTGCTGTGATCCAGTAGCTTCAAATCTTGTAATTAGCATTGAATTAAACAATTTTTAACGGAAGTATCGCGTATTTTATTTATTTTATTGAACCTGACGTTTCGAACGCTTTGCAGCGTCCGTGGTCGCAGGAAGACAGTCGCAGGAAGTTAAAAATTGTTTAATTCAATGTGTAACAATCGCGAAAACCTAAGACAATATCTTGTAATTAGCGTTGAAGGAATATCGTATAGCGCAAGTACACAAAATAATATGAAAATGTTATTTAATAATTATAATGTTATTAAATATTATAAAATAATTATAATGTACGGGACCCACCGGACCGAGTCTTTATTTTTTGTATAATAGTTTTTATTTTATTAATTTTTTTTATTAGTTTATTACTAAAGGTTCATCGAACACAATTATAAAAATATTGATACTAAATTTGAAGACAGGAAGTGTCGATACTGTCCGATGATAATCAATCATTTTTCGTGCCAATGAGATTACATAACCAAATTGAATAATACATTAAAAAATAAACAAATTACTATGCTTACAAACATCAATACATTCAATATACATTCGTCCCTTTCTTGAATAATATTTATATGACTATATTATCCATATGTCTGATAGTGATAGTTAGACATTTAGGATAAAAAGGACTATAAATGTTGAATTAGCGCCCTAGGTAAGGTGAGGACTGCGTCTTTTGGCGCTCGCTCGGTTCTTTAAACCTACCTCAAAAGCCTTGAAGATGTAGACAGATTCCTAAACTTATTCTGTGTTGTGTGATAAAATACCTCTGAAGGTATTTTTCACTGATGAGGAACGATCTGTGGTGACAAGTATTAAAATTGCACTAGCTTTCGCCCACCAAATCTTGTCGTGCACATCCCCGCCTTTTCCATCTCAAATACGCGTGGAGAGAATTAAAATTTACTAACAATTTTCAATGCTTCTCTCTCTCCCTCTTCGCCAGTGGAAACTTGTCTGAGAGGCAGGCCTCTTACCTAATCAGTTCTTGATCACATTAGTTAAAAACCTACGAATCTAAAAATCAAACCTTAACATTAAAACTAAGTTATATTAATAATAATATTTGCATAATTGCTTTTCTAAAAAATTAACTTTACTTAACAGTTTTAGTTAGGTATACCTCAGATTAGGTAATGGAATAGATCCATTAATCTGAATTGTCTGAGAGCTATATTTTATCTGATTTTATCTCTAAATAAAGCACACGTCCCCATAATATTTATGGTTCAGAATGTAGTCTGAGATATTTCCAATAAAAAGGTTTTATTAAGAACACAATCTTATTTATTGTGTTCAAATGAATCATTATTATTAGATAAATCAAATTATATATTTTATTTTATTTTCTATAGACAAATTGATACAAAATATACAGTGTAATAATATACAAAATATAGGCCATAAGGTCTATTACAAATTATTCTGAATTTAAGGGGATTCCCGTTCATATCAAAAAGATATAGACGTTGTTTTCACCAGGCGGTGAGCATCAAATGCTTCGCTGCACTCCGCCACAAACACGCTTAATTGTATCACGAACGCACACCTCCTTAAGTTGAACAGTATATCTATGTGTAAGCACCTTACTTCTGATCTAGTTTATAAATTTGTGATAAGGTCCTAGCGGAATCTTCATTTCGCGCAATAATATTTTTGTTTGTTGTAGTGTTTCGTCCTGGTTTAGTAACAATCCCAATTCCTAAAATTCATTATATGATTAGTCCTCCCCAATGGAGCGCGAGAATATCCTCATCTTTTAGGTTGTTTCTCAGAAGAACTACCGTTGTATCTTTAGATAGTGCGGCGTAACTTTTGAAGATTCTTAAAATTATGATACATAAACAAATACTTCTAAATACTGTTTAAAATTAAAATGAGACTACGACAGAACGACAGTTGAGTAATTAAAGTTAATTCTAGAAATAGTAGTAAAAGTGTGAGACAAGATGGCATTTGTATGCTAAGACACAGATCTGTGCACCATTTGTCGACTAGTATCTGAGAACCTCTTGACTTTTTACTATTATTAAACCTTTTAACACACACATTTTTTTAGTTATATTTAAAAAACCGCAATGCATGAAGATATGACTTGAGATCACATGAAACCACATTGCAATTTCTTAGCATCCCCGGGGACGCCCCAATTCGCTCGTCGTGGTATTGGCCTTAGAGCTCATCACGGTTTAGTTCCGCAAACTTTTTGTGTTCAAAGTACACTTACTAAATAAAAAAAAAAAGAAATAGGTGTACACCATAGGAATATATTCAAGAACCCCGTTCCTGTATGAAATCTATAGACTCTATATGTATATATAGAAATGTTTGTCTGTGTGTTTGTCTGTTGCTTTTTTCGAATATTCGAATTTTGACTTCAGATTCGGATTCAGCATAAAAAAGTAGAATATGAATGTTCAGGAACACCGTTCCTATCTCTTAAGGAACATAGTCAAAACGGCCGACAAATAAAAAAAAAATTGAATTGTTTCATAATTGACGAGCCAGGTGTTTCTCTGCCAATGCAAGCTTGCGCATTCTCAACTGGTTTTTTATTTAATACTAGCTGACATGGCGTACTTCGTACCGCCTCAGAATCAATAAATGTCGTGAAACTTATTTGGCGAATTAAATTCCGTTTTTTATTAAGGCAAAATTAATTAAGTATAATAAGTGTTCAATAATATAAATAAGAAGTATTTTAATTGTATTAAAACTAACATAATTCACATTCACATGGCAGTAAGCATTCGCTTTATAGGAGCGAATGAAATAATAAAATTCGCTTACCATTGTTGTACTAAGTACTTTATGTTAAGATATTTGCTGGATGGGTTGCATTCAAGTCGCTTCCCTTTGTTGAATTGACTGCTGAGCTAACCTTCAGTTGTAAATTGTGCGGGGGTAAGTCAGGCTGATCCCATGAGTTTACACATTCAGCTGTATATGTGGTTGCTTCGTATTGGTTTGTTACATAGTCGATAGGTTTGAAGGAATGCAGTAGGCCAACGGCTTATGAATCGCGCTGATAACTAAGTCAGTCAATCGTTTTCTGCCCTTATATACCTACATAATACAGATAGTTATGGTACATAGATATTCCAATTAAGTAATATTCGAAAACAAATGTTATATTTTCAAGAAATGATATTAAAACGTCGTTAAATATAATAATACTTTGTTTGGATGTAAAGAGACTATTGCTTGCGAGTAACATAAACTGCAAGTATGCAGTATATGTCTAAGTAATACATGCCTTTTTGATTTATCCATACATACAATAAAACCATAACAGAGGCAGAGGTCTGTTTGCGCGTTTATCACTGCAAAACGGATTTTAACAAAATATATGGGAATGATAACTGCTTGTTGCCTAGATTAATTTATGTATCCTAATGTTCACGCGTTTAGGAACCAGCTGTTACGCGGTAGAATTTATATTTTTATAATTATCATTAGCTCGGTGGTGAAGAGAAACATCATGAGGATATCCGCACGTTCAAGAAACTATACGTACACGAAATACATGTTACCTAACCTAAAGGTCTACTCTTGCTTCTGGCTTGTCGAGGTCTGACGACAGACGCTCACTCCTACAAAATGACTGGAGTGACCTTTTACGTAATTTCTTTAATTTAACGTGTAAGTATTTAAAAGATACATCACACATATTTTAAGAAAACCTCTCGAGAAATTAGAAACGTACATATTTAGTATTTTTTGTACATTATATCACTTCACACAAAATAATAATTTCTCTACATATATATGTATGTCAGTTACATAATGATTTTAATATATGTACATGGGGCACACTAAAAGTTTTGCACTTCTAGCTAATCGGAACTATTTGAATTTCGAATGTTATATTTTTTGGAACGTTGCAACCTACTTAATAATAAAAAAAAACAATTGGCGGGAAATCATTTGTCAATTGTTTTTTATCACACATCAAAGTTCTACGTACGCAACGAAAATGGAATTGAGTCGAAAAGATTTTAGAGCGATGATTTTTTATGATTTTAAAAGTTCTCTCTCTCCGCAAGACTGTTCTGCTCGTCTTCAAAATGCTTTTGGGAGAGAAGCACCTTTGAGCACCGTGAGGCGATGGTTTGCTGAATTTGAGAGAGGTATAGTTTCTTTACATGACGAATTTCGTGAAGGTCGGCCTTCAACTGCCGTCAACGTAAATAATGTGGCTACTGTTAAGCGGCTAATTGAAGAAAACCCGCGGATTACCTATGAGACAATTCGAGAACTATTGGGGATTGGTATGAGCCAAATTCAGAAAATTTTTCACAAAGAATTGAAAGTTCGGAAACTTTGTTGTCGTTTGATCCCTCATGAACTGACAGCGGAGCAAAGGGGGCTCGCGTGGAATGGTGCTCATAGATGCTACTGAAATACGACCACGGACATTCTAATGCTGTTTATGATATTGTCACAGGAGACGAAACGTGGATTTATTGTTTTGAACGCGAAAAAAAAACAGCAATCTTGTGAATGGGTGTTTGAAAATGAGAACAGGCCAACAAAAGTGAGGCAGGCGAGAAACGTTGGTAAAAAAATGATCGCGTTTTTTTTCTCAGCTACGGCCCCATCTGCACAATTACAATTGAAGATCAAAAGAGTGTTAATGCCGAGTGGTATTCTACCATTTGTTTACCCAGGGTGTTAGAAAAAGTTCGCGAAAGACGACCAAAAAGCCACGTTCTCCTACATCATGACAACGCTTCTTCACACACGGCCAACAAAACAAAGTCATTTTTAACATCCGAAAAAGTACAACTCGTTACCCATCCTCGCATAGCTCCGACCTAGCACCCTGTGATTTCTGTATTTTCCCCAAAATCAAAGATTTGATGAGAGGTTTCACTATTACCAACTCC
Source organism: Pyralis farinalis (assembly GCA_947507595.1). Classification (NCBI taxonomy): domain Eukaryota; kingdom Metazoa; phylum Arthropoda; class Insecta; order Lepidoptera; family Pyralidae; genus Pyralis; species Pyralis farinalis. The sequence continues at coordinate 10,089,599 of OX382274.1, forward strand.
GAAGAGGAAGTGATAGCGTTCAATCAGCACGTAGAAAACATGCCTTCAGACCTGTGGTCCTCCTGTTTTAAAAAATGGTTCGATCGCATGAAAAAATGTTTAAAATGTAAAGGAGAGTATTTTGAAAAGCAATAAACATAATATTTTGGTTATAACATGTTGTTTTTTTAATTTACGCAAAACTTATAGTGTGACCTACGTATAATATTGCATTTGTTATATGTGATTCGAAACTTTGCTCAGCCCTTTTTTAAATTGATGTAGAACCCTAAATAATTTATTTTCATGTACATATTATAATTGCGAATTGAAATATATTGCACCAGTATCCTATTACTTACTAATAAACATATTTTCAACTTGTGCCTGTTAGACTTTATTGTTATATTTTATAATGGATCGTTTTATTTGTATGACCGATGTTAGCAGACCATTGAATTATCATATAAGGTACTCATTTAAGATCAGGTGGACCGTACGCTTGTTTGCGTTTGGACGTTGTATAAAAGAAATAATTTTATCGCAAATGTATCTGCTCATAACAGTTATTCAATAAGCGGGTACATAAAGAAAAAAACTATTGTGTTCCTAAATGCTACTTTCATTGTTCAGTTTTACTTGAATAATCAGAAAGATAAGTTAAAATGGAATAATAATGTAATGTGTAATAGTGTACCTAATTAATATAAGTCGGTGATAGCAGATTGTTTCAATATAAGTATGATCGTGCCTGTAAGTGAATTTTTGCAATATTTTTCAATACACAATAAATTAATAGTACATTTAATATATATAGTGTAGGTATTGTTGTGTACTTATAGTAAATATTATAGGCTATCATTGCAGAAATAATATAGGATAATAAAAATAATTTTATTTCTTACCGGTTTGATTCCCATAATGCGTTGCGTGGAACGAATCTATTTTACTCGCGACTTCGTTTATGTATGTAACACATTGCCTGCGTATACCGTGCATGTGTTTATATAAACTGCCTACAAAGCAATACAACATATAAACCTGCCAAATAAGCGAATACAAATCCATTACGTTATTATTAGGGTTTCGTACGTTAAAGGAAAATAAGGAACTCTTATGCGATCACTAACGTGTCTTTTAAAATCGGGCGCCATACAAGCACACGGCCCACCTGTACATGTACAGTGCTCTATGTACGCTGCAATACCTTAAGTATCGTACGCACGATACCACCTGTGATGCTAATACAGAGACTTCTTACTGGTAACCGCACTCACACAGAAACACAACAACCCCTCAGGGAGATTGCATTTGGAGTTATTTCCCCAGATGGGCTGGTTTACCCCCTACCACTCCTAAGTCTTAGACTAAGTGAAAAGGATATGTTCGTGCAAACAAAAGTTTGTCCTGTGTGAAAATCGAATCCACGAGCCTTGGTATTAAACTAGCATTGTTAACTACTCCGCTACTCGTCTGTCTGTAGGGTTATCACAAGCGTTGATTTCAGAAATGGAAAATTTGACATCCTCCAATAACTCAAGAATATTTTTTTAAATGTTGTCTCTCTCCTTGCGCCATAGACAGAAAGAATCGTGCGATATAAGTGGCGGTACTCACACAACTCGCTCGCTTCCTAACATTCATAGCTCTTTTTGTGAATGCTCTGTTCCGAATGTTCCACACAACACCTTGATAAAACACAACCAATTTGGTTGTATTGGTGAGTATTGGCTATCCTCGGCTCCTACATTCTTCTACTTTTGCATTGTGTATGTGTTTATTAATAAGGAAATAAATAATATTATTTATAGTTAATAGATTCAGGCGTTATTTTGCGAAAGTCAAATTTACAGGCAATTTGATCTAAACTACTTTGTCTGTTGTTCGGGAGCGGAAGCACACAAAGTAGATCAGTTACCTGTATTTAAATAATAGGTATTACTACCTACACAAGATTTTTTAAGAGAGGTAGGGCACGTCAAATCAGCTCATCTGTGGAAATAACTCCACCTTATAGAAAACCGCAGCCAAATAACAACTAGACCTAGAGGATTGTAGTGTTCTTGGGTGTGAGTGAGGTCTCCAGTAGGGTCTCCTTAGGAGTTGCTGTGTTAGCAGCAGAGGTGGCAGATACTTAATGTATTGCAAGCGTTTATAGGCTACGGTAACCGCGTAACATCAGGTGACCCGTATGCTTGTATGACTCCCGACGTTTCATAAAAAACAGATTGTTGGATAGATAGAATAAGCTTTATTTGCATAATAGTGGTTATAAAATTTCAGTTTAAACGATTTCTTGCAAACAAAATATGAATATTACGTAACAAGGCGGCCTTATTGCTAAAATCAATCTTTTTAAGGCAAACCTTAAAGTAACGAACCGATGTACAGGAGCTAGGGTTAGCAAGGAAGAGAAATTTAAGTTTATTTGTATAATTTTATTACACGAGATAACAACGGAGGCATGAGGCAACGCATGAGTGACACCCCCGGTGTTACAAATGTCCGCAGGGTACAGTGACTGTCTACCATCAGGCAGGCCATATGCTTATTTACCACGTAAGTGGTATAAAAAAAGTCGCGGTTGGACCTCTTGCCCACCCCCTAAGGTTTGTGTCGTGAATATATAGTATAGTATCTTTTACGTACGGAATCGACAGTATGCTGGTTCGATTCGCACTAATATATATGTAAAAATAATAATACATATAATATCATGTCATCCATTCGATGTGGGGCTTACCGACTGGTGGAGTCTTATCATATTTTGAATCGAATGTAATGACATTACGTTTGATGTTCATGAATTCATGATGTAATCTACTTAATGTACTATTTGGTATGTACCTCTCTATTTATACTATTATACTTTACGAGCATGTCAGTGGTTAAGAAGCGGCCTATTGACCAACCGGTCAAGGTTCAAATCCCAGCATGCACCACTAAATTCATTCATTGTATGTTGTATCTTTTAGAGATAAGCTCGCCTTTGCGAACTATGTATTTTAACTATTGTAACCTTTTAATTTATTGTGAAATAAAGGATATATATATATACTAGTATAGGATATATTTATATATATATATATATATATATATATATATATATATATATATATATATATATATATATATATATATATATATATATATATATATACTAGCTTTTACCCGCGGCTCGCATTGATAAAAAAAAGTATCCTATTTTACTTCTGATACCTGCAACAATATGTGTACAAAGTTTCATGATGATCGGTTTAGTAGTTTTCGCGTGAAAGCGTAACAAACAAACAGACATTCACATTTATAATATTAGTAGGATTATATAAATATGTATTTTCGGTCTTATGTACATATTTGTAATTATCACTTGCTCGGCGGTGAAGGAAAACATCATGAGGAAACTCGCAGGCCCAAGAAATTATATTACCCTCTTGGTTGTGGAGGTCTGACAGCAGTCGCTCCATGTAAAACTCAGGTTCGTCGCCAAATCCTTAGGCTTAGGTAGCGGACCCCGCCAATCGTAATTGAATAGGGAACGGGATAACGCTAAGAAGAAGAAGACTTTATAAGAGATAAGGCATGTTCATATTAGTATGACCACGAATGTATGTAATTATTTCTTTTTATATTTATGTTCTCATGTAAGTGATGTAAAATATGTCTTTAGGAGAATAAAAAGTCTATAAACCTTCCTTCATATTTGGTAGTAGTATTATAGTCTCTTACAGGGGTCGTGTCTAATCCTTACGGAAGACCGCAACGACACAATATGTAACTTTCTGGAGAAGGAGAGAGAAAATGAGAGCCCTTTAGTTTTGACGAGGCCGGTGCATGACGGAGTGGTTAGCAGCTACTTTAAAACCAAAGTTAGTGGTTTCAATTCTTAAACAAGACTTCACAGGTTTAACAAACTCGGTGGTGTAGTGGTCAAACGCGCTGTTACGTTACTTTGACACCAACGCTTGTGGGTTCGATTGCCACACAGGTGTAACATTTGTGTGCTGTATTCATCTGGGCCTTTTTAAAAAAGGTGCGGCGCAGTTCCAACGGAGTTGTTCTGTTAGTGGCAGAGGTGGTATCGCGCAAGTGATATAATGTATTGCAAGCGTCCATAGGCTTCTTTGCCTCCCGATGTTGCATAAAGATAAAAAAAGGATAAAATTTTATGTGCACGAACATGTATGTTTAGATTCTGCCCGTAATCCTGGTAAGCTCGACTGGTGAAGTACCTCCACCTCATAAAAAACCGTAAAACCAAATCAAACTCAAACTCAACTGGAGGTTTATTGTATTCCTGCGTGAGTGAGGTTACCAGTAAGTTCCTAAGCAGTTGCTGTAATAGCAGCAGGGGTGGCAACGCGCGAGCGATGTTTCCTGTACTGCAAATGTTAGCTACGGTAACTACTTTACATCAGGTGGGCCTTATACTTGTATGCCTCTCGACATTGTATAAATACCAGGATGTGTTTACATGTGTCTTGTGAGTCCGTGTAAGTATAAGGAATAGTTATTATTTATTAATTACGTACTATGCAAGTTCAAGTGCATATGAATTCAAATATTCTATCAATTCAGATGTCATTCAAACGTCATACTTAAGCAAGTTTTCTACTACTTCGGATTCTACAACAACCCCTAGAGGTTGTAACGAAGTAATGTTTTCAAATGGTTCATAAACGAAGACTTGTGATGAATGGGCTAGATCCCTTTGCTTTTCCCCTCTGGGATAAAACGAAAAAAAAAAACATCGACGGCATTACAATATTCACAAAATACACAAGGGTGGAGATTACAACACAACACCGCCACATGGCGTATTTATCTGAGATGCTAATTTTAATTTTTCCCTCTAGTAAAGGGAACTTTACCGGCTAGTTCCTACTCATTGAGCACAAGAAAGAGACAGCCCTAAAAATTGGCAATAAAAACAAACTACTGTTGTTTTTATTGCATTGCAGGTCTCCAACCCAACATGTTGTACAGTTTCTGTTCACAATAAAAACTGAGTTTGTTGTCTATTAAGCCCTTGTCTTCATAGATAAGAATCTAATATAATTTCATAATTGCGGATAATGCTGGTTGGCGTGAAAATCAATATTTTTCATTCTACTTAGAACTCTTAAACTTAATTACAGAATACCTACATTACATTTCTTTCAAATAAATCTGTTGTTATTTTTTTCTGTGCGATTTCATTCGATATCTTGCGCCATTGCAGCACGCAATATCAACAACGGCTTAATTTAAGAAGTTTTTGGCTAACAGTGAAAGCGTCGTATGTGGGTTTCAGTAGGAGTGCTTGATTTTAAAATATCTGGTGAAAACCTTTATTTATAGGTTTTAAAAGTCCCGTATTTCTAACCTTGCACTAGTACTTACAATGCCTGTTTTGATCTCTTACGGACATTATCATCAAAGCGAACGTCCGCAAATTATCATCGTGTCACACGGAGCAAATCATCATCATTGACGTTATCATCTTAATAATTTGGTATACCTATGAGATAAATTAAAGGGTCACTTAGGTACGTAGGTTCTAAAGTCGGGAAAACTGACTAAATTGGATCTCATACGGAAATTATAGTCGAAAGATTGCCACCAAATTTGTGCGACATATTGCAAGTTGTGAATGTTGGGTTTATTAAATAACAAATCAAAAACTCACCAAAATGTTCCGGTTTCGAGGTTCTGAGGTAAATAAAAAAGAAAACAAATATTAGATAATGATTCATTTTTAATATATATGGAGGATTCTTAATTCAGTAACTACTAAGAGATGCGATATTTATAGTACGAATGGTACTATTTATTTAAATCAATAATACAACCTCCTCCTTTTTGAAGTCGGTTAAAAACTATATTGGTTGGATAAAAAAGGCTGAAGGTTGCATAAAACGAGTAGGTATATTTACGTCGATAATTGACATATTAAGTAATTACATCGTGAAATGTAGAGGTACAGAAACAATCAAACTTTAGATGCTTTCGGAACAAAAAATATTTTTCATAATCGTTTTATAATTTGGCGTAGGCGAAACACCAAGTTGTTGCAAGTATTATATTAAAAAATGAAAAGACAAGGTCCAAGTGCAATTGGATTTTGTTTTGACGATGATAGCGAGACATTAACAACCCTTTTATGTATGTATTATAGCCACAAACTTATTCTTTAGCAGTCTACATAATGGGCTTAGCATTATGGAGACTGATATATGATATGAGACTGTTATGCATGACACGGACAGACATACAGACGGACATACGGCAACAATAAGAGTTCTTTGTTTACTACGAAACCTTAAAAAGAAGGATAGTCTGGAGTGAAGTGGAAGTATTGAAATCTCGTCAAGAGTTTGGTCCTTAACATTGCAATCAAAAATGGCTGACGAAGAGAATAGCCGCGTGCCGGTTAAGGTTATCGATGTCACTATTATTAGGACAGCTAGCTCGATTTTTCCCAACTCCAAGTGAACTCAAAAATTTCCAGACTTTTGCTGGATCACCGTTTTGAACAGATTTATGGATATTATGGCGTTGGGCGTCCCTGTACATCCTATTGCAGATGTTGCGAGTACGTAGGTATATACTGATCACGATACCTATTAGGCTCATTTTTATATTTGGCCTTGGCTTTGTTTTTCTTCTTAATTAATTCTTTAATTTCATGCAATTTGATCTAACTTTCGCCACCAATTAGTTCATGCGGCCTAGCGCCGGCCGGCACCCACCCACTACTGTTAGTACGTGCTACACACAGCAGGTTAGATCAAATTGCACATAAATTTGACTTTCACAAAATAACGCCTGAATCTATTAGCTAATTCTTTAATTTCGCCAGTCAGCCATGGTGCAAGAATATACTATACTTTAACTGGGCGAATAGTTACGTTGGCCATAAAGATGGTTACTTTTGCTATTAACCCTTCGAAACCCGGGTGGTCGTATACGACCGCGAAATAATACATAAATAATAAATAAATAAATATTGTCGGACAAATTACACAGCGCCATCTAGCCCCAAAGTAAGCGAAGCTTGTGTTATGGGTACTAGACAACTGATAAACATACGTAAATACATTTTTTTTGTAAATACATACTTATTATACATAGAAAATACCCAGACCAATACAAACAGACATGTTCATGCACACAAATGTTTGTACTGTGTGGGAATCGAACCCACGAGCGTTGGTGTCAAAGTAGCGTAACAACGCGTTTCACCACTGCGCCACCGAGACGAAATGTATGGGAAAACGTATATAACGGGTTCTGACTGTTCAAATAAGTCTATTTGTCCAACTACAGTGTGAGCTGCACAGATTACCGACCAATCCGGTAAAGTTTACCGTAGCATATGAACGCTTGCAAACCAGAAAGTACCGAAAGCGCGTTGCCACCCCTGCTGCTAACACACCAACTCATTAGAAGCTTACAGTTTGCTTACATATGTGAACACCTCTCTTAAAAACACCCAGACCACGACGAACGGACATGTTCATGCACACATATGTTTGTCTTATGTAGGAATCGAACCCACGACTTAGTGTTAAAGTAGCATTTCTAACCACCGGGCTTGTCAACTTTTGATCGAGTCGCTGATTTCGAGACCAATTAGTAGACATACTATCAGGATGTGATGTTTATTAAGTAAATTGCATATGGTGACTGTTTTACATCATGTGGCCCTGATCGAGTACAAAAAGAATGTGTAATGACTGTGAACGAATGATCACTCAGTACAATAGTTTGAAAATTCCATAGTAATAACTAGATTCAATATTCCAAATACGGAAATGTGCTTATTACTCAACACAGCATTACCACAGTATAGAAATATAAACAGTATCACAAAATGTTTTCGGATTTATATAATTAACACTGTGTATTTAAAATTATCACTTGCTCGGCAGTGAAGGAAAACATCGTGTGCAAACCCGCTCGTCCAAGGAAGGAAGTTTCGAAAACAGTGTGACCTATGAAAGGTCTGGTTTTCCCTCTGGTTTGTGGTTATTCGAAGTCAATGCCGTAATTGGTTCGTCGAACCAACTGGTCGCGTTTTAAGTCATGATATACGGCACTTGTACTAATTACAAATATAGCGAAACTAGCGCTTTTACGCTAGCGTTAGTAATATCAAAAAATGATTAAATTCATATACTGCTTACATCTCTACTGTGGCATTACTGTCAGATAGGCCATCCAAATATTGACCTTGCCATTCATTACTTCGCCGATTTCTTATCAACATAAGCAACCGGGCCTTGAACGCTGGCAACACTGACCATGTTTTATGTTAAATCGACGTGTATCTGGGGAATGGCGATAAACCGGTTTTGACGCAAAATGTGTTCAAACGATAACTAAGCATTGACGAACGCTTTTTATTTATATTTACATTCAATATTTGCAATTACGTTAATGGAATATCTTCTTCTTACGACAATATCTACATTAAATTAAAAATCTAGACCAGAGATTCCCAAACATTATTTTCCGGTAGACCTCTTGCCAATATATTTTCTGCTCTCCGTAGACCCCCTGCTTAACTAATGTTTGAATCTGATGGAGCCTTGCTTGATGACTCCATGGGGTCGATGGTAACAAGAGAAGCAAGATTTACTAATTTGGGAAGCACGGGTCTAGACTATTAGCCTAAAATCCCGTTGCAAAATTGTGTAGTTATCTGTTTATGTTATTCTGATGAATGATTATTGGTGATATAACGTATTAATCCGGGTTGCCAATAAAAAATTAGCAGCAATGATTTTTAATTAAATATTATATAATTAATTAAATTGTATGAATTTGAGCTATATGTTTTTAGCGTGTAAAACGTCATTTGTGTCATCAGTGTGTGAAACGTCATTTTAAAGGAAATGATGTTAAGAATGTAAAAAATTGTGGTTGCCACCTTCTAGTCAGCCGCAACATCTAGGCTACCAGCTGTAAAGAGGTACATTAATGTTGATTTTTTGCGGTCATTGTGTTTTTTTTTAAATATTATATAAAATTTTGCTAAACACTAATCCATGACTGCTTGTAAAAAACGTGGCCGCAAGCCATGGTTGCTTCGATTTCAATTATACTGCGGCCATTTTATTAAGCTACGTTTGACAGATGATTCTATCTGTTTAGGATTTATGTGATACGCAATACTTGATAGGTACCTGTCTCTTTCTGGCTCGTTAAGATTACCTATCAAAAGTTTAATTATAAAGTGGACAGTGTATAATTGCTCCCAGCTTATAAAGTACGAGCGAGCGCGATCGAAGCATCGCGTTCGTTCGTAGCTGTAAACGACGTATTTTTTTAAATCACTAAGGTGGCAAACAAGCGTACGGCCTGCCTGGTGGTAAGCAGTTACCGTAGTCTATGGGCATTTGCAACACCAGGGGCGTCACTCTTGCGTTGCCGACCCTTGAGATTATAATGTAGTGTAGTTAACATAATGTTGTTTATAATTTTTATATGTGAAACATTGATTTTGTAGCAAAATGGAAATGTTTGTCGTACTTCATAAAAGTCGTTTGTATTACTTGCCTATTAAAATTTAAAAATAATCAAACATTATAACATTGAAAAAATGAATATTTATTTATTTTTTGAAGTTATACTTCTTTAGGCGCGTTATGAAAAATGATGAGAGTGAAATTTTAAGATGCACGCGCATCACTGTAACACAAAAGTTACAGGTTGAAGCTGCCCGCTAAACGGCCGGAGTAGCCATGGCAACGGCGCGGCGGCATGCATCTACGTTCGTACCGGATTGTACGTAATCGGTACCATTTATATAAATTATATTCAGCAGTGATTTATATTCAATATTTTGATTAATATTATTTACTATTCGTAAATATATTAGTGAAAAAAATTGTGCTTATATACTTTTTCAAGTGCTCCAATATAATTGAGGTTAACTATCCGTATGTATTATTTATTGATATAAATTAAAATGTTATTATTTAATGATGCCAAAGAAGTATAATTTCTCACGCGCGTACGTAAGTACACGCACTCATCTTTTTTAGAAAATGTGTTATGTAACTTAATCCTATTATAGTTCCAACTATAACAACAAATATTGATCAAACAGGAGAATGGAGCATATATTTTGTAATAATGACATTAAAAATTAATAATTCATCTTTTTTAGAAAATGTGTTATGTAACTTAATCCTATTATAGTTCCAACTATAACAACAAATATTGATCAAACAGGAGAATGGAGCATATATTTTGTAATAATGACATTAAAAATTAATAATTCTGAATGATGTATTAAAAAACAGATACCTACACAATATTATAATAATCTGGAAATGTATAATGTCAACATTTTATCTAGTAAGTAGCCTATGGATATTTACAACACCAAGGTGTCTTGTAAGTGATTGTTCTTGTACTGTAAGCATTCATAGACTACGGTGCACTAGTGAAGTGAACATTTTTGTACTCAATTGCGTTTATGTGTTTGCACCTCTCCAATAACTCAAGCAATAGGTTGGTCAGTGCGTTTATGTTATAATTGTATGTCATGAAAAGAACGCAGCTGCGCAAGCGCATAGTAATGAGGAGGGCGTGTGATTCCGAACCAGTTATATTTGGTAAGCGACCACCACAACCGGACACGGAGCGTAACAGTTTCTCTTGATGAAAATGTTTTATTGTTGATCCAAGTCACACATGTTCATGAACTTATGAACAACGTCGGGGAGAAAACAAGTGTACGGCCCGCCAGATTCAAAATGGTTACATAGTCTATAAACGCTAAAAAAGAGAATCTCTATTTGCTGTAAGGCCCTCGCGGGTCCTTAGACATGTCTTACAAATAAAAAAATACCTTACCACCTTTCTGGGGAAGTATCCCCACATCATAAAAAACCGCAAATAAACAATTCTCCTAGAGGATTGTGTTCCTGCGTGTGAGTGAGGTCACCAGTAATGTCCTAAGGAATTGACGTGTTAGCAGCAGAATGCAATGATGTCATAAAAAATCGGCCAAGTGCGAGTCGGACTCGCACACGAAGGGTTCCGTACCATTATCGATAAAAACGGCAAAAAAATCACGTTTGTTGTGTGGGAGTCCCCCTTAAACATTTGTTTTATTTTAATTTAATTATTTATTCTTAAAGTGAATATATAAATAAATATTCTGCGAATATTTCAAGCGTCTACCTGTTGCCGTTATCAATATCGAGCAAAAATGAGCAATAAAATCACTTTTGTTGTATTGGAGCCCCCTTAAATATGTACTTAATTCTATTTTTTAGTATTTGTTGTTATAGCGGCAACAGAAATACATCATCTGTGAAAATATCAACTGTCTAACTATCACGGTTCATGAGATACAGCCTGGTGACACGATGGACGGACGGACGGACAGCGGAGCCTCAGTAATAGGGTTCCGTTTTACCCTTTGGGCACGGAACCCTAAAAAAGGAAGATAAGTTACTAGAGCGCCGAGAATAAAGCGTACGAATTTTAGCATCGATGTACATGATGAATTTTAGTAATAGTACATTGGACAGAAATTGGCAGAGTGATACTTAATGTATTCCAAGCAGTTCATGTGCTACGGTAACCGCGATATATGACGTGAGCCGTATACTTGTATACCACTCGACGTTGTTTGTTTTATCTAATTAAGCACCTTCCTACCTATAAGACACAGTTCATCATCGCGATGTGGACACTCGCTTGCGTTCCTGTGGTACATTTGTTCTCGGTATTCTAAGCCAGCAAACGAATTCGTACACAGTCTTTTTCTGCAAAGTCCGTTAGTCTTTGGAATGCACTTCATCTAGAGGTAAGATTGACTCTCTCTATAGATTCTTTCAAGCTCAGATTCCAGTCCAGATTTGTGATCATTTATGGACATTTGTGTATTCTATGTATTTGCTTGTTTTCAGTTTCTGTATTTAACGAATGTATATTTTTGTTTCTTTTTAATTTTTATATATTGTACATATTAGATAACCTTGGTTTACTTTGTAGTGAATTGGTGTACGTGTGTTCTTTCGCCCATGTAAATTATTCTATCAATGGCTCTAAATTTACTGGAAGAGATGTCTTTTAGGGATAAGTCCGCCTTTGTAACACTAGATTTATTCTTATTGTAATTTATTTTGAATGCACCGTACAATAGAGATATTACAACAACGTTGTATGAAAAAAAAGATTAACTTATGACTGAAATTTGATACATTTCTTGATATCCAATCTAGTTGATATTTATTGTTCTGTGTCGTTTGCATAGCAATATAATATAAGGAACTCTTAAACGTTTTTAGAAAACAATGTTTAGTTTTAAAACTGACGCATAGATTAATTTATATTTACACTAAATTTCTAATAACAACTCCTATGATAGAAAGGAACTAACGTAGTGCAGAAAATCCGCAAGAAAATCTTATTTTATGGTCATACTCGTAAAATATAGTATATTATCATTTATAATTATTTTATTATCTTTATCTTATCAGCATTCTGATAAAACCTTATGAATAATAGAATAGTATATGACGGCAATAATTATGACCACTCAATGATTTTATTGCCGATTTTCTCAAATACGAGACGGGAGGCATGCACGCATAAGGCCCACTTAAAGCGGTTGCCGTAGCCTGTGAATGCTTACAATACATGAAGTATCACCCACGCGTGGAAACTCCGTCTGACAACACAACTATTCTTTAGTATCTTACTCACTTCATGCGTTTGCAGGAACACAACTACCATCCAGAGATTTGTAATTTGGCTGTGATCTGTGAGGTGGAGGTACTTCAGTCGGGCTCCTTTGATGCACCCTACTTCTCTTAGTTACTTAAAACATCCAGACCAAGGCGAACAGAAATGTCCATGAACACAAATGTTTGAGTTGGTTGGTGTTAAAGTAGCACTGCTAACCACTCTGCCACCGAGCTCGTCTCATTTTTTCATTATTTTTAGTTGCTTAAAAAAACAAAAAACACAAAATAAACAACTTTTATTTTATCTTCGTAATATCATCGTTCATATATGAGCGTGAGTCACAGGCGCCGTGTCAATCCAGACCCGAGTGTTGGGTGAATTCCCTAGCTAGCCAAACCGCCGGCCGACGCTGTTTGCTCTCAATAAATATATTTTGTTAAAATTTATTCAACAATTTTTTTTCCTGTTTAATTCAATGGTTTTCTTTTTGTTGTTAATACAAGACCATATTAACACCATACATGCTGCTACTACTACTACAACTTCACGCCAACCCCTTTGTGGGGTAGGCACATTAATAAGTAACCGAGTGCTTACTCGATCTTTACACACCTCATTTGCTTCTTTAATATTCATAGTTATTCTCATGCACGCTCCTAGCTCCGACTCCTTGGGCTCCTAGCACCACCTTTGGATCATACAGGAATAATTTGGTCGTGGTATGTAAGCCTTTCATGGCTTTTCGTCATTCTTTCCTCTTGTATTCTATCTATTATACGAAATAGGGGATTGCTCCGCTGGTTTCTTCCGTTTCTTATCTTAACATAAGATGTAAGAAAGAGAGTTGTCTTAAAGAGAGTCCAATACTCTCTTTAAGACAACTCTCTTTCTTACATCTTTCATTGGGAACTCGATTTACGTTACGCCGAAGATTTTGCGCCACTTATTCGTTCTTAGTGTTTTTTCTACTAACATAAGCGGGGCAATTACGAATTTAAATGTTTACAGACGCAAAACTAGAAAAAATATAATGTGCACGTTATAACAATACATGAAGTATCACCCACGCGTGGAAACTCCGTCTGACAACACAACTATTCTTTAGTATCTTACTCACTTCATGCGTTTGCAGGAACACAACTACCATCCAGAGATTTGTAATTTGGCTGTGATCTGTGAGGTGGAGGAATGGCTATCGTTCTTCGCCATTTATGGTAATCAAGTCAAATACGTACCTAGGTATTGTACACTAAGAGCAGAACACACATAACACTCGAAGTGCGATTATAACTCTTATCACGAACGGCATAAGAACGGTACAAAGGTCATAGTGTAAAGTATGAGTTGCACTTAGCTGTACGAGTACGGTATGTAGCGTGAATAAGTCATCTATGACATGTACACCAATAGTTTCCTTATTTTTCATGGTACAATAATTGTTCTACGTATCTAGGTTTTTCCCTAATAACATTTCACTGCCTACAAAAATTGTATTAATAAAAAAGACAATAGAATTGCAACTACCGAACAACAATAACGAAATTATGAAACTCTTGCTCAAAATTGCGTATTTGTGCACTTTGAAATGGAATCCAGCTGTCAAGAGTTTTTATAGAGAAATCTCTCGTTTTTTGATTTCCGTTTATCTATGTACATCGACACGCCAATTCACTTGTGGGGTAGGCAGAGAGTACCGAACGCCGCATGGCTCATTCCTTACACACCTTTCTTCTTATTCACAGTTCTTCTCATGCACGCTCGCCGGCTTCTGACGTCGCCTGATAAAACATGACCAATTTGGACGAGGGAAATATTTTTTTGATTTTCTTTTGATTGATCTCTACCGCTAGGGAGAATAGGACTAGCTCATTCTTCGCTATAAGTATTATGATAACAATATGTCTAATGAAGAAGCACATCCAGCGTTCCTGCCACTGCTACGGTGCTAGCTGTTTTAGTTTTTCGTTATTTCTACAGTTTGTTATTTTTACAGTTTCACATCAATTGTACATTTTTAATTAAACACTTTCCACCCAATTACTCGTTTCTGTAAATTAATTTGTTTAGTTAAAATTTGCTATTATGTTATTAAAACCTCCATTGGTAGTTCAAAAATCATACTTCATATACAGGACCTGACGAAAGTCTGCAGAAACGGAGGCCTTTGCCCTAGAGTCCGGTAACTACCGAAAGTAGTTTTAATAGCCTAGTCCAGCCACTAGCACAATGAAGCTCAATAATTTCAAGGTCTGCATGCAGGTAGACCACTGTGAAGGTTCATTTAGGAGCATTAGGTTATAAATCTGAGATAGTTATGAGAAATATAAACTTGCTTTTAAAAAATAAACGAATTTCTTTATCCGTTTATTTTTTCTTTAAAACATGTGAAGTTTTTAGCTTAGACTATTGCAAGACAAGAAGAATTTTTGATTTGCAAGCGTCCATTAGGCTCTTCTCCTTTGCTGAACTTTTCAACAGCTTTCTGTTGTGCTATGCCTTTTTCTTCTGTAACCTCATTCATAGTCAATCAAGAACCCTCGAGGGAAGTAGTTAATTGAATTGTTATCTAACGGTAAACTATTTTGCAAAGGGTACTTCAAAAGCGCGATAGAAAACGAAAAAGAAAAATCACTTTAGCAAGAAAACGTGGCATGAAACAGAATATCTATTAGTATTTAAATTCAAAATTTTGTAGTCACCTAAATTAAGATTAATAAAAAAAGCCTTAATATAACGATATTGAGCCACCAAGAAAATGGGCTTGCTTTGTACAAAAAGTTTGTTGCCCGTCAGTGGAGAACAATATAGTTTTTTTCTTATAGTCTTTATATATATATTAACTCAATACTCTTTCAGACTTATCGTACCTACCCCTAACCTTGCCTCTTTTTTCCAATTCTTTGGCTGCACGTTGGTGGCGATTTTACAATATCGAATTCTAAAACTGAAGTTTCTCTCCACCCGAAGTTGAAGTTTCCCCGCACCCTTGGATTCCATTTGACCCAATTAACTCCTGAGTCCTTTGATCCACATTGAGGAGCTGCAGGATTGCAGCAGAAATTTGACTTGATAGCGGCGTTGTGAATTAGAATGACCCGTCATTCTAATTCAAAACGTTAATTAAGTAGCATCGACCACTGCCTATCCATGGATGGATTTAGTCGTCTTGAGTTCATTAAAGATAGGTAATAATCGTTAAACTAAATTAAGGGAGGTAGGCTGCATTAAAGCATTCCGACATTTATTCGTAGATTCCGACTGAGGAAGCGTCACCACAGAAAATCGCAGTCAAAAGACCAAGAAGGTTGTTGTGTTCCACCGAGTGAGTACTGTTACCACTAAGCTCTTAAGCAGTTGCTGTTAGCAGCGGGGGTGGCAGTGCATGCGCATTAATTCTTGTATTGCAAATGCAAACACACACTTTGCATCAGGTGGGCTGCCTCTCGACGTTAATAAAAAAAAATATAGATAGATGAAGATATTGCCCCTGTTCAGGGTTGTCCCAGTATTATCATTTTGCGATTATGAGATCTCCCAAAGTAATCTCGAAAAAAAGGACTTCGATCTGATGCAGTCGTATTCGTTTAACACTACGTGATAAGTGTCAGTGGTCCACTTTCCCCTTCAGAACTAAAGCCATCCTGACCTGAACGTGGCGTGCATCCTGCTGACTAAAGAGTGGTAGGGCTTATATATTTAAGATAGAACATTGCTATTTCCAATGCTAATTTATAGAAGTGAAAGCTGAGAAAATATGGCAGAGAGAGCATCAAAGTAGAATAAATACGGTCGAGATGCGAGCATTGCGAAAAATTTGCGGCATAATGCTTGCCACCCGCGTTCGTAATGAACATGTAAGAAAGAGAGTTTGTCTGAAAGAGAATGTCGGTGTTAAGATAAAAAAAGGCATGCTCCGTTGGTTCAGACATGTAGGATGAAAGAATGACGAAACAGATACCTATATAATGCGAAAGTCGAAGGATGTAGAAGCTGAGAAAGATCAAGAATATGACCAAATTTGGTTGTGCTTTATCAGAAGACGATGGTGGGAGCCCTAGGATCTGACGACGAACGCTCGTGGGTTCGATTCCCACACAAGACAAACAATTGTGTGCATGAACATGTCTGTTTGCTTGGTCTGGATGTTTTAAGAGAGGTAGGGCGCATCAAAGCAGCCCGTCTGGGCAAGTACCTCCACCTCACAGCAGCCAAATAACAACTCCCTAGAGGGTTGTTGTGTTCCTGCTTGTGAGTGAGGTCATCAGTAAGCTCCTAAGGAGTTGCTGTCTAACCTGCAGGAGGCATCACGCGAGTAATATATGTTACAAGCGTTAATAGGCTACGGTAACAGCTTTACATCAGGTGGACCGTATGCTTCCCGACAGTGTATAAAAAAAAACTGACGCGCGTGCATGAAAAGAGCTATGAATATTAAAGAAGCGAGTACGGTGTGTAGTACCTACCGCGTCTTATGGCGCTCGGTTCAGGCTACGTACCCCGCAAGGGATCTGGCGTGAAGATATACATACAACACAGGCTCTCGGGGATTAGTTGTGATATCACGCGAGTGAGGCACAGCGCGATCGATAATTTTTGTACTGCAAGATTTAGTCAGTAACTTCAGGTTTCACATCAGGCGAAAATCATGCTTATTTGCCACAGCATGATCTTCTTTTTTGTTGTGTTTTAATAAATTATATCCCATCGAATGGTCATGCTTAGGAATATAAAAGATGTTCCAAGCTCCCAATTTTTGCTTTTCGACTGTGTACTATGACTGATGGACAAACAAATAAATATTGTTTGTATTACAATTAACAGTAAGCATGTAGTTATTCTCACTATGCTGCCTGATAATGATACGCCCAACCAATTACCAAAGATAAGCTATCGATGTTGCGCAATTCGACTGGAATACGTCTATTTTTTATGTATTTCTGTGAGTCAGTACGAGCAACAGAAAGCACTTTACTACGCGCTGTGTTGGCAGCGGATGGACAACACGGGGGCCCTGTGTCTACGCTACTCAGCGCAGATCAGTAGGCCAATTCTACTAAAAAACTGCAACTGCAATGCTGTAGCGATGCATACCTTACGCACAATTGCAGTGTGCTGCGCGACCGACGCAATGATAAAGCGACTCAAATGATAAGCGTAAACGTACAGTTGAATTTTTTTTAGTAGAATTGGCCTACTGGCTGCAAACGTTTACAAAAAAAAAAAAATCGGCCAAGTGCGAGTGGGACTCGCGCACGAAGGGTTCCGTACCATTATCTATAAAAAATGCAAAAAAAATCACGTTTGTTGTATGGGAGCCCCCTTAAATATTTTTTTTTTTTTTAGTATTTGTTGTTATAGCGGCAATAGAAATACATCATCTGTGAAAATTTCAACTGTCTAACTATCACGGTTCATGAGATACAGCCTGGTGACAGACGGACGGACGGACGGACAGCGGAGCCTCAGTAATAGGGTTCCGTTTTACCCTTTGGGTACGGAACCCTAAAAATATAAACCACCACATGCTCATAATCTGTTTTTTAAATAACTCGAATTACAGATAAGGTGTGCTATGATAAGAAATTGTGTCGAAGTGCGATAGACGCGTACACGTGGCCGTGGCCTTCTGTCATGAGTATTTATCTTTGTCTCCATTAACCTATATTTAGCCCACAGCTGGGCTAGTGGCTCCTTTTAATTTAGAGCCTGTTCCATTATAGATTGGTAAAAGTCAGTTTCAAACGGTCTTAATTTCCTTTTTTCGTTCATGTATAATTCCTTTACTCTGCGAGCTTCACAACGCTGGAATGCGTTACCGTTATAGAATCCCCCAGCTAATTGCAATAAAAAGATAGGCCTTTTTGAGACTCTGAATAAGCTGTAGTCATCCTTAGTTAATTTCCTTTTTTCGTTCATGTATAATTCCTTTACTCTGCGAGCTTCACAACGCTGGAATGCGTTACCGTTATAGAATCCCCCAGCTAATTGCAATAAAAAGATAGGCCTTTTTGAGACTCTGAATAAGCTGTAGTCATCCTTACGTAAAAAATTATATAACAGTAATATAATTTTTTACGTAATATATAACGTAAAAAATTATATTACTGTTAATTATATATGTAATTATGTACGTAGGTATCTGTCATTATAGTAATTTATATATGTATTGTTAGATTATTTTGTTCTATATAGAGTCAAATCTGGTTCATTAATGGGTAATGTAATTAGCATTAAGTCTAGCGTTCAGTCCGCCTTTTGAATCAAATTATTGTGATGAATAAAAAATTAAATAAATAAACCTTGGCTTTCGAATGTAAAATCAAGGAATCACTCCGCAAGTCTTACGTACTCGTATATATTCGGGAAAGCTCACTATTCAGCCATATTTATGGCCGGCGATAGATACCGGCCATTGCGTCACTTAGCTTGGGAAGTAAATTAAGGTGCATCCTCAGTACTTCTTCTTCTTCTTTGCGTTATCCCGTTTTCTAATCGATTAGGATTGGCGGGATCCGCTGTCTAAGTCAAAGGATTTGGCGAAGATTCAGATTTTTACCCGGAGCGACTGTCGTCAAAGCACCACAGTCCAGGTGGAAAGCCACACCTTTCTGTTAGGTCAGACGTTTATCGAAATATAATTTCTTAATTCTTGACGTGTTGGTTTTCTATTCCGATGGTTTCCTTCACTGTCGAGCAAAGGAATAATTACAAATATGTAAAAAAAATCCTTAAATACGTATTTAGTACATGCCCACATTAGCACTCGAACCAGAAGAACCAAACTGACAAGAAGTTTCGTAGATAAAAATCAGCTTATTAATCGAGACCACTCTCTTTCAGTTTTCATATTTCACAAACAATATTACAATAAGTCTTATTCCTTATGTATAACCAGCAAAACAATGGATATATAATCGTAATAATTATTTATGAACTGAAATGTCAAAACTTCAGTTCGATCAAGAAGCAAACTGTTCTTCGGCAAGGAGTATCGCTCCTGCATTTCAATCAGTTTCCGTACTTCCCTAAGAGCTTACCCGTGATTGCATTCTCTGGCAGCAACACTACCACCCTCAAGGGAGCAGCTTGCTTGCGACCTTCTGTAATGGAGGTACTTCCCTAGTCGAGCTGTTTATTTAATCGTTGTGCTCTACCTCCCGATCATTGATTAAGTATGTTGGTACAAATGCATTCAAATACATATTTCTATTAGTACCGGCAGTACCTATACCGGTAGAGCTAAATGGATTTTTACAGTTTTCCTACTTGGAATTTATAAAGTATTAAAATATTTACAGTTATTTAGTAATTTTGTTTTATTTTTGTCTATATTATTGAATAAAAACGCTTAATGTCAATGTTTGTGTTTATAGTAAAGTAGAATAAGAAGAATCAGAGAGTCAAGTTATCATAGTTGTATCTTATCTATCTAGATTAATTATCTATCTTCATGCCAAGTCTATTGCTGGGTAGACAGGGAGAACCGAGTACCACGTGATTCGGTTTTAGTGTTACTTCCGTAAACACGTATACAATGACAGCATAAATCTTTTTAAATAAAATATTAAAAAATTGCTATGTATTGATGGTAGTAGTTAGCGTGGCAGCAGACTATGGACGCTTGCAACACCAAGACTCGTGCTGCTCTACCCTACTTTTATCCATGACCGCTAATCAAGGATAACAGCAGTTTATCTTTGTTTTGATTTATACAAGTAGATACGCTGCGTTTGCTTAATAACATGGTGTACCCTCAGAATACAGGGTGTACCACGCACAGGTAAATAAAAACATACAATAAAAAGTCTATTGCGGATTTCCTCTCAATAGAGATTTCATAAAAAATGCAACTAACTAAATTCAGCACATTCAGTAATTATTTATTATTAAATACTAAATGTATACTTATAGTTTGTATATATATATCAATAGTATTGAGTGAACGAAACGACCTCGCTCGTTGGCGGCAAAATCATGTTCAGCATAGCAACATTGTAGAGCCTAGCTAGGTGCGATACGCGCGTACTTCCGCGTCAACACAGCAGAACAGACCCTATGGTGCGCAGCACTAGCGCTCATGTTCGTTACTCACCGGATTCTCATGTTGAATCAGGACACCCTCAGTCATTTTCTAAAATATGATAAAACCGCCGTTCTCCGTGCGGTGACGGCTGACATCTGTAACAAGAGGCCGTCGAGGTCACACAGTTGAATATACCACTCCCGTACCGACAAATACTGTATAATGATAACATTAGACGATCGATGCTCACTTGTGCTGCGTTGGCCGTAGGCAAAGATGCATGAAGGCAGTTCAAGGTACCCGGGCACGGAGTCAAACTCGCGGCATGTCTGACAAGAAGTCACCGGTAAGGTTTGTTTATCACTGAATCACTGAATGACAGAAGACAGCGGGAGTGAAGGCGGGGAGCGGCGTGAGGCGACCGGCCGGTGACGTGAAGGCGCAGCGCCCAGCTGACGCGCCCGCGCCGCGCTTCACGTATCATAATTTGCGTTCCATTTCCCACACGTGGAAACGCAGTCACATTAAAATAAATATAATGGAGGTGATCTAAAAAAACTACAGATATTTATTACCAAATTCAATATTTCACTTCACTGCAAAGGTAAAAAGTGAAATGGCTAAAATATTTGCTTACACGTAATAAATAGCTGAATATTTCCGAGAATACATTGGTCTTGACTCATTACATAAGTTCTGTTACGTGCCTATTGTCTGTGTTTCCTTGTTTACATAGTAAATGGAATTACCAATACAAAATATAATAATGTGTTTGTATTAAATTAATAGATTGTATATTTTCGTAGCGAGATATACTATTTATATAGTAATTTTCACTGAGAAGTTCGTTATATATAAAAAATCCTGCTAAAACTAATCTTTATTAACATTGTATTATTTACATAGATGCAAATATAAATAATTGCTATCAAAATATTGCCAGGCGTTTGATATATAATATTCGTAGCAATTTAAGAAAAATAACTATCTAAAGAAAAGATGTATAAAATCATAAATATATGTAACTTCTATCTATAACTTCAGGTCAAATCCCTTGCGGGGTAGGCAGAGAGAACCGAGCGCCACGTGACTCGATCCTTACATACCTCACTAGTTTCTTTAACATTCATTGCTCTTCTTATGCATGAACACGACCAATTTGATCATGGTAGGTAAGTGTTGGCCTTTCTCGGCACCTACATCCTTCCACTTTTGCATTGTATATCTGCTTCGTAATTCTTTCATCCTGCATTCTTTCTACATGTCCGAACCAATGGAGCATGCCTCTTCTTATTTTAACACCGACGCTCTCTTTCAAACCAACTCTGTTTCTAACATCATCATTGCGAATACAGTCTACAAGCGTTACACCACAAATTATGTGCAACACTCGCATTTCTACTTTCATGCTGTCTTTGCCATACCCAGCTCTCGCTTCCCTAAGTAAGCATTGGGACCAGCACTGTATTATGTATAGCGAGCTGTGCCTTCTGGCTGAAGTTTTTACTGCCAAAAAATTTTCCCAAAGCTCCATTCACACTATTCCCAATACACACGCGTCTTTCCACATCTGCAGTAACCTTCCATCACTGCTGAAAGCGCATCCAAGATATACTATCTCATCCACTTGTTCCAACACTTCATCATCAACCGTAATCCTTACATTGGTTCTGGTTTCTTCTCTTTCAAATACCATTATCATTGTTTTCTTCGCATTCAATACTAAGCCTTTCTCCATACATTCGTCTTTCTCATTCATTCTCATCTTCATTTCTCATCATTGTGACCAGTGTTTGCAGTTCAGTTGGTGTTTCTGCTAGTAACACGGCATCGTCTGCATACAGCAGACAGTTCACCACTAGGTCACCCATGCGCAATCCCACATCCGTTGACCTTATTCTCTGCAGACAACTATCGAAATACAGGATAAACAGCCTAGCAGATAGCATGCAACCCTGTTTGACACCAATTTTGACATCAAACCAGGGTGACATGCTACTCGTACCATCTACCCGCACACACGCTGAGCAAACCTTCTAAGTGAACTGCACAGCATGGAGCAGTGAACCGTCAATCCCATGTATCGGCAATATGTATGTAACTTAATAATACCTGTATATATAAATTACACAACTCTGTACTTCTCTATTTTATGCAATTAAAAATTTGCTAAGACTATCTACTGCCCGCCGCTTCGCACGCGTGCGTATTCCATTATCGCGGTGTACATTGAATAAATTCACCCACATAGCTTTCTGTACAGAGCTAAGGAGCCCGTGAACGCGTGGAATTGGAATTTGTTCACAATATCATGAATTTTTTTTTCACTAAAATATAATGCTTTTTCTAAAATAAAAATAGCTTAGTTACTCCTTATAACTTCAGCTATCTACTAGTGATAGTCCCGCGAAAGGCCAGGCCATTAGCCAGAACAAACGGATTGCCTGACAAAATACAATTTTTTTTTTTTATATAATTAACGTGTCTACATTCATATTACATTTAGTGTTTTTTTTTTATACCACTAAGGTTGCAAACAAGCTTACGGCCTGCCTGATAGTAAGCAGTTACCGTAGCCTATGGACATTTGCAACACCAGGGGTGTCACTCTTGCGTTGCCGACCCTGTAAGAACCTCTAGCTTATAGTCTAGTTGATGGTCAGTAACAAGTGTAGCCAGTGGATGTTTGCAGTATCGCTGACATTTTGCCGACAAATAAAACCGTTTCACGCTTTTTTTTTAAAACCTCATGCTGTAGTTTCTTGGGAAAATCACAGCATGTTCGTTCGTTCTAAAGGTTTGGAAGAAACCGCACTGTATATTTTGGTTCCAATATTCTCTCTTCTCGTTTGAGAAGAGAGAGTGCAAGGATGAATTTTGACGAGCTCGGTGGCTCAGTCGCGAATTACGCGACTTTGACACCAATGCTCGTGGGTTCGATTCCCACACATTTGTGTGCATGAACATGTCTGTTTGTCTTGGTCTGAATGTTTTAAGAGAGGTAGGGCGCATCAAAGCAGCTCGTCTGGGCAAGTACCTCCACCTCACAGAAAACAGCAGCCAAATAACAACTCCCTAGAGGGTTGTTGTGTTCGTGCGTGTGAGTGAGGTCACCGGTAAAACTCCTGAGGAGTTGCTGTGTTAGCAGCAGAGGAGGCGTCGCGCAAGTGATACTTAATGTATTACAAGCCTTCATAGGCTACGGTTTACCGGTTACCGGTTGTAATAAAAAAACACAATAACAAAAACTTTTTTCTTATTCCTAGCGTTATCAGTTTCCTATTCTATTATGGTAGGCAGGGTCCGCTATCTGAGTCTAAGGATTTGGCAAGGATACTGATTGAGATCTCTACCTACAAACCTAGAGGGTAGAGCTACATAGACCTTCATTGGTTAGGTCACACGTCTGTCGAAATTTGAGACGTGGGATCACTAGTCTTCCTCCACTGCTAAGCAAGCAATGGAATTGAAGCCCACCAGGATTTGAAAAGGGGACCAGTAGTTTAATAAGCCGGATCTTTATACACCGGGGTTTCACTGCTTCCTTCCTTGTACAGATAAAGTTTTGACGTGCACCTTTATACTTTGACCTTTGTACCATTCTCATAGTACGTCGTAATGGTTCAAACACACTGCGAGAAACAAGCGCGATCTGCTCTTAGCAGTACCACGAAATTTCGATAGTGAATTCAATACTGCTGATCTCGATATTTCAGCAGGAACAGACCTGTGTACCAGGGGCGCCGACTCCGTGGGTGCTCGGGGGCTCCAGCACCCACGGGAGGGAAATAGTGGGTGCGGAGCACCCATGACGCTCGACATCATTATATAACTAAAATAATCCTCATCTCATTATCTGTTGTTTAGATTCTCATTATCTGGTTATCCTAGTAATGTGTGCGACGCGTCCTAATGTGATCTCAGTTCCAACCAGATACTTTTAATGTAGAGCCGTTTTTTTTGTTTTGGGCAGGGCAGTCTTTGGGGGACGCCTATGTCCAGCAGTGTACGTTTTTCGCCTGAAATCATGATGATGTACCTAGTCATCAAAAGAGCATGAGCACCCACGAGGTTTTTCAGAAGCCGGCGCTCCTGCTGTGTACTGTATCTAAAACTGTTAACAACGCCATCAAAGCGGTCTCGCCGACAATTATTGTATTAATAACGTCGTGAGACTGTATATAAATAGATACGGCCCACCTATACAAAATGGTGTACTTTATAACAGGATGGTGGTCCGTATGCTTGAATGCCTCCCGAGGTTGTATAATAAAAAAATCGGCCAAGTGCGAGTCGGACTCGCGCACGAAGGGTTCCGTACCATTATCTAAAACGGCAAAAAAAAACACGTTTGTTGTATGGGAGCCCCCCTTAAATATTTGTTTTATTTTAATTTAATTATTTATTCTTAAAGTAAATATATAACTAAATATTCTGTGAATATTTCAAGCGTCTACCTGTTGCCGTTATCAATATCCAGCATAAATGAGCAAAAAAATCACGTTTGTTGTATAGGAGCCCCCTTAAATATTTATTTTATTCTATTTTTTAGTATTTGTTGTTATAGCGGCAACAGAAATACATCATCTGTGAAAATTTCAACTGTCTAACTATCACGGTTTATGATATACTGCCTGGTGACAGACGGACGGACGGACAGCGGAGCCTCAGTAATAGGGTTCCGTTTTACCCTTTTTGTACGGAACCCTAAAAAATCGGCCAAGTGCGAGTCGGACTCGCGCACGAAGGGTTCCGTACCATTATCTATAAAAACAGCAAAAAAAATCACGTTTGTTGTATGGGAGCCCCCTTAAATAATTATTTTATTCTATTTTTTAGTATTTGTTGTTATAGCGGCAACAGAAATACATCATCTGTGAAAATTTCAACTGTCTAACTATCACGGTTCATGAGATACAGCCTGGTGACAGACGGACGGACGGACGGACGGACGGACGGACGGACAGCGGAGCCTCAGTAATAGGGTTCCGTTTTACCCTTTGGGTACGGAACCCTAAAAAGAATGCTAACACACTTCGCATTTACATATGAACGACTGCACTGTCTGCGTCCGATGCGGATATTACTGCCCATGTATGCTTGCAATACTGGAAATATTGCTCGCGCGTTGCCACCCCTGCTGCTAACACAGCAACTCCTTAGGAGCTCAGTGGTAACCACATTTATTCGCAGGAACATAATATTAGAGAGTTACTATTTGTATGTATGTATGTATATCTTCACGCCAAGTCCCTTGCGGGGTAGGCGGAGAGAACCGAGCGCCATAAGACGCGGTCCTTGCATACTTCACTCGCTTCTGTGACATTTATTTAATGCATATATCTTTATTAAAAATACCCAGAGTAACGCTTATGTTTGTCATGCGCGAATTCAACCCACTAACTAACCCCTTGGTGTTAAAGAAGCATTACTAACCACTCCTCCACCGGGCTGTTCACAACCTAGTAAATATCGGAGACTGCTCTGGTGATTTGAATGCCGGCGTCA
Organism: Pyralis farinalis; assembly: GCA_947507595.1. Classification (NCBI taxonomy): domain Eukaryota; kingdom Metazoa; phylum Arthropoda; class Insecta; order Lepidoptera; family Pyralidae; genus Pyralis; species Pyralis farinalis. The sequence continues at coordinate 10,115,802 of OX382274.1, forward strand.
CACAGGGTGCGGGATATTGCGGATGACCCGTTCTCTTATTGCAGTATCTATAAATAATGGCATTGTTTTATCTCTTTCATCTTCTTCCCATCATTTATTAATTAATTTACAGATTGCCCCAATTTCTAAATTCTAGGGTTTTTTGTAATTTTGGAGTTATTATTGCACAAACACGTTTGTGGCCCTCCGGTCGACATCGACCATCCACCTATTCCATTATTATCATGGCATATTAATCAGCCTATTATCATGCAATCAATTGATTATCATGGTATATTAATATGTCATGATCGTATCTTAATTTGAAAATTTGATCATTATTTATCTATCTATTTATAACTTCACGCCAAGTCCCTTGCGTGGTAGGCAGAGAAAACTGAGCGCCACATGACTTGGTTCTTGCACATCTCACTAGCTTCTTTAACATTCTCGCTAGCCAGTTCTTAGGGCTCCATACACCGCCTTCTGATATATTTTTTTTCTACAACGTCGGGAGGCATAGGATCTTACGGCCCATTTGATGAAAAGCAGTTACTGTAGCCTATGAATGCTTGTAATACATTAAGTATCACTCGCGCGATGCTATCTCTGCTGCTAAACAGCAACTCCTTGGGAGCTTACTGGTGACCTCACTCACACGTAGGAACATAACAACCCTCCAGAGAGTTGTTTTCTGTGAGGTGGAGCTACTTCCCCAGACTTGCTTTGATGCGCCCTACCTCTCTTAAAAACATCCAGACCAAGACAAGCAGACATTCTTGGGCTGGATTTTTGGATGGATTTTTTTATTAATACATACTCATGATACCTACAAAACACCCAGACTAAGCCAAACAGACATGCACACAAATGTTTGGCCTGTGTGGGAATCGAACCCACGGGCGTTGGTGTCAAATCGCATAATTCACGCCTGCGCTACCGGCTCGTGATAACACCCGATCTATTTGATATCCTTCTACTTTCGCGTTGTATATCTGTTTCGTCATTCTTTTGCATTGATGCTTCATATCCGAAGCAACGAGCATGCCTCTTCTTATCTTAATGTCACTTCTCTCTTTTAAAGGAACTCTTTTTAACACAACCACATTGGGAACTGTTATTAACTTCAGTTTGTCGCTTCGCTTGTGTGGCGATAGGTAGCATTCTCCGGTAAGGGTCAAGTCCCTGAAAACCTCTGAATGGATCGTTGACTAAGCTTCTAGGCAGTTGCAACTTAAGCCAGAAGGTAGAGCTCGCTGTAAGTAATGAAAAAAATACAGCGCATGGATCGGATAGTATGTTCCCAAGCAGTACGGTTGTAAAATGATGCTGCTGGCATCATATCGAACAGTTCGTGGAACACATGGATCAACAATGTACAATCTGTAGAATATACAGAGGGAGGCAAAATCTGTTCCTAAACCCAAGGGATCAAATACTGTCTGTGAGCTTTAAATTATCGATAATTTTCACAGCTCGTCTTTGCACTGAATCACTAGGTTGAAATAAAATAATAAAATGATAATGCATTTGACTTTATATAACTAGTCTGGTCTATAAATACTGTTACAAAGAAACTTTTTTTTCAACTCTTTGATCACGATCTTTGATCGCGTTTATTATGTTAAAAAAATTCTTTTGATTTCCCGCTGTTTTACTTATATTTTTATCAAATTACAATATGGAATGGGGTGTTAAAGAAATTAGGATTGCAGTGATTGCCTTCCACAAAGTGGGTATGGAGCCGTCTGTTATATTCAAGACTCTAAAAGTTTGGTATCAGCCGTATGTTCGTATATCGTACTATCGACAGATGTACCAACACTTCATCTGTTGCAGACCATAATAGATCGGGGCGACCGCGTGCCGTTAGAACTACAAAGGGTATTAATGCTGTTAAAGCCAGATTTCGCCGAAACCCCATTAGGAAACAAAAAATGTTAAATGAAGATTCCCGCTAGGACTCTGTCATGACCAGTGATCGGATAATCGGGCGCTTATATACCTAAACTTCTTTCCTTCAAAGAATAATATGGATATTCCTTCCTGAATTAATAAGTAATCCGGGATTAATAAGTAATCATATTTTTTGTGAAAGATTTTATAATTATAATTTGCTTTTTGTACGAAAATAAATGGTGCTACACATAAAATTACAATTATTTCAATTCCATAAGTAGTTTAGGTTGCTGGCCTGTTACGAAACCAGTTTTCATAAAAACTTTTATTGTAAATTAAAAGTTTCATTAGAATCGGCTTTTTAAATATGAAAAAAAAAAATACAATAAGAGTTTAACAAGGAACAGCCGTCTTGAAAGTATGAGAGGGTATGTAAGCATTATTCAATGTAAATATATCATTTTAACAACAAGTTCTAACTATATTTTGTATGCAGGTAACATTTTTAGCAATCTCAGGAATTTCAAACGACTCCGGGATCCGGGGTTCTGAAAGGCATGTCCGTATTATTCTTTTGTGGGAATAAAAATGAAGTTTAGGTATATTAGCGCCCGATTATCCGATCACTGGTCATGACATGATGATAACAAAACAAGAAGCTCGGCGCTTATCGTCTATATACAGGACCAGTTGCGTGCACTCCATATAGGCAAAAAGACATTGCCTACCCTATCAATTTGATAAATACCATCCGATGTTTCTTAATTCTTAAACATAGTTTTTAACTAATATTTCGTATCAAAATAAAAAAAATTAAAACAGCATCATCTATTGGTATCGGTTCAAGTTATTAAAATAGATTCATTAATACCCGCTACATCGATGTGCTACACTAGCGCCGCAATGGGAGCTTAACGGCAAAGACACACACTATTTCTGTCAAAATTTACATTTTACTGTGTGCCGCGTTGGTAACACTGTGTAGTGTGCATTCCTGTAAATACATTGCCCACAATAACACAAATAACGCACACAATCGCATAGTTTAGACAATGTCTTTTCAACCGAACCATGACGTAAATTACCGAAGTGTCGCAAACATCCCTACGTAATGTCTACGTAACTATTTTAAAAAGTAGTTTGCTCCATATAGTGAAAGAAACTGCTATTTCCTTTTTCGTATAAAATTGATGTTAAATTTTATTTTGTTTTTAAACTGGGCCGCCATTTTTTGTTTATTCAAGTTGTTCAGGTGGTGTGTGTGTAGGGAAAATAAAAAGTGATGCGTTTTCAAAACTATCTTTCGGTGAAAAAAAAACAAGTGATTGAGAAAGGCCGCTGCACACCGGATTTGAAATTAATACAAACTAAAGGCAAAGTTAATCGTAAGTTTAATGCAAAACCGAAAGGCCGCTTCGAATATCTGCAAATTGATATGTATATAAAATCAATCAATCTATAGATATTCACTCACAACACAAAATAAGCACTTAACACATATACTAATAGTACACATACACACACATATAAAATATTTATTAATTTTACCAAGTGATGTTAAGTCTTTATCTTATTATATATTAGAATTAGAACTTTAGCACTTTTGTCTTTCTCATTGTTTGCAGCGAAAGAGCGGTGACTTCAAACACAAGCACTGTTTTGCTTAAATGAAGTTGCCAGACACTGTATTATACCTTTTTACGAGAAAGAATAAATGTTTTTATGTTATCTTATGTTATTTATTAATTTTAATTATTTAGTGATCCAACCATCCAATGTACTCGTAGCAACATATCTCTGCTATATAGTAGTAACGAGCGCTGGCTTTTTATTTTATTATTACAAATATTGAAGTGACGCATTTTTATTTTTAGTATACGTAGGAATTTATACATTTGTTGTTTATAAGTTGGTGGATGATTAATTGTCTGCTGTCCGGAATCCGGCGTCACTAAGGGCCTGACGAAAAACAGCGTTGGTACACGGTCACCCGTGTACTCCAACATTATGCTGAGAAGGCTCCTTGTTGACAGCCATTACAATACACATATTTTTGTATATTTTCACTAATTTTTCTTTGTTTCTTTTTTATTGTGTGTGTGTTTATCAATGGTTATGCCAATCAATATATCTTTCTTTCTTTCTTCTTTGTTTAATTTTTTTGCTGAGACTTCCATAAATATGTACCTACATATAAGTTTTATTAAGATTACATTACTTCATAAAAAAATAAATGCATATTCATTTGTAACAGAGCTTACCGCCGGACTAGGTATTTATTTTTATATCACTAAGGTGGTAAAAAACACACGGCCTGCCTGATGGTAAACAGTTACTGTAGCCTACAGACAGCTGCAATACTAGAGGTGCCACTCGTGCGTTGCCGATAATATAAAAACTTCTGCAAGCCTATTTTAAAAAACATCATAGTGTAGTCCTTAGTCACATAGTTCATTCCAAATTAACCGTTTTGGTAGAAAACTTCTTTAGAACCGCACAGTACACGGCCATTGCGCATGTTATTCTAACAATCATTGTAGCATGTTATACTAACGATTAACGTTTACAGCGCCCGAGTATGCCTTGTGGAGAGGCGAAACACGTCTCGCAGCGACGACCAGGCCAGTCTTGGCAGTGCGGGCATGCGGTTTCTGTTCCAGATGGCGGACGACCGCAGCAGCTGAGGCAGAGACTACCGAAGCAGCAATGGCAGCGTAGGCATGTTGCATCTACTAACGGTAGTGGGCAGATGCCGGCCGGCGCTAGGCCGCATGAACTAATTGGTGGCGGAAGCACACACAGCAGGTTAGATCGAATCGCATATAACTCCTCAGTACACAACCCATTGTATAATCGGTCGAACACACAAAGGGAGGCGTAATCTTTCCTTTAACTCATGGGCTCAATACTTCTAATAATTCTCACAGCTGGTCTTTGCATGGATACACAATGTCATAGCTGGTCCCAGGCTCCCTTATAAGTGACTATAGTGCTCAATGTGCGGTCTGACTTGAGCCTTGTATAGATGTCTTTGTCTCGAGCTGAAATACTGTTCCGCTCTATTCAGCACACCGAACCGAAGTTGCTTAGGTGCCAGCTTAACCTGGGACTAAATTTCACTGGATATGGTATGGCACTGGCGATGGTAAGAGGCGTAATCCGGAGGTGAGGGACTACAACAAAAGGAGTTTTCTTAGTGGTGCACATGCAGAATTGTGTCTTGGTAGTTGTGGTTAGATTTGATGAAGCTTAATCATACACATAATGTCAAGGTATCCTCAATCTCAGTCACAAATTGATCGCGCTTTTTCTCCACAAGAGAACGAAAGATGTTAGCACGGCTTGAATAATGAGTGTCTCTGTTGCTTTCGTTCGCAAACAATGAATGTTATCAATTGGCAACTTATATTTTGATAAACTTCGTGGCGCATTGGTGAAGTGCGCTGTTACACTACTTTGACACCATCGTTCGTGGGTTCGATTCCCACACGGGACAAACATTTAAGTGCATAAACATGTCTGTTTGTCTTTGATTGTTTTTAAAAGAGGTAGGGTGTCAAAGCACCCCATCTGGGGAAATACCTCAACCTCACACACAACCGCATCCAAATAACAACTCCCTAGAGGGTTATTGTGTTTCTGTATGTGAGTGCTACGGTAACCGCTTTACATCAGGTGAGCCGTATGCCTATATGCCTCCCGACATTGTATGACAAGTAGCATCGATATGCAGCTGAAATAACCTTGGGGACAACACAGATCCCTGAGGTAGGTACGCCTACATTCACATCTTTGCTATCAAGCAACTAAGATCTGCAACGGTTTTATGCATCTGCTGGACATGAACTAGCAACCTACGTGCACAAATCCTTTAGTAGTCTAAAATGCCTAACAGATTATATTGGAATTTAGAAGGCACAAAGATAGTCTGAATCTGGAAAAGTATTTAGCTGCTTATTAACGCGACCCTTTATATTTAATAAAGAAAAACATCTGGGCATTTGGGTATTTTGTGTTATTTACATAATATAGAATTGCTTCTTTGAAGTAATAGGTAAATTACTGTTAGTGGGGTTCGAACCGAGAACCTAAGTTACCGTATAAAATAGGCCGTATATACAACTTGGCTAATCGTAATAATCATAATATGGAACAGCTGGATTAAGTGTTTAACACGATTCGCAGTTTTTAAGTTCTTCGTTAAAATTGTTACAATTTTACATGAAGAACTTTCTTCGAGAAAAATACCTATATAGATAAAATCTTATCAATATACAAAATTTGATACAAATCATTAGAGCCGTTATCGAGATACACGCAATATATTTATGTATATACAAGAATTGCTCGTTTCAATATCAATATATATAAAAAAAAATACACTCCTGGAGTGCCGGCAGAAGTGAAAACATGAACATTAACGTTGTGCATTTTTGAATATTTTGGAATGGTTAGGGAATCATTTCGCACGAATTGCTTTATTTATCAGTATAAAAGTACTATAATGTATGTGGTAAAATACAATATTGATTTATTGCGCTATCGTCTACGAATGCTATCGTACACAAACATGACAATTTAAATTATATTAAAATTTTAATACTTCAGAACTACTACAATTATTTTACATTAAAAGTTTATCTCTCAGAAAAATCTACTTTCATCGATAATTTCAACGACTCTTTCACCATCATCCTTACCAGCATCATCATCGCCAATTTCTAAAACTCAAACACACACGCACACTTGCGTAAGCGCCCTGCGCCGCTTAAACCAAACAGCGATGTTGATAAACTACGTTGAACGAAACGCGTAAGCGCCAAGAATTTCATGGCGCTTACAACGTTTTGGTCGCGAGAAAATAATGCCCTATGAACGATCAATCGCTTCATGTTTTAATTGGTTAATTAGAGGTATTTAATGTTTTAGCGCTGCAGTGAGCTTAAGTTCTAATTCTCACCAAAATATTACGGTCAGGGTCACGTGTCCTGACGCGAGTTTAACATTTTTTACTCATCCCAAAAAGTGCACAACGCCGCTTAAGAAGTTTTCACTTCAAAAATAAGAATACGTCTAAATGATTTTCACAGCGGTATCTAGTCCCAAGACTTTTAATAGTAAAGATCAAGACGAGTGAAAAATAACAGCGCGCTTTTAGAAATTGGGGACGGTTATCTATCTATATTAATAAAAATGCCGTTCTTGACTAATTCACTAACTCATGACTCAGGAAAGCTCAAATTTTGCATAGAGGTTACTTTTGTAATACTCACGAGAGATAAGAGAGGATTTTTTGAAATTCCACCCTTAGTGGCTGAAGAGCGGGTTGACACTTTGTATGGAGTAGAAATATTTTTTGAAGTTAGTGATTTGGAACTTTGTACAGATACTGTCTATTAGAATCCAAAAAAAGTGATTCCAGCATTTTCTAAAATCCCACCTTAAATTGTATAATGGGGGTCAAAAGCGTTTCTTGAATTAAAAGTTGAAAGTGTTTAGAAATTGATTTTTTAAAGTGAACTACTTTAGACTTTGTAAATATACTCTCAATCAAGACGTCAAAAATGTAATTTCAGCATTTTACAAAATTCCATCCTTGGGGGGCCGAAAAGGAGGTTGACACTTTGAATGGAGTGGAAATATTTTTTGAAGGTAGTAATAAGAAGTATAGTAAGTAAGTAAAACTGCCGAAATTCCAAGATCTATGCGTGCGAATCCGCGGGCAAAAGCTAGTATAAGAATAACGATGAACTTATTTCAATGTGATTTGTAGAAGATAATGATGTTTTGGGAATATTAATTTCATTGATGTAACTTTTAGACTTTCTCAGAGCTTGATAGCGTCGTTTCGCGTGTTATTCTAACTGAACACACAGGTTAAGCATTGTCGATAGTCTGTCTATGGATGGGTTTATCTATCTCGAGCTTCTCCGTGCTCGAGGGCACGTTAAGCCGTCGGTCCCGGCTGTGATTGATACATGACAGTCATTAAGCTAAGTCTGTGGTCTTCGGGCTTCTTGAAACTACGGGCTTTTGATAATCCGCAGTTGAGTAGCATGGTAGCTTTCGATTAAAGGGAGACCTACATTTCTCTAGTGGGATGAGCTAATGTTGGTGTCGTGTGGAAGGTCTTGCAGAACGCGGAGCTTTAAAGACATTATAAGTTGGACTAAGCCTTCGTAACCGACACAGGACCCACCTTCAAGGGGTTTCGAGAGTTCGCGACTTCAGCGGGGGTGGCTTCTTGTGTTGAAAGCGTTCTTAAGCCCTATGGTAGCCACTTTACGTCAGTCGGGCCTTACCGAAGTACAAAAATAGAAATTAACGTTATGTAGATATGATGTAATAAAAATAGGAATTTAATCACTTAATGTAATCACTTGTACACAGATAATATCTGAATATAATGGTGTAATAAATATCAGAGTTCAATATGTATAACTTTATCAATACGTGATATCGTTTGCTGATGTCGCAAATACACGGTATATTACTTACTTTCTTGAAATACCCACTAACAAAGTAAGATATACAGCGGTCAAGACTAAAACCTTTTTACCTGAATTATTTCACATAATAAAGATTTTGAAATTTCTGATTTTTATTGCAAAACTCGAGTTACTGTCAGAATGTTATATTGTATATAATAACAAGGAGGTACAAGTGACGCCCTGTAAGGGCAAAACAAACATTATAAGAGGACCTTATCCTCAGCACTTTTCACTTTTGCTGTTATAGAATCAAAGTATTTTTTGAATAGGTTTAGTGTTACTAAAACATTTCAGGATTCTATGATAAAGAATCCTGAAATGTTTTAGTAACACTTTTTTTTATACAACGTCGGGAGGCATACGGCCCACTTGATGGAAATCGGTTACCGTGGCCTATGAACGATTGCAACACATTAAGTGTCGCTCACGAGATGTCACTTGTGGTGCTAACACCACAACTCCTTACTTACTCACATGAACGCAACGACTCTCCAGAAGCCAGAGGGCTGCTTTGAAACACCCTACCTCTCTTGAAAATCATTATATAGACTAGCTTTTGCCCGCAGCTTCGCACGCTTATATTTTGGCAGTTTTACTTTTATTTTACTTCTTATTTTTAAATACAGTCAGCATAAATTAGTCAGTAAAAGTACCAAATATCCTTACTTGTGTACTAATGAAGATATATTTTTTTTTTTAAATGTCGGTCAAATTACACAGCGCCACCTAGCCCCAAAGTAAGCGAAGCTTGTGTCATGGGTACTAGACAACTGATAAACATACGTAAATACATTTGTTTTTGTAAATACATACTTATTATACATAGAAAATACCCAGACCAATACAAACAGACATGTTCATGCACACAAATGTTTGTACTGTGTGGGAATCGAACCCACGAGCGTTGGTGTCAAAGTAGCGTAACAGCGCGTTTCACCACTGCGCCACCGAGCTCGTCATGTCACGTCACGATCTGTTCGGTTTGGATTAACTATTTGATACTGAATGTATACACTCAAAACACCTCTTTATACACAACATTGCTGATATTAAAAACATACAAGTTTCAAGTCAATAACTTGAAAAATATCTGTCTGGGTTGAAATTCAAAAAATCCTTTTTAATCTCTCATATGCATTACAAAAGGAACCTCTTGATGAGACCGTGAATTAGTCAAGAACTCCATTTCTATTAATATAGATTTATTAGTATAGATTAGCGTCTCGTCAACTTTCAACTCCCTTTTCACCCGAAAAGGGAGTTGAAAGTGTGTTTGGACCTCCTAAGGGTCCCCTAAGGGTGGAATTTTTGAAAACGTTGAAACCATTTTTTTTTGTACAAAGTTTTAAGTCACTACCTTCAAAAAATATTTCTACTCTATACAAAGTGTCAACCTACTTTTTAGCCCACCAAGGATGGAATATTGAAATACGCTGAAATTACTTTTTTGACGTCTTGATTTAGAGTATATTTACAAAGTCTAAAGTGGTTCACTTTAAAAAAATCAATTTCTTAACAGTTCAACTTTTAATTCAAGAAATTCTTGTGACCCCATTACACCCTTTAAGGGGCGGAATTACAATAAAAACCTCTCTTATCTCTTGTGAGCATTATAAAAGTAACCTCTATGCAAAATTTTAACTTTCGGGGTTCAAGGGTTTGGCCTCGGCGTTGATGAGTCAGTGAATTAGTCCAGAACTCTATTTTTATTAATATAGATATTTATTAGATAAAGAAGGTTTTTTAATATTCTGTGTATAATTGGGGACATGAGTGTATATTTTACTGCCATGTAGTGAGGGCTGAATGAAACTAATTCCATCTTGGTAGTTGGTCTTTCAACTTGGTGTGGCACTTTTTATTGGTCAATGATAAATAACAGTAAATTATAATACGTGTGTAAGGGGGTCATTTTACTCAGCTATTCAGAAATATTAAAGGCACTTATCTATATATCTATATTTTTACGCTTTCTTCTTCTTTTTCTTAGCGTTATCCCATTCCGTACGTGCGTCAGTGGATGTTTTTTTCATCACACCGCGGTAACGCGGTTACCGTAGTCTATAAACGCTTGCAATACATTAAATATCTCTTGCAAAAGCATTTTGTACTGCCTCCTGGAAAGAAAATTTTTACCACGAAGAAAATTGTCCTAATCACGAAAAAAATAGTAGTCAGTTGGAGCAAGGCCCGGCGAGTACGGAGGATGACGTATGGTTTCTAACTGCAGCTCCTGTAGAGTTACAGCGATTACTCGTGCAGTGTGAGGTCTTGCGTTATCATGGAGAAATAATGGTGAAGATCGATTCACGAGTCGGGGTTGTTTCACTGCCAGTTTAGCCATCATTGTTCGAAGTTCGGCACAGTACACATCTGCTGTTATTGCTTGACCATGCAGGCCTGAGAAAGCTATAGCGAATAACGCCATAAGGAGACCACCAAACGATCAACGTATACATCTTTCCGTTTAAGCTGAATAAAAAAACACAATTGAAATTCAAATGGTGCACATTTTTTTTTTAAAAACACCTCATAGGTATTATGTGAAAAAAGTTTCACTCTAAAATCTCACACCGTGAAGTTTTAATGTCAATTCAAATTATCTATTACTATTAAACGGCAATTTTATACTTTAACCCCTATGATTATGATTGATGAGCATAATCCATTTAAATTTTCGCACATGCGTGAGATAAGAGGCAAAACATCGGCAAACAAGAAAAGGCTGTGTACTATCTAAATGATTTTCAGGAAGGCGATTTAATCTTCTTTAATACAAGGTAAATCAATATAGCGAGTGGTGGTGAGTTTCTTTTATCATTTACTAGCATATAGTAAAAGATAAAAAAAAATCCCGAAGAAATAACAATATGATAACCTACATACCTACATTTTGACGAGATCGGTGGGGCAGTGGTTAGTAACATTGACACCTAAGTTCATGGGTTTGATTTTGACATAGGACAAACATTTGTGCGCATGAACGTGTTTGTTTGTCTTGGCCTGGGTGGTTTTGAGACAGTTAGGGCGCAACAAAGCAGCTAGTCTGGGGAATTACCTCGATCTCATAGAAAACCTAAGCCAAATAACAACTCACTGGAGGGTTGCTATGTTCCTGCGTCACCAGTGAGTTGCTAATGAGTTGCTGTGTTATCAGCAGAGGTGGCATCGCGCGAGAGATACTTGATAATGTATTGCAAGTGTTCGTAGTCTACAGTAACCAATTTGCATCAGATGGGCCATACATATAAGCTCCCTGACCTTGTGTAAAAAAAACATTGTTTTTGATATTTTTAGACAATTAAAAAAAACCAGTTGAGAATGCGCAAGCTTGCATTGCCAGAGGAACACCTGGCTCGTCAATTATATAACAATTAATTTTTTTTTAATTTGTCGGCCATTTTGACCATGTTCCTTAAGAAACAGGAACGGTGTTCCTGAACATTCCTATTCTACTTTTTTATGCTGAATCCGAATCTGAAGTGAAAATTCGAATATTCGAAAAAAACACACACAGACAAACATATAGATTGCATATAGGAACGGTGTTCCTGAAAATATAGACCGTTATCTAGGCCCGGACTAAGCACTGCAATGCTTGCTCTGTATTATTTGAAACGTACTCGGGACGTAAGTGGCTGACTATCTACCCCAACTAATTAACAAAAGAGGTGAATGAGAAGTGAAACACGTCAATGCAGTCCGACTGGGAGGTACCTCCACGTCACAGAAGACCACATAATTCCATGGAGGGTTGTAGTGTTTTTATAAGTGAGTAAAGTTACCAGTAAAGTACTGACGTTTTATACTACTAAAGTGAAAACAAGCACACGGCCTGCCTGATAGTTAGAAGTTACCGTATCCTATGAACATTTGCAACACCGGGGGTGTCATTCTTGCATTGCCGATCCTGTAAAAACCTCTTAACGCCTTTCTTGAAGAATCCCATGCTGTAGTCCCTTGGGAAAACCACGGTTGAAAGTTGAGAGTTCGCGGGAGCGAAGCATTTAATTTTATTTGTATAATCTTTATTGTACTACAAGGAAAAAAAATACAGATAAAAAATAATTGTTTGTACTGTGGCGGACTAATCCCATCCGGGATCTCTTCCAGTCAACCATAGAATACCTGATAGGAATTCTCAATTTAATGAAGTAGAGCACAAAGTCATTCACACTATATTATATCACTATATCCATCTTCATATATAGGTACATACACAAATATATATAATGCACATAAATACTAGTACAAGCGAATAAGCAAAACTTTTGTACCCAGAGGAAGAAAATACTGAAGGCGTTTTAATGAGTGGAGCGATGCAATAATTTTACGACTGACTTCACCGATTTGCACCCAGAATAGATTCGCGCGCGTTAATGTTAATACTTGCACTTGTACAGATTCCACTTGTATTGATATATTGTATAAAATACCTTGATAATGCCGTAAAGGCGAAACCGGTCGGTAAAAATAATTATTAAATAAAATTGTGAAGTGGAATCTGTACAAGTGTAAGTATTAACATTAACGCGATGTCTTCAAATTTCCACCAAGTGCCTACAATCACAGTATCAACATAACCCAGAATAGAGTTTGGTCAACGGTAATGCCTAAATTCTTGACAGTGAGTGCCAAAGGAATGATGTAACCGTCAAGGACTATATTTGAGCATACCAAGGTTTGCAGCTTTGGTATGTAGTATGGACTGCCTATAACAATGGCTTGAGATTTTTATGGGTTTATATTCAACCCGTAATCATTGGTCCACTGGTCGTTATTGATATTAGCTTCTTTCAACTTTGTTTTAACTTTTTTCTTCTTCGCGTTATCCCGTTTCCTAATCCATGAGGATTGCCGGGGTTCGCTACGTAAGCCTAAGGATTTGGAGAAGACACAGATTTTTACATAGAGCGACTGCCGTCAGGCCGCCACAACCCAAAGGGATGACAAGATCGTTCTTTCGAAATATATATTTTTTGGACGTGTGGGTTTCCTCACGATGTTTTTCTTCACCGCCAAGCAAGTGATAAATATGTAGATAAATTCGAAAACACGAATTTACAGGTACATGGTACACGAATTTACAGGCCAGGATTTTCCGAGATTTCTTATGCAATGGTCTATCACTGCATAATGAAAAACCGAAATGGATCTCTCGTGACATAAGGATGTGCAGCACACGTAAAACTGAATAACTGTGGAAACGAATGCGACCGAATTTAAAAAATAAATATAATTTAAAGGTCTATTCTAAAAGTGTGTTGTGTGTCTTGCCTGTATAATATTTTAGAAAGTACTTTACAAAATCTTTGATCTTTTAAAAAAGGGAATAATTCCCCCACATACGGTTTCAGGAAGAATAAGTCAATAAATTAGACAGTATATAATTTACTTTATTTTATTTTTTATTTTTCGTTTGATTCTGTTGACCGTGTTACGGTATTGAACAAATTCTATGCTTATGGGCTAAGGGATAGAATAAATATTGAATCAAAACGCGATTTACAGTAGAAATCCCAGTGTTGACTCTTAAAGTATACTCTTAAAGTCCCGCACGGGTATATTGGAACATTTATTATTTATAACTAGCTGAGCCCGCGACTTCGTCCGTGAGGAATAGTTATTTATTTATATTAATAAAAATAAATAATATTTTTAAAATAAAAGCCAAGTTACTCCTTATTACATCAGCTATCTGCCAGTGAAAGTCCCGTCAAGATCGGTCTAGCCGTTTCAGAGATTAGCCGGAACAAACAGACAGACAAAAATTGTAAAAAAATATATATTGGTATATGTACCGTGTATATATTTACATGAATTTAGTAAAAAGCGGTATTTTAATATTACAAACAGACACTCCAATTTTATTTATCTGTATAGATTTATAGTAATGACTTGCCCTCAGCAACTAAACATCATGTGACATTATTTATGTTTCATTCAACAATTATCATATTTATCACCTCAATAATGAGGAAAACGAATCCTTGATATCAATAATTGTATAGCTTACAAATAATAATTTGAAAATCAAATTGAAAAAAAAAAACAAAAACAATGAGTTTTACCTTAAATAAAGCACATTTAAATAAAATCAATATAAATTATTATTATTTTAGTTTAAACAAATAATGAAACGGAAATACCCAAATTTTTATTTCTACTAATTGACAAATTGAAAACGTACACATTTTCATATGCACTGTACAACATAAGCAAGATAGTAAATGAATCTGCTTTGTCGATAGCATATCATGGACACGTAGCGTCTACATTGCGATATGGAGTAATATTTTGAGTAATTCCACTGACAAACACCTTGATTTTACAGAGAAAAGCGACGTATCAGAGCGATGTACGGTCTTTAACAGATAGGTTCATGTAAATTGTAGTTTAGGAAATATCGATATTTTAACACTATCTAGCCTATGTATTATTGAAAGTGCGTATTTCGTTAAAAATTTAAAATAATTATTCAATCTTAAGGCGACACCTCGATCGTGAAGCTTTAAAATGGCTCCGCCCAATCACCCCGCGCCCCTCAATTGACACTCGACGCTCGATTTGTAAAATTTGAAATTAGCGCCTAATAGGTAACCTGGGGTCAACGTATAGTCAATGCAAACGAACAGAAAAGCTACAGAGTCGCGTCACACTTAAATAAAATTTATAATATCAATATTTAATAAAAATTATTGATTTAATTATTATTTAGCTTTATACATACTGAACCAAACATATTTATTTAAGCTAGACGGAAAACAATAGTAATAATAGTAATAAAAAACTACTGAAACGTATTCACTTTTAAAAGTTTATTGAAAGAGAAATCAATGACATCGTTTTATGTTTATATCTCTAGAAGTTAACATGTCTTGGTATCTATGTTGTTCTTACTTAGGTCTCGTCCAGTGGCGCCCTCATTGAATAAAAAAACATATTATAGCATAGAAGATAAACATTATGAAATCTTATGTTGCATTTATTACGAAGATAGTAAAGTATTTTTACGTCATTAAACCAACACTCAAAATATTCCACTATCGTTGTTATAAGCAAAAGTGCTAAAAGAGGCCGTTTTTTTGGCAATTATGCCTATAACAACGAAAGCAAAACATTTCAATTGTTGGTTTAATGACGTAAAAGTACGTTATTGTATTTGTAACACACACAACACATGACTTTATAACGTTTATCTTCCACGCTAAGATACGATATTTTATTCCTTGAGGCGCCACTGGACGGCATGTATCCCCCTTAAGAAGAATGAAACACCAGCTACATAATACAACATTGTTTATCGAGAGGCTAAAGCGGGCCATTTGTTGATTCGGACACATATGTTTAGTTAGCAGATACACCATCTAAACTGCAAACACTGGTCACAGCGATGAAAGACGACTGTATGGAGAAAGGCTTACTACTGAATGCGAAGAAAACAAAGATAATGGTATTTGAAAGAGAAGAATCCAGAACTAATGTAAGGATTACGATTGATGATGAAGTGTTGGAACAAGTGGATGAGTTTGTATATCTTGGATGCGCTTTCAGCAGGGATGGAAGGTACACCGCAGATGTGGAAAGACGAGTGAGTGCTGGGAATAGTGTGAATGGAGCGTTGGGAAAACTTCTTGGCAGTAAAATCCTGAGCCAGAAGGCACAACTCGCTATACACAATGCAGTGTTGGTCCCAACGCTAACTTATGGAAGCGAGAGTTGGGTATGGCAGAAAGAGCATGAAAGTAGAAAGTTGAAATGCGAGCGCTGCGCAAAATTTGTGGCGTAAGGCTCGTAGACCGTATTCGCAATGATGATGTTAGAAATAGAGTTGGTCTGAAAGAGAGCGTCGGTGTTAAAATAAGAAGAGGCATGCTCCGATGGTTCGGGCATGTAGAAAGAATGCAAGATGAAAGAATGACGAAGCAGATATACAATGCAAAAGTGGAAGGATGTAGGAGCCGGGGAAGGCCAAGACTTACCTACCATGACCAAATTGGTCATGTTCTATCAGAAGGTGATGTCAGGAGCCCTAGAAACCGGCGTGCGTGCATGAGAAGAGCAATGAATGTTAAAGAAGCGAGTGAGATATGTAAGGATCGAGTCACGTGGCGCTCGGCTCTCTCTGCCTACCCCGCAAGGGATTTGGCTTGAAGTTATAGATGTTCGAGTGTCATAATGGCTGATAGCGCCGAGTAAACACAGGATTTTTTTATTTCGAATAAATAAGAGAAATAAAATTATCAGATTGAAATTGAAATAGAAAATTGGATTTTTTTTGCAACTCCCTCCTGGTGAAGATTCACAAGTTATTTTACACAGTTAGGTATAGCTCTGGTAGGGATCCTAGCTTTTTCCCTAAATATAATACACTCTCGAATGACTAGGTATGCGCTTTCACTAACAGTCAATTTAACTTCGCGAATTTTATAAAAAAGTACAGGAAGAACTTGACGGTTAGACGGTAATTTTGCGCCTATTATTTGATAATTTACGTCTCCAACTAAGAAAATACTTGATTTATTGCTTCTCAATTCCACTGCCATCTTATAAAAGTTAAAACATTACGTATTAATCACGAGAATAACTGACATTCAAAATTAATAGACGGTTAGGTAATTATGACGAAGTTAACGATGCTCTCTCTAAAGGTATTCATTGGTTTAGTGTTAATAATCTGCTTTTAAATGATAAAAAGACTAAAGTAATTAAGTTCTCAACACCTAATGTAAGGCAGGTGGCTACCAATGTACATGTTAATGGAACTAATTTAGCCTCTGTGGAGACAACTGTGTTCTTGGGTATAACAATTGACTCCAGACTACAAAGGGGCCCACAAATTGAAAAATTATCAGTAAAACTAAGTTCTGCAGCTTATGCAGTGAAAACTATTAGACGGCTCACTGATATTGATACGGCTAGAATAGTTTATTTCAGCTACTTTCATAGTATTATGTCATATGGAATTCTTCTTTGGGGTAACTCCGCGGATATTAACACCATCTTTTTATTGCAAAAGAGAGCCATAAGAGCTATCTACAAACTTGGTCCCCGGGAGAGCCTTAGAGAAAAATTCAAAGAAATAAATATTTTAACAGTCGCATCGCAATATATCTATGAAAATCTTTTGTATGTCCATAAAAACATAGACTCATTTTGTAAAAAGAGTGATACTCATAGCATAAATACTAGATATAAGCATAATCTTGTGTTATATGCAAGCCGTCTCCACAAAACAAGTAATTATTTTATGGGGCAATGTATACGGTTCTATAACAAACTTCCCAGCAATATAAGAGATTTGTCAATAAACAAATTTAAAACTACTATTAAAGCCAAATTGTGTAGCAGGGCATATTATAAAGTATCTGACTATATTAATGATAAAAATGCCTGGGAGTGAGTCGATCCAATTATAATGTAATTAACAAAATATGTAAATTTGTTTGGATACCAAAAGAGGGATGCCTGAGTTTTTTGGCAGTATTTTTATCAGTGCTCACCTAGTCATAAACTGCACGGTAGGGGAAAAAAATGTGACGATTCCAAACAAATGTAGCCATTTTTACGGAATAAAAAGATTTTGACTTTGAATTTGAACAAATGAATACCGCGAGTACGTGCGGCACTGCCGCGCAACTTGTATGAACATGTTTCGATGTAATTCGGCACGGATTATCGTAATCCAAATAAGTTAAAAATTAATTTCCGAGTGTTTTAAAAGCAAATGAACAAAACTAAGACATATGCGTTAGAAAATAAAAACTTTGAAAAATAAGGGACACCCTAACATACATATATACAAATAGATTTTATAATCTATTCATATTTAAAAAAAACATGTGACAAATGATTTTCTTGCTGTTTCATAACTTTAACTTCAGTATAATGACATTTATTGTATTTTACTTATGTATACTCTGTGTTTTGTATTGTTGTACGTTTCCTTGTTATTTATTAAACTCTCAAGAAGAAAGAACCAGGACCATCTCTGATGTTGCAAAATAAATCTAATCCGTACAATAGTTCAATACTAACCACAATGTATAGAATAGATGATTTTTTTGTGTTTTCAGTGTTGGTTCATAGTAAATATTATTTGTTTTCACGAGTACCATGGGTATAAGTATACTATCTATCTATATCTTCACGCTAAATCCCTCGTGAGCGCCACATGACTCGATACTTACACACCTCGCTCGCTTCTTTAACATGAAACATACCGAGTTTTTTTAAAAACTATCAAAATATACTATTTTACTAGTAATTATGTTAATACAAAAAAAAAAAAAAACCTCCACTGGTTTTCTATCTTCTGATTGGATAAATTTCCAACGTAAACTAACCTTCACCTACGTACAATGTCTAAGTCGGAGTTCGGTGAGCTTATAATGGTTACTATGAGTTTGTCGTCCCGTATGACACTTACGTTAAAGTAGCATATAAATCGAGTAGTGATTCTTCTAGTGGAATATGTTTATTTAGTAAGTTTCTCCTAAAAAACAAAACAGCAAAAATATTCTATTTTATAAGTTTTTATTTTAATACAAAGAAATAAAGAGTCTCCACTGGTTGCTATGTGCTGAGAGCGCGAACCTTATTGGTATAAATTTCCAACGTAACCTGACCTCCACCGACGTACAACTTCTAAGTCGGAGTTCGGTCAGATTATAATGGATATAATAGGAGTTTGACGTCCTATATAGGTACGCGGTCAGCCTGTGGATAATGTATACCAATTATCAAATGTTACTGTTTATTCCTGCAAAAAATAACTCTTATTTAATTAATGCAGTTTTATATAGAGTTATTAAGTAAGCAAAATTAAAAAAAGTTTGAAGAGGAATTAAATAGCTTGGGCCAACCATACCTAGGAACTGTTCTAAAAACTAGAAATATGTCTACACAATGTTATTATAATATGTTTAATGAATATAATAATTAAAAAAAAAAAATACCTTGTCTTGTTCGCCTCCGCCATTCTACAAACATTTTCTTTGTATTTTTATTCTATATATTTTCTTTTTAGTGTTCCCCATTATTACAACAGTATAATAAATATATATAAACCTATAATATTATTTACTACTTATATCTAATAATAATACACTTACGCTAAATACTATAATATTGAATATTTACAACTATTAATTATAAAAACTTCGGTGTCGCGATGTAAATGGAGCGAGCTCGAGCAGACAGTCGACATAGGTCTTACCTCGAAGCGGGCTGCAGCCGGACTGGCTGGATGTAGTTAGTCAACGCGTTTATAATCCTCATTACCGCACAATAAGGTCGAAAACACGTAGCACCCAAGACGAATGTGATCGCTTAGAAATTGTCAGAAACTTAAAATATTTTTAAAAAATTTCATGTTTCACTTATCAAAATATGCAGCAACCATATTATAAACATAGATATTACTAATAGATTTAAGTAATTTTGAAGCGTATAAACAGAACAACTTCGTTGTAATTTCAAAAATAATGAATTTCAGGAGGTGTTTTCGAAAGTAATTATTATCGAATCAATTTTACACAATCGCGTATTTGAGCAAGCAAATTCAAGATAAAGAAATGAAGTTATTTATATTAAAATCTTAGATCCGTCAGTTTAGTCATTAGCCTATACTATTCGATGAAAGTTGGTCTAATTTTTCGATGTGTCGCCTTAAGGCACGTAACCGCCACAAAAATAAAATTATTTTGAATCCTGCGAAGACGGCGTTACAAAGTAAAAGCTAATTTTCCAATGCACCTCGAATGTGTGTATGCGTGCTGAAGACTGGTAGTCTTGTAATGTATCTAACACATCATTGAGATTTGGCAATTGGGACTCAAGTTGAGAAATTGGTAGTTATCTAATAGTGAAGGCGTTTGATTGAAACTGAGGTGTTCTATGGAAGTTGTCATCTTATAAGCTGGCTGAGAGTTTATGTAAATGTTGAAATAACTGCTTCATAAATCAGGCAGTGTGGTTGTGTGCTTACCGGCACAGTATAAAAAATAAATATAGATTAAATACGTTGCTAGTTCTTCTTTTTTAATGCACCTCGGATGTACAATAAAATCCCAGAGACTATACGGAGACTATTTATTAAAGGATAGGGATTGGAATGTTACTTGCATGAGTTAATGCATACTATTACAGATTGTAATATTGTATGCCTATATGGTAGAATCCAGAATGAAATACAAAACTTGTACTATCATTACTTTACCTGCAGTTCACAATATAGACATTTTGTATTTGTATTTGAACAAAGAGTAAATTGTGGAAGTAGGATGTAGATTGTAAAGGAATGTATGATTGAAAGGAGAATGACCAAAAGTGGGCCCACCTTGCGTCTTCACCATTTATACTCTAAAAAACCTTTTCCAAATTGAAAATGTTCACGTATTTTTTTCAGTTCTATTGGAACAGGGGTTTAAAAGTTGAGTATTAAAAGTTATTTGCATTTCCGCTTATGACTACAAATGGAGAATGACAGGTAAATCATGAATGAGTTTAGGGTTGCGATGATTATGTAATCGATCATCGATTATAAAATATACTAAATAATCGTTTGTAATTAAGAACCTTAATAGTTCATTGCTTATAAAGTGAATATGAAAAGCTTCTATTCATTTTTATAGTTAGCCTTCATATAAAAATGTTTATAAACTACCATGATGCATGAATAACACCACTACTCGAAATATTTCTTTAAGAAAAGTTGTTAATCATAACATAATCGATTTAACATATATTATTCGGTTAAAGAAGCGAGTGAGGTGTGTCAGGACTGTAAGGATCGAGTCATGTGGCGCTTGGTTCTCTCTGCCTACCCCGCAAAGGATTTGGTGTGAAGTTATACATAGACAGAGGAGTCCTGTTAGTCCCATTAGTAGTAAGATACAGGCCTATTTTTAAGCCCCGTTCATACTACAAGTATGTCAAAGTGTTAGATTATTCGTAATTATTTAATCAATTGTTTTTTTACTTTCAATTTATTAATAAGACGTAAGTATTACGTAGTTCTCAAAAGGTACATTATGTCCTGTCATCACAAACAAATAACTTGCAACATTATTGTATTTACGTGAGATCAGAAGTAAAAGGTAAAGGGATAACGGTACATTCCATTTTATTTCGTGGTAGCACTGTATAGAAACAATAACACAGTAGATATTGAGATCAATGCCAGATATAATGAAAAACTGTACTATTATTATGTTTTTTGATGCGTACAAATAATTGTATATTTCAATGCCGATTGAATCGATTTTCTTAACCCATTGAAATCGATCTCCAATCGCATCCCTATACAGCGACGTGTCCATAGACCAGAGTCAAATCTTTAATCTATTCTATTTCATTTTTCGTAATAAATAGTATTTTGTTTAATTTCTGTACTTATGAAGTCAAAGTGTGTAAATATTATAAGTATCCATCCATTGATCATACCAACAACTAGTACATTCCTTGGATGAACAACTCGTACATTCCTTGAATGGTGCTCAGTCCGGTAAGTGTTACGTTATTTAAGTTCATATATATATTGGTAACCTTTTATTAAGTATGACAAAAAGTATAGACCGCGCCTAGATAAGAATTGTGAACACATGTCTACACTCGCCCATATTAGAAGCTGCACCATTAATTGTTTATAAAATACAGCGGTATTATTATCTGGTATAGTAAGACTAAATACAACATACACTTATGTTTTTAGATTATTGTGTTTATCAATTAAACAACAATTTTTAATTGTTACAGATCAGAAGACGGTAGCATCTTATGCCGGGAATTATATACACATTAATATGAGCTTAAGTAATATTTGAAGTCAAACCTTCAAATGAATTTGGACATCAACAAAGTATGCCTTGAATGTGGGATGTTGACATAATGATAATAAGATCACAATTATACAAAGTTATCACCAAAATATCAGAAATGGAATGTTATAGTTAGATAGATTCCAGTTCATATGGTACTTAATTTCTTAAACATATTTTTTTATGATGTTTCCCTATAATTATATATTTTTTTTTATAATTTGTACATTGTTACTTTATCTTTATCTAGCTACGATCTTTATACTTCCATTCAAATCATTTTAATCATTCTGATACTCCTACGGTATACACATATTTAATTTTCTCCACTTAACATATATCCTATTCTATAATTCTAGGTGTCAAGACTGGAAAGAGTTTGTAAGGTCTGTTGACGAGCAGCTGAGTAATACAAAGACAATTATAATTGATCACTGCTAGAGGAAATTAACCGGAAATTCATCGAGGCTGCACCTAAAGTTCCAGTGCCTTCATTATTTTTTTGTCAACCCACAAGATCTATAACTGCATGGATCTTAAATACATGTATCAACATGATGCACATGTTTTTGGCATGACGAGAAACTGAATGGTTTAATGGTCCCAAAAATCATTAGAGATATATTATTAATGTACCACATATTATAATGTACCTAGCTGTGCTAGAATATGCTGTCATCAGTCATGCAATGAAAATTAGCATGAATTTACATTAAACATATGTATTATGTGCCCTTGGGATAGCAGTTTTACTTTGGAGAACATATTCCTAATGAACTGTATGCTGTGGAGATTAATTAAAAAGTAGAAAATGCTCCCCTCATATTAGGAAAAATAATTATCAGTGCACATATAAAGTGGAGGCACATCAGTTCAAGGACACATTTGTTTAAATGTCAAGAGAGGTATTATTATTATTAGGTATATTGGTCGGCTACTGCTGCAATTGCTTTGTAGGAAAATGGTGCACATAATGTTGGTAATTAGGTATTTAAGTTAGGGTAGATTTAATGATGTACAGGCTCCTACTCTATTTTTATTTAATGTATTTATTGACGATAAAAATTGTAATAAACAATTTAAAGAAATATTTTTTTATATATAAGAACCTAATAAATATAAATAAAAGTGTCAATATACTAGGTGTTATTCTTATTTATCTCCAATGAATATTCTGTCATTAAAAACAATGTAAGTAAGTAATAAGCATACAATCCGCCTGATGTTAAATAGTTACCATAGCCTGCCAATGCTTACAACCAAGTAATGTAAGTCGCACATTGCCACCTTGACTGCCAATGTAGGTGCTATATGGTTACCACACTCACCCGAGGGAACAACAATTCTCCAAATAATCTTTTGCTGCGTTCTTCCCCAGTCAAACTATTGTTCCATAAGTATCGTGGGGTGCACAACGTCCAGGTAAGGTTTCTTTCAGTCAAAAGTGATGTTAAAGGTGATGTTGAGCTACTTCGCTCCAAATGAAATGTATAATACATATATGAACACAAAAAGTTGAAAATAAATATCTACTACTTATGTGTGGTTTAATTATTTGAAGATGCATTTAACGTAGGTGTACAGTGCGCTTGATCTATGCACATAGCATCGTATTTATAAATCCATATAATTCTTACTAATTACCTTACCAAACCTTTTGGGTGCGCTAGTATTTGCTAGTAGATACTATTCTATGGGACTATCTTTCACATCTAATGTCTGGTTATTCCTTAATTTGTTGTAAGTCTGGTTAAAAAGGCTAGATATTAAAAAAAAAAGTAGCCATAAAATATAACATGCCCTCTGTATAGGTACCTTGTATTTTACCAGTGAATTTTTCGTTCACTGTAGTTTTACACTCGCAAAACATAACCTCAAAATGCCTAATTTGATTTAAAAATACTCGATAACCCCTGTTCGTATTGAAATAATATTTCTTATGAGTCATCTACAATATATTTCCTTTGTTTTGACGATGGTTTTTTTTTGGTCAAGACGCATGACTGACGCAAGTGGGCCGAACTCCCATACAAGTTTGGTCATTCTCCTTTGGCTGCTTTAAGAATGAAAGGTAAAGCAGGACGAAGTAGAGAATAAGGGGAACAGAACGAGAGTTAAGAGAATACGGTTTAAACATTCAAATTCAGCAACTTCGACTAAAGAATATGAAAATTTTAATTGTAGTGGTTAATCAAAGTATAGGTAATAACCAAAATATTCACGCGTAAAAAAAGTTTACAATGTAATTACTTTTTGTTGTCACTTGTGTTTTCCTGTTGTTGCTGTTGTTCCTGTTGTTGTAGTTGAACTAGTTACATATTCAAATATATTATAAAATTAAGCACTTCCTCTATAAAAAATACATGGAAACAAAACGAATAATTAGCATTCAAATGATAATTTTTCTCAAGCCAATTTTTGATTCCTCTTTAAATTGTTACGGATTGTTTTTAAAAATCCATATTTGAATACAATAATAATAAATTTTATTGGAATGTAATAATGTCAGATTTCATACTATGTTAGACTGATAATTGATTAAGCTAACCCGCGATGATCTTATAAGGACGCCTTGTTTACCCCTTAGAAACGAAATGAATTAAAAAAATGCTATGAAAGCTTAGAGAATGATTCCATATCGCCTTTAGAATCAAAGCCCACCTTACTTGCATGTGGTGGATCCTGGTAATTAACAAACGAGTTTCTGGTGCAGAATTGTTGTGTTCTTGTTTGAATGAGGAGTTAGGAATTTAGCAACTTGGGTGTTCCTTGTGTGTTTCTTTTTAGAAATCCATTTTTTACATTTCTGTACGATAATGACAAACGCGTCGCGCGTCAATTCCCACTTTCGCCATTTGTGATAGCGATCGACCAATTACAATGGCTGCCGTCACTTTTTTCGAGGAAAACTAGTCTAGTCTGTCTGAGGCCTAACAAAGTAAATTAGTTTTAGGCAATCAAGAGATAATATGTATAATTAGACATAAAATTTATAGAACGACATTAAACAATGACGATAAAATATTCGAATTTCATATCTGTTCAGTATCTATACGTTCCCAAACTCAGACATCTAAATCTCAGAAATTGATGAAGGCTGTTGTTTACCTTTCATTCAATTCATCGCAATATGATTATTGAATCAAATGCGAAACAATAATGAGTATGAGTCAGCTCACTTGGATGGATTACTTGATCCACGTATAGTATTCACGGCAGTAGCTTTTCTTCAAAAAAAGAGATATTGACTCAGGAGTGGTCCCCAAGGACATGGGTTTTATGTAGTAAAAATTTTTCCGCTATGGGTAAAGTATAACGCGCTGCTCTTATTGGCTTAATTCACGGATTAACATCGCCTCAATTATAGGCTTCTATCTATCTCTCTATAACTTCACGTCAAATCCCTTACGGGGTAGGCAGAGAGAAACGAGCGCTACGTGACTCGATCCTTACATACCTCACTCGCATCTTTAACATTCATCTTTTCATGCACGCTCGCCGGTTTCTAGGGCTCCTGACATTACCTTCTGATAGAACACGACCAATTTGATCATGGTAGGTAAGTCTTGGCCTTCCTCGGCTCCTACATCCTTCCACTTTTGCATTGTATATTTGCTTTGTCATTCTTTCATCCTGCATTCTTTCTACATGTCCGAACCAACGGAGCATGCCTTATTTTAACACCGACGCTCTCTTTCATACCAACTCTGCTTCTAACCTCATCATTGCGAATACGGTCTGCAAGCGTTATGCCACAAATTTTGCGCAACGCTCGCATTTCAACCGCATTTATCCTACTTTCATGCTCTCTCTGCCATACCCAGCTCTCGCTTCCATAAGTAAGCATTGGGACCAGCACTGCATTGTGTATAGCCAGCTGCGCCTTCTGGCTCAAGTTTTTACTGCCAAGAAGTTTTTTCCAACGCTCCATTCACACTATTCCCAGCACTCACTCGCCTTTCCACATCTGCGGTATTAATTATAGGTTTATTGGTTAAAATATGCGCAGGCTCGAATAGCTGAGATATGAGACGCAAAAATACTTCGTATTTGTGAGCGAGGGAGGCCTTCATGTGCGGTCAAGTGGTTTATTGGTTTGTGATTTCCAATCGCCCGTAGGCTGCTGCGAGATCTAAAAAATATTCGTGGATTAATCAGCCATAGCCATTTGGTCGCAAATGTTCCCAACCAAACCATATAGAACTTAAGGGCCACGGAAATTATCCGAATTATTTGAACATACTCGTACATGGAATATTGTGACGAAGTAGACATTACATTTTTTAAATCTCCTAGCATTTCAGAAATGACTATTGGTGAAGAAATTTATCAATATAGGACTCTTTTCAAAATCGTCAATTTAATAAAATTTATTGTATTATATATTATACAAATTACTACCGTAATTGCACATTTGTATAATAATAATAATGACAGTGTCAACTGGTAGAATTAAAGATTGTGCTGAATTATTTCTACTCATTTTGTAAATTAGATATGTACGAGGCAGTGGCGGCTGGTGGGTTATCGAACTGGTGGTGCACTTTACTTGCTCACCAAGTATTAATATTAGAAATTGCAACAAATCAACAATTTACATAAAAGATGTAAATTAAAAAAAAGCAATTACTTAATATAAACAAACAATAATTAACGCGTCACAGATACAGCGAAACTATGGTAAGGAGAGGTCCATCATGGCCGCCGTCGAACTCAAATTTCAATTTTCGTCAAACATCGGGTGCTCTCGGTAACCTTCGATTCGCCCGTGCGGCGCACGAGAACCGATTAATTTCTCGGTACATTTCTATGAACTATCTTTTGTTTCACGCGTCAGGCATATTCGCTAGTAACTCATACAAGTTCTATTAGCAGTCCTCGTGCGCTCGCCGAAGCGCACGAGAATTTTTCTTTACAGCGAAAATAAGTCTTAATAGTTTAGCAAAGCGCTTAAATTGTTTTGTCTTTTATTTGTTATAATTTTAAATTTTATTCGATATATTATGTTTTTGTATGTTTCAAAAATAAATATTAATATGGTAATTTAAAGATGAAGTAATATTTTGTAATTTTTAAATCTTTTGAATTGGTGGTTCAGCGCACGAGCGCACTTAAGGTACAGCCGCCACTGGTACGAGGGTCATTTGAAAAGTTCTTAGGCTAACATACTCGTACTTAATGAACCCACACGATTTTGAGTTTATTTTTATTTTTCATCATTCTCTCCTCCGAGCTCAAAACACTTTTTCCATCGACCCGGTAAGGCTTCGATACCCGTTTTAAAAAAATCTTCGTCTAACTCCTCAAAATAAGCGTCCTAGGCGGCTATGACCTCTTCATTTTTAAAAAAATGTTTACCACCTAAAAATTTTTTCAGCTTTGGGAACAGATAAAAGTCGGACGGTGCTAAATCCGGTGAATGTGGGGGATGAGGTAACAATTCGAAGCCACATTGATGTATTTCTGCCATGGATTGCACAGAGGTGTGAACACGCGCATTGTCCTGATGAAACAAGATTTTTCTTCTCAATAAACCTGGACGTTTTTCTTTGGTTTCTTCTCTCAAACGACGCAACAGGTTACAATATTAATCGGAGTTTATTGTTTCACCCTTTTTTAAATAATCCACGAGAATTATACCCTTTGCATCCCAAAAAACGGATGCCATGACTTTGACCGCCGATAAAACCACCTTTGCCTTCTTTGGGGTGGGCGATCCTGCTCATTTCCATTGTTTCGACTGTTCTTTTGTCTCGGGTGTATTGTGGTGAACACAGGTTTCATCCATAGTTATAAATCTTTCAACAAATTCTATTGGGTCAGCTTCATATAACTCTATACAGTCGCGCGAAGTTGTGAGTCGGTTGCGTTTTTGTTCCACTGAAAGCAGTCGCGGTACCCACCGCGCAGACACCTTAGAGAATCCAAGTTCAGTAGTAATTATATGATGTGTTCGCTCAGATGAGATGCCTACAGTCTTAGCTATCTCCTCGACAGTCAATCTTCGATCAGATAAAATTAAATCACAGATTTTTTCTTTGTTTTGATCAGTGGAAACAGTCGAAGGCCGGCCACTACGGGGCTCATCTTGAATGGTCTCACGACCACGTTTAAACTCTGCCACCCAGTTTTTAACAGTCGCATACGAAGGAGCGGACCCATCCAAAGGACCCATCAAAAGACATATCTTCATGTATGCTTTTGGAGTTAAACCTTTCAAATTCAGGTATTTTATCACTGCACGATGTTCAATTTTATCCATTTTCAAAAATAGCTCTGACTTGACTTACGGTATCACGTGTAAACGAACAATGAGTTACTGTGAATAAACTAAACTGTGCATACTTGTTGCTAAATAATGTAACTACAAAATGAGGGTAGTTATAAAAAAAACCAATGACTTTAACCATGTTAGGCTAAGAACTTTTCAAATGATCCTCGTATCTATTCGATAATCAGCTTTTTAAATTGAATTTTTGAAGATATCTAGTCTGGACAGAACAGGTCTATTTCATTCAACTTTTTATTATAGAATCGAATATTATTTACAAATAAGACCTAGTTTTAGACAGCCGATGTACCGGCCTACGCAACTTATTTGTGCTCCTAAGATTATCAACGAAGGTGACATTCTATATTTTTGCAAGTTTACTTATAAGCAAGATAAAATATATGAACAGATCCCTAAGTTTCTTTGAACAGAAGGTTCCATGTTATAGAAAAAGCGAACGGCTCCATTTTGTAATATAATAATTGCTTATTAACAGGATGGATTCGCGATATCATTATAAATAATCCCAGTCCCAGAGAGAATCTCGAGAACTCTCCTACGCTAGCTTGCCGTGTGCTTCACGGTGGTGTTTAAAACACGTGGATTCCCCAAAGTGGTCAATAGAACATAACCTGGCAATTGACGCGAGAAGTTTTCCATTAGGCCCGCATAAGACTCGGTAGAGCCTACCGTGTAGCTCATTACTCTTGTGTACTTCCTTTCGACACTGTGTAATAAGCTCGACGGCTTGCGCTTAACCTCGTCCGTCAAAGATAGTGGCGTAAGCAGGGGCGCCGGCTTCTGGAAAACCTCGTGGGTGCTCATGCTCTTTTGATGACTAGGTACATAGGTCATCATGATTTCAGCCAAAAGACGTACACAGCTGGACATAGGCGTCCCCCAAAGACTGCCCTGCCCAAAACATAGAAACGGCTCTACATCAAAAGTCGGTGGGTGGGAACTAAGATCACATTAGGACGCGTCGCACACATTCTAGTAAGCAAGCAAGCGCTTACTAGAATAACCAGATACGGAGAACCTGAACAACAGATAATGAGATGAGGATTATTTTAGTTACATAATGATGTCTAGCGTCATGGGTGCTCCGCACCCACTATTTCCCTCCTCCGGTGCTCGGGGGCTCCAGCACCCACGGAGTCGGCGCCCCTGGGCGTAAGGCCTTTATTGGCAGCTACGGCTTCGCAATGCATCATTTTCTTTCTTTAAAATCACTGACATTAATCTCGGTTATTTGATTAATGTCTGATTGACCTCTAATAGAATATTCGATTACAAGAAATCGTACAACCGATAATGTTCTAATGATTACAAATCAGGAGTCATGTTATCGTATAAGCCGTATGACGAACCCGGCGGCGGCAGTGGCCGAGTGGTTAGCGGCTACTTTAACACAATGGCTTGTAACAAACGTTGCATGATCATGTCTGTTTGTCTTGATCTGGGTGTTTGTAAGAGCAAGCGTTCATAAGCTACGGTAACCACTTTATCTTAGGCGGGTGGAATATAAAGGCGCGATGACGATTGTGGTTAACACAGGACATATTTGGAGGGCACACAACGTTAATAATAGTGCCGGCATGCCATAGTCCACTGGACAAATAAATATCGAGGAGAACACTGCCACACATTATTCGCTGGGTAATTAAGATTTCCAACATGTAGTTATCGCACTATGCCATATTCGTACAGTCTTTTCGTAACATTCAATGTATAGTTACAGGCAAATACAGTATCTAGGAAATCAGCGTTCTCTTTACGCTTTAGGTCAGACTGCTAAATTGATGACTTCAAAACTTATCTAGGTAGTATCAGCGTACTTTAAATTTAAAGATATTGTTTTGTATGGCTGAAAAAAATGTAGTTTATTTAAATAAATACTGAATAAGTACTCGTTATTTAATAGCATAGTACGTTTATCACAGATGCTTGAAATTTGGTAGAAATGGTCCTTTTAATGTGTAGAGGTAGGATTGTGTGTAATATATAGTGGAACTATTGATACGATAACTGGAGTAAATTCAAAATAGTAAATATTTCAAGAATAATAGAGAAATAAAGTTTAAAACTATAATAAATAAATAAATAAATAACCATTTATTTCGGACGCAAAACATCCATAGAGGGGTTAGTAACATCGAAATCTTATAAACTATGTTAGTAACAATGGTTGAGTGAGTGAAAATTCGTTATATATCTATGGAGAAGTGAATTATAATCCAAAATATATTTGTATTATAATTCACTTGACCCTACCAGTGACGACGGCCACCCAGTGCGCCTGGATGGGACAGTCAAATCGGTCAGCGATCATTTTCAGGATGCTGTTACTGCTGTCACGAACTCTATGTAGTAGTGATGCTACTTTTTTACGCATTATAGCGTGAAATCCGTCTACACGCGCCTCGGCGAACATCCCCGATGCACTACATCGTCGCGGCAGCCCTAACAGCATTCTGAACGCATTATTATATTGAACACGCAAGACGTTGTAGGTTCGTTTCGTATACCACACCCACAAGCTGCTCGAGTAAAAAGACTGACAGTATGCTCTAAAGAGAGATATCTTAACCTGTTTTGTACATCGAGCAAACCTGCGAGCTAGCATATTACTCCTTACCGCCAACGCCCTACGCTCTCGTTCTATATCAGAATCGTCTTTCAGATCGCCAGTCACTATATGTCCGAGATACTTAAATCTGTCTACTATCGGTAGAGCACTTCCATCAAGCACAACAGGAGGTACATAAGTAGGACTAATTTTTCCTGCTTTAAAGATGAGCAATTCACTCTTATTTGAGTTGTACTTGAGACCATGTTCATGAGCGTACTCCTCGCATATACTCACCAATCTCCTAATACCACTAATTGAGGGGCTCAGCAGCACCATGTCATCAGCGTAACTAATATTGTTAACACAAATATTATCTATATGACATCCAACATGCGTGCTACTGAGCCTCTCAATCAGTTGGTTCACATATAAATTGAACAGTATAGGCGATGTAATGCCCCCTTGTCTTACCCCACATTCCAATGTATATTCATCCGAAAGAGTATCCGCCCATCTCACCTGGTTCTTTTGATTTTTGTACCAGAATTGAAGGATCGATACACACTCCTCCGATACACCCTCATTCCTTAGCTTCTCCCATAGAATGTCATAAACAACCCTATCGAAGGCTTTGGACATATCAAGAAAGCACGCGTATATCGGTGTCTTTCGCCCCGTATAATACCTGACAGTATGCTTAAGGCACAAAACAGCACTTTCGGTTGATAATCCATTACGGAATCCAAACTGTGCATCATGTAGCTTAATGTGCATGCCAAGATAACTATTAAGCAAACTGTCAAGTACCTTAGCTATTACAGTAGCAAGTGAGATAGGCCGATAATTTGACGAATCTGATATATCCCCTGTTTTGCTTTTAACAATTGGTACGACTATGGTTCTCATCAGCGGTTCAGGTAAATATGAGTGACCCAAGCACAGCGTATAGAACATCGCCAGCACACGGGGCAAATGCACACCCGCACTACTGAGATGCTCGATACTGAGGCCATCATGACCTGGTGATTTTCCTCGGTGCATATTTTTGATCACCAAACGAACATCTTTCGCCATGATGTTAAATTTACGTTCCGCCATGACAGCCCCAGCACCGCCCACCCCTGCAGCCACTGAATCAGTATCTCTACTAACAGTGAACATACGCCCGAAGTTATTGGCAATATCCTTGTGCTCAGATACGCCATTGACGCTCAGCGGGAGACTCGATTTAGCATTTAATTTTTTAGTGTTTTTCCAGAATGATTTAAAATCCTTAGCTGCATGATTAGAGGCTAATATATCCATTTTTAATTGGTCTTGCCTGTCCTGACACCATTTCAACTTTGACCTAAAAATTCGTCTGCTGTCACACATGTCATTATATATATTACCACTGGAAGGCCTACCAGCGCCCACCCATAGCCGAAATTTTAATCTTGACTCCCTGTGAGCGTCAGCGACGTATTTATTCCACCCCGTAATATAACCCCCTTTCCTATGACATTTGCGCTCATAAGACAATTGCGATGCCGCTGTTAAAATACTTATTATGTCATTATACATTTTATCCAGTATTAATGTGTGACTTTTATCACAACACATCTTATCAGCACAATATGTAAGTTCGGATGGGAAGTCAACTTTTCTAAGCCTCTCGTGACATATAGTGTGGTACATATCGACCTGTTCCGGTTTTCTATCCCCCCAAATAATCCCATTACATACTGACTCAGTACTAGCATCACTTTTAGCTCTAATGCTACCCAAATCACACTCAACAATAAGTGGATTATGGTCAGACCAATATACACCATACTGTACATAAATATTTTTGACAGTGTCTTGTGCAGAAGCGGTAACTATGCAGTGATCTAACCACCTTTTACATCCGTGTATATCACTTGTATATGTATAGGTATCCGATGCAGCACCGAGTCGCTCAATGTCGATACAACACCAATCTTGTTCAATACAAAACTCTAACATTTCCTTATAAAATAACTGATTTGGGTGCGCATTAAAATCTCCAAGTATATAAACCGCTTCAGTATCACTATTATTGTCTATAATTGAACTTATAATACTAAGACAGTCCGTGTAAATAGTCAAGTTTTCAATGGAATCAACAGGCATATAAACACTGAACACTAATATTCGCTTACCATTATTATCTAGCACCGCCTTGATAGCTGACAAGCGCACATTTCCGCAATCAATAACTGACACTGACTCGAATACACTTTTTCGCCATAAAATAGCGACACCACCATATGGACGACCGACCAGGAGACCCGCTGATGTATCTACTGCCGACGTACCTGTGCACCCGAAGTCACCATCCACCGTGTTAAGTATTTGCAAGTCATGTGGCAATAACCACGTTTCTTGCAACGCCACTACATCAGCAGATTTACATAGCATACGTATATCATCTATTGATCGTTTTAGCGATCTACAGTTAAACGTCACAAGTCTACTTATTTTGGATTTAATTACGTTATACATTTATTGATTGGTTAGATGGCTGCTCTCTAGTAGGACTTGATTGCCCAGCTCTATATATATTTTTTTTCATATCTACAAACCTCCTGAACGATATTCCACATGGCCATAATTTGTCATCCAGAAAGATATCAAGCATATGCTTAGTGACAAATACCTTGTAAGAATTGTAGTCCTTTTGTTTTTTCATATTGATTTTCAATAAAGACACTTTCTGGTTCGTTTTCTCATATATATAATCGACTATATCAGATTCCATTACATCCTTGTGTACATTAGATACGAATAGTGGTATCTTCGTATCTGCCGCTTTAAACTTATTTTTGGGGTCAGACTCCGCTTTTCCCTTACTACCTAAAAATTTATTTCTTAGTCTTCTCCTTTCTACTAAGATCCAATCATTATCTTTCTTATCCTTCTGCCATTCATTACCATTTCCCGCCACATCCGCGAAGGACAACTTTCTTTCTGTCAATTTATTCATTCTTTTATGATAAACAGCAGTTGTGTTGTCGTCACTTGCCGGCGCGATCAGCTGGTCCGTATCTGTACCTTGCAAATGATTCATCAAGTCATTACTGGTAGACTGCGACAGGTGCGAGTGCGTTCGCTTAGGGGTAGATGCGGGTGCAGTAATGTGGGAGTGAGACGGACAAGCTTCGGCGACACCTCGTTGACATTCGCCTTTGTCAGCGGCGATGGACGACGATTGCGTGAATTCCGGTGAGTGCGAGTGGGACCGCATGCAAGATTGAGACAACACTCCATTTTTACATGCAGCTTGCACTGTCGCTGAGTCATACCTGGGCGTTAGAATTGCCATCGGTCCGCTATCTAGCAGGTATCCGCCTCGTTTTGTGTTTACCTTACAATCACTGCTTAAAATTGATGTGTACCGACAATTAAGCCACTTGTTTTCCAAATCTTCAATCTGTTTATTAATAACATAATCTTGCTTGATCGCCCGTAAATCAGACTTTATCAAAGTAATTTCTTTTAATAAAGTACTTGGATCGAGATGGTCAAAACTGACCACAGGGAGTTTATTCAAATCTCTTGCTACAAAGATCGGCACAGTTTCCGGGTCAGTCTCCTTGAATACCGCTATGATATCCTCAAGGTCCCTCTGCTTTTTTCCGTCCTTTCTTCGCGATATGTTCCGCTTGCTTGTCGTTATAGTGTCAAATAGCAACGACTTAGCAGTAGCAACTTCCTGTTCATTAAATGTCGACACACATATACGCACCATACTTTCATTGTCCATGGTATCAACTTTATTTTGTATATAAGATAGTATTTCACTTATAACTATATTACAACTCGCACATTTTAATGTTTTCGACTTTGTACTCGATGACATTTTCGCTACGTAAGGTCGCGGTGTACACAGACGCAACGCACGAGACCGCGGTCAAGCGCAGACAATAAATAACTTAAATTAAACTTAACTGTAACTACTGAACTAGAAATCGAAATTTGGACACCAGGTAGAGTGGCGGGAAATCTAAGTGAAAAATTAGATAGAATCATTAAATTTGGATCCATCTGATAAAGAAAGAAGGCAGGAGAACGGTCACTTCAGTTTGCTTAGCATTTGGGTTATGTTTTTTTTTATTTGGGTCGTCACTGGACTGGCCTGGAAGACTTTAGTCTTCCAGACGTTGAGGTTTTTGGACGAGAAGATGTGTCGAAGTTTCCTGAACGCTATCTAGTCGAGTAGGATTCGTCTGTTGAACTCCAACTCGGCCGTCAGTTGAAGTCCAACTTCGACTGAAAGCCGATTAAGAAGATCCTACTCTTTCCAACCGCTACCAGTCTAGGCACACATGGATATTCGGGATGATCTTAGTATTATCTATGTTCATCTTGAAACCTTGTTAGAAAAACTTTTGATGTCATTCAGTATAGCACTAAGGTCCTCCAACGATTTCGCCATGAGAAATGTATCGTCGGTAAATCGACCATGAATGAGGTACTCGCCATTGATGTTAATAGCATATCCTTTACAGTCCGGGAGCTTTAAGATGTCTTCCAATACTGCGGTGAAGAGTTTCGGGGATATAACGTTGCACTGTGTTACAAACTTTTGCACTTAGATTTTTTTTTTTTTTTTTTTATTAATAGTTGTCATATCCACAGGCTCTTTGGCCCGTGCCTTTGTTTGTTTGTCATTTTATTTTTGTCAGATTGTTAGTTTTTTTATTTATCGCTCCGCAAGTGCGATTACAATAAGTGCCTTATTACTAGTTTTTATTTTAGTTTTTGTTTTAAGCAGAAAGAGGGACGAGAGACGCGGGCAGACCAGTCCCTCCGAGCGGCACCCGTTCACGAGTTGACGCAGAGGGCAGCCATCACCGTGCTCAACCATATTTTAGGGAACTCGATGACCCGCCCCCCAACGCCGCCGCCCGTCTAGACATTTTAGTGAGCACGACTGCTGGCATCTCTCATCTCTATCCCTGCTTTAGTCACTTTTGTTTCTTCCGGAAAGGAAGGGAGATGGCATCCCGGAGCCTTGCCATGACGCTCTTCCCCTCTCTCAGTCTACTGGTTTGGGAGGAGGAGGAGAGACCGCTCTCTGGGTTTTCGGAGCTTTGGGTCAACTTTTTGATGACCTTCTCGTCTCTCGCCCTGATCGCCATCTTAAGGTTATAGTCCCTGATATGTTCCGTTGTCGCGGTCTCGGCTCGCTGGATAAACCGAGCTGTCGCGTCGTTATCGAAACAGTCTGTGTGGTATACACAGCTGTCCGTGTGTCTAGAGACCGCGACAACGGCATGGGGGACACTTTGGAGGAGGTGGGATTTTTTGGAGGTTGTGCGCACAATAATCACTGACTCGCACGTTAGTCCCTGTGCTTCATGTATGGTCAGGGTGCGGGAACCCGAATTTGCTCCATAGCCCTGGCTGATAAGGAGTGCCTTCTCAGCCTGGGTGTGGACAAGGTAAAGCGTGTTGTCCTGTTTCGGGATCCGCTCCCCTGTAAACCGCTTCAGCGATAGGGATTTAGTGCGAGTCTTGGCCGAGTATATGCCACTGTAGATTTCTCTAAGGGCATACGCTACGTCCTGTGGATTCCTGTACGTACAAAGGAGATTTTGGGAGATTGACGTCACAAGGTTGGGTCTGTTGTATAGGGTGGTGAACAGATTGTTCCTGTCGATGTAGGGAAGCTGGTTGTCGTCTCCGATCAGCAGGGCTTCACTGGCTCTGGCTAGTTGTATTGCCATAACTATGGATCCGAAATGGTTCATAAGGGCTTCGTCCACCATTAGGCGTGTACACGTTTCGCCCTTATGTAGTCCATTTACTAGTAGGGATGCCATAGTCCGCACTCTCTTTTTGGCTAGGTCGCCAAAACGCGTTTCCAGTTTTTCCCTGAGATCAGTGGCGGCCTCAGTTGTCGTTGTCACTATGATGTCTCCAGCCAGGTCGGCTTGTGACACCACCCACGTGGATTTCCCGCAGCCGGGGACTCCGTTAACCCACGTGATAGTGGGTCTCACCCAGTGCTCCGGGCTTACGCCTTTGAACAGGTCCCCCGCTATGGCTTCTGCCATATCGAGGATCCTGTCGTCCAGCATTACCCTTGTGCACTTGGCTACCACCACCACCGGGTCCTCGGTCGGTGTTTCGAATGTGATTCTCCCTTCCTCGCTCTTCTCGTCCAGGGGAACAAAACCACTGGTTGCGCTGTATGCTGCCATGTACGACCCCGACATGTTACCCAGTATTACTAGGTTCCTGTCGCTGTCGTAGATCGCTGCCTCAGCTTCGCCTAATTTTATCCGTAGCAGTTCCTGTGAGCCGCGGTGATAAGTCTGCAAGATGGAGTTGCAGGTATCCATGTTGACTTTCCGCGTTGCTCTGGTGACTGCCACGAACTCGATGAAGGCGTTTACCATGTGGTCTTGCGGCTCCCGAGCCGGTCTGAGTTTGGGGGGGATCACTTGTCCCATGTCTGCTCTGGTGCGGGGGTCAGCGGGAGGCTCCGATCCGTGGCGAGGAGGCATCTGTATGAACTTTTCGACCGCCGCTTCCATAGACAGAGCTCTTTCCACTTCTCTTTTTTTTCTTGCGGAAGGTTGGGCCACCGATTGGACACTCCTGTTGAGGGTCGCCAATATGGTGGAGAGTATGTGGCTGGGTTCCTTGCTCTTCTGTTCTGCCAGGCACCTTTCCTGCATCACCCGTTGTTGTAGACGTTCCGACCCACTGACGTGGGGGTTAACAATCGGGTGGTCCCAGCAGTCCCTGGGAATCAGTTTGGCACCTGGGTCCCGGGATTGGGCCTTAAGGAAACTTAAGTTTTGTCCCCTGTCCTCGTATATCACGATCTCGTGATTCTGCGAGGCCAGGAGAGCTCCTTCGTAGTCCTTAGTTCTCCCACTGAGGTATCCCACGACCATGGCGTCGACACTAATGATCTTAGCAGGTTCGGCTCCTTGCCCTATGAACTTCAGCATTGCGCACATCTGTTCGAACTCGGTGACTTCGTCCTCCGCGCAGAACAGTGCGATAGTTTTGTTGTTCTTTCGCACTATTCTGCACGTCTGGTTTCCGATTGTCACTCTTGAAAGTTCATTGAACATCTTGCGCGCATGGTGGTCTTGCGTGTGCTTCCGTTCAGTAGGGCTCCGAGCCCCGGCGAGATCGTGACCGTTTTCCCTGCCAAGGCATTGCAGAAGGCAATCCCTGCTCTCTCCTCGCTGTGGTCCATATATAAGGCTACTCCTCTCAGGCGCAGTCCTGGTCGTCCGTTTTCTCCGCAAGTTAGGATGTCAAAGGATTTTTTGTCAGGTGTCGTGTCATGTCCGGGTGTAGAGTCAATTTGAGGTGTCATGTCAGAGGGTGGGAGGGGAGAAGTGGGATGGGTGCTGTTTCGCCGCGTTGCGACTGATGCTACCTTCTCCATGTAGGCCAGGAGCTTTGGACGAGATTTACTACACTCCATCAGCCTTTGCAGGTTTTGTTTTGTGAGCTCCAGATGAACAGAGCACTGCAGGTTGAATCTTTCTAGCTGAAAACGGGGGCATTCGAGTATTAGGTGCCATACCGACTCGCTAATATGGGGGTCGCACTCGCATTCCGGGCTGTGCCTCAGATTGAACCTGTAAAGGTACTCTCCGAAGCCGCCGTGCCCTGTCAGGATTTGCGTCTGGAAGTGGGTTAGTCTCGTTCCTCTCACAATGCGATAAGCTGTGCTCACATCTGGGAGGAACGTTTTCGTGACTGAACCCGTCTCGGAGGAGTCGTATCGTGCTTGCCATTTCTGGACCGACTCCTCTCGGATCTTTTTCCTGACATATGAGAGTGGAACCTCTACGTAGTCGGGGTTTGCTATCTTGCTTGCAGCTGTTTTCGCAAGTTCGTCTGCCCTTTCGTTTCCCGCTGTACCTACATGTGCTCTAAGCCAGAAAAACCGCACTTTTTTGCCCTGCCTTCCCATCTGCGCGATGTTCTCCTTCATGGCCTTAGCCAGGGGGTGGAGCAGCTTGGGATTATTCAGTAACTCGAGTGACGATCTTGAGTCACTCAAGATATTTACTGTTTCCCTTTCGCTGTCTTTTGCCCTGATTATAGCCCTGTGGAGTGCATACATTTCGGACTGAAATACAGTGCATGTTGGGTCAAGGCTGAAGGTCTCATAGGCTGTTTCTCTTCCATCTTCCCACCACGTTAGCGCCGCTCCGACTCTTCCCTCCATTTTGCTGCCGTCAGTGTAAATCTGAGGGCCTAAAATCTGGTGGGTTTCTTGGGTCGGGGGCTCCATGTCCTCGAGGAGCTCGTACTCAGTTGTTATTTGAGTTGCAGGGTGCGGGAGGTCTTGGAATTTCACCCTTTGTTCGAGCTTCCTTCCGGGTGGCAGGAATGCGGATGAGATGCCTCTTTTGGCTTCGTACAGTGCGGCATTTTCTTGAATTCTCAGGTCCAGCGGAAGCGTCCCAGATAGAACCAGTGCTGATGTCAGTGACGTGGTTCTGTAGGCCTTGCATATTTTCTGGGCAAAGCCTCTCTGGAGCGCTTCCAGCCGTTTTCTGTTCATCTGGAGTTGTGTTGCTTGCGACCAGGCGCTGGCTGCGTACGTGGCGATCGGCTCGATGACCGCGACGTAAATTGTTCTGACAATTTCTCCGTTCAAGCCCCAGGTAACCTTAGCTGCGCACGCTAGCTGTTTATACATATCGCATTTTTTTGCACTTAGATTTCGTACTGTTATGTTTTGTACTCGGATACACATTTTTTTTTATACCACTAAGGTGGCAAACAAGCGTACGGCCTGCCTGATGGTAAGCAGTTACCGTAGCCTATGGGCATTTGCAACACCAGGGGTGTCACTCTTGCGTTGCCGACCCTGTAAGAACCTCTTCACGCCTTTCTTGAAGAACCCCATACTGTAGTCCCTTGGGAAAATCTCGGCAGGAGCTCATTCCACAACATAATAGTTCTCGGAACATACAACACATTTTTGCCTCAATTTATAAGGACTTCAATACTTGTACATTTCGACATCACTGTAGAGACAGTAGCCCCCCGTGTGTCTCAACCGAATTAAATTTTTCTTCGTAGTTCATAACATAAGGGCAGATTTGTACTCCTCAGTCTTCTGTGTAACGTCAGTTTATCTACGGTATTAAAACCTTTCAAGCAAACAAGAGACATTTCGAGATTTCGAGCAAACCATAACAAACACAACCGGTGTTGCGAATCCAACGATGTCGATTCCACCCAAGCGCCGACTTGACATTTTGATCCGTTATTATTAAAACTAGCATCACGGGGATTGATTTCTTCCGGGCTTCTTAATATGGTGTTGCTACCTCTGCGACAAATATATAATTTAGATTTTAAAAAAAATCTGCTGATAAATTGGCATGTCTATCTAAGCTATCTTACACAACTTTCTTACAAAACCTTAAACAATAATGTATGCCAGATTAATTGGTGAGGTGTTGAAAAAGGGCCAAATCAAAAGTACCCAAAACAGATATGTTCGTGCACACAAATGTTTGTCCTGTGTGGGAATCGAGCTTACTGGTGACCTCACTCACAGCAGGAATACAACAACCTCAAGGAAGTTGTTGTTTGTCTGCGATTTTCCGTGAGGTGGAGGTACTTCCCCAGAAGGGCTGCTTTGATGCGATTGTAATCTGGCATAATAATGTGAAAGTAGGAATGAAGCAAAAACTAGTTAGATATATTTATTTAGTCAGTCATGATCATGACTTAGCTTATAAGTAACTCATATTTAGATAAGTAATTTTACATTGTATCTTTTTTGATATAAAAATGTTTTTAAGTTTTGCTTGCATTGTTATTGATATGTATTATTGTTACACAGTCCTATTTGTAGTATATTACGATTATATGACATACAAGATTGGTCAACATTTCAAAAAGTAATTCAAATTAATCATAATGGTATTTATATCCGTTAAACCTTAGGTACTTGACCCACAATTATGTTTAAAGAGTTATTTTATTATATATATATATATATATACATATATATAATAAAATGCGGAACGTCATTTGCGTGTAAACAAACTACCAGCCGTAAACTATTATTGCAATTTACTGAACAAAGAAAATAAGTTAGTTAACTATTACAAATTTCCAAATAGCTTAATATCGGGAATAAAATAATAGTTATTACGGCTTGTAGTTTGATTACACATAAACGATGTCACTTGTTACGCGGCATTTAAAAAAATAGCATTTAGACATAAATTTAGATCATTTAACGGTTTATTTATATAAAATAATGTTTAAATCCTCTATTGTAATTTGAAGGTTAACAGGTATTTTTATTTTTTTGTTTGGATGTGTGTCTAGTTTACGAATTGTTAATTGAAATTTAAAATTGCCAATTAAGCCTTTGAGCAACACAAAGTTTACACAGTTTATGAAACTAATGTAATACATATATATATATATATGTTGATCCTTCAAATATATATATATATATATTTGAAGGATCAACATACAAGTTCAACATGCGCTGGTTCGAAGATATAAAAAATAAAAAGATATTTTTTTTATTTGCCATTAGGCCTTCACGGGCACTTAAGTAAGTACGTCTTACATTTTTAAATAGAAAGCTTTTTAAGATTTCTCTTTCTTAATCTACCAGTTACCAGTACCAATTTTGCCAGTACCAATTACCAGTACCAATTTTAATATGTATAGATTATGCAACTTTGCAAATATTTTAAAATATTTTAGAATAACTTTTAACATATTTAACAAAGTCTGGGTTAAGTCCTTTCCCATATAATTTAAACATTTTTAGGAAATTTTCATAGAGTATCTACCTATTCAAATTGTGTAATATCACCGCTACGATACTTATTACTATACGTCTGTATACATAAATAATTATGTAATTATTAAATTCAGCACATGGCTTCTCAATAATGTGTATTCGACAGAGAGTCTAACAATGTCCTTCTTCTTTTCGTCCTTTGGCTTTGTAGCATTTTTTTATAATAATCATTGAACTGCCTCTAATCGTAGACTCTCTATTAAAAGAACTAACCCTTATAAAATTATTAATTCCCAATAACATTACACCTTTGTTTAGGCAATGTTCAATTGAACATAAAATATCAATATTATATATTTGAAAAAAACTTGTTGAGAATGCGCAAGCTTGCATTGCCAGAGGAACACCTGGCTCTTCAATTATATAACAATTCAATTTTTTTTTTAATTTGTCGGCCATTTTGACCATGTGCCTCCAGTCGCTAGTACCCGCACTGGCACTAGAAAACTCAGGGAGAGCGTGTCTCCTAAGGAGTTGCTGTGTAAGCAGCAGAGCAGGCATCGCGCGAGTTATTATACAAGCGTTAATAGGCTACGGCAACTGCTTTACATCAGGTGGGCCGCGTGCTTGGGTGGCTCTCGAAATCGTATAAAAAAAATTGTGCCAGTAGCAAACAAATATACACACAAGGTAAAGATAAAATGCTTCATTTGCCATTAGGCCGTCGTGGGCACTTAGACACGCCTTATATTTTTAAATAAAAATCTTTAGTATCTAATTCATTCTCATAGTTATCATTTTTCTTTGGTAATCTACCAACATTGCGAAGAACACCTTTGGCGAACAAGAAATTCGGACAGAAATGTGCCAATATCTGTCTTTTTCGAATCGTCAATTCATGTAACAATGTAGGACCTGGGAATCCGATCTTCGCTCGACATGTTTTATGTTATTTGAATATGTACAAGAATTTACCGTTTAAATTAATAGGCAAAAATATACAAGAAGCGAAACCAGTGCAGAGTGCAGAGGATTCAAACCGGGAACTACTAAGAAAGGCCGTAGATAGTAGAAACGGCGGGACCAAATACGCAGTAATCATAATGTAGTATAGTTAGTATTAGTGTTTAACACAATCCGATTTATATATATCCAAGAATTGCCCATTTAAAGTAATAAGATAATGATGATACAGTAAAATTAAAGCTATGAGGATTTCCAAAAAGGTATCTTTGTCAGTCAGATATTTTTAGTAAGTTAAAGAGTATTTTTGATGTATATTTTAGAGATATTGTCAGAAAAAGACAGAATTGTTCAAGCCATTTATCATAGACTTGAATTCAATTTACAAAAAATCTACGAGTCTTAGCATACCGATGTCCGGCAGATGTAGTTCCTGCTTCTAAGATTTTCACAGAATAGAACTGTGAAGTGAACATTTTAGGGGAAGTATGATAATGTCCGGGACCGGGAGTAAGCTTATGCCTGACACTGCAGTAATTGCGTCCGACGAAGTTGTGGCTATGGATGCGATTGAATAGTGGATACGAAGCCTGAACGTGGAAACTCATCAGGAATATATAATTTTGCAGCTGAGATGATCAAATTAGGTGACACTTGCGTCAAGGACGCTTTTTGGATCCTGTGCAAGCACTAAGGTTAGGTATTACCAATGAATTGCGCTAGCTATAAGACCATCACTTTGATTAGCTTAGCGACGAAAGTGTATGGAAAAGTAATTGAAAGGCGAATAAGAATGAAATCCGATGAAATGCTGTGCTAGCTTTGCTCGATATGTTATCGCTTGTTACCACGGAGTACAACGCAACATTAATACGGTTTCCTGCTTTCACTCTTCTTTCAATATTGCCCTCACATTTTCCATCTCTCGTAAATATAGAACCTAGATAAACAAATTCATTCATTTGTTTTCATCTCCGATCATTATCTGACACTCCGTTACAGTTTCGTCCCTTTGAATCGCTATAGCTATTATTTCACTATTTATCATCATCCGAGCGTTAATCCCGGTCGTATTCTACTCTTTTGCTTCTGCTTTCTGATTTTCAGTTCTCCACTTCGCACGGTCTTCGGCATCCTTTATAGTGACCATTGTCACGAGTGAATGCGGGAGTTCCTTACGCAATCCTTCCGCGTCACATATTCATCTCTGTGAAACACCTGTGTGACACCAGCCATCTTACACCATTTAGCCCAGGCCGCTGCCACATAACTGCGTTTAGATATATTTTTGTTATTATCTATTTATTTCAACAGTCTGTGTTCTGTTCTTTAAATAAGATAAATGTTTATCTTAACCTCTAAATCGGAAATTGCACAGCTGGAGTAATAATAGTCAAATAATTGACACAACAAAAATCTTTGGAAAGATCACCAATAGCATCA
Organism: Pyralis farinalis; assembly: GCA_947507595.1. Taxonomy (NCBI): domain Eukaryota; kingdom Metazoa; phylum Arthropoda; class Insecta; order Lepidoptera; family Pyralidae; genus Pyralis; species Pyralis farinalis. The sequence continues at coordinate 10,160,008 of OX382274.1, forward strand.
TGTAATATGTCCCATGCCTTACCAATGCGACCTTAGTATCTGTAGTCGATACAATTGGTGTACAACCGAACTGTGCATCATTAAAATTTTATTGGTCTTAATATAGAGCAATGCAATATCAAATAGATATAATCAATCAAGAATATTTTATTCAAAACTGACTAAATTGATATGGGTGATCTTAAAAATCTGACTCCTGATGAAATCTGACGCCTGAAAATGTAAGTAATAAAACATTTTTATTTGAAGTATGAAGTATGAAGCATGTGCTTTCTCCTAAAACAAGAAGTGTTAAATAAAAAACAAGCGATGCATATTCATTATTTATAAAAAGATTGAAGAGCATGTTAACTACTTACTTAATACACTTGATGATAATTTGTGATAATGACGCACAAAGAAGTAGTTCCTGGAATGACTTTATCTATATGGCGAAGAAAACAATCTTGTTTACCAACGTAACTAAATTTTGTTCGCCACTTCGTCTGTGTCTCTAGATTATTGTCATTAAGTAACCGTTTATTTATTTTGCCCATTTTTCAATTATAAAATGTGACATGACCTTTTGTTGTAACATTAGATATTTATTATTATTATTAATTTATGAAAGCGGTACGGACAAATTGTGTATAAAATTCAATGAACACACAAACCTAAGTTCATATTTATATATTAGTAGGGATGCGTAGTAAATTTAAATGATTATCGTTTAAAATCATCGTGATCGTATTCGATATGATACTAATTACACGAAAAGTCAATTAAAACTTATCGTAGAACTATCATACATGGTATTACTCATATATTTACTTTATCTCAATGACCTGCCAATTTGCAAAACAACTATTGAGCAACAATAAAACAATACCCGCTAATCAAAGCATTTACCAACTTACCTAACCAAGCATTGTATTTCAAATACTAGAAATGATTTTTCCATGAACATTTTCCGTTTTCCTTCATTATTTTCATGTTTACTTTTTCTCATTTCAAAATCTTCCAATTATCTATCCATATCTAAACAAGTTGGATCTTAGTATGGGTTATACACTGCAGCACCGATAGGATGTTGACCTACTCAGATTTTTGTCCACAAACAATCCACATTGGTCATTAGAATATAGTAGCTAGTATTTAGCTATTAATGTACGTAGTTTTAATTATATTCTGTAATGGTAGATCCCGAGGTGGTTCCGTACAAATTTAGTTAAAAGCTGGCATTTAGAAAATATTAAGCTTCATTTTTAACACTTTAATAAGGGTTAATAACTTAGCTGTCTTAAATACTGTAAGTTATCTATTTTAATAAAAGCTATTTCGACAATTTGTTTTTTTTTTAATCCTTTCCACTTACTTTGAGGTTTTAATGGGTTCAGTTGCTCTTTTATTATAGAGATGTATATTCTATGAAAGTTGCTATTCTTTAAAAAAGTAAGTAAATATTTTCTGAGCAGACTATCCCAAAAGCTTGTCCAAAACCATTAGAATAATGTCTTATCACGGGTAAGTATGGTGATAAAACCATAATTCCCAACGAATGAATTAAAACGATATAACATTTTGAATTTAAATAAGATTATGACCAGTATTATTAGATTATTACCAGCTATCTATATACATATATACGCGTCACTGAATCTGCATTGTGCACGGCTTAAACTGGTCATAAAATGGAAAGAAGAAAAAGCCCTGATGACAGTAATACTTTTGGTCGTTATTGCTGAATCCCTTCCCTTATGTCAACTCGGAATGAGCCTGTTGTTTAAAGAGCCCCGTTGCAAGTTTCAAAATTAGTCAATTAAAAACGAAGAAGATTCATTCGTCGGAAAGCTACAGGTACAGAATTAAAGGAAACATAATGACATTTATTAGAGAGGTAGTCTTGACATAGATATATAACTGAATCATACGAGAGCGAAGCTGCGGCAAGAAGCTCTTTGGAAATAAATAAGAAAAGGCACAAATTAAATAATACGATAAATCATAATGGCCTAAGAGTCCGCCAAACTTTCCTTATAGTATAGAAGTTGAAAGTTTCTCTGCGTATGTCTCCAACAGAGGTAGGAACGATGGGTGATTATGAACTTTGGATCACAGAAATGACGTCATCCATTCCCAGACACTGTACCATGGTAACCCAGCACATGTACTCTTAAACTATAAAAAATTGAAATTTTACTTTCGTTTATGTTACTTGGGTAACTATTAAAAAGATATTTACCTAGATGACGCTTGAGAGGAGTTTGGGCATTTGTGGTGGGTTTGCATATTGTTATCGTAATGAGGGGGTAGAGAATATCCTTCGGATGTATGTAGCTACACATTTGGCCACCGTGAACATATACTAGGGGGTCATGTGCCAGAAGCGTGCTCGTTCGCGACCCCTGCCAATCAGTCGATTGCAATTCTGGACCAAGAGCGCACCGACGTGCGGATTAGGGCGTCCCCCGTAGGCGACGCGCACCGATCCGCCCCCGTCGGTGCGAATACAGCTGCATGCGGCGGTGGGGGCCGCCACCCACCACGCAGCGCCAATTCCGGCGGGACGAGGGGAGCCGAGTGCCGCATAGGCACGTGGAATGTGAGAGGTGGATTGAAAGATAAGACGAATGAACTGATAGACGTAATGAATGCTAGACGTTTGGATGCTTTATGTGTGACAGAGACTAAGCGCAAGGGGAGCGACACCGATGATCTGCCCGGTGGTATGATGGCCCTATGGTCTGGGGTAGACCGTGACGATCATGCCAGTGCTGGTGTAGGTGTCGTACTCTCCTCTCGCTTAGCCACTGGTGTAAGAGATTACTGTTTGGTAGGGCCTAGACTTCTCTGGGTTCGTATTAAACTGGGCATCACGCGAGTATTTTTGGTTGCAGCATACGCTCCCGTAAGCTCAGCGTGTGCTCAAGAACTGGAGAAGTTTTGGGAGTCTGTGAGGGATGTTCTGGACTTAGTTGAAGGGAACGAAAGAGTGATTATGTGTGGAGACTTGAATGGATGGGTTGGGACCAAGCGATACAGCTATGAAGCTGTTCTTGGTCCGTATGGAGATAAGAGAGTGAACGAAGCAGGTAAGTCTATACTAGATTTATGTATGGAACGAGGCCTCCTCGTGTCGAATACTTTATTTCATCATAAGGATATTCACACGTATACATGGAGAAGGAATGATCAAAAAAGTGTGATTGATTTGATTTTAATAGATAGACGTCTCCGAAATGTTTTAATGGACACAAGAGCCTTTAGAGGCCCCACTCTTGAGACGGACCACTACCTGGTGGTAAGCCGGTTTGTGGGCCTTTTTAGGAAGTGGAGGCACTGGCGAGTGCGTATCCCTTTCGGAGATCATGAAAGGATAATGAGCGAAGAATTGCAAGATGAAAGTGTAAGGAGAATGTATGTGCATCTGGTAAGTGAGAGACTTGCAAATGCAAGCCTCTCCGACTCAGATGTGGATGATTGTTGGAAAGTTTTGAAAGAAAGTATGGTGAATAGTGCAAAAGAAGCTTGTGGATGCGCAAAGAGACGTAAAACAGCGAAAGGAGATGCCTGGTGGGATGCGGAGGTTGAATCCTCCGTAGCAAGAAAGAGGAAAGCGTGGCTGGATTACGTATCATCTTTGCCTTTAAATGAAAATATGAGAGAAAAGAAGAAAGAAATGTACCGTCTATGCAAGAATGAAACCAAGGCTTTAGTGAAAGAGAAGCGTGAAAGACAAATTATGAATGAGGAAGAGAGGCTGACGAAAAACTTCGAGGCAAATACCAAACTCTTTTGGAGAGAGGTAAAGAAGTCTCGGAGTGGTTCGTCGGCATCCAGAATGGATAAGATAAAGTCTAAAGCTGGTGTCATTCTTGCCAACACTCAGGAAGTGTTAGAACGGTGGAGTGAATATTTTGAGGAAATGTATGAGTATGCCTCGGACGCTGGCAATGAGAGTGAGTCGGATGCTTACTCCACGTTGACGGCGTCCGACGAAGGCATAACTATGGATGAGATCGAATGGTCGATACGAAGCTTGAAAAATGGAAAATCAGCGGGAATTGATCTGATCACAGCTGAGATGATCAAATTAGGTGGCACTTACGTCCGGGACGCCTTCTGGTACCTATGCAACCTATGCTGGAGAACTGGAAGGGTCCCAATGGACTGGAGACGCGCAGTCATCGTGCCCTTGTATAAAGGCAAGGGATCACGCATGGACTGCGCCAACTATAGGGCCATCAGTTTGATCAGCTTAGCAGCAAAAGTATATGGAAAGGTGATTGAAAGGAGAATGAGGGTGAAATCCGATGAAATGCTGTGGGACGCACAAGGAGGTTTCCGAAATGGAAAGGGATGTACGGATCAAGTTTTCTCGCTCCGCAATATCGTAGAGAAGCATCTGGCCATAGACCGGAAGGTTTTCTGCGGTTTTGTGGATCTTGAGAAAGCCTTTGATAGGGTTGTGCGAAAGGAACTGTGGGACATATTGCCGAGATATGGGATTGACGGTTCACTGCTCCGTGCTGTGCAGTCCACTTACAAGGATTGCTCAGCATGTGTGCGGATAGACGGTGGCATGTCACCCTGGTTTGATGTCAAAATTGGTGTCAAACAGGGTTGCATGCTATCTGCTAGGCTGTTTATCCTGTATCTCGATAGTTGTCTGCAGAGAATAAGGTCAACGAATGTGGGATTGCGCATGGGTGACCAAGTGGTGAACTGTCTGCTGTATGCAGACGATGCCGTGCTATTAGCAGATACACCATCTAAACTGCAAACACTGGTCACAGCGATGAAAGACGACTGTATGGAGAAAGGCTTACTACTGAATGCGAAGAAAACAAAGATAATGGTATTTGAAAGAGAAGAATCCAGAACTAATGTAAGGATTACGATTGATGATGAAGTGTTGGAACAAGTGGATGAGTTTGTATATCTTGGATGCGCTTTCAGCAGGGATGGAAGGTACACCGCAGATGTGGAAAGACGAGTGAGTGCTGGGAATAGTGTGAATGGAGCGTTGGGAAAACTTCTTGGCAGTAAAATCCTGAGCCAGAAGGCACAACTCGCTATACACAATGCAGTGTTGGTCCCAACGCTAACTTATGGAAGCGAGAGTTGGGTATGGCAGAAAGAGCATGAAAGTAGAATAAACGCGGTTGAAATGCGAGCGCTGCGCAAAATTTGTGGCGTAAGGCTCGTAGACCGTATTCGCAATGATGATGTTAGAAATAGAGTTGGTATGAAAGAGAGCGTCGGTGTTAAAATAAGAAGAGGCATGCTCCGATGGTTCGGGCATATAGAAAGAATGCAAGATGAAAGAATGACGAAGCAGATATACAATGCAAAAGTGGAAGGATGTAGGAGCCGGGGAAGGCCAAGACTTACCTACCATGACCAAATTGGTCATGTTCTATCAGAAGGTGATGTCAGGAGCCCTAGAAACCGGCGTGCGTGCATGAGAAGAGCAATGAATGTTAAAGAAGCGAGTGAGATATGTAAGGATCGAGTCACGTGGCGCTCGGTTCTCTCTGCCTACCCCGCAAGGGATTTGGCGTGAAGTTATAGATAGAGAGAACATATACTTCTAAAAGAAGCCATACACGACTTACACGAGCGGAAGGTAAGCTACCAAATCGATTTCCTACTCACTAGGTGACATCACATCAACAAAGTAGTCAACTGCAAGGTCATATCCAGCCAGAATCTCACCACATAACATCGTCTTGTTATCATGGACACGCAAAACTTAATGCGAAACGCGCTGCCGATTTCAAATCTGATGGTCGCTGCTCGATGTAGCCAAGTACCAATTATTCACCTCAGTTACCGGCTACAAATAGACACGTTGTTATTTACGGCGAACCAGTCCAGCACGACTGGGGGTGGGATTCAAGCGGTCATCGAAGGGGCGGCCAAGGCAATGCTTAGCTCTGTCATGGGTGGATACAGGTGTGACAAGAACACTTGATGGCGGAACGACACAGTCCAGAGAGAGATTAGGGTGATGAAAGTCCTCTTTAAAAACTGACAAGCGTCCGATTGCTACGCGTATATGCTCAGAAAATATGGTACTATGAGAGCTATAGTTAGAGCCAGACAATACATTTAAAACCTCTGTATAATAAGGTGGAATGCTATGAGAGACAGAAGCTTAAGGGTAAAAGCGGCACAGGTACATTTTCAAGTGCCGCTGCGCAAGAGACCCCGCAGCAATCTGTTATGCAAATAACTCGCGGTAAAATAATAATAATAAAACCTCGCAGGGCAGCTTGTGGCGAGCTGTTGGTGTGTAACGACACCACGGGTACCCGAGTGCTCCAGAGAGTCGATCAGGGCCTTCGTCTCCGGGGTGTCTTCGTCGGTCGGAGTGGAAACTCAAGAAGGCCCGCAGGACTCCCAGCTCTGGCTTGCCTTCATTGGTCGTCCAGAGAGGAATCGATAGAGTATATTACTATAGCAGGTGATATGCTCCAGGGATGGAAGTGTTAAAGGGCATAACGCCGCGAGTAACTTCGGAGAAAGCGCAGCACACCTCTCGACACCCCTGAGTCACTTACATCGATGTTGCCCCCGGCCGACTTTCTCTGGCATTTCGGGGGTCCATCTAGTGAGTGGCGAGCCACCGCCTGCCGAAAGTAACATCACATATGATAGTTATGGCAGGCGTCCGTCCCTCTTCTGTAATAGCCCAGTACTAATAATCCCTTCAGATATAATTTTAATAGCCCAATATTTTCCAACACATTTGCAATAGTCCCAATACTTGCCGTGACCAAGTTCATGGGTATATTGTCACATTGATATCCCCTGGAGAAGGTCACGGCGGCTTTACAACATTACATCAAGCTTCTCAAAGGGGCCTCTACGCGTTGGATCCAAATCCGTGCACGCCCTTCAAATGACCGGGATATACCCGTGATATAGGATCTATAATAATAATAATAGTAAAGCCCGCAGGGCAGCTTGTGGCGAGCTGTTGGTGCGTAATGACACCACGGGTACCTGAGTGTTCCAGAGAGTCGATCAGGGCCTTCGTCTCCGGCGTGTCTTCGTCGGTCGGAATCAAAAGTCAAGAAGGCCCGCAGGACTCTCAGCTCTGGCTTGCCTTCATTGGCCGTCCAGAAAGGAGTCGATAGAGTATATTGCTCTAGCAGGTGATATGCTCCAGGGGTGGAAGTGTTAAAGGGCATAACGCCGCGAGTAACTTCGGAGAAAGCGCAGCACACCTCTCGACACCCCTGAGTGACTCACATCGGTGTTGCCCCCGGCCGACTTTCTCTGGCATTTCGGGGGTCCATCTAGTGAGTGGCGAGCCACCGCCCGCCAAATGTAACAGTCAGATATGATAGTTATGGCAGGTGTCCGTCTCTCTTCTGTAATAGCCCAGTATTAATAATCCCTCCAGATCTCATTTCAATAGCACTATTATTTCCGACACATTTGCAATAAACCCAATTACCTGCCGTGACCTGCTGATGGGTATATTCTCCCTTTGATATCCCATAAAGCACACAGCGGGTATAATACATTACATCAATCTTTTCTGTGGGGCCTCTACGCGTTGGATCCCTATCCCCGCACACGCCATTTATATCAGGTATAACCCATATGGGGCAGGCCCCAAGTGTTTTCTAGTACTTCCACGTAGTCTGCCCTGGACCCACTCACCTGGTGCGCGGTAACGCAGTGGCCGGTGAGTGGTGACTAAAACTAGAAAACTATACTTGTGGGCGAGGAGGTTGAGTGGAGTTGGAGCGATTGACATTTTCGTTGATTGTCTTGGTGGTGTGGAGCGTGTCTGTGTGTGGTTTGTTCGTGTCGTGTGTTTGGTTTTGTCACTTGTTGGGTTTTTGTGTTTGTCGTTCGTTTTCGTGTTGTGTGGGCTGTCTAGTTCTCGGTCACGAGCCTGGACAGCCGAGTCCCGGTGATGCCGGGTGGGGGGGGGTACGTTGGGGCCTAAAGGTTCCGGGGGGGGGGGGGGGGGGGGTGACGTCCCGGAGGGCCCACGAAGGGAAGAGGTGGATAGCGAGGGCGAGGGGTGGGTGGAGACCGACTCTATGGTCACCACCCTCTCCGAATCTGAGCTGTGTCGCAAGCGCCGGTTCTCGGGGTCGGAGAGGAGACCCCCGACGAGCGGGCGAAGGTGCCCACCGCCAGGCGCGGCAAGAGGGGCGGTATCGCCCCTAGTTTGGCTAGGGCCCGCCAACAAATAAGGGAGCGAAAGGAGGAGGCCAAGGAGGCAGCATTTAATGCGCTCCTTGAGAAGCGGGCCCTTAAGACGAAGATGAGCCCATATATAGCGGCAGGAAGCGCCGAGGGGGTGAGCCCCGAGGCGGAGAAGAAAAGCCCCGAAGGGAGAAGCCCTGAGGGGGATGCGGCGAGCCCACTCGAGAGGGACGCCGAGGACCTCATGGTGAGGGGCGAGGGGATGTTGAAAGTCATCCTCGACCTCACGGGGAAATCGACGAGCCTCAAGGGGGGCTACGCCGCAAAAATTGCAAGGGCTGCGAGCGGGATCCGGGAGATCCTGGGGGCCCTGGTGGTGCGCACGGAGGTGGAGGTCCGCCTCCGAGCTGACAACGCCCGTCTCCAACGGGAGGTGGCCTCCTTGAGGGAGGAGGTCAAGGCGCACCGCCGGGAGTTCCAGGAGCTCCGGAGCGAGAGGAAGGCGCAGGGGTCGACGGGCCCGGTGGATCTCCAGACCCTGGAGTCAAACATCGCCCGGCTCGTCGGCAACCTGGTGGACGGCCGGCTCGCCGCGATTGAGTCGCGCCTGCCTCCTCCGAGTGTCGCCCGTCCCCCATTGGCGGGCGACAGCTCACCGGTGGCGAGGGCCGCGAGGGCGGCCATCGAGAATGCAACTACGGGAGGGTGCTTGCATTGGACCTCGTGCACCTCAGAGACAGGTTCCGGGAGCTCCTCGACTGCTGCTTGCGGTCGGGGTGCTGCCCGGGACCCTTCAGGGTGGGCCGGCTCTGCCTTCTGCTGAAGGGAGACCGGCCCCCGGACTCGGGGTCGGCGGTTCGACCGGTCGTTCTGCTGAACGAGGCGGGGAAGGCCCTCGAAAGGGTTGTCGCTTCCCGCCTCGCTCAGCACTTGGAGGATGGCCCGGGACCGGGCCTATCGGATGCCCAGTTCGGGTTCCGGGCCAGACGGTCGACCGTCGACGCCATTAGGCACCTAAGGTCGGTGACGGAGGATGCGGAGCGCGAGGGAGATGTGGTGGTGGCGGTGTCTCTAGACATCGCCAACGCCTTCAACAGCCTCCCCCACAGTACCATACTGGAGGCCCTCAGGTACTTTGAGGTGCCTCCGTACTTGGGGAGGCTGTTGAAGGCGTATCTGGAGGACAGGGAGGTGCGCTACGAGGACGCGAGGGGCCAGATGGTCAGAAGGCGTGTCGTGTGCGGTGTCCCACAGGGGTCCGTTCTGGGCCCCATTCTGTGGGACCTCGCATACGACTGGGTCCTGCGGGGCCGTCTCCTCCCCGGGATGAGTGTCATCTGCTATGCAGATGACACCCTCGTCACATCCCGGGGTAAGACCTTCGTGGAGGCGGCGCGGCTGGCCGAAGTCGGAGTAGGTCTGGTGGTCAGCCGCATAGAGAGGCTTGGGCTTCGGGTCCGGTTGGATAAAACCGAGGCCCTCCTCTTCCGCGGGACCGGCAGGCGGGGCCCCCCCTCGGGAGCGCACCTCCAGATAGGAGGAGTGAGAATTAGGGTGAGTGCCCAGATGAGTTACCTGGGCCTCACCCTGGACGGGAGATGGACCTTCGGCCCCCACTTCGAGCGGTTGGGGCCGAAGGTCATCAGAGCTGCGGCGGCGCTGGGTCGCCTCCTGCCCAATGTGGGCGGGCCCAACGCCGCGTGCAGGCGGCTGTACTCCGGCATCTGCCGGAGTATGGCCACGTACGGTGCCCCCATATGGGCGGACGCCCTCTGCGCTCGCAATAGGGCACAGCTGCGCAGAGCGCAGCGGGTCATAGCGCAGAGGGTGATAAGGGGGTACCGGATGGTGGCGTGGACGGCCGCGACCGCCCTTGCTGGCGACCCGCCCTGGGAGTTGGCGGCGGAGGTGCTCGCCGAGGTGTACGTGTTTGTCGCCGAGAGGAGGAGCCTCGGCGAGCGCCCCACGTCGGTGGAGGTGGGGCGGTATCGCCGGCGAGGGCATGAGGAGATGATGCGGAGGTGGGGGGAGTACCTGGCGCAGCCGCGGTACGGAGTCCGCGTTGCGGATGCGCTGCGCCCGGTCCTGGAGGCGTGGATGCGTCGTAGACGTAAACCCCTCACCTTCCGCATGGTGCAGGTGCTCACCGGACATGGATGCTTCGGTGAGTACCTGCACCGGGTCGCGAGGCGGGAGGAGCGGCCAGGCTGCCACGATTATGGCGCGGCCGAGGACACTGCTCAGCACACCTTGGAGCAGTGTCCCAGGTGGTCTCGGCAGCGCCATGATCTGGTGTCCGCGCTGGGAAGCGCGGACCTCTCGCTCCCGAGCGTGGTCCGCTACATGCTCGGGAGCGACAGTGCCTGGCAGGCGATGGCCTCCTTCTGTGAGACGGTCATGTCCCAGAAGGAGGCCGCGGAGCGGGACAGGGAGGATGATCCGTTGGCCGTCCCGCTCCGGAGACGGCGGACGGGAGTGCGGCATAGGCGCTACGCGCACCTACTGCCGCCTCCCTAACCTGTGGGACTAGGGGTCAGGCTGGGAACCTGGCCCCATAATGGTCCCGCCGCCGGAGGGGCTGTCCCAATTTGCCGGGATGGCCCCTAGAGAAGAAGTCCGGCCCCTTTTGAGGGGCTGGCCAGTCGCAGTGGTGCCCTGTTGCTGACAGATCCGGGGCACCACACCAACGCGGCCGATGGCATCTCGCGGGGTTGTTTAGTGGGTATACCGTCGGACAGCCGACGGGGAGTCCCACACTACCACCGGAGGCCACCCAGGCCCGGTGGTGTGCGTAACGAATTTTTCCCCGCGTCAAAAAAAAAAAAAAAAAAGGTATAACCCATATAAAATTACAATCAAACAAATCAAACAGAATGTCAAAAATAAATATACCAAATTAACTTTACAGTACATCAGAAAGTTACTTCCTATTGCTGTCACGGTGTACGAAAAGCCAGTATTTCAGAATGGGACTATCCAGATACTGGGTCAGTGTACGGAGGATTTCGTTAGTCGAATTGCGGATCTGAGTCCAAAATGTTAAAAAAGAGATGGCGCTCGAATTTTTAAGAGCAGCAGAACAATCTCTAAATCATGGTTAACAAATTTACTTATAAACATATAAACAATATATATAATAAATATAAACAAATGTTATTATAGTATATACGAGTAATATAGATGTGCCTACATTTTGGGCAAATAAAAGTAAAAGTAGTTTTGATTAATATAGACATCGTGGAACACAAACAGTCACCAAATGTATTAAGATGCTTGGCGTCGAGATCTCCAGTGATGTGCAATATCGAAATCACCTGGAGAAGGCCAGCTGGCATCCAAAAAACTTGGTGTGCTCATCAGAGCAAAGCAGTACTTCAGTGCGGGGCAAAGACTTATGCTATATAAGTCTCAAGTCAGACCGCACTTGGAGTACTGCAATCACCTTTGGGCGGGAGCACCTAGATACCAACTTGGACCGTGTGATACGATTCAGATGCCGAAAGCTACTTTTTGTAACCGCACCGCTCGCCGACGGCGGGGTGTTCACCCTCACACACCGGAACCGCAATGGTCGCGTACTGTGCGGTTACAGAGAAGTTTTCATCCGAGAACTATCAAGCTGTGAATGAGCTCCCAGCCGCGGTTTTTCCAAGGGACTACAGCATGGAGTTCTTCAAGAAATGCGTGAACAGGTTTTTAGAGGGTCGGCAACGCATGAGTGACACCTCTGGTGTTGCAAATGTCCATAGGCTACGGTAACTGTTTACCATCAGGAAGGCTGGCCGTATGCTTGATTTCCACCTTAGTGGTATATAAAAAAAAAACGGCCAAGTGCGAGTCGGACTCGCGCACGAAGGGTTCCGTACCATTCTCTATAAATACGGCAAAAAAAATCACGTTTGTTGTATGGGAGCCCCCTTTTTGTTTTATTTTAATTTAATTATTTATTCTTAAAGTGAATATATAACTAAATATTCTGTGAATATTTCAAGCGTCTACCTGTTGCCGTTATCAATATCGAGCAAAAAAATCACGTTTGTTGTATGGGAGCCCCCCTAAAAATTTATTTTATTCTATTTTTTAGTATTTGTTGTTATAGCGGCAACAGAAATACATCATCTGTGAAAATTTCAACTGTCTATCACGGTTCATGAGATACAGCCTATTAGTTAATGTTATTGAAAACCTTAATAGAAATCTGAAATAATTTATTTTTCGATATAATACACCCGTCATTTTCTCTTGTCCTCTCCAACTCGGTCAAGGTTTTCATTTTAATAACATGGATCCCTAAGTATCTTCTATGCGATCTTCGTTTGCATTATTCGTGTTAATCAGTACTGAATCAGCGTGTTAAATATCTACAAATCGCAATGATAATCTTTGTTATCTATTTAGGAATTTTGAATTGCTGTATAAATACTCTGGGCGAATGGAGGATGTTTAATGTAAATCACTTTACGTGTGAAAGGAAGTGCAATAAACAAAATAATAGTGGAACATCATTATGCGAGGCAAGTACCATTTCTCATTGCCTAATTAATTTAGTTTAATTTGCGATTCTAAACAAATATGGAAAAAAATATGGAAGAAGTGTGGTGTTGTGCTCTACAATTAAATCAAAACGTTTTCACGTGATTCTTGCAGTTAGTCCTCAAATGTTTTTTTTTTTTTTTTTATATTGGCTCAGCATAGTGGCTCCTCTTCGCCTGTTGGTAAGCGAAAAGGGGAGCCCAAATTGTAGCGGCAACTGACAAAGGACTACGGTGTCCTGTCAGTTGACGCTACCATGCTGACCCGCAAGGTGCTTCTTCACGCTTCGTTTGAAGGATCCCATGTTGTAGGAAGGAGGAAACACATGTGCAGGCAAGGCGTTCCACTTTTTAATAGTTCGACAGAGATAGGAGTTGCCGAACTTTTTAGTACGAGAACAAATGTCCTCAACAGTGGAATGATGACATCGCAAGCCTGCACGTGTGGTTCTATGACGGAAGGGAGAGGGTGGGATGAGGGAAAATAGTTCTTCAGAGCACTCACCATGGTACAGGCGGTAAAATGTACTTAGGGAGCCTATGTCCCTACGAAGTTGCAGAGGTAGAGAGAGGTCGAGGTCTAGGTATTTTGTGACCTCTTCGTCGTCGATTATGCCGATAGCCCAACGCTGCAACCTATCGAGAGCCTCGAGAAGATACTGTGCGGAGCCGTCCCAGAGATGCGAGCAATTTATTTATTTATTCATTTGGTACACCAACAGGTTACATGTTTACAATAACAAAATAAAAATATATTCTAATTTATTCTAGCATGCAACCCAATTACAGGTGAACACAACATTTCTGCAAATCAATGTTATGCTGTACGTTAATTGCTACACACACATAACTTTCATACTCCAAATGTAGAATAAATAAATATAAAACACCGAATAATGTACTGTATTCTGCTGACACGTTGTTGATGCGGCCTAAAATTCGTCTAAAAATTTGCTGAATCACTCGTATGTAAAATACCTCCAAACAACAGTGAAATATAGAAATGTTTCAGTTTTCTTGTAACAAATTATTGCCTTTAAATTTCTTGTATATCGTCTTTCGTGTATATCGACTTGCCTGTGGTATCGGGTGTACACACATTTGCAAAAGTCCATGTTTTTTACGTGCGTAAATAACCAATTTAGCAGTATACAAAATTAATAACATTATCTACTACATATCTGCTTACCCAAAAAATGCGTTCAATAGATGATTTATAAGATATAACAAAAGAATACCCACGGTGAGACAGTTTTGTTACAAGTTTGAGAAATATTATATATAATGCGACAATACAGATCCGCTCTTCAACATTAATAATAATACAATAAAATGACAGACTCATTAATACCATTCAATACGTCGTCGTTAATATGTCATTAAAAAGTTAATACGCGGAACACGCCCTCGATCTAGTAATGATTAATGAAATAAAATAAGGTAACAAATCACTGTTGCATTCCTTCCTGTTTTTATTAGTCTACCCGCATAATCTTATCGTAAATGATAGTAATATACATAGCTCACATCAACATTTGTCATATATATATATATATATATTGTTATTTGAGTAAGTGTCTGTAAAACTATGACCGCAAGCTATTATCTTTGTTTACTCTCTATAAACTTATGCAAAAGTCCGTACACATAGCGACTTCTAAAGATAGACTGTTTGACCTTTGTGCCATTCTTACAGCATCTATCTATCTGACGAGCTCGGTGGCGCAGTGGTGAAACGCGCTGTTACGCTACTTTGACACCAACGCTCGTGGGTTCGATTCCGTTCATTCAGTACAAACATTTAAGTGCATGAACATGTCTGTTTGTCTTGGTCTGGGTATTTTCTATGTATAAAATGTATGTAATTACAAAAATGATAAACATACGTAAATGTATTTACGTATGTTTATCAGTTTTCTTACTAGAAACTCCCATAACACAAGCTTCACTTACTTTGGGTCTACATGGCGCTGCGTAATTTGTCCAACAATATTTATATTATTTAATAGCTGAAGCTCGCGGCTTCGCACGCATGAGATTTGGGCTTTTAGTAGCCTTTATTTCTCTATAGACCTTTTTCATACAGCGCCATCTATTGACCTTTGCAGGAGGCAACGTATATTTATTTTATTTTTATTACATATAAAATGCGTAGTTATTTAAAAAAAAGGTATTCTATGAAAAAAATAAAAATAAAAAAGCGGTTATTTTAATATTACAAACAGACACTCCAATTTTATTTATCTGTATAGATGTATAGACTTGGTGCTGACTGCGGCTCCGCCCGCGTGGTGTCAAATAACGTAGCCTATGTGTTAATCCAGATCATAATCTGTCTACGTGCCAAATTTCATTCAAATCCGTTCTGCCGTTTAAGCGTGAAAGAGCAACAAACATCCATCCATACATACAAACTTTCGCATTTATAATATTAGTAGGATATATCTATCGTGACTTGTCGCTGTGTGTACATAACATTGAACATAATTTTTTTGGTCAAAATTGTCTCTTGTTATATTTTATAAATGACTGATAAGTATTATTTTTCGTGGAGATATTTATTTTTCTAATTTATAGAAAACAACTATCTATAGCAAGAGAATATTGAATGTATATTTTTGTTTACGTACCCACGAACTTACGCACACAACCATGTTATTATGAGTTCCGTAAAATGGAAAAGTTAATAATGCAAATAATTATTACACTGAAACTGAGAGTGAGAACTCTACAATATTGCATATATCTTTACCTATGGTGTCCCAAAACACAAGTAAACCAAGCATCTCACTCAACAACAAAATTAATACAGTACTTGTACATGGTTGTATATTGCATACTATTAGAAAAATCAAAAACGGGTCAACGCTTTACCGTCAAAAGTAACAGCTATCTACACAAATCTATCAATCGTATTTATAACCGTACCGTATAATCTAGAATCTATAGTTAATCTCGAACGAAGTCACAAGTTTTATAACTGTCAATGACAACTTATTTTTTGTTGCAGGTGTTATATATATACTGCTTTGTGCGGTAGCACTAAGTAGTAGCGCTGTGATCAATAACACAGATTGTCTCTCTGAGGAGACTGTCAATATCTTGCATTCACACGCTAATTGTAACAAATACTATCAATGCGACGCTGGTAAATACATTGTGCGAGAATGCCAGGAAAACCTTCTTTTTAATGTAAAACGACAAAGGTGTGACTGGCCCAGAAATGTTATTTGCGAAGGCAGCGTCGAAAACGACAGTGACGAAAATGACGAAGAAACTCCTGTCACCGAACCAGAACCGGAATCTGAAATAGAACCTGAACCCGAAACTGAACCCGAAACTGAACCCGAACCGGAACCCGAACCTGAACCTGAACTAGAACCTGAGGACAATGAAGGGGGTGCAGGAAATAGTGATCCCAGCGAAGCAGCAAATATTTGCGCTACAGATAATTCTGACGGCATACTCATTGCTAATGAGTATTGCAACAAATTCTATAAATGCTTCGCAGGTAAACCCGTAGCAATGTTTTGTCCTCCAGAACTATTCTTCAATCCCAATAAAGACCAATGTGATTATCCGAAAAATGTTGACTGTGATAGAGAAGTAGCTCCTGGGCCTACGCCAGAAACAGAAGGAAGCGACGAAAGCAGCAATGGTGACGGGCATAGCGGTGAAGATAATAATGGTTCCGAGGGTGGTGGACATGGTGATCCTAGTGAAGCACCTTCTATCTGCGCAGCTGATGACTCTGATAGTATTCTCGTCGCACACGAATATTGCAACAAGTTCTATATATGTTCCGCTGGAAAACCAGTCGCAATGTCATGCCCAGGTGAACTGTTCTTTAATCCTAACACAGATCAATGCGACCATCGTGAGAACGTTAATTGTGACAGAGAAGTAGCTCCTGGACCTGCACCTGAGCCCGAACACAGCGACGAAGACAACGGGAATGAAAATAGCAATGAAGATAACAATAGTAATGGAAATAGCGATGAAGATGACAATGGTTCCGAGGGTGGTGGTCATGATGATCCTAGTGAAGCACCTTCCATCTGCGCGGCTGATGACTCTGATAGCATTCTCATTGCACACGAATATTGCAACAAGTTTTACATATGCTTCGCTGGAAAACCAGTCGCAATGTCATGCCCAGGTGAACTGTTCTTTAATCCTAACACAGATCAATGCGACCATCGTGAGAACGTTAATTGTGACAGAGAAGTAGCTCCTGGACCTGCACCTGAGCCCGAACACAGCGACGAAGACAACGGGAATGAAAATAGCAATGAAGATAACAATAGTAATGGAAATAGCGATGAAGATGACAATGGTTCCGAGGGTGGTGGTCATGGTGATCCTAATGAAGCACCCTCCATTTGCGCGGCTGATGATTCTGATGGCATTCTCGTCGCACATGAATATTGCAACAAGTTCTACATATGCTCCGCTGGAAAACCAGTCGCAATGTCATGCCCAGGTGAACTGTTCTTCAATCCTAACACAGATCAATGCGACCATCGTGAAAACGTTAATTGTGACAGAGAAGTAGCTCCTGGACCTGCACCTGAGCCCGAACACAGCGATGAAGACGATGGAAATGAAAATAGCAATGAAGAAAACAATAGTAATGGAAATAGCGATGAAGATAATAATGGTACCGAGGGTGGTGGCCATGGTGATCCTAGTGAAGCGCCTTCCATCTGTGCGGCTGATAACTTTGATGGCATTCTCGTCGCACACGAATATTGCAACAAGTTCTACATATGCTTCGCTGGAAAACCAGTCGCAATGTCATGCCCAGGTGAACTGTTCTTCAATCCTAGCACAGATCAATGCGACCATCGTGAAAACGTTAATTGTGACAGAGAAGTAGCTCCTGGACCTGCACCTGAGCCCGAACACAGCGATGAAGACGATGGAAATGAAAATAGCAATGAAGACAACAATAGTAATGGAAATAGCGATGAAGATGACAATGGTTCCGAGGGTGGTGGTCATGGTGATCCTAATGAAGCACCCTCCATTTGCGCGGCTGATGATTCTGATGGCATTCTCGTCGCACATGAATATTGCAACAAGTTCTACATATGCTCCGCTGGAAAACCAGTCGCAATGTCATGCCCAGGTGAACTGTTCTTCAATCCTAACACAGATCAATGCGACCATCGTGAAAACGTTAATTGTGACAGAGAAGTAGCTCCTGGACCTGCACCTGAGCCCGAACACAGCGATGAAGACGATGGAAATGAAAATAGCAATGAAGACAACAATAGTAATGGAAATAGCGATGAAGATAACAATGGTTCCGAGGGTGGTGGTCATGGTGATCCTAATGAAGCACCCTCCATCTGCGCGGCTGATAACTCTGATGGCATTCTCGTCGCACACGAATATTGCAACAAGTTCTACATATGCTTCGCTGGAAAACCAGTCGCAATGTCATGCCCAGGTGAACTGTTCTTCAATCCTAACACAGATCAATGCGACCATCGTGAAAACGTTAATTGTGACAGAGAAGTAGCTCCTGGACCTGCACCTGAGCCCGAACACAGCGACGAAGACAACGGGAATGAAAATAGCAATGAAGATAACAATAGTAATGGAAATAGCGATGAAGATGACAATGGTTCCGAGGGTGGTGGTCATGGTGATCCTAATGAAGCACCCTCCATTTGCGCGGCTGATAATTCTGATGGCATTCTCGTCGCACATGAATATTGTAACAAGTTCTACAAGTGCTTCGCTGGTAAACCTGTTGCAATGTTCTGCCCAGGTGAACTATTCTTCAATCCTAGCACAGATCAGTGCGACTATCGTGAAAATGTTAATTGTGACAGAGAAGTAGCTCCTGGGCCTGCACCTGGACCAGGAGGTAGCAACGAAGATAACGGAAATGAAAATAGCAATGAAGATAACAATGGTAATGGAAATAGCAATGAAGATGACGATAGCCATGGAAATAGCAATGAAGATAATGGTTCCGAGGGTGGTGGTCATGGCGATCCTAGTGAAGCACCTTCCATATGCGCAGCTGATGGTTCCAATGGCGTTTTAGTAGCACATGAATATTGTAACAAATTTTACAAATGTTTCGCAGGAATTCCTTTGGCTTTGTCGTGCCCTCATAATCTGGTTTTCAATCCCACTACTGACCAATGTGACTGGCCTGAAAACGTTGACTGTGACAGAGTTAATGCTGCTGAACCAGATAATAGTGGCGAAAACGGAAATAAGAATAAAGAAGAGAGCGAAGGAAATAATAATGGCGGTGGTAGCGGTAATGGGGATCCTAATGTAGCATCATCGATCTGCGCTGCTGATGAGTCTGAAGGCATTCTAATTGCACATGAATATTGCAACAAGTTCTATAAATGTTATGCAGGCAACCCAGTAGCACTTTCATGCCCACGCGGTCTCTTTTTCAACCCTAGTACAGACCAATGTGACTGGCCAGAAAATGTGGACTGTGACAGAGAGGTGGCTCCAGCACCTGTACCTGAACCAGATAATGGAGGAAATGATAGTGGAGATAATACTGATAGCGGAAACAACAACCCTAGTGAAGCGAACAATATTTGTGCAAATGAAGAATCTGATGGTGTTTTAGTAGCTCACGAAAATTGTAATCAGTTCTATATGTGCTCTGAGGGTATACCTGTGGTTTTGACATGCCCCCTGAACCTACTATATAACCCCAGTGAGGAATTATGTGACTGGCCTGAGAATGTAAATTGCGAAGACAGACACCGCTACCTATCTGTGAACAAACATATCTTCCGCAGAACCTATTACGCTTAAACGGATATAAAATATTTTAGTTCATAAGCTATATAATTATTCTAATATCATTAATGCGTTTCTACTAACAAAATGTTCTGAAATTGATAAAATTGAAATCTTTTACGTATAATAAAAGCTAATAATACAACGCCTGTGATTTTATTGGTCATATATTGAGAAATGAAATATCTCCAAACCTTTCTCCTGCTATTCTGGATAGATTATCACCAATAATTTTTATTTATCGATTATCGCTGATATCAACGGTAATTCGTTCAAGCTTCATTTTCAATCATGTCGCTAGTGGTGTTCCAAGCCTTGTAAAACTTGTTAGTCCGAATAGATTATGAGCTATGAGAAACATACATAGTTCAAATATTGTAAGGTAAAAATTCAAAGTAAAGAAAGATATGAAAGTATAAATAAATATGTTGCACTAAATGTTGTACATACCTTTTCTGTGATTGCACTGCAACAGACAATGTTGCTGTGATATTCTTAATAGAGGTAGGGCGAACCAAAGAATTTCGGGGCATACCCCCTCATTACAGAAAACCACAATCAAAAAACAACTACCAGGATATTTCTCATGTTCCTGTGAATGAGTAAAATTACTAACAAACTTCTGTGTGCGTAGCAGGGGTTCATAGATATTTCAATACGTTAAGTATTAGTCGCGCGATGCCAAATCTGCTGCTAACACAGCAACTCCTTTTTCCTGCGGCTTTCTGTGAGGTGGAGATACTTCCCCAGACGGGTTGCTTTGATGCATCCTACCCTCTCTTAAAAACCTAGACCAAAACAAACAGACATGGTCAGGCACACAAATATTTGTCCTGTGCAAACCTGTCCTGTCCTAAAGGGTTTAAAAAAACGCTGAAAATACATTTTTGACATCTTGATTGACATCTTGATTGATTACTTAACAATTCAACTTTTAGTTTAAGAAATACTTTTGACTCCCATTAGAGTAAATCTACTTCAAAAAGAAAAACAAGTAGAAAGAAAAGAAAATGTATAAATGGACAAAAACTTAATCAAAGCTATGTTAACCTGAACATAGTTCAAAGTGATTCACAAAATCACTCCTCCAATTTCTGCGACAACCAGCAAACAACGACTATGAACAGTTCAAAATGTTTTGTAAGTACGTCCACTGCTGCTCTGCGAACTACTCAACCTGCATCCAAAAGCGATCGTTTGGTATCACCTGTTTTGAAAAGTCTTTCGCCGAAGAACGCGGTGAGAAAATTCAAGATCACAAAGCGAACTATACATATATTTGGCGATGAACAAATGCGAGGTCTATCAACACGCCTAATTCATTCAAGATCTGGTAAATGGAATGACGTGTATAATGAAACAGCGACGGTGAAGCCGCACGCTTTGAGTACAGCAATATTAAATAGTCTGATAATAATGTATCATATATTAAAAACGAGGACATAATTATATTATCTATGGGCTCTAACGACAAGGACCCGTATATATTATTTACAAATTTGTTAGACTCTATTTAAATTTAAAAATAATACTATATTACTCTTTGACATTTGTAATAACTGATACTTACATAATAACATCTTGAATAGAGAATTAAAAAAAAATGATAATAATTATTCTAATTGTATATTATTGGACATTTACAAAAATATTTATCATTTTGACAATTTTAATAATAATTATTCCGCTTCTTTTATGAACTTTATTTGTTTTAAATTGAATATACAAATAGACTTTTTAATGACTTTATGGACAATTTTATCAAAAAAGATGCTCATACGCTTGAATAATTCTAAGGACTTTTTTCGTCACTAATGAAAAAAGTACTATTTCAACTACAAAGACTTGTAACCCTTTAGAAAATATCTTAATTTTTCACCAAAATATAGGAGGATTGTGTAATAAATTGGATCTTCTAGAAGTAACTTTAGATGAACTGAAACAGGCAGGCAAGGAGATTGATATAATATGCTTCAGCGAAACTTTCGTTAAAAAAGGATCAGAGGACAACATAAAGCTCAGTAACTTCAAACTAGCTTCTTCATATTGTCGTCGCGAAAAAAATAGGGAGGCTCATGTATACTAATTAAAAATAATTTCAAATTCAAGCCCTTACCGATAATTTCAGAAATTGCAACGAACATTTAATTTGAATGTTGTGGGATAGATATTATAGATATGAATCTTATTGTAGTAAATATATATCGAATTCCTGAACAAACAAAAGCGCATATTGGAATATTTCTACACAAATTGAACCAATTGCCAAACCACTTAACTTTTAAGTTTAAAAATAAAAAAAATGTTTTATGCGGTGATTGGAATATAGATTAATTGAAGGAAAATACGGCTACTAAGGACCTGTTAAGCGTTTTGTACAACTATAATTTTAATGCTCATATACTATTACCTACAAGATCAAACTCCTGCATTGATCAAATCGCCAGTAACGTTAAGACAGTAAAAACAGAAATTCTCAATCTTACGAAAATACGAACAAATTTCTTGAAAGCATTTCGGCTCTTTCATTTGCGGACGTATTGAGCTCTAGTAATACTACAGAGGCTTTCGATTTTTTTTATAGTATCTTATGTTCGTTCTACGAATTATGCTTTCCAGTAATTAAAATAAAAACTAAAATGTCTTACGAAAGGCATAAAAACATCCAGGAAAACGAAAAGATTGTTGTATTTTAAATACAGGACAAGCTGCTCAGGTAAGCTTGACAGTAAAAATAAATTTAAAAAATATAATAAAATTCTTAAAGATGTATAAGTCATTCTCAAAAACTTCATAATGCAAAGCGACATGGAACACCATTACTTCGACATTATCAAATACTTCTAAATCTAATATAATAAATACAATTAAATTAAATGACATTCAATACTCTGACCCAATTGACATTTGTAATATTTTTAACAATTATTTTACTGACTTGACAAATAAAGCTAAACCCATCCCGAGACCATCACTAGAGCTTGAACCTAATTTTAATCCACATACCATATTTCTGAGACCAGTAGATGATAAAGAAATTCATAGAATTATAATGTCACTAAAAATCTCGAAATCTAGTGGTACCGATAATATATCCACTAGAATTCTAAAACTATGTGCTACATATTTATGTGGTCCACTAGCGCACATCATAAATTTATCATTCATTAATGGGACTTTTCCTCATAAACTAGGGATTTCAATAGTAAAACCTATGCTCAAAAGAGGCGATAAGGCATACCTAGACAACTACAGGCCTATTACTTTAGTCCCTGTATTGTCAAAGGTCTTTGAAAGAGCTATGTAAAAAATGAAAAAATATAACATTTTACATCCTGATCAGCACGGTTTTCGTATGGGATGCTCTACAGTTCATGCTTGTTTTGACCTTATAAGACTTGTAACAGAAAACATCAATAATAAAACACCGGTTACAGCAGTATTCCTCGATATGAGCAATCACGAAAAGCTCTTACAAAAGCTAGAACATTATGGTGTCAGAGGTACAGCACATGAGTGGCTTAAAAGTTTCTTGCAGAACAGAATACAGTGTACTGAAATTACAAAAATGACCGAATCGAGCAACAAAGCAATTTTAAACAGATTTATAGATCGGAATTTAGACCTAATAATAGCAGCGTACCACAGGGAAGCATTTTAGGTCCGATGCTCTTTCTCATATACATAAACGATCTTCCTAGTGCCACTGTACATAAAAGTATACTTTTTGCCGATGATGTCACGCTTTTCGTTAAATGTAGCAACAAAAACTCATATGAGTTAGACATAAATAATGCACTAAAAGACGTTGTTAACTGGATGGACGTAAACGATCTACGTGTTAATATAAATAAAACTAAAGTCAGGCAGTTCACATCCTATAAATCGAACATTATACCTATTTGCATTAGCTACAATAACAAACTGGTAGATGAGGTAACGACTTTCAAATTCTTGGGAATTACATTAGACAAGCATTTGAACTGGAAGGAGCACATCGACCAGGTGTGCAATAAACTAAATAAATTTGTATTTGCTTTAAAAAGACTGCGGCAGACAGTCTCAGTGGAGGCTGCATTATCAGCCTATCATGGGTACGTGTCATCGGTACTTAGATACGGTTTGATACTTTGGGGAAACTCTGTTGATATAGAAAGAGTTTTCTAAATTCAGAAAAAGTGTGTACGCGCTATATGCAATGCGTGGTTCCATGACAGTTGTAGACCTTTATTCCAAAAACTATGTATATTACCATTACCGAGCATGTACATTAGAGATATCTGTATTTTTGTTAATTCCCATCCTCAAAATTAGAAGAAGAGGAGTGAAATCTCCTTTAGACAAACAAGGACAGATATCATGAACAAATTATTTCAACCTTCTTGTTATAAGTATATTTACGAGAAAAAGTCGTCAATATGTGTATCACACTGTATAATCATTTGCCTGAGGATATTAAACGCTTAAAACGGAATTGTTTTAAAACACTATTGACTGATTGGATTCTGGGCCATTGCTTTTACAGTGTCTCAGAATTCATGAAATTTAAATCTTAAAATTGTATTAATATGACATATGTATTTTAATAATTTAAAATTTTAATTTCAAATGACTTGTATATTAGAACTTGTACATTTTATTAATTGAATTATAATTAGTTAACTGTGATACGCCTGCTTGCGGGCTGAATGCACTGTGTCTGATTTTTGTATACTTAAGACCTTTATGTACTGTATTCTGCAAATAAAGATGATTATGATTATGATGATTATGATTAAAAAAAAATCAATTTAATTACTTAACAATTCAACTTTTAGTTCAAGAAATACTTTTGACCCCCATTACACAATTTAAGGGGAGGAATTTTTGAAAACGCTGAAATTACTTTTTATGGATTCTAATATAGAGTATCTGTACAAGTCACTAACTTCAAAAAATATTTCTGCTCCATACAAACTGTTAACCCCCTTTTCAGCACCCTGAAAGGTGAAATTTTAAAAACGCTGAAATTACTTTTTTGACGTCTAGATTGACAGTATATTTGGGTGGACCAACTATTCTTTGCTAAAAACATGTCCCTCCATCAATTAATAATATTTAACTATGTAAAAACAATAGTTCCACTACCACACACACAAAATGGCGGAATGTCATTGCATCATCCTTGTAGTATATTTGTTAATGCTTTATAACAAACTAGGTGAGTAGTCATAAATAATGTGTTTGTGTTCCACCCACCAACCCGCAATAAAGTCAGTGTTCAACCAACAAGCTTGTGTTTCACTACATGGTGGCAGCGGTGCTCATATTTTATACTTTTTCCAACTATTAAGCGGCTACAGGTGTAGTTATTGGCGACGTAGTCGGTGTTTTACTTAGTAGAGCATGGAGCACGCACGTCCGCCACCAGAACTACGTGTAGATGGTAGTCCAGTGGCGCGGGCGGACACGTGGCGGAAGTGGTGGCAACAGTTTTCGGTTTTCTTGAAGGCGTCTGGAGTCATCAAGGAAGCTAAGGATGTGCAAGCAAGTTTGCTGGTGAACCTCATTGGAGCAGAGGGCTATGAAATATTTTCGACGTTCTCTTATGATAAAGGAGAAAGCGCCGACGACATCGTGTGTTTGAAAAAGAAGTTTGATTTACATTTTGGAACAAAAGCTAACGTGACATCGCTCAGGTTTAAGTTTTTCACGAGAAACCAAGCGGTAGGTGAAACTATTAATCAATACATAACCGCATTAAAAATTCTAAGCCAAGGTTGTGAATTTGAACATTTAATCGACGGTTTAATAAGAGATCGAATCGTATGCGGAATATCCGATAGTATCGTACGTGACAGATTGCTGCGGACGGAGGATTTGTCATTGTTGAAAGCTGTACAAGTGTGTGAAGCAGCCGAGATGTCCAGAGAAGAAAATAGACAAATAGTGGAGGCAACTTCGTCAGCGGGACAAGTGAATGCAATGTACGGAAAAGGCGGCAACGGCTGGCGGGGTCGCGCGCGTCGTTGTTACAGTGGCCGAGGCGGCCAGCGGCAGCCCGCGGCCCGCGGCGGAGGCGAGCTGTGCACGCGCTGCGGCCGCGCAGCCTGCGACGACCCGCAGCGCTGCCTCGCGCTGAGGGCTACTTGTTTCGCATGCAACGGTCGCGGGCATTTTGCGCGCGTGTGTTGCAATAAAGTGATTGGAAAAAGGGTGCATAATGTGAGTGTCACGGAGTCAGATTCCAGTGGAGAAATGTTGTATGTCAGTATGGTGACGGATTGCAAAGCAAAGAAAAATATACCTAAGGAGTGGATTGAAATTATAGACTTTAATGGTAAGCGAATTAACTTCAAATTAGATACGGGAGCCATGCTAAACATTTTGTCAAAGTTCGATTATGACCGGTTAGGATTTAATTCGAATTTTCTTGTGCCCTACAATAAAAAAGTTTATTCATATACCGGTAATTTAGTTCCTATTGTAGGGGAATGCAGTCTAAAAATAAATTTTAAAAATGAATTACACGACTTGAAATTTGTAGTGGCCAATATGCAATGTCAAAATATTCTAGGTTTAAGTGAATGTACAAATAGGAGCTATACAGAGAGTAGACTTTGTGAATATCGACAAGTACTCGGATTTATTTCATGGTCTCGGTATGTTGCAGGGAAAACATAAAATCGTAGTGGATAAAAGTGTAAGTCCTGTTATTTGCCCGACTCGGAGGATTCCATTAGGTATGCGAGACAAACTTCTTGCGGAATTAAAGAGGATGGAAAAACTAGGTGTAGTTAGGAAAGTCAGTCATCCTACCGAATGGGTGAATGGTATAGTGATAGCCGCCAAGAAAAATGGTGATATACGCGTATGCTTAGATCCGCGTGCACTCAATCGTGCAGTGCGGCGCACGCACTACACGTTGCCAACGGTGAGCGAGCTGGCGGCGCAACTGCGCGGCGCCACGTGCTTCAGCGTGCTTGATGCACGCTGTGGATTTTGGATGCTTTTGTTAGATGAGCCGAGCGCAGATTTGTGCACCTTTAGTACACCCTTCGGTAGGTACCAGTTTCTAAGATTACCTTACGGTATCAACTGCGCACCCGAAATATTTCACGCAAAAGTGAGACAGGCTCTGGAGGATCTCGAAGGTACGCAGTCTTTTATCGATGACATAGTCGTGTGGGGCTCAAGTAAACAGGAACACGATAGCAGGTTAGAAAAATTACTGCAGAGAGCTAAAGATATAGGTATGAAGTTTAATAGAGAGAAATGTAAATTCGGTGTTAAGGAAATTGTATACTTAGGGCACATTTTTGACGAGCGTGGAATGAGGCCTGACGGATCCAAAGTGAAAGCCGTTGTCGAGATGCCTCAACCTAAAGATAGAAAGAGTTTAGAACGTTTCTTAGGGATGGTGAATTACCTTTCCAAATTTATCCCAAATTATTCAGAACACGTAGCAATATTACGGGGTCTTTTAAAGAAAGACTCCGAATGGGTTTGGGACCATGAGCATACGGTTGCAATAAATAAACTAAAAAATCTTATCACATGTGCTCCAGTATTAGCGCTGTATTCGAACCGGCTACCTATCGTGCTTTCGGTGGACTCGAGTGGGGAGGCGCTCGGCGCGGTGCTGCTGCAGGCGGGGCGGCCGGTTGAGTACGCTTCGTTAACCCTTACCGACACCCAACGTCGTTACGCTCAAATCGAAAAAGAACTTTTGGCTATCGTGTTTGGCTGCGAACGGTTTCATCAGTATATTTCGGGGCGATGTGACGTCACCGTGCAGTCCGACCACAAGCCGCTAGAAGCAATATTTACAAAATCCCTTTCATCTGTACCCGCTCGTTTACAGCGAATGATGTTGCGCATTCAATGTTATGACTTAAAAGTCGTGTATACGCCTGGTAAGTTTATGTACATAGCGGATACATTGTCGCGAGCTGCACTCCCAGACTTATTAAATAAAAAGGTTTGTGAGGAGGTGGAAGTGCAAACGTGTTTTTTATTAGAACAATTGCCTTACAGTGATGAAAAATTAAATTTAATAAGGAAACATTTAAAAGATGATAATGTGGCACAGTTATTAATTAATTACATAAACAATGGATGGCCTCGAAATCAATACAGTATTAAACCAGAATTGCGTGTATTTTGGTCTTACAGAGATTGTCTGCAGTATGTAGATAACTTATTATTAAAAGATAGTAGGGTGTACATTCCTTCGAGTTTACGCGGAGATATGTTGCGGCGAGTACACGAGGGACATCTAGGGATCGACCGATGTAAGAGGCGCGCGCGCGACGTCATGTTCTGGCCGGGGATGACGAGTGACGTGGAGCGCGCCGTACGCGACTGCACCGCGTGTGCGCTGCACGCGCCGGCACCGGCCCGGGAGCCGATGATACCGCATTCGATTCCGGACATACCGTGGATTAAGTTAGGCTCTGACATATTTGAATACAAAAGGAAATACTACCTCATATTAGTCGACTATTTTTCTAGTTATGTAGAAGTTAATTCATTGAGTGCTATTAGTAGTAGGTGTGTTATAGGAGCATTAAAAGAACAGTTCTGTCGACACGGTATACCGAAAATTGTGATTACTGATAACGGACCTGCATACAGCTCTAAGGAATTTAAAGAGTTTGTACGCGAATGGGAGATAAATCATGTCACCTCTTCCCCGTTATATCCGCAGTCAAACGGAAAGAGCGAGCGTACTGTACGTACAGTTAAAAATTTACTTAAAAAATGTAGTGATTCAGGCCAGGACTACCAAGTAGGCTTACTAAACCTAAGATCGACGCCGCGAGACTGTATTGACTCACCTGCGCAAATGCTAATGGGAAGGCGTCTAAATACAAGACTACCGATTCATACGTCACTACTGGCTGGGAAAGTGGACAATGAATCAAATTACTATAACATACTGGAAAAACAATCAAAACAAAAAATAATCTATGATAAACGAGCAAGGCCAAAGGATTTACCTCTCTTACATTATCGCGACAGGGTAGTTGTTGTTGACGGGGGAAAACATCGACCTATGGAGGTTGTCCAGAAGGCTGTGGAGCCTAGGTCGTACATTCTCGAGGACGCTGTTGGTCGCAGGTATAGACGGAACCGGCGCCAGATCGTGTGTAGACAAACACGTGAAACACGCCAGAGCGCACAGGTAGGTACAGACAATCTGAGTAAAACATCTGGGCCCGAACCTGACAAACCAACACCTATACCCACTTCGGTATCACTAAAAGTGGGATCCGAGGAGATCGAAGACGATAACTTGCAGTCAAGCGCGTCTAAGCATACACAGATATTGCCAGGGCTGATGGAATCGTCATTTGTAACTTTACGCAAAAAGCCTAAAAAATAATAGGTATCTTTATGTGTGTTGTACCTAGGTAATATTTAAGTTTTAAGTAATTTGTAAGTTTTAAGATGTACTAACTATTATTTACATTGGTGCTGGGTTAAATCTATTAAGGTTAAAAATTTAGTAATTGAAGCATAATACAAAGGGTTCTTTGTATTATTCGTTTAGTTTTTTATTTTTCTTTGTTAGTCAATAAGTTAACCTTTGTTAAAAAAAAAAAAAAAGGAAAACAGTAATAGCAAACATGTATAGGCACATAAATAATAAGTTCGTATTAGCATTTATACAACACACTATATATAATATATGTAGGTACTCGTGGTATTATTATGTAACATGTATTTCTTGTTCTGTAAGGGAAAGATGTAGTATATTTGTTAATGCTTTATAACAAACTAGGTGAGTAGTCATAAATAATGTGTTTGTGTTCCACCCACCAACCCGCAATAAAGTCAGTGTTCAACCAACAAGCTTGTGTTTCACTACAATCCTCAGGCATTAATTGCCACAATTGAGACTGTTAGAGCCATCTATGTTTTTATCTATAACTTTTAAGAACAGTAACTTAGCGGACATCTGTTTGGGTATTAGTTTTGGGACACAATTGGTTTATTTTTTTGCGTCAGGGAATTATTGAAGTAGACGTGGGGACACGAATAATTTGTATGGGGAGTGAATCTTGTCACCTAAGTTACCATAAAAGCAATATAAAATAAATTAAAATTATATAATTGAACGCTCTTTAATATCAATTCTAAGTATTCTAAATTACTGTTTGGATATAAAATTACAGCGAACTATTGTTTTTACATAGTTAAATATTTTTAATTGATGGAGGGACATGTTTTTTGCAAAGAATAGGTGATCCACCCATTTACAAAGTCTAAAGCAGCTCAATTAAAAAAAAAACAATTTCTTTACAATTCAAATTTTAGTTCGAGAAATAGTTTTGACCCCCATTACCAGTGGCGTGCACAGAGGTTTTTGACAGAGTAGGCAGAATTTTTTTAAAGCTATTAACTTACCAGAAAATACAGCATGTTGATTTCAGTTACCCAGTCTTGTGGAAGTAATGATGTATGTGATCACTTGTTCTTTTTCACCGAAAGATAGTTTTGAAAACGCATCAATTTTTAATACTTTAGACCCCCGTTACACAAGTGGAATTTTTGAAAACGCTGAAATTACTTTTTATGGATTCTAATAGAGAGTATGTGTACAAAGTTTCAAGTCACTAACTTCAAAAAATATTTCTGCTCCATACAAAAAAAAATCCTTCCTTATCTTTCGAGAGAATTACAAAAGTAACGTCTTTGCCAAATTTCAGCTTTCTAGGTTCAAGGATTTGGCCTCGGCGATGATGAGTCAGTGAATTAGTTGGGAACTCCATTTTTATATATATAGATTACTAATAAGTTACAATTACAATTATTGTTGTAGGTACGGGACTTACCGCGAATAGTTTTTTTTATTGCCACGATATTTCGGCGACGTTGCAGACGCCATGGTCACGGGATGACTCATACGCCAACCTGCAATAATAGTGTTAACAATGAATGACATGAATTTGTGAATGGGAGAGATAGTGATGGTCAATAGTCAGATAGTAGATAGTCAATATGGTATAAAAATAGGTCGATCTTTAAATTTTTTTGAATAATAATCGATCAGGTTGAAACAGGATGCATTCGATGGGGAAAAATGTGTAGACAAAAGGACCCCAAATTATTTTTGTCCACAACTTATCCGCCCCCCCCCCCCCCCTCAATAAATAAAAATTGAGAAAATAATTGAATAATACTGCCGAATAGGCCTGAAAAAGTCAACTCGGGGGTTTTCAAGGTCGCTGATACTTCCCCAGACGGCAGCTTTGATGCTTCCTACCTTTCTTTACAATACCCAGACTAAGATAAACTGACATGTTCATGCACACAAATGTTTGCCCTGTGTGAAAATCGAACCCACGAGCGTTGGTGTCAGAGTAACGTATCAACGCGTTTCAACACACCGCCATCGAGCTCGCCTGTTCATGTTGTTTTTCAAAAAGGGTGATAAAACCCTATTGAAGAACTATAGGATATTGCTTTTGAGACGCGTTTATGTACTGTTTTCGAGAGTCATCATAAACCGTCTGACTCGCAGACTTGATGAATCCAGCCTCCTGAACAAGCCGGATTCCGAAAAGACTTTAGCACCGTGGATCACATACATACTCTCCGTCAGATTATACAAAAGACTGAGGAGTATAATCTGCCCTTATGTTTGGCGTATGTGGACTACGAAAAGGCCTTTGATTCCGTTGAGACATAGGCGATACTACAGTCTCTCCAGCGAGTAAGGCTACGATGTGTATCCGAGTACAGGACCAGAGTATGAAACCAATCCAAGTGCAAAAAGGTGTAAGACAGGGCGATGTTATATCCCCAAAACTCTTCACCGCAGCATTGGAAGATGTCTTTAAGCTCTTGGACTGGAAAGGATACGGTATAAACATCAATGACGAATACATCACTCACCTATGATTTGCCGACAATATAGTTCTCATGGCGAAATCGCTAGAGGAAGTTAGAGGCGCTGTTCCTAATAACCTCAATAGTGTTTCTAACCAGGTAGGTCTCAAGATGAACATGGACAAGACTAAGATCATGCCGAATATCCATGTCACACCTATGCCGGTCACTTCCGGTCTTATGACATACATGAAACATGCGAGTTGCATCGCTAAACGATCCATCTGTTGCAGGTTTCGCCAACCAGTTACTGACTTTCGATAATGGTCGCATTCCTGTCGACTAATCTAACGAATTGAGTTTGTTTCCACTGAATTTTGCAATTTCTTCTCAATGAAGCTCATCAACAAAGTGTTACCGAGTATCTTTGATTAACACGAAAATCACAATTGGTTGAGTGAACGAGTTCTTGCAGCAAAGAACAAAAATGTAGAACATTTAAACAGGATTTTCAGAATTAAAAATTAAATCGTTGGTCTACTGCATTCCTACAAAACTACAGACTATGTAACAAACCAAGACGAAGCAACCACCTATACAACTGAATATTTTAACTCATTGGATCAGCCAGACTTGCCCCCGCACAATTTACAACTGAAGGTTAGCTCGGCAGTCAATTCAACGAAGAAAATTGACTCGAATGCAACCCATCCAACAAACAGCTTAATAAAGTAGTACAACAATGGTACGTGAATAATTTCTTTCGCTTATTTAAAGCTAATGCTTTGCCGCCATGTGAATTACATTTGTTATACTATATTTAAAATACTTCTCATTTATATTTTTGAACATTTATTATACTTAATTAATTTTGACTACACATTTTGTGTTAATAAAAAACAGAATTTATATCACCTAATAAGTTAACACACCATTTATTGATTCTGAGGCGGTACGAAGTTCGCCGGGTCAGCTAGTATATATATGTTTATCTAGGGCAGGTTATTCAGTTAGGTAAGTCCAACTTCGACCGAGAGGTCAACAGACGGATCCAACTCGGCTGTGCAGCGTTCGGGAAACATCGACACATCCTCTCGTCCAAAATACCACAACGCCTGAAGAGTGTGAATAGTGTGCGTTACCAGTGATGATATACGGAGCTGAGACGTGGCCCTTCACTGCGGGGAAGCTCAAGGTCGCTCTGCGTACTATGGAAAGAGCTATTCTCGGGGTTTCTCTACATGATAGAATCAGAAATAAGGTTATCGGCAGTAGAACTAAGATAACCGACATAGCCCAAAGAGTAAGCAAGCAAGCTGAATCGGCAGTGGGTCGGTATACATAGTTCGTAGAACCAACAACCGCTGGGTAAGAAAGGTTCTCTAATGGCGTCCCCGTACGCAGTGTGGGACGACCTCCCACAAGATGGTGCGACGACATCAAGAGGTTTGTAGAGAGTCGATGGATGCAGGTGGCACAGGCTCGAGGCGAGTGGCACTCTAAAGGGGAGGCCTATGTTCAGCAGTGGACGAATACAGGCTGAGATGACGATGATGATATGTATAAAGCTCATGTATTTATATGTGTTAGTTATTTATATAGGGATATCATTAAAGATTATGTATGTTTTTTAGACTTGAATTATTTCATATGTGCGAGTATGTATGTATTTGATATGTATGTATTTTTGCATATAAATCAGTGTATGGAATGTATGTATATGGTATATTTAATTCCCCATATTGTTTTAACTACCGGCCAAAATAAAATTACTGCACACCGCACTGCATACCTGCATCTACTTGGAAGAAATCTCTTAAAGAGATAAGCTTACCATTGTACACCATTTTCGATGTAACTAACTCTGTGCGTAATGTTAAGCAGTAAAGGATATATAAATATTTACGACAAATGCGCAAGGCGTGGATAGCATTACATTGAAGATCAGTCTATTGACGTTGCCACAAACATTAGGTGTTATTACTTCAATCATCAATAAATTTATCGAAACTGGGACTTTCTTGGAATAATGGAAAGAAGCTTTAGTTGTAAAAAAATAATCATTCAATGGAGCTGAAAGAACTTAGACCAAGCAGCATAACATTTCATGTCTAAAATATTAGAGAAGATAGTACGAATATATACCAATGAGACCTGTCTAATCGTCTACAGTGAGTAGAAGTTACTCAAATTAATGGCACAAAAAGGCTGTCGGCTACATATGTTTTTGACGAGCTCCGTGGCTCAGTCGTGAATGACGCGACTTTGACACCGACGCTCGTGGGTTCGATTCCCACACAAGACAAACATTTGTGTGCATGAACATGTCTGTTTGTCTGGATGGTTTAAGAGAGGTAGGGCGCATCAAAGCAGCCTGTCTGGGGAAGTCCCTCCACCTCACAGAAAACCGCAGCCAAATAACAACTCCATAGAGGGTTGTTATGTTCCTGTGTGTGAGTGAAGTCACCAGTAAGCTCCTAAGGAGTTGCTGTGTTAGCAGCAGAGAAGGCGTCGCGCGATAAGCGTTGATAGACTACGGTAACCGCTTTACATCAGGTGGGCCGTATGCTTGTATGCCTTCCGACGTGGTATAAAAAAATGTTTTAAGTAAAGGCGTCCTGTCCCGCAGTGTTCTAAAGGGGTGCGATACTTTTATTCTTTACACTGCTGACTTGCCTCAATCCATACAACAAACTGAACATCACTTATATGTTGATGACTTACAGATATACAAATTTTTAAGCCAATTTTAAGCTGAATGAAACAAATATATCAAATGTATCAGGATCTAGAACGCATATGGGAATGGTCAGAAACTAACGGTTTGGTTTTGAATCCATTCAAAACTAAATTTATGGTACTAGGATTAAAGACGCAAATAAATACAATTCATAGCTATTCGCCAGTAATTAAAATGAAAAATGTAAATATAGAACAAGTGAATAAGACAATAAATTTGGTAGTTGTGGTCGATGGCGGGATCAGGTTCGAGAAACATGTGTCGGACATACATTAACAGTGCAGTGCGGTTCTGTAACAAGCATGCCAATATCTAAGTGTAGAAGTGCGAGTCTGCCTGTGCGAATCACTAAGGCGCTTGCAAACGGATAGATAGATTAGAATAGATTCGGGCGTTATTTTGCGAAAGGCAAATTTACATGCAATTTGATCTAATCTGCTTTGTATGCTTCCGCCACCAACACCGCAAATGGCGTTATACTACCAAAGCACACAGAGGGCAAAAATACCGCGCCGCCGGCCGGTGCCTTGCGATTTATTGCTTCGCGATCAAAAAGACTGCCCCGCTCCTCCGTTTGCATAGCGCCTTATACTGTGTATGATGAATTATACTGACACTGTGGTAGGTGGATGCTTGCTAGCTCGAACTAAAAAAGTGTTCTAACGCGTCCAGAATCCTTGTCAGATTTTGTTTCCCTGTCCCTCCTAGAGTTTACATATGATCTTACATAAGCAATTGATTGAACATGCAGACGAGACGTAGGTTGGATTACGATAGTTTGCTTTTCGTGGTAAAAAAAATCTGAGTCCGTAATGCCTATTTTCAAAAATATAATTTTCAGACGGAAATTCACAATACATGACTGCGTAATCTGTCCAACCGATAAGGCAGCGGCTCTTCGTAGTAGTTTTCGTTATTCAGTGTCCAGATGTTGAAATAATATTTCATCACCCATCAGAAATTCTTATTCAATTCTTGCATTCAAAAATAAGTATATAAAAATACATATTGAATATTCAAAATGCTGAATTGATCATACGATAAAAACTTTATAATTACATACATCGTTACAATAATACTTACTCAGTTATATGTTTAAATTTATTTATATGTATGTATATTTAAATAGTCTTTATTTAAACACTATTTTATTGCTCCATAAAGTAAAAATAAATGTAACTAACGCACAGTGTTATTGTTTTATAGTTAAATTTATTGTTACGTCAGAAACGAGTTATTGTTATCTCGATGTCGAGTATCTCTATCTTATGTAAATGGTGTCCACAGAATACCAGCGTCGTTGTGACATTTCGTGTAACGGCATTCGTGCTGAGACCTATTTGGGACACTATAGCATATAAACGCTTGCTATATTTTAGGATCACTCGCGCGATGCTACCTCTGCTGCTAACACAGTATGCATAGGAGCTTACTGGTAACCTCACTCACACGGGGGAACACAACAACCCTCCAGAGAGTTGGAATTTGGCTGCGATTTTGTGTGAGGCGGAGGTACTTCCCCAGAAGGGCTGCTTTGATGCCCGCTAAGTATACGATATTATAGTATACGATATTATATAACATTTACTATAATTGAGGAACAATTGATTAGTTGAGTCAGTTTTAGTAATAATAATCGTGTAAGCCTTAGTGTTCCTTCCATCCTTCCTGAGTTTACTGCAGTCATCAAAGGTCTTCGCTAATGTAAATAATTTAGTGTCATCAGCATACATTAGGAAACCGCTATTTTTGAGAACGGTACCTATGTCATACATGCAGAGAGAAAAGTGAAGGCCCTACATGAGAACCTTGGAGGACCTCAGATATCACCGGAAGAAACTGAGAACAATACTTTCACGTACACGGCCTGACTCCTATTGCTAATATACGACTGAACCCATTTAATAAGACTGCCGTGCATTCCAACCGTTACGAGCTTTTGTTAGTTATGAAAGTTATGATTAATTTTGTCAAAAGTGCGGGAAAAATCGCAGCGCCATCAACTTGCAGATTGCTATCTGTAGCGGGCTGGCGACGAAAGGTGCATGCTCGGCACTTTCGGCACAGCCAGCCGATTGGCACGCGCACGCGGCTCCAGTCGTCCCTTGTCGCCCGCTCGAGCTAGGTTCCCCAATTCATGTTAATATAAATATTGAATAACATTGTGTAATTGTAAATGACATTTCGTGAAGTTAAGAATAAACAGTGAACATTCTAACAACTTTCCTTTACCTACCCTTCTGCCCAGAACACAGTTATAGTAGACATCATAAATACCTTACAAAGACCTTAAAACTATCCATTACTTGTGACAGATAATTAGTAAAATTTATCATATTAGTATCTACACCGGAAAATATACCAAGTAATTATTTTTACTAAGGTCTTCCCGAGTATACACAATTTAGAGATTGGTCTGTATTCTGTAACTTGACCTAAACTTTTATTTTTAGGAATCGTTGTTACTAAATATTTCTTCCAATAATTAGGAAAGATACTATTTTGAGCAAAATTACAAAAACTAATAAAGACAGGTTTAGTTAGTTCCAAAGCACACTTTGAAAAGATATTAAAACTTGCCCGTGATTTTTTTACTCGAATAATTTTTTTTTACCAGAACCCCAGAACAGAATAAAAAAAAAACTAGATACATAGAATTACAGATAATGTCGTCGATAGGAGGAGTAATGTTAGCTCATCCGACCTAGCAGCATATTTAACACAAATAAATTTAAGGTTTGTATAAGATAAAGATAAACTTTATTATTAATCATTGGGACACGCGGGCACGTAGACACATGTTAATTTTTTTTTAATAAAACCTTAATGTATCTTATTCAGTTTTCATTGTATTTTTTTAATGTACTAATTCTTCTAATAATTTATGAAAAGACCATTGACGGAAAGGAAATGCCGATAAAATTCTTTTTTCCAATCGTCTATTTCTGTTACAATAAATGTAAGTCTTTATGTACACAAATAATTATATAATTCAGCATACGGCATCTCCATAGTGAACAATATAGAGAGCCTAACAATGCCCTTATGTTGTTTGGCTTTGCGACATTTTTAATACAATCATTGAACCGCCTCTAATCGAAGATTCTATACGAAACCGACGACGAAGAAGAAGTAAAACAACTAATTTATATACTCGTAATTATTAATGACAAATTATATTTCAATCTTTTTAATCAATGGTCAGATAAACATGACATATCAATGTTAAGTTTATCTAAAATAATTGTACTACCTATTTGTTCACGGCCAGGAAAGACTTGAATGTTTTGGTGTAATAATTTAAGTATCGCTTTCCTTTTGTCTTACTAATCAACAGTTTCAATATATCATCAACGGTACTTTTTTATATACATTTTAAATTGGGCTTTTAATTAATACGCTTATTTTTAGATTGCGTCAAATATTAGGGGTTAAAGTATGAAATTACCCCGCTCTTGTTCATTATTTACAGCGCTAATCTTACTAAAGTAATACAGCATTGTAAGTATTATTGTTATGCTGATGACGTGCAAGTATATATATCAGCGTCTCCAAAGGAAATATTATCAGCCGCGGAAAAAATTAGAGAAGATCTGAATCGAATAGCAGAATGGTCATCTAACAACTCCTTGGTCCTTAACCCTACTAAATCCAAGTACTTTAATCCTTGGGTCGAAGCACCAGGTCACAGCTATCACACAATGCAATCCAGTACCGGAAATTTTGCAACTGTAGCATAGAAAGAGTGAAAGAAGCCAGTAACTTAGGACTCACTCTAGACTCTCATCTACGCTATGAGAAACATGTACTGAATCTAGTCAGAAATAGTTTTTATCGACTGAAAGTCTTATACAGGATCTGTAATTGAATAACTGAAAAGGTGCGTGTAAGATTCTGCGAATCATTTATACAGTCTAGGCTAAATTATGGCGACACAGTCTACGGCCCTCGCTTACTATGTAAAAGCCAGCGTCTAATCCAGCATGTTCAAAACGCTTGCTGCAGATACTGTTTTGATATCCCTCCTAGAAATCACATCACTCCGTACTTCAACAACGCCTCTTTACTAAATATGGAAGCTCGTAGACAGCTCCATCTCACAGGTCTTTTGTCTGGCCACAACAAAGAGTTTATTATCACAAGACTGTAGTGTTCACTGGCAGCTTCTGCCATTGAACACTACAGTCATCACCCCCTATTAGAAAATTTATCTCTGGTTATTCGTTCATAAAACAATTATCAGCGTTCCTACTCGAAAAACAAATATGCATTTATATCCTATAGTTGTCGCTGTCAGAAACGATTTACAATAATTCTATGTTATTCCATTTTATTTTATTATTATTAATGTTATTTTGCCCTCGTGATAGAATATTGTTCAACTCCATTCTGTTTATAATTCATTCCCAATCAGCTTGGCGATATAAATTGACTGCCACTTAACCTCTACGTTCAAAACAAAAAATATATTAACACTATACATTCATACTAATCGATCTTATCCCTATTTCTATACCTTTTTTTTTGTTTGACACAAACACTCATATCAAACCTACTTGGTGCACTCGCGCCCGCACTTGCACAGATTACTTAATAGTTACTTTTCGTAAGCACTTGGCTATTGCTGACAATCAGGGTTTTTGCAAATCATCTTGCAAAAAAATTATACTGAACTATGGCCTTTTTGTATTGCTGCAGCACACACATACCAGTACTAAAGGTTTCAAATACACAACTTTTGTAACAATTTATTGATCAACTATTCATTGTATCCTACGTGTATCTGAGTGACTGTGCAAACAAATAAATAAATAAATTGTCGATTTGTACTGAAAAATTAAAACTCGTTTGTTTCTATGATGTAACATATTTATTCTGTCAAAATATTTACCCAATTATCTATACATTGCTGCCATCTATTCGGAAATTTATGTATGCCTTTTATTCAACAAACTGTGTGAAAGCATTTTGTACTGCCTACTGGGAAGAAAATTTTTTACCACGTAGAAAATTGTCCAAATTACGAAAAAAAATGGTAGTCAGTTGGAGCAAGGTCTGGCGAATACGGAGGATGACGTATGATTTCTAACTGCAGTTCCTGTATAGTTATAACGTTTTCTCATGCAGTCTTGCGTTATAATGGAGCAATAATGGTGAAGATCGATTTACGAGCCTACGCTGTTTTACTGCCAGTTTTGCCATATTTGATTGAAATTCGACACAGTAAACATCTGCTGTTATTGCTTGACCAGACCTGAGAAAGCTATAGTGAATAACGCCATGAAGAGACCACCAAACAGTTACCATTTCCTTTTTATTGGTAAGCTTTGCTTTAGGGCACTGTTGCGGTGTTTGACCTGGGGTCGGCCATTGCATTTTTCGCTTACGGTTATCGTAAAGAATCCACTTTTCATCACATGTCACAATTCGATCCAATATTCCATCATTTCTGTACCGATTTAACAAGGCAACACAAGTTTCAACACGCGTTTCTTTCTGCAGATCAGTCAAATCATGAGGCACCCATTTATCATATTTTTTAATCTTATTGATTTGATGCAAATAAGTCAATATTGTAGGTAAGGTAACGTTAAACCATGCCGCAAATTCCTGGGTAGTTTGACTCAGATCGGCTTCCACCATCTCATTCAATTCAGCGCATTTCACCTGTGTGGTTCATCCACGTGGTTCATTCTTCAAGTCGAAGTTTCCATTACGAAAGCGTTTAAACCAAAAACGCACGATGCGTTCATAAGCAGTCTCCTCACCAAACGCAGCATTGATATTGCGAGCCGTTGTATTCAAAAATTACTCGGATTTTTGAAGTATCCATCTTTCCCGTCTAAGCTGAATAAAAAAAAACAATTGAAATTCAAAAATCGATAGTTGCACATTTTTTAAAAGAAAAACTTCAGGCTCAAACCTTATCATGTGAAAAAAGTTTCACTGAAAAATGTCACACCATGAAGGTTTAATGTCAACTTAAAGTATCTACGAGTATTACCATAAAACGGCAATTTCATAGTTTAAGTTTAAATTATTAATGCCAAAAAATACAAAAGTGTCATTGTGATAAGATAATATGTTGAATGGCATAAATTGTTAACCGTCTGCATAAAGTAGACAGTTGACCACTGAATCACCCATTCGCATTCCGACATTCATATTTTTTATTCTCTGAAGACAAATGTCCAGCACGTATCCCTGTTTGATACCAATGTTAGTTCGTATCAAACCGAGGCGACAAGCTGCTGTCCACCCGCACACATGCTGTATACTCGTCATACGTGGATTGCACAGCACGGAGCAGAGCAGGTCAACATCAACCCCATATCTGGGCAAAATGTTCCAGAGATTCTTTTGCACGACCCTATCAAATGCTTTCTCAAAGTCCACAAAACCGCAGAAAACCCTCTGGTCCATAGCGAGATCTTTCTCCACGGTATTGCGGAATGAAAAAAAACTTGATCCGTACATCCTCTGCCGCTTCAAAATCCACCCTGTGCTTCCCAAAGCACTCCATCGGATTTCACCCTCATTCTCGTTTCAATGATTTTTCCATACACTTTAGCTGCTAAGCTACAAACTGATGGCCCTGTAGTTGGTATAGTCTATACGTGAACCCTTGCCTTTATATAAGGGCATGATGACTGCGCGTCTCCAATCGGTCGCGACCCTTCCGGTTCTCCAGTATAATTTGCTCAAAAACCAGAAGGCGTCCCAAACTTATGTGGCACCTAGTTTGATCATTCATCTCAGCTGTAAACACATCGATTCCCGCTAATTTTCTAGTTTTCAAACATCGTATCGACCATTCAATCTCATCCATCATGGAAAATTAGGACTCCATTTATCGAATTCAGAATA
Source organism: Pyralis farinalis (assembly GCA_947507595.1). Taxonomy (NCBI): domain Eukaryota; kingdom Metazoa; phylum Arthropoda; class Insecta; order Lepidoptera; family Pyralidae; genus Pyralis; species Pyralis farinalis. The sequence goes on from OX382274.1 coordinate 10,200,907, forward strand.
AATAACTATTTCTAGAGCTAAAAATAGTAAATTGAAATCATTAGGTTATTTTTTATTATATTTATGAAAAAAATCCTATTATTGTTAATAATCAAATAAATAGGTATAATTAAAGTTCATTTTTCCTTATACAGCACCTTCTCTTATACTAATTGTAATTATATAGATAGGTACTGGAAATAGTCTTCCTATTAAACAACGTAGTTATAGATAATTTACTGAAAAACAACGCGATCTTATCGCGATAAGGTTGATAAAACGCTTGAATGGAGAGTAAATTGAGAAATGTGAATGGCTTGGCTTGGCGGGCTCTGCCCTGTTATTACGGCTCCTATAAAGAACGTCAAATGGTTTTTTGCGTCGATAGTAGATAATACAACTAAGTTACTTGCCGCGATGCTTATAGCCTTCCTTTTGATAATGAAATAATTGAACAATGCTAACAATATGAAAAGTGCTAAATTCTCATATAGTATCACACATATACATTGCTAAAACATTTTGGGAATTTTCCCTTAATAAATCGGAGAAGAATAAAAGCGCTTTTTATTTACCAGGAAGAGGTATGTTCAGGTTCGTCGTAATAGTTTTTTGCTTGATCAATGCGCCTATCACGCAACAAAAACTTAAGGATACATCGTTTACCGCTGAGTATGACAATAAGATTTTTTGCTACCCACATGATATAATAATTATATCTGAACTATTTGAGGAATATATTTATATCCTTGTTACTTAAGGTTCACGAAAAATTAACTTTAGCTAAATTAACTTTTAATTTTGGCGATGAGGGCGAGAGACGAGAAGGTCATCAAAAAGTTGACCCAAAGCTCCGAAAACCCAGAGAGCGGTCTCTCCTCCTCCTCCCAAACCAGTAGACTGAGAGAGGGGAAGAGCGTCATGGCAAGGCTCCGGGATGCCATCTCCCTTCCTTTCCGGAAGAAACAAAAGTGACTAAAGCAGAGATAGAGATGAGAGATGCCAGCAGTCGTGCTCACTAAAATGTCTAGACGGGCGGCGGCGTTAGGGGCGGGTCATCGAGTTCCCTAAAATATGGTTGAACACGGTGATGGCTGCCCTCTGCGTCAACTCGTGAACGGGTGCCGCTCGGAGGGACTGGTCTGCCCGCGTCTCTCGTCCCTCGTTCTGCTTAAAACAAAAATAAAATAAAAACTAGTAATAAGGCACTTATTGTAATCGCACTTGCGGAGCGATAAATAAAAAAAAACTAACAATCTGACAAAAAAAAAATGACAAACAAACAAAGGCACGGGCCAAAGAGCCTGTGGATATGACTACTATTAAAAAAAAAAAAAAAACTTTTAATTTTGAAAAGAGATCTTAGAGTCGATACTTCTAAGATTCAGGCAATCTTAGATCATCCTTCTCCTTCCGCACAAATCCTGCGTTCCAAGATGCACATATTGCCGATATCGACTTTGTAGCTATTCCATTTCAACGAAAGAGCGTGTACGATAACCGCCTTGACGTCATGGATAATTACACTACCTTGTGCCACTACTTGTGCCATTTTGTGTTTGTATATCTTCATGCCAGGTCCCTTGCGGGGTAGGCAGTACGAACCAAGCGTCATAAGACGCGGTCGGAGACGACAAGCCGGCGAATTCTGTTAAATTCAAGTTTAGACCAATTTAAAAGAGATCAAGGACCCACTTGTTGCGTTCCTTTTGTTTCTTTTATAAGAAAAACCAGTCAAATAATGTTTATCTTATTGTTTTTCCTATCAATAAACAAATAATTGACTATGGTAGACACGTTGCGCGCACATTCGAAATGAAATCGGGTTGACAATTCTGTCAGCCTTTTAAACAAAATGGAATGGCCTTTAATGCGCAGATCGCCAACGACGAATTTGTAGTATGTGGAACCGCAGCTAAATACTTCACAATAAAACACGAAGAGATACAGTCGATAGCCAACCTAGGTGTCTGACGTTAGCCAATAAGTCTCAATCGTATTCCGAAATGTGAGCGAATATTCCTACTGTCTACCCTTCATATAGATTGAGCGCCAATGTAAGCCTCCCTCCCGGCTTCTCCTGGCTAGCGGGAGAAGATGGAGTGCTACCTTTTATTAACAATATATAAAAAAAAAAATGTCCATCTCTATCAGCTGCACTATGTAGAGATAAATCGTATGTCTAATTGGCTTTGTACATAAACTGGGCGCAGGTGGCGGGCAAACTGTTAACCGATATCCACTTCAACTTTTCGATGTGGCAGGAATAGGGGTGAAAATCTGAAGTACTATCCCGTTCTTGCTAGAGGTCACCTCGTTTCATTGATATCGCTGGAGATGTGATCTGGAATTACTTTGCTTTTACAGACGACGACAACAATAAGAAACTAGACATAGAGACATTTTGGCAAGCTGAAAAATATATTTTTGGGGGTGGAAATAATTCATATACTTGAAATTGCAAAAATAAATCTAGAAGATGGATTAAGCCGGTAACTTATGTTAAGATACAGCAATTAGTCATCATCTCAAAGAAAATTACAGAACAACTCGGATAGCTCTGAAACATGAACATATCAATTATAATACTATATATTCAAAATAAATATACGTTACAGTTACAAATAAATTTCCGTTCACACGTATGAAAGATGTTGACTCTTCTATTGTAGTCAAATAAAATATGGTACTCGTAGCAATGAATCGAAAACGGCGGGGAGTAAATTGAATTGAGACAGAGACAGAGTAAGTAATCTACCGGAAACGGCTTGATAAAAAATTCTAGTCACCATCTCATATCTTATTTCGTGTATTATAATCATGTAATTAAATCTAGTTTACTTGCTAATCAGCGAGATAATCTTGATTATATAGACGTGTTTTACGGTAAAAACAAATTTTTTTATCATTTTGAGCTGCCATTTGTTTGCATCTTGTGAACCACCTCGCAGTGCTGTACGGAAGGAATCAAAATGAAAGGCAAGTGATTTAATCTTAATAGTTTTTTAATTTCTTATAATTTACTCGCGCATACAGACTATTGTAAAGAGTACATCAAATGACACTGAGTACAGCGATCACGGTATGATTAGCTGCACAGAGACATCACTACTCACCACTAGAGTAGTGATGTTTCTGTGAAGATAATGTTGTAAAGTTAAGGACTCATTAAGTTAATTGTACATTAATTTACCGTGATCACTATTCTCCGTGTCATTTGGTGTACAGAAGCTAATATATCATATACTATAAACATATAATATACAAACATAACATATAAATGCAAAATATAACATAATATATCACCATTATGTTTACCATTTAAGTGTATGTAATGCAGTACTACATTGTATAATTTAACATGATTAAATGAAAATAAAAATATGAAATAATGGTTGGCACTTCTCTAATGAATCTAAAAGATGATTTGTAATTGACAGTGGGTGTTATCGGCAATTTAGACTTCCGACGGATCACAAAACTCGTTGAAGAAAACACGGATCAACTACTCTCTACAAATAAAATCTGAATTACAGATCACCGCTATTGACCGCGAGTTAAACGGAACTTCTGACCTTCGTTTTAGGAAATCACTGGACCAATAAATAATTAATCACTTAAAATCTGCCTGGTAGAGTATTCTTGGGCGAAAACGGTATAGAAATCAATAACTTTCGAAAATCTCACCAGAATTCTGATCGAGCGAACGCACCCGCCATCTTATCGGCACAACATTCGACAAAATACCTTTATTATAATTATAAAGTACTCTGTGACCACAATTTGGTCGGCGATCTTATTTAGACCATCCAACAATATCGCATGGTTCCCTCTTAAGTATTGGTATTACGTCGTCGTCGGTAATAGTACGTCGAATACAAATTTCGCATTACATTATCACGGCGCAGTGTGCCGCCAAATGCTATGTTTATTATTGTTCATGTGTTAGATCCCTTGGACAACCTTATCCTAATAAGCCTTCAACATCAAATAGAATCGTTGTTACCCTATAGCTTCTCTAGTCAATGTAATAAAATATAAGATTTACTACTGCGTAATGCATGTATTTTGTATTTAGTATGTATATATCTTCACGCCAAATCCCTTGCCAGGTAGGCACAAAGACTTATTTATTATACAGTAAGTAAATAAAACACTTAGTGGACTTGTCATCATGCTATAATTACGTGTGTTACATTTTACCCGATTGTTTGTTTGCTGAAGGTGTTGTCAGGAGCTTTAGAAACCGGCGAGCGTGTATAAGAACAATGATTGTTAAAGAAACGAGTGAGGTTTGTAAGGATCGAGTCATGTGGCGCCCGGTTCTCTCTGCCTTCTCCGCAAGGGATTTGGCGTGAAGTTATAGATAGTTTGTCTGATATTTGTGAGGCCTGATTGCTCTCTTCAATGCCAGCCTGAAGAAAAATCATCATTAACTTATTAATATTAGTTCATTGTACTAAGGAATATTAACAACTGTATGTGCAATGAATAGAAAAGGTCGCACTATTGTCATGTAAATACTGTCTCTAAGTAATTTATTTCATAATAAATACAAATTATTAGCTTTTATCATACACAGTAAAAAAAAATTATAAAATATGGAGCAGTGAACAACAAGTGTGTGAAATTTTTATCTAGTTGCTTAACATTAAAGCGCAAAAGAATATTAACAATAAATTACTCGAACACTAAAAGGGACAATAAACTGAAATCATCTATTAACAACTAGCAAAGCCCGTAAAAATAGAAATAGAAGGTTATGTATGAACAAGCTCACGGAATAAAAATGAACAAGCTGGTGAGTGGCGCTGTAGTTTTAATGTAAACTAACAAATTACACGTCCAAACTATTTCATAGGAGGCGCTGGACCACTAACATATAAATTATATTAGCTTATAATGTAAATACAACAAAATAAAAGAAAAATCATGAACCACTTGACTTTCAAACAGTTTTTTAACAACATTCTCAATCAAGAAATCTTCCAGATTTATGCACATTTCATCTCATTTTATTTACGCTTTGTACAAATTATTTCTTTTTCCTCCGCAACTCAGAAGGAAAAGCAGATCATTCTTAAGTAAGATCCCACGTGACTCGAAATACAATTTCTTGCACGTGCGAGTTTCCTCATGATGTTTTCCGTCACCGCCGAACAAGTGATAATTACAAATATGTTATACATAAATTCGAAAATACGAATTTAGTGGTACACCAAACATACTCGTATACTATTGCTCATTTAAATTAACAGGATTAATGTTCAGAGTAATCTTCCATCATAACTCTTTATTATTCAATCTAGAATTTTCCTTTTAAAGTATTAATTCCTAGTCTGATGCCGGTCTATATCGTCATTCTGAGTCTCTTGCGGGCTAAGTAGAGAGAACAGAGCGCCACGTGACTGTGACTCACTCCATAAACATCTCACTCGGTTCTTTGACATCCTAACCCTAAACTAAGTATCAATACTCTCTTTTTGACATCATCATTCTCATCGCATTTCTTCATGTGACGGTTTCCGATAATATTCGGTAGTTGCATTGATTTTTGATAACAATGATAAGTAATCGCACCTGAAAATGAATGAGACGCCAGAGTAAAGGACTGAAATAATTTTCTTTTTCACATTAAGTAAAAAATTACAAGAAGTTAATAGTTGATGTCGTATTATTGCACAAAAATTCAGACACGATAACTCATTTTCAAGCAATAAAAGTACAAAATTACTTGGAACGTAATTAAACCCCAAGAAGAATCTCAAAAAACCTTTGACAACATTAAGAATTTTCGTTGATAAAAAAACAGAGATGATATGCTATAAAACGTTCTCATCTCAACAATTTGATTATTCAAAGTGAAGCATACACTAAAACAAAAACAGGTGCACGCGACGGATGCCCGTTTCGCAATGATGAGAGATATACTCGTATATGAGCAATTGTAAAAGTCAAGGACGCGTGCGACGATCCGTAGCATAGAACAAGCGCCTGCGTATACGTCGTCTTACAGGGAATATCATAAATTTTGTAATAATTTTATAAATAAACTTATTCATAATTATCAAATAATAAATAATTTAACATAGCGCAATAAAAATAAAAATTCAAATTTAGATTTCCTACAAATAAAATCACGTATTTATGAAACTATAAATTATGTAATTTATTATTTCTCAAATATGTATGTACCGATATTTCTCAAATAGTGAGACGTAGTTCCAACTACATAGTCAGGTCAAAAAAAGGGACCGTTGCTTTCACCGGCTGTTTCCGTCTTGCCGTCACCAAACTACTAAATGCTGGAACAACATTCCTCCTCCTCCAATAAGAACAATGACATCCACATGACAAATACATGTTTAAAAAACAATTAAAATTGACGCTGCTGGAGAGTTTGTGGTTCGATCGGTGCTTGTAGCTTGGCGTTAGATACTGTGATCTAATCATCTTGTCCTCTTCATTAATTCTTCTTCTTTCTTTTCAATCCTGTTTCATTTTGTTGTATATTTATCGTGATCATCATATTTTTCGTATAATATGCCTATGAATTTCGCGTGAACATATATGCGTCATTATCTATCTATAACTTCACGCCAAATACCTTACGGGGTAGGCAGAGAGAACCGAGCGCCACGTAACTCGATCCTTACATACCTCACTCGCTTCTTTCACATTCATTGCTCTTTTCATGCACGCTCGCCGGTTTCTAGGGCTCCTGATATCACCTTCTGATAGAACACAACCAATTTGGCCATGGTAGGTTAGTCCCGGCCTTCCTCGGCTCCTACATCCTTCCACTTTTGCATTGTATATCTGCTTGGTCATTCTTTCATCCTACATTCTTTCTACATGTCTAATAGCAAGCCTCTTCTTATTTTAACACCGACGCTTTCTTATGTAATGATGAGATTAGAAGCAGAGTTGGTATGAACCAACTCTGCTTCTAACTATCATCATTACGAATAGGGTCTACAAGGGTTACGCCACAAATTTTGCGCAACGCTCGCATTTCAAGCGTTTATCCTACTTTCATGCTCTCTCTGCCATACCCAGCTGTCGCTTCCATAAGTAAGCGTTGGGACCATTATCTACCTGTATAAATTATATTATACCTCTGTTCAAGCTTTTTGTTTGCCTCTCGCTATTCTTCCTGGGTGATAGCTGAAAACCAGTGACTTGCCTTAACGCAAGTAATTCACTGAGCTGTAGCCCTTTCGTTTCTCTGCGACGCACACTGTATTACACCAATTACCTTATATTCGTATACACATTATGTCTACTTTAATTATATATTGGTGTCGGTACGTATAGGTCTACCTGTGCATATTTATTTGTCCATATTTTTAAATCAGTATTCCTTTGTAGTTTCAATACTTATTCATTTTAATGCAGTGATAATGTGAGGAGCGTGGTGCCGACACAGCTCTTTACTTCATATTGTAATGTTCCTTATTGTAATCCTGTTGTACTGTATGTTTAATTGTGTGTGTTTTTGTGAAATGAATAAAGTGTTATCTATCTATGTAATGCTTGTATACCCAGATATTATATTAATAGTTTAGATAAGAAGAGGGATACTCTGTTGGTTGTACAAATACAAGTTCACCATGTCCTCTAAAACTGACCATAATTTGTAGTCTAAGGGTTTCAGATCTGGCCTAGACGAGGGCCAGTCTTCAACTGTTATAATGTCCGGAACATTAGTTCCGAGCCAGGCTTTGGTAGTTTGTGCCTTGTGACTAGGTGCATCACGACACGATCTGGGACAGTCTCTTGATACACTTTGCATTGTTATTAACCTAAGCGAAATCTGGTTTTCTCTCTGGGTTGTGGCGAACTGATGGTAATCACTATGACAAAATCAGTATCTTAGCAAAATCCTTATATTAATATAGTATGTACTTTCCTTGGAGCAATCTTTTGTTGCGTACTGCATACCAGCTTTGGGTGAAGCAATCAAAGCCAAAGAGGGCTCCTCCTTTATTATCCTTATTTAAAAGTTATAAAAAGCTCAAACTATTCGTATTCCCACTGAAAAATTTTATTTGAACTACAAAATTATGTCAGTTCCAAATTGTAATTTTATACACGGCATATTTGTGTATATATTATTATGTTCCCTAACATCTACGCAAAAGCACTGTAACAAGTTGCCTAAAGTCGATGAAGCATTCATATACGGTAAATTATAACACGTATTTATAAATGAAAAAATATTACATAATTTATTATTATATGAATAAATATATTTACGAATTACATATTGAATGTACACATAAAAATGACTAGCGTACACTGTAAAAATACCCGCAATAAAATAAAAAATGCACACAACCTACGCATGTACACTAATGTCATAACACCCATAGACTATAAACACTCATTCATGTAGGGAAAGTGTACTCCTCCATTCGTACTCTAACATAGGCATACTCATACACATATCATATACATACTGGCAAACCTTATGATAGCAGTATATATTTTTAATACTCGTATTTATGTATCGACGATCGATAGCTCGGTGACGCAGTGATTAGTGACATTGCTTTGCATAATCATAATCTGTTTGTCTTGGTATGGTTGTTTTTATTTATTCGTAGGTTTTATGTCTTAATTATGTAATTACAAAAAAAATGTATTTACGTAACTGTATCAGTTGTCTAGTACCCATAACACAAACATTGATTACGTTACGGGCTAGATGGCGCTGTGTAATTTCATTACATTTAAAAAATATATTTACAATATAAATAAAGCCAATAAAAAGAAAATGAATAAATAAAATATGATTACTTACTTATACTGTAAACAAGATAGCCTTACTCATGTAATACTTAACACGCTATTAAAAATACACATTGTACTATTATAGGAAGAGCACAATCTTCTAACTCTTAAAATGAGACCCCGGACGCAATATAATATAAAACATGTTTATTTAATAAATGAACGTATTTGTATGGTATCAAAGAAAAATAAGTATATTATACAGATGAAATTAGCTAATCGAAACTTATTAACTTCTACATTTTGTATGTACTATATTTAGATTGGTACTAAAAGTCTAGGAATTATTTTTCTTTCCGTCTTTAAGTATTTTCTTACACGTTTGAGAAAAGATCTATCTATACATGGTACAGCCGGGAACGGAATTATTTTTACTAGATACGAATTATAAAGCAGGCCTTGCCAGTCGGCTTGTCCTACTATATACTTATCAACTAATTACTTACTTTCCGGACTCAACAGTAATGAAATACTTTATTTGCATATAGATTGTGGAATATTCTGTTCATAAAATACTAATAAAAAGCATGCTTTTAAGGCAACAAAGTTGTTTTTATGGTATTAACATAGTTCATAATTAAACGGTGTACAGAGAAGAAATTAAATTTAGGAAAAAGAAATCGAAATATGTAAACAAATGTTAAACAAAAGTTAAACTTAGAAATATAATTAAGTGTCTATCCTATCTACCTACATATTGACGCCACGTTTCTTGAGGTGCATGCATAGAGCACTTGTTGACGACCAGATGTTGCTTGAATGTAAAAGAAACTTATATTAAAGCAACATCTATGTAATTGTTATATCGGATAATTAGTTATTATGGTTCTCGGCTATTATAATCAATCGACATGTCATTCATCAATTCAACAGTTTAGGCGTCACGACTACGTACTTAAATAAATAATTCATGATCAGTTATATTTTTTATACTTGGTCTCAAAAATGGGAAGTCTCTGTAAGTTTCTAATTGACAAAATGCCACCTCACCTAGTTTTGTGTATGTTACGCGTTATCTAATTATATTATAATTGCGAATCGGTAAAGTTCCGACTTCATGGAAATAGTAACTTATTATCTAATAATGTCATTCAAATATTTGCAGGTGCAGTAGCGTTACTGCTTTGTTCAGTGACATTGGCCAGAGGGGCAGTACTGAACCGGATACAATGTCCATATGGTGAAGAATATTTGATCCCACATGAAAATTGCAAACAGTTTTACCAGTGCAGTGGCAACCAACTTATTCTTAAAGATTGCCCCGGAATCCTTTTATTTAATCCAGAAACGAAACAATGTGATTGGCCAGAAAATGTGAATTGCGAGTACGGAAATAACGAAAGTGTTGGAGATAATGGCAATTCCACTGATGATCCGGCCAAATTTTGTGCACAAGGTGGTTTTGAAGGTGTTCTTTTTCCGCATGACAATTGTAACCAATTCTATATGTGCGCCAATGGTAAACTTATTGAATTTTCTTGTTATTCATCTTTAATGTTCAATCCTGAGACTGGTGAATGCGACTGGCCCCATAACGTAAATTGTGGACAGGACTTTACAACTGATAATCCTCCTGATGTTGGTACTACCGATACCCCTGATAATAGTTCGGAGAGTGAAGAAGATGGTGGAAATGGAAATGGAAGTGAAGCCAGTGATGAAGATAGTGATAGTAATGAAGTTAGTGAAAGTAATGAAGACAGTGATAGTAATGAAGATAGTGACAGTAATGAAGATAGTGACAGTAATGAAGATAATAGCAGTAACGAAGACAGTGATAGCTACGAAGGTCATAACAGTGATGAAGATCATGACAATAACACAGAGAGCGATGAGGACACTGATTGTGATAATGATGATAATGTCAACGATCCAAAATTAATATGCGCGGCTGCAGATTCCGACGGAGTTTTATTACCTCACAAGATCTGCAATCTATTCTACAAATGCTCTAATGGCAAAGCCGTCGAAATGAGGTGTCCTCCGAAACTCCAGTACAATATCGAGACGGAACAGTGCGACAGGCCATCCGTAGTTGAATGCGGTGACAGAATAAACATTGTTAAATTGTTCTCCTTGGAAAGCCGCGTAGATGTGAGGGTTAGACTAAAACATCAAAAGCCAAAAGCAAGCGATCCTACTCCAAAAAATAATTATTGAAATAGTTACAGCGGTAAGATTGTGTGACTTGCACCCTCTATCTTTTTATCAATGTAATAAATTCATAACCAATTTTTCAAATTTACGAAATATTTTATTATTTTATGATAAATTTAGGAAAAGCTCTGTCTGTTACTAATTATCTACATACATGTATATATTTGGGATACAAACGATAAGTGTGTCCATTATTTCATGGATACTGGTATGTAAAATTTTTTATTTTAAATTTTAAATTTTATTTTCATGATATGTAAAATCTGCCTCAGTTAAAATATAAAATTACATTACATAGTATAAAAATAATATAATTATGTGTTCATATTTTGAGTTTTCGTGGCCACCATATGTTTAAAATTTACATTTAGCACAAATGAACATTGCATACAGATAATAAAAAGTATCGATAAATATTATAATGATAGTAATATCATTAGGCAAATATTTGAAATTCTGAATTGTATATGTGACTAATTATGTTAATACGTAGATAATATTCTAAAATGCTCAAAAAGCTTACTTGTTTCACAATATATATGTGCACTTACAAAATTTTGAATTGTGCTTTCAAAGATTTTTATGCACTTTTCTACATTAAACAACGTAGATTTTACGCCACTTTAAAATACATATAGGGATGGTACAAGAGCTATATTTAGAAAAAAAAGTTATGAACGTTTAAAAGTCAGGAAACTCTGTTCTCGCGGAATTTCTCATGAACTAAAGCCAGAACAGAAATGGGCTGCTGTTAATTTCATTAGTACTCGAAATTGTGCTAAAGCATTACAACACTAGATACATTGAGAGAACAGACAAAACGTGCATTTATTGTTATGAAGCACAGAAGAAAACAAGAAAATTGAGGCTGGCGAGAAACGTGAATGAAAACCAGCCAAGTGCATGTCGGGCCAGGCACAGTGTAGGGTTCGGTATTTGTTTCGCTTTGCTAGCTTGCGAAAAAAATTGATAGTTGCCTAAAATAATAGGAAATCGACTTACTACATGGCCGTTCAAATTAAAAACTAGGAAAAGGCAAAACGCTTAGTGCAGATAGGTGCAATGTTAATATTCTATGACCAAAGAGTTGCATCCGCTTGTTCCATGAGAATTTAATCTATAGTAATATAGTAAGTAACAACACTGTTAATAAATTTGTACGAGATGTAACACTTAGGGAACCTTTTCTAAGTATTCTATACTAAAGTTTTTTATAAATATCCGATAATTAGTTTAAGGGCAGTCATTAACAACCGACTGACATACAAACACACAGACAGATGTTTTTACATTGACTGATATATCTGTGAAAATACATAACATAACAAAAACATATGCTGCGAACACTACACTTTCTTATTTCATGAAGTCGTTAAAAATTTTAGTTATTAGTTACCAGTGTACCAACCTAGAGGGAAAACCAGACCTTTCTTAGGTAAGGTTACACGTCTTTCGAAATATAATTTGTGTGAAGTGCGGGTTTCCTCATAATGTTTTCGTTAACCGGCGAGCAAGTGATAATTAATTACAAATATGTACATAAATCAGAAAACACGAATTTAGTGATACTCGCCAGCATTCGGGGACCAGTTGGTCAATAGGCTAGTTCCATATCCAATGACCTATCCCTGCTTTTACACGTATTGCTGCTACAAATTATAGGAGCTTATGCGCCTTATAAAATAAAATGCAATTCTTTAATGGCTTCTTCAGGTTACAACGTGTTTAAAGTATACCTATTACCTGTATTATATATAGTATATTGTCCAAGTTAAGAGAGACAATTTAACCCTTTTTCAATTTGGTTTTTAATGACGGGTTAAAATTATATGTGTACGAAGGTAAAAGTAAATTCTTTTTGTTCGTACAAATTTCTATTTTTATATAGATATTATTTATATAGATATATTTTTTACGGAACCCTCAGTGCGTAAGTTGGACTCGCACTTGACGGCGTTTTTTTTTAACCAAAATATTTATTACTAACTTTTATAACTTGTATATTTTTATAGAAAATATTCAGTTTTATTTTAAGAGTTTGGTCAACTTTGATTTTTGTAATGTTTTTAAATAGAATAAGAAATAAAAAGAAATAAATAGAAGTCTAAGTAATAGTTCTATCCAGTGTGACCATATGTGGCAGTTTCCTGCCTTTTTGGCAGGATTGAGCCCTTATTTTAGCCTGTGGCAGGTTTGGTGGCAGTTTTCAAAATACTGGCAGTATTTGACATGTTTGCAAAAAAAGTTGCAACTATGTGAAATAGGTACTTGTTGCAGACAAAAAACAAACAAAAAAATCAATTTTTGTATGCTGCACACAATGTAAGGAATATTATGGCAACACTACATCGCCAGTCACGGGTATTCCCTTAAACTTCTCGTAGAATTTTTGTGTGATATTGAATTGTGAACTTTAAAGCATCACGAATAGTGTCTATAATCATAAAAGTGATGATTTAGTGTAAGTTTTGGTTCAGTGATCTTTTTTCGTTTCTTTCCAACTAACCATATTACTTTTGTATTTTATTCTGACTACACGTTGTTAAGGAGTAAATTTGTAATATGTGCGTGTTTTGTTAAAATGAAGCGAAAGTGTGAAAGAGCGTACAGAGCAGAGTGCTTTTGTTGTGAGTTTCAGTCTACCAAAGAAATGGTCAAACGGATGACTAAAGATAAATATAAAGAAGCCGATAGCAGCGAGGAATGTAATGTTAATTGTGACTTATGATTCATACTATGTATATATTAATAAATATATAATATTCAAAGGTTTTTTATTTATTTATTACTACATAAATGATAGTGGCATTATTTTGGCAATTTTCACAATACATTTGGCAGGATTTGGCAGGATTTCAGCCGAGAAAAGGCAGGATTAGCAATTTTGAGATGGTCACACTGGTTCTATCTGTCATACTTGCCTGACAGTAATCAATTTTATTTTTTATAGTTATATTATTACTGCTACCAACACAATTGATAGTGTATTTATAATCTTGGTATGTTCAATTTATATAACATAACATAACAAATTTGTATTTATGATACTGGTTCTGGAGCCATTAGAGGTCTGGATTTCAATTTTCTTCAAACTGTGTTTTTACTTGACTACGGTAGACAAGAAAAAGTGATATGATTTGAGCAACATATTCTTCTATTTTTATTTGATCTATCGTAGTGTCCAAAGTACGCTATGATGATCAGTATGTACGATACTTGACTGAGGATATCTCACCACATTAATTATATTTTCAAATAATGTAGCTTAAGTCAACAACTTCAGTTTTTGGAATTATTGACATAAGTTACGTTTTTCGGAAATTTAACTAATATCCTCAGCGAAGTATCGGGTCAATTTGACTCAAATTTTGATTTACAAAAAACTTTTTTGTAAGTACGTAGAAAGTGTAAGCAAAACCAGGACTTCAAAATCTTCGCAATCAACCTCTGTCTCTTCGGTGAAACCAGTTGATGCAACTGAAGACTAATCAACTGAGGCTTTTCATAAGACTGTCTCGTCCAAACCAGAGATCTTGAGGAACATTGAAAGATTTTATGGATAGATATACCAAATTGATCAGAAAATGTCAATAATTAAAAAAATATGTAGACATAAATTTAAAATAATTTATAGCTATAATATGTGTTCCATATCGGTGCCAAGCAGTAAGGTAGCCGGAAGACTGACAGCATATTTTTTATAAATATTGTAAGCTTGACATCACTTTATCTGAACCGGCTGAACCGGCGCCAAGGGGTTCGGTGGTATCACTACGTACTTTTACTTATTCTGTGGTAGGTTTTACTTGTACTCATTCTGGTGACTTGAAATTTAGCATACTTACATTTAAACTACCAGTGAACATTAAAAAACACTTTGTTTCAAATCTTCAGATATAACCTAGAAGAAGAAGACCTGGAAGTCTCAAAATATTGTTACAATGAAAAAGAAACATCTCCCTCCTCCTAGGAATTTACAGGTAGAATGTGGCAAAATCAATTTTAAATCTATAGTTTAATAATTTTCCATTTTCGGGGAAGTAGTAGCTCCTGATCTTATTGAACAAATTCAAAATTCAAATTTGTTGGTTGTATTGTTGTTATATTGTTGTACATTTTCAAGATCTCAATTCAAATTATATATTACTTTAAGATATTCAACTAAAACCCACATAAGCTGAGGTTTTTATGATTCTGTGTCCGAAATCGAGCCGTATGAAAGTTTATTCCGCTGTTAGTACTGTGAAATTTTTAAACCACCATAACTTGGTGTACAGCAATACTGTAATGTATTTGAAAATGTAAATCTTACTTAAAATAAATACTTAGATGTAATTAATCCATCGAACACATTGTAGTCTTCTTCTTCTTAGCTTATCCCGCTTCCTAATCTATTAGGTTTGGAGTGGTCCGCTAACTAAGTTTAAGGATTTGGCGAAAATACGGATTCTTGCATGTAACGAGTGTCGTCAGACCTCCACAACCAGAGGAAATACCACACCCTACTTAGGTAAAGTCACGTCTTTCGAACGATACCTCTCTCAAAAATGGGTGTTTTTAAGAGAGGTAAGGCAAAGGTAAACAGACATGTTCATGCACACAAATTTTAGTTCGGAGTAGATATCGAACCCACTAGGATTGATGTCAAAGTAGTATTACTAACTTAATTAAAGAATTTTTAACTCGGTTTTTAGCTCGGTGGCTGACCACCGAACTCGTTAATTTTTTTTATGAGAAATTACCCGTTATATACGTTTTCCCATACATTTCGCGGTCGTATACGACCACCCGGTTTTCGAAGGGTTAATGTGGCAAACAAGCATACGATCTGCCTGATGCTAAACAGTCACCGTAATCTATGGACATATGCAACACCACGGGGTGCCACACGTGCGTTGCCGACCCTAGAATATGTATCTAAGTAAACTAGTTGCGAAATAATTATCTTGTAGTCGCACTAGGCAGTAATATTTTTTTATACCACTATGGTGACAATCAAGTATACGGCCTGCCTTATAGTAAACAGTCCCCGTAGCCTATTAACACTTGCAACACCAGGAGTGTCGCTCATGTGTTGCCAACCCTCTAAAAACCTCTTCACACATTTCTTGAAGAATTCCATGTTGTAGTCTCTTGGAAAAACTTGTAAAACTAGTAGTCGCGAGAGGCGCCTGCCTCGAATCAAAAAGAAATCGCGCAATGCCTGGCGATTTTTTTTTCACCTATGAAAATGTTGACCCATAAAGTAAGGACTAATCCCGATTGTGCGTTAGTCATTCTTCCGCGACTTTTTCCATAAGATTTCCGGAAGGCCGAAAAGGTTTTGGTTATGTCCTACCGACTAAAGCACCACCTGGGACCGACTGTAGCTGGGAGGCATTTAAGGCTTCATCTGAAGCGATCGCCGCAGGGAACGGGACGACGCAAATGCGTTTTCTTTTTCAAGTATGTATTACATTTTTACAGCACAAAGAGAGTGTCGGTGTTAAAATAAGAAGAGGCATGCTCCGTTGGTTCGAACATGTGGAAAGAATGCAGGAAGAAAGAATTACGAAATAGATATACGACGCGAAAGTAGAAGGATGTAGGAGTCGAGGGAGGCCAAGACTTAACCTCCATGACCAAATTGATCGTGGCTTATCATGTTAGGAGCCTTAGAAACCGACGAGCGTGCATAAGAGCAATGAATGTCAGAGAAGCGGGTGAGGTTTGTAAAGACCGAGTCATGCGGCGGTTCTCTCTGCCTACATCGCAAGGGATTTGGCGTGAAGTTATAGATAGACATTTTTATACAAAGTCGGGAGACTACTAGCATACGACCCACCTAATGGAAAGTGGTTAACGAACCTTGTGAACGATTGCAATACAGAAAGTATCTCGCACGTTGCTACCACTACCACTAACACAGCAACTCCTAAGGCCTACCAGCACCCTGACTCACTTATAGAAATCTTACTTTACTTTTATTTATCGCAAAAGAAACATAACAAGCCTCCAGGGAGTTGCCATTTGGCTGTGGTTTTCTGTGAGGTGCAAGTAGGTACTTCCCCCAGCTTTGATGCACCTGTAGCCTACCTACGTTTTCCACATATAAAATTACCATAGTCGCTGCCTACCCTAATGGGAAGCAGGCGTGATGATATGTATGTACGTACACTTACCAAATAATGTATATATTCTCTTCACATACCTAATTACTATATGTATATGTATATATCGCTTTCTCTCTGCCTACCCCTGAAGGGACTTGGCGTGAGAACGTACTAGTAGTAGTAGTATCTAAATATAATATATACATGTTTATATAATAATTTATTATAGGATATACAATACTCATAATATAATATAATATTCATACACACATAACAAACAAAGCAAATTTATCATACGATTTATTTCTCGTGCATTGGAGACGCGCGAATTGTTTCGGTATGTACTCGTTCGCAGGCGCAGTGCGCCGGCGCACCTCACCGACAGTCGTCATACAGCCTCGCTACTTGACCCCTGTGTCGCTCCTCGCTATAGTGCTTTGAGTCTACCCGCTTGTTATTATATGTGCTTTGCAACTGTAACTCTTGCTTCTTGCTACCAGTGTTATATTGTGTATCGCAATAAAAGGAACTTTATCACAAAGGATTTTCCTGCTTACTCGAAACCCAGCACATCCTACAGGTACGCCGGTCCCGTATTAATATGGCTCATATACCAACCATACACCCTACCTTTCTCTCAAACACCCAAGACATACAGACATGTTCATGCACACAAATGATGTTAAAATAGCATTGCTTGTGTGCTTCCGCCATCAATTAGTTCATGCAAACTAGCGCCCGCCAGCGTCTACTGCCATTAGATGTATTCCACCGTCATCTGCTGCTCATTCATTACTGGTTATCATGGCCGAAACACAAAAAGCGGTATTTTTAAACCACTGAGATGGCGAACAAATATACAGCCTGACTGAACCCATACATTAAGTATCACTCGCGCGATGCCACCCCTGCTGCACACAGGAACTATTAGGAGCCTATTTTTTTTTATGAAACTAGATTGGCAAACAACCATGCGGCCCGCATTAGATGGTAAGCGGTCACACTCGCAACACCACGGGGATGATCCTTGCGCGCTGCCATACTTGTGACCTATGGATGTTTCGTCACAGTACCCAGTAATTTCTCTGCCATATCTCACCCTTCAATCCGAAACACAGCTATATAAATATAGCCGCTTGGCGGTAGAAATAGATGAGACAGAGGTAGGAGCAAAGTCTCCCTCTTGTGACCTCACTTACATGTAAGAACACAACAACCTTCTACGGAGTTGTTATTTAGCTGTGGTTTTCTGTGAGGTGGATGTAATTCCCCAAACGGGCTGCTTTGATGCGTCCTACCTCTCTTAAAAATACCCAGACCAAGACAACCAGACATGTTAATATGCACACAAATGTTTGTCCTGTGTGGGAATCGAACCCACAAGCGTTGGTGTCAAAGTAACAAAAGTATAACTTCTTACGTGCGTACATAAGTACACACATACTTTTTTTTTGTATGTACATAATGTAGGTACATAAAACTCACAAGGAAGACAAAAATCTAGGCAAATATTTCCCCTCCTCTTTTCCTGTTGTAATCATCATGGAGATGTATATGTCGGAATGATATGTTACGCTCAGGACGACTCGCATTCGACCGAAAAAAATAACGTCATAATTTCCAATTATTTTTATTTCTCTTTCTTCACTTAAAATACAGAAAATAGAATGCTCTTCAGACTGAAGCACTTCACTGTACTAGTATGAGTACGACCTGATGGGTAGTCTTCTGTCGTAGCTGGAGGCAGCTGCACAGCCAGCGTTATTGGGAGTATCACATACCTAAAAAAATAAATACATGTCCCGTGAAGATTCATTAAGTTTAAAACTCATCAACTACTCTAGGCGAGTATAGCCTGTATTTGTACAGAACGACAAATCAAGCTGTACAAAACCGTCGAATACTAGCCTGTACTGCAACGACATAAGACGCATAGGTATAGCTTGATGTGTCGTTGTACGTACATTATAAAAATATGTTAATGTATAAGACTACGTCTTGTTATTTAAAGAAGTTTAACATAGGTATGGTTAAATATTTTAAGCATATTTTTATATACAACGTAGAGAGGCCAGCAATACAGATACGACCCACAAGTCAATTTGCCGTAGCCTTTGAATGTCTGAATTATTGCTTTGTTCTTCATATCCCCGAGGGGAAAGGCAAAGGGATCTAGCCCATACAGCCAAATCTTCAGTTTAGAACCATTTGAAAATCTTTATTCTATGTTCCAGCTTCAGGAACTGTGCTGAAAAAATACTTGGGAAGGGTACCTAGACCCAATCAACCCAATTTAAATACCACCCGTAAAACGATAGTGCTTTTTACAAGGTTTTCTTGATGAACTTATTCACGTCTTTCACAAAGTGCATAAACGTGTTATATTTGAGTTTTTTCATTACTGTATAATTTCACTAGCACTTATGTTGCAAAATACTATCGAAATTGTCACACAAAACTAATGTTATACGGAATTGTAAAAATTTCAAGTAAAACACCAATGTCACTCGTCAAAAGCGCGGGAAGAAGTCCTGAATTAGTGCATTAAAATATTGTTGCCACCCCTGCTATCAGTGCAATAACTCCACAAAAGCTGACTAGTGGTACCTCACTCAACTGCTCCAACTCAACAACCCTATAGAGAGTTGATATTTGACTGCGATCTTGCGACGCGGAGGTATTATCTCAGTCGGACTACTTCGATGCGTCCTACCTTTTTTTATACCGCTAGATAGCAAACTGTGTGTCTTTCACAACTATGATATTCTCAAAGTACGAATAATGACGATAATTTTCGTATATGACAATCCGAATAATAAACAATAACGTCAAAGTAAACTATAGCCGACCTCTATCGAAACATAAACAACCTTTACTACTCGATTGAAATTAATACTAATTTTACACCAATAAGCTCTTAAATCAGATCACTCTCACTGGGAAGCACTGGGAACTGGTATTCCCAAGACGTTTCTGTGGCATTTCTAACACATTTATAAGATCTATCTATATCACAACAAGCTCCTTACGGGGTAGGCAGAGAACCGAGCACCACATTTATTTTTCATATAACGTCGGGTGGCATGCTAGCATACGACCCACCGGGTGTAAAGCCGTCGCCATAGCCTATGACCGCTCGCAATACAGGAAGTATCTATCACTTGCGCGTTGCCACCTCTGCTGATAACACAGTAAGCCCTTAGGAGCTTACTGGTAGCCTCACTCACTCGCAGGAACATCCGCTCTACCTCTTTTAAAAATATAGACCAAGAAAAACAGACATGTTCACGCACACAAATGTTTGCCTTTCGTGTGCATGAACATGTATGTTTGTCTTGGTCTGGATGTTTTAAGAGTGGTAGGGCGCATCAAAGCAGCCCGTCTGGGGAAGTACCTCCACCTCACAGAAAACCACAGCCAAATAACAACTCCTTAGAGGGTTGTTGTATTCCTGCGTGTGAGTGAGGTCACTAGCAAGCTCCCAAGGATTTGCTGTATAAGCAGCAGAGGAGGCATCGCGCGGGTGATACTTAATATATCGCAAGCGTTAATAGGCTACGGTACCCGCTTTACATCAGGTGGGCCGTATGCTTGTATGCCTTCCGACGTAGTATTAAAAAAAAGCTGCGCGTTCTACTATACTCCGACTCGTAGCTACGCCGAAACGAGTCATATGGTTCCATAAGTTATTTCTATGTTGTGTTTGCAATATATATTTGAAAAAGTACGAGTACGTCATATTCGTACTAGATTAGATAGTTCAGTGGATAAAGAACCACCCACCTATTGATCGACTGGAGTCCAGTTCGAATCCTGGCGTGATCATGTACCATTAAATCCGTGTTTTCGGATTTATGTATATCACTTGCTCAGCGGTGAAGGAAAACATCGTAAATAGGTAATTATATTTCGAACGACCTAACCTGAGAAAGTTCTGGCTTTCCCTCCGGATAGTGGAAGTATGACAGCAATCACACCATGTAATAATCAGTATCTTCGCCAAATCGGTTTAGGTAGCGAACCCCATCAATTCTAATGGATTTGGAAATGGGATAACGCTTGGATGAAAATTGATACCAGAAAACAAAATAGTCTCATATTTTAAAAATTCATAGATTTTTTTCACAATTTTAACATTTTTTGTATGTCAATATTCTTATATCCTCGTCTCTGTGACCACGTATAGGCAAGCATTACACTTTTGCGGCGTGTAAATTTAAATAATTCATATATACATTGTGCCATTTTTCCAAAGATGTATGTACTATATTCATTCGCTCACCTGTAGAATAGGGTTGAAGTGTAGCGTACTGGGGCACTGTCTGGCTACCTTATCTCCCCATACGCAGTAATAGAAAGCGTTACAGTCCTCATTGTTCGGCAACAACCAATGGATGTGAGGATCTTCTGGGCAACCGTTCGCTAAGAATCCTGGTTCAGGTTCAGGCTCTGGTTCTGGTTCAGGTTCTGGTTCTGGTTCGGGTTCGGGTTCTGGTTCAGGTTCAGGTTCTGGTTCAGGTTCTGGTTCTGGTTCGGGCTCGGGTTCAGGTTCGGGCTCGGGTTCAGGCTCAGGTTCGGGTTCGGGTTCAGGCTCAGGTTCTGGTTCAGGTTCGGGTTCTGGTTCAGGCTCTGGTTCGGGTTCGGGTTCTGGTTCTGGCTCCACTCCTGGCTCATTCCTGTCCTCACAGTCGACACTGTCTTTCCAATCGCATTCCCATTTATCCAAGCTAAAGTAGAGATCTGGTGGGCAAACCAGTTCTACTGGAACGCCGTACGTGCATTTATAGAATTTATCACAGTCTGGATGCCTTAATAGCAATTCAATGCTCCAGTCGGCTTCCTGTTCCGCTGGACATTGTGGTTCAGCAAGCGCCACCGCCACGAGGGCTAATAATATCGCTATTTTTCCTGTAATGTCATAAACTTCTATGTTACTGTATTGTTCTGTTCTTTAGTGCGTTAAGGAAATAAACATTTACTGGAAATACACATGTGGTTCAAATAAGTGTTTATATTTTTAAACTTTGTTACTTTAGAATTATGCGTTCTTAAATATTTGTGATTATAATTTCTATTTGAGCAAGAAATTCATTTTTAAAAGTGCATAGAAACTGAGGAACATATTTTAAATATTTGAAAAAGTGAGATCGGATGTGTATTAGTCGAAAATAGAGAACACTGTAAAATGGCAGTAAAATATATGATAACTAGTAGGCAATTATTACAATTGTACAACAACGCATTGTACTATAGCTAGTAAAACTGATCCAAGTATAAGGAGTACATAATTAATAGATTCTGGTTCTATTTTGAGGAAGTCGAATTCATAAAAAAAAATCTACAGATGCTGAAGATATCATTCTAACGACGTGTAGTGCGCCTGAGGCTGCATCGTGGAGAGAGAACTTGTTAAGCAGAGTCAGTCATAGCAGTCAGGACAGCAGCGGCGAGTAGTGCAAGTATAAGCAAGCATAAACTGTACCGCACTTGTACCGCACAAGACTATGGTTTTGTACAATGAAACTGTCTATTCAACATTACATCATTCCGTTCATGGTATTAGTTAAACTTGTTGTTGGTTCATATATAGTAGTACTTACACTTGCCATATCACAACAATGTCTTGCATTATTTTGTCATCATACTAAATATTATTACCTAATTTAACTATCTAAGCACACCCGGTATTTTTTAATTAGGTTGTATTACTGTTACTGCTGTATAGTAGACAAATTATATATTTTTTAAAGTTAATAAATTATTGTCTTAGGTTTTCGCGATTGTTACACATTGAAGTATCGCGTGTTTTATTTATTTTGTTGAACCTGACGTTTCGAACGCTTTGCAGCGTCCGTGGTCGCAGGAAGACTAAGGTGGTATTTTTCTTACATTAGTTATTCAATTATTACATCTACCGACATGGATGGATTAATTATATATGTTCCGATTCACACAAAAATCGCTCACAGTGTCCGAACGTGTGTTAGTATATCTCTGGGTTTGTGACTTGATTATTTTTAGAACTAGATCTCAAGCAGGTGGTACTTGCCAACTATCTTCTCTATTGAAATTGGGATGTTTCTTATTTCACTGAAATAAGAAAACACCTCTTATTTCATTAAAATAAGAAAACAGTATTTAACTTGAATAGTTTTTTTATTAGAATTTTTGCTAATAGTAACGTCAAAAAAAACAAGTTGTATATTAAATTGACAGTCGATTCGATGAATAAAATCTATCGAATGTTTACAGTATCCAAAATTTAATTAAATCCTCGAAATTTGTTATTTAAATTTAGAATTTTACATAGGAGAAATTAGTCAAAACTTAATAAGTTTCGTTTACCTTAACCGCATACTTTTTTTTATTTTGCTTGCAATTCAATATATAAGTTACAAAACTTAGCATTCAAAATGGTATACATACACTTTTTAATGATATTTGTAAAATTATTTTATTGCTTGTAGTTAATTTATACACACTACAATAGTGAAATGCATGGAGACCACAAATATTCAAAATATGAATAGTAATGCAGACTCAGTCTGAAGCTCTTCATAAATTTTGCACACGTAACTTCTATATAGTCTGATGTCGTTCAATATCTTAAAGTTATGATGAGCTGCACACAGTTCACCAACCAAATAGGAATGTTATGGTGACCATGTCACTGTTTACGGGACAGGCCCACCACTTATACCCACCACTGTGTCTCCTGTGTAGCCAGAATTAACAGCGGCGACCACAAAAAAAGCAATGAACAGTGAAATCCATTGCCGTCCCGGGGGTTAAACTACAGCTGCCTTGGAACTCACAACGAATTTAATCAGAAGAGATTTGTAGGAATAGGAAGTTTTGGAATTGACTTCCCCTCTTGGCAAAGTGAGAGACAGCAATATGACAAATAAGGCATTTAAAACCTCAAAGAGATGGCTAGTCAAGTGAAGCTCAACTGCCGTGCACCACGGATTATCAAATATCTAACACTATTAGGACCTAAACTGTGAGTTGTTACCTAACACATCGATTCCAATAATATAGATTGCAGAATCGCCTAAACGCCTGGTAATTCTCCCTTGTTGCCACCAAATCAGAATAGTATACTACCCCGGATGTGACACGCAAGGAATTTAATATATCGTCCTGCTCCCGATGCCAGAGAACGCAGTCCCAGAGAATATGATGTGCTGTTTGCTCGAATTCATGATTTGTCGTAGAACACTCACATAAAGTCAATGACACAAGTCTAAATGAAAAGAGCTTCGACCTAAAGTTTCCATGCCCTGTTAAAAATTGCGCAACAGGATGATCGACTTCTACCCACTCTTTACTTAATCTGTCTCGCACTGATTGAAAGAACACATACAAGTGGCGTCCTTTAGTAGAAGTTTCCCATCTTTCTTGCCATTCCGACGGTAAAGTTTCAAATACCTCGCGAATTGGTTTGAACAATCTAAGTATTTTCTCAATATCGCGGCGTTTTAGAAAGTCAGGGTGTATATTTTTACAGGTTTAGTACATTGAAGCCCGGCGTTGAATTTCTAAGTCAACTGGTAATACGCCTGCCAGCACTGGTAGTGCCTCGGTGCTCACAGTTCTATACGATTTACATAAGAATATTAAAGCGAGCCGATGACTTTGCAGCAACTTACGACGCGCAGCACCTATGGTAGCCCTATCAGCCCATGCAGGTGAACCGTACATAATACATCCTAAGTATGTGGCTGTATAAATAATTTTTTACGGTTTTAAAAGTTAAGCCCCACGTCGACGTGGAAATTCGAGTTAACGCATAAAAGTTCTTTTTGGCTCTTGCATGTCACTGTTGTCCATGACCATGTCACTGTTGTGACTTTCGACTTATTGGGATTTTAAACCTTGAGAAACGATTTTGAGTTATATAAGGCAAGATACGGAAATTTTATTAGGAGTAAAACCAAGTATTAACTAAAAGTAATACCGTTACGCTCGTCCGCTTAAAAGAGACAAACATATAGGTACATACATCTGTAACTTTTAACGCTCGAAAGAATGAAGGCATTATACAGTGTATTACAGGGTACGAGCGTGTGTGCGCGCCTGCGTATTACTAAGCTTGGTATATTTTACGTATATTTTTATGTAATATTAAACAAATCATCTAGTGATTAAAGGTAAAAAGACATTGGAAAATATAAAAGAAATTAATTCGAGTGGTAATGAAGAAGAACGCAAAAACACGTTGAAGCGGTTAATTAGTAAGCCTGTAGTTCACGTTATTTTATGAATAGCATAAATTTTATTCTTATTATTTTAGAATGTACGTTCAGTTACCCCCTTTTTCTATTCCATATTTATCATAATTATCGTTCGTAAGGAGTAAACACCAGCCCAGTTCAGAAGAAGCATCGATTGTGATCCAATTTGTCAACTTATTATTACACGTAATTAATTATTATTAAATTGATTTTTGTGAACATATGGAACATTGATTCAGATGCGGGTTTCACGAGTTGATTCTCTGCTTGTTGTGGCCAAGAATCTACTCACCTTGTATTCTCTTGCTGAGATTTAAATCCCAATATATTGTTTCATTTATTTACTACTTACTCAATTTATCCATGCAATCTACCAACGTACCTAAATTAAACATCTACATACATCTAACATTGTTTTATTAATTATCATATTTACCTACACCAAGTAAAATATTTTTCTTGTTTGAAAATTACTTTACCATTCATTGTTCTTGCTATGTAAAGATATTGAATTTAATATCTCAATGCTTACACATTTAGATGGCACGCCCCCCTAATAAAAATTCCACAAACGTTTTCAGTATCGGAGATTGTTACGTTATTAGCTATATCGATGGTGGAAAGTGGAAAGAAATGAAAAAGAAAGAAAGAAAGGAAAATAAAAACGGTAAAGAAATTCAACTTTGCAGTAATGAGGTAGGCTTATAGTTAGATAAACTTTCACAAAAAAAATATTTAAAGCTTGTATCTAAAATATAAAGCTATGCTGATTTTCAATATATAATAATTTTTAAAGAAGATTTGTTTCGCTGGAGTCGTTAACTATTGACACACATAAACAGATTAATTAAAAAGCATATAAGCATCATATTTATAATGCACTGAGTAGGTGTTTTTGTATTTTATATTCGACTCAGGAAAGCTTTTTATCAAACTTAATTCAGTTGTAAAATTATCATGAAAACACTTAAAACATGCTTTGTCTGTGTTCCATTATAAATTATAATACAGTGTAAAAAACATAGTAATATTTTCACACTATATTTTAATGGAACACAGGCAAATCTAAGCATTCACGACTAAAATTTCATATTTATATTATTGGTATCTTATGTTATCAGTTATATATAGAAATTTTTGATTGAAATAAGAATTAAAAATTAAAAAAAAATATATTTATAAATATAAATTGCGAAAAAATATCATAAATTTTTTTCGCATTTAAATAATTTATTATTTACAATTGGTGTTTATTTGAATAAGTCTTTACTTAATGTTTTTAATTTAAGTCTAATTTCACTATTTTTTATTTGCACACTACACTTAATGGTGACTTGTCACACTAGTACAAATGCTAAATGTAATTTAGTACATACCTTTCATCGTATATGTTGTTGAACACTAAGCGTTACCATTGTTGGAAATTATATTTATACTTATTTCTGAAGTGTTTATCAAAACTATACTCATAGAATTACTTAAAATGAGTATTTAAAGGTATTAGCTATGGATTAATGATCAAATCAAAGCAACTAATCTGATATAGTTTGATAAATAATTTAAAAACATGACTACCGTGCATGTAAATCCAGTCATTGCCTATCGCGTTATCAGTATTACGCCTAATAGTACGATCCCAATAGCAACTACTTTGGGATAAGCTTAGCAGAACAGATAATATGTAATTGGCGTGGTGTGCAAACAGCAGTACTGTAATCTTACTAATGAATTATTCTACACAAAAGAACAACTTTTAAGGAATACTAGAAACTACGAAAGAAAAGGATAATAATAGAAACCACGACGAAAAAATCTGAGGTTGTATATTTCAACAGATAGTATGTATATCATAAAAATCTCCTTTTCTAAAGATCTCTTTTGTTACGCCTAGCGTATATACTTAGTCTGGCCATAAATACTGTTACAATTAAAAATAAACAAAATATTACATTTGAATTTGGAATCTGTCATTTTTATATGATTGTTCATTGGGTTTTCTCATTTTGGCGCCAATACATTGTACAATATTTTGCGATATTAAAATGGCGTGGGGTGATAAAGAGAACCGAATCGCTGTGATTGCATTACACAAAGTAGGTCTGGAGCCAAATGCAATATTTAAAACTCTCCATACGCTTGGTATTAGTAAAATGTTTGTGTAGGTACAATGAGACCTCCTCTGTTTGTGACAGAAAAAGATCTGGCCGTCCACGAAGTGTTCGTACGAAAAAGGTGGTGAAAGCAGTAAGGGAAAGAATTCGAAGAAATCCTGCCCGAAAGCAAAAGATTTTATCTCGGCAGATGAAGATAGCACCAAGAACCATGTCGCGTATTTTAAAAGATGACTTAGGACTTGCAGCCTATAAGAGACGTACTGGTCATTTCTTAACTGATAATTAAAAAAAGAATAGGGTGGTAAAATCGAAACAACTACTGAAGCGGTACGTAAAGGGAAGTCACAGAAAAATGTTGTTTACGGATGAGAAATTTTATACAATTGAGCAACATTTTAACAAACAAAATGACTGTATTTATAATAAGTATGTATTTATGCTCTATGTATAATAAGCATGTATTTATGCTCAAAGCTCTAAGGAAGCTTCCCAATTAGGCGACAGAGTGCAACGTGTGCACTATCCGACTTCAGTGATGGTTTTGTGGGGTATTAACTATGAAGGAGTGACTGAGCCATACTTTTGTGAAAAAGGTATCAAAACATCGGCACAAGTGTATCAAGATACCATTCTTGAGAAGGTAGTGAAGACCCTTAAAAAATATCTTCAATAACCAAGAATGGTCCTTCCAGCAAGACTCGGCGCCGGGTCATAAAGCTCGGTCTACGCAGTTTTGGTTGGAAACGAACGTTTCGGACTTTATCAGAGCTGAAGACTGGCTGTCGTCTAGTCCCGTAGTCCACTGCTGAACATAGGCCTCGCCTCTATAGACCCACTCGCCTCGATATTGAGCCGTTACTCCATCTAGCGGCGGGTAGTCCCACGCTGCGTGTACCAGCATGGGGACGCCATTCGAAAACCTTTCTACCCCAGCACCACGAGTAATGTAGTCGACCCTACGAGCAAAGCGGCTGGCCCATTACCAATTGAGCTGACTATGGGCTGTGTCAATTACTTTAATTCTACTGCAGATTTCTTCATTTCAGATTCTATTACTGTTCTTAATCGTGATGGTTAAGGCGTGACATGGATATTCCACATGATCTTAGTACTGTTCCTATTCATCTTGTGACCTAAGCGATTGGAAACACTATTGAGGTCATAGTACTAAACTCCTGCAATGATTTCGCTATAAGAACTATGTCATCGGCAAATCGCAGTTGTGTGATGTATTCGCCGTTGATGTTTACACCGTATTCTTTTCAGTCCAAGAGCATGAAAATCTCTTCTAAAGCATCGGTGAGGAGTTTCGGGGATATAACATCGCCCTATCTTACACCATATTGCACTGTAATCGGTTTCGTACTCACGTCCTGGATCAGGAAGCACACATCTTTCCTTACTGTATAAGCACTTCAACGCGATATACTAATAGTCAATAACGGTCGCTGGAGAGACATTAGCACCGCACCGTCCATCAATCTGTATCTGAACATACAGAATGAAAGACTTTTTTATAGTCCACATATGCAAGGAATATAATGGCAGATTATATTCCTCAGTTTTCTGTATTGTTCTGTAATCTGGTAGAGGGTATGTAGATCTACCTGCTAAACTTCTTCTCTTTTCTTTCAGAATCCGACTTGTTTGGGAGGAGACTTTGTTTTCTCTTGTTCCGGGTGTGGGACTGGCCATGGCGTTCTTCGTATCAGATTAAGAGCTACGATGAACGCCATGGCCAGTCACACACCCGGAACAAGAGAATTACGAGTGAATATATATAGATACAAGGAATGCAAGCTTCTTGTTATCTTCACATATCAAATCTCATATCTCATAAAGACGAGTAGAACTTGCTTGCTAGATTTTCACTGTGAATCACTTAACACCACCTACCGACCCCAACATAAGATCGACTATATAGATAATTTCATCTCAATTACTATATTAGGAAATACCGTATACGGAGTGAAGTTAAATGAAAAGCTGTAATTAATTATTACAGCGCATAATATCCAAATCTAATTGTCGTATGATACCCACTCTCATTCACCTCATCTACCTAATAGATAATCTCTAAACGCCAGGAAATAATAATGAGTAACTAACTATAATATTGAGTAGGTGCAGTGTGTATTTGATACAACCTACTCAATATTATAGTTAGTTTATCAAAACAAGCATACGGTTTGGCGTATTTTATATACGGCCTGCGTGATGGGACCGTAGCCTATGGACAGTTGCAACACTCGGGGTGTCATTCGTACGATGCCAGACCTGATCTAACGCCTTCGCCATATTTAGGTTGACAGCTAATACCTCACTAACTAACATTTGACTCTCATTCACTGAAACCCAGCTGTGCGTAAAGTACTACCAGATTGCCAGTTCAACGACCGTGAGAAACTTTTTTTTTGAAGTGAAAACTTCTTTAGCGGCATTGTGCACTTTTTGGGATGAGTAAAAAATGTTAAACTCGCGTTAGGACACGTGACACTGACCGTAAGATTTTGGTGAGAATTAGAACCTAAGTTCGCTGCAGCGCTAAAACATTAGTTACCTCTAATTAAACAATTAAAATATGAAGCGCTAGATCGTTCATAAGGCATTATTTTCTCGCGACCAAAACGTTGTAAGCGCCATGAAATTCTTGGCGCTTACGCGTTTCGTTCAACGTAGTTTATCAACATCGATCTATTCCAAAATATTCAAAAATGCACAACGTTAATGTTCAAGTTTTCACTTCTGCCGGCACTCCCGTAGTGCAACCCGTTTTTTTTTATACTACGTCGGGAGGCATACAAGCATACGGCCCATCTGATGTAAAGAGGGTACCGTAGCCTCGCTTGCGGTATATTAAGTATCACTCACGCGATGCCTCCTCTGCTGCTTACATAGCCACTCCTTGGGAGCTTACTGGTGACCTCACTCACACGCAGGAACACAACAACCCTCTAGGGAGTTGTTATTAGGCTGCGGTTTTCTGTGAGGTGGAGGTACTTCCTCAGATGGACTGCTTTGATGCGCCCTACCTCTCTTAAAACATCCAGACCATGACAAACAGACATGTATCATGCATACAAATGTTTGTCTTGTGTGGGAATCGAACGCACGAGCGTTGGTGCCAAAGTCGCGTCATTCACGACGGAGCCACCGAGCTCGTCAGAAACTTTATATACTTCCTTCTGTATATAAAATTCATTTCTCTACCTACCTAGCAACGATCTTCGTATGTGGTTATATACTCGTATATAGATAAAAATATATCATTAAAATGTTGTTATCTTTTTAGTCGATAAAATTTTCATACAATGTTTGGTGCTTTAACGAACGAAGGGCGTTATAACGGATGATTCTAGCGTAAGTTAAATTTTTTCTTGTATTCATGCATGTATGGACACGGATAAGTAACATATAATATATTCAGGATGTACTCAATAAAATCCGTAATTAAAACCTAAACAGGAATGTATTCTGTTGCATATGATGCGTAATATCTGACATCTCACCTTGGTAATAAGCATCTAGAATTAAATTAGAATTATAATTATTTAAGATAAAGAATTTAAAATATTAATGTCAAAGATATTAATATTCCCTATAATATTCCCTAATCCCTAAAAAAGAAAAAATATTGCAAAAAATCCAGTTTTAATTTCCAGTTATTGTTACCTTTCCGTGGCGTCAATATTTATTAACTCAATCAGTTACCTGACAAAATATATCAATAATCACTCAAAACAAGACGGACATAGCCACTGGCATCCATCTAATACCAATGGTAAGGAACTAGTATTTTGTTGCATTACTTTATAATAAGTATGTGGCATGTTATTACACATACTGTAAAATTATATTGTCTTATAAATGTATTGTCTTGGAAAATGGTTTTTATACCATCTGACAGCCAACTCTACCACGGCTTACGCTCATTGGTCAAATGAAACAGCGCGCGCTTCCCCGGCTTCCTGTTACACATTTCCGTCCCTTTTCACGGAATTATTCCCACAAATTGCAGAGAAGCGTGAGGAAAGATATACATATAGAGGAAAGTATAGATACACGTGAAAAATAGCTCAGTTGCTTCAGCGTCAAGAGAAAATCACTTTTATATCTATCCACGAACAACAACTCACGCATATAATTATTCCGTCGAAAATGGTACAGAACGGCTTAACATGCCAAAAAAAGCTGTCAAGTGCGAGTCCAGCTCGCGCAACGAGGGTTTCGTGAAAAAATATTTTATAAAAGGATTTTATGCAAAAACAGTACTTTTTTTATGATTTAACTAAAAATTGACGGTTTTCAGATTTTTTTTTTCCTTTACTTGTGCTACATGACATTGCTTCTTACCAAATTTCATGATTCTAGGTCAACGGGAAGTACCTTATAGGTATTGATTCCCTTGAGAGTGTAAAAATATGCGCAAAACGAGGCATAAACAGCCGTATCTTTTGTATTACACCTTTAGTATTTGATATCCAGCTTGATAGCTCCACCCCTCCCTGAGAAAAAGGGTCTTGATAGACAGACAGACGGACAACAAAGTGATCGTATAAGGATTCCATTTTTCCTGTTGATGTCCGGAACATTAAAAATGATTATTTCTATTCTTGGGATTAACACAGTTACTCCCCTGTATCCACAGTAAATCGCTACCTACCTATAGTTACTATATTAAGCACTACATTTTTAATTACATCTATTACTTTGAATCATTATTAATGCTTGTCAACAGTGAAGAGATAGTATAAGCTTGGTGATGATATTCTTCAAAAAGGGTGATAATACCCTTTTTGAAGAACTATAGGCCGATATCGCTTCTGAGCCGCGTTTATATACTGTTTTTAAAAGTCATCCCAAACCTTCTCGCACGCAGACTTAATGATTTCCAGCCTCCCGAACAATCCGAATAGCACGGATTCCGAAAGGGCATTAGTACCGTCGATTGCATACATGACCTCAGCCAATACTTACAATATTATGCACTACATTTTTGATAAGGTCTATTAATATACTTTTATCATATTTATATATAATTTAATACATGCCTTCTATCGTGTGTGCCGTTACTTTAAATAACAATAATTACGTTGCACAATTATTAATGCATGCTAACAGTGAAGAAATCAAATCTAATCAATAATCTATCTTTAAGTATCGTAAAATCAATTGATTAAATAATACTCGCCTACTGTATATGCACATACAATCGTTTCATATCTTGTTATGAATATGATCAAAAAGAAAATAATTATGAAATTTGAAATTATAATTTGAGGTCGGTACCAGAAGCGTGCACTCCGCTGCCCGGCGGATTCAATAAACCTATGATTTTGATAGATAGACTTATCTTACCGACCGCTCGGCGTGTGAATATTATCAATTTATAATCGTCATAGTTAGAATTTTTACATCAATTTATATATAATAATTGACATTATCATAAGACATTATTGAAGTAACTTAGTGACCATCAAAGCAAGTCTCACAGAAAACATTTGTCTAATAATACTTAACGAAATAAAGTGATAATTAATTATTTTATTTCTTTGAAATTCTTAAATCGTCTTAAGTTTAACGTATTAAAAATATCAGGCAAGTGATTATATTTTTTTATTGACATACAATAAGCGTTATTTTGATAAACTGCCTGTCTTTAAGATGGAAACCACAGTTTATTTTTATGTCTTCTGGTTCTACTCCGCTCTATGTCCTTATTCTGCTAGTAGATAGACGAATGCTTAGCTACAAAAACACTCATTTCATAGATGTACAGACTTGGCTTAGCTTGGAAGTATTTTTAGTTGTTGAAAGAGAGGTTTGCAACTGTCACTGTAGCCACATACTATTCTCACATACTTCTTTTGTAATTTAAACACCCTATCAACCATCACCGAGTTACCCCATAGAATAATGCCATAGCGAAGCACTGAGGAGACATAGCCATGATAAATAATCAAAGATGTTTCTGATGATTATGATTTGATGTTTGTCGCAGACGTTTAACAGCATAAACATATTTATCTTTTGTACGTTATACGGTCAATGTGCCTGTCCCATCTACAATATTTATCGATTTCAACACCTAGGAAAGTGGCGTGGTCTACAGTTTCAATGGTATTATTTCCATATTTGATATTTAAGACTGGCGGTATACTATTATATGTCTGGAATTGTAATAGGTAGAAACGTAGTTTTATAAGCGAAAAATAAAAAGGAGTTCAGAGATCCTACTTTTGAAAAGCACAACTATCTGGTAGTAGGCCCGTTTGTGGGCCTCTTCTAAAAGTTGAGGAACTGACGAGTACGTATTCCTAACGGAGATTATGAAGGAATAAGAAGTGAAAAATTGGAGGACGAACGTGTAAGGAACGCGAGTTTTCCGACTAAGATTTAGATAAATGTTGGAAAGTTCTGAAAGAAAGCATGGCGAATAATGCGAAAGAAATATGTAAATGTGCAAAAAGACGGGGGTGGATTTACATAATCCACCTCCGTCTCTTTGCATCGGAGTGAAAGAGAAGAAGAAATAAATACACCGTTAATGCAAGAATGAAACCAAAGCTTTATTAAAAGTCAAGCGTGAAAGTATTAGTTTGATTGCGAAAGAGAGGTTGACGAGGTGGTTTGTCAGCATCCAAAATGGATAAGATAAAGTGTAAAGCTGGTGGATTTCTTGCTAACAAGTGTTTAACATTTCCTGAGAAGCAACTGTTAGAACGGTGGAGCAAATATTTTACAGAAATTACGCTTATGTCTCACGGACACGGCAGTGCCAGCGTTCCATGAAGAAATTATCATAGATGAGATTGTATGATCGATATGAAGTTTGCAAAATGGTAAGTTTTTGGTGGGTGGTTGTGAAACAAGTGACAATTAAAAGTAAACCGCTCTCAGTAAAAAATGTTATTTCATTTATTTTACATAATTATATACACTTATTCTATGTGTAATGTACTTCAAAAGTGGCACTTCTACCTGTAACCAGATTTCCTATCTGAATTTCCTACTATAGAAGATATCCAGACGAACATGGCCAACATGATGGAGCTTTTCAACACCAAGATTGCTAATTTTTAACCAGAGCTTTACATTTAAAGCCTTCATCACCACTGCACTTAGTTCTTTGCAGCAGTAGATAATTTTATTGAAGAGCAGCAGCAGCAGGTCCTGTTGAAGAGCAATGCCTGCTCTTCAACAGGACCAATTCGAGAACTGGGGTCGTAAAATTATCTTATTTCATGGTGTCACCGTGGATAGGAATGAGAATATTACATTGAGGATAACGAAATAGTCACTGAAAAGCTAAAACTATCTGCTTTCAGCGGGGATGATGTCAACCAATGTCACTGGATGGGCCAATCCTCTGGAGTCAAACCCAGGCCTATTCTTGTGAAGTTCCAAAGTGTTGATGTGAAGAATAAAGTGTGGTTCGCTAAAACTTCACTTAAAGAGACTAGTATTACAGTATCTGAATTTCTGATGATACACTTCTGGCCGCACGACAACACTTTGGAGTTCCCAATTGTTGGACTCGCAATGGAGCTGTTTTCATTGTCAAGAGATTCCTTTTGTATTGCATATGAGTGATAAGTAAGGATTTGTTGAAATGCAACCCAGATAGATATTTTTCAGGTTTGAGCCTTGAAACTTTTGTTTTTAAAATCAGCAATGTTGCGTATAAAGAGGTGCTTTGAGTGTATACATACATACATTCAGTATCAAATAGTTAATGAAAACCGAACAGATCATGACATATCTTCATTACTACACAAGTAATGAAATAAAATATTTGGTACTTTTACTAACTATTTTATGCTGACTGTATTTAAAACTAAGAAGTAAGATAAAATTAAGTAAAACTGACGTAATTTTAAAAATACGCGTGCGAAGCCGCGGTCTAAAGCTAGTCTATATTAATAAAAATAGAGTTCCTGACTAATTCACTGACTCATCAACGTCGAGGGCAAACCCTTGAACCTAGAAAGTTAAAATTTTGCATAGTGGTTACTTTTATAATGCTCACGTGTACGTGAACTTCAACGCCTAAGGGTTTGTATGGAACAGAAATATTATTTCACGACAGTGACATGAAATTTTGTACAGATACTGTTTGTACTTGTTACTTTTTATTAGAAACCAAAAAGTGATTTTAGCGTTTTCAAAAATTCCATCCTTAAAGGGTGTAATGGGGAACAAAACTATTTCTTGAATTAAAAGTTGAAGTGTTAAAAATTGATTTTTTTAAAGTGAACTACTATAGACTTTGTAATTGTATGTAATTTGTAATTGTTTGTAAATGTGTAATTTCAGGGTTTTTCAAAATTCCACCCTTAAGAGCTGAAAAGGAGGTTGACACTTTGTACGGAGTAGAAATATTTTTTGAAGTTAGTAACTTGAAACTTTGTACAGATACTATCTATTAGAATACAAAAAAAAGGTTTCAGCGTTTTCAAAAATTCTACCTTTAGGGGGGTTCAAAGTGTGTTGAACGTGACGCTAATCTATATACTCGTATATAGCTAATAAATTCATATTAACAGAAATGGAGTTCCTCACTAATTCACTGACTCATCAAGAGGTTCCTTTTGTAATGCATATGAGAGATAATAAAGGATTTTCGATTAAAGAGCCGATAGAGCGGAACCAGGGCTCCAAAGCCTGTGCCAAAGATCCGTCTGTTGGGCGAAGTCAACTAACGAAGCTGAAGACCAACACTGGCACCATTATTTCTACGAAAATTCTGA
This sequence comes from Pyralis farinalis, assembly GCA_947507595.1. NCBI lineage: Eukaryota > Metazoa > Arthropoda > Insecta > Lepidoptera > Pyralidae > Pyralis > Pyralis farinalis. The sequence continues at coordinate 10,237,032 of OX382274.1, forward strand.
GTGAGGTGGACAAGTTCTATGGACAGCTGTACACATCGTCGCTGCAGCCGAACAACAGTGCTATTAACGACCCTAGAGCTAAACTGACCCGACACTATACCGAAGATATCCTGGACTTCAGTATGTATGAGATGCGTATGGCTCTCAAACAGCTTATAAATGACAAAGCACCGGGTGAGGACGGAATTACGGTGGAGCTTCTGAAAGCGGGCGACAAGCCAATATTTGTAGTCCTTCAGACGCTATTCAAGTCCGTCATACACTCCGGTGAAACACCGGAAGCGTGGACCAGAAGTCAAGTCATGCTGTTCTTCAAAAAGGGTGATAAGACCCTCTTGAAGAACTAAGTCCGATATCGCTTCTAAGCCGCGTTTATGTACTGTTTTCGTGAGTCATCACAAACCGTCTCGCACGCAGACTTGATGAATTTCAGCCTTCCGAACAAGCCGGATTTTACATAAATATTATTCATGTTCATTAAACTCTTCGAAGACAGTTCGTGGTCTTCGTAAGGGACGGTGGAATATGGTCTTCTGACTCAAGCGCCACGTCTCCAGAACATTTATGTTCTTCTTTTCTCTTTTCCGGATCGTCCACGGCTCAACGGGAAATAGGGGAAACACAAAAGTTGTTACGAGCTGAATCCTATTCCTATGAAGGTTATTTGCGCATCAAGCTATCGCGATAAGTATGTTATCCTTATCTACGTAGCCGCGATACAAGAATCAAGATACTTATGTCTAGAGCTAAGTATAATGTTTTGACGAGCCCCTGTAATCGAGTGGTTACTTTAACAGCTAAGGCTCGTGGGTTCAAGAGACCAGACCCACATAGGACAAACATATGTGCATGAACATGTCTGTTTGTCTTTGTCTTGGTGTTTTTAAGAGAGATTAGGTGCATCAAAGCTTACTTTGGGGAGTTATCTCCATCTCACAGAATACCAGACCTAAGTAACAATTCCATTAGGGGTTGTGGTAATTCTGCGAGTGATACTTCTTGTACTTTTTATCAGGTAGGCCGTATGCCTCCCGACGTTGCATGTATAAAAAACATAATGTCAAGGTGGAATTTGTTTGGATATGAAGCTTAATCTATTTTCACAACTGATCCGCTGCTGAAAATTCTTTTACTAATAAATAAATTAGATGATATATCTTAAAGAACCAAATAACAAATAATTTTGTTAGCTACAAAATTATTTTTTTGCTTTTAGAGCAGTGATGGCCCAGTGGATAAAGAACCGGCCTATTGAGCAACAGATCCCCGGTACGAATTCTGGTGTGTACTAAATTTGTAATTATCACTTGCTCGGCAATGAAGGAATACATTGTGGCAGCCATACGTCCAAGAAGTTATATTTCGAAATATTGTCGGACAAATTACACAGCGCCATCTATATTTCGAAAGAAGTGTGACTTTACCTAAGATAGGTCTGGTTTTCCTTCTGGGTTACGGAGGTCTGGCAGCAGTCGCTCCATGTACTTTCAAGTACCTAAATCAGTAACTTCACCAAATCCTCCGCTCTAGATAGCGGACCTCGCCATGGCAGTGTTGGCATGTTGCATCTACTAACGGTAGTGGGTGGATGCCGCCCAGAGCTAGGCCGCATGAACTAATTGGTGGCGGAAGCACACAAAGCAGGTTAGATCAAATTGCATGTAAATAACTCTTTAACAATGAAACCTTTGAAAGACGCAAAGATGTGACAACACCACTTTTACACGAAGATAGAATTTTCAAGCGTCATGTTGTGATATCCGCAGGGAAAGCAGAAAAAAGTATCATAAGTTCATAACCTGAAGACCCACCGTTGCCCATGCACTTACCCCAAGGAATCTCACCTTACGCTGAATATAATATATATATATATATATATAGATTCCTTGGGGTAAGTGCATATACTATATTATCGTCATCAATACATTCAATACATTTTCGTCATCTGATGGCATGTTGTTTTAAGTTGGACTCTCTATCCACATGTTTGTTGGTCTGTATGTCTTTTAATTTGAATTTGTTTTAAAAACCATTTTAGTTATAAAAGAATCAGTAACTTGCTTCTGTTTTATACATCATCGGGAGGGATACAATCATACAAATGAACATTTGCAATATAAGAAGTATCGATCGCGCATTGCAGCACCGCTGGTAACAGAGCAAGCTCAGCTTACTGGTGACCTCGCTCAGTCACAGGAATACTATCCACCTGCATGGAGCTGTTATTTGGCTGCTGTCTACTGTGAGGTATCCAGCTTTTACCTTCTTGTTGGTCTTTGCCCAATGGGGTTGCTAATGTCCACCCACTCTCTCTTATATTAACGTCCGTCATCTGTCGACCTGGATCTGATGTGACCTGGACCGACAGCTTAACGCGGTCTGCGCATGCGGAGGAACTCGAGTGGACTAATCCCATCAAAAGGACTTGCAGAACTTTTTCACGGGTAAAACAAAAATCACAACATTTAATTGAAAATTATATTTTATTGTCTATTTTGTACTTTGAATCATGTAAATTGTAAAGTATAAAAAGCTTATCTCGTTACGTAAGTGTAGTTCACTGTATATATAATATAAAACTAGTATGACCTAATAGGCAATCGTTTGTCGTAGCTCGTGGCAGATGAACAACCAGCATGCCAGGGCCAGTCACACACCTGGAACAAAAATAATTATAAATATGTATGACGTGCGCAAACGTCTAATGGGGTCGTAGGTTACAGGTTGCGTGGTAGCATTACGACTGAACCTACCAGTTGGATTTGCATTTTGTAGCCCAATTGTAGAGGAAGGTTATTCAACATAACCATACGACCCTTAGAAACAGACAAAAGAAAGAAGGGAATAAAAAGCTGGATTCCCACGGGATACGTGCGACTGAAGTTGGGGGTTGAAGATATTTATTTTAATAAATACCGAATAGTTTAGAAGGTAAGGCAACCACTGCTGGGTTTCCCAGGGGATAAAGAACCGGCCTAGTGACAAAAGGTCCCTGTTTTAAATCCTGCATGTCCCACTAAGTTTGTGTTATCGGATTTATGGACATATTTGTAATTACCACTTGCTCGGCGGTGAAGGAAAACATAGTGAGGAAACCCTCACGCCCAAGAAATTATATTTTGAAAGACGTGTGACCTTACCTAGGAATTATCTGGTTTTCCCTCTGAGTTGCGAATATCTGACGGCAGTCGCACCTGTAATAATCTGTATCTTCGCCAAATCCTTAGGCTTAGGTAGCGGACCCCGCTAATCCTAGTGGATTAGGAAACGGGATAACGCTAAGAAGAAGAGTTTGGAAGGTAAGGCCCTGACATAACGATAAAGAAATCTAAAGAGTGTTGCCCGTCAGGAATATTTTCAATTGTCAATATTTAAATTAGATCCCCTCCAACATCCGCTTCACGACAAACAGATCCTTCCTGTTTACAATTGCTTACCTCTTTATCAACGTTGAAATGTAGTCCGTTAGAGCAACGCCTCGGTACCTTCTCCCCCCAGACACAGTAATAGAAAGCGTTGCAGTCGTCGTAGTTACGCAAGAGCCTATGGATGTGAGGATTTCTTGGGCAACCATTTTCTAGTAAATCCGGGTCAGGTCCTGGTCCCGGGTCAGGTACTGGTTCCGGCGTTGTTACGGGTTCCGGCGCTGTTACGGGTTCCGGCGTTGTTGGTTCCGGGTCTGGATCTGGTGTTGGTCCAGGTTCTGGTCTGTCACCGCACTCCACATTATATTTCCAATCGCATTGCCATGTGTCCAGGTTAAAGTAGAGATCTTCAGGGCAGACCATTTCAACGGGGACGCCGAACGTACATTTATAGAATTTATGACAGTACGGATGCTTTAACAGCAGTTCAATATCCCAGTTGACGTCCTGATCTGCTGGGCATGAGTCTCCAGCAAGTGCCACCGCCACGAGGGCGAATATAACTAATATTTCTGTAATTTAATAAAGTTCAAAGGTGTTAATTTAAACAAAAAGCTGAAGGATTCTTAATTCTAAAATACATACGTGACAATATGCAATACGATCAGAAAATCTCAAACCCGAGTTCGTATCATATTGCGCTAGATACTCTGGATACAAACAATCTCTGAAACTATATACAGTCAGAGAAAATCGAAGACGCAGGTAAAACTTAATCGGTTAAAATTAAATGGGAGATTTTATGGTTTCCATCAAATGTATCCTCATGTAATTCTCATGCCCTTATGTCATCTAATATAATTCTAATGGCGAAATCCCTACGACCTCAGCGATATGCTCAAAAACCTCAGTAGTGCTTTCAAACAGGTAGGTCTCAAGATGAACATGGACAAGACTAAGACCATATCGAATGTTCATGTCACGCCTATATCCGTCACGGTTGGTAACACTAAGTTGCTAACGTATATCGTTAACAACTTCGAACTTAGTGTTTTGCCTACGACAGATTATTTACTGATTTACTGACGAAAACAACTCGGCTGGGCAGAATGTGCCAGAGTGAGTGTGAGGGTGTGTTTGTATTTTTATTAAATTAGTAAATACTCCCTTGTCGAAGTGTATAATCACAAATAAGGAAAAATTTCTAATAATATGTTTTGAATATGTATGTATATCTTCAAGCCAGGTCCCTTTCGGGGTAGGCAGGGAGAACGCTCGGTTCTTCGGTCTTAAGTGTTTTGAATAAAGAGGTGTAAAATATATAGTAGGTAATATATTTTACGATGGTGACATGGACTAATAAGTGAAGTTTAAATAGCCTGCGGTAACCACTTTACATGAGGTGGGCCGTACGCTTGTATGCCTTCCGACGTTGTATAAAAAAAGCATGCCTACTAGCACTAGTAGTAGTTCTAGCAAATTTTCCTGCTGCCAGAGACATTTTTGCACGGAGGGGACTTTGAGATGGTGTCCAAATCTCAATTTTTAGCTAGTCTTAATTATAATTTATAGTAATATACATATGTACATAAATCCAAAATAAACTTTTTGAGTGTTAAATTTCAATTATTTACACTATACACTCTTCTTATTAAGCTGAAAATCTATTCAGGGCTGCGTTATATATCCACTGTAAAAAAAGTGTGCTCAGCTGCTTTAGCAGCTCGAGACAAACTCGGGATCACTGATAAACCTATCTATGTACATATATTACATACAACCTGTCAAAAATTATGTATAAAGAACGGCTCAGGCGATATAGCATAAATATGTTAATAAAATTTTTAGTTCCTACTCTTGGGTAATCCCCATAACTTATCCCTATATACACAATAAATATCACATATATGTATGTATAGTCCACATACAATACGCACCACATTTTTAGTTACAACAATTAATATACTTAAATTTATATAATATATTTATATTATATAAATTTACATAATATAATTACGCGTTAAGTGCCGTATTATATAAATTTATGTAATTATGCAACGCGAAAATTTAAAACTTACAATTAATATACTTCTATCATAATTTAAATGCACAGCGCAGTTGTACACAATGCAGTGCCTACGCTTACTTATGGAAGCGAGAGCTGAGTATGGCAGAGAGAGCATGAAAGTAGGATAAATGCGGCCGAAATGCGAGCGTTGCGTAACTCTTGTAGACCGAATTCGCAGTGATAATGTTAGAAACAAATGTGATTTGAAAGAGAATACCGCTGTTAAAATAAGAATAGGCGTGCTCTCTTGGTGAGGACATGTAGAAAGAATGAAGGAAGAATTACGAAAAAGATATACAACGCGAAAGTAGAAGGATGTAGGAGCCGACCATTCAAGGTCATGACTGACCGACCATTACCAAATTGATCGTGTTTTTGAAAAGGTGATGTTAGGAGGGTTACAAACCGGAGCGTGCATGAGAAGAGCAATGACTGCTAAAGAAGCGAGTGAAATGTGTAAGGATCGAGTCATGTGGCGCTCGGTCCTCTCTGCCTACCCCGCAATTGATTTGGCGTGAAATTATTGATAGATGGATATAATTTTATACATACCTTTCATCGTGTGTGCTGCTGTAACACTATGCACTGCTGTTGTTCAAAACCTTATTTATACTGACACCCGAACTGCATTATCAAGACGATGCAGATTACGAGGAGTAATTATTTATGGAAGTAAGTTATGAAGAAATCAAATCTAATCGTTAATCTAACATAAGTAGTACAATTAATAAGTTAAAGAATTACTGTATGTGTACTGCACATACATCATTGCATATCTCGTTATCAATAGCTTAACAGCATACCAATTACAACTTGTAATAATAAAAATATTACATAATTTGGTACAAATTGTTCCACTTCCGTGCGTTATCCCGTTTCTCAATTCATTAGGATTGACAGTATTCGCTGCCTAAGACGAATGAATTTAGATTAGGCGAAGATACTGATTTTGACATGGAGCGGCCGCCTTCAAAACTCCATAACACAGGGAGAAAGCCTTGCTTAAGTTAGTTTACATGTCTTTCGAAATATATTTATTTTGTTTGACGTGCGAGTACCCTAGTACTCCTACCCGCGCGCGATGCGTCACAGTTCTCACTTACCTAATACTTATAACGAATTCTTTGATTCTTTAGCTATCAAGTAGTGTAATTAAATTTTGGATGTAAACGATAGATATGTAGCTACAGCACCAAATTGTATCGCCCAATTATTTATCATCACTTTTCTGAATTGCCACCCACTATGGAAGCAAATTTTACGCTATATTCACGTTAAAAAGAAACTCATCAATACAGAAAAGTGCAATTTGATCTAACCTGCTTTGCGGCATGTTGCACCTACTAACACTAATAGGTGGGTGCCGCCCGGCGCTAGGCCGCATGAACTAATTGGTGGCGGAAGCACACAAAGCAGGTTAGATCAAATTGCATGTAAATTTGACTTTCGCAAAATAACGCCTGAATCTATTAACCAATACATAAAAGCTCAGTGAGTCGGAAGTTAAGTATAGAAGATGAATATTTTAAACGAATTGAAATTAAAATAAAATGTTTTCATTTCATTAACAAGTAACATGGTTACATTGGAGGCTGACTTTTTCTTTTAAGTGTGAATACATCTCTGCCAGAAGAACACTCTTCGATATGAACATACTGTGATGTAAATTATATATATATATACAAAATTATTATTCCGTGTTTTAGTTAGTAGGGTACCTACATAAATAGTTTTAGAGCTCACTGCACTAGTGGCAGTGGACGACAATAAAACGATATATTTCAGTGTTGGTTTATGTTTAATAATCAGCATAACTAGGATGATAAAAAATATAGACCTTTATCAAAAAGTAGGAGATACAGTTGTATAATTAAATACATAGCATATTAGTGGAACCTATAACATTACTCATATTTATATATCTTTATACAATTGGGGGTAGAAAAGACCCGGACGCAACAGACGCTTATAAGGAATGTCGCTTCAGCCTTACCAACATAGCTCTCTCAGGAACGTAAGAACATGTATAGAGTTTTTATTTAGCTATCGATTTGTATGAGATAGAGGCACTTCCCAGCGAGGCTTCTTTGATTCGCCCTACCATAATTTCGATGAAACTTGTTGGATAATTGTCAGGATAATGATGGTTGACCATTTACACCCCAAAGTGCCTACAGATTCAATATGAACTGTTATTCTAATGATAGCTGGAAATCACCACGTTTCTTTTTTTTATATCGTCGGGTTACTATCCACCTGATGTAAAGTGTATACCATAGCCTATGAACGCTTGAAATACAGTAATTGTCAGTTGTGCGTTGTCACGTGTTTATTAGCATTTCCTAACACAACAGCTCTACTTCTAAAGAGTTATTGCGTTAGGAAGTGCTAATATTACCTTTCCTTCACTCGCTTCACATTATCACAGTAAGCCACCAGGGAGTTGTTATTTGTCTGCCGATTTTCGCTTCGATATTCTCTTTCGAATAGATTGAATATATATTGGTTACACATACATAGGGCATTGCAATTCTCGAATTTGAAATTCAATTCGAAAATATATATAGGTCATAGGATCAGGACTACTCCCACGTTATTACATGGGTAGGGGTCGACGAGGCGCCGGGAAGTCGCGCGACGGCCGACGCCGCGACGGCGGCGTCTGCGGGACCCCGTCTGCCGGAGAACAACGCATTCCCAACCCCGTCTTACGCAAACTAACGCGGGCACTCGCGAAGTCAACATCCCCCACGAAAATGTAAAACCACGCATACAACGAACTGAAAAAAAATGAACGTGCGCGTAATCATTGTGACAGGTTTAATTTTTTATACATATGGCGTAACACCCAAAAAAACATTGTCCACTAAATCTGAAACGCACCATAAAAATACAACCGATATAAATAAAAACGATGAAATAAAACTGAACATCGCTGAGATTCTCAAAATTGTGAACAAAACCAAAGTCGACGCAGAACCGAAAAGGGTACCACCTGAATTGTCAGTATTATTGGAGCAAACTTCGAGCTTTTGAATCGTTCGATATCTTGATTGTGGTGTAATTTAAATTTACAGAGTACGAAAATGGGCTGAAAAGTTGTCTAACAAGTTGATCGAAAATGAAAATCGAGTCGTGCGGAAAAAAGACTTGAAGGGGGAATTCTCTGGCGTAAAGGCTGAAGAGAGGAGTGGATCTGTGATCGTACAAAAGATGACGAAGGATCTCGAGGTGTTGTTAATTCAGCGAGGTCGTGCTGCTGAGAACATCGCGCGCCGCGCCGAAGAGCTAGCTGACGACATGCGCGACCCACCGTTGGACTACACCTTCGATTATAGTGTTGTTGGTATCTATACCTCCGTAATATAACCCTGCCTTACTTTTTTATGTCACTCATGGCAAACAATCATAGTCCACCTGACATGAAAAGGATATTTAGGAAACGCGTTTAATACAAAACCCGGCCAAGTCGGACTCGCGCACGAAGGGTTCCGTACCATTATCTATAAAAACGGCAAAAAAATCACGTTTGTTGTATGGGAGCCCCTTAAATATTTGTTTTATTTTAATTTAATTATTTATTTTTAAAGTGAATATATAACTAAATATTCTGTGAATATTTCAAGCGTCTACCTGTTGCCGTTATCAATATCGAGCAAAAACGAACAAAAAAATCACGTTTATTGTACGGGAGCCCCCTTAAATATTTATTTTATTCTGTTTTTTAGTATTTGTTGTTATAGCGGCAACAGAAATACATCATCTGTGAAAATTTCAACTGTCTAACTATCACGGTTCACGAGATACAGCCTGGTGACAGACGGACGGACGGACAGCGGAGTCTCAGTACTAGGGTTTCCGTTTTACCCTTCGGGTACGGAACCCTAAAAAGCATCGCTGGCACATCACCACGCAGCAAGTTCTTAAAAGCTACAAACTATCTATCGTCATTCACTCGCAGGAATACAACATTCCTAAAGTGTAAGTGGTTCACCTTTAGAGTCAAAGCCCACCTCACCAGCACATGGTATACCCTGCTATTTAACAAACGATTACGATTAGATTTTTTTTTGCAGCGGGAGTATTAATGCTCGTGCCATACTCCTTATGTTGTGAGCATAATGTATAAAAAACCCTAGTAAGGTTTGTTATTTGGCAATAGTATTCTTAAAACTGATAAAAGATAGAATTAAGAACTTCCCCGGTCAGAATGCTGATCGCTGTCCTCTACATATCTTTTGGCGGAGCCTCTTTTGTTAGATAAAGTGCTTGCCATAGTTGGGTTTGAAAGCTCTCAATGAAGAGATTTTGTTTTTTCGATTTGATTAACAAATATTATACCGATTGGTTGTTTTCATAAAATGTTCATTGATTACAGTCTTATGGCCTAGATAATCCCTTTATCTGTTGGTGAAAACCGTATAAATATATTTTTTTAAGATAAGCCCGACCAAACGCAAGCTCAGTGTGGCGAAGCACTTCAAATTGGATGCAAATAAGAAAACATGTCAACCAGCACAGCTACCATTTAGAGAAAATAACGCTTGAAGTTTGTGACCTATAATGATATCGTATAAAAATTTTCTAATGTGACAACTTTCCAATATTTTTTTCTTTACTTTTTTTAGTACGAAATTGGCTTTAGTTGGCAGAAAACATTATCAATTCAACGGTAAAAAAAGTAATTCATCAAATTTTGTGGGTTAACATGTTATTTCTTATTTGCGTCCAATTTATAATCTGTATTGGTTGATTAAGATCGATTAGTGACACTTTTATTGCTTAGATACTTTATTGAATCAAGGTGTAAAACTAGAGTCATACTAATTATTTTACTGGCGAGTTGTACCCACAATTTTATGCTGGTGAAAATTTTATAAGTCATTAAAGTACTGAAAGCCGTTGCCATATTAATTTCAAATTGTAATAAATAATTAAATTGAAAATCTTACAAGGGTTATGTTGCGTAAAATGCACATAAAATAGGGAAAATATATAAAACTGCAATTTTTTTAATTTTTTTTTAACACATCGTCATAAACTACTAAACGCATGGATGAGATTTAGAAAAGCTAAAACTATATAACACAAAGTAAACTAAAAACGTAAACACACAACATATATATACATTAGTTTACTCTTTTAGATATTTAAAAATTCTTACACTTAAATTATAATATACTAGCGGCCCGCCCCGGCTTCGCACGGGTGGACATTTATTTTTTAAACATTTTGGGATAAACGAAGAGTAAATGTATCTTTAGAGAGTTTTTTAAATAGTTTTTCTTAAGTAGCTTTTTTTTCAGACAAATTACTTTAAGTACGTACTTAGTGGTATTTAATTTTTTATTAGTTTTTATCCATAACCCTAATTACAATCGGAAAGTTTATTTTTTATTTATTTATATTGTTTTTAGTTTTATTTCTACATTTCTTTTTTACATTTATTTTAATATATATAACATATATTTCGAGACTTTATATTAATTTAATTTAATAGGTTTTACTTTTTTAGTTTCCAATATGTCTACCTTAAGGCTGTATACTATATTGGCTGTGGTATTCGTAGATGGCAACAAAAAATATTGATTTTTAGGAATCCTACTCAAGAAAGTGCAACATATAATTGGCTATGAGAAAAGCATTCTTCTCTTAGGTCGATGCCAAAGATCGAGAAAGTTTGTCCCTGGGATTTATTTATTATAAGGGCAAACGATACCTTTACAGGAAACTGTAACCTTTTAAAAGACATGGGCAAATCTGTTGGTATCATCGGGATCCGCGGAATGTGAGCTAGCTGTCCGACCGTGGGACCGGTGATGATTGTTGCTATAATCAGATTGTCTCGTAATTCCTTTATCAAAAGCCTTGGGCCATTACACATATTGGGAGGGCTTAAATTTCTCAACAGCATAATGGGAGTACGTACTTTTAATTTCAGTTCGTGTGGTGGCAAGCCGGCGGGATAGAGAGAATTTAAAAATTCTTGTAGATAGTGCACTGTATCTTCGATGTTGCACACGTTATCAATAGATTTGTAACATTTAAAATCACCTGGTACTTTTTCAATGATCATTTTGTTTATCTCATTTGCTGAGCTGTTTTTCGGTGAGACGATCGCCCTCGAATAGAGCCAATCGAAATTTCTTTCTGTAAGATGTTCGATATCGGAATAGATTGTCTCTATAAGGATTTCTAGACTGTGAACAGTTTGAGCCAATTCATTATCCAATAATACTTGGAGGCTATGTGCAATTGGAGATGGTAATTTTCCGCTTCCAAGTTTAAGTAATATTTGTGAGAAATTGTCATTGCCGTCATTACTTAAACGTGCTCTCATATTCGTGCGCAAATTGAGAGTTTCAATTGATTGCCACAAAGGTGATGATTTGAGGCACGCTTTTCTGAAAAGAACTTTTTAACTGGAACAGAAAAAATGTGGTATGAAAAAGTCAAAACATTCAATGGGCGGCGCGGCGCACATCTTATAGATGTGCGCCGCGCCGCCCGCTGCCACGCGCCGTGGCCGCCGGTGTCGCAAGCAAGGGATTGAAACACAGAACAAAATCCGTAATATCTTTGGAATGAAATGTCCGATTTCGTTAATTCAAAGAGTAACCTACAGGCATTGAAACAGTCTTGAATACGAAATGATTTATTTGGATAAGGATTAATACCAAGGTACGAATACCGGCGTTACTATAGCATATTTTAACATGAAAAAGTAGCTATTGTGACGTAATTGTAATAGTTAGACATATGGTATCGAGGACTTTTTTGTAGATATTGATGTCCTCTATAAAACTGTAGTACATTACTTTGCTCTATTGTCAATAGTTTCAGCAGCGTACGCGGTATAAGGATTTTTTGGTATCTTTTTCACACATTATCGAAGTTTTCATACGGATCCCTATTTTCAAAATATTTTATATCCTATGTTAATCATTTATATTGTAGCATTCTAATGGTGAAAGAATTTTTGAAATCGGCCCAGTAGTTTTTGAGTTTATTCATAACATACATACAAATCTTTCCTCTTTATAATAATAGTATAGATAGTATAGATAGAAGTAAATTTTGAATTAGGCTGTTAATTGTTGTTGTATTATATCAAAATTATCAAGCTTAATTAATTATTAATTAAGCTTAATTCTACACAACCTCTGAAAAATCTAAAAATTATTTTCCAAACAGTTAGCTGCACTATTGTCTACGGTCATTAACTGCTATTGTCATTTGTAATTTAGCGTTAGCTAGGTAAAATTGGAAAAATCTCCACGTGATGAACCAGCAGCGGGAATAGTATATATATAATGAATATATAAAATGTAAAAAAAATTGAGGAGGCACCTATTTGATTCATTAATTTATTTGATATATAAAACGCAAATATGCTAGGTTTTAAAGCAAAAATAAATTAATACGCTATACTACTGTGAAAAGCACTCACTTTCCGCATGTCAGAATTTTTTTTTATGCGAACAGTACCATTTTTTGTGGTATGTATTATCAAAAAGAGGTATTTACAAGTAGACGCTTAGTCACATTGTTACTTAATCGTTATTGGCGTCGATTATAATAAGAACAATTCCACTTTTTTTAAAAACCATTGAGTCGAACATATGTCCTCCATCCTTTTAACACAACTGCCCCAAAATTGGAGTGTCATGTTTTCAGACTTTACGTATGTTTATTTATTCTAACTTATAACGCCTAAATGCCTTAACTGATTCAGATGTATGAGCCACCGTTAGAATTCTTACGTTATCCCGGGTAACATAGGCTATATGACGTCATAATAAAAACAGTATGGCGGGTTATGTACTCCATATTGTGCAGACTGAAGAAAAAATAACTTCTAATCCAATCGTCCAGCATCAAAATGAACGGTTTTTGAAATAACATCTTTAAGATAATAAAGCTTGTATAAAGTTTTATATTCAAAGCTACTTCTTAATTCATAAAATATAATACAATCGATTAGTTATTACTTGATATTTCATTAATTTATCAAGTATATTAGTATCTTAATAAATTGATCTGTTAGAAGTCCAGCCATGCAATTCTCTAAGCGACTCGTAATTGCTGTGTGCGTCGCTGTGATCACAGATGTCACAGCTTTGACATTGTCTACTGCGATCACGGCTAAATTATTTGATATTCTATAAGGCTGTAAGCGTACGCGAGGCTGTTTGCCTTGTAGAATTCCAATTCCAAACGCAGCCTTGCGGCGCTAGTGTCGCACAACCATGAAAAGCGACACCAAAGAATTGCAATTTTGTGTTCAAGGCTGTAACAGCCGATGTTTCCGAGGATGTAAGGACGTTTGCTCTTACAGAATTGCATGGCTGAACTGAAAGCTGAACCTCCATTATCTTCTCTATGTCGTACACTTTACAGCTAATTTTTTCTAATTTTTGAGCAATATATTAAAAAAACTTGTTCGCATTCGCAATTGTTATTTGCTGTGAAAAAAATATAATATTCTAAATATATACAGTAAAGCCTTTCTTCGCCAAAACCAACAACTGTATGTTAAGATTTTTTGTATTTTACTATACTGTCGTTACTTCAATAAGTACACGTCAAAATATTGCTTAATTTTTAATAAATACTTCCATTAGACCAATAACAACTTAAGTTTAACAATTTATTTTGTTACTCAGAAAATAAGTAATGTCTGGGGGCCCTGGGATCTTACTCTTTTATCTTCCTCGCCTGTGGCTGATTTGAAACTCTACTCGTCCAGAAATTGGATACTTTTCTGGCAACGATTATAATGTACAATCATTTTTATATTTTAAGAAACTGGATGAATTGAAGACAATGGAAGAATGCTCCCCGTGGGTATTGCCAAATTCCTGCCGAAGTAGAAATAAAGTATCACTGGAAAGTAGCCAACATTTCGACGGCGACGTATCCTTAAACGTGTCCAGTGTGTACGTCGCGGCGGAGGTGTTTGGATGTGGTAAGTCATCATCGTCTTCATTTCAGCCGTCCACTGCTGAATATAGCCCTTAGTCTTCCACAGCGATCGATTCTGTGCTACTTGCATCGATCGACTCCATGCAATTTTCACAAGATCGTCGGTCTTGTTTGCAAAATTCATCGTGTGGGGGTCAGTCCTACGTCACATTTTCTAATTCTTGGTCGCCATTCGTAAACCTTTCTGCCCCAACGGTCTTCGGTCATCTTTGCGCCTGCCCACTATCACTTCAGCTTGCTGATCCTTATAGCCACGTCAGTAAATTCATTTCTACTACGGATGTCCTCATTTCTGAATCTATTACGTAGTGAAAAATCCAAGCATGCAATCATTTCAACTACGAGATTTTAAGCTGTGGTAAATAATTGTTTCAAAGTGGATTCAAATACCTACACTAAGTCAGTAATTATAGGTAATGCTCAACCTCCTTGACGAACTTTATATTTCAGTTTAAAAATCATGATCTTCGTCCTTATAGAAAACACGATAATGTAGTCTCTTTTTTTATTTTTTAAGTCTACGCAAAAAAATTCTTTCATTAACTACAATTAAGTTTGGTTAGGCAAACTGTTGGTATAAAAATAATTGAAAAGTTGTCCATAGTTGAACTGATCAAGCATAATATAGGAAACAAACATCGAACTCTTTCTGAGACTTAATCCTTCTGAGACTTATTTTTTCTGAGACTTAGTCTTCGCGAATCTCTAAAAAATGGAGCTTTTATACTTTTGCAAATATTATGTTTAACAGATATTTGACTTCTTTTCAATATTAATCTGGTTCAGGCTCATAATCAGGCAGGGAACGACATCTAGAAACCTGCTCCAATAATGACACTAACAGGGGTTGATGATTGTCACGATGTATTAATAATAAATCCATTTCTTTTCTAGATCCTGGCGTTAAGAAACATTTGTACTGGTCCGAGAATCTGTTATCAACATTTAGGGAAAATTATGCTCAAGATGCAACGATGGAGTATCAATATTTTTGTAGTGCTAAAGGCTTTTTACGACATTATCCCGGTAAGTTTTGATTACATTCATTGTCCTTTTTTAAGAGAGTTAGGGCTCATCAAAGCAACCAAACTATGGAAGTACCTTACAGAAAACCGCAGCCAAATAACAGCTCCCTAGATGTTATGGCATTCCTACGAAGGCGTGAGAAAATAATAAACCTGTTAACGCATTGTTGTGGCTCGCTCGCGCGTTGTCACCATGAGTGATGAGTTTCTGTATTGCAAGCGTTTTTAGACTATGGTAACCATTTTACGTCAGGCGGGGTGTATGCATGTATGCCTCCCGACGTTGTATAATTGTATATAGTTGTAAATTGATTGTACAAAGTATAAGTTGTATAAATTATTATAATGGTTTCACAACGAACATTCTTGTATATCACTAAGATAGCAAACAAACATGCGGCATGCCTGATGGACAGCCAAATGTGTGTAGCCTATGGATATTTATAAAATCAGCATCACTGTTGCTTTGACTACAATATTTGAAGAATTCCTTGAGAAAACATTGGCAGGCAGCTCATTACACAACGTAAGAGTTCGCGGAAGAAAGCCTTCGAATTGTATATATAACTAGCTGACCCGTCAGACGTTCTCTCAAACTCAGAATCAGACTGAAACTGGAATAAATATTTAAAATAATATATTTAAATAAATAATGTTGTTGGTTTTCCGACACGGGAACATGCGACATACTGTTAAACCCGCAAAATTAAAATAGTCGTTAAGTTTTCTGATATACCAAAATTTTCTGCGCATTTTTTTTAATTTTTAATTCCGTAAGAACCTTCTATAAAATATTAGAAAACAAACAAAAAAAAGATGAATGAAATCGGTTAAGTCGTTCTCAAGTTATGGAGTGACCAAGGGAAATAGGGATTCATTTTTATATATATAGATAGATTATTAAAAGTACTCTTTCAGTTAATATGCAATATGATAGCTTCAGCCTGCTTTAAGAACGCACTGCTCGCCGTCCTCAAAAATATGCGCACACATTGAAGACAACTGATCGCGTGCTGTCCATAGGTATAGGTGTTTTTCCTAGAACCCTTAGCTATAGAATGAACTGCTCTGCCAATTTTTTCTCAAGATCTTCTTCAAAATAGGAGTTGCAAGTGGCCATTAGCAGTGACTGTTGCAACAAGCAGACCGTACCATGAAATAAATCAAAATATACTGTAGCACCGAATTTATTAATCGATCTTCATATGTATTTTGTGTATAAAATTAGAATCATTAGACATAGATCATACTAAATTAAATTCATTCCTGACGTTGAACATCAGTGATATGATCGTGATTACTTTCAGCTGCTTTGTGGAGCAAGATGTACAAACTACAAATAGACGCAGGTGACGTGTACGACTGTCGTCTCCGGCCGTGGTACGTGAGCGCCAGCGGAGCCCCGAGAGATGTCCTCATCCTGCTCGACGCGTCGGGCTCTATGGTCAACTCCTCGAACACAGTGATAGAGAGGATGTTTACGCTGGCGCTCCTCAGCGCTCTCACCGATGATGACCAAGTCAACGTACTGCGGTTCAACGTAACTGTAGAATCACCCATCAGTTGCTTCAATGATACACTTGTGCCTGTTAGTATTGTGATAAGAAGTATTTTAATTCATTTTTATTAGGTTGATCGAATTTTAATCACTTTTTATTCTAGTATCATGGGGAAACTAAGCAACTTCAGTGTTTTGACAACAATACAATAATATACCATTGTTTCAGATGTTATTTAATTATTTAAATTTAAAGGCATTTTGATGCACTAGTTTTTGTACTTCGGCCGTCAAAATGTTTATGCGAACTAGCGTCGCCCGCAATCACCACAACCGTTAGTAGAGCATACCGTCGCCACCGTTGCCACAGAGACTGGTCATCGCTGTGGCATCTCGAACAAGAACCGCATGCTCTCGCGACAATCGCAACGGTCGGTGGTGCTGGTATGCTCTACTAACGGTAGTGGTGGGTGCTCTGCTAACAGTCAACGCTCGCAATTCTATCGCTTTTGTTCTACTTTCGTGCTCTCCTTGTCATGTTTAGCTCTCGCTTATGTTATTATTGGAGCCCTCACTGCGTTGTGGATAGTGAGTAGTGCCATACGGTTCAAGCTTTTACTGCCTATAAGTTTTCACAAAGATCCATTAACACTATTCTCAGCACTCGCCTACCTTTCCACTTCTAAGAATACACAAATAGTGTATTCTTATAGAAAATCTGATTCTGAACAACTTTTGTTTGAAACTTTTTTCCATAAAACGCATTCCTTTTGAGCTAGTAACAGTTTATGGCCAAAAAGCAGCAAAAATATATTTATATATATATATATATATATCTATATTTCCGGTTCCTACAAATATTGAACTTCCGGACCTATTGCACATGTATTCTGACACCTCATACCACACTTGTATACCAATAACATCATCAATTACAAAATATGACTTTTGCCTAAAACTACTGGACTAGACAGGCATGATGATATGTAATGTATAATGTGTGTTTGTTTTTAAGGACACTTGACTTGACACACTCTCTTAGACAGCATTTGAAAATTAACCTTTTCCAGGCAAACCATGTGAATATGGCAGCCATGATTGCCGCGATGCAGAATTATGAATATTATAACGAAACTAACATGGAGTTAGTGTTGACGTATGCGGTACGGATGCTAAAGAGGCAGCGTCGTTTACCGGACCGGCCTCCGCCCTGCCAACAGGCCATCGTGCTTGTCGTTGACAGCATATACCGAAACTACACAGAGCTCATGAGGAAGTTGGACCCCGAGGGTAGTATAAGGTACGCACACGCAATTTATATTTTGGTCAATATGTGTAATATTGCAGATAATTGTATCTTGAATACGATGGCAATTACAGCGGAACCTTAGTCTATTACTATTTACTCAGGCTCCGCTGTTTGTCCAACTGTATTTATGAGGTTACGATGATAACCTTTGGATACGGAACTCTAAAAATCTGTAGACAAATACTCTTCCAATCGATGTTTTATTTTAAAATTAAAATTGGACCAATATCGATGTATACGCAATCCAATAAAAAAGGATCGCCTAAATCGTACTAGTCTGTAAAAGGATATGATGCGTGGTATATAAAAAATGGATACATAAAAAAATACATAAACAAGTCGACTTGAAATATCGTTTATTTCGTCAGTTAAAAATGAAAGGGACTGCACGTTGATACTGAGGCACCCCAATTTTTATGTCTCTCTTTAAATGCGGCTCCGTTTATGTTAACAACCTCCCTTCTATTGTTTAAATAAGATGCAATCATATACTGAAAACATGTCCGTGAAATAGCTAAAGTAATAAATGTTCGATGGTCAACAGAGTCGAAAGCTATGGAAAGATCGCAAAATAACTTTGTCTATTTCATGAATGAATACGTGAATGGCATAAATATCATGTAATTTGGAGGTGCGAGGAATTAGGGAGTGACTAAACAGAATGATAGATCGATACCTATACTGCGTATCTTTGTTCTGAGACTGTGACAACCATAGTTTTGACGAGCTCGGTGACGCAGTCGTGAATGACGCGACTTTGACACCAACGCTCGTGGGTTCGATTCCTACACAGGACAAACATTTGTGTGCATGAACATGTCTGTTTGTCTTGGACTGGCTGTTTTTAAGAGAGGTACGACGCATCAAATCAGCCCGTCTTGGGAAGTACCTCCACCCCACAAAAAAACCCCAGCCAAATAACAACTCCCTAGAGGGTTGTTGTATTCCTGCGTGTGAGTGAGGTGACCAGTAGGCTCCTAAGGAGCAGAGGAGCCATCGTGCGAGTGAAACTTAATGTATAACAAGCGTTCATAGGCTACGGGGTGGGCCGTATGCTTGTATGCCTTCCGACGTTGTAAAAAAAAATAGTTCATCATCATCTTGACATTTTCCGTGATCAAATTCGTGATGATGCTACTGTATCCAACTATTGTCAGGTTATTTGTGATGTGGCTCCATGATCGGTTCGGTCTCCGCGACGATACGCGCGAGTACGGCAACTCCATTAGCTGTGACCGCGATGGATACTTCGCGGAGCTGACCACTCCGTCGGACGTGACGGAGCAGGTCATGAGGATCATGCGGATACTAGAGAGGCCGCTAGTCGCACAGCGGAAACAGCGTCTCAGGGTGTTCAGTGACGTCTATGCACATGTCGAGGTAAACCATGTTTACATCTATTACGTTGTTACTTGTGTCTTTGATGTAATAATTATAATGATAATGAACTGTGTGGTTATACTCGTATTACTCATTATTGGTTATGTTAAAACAAATTTAGTAGTGTTGTTAAAAAAAAAATTTAATATCACATTGTACAAATTACAATTCGAATTGGTTCCACATCCGCACTCACCCTGTGCTCCAGGTTTGGCCCTTTACGACTTTAGCGATTTTTACCTATTCGCTTAACAAAAATGCACGTGCGCCTTGTTGAGTGACGAACGAGGCAATGCTGAAAGCATGAACACAACTACCCTAAGGAGTTGTTATTTGGCTGCGGTATTCTGTGAGGTGGAGGTACTTCCCCAGACGGGCTACTTTGATGAGCCCTACCTCTCTTAAAATACCTAGACCAAGACAAACAGACATATTCATGCACATAAAAGTTTGCCCAGTGTGAGAATTAGGATTTAGTGGCGTCCGCTGTCTAAGTCTAATGATTTGACGAAGATACTGATTTCACAATCAAAGAAGAAAAACCAGACCTTTCTTAGGTTAAGCCGCATATCTAACGAAAATATACTTTTTAGACGTATGGGTTTCATCCCGATACTTTCCATCACCGCCGAGCAAGTGATAATTACAAATATGTACATATATCTGAAAATACATATTTAGTAGTATGTGCCAGGATTCGAACCGGGGACCTGTTGTTATATAGGTCGATTCCTTATCCACTGGCCTATCACTGTTCATTTGATACATTTATGTTTGTGCAATAAAGTTTAGACAACAATAGCGTCTAGAGAACCTCCGCCTTTTGTAGTCGAGCATAAAGGAAATTAATTGAATGCATTAAAATTATATTACCATACATGTTTTTAGGATCCAAGACGAATGGAATTCCACTGGAAAATTAAACAGGGGGCTGAGCAGGCGTACCGGTACAGTCTGCTGCGACTCAACAAAGCAAAGCTACTCGACAGAGAGAACCTTTTCAAATACTATAAGGATCAGATTAGCTTAGTGAGTACCATAAACTTGGACCCAAAAAAATGAGGACAATATAACCAACCAAGGGTGCCACCGCCCGAGGTAAAGATGATTCAGATTCAATTTTTCGATTCCGAAAATCAAACTTCGGTTTTGGTGATCGTCTTCAGCTAAGGCGATAACGGCCCTGGAAGTATATCGGCTGAGCTAAAGATTACTATTAATGTAAAAAAATGCGATAAACAGAACAAAAATATCGATCTGAATTATGTTCACCTTAGACGGTAGGCTCCCTTCTATGTATATCTTAACGGTAAGTCCCTTACGGGATAGGGAGAGACAACCGAGCGCCATATGACTCAATCCTTACATACCTCACTCGCTTTTTTAACAAGGTTTCCATGTTTAAAAAAAAATACTTCTTTAATTCTTTTTAGAACTTCATACCAGCTCGAGAACGGAGAAGGCATAAAGTCTGTTTCAATTCTTGTTTTTCCCACTTCGCAGAGCAATACCACTCAATAACTTTGTAAGTCGCCATTTGCAGGTGCTCACTTATTAACATTGTTGCTTTAATCTTCACTAACGCCGACTTTAATGATATCGGTAGATCTATTTTAAGAGTTTTATACATTTTTAATCAACAAGCAATCACGTGGGATCATCATTGATCATCACACGATAATCGCTAAAGAATTGTCCAAATCTGATCATAAACAATAGAAGGACGTAAAATACCACTGATAACGAAAGTTTTTTTTAGTATATTTTTAAACTTATCATTATACCATCATTACATTTGATGAAGTTTTGAACTTCGCCAAAGAGACCATAACCCGATACAACTTAATGTCAAATATTTAAACCATGACCGGTGCTGTAAAAACAATTTTCACCTTTCTTAAATTGGATAAAAATAATGTGGGTCAAAACCGAAACTTGACGTCAAAATTCACAGTATGAAGAACACGTGGTAAAGGGCTGCCTTTTACCACGTGTTCTTCATACTGTGATATACACATAGAGCAAGACATAAGGCAAATCGCTATATGGCTGACTATATAATAGCTAATGATCACCAAATCAGCGACTACTTAACATCGGGTAGGCCGTATACTTGTTAAATAATATTCCTTGTAAGAACTCTGTTGTGTTGTTACAATTTTATTACACATGTTGGAGAAAATTTGTCATTTCTTACGAGTCCTTAGACAATTTCATGGCCTTCATTGCCTTTATTTGCCTTGGTATGATCTTTACATTCGACTCTCCATGTCAGTCTCCCCTGCACGTGGTACATTATGAAAAATGACCAACGAAAGTCTGATAATGGAGGCAGTTTAAGCAATAATAAGCAATTGTAAAAAAGTTTAGCGCAAAAATGATCACGAGCTAAATTCATTGTAATTCTGACACACAATGGAAATATGTCCCAAGATACTACTTACAAAGCCGAGTAAGTAGTGCCTAGGGAAAGAAAGGTTTTTACAATATTTCCAGTGAATGCAAAAATATATAAATTGTGGGACAATATACAGATGTAATAACAACTTCACGATAAATACGATCAGATACATAAGTACGTCCATATTTTATCGTATTAAGTCGTATTAACGAGAAAGTGTCTTTATGACATACTTGAAATATTTGAGTCATCTACCTGTGTTTATTTCAGAATGAATCTGGTCATTATTACGAAGGAGAAGATACCAACTACCGACTTCAAATCAGTGTATCGGTGCCCGTGTTTGAGTCGACGACTGTCGAAGTGAGTAGGTATACTACCAACTTATCACAAGATTGAGACATAACGACTACTTGCACTAAAATAAATTGCTCTAACAAATAAATGCTTTGTTACAGAATATAACAAAAAAATTGGCCGAGGTAAGATATACATTATTAGAACACAAACTGAATATGTTACTGTTAACTGAAGAATGCCCGCGTGAAGATTGATTCTTCGAGTTTGGTTGGAACTCTAAATATTTTCTAGAGAAAAAGTTTAAGTAATTAATTAAACTATCACCGTATAGGGCGTGTAATTTTATCAGAATTCGTTCATATTTTTTTTGTGTGATGCGGGCAGACACACATACGTAAATGCCAAAAAGTTGGGTCAGCTCGACGAGGGTTCTGACTGGAATTTAACATCTCTTCTAAAATTACACTGTAAATTTTAACAAAATCAGGGAATTGAATTGAGATTTATCGCTTACAATTGAACATACGAATTGAACATATGTTATTTTGGATTTCTCTTGTACTTGTGCCTTGTCTGTAATCTTGCCTAAGGTTACTAAATTAGGCGAAAAACAAAATGTATCTTGTTTTTCGCCTAATTTAGTAACCTTAGGTAAACTAAAAATACCTTCTAGGTGTATTGTATGGTATTCTAGGTGTAGTTTCTATATACCCAGAACATTTGTTTGTTATAATAGAAATAATTAAAACTTATCAGCAATTATTTATATTATATACTAGCTTTGCCCGCGACTTCGTCCACACGGAATAGTTATTTTTTTATTATTTATTTTATATTTATATTAATAAAAAACTCTAAAATAAAAGGAGCCTACGTTACTCCTTATTACATCAGCTATCTGCCAGTGGAAGTCCCGTCAAAACCGGTCCATCCGTTTCAGAGACAGACAGACAGACAAAAATTGTAAAAATATTCATTTTGGTATATGTACCGTGTATACATCCATATGCATTTAGTAAAAAGCGGTTATGTTAATATTACAAACAGACACTCCAATTTTATTTATCTGTACATACACATAATTCTGGGATTTGACGTAACTGATCGAAACGTCAGATACCACGAACATATCACTTTTATCAAATCAAATGATCTTCAAACATTCTATTTTTCAGGAAAAACAAAGGAATTCTACAAGAACGGTAATTCATATTTAAAATTTTAATCGATCTCTTTATTCTTATTCACTCTTTACTTAATTAAGAGACACCTACCGTATTATATACCGTTGTAAGTTATACAAACATACATAATATACTTTTAGGCATAATGAACGAAAAATACGTCAATTCCCTGGAG
Source organism: Pyralis farinalis (assembly GCA_947507595.1). Lineage (NCBI taxonomy): Eukaryota > Metazoa > Arthropoda > Insecta > Lepidoptera > Pyralidae > Pyralis > Pyralis farinalis. Next base: position 10,260,722 of record OX382274.1, read on the forward strand.
GGTTTGTGTTTTTCTGTGAGTGATTGAAGTATAGTAGATTTCTATGAGCGGAGATTGGTGTTCATTGTCGTTCTTTCAAAATATTATTTTTCATCACGTTACTCCTATTATGGCTGTTATGAAAAAGCCTAATAAACAATAATCTCTAATTCTTTTATCTTTACAAATTGATTTATTGTTACAAACTGTATTAAAGTTTGTCTTCTTTATCATGAGAACCCCACCTACCTATTCTCTCGGGAAAATGGTTATATCGACTGCGATATATCGATAATATCGATAAAAAAACAAGAGAGCGAGCTCTCTTGGATATAATAAGCAGGTATTATTATAAAAATTATATCCTTATATCCAAGAGAGCTCGATGGCGTCGTTGCGCTTGTCATTCTAACCGAACACGCAGGTTAAGCAACGTCGACCGCAGCCTGTCCATGGGTGGGTTTATCTATCTCGAGTTTCTCCGTGCTTCGGAGGGCACGTTAAGCCGTCGGCCCCGGCTGTTGTCGATATACGACAGTCGTTAAGTTAAGTCAGTGGCCTCCGGGCAGTTTGCAAAAAACTGGCCTCCGCCAATCCGCAATTGAGCAGCGTGGCGGAGTATGCTCTAAACCGCTCTTCGGTTGAAGGGAGACCCGTATCCCTGTAGTGGAATGAGTAAGGATTGATGTAGTATTATGTCCATTTCGTTCATGTATTAAACATACAGTTCAATACTGCATACACTTTTATTTTTTTCTGTCCTAGTACCCAGTGAATCGACTTCTTGGCGTCGCAGGAGTGGACATACCCATCGACCATCTCAAACTTATTCTACCATATTATCAGGTAAGATGAAGATAACACAGTGACAGATAGCCATTAATTTTTGCATGAGACTGGCGAAGAGTGAATGGATGAGATACAGAGTTATGAGGTCCGCTGGAAAAATTCAATAATAAAGCATTTAGGTAAAAGTGAGCAATGAAAATTAATCGTATTTAACAGGTTTAAAAACCATCTTAATAATTTCCCAGGTGTACAAATTTATTTATTGAATGATAAAAGTGCAAAATTAAGATAAAAAGAGTCTATACACAAATGCAATGCATGCAGCATTGCATCCAGTACAATATGATTTATTTATTCATTTAATTGAAAATCATAGACGTCTAAATGATGTAATTGATGCTTATACGTATATTGTTTACTAATACTGGTAAAAATTATATTCCAGTTGATAACATTGGGAGCTGGTCGGCAATATATCGGCAGATTATTGTACCGACATTTATTTCGTGTACTATTTAAAAGACTATTTGAAAAGAGCTAAATCGTAAGTTCCTTTCACCATTTCTTCTTCACCGATGATTATTTCCTAAAGTGCGAGTCGAAATCGCCCATCGAGGATTCAGTACGAACTTTAGGTATATAAAACCGAAATACATCTAAAGTTAAATAATTCCTAATAAATCTAAAAAAAATAATAACCTAAAATTAGTCAATAGGTAAAATTTAAAAATAAACTATGTAAGCACCGACCATTGCTCTAACAAAAGATAAATAATTTGCCTTTGGAAAACTATTGTCCGCGACATTGCCTATGTCGATGTCGCAGTTTGTTTACCAACTGCAAATAAATATGTAATCGCAAAAAAATGTGATGTAACAACAAATTTACGCTTTTCGGATTTTCTCTTTACTTGTGCTACATGATACAGCCTCTTGCCAAATTTCATGAATCTAGACCAACAAGAAGTACCCAGGTTTTGATTTCGCGAATGTCAACATATCCAGCATAATTGGTCGTATCTTTTGATTGCGTTGACGTTTGACGTTGGCTTTGGAATTTAATTTTTTCACTGCTATAAAGGATTGCAGACTTGTATATTAGATATTAATTTCTACTTGATACCTGACAGGTAAGTTTTAAAAAATGTAAAACTAAGTTGTCAAGTGAGTCAATTGGCAAATAAAACAAAATACCTTTTTCATAATAGGACAGTGAAATGATCAAAACCATGTAACTTCCACCCTATCCACTTTATTGTAGTGGCAGTTGAAAGGTGACGCTTATGTTCAGAAGTGGACGTCCTAGAAATGAGTAAGATGACCTGCCTTATACATAGCATATATTATGGACAAAATTAATGAAATGCTTTTCATTTTAGCTTGGCGCAGGAGGGTCACTGTTTCTTCTCGACCATCGCGGCAATATCGTACTGCATGACAACTTAAAACCTGTGGTAAGATGCAGTAGCAGCGCTAGTCCCAACGTGTACGTCGGCGACATCAACCTTCCGAGGCCCCTCTCATTCTCCAGTCAGAAAGAAAATATATATATAATTTCTCGCCAAAAACTCTTGTGGGGTCAACACCACATGACTCGATTCTTACACACCTCACTCGCTTTTTTAACATTCATAACTTTTCTCATGGACGCTCTCCGGTTTCTAGGGCTCCAGATATCACCTTATGACACAACACAATCATCATTGGTCATGGTATGTAAGTCTTGGTCTGGGCTCCTACATCCTTCTACTTTCGAATTGTATATTCGTTTTGTAATTCTTTCTTCCTTTATTCTTTCTATATGTCCGACCAAACGGAGTCTGCTTCTTCTTATTTTAACACCGACACTCACTTTAACCCTTACATTGGTCTTGATTTCTTCTCTTTCAAATATCATTAATCATTATGCTTGTTTTTTTTCGCATTTACATGCAAATTAGTTCGCATGAACTAGTAATCTGTTCCGGTGAAACTTCATGTAAATATGACATTTTCAATATAACACTTGCATCTATTAACTATTCTTCGAATTTAGTAGTCAGCATTTCTCCATACAATCGTCTTTCATTATAGTGACCAGTGTTTGCAGTTCAACTGGTCTTTATTCAAATAATACGTCATCTCTGCATAAAGCAGACAGTTCGCCACTAGGTCATAGCTCTTTCGTTCATAGCTCTTTTCATGCACACTAGCCGGTTTCTAAGGCTACTGACATCACCTTTTGATAAGACTCGGTCATGGTCTGATGGTGGTTAAGTCTTAAACTATCCCTGCTCCTACATCCTTATACTTTCTCGTATGTATATCTGTTTCGTAATTATTCTTCCTGCATTCTTTCTGCATGTCCGAACCCACGGAGCATGCCTCTTCTTATTTTATTAACACCGACACTTTTTTCAGACCCAATCTGTTTCTTACATTGTCATTGCTAACGCAGTCTACAAGCATTATGCCACAAATTTTGCGCAACGCTCGCATTTCGACTGTGTTTATCCTACTTTCATGCTTTCGCTCTCTGCCATATCCAGCTCTCGTTTCCATAAGTTAGCGTTAGAACCAGCACTGCGTTGTATACAGCGAGCTGTGCATTCGGGCTCAAGCTTTCACTGCCAAGAAGTTTTCCCAACGCGCCTTTCACACTATTCCCAGCACTCACTCGTCTTTCCACTTTGGCGGTGGACCTCCCAACCCTGCTGAGAGCACATCTAAGATATACAATCTCATGCACTTGTTTCACCAATTTATCATCAACCGTAATTCTTACGTTAGTTTAGTTTTCTTCTTTTTCAAATATCAATCTTTGTTTTATTTGTAACCCTTCTCCATGCAATCATCTTTCATTATAGTGACCAGTGTTTACAGTTCAGCTGGTGTTTCTGCTAATAATACGGCATCGTCTGCATAAATTAAATAACCTGAATAATGCACTAATATCAATTATACACATTTTTTATGCAATATCGGGAGGCATACAAGCGTACGGCCCAACTGAGAGAAAGCAGTTATCGTAGCCTACGGTCGCTTGCAATACGTTAAGTATCACTTGCGCAATGATTCCTCTGGCGCTAGCACAGCTTAGGAGCTTTGAAACTCACTCACACGCAGGAATACGAGTACAATAACCCTCAAGGGAGTTGTTATTTCGCTGCGGTTTTCTGTGAGGTACGTCTCCAGATGTGCTGTTTTAATGCACCCTCTCTCTCTTAATTTTATTTTACAAGTATTATTGCTAATCAAATCACGACAATAATTAGATAGATAGATAAATCATTTATTTACGTACTTCATGCATACACATCAATAAAATGTACATCGATATAACTACACTGTTAACTTAAAACATAGTTTCGCTATACTACAGGGAACGTTTTTAATTCAGGTGTTTGTGCGTGTGTGTGTGCCGCAGTAGCGCAAATGGGCTATAGCTCAGTGTATAGCGTTGCTTAAATGAAACAACCACTGATTTTCAGCAATCACCCATAAGAATGACGAGGACGAGTGTAGTCAGACAAAAGGCAAACAGCCACATACAACTACCGTGTATTGCACGAAAGCCTGTAAACAAAATTACAAAAAGCTATTTTACAAGGTCCGCACAGGCGAAAGACCGTCGGGGTCACCGACGTTACTGGCGGCTAGTAGCGCCAGCCACGTAAGATGTAAGATTTGTCTAAGAGCAGGGAGGTGAAATATTGCGCAATCGCACGGGTTTAATTCGTTATTTAATAAGCGTGACCAGGTATTCGGTAAATATAAAAAAAAATATCAATCAAATTTAAAATGATATCGAAAATACTTAATAAACTGCATCAAATGTATCTACGTTACTTCATGAGTGACAACAATACGTTAGCTAATCTAGTTGTATAAAAAAAATAATTTTGGTGAACAAATTGTTTTGTATATTTTTAATAATTCGTCGAATGTTGCCTTTAATGTAATTCAATTAATTATGGACTTTGATATGCATGTAATATGATTCATTAAATATTATTAATTAAAATGGAACCATCAATCAACATTTGTATTTCCTTGAAAATGATTATTGGTTGATAAGCCATCATGACGTGCGATCAATGAAACAGTCATAAGTCAAGTTCATATGGAATCACAAGAAGCAAGTTCAATATGCATATTGTATGCGGCAAACGGAGGATCGCACTTGGCGGAAAGCGTAGCGTTCTTGAACTAATAATGGATAGATATGGTTGATGATTATATAAAAGAATATGTGATATGTCTTACTATATATTAAAAAAGTTAATTTTATATTTTTAATCTTTATATGATAGATTGGATTGGATAGATTGGGTATAAAGTACATCGACTACTCTGTACATTATTTAAGAAAAGACACTGTTTAAACTTATTTCTCATAGCTAGGTTAAGTGGAACTTACAGCTAGTATTGGTAGATATAATTTTTACTTTTACCTGCATCCAAAGCATATCATGTCTGCCATCGATATTTTACTTATCGCAGCAAGTATCAAAAGTGTGTTTAGTATCATTTTCATTAAAAATTAAATCAACTTAAGTAGAAAATGAAAGTAGATGAATAATACATATTTTATTCATCTTAATAAAGTATTTCATAAACTTTCCGATTCGGATGTACCTAAATGATTACTAGAAAGCTAAGCAAGAATAGTTATCTGTTATATAAGAGCGCAAAGTGGCTTTTTAACCGCGTGCTCAATTTTGATCACCGAGCAAGCGAAGGATTCTAAAATTGAATCAAGAGATTTATCGCGATATTTCACGAAAATTAGAATCCTGAGCGTTAGCGAGGATATCAAAGGCGCGCAAGGTGAAAAATCTTTGCACTCGAGTGCAACACGTAACTTTTCACCCCACCTCAGCGAGGAAATGACTAAAAATGCAAAAAAAAAACATTTACAATCACAAGATACTTTTTTTTCCGTTAAGGTATTAACTACTACATTATGATAGGTAAGTATTACAGAATAGTCTTTAAACTTTAACAAATAATACTGAGGTACAATTAAGAAAAATTCAAAGTAACGTTGCTACAGTTACCTTAAGTTGAGTGTAATATTTTTGTTAGGTACTGTAATGTTGGTGTTAGTGACTTGTGTACTGTTTTTTGGTAAACTATCTGTCATACTTAATAGTTGTACCGATTTAGCGGATTCCCTTGGCGTAAATGTTGGCGAGAGAGGGCGATGGTTAGGTGTGTCGTAACGGCTCATTTTTGATGTAGAAGGGCCAGTCCAAGGATCTGACTGAGGTTCTTTCAGTGTAATGGCTCCTACGATGCCTTTACATATTTTAGACTTATTTTGGATGGAATCCTCTATGTATTCCTCTACAACCGCATTGGACTTCCAGCCTTCATGGCGCTTAAGAGACAGGAGATCAGCTCCTGAATCGGCCAAAAGTGTGGCTGAAGTTCGTCGGAAACAATGACCCGTATACAACGGGGGTTCTGGAAGTTCAAGAAAAGTTGCTATTTCGCGTGGGAGACTGCCAATTTTATTAGCACCCATAGGCTGTCTGGCACACTTTCCGTTGCGAAATTGTAGAAAAAATCGATTGGAGTGTTAGGCGGGAGTAAGGCTTGATATTTCTCAACAATTGTTACGTATTCCTTGCGAATGACAAAGTTTTTGTCTTTATATTAGATAAATTAATTAATAGTAAGTCATCTGAATGTTTCGCAATATTTTTGACATTAAGTTGTGTTAGTTCATTAGTTCGACATGCTCCGTTTATACCAATAATAAGAACAACCTGTAACGTAAAGAGTATTGTAGTAGATAAATTAATAAAATTGATATGCATGCATAATTATGCCTATCAACATCTACTAAGTACGAAATAGATTATGGTAAGTAGTTGATTATTATACTTATGTAGATACTGAATGTGACTTACATTTGCTGCCAAATATACGGAATCAAGTGCTTCGTTAAAAAACTTTTCAATTTCAGATGTTATGAAAACCTTCGATTTTTTGGTTGATGACCAGATGAGGCTCTTTTTAAAAATGCCACTAATTTAGGATAGGTGTCGATATGTATGTCTTTTTTCATCTTTATTGTTGCTTTTAGCATTGAATACGTACTCCATAAAGTGCTTGATTTCTTGGTCTCGGATAATTCAGTAAAATATGCCAGCAAAACTATAAACAGATATGTATGTCTTTTTTCATCTTTATTGTTGCTTTTAGCATTGAATACGTACTCCATAAAGTGCTTGATTTCTTGGTCTCGGATAATTCAGTAAAATATGCCAGCAAAACGTTTTCTGAGAAAGTTTTGGCTCCTTTAGCTAGTAGTCACGTGTTAAACATGTCGTACTGTTTCAAATACTTCTCGCATGATTATTGAGGGAGAAAGCTCATATCCGCATTATTAACAGTTTTTGTCAATTCTGTTGGCGTCAAATAAACTTCTTCGTCGCTAGAATCACTAATTTTAGGTTTTTCACTTGTTTTCAAGTTTCGTGTTTAAACCTAAGGTTTTAACAATATGACGTGAAAATAAAATGGCACGCGCAAAGTAAATTAAAAAAAGTACACCGAGGAGGTTCCGAGGGTGAGTTTTTAACAAATTAAAAACAAATTGTATGAAAAATTCGGTAGCATGGAGGTAGAAGTAAATAGGTTTAATGATGTTTAGAATTCACAAACTTAGTGCACACGATGTTCTAAATTAAATTTACTTTATCCTCTAGCGGATAAAAACGGCTTTTGCACACAGATATCGAAGAGCAAAAATACTCTTTCCCAGATGGGGGGATGAAAAGTATATTTGATAGCGCAAAAGCAACATGTGGATGCGCAAGCAACCGTAAAACATTGAAACATTACGCCTGGTGGGATGCGGAGGTTGAATTCTGCAGAACCACAAAGAGGAAAGAGGGAATATTGAATGGAATATTAGAAGTAAAGATAGGCATGTACTGTCGAAGGAAAGATGAAAGCTTTAGTGAAGGGACGCCTGAAAGACCAACTTCTAATGAGGAGGAGACGCTAACAGGAAACTACGAGGCGAAAATCAAACCCTTCTGAATGGAGGTATGGGGGTCTCAGTTTTTGATATGATGTCAGCCGAAGCGATCAATCTAGATCTGTCACCTAAAGGTCCAAGACACTTTCTGGTGCTTAAGCAATTCATGTTGGAGAACCGAAACGAAGGAACCAAGTATAGATAACATGAAATCCAAAATTCAGAATATATATTAACATACAGGCCACGTGATAGCTCAGTGGATAAAGAAGCAGCCTACTAACCTACGGTCCCTGGTTCGAATCGTGGCACGGAGATTTACTACTGAATTCGTCTTTTCGGATTTATGTACATATTGCAATAATCACTTGTTCGGCGGCGTAGGAAAACATCGTGGGGAAACACGCATGTCCAAAAAATTCGATTTCAAATATGTGTGACCTAACCTGAGAAAGATTTTTCCCTCTGGGTTGTGGAGGTCTGATGGCAGCCGCTTCATATAAAATCAATATCTCCGCTTAGGTAGCGGACCACGGCAATCCTAATTAGGAAAGACGATATCGCTAAGGTGAAGAAGAACCGAAATGGTTATAAGTTATGACAGGAGACGCACAGTCATGCTCTTGTATAACGACTGCCGGCAATGGAGCTGTCAGCTTGGATAAATAATTGAGAGGAGCGAAAATATGAAATCCGATGGAATTATTTGGAACATACAGAGTGTATTTCGAAATAGAAAGAGATTTTCGGATAAACTTTATTCTCATGGACAAGCATCTGGCTCTAGACCAGAAGGTTTTCTGCAGTCTTGTGAATCTTGAGAAAGCGTCTGACTAAAATCTGGTACACGTTGCCGGGATATGGTATAAATGGTGTCCTACTCCATGCTGTGCAGCCATGCAATTCTCTAAGCGACTCGTAATGGCTGTGTGCGTCGCTGTGATCACAGATGTCACAGCTTTGACATTGTCTACTGCGATCACGGCTAAATTATTTGATATTCTATAAGGCTGTAAGCGTACGCGAGGCTGTTTGCCTTGTAGAATTCCAATTCCAAACGCAGCCTTGCGGCGCTAGTGTCGCACAACCATGAAAAGCGACACCAAAGAATTGCAATTTTGTGTTCAAGGCTGTAACAGCCGATGTTTCCGAGGATGTAAGGACGTTTGCTCTTACAGAATTGCATGGCAGGTCACTTATGAGAATTGTGCAGCATAAACATGTTTATAAGTAGGCAATAGCTTGTTGCCCTGATTTCAAGACATCAATATTAGTGTTAAGCATGGTTGCGTGCCTCGGTGTTCGTCTTGATAATTGTCTACAGAAAATAAGAACTACAACCGTAGAATTGTGCATGGGTGACCTAATGGCGAACTATTTGCTTTATTTTTTTTTTATTATTTTTTTTTATTTTATTTTATTTAGGATAACAAACAATTGTACAGAAGATTACTTAATAACATTACACTAATATTTGGGTGGTTGCACAATCAGCACCATTATCCTCATGTTACTTCAATAGGCAGTTGTGTGAGTCAGTTTACCCACTACAGAAATTATTTTAAAAATACGTAAGTAGGAACTTTAGTGTCGGAATCACACAAAGCAGACTAAATCAAATTGCAGATACCATTGAGCTCACAAAACTCAGTCAGAAAGGAAGTCTAAAATTTATACCGACGATTCTGTGTTATTAGCAAAAAAATACCGACGAGGCTGCAAACACTAGTCTCAATGATATAAACCTATTGTATGAAGAAAGGCTTACTACAAAATACAAAGTAAAAAGAGGTATTTGAAAAAATTGCCTTGATGTTGTATTGGAACAAGTGGTGAGGTTGTATATCTTGTATGTGCTTTAGTAGGAATCTAAGATACACTACTGATGTGTACTGCAAACTGATGTGTACTGCAAACTGATGTGTACTGTACAAGCAAGTGCACTTACTACTGTGAATGGACCGTTGGAAACTTTTGGGCAGTTTAAACTTAAGCCACAAACTACATCTCACTTTACAAAGCGTATACCAAAGAGAATATGAAAGTTTAATAAACTCGAAATGCAAATGTTGACTAAAATCTGTAACGTAACTCTTGTCAACCAAGTTGAAGATAGAAGAGAATTGGTCTAAAAGAGAGTATTGGGTGACACGCTGAACCACCGCTGCCTGTTTTCGAGAGATGACAGTCATTAAAGTTAAGAAAGATAGGGCCCATCAAAGTAGGGAAATAACTATCTATACTATCTTCTATACTTCTATACTATTATTATAAAGAGGAAAGATTTGTATGTATGTTATGAATAAACTCAAAAACTACTGGGCCGATTTCAAAAATTCTTCACCATTAGAATGCTACAATATAAATGATTAACATAGGCTATAAAATATTTTGAAAATAGTTAGGGATCCGTATGAAAACTTCGATAATGTGTGAAAAAGATACCAAAAAATCCTTATACCGCCTACGCTGCTGAAACTATTGACAATAGAACAATGTAATGTACTACAGTTTTATAGAGGACATCAATATCTACAAAAAAGTCCGTGATACCATATCTCTAACTATTACAGTTACGTCACAATAACTACTTTTTCATGTTAAAATATGCTATAGTAACGCCGGTATAAACTAGGCCACATTATTCGTACCTTGGTATTAATCCTTATCCAAATAAATCATTTCGTATTCAAGACTGTTTCAATGCCTGTAGGTTACCCTTTGAATTAACGAAATCGGACATTCCATTCCAAAGATATTACGGATTTTGTTCTGTATTTCAATCCCTTGCTTGCGACACCGGCGGCCACGGCGCGTGGCAGCGGGCGACGCGGCGCACATCTATGAGATAGATATACCCGCGCGGCCCATTCGCGCGCTACCGACATTGAATGTTTTGACTTTTTCATACCACATTTTTTCTATTCCAGTTAAAAAGTTATTTTCAGAAAAGCGTGCCTCAAATCATCACCTTTGTGGTAATCAATTGAAACTCTCAATTTGCGCACGAATATGAGAGCACGATTAAGTAATGACGGCAACGACAATTTCTCACAAAAATTACTTAAACTTGGAAGCGGAAAATTACCATATCTAATTTCACATAGCCTCCAAGTATTATTGGATAATGAATTGGCTCAAACTGTTCACAGTCTAGAAATCCTTATAGAGACAATCTATCCCGACATCGAACATCTTACAGAAAGAAATTTCGATTGGCTCTATTCGAGGGCGATCGTCTCACCGAAAAACAGCTCAGTAAATGAGATAAACAAAATGATCATTGAAAAAGTACCAGGTGATTTTAAATGTTACAAATCTATTGATAACGTGTGCAACATCGAAGATACAGTGCACTATCTACAAGAATTTTTAATTTCTCTATCCCGCCGGCTTGCCACCACACGAACTGAAATTAAAAGTAGGTACTCCAATTATGCTGTTGAGAAATTTAAGCCCTCCCAATATGTGTAATGGCACAAGGCTTTTGATAAAGAAATTACGAGACAATCTGATTATAGCAACAATCATCACCGGTCCCACGGCCGGACAGCTAGCTCACATTCCGCGGATCCCGATGATACCAACAGATTTGCCCATGTCTTTTAAAAAGTTACAGGTACCTGTAAAGGTATCGTTTGCCCTTATAATAAATAAATCCCAGGGACAAACTTTCTCGATCTTTGGCATCGACCTAAGAGAAGAATGCTTTTCTCATAGCCAATTATATGTTGCACTTTCTCGAGTAGGATTCCTAAAAATCAATATATTTTATTGCTATCTACGAATACCACAGCCAATATAGTATACAGCCTTAAGGTAGACATATTGGAAACTAAAAAAGTAAAACCTATTAAATTAAATTAATATAAAGTCTCGAAATATATGTTATATATTAAAGTAAATGTAAAATAGAAATGTAAAAATATAACTAAAAACAATATAAATAAATAAAAAATACACTTTCCGATTGTAATTAGGGTCATGGATAAAAACTAATAAAAAATTAAATACCACTAAGTACGTACCACTTAAAGTAATTTGTCTGAAAAAAAGCTTCTTAAGAAAAACTATTTAAAAAACTCTCTAAAGATACATTTACTCTTCGTTTATCCCAAAATGTTTAAAAAATAAATGTTCACCCGTGCGAAGCTGGGGCGGGCCGCTAGTACCCTATAAAATTGCAATTAAGTAACAACTCTCTGGAAGGATGTTATATTCGTGCGAGTGAAGAGGTTGTCAGTAAGCTCCTAAGGACTATTTGCGTTAGCAGCGGGGGTGCACTTTCCAGCAGGTGGATCGTATGATTGTATACCTGTCGACGTTGTATGTACGGCGTTTCAATCCCTATTCCCTATAAAAATCTCTTCTCAACATCTCATTTTTCTATAGTAAAATTGTATCTGATATTTTGGTGTTCAATAGTTTGATGGTGACATTTTGAAACCTGGCTACCGCACTATGGACTTCTCAGACGTTGAGCAGGCTGGGCCTATACATAAACCGAGGAATTACCCTAAGGAATGGAAAGAGGTGAGGTTGGAATTTAAAATTCACATTTACATAGTAATCTAGATAAAAGAGTGTTTAACTACAATACGACTTCCCCCATCAATTACAATTTACGACACATTTATCATTGTTATTGATTTTATTACGAAACTAAAAAAGCAATAAATTGTTTTTGGGAAATACCTACGTTCAAGTTCAATTTAATTATTTTTTTATCTTGATCTTTTCTTGACATAAATGGTGTCTATCTGTAATGGAAAATTTCTGATTCTTACATGTTACTTCTAGAAGTTAGAGTATGTAAAAAGGTAAATTTTTGAGTTGGCTCTGTTAAATAGACTGCGAAATTTTGTAAACTCCAAAGAAACTGTGAGCAACTTCAAAAAAGTTCTGTCGTTACAGAAAATCTTTGGACGTGATAATTAAAAAGCAATAGTTATTTTTCTGTTGAGTAAGAGTAATGACTGATTTTGATATTCATTGTTTTCAAGTTCATTCATACAGTATTAGCCTCATCTAAGCAAATAAAACGAGCAAATTACGAAGTCGGTACAGAACACTGAAAGTCTAGATATGTCCCGCTAAATCCATACTGATGGTAACCCTAACCTAACTTATTAAGAGAACATCAGATTCATACTACCAAAATCTCATAGAGTGCCTATAGTACTCCGTACCGTACTTACGCAGTAGCCAGTAACTAATATGTGCCTTTACTAAGATCGTTTGATCTTTGTTTGGTTAATAGCATTGACGTCAAAACAAGGCAATTATCTATAAATTTACCTAGGATTGCCATTCATAGACCGTATGCTTGTCTTTTACCCGAAATGGTGTAAAAAAACTTTTTATATCCAAACTGTGAGACGAGGATTGATTAATGCGGTATTTTATTTCGTCAGCTCAGAAAAGCGCTTGTAATAGCTCAAGCAAAAGGAAGCCGAACCATTCTCGCAAAAAACATTTTTGAAGGGGGCATGAGAGCGAGAGTGGAGCAGAGGGAGTACCATTGGAAACGTGTGCTGGACCACTACACAGCCGTGGCGGTGATCCCGGCGAGGTACAGTCAACGCCGCCCAGCGCCGGACACCAGTTTCTCGCAGAAATTAGCTTCGGCAGCGGCAGATGCACTCAGCAGAACGGAATACGCTGTTAATCATGAATGGTAAACTGTTGTCCTTTAATTACACAGCTTCGGGAAGCAAACCAGCATACGGTCCCACTCAATGTCAAGTGGTGACGACAACCCACGAATACCAGCAACTTGCAAGTTTTCACCCAGCTGCTCACATAGAGCTCCTCAGGAGCTTACTGATAACATCCCTCACTCGTAGCAGTACGACTACCTTCCCAGGAGTTGTTATTTGGTTGTGGTCTGCTGTGAGATAGAGTATATATGCAGTCGAGCGATTTAACCCTGCACCCTACCTCTCTTTCGTAAAACGAAGTTTGCAATCTGGCAATCTAACAGACACGTGTCTGTTAGATTGAGCTCTACAGATACGAGCTATTCCCCACTCTATGTAACTTATGTTAGTTGTAACAAACCCATTTTTCTACAGCAAGGTTTTATTAAAAGGACAAGCCCGACACATGTGTACGCTGCTATATCCTCTGCATTATCAGTATTGACAGCGGCAATCACTAAACACCTAACACACACTTCAAAAGCTTGGTATCAGCCCTATGTTCATATATCGTTCTATCGACAGATATACCAACACTTCCTCTATTGAAGAACATAAAAGATCGTGGCGATCGCGTGTTGTTAGAACTACAAAGGCTGTTAATGCTGTTAAAGCCAGAATTCGCCAAAACGCCATTAGAAAAGAAAAATCTTATCGCGAGAAACGAAGGTTCCCGTTAGGACTCCGTCGCGTATAATAAAACAAGACCGCGATCGGTGCCTATCGACGATATACAGGACATGCCCTAAATCAATCCCTACAGTTGAAGAGAGAGAATCGATCAAAACGCCTTCTTACGCGTCCCGGTATGCAGGTCAACGGCACAGAAATATCCTCTTTACCGATGAAAAAAAAATCACAATTGAAGAGCACTAGAACAAGCAAAATGAAGACTAGCCTTTGTCTAACCCAGACCTGAACCCCTTGGACTACAAATTATGGTCAGTTTTAACCCTTCGAAACCCGGGTGGTCGTATACGACCGCGAAATGTATGGGAAAACGTATATAACGGGTTCTGACTGCTGGGACATGGTCTGCTCGAAACGACGTTGTGTCTCTGGACGAAGCAGTAACAAAATTTCCCATGGAAACAGTGCGTAAATCCATAAATTCGTGGCCAGACAGATTAAAGGCCTGTATCAAAGCTAAAGATTATGATAAAGATTTTGAATAGAATCTTTCAGCAAATAAGACGAGACTTCCATAAATATGAACATATAAGTTTTATTAGGATTACATGATTTCATAAAAAATAAATGCATATTCATTTCTAACGAACCCGGCCGGACTAGTCTATATCATCGATCAGCATAATCATTTCGGTTCCATAAAAAAAAAGCGCCTGAAATCAAAGAAAATATTGTATTGCTACTTTACTTCAACTTTCAACGATAAAACCAGATAGCATATCATATGTAGATAACGTTGTAAATTCTCAGTAAAACATAATATTTTATGATAAAAGCCACATTTTTGTTTTGTACCTAAATTGTAAACGAGGAACCATTTACCCATGAACGTATTATCAGTCTTGCTACTTTTTTACCGCTAAAATAACAACCAAGCGTACGGCCTGCCGTTAAACAGTTACCGTCGCCTATGGACATTTGCAACACCAGGGGTGTCAATATATATATATATATATATATATACTATAGTGAATATGCGTTTATTTTTTATGAAGTAATGTAATTTAAATTAAAAGAAAACTATAACTTATTAAAAAAAAATAAAAAAAATCTATGGCATATCGAAATGGCCACCTTTGGTTTGGTTTAATCTGTCTGGCCACGAATCTATGGATTTACGCACTGTTTCCATGGGAAATTTAGTCACTGCTTGCTCCAGAGATTTCTTAAAAGACGCAATGTCAGCGTCTTAGGCATGTCCTCCAAATCTGATCAAAATTTGTAGTGTAAGGAGTTCACATCTGGGTTAGATGAGGGCCAGTCTTCAGCTCTTATAAAGTCCGGAACGTTAGTTTGGAGCCAGGCTTGGGTAGCTCGTACCTTATGATCAGGTGTAGAGTCCTACTGGAAAGTCCACGATACATTTTTAAAAAGTGTATTGCTGAAAGGTTTCACAACACGATACAAGACAGTCTCTTGACACACTTTGGCTCTAGTCTTCTCTCCTTTTTCAGAAAAATGAAGCTTTGTAACTTCCTGATAAGATACCCCCACCAAAACCGTTACAGACGTAGGATGATGACCACGTTATAACTTCCCGATCACTTGGGCGGCTTCTTTAGAACTGTATGCGTGCACTTTGTCATTTTGCTTGTTGTAGTGCTTTTCAATCGTGAATTTTTTTTCATCAGTAAATAGGATATTTCTGCGCCTTTCACCTGCGTAACGAGACAGAAGGCGTTTTGATCGATCCACTCTCTTCAACTGTAGGGATTGATATAGGGCATGTCCTGTATATCGACGATATGCGCCGAGCTTCAGGTCATGTTTCATTATACGCGACAGAGTCCAGCGGGAATCTTCATTTCTCGCGATATGATTATTTGTTTCCTAAATTCGGGTTCGGACAAATTCTTTTTGCGTAAACAAAATCACTGTTCTTTTGATAGGAATATTAATAGATGCAACAACTTGCACTAATTTTCGTGAAATTTATATCCAATTCAATATTTGATTTATATTTTGTTTTTTTTTCATATGAAGTATTGTTAAGAGAGGGCGTAATGTTTAATCTCTTGAGATGAAGCAGGCCACTTGATTATAGTTTTTACTTCTAATCTTACTACAATATTCTAGAGTGTTCATCGCCAAAATACTTGTAATATTCAAATTATACCATTATGACAATCCTAACGAATATTTGGCAGCACCAATGGTTAAATGATTAGCGATGGTCAGTTTGGCACCGTGGGTCTTGGTTTCTCTTGGTTTCGATTCTCGTGCAACATATTCCTGTGCATTGACATCTCTCTTCGTCCTGATTTGGTTGTTTTTTTTTTTGTAATTTAAGTATGTATTTACAATATACAAAAACAATATTTAGTTATGTTTAACAGTTAGGTAGTACCCATAGTACCTGCAAGCTTTCCTTGGTTTGAAATTAGATGTAGTTGCGTAATTTGAAGGAAAATATTTAATTACATTAAAAATTGATGACTCTGTTTATATTAATCGTTTGGAGTTATCAAAAACTAATTAATGTGAGGACTGTGCAGGGACACGCGAATTACTACTTTGATTGCAAGAGGACTAAAATATTTCCGCGTTGCAATATTTACCTAAAAATTACTGAGATAATCAGGTATGATTATCACGCGTAAATGAACTTATTAGTGTTGATGACAATGTCTAAACTTGATAATAAAATTGATCTAAGTAATTTGAGGCTACGCTTCAGTCAGCTGATTTCAAAATGAAACCTAAATGGTCACTAGAGTAGTTGTATACCGGCAAGAGTTGGTTGAAAATTAAAAATACCTTCAACGAACTTTTAAAAATACTTTTTACGTGATGACCGAATATTAGCAGGCAATAAATCACAGGCCACGTTGAGCTTCCCAAAGTAATTTTTATGACAATCTACCTGAAAAGTAATGGATAGATTCATCAATGCTTGCAACGACCTCACTTATTGTACAGAATTTTCGAAGATTTGTCACTACTTTTTATATATTCACCTAAATGTGGAAGTAATTTTTCACATAGGACTTCACAGAGGGCGAAGTAATTTGGGGCAGCAAAAGAAATATCAATACAACTTCAAACATATGGCATGTTGCAAAATTCACATTAAAATTTATTCAAAAATAAACTTTTTAAAGCCGTTGCCAGAGAGCATAAAATATTAATTATAAAACGTAATTATAAAGTTAATAAATTATTTACTGCTGAATCTGACTTTCCAATTTCAAGCCTTGATAACCCTACATGAAAATCATCTGCCTCTGAGTCAGAAAGTTTGCATCTTTACGGATTTCGAAAAAGCATTTGACATAATTCACGCTGTGCAGTTAACTCATGATAGATATGTACAAATGCACGGCAGCTTTGGTGGACATTAGCATTGGAGTTAAATAGGGTTGTATCTATGAACTTCAATACTGATACCTGACTAGACTAATTCATTCTGGTTTTTGAACAATTTGTAAGGCAACCCAAGATGACGTGGCCTTGATACTGCTGGAATGCAGCCTGAAGTGACTTAAAGCGATCGTCTAGTTTGCTTCATTTGTTGAGAATTTCAATTATTAGCGTGAATCTATAAACATTAAGAGCGGTTCAGGGAATTGACAGTTAGTCGGTTGTAGGCACGCTATTATGGCGCGTATAACGGTTCTTTGTGGAATACTTGACAGGAGCGCCTGAACCTTTTACTGACCAGGATAATGCTTAGGTCTTAAACCTTTAGCTAGCCTCAGCGTCTGCGCGCTCTTTTAATTGGAGGTCAGGTAAATTTCTTCTGACCTTGCTATAATCAGCTTACGCGATTAATATAGTGACTTCTGTCATTATACCAATCTCGTAGAATTTTGCATATTTTTTGATCGCTGCGCAAATAATTATACTTATTTAGAGTATGGTGTACACTATCATTAATTATCCTTACAGGATTATTGATGCATATTTTATAGGCTGGGCAATTTCACATATGAGTTTAAATGGTCAGAGTAAACAATTCAGAGCCGCTAGCGAATCCAGTTGAGTCTACAGAAATCGGGCTGTGCGTGATTTTTGCCGCAAATCGGCTCACCTGGAGAGCGGTCTCCAGATGTAATAATATCATGCACTTATCAACCCCGCAAGCTATGCCAGAATAATACTATAAGCTAAAGGTACTCTGCCGCCACTAAAATTAAAAGGCGCATATAAATGGGCCCCTGGCTATCACAAGCGCTCCATTCATAAACGCCAGCAAATAAAAAACCCTTCGCCTCGGCGAGATTGTATGAATTCGTCATCCAACCTCACTTACTCAGAGGTACCTTTCAAGACAAACTTTAACTTAGCCACTATGCCACAGATTTTAGGCATAGGCGTATGATTTTACTTTACTCGCGGACGCGTAATCTGTGGAAAAGACACGACATAGAAATTGTATAAACAATGCAGAATTCAACATATATTTAATTCTATTCTTAGGGCTAAACTTAGCTTTAGCAGGTTAACTTAATTGGGCTAAGCTGCGGTCCCGCGAAGAACTCGTGGTCTCGTACTGTGCAGCGTGGAGTCGGCGGCCGTGGGCTGTCCTCGGCGGTGTTGCTACGCTGATCTCGGCGCCTTCGCGTGTCGTGGGGAGTTCGAGTACTCGACCCTTTGTACGCGTATTACTTCCCGTCAAGAAGTATCTCTAAACCGAATTAATTATTATGATAAAAGCCGCGACGTCGCACGACCGCACCGCGCGAACTCCGGGATCGAATCGACAGTAATTATTATGATACGCGCCACGATGTCGAACGTCCGACCGCCAGTACTCTTGAAAACCGAATGCCTCGTTCAGCCGCGCGCCTACATACCCCGCTCCACCGCGCACCCGTCCCATGCGCTGGGGTGACGCGCACTCTGATTCGTCAACTTAATTATCGCCCGGTAACAGCGGCGACTTCCCACGCCCGAGCCGGCGACTCCCTGTCGCCGCTCTTTCATGCACGTGCAAACCTTTTAGAGCCCCGTTCATGTTTCAATACGATACAATTGATAGGCCGCCTTCCTTTGTCTTCGGCTGTCTTTTGTTATCAATAGCTTTTAAAAATTGCTTTGTGCTTAATTTGTAGACGGCCGCTTTCCAATTTTATGACATCCGGACGGCCTAACTAATTGGTTTATTTTCAATGCTCACCATGCAATTTACAAATTCCTGTCACCATGCATAGCATTTTTTTATGATATTCATACGACATGCGGTTATAAATTCCCGAAAATCACACTTATGAAATATCCATCACGCGCTGTCGCGTGGAGACATACGACCCCTCGAAGTACATGTATTCACAGCTAAGTTCGCTATCAATTCCACAATATAACTCATCAAAATATAATCTACGTTGTATCATTACAGAACCTTCCCCAGATTTTGTGAGTTGGTGTCCCCGATACTCACTCGTCAAAATCTTAATCTCATATGTACCCTATCTTAAAATTTTCTCTCCAATTCTCTCTGAACCCGCTCTTAGTGCCACACCCTGACCTCAATCGTTCGATAGCCCTATTCGTCTATATCATCATTGCTCTTTGTTCTAAACTACTAACCATCGCCCTTATGCTTTTACTCCATACCTAACGTCCTGTTCATTTATTTACCTCCTTACTTAGAATCGTCACTTCCTTCTTTCGTATAAAATATCTGGCTAAATTCACCGCATTATAATTTCCAACAATCTTATTAGATTCCGGTTCCATCAGACTATAACAGTTTTGATACGGTACGCCCACTATAACAAATGGCCCCTTATATAATAAGGAAAATTTCCGCGTTATCTTATGTTCTTTGTCCGATCGTACAAAGGTCTTCACCTTCACATAATCACCTATTCGGTAAATGACTAACCTATGCCTGTTGTCAAATTGACGCTTCCTGTACATGCTTGTCTTCTCCGCGGTTTTCAATGCTTTTTCGTGATTAATCTGTGGTTCGTTAGCTAGATATCGTTTCGTCCACTCATCACCTAACGCACTGTCAATAGTTAACAACTCTTGCCTCCCAAACGCTAGTCTGTCGGGTGCAAACCCTGTAGAACTATGTGTAACGTTGTTATAACACCTTTCTACATCGGTCAACATATTCACCCAACTTCTGTTGGACCCGAAGCAATATGTCCTGATCATTCTTCCTAACTCGCGATTGACCCTCTCTACGCTATTCGAATTTGGGCAATACACTGAAGTGTGCGTCACCTTTATATCTAAATCACGTAAACTTTCAATCCACGTCTTCGAAATGAACTGTGGTCCTCGGTCGGTGATTATCGTCCTGATAGGTATCTCCTTATGAAATCGTTTTGCGCACGCAAGTACGCTACGCCCACTCGCGACCCTTAATGGATACAACCTTACGACCTTACTGTACACGTCCTGCATAACGTATATGTACTTGTAACCAAACTTACCCGCAGGTAACGGCCCATACAAATCCCCGAAGACCTTTTCTCCTAAAGCTTTAGCTGAAACTGGCTGACATGGTCCTATTGTGTTACTAACGCTGGGTTTTGCCTTTTGACATATGTCGCACGTGCGGATTACGTCACGAACTATCTTGCTCATGTTAGGAAAATAATAACGCGTTCTCAGAATAGGCATTATTTTATACTGCCCAAAATGACCTATTTCCTCATGTATATGAATTATTAATTCCTCCTGTAGTGACTTTGGTATGACTAATAGGTTTTTTTCCTGCGTAGGTATGCTAAAGTACAATGTATTCCCGACTAATTTGTAATACTTAAAGCCCTTGACCTCTAGGCTGGCCTTCCCCTGACCTAAACAATCTTTGATATGTTTTAACTTCGGATCATCGTTTTGCAACTCGGCAATCTGTTTTAATTTTTGTAATACCGTGCCACGACTAGCCGTCTTAAACCAGTATATGTGCGGCTGTGCAGTGCTACCCACTTTTTCCGACCCTGCATCTCGTATGTGCCTGCTCAGAATGTCAGGTATAATGTTATCACGTCCCTGAATATACTGTATTTCGTAATCAAACCGTTCTAAGTACATTATCCATCTGGTAATTCGCGCCCCGAGCAATTTCCAAGACTTTATAAACGTCAGACTTTTATGATCTGTCTTTATCACGATTTTGGCTCCTCTCAAATACGTTTCAAATTTCCTCAATGTATAAATCACAGCATAGAACTCCTGTTCGCTGACGGACCACCGTGTTTGCGGCCCTTTGTATGCGTACGAACAAAATCCTATTATTTTCTCGAACCCGTTCTTATCTAATTGGTAAACATACCCGCCCAGGCCTATCGAACTGGAATCCGTCTGCACATAATATACACTACCGAACTCTGGCTGTGACAGCATGACGCTCTGTGTAAACGCTACCTTTAACCTATCAAACGCGTCCTGTTCCTCTGTACCCCACGTAAATCTTACTCTCGCCTGTAACAATCTATACAATGGTTCTGTTAATAACGCAAATTCCCGTATGAACCTACGGAAATAGTTTACAAACCCCAAAAATGAACGTAATTGTTTCACTGTCCTCGGTGCAGGATAATCTGAAACAGCCTCTACCTTCGCTGGGTCTAAACTAACTCCTTCAGTGCTTAAAATGTGCCCTAAAAGCTTCACCTCCCTAGCGGCAAAATTACATTTCTCTAATGAACAAGTAAATCCGGCTTCACGTAACCTGGTCAATACCGTATCGATCTGACGTATGTGTTCGTCTAGGCCCCCATCCGTGAAAATAGCTAAGTCGTCAAGAAAATTCCAACAGTACGTTCGCACTTCCGGCCCCAGTATCAAATCCATCGCCCTTGAGAATGAGCCCACGCTCGTTTTGAGTCCCTGTGGTAGTACATTATACACATAACTCTTCCCTTGGAACACGAAACCGGTATATTTCCTAGACTCGTGAGCCAATGGAATCGTAAAATACGCGTCCTTTATATCGATTACAGCAATATAGTTTATTCTGGAACCCGATTGTAATATATCACTCATGAGCGGTGCGCTTTCCGTTTCCCCGGCCATTAATCTGTTTAGCTCGCGCGCGTCCAATAATATCCGAATCTCTCCATTCTTTTTCAACGTACACGTTAATGGGCTACTGTAGTCCGTCGCCTGTCTGCTAATTACACCTCCCCGTTCCATTTCGTCTAACCTTGCCTTAACTCTTTCGCGATAAACATGCGGTATGGGATACGACCGCTTGACAAAAGGTTTATCGTCCTTCATTCTAATCTCGTGTATATACTTGGTCGTGCGACCAATCTTATCGGAGAATAGCGTGACATGTTTCGTTAACACAGCCGACAGCTTAGATTTATGCTCGGCTGACAACGATGTCCCTTGTACGTACTCAACTATCTTACCCACCACCGATTTCTCCGAATGTTTTTCTAACGTACAACATTGGATTTGACCGCGTTCTCGCTCTTCCAGATCTATCTCACAAATCACATTACCATCATTAATAACGAACTTCGTTCCGTCCGTACATACCAAACCTCCTCGCGCTAACTGTATGAAATCAAATCCTAATATTAATTCCTTAGGTAGCTTCCTTAGAATCAACGTGGGTGTATCAATGGTACACTCACCTATCTTGATAGGGACTATGACCAAGCTTCCTAACTTCTCTTTACTAATACCAAACGCCCCGGCGATTCGAACAGCCGGTATAGGTATCTCAGCTAACTGGCTCAAACGTCCCTTTACTCTTTCAAAACAATCTTGTCTCAGGCACGTCACCTCACTCCCAGAATCAATCAAACCCTTTAATTGAATCTCACCTATTTCAACACTCACTTCCGGCAACGCTAGCCTCCTATCTTGCTCCTGATCCGCGTCTAAGACATCTATATCTCTAAACACTGTACATAAGGACTTATTATGCCTATTCATGCTTTCCACCTCTGAAGTATCTGCCAAACAGACTCGAAACTCCTCCGCCCTATGTGTTAACAACTGCGTCAACTCTTCTAAACCCATATTCGTTCCCATGTCACATATTTCATATAGTTTATGCTTAGCGCTTTCGTTGTTCGGCGCCCAGCCTAATCGCATTAAGTAACGTAAAGCGAATCCCCCCCCTTCCCCCGAAATTAGTTTTTTGATACAGCATCAGGTTTTTCCGCTGTTGCTAGGCTCTTATTCGTCTCACTAGCTCGCGGCGCATCTAAAGCTGGTGTGAATTCTATCGGCCTCAACTGCGCCCTATTTTGCCTAGTACTATTGTTATACAAACCCCGACCTCGCATATTCTGTCCGCGGTTAGCATATGGGTATCGTCTTTGTCGATTCGTCAGATGATTATAGCGAATCGTATTCACCCGTACTGACCCATATCTCGTAGTCCCACGACTTGGTCTGAACGTCGCGCGGCCTTCAGATGTACCGGCTGACGTCACTACGCTCGCCTCTTTGCGTACATTCCGTTCTAAATGACGCAGAAACTCCACTGCATTTTTAACTGACATACTCTCATTCCTCGCGAAAAATGCTACCTGCACATGCTGAGGCAATTGCCTGAATATGGTATTTACCTTTTCCGTCTCGGTAAAAGGTAGAGATAACCCGTATATTTTATTTAACTGGTCTGCAAAATACTCTTCCATTGTACCTACTCTATCGTCGTATTTCGCGGTCATGAACCGTTGCCTGATCAACTCCTGTTCACAGTTACTCCAAAATACTTGCTTGTAATCCCTTTCGAAGTCGCTAAAGCTAGCCCAAGAATCCCTATAAATATTCATCCTTGTCTTTGCGCTCCCTATCAAACTCTCTATAGCAAACGCCAAAGCTTTACCTGAACTAAAACTGTTCCCAGACATCTCTATGTAATTCCTCAAATCCCTTAGAAACAGCATAGGGTTATTTGATTTTTGCCCGTCAAACTGTGGTAGTTTTTGTGACATCTTAATTAGACACACCTGTTTATGCTCTGACTCATTCAGCACAAAGTTTTCGCGGTTAGCGGTAGACGGCACGCTCGCTTCCGAACCGGACGTAACGGAGTTACTCGCCCTAGCCTGCTCTAAATTCTCCAAACGTTGTAAAATTTGCGACAGTAATAGAGTCATCTGACTCGTCTCCGGGTTTGAATTTGTTGAAGCATTACTGTCCTCAGTACCTTTCGGCTGTTTGCTGGTCACACGTGGCTTCCTGCCTCGGCCCATTTTACTAATCAGTAGTTCGCTTATTTACCTATATATCCTACACGCAGGTGCCTGCTTATCGCTTGCAGACAACGTCTATTCAAAATACGCTATCTATTCAAATAACTTTATTAACTTACTTTGCCTATCTACTAAATTTGCACTTGTAACTTAATGGTCAATTCCTCCTGACGTAATTAATTAAACAATGCAATTAACTATACCCAATTTTCTCAATCGGACAATGTAATTAAATTATTACTCTCCTAGTTGTTCAACAGTAAGCAACCGATATTTATAAACCTTTATAATATACCTAAACTAATCTACATTAATAGCTTTTATGTCTAACAGTAAAACGCATTCACTACATAAACACCTAACTATTCCTATCGTTATAATATACCTAACTAATCTACCTTAATGGCTTTTATGTCTAACACAGTAAAACGCATTCACTACATAAACACCTAACTCATTAACCTTTGTTTGTAATACCCCAATTAATTTTAATATGCTGCGTATAGCCTTTGTTGTTACCTATTATTTATAGATTCCGAAATTGTGAATATAATATTCGTAGTTATCTATGTCCTTGAAATGTTTCTACGTTGTGTATGTAATTTATAGCAATTTGATTCTTAAAGAATATTTGTCGAACTGATTATATTATTTTAGTCCGAATCAAATATCCTGTGGTCATCGGCAGCATCTGTAAGGCAACCCAAGATGACGTGGCCTTGATACTGCTGGAATGCAGCCTGAAGTGACTTAAAGCGATCGTCTAGTTTGCTTCATTTGTTGAGAATTTCAATTATTAGCGTGAATCTATAAACATTAAGAGCGGTTCAGGGAATTGACAGTTAGTCGGTTGTAGGCACGCTATTATGGCGCGTATAACGGTTCTTTGTGGAATACTTGACAGGAGCGCCTGAACCTTTTACTGACCAGGATAATGCTTAGGTCTTAAACCTTTAGCTAGCCTCAGCGTCTGCGCGCTCTTTTAATTGGAGGTCAGGTAAATTTCTTCTGACCTTGCTATAATCAGCTTACGCGATTAATATAGTGACTTCTGTCATTATACCAATCTCGTAGAATTTTGCATATTTTTTGATCGCTGCGCAAATAATTATACTTATTTAGAGTATGGTGTACACTATCATTAATTATCCTTACAGGATTATTGATGCATATTTTATAGGCTGGGCAATTTCACATATGAGTTTAAATGGTCAGAGTAAACAATTCAGAGCCGCTAGCGAATCCAGTTGAGTCTACAGAAATCGGGCTGTGCGTGATTTTTGCCGCAAATCGGCTCACCTGGAGAGCGGTCTCCAGATGTAATAATATCATGCACTTATCAACCCCGCAAGCTATGCCAGAATAATACTATAAGCTAAAGGTACTCTGCCGCCACTAAAATTAAAAGGCGCATATAAATGGGCCCCTGGCTATCACAAGCGCTCCATTCATAAACGCCAGCAAATAAAAAACCCTTCGCCTCGGCGAGATTGTATGAATTCGTCATCCAACCTCACTTACTCAGAGGTACCTTTCAAGACAAACTTTAACTTAGCCACTATGCCACAGATTTTAGGCATAGGCGTATGATTTTACTTTACTCGCGGACGCGTAATCTGTGGAAAAGACACGACATAGAAATTGTATAAACAATGCAGAATTCAACATATATTTAATTCTATTCTTAGGGCTAAACTTAGCTTTAGCAGGTTAACTTAATTGGGCTAAGCTGCGGTCCCGCGAAGAACTCGTGGTCTCGTACTGTGCAGCGTGGAGTCGGCGGCCGTGGGCTGTCCTCGGCGGTGTTGCTACGCTGATCTCGGCGCCTTCGCGTGTCGTGGGGAGTTCGAGTACTCGACCCTTTGTACGCGTATTACTTCCCGTCAAGAAGTATCTCTAAACCGAATTAATTATTATGATAAAAGCCGCGACGTCGCACGACCGCACCGCGCGAACTCCGGGATCGAATCGACAGTAATTATTATGATACGCGCCACGATGTCGAACGTCCGACCGCCAGTACTCTTGAAAACCGAATGCCTCGTTCAGCCGCGCGCCTACATACCCCGCTCCACCGCGCACCCGTCCCATGCGCTGGGGTGACGCGCACTCTGATTCGTCAACTTAATTATCGCCCGGTAACAGCGGCGACTTCCCACGCCCGAGCCGGCGACTCCCTGTCGCCGCTCTTTCATGCACGTGCAAACCTTTTAGAGCCCCGTTCATGTTTCAATACGATACAATTGATAGGCCGCCTTCCTTTGTCTTCGGCTGTCTTTTGTTATCAATAGCTTTTAAAAATTGCTTTGTGCTTAATTTGTAGACGGCCGCTTTCCAATTTTATGACATCCGGACGGCCTAACTAATTGGTTTATTTTCAATGCTCACCATGCAATTTACAAATTCCTGTCACCATGCATAGCATTTTTTTATGATATTCATACGACATGCGGTTATAAATTCCCGAAAATCACACTTATGAAATATCCATCACGCGCTGTCGCGTGGAGACATACGACCCCTCGAAGTACATGTATTCACAGCTAAGTTCGCTATCAATTCCACAATATAACTCATCAAAATATAATCTACGTTGTATCATTACAAATTCTGTACAGAGATTAAGATCTTAAAAGTAGAGTTTTCATTGAGTTATTCTGTGATTCATTGTCTGATTTATGCAAAAGATTTCTAGAATAAATAAATTCATTTAAATTGCAAGTATAATTAAATGTAAAGAAAAGTAAGTTGAAAGAAATGAAACTTTGATGACGAAAAAATACATTGATGATGTAGCGATTGAACAAGATGAATTGTGTAAGATTGTACCTGTATCTTGAATTTTTAGCAGAGATAGGTGGTGCTGTGCTAATTCAATGATGAATGCATGCAGAAAATACTATGGAAACTTCTAGATATCAACCATGATGCACAACTCGCTATTTACATCGCATTACTGACTCTTACACTAATGTATGAAAGTGACAGCCGGATAAGGAAGAAAGAACATTAAAGTAAAAGAAATGGATTCTGGGGATACCACAGAAGGCGGAATGCGTGAAGATTTATTTATTTACCATCTTCACTTACCTACATCATATCATTATCGATACAACACTTGAAGCTAAAGTGTAGATATTTAATATAGCTTTAAAAATATGGTTAGTATGTAACAGGGCTTCAGCGGAGAAAAGTAACCTTCATTATTGCCGAGATATAAAATTAATAGAAATATTGCAAGAGGAGGGTATGACGAAACAGACCCAATGCGAAAGTCGAAGAATTTATCTCACGATCAAATTGATCATGTTTTATCAAGAGGCGATATCAAGAGCCCATAAAAATCAGAGAGCTTGAATAAAAGGGTTACGAACGTTAACAAAGCGTGGTTTACGGAAACCGAGTTTTGTGATTTATATGAACTTGGCCTAACATAGATATAGTATATAGAAAACGTATCTATTGCGGATCTGATTGTACCGCAATCAACACCACCGCTATCATTTGCAAATTTACATTATAACTTTATCTACTGTTTGTAGGCCACTTAATCATACCTATATAACGTAAATGTATATGATGACGATGGTATTAAAGACTGATAACAACTCGTAATCACGGAATTGAGTCAATTTTTACACTACGTTCGAAGATACAGCTCACTTGATATAGTGGCTTTTTGACTGCGCGGTGGGGTGATATAATATCTCTACCTTTTTTTTAAAACGCAAATTAACAGACTTATCCCACGTATGTAATATTAGCATATAATCCTGAATATTTCCTTCGGCATTTAAACGAGCTCTTGTTCACACAATCTACAAGGCTGGTCAGCGAAACCGCTCTACTAATTATTGTCTCATCTTGTTCTTACCATCCCTCTTAAAGATCCTACAACGGCTATTATTATTATTAGTCATTAAGGACAGCATAAGTACGTTTATTTCAACCGAATACGATACCTCCCAAGGGAGAATATTATACCCTACTCTCTTTCTAGCATATATTAACGACCTCTGCACGTCCAATATTCTCAATTGTAAAACAAATTACTACGTAGTAAATGACACCGCATTACTATTTATAGCTTCTTCTTACAAACGCACGGCTAGCCGTCGGCGGAGATTTCTTCCACATATACTGGAACCGTAATGGTTGCGTAATCTGAGGTTCCAGAGGAATTTTCTTCCGAGAACTCTCAAGTTACTGCTACTGTAACTGCTTACCATCAGGCAGGCCGTAGACTTGTTTGCCATCTTAGTAGATAGTATAAAAAATCGTGAAAGTCAGTCTTTTCCTAGGCCCAACAAGGTCTCAATCAGGTATCAGACTGGCTCCGATGTAATCTCCTTACTCTAAATGCATCAAAGACTAAGTACCTAATCTTTGCCTAACACTTGTGCCCATATCCTATACAACTTTAGTATTATTATTGTTCATACTCACTCAAATCCATTCCTCACATAAATTTGGGTTTTCTACCTAATATATCCTCCCCTGACTCGATCAAATACCTGAGGGTAACTGTGGATAAATGTATAAATTTTCGTCTCCATGTTAGTACCTACTATGGTAGGCAGAATCCGCAAATCCATGTATATTTTTAAGATTATTCGCCTTGTTGCCAAACCTACAATAGTAAAATCCACATATCCTATTGCGCTGCCAATCCCTACGAACATACTGGATCATCTCTTGGAATGGCACCTCTAAAACTGCTGTATAAAACTAGAAAGAACCCAAAGAGCCCTCATCATAGATCATATTATGCATCTTTGGCGCAGTGGTTAAACGCGATGTTACGTTATTTGATACCAACGTTCGCTCGGTTCGCCTTATACACAGTACAAACATTTGTGTGCATGCACATGTCTGTTTATTTGGAGACGTACATCACAGAAAACCGCAGCCAGTAACAACTCCCTAGAGGATTGTTGTGTTCCTGCGTGTGAGTGAAGTCTCCAGTAAGCTCCTAAGGAGTAGTTGCTATGTTAGCAGCAGAGGAGGCATCGCACGAGTAATACTTAAAGTTTTGCAAGCGTTTATAGGCTACGGTAACTTTATATCAGGTGTGTGCTTGCCTCCCAACGTTATATAAGAAACCCTCATAGATCATACGCATCTTCAAACCCTTGCGCTTCCCCTCTCGCGAACTACACCAGTTCTACGAATTTTTCACAGTCTGACAAACCTATATTCAGCACGCCGTGCTTAAACAACATAAAATAATACACAACTATCTTATCATTAAAAAAAAAATGTTGTTTTTGGATCCTTTTCTTTACAATCAACGTCATCGTAAACTCATTGAGATTAGTAACCTTCTAGCATTGCTGATTTCTATGGGCGACTGTGATCTGTGACCATCAGGTGTCCATTATCTTTCCGTTTACGTCATCGCCCACATGGACATTGGAAGCGTAGCCTGTTTCACTTCTTCAGACCAAATTCTACCAAAACGGGTTGAGCTAACTAACAGAGAAATTCGAACGAACAACAAGAAGAATAAAGAGCAGTGGTAGGACTCATTAAAACAGCCCCACTGGGGAAGTACGTGTACAGCAAACTGCAGAAAAGTAACAACTCCCTGGAGACTCTACATCTTAGAAAAGGCGAGTTTAACTTCTTCAGTACAAATCGGCAATTTCATACTTTAATCCTTAATATTATAGTAAAGTTTTGTAAACTGGAAAAGGATACAGGCTGCTAATTATAGCGATAACGGAGACGAAAGTGCAGTTCAAAAGTAGACAGAAACTAAACATAATCACATTGGTTGCAGGTTATATTGTCGGCACGTGGAACAAATTTTCACGACTCGGGAGGACGAGGTGCGACATTTCATCAAGCGGCGGAGAGACGAGCCACACTTCCGCATGAAGAAGACAGATTTTTACTTCTCACACATGAATATGAAAGCTAGTAGACTGGACAAAACCTATCAATGTTAGTTGCCGACTTCTTCTTCTTTTTAATGTACCATTCCGTGTCCCCTAATCCATTAAGATTGGCGATATCTGCTACCTAAGCCTAAGGATTTGGTTAAGTTACTGATTTTTACCTGGAGCGACTACCGTCAAGACCTCCACACTACTCATTCCACTACACCAACCCTAACTCATTCCACTACAGGGATACTGGTCTCCCTTCAACCGAAGGGATTTAGAGCATACTCTACTACACCAGCATGCCCATAGAGACACAACTTTGCGTGTTCACCGCTACGAAAACCCCATTTGATGTAGCTTCTTATTTCCAGAACACCCACTTACCATTACCAGGAGCTTTGAGATTCTCGGTATCGAGATTTTCAGCGATGTCCAGTACCGCAGTCACCTGGAAGAGAAGGTCCAGCTGGCGTCCAAGAAACTTGGCGTGCTCAACAGAGCCAAACAGTACTTCAGTTCGGGGCAAAGACTCATGTTATATAAAAAACAAGTCAGAAGAAGCATATGGAGTACTGTAGCCACCTTTGGGCGGAGACACCTGGATACCAACTAGGCTCTTGTGCCTCGTTGCCAAAACGAACTGTGAGGATCGTAAACAATCCTAAACTCACGTACGGCATTGAGCCCTTTAGTTTAAGGAGAGATTTTGTCTCCCTTTGCGTGTTCTACCGATTGTACAATGGGTTGTGTTCGGAGGAATTGTTAGACATGATGCCCACAGCCTCATTTTACAATTAGGCAACGGTAACCGCTTACCATCAGGCAGGCCGTACGCTTGTTTTCCACCTTAGTGGTATAAAGAAACATAGTTGGAAAACAAAAAAAAAAGAACAACGCTGGGAAGGAAAGGTTCTCGAATGGCTTCCTCGTACTGATACTCGCAGTGTGGGACGACCCCCACTAGATGGACCAACAACCTCAAGAGGTTCGTAGGGAGTCAATGGATGCAGGTGGCACAGGTGGCACTCTAGAGGGGAGGCCTATGTTCAGCTGTAGACGAATACAAGCTGAGATGACGATGATGATGATTTGCCAACGGCCTTGCCAATAAATTAAATAAAATATATAAATATTGCCAATAAATTAAATAAAAAATATAAATACACAATAATTTCTTAATTATATTAAGCGCAACAAGAAATAATTATTAACTAGTTGTATAAAACATTTTTATGCGTTTTAGTGAACTTACGTTACTTTTATGTTTTTTGGGAGTCGTATTTTTCTTATATATTTTATTACTTCTTGTGAACCTGCCATCTACGCAATGGTAAAAATAGTAGATGAAAAACGGAAACGCTTAAAAAGAGAAAACCAGAACTATTCAAACAATTAGGGGTAAAAGTTTACAAGAGTGTGAAAATAGATTGTCGGTGTGATAGCTTACGTGTTAAATAAGTTAAGAAACGAAAGTCAAGAAGATTATTCAACTAACGGAATCTGCTGAACATCCTACCCACCGGCTTAGTCAAATTCCTGGGCAATTATGTCACGAATCAGAGAAGAATCGTAGTCATCAGTTAAATTTGATTCATGAGCGGCTAACCAAAGAATCTATTGAACATCTATCACAACGTTTAAGTGCATTACGTAATTATTCCTCACAAGGGGTGCTTACTAATCCTCCAGAATAAAGCGCCAGTCGATTAATTAATTTAAGACAAGTAGCACAACTTTCAAGAAATATATTAGGAGTCGAACAAATTTGGACAGCCATTAACATTTTGTATATGTGTCACGTACCGTATGCAATAAATTACTCTATCCGCTACAACATGTTAATTTGCAGACGGCAGCTTATAGCTCTATTTTACCTAGACTTAGAAATTTTTATTGAGATTACAGAACAACTACCACTTCAAACTAAACAAGCTGGATTAATCCTTGTTGTGGAAAGTCTCGTGAATGTACAACATTCCAGAGAATTTGAGATTGATATATACAAATTAAAAACTGCTCTAGGGTGCGTAATGTCCAATAATTGTCAGTAGTTGAGTATTATCGAGCTAAAGCTAATATTAGCTCAGTGTCCTGTAGAAAGCGTCGAGCTCGGGGTGAAAAAACTCCGCAAGGGTTTGTCGATAACGTGCACCTGACAGTGAAAAATATAAAATAATCTACATGAAATCTCTGATCAGAGTTTATTAGAATGGTAAGAACTTTGTGATTTATAACTTGCATTGGCCAGATATAGACGAAGCCTGACTTACAGCAGACAATCAATGGAAACAAAGCTGTCGTTAAAGGCCAAGTGTCTGTAGAATAAGAATAGAATAGAAAAATAATTTATTTGCATAAAATATGGTTACAATTACTTATTGCATAATATGTAGATCTCAGTCGTGCGAAAACCTTGAAAGGAATAACATTGTCTGACGGAGTAGCCTAAGCTCGTGAAAGATCCGCCTAGGACGTTAATAAATGTAAAAACAAAACTCAAAACTCTATTACAGTCGAGCAAGACTCGTCTCGTTGTCGTCAGTCTTTTGTTTTTAAAGCCATGTGTTGTACAAGTTAGACTCGTAAAGGATCCGCCAATGATGTCTGTGATCTTGATAAAAATAAAACAGGTGCAATCGTTACAAAATCTCAGAGTTATACTGTACAAGCTAGACTTTCAAATCTTCGACGATAATCTCTATTAAACTAATCCTCTCTTGCAATCAGGCAAGTGTCACCTTGATTTTTGTTGTTTGTAGGTACCAGACATCCTTGGGTACGGTATAATAGAAATGCATTCTATAATACCACTCAGCTTTTACAGGTAACGAAGAGCTCATGGCGTGGCTGTGTAAAGACGCCATCGCGACCTTAAAATGGGCCGAACACCACGAGAACCCTGAGCTTCACAGTAACTGCTCCGCCTGCGAGATTGGACCTGTCACTGCGTTCATTGCTACTGGTACGATAAAATGATTTATTTTAATTTTTAATTAAATATTCTGACTTGGGTCAACATTCTAGGCAATGAAGTCTCTGACTCCAGACTCGTTGTTTAGGAGCTAGATGCCCGTGACCTTCCAACGTATAGACGGTAGAGTAATAGCAATACATACATACTCATATGAAACAGTTTAAATAAAGGCGTTACTTAACAAAACCTTAACCTATTTTAGTTTATTGATATTTAATAATTGTCTCTCTAAAGATACCAATAATAAAATACAAAAAATATTCTAATATCGCCGAAAATGCATGAAAATGATGATCTCACGAATTCTCATACCAGATTACAATACCCTACAGCTTTAGAGCCTTAACTAATGTTCAAAATCGCTAGTTCTAAGTTTTTATAATATCATCAAATTCTTCTAAAATATGTACAAATTATTTTTGTGGTTCCTTCCCAAAGATGTATAGAAATTGAATGGTGTTCTTTATATCTTGTATTATTTATTACTTTAGGAGCAATATCTTGTACATACATAAATATATTTCGTTTATCTCGGATAGGGCTCAGACGATGTCAATAAACTTTTGTATTTAAAAATTTTGCTTTTTAAGTTTATCTAAATAGGTGTTCCCTGAAAAAACACGATTTTATACAAAAAAAAAGGATAACAAACCGGCCAGTAGGACTATTGTTGTATAATCGGTCCAAAATTTTCGAAGATATCGCATAGAATATACACACAATAAACAGAAGAACCTGCTCTTTGTTAAGTCTGTTAAAATATTAAAATTGTTTATTTCCGTTTTAACTCATTCGAGTACTGTTACTATCAAGTAAACCATCCTCGCCTGCACATGGTACTATATAGAGTCGCTCTGGTGAAAGAGACGTGAGGGTCCAGCAGTAGATATGCACTATGCAACAGAGGAGTACTTCTGATCCAGTCGTCCTTCACCAGTAAGATTACTCTTTGCTCTAACGGTGCTCCACTTAGACCTCAATTTTATACTAAGGTCATTTCGTTTTTTAAAGTTGGGAGACGATCGATCATACGGCTCACCGGACATGATACACTTACCATCACCTGTGAACGTTTACAATACAAGGAGTAATGCTCTCGCATTCCAGGTTCGCTCCTAACACATCAACTGCTCAGGAGCTTAATACTAACCTCATTAAAGCGCAGGAACAGAGCAATCAAAGTGAGCAAAGCAAAGTGAGCTGTTATTTAGCTCCAGCATTGAGGAAAAATTTTGTGAGGCGGAGATACTTCCCAAAAGGAGTTGCTTTGATTACTTGTTTCTCTTAAGATCTACCTACACTTTGCTTTTTAGCGTTAAACAGAAGGACTTAAATTATAGGCACACAGTCGTGGCATATTATTATGACCTAAGTATATCTATCTCACTCTTTCATCATAAGCAATTATAATGTACCTCTGGACTAATGGACCAAAGTTTTCCATCTGTCTAGATCTATCTAATACTAAATAAAAATTCACTCACTTGTTTAACTTTGCCAAAATAACGTAGATATGGAAAACAAAATCCACCATACAAAGTAATCGGCTGAACTGATTGAATTTTATGGAGGGCATTATTTTCATTTTTGTGTTTGAACCTATGTGTCTTTGATAAAGTTGTTTAGTTTTTTTTTGCAAACTTTACGCTTACAAAGCGTAAAGTTTGCAAAAAAAAACTAAACAACTTTATCACACAAAAACAAACACTTATTATTAACATGTTCTATGCGATGCAGTAGACTTGTACAGTTATGCAACATTTCCAGAAAGCGGTCTGACGCGCTGGCAGCAGTACCACGCCACGAGTTCGCATGCTGAGCCCCCGGAGGGACTGGCGTGGCCCGGGGGGCCCACCGAGGCCTGGTACCACAGAGCGGTCGCCTCCCCCGGCCTTCTTGTGGTGCATGCCCCCGTCACTCCTGTGCGGAGATTTCGCCAAACTTTCATATCAGTACCTTCGGTTAGTTTTTCTATATTCAACTTTTTTTTTATACCAAACAATCAGGCAAACATGCATATGGTTCAGCCGATGCAGTGGCTACCATATCCAATTGTTCCGTTTGGTTTGAAAACTGAAACAATAAGTATAGCCAGCGCGTCGGAATCCATACGTATGTGCATCAACAAGGCCTTTGCATATAAATATTTGACCTAGAATCATGAAATTTGGCAAGAAGTATCATGTAGCACAAGTATAGGAAAAAATCGAAAACCGTAAATTTGTAGTTACATCACAAAAAAAAATCTAACCACGATCTAGGTCGATGTACTACTCTGTGTAAAAAGTATCGGGAATATGTCAATAAAAAGACCCGCGTAAAAGAGGTCGTTCTAATTTTTTTACTGCATGTTGGTAGCACTGTACTGATTTAGCGCGCAAAATTTGAGCGGGATCTGTCATTTAATTTGTTTTAAACTACACTTTTTGTTGGTCATAGTTTTGAGTCCTCGGCGATTTTTACAATGGAAAATATTGTTGAACAAAGAGTGTGCCTTAAATTTTGTGTTTCAAATGATATTTCATGTGGTGAATCACTAAAAATGTTGCGAAATACCTACGGCGAATCGTGTATATCGAAAACAAGGGCTTATGAATGGTATAAGGCTTTTAAAGAAGGCCGAGAAGTAGTAGTAGACTTGCCTCGTTCTGGTAGACCTTCAACCGCTACGACCAGAGAAAACATCGACAGAATCAAGAAGCTAGTGCTCGAAAATCGACGTATGAGTCTGAGAGAGTTGGCTAGTGAGGTGAACATATCTTTTAAGTCCGTCCACAACATTCTCATTGACATTTTAGGCATGAAACGCGTCGCCGCTCGACTAGTTCCAAAAGAGCTCAATTTTGTTCAAAAAGCGCAGCGAAAGCATGTCGCTGAAGACATGGTTTCCCGAGCTTCTACGGATCCGACCTTTATGAAACGTATAATAACTGGCGACGAGACATGGGTTTATGAGTACGACATGCAAACAAGCCAACAGTCTTCAGAATGGCGTCTCGAAAACGAGCCGAAACCCAAAAAACCGCGGCAAAGTCGCTCCAAAATCAAGGTGATGCTGACAGTTTTTTTTGACTACCGTGGTGTGGTTCACTCCGAATTCCTTCCAGAGGGAGAAACAGTGAATAAAGAATATTATTTAGGCGTCATGAAGCGTTTGCGTGAGAGTATCCGCCGAAAACGTCCAGATTTGTGGCAACACAACTCATGGATGCTGCACCATGATAATGCACCATCACACACAGCCATTATAGTGAAAGAGTTTTTAGCGAAAAATTCAACAAAAGTTCTCGACCAAGCACCGTATTCACCTGATATGGCTCCGTCTGACTTTTTTTTATTTCCCAAGTTAAAATTACCACTTCGAGGAAAACGTTTTGAGTCGATAGAAGCCATAAAAGAAAATTCGCTGAATGAGCTAAAGGCCATACCGCAAATAGCCTATGAAAAATGTATGGAAGACTGGGTGAAGCGGTGGAGATGTTGTATTGCAAGCGATGGGGCCTACTTTGAAGGCGATAAAATAAATTTAGATGAATAATTTGTATTTTTTGTTTTATTGACAAATTCCCGATACTTAGTACACAGAATGTATGGGGACAACAGTTTTCTAACTGCAAAGTCAAGTTTCTCCCTCAATCCAGGTTATGTTTTCGTTAGAGCAATATTGGGTGCTTTCATGGGGAAACTTGCAATATCATCGGACAGGCAAATTTTAAATCAATTAAATCGATCAATGGAAAGGAAAGATATACATACATATAAAAAATAATAACAAAGTCATTCTAAAAAAGTTTTTATAGGGCGAATTAAGTGATCGTAAATCCATCGTCTTTATAAAACAATGTCAAGTCCTCATCTACTACTAAATAATAAAAAAAATTCTAAACTAAAAACCGACTATGTCAAAAATTATAATTCATACAAATGACATGTGACTACGGCCACTTTTGACTACTTTTATCATAATAATCTATAGTCTTATATTATTTACTAAATTATTTTTAATTCAAAAAATACTGTAGGCTTCAAGACGTTGAAATCTTGTCATATAGGTATAATACACATTTCACCATTTTAATTAAACCTGCCTTGATCTGAATCAACAATAATTATAAAGGAAAATCCCCCCGATATACATCAATTTACAAACCTTGCAAATATATCTGCACTGTTTATTTCATATGTTATCCGCCTGCGATCAACTGTACTGTTTGGTTCGAAGGTTGTCACTCAGTTACAACCTAGAGCAAGATCTTAATCTTCGATATCTACGATTAACACAACAATAATAATTTTTGATATTAATTATAATATATTTGAAAATATTGTGGCGTGCTTCTGTAAAACTATATGAATCATTTTTTATATACATCTTCATATCAGTGCAGCCTCAAGAGCGAATACTGAATACAATTCGTCGTATTCTGAAATCCTGACTTATTTATGTTTTCGAGATAGGTTTAGATTACAATAGCTGGCGGCAACTTGAATCCTTGAATCAGCCAAGCTGTTTACTATTAGGTGTATGTTTATTAATTGTACAACCTCGTACCATCACAACTTTAATCGCGAGCACCGAATACAATTCAGTAAATCCTGAATTTCTAAGCCTGTCTTTTGTTTTCCAGTTAGGCGTGAGAACAGAATGGCTGACGGCAGCTAGAACTTTTGAATCAGAAAAGGGCGTTACTGTTGGCGTGGCGGGCTATCACTTCCACCCTCGACACTTTGATGACGTACTTAAACTCATCACTAATTTCTCGGTGAGGAGTTATTAATTGAGTATATTTTATGTCATAACGATACAAATATTTTTTTAATTAATAATAAGTTTTACATTACAAAGGTATTCAACGAGGAGAGACATCTATATATATAAAAATGAATGTTCGTCTGTATGTCCTCTATGGACTCAAAAACGGCTGGGCAGATTTTGATGAAATTTTCAGTGAATCTTCAGGTTAGCCCAGCAGGTGATCCTGTGAAGTTTGGTAGCGATCATATCATCCGTGCTAAGCCGGGGCGGATAGCTAGTATTAAATAACTGAATGATGTTTATACATTGAAACCAGATGCCACCGGGGTGAAAACAGGGTAAACAAGATAGCTGTTCCCAACCTCTCATTCACCGGAGCCACAATTGTTAATTATCGGCGTGCACCACGTGCATATGGTGATCTAAAGATAATGGCGAATTACTTACACCGTTATACCTTTCTGACAAGCTCGGTGGCTCAGTCGTGAATTACGCGACTTTGACACCAACGCTCGTGGGTTCGATTCCCACACAAGGCAAACATTTGTGTGCATGAACATGTCTGTTTGTCTTGATCTGGATATTGGATATTTTAAGAGGTAGGGCGCATCAAAGCAGCCCGCCTGGAGAAGTACCTCCACCTTGCAGAAAACCGCAGCCAAATAACAACTCCCTAGAGGGTGGTTGTGTTCCTACGTGTGAGTGAGGTCACCAGTAAGCTTCCGAGGAGTCACTGTGTAAGCAGCAGAGGAGGCATCGCGCGAGTGATAATTAATATATCGCAAGCGTTAATAGGTTACGGTACCCACTTTACATCAGGTGGGCCGTAGTATTAAAAAAAAACTCATCGGCCGCTTAAAGAACTAGCATTACTTAATAATAATGTCTAGAATGTGTAAATAAAGATTTAACATTCCTAAATTATGCCGTAGTGTCCAAAAGATCAAGACAGCAATTGCGAACCTCGATGCGATGGTGAAATCTGGGTGTGTGTGGTGATCGACGAAGGTGGTTGGATGGTGGCTGGTGATGAGCAGCACCGGCGGCTAAGCACTGCTGACCCGGCGCGGAGGCACCTAGCCGCAGTTTACCCAGCCGCAATGGAGGCGCTGCTTGACGCCAAGGTGTTCCATATTAACTGGATACACGACTATCAAGGCGTT
Source organism: Pyralis farinalis (assembly GCA_947507595.1). Classification (NCBI taxonomy): domain Eukaryota; kingdom Metazoa; phylum Arthropoda; class Insecta; order Lepidoptera; family Pyralidae; genus Pyralis; species Pyralis farinalis. The sequence goes on from OX382274.1 coordinate 10,299,757, forward strand.
TGTTTTGAGGATGCCGCTTCGTCTATAGTAAGTTATAGGAGGAAGTTTACTCCAAAATGTTTGCGTAATGTACTGTTCCAACCCAGAAGGTCTTTCTACGGCGAATGTTCGGGTTTGTCTTGGTCTTGATGTTTGAAGAGAGGTAGGGCGCAGCAAAGCAGCCCGTCTGGGGAAGTACCTCCACCTCACAGAAAACCGCAGCCAAATAACCATTCCCTAGAGGGTTGTCGTGTTCCTGCGTATAAGTGAGTTCACCTTTAAGCTCCCAAGGAGTTTCTGTATAAGCAGCAATCAAACAGCATCGCGCGAGTGATACTTAATATATCGCAAGTGTTAATAAGCTACGGTACCCGCTTTACATCAGGTGGGCCGTATGCTTGTATGCCTTCCGGTGTAGTATACAAAAAAATGTAACGGTTATAGACGTGATATTTTATGTAAAAGCTGATGCTAATTAATTATCTGTGTTACTGAAAAAGAAACATTAAATGTAGTGGTTTGTACAGATTTTTAATTAACACTTGTTCTAGGTGCTCTCATCTCTGCTTAAAACATTATGGTGCTCTCCACTGTTTCGTATTACAAAAGAAATAGGAACAATCTGCACACTAATAAGCACAAGTAAGTACCTACTTACATAAAACAGAATGCGTTCACGTGATTAGAATTGAAATAACCGGTTCAGTTATGCTGCTAATCTATCAGGCAGAGTACAATCAGTATCGGGATACAACAGCCGGTCAGCACCTATAGAGGTGGGGAATATACCGCCATATATGGCCACCATTGACTACGAGCCATATGGGGAAGCCTCAAAGCCCAAAAGATATGCAAGCTGAACCGTCAGTGGGCTGGCCACATAGTAGAACCGACAACCGCTGCGAGAAGAAAGGTTCTCGAATGGAGCCCCCGTAGTAGACAGTACAGAGACGACTCCCACTAAACAAGGGGGAGCGTCAAGAGGTTTGTAGAGTGTATGGATGCCGGTGGCACAGGATCGAGACGAATGACTCTCTAGAGAGATCTGAGGAGGTCTATATTCAGCAGTGGACGAATACGGGCTGAAATAATAGTTTTAAATATACTGCGGCCGGTATATAAATTGGAATACGACATTACTGGACTATTAAAAGGGAGAGATTACAATTTGACGAGCACGGTGGCGCAGTGGTGATACGTTACTTTGACGGCGACGCCCGTGGATTCGATTCCCACACAGGACAAACATTTGTGTGCATGTACATGTCTGTTTGCCTTAGTCTGGTTGTTTTTGAGAAAGGTAGGGCGCATCAAAGTAACCCGTCCAGAGAAATACTTCCACCTCGCAGAAAACCGCAGCCAACTAACAACTCCCAAGAGAATTGTTGTGTTCCTGCGAGTGAGTGAGTTCACCAGTAGGCTCCTGTGAAGTTGCTGTGTTAGCAGCAGAGGCGGCATCGCGCGAGTAATACTTAATGTATTTATTGCAAGCGTTTATAGGCTACCCTTTACACCAGGTGGGGCCGTATGCTTGTATGCCTCCCGACCTTGTATAAAAAAAAATATATGTTATGCCATAGATTCATAATCTCTCAGTGTATGTAAAAGCGATATTTCTTTCTCCAACTAGGTATTACATCGAAACAGTTGAGCGTAGCACTATTACTTTCTCTGTGATTTGGCCCCAACCTGATCCCATCATTATCCCAACTCTACTCCAAACTAACCTAAACCTAACCCAAGCTTGACTCTAATTCACCCTGGTCAGCCAACTCTACTATAAAAAAATGTTGCTGGTGCAGGTAGTATGGTGTTAGCGGATACAAAAGTGGAAAGAGACAAGCGTCGTAAGCATATCTGGACGGCCACCGAGCGGGAGAAATACGACTCTCTGTATGACAACCGAGTGATTATTAACCGCACCACGTTTGCCGCCTGTGACCGTTCGCGAGTCATGTATGAAATACAAGTAAGTTCACCAAGCTTCGGGGAATGGCTCACCAATATCTTAGAGTTTAAACCAACCTCACATGAACGTGGTGTGCTCAGCAGGTTAGTAAACAAAAATCAGATAAATTTGTAAACAACTATGTTAAGGAACATCGACCGCAGCCTGTCTATGGATGGGTTTATCTATCTCGAGTTTCTCCGTCATTCGGAGGGCACGTTAAGCCGTCGGTCCCGGCTGTTTTCGATAGATGACAGTCGTTAAGCAAAGTCAGTAGCCCTCGGGTGGCTTGAAACTACTGGCCTCCGCCAATCCGAATTTGAGCAGCGTGGAGTATGCTCTAAACCCTTTCGGTTGAAGGGTGACCCGTATCCCTGCAGTGGGATGAGTAAGGGTTGATGTGATGATGATGTGAATGTGTATGTGCCACTTATTACAAAAATAAATCATATTGTTCAGAACATGACGTATGCCACGGAGATGTTGATGAGGCCGGTGGAGCCGTGCAAGTGGCCGCTAGTGGGTGCGCCTGTCCCAGGTACCAACCTGCTACTGCTCGCCATCTACAAGAAATGCAACAAAGCCACCAAACCGGTGCCCGACCCGCTCGTCAACGAACCGGTGAGTACTAGAGCTTAAACAAAACCGAAAACTCATTGAAATAAAATCGGTCAAATGCATATCTTACTTGGGCACTGAGGATTCCGCACATGCTTTGGACCAGTGAAGTTTGAAAGATTTTTAGAGGATTTTCGATAATGTCTAGTAATCTGTGTACGGATACGTACCGAGATCAATTTAATTTTGTTTTTTCTCAAACAGGGGCCTGACTTTGGCGCAATTGTGATGTAAACCCAGACATGTTCCAGGGCAAGTCGGAAACGACCCGTAATTTCCTTTGACCACAAAATTAAGTTTCTTTCACAAAACTTAGCTATGCGGTCATATTTATTGATAATTTCTAAAAAAGCTGTTCAAGTCTTTTCCTGCAATATGCCTTTGTTTCTGTACAGACAACCCGATTGCGTCACACTGTTACTGTTATTTTAGTAATGAGTAATTAAGTCATTATAATTGTCTCAAATCGCAACTATTTAAAAAAAAACGTAAGTAGCAACTACACGTATTTCTTTACTGACTAAAAATATAACAATCAATCTAAAACGGCAACAAGCGCAAACCGAGTATTTATTTCCTTTAGAAACGATTTTCTTGATTAAACAACCCCAATTATATCAGTTAAACTTATGGTGTTACACGTTAACGTCGAGTGGCATAGAAGCATATGACCCACCTGATGTAAAACGGTTACTGTAACGCTAACCTATAAACGCTTGCAATACGTACATTAAGTACCTATCACTAGCGCGATACTACCTCTGCTGCTAACACAGCAACTACTCCCCAGGAGCTTACTGGAGACCTCACTCACAGGCAGGAACACAACAACCCTATAGGGAGTTGTTACTTGGCTACGGTTTTCTGTGAGGTGGAAGTACATTCCCAGACGGGGGCTGCTTCGATGCGCCGTACTTCTCTTATACTTCTTGGTGACGTGTTTTTAATTTTAAAATATCTCAGGTGGATATGGAGAAACTGTCAAAGTCGATGAAATTGAAGGTGAGCGTGCCATGGGGCAAGCTGCAGCAGGCCAGCCGGCTCGCTTGCTGGCGGAATATCGAGCCGCTGCCCGGACGACCGCCGCACACACTCTGCTTCCAGCATAACTACACACAGGTATTGCAATTGGTGTAAAGCTCTGAGGTGGAGAGCACGCCTTCCTGATATACCCTGCAGTGTCATCCTTTGTCGCACACGCATTCCTAAGCTCTCCATTCAACTCGCATGTCTGTGAGGATCGGATCTATGTCCTGATGAACATTCTTCAAAAATGATAGTCACTCCTACATGCCACTTCAAGTTTTGAATATAACTCAATATTAGGTATGTCATAATAAAAGAGCTGTTTTAACCGACTTCAAAAAAGGAGGAGGTTCTCAATTTGACTGTTTTTTTGGTATGTTTGTTACGCGATCATGCCGCCAATTTATGAATTAATTTTGACGATTCTTTTTTGTTTGGTAGGTCACCAACAACCCATACTTCAGAGATAATCCCACATAAATATTATCGAAATTGATTCAGCGCTTTTTGAGAAAATCAACAAAAACATATACACAGCTAATGTTTTGGTTCATGGTTCCCTTCAAAAGTTTTTGATGACTTTCAATCTCTGTTTTTTATTTACACTACTAAAAAGCAAAAAATAATTGATCACCATTACTTACGATTTTTGGGAGTCGGTGCCAGCCGCATAATATCAATTGAAAAGTATAGGTACTATTATATTATTATCTAGTATTATCAATATACTGGCACCGACTCCAAAAATCGTAAGTAATTGTGACCAATTATTTTAGGCTTTTTAGTTCCTGGGTGTTTACTAAAGGTGGTATATTTTTTTATTTAAAAATTATTTATGGTAACCCTTGTCCAGGAATTTCTAGTAATACATATAAAAAAGATTGTATGAAGAAAGGCTTACAATTAAATGCGAAGAAAACCAAGATAATGGTATTTGAAAGAGAGACAACCAGAACGAACACTAGGATTATGGTTGATGATGTAGCGTTGGAGCAAGTGAATGAGATTGTATATCTTGGAAGTGCTTTTAGCAGCAATGGAAGGTACACCGCTGATGTGGAGAGACGAGTGAGTGCCGGGAATAGAGTGAATGGAGCGTTGGGTAAACTTCTAGGCAGCCGAAATCTAAGCCAGAAGGCACAGCTCGCTGTACACAACGCGGTGCTAATTCCAACGCTAACTTATGGAAGTGAGAGCTGGGTATGGCAGAGAGAGCATGAAAGTAGAATAAATGCGGTCGAGATGCGAGCATTGCGCAAAATTTGTGGCATAACGCTTGCTGACCGCGTTCGTAATGAAGACGTGAGAGAAAGAGTTGGTCTAAAAGAGAGTGTCGGTGTTAAGATAAGAAAGGGCATGCTCCGTTGGTTCGGACATGTAAAAAGAATGCGGGACGAAAGAATGACGAAACAGATATACAATGCAAAAGTGGAAGGATGCAGGAGCCGAGGAAGGCCGAGACTAACCTACCACGACCAAATTGGTCGTGTTTTATCAGAAGGTGATGTCAGAAGCCCCAGGAACCGGCGAGCGTGCATGAAAAGAGCTATGAATGTCACAGAAGCGAGTGAAGTATGCAAGGACCGCGTCTTATGGCGCTCGGTTCTCTCTGCCTACCCCGCAAGGGACTTGGCGTGAAGATATACATACATATAAAAAGTTATACGACCATAAAGTATAAAGCTTAATAAATACTTTTCAAATGTTTTTTTGTGTCAATATATAATCCTTCTGTATGTGTTTACTATTATAGTCGGTAGGTGGCGCTGTAATCGAATTTTAAGATTTTTTTTTTTTCATGCAGGACGTCTGATAGGTCTAGCAATTTTATAAAATAATTGAACTTATGCCTGATGCCAGTGAAACTAATTACGATATTCATGTCAATTACATGTTTTTTAAAAGCTTGTCTTGAGCGTAATGTCCATTACACTATTTTTATTTGTACACTATTGTATTATAGACCGTTTGCTAAATAAAATATACTGGACGCTAAAAATACATTAATAAGATTTACTTATGTAACATAACGTAATGATAAATCCTTTATTATAAATATAGCAACAAATAAACATTTAACATAAAAAAAACATCAAACTTCTTAACAAAGGTAAAGTCACTAAAAACTTTAGTTGTCATTTTCAACTTCTGGTATTAACATTTATAAAATATTACATTATCATGTTTTATTAAAAAAATAAAATAATTTTCGAAACCTACATTGGGCGTTAAAGCCCGAAAAGTCACAATATATATCTATGGATATCTCCATAGATATATATTGTAACTTTTCGGGTTTTATTAAACATTGTTTTTATGTTTGTTTTCTAGGTAGATCACCTAGTTCGTAATACGAGTACTATGCGTTAATAGTTCATGTATTTTTAATGCCGGAATAATAAAAAAAATCCGTTATTCAAACTAAAACATGCTTAATGTCACATTTCTTACCTTTGTTTATCGTTTTATGTATTATAACGAAAGCCTCCTATCTTATAAAATTTTAGTAGACCTATGGAAAAAAGATAAGAAATCAAAACTCAAGTAGTTTTGATTTCTTTGTTTATTTTATCACTCTTAACTTACTTTACAGAATCTTAAGGAAAAAAAAAAGAGAATTAAAACTAGATTTGTATTTGATTATGTGTGTAGAAAAAAGATAACAATCTTTTATATAAGGACTAGCAGACCCGGCAGAAGATGCCCTGTCCGAAAATAAAAACAAAAGTAACCAGATCCTGTAACCATATCGCAGCGCCACCTACCCGGTACAATTGTGAATTTAAACCATTCTCGAATCCACTTAAATGCACACAACATATTTCATCAAAATCGAATTGTTTAGGATATGTATTTGTCCACCTAACTCCCTATATATATATATATACAGGGTGGTGCAAAAGTCATCTGTAAAAGACTGCTTGTTGGTCTGTCCACTCTCAAGGTACAGATCGTCGGACAGACATCATCGCAGCTTGAAGTTATTTTTTTTTCCTCTTTGTCACAAGAGTTAAAAAACAACGTACCAATACCAGAAGTTAAAAATGACAACTAAAGTTTCTAGTGACAATACCCTAAAAAATTAAAAATATACACATAAAAATAGGATTTATGAACTATAATAATATATATTGACTTAATATAGATAATAATTGTTTTTTGTCGAGCTCGGTGGCTCAGTCGTGAATGACGGTACTTTGAACACCAACGCTCGTGGGTTCAATTCCCACACAAGGCAAACATTTGTATGTATGAACATGTTTGTTTGTCTTGGTCTGGATGTTTTAAGAGAGGTAGGGCGTATCAAAGCAGCCCGTCTGGGGAAGTACCTCCACCTCACAGAAAACCGCAGTCAAATAACAACTCCCTAGAGGGTCGTTGTGTTCCTGTGTGTGAGTGAGGTCACCAGTAAGCTCCCAAGGAATTGCTGTGTAAGCAGCAGAGGAAGCATCGCGCGAGTGATACTTAATATATCGCAAGCGTTAATAGGCTACGGTATCCGATTTACATCAGCCGTATGCTTGTATGCCTCCCAACGTAGTATAAAGAAAAAAAAACAAGGCGGTGTCATCAGTCATATTTTGTCGTCCATGTAAAAGTCTGTCTGATGGTCTGTCCAGACTCAGGAGTCCTCCGTATAAATGGCTGGACGGACGTCATCACAGTTTAAACGATCTTTTTTTTTACTTTTTGTGACGGTACCCTGAAAACATAGACATAACACTACATAGACCGACTGATTGCATCCTGCGCAACAGTCGACAAATCGAGGTTGGTTCGAGTAGTATAGGCTCTCTAAGCGTATTTTACCGCCTTTACCATGGCGAGTGCTCTGAAGAACTGTTTTCCCTTATCCCACCCTCACCCTTCCGTCATAGAACCACACGTGCGGGCTTGCGATGTCATAGTTCCACGGTTGAGAATATCTCTTCGCGTACCAAAAAGTTCGGCAACTCCTATCTTTGTCGTACCATCAAAAAGTGGAACGCCTTGCCTGCACATGTGTTCCCTCCTTCCTACAATATGGGATCCTTCAAACGAAGCGTGAAGAAGCATTTTGCGGGTCAGCATGGCAGCGTCAACTGACAGGATGCGGGATGTAGTATGCTGTCAGTTGCAGTTGCGATTTGGGCTCCTCTTTCGCTTACCATCAGGCAAAGAGGGGCCACTATGCTGAACTAATATATAAAAAAAAAAAAAAAAAAAAAGTATAGATAAATTCAATTTTGTAGGAGGAGGGTTACCGACAATGCGGTCCGTGGCTTCCAGACCCGGAGCTAGAAAATGCCGAAGACGAGCCCTACAGTGCACCGATAATATGTTCCGGTCACTACACATCATCGACAAAGGCTTCAACCATGTTTATTTTACTAATAAAATATTTGTTCACGTTATTATGAACGGCGGTGAAAAGAAAATAAAACACTTAAATGTCCATTAACTCGTTTAATTCAATTCATTAACGTAGATATTTGGTTCGGAGATGTCTACGAGTATAATACTGATCATGCCTACTCGCAAATCACAGGGTCGAAATCAGACTTTCTGATGTGAACTTAACAAGTTATTTTTTATAATGGACGCTGTGCAATACCTCTATATAATTATGTTAAAATGAAGTTTATATCTAGCTATCTATAACTTCACACTAAATCCTTTGCGTTGTGAAGTTTATATCATTGGATTTAAATAAATATAAAGTGTGTCATTGTGTTTAACTAAACATACAGCCTGAATTTGTGACAGGCGGCTGAATCTAGCCACAATAGCATACAAATAATTAAATAATAACCATGCCATAGCTTGAATCGTGAAGTGCTCGAACTCGGGTTGATGTTAATATTTTTCAGCCGTTGTTTGATATGAAATAAGCGAGGATCGCGATAAGTACAATTGAGAAAGTCTGTACACGCGAAAATAACGGTATTATATCTTATACCAAAATAGATAGAATAGAAACAATAAAAAAAACTAACTTTTCCCGCACAGAAATCTCTTCCAGCTAACCTTCCTTAAGGTGATATGACTGCGATTTAAAGGTATTGCACAAGCTTCCAACTATTAACTAATATGACATTTGGAATGAATTTACAACAATATTATGCATCAAAACAATAAAAAATAAACTTTGTGACTATTCAACTTTCTAAAACAACTATGTAACATACTAAATTACGATGAAATCAATTTGGAAAAAATATAGCATTCGTAATTTCCTAGCACTCCTGTTTAGTTATATTACACCATCGATACAATAGGCCCCACACATTCGTTCAAATAAAGCGGCCAAGAACATATTGACATTTACATATTTATTATTTCCATTTTTATTCATAAGCAACCCAGTGCGCTCTCTGTAAAACACGCTTTCCTTAAATCACTTAGCTTATTTTATCTCAATTATTCTCACACAAATAGACGGCGATCAGCACAAAAAATTCTGATTTTGTTAACATGATGAATTAATCTTCCTTACTATTGTTTTCTTATCCTAGTTTAAGATTTGGCAAAGTTACTGGATTTTTACATAGAGCGTCATACCCCCACAACTCAGAGAGCAAACCAAACCTTTATGCGGTTAGGTCACACGTTTTTAGAAATATAATTTTTGGACATGCGGGTTTCCTTACGTTTTCCTTCACCGCCGAGCAAGTGATAATTACATAAATAAATTAATCTCTGACGAAGCAATCGAAGCAAAAATATTGTGTCATTATTTATTTAATGTTTTAGACAGACGAAAATTATTAAATTATCCAAATGCTTGCTCTTATATTTGATACTTTTGTAATTTTGATATATTCACCCACCACCAGAGATATCAACGTCATAAAATAATTACGACATAAAATCACAATTTTCGCGCCCAGAACATGATATCTACTCCACATCAATAACAATGTTGTGTTTTAATACTCTTATTTGAACAAATTCAGAAAATGCACTGTTTTTCGACCAGAATATGATAACAAAAACGTAAATACTACAACTTCTTGGATACAATCACAACTTTTTCAAACATAAATACAGACTTTAAGCGATCGTCAATATGTTCAGTGTACGCTGCTTTAATATCTTTTATAAGATTAAAATATCTATACATATATTATTTTATTTGTACAACCCTGAAAAGTCAGACTATCAAAACCCTATTCCTTTATATCTGGCTAAGTGAACCAATTTTCTCTGATTGTGAACAAAATACGAATAAATTACAATTATTTATGAGCTATAAATAATATTCTGATATTTATAATTATAATCTACACAATCTTAGAATGCGAATAATGTTAATTTTCTTAATTACACAAAAATAGAAAAGAGGGTACCTTTTGTATCATTTACAAACTGCAATACTGAAATTCGACTGCTATTTATCATTGACATTTATCTACACCATTGAGCTTAAGATCACGACGGCGTCCGTCAATCATTCATATATAACGTTTGATTACGACATTATCATTCACCAGTAAATGTTTGCTTAATATGGATAATGAAATAACTCTTCCGATATTCAATTTACATTTTGATTTATATATCAATTGTAATGTCAAATATGCTTGTACGAAACACATGCAAGCTCTCCAGTCACTTCAAAAAGTTAAGCAATTAACGAGCAGAGCAACGCGGCATCACTTACTGCAGCAGAGCGCGGTTACATCCCAGCGGCCATTATCCATATTAAGAATACGTGGTAAAGTGAGAAAACGTATTCGTATATCATAAGAACACTAGAAGATCAATTGTAAGATCTTCGCATACTATAAGAAATGTCCAAATTTCATATTAACGTAATAAATATTAAACATCAGTACATTTATAAAAAAAAATACGATCAACATACAACGTCAATTTCAAATAAGTTTAAACACAATCACAGGACAATGGCAAATGAAATTGGGAAGAGATTTTAATTCAAAGTAAAATTAAAATATCTACCTATCTAGTATCTCCTTAAACGTACATAGTCGTGTCTTTCTCGCTGCGTTCACGCCATGATTCCTTGTACTCGGTTCCCACTTTGGCACCATTTAATCCTATTTTACACTACAAACATCAATTTAATTCACTTATCGTGTAGATAGCATTTTGTGTACTGGGCCACTTAAACAAGTTTGTTTCGTTTAATTATTACATCATTTAACTCTGTGATAAATATTTATGTGACAATTTACATCTATTATATAGAACTATTTTGTATGCATTGTTACTATTTTACATCTATTATATAAAAACCAATTAAAATAACAACAATAAAAAGGTACCTTAGTTACAGTAGTAGTTATATATTGATTTAAAAAAATAGTAATATTCTTTGGCAGTTAAAATAAATATTTAATAAAGAACAACACAAACGAATAAAAATAAGAAAACAAAAACCACATCTCATGTGTAACTAAAGAATATTTTTATATGATTCTAATTAAACTTAATAAGGAAACACATTTCATGTGCAATAAAAAATAACACTTAAATGTGGTGTTAAATTATGATTCTAATTAGTGTATAAACACATTAAAAGAAATAAAAGCATAGAAAATTAGAAACACATAATTGGTCATTAAAATATAAAACAATTTTATATAAATGTTACGAAGGAATGCATAGTAAACAAAAATGTGTAAACAGATCAAAAACATTCACATTAATACAGAAAACATTTCTAATTTTCTCACAAATAATTTTATCGACTATTTCCAATTCCAATTGAAAACGATAGGTAACATTTTCGTTAAAATTAAAATCATTATAATTAACTTTATTCGATTAAAAGCCCCTTCACTTGTTGTCATAGATACATAAAGTCCCTGCCACGAGAAGCTATAATAAAGAACTACATAGTTACGTAACGCCACTATAATCAACAACAAATAATCTCAAATTCAATTAACTCAAAGTTACATACGAGTAATAAGAAACTAGTAAGCAATGTCACTTAGTCGGGATATATTATAGCGATATAAAGCGCTGTCGTCTAATGTTTTGTGGTACTGGAACGCGTCTGATTCATGGAACGTAAACATTTGAGCCGCCATTTTAAAGTAAGTTCACGCTGACGCTGTCAATGCTGTCATTCAAGTTTCGAATGCGTCTCAGTTTGTTTGTTTTATTTTCACCGAATAGAAACAAACAAACTGATTGTTATTGTTGATCTTGTTATTTCTAAGCAAAAATTGTTGTTTTTGTTAATAAAAAAAACAATAATACATTAGTATTATTGTTTTTTTTTACTACTTATAATGTATCCAGGACCCAGTACATCCATGGAAATTAGTTCGCCACGAAAAAAACGTCAAAAGGTATTACTTTTTATTACTTGGTAATTTTTCATTTATAATTTGAGTAATGGTTTTTCGAGTATATATTTTGTTATCATGAATTAAATGTATGTTAACATAATTATATCCCAATATAGAAATAAAACTCATAACAAAACTCTTTTTTTATTTCATTCAAAGGTTGCGAACCCCTGAATGTGTGTTTTACAAAATTTATACCTTCTAGTGACGGGGACTTTAGGATCTTAGCAGGTAACAATGAAAGGTTTCATTTAAAAACACGATGGGCAAGAAAAATCGTTAAAAATTAAAGCTAATTATACATTAATATACACGTCGTTATTTAGAATTATGTAGATTGGAATCAAAACAGATTTCAATCTTCCACCGAAGAATTAACGGCATGATGAATTAATGATGGCATCGTATACATCTGTCGGAAATGTCTCCCTATTCTATTAAAAGAACCTTGACTGCAGCTGCACGTTTACTCCAACGTAAGCGTATTTTCATAAATTGTTTTGGCATTTAATAGCGTTGAGAGAAGCTTCAAAGAAATGTATTTTCAGTTTGTAATATTTTAAAGATTTCTATTAAAATATTTTAATCTCAAATACGCCCACACCGGCTTCCAAGGTTCTGACCGTTACGTCTGATTTTCAGAAACAGCATTTATCAATACAAGCTGCCAAAATTAATATGATATAAACGACACGCACATTTATAGCGTATTTCCAGTAGCGCTGCGCAAACGCTGCAATGCAATAAATTTTAATATAATACGGCTCTACAACGATCTTGCACGACTCAAATGACAAGTGTAAACGTAGTTGCACTTTTTAATAGAACTAGCCTTACTGATGAGTCACTCGGGCATATAGTTTCCACCACATATAGTTCAGGCATATAGTAAAAAGGCAATCGTTCTCATCTTCGTAACGGAGTAGCTGCAAAAGTATAATCAAGTAGCTGGGATTATTCATCAGCAACTTGCTCTTCGACACGAATTTGTAAGCCCTGAGGTACCCCATTACAAAGGCCATGGCTTGCATTGTGCATAGGTTCCTTGCACCGGAGTATCTCTTCACTCCGATACCGGTAGATGCCCGTTTTAACGAAATACATTAAAAAACGTATATTTATTTTAAAATTTTATATCTAAAAATGTAAAAAAGGAGAGTGAAAAATATATAATAATGGTAATATATATATATAAGAGAGTCGAGTGTCACTTTGGTCAGTGTTATTTATCGAATGCGCGATTGACAGATAGACAAAACCGAAATACTCCAATTACTCTTTCGCGTGCTACGTAACAACGACGGAATATTTATTGCACATCTGGAATAAAGTTCTGTACGTTTCCAACAGACGTTCTGTACATTCCTCATACTGTGATATTTAGCTAGTCGTTTGAAAACCCTGAATTATCTACTTCGCTAACTGAATATTCTACAAGATCCAAAATACTGACTAATATTACTCTATTCCATCCAACATGACAAATAAATACAGAATACTGTACATTTACAATAGACGTTCTGTACATTCTTATATAGGCAACTCTTGAATCCGGAGAAATTCGAATTTCTATAATACAGAGTACTCAAACTAGAAAGAAAATAAGCGCTTACGCAACGCAATGACGCTTTAATTAGATAATCTATTGTTCATAGATACTATTATAACATATTACGTGACAGGAATGCGACGATGTGCGTACAGTTGCCCTGATAATCTTTGTCAATAAGATCGAAACTAACAGTAGGAAGTAAAGTATATGTTTATTGAAATGCCCATCGAGTACAATCTTTATGTAAGCCCTGTACCCCAAACTAGCGATAGCTGTAGGGCGGGATTCGGTTCCTTCCAAAAACTATATAGATATATTGATTTTGAGCTATATGTTTGTGTGTGAGGTTGTGTGCTAGTTAGACATGTCTATTAATCAGCGTCGAGAAAGTCGGTCAGTTTAGTCATTCAAGAGTGAACTGTTGATTCATTGTAAAACTAATAAAAGTTTATCCCATCATTTTACTGTTTTTCATTCAATAAACAGTTTAGTATTTATGCATTTAACGACATTCAAAGTTGCGAAAAGTTATGAAAATGAAGTCCTGTAAAGATATATAAAGCACTATGAGAACTATGTAAAAAATAATTTGTACGAATTAAAAAATACGAATTGCACAATCGAATATTGCTTTCGTATCTGTTGTGGTCTAGTTGAGTTCCTTCTCCGGATTCAAAGCGTCTACAACCTTCATTGTGCTCCAACTACTTAACCTCGCCTTTGAGGTACCCCTGAATTGTCTAATCACACATTTCATACAAGCTGACGCACCCTGTCCTTGTCTGCATACCTACTACAGTATGCGCTTAGACAATGTATGGTGTAATTACTCTTCTTCCGACTCGGTGTCTGAATCAGGAATGGTGTTAAACCAGTTTTCCCAGTTAGAAGGTGGGCCCATAACCGCCCGGCTAGAATGAAAGTATTTTTCAATATGAATAAATGAATATTTTATAACTATATAAGGATAAATTACATAAGGCTATCTAATTCCCAAACAAAGCAAAGCCTATACATAAGACATATACCCAAGAAATATACTCATACACCTTTTTTTCGAATACATGCATATATCACAAAGAAAATATCAATACCAAGATTAACATACATCATCATGGACACAAATATATGTTTTGCACGGGAATCGAACCCGAAATCCTTGATACCAAAGTGATCGTTGTTAACCTCTCGATTTCTTTTAGGAAGGAGGTCCTTCGTTAGGAGCAAAATGATATATCTTTGCCCTACTCAATAACCAAATATGCTACTATTTATATTTATACATAGATATATACTTAGATAGCTAATAAAAATACAACCAGCATATTATAACATAAGCATCGTAAGCTATAAACGCTGGCTATATAGCTGTTGCGTGCCAATTTACAAAGTTTTTATTCTGTTTACTGTATATCTTGCCATTGCTTCGATTTGAAACTGTGACATAAATATGGTGTGGTACGCGTACCTCGGTTTGGTGACAGGCTGCGGTAGCGTGGCAGTTGCGGGCGGCGGCGGCGCGGCCGGCGGGGCGCGGCGTTGTAGTGTCTGAGTGCCGCCCGTGTCTGCTTGACTCTGCTCCCACGTGGATGTCGCTGGAGCCCATCTATCAATAAATATATGTATATCACATATAATACAATATATTTGCGTTAACTCTCACCTGTGTTATAAATAAGAGAGGTACGGCGAATCAAAGCAGCCCGTCTGGCGAAATACAGAAAACCGCAGCCAATTAACAAACTTTATAGAGGGTTGTTGTGTTCCTGCGTGTGAGTGAGGTCTCCAGTAAGCTCCTCAGATCGCGCGAGTGATACTTAATGTATTGCAACCGTATATAAGCTACGGTAACCGATTTACATGAGGTGAGTCGTATGCTTGTATGTCTCCCGACATTGGATAAAAGAAAGACCAAAATGTAAGTAGTGGAGGCCACAAATTCCGAAATTACTATGTTTATTTTAATATGTATATTCTTTTTATATATTAATTATTTATTTTTATGAATATTAATATGTATATCTATATCGTGCTAAGTCCATTATAGCATAATTTTATTTCTTACAATAACAATAGACTAAAAATTGCAGTGCGGTCCCTATATAAATAAACTGGCCAGTAAGCTTAGTTCGGCCACATATGCAGTGAGGAGAATCAGACCATTGGCGGATGAGTCTACTGCGCACTTAATCTATTTCAGCTACTTTCTACATAGGCTATTAATGCTGTTAAAGTCAGAATTCGCCGAAACCCCATTAGGAAACAAAAAATCTTGTCGCGAGAAATTAAGATTCTCGCTAGGACTCTGTCGTGTATAATAAAACAAACCCTGAACCTGAAGCTCCGCGTTTATTCGTCGATATAGAGGGCATGCCCTAAATCAATCTCTATAGTTGACTGAGTGAATCGATCAAAACGCCTTCTGCCCCGATACCCAAAGAAATAAACACTGGTGAAAAAATTTCCACGATTGAACAGCACAATGACAAAGTGTACGCACATAGTTCTAAAGAAGCTGCCCAGGTAGTTGGAAAAGTACGACGTGGCCATCATCCTGCGTCTGTAATGGTGGGGGGTGTCTTATCAAAGAGTCACAAAGGTTCATTTTGGTGAAAAAGGGGTAAAGATTTCAGCCAAACTGTATCAAGAGACTGTCTTGGATCTTGTAGTGAAACCTCTAAGCAATACACTTTTTAAAAATGTACCGTAGACTTTCCAGTAGGACTGCACCTGGTCACAAGGCACGAACTACTTAAGCCTGGCTCGAAACCAACGGACTCTATAAGATCTATAATCCGGACTTTATAAGAGCTGAAGACTGGCCCTTTTCTAGCTGAAATTTGAACCCCTTATACTACAAGTTATGGTCAGTTTTAAAGGACCTCGAAACTACACGCCGCCATTATATTTCTTAGGAAATCCCTGGAGCAGGCAGTGGCTAAATTTCTCATAGAAACAGTGCGTAAATCCATAAAGCCAAAGGTGGTCATTTCGAATAGAATCAATCATTTTTCAATTTTTTGTTGATTACATTGTAACCTAATAAAACTTATACATAAGTTTACATTATTTCATAAAAAAAATAAATGCATATTCATTTGTAACAGAACTTACGGTCGGATTAGGTATATACACTGGCATAAATTTATTGTAATAGAAATTACAATTTGAAAAAGACCCATATTGGCAAGTTTTTATTCGGCGTTACATTTACGCCAATGATCATTTTGGAAATGGTGGTGAATTAAAAAGAAAAATTAAACTTCTAAAAACTAAAACTATAAAAATGTATTCTTTTTTTTACAACATCGGGAGGCATACAAGTAACCCAGCGGTTACCGTAACCTATAAACGCCTGCAATACATTAAGTAATCACTCCCGCGATGCCACCTCTGCTGCTAACACAGCAACTCCATGACTTACTGGTGACCTCACTCGCACGCAGGAACACGACAACCCACTAGGAAGTTGTTATTTGGCTGCGGTTTGAGGAGGTACTTCCCCAGAAGAGCTGCTTTGATGCACCCTACCTCTCTTAAAAATACCCAGAACAAGACAAATAGACATATTCCTGCACACAATTGGTGTAAACAGTTGGTGTCAAAGTAACGTAACAGCGCGTTTCGCCACTGCGCCCCTAAGCTCCTCGTATTCACCCGCTTTGGCATTGTAAACTCAACTGTCACGACCAAGTTGGTCGTGGTCTCATAAGAATGTAATTTTATGAGCTATAAAACTCGACGATGTGCATGAAAATAGTTATGAATGTTACAAAGCGCGTTAGGTGTAATATAACATTAGAACCGAGTCAAGTAGCGCTCGATTCTTTCCGACTAAAAACCGTTACCACAAGAGACTCGACGTGAAGAAATAGAAAAAAAAAAGCAAACAAATTACCTGGAGCTGCTAGAGGACTTGCAGTTCTCGCACTCACTGCGGTAGTCATCGACGTCTTCCGCCACGCCCGGTGCGCTCACGCCGGAGTACGAGCACACGCACGACGGCTACGACAATATGACCACATAATTACTTATACTATTACTAAAGAAGGGCAAGTAGACGGCGACAGATCAACCTATACAAAACTGGACAAATCGCACCTTTACTGCAACGACATTTACAATAATTTGATAAATTTTAACAATTTATCATTTTAGTTCTTAAATTCATAGTTTAGGAACTTTAGGACATCTCCAGTTATTTTATTTATAATCTAATTTACAAACTCCGCAACATCGTGGAGGAGCATCTGGCTATGGACCAGAAGGTTTTCTGCGGTTTTGTGGATCTTGAGAAAACATTTGATATGGTCGTGCGAAAGTATCTCTGGAACATTTTGTCCATATTTTTGGTTTGACGGTGACCTGCTCAGAGCTATGCAATCAACTTATGAGGATTGTACAGCATGCGTGTGGGTGGACGGCAGCTTGTCGCCCTGGTTTAATACCAACATTGGTTTGTGTCAAACAGGGATGCCTGCTGTCGGCTCGGCTATTCATCCTGTATCTGGTCTATTGTCTTCAGAAAATAAGAAATATGAATTTGGGAATGCAAATGGGTGACTCAGTGGTCAACTGCCTGCTTTATGCGGGCAACGCGGTATTAATGGCATTATCACCATCCGAACTGCTAACACTAGTTACAACAATGAAAGATGATTGTATAGCGAAAGCCTTTACAATTGAATGCGAAGAACACCAAGATAATGGTATTTGAAAGAAAGACAACCAGAACGAATACGAGGATTACGCTTGATGATTTATTGTTGGAGCAAGTGGATGTGATTGTATATCTCGGAAACACTTTTAGCAGGGATGGAAAGTACACGACGAGTGAGTGCAGAGAACAGCGTAAATGAAGCGTTGGGTAAAGCTCTAGGCAGCCAAAATCTAAGCCAGAAGGCACAGGTCGCTGTGCACAACGTGGTGGTAATCCCAGCGCTAACTTATAGAATATTTCAAGTATGGCAGAGAAAGCATGAAAGTAAAATAAGTGCGCTCAAGATGCGAGCATCGCACATAATTTGTGGCTTGCTGATTGCGTTCATAATAATGATGTAAGCAAGAGAGTTGGTCTGAGAGTTTCGGTGTTCAGATAAGAAAAGGCATGCTTTGAAATTAAACTATTTTTGCAGCGTCCGTGGTCGCAGGAAAGACAGTCTTTCCTGCGACCACGGACGCTGCAAAGCGTTCGAAACGTCAGGTTTCAACAAAATAAATAAAACACGCGATACTTCCGTTAAAAATAGTTTAATTTCAATGTGTAACAATCGCGAAAACCTAAGACAATACTAAAAGGCATGCTCTGTTGGTTCGGACATGAAAGAGTACAGGATTAAATAATCACGAAACAGACATACAATGCGAAATTGGAAGGACGCAGACGCCGAGGAAGACAGACTAACCTAAAAATATCATGATCAAATTGGTTGTGTTTTGTCAGAAAGTTATGTCAGGAGCCCAAGGAACCAACGAGTGGGCATTACTAGATCAATGCATTTTTTTATATTAGAGGGGGGGGCAAACGAGCACGCGGGTCACCTGATGTGGTGTAATTGGTCGCCACCGCCCGTAGACATCAGCAACACCAAAGGGTCACTGATCCGTTGTCAGCTTTTTAGGGAAACATGGGCTCTTTTCTTGAAAGCACCCATATCGTATTTGTATCGTACTAAAGGTACAACACTTTCCAGACCTTTGGAAGGTATCACAAATTATTATGATACACAAGGCAGGGAAACCACCCCATCAAATAACCTCGTACAGGCCAATCAGCCTACTACCCATTTTGTCAAAGGTCTGGGAGAAACTAGTCCTTCACCGAATCGAGCCTCTATTGGACAGTAATAACACCATCCCTAATCATCAATTCGGTTTCAGAAAACAGCACTCTACTATTGAACAAGTACACAGAGTAGCCGAAAAAATAAGAAAATCGCTAGAAGAAAATGAGTACTGTTCAGCAGCCTTTTTGGATATACAACAGGCATTTGACAGAGTCTGGCATGAGGGTCTGCTGTATAAGATAAGGATGAGTCTTCCGCACAGCTACTACATTCTTTTGAAATCTTATCTCATAGATAGAATATTTCAAGTAAAAGAATCAGAAGCAACTTACAATCTTTACGAAATAAAGGCAGGAGTTCCTCAGGGTTCGGTGTTGGGGCCCATTTTGTATAACCTATACACATCGGACCTACCCCAGGTAGAAGGAGTGATGACTGCTACTTATGCTGACGACACAGCCGTAATGGCGAGTAATAAGCACCCAGATGCAGCTACAGAACAACTCCAGAAAGGGCTAGATGCGACTACAAAATGGCTGCAAAAATGGAGGATCAAAGCTAATGTAACAAAATCAGTGCAAGTCACATTCACACTGCGGAGAGGAAACTGCCCCCCTGTACATCTTGAAGGCAATATCTTGACACACCAAGACAATGTAAAGTATTTGGGTCTACATCTGGATCGTCGTCTGACATGGAACCAACATATTAACAGCAAAAGAGAAGAACTCAAAATACGGCGCAGAAATCTATACTGGGCACTTGGACGAAACAACAAGTTATCTATAGATAACAAGCTTTTAATATACAATTCCATGTTAAAGCCATGCTGGATGTACGGCATTCAACTCTGGGGAAGTGCAAGTAACTCAAGCATTGCAATACTGCAGAGGATGCAGAATGCTATACTAAGAACAATAGCGGAATTCCCGTGGTTCATTACTAATTCAGAAATACACGCGAATTTAAGTATGACCACTGTGAGGGAGGAAATTCAGGTTTCCAGAAAAAAATATAAAAAGCGGCTGGAAAAACATCCGAACATACTGGCGGCGAGTCTGATCAGACTCAGCTATCACAAACGTCTAAAGAGAAAAGACATAATGTAGTGGAACCCCACTTCATGAATAAGAGTATCTGCTCTCAATGGAGATAGAGCTCGACCAGACACTGATCGTACATATTATCTGCTTATGGTTGTCTACTGATTGCAGATTTAATTTCAAAAAAAAAAAAAAAAAAATCGTATTTGTGATTTCGGGAACACCGTTTATTCTACAATTTCACCGTTCGTGGTAGAAAATACCTCAAAAAGCGTACTGTGGTGGGGATTGCCTTTCATCAAGATGGTGAGGGTGAAATTTTAGATTGTGGCGAGTGGTACGATAGTGGAACTCAGCGGCTGGCATTAAGTTGAACAGTGGGGTCATGGGGAGTGTTCGGAGCAACACTCCCCATGATACAATTTGTACAGTACACAAAGAGAAGCAACGTCTCTTCGTGTACAAAGCGAGTCCAGCCGAGCGGAGATCACAGGGTCCCCGACGATTCAAACTGTTCTACGTTGTATGCGACAGGAATAAGCAAATATTGTGGCACGCCAGCCTAAAGATGTGAACAGTATTCCATGTGAGGCCGGACCTGGGACTTTTAAAATTGAAAGCGATGTTGAGGTGTAAAGTATTGTTTAGCTCTATTGATCACACCAATCTTCGTGGACGCCATATATATTACAACTTAGCCTTGCTCTCCAGATGACCGCGAAACTGTACATCGCTCGATATGACGACACCGAGGATACCGATGCTAGGCGTAACGCTGAGGGGCATACCTTCTAATCGAGTAGCTACGATAAATGGGGACTTTTTCGCGGTAAATGCACACTTGTGTCTTTAGGGGATTAAGTTGAAAATTCAGTCTACCATAATCCGAGACCTGAATGTTATAGAAGTGAGTGAGGTGTGCAAGGACCGCGTTTTATGGCGCTCGGTTCTCTCTGCCTACTTCGCAAGGGACCTGATATGAACGTACATACATATATTACAAAATGTAGTGCAATTCTCTGTAATGTAAAAAAAAGTAATGCACGTAAAATACGATTGTGCAAAACAGAACGTATGAACAAATAATTCAAACAATGACTCTCGAAATACTAGAATATTCACGATACGAGCGATTCTTCGAAATTCGAATTCATGCAAATTACCTCACTTTTTTGATCTGACTCCTTCTCCTTAGCGATATCCCGTTTCCTAATTCATTTGGATTGGCGGGCTCCGCTATCTAATACTAAGGATTTAGCGCAGATACTTTTATATGAAGCGACTGCCGTCAGACATATACAACCCAGATGGAATGTTAGCCCTTAGGTTAGTAGGTCACACAGGTTAGGTTAGGTTTCAAAATATAATTTCCTGAAAGTGCGGGTTTCCTCAGGATGTTTTCCTTTATCGCCGCGCAAGTGATTATAAATATGTACATAAATTCAAAAGTACGAATATAGTGGTACATGCCTACACCAATGTTCGATTCGGGGACCAGTTGGTCAATAGTATGGTCGGTTCTTTACCCACTATCACTGCTCAATTTTTGGATCTGAGTATTTGACTAATAGTTACTACCCAAAGATTGAGGTAATTAAATTATTACGTCACGCCTGAAAAGCGATTTACCTCATTTTTTGCTCTAACGCTGGACGCAAACAAGTCTGCAGGAGGACTACAAGTACTTAATAAGAGCATCCTCCGCGTCGCACGGACGGAGATAGTGAACGCTCATGTGTAGATTTAGTGATCGCTCGTCGATCATTTTCTATTATATTATGAACTAGCAACCCAGTTCATAATATGGCAGAAAATACGCACGGGTAGTAGAGCATATTACATGTATACATATAGTAAGGATTAATTAATACTGTGCCTATATCCGTATAATATCCGACGAAAGCTCCCAGGCAGCTTGACTTTTTCCCGACAGTTTCAACCATTATCATCATATTTCAACCGATTTACCAAAACCTTAACAAATTATAGAGTTCGATGGCGTCGTTGCGCGTGTTATTCTAACCAAATACGCAGTGGGTTTATCTATCTCGAGTTTCTCCGTGCTTCGGAGGGCACGTTAAGCCGTCGGTCTCGGCTGTTGTCGATAGATGACAGTCGTTAACCTAAGCCAGTGGCCCTCGGGCGGCTTGAAAACACTGGCCTCCGCCAATCCGCATTTGAGCAGCGTAGTGGAGTAT
Organism: Pyralis farinalis; assembly: GCA_947507595.1. Lineage (NCBI taxonomy): Eukaryota > Metazoa > Arthropoda > Insecta > Lepidoptera > Pyralidae > Pyralis > Pyralis farinalis. The sequence continues at coordinate 10,322,210 of OX382274.1, forward strand.
GCTCTAAACCCGTTCGGTTTACCTCTGTCTATTGGTGAAAACCACATGAAAATCCGTTCAGTAGTTTTAGTTTTAGAGTTCCGCGAACAGACAGACAGACGTGGCATGTGACTTTGTTTTATAACATGTAGTGATTTAGCCTCATCTTATGTCTAACTATATATATAGACACACAGACATATTATCCCTAATGAGTGAAAGCTTATATAAAATCTATATAATCTATGTAAGATTACCTTGTCAACGGTGAGGGGCAAGGTGGTCTGTGGCGCGGTGGGCGGTGGGGGTGGCAGAGTGGGAGCAGGCACTGTAGGTGCTGGGGTGGGTGCAGATGGGGGGGTGGGCCCCTCCAAAGGGGGCTTCGCGGCCGCGCGCTCCTCGCTATGCGCGCGCGCTCGCCCGCTGCCGCCACGACACGAACTGATTGACGAACTATTGGACAAATAGATAAACAACTCAGTATTTGAAGTTTTTTTTTGTACAATGTCAGGATGCAAATGAGCATACGGCTCACCTGATGTAAAGCGATCACTGTAGACTACGAACACAAACACAGAAAGTAACGCTTGCGCGTTGTCAGCCCTGCTGCTGACACAGCCACTTTTTTAGAGCTTACACACTCGCAGGAACACAACAACTCTTTTACTTGTACAACTTTACTTGTAGCTCCTTTACTACTCAAGTTTTATTACTATACGATAAATACGAATAAAGTAATGCTACACCAAACTACGACGGACATTCAATGGTATCAATATGAAAGCTATGAAAAAATATATATTTCTTAATATAATCCCGCCTAACTTTTATTGGAATTCGATGTTAGTTTTTCAATACTCTGTAAACAATAATGTTTCTCCTTGTCGAAAAGATATACATTATTGCCGCCTTGAGCTCTTCATCGTCCGAAAAACGTTTACCATGAAGATTTGTTTTTTATTTGGGCACAGATAATACCACTACGAGCCATATCTGGACTACAGATAAAAAGTTTTCTAATTTTGCTGGTATGTACTAAACTGTACTAGATAAGAATAAAATAATACTATAGCACCAGGTTATACTACAAAATATCACGTATTATGAAGGTAACTCTACATACATAAATCACGAAGAGTAAATCACGTCTATATACTATTCTTGACGAAAACAATCATTCCGCCTTTAAGATGAACGTGAGCCTGGCTGCGTGTGATTCACCCATTCGTTTCAATGTGGCCTACTATGTGGTTATAATTTTGGCTACGTGGTTGATGATGCAGGCAATAATACTGTAGAATATACGTGCACATGGTATATACATACCCAATTAGATTATTATTTTTGACGAAGTGACGCAGCGAAATATTTTCCTTATTAGACATTATGAATATAGTAATAATTACATTATTAATCTCTGTGTTACATAATAAATATTATATTAAAGCATATTCGTTATAATTACAATTAAAATATTAGACAAATAAGCTTATAATACGTACGCAGTACGCAGAAGAAACGTGGAATTTCGGGGATATAACGTCGCCCTGCCTTATACCTTTTCTAATTGGGTCGGTTTCATACTCTGGTCCTGTACTCGAATACCCGTCGTTGGCTTACTGTATATCCACTTCAACGGTTCGATGTACCGATATTCAATTCGGGATCGCTGGAGAGACTGTAATGCCCATGTCTCAACGGACTCAAAGGCCTTTTTATAGGCCACATACGCCAAACATAAGGGCAGATGATACTCCTCAGTCTTCTGTAGAATATGCTATGCGATATCGGCTTATAGTTCTTCATTATCAATACTTCAAAGGAGTTTTATCACCCTTTTTGAAGAACAACATGACCAAACTTCTGTTCCGCGCTTCCGGTGTTTCACCGGAGTGTATGACGGAATTGAATAGCCGTAATTGCCTCCTCTTTCCTATTTTTAAGCTGTTTGAGACCCATACGAATCTCGTACAAACTGATGACTGGCATATCTTCGGTATATTGTCGGGTCAGTTAAGCTCTTGGGTCGTTACTAGCATTGTAAGTTAATTTTTGCTTTACATAAATTTATATAATGCGGGACTTAACGAACGAAAATATTACCTTGGTATTTCCCGACATTTCGGCTGAGTTGCATCAGCCGTGGTCACGGACGGACTGGCGGTGCGAGGCGTCGCCAGCTGCGCTGCTGGTAATTCTTAATATAAGGTACGCAACCCTCGCCGACACACCCTCCATACTTAGTAAATTGCTGACGAAGGGCTTACGGGTGATAAACTCGACCACCACCACACACCACAAACCACCTTGGGACAGACGGTCGCCCTCACGGTAGTAAAGCAAGTTGCCGGATTTAAGGATCACAGTGTCCTCCCCCTGTCTTTAGACTTCGGAAAGTCCCATTATATCCAAATTCAACTTGCTTAGTTCCTCTTCCAGTCCACTATCTTCTCGTCGATCCTCACTGTACGCGTGTTGTATGTTGCCAGGGCCGGTCCGTTGTGTTGGTAGCCGCGGCATCGGAACCGGGGGTCGGATGACCGCTACCGGAGCCAGGATCAGCAGGGCTGCACGTGATTGGGAACCGTATTTTTGTCGCACTCAGTCAGAAAGGGCTTTTGTCATAGTTACCACGCTTGACAGGCGGGTTGGCGGCCGCAGTAAACTGTTTACGTATATTAAAATAGGGTGACACTACTGCTCATCTCCTTTACAATTCCCTTAGTAGCCTTTTACGACACCCATCGAGATTGAGATGCTGTGGCCTATTCTTACGCCTAGGCTACACGGCGAACTGTATTACTCGTATTATATATGGTGGAGGGAAATTATTAATTCTCTAGAAAATATTGTTTTCATAAGTCCCTCTGCTTTTTCTAGGGGCGCCTTCGCCTTCTTGATGGGCTCTTCTCCTCATACCGTTCTTCAGTCCGTACCACGCACTCTTTTTGGCGAAACATGTGTGGCCAAACATGTAGTAAGTCCCCCCCCCCCCCAACCACACGACGCTAACCTATCAATCAGTCGTCGGCATAAGTGGTATTATTCAACCAATTAAATACTACGTCGGGAGGCATACACTTACTGGTGACCTCATTCACACGCAGGAACACAATAGCCCTCTAGGGAGTCGTTATTTGCCTGCGGTTTTCTGTGAGGTGGAGGTACTTCCCCAAACGGGCAGCTTTGATGCGCCCTACCTCTCTTAAAACATCCAGACCAAAAGAAACAGACATGTTCATGCACACAAATGTTTGCCTTGTGTGGGAATCGAACCCACGAGTTTTGGTGCCTAAAGTCGCGTCATTCACGACTGAGCCACCGAGCTCGTCAAAATACAGTCTACAGTAAAAATAAAGTACAGCGCGTCGGACTTGTAGAAAGAGTTCTTTATCACACTGACCTGTCGTCTCGTATAGTGTTGTCCTGCCTATCCTGCCTCGCGGCTAGGTTGAGGTTGCGCGGCATGCTACGGCCGGTGTCAGGCGCGGCGGGCCTGTGGAACGAGCGCCTTATCTCGGCGTGCAGCGCGCGCTCGCCGCGGCCGAACCCGTCCAGCGGCTCGACGACCCCGCCGCCCGCCAGACGCGGGATCGTCCGGTGCCTGAACAAGCAAACAATAATAAGGACTGTGGGTCTTTTATTAGGGACCAAAATTTCATTAAGATCATCGACAAGTCGACAGGAATGTGTCTCCATTAAATATTTAAGTAATAAGTTAAGATTTGTTGTATGTTTGTTTTTCCGTTAACTTAGCGTCGTTTTGAGATACGCAACCGCAAATTGAGAAATTGTCAATATTTTGTTCGCCAATAGTCGTAAATTTATGATATTTGAGTCAGTGGGCGCGACTCACAGCGAGGTGTGACCGGTGCCGTTGTTGGTATAGAAGCCGGGCACGTTGTGCGGTCGCTCGGGGTCCGGTTCTCGTTGCAGCACGCTCAGCAGGCCACGGTTGCTGATCGCGCCCAGTGATCCCGTCAAACGTATTGCGCTCGGAAATCCTACCACTGGAAACGGAAACAACTTGTTATAGCACTCACATGTATAAATATTATACACCCCTTGAAAACTACAACTACACCTCCATAAAAATCCACCTCATGTAAGGCATAACTTGTTCAACAATATCTTACATCTACCGAATAATTAGGTATTCAGTATGTTGTATACCTACTGAATACTATACTGTTAGAACAGACATTTTATTCAAACAAACAGCAATATTCGTACGCACAAATGTTTGTCCTGTGTGGGAATCGAACCCACTAGCGTCGAAGTCAAAATATCCTACCTTGACTGGTATGATCCCAACTGCCTGCTTCTACAAACACATCACAAGCTTCAGCGGAGATTTATACTCGCTGGAGCCGCGAAGATCGCAAACTTTTGACAAGCTCGGTGGCGTAGAGGAGAATGCCGCGGCTTTGACACCAACACGAGTGTGGTGTCATTTCACGTGTCATTCCGCCACTACGCCACTGCTTGCCTTGGTCTGGATGTTTTAAGAGAGGTAGGGCCCCATCAAAGCAGGGCTGGGAAAGTACCTCACAGAAAACTGCAGCCAAATAACCCTTTCCTATACGGTTGTTGTGTTCCTGCGTATGAGTGAGGTCACAAGTAAGCTCCTAAGAAGTTGTTGTGTTAGCGGCAGTTGGCATTCTCGCAAGTGACCTAATGTATTGCAAGCGTACTCCACGGTAACCGCTTTACATCAAGTGGGACGTATGCCTTGATTAAGTTTTGGAATAGTTTATTCCACAACTTAAGCGTTCTCAGAAATAATACTTATATATAATAGTAAATATACCCTGCCGAGGTTTTCCCAGGGGACTACAAGGCCAAGAGGTTGTTACAGGTTTAACATACCATTAGGAGCGAGAGGATGATGTGCAATGGAAGGTGGGTCTCTGGCGTCTGGAGGGAGCACGGGCTGCAGCAGAGGTGCGTTGTAACAACTTTGGGGATTCGCCATCTATAAATAATTTAATATAAATTTCAAAGTTAGTTAAAATATAATAGCGTTAAAATTAAAATATGATTTACCTGCGTATGTATTGCTTTTTTTTTATTTAAAATAGATTCCAAAAACTTGACATGAAACAGGTCCGCGCGTATATTTCTGAATGTCCGTTTTCAATGATTCTATCCGAACGAATGGTTGATATTTTTTTTTTGATAAAAATAGATATATAGTCCATATATATTTTATAAATATTTTAAATACAATATTTTATAAATATGTTAAGTGCTTTTAGCAGCAATGGAAGGTACACCGCTGATATGGAGAGACGAGTGAGTGCAGGCAATACGGTGAATGGAACGTTGGGTAAACTTCTAGGCAGCCGAAATCTAAGCCAGAAGGCGCAGCTCGCTGTACACAATGCGGTCCTAATCCCAACGATAACTTATGGAAGTGAGAGCTGGGTATGGCAGAGAGAGCACGAAAGTAGAATAAATGCGGTCGAGATGAGAGCATTGCGCAAAATTTGTGGCATAATGCCTGCTGACCGCGTTCGTAATGAAGACATGAGAGAAAGAGTTGGTCTGAAAGAGAGTGTCGAGTGTTAAGATAAGAAAAGGCATGCTCCGTTGGTTCGGACATGTAGAAAGAATGCGGGACGAAAGAATGACGAAACAGATATGCAATGCAAAAGTGGAAGGATGTAGAAGCCGAGGAAGACCGAGACTAACCTACCATGACCAAATTGGTCTACAACAGGCGACCTGATATAAACACGAGTCTAGCCAATCATAAACTCGGCCGGGCTAATTAATGTTTTCCTCAAACAACAAAAACGTGATCTATACTCTGCATTATAAACAAGAAGAAATATAATTAAACAATTTTTAACGGAAGTATCGCGTGTTTTATTTATTTTGTTGAACCTGACGTTTCGAACGCTTTGCAGCGTCCGTGGTCGCAGGAAGACTAAGGTGATATTTGTCTTACATTAGTTATTCAATTATTACATCTACCGACATGGATGGATTAATTATATATGTTCCGATTCACACAAAAATCGCCCACGACAACTCTCTAGGGAATTATTATTTGGCTGCGGTTGTCTGTGAGGTACTTTCACAGACGGGCTGCTATGATACGCCCTACCAGTCTTAAAAATATTTGAATGAAACAAACAACTTTAAAGTTACAAAATGATACATAAAGCTGACCTGTTGCACCGGGCGCGATATGTTGACGTATCCATGTCCAGAGCACTGCATGGGGTCGTCAGGACGCGCCAGTGTCTCTACGGTCGCAGGGTACGTGCGGTGGAACGGCGTGTCCGACGTTATCCTGAACAATGTACACCGGTACCGGATTAACGTAACAGGAGTAACCAATGATATACAGTTGGTCAAAAAAATCTGTTAAAAACAACGTTCATCGTGTATTTGATACGTATAAAAATGTGCAAAATTTGTAAAAACTCGTCATTTTTATTTTTATCTTTAGAAATAAGACTTCCGACGAAAGGCTTTGGCCTGGGAGCTTTCATAAGGTTTTGTTATAGGATTGTTGAGGTGTAGCATTTGCAGGGTATAAAGAGGAAGATTTTGGACCTAGGGAGAGACAATAGGTGTAGTCTGGGTATTGCAACTAGAGGCTATATCAGCATAGGGGGCGTCCATTATTACGTGAGGCGGTTTAAGTTAAATGTATTGGATTTATTAAATATTGCGATTATTATATAGCATAAAATTTTAAAAAATAACGATAACGATGGTTCTCGTCGGAACCGCCATCGCCAATTTATATAGGCCTAACTTCACAGTCTCCATTTGTGCAATACATAATGTCATAGAAGTGTCTTTTGACACATATGCATTGTAATAATCTTGATAAATTATTTGAAATGAGTGTAAATGTTGCCTGAGCTGTTGTGTAACGAAATATTTACGGGAGTAAGCAAAGTAGGTTAAAACCTATCCGTGCGTCGCTGTTACTCGAGTCGCACGTGTGTCCCGCCGGTGGCGCCTGAACAATCGACTGTGCTGCTTTGCGGCGTTCGGATGCCACGATTTATATTATTATTATGTCAGATTTTGCCATTTTTTTGTCAAGAACATAGTTAATTTTAATTTTACCAAATTTCACACAGGTTTTTGTGGGGAAAAAATTAGACTCTGCCTCTCCCAGCGTGAGATTCAGCTTGACGATATAATATTAACGATAGGAAGTGGCCCGTAATATTATGACTATACGTAATTACCACCCATTTGTGGGCTGTTAAATATATGTCTAATGCTACTACTTCTACCAAAATACTTGGTCTATTTGTATGTTCCATAAATCAATGGATGAATAAAACCAAATGTAAATTAGTAAATATAGGTATGTAAGTAATGAGTGTACATAAGTAAGCCTCACTGTGACAATTTTTAGGTAATAATTAGTAACACCTGTTCTAATCACTATACTTTTTCTTTTGTTTCATTTGTAGTCGTTTTGATCAAATTACGAGTGTGAAGCTTATTTTAGGTACTAAGGTGAAGTGCATAATGTAGAACCAAAATGTGAGCTATCGCTGATCAAAATTCCACCATATTCCATTAAATAGTCAATGCATACATAATGGACAGACAGGTGAAAATTGTAAATATTCCGCTGCATTGCTCCAGCAAAACATTCCATGATCAAACTCGACACTGATACGATTTTAATAAATGTATAATAAAGTAGTTACCGCATGGTGTCAGGTCGGCACTGCGCAATAGCTTCGTCATAAGGCGGAGGCGCTTCGCCCCTCGGTAAGTAGTTGCTCGGAGGTTTCCACGCTGCCAGTGCAGTCTCACACGTTCCTCCCATGTAGCCCATGCTGCCACTGATGTACCTTTAAGAATAAACGAGATAAATACAAATGAAAGCAAAGAGCAGGGTATACATTTTTCACATATCAAGGTTTGCATATAAACAGACATCATTAAGATGTGGTACTTAATTGCTTACGATCTGACAAGCTGTATGCTTCACTGCTACCTTAGAGCATAACACATACAAAAACATTAGAAATCAATAGAGAAGATTATTTGAAATTTGAAACAAAGATGCTATGTCATCTACGAAGAATATTGATAGACAATAGATCCTCTTCCAACAATATAATGAATAAAAACACACTCCAAATTATGATAGACTTTTCTGCTGGCACAAAGCAATGGCCGTCACATTCACCAGGTTTATCAACTCACATGGGACGACCTTGATAGGAGACTCAAAGTTGTTTTCTTACGTGTCTCAAAATTATGAAAACTTTTACAAAAAAAAATGCAGCCAAGTAGAGGTTTGCAAAGTAGGGATTATTGATAAGTGTATATCAATATGACCAATCCTTACTTTGCACACAATTTTGTTTTGTTTTGTATTGTGTTGTATATGTAATTTGTTTTAGTAATTTATTAGTCGACTCTTTTAGAAGGGTAAATAATTAAGTTAATTTGTACTATTTTACTGGCTATTACTTTATTTTTTTAGTGTTTGCACTACCTAAATAATTAAATATGTAAAATAAGCATAGGTATCCCATTGCTTGGTTGTGTTTTATTTTATTATTTTATACTTTCGTGTCACGCTACTGGTACCGACCCCAAAACAATTCTTTTTTTTCTACTTTTTGTATACTTTAGAACCAAATAAAAACAAAGAAAATCCTTGGTACTACATAGAAAACTGCAATGAATGCGTATTTGTACAAGAAATATGTAGAAGCTAAGGTTTAAGTGATTTCAGAATGAGTTGTTTATTCAGTACAATTCACACAGCCATGGTATATTAGGGTAATTTCATTAAATATTCCATAACATGTTAAAGAATTAACCAGTAAATACAGTTTATATTTTATATACAACATACACCTCTCTTGGTAGGGTCCTGTCTACATTTTATGATGTTACGTTTACCCAATGCTAGTCAAGCTGCGCTGGTCATCGGTGTGAGGCGGCCGGTGCCTCTTATGCCACCGCACACGGTACACTACTAGTGCCACAGTGAGCAGCACAACGCCGGCCGCGCCACCAGCCGCCACGCGCACGTTGGCCTCCGCACCCTCCGCTGGCTTCACCACATCATCCAAACAGATGAACTCACAACATGTGTTGCCCACTCGAAACGAACGGCAGTCCTGAAATATATGAAAAATACACAAACTAAGTGTTTAGATTAAAATGCAGGGAAAGGTGATTATGGCAGCCAAATACTTTCAGAACAATCAATGTAGAAAAGGTTAGCGATGACCTTTATCACATAGCCAGCTACTAACCTAGACCTGCAATGGTGGTGACTAGTGACCTGCAATTTGGCTGAGAAATAATGATCACAATACCAGTTATAACATAGAAAGGTGATTATGGCAGCCAAATACTTTCATTACAATCAATGTAGAAAAGGTTAGCGAGGATCTTTATCACATAGCTAGCTACTAACCTAGACCTGCAATGATGCAATTTGGCTAAGGAATAATGATCACAAAACCAGTTTAACGTTTATTGTTTTTTGTCATTTGATTAAACCTGTAAGTACATCATTAAAAATAGTAAATATATGTTTACAGGTTGTAGGCTTAACCTAATCTGCTTTCTGTTATCAAAAATAATTATTCTATTAAAATAGACAGGCATTTAACTGTGGATATGCATGCAGAAGGAATCAAAGTTGCATGATTCTACAAATTTATCAAAATTGAAAGCATTATATATATATTTTTATTTATTATTTTATGAAACTAAAATTCATTCAGTTCAGCTCAAGCAGTTCATGTTTTCTACAGCTAAATAATACAGAAACAGTACTTAGTCCAGGTACAGTCCTTTTCACGCAGAAAATGTTCGGATACGAGAAACCTAACACAGAATATAAAAACATAAAACTACTATAAAACTTAACAAAAACCACAACTTTAACAGAAATATAAGAAAAAACTGGCAAATATAATTCAGATAAATGAAACAGTTGTTAATTCTTCATACTTCATATGTACTGTTCACCATTGTTGGGAACTACAATAATATGTTCTTACCTTTGAAAGTCACTACAATAATAGGTCTTCCATAATGCACAACTCTGAATCTTCATAGAAAAATTTATATGCATAAAATATTCAAATTAAAAATTGTATGTATTTATATGTGTATAAAAAGTGAAACATGGTAGAAATTGTTATCGCAATCCTAGTAGCAATTTTATAATACTCATAGTTATACACATGCAAGTAATATTAAACATGTTACTAAATGTACAATACATTTATAAAGTTTATTTCTTGATAACAGGGATACTTAAAACAACCTTTTTTATAGTTTGTTTACATTCTGTCTCAAGACCAAGTGAATATGGTATAGGCAAAATGGCTTTAAAGGCATTATGATTTTGCATAGATGATTTCATATATGTTTAAACATATGTATATAGATATATGATTGTGCATGCAAAAAGAAATATATATTTAAGCCATGCAACATGCTGCACCACAAATCCTGCAAAATATGGCAACTCCTTTGGTGAGACCTGATGACACTTCCCAAATAATATAAATATGGCTAACATTTTTATTGTTCAGGAAGCTTATGCACACTAATAAGATCACTTATCAGGTGCAAGGTATAGGTGTCATCCAGGTTCTGTCTCCATTCTTATCAGTTAAAGGCACAATAAGTTTGTATTTTAAGGTAAGCAAGAGTTACCTGGGGAGGAGAGCACAGAACTGCCTTACATACTTTGGGCAGGCCATTGTCACATACACACAGCGTGCAAGTGTCAGGACCGGGTACATAGTGCAGCCCATGCGATATAACACGTCCTCGTAGATCGGTACAATCTCCTTGTGCCGCCACACCTGTAACCATCACTACACTGTACCACCCAAGATCTGGATTCACTACAAGCTATAAATGCCATAGTTCACGAACAATTTGTTAGACAATTCGTTCATACTAACTACATAAGTGTAAGGTCGACAAACATAAAACAGCCTTTTCCAGCATTTTATAATGTTTACGGAAATCAAAAAACAAATATATATCTAAGCTCCATATTTCGGAACGTGAAAAACTTTTAGCCTATTTTATTATAATCGATATTGGCTCTCTGGTTCGTTGGCCGTGTAACAATCTTTTTGAACATGCGTCTTGAACTCTTGAATATTTAGTTTCGATTGAGCTTTTGCGATTGCGCTGCGCAAAATGTGTATGTGTATGTCTGTTGAGTCGAGTCTTTGACTTCTTTGACAATATGACATGACTAGTAGTGAGGCGTATTTATCGTCACACATGAAAGTAACAGATATTTCAAAGAAACAGATTGCGACTGTTACTTAAATTACAAAATAACTGTTAACATAAATAATAAGCCGACGACACGCAACTATGTACGCTCAACGATCACAACATTCACAAGTAACAAAAACCTCTGCCATAACAGGTACCTTTAGGCCATAAAAGGATGAAAGGTATAAAGTACATAGTATTTAGACAGAGAATTATGTATCATTTATCGCTGTCTTATGGCAAAAACGAGACGCACTTATAATTTATTATCATAACATATAAGATGCCAGGTTACTTCAAGTTATTTAATGAATGTATGTATATATATCTTCACGTCAGGTCCCTTGCGGGGTAGGTACATTTTCCTTTTTATTTACATATTTAAGATATTTAAATAAAAAGGAAAACGCCGTTTGTAATTAATCACATAATTTGTTCAATAGACACTACATATTGCTGTCTCATTTGTATGCTAAGAATTACAGTCGCTAAAACGAGGCGCATCTGTTATTTATTAACCTAAGAAATAAGATGATGGGGTACGTCAGTCAATACATTTAATAAAAAGCAAAACGTTGTCTGGAATTAGTCGCATAATTTGTTACAAAGTCTCCCTCTGGTAAATTTCGGATTCATTCTACCACCTAATTAATATAAACGGTTGTTATCAGTTTTGAATTATTGATTAATTAACTGCCACAAAACATGTAAGTGAATATCAAATAAGTAATTCCAAATATCACTTTTGGGTTGCGGTTAGACCTCAGGAGACCAAGCTGCCAGTGCTGTTCAGTTAGTCTACGAAAGGTCCTGGCGGGCTGTCAGGGTCGATAAAAGCTAGTTCAATGGGTTCGATGTCCACTACAAGCCTGCCTTTCCAGACTTTGAGATGTGAGGAGTATCGTAATAAGGTTTATGGGCTGGTGCAGGGAGACTTGAGTGTGCGATAAACTGTAACGTCACAGAAGAAAAGTTTCGGATGTTTAAGTAAGTACTTGGAAATAAAATGACAGGTGTCGAGTCCCGAGAAACTGGAGTTGCACACGGAGACGACGTCTTTCATCGCAATTGGGCGACAAAATCTGCAGCGTCTTTCAATAGTTGACGAGCTCGGTGGCTCAGTCGTGAATGACGCGACTTTAACATCAACGCTCGTGGGTTCGATCCCCACATAAGACAAACATTTGTGTGCATGAACATATTTATTTGTCTTGGTCTAGATGTTTTAAGAGAGGTATGGCCGTAGGGCGCATCAAAGCAGCCCGGCTTAGGAAGTATCTCACCTCACGGAAAAACCGCAGCCAAATAACAACTCCCTAGTGAGTTGTTGTGTTCCTGCATATGAGTGAGGTCCAATAAACTATTTATACCACTAAGGTGGCAAACTCGCGTACGGCCTGCCTGATGGTAAGTTACCTTATGACCCTGTAAGAACCTCTTCACGCCTTTCTTGAAGAACCCTATAGTTTAGTCCCTTGGGAAAACCTCGGTAGGGCGCTCATTCCACAACTTAATAGTTCTCGGTATAAAGCTTCTATAGAACCGCACAGTATGCGACCATTGCAGTTCCAGGTCGCGGTTCCAGTGTATGAGGATGAACTCCCAGCCGTCGGCGAGCTGTGCGATTGTAAAACGAGGCTGTTGGCATAATCCTCCGTCTCCCGTACAAAGTCCGCACGAAGTTGCAGAGGTTCTAGGTTTTTAGTGACCTCTTCGTCGTTGATTAAGCGGATAGCCTGTCGCTGTAACGTATCGTGAGTCTCGAGAAGATATTGTACGGAGCCGTCTCAGAGATGCGAGCAATATTCCACGCAGGCCCGAACTTGAGTCTTATATACGATCTCTATCTACCAGGCGAGAAAGTTCTTAAAATTGGAGGACAGTAGCTTAAGAAGACTTCCCTATTAAACAGATTTTTGGCGGGAATCATTCGCGCAACGACAAGCTACGAGCGCGTATGAGTCGTCACTGTCGACATTGTTACAGAATCGGGGAAAAAAGAATGTCACCATATGCGAGAAAAAATATCGCATGCGTAACGTGGTCTTTTTATTTATTGAGTTTTCTATTGATCGTTCATCTAATGGGGGCCGTTAATCTTCAGGTGCCATTATCCTACAGCCATGTCTCAGTACGTACTATAATTACTTAAACAAATATTTCTGTAAAAGTTGCGAGCCTTTGTACGTAGCCCCCTAGCATTTTGGTAGTATATATTTAACGAAATCATTGCAAAACATTAACATAAAAATCGGCCAAGTGCGAGTCGGACTCGCGCACGAAGGGTTCCGTACCATTATCTATAAAAACGGCAAAAAAATCACGTTTGTTGTATGGGAGCCCCCTTAAATATTTATTTTATTCTATTTTTTAGTATTTGTTGTTATAGCGGCAACAGAAATACATCATCTGTGAAAATTTCAACTCTCTAACTATCACGGTTCATGAGATACAGCCTGGTGACAGACGGACGGACGGACGGACGGACGGACGGACGGACGGACGGACGGACGGACGGACAGCGGAGCCTCAGTAATAGGGTTCCGTTTTACCCTTTGGGTACGGAACCCTAATAACTGAATAGCAAATCCAAATAATATAAAAAACTAATACTTAACATAATGTAAACAAATAACTTTTCACGGTAGTTGAAAAAAAAATCTTCTATTATCTATTACAATCTGTCATAACACACGCTGAGTTAATTTTAAGCGACACAAGAGGTGGCAAGAAAATAATATTTAAATTGATGTGTGTGTGTCAGCTCCGACCCTCCCACGCAGGACTGGAGTTTACTCCTTACTGGTCCTAAGCCAGATGCTTCTCTACGATGTTGCGGAGTGAAAAAACTTGATCCGTACATTCTCTGCCGCTTTGAAATTCACCTTTTGCATCCACAAACATCCCACCGAATTTTACCCTCATTCTCCTTTCAATGATTTACACTTTAGCGCTAAACTGATCAAACTGACTGCTTCGTACGTTGTGTGCGCTAAAACGTTTTTGCGATAATGCTGTGGTCACATTAGCGGCTTCGTTATTTTGCATGAACTATGTATCGTGGGATAATCTAATTATGTATGTATGTATGTATCTTCACGCCAGGTCCCTTGCGGGGTAGGCAGAGAGAACCTAGCGCCATAAGACGCGGTCCTTACACACTTCACTCGCTTCTTTCACATTCATAGCTCTTTTCATGCACGCTCGCCGGTTCCTAAGGCTCCTGACATCACCTTCTGATAAAACACGACCAATTTGGTCATGGTAGGTTAGTCTTGGTCTTCCTCGGCTCCTACATCCTTCGCATTGTATATCTGTTTCGTCATTCTTTCATCTTGCATTCTTTCTACATGTCCGAACCAACGGAGCATGCCCTTTCTTATCTTAACACCGACACTCTCTTTCAGTCCAACTCTCTTTCGTACGTCATAATTTCGAACGCGGTCAGCAAGCGTTATGCCACAAATTTTTCGCAGTGCTCGCATCTCGACCGCATTTATTCTACTTTCATGCTCTCTCTGCCATACCCAGCTCTCACTTCCATAAGTTAGCGTTGGGATTAACACCGCGCTGTGTACAGCGAGCTGTGCCTTCTGGCTTAGATTTCGGCTGCCAAACAGTTTACCCAACGCACCATTCACGCTATTCCCTGCACTCACTCGTCTCTCCACATCAGCGGTGTACCTTCCATCGCTTCTAAAAGCGCTTCCAAGATATACAAACTCATTCACTTGCTCCAACACTACATCATCAACCGTAATCCTAGTGTTCGTTCTGGTTGTCTCTCTTTCAAATACCATTATTTTGGTTTTCTTCGCATTCAATTGTAACCCTTTCTTCATACAATCGTCTTTCATTGTTGTGACTAGTGTTTGCAGTTCGGATGATGATTCCGCTATTAATACTGCGTCATCTGCATAAAGCAGGCAGTTAACCACTGAGCCACCCATTCGCATTCCCACATTCATATTTCTCATTCTCTGAAGACAACTGTCCAGATACAGGATGAATAGCCGAGCCGACAGCACGCATCCCTGTCTGACACCAATATTGGTATCAAACCAGGGTGATAAGCTGCCGTCCACTCTCACACATGCTGTGCAATCCTCATAGGTGGATTGCACAGCACGTAGAAGGTCACCGTCAATCCCATATCTGGGCAAGATGTTCCAGAGATTCTTTCGCACGACCCTATCAAATGCTTTTTCAAGGTCCACAAAACCGCAGAAAACCTTCTGGTCCATAGCCAGATGCTTTTCCACGATATTGCGGAGCGAAAAAACTTGATCCGTACATCCTCTGCCGCTTCGAAATCCCCCCTGTGCTTCCCAAAGCATTCCATCGGATTTCACCCTCATTCTCCTTTCAATGATTTTTCCATACACTTTAGCTGCTAGGCTGATCAAACTGATGGCCCTATAGTTGGCGCAGTCCATACGTGAGCCCTTGCCTTTTTACAAGGGCACGATGACTGCGCGTCTCCAATCGCTCGGGACTCTTCCGGTTCTCCAGCATAATTTGCTTAAAAACCAGAAAGCGTCCCTAACGTAGGTGCCACCCAGTTTGATCATCTCAGCTGTTACCATATCGATTCCCGCTGACTTTCCATTTTTCAAACTTCGTATCGACCATTCAATCTCATCCGTGCTAATGTCTTCATGGTACGTTGGCACTGCCGAATCAGTCACAGACTCATTCACAGTGCCAGCGCCCTGGACATAATCATACATTTCTCTAAAATATTCGCTCCACCGTTCTAACACCTCCTGAGTGTTAGCAAGAATGCCACCAGCTTTACCTTTTATCTTGTCCATTCGGGATGCCGACGAACCACTCCGAGACTTCTTTACCTCTCTCCAGAAGAGTTTGGTATTAGCCTCGAAGTTCTTCGTCAGCCTCTCTTCCTCATTCATAAGTAGTCTTTCACGCCTCTCTTTCACTAAAGCTTTGGTTTCATTCTTGCATCGACGGTATATTTCTTTCTTCTTCTCTTTCATACTCTAAATAATCTAGGATAATCTAAAAAGGCTGTAAATTATTATTTTTTTGTGATTCTCATTTTTTTGATCCTATGTATTGAAGTCAGCTTCAAAATTATGTTCAAAATTATACTGACTAGAGCCACCCATGCATACGTGTTACCTAATCGACAACAACCGCCGAAATGAACAATGCTAGTAGCAGCGCGCTAAAAGTGCTAAACCCCTTTGAAGTACTGTTACCCGCGCGATTGTTGAATTGAATGCACACGCAGCCCGAATGTTCGCGATGATAGCCGATAATGGCCAGTTACATATGAGTGTACTGTTCATAGCTAGAGTTGATTACCGGCAATTACCGGTAACTTACTCAAGGCAAGTAAATTCCCGTTAACATAGGGAACGATGAGTAATTTTAGGTAAAAATCAAGCAATATTTTAATAAGTTAACCTTAACTTACATCATCACCAATCATGCAATTAATAGCATTTAATATACTATTGGAGAAAAATACATTTTATTTGTCAACCAAAAAATTTAAATAAATAACATAATAGTATCCTAATCCTACTAATATTATAAATGCGAAAGTTTGTATGTTGGATGTTTGTTTTTCTTTCACGCTTAAACGGCTGAACGGATTTGAATGAAATTTGGCATGTAGATAGATTATGATCTGGATTAACACATAGGCTACGTTATTTGACTCCACGCGGGCGGAGCCGCGGGCAGCAGCTTGTTAAAAATACAACTACAAACTAAAATTACCTTATATAAGGTTATAAAGCAGGCAGCGCCGCGTTCCCGCGCTGGATTGCTCAGGTAAGTCTTTGCGCATAGTATTTGAAAGTGCCGTAATAATATAATCGATATTCGGCCTTATGATATATTATTACAGGTTCAGCCCCTTAGAAATCTATAATTCCAAATTATGTCATCTCAATAAATATTTTGATAAGAGATGTATTTCTCTTAGATGTACGAGGGTCATTTGAAAAGTTCTTAGCCTTACATGGTTAAAGTCATTGGTTTTTTTTTATAACTACCCTCATTTTGTAGTTACATTATTTAGCAACGAGTATGCACAGTTTAGTTTATTCACAGTAACTCATTGTTCGTTTACATGTGATACCGTAAGTCAAGTCAGAGCTATTTTTGAAAATGGATAAAATTGAACATCGTGCAGTGATAAAATACCTGAATTTGAAAGGTTTAACTCCAAAAGCTATACATGAAGACATGTCTGCTACTTTGGGTGAGTCCGCTCCTTCGTATGCGACTGTAAAAAACTGGGTGGCAGAGTTTAAACGTGGTCGTGATACCATTCAAGATGAGCCCCGTAGTGGGCGGCCTTCGACTGCTTCCACTGACCAAAACAAAGAAAAAATCTGTGATTTAATTTTATCTGATCGAAGATTGACTGTCGAGGAGATAGCTAAGACTGTAGGCATCTCATCTGAGCGAACACATCATATAATTACTACTGAACTTGGATTCTCTAAGGTGTCTGCGCGGTGGGTACCGCGACTGCTTTCAGTGGAACAAAAACGCAACCGACTCACAACTTCTCGCGACTGTTTAGAGTTATATGAAGCTGGCCCAATAGAATTTGTTGAAAGATTTATAACCATGGATGAATCCTGGGTTCACCACAATACACCCGAGACAAAAGAACAGTCAAAACAATGGAAAAGAGCATGATCGTCTACCCCAAAGAAGGCAAAGGTGGTTTTATCGGCAGGCAAAGTCATGGCATCCGTTTTTTGGAGAGAAATAGAGACAAATGAAGAGGTCATAGACGCCGTGGACGCTTATTTTGAGGAGTTAGACGAAGATTTTTTTAAAACGGGTATCGAAGCCTTACCGGGTCGATGGAAAAAGTGTTTTGAGCTCAGAGAAGAGTATGTTGAAAAATAAAAATAAACTCAAAATCGTGTGGTTTCATTAAGTATGTTAGGCTAAGAACTTTTCAAATGACCCTCGTATTTTATTCTAAATATATATTTATTATATTAGTAATGCTAGCTGTGCCCGCGACTTCGTCCGCGCGGATTAGTTTTTTTTTTATTATTTATTTATATATTTAAATTAATAAAAATAAATAAAATTTCTAAAATAAAGTAGGCTAAGTTACTCCTTATTACATCAGCTATCTACCAGTAAAAGTCCCGTCAAAATCGGTCAAGCCGTTTAAGAGATTAGCCAGAACAAACAGACAGACAAAAATTGTAAAAATATTCATTTTGGTATATGTACCGTGTATATATCCATATGCATTTAGTAAAAAGCGGTTATTTTAATATTACAAACAGACACTCCAATTTTATTTATCTGTATAGATTTATTCTAAGTAGACTAAAATATATTTCTAATTTCTGTTTAAGTACATAATATATAATGTTTGTGTATAGTAATTTAAAGAAATGTAGCAATTGTTTTGTACCTTTTAGTGCATTATTTTCATAGGAATGTTTCAGGAGTCGGTATTTTTCTTAGTAAAAAATTTTTATGTAAGGTGCCGTACAGGGATATACCCAGTAACTTTGTAGGTAAGTAGTAATGTCAATGTCATATTTTTTTTAAATGTCAATTTTGTCTACTGGGCTTGTCTCGTTTTCTTTTCTCTCTCACTCTGGTGCCTATTTCATTTGCAAAATACCTATATGATCTCTCTTTTTTTAAATAATTTTTATTTAAGATTATATTAAATTATTTTTACTGTCTGAAACATTATGTGTTATAATAAACAATAATGGCTGGTTTTGGAGATTATTCTAATTACAACAGGCCTTTTGGCTTAGATCCCAATAGAGAAACGAATGATTTGTACGATACCCGCTATCAGCAAATTTATGGATATCACACTCCCGTTACAGAGGAATATCAGGGTCCCCCTTTGGTTGTTGATGATCCTCCTGATGAAGGTACTGTTTAGTTTTACTAATGCATTGCATCCGTAATTCCGTTCCACAAACACCGAAGGGATGCCTGTGGTATAATGTTATAAAATCTTTTTCAGAAAACAACACATATGTGACAACAGCAATAAGTGTCGCTAGTCTGATAACAGAAAACCTTTTGAGCCATCCGTTTATAGTATTAAGAAGACAATGTCAGGTATTGCTTAAAAATTACATAAAGTATGATTGTTTCTTGAATTACTTGTTTATTATATCTTTTTTGAAGTTTAAATTTGAGTCTGTCTTACAAATAAGATAATAAAAAATTATACTGAATTGGTGGAATATTGTCTGATTGAGTGAGTTTTGACATTTTATTTGCATACATATTTTTTTTTTATTCCACCAAGGTGAAAAAGTATACCACTAAGAAGTGTACGGGCAGCCTGTTGGTCACTTTATATAGAGAACCCAGTAAACACCTTTAAACTTTTTTGAGGAATGCTATATAATTAGGATGAAAAAGCTGGCCAAGTGCATGTTGGCCCACACAGTATAGGGTTGCGTATTTGCTTAGCTTTGCTTGCTATGCAAAAAAATTTGATGTCTAAAATAATAGGAATTGAAGCATATTGGATTTGTTTTTTAACATTCAAAACAAACTTTACTTCTTATAACCATACCTATTTATATAATGTACTTCCACTACTTGGCCGTTCAAATTAGAAACTAAGAAGTAAAACGCTTAGTGCAGATAGTGGTACCGTTACTCCATATATGTGTCGTAAGCAAGACTGAGTAATATATATGGCAGTCTGGACTCCACGGGTTAACCGTGATAGTTTTCCTTTTAAATTCACTATATGGACTACTACCATGTTCTTTTTTCCAAATACAAACAATCATTTTTCAAGATTTTATTTTACCGTTTTGTCAACATAGTTAATATGTATATACATGCTTACAGCTACAGTTTTGTAGTATCAAGCGTCTCTGAGCTAGCCCGCGGAACAACGGACAGATGGACATGGTAAAACTATAGGGAAAACCTCAGCAGCGAGTTCATTTCACAATTAGGAGTTTGAGGTGTGAGTAGTGTGAGAAATAACTTTGGCCTCCGAGAATAATATTGAAAATGGCTGTATACTATAACAATTGTTATCAAACCACAAGTATGAAAGGGACTACCTATTGTTAAGATACTGCTTGCCCTTTGTATTTAGACTAAGAAGGTTATAACATATTACGTTACTCAAGTCTGAATTAGCTGACTTTAGCATTTTCAAGCTGGCTAGACTGGTATAACTTTCTACTGTCATCTATTGACAGTCGGAGCTCACAAATGGTTGAAATAAAAGTTCATGCTCTAATAATCATAAAATAGCATCAACAATCACAAAGTAACAATTTACAATAGTAACTTTGCTTTAAAGGTGCACAACAGCCTCAGGAGCTATCACATAGTTCCATACTCACTTCTCCCAGTAGTTGGCAGACTACACAGAAGACAAGATGTCACCACACTGTGGAAAGGCATTGGTTCCACTTGCATTGTGAAGGGGCTCAACCTGGCTGTCGAGGATGTTGTGGCTAAAGGAACAGGGTGGCCCAAGTATGTTGATAATCTAGTTTACATTTCCCTGATTTTTTTATGTACGTATGGTGAACATCTGACCAGCAGTTAGTAGGTGTTGTAGCAAATTGGTACAAGGCGCATTTGCTCATTACCAACACTGAAAATTTCAATATGCTGTAATGAATTCCATTCATGTTAAAAATCATGCAAATATTATTATTTCATAAACATATAACACACTATAATATATATATGAATGTTAAAGAAGCGAGTAAGGTGTGTAAGGATCGAGTAACATGGCACTCTGTTCTCTCTGCCTACCTTGCATGGGGTTTGGCGTGAAGTTATAGATAAATAGATAGTTAGAGTATATATGTATATAGAGAATCTGAATAAAAAACTATTTTTAGCAATCTGTTTAATGTATGAAAAGTATAAAAGTAGACCTTATTTTCTTTCACATGCGACTCATCCATACAAATAGATAATTGAATAATTAGAACAAGGGCCTGTATATTTTCACAGCAAAGTTTTAAAGTTATTTTATTGTTTATTTTATGAGTACCTTTGAATGTTTTATGTTTATGAAATACATATTATATACTATTATTTTTTCAGGGAAATCGGTAAATGTAATTCAGTCTTGCAGTTTCTTCAGCACATGACATTAAAATGGTGATTATTATAATCTATGTACATCGCCTGATTATTTATTTTGAAACACAGTATCAAACATAAACAATTGAATTTGTTACAGTTTAAGCTTTGCTATTGTGACACCATTTTATTCAGCCAGTTTGGTGGAAACAGTGCAGAGTGATATAGCCAGTGACAAACCGGCATTATTTGATGTATTTCGGGAAGGTTTTGTGCGTATACTGGAGTGGGGGACTCCTAGCAGGGGCCGCATGCTCCCAATATGGGCTATTGTATTACCAACTGTTGCACTTGGAATTACAAAGTACCTTGGACAGTAAGTCAAAACCATTATTTGATATTGCCCCAGCATTGTTTCTTGTTTCTTTCTAAAGAAAACAAAGTTAAGGGCTATGCTTTTTGATTTTGTTAATACAAAACTATTTCTACTCTGTTACTGTCATTGCATGTCAAGCTTTACAGTTTGTACTTTATACCGTTTTTATGTTGTGTTTAATAAGTTACAATGAACAAGTGTTAGGCACAATCTACTCTGAGCACAATTACACTGGTAGGAATTTTGTAACATAATCAAGCACATCGAACTTCATCTATAAGTTTTAGATGCCAGGGTCTAATCAAATGCTTTTGAATTAAAAAATTTGTTCCTTAGATACTCTTTACTTTCTGTGAGACCCCCTTAACCCGCCGAGTTCCGCAGTTACCGTTATTCAGTATATATGTCATAAGCGAGTGGTCTGAGTAGACCACCCGGAACCTGTTAGGTTAATATACAAATATATTAATTTTAAGGATAACTGGCATATGTGCTAGAGGAAGCTTATTCACTTAAAATGTTTGTTTTTGCAGTATATCTTTGAGAGGAATAACAGTGAAGATATTAAGGTTTCAACAAAGGCATAAACATGAATTGAGCGACAACTATAGTGTGAACTATCACAAGAGTTCCCAGAACCCACTCATTGAGGATATCAACTTGAAAGCTAATATATTCTCATTTATTGCTATGGAGATACTATTTTATCCCGTTGAAACAATCATTCATAGACTACATATACAGGTAATTCTTAGATGACACCATCAAATAAAATTATTCAAAAAATATAATTCTTGGATGGAAATTATGTACCATGAGCCACCTGATGGAAAGAGGTGCAAGCGCGCTTTAAGTAATGCATGGTATCTAGATAGTTGTTAGCCGCTATTTAAAAAACTTAATGTACTACCTGTGCCATGCATGTATATAAGAGAGGTATGTATTTTTGTAAAACAAAATTCTAAATTTTACAAAATGCAATCAGATTGTACTGCTAGGCGAACTAGACCTCAATATAAAAACTTAATACATCGACCAACCTGTCATAAGTATATATATGAAAAAAATGCCTTTAATATGAGTATATTAATATATAACAATCTACCAGAGGAATTTAAGACTATAATGGGAAATATGTTTAAGACGAAATTGACGACATGGCTCTTAGATCACTGTTTTTATAGTATTAAGGAATATCTGGACTACAAATAAAAATGACAACAGTAGTTAGTAGTAATTAATAATGTTAATTTTTATATGACATGATTTAATTAATAATAATACATGTAACTATAAAATTATTGCACGTCTGCACGCAGACTGAATACACTACCATCCACGCCATTTGTAACACCTATTATAATATTGTGTATTCTTGCAAATAAAATTATTTGATTTGATTTGAAATGTGTTAGAATAGCCTGTAGGTGCTTACATTATATGCAACACTAGAGCATTGCTATCCTGCTGCCAGTGCCCTATCTGATGAACTTACTTTAGCG
Organism: Pyralis farinalis; assembly: GCA_947507595.1. Lineage (NCBI taxonomy): Eukaryota > Metazoa > Arthropoda > Insecta > Lepidoptera > Pyralidae > Pyralis > Pyralis farinalis. The sequence continues at coordinate 10,345,385 of OX382274.1, forward strand.
CAGAAATAGAACAAGGGCATCAGCAAATTATTGCATTTTGAAAATTATTATTGTAATTATATTGTATTACTTCAGTCAAGTTGGTTTTAAATTAAATTCACTATATTAATCGTAGTTATTGTGGGTGTACTACCACATGTTAATTAAGTTAACTTTGTGTAAATAATGAAGAGCAAATGTACAAATACCAATAAGTATACAAACATATTCTTATAACTTATTTCAGGGTACAAGAACAATAATAGACAATTTGGATACTGGAACATCAGTGACTCCTATCTTAACTGGATATGAAGGTTTTATGGACTGCTACAATACCACAATAGCCAAGGAAGGTGTCGCCGGTCTCTACAAAGGCTTCGGAGCACTGGTGCTCCAACTCGCAGCTCACCTGGCCATCATCAAGTTGACCACTTTATTAGTATCTGAAGTGTCAAATCTTTTGAAACCAGCTAAATCACCAACAAATTCTGATGACTCAGTTCACTCACAACAGAAGTACTTATTCAATTAAATTATGTATTATAAGAGTAAAATGAAAAATAAAATTAACTCTTTACTTGACTGGACTGAATCCATATACTATTAGCAAAATATGTTTTACTCCAATTAAATTACGTATTATACAAAACCGGTACATCAAATGGTTCTACTCAATATTGAACTACTTTTAGGATCGGGCCGAATTCAATCACAAAAATAAATTTATCAGATCAGAATTTTTAAATACTCATTTGGATATGTAGAAATAATCTTGGGGTAGGTCCCATAATACAAATGTAATAACAAGTCATACTCAATCCTACATTATGCTACTGATTGGACTCTTATGATGGAAACAATAAACTATAATATCCCAGAGGGTGTAGCTTTACTGAGTACTACTTCCCATCAGAAACAAATATCTCTAAGATCACACAAGTAATCATATACTTCTCTTCTACTTGGCATTATCCCATTTCCTAATCCATCCTAAAAATTTGACGAAGATACTTATTTTAATTGAAGCGACTGTCAGCAGACCTCCACAACCCAGAAGAAAAACCAGACCTTTCCTACGTAAAGTCAGATATCTTTCGAAATATAATTCCTTGCGGATTTTCTCACAATGATTTTCTTCACCGCCAAGCTAGTGAGAATTACAATTATGTACATAAATTCCAAAAAACTTATACACTGTGCTAATACTGCTCAAACAAGCAATCATATACTATGTTCTCACAAATGTTTACCAGACATAGGATACATTGTAAATGATATGGTAATCATTAATTCCACAGTAGAGTTAAGAGTGAGAGGCATACTAGCAAAATCTCTACTGCCTATTAATAAAAGATGTAGGCCTATAAGAGAACTAAAAAAAGTTTTGTATTGGTTTGAGTATCCCAAGCTGAATCATATCAAATTGGGCTATACAGGACAGGAACATCATCTGTTAATGTAGATCATTAAAGCGTCCATGAGAACTACCTCTAGATCACAAAACCCCTATATAAATATATAGGGATAAAGCTAGTTCTCTCCTGTGCAACATAATAGACCTGACTCCCCTCACAATGAACCTCTAGACTAGAATGCTAATAGTGTCATTAATAAGTAGAAAGAGATATCTTGGATTTATCTTGTCTATACACCCTGTATAGTCAATTAACATAATGTTCATCATAATGGATAGTATTGTTAGTGCAGTACCTTATATGTATGTTTTGACACTTAAATTAAATTTTGTTTAGTTTGACACAAATTGTGCATAAAATTTGGCACCTATGTAAAAAATGGTACAACTACACCTATATTTTTAGGAATAGATAAATTCCTTTCCGTTATTATAGTATGCATTTTGCCCACTACTTTAGTATTCTGCAGTCTTAAATGCATTATTTAATTTACACACATAAATAATTACTTGTCTTCTTTATAGGTGTCCAATCAGACCAATTGATTGATCTTGATTGCAGTCATCAATCAACATTGTTTGTTTTAATATACTATACTAATAATTATGAATTGACATCAACAGAATATCATTTTATAGTCGATTGATTGGTGTGGGAAAATATTGTCTTTTTTTTAATCATGAGCTAATCAGAGTACCTAGTGGTTTATAGACATGTTAGATGATAAGTAAAATGTTGAAGAAAAATCTGGTAATAGTTTAAAAAAATATGTTTGCTTTGAAATAAAAATATGTTTTATTATTTTAATAATTTATTTATTATTTCTACATATTTATTTTAAAACTAATTAATGTGTTAATATAAACCGTCCTTTTAATAATCTTCGCATAATAACTCTGCGACCAGAAGGTGTTGAAATACGTGTTTGCCAGCCATGACGACGAACTCTTCTGACTTCATTAGGACGAGGAAAATAACAACGCACCTTCGTTCTAATGGCTGTTAGGGAAAAACAATCAGGCTTCACAATACATGTGTTTGAGGTTACTCCTTGTATAGTCACCATGCTTTGCCGAATTAACCTGAAAATGGAAACACTGCTAGGTATAACTAAGTTCGTTGTTTTACTGATTTTACGTCTGTCAGGACAATTATTATTTTGGTGATTATGCGATAACCTAGAAATAAATTGTTGGTAGTAGTATATAGTTACTTTATAGGTTGGAGTAATGCTCCTAGTAAACCCGCCATGTTATGAACTTAATTACGTTACACTAGTAAGGTAAGTTTACGAAAAAATATTATTGTATTTAATTCAATGGGTCTCGATAATGCACGACCAGTATTGCGCAGCCAAATAATTAATTGCCAATTATTGGGGTGTGTATTATTGGCTGTGCAATACTGGCCGTACTGATATTGTACGACCAAACAATTGAAACCTTCTTACATATACAAGAATTATTGGCCATGCTTTCCTGGCGTGTAATACTGGCCGTACATTATTTGTACAGGGCGTAATGTACAGCCAGTATTGTACGACCAGATAAAAGGCAACCATCTCTCATTGGTTATAGCAACTGTGCTCCTATTGGTCGGTTCACTTGTTTTGTTCATGCTTCGTTTAGAGGGATGGCAAGGAAGGTTTAGGCAAGTGAATGGTCAGTAATGAAGCTAGTGGTCTTTTTTAAAGAAAATTGTAATATTCTCTTTGTCTGTGGTATGTAAACTGCAGGATTGGGTCTGGGTACCCTTTCTAAGTATTTTTTTAGCACACTTCCTCGAAGCTCGAACTGAACTGAATGATTCTGGAGTCCTGGCTGTATTGTCTAGATCCCTTTGCCTTTCCCCCCGGGTAGAAAAAGAAACAAAAAAAGTTTTATTTACGTTTTCTATTTTTCCTTTAAATTGCATTTGAGCTCATTGATATTGGTGGTATATATAAAAATATAACTAGGAAGTGTGATGTGTAGAACTAGTGAAATGGCAAAACTATAAAGTCAAAAATTTTAATAGGGATATTCCTGCGATGGACATGCTACGATCCTCTGCCATAGGAAAATAACGTAACGTTTCTTTTCCGAATAAGTTTTCATGTATGTAATGTTTAGTTATCAAATCAAGTACGTAAAGAACATCTGCGAAGTGTAGGATCGTGGCGTGATGTGTTGTATAACATGATCAGAGGCTTGCAACATGGTATATACTTACAGTTTTGTGCTACAGTATATGGACGCATATTTTGGTTAGCAATATTGAAAAAAATGAGGTGACTTCCTGAATAACATGAAATTTACTTTACTAGTGTCAAATGATATGTTTTCATCTCTTATGAAAGGGAAATTTGGTTTGCCGCATCACCCATATATTTGATGATTCGCCCAATGTACCACCTGTTACAATTAACGCCATAGCTAAATTTAAACTCTGGGGGCATCGATGTATATGGATAGGGGAAGCACTTTAGATTGAGCAGTCAGAACCCGTTATATACGTTTTCCCATACATTTCGCGGTCGTATACGACCACGGTTTCGAAGGGTTAAGTAACACCGTAAAAGGGGAGGGGAGGGGAACCCCCAGAGGGGGAACGGACTCGGAAACGCATAGTTTTAAAGTTATTAACATTTTAATTTTTTGAGGTTATGACTCCTACAATCTTTGAAATTCGAGCAATCACTTTGAATAATCATTTGCCAACTACTCGTATAATTTTGTTTTATTTCCCAACCTCGCAGTTGCTAACTGCATGTTTGGTCTACTTTTTATAATGACACTTTTCAAAATGGCAACGATCGCTTCTGGCACTTCGCCGGCCGCTACCGCGGCATGCTCGATCGGCCCGTGTGTTGTTTGTCATACTCTAGCTTAACCTAACCAACTGAGATTTCTGTTGCTATACTTATTACAAAATTTTTATTTGTTTGAAAGATTTGACAAATGATAAATGCCCAAACGTTTTGTGTCATTATAATAATCAGCTTAACAATAATTCTACCAAATGAAACAACATGGCGGAGGAGCGACATTGACAAATACTATGTCGTTCAATTTCACTGTTTATTCTTGCATTTTCAGTTACAAATGCACTTGACATTACATTGTTACGTTGAGTTTGACGTTTCTAATGCTTATAATGAAACGTTTTGATAATTTATATCAAACATGGCGATTTTACAACGATTCTTTAAAAAAACATTGTAAATTTCAATAAATTCTAGCGTAAAAACTATGTATCTCCGTGCCTTAAAATTTTAGTGATTTAATCTTCTTTAGTAAAGCTATTCATAAAAAAAATATGGTGCTGATATCAGGTATTACTTAATCTAAAGCTGAGCCCATCGGGGTTCTTAATAAAAACATGCAGTCGTAGGTATTAAGTATTGACACCTCTACACCACATCTACTAGATAAAAGTATTTAGCCATATTTAACCTACTGCTGAGTTACAGGTCTCCGAGAAATGCTTTATGCATAGTTTTCAAGTAAACCAACTTGTTTTATTTACTTACCTACCCTCTATAAATCACTACCGCCTGCAAATAATACGTAAAAACATATTTAAGTATGATGTGATGTTAAACATAACCCCCAATTTTATTATAGTTCTTGTTTTTTATTTGGCGATTCTTTCTCTTTATGGCGTTTTCTACTTTCCCAAGATAACATGTACATAACACAAGTGATTCGCACAAGATTATCTGACGAAATTGCAATTAGGTAAGATTGTTTGTGGAGATCTTATGAAAAATATCGACCTATTTCGGAACCGAGCATTCGCAAATTAGAAGCTGACAATCATTTCTAAACGATACTATATTATTGGCTTGACCACTCGCCCACCAGTTCTGTCTAAACGAGGCACGAACCATCTTGACATTGACAGATGGTGGTCGCCAATTATTTGACCGTACATTATTGGGCTGTGCAATATTCGCTGTACGTTATCAGCACGGCCTGATATTTAATAATAATAACAGGGTGCGCCGATATTGTACGGCCATATAATGTACAGCTAGTATTGCACGGCCCAATAATTCAAACCATGGCTTAAAAAAAGATCGGGCCGTGCTTTATTTGGCTGTACATTATTGGCTCCCTAATTCAATGAACGAAATTGCACAACTTTAACAAGTTATATTTTTTGACATTTGTTTTTTCTCAATTTACCAAACTTAAATGATGGCAAAGATTCTATAAGCATACGGTTCGGCGTTTATATTTTCATAAGAATACACTGTATATAAAGGCCATTACCAAAAAACATCGTGAAAAGCATCCATGTGGGGTAGCCGGAGAGAACTGAACACCGCATGGGATTTAGCGTGAAGTTATAAATAGACATAAAAGCATCCTGTTTTTTAAATTATTTTAATCTAGGCGAAAACAAAACCTATAGCCTGGTTTTACAGCTGAATTGGTCGACTCCTTGAGGTAAGCTTTGGCTAATGCCCAAAATATCCTTTCTATACATTACTTTCACTAGTATGTGATACCAAAAAATAGGCTACCATCCGTTATTCATCCTCATGTCACTTGAGAAAAATTGTTTGTACGCAGAGACTTGTTACTGTCCAGCCTCGTAGGATCATTCCCCTCTGTCACGGTACAAGATATTGTGATCCATTGCGCGCATAAATACTTCGTGCGTAATCGATTCTCTAACAGTCTTGTAATCGTTATCCATTATTTCTTCTTTGTGGCGTTCTTGGTGTTCTCGCCAATGACAACGCTTTTATTATTTTAACTCGGCGTGTTCTCAAGTCAGGCCCGAGCTTAGTATGTGGGGTAATCGTTTTCGCTCAGGTAACATCATAAAGTGTTACACTAAAAATGCCAAACTGTGCAGTTATGTCATGCAAAAAAAGGTCGAACACTTCTAGTTTACAAAAATATTGAGTTACCTTTCACATGCAAGTATTATTTTATTTGCTTTCATATAAAAGAAATTAAAATGTTGTGATAACGATTAATACATGAGAAATCGATTCAGTAATCGAGTACTGATGTAATCGAATCATATTCCGCGACTACTCCTTGTAGTTTTTAACCATATTGCATAGTATAATAATGGCTGACAATTGCCTAATCCACAGCAAAAGAAATTAATCGTTTCAATACTTACGAGACTAGTAGTCACATGCCCACACACTAAACGAAGCTACAGCTAGACTAACTTTGCAATTATACGTTTAATTTTATGAGAATTTAAAATCTAATATTGCCTGGCAAAAGAATACTCCATTTACACTACGACCTAGTGTTGGACATTTTTTCATGTGTAAGTTCATGACAACACAAAATGTTTTTGCGCGTGTTGTAATCGTTTCTATGTAGTAGTTACCTCGTCCCCCGTCAAAAATGGCAGAATTATTTACTAACAGAATCACGCGTATGGCGAGTCCTTTTGTTGAATTGTCGAAGTTTATACGTGTGTGTCAATATAAAACTATATTAAATATATTAATACCTAATATACATAGCATTGTGCTGGTTGTGTGATAAACATTCAAGTTTCATATGCATTGTATCATTCCTTTCCACTTTTATATTCACTACTCTCGCCGGGCTAATAAGTCGCTCTGTTATCCTTATTAATATCATTCTAATTTAGGGTCAAGTACCTTAGTTAAGTAGCATCGCAAGATATATCTATGTGGAACTTGCTACCTCAAGTTCTTCTGAGTTCGGAGAGTACGTTAAGGCATTGATCGTTTCTGTTTTCGGCAGGTGACAGTCGTTACGATATGAGAGGGTGTAAAATTAAACAGTCCGTGTTCACAGTATTTCTTTGTCGTAGGGCTCGAATCTAATGAGAATTTGCGATGGCATTGTTAGCCTTCAGAACCCGTTATATACCTTTTCCCATACATTTCGCGGTCATATATGACCACACGGGTTTCGAAGGGTTAACTAGTCCATATCTTGTTATTTGTTAACGAAGCATAATCCCCTATAGTCTCTCTCGGGAAGTTTTTACTTTTGAGGATCCATAAAGGTTTGTATTGTGTTGATAGTGTTGCTACCAAAATCATTTCTATATAATTTTCCCGTATATCCAAGGCCGTTAAAAAATTAAAAAAAGTTGAATTAATTGAAAGAATGAAATAATATGGCGGATCAAAATAACAAGGGCGCTAAAAAATTATTTTACCATTTAAATTGTTTATAATTGACTTTTTTAGTAATTTTTCATTTAAATTGACATGAAGAAATTCTGTTATATGATAAAAACAATCTTTACATGTAAGTGGTTTTCGTTAGACAGTGAAATGTATTATTTTTTGACTGATTGGAGACTATTATTTTCATTGTAAACAGTACGTGATTTATCTATGATATGATTTCAGGAGAGAATGTCGGCGATAAAAGTGAATTTCGAAATTGGTCATGTAGCTTCACTTCGGTCAAAGAAGACCCCTGAAGGGTTCACTCATGATTGGGAAGTGTTTGTGCGCGGTCAAGAAGGTGCCGATATCAGTCATTTTGTGGATAAAGTGGTGTTCAACCTTCACAGCACCTTTCAAAGACCCAGGAGAGGTACCATGATATTTATACTATTTTTACATACCTACTTTTTGCCTTTCAATTAACATTCATAACATTTTCTTGTTCTTTACTTCCTTCAATTATAAATCAATTCAAGTTTAATCAATTGCTATTTTCTATATTTTCTCAACACATATTTACTTAATTTAAATATTGTAAAAAAGCTGTCTTCATTAAATATAACTATGCAAATTAGTATAGGCAAAAAAAAGTTAGCTGTTTATACTAAATGATGGTCCACACCAAACCATTAGTATCCTTTGTCATTGCTACTAGTGATAATGTTCTATGGACTAGTGATATGCCGAGTCGCCTATTTTTGATGTTCGATAAAAAGAAATCGAATTAGGACTTGAGTCGGAAGACTTTGACCGGTATTCGGGTACTAGTATGAGTATTCAAACAATGCACTCGAGTACTTTTTGAATCGAGCTTTGTAGCTTGATTTTGATGTCAAATCTAATATTTCATTACAAATTGTTGACACATGTGCTTACTAACACCCTTTGGGTCAACTTGGAATAAATAAGACAGGATTGTTAATGAGAATTGTTTCCTACAGAGGGCAGTGCGCCGTAATATAAATACTTCAGATCGAATAAGATCGGCTCTTTTTCGCTACCTGAGACACATGTAACAAATGTAACTTAATAATTATTCTGACACCTGTGTTTTTCCTCACTCGTAACAAGCCAGCGCTCCCACATCTCACCATAAGTCATGTGTGAACAATAGTAAAGTATGTAAATTACTGTATAATCAGTCATTTAATCATATAATTAGTCTTTTGGTAATTATGACAAAGGGAGGTATGTTATTAAAGCTAGCAATTAATAATTATCTATTGGGAATTTTTAACTATATAGAAGTATTATATTAATCTCTCACTACCCGCGGGCCGCTTTTCCGCCAAGAAATTAGGAATAGAAGGCACAATTTACTCACTTTGATAAACTTAATAAAGTTGTTAAAACTTTAAAAAAAACTGAAATTATATAAAAATATAGCTTTGATCGATAGTGAATTATGATTGAAATGTAAACATAAAAATCTTCAATAAGTCACCAATTAAAAAAACACTCAAACCAACACTAAATTCCACAATACTGGTAAGCGACAGTTCAACAGATCAAAATAATTTAGAAGTTAAAACTTTGAAGAGAAACAAATAATTGATACTTTAATATCACATTAATTCAACCGTATATCATCAAACTAAAAGGTTATTAAAATATGCAACTTAGGATTCAAATAACGTAAGTACTCGAAACCTATAATGTGGAAACAAGTATTGTGGATCCGAATTCAGTATGTCATATACTCGAGTATGTGAGTACCTGCAAGGTATTCGAGTCAGCCTAACTTGGCACATCTCTACTATGGACTGTATCAATATAGAATATAAAGTGGTCCCTTACACATGGGTGGTGGTGTGCCCATGTGTATATTATTAAGGCGACACATCGAAAAATTAGACCAACTTTCATCGAATAGTATAGGCTAATGACTAAACTGACGGATCTAAGATTTTAATATAAATAACTTCATTTCTTTATCTTGAATTTGCTTGCTCAAATACGCGATTGTGTAAAATTGATTCGATAATAATTACTTTCGAAAACACCTCCTGAAATTCATTATTTTTGAAATTACAACGAAGTTGTTCTGTTTATACGCTTCAAAATTACTTAAATCTATTAGTAATATCTATGTTTATAATATGCTTGCTGCATATTTTGATAAGTGAAACATGAAATTTTTTAAAAATATTTTAAGTTTCTGACAATTTCTAAGCGATCACATTCGTCTTGGGTGCTACGTGTTTTCGACCTTATTGTGCGGTAATGAGGATTATAAACGCGTTGACTAACTACATCCAGCCAGTCCGGCTGCAGCCCGCTTCGAGGTGAGACCTATGTCGACTGTCTGCTCGAGCTCGCTCCATTTACATCACGACACCGAAGTTTTTATAATTAATAGTTGTAAATATTCAATATTATAGTATTTAGCGTAAGTGTATTATTATTAGATATAAGTAGTAAATAATATTATAGGTTTATATATATTTATTATACTGTTGTAATAATGGGGAACACTAAAAAGAAAATATATAGAATAAAAATACAAAGAAAATGTTCGTAGAATGGGGGAGGCGAACAAGACAAGGTATTTATTTTTTTTAATTATTATATTCATTAAACATATTATAATAACATTGTGTAGACATATTTCTAGTTTTTAGAACAGTTCCTAGGTATGGTTGGCCCAAGCTATTTAATTCGTCTTCAAACTTTTTTTTAATTTTGCTTACTTAATAACTCTATATAAAACTGCATTAATTAAATAAGATGCAATTTGATCTAACCTGCTTTGCGTGCTTCCGCCACCAATTAGTTCATGCGGCCTAGCGCCGGCCGGCACCCACCCACTACTGTTAGTACTTGGTACATGCCGACGCTGCCATGGCTGCTCCGGTAGTCTCTGCTTCGGCTGCTGCGGTCGTCCGTCATCTGGAACAGAATCCGCATGCCCCCACCACCACCGTCGCTGCCACGACTGGCCTGGTCGTCGCTGCGACACGTGTTTCGCCTCTCCACGAGGCATCATCAGGCGTTGTAGACGTTAATCGTAAGAATAACATGCTACAAATTTTTCTTACGATTAACGTCTACAACGCCTGATGATGCCTCGTGGAGAGGCGAAACACGTGTCGCAGCGACGACCAGGCCAGTCGTGGCAGCGACGGTGGTGGTGGGGGCATGCGGATTCTGTTCCAGATGACGGACGACCGCAGCAGCCGAAGCAGAGACTACCGGAGCAGCCATGGCAGCGTCGGCATGTACCAAGTACTAACAGTAGTGGGTGGGTGCCGGCCGGCGCTAGGCCGCATGAACTAATTGGTGGCGGAAGCACGCAAAGCAGGTTAGATCAAATTGCATGTAGATTTGACTTTCGCAAAGTAACGCCTGAATCTATTAACTAATTAAATAAGAGTTATTTTTTGCAGGAATAAACAGTAACATTTGATAATTGGTATATATTATCCACAGGCTGACCGCGTACCTATATAGGACGTCAAACTCCTATTATATCCATTATAATCTGACCGAACTCCGACTTAGAAGTTGTACGTCGGTGGAGGTCAGGTTACGTTGGAAATTTATACCAATAAGGTTCGCGTTCTCAGCACATAGCAACCAGTGGAGACTCTTTATTTCTTTGTATTAAAATAAAAACTTATAAAATAGAATATTTTTGCTGTTTTGTTTTTTAGGAGAAACTTACTAAATAAACATATTCCACTAGAAGAATCACTACTCGATTTATATGCTACTTTAACGTAAGTGTCATACGGGACGACAAACTCATAGTAACCATTATAAGCTCACCGAACTCCGACTTAGACATTGTACGTAGGTGAAGGTTAGTTTACGTTGGAAATTTATCCAATCAGAAGATAGAAAACCAGTGGAGGTTTTTTTTTTTTTGTATTAAAATAATTACTAGTAAAATAGTATATTTTGATAGTTTTTAAAAAAACTCGGTATGTTTCATGTTAAAGAAGCGAGCGAGGTGTGTAAGTACCGAGTCATGTGGCGCTCACGAGGGATTTAGCGTGAAGATATAGATAGATACTTATACCCATGGTACTCGTGAAAACAAATAATATTTACTATGAACCAACACTGAAAACACAAAAAAATCATCTATTCTATACATTGTGGTTAGTATTGAACTATTGTACGGATTAGATTTATTTTGCAACATCAGAGATGGTCCTGGTTCTTTCTTCTTGAGAGTTTAATAAATAACAAGGAAACGTACAACAATACAAAACACAGAGTATACATAAGTAAAATACAATAAATGTCATTATACTGAAGTTAAAGTTATGAAACAGCAAGAAAATCATTTGTCACATGTTTTTTTTAAATATGAATAGATTATAAAATCTATTTGTATATATGTATATTAGGGTGTCCCTTATTTTTCAAAGTTTTTATTTTCTAACGCATATGTCTTAGTTTTGTTCATTTGCTTTTAAAACACTCGGAAATTAATTTTTAACTTATTTGGATTACGATAATCCGTGCCGAATTACATCGAAACATGTTCATACAAGTTGCGCGGCAGTGCCGCACGTACTCGCGGTATTCATTTGTTCAAATTCAAAGTCAAAATCTTTTTATTCCGTAAAAATGGCTACATTTGTTTGGAATCGTCACATTTTTTTCCCTACCGTGCAGTTTATGACTAGGTGAGCACTGATAAAAATACTGCCAAAAAACTCAGGCATCCCTCTTTTGGTATCCAAACAAATTTACATATTTTGTTAATTACATTATAATTAGATCGACTCACTCCCAGGCATTTTTATCATTAATATAGTCAGATACTTTATAATATGCCCTGATACACAATTTGGCTTTAATAGTAGTTTTAAATTTGTTTATTGACAAATCTCTTATATTGCTGGGAAGTTTGTTATAGAACCGTATACATTGCCCCATAAAATAATTACTTGTTTTGTGGAGACGGCTTGCATATAACACAAGATTATGCTTATATCTAGTATTTATGCTATGAATATCACTCTTTTTACAAAATGAGTCTATGTTTTTATGGACATACAAAAGATTTTCATAGATATATTGCGATGCGACTGTTAAAATATTTATTTCTTTGAATTTTTCTCTAAGGCTCTCACGGGGACCAAGTTTGTAGATAGCTCTTATGGCTCTCTTTTGCAATAAAAAGATGGTGTTAATATCCGCGGAGTTACCCCAAAGAAGAATTCCATATGACATAATACTATGAAAGTAGCTGAAATAAACTATTCTAGCCGTATCAATATCAGTGAGCCGTCTAATAGTTTTCACTGCATAAGCTGCAGAACTTAGTTTTCCTGATAATTTTTCAATTTGTGGGCCCCTTTGTAGTCTGGAGTCAATTGTTATACCCAAGAACACAGTTGTCTCCACAGAGGCTAAATTAGTTCCATTAACATGTACATTGGTAGCCACCTGCCTTACATTAGGTGTTGAGAACTTAATTACTTTAGTCTTTTTATCATTTAAAAGCAGATTATTAACACTAAACCAATGAATAACTTTAGAGAGAGCATCGTTAACTTCGTCATAATTACCTAACCGTCTATTAATTTTGAATGTCAGTTATTCTCGTGATTAATACGTAATGTTTTAACTTTTATAAGATGGCAGTGGAATTGAGAAGCAATAAATCAAGTATTTTCTTAGTTGGAGACGTAAATTATCAAATAATAGGCGCAAAATTACCGTCTAACCGTCAAGTTCTTCCTGTACTTTTTCATAAAATTCGCGAAGTTAAATTGACTGTTAGTGAAAGCGCATACCTAGTCATTCGAGAGTGTATTATATTTAGGGAAAAAGCTAGGATCCCTACCAGAGCTATACCTAACTGTGTAAAATAACTTGTGAATCTTCACCAGGAGGGAGTTGCAAAAAAATTCCAATTTTCTATTTCAATTTCAATCTAATTCAATCTGATAATTTTATTTCTCTTATTTATTCGAAATAAAAAAATCCTGTGTTTACTCGGCGCTATCAGCCATTATGACACTCGAACATCTATAACTTCAAGCCAAATCCCTTGCGGGGTAGGCAGAGAGAGCCGAGCGCCACGTGACTCGATCTTTACATATCTCACTCGCTTCTTTAACATTCATTGCTCTTCTCATGCACGCACGCCGGTTTCGAGGGCTCCTGACATCACCTTCTGATAGAACATGACCAATTTGGTCATGGTAGGTAAGTCTTGGCCTTCCCCGGCTCCTACATCCTTCCACTTTTGCATTGTATATCTGCTTCGTCATTCTTTCATCTTGCATTCTTTCTACATGCCCGAACCATCGGAGCATGCCTCTTCTTATTTTAACACCGACGCTCTCTTTCAGACCAACTCTATTTCTAACATCATCATTACGAATACGGTCTACAAGCCTTACGCCACAAATTTTGCGCAGCGCTCGCATTTCAACCGCGTTTATTCTACTTTCATGCTCTTTCTGCCATACCCAACTCTCGCTTCCATAAGTTAGCGTTGGGACCAACACTGCATTGTGTATAGCGAGTTGTGCCTTCTGGCTCAGGATTTTACTGCCAAGAAGTTTTCCCAACGCTCCATTCACACTATTCCCAGCACTCACTCGTCTTTCCACATCTGCGGTGTACCTTCCATCCCTGCTGAAAGCGCATCCAAGATATACAAACTCATCCACTTGTTCCAACACTTCATCATCAATCGTAATCCTTACATTAGTTCTGGATTCTTCTCTTTCAAATACCATTATCTTTGTTTTCTTCGCATTCAGTAGTAAGCCTTTCTCCATACAGTCGTCTTTCATCGCTGTGACCAGTGTTTGCAGTTTAGATGGTGTATCTGCTAACTAAACATATGTGTCCGAATCAACAAATGGCCCGCTTTAGCCTCTCGATAAACAATGTTGTATTATGTAGCTAGTGTTTCATTCTTCTTAAGGGGGATACATACCGTCCAGTGGCGCCTCAAGGAATAAAATATCGTATCTTAGCGTGGAAGATAAACATTATAAAGTCATGTGTTGCGTGTGTTACAAATACAATAACGTACTTTTACGTCATTAAACCAACAATTGAAATGTTTTGCTTTCGTTGTTATAGGCATAATTGCCAAAAAACGGCCTCTTTTAGCACTTTTGCTTATAACAACGATAGTGGAATATTTTGAGTGTTGGTTTAATGACGTAAAAATACTTTACTATCTTCGTAATAAATGCAACATAAGATTTCATAATGTTTATCTTCTATGCTATAATATGTTTTTTTATTCAATGAGGGCGCCACTGGACGAGACCTAAGTAAGAACAACATAGATACCAAGACATGTTAACTTATAGAGATATAAACATAAAACGATGTCATTGATTTCTCTTTCAATAAACTTTTAAAAGTGAATACGTTTCTGTAGTTTTTTATTACTATTATTACTATTGTTTTCCGTCTAGCTTAAATAAATATGTTTGGTTCAGTATGTATAAAGCTAAATAATAATTAAATCAATATTTTTTATTAAATATTGATATTATAAATTTTATTTAAGTGTGACGCGACTCTGTAGCTTTTCTGTTCGTTTGCATTGACTATACGTTGACCCCAGGTTACCTATTAGGCGCTAATTTCAAATTTTACAAATCGAGCGTCGAGTGTCAATTGAGGGGCGCGGGGTGATTGGGCGGAGCCATTTTAAAGCTTCACGATCGAGGTGTCGCCTTAACCTAGAGTTATCCTTTTTCCTAATCTATTAAGATATTGCCAAATTCTTAGCATTAGGTAAGGGAGCCTCCCTGACCTAATGCTAAGAATTTGGCAAAACTACTGATATTTATATAGAGACTCAGAGGAAAAATCTGACCTTTCTTAGGTCTATATCCAAATCAAAATTAATTGATGCACTGTCTCATATTAACAAGTAAAATGGAATGAATGTTTACTAAGATATAAATTGGTTTATATCAGTAAATGGGGTGTTTATTTATTTATACAATGTAGTAATGTGTGACAAAAAAATATTTAGTGTCTTTTTGCTTCTAAATTGAGAACCTGTACTTGACTGAGGCCTGTAACCTGAATGTATTTTTTCTTCTGTATATGATTTTGTTGAACTAAAATTTTTGTGGATAAGCTTGTTGGTTTTACAATAATTAAATTTATAAATTTAATAGTATAAATGTAAACCCAGATTGTAAAATTGTAGGTGATGGTAAGAGCAGTATTTTAGAATTGAGCACGGCAAGTGCTGTTTTCTTAGCTGCAAAAGTGCAAATTTGTGTCTTGATGTAATTGAATGGACACAATTCAACCACCACCAGTCAACATACTTTAATTTAAGTGTCTCCGTTCCAGACACATGTTTTCTCGCAGCTTTGCTCTACAAGGGATGTTAGCATGACATGTATAACAAGTGCCCTTGGTACTGTCCACATAGCAATGAATGTTGTAGCCACCCCTGCTACTAACATGGCAACTCCTTATATCTCACTAATAACGCCAGTACTTGCAAGAAGAACACATCAACCCTTGGTTGACGTTCTTCAACTTTCTTCCCCAGTCGGCATGCTTTAAACGTCTTATCACATTCATTATTATTTTCAAGAAAATAGATATATTAATCTCTATTGATGGTTTTAGATTCTCAGATTGAGCTTTTATATATCAGAGTTTTTTCTAAATCAATGTTATTAAAATTTTACTCTTTTGTTTCAGTTGTGAAAGAACCACCATTCTCATTAAAGGAATCTGGTTATGCTGGATTTATTATACCCATAGAAATATATTTGAAAAATAAAGATGAACCTAAAAAAATTCCATTTTCATATGATTTGACACTACATCAAAGTGCACACCTTAAAGATAGATACATTTTTCAAAACCCTAATGAGGATTTCAGGAAAAAGTTATTGAAAGGTGGAGGTATTCCTGTAACAAACAATCCATTTTATACAAATGTGGATCAAGAGCGAAGTAGAGACTCTTTCAGTGAAGAGAAGCAAATAATCAATAAACCTAAAATGCCCTCTGAGAATATTAAGAAACATAAATTTAAAGAACATAAGGAGGAAATACCACATAGGGCCAGTAGTTTTGAAAATCTTTTTGGAGCACCAATTCAGAAACCACCTAAAGTTTCACCTGATCCAAAAAAGCTGGAAAAAAATCCAGCTGTTGCAAAATCTGACAAAAAAGAAAAAGAAAGATCAAGTTCTGATAAAAAATCGAAACATGAACACAAAGAAGCCAAACCAGATAAAGTTAAGATAAAGGAAGAAAAAGACAAAGTCCGATCAGAGAAAGTGAAAAGTCATAGCAAGGAACAAGAGAGATCTAAAGATAAGTCAACTAAAAGGCCGAATGAGAGACCTCCTTCTCCAGAACCTGCCAAAAAGCGATGTGTCAGTCCAATTCGAAAACCACCGAGCCCACCACCGCGCTCGAGCAGTGCTTCTAGTTTCAGAGAGGAATACAAACCATCCAAACATGTTTCTGAAAACATAGAGCAAAAAAGACCTAAAATTGAAGAGAAGCCTTCTGAGGTAAAACTAGAAAAAGATATGAAGGAAAAAAAGAAAAAGGAGAAAAAAAGTCATGAAAGAGATAAAGAACGAAAGGAAAAAAGAGAACACAAAAAAGAAAGCCACAAATCAAAAGATTCGCCCAAAGAGCTTCCAAAAGAAGTTCCCAAAGATATTCCTAAATCCCGGGAGATTCCAAAAGAAAAAGAAATTGTAAAAGAATTGCCTCCTGCTAAAGAAAAACAAATAAAACCCGAGAAAGTTAATAAATTTTCTATAGAGAACCTTAGGAAAACCCCTCCTAATGTAGAAAGGTTGGAAAGTCACAAATCAAAAGATAAAACAGATTCTGAAAGAAAACATAAACATAAGAAAAAGGACAAAAAGCGTGACGAATCTAGAGAGAAACATAAAGAATCTAGTAAAGATAAAAAACATAAGCATGAAAAAAATCGTGAGAACATAGCACCTGAAAAGCCTGAGGTCCTTGAACGACGGGAGACACCTATTCCAAAAGAACGATCGCAACCAGAGCCAGTTTCACCTATATCCATTGACACAGCATCTCAGTGCAGTTCAAAAAGTGGTCTTGCTAAAACACACACTGGAAATGAAGATATTAATAGCAGTCATTCAGATTCAGAGAGCTCTGTCATTGCTGAAGAAGAAGAAACAAAAATTAAAGTGGAAAATCCTTCTCCAGAACCTTTGAAACGTGAACCTTCTCCTGAAATAGAACCAGAACCTGAACCAGAGCCGGAGCCCGAACCGGAACCAGTTGTAGAGCCACCACCACCACAAAAAGAAAAATCGAAAAAGCATAAAGATAAATCATCTAAAAGAGAAGAAAAACGCCGCAAAAGAAAAGCTGCAGAAGAGGAGGAAGCTGAAAATAATAGAAAGGCTTTAAAATCTGAAACAGCTTCAATTTCAAACAATGATCCTGAAAGAGGGGAAAGCAGTGGCTCTATATCAATTGAGACTAAGGTGCAGGATAATGGTGTTTCAAGTAGCCTCGGCGAGGATGCGGAACCTGGTGATCTCTCTCCAGAATATATGGGGCAGCTTCGTGACCTACAGAAACGAATAATGACCATCAACAATAATGAGGATCTCGAACGGGTTGTCAACCTCATAGCGGAGACAGGCAGATACGAAGTCACCACACAAACATTTGACTTCGACCTGTGTTTATTAGATCGCTCGACGGTTCAGCAGCTAATACAGCTCGTGGGATGCTAGCTAATAGTTTATTGTGGACAGTGGTACTGATATCAAATGCAATTGTAAAAAATTGCTGAAACTGTAGTAAAAGTTGGTTACAGGTCAAATGTTTGTGAAAATAAATTTATCTGTAGCCATTAAATGTATGGGTCTCTCTATGAGATGCAAGAGTGCGGTGAACAACTAAATAATCTCAGTAACAAAATGTTATCATATTCTATGATTTTATTAAGTGCAATAATGTATATGCATGTAAAGCTATAAGACTGTTGAAAGATTGTTAAAACGTAATGTATATTTTGTACATTAATATATTGAGTAATTATTATTTAATGATTGTTTCCCTGGTTCGGCTAACCTGAATTGTATTTTGAAGTTCACTATTACAAAGTACTTCACTCTAGAATGCACACACTGCTTTCTTTTTCGATGTATTTAATTAATTTTTCTTTATAATGTTTTTGTGTTTTTATTTGGAGACAAATGCAACAAAAGGTGGCTGCGCCAGCCAAATTTTTCTTTTACTATGATCCTCACCCAACTTTTAAAATTGTTATATATAAATTGTATGCTAACATTATAAATGTAATACAATAGTCATTATGAGTTCGTATAGCAAATAATATTTTGATATGGATAGGTGACAATGCTGAAATTGGCATTTGAACATAACATAAAATAAATATGTGTATGCTTTGATTTCTCATAGAAAATTATAAATTTAAAGAATCCAGCTACTTTTTCACACTATGATGTTCAAAATGTTTGTCAACAACAAGTAATTTCAGATTCTGAAAAAATTTTGCATTACGAGATGATCCAAACGAAAGTACAAGTGTACTACAACTGATAGGCTTACTACGTCAACACTTATTTACACATGTAAATTGTAAGAATTGTTAATACGTAGTTGTAAGATACATTTGCTTGGTTTGTTCAGAGTCGGGTACTTATTGGCTCATCGGTTAAATAATTGGTATATATTTGGGGTGTAAGTGACTCACAGTCAAAGTCAACCTCACCTGCACGTGGTGCATCCTGCTAATTAACAAACGAGGCTCTGACGATAAAAAGGGCGGGTGCTTTAAACAGCCCGACTGGGGGACGTACCTCCACTTCACAGAAAACCCCCAGCCAAATAACTCTGTAGGCTCGTGTTCCTGCCTACGAGTGAGGTTACTAGTAAGCTCCTAAGGCGTTGTGGGGGTGGCAACGTGGGAGCGATACTTACTCTTGCAATTCTTCATATCTCTTACAATTTCTCATGGTAATGATGTGACAGAGACCAGCAAATAAATACAAAAACAGTTTCTTTTTGTGTTTAATTAATTACTTATGTTCGCATGTGGTTTCTCCTATGTATTTATATTTATTCTGTGATATAGAAATGTAAGAATAATATGAATGAGATGACTATTATTTTTAACACAACACACTGTTATCCATACTTTGTTTTATAGCTTGACAATTCAATCTGCGATTGATTCTGTGGTTAATTAAGGTCTCAAATTTGCCAGTGGGATAATGGTCACCTTGTCATTTGTAGGCTACTTTTCATTGAATTTATCTTTTGAACTATATAAGTGTGTATTACGCTAAATTTGGGAAGCGTATTTTTTTTCTATGTTTGACATTTGTATTTTTTTCTATCCAATACAAAACACAATTTGCTATTACGAAGCCACAATGTTGCATTATATTATACGGTGATAATAGGAAATAATTCATTTAGATTTTTTATTTATAATGTTTTTAACTTACACTGAGACATCTAATCTACTCGCCTACAATATTAGTTACATTGAAAAAGAATTCAGTACATATACTCCTAGAGTCGGTTGCTTTGTATGAGTGTACGCTTCGAACGTCAATTGCAGGTGGCCAAGCCAGAGAAACATGCATATTATGTAAGTTAACAAAGTTGAGAGTCTTTTAATAACTTCCGAAGTGGCCACTGCGCTCGCTATGGAAGGCTATGTTAATATTGTATAGGTATTATATTAGGTGGTATTTTTTTTAAAGTTATTTTAAGAGAATTCTTGTCAAATCAATGAATTACTATCGCCGTAACGATTAATATGATGCTCTTTTATTGTAATGTAGTACATTATAATGCTATAATTTCAAAAAGGGAGTATTTCTAATATTGCTAAATGTAAATCGGTGACACATTCTTGCATAATTATATTTTTTAATATTAATGTCATTTTTAACATCACTATTAGATGGTACATTTTTTGCATTTTTCTGTAAATTTTAAATTACTCCTAAAATCGTGTAAAAACTTTGATGCTCATTTTTTTGGTTTAGTTTGAAAATGCGTTTGTATATTATGTTTGTTACATAACTTATTTTTTTATTTAACTAGTATTTTAGGAATACACAATATAAATAAATATAGAGAGTGTATTAATTCTTGTTTTCTTTTAGCCATGTTTGAGAGACAATTTAGAATATGAGAGAATTTAGAATGTATTCTTAATTCTCTCTGCAACTTAGGTCGGGCGACAGCAACCCTGAGCTGAAGCGACTTAGCCAAACAGAAGAGAAACTCGACGACGACAACCTATGTGGCGGAGTAGTTAGCAAAGCTACTTTAACATCAACGTTCGCTGGTTCGATTTCTACACAGGGCAAACATTTATGTGCATGACCATATCTGTTTGTCTTGACCTGGATGTTTTCAAGAAAGGCATAGCGCATCAAAGCAGCCCGACTGGGGAAGTACGTCCACCTCGCAAAAAACTGCACGCAAATAATAACTTCTTGTGTTCATGCAAGTGAGTGGTGTTATAGCTTAGGAGTTGTGCTAGCAGCAGGTGTGAGAACGCACGGACAATACGGCAGACATTTGTTTATGAGCATGTCTGTTTATCACGGTCTAGGTATTTTTATGAGGTATGGCACTTAAAAGCAGCTCGTCTGGGGAAGTACCTCCACTTCACAGAAAACCGTAACCAAATAACAACTGCCTAGAGGGAGTCTCCTGCGTGTGAGCGAGGTCACCAGTAAGTTCTATGGAGTTGCTGTTTTAGCAGCAGAAGTGGCATTGCGCGAGTGAATTGAGTATTAAATTGTTCTTAGGCTATGGTGACCGCTCTACATCATGTGGGTCGTATACCTCCCGACGTTGCACATAAAAAAAAATCATTGATTCCGAAGCGTAATTATTATGAACGCTGTAATCATTCTCCATCAGTGCCGTACGTGGTGACACGACCGTTGGAGAATATGACCTCGAAACAGTGCATTCCGAGAGTGTATTTGAGTGCATGTCCGAAACTTTGACATTTTGAGACAAATATTTCAATGGTCCTCGCTGGGATAAAAATGAAAAGTGTAAATATACTCTTTATCTATTTTCGATTGAAATTATATAAAAAATAGAACTACAGAGTTACTATTATTGATGTTAACTCCAAATAGTAGGTAATCCAAGTCCAATGTCAAAGTTTTGAGTAATATTTCATAATCTCTAATTGACCTAGCTAGATAGATATATATCATCAATGCCAACCCTATCTGGCGCTGCTGTGAGAATTTAACGGTTTAAGACGGGAAGACTTCATCGGAAGCGATCGTCCCAGGGGTAAACAGGACGACGTAATGTTGACGTTGCAGTCATGGTGGTATTACAGAATAGGGGCCATGGGGCAGTAATAACTTTTAAACTGACGCTCTGATTTTGAGGAAATTTGGAGAATAAACAACTACAAAAGAAAAATTGAAATTATTTTTTAATTTCAAATAGTGGCAGGGAACTATCGGGGCATAGCACTAACGAGGGACTACACTTCCCTTCCTAGCCCGTAAGGGGCTTGGCGAAAAAATCCTGAGCTTGGCGAGCTCGGTGGCGCAGTGGTGAAACGCGCTGTTACGCTACTTTGACACCAACGCTCGTGGGTTCGATTCCCACACAGTACAAACATTTGTGTGCATGAACATGTCTGTTTGTCGTGGTCTGGGTATTTTCTATGTATGATAAGTATGTATTTACAAAAAAAAAAATGAATTTACGTATGTTTATCAGTTGTCTAGTACCCATAACACTAGCTTCGCTTACTTTGGGGCTAGATGGCGCTGTGTAATTTGTCCGACAATATTTATTATTATTCTTATTATACATGTGTACCTATCTTACTTTGGTGGTAAGCAGTTACAGTAGCAAATGGGCGTTTGTAACACTAAGAACATTTATAAAAATTAAAAGATCAACGCCAAAAATAAGCAATCGGGTGAATTAATTTTATTACATCATACATATTAATTTAGTACATCATTCTACTTTCGCATAGTACTCGTATACTTATATGTTTCGTTATTCTTTCTACATGTCCAAACCATCGAAAACATGTCCCTTCTACCGGCATTCTTTCTCACATTCACATTGTGAACTCGGTCTGCAAGTGTTAGACCGCAGATTTTGTGCAACGCTCGCATCTCGACAGCTTTTATTCTACTTTCATACTCTCCCTGCCAAACCCAGTTCTTGCTTCCAAATTGGATTAGCACCGCGTTTTGTGCAGCGGTGCCTACTGGTTCAGATTGTTGTGCAAGAAGTATTTCCCAACGCTTTATTCAGACTATTGCCTGGCCTCTCTACATCAGCGCTGTACCTACCATCCTTGATAAAAGTACACCCATGTAGGTACAATCTCATTGAGTTTGCATACAATTCACCACTAGGTTTTACTCGTAATAACCACCTGTTTGAAAAATCCCATGCAGTCTCTTGGAAACCTTGGGAGGGAGTTCATTCCACAACTTGAAGATTCGCGGCCTCTCTGTAACAGCACAATAACATTTTTGCTCTAATGACTGAAAATGAACTGCCTGTCATGACAGTCATGCTATTGTAAAGGAAGATATAGGATAAGTGGAGAAGCGAAGGACCTGTCCCAGAAACCTCCAGAGCAACACCGGTAGCCATGACAGAGACGAATATATACATCTATTAACGGTAGAGGGCGCATATCGGCCGGCGCTGGTTCGCATGGACTACTTGAAGGCGGAAACACAAAGTAGGTTAGATCGAATTGCATGTTGTAGGATCATGTCCCCTGAACGCAACGCTTTGTACCATTGTTAAAAGAAGCAAAGCGTGACCCTTTAAGATAATACTGTACCTATGTGAGCTTGCGATCGTGAACCATTCTCACAGCTCTACTCTGAACTGAATCACAAGGTCACAGCTGATACCTATCCAGGTCTTCCAGTAGTTCCAGTCAATAGCCATGTGTGGTAGAACACCAGATTCGCATAGAAAAGTTTTTCGAAACTGAATGTCACAGGGGATCTCACGACACCAACAAAGAAGTGAACATAAAATTTTTATTTTTTAAACACTAATACACATGTAGTCATGTATAAAAGTGTAAAATATGAATAGGTACGTCTCTGCAAACTTTTGAAAATACCTAATCGCTCACATTTCAAATTATAGTGTTCATCCTCTGAAGACTTAATATATATTACATTAGAATAATACTGGCAGCCCGATATAATGTGGTTGCCGTAGCCTATGAACACGTACAATACATGAATACCCGCTCGTTACCAAACCTGCTGCAAACACAGCAACTTCTTAGTGGTAATCCCACTCTCTCGAAGGTACGTTCTGGGAGTTGCCATATGGCCGCGGTTTTCTGTGTACTTTCCCAAAATAAAGGAAATAATCTATGGACGTTGAAGCTGATAGTACGTAAGTAGTAACTCAATTCACCGCCACGGGTCGGTGGTAAAATAGAACACGAAGCTCTTATTGGCTAGGTCGTTGATCAATATTGCAGCACTTATCGGTTTACTGGTTAAAATATTCTCCCATTGGTCAGTATGCTCGAATAGCTGAGATATTTAGACGTTAAAACACGACATTTTTATTAGCGAGGGGTGCCTTCATGCGCAGTCAAGTGGTTTATTGGTTTGTGTTCACCAGTCAGTCTAATCTGATACGCCCTACCTCTCTTAAAACAACTCAGACCAAAATAACGAGGCATGATCATTCACATAAATGTTACAAACATTGTGTGGGAATCGAAACCAAGAAGAAGCATCACTAACCACTGCGCCACCGTACCGGACTGGTCAAAACACACAACGTTATCAGACACGCACTATGCACTATATATTACGCGCTCGGTGGCGCAGTGGTGAAACACACTGTTACGCTACTTTGACACCAACGCTCGTGGTTTCGATTCTCACACAGGACATACGTTCTTGTGCATGAACACGTCTGTTTGACAGGTCTGGGTGTTTTCTATGTATAATAAGTATGTATTTAGAAAAGTCAGTCAGTCATTTGTCAGTTGTCTAGTACCTACCCAAAACACAAGCTTTGCTTAGTTTGGGGCTACATGGTGCTGTGTATTTCGTTCGATAATATTAGTTTTGTTTTTATAACTTTATTGCATTATTTACAAGTATAAAAATTACATGATTTGCAAAGGCGGGCTTATTGCTTCGAGGAATCTCTTCCAGCCAACCATTGCTTTAGAGTTCGTGAATGGAGCAATGAACGGCGGTGAGAAAAAGAGATCGAAGAGAGTATAGTATAGTAAATAAACGATAACTACACAACCTATCCAACCCTAACTCGATGCGGGAGTACCATAGAGCTTGTTTAATTTCATTTTAAAGGAGCTCATGGACTGTGAAAGCCTAATTTCCAGAGGAAGTGCATTCCACATGCGTGCAGCTTGTACCGTGTATGAGTGCCAAAAAGTATTTGTAAGTGTGACCGGGACCTTCAGTAATGGAATATTTACACAGAGACATGTTACTAACATATAATCTCGTAATGGAGATTAAGATAAATGCAATTGTTTGTGAAAGTAGCATTGATACTGATATTTTTATATTATGTTGAGTGGAAACCAAGCAGACGGCTCGCCTCATGCAAAGCGATTGTAACTATTCTGATTTTGTAACATAGTGAGTGGAGTTCATTCCACAATTTAAAGGGTTCGCAGAAGAAACCCTGTTGGAACAGTACGCCGCTGTTTTGGATTCGATTGCAAGAGGTCGTAGGCCTTTCTGAGCCCATATTACACGCATTCGTGAACACGTCTTTATACAATATAATATAAAAGTAAGTAGTAAAGATTTGTTTATTGTAAAAATGGCAAAATAAAAAAAAATAATGATTTACATAATCTCGCTAGATTTTTTAAATTAGATCATATTATATCTTATTAATTTTTCATAGCTTTAATCTCTCTTTTTAGTCTACCAGTATTTCGAAAATGTCCATTGGCGAAGAAATGCCAATATATGAGTAGGTCTTTTTTTAATCTATCTATAATTTCACGCCAAATCCCTTACGGGGTAGGCAGAGAGAACCGAGCGCCACGTGACTCGATCCTTAGATCTCGCTTCTTTAACATTCATTGCTCTTTTCATGCACGTTCGCCGGTTTCTAGGGCTCCTGACACCTTCTGATAGAACAGGACCAATTTGATCATGGTAGGTAAGTCTTGGCCTTCCTCGGCTCCTACATCCTTTCACTTTTTTATTGTATATCTGCTTCGTCATTCTTTCATCCTGCATCCTTTCTACATGTCCGAACCAACGGAGCAGCCTCTTCTTATGTTAATCCTTATATTAGTTCTGGATTCTTCTTTTTCAAATACCATTATCTTTGTTTTCTTCGCATTCAGTAGTAAGCTTTTCTCCATACATTCGTCATCTTTCATCGTTGTGACCAGTGTCTGCAGTTCAGATGTATCTGCTAATAGCACGGGATTGTCTGCCTTGTGGCCTTAAATATCATAAAAATCAATACGGCTTGATCGGCTTTACCATCGGCAAGTCTACTGTGTATGGGGCACTCGCAATGAGTAAAATTGTGGACTCTCGGATAGTAAATATGTTTGTAGGTATTTTCTTAGACATTTCAGGTGCCTTCGATAATGCTTGGTGGATAATGTTGTTGCTGAAACTAAAGGCGAGAGGTTGCCATAGCAACATATACTCCCTTATTCGATCGTACATTTTCAATGGTACAACCAAATTAAAACTTGGCCATTACGCTGCTTCGAAGGTGCTTACGCAAGGCTGTCCTCAGGGTTCGGTTTTGGGGCCGTATCTTTGGAATATCGGTTTTGATGACTTTCTTAGCCTACCCTTACCGGAAGGGTGCTCGTCAACTGGCTACGCCGATGACGGCCTCTTATTAATAAAAGCTAATTCCAGATCAAGTATAGAAAAATTAGCCAGTACTTGCCTTGGCCTCATTTCAGACAGGGGTTATCGTAACGATTTCGCAATGACGCGCTTCAATGTACTACATGTCTAAAAATATGCACCCTGATTTTCTAAAACACCGCAATCATAACAAAATACTTAAGACTGTTCAAACCAATCGACGAGGTACTTGAAACTTTGCTGTCTGAATAGCAAGAAAGATGGAAAACTTCTACTAAAGGACGCCACTTGTATCTATATTTTCAATCAGTGCGAGACAGATTAAGTAAAGAGTGGTTAGAAGTTGATCATCCCGTTGCGCAATTTTTAACAGGGCATGGAAACTTTAGAGCGAAGCTCTTTTCATTTAGACTTGTATCATCGCCTTTATGTGAGTGTTCGACGACAAATCATGAATTCAATCAAATAGCACATCATGTTCTCTGAGAGTGCGATCTCTGGCGTCGGGAGCGGGACGATATGTTAAATTCCTGGCGTGTCACATCCGGGATAGTATACTATTCTGATTTTGTGGCAACAGGGGGAATTAGCGTTTAGGCGGTTCTGCAATCTATATTATTGGATTCGATGTGTTAGGTAACAACTCACAGTTTAGGTCCCAATAGTGTTAGATATTTGATAAACCGTAGTGCACGACAGTTGAGCTTCACTTGACTAGCAATCTCTTTGAGGTATTTTTCATATCGCTGTCTCTCACTTTGCCAAGAGGGGAAGTCAATTCCAAACACTATATCCAAATCCTACTCCTACAAATTTCTTCTGAATTCGTTGTGAGTTCCAAGGCAGCTGTAGTTTAACCCTCGGGACAGCAATGAACTTCACTGTTCATTGCCTTTTTGGTGGTCGCTACTGTTAATTCTGGTTACACAGGAGACGCAGTGGTGGGTATGAGTGGTGGGCCCGTCCCGTTGTCTGTTCGGTGCAACATGTTGGCCCGCAGGTTCGCGCACTGTGCGATGAAAGTGAAGATTGTATTTAAGGCCTATTACCCATCTTGCAGTCTGGGGTTAATTATACACAGCGAGCATACAATGTCCTAAGAGTTCAATATAATCGCCTTCAAAGCGCTGTTGGGTTTATCATGGCGATGCAGCGCATCCGGCATGTTTGTGGAGGCAAAAGTCGACGGCTTCCAAGCTATAATGCGGAAGCGATATGCTTCCATGCTTGGTCGTTTACGTGCCAGCCCCAACGGCATTCTGAGGACGATCACCGGCAGTAGGTATAGCCTGCATTGCTAGTGAAGTTATGGGGCGCCTGCAGCGAACTGCTCCACTGTTGGTGTGATTTTGCAAATGTAGCCTTACTAACAAATATTTTTAAGAATGATTGTTAATAACCCCATGGGCAGTAGTCTGAAATAAACAAATTACTATTATTTAGCAAATCAATGTACCGACCGGCATACGCAATCTATTCCAGCTTCTAAGATTATCACTAAATTTTGAAAATTACTATATTTTTACGAGCATACGTTACGTTCTCATAAATATACTGAGAGGTAACCGTGAGGACATTCATTTCTTTGAATAGTTCTCTAAGTGAGTCCCTGGAGCCCATGTAATAAATGGAGCGGGCCTCTATTTTATAATATAAAAATAATTTCCATATCAGCAGCTTTCCCCACAATATTATAACACAATGCTGTGAAAGTATCTGTCAATTGTCTAATTCTCTCAACTGCATATGCGGCGGAGCTGAGCTTACTGGCCAGTTTATTTATGTGGGGGCCCACCGCAATTTGGAGTGTATTGTAATTCTAAGAAATACAGTATCATTAATAAAGCGAGAGAATATAAAACTTCTGTATCGGCAGAAGACACTTTTGGTAACTATTCGCACCGGTAAGTAACATTAAACATTAACAAAGTATCATCAGCAAACCGTAGTTTTCTTTACCATGTAGGGCAGATCATTCACATATACTAAAAATAAGTTTAGGTTTACTTTAGGTCTGATGTGTACGTGTCTCGACGTTATCTTTGGAACCATACCTCATCACCATGTGGTGCACCGTGACAACTAACAAACGAGGATATGAGAAAAGACATACGGCACAAACATACCTAACATCGGATAAAATAGACCACAGCCAAAACCCTGGAGGTCTTTTGTGTTACAGCGAGTGAGGTATTTTTATACCACTAAGTGGCAAACTAGCGTCGTACGCTAGTAAGCCTATAGACATTTGGAACACCAGGGGTGTCATTTATGTGTTGCCGCTCAAGTCAAGTTGCGCTTCACGCCTTTCTTGAAGAACTCCATGCTGTAGTGTCAAAACCTTGGCTGGGAGTTCATTCTACAATTTGAGAGTTCTCGTAAGAAAACTTTTCTGAAACCGCACAGTACGCAACCATTGCGATTCCAATATGTGAGGGTGAACTCCCCGCCACCGGCGAGCGGTGCGCTTATAAAAAGACGCTGTTGGCATCATATCGAACAATTCTTCAGAACACAACTCGTTGGGGGCCGTCCATTAATCACGTGAGGCTCGAAAGGGGGAGGAGGGGGTTCTGCAAAAATCACGAAATATCACAAGGGGGGAGGGGGGTGTAGTAAGATATCACGTGTATTTATTTTTTATAACCTACTCCGAGCAATAATAGTCTAGAGATGTACAATGTTCGTCCTTCACGCATCCTCACGCCACGATCGATCGGCAGATCGAGAGAGATTCTCTGCGTTATGCGCGAAAATGATGACTGACTGACTTATAAGATGCTTGTTCAGTTGTTAGTGTTGAAGAAAGTCTTGGTAATCCATGGTCTGAGGACTATCTACATTAAATATGTTCATGTACTAGTACAATATATATTTTCGCGTGATTACACCATTCCTTTAATATTATATTTATGCTAGTCAAAAACAACCAGCAACCTTTCTGTCTAGACATTTTTATTATGGTCCTTAATTTTCTAGAATAAAAGTAGATTATACTGTATACCTGTATTTAAAGATAATATTCTAAAAAGATTTAGGATTCTTTGTAGGTACTAAAAATACACGTGATTTGAGGGGGGGGTTTAGTATAATATTAATTTTTGTTCCGCGTTGAAGTACTTACTTCTTTGTTCTCTTGAGGACACGGAGTCGTAGAGGTTACTAGTAAATTCCTGTCAGTAAATATAACTAACATCAGTAGGTGTATGTGTAAAATTGCGATAGCAGCGGATGTGGTAACGCGCGACCATAGCTAGAAGCGATCATATGATACGGTAACACGGTTATTGCTATCCGACCTAGAATAAAAATAGCTCACCCAGTATTTTTTTGCATCACTAAGGTGGCAAACAAGCGTATGTCTCCGTCATCACCATCATCCGAGCGTTAATCTCAGTCGCGTCCTAAGCTGTCGCTTATACGTAAACGCTACCGCCAATGAGAGCGTGAGTTAGCTGTGACTGAATTTTACCCCGGTGGTTCTGGATTGGACGCCGTCGATACCAGCGTCCTTGTCACCCGTAGCCGAACCGAACTCCTGGAACTTCAGCTCATCTAGCAGCCACAAACTGATTTGACGTCTACCCTGCACATAGCTCCTCCCCTTGGGCTTCGCGTTGACGTCCACAACAAGGGTTCGATGCTTGAAATGACTACTTTGCCGGTGTGATCTCCTGGTGAGTAGGAAATCGATTTGGGTAATACATTCTGTGTACTAAGTATCGGGAATTTGTCAATAAAACAAAAAATACAAATTATTCATCTAAATTTATTTTATCGCCTTCAAAGTAGGCCCCATCGCTTGCAATACAACATCTCCACCGCTTCACCCAGTCTTCCATACATTTTTCATAGGCTATTTGCGGTATGGCCTTTAGCTCATTCAGCGAATTTTCTTTTATGGCTTCTATCGACTCAAAACGTTTTCCTCGAAGTGGTAATTTTAACTTGGGAAATAAAAAAAAGTCAGACGGAGCCATATCAGGTGAATACGGTGCTTGGTCGAGAACTTTTGTTGAATTTTTCGCTAAAAACTCTTTCACTATAATGGCTGTGTGTGATGGTGCATTATCATGGTGCAGCATCCATGAGTTGTGTTGCCACAAATCTGGACGTTTTCGGCGGATACTCTCACGCAAACGCTTCATGACGCCTAAATAATATTCTTTATTCACTGTTTCTCCCTCTGGAAGGAATTCGGAGTGAACCACACCACGGTAGTCAAAAAAAACTGTCAGCATCACCTTGATTTTGGAGCGACTTTGCCGCGGTTTTTTGGGTTTCGGCTCGTTTTCGAGACGCCATTCTGAAGACTGTTGGCTTGTTTGCATGTCGTACTCATAAACCCATGTCTCGTCGCCAGTTATTATACGTTTCATAAAGGTCGGATCCGTAGAAGCTCGGGAAACCATGTCTTCAGCGACATGCTTTCGCTGCGCTTTTTGAACAAAATTGAGCTCTTTTGGAACTAGTCGAGCGGCGACGCGTTTCATGCCTAAAATGTCAATGAGAATGTTGTGGACGGACTTAAAAGATATGTTCACCTCACTAGCCAACTCTCTCAGACTCATACGTCGATTTTCGAGCACTAGCTTCTTGATTCTGTCGATGTTTTCTCTGGTCGTAGCGGTTGAAGGTCTACCAGAACGAGGCAAGTCTACTACTACTTCTCGGCCTTCTTTAAAAGCCTTATACCATTCATAAGCCCTTGTTTTCGATATACACGATTCGCCGTAGGTATTTCGCAACATTTTTAGTGATTCACCACATGAAATATCATTTGAAACACAAAATTTAAGGCACACTCTTTGTTCAACAATATTTTCCATTGTAAAAATCGCCGAGGACTCAAAACTATGACCAACAAAAAGTGTAGTTTAAAACAAATTAAATGACAGATCCCGCTCAAATTTTACGCGCTAAATCAGTACAGTGCTACCAACATGCAGTAAAAAAATTAGAACGACCTCTTTTACGCGGGTCTTTTTATTGACATATTCCCGATACTTTTTACACAGAGTAGTATACCTCTCACTAGTTGACTATGTTTTCAAGCTTCTCTCTGAAGTAAGTACGTGTTTAGGATGGCCAGTTGGTTATTTTATTACCTTCGGAGTACCTATATCCGCTACTTTACGACTACCGCATCCAAAGCCATCAAGAACACGCTCAAACTTCTCGAACTTCTCCATACGTCAGTTAAGATCGCCACCCAAAACGGACATGTCTCATATACGGAGTTGATTCCAGAGCATCATTTTACCAGCTTCACAACAACAGACTTGTAGCACTTATCAGACAGGTAGCGACTATACCACAAGCACTGTTGCGGTCGCACACCGTTCACTGAAGCAATCTACCCCCTGGATGTACTCCTGAGATCTGGGTGTTTTTTTAACCTTTGTAGGGCGTATCAAAGCAGGCTAACTGGTGAATACAAACCAATTGACAAAGCATGAAAGCAGCCAGCCAATAAGAACGCTATACTTTACCCCCCTACCCATAGCCATGAATTGAGTTACTTTGCAAAATTGGTCTTATTGGTTCTCCATAGGTTATTTCATTCATGGTGAGACCCTATTAATAAGGGTACCTGCCATTAACTCTGATAGAAAGCAGTTACCGTAGCCTATGAATACTTGCAAGACCAAGGGGTTATTTGTGCGATACTCGTTACTGAAAAACGTAATCTGGCCAATTCGAAGAATTTCACTATGCGGGTAATATTCCAAGCTCTATTGGACACATTTTACTCACATTACTTTCCGTGTGAATATAAACAGCAGAGGAGGTAAACAAAAACAAAATATTCGTCATGACAACATATTTATTCAAAGAACGAAAATTATATTTTAGAATAAGAAATCAAACATACGAGATTAAGATATAAAACTTAAAGCCCATTATTTGATGTACCTATAATTCACGATATCCCCAGTATGGTTTGATGTCAATGTTTGGTTAGCCACCAACGTATGTAATGAACGACACAAGTTGCGATGAGTGATGAGTGTAAAACATGTTTGATAACATTGTGAAAATGGACGCACTACCTAAACAATTTATGAAAATGACAAATAGCCAGAAATAAAATTATCAACGGCTCGTCGTCCCGAGCTCAAATAATTTTGAAGTTACACTTTTTATAACCTTAAGTTATTTTTGCGCGCAATGCGTGTAGTATTTTGCGCAAATATCATTATCTTCCTGATTCCGAGATAATTCAATCCGATAACGAAAGTGACGAGCGCCGCTGTCCATGCCTTCGGCTGCAGTCGAGACCTCAACAAGACGAGAAACCGTTCACCTTTTCTTGCTATTCTTGTGCGAGGTTTGACGCCATTTAGCATAGAAATCTCCAATGTGTTCCACAGAGATCCCCGCAGCTTGAGCGGCGCCGCTCAGACTGAACTCTTTGTATTGTTCGTCATCTCCACCGGGTTTTCCTCCGACGAGCAATACGAGCAGAGGTGCCGATTTACTCTGCGAGTTGTCAGGTTCGCCGGTGCCGCCCTGGTTTTGCTTTTCATCAGCAATGAAGTGG
Source organism: Pyralis farinalis (assembly GCA_947507595.1). Taxonomy (NCBI): domain Eukaryota; kingdom Metazoa; phylum Arthropoda; class Insecta; order Lepidoptera; family Pyralidae; genus Pyralis; species Pyralis farinalis. The sequence goes on from OX382274.1 coordinate 10,378,331, forward strand.
TTGCAGAATTCCAGTATCTGTATGAAGTTGTGCACGTGCGGCGGCGCCTTCCGTGGATACTTGAGGAGGGGCAGCGGCCGCGCCTGGCCGGGTCGCTGCGCGCGAACGAATCGCGAGCCGCTGCGCAGTTGCATTTCCAGCCAGCGGATCGCGTCGCGGGCCGAGCTCTGCTCGCGCTTCAGGTCGTCCAGCTCTTGCAGCACTGAAACACCGAGTACAGATTAGTATTGTTGTTATTTGGCTGCTATTTTCTGTATGCATCAATGTGGCGGAGCCCTCAAGGTTGGACAAATCAACCTTGGGGGCGCAGCGCTGGCGACGGCGGAGCTGCGGATCGTTGCGGAGGAGTTGGGCCTGGACCTGGTCCTGGTTCAGGAACACTATAATGACCCAAATGACCACACTATTGTTGGCAAGGGCCCTAAACCAAAGGCTGGAATAATGATAATTAATAGGAGGATCCCCGTCACGGTGCTGGAGAATGTAGGATCAACCCATTGTGTTGTGGCATGCATCAACGAAGACACGTATGTAATATCCGCGTATTTCCAGTGTTCAGAGGAGATAGAAGGCCATCTGTATACACTTGAGAGAGCACTGGACCAATTGCGAGGAGAGGCTGTGATAATAGGCGTTGACTCAAACACTCATTCCCCGCTGTGGTTTAGTGATACTAGGCACCTTGTAGGCAGAGGTCCGATCCCTGCACATCGCAGACAGCAAATGGAGGGATTCATCCAAACCAGGCGCCTAAGACTCGGTAACAGGGAGAGTCAACCCCACACATTCAGCGGTCCCAATGGGGAAAGCAACATAGACCTCACACTCACAGCGGGGAACGTCAACATCCTGGACTGGCGTGTACACTCAGCTGCCAGTAGCTCGGATCACAGATTAATTACGTTCACTGTGGCGAGGAGAAGAATCATGGGTGGACCCGAGCGGCCACAGCCAATCGAGGACCCGCCGAGATATTGGGATCACGGGGTCGACTGGCCTCGCTTTGAAGCGCTGATCCACCGAAGAATGGGAAGCCTGAACGTAAGTAAACCAGCGGGATCAATGTGTGAGAATTTTCTAAATGTGGTTGTGCGAACGTGCGAGGAATGCTTGGGAGTAAAAACTCAAAAACAAAGAAAGGGGTATGAATGGTGGAACGCGGAAATAGAGAGCCTCCGTAAGGAGCATAATAGATTGAGACATGCGTGGCAGAGAAGACGAAAGAAAGGCGGCAGATCGGAAGAAATGGCGAAGGATGAGTTTCATGCTGCTCGTGGAAGGTATCGGAAGGCAATGGAGAGAACACAGCAGGATTTTTTCCGGAAAGTGGCGGAGTCTGGCAACAGGGACCCCTGGGGCCAGGCTTATAAAATCGCCAGCGGGAGGGTCAGACCGCCCGCCAATATATTGAACGGCACTAAGTTTGCTGAGAGCCATACGGGGTGCTTGGAGGATGCCATGAGTGGCCCAAGAGCGGCCGGAATTGATGGAGTGAGTGCGAAAATCTGGAAGCATGTCTGGGCCGCTGCACCGAGGGAACTCCACTCGGTGTTGGTGGCATGCGTGACAGAAGGGGTATTCCCCAAAGTTCTGAAAGATGGAAGACTGCTTGTACTGCCCAAGGGCAACGGGAAGCCATTGAGCGACCCAAAGGCGTACCGACCTATAACGCTCCTCCCGATATTCGGGAAGCTACTTGAGCGCGTAATACTAAGATGCGCCCCGCAGATAACAGCCGGTATCTCTGAGCATCAGCACGGGTTCTCGCCGGGTAGATCAACAGACACGGCACTGCAGGAAATATTGAGTACAGCTAAACATTCTGTATGCAAGTACGTTCAATTGGTATTCTTGGACATCTCGGGGGCCTTTGACAACGCCTGGTGGCCGATGATGCTACTCAAGGCGAAGAGGGGGGGTTGTCCACCCAACATCTATAAGATGTTGCTGGACTACTTTACCGGACGCCGTGTGGGTCTTATCGTGGGGGACCGGGTGTTGTGGAAGACTTCCACCATGGGGTGTCCGCAGGGTTCTGTCCTGGGGCCGTCGTTGTGGAACATCCTCATGGATGATCTGCTGCGTCTGCCCCTACCAGGGGGGGTTAATATGGTGGCGTATGCGGATGATGTGACGATCGTGATCGAGGCCAACTCTCGAGCTGCAATCGAAAGATTGGCAAACGAAGCCCTAAGCTTAGTCGGCGCCTGGGGGGATCGCAACAGGCTGTCCTTCTCCCCAACCAAGTCGGTAACGATGACGGTGAAGGGAAGGCTGCAGCGCCCCCCCATCTTGAAACTCGGGCAGGCCCCGATCAGGAGCGTCACGTCTGCCACGGTCCTCGGGGTGGAACTAGATCCAGCACTTCACTTCCTGCAGCACGCGACCCGTATAGGGGAGCGTGCCGCAGCTTGCTTTGGAAGGATGGCGCGAGTATCTGCGTCATCGTGGGGATATAGATTCCGAGCCCTGAGGATACTCTACCAGGGGACTTATGTGGCTACGTTGACGTATGCCGCCGCAATCTGGTGCCATAGAGTATGTATGTATGTTTGTCGTAGTGCCGTACTAAGAAGTCAGAGAGGGGCACTAGTTCTCTTGACTAAAGCGTACAGATCCACCAGCACTGCTGCCCTGCCGGTGCTGGCTGGAGTCCTCCCAGCCGACCTGGAGATAACTCTTGCTGGGCACATGGAAGGGGTGCGTAGAACCGCGCCCGATCAGGAGTTGAGCCGCCGGAAGCGCGAGATTTGGGAAGCCACGGTCAGCGAGTGGCAAACTCGCTGGAACTCGGAGCTTAAGGGCAGGGAACTCCATCAATTTTTCCCCGACGTGTCGGTAAGACTCAGGTCTCACTGGGTCGAACCGGATCATCCAACCTCACAACTCCTGGGGGGTCACGGATGTTTCAGGAAACGTTTGAGTGAGATGAAATGTTGTGAGAGCAGCATGTGTTTGTGTGGTGAAAGCGAGGAGGACAGGAACCACGTCTTGTGGTCCTGTCCAAAGTATGCCGATCTGCGTGATAGAATGATGGATGGGATTCAGCGCAGCAAAGAGGAGGGACCCGTTTACTTCGGGGACCTTGTGTCGTCGCCGGGGAACTTCGCGGCCTTCCGCGGGTTCGCCCATGCGTGGTTCGCACGTAGGAGCGCTGAGGAGCAGGCCGAGAAGGCAAAAGAGCGGGAGGAGGGAGAGCGCAACGTATGAAGAGCTTAAGAATACCCACGAGCGCCTTTGGACGGCAGAGAAGGCGTACTCGTGTGCGTTGCCGCCCCAGAAAGGGGGAGAAGGCGAACTGAGGCATGTGGATAGAGACTTAAATAACTTGTAGGGAGTCAAGCAAATGCCCACGGCACGGCGAAGAGCCTTAGAGCAGCAAGTGCCGTGCTGCATCTCCCACGATTCGGCTCAAATGACCGCAAGGTCGGTGGAGCCATGGGACGGTGGTGGGACATGCTATTTTCTGTATATTGCATAAGTAATGAGCGATGTGATGGATGATGAGGATGGTGAATAGTATCTTCTAAATAAAAGTTTAGAGTCTACGCGTGAGCAGGAACTGACTTTTTTGATTTCTTTTATTGATAACACAAAAGCATGTTCCATTGAGGATCAATCTTTTTGGAAGTAAATTTTTTACGTCTTCGTAGCGTTATCCTGTTTCCTGAATCAGAGTTATTTGACCCCACTCTTTAAAACTCAGTGGCTTGTCTGAAATCCAAAGGTATATCAAATAGGTAGGGGGCTAAGTGTAATGGCGCCATAATGTATTTACAATCTAGATATCTAAAAAAAACTTGCACATTTTTATTTTAAGAGTCACTCATTTCGACAAACATTAAATGACTTTTTATACAGTAGTTTCGAACAGACGAAGACGATTACTGTATTATGTTATTGTAGGTACGGGACTTACTGCAATTTGTTTTCTATTTTCCAGTCATCCCGTGACCATGGCGTCTGAAACGTCGCTGAAATATCGGGAAAATAGAAAAACAAATTGCAGTAAGACCCGTACCTACAATAATGATGTAAACAACCATGAAAGTTTAAAGTTATATACTGGAAAATTCTTAAAGAAAGTATGACAAATATGTAACGCTAAATAGTATGAGGCAGAACAGAGACGCGTCACGTTCTTGGTCAACAGTGCAACATAGGACAGACTCGTATTACCTATGGCAGGAATAAGGAGCAAGAAGCGGCGAGCGCGGTGTAGCTGCTGCACACGTCGCAGTTGGTCAGCGAGAGCGGCGGCGTCAAGCGCAAGCAGCTCTGGCGCGGCAGCAGCGCGTCCGCTCCGTTCCAGCTCGCGTACCTGCGCCGTCAGCCACAGTCGTCCCAATCGCCGCTGTAGGCACGACGCCGAGGACTCCATCTGTCAAGGTAGTCATTATGGTTTACCTACATAATCTCGTAATGTAGGCCTCCTTCTTTCAATTTTAGCATGATCGAATTATTTATTCACATAACCTTTCTATTATTATACATGTTCTACATAATACAATAAACAGACTAAAAGTATATTTATTTGATCTATAGTTTTATATTCATTTTAACATATTTGGTCATGTGTATAGTCTTAATTGAGAACATGGTTGATTTTTTCCTGAATACTCCATAGAGGAGAGGAAGTAGCATAAGTTACATTTTTTCATATTTCTAAATCTTAATATCTTCTTTTTCTGTTGGCTTTAACTCTAATTCAGATAGTTTGTAAGTAAAATGGCTGTGACATACAGACAAACAAGACAAAACTCGAAGAGCTCCTTGTTCACGATAGAGTAACAGAAAGACAAATATTTCATGAAATAATAAGTGGATCACTTACATGTTGTTTCTTTGAGTTGTGCCATTCTCTATTTCTTTTATTATTGATTTTAGTGCTGATTTTAGGTTGGGTTTTCTTGAAATAAAATATCTTCATAGATCTATTAAATCTGATACGAGGAACAATCTTGGCAATTTGATTACCAAATTCTATGAAATTAAGAATCCTTATGACATTCTCCTCATAAACTGAGGGTTTGTACCTGTCCAATATTTGCCACTCTGCAGCATCTTTATCAAACTTGCATATGTTGGTACCGCGCAAATTAATATCTTCAGGTAAAGGAATAGTTTTATACTCAAGCATCAACATTTTTGCAGCATGTTTTGCGTAGTCCAATATTTTGCATTCTTTGTTTTTATAAAAAACTTCATTCTTTGATTTAAAATAGTAAGAAAAGATATTGAGCAAGTCAACCACGCATTGAAACAATGATTCCCCACTGTCTCCACATGAAAGGATCAAATCCTTCTCTGTAAGAATCCAATCTTGCAGTAATTTGATGCTCGGCAGAAAGTTATTGCCAAATAAGAATTTTTGTATTTCATCAACCTTAAGGTTATCATCATTGTGTTCCTGTGGTGTCTCTGAATTCGGTTTCAATGGAATATTTTCACTATCTCCATTTAACACTTTATTTTCAGCTGATTGATTGATGATTGGCTTCTCTGTATTTCCATTTAGCTTGTCATTGCCACTCTCAGTGTTAAGGTCATCATCAATAGATCCCTCACTTTTGGAGTCATCATCTTCTTCTAACCCACAGCTTGAATTGGATGTTTCATCACCATCAGAACTGGCCTCATCTGTGTCCACTTCGCTGCTTTCTGTATCTGCATCACTCATGTCTGAACTTTCTGATGAAGCTACACGTCGTCGTCTACGTCTCTTGGATGGGGTCTTTTTGGTCATATTTTTTAAATCACCGTTTTGTAATTTTTCACTGTCACCGACAGCACCATCTATGGCTACATCATCAGCTTTATCATCATGGTTATCCCCAGTTCCATTTGAGGTTACTGATGCAGTTTTTTCGAGATTTTCCTCAACATCTATTGCTTCTGATTCAGAATTTGGTATCTGATGACTTCTGTATCTATATTTACGAGCAGGGTTTTTAAGTCCAAAAGATTCAATTTGCTTTAAGAGCTTCTGTAGCAGCTGTGACAATAAGGCCAATGTGAATGCCTTGCAAGCAAAAGCTTTTCCCTCATCTGTCTCTATCATTTTTGTCATTGTAAATAGGCAAATTTGCACAATTTTATGCATAAGATTCCCATTTAAATATGAAGGATTCATGTTTTCTTCTTCAAAAGCTTGTGAGAACTCTTCAAAGTTCTGTTTGACATCAGGCAAAGGGTTCTTCTCAAAGTCCATGGCCACTTTAAGTTCATGAGCTATAGTGCTGCACCTTTGTGCGATGTTTGTATCATTTTTGCTGAAGTACCAGATGTCAATGAGTGATAGAAAGTTTGAAATTGTGTTCTGAATATGTTCTGTTTGTGTCAAGGACTCTGATTCATTAAATGTTTCACAAAATTGGTTGTTCTTTTCAAATATCTTTGTCAGATTGCCCATAGCTCCTTCAAATGGGGTGGTGCAGCTAAGACAGTGGATATAATAACAAACAGAATCCAAATTATAATTCTTATCCAGGTATAAATTGCCTAATTGATTGTACGGCATTCCAGAAGACAAGTCAATATGTGCAGCAAGAAGATAGTAACGGGCTGCAATGGATGAATCAAAGGCGTGAAATATTTCAGCTTGATAGCGGCTGAGATCACCGAGATAAATCAAACATGAATACAATGCCGACCTGCCAAACAACATTTCATCTTCGCCTGGAGTAGAATTTAGATCTTCCGTTTCCTCATCATGGTGCAATGGAGTGTAATCTAACTCTTTGAACTTAATTTTCATCTCTGATTGTATCATAGCTATAAAATGATGGAAATGCCCTATCCCACAAACTATATGAGTGAACAAGTAGCTGTCATACTCATTGTCAGATTCTCTTAGCTTTCTTGCAGCACATACAACCTCATAGTACACTTTCCTCCAAAGCAGTTCTAATGTTTTTTTCCCATAGTTTATTGGATCTAAAAACATCAATTTCTCGCAATTATCCCTTAATTTCTGACGTTGTACTTCCGTATTAGTGGCAAAAAGGTCAGCGATAGATTGACTTGAAGTTGTAGTTTCGCTGACGCGCCTCGCTACGTCGGTTACATAGCTGTAATTAAGACAAATGTATCACTACATGAAGTATGGAGTTTAATGCCTACATTTATGTGTTGCAAAAATGGAGTCCTATATCAGACATAATACAATATATTGATAATGATTCGTGTTGATAATAATTTGCATAAAAGAACTTACCGATAAAGTTTTTTGGCACGTTCATTGCGCTCAGCAACTTTAGCCTCCAAAATTTCGTTACATCCGTTCTTCATTTTCAAGCCATTATATCATATCGTCAGGATGTTGACATTAACAATAAATCCATTGACTTCACAATGTTATTATTTTCACCAATCATTTCCTCAAAACCATTTTTGATTTTTCACATTTGTAAGAATTTTCTTTCTACGGATTGTTTTTTTTTTTCACTAGCCAAATTAATAGCTGGCAAATGTTCTCTGACCACACAGCTAACAATCATTGGTGTTAACAATTTATTTGTAAGAAACCAATTACTTTAAACCAATTAATTTATCTTACTAACAAAGGGAGGATCAAATGGATCAGTTAAATGGGTTTCACCGTAAAGGAAAAATACATACATTTCTGTGGGTTCACAATTGCCCTAAATGTTACCTTATTTTAAATGTAAATCAAATATTTATTTTGTAGTATATACATCATTTCTACGATAAATAAGTTTTTTTCTATGCGACGTGAGAGCCTCCTCAATTCTAAAATTACACTCATGAAGAAACAGACTGACGTAAACAATTCCCCACTATTAAATATCTTTTCGCTCACACCATTCACCACCACCCTCAATTTAATATAAGGGACGGCACTGCGATGAATTTGTCACTTGTAGCATATTATTCTTACGATTAACGTCTACAACGCCTGATGATGCCTCGTGGTCGTGGCAGCGACGGTGGTGGGTGCATGCGGATTCTGTTCCAGATACCGGACGACCGCAGCAGCCGAGGTAGAGACTACCGGAGCAACCAAGGCAGCGTCAGCATGTTGCATCTACTAACGGTAGTGGGTGGGTGCCGCCCAGCGCTAGGCCGCATGAACTAATTGGTGGCGGAAGCACACAAAGCAGGATCAAATTGCATGTAAATTTGACTTTTGCAAAATAACGCCTGAATCTATTAACTATGTATTGTTATGTTTATGTTATAGGTACTATACAAAGCTATTTACCAATTAATAAGCACTGCCACACTATCACTGCTTTGTTATTTTTTTGAAGTTATACTTCTAATGCGACTTGCAAAAAGGTTGCGTTAAACATTTAACGCTACCACGGAGGGTGATTAGAAAGAGACAGAGCGAGAGTGAATGCGTGGCACTCGAACACAAAAGTACAGGTTAAAACTGCTAAATGTTTCACGGTATTACCGGTAGATGGCGCTATAGTTAAAAGTGTATAGCATTTGTATTTTACATTTTTGACTTGTATGTAATACATTCCATAAACATCGTCGCTACTACTTGATAGACGTTTTTTAATTTAAGTTATTAATGTTAAATATTTATTTAATGATGCCAGAGAAGTATAACTTCTCACGCGCGTACATAAGTACACGCACCCATTTATTATTACACCGCTTTATTTCTTTCAAGAAATTACCTATCAACTTCGATAAAATAAAAGGACACAATACATGGGAAATATCTATAACATATAAAGTATATTTCAATAAAAATAATAACCCGTATACGAAAATGGTCATCCGTGGTTTTTGACATGAATACGTCTTTAAAATTGCTTCCAAGGGGCGCAATTCAAAAAAACTAATGATAACAAAATCGGGGGATACAGTTTAGTGTTGCAGCTACATATCTATCATCCCCATCCAAATTTCAATTACGTACGCCACTGGATAGCTAAAGAATTTATTACGCTAACTAAAGACTGTATCATATCGCGCGTGGCGAAGGGGGCAGCCCCGCCATTTTGAAGGTCATTCTGCTCCGTATCGAGATTTCCATTTAGTATAAATTTTGATTTGGTGAAGCTACGACGTTCATTCAAGTTTCAATCGTCAGGTCTCGTCAAAATCTATCCATTATATATAAAATATTCGTGTAAAATTATAACTGAATATAATAAAGTGTTAAAATGAAAAAAAATATCAAAAAATATATAATGTCGGCCTATACGCATATATATCTTATCTTATCCATTTATTCTCAAAGAAGAATTACATAATTCACTTATTATGAGAACAACAACACTTAATACAAAGATACTCGTTGGTGGAGCGCACTCGAAACAACATTCATAACATAACGTAGGCACACTTCGCGCGGTAGAAAAATAAAAAGTTTGTTTACATTCACTCGCCGCGTCACAGACGGTCGCAGGCGCAGATAGACAAAAGTAGTTGACGCGACAGTGGGTAATGAAACACAGATACAAAGTATCTATACTGGATGTGCTACAAGTGGGTACGACTGCGTTAACATTAGTATCGCGTAGTTATTTATTGTATATAATTATATTTAACTTTAATATCGCACTGATTTAGTAATAATTTAATAGTAATAGTACATTATTACTTTTCAGTGTTTTCCTTTACATTTAGGTACTGTCTATTTATTTAATTAATTATTAATATTATTATTTATTTATATATGTATTTTATACTGCGGAGATAGTGTTTTTTTTTTCTATTGTGTTGTACGTATTATTGCTTTATTAAAATTTTAGTATTTAGAATTATCTAAATAATTATCATGCACGTTTTTTTTTTCTTTTATATTTTATTTTAATCGGTTGGTTAAATTGATTTAGTTTGCAATTAATTATACATAAATATAAATTCTGCAAGCAGGTCTTTACATATAGACTTCTTCTTTATATGTATAATTTGTAATATTTAATAATAAAAATAAAGTAAAGCATATTTCATATTTTGTTATTTTTTACTACATAATGTTTACACAGCTTTTTGAAAGTAGTAATTGACTGTGATTCCTTAATGTCTCTAGGGAGATGATTATATAGTTGTGCTCCTTCATATAAAATGCACTTTTTACCGAAGTTCGTTCGTGGTGCTCGCAATATTAGGTTGTTTGCGTTTCTTAGTTTTAGTTTTAGCACACTTTTCTTTTTGGTGAAACTAATTTGCGTTTGGATGCCTTTTGTTAATATTTTACGTACTAACACACACGTGTAGTATACGTAGCTTTTATTTATATTTAACAATCCTGTGTCTTTGTATATCTTGTCGGTAGGCGTGAAGTAATTATAACGAAAGAGGACCTTGATTAATTTATTTTGAGCTATCTGCAGTGAATTTAGGTTAGTCTTAACAGCCGTGCCCCAGACCTCAATCAAGTAGTCGATATGGGGCTTAACTAAGGAATTGTAGACATAATAGCGAACATTCTGCGAGAGACAACGAATAATACCCCTCAAAGCTCCCATAAGAGAAGATAGCTTGGATTTCACTTTATCAATGTGTGGTTTCCATGTGAGGTTGGAATCAAGTATAAGTCCAAGGTACTTTTCGGTATTTATTCTGTTAATTTTCTGATTATTTATAGTTAATGCTGGATATTGTGGGATTATCTTATTTTTCGACTTGAAAATTATGTAATTTGTTTTAGAAATATTAATAGTCAACAACTTATATTGGAACCAGTCATTTAATAAGTTTAAATCATCTTGGGCGTCCGAAATTACTGATTCAATAGAATGACCAAAATAAAACAAACTTCTGTCATCAGCATAGAGCGTGATATCTCCTTTTAGGTCGATTTCATGTATGTTATTTATGTAAATTAGGAATAACAAGGGCCCCAAAATGGACCCTTGGGGTACACCGTAAGTGATAGTTTTATGCTGACTTTCACAATCACCAATTATCACCATTTGTATGAAATATATGAAAAGCCAAATCGAAATACAGAGATCGTATACGGTTGGAAAGAGCATCTCAAAAGCAATCGAGACTGAGTCAAACAGTGTCGGCAACGTAAAACAATGAATGCAGAATAATGTTTTATATAGAAATTATTACCCATTACGAGACGTATTCGCGTACAACAAACGGCCGTGTCCATAACGCAGCCACACCCCAATTTTTAAAATGAAAACTAAACTTGCGTCAGGACACGTGAGCTTGACCGTAAGATATTGGTGAGAATTAGAACTTAAGTTCGCTGCAGCGCTTAAACATTATCGTAAACGCATAGGGCATTATTTTCTCTTTCGCGTTTCGTTCAACGTAGTCATAGTAAAATCAAATAAGTAGGCCGACTCGAGACCCGAGCAAACGATAATAGCCTAAACACGTAGGGATGTGATACTACCTCACGGAAAACTGCAGCCATATAACGTCATGTAACGTCACTCACTCATCTGAACACAACAACCGTCCTGGGAAGTGTTATTTGACTGCAGATTTCTATGAGGTGTTAACGTCACTTACTCGCATGAACACAACAATCCTCCAGGGAATTGTTATTCGGCTGCAGTTTTGAGCATATTTTTCGTGAGGTAGTAACGTCACTCACTCGCATGAACACAACATCTGTCCAGCGAATTGTTATTTGGCTGCAGTTTTCCGTGAGGTATTAACGTCACTCACTCGCCTGAACACAACAACCGTCCAGGGAATTGTTATTTGGCTGCAGATTTCTGGATGGTGGTAACGTCACTCACTCGCATGAACAAACAAGCATACGATCCACCCAATTTAAAGCGATCACTGTAGCTGTTTACGCTTGCATTACATTAAATATGCCTCGCGTATTGCCACCTCTGCTGTTAACACGGCAAATCCTGAGGAGCTTACTCGTGACGTCACTCAGATGAACACAACATCCCTCCAGGGAATTGTTATATGACTGCAGTTTTCCATGAGGTAGTAACGTCACTCACTTGCATGAACACAACATCCCTCCAGGGATTTGTTATTTAATGATGACAGAGAAGTATAACTTCTCACGCGCGTACATAAGTACACGCAATTTTTTTTTTACACTAAACTATTTTTTACTTTTCATTAGCTACAATTATCAAAATTATAATCGTATTTATATTCGGAAATTTAATATTTTTACAGTAGCCAAAATGATATGCATTAAAAGTAAAAAAAAAATATTTTTACTTTTTAGCTCTATTTACGAATTTGTAGTTAAAGTAGGTAGGTACACCTATAAATTACACAACAACAACAAACACCGCGCAGCGGCGCGGCGTGCGGTGCGTGCGTGGGGGCGGCTGGTATTACGCACGGCGTAGCCACGACTGGCAGCCTGGCCTGGCGCCGAGTACCTTTAGCAGCGATACATTTTGTCAGTGTGTGCGTGCGACGACGCATACGTACCGCACGCACGTACGTACGTGTGCGCGCCCACACATACAAACCGAACGCGGTGCGTATCTTTGAAGATATCCTCCTTATTTGTTTATTCTATTACGTAGTTTATCAATATCGCTGTTTGGTTTACGCGGCGCAGGGCGCTTGCGCGATTGTGTGTGTATGTGTTTGAGTTTTAGAGATCGGCGATGATGATGCTGGTAATGATGATGGCGAAAGAGTCGTTGAAATTATGGATGAAAGTTGATTTTTTTGAGAGATATACTTTTTAATGTAAAATAATTGTAATAGTTCTGAAGTATTAATTTTTTTAATGTAATATAAATTGTCGTGTTTGTGTACAATAGCGCAATAAATGACTATTGTATTTTACCACATACATGATAGTACTTTTATACTGATAAATAAAGCAATTCGTGCGAAATTATTCCCTAACCATTCCAAAATAGTCAAAAATGCACAACGTTAATGTTCAAGTTTTCACTTCTGCCGGCACTCCCGGATAGCAACCCGTTTTTTTATGCAACGTCGGGACGGGAGGCATACGGCCCACCTGATGTAAAGCTGTTACCGTAGCCTATGAACACTTGTAATACAGTAAGTATCACTCACACAATGCCTCCTCTGCTGCTAAAACAGCAACTGCAAGGTAGAGGTACTCTCCCAGACGTTCTGTAGGCCGATTTCACTAAAAAACTGCAACTGCACTGCACCGCGGCGTGTGTCAAAATGCGTACATTTTGACGTTTCATTAAACGTCACTGCTGTCAGATCGCTTGAAGAAACGTCAAAATGAACACATCTTGACACACGCGGCGCTGCAGTGCAGTTGCAGTTTTTTAGTAGAATCGGCCTACTGTTTTGATGCGCCCTACCTTTCTTAAAACATTCTGACCAAGACAGACTGACATGTTCATCCACACGCATGTTTGTCTTGTGTGGTAATTGAACCCACAAGCGTTGGTGTCAAAAAAATTCCTCCATATAAAAAATCCTCGCCGTTGTCACGTTGCTACAAGGTGCCCTAGCATAGAGGGTAAAAGAAACAAGCGTGAACAGAAAACTAAGATGTTTTATTAGAGTATTTAGCTAAGCGAAGAAAATTACTCAGGTCGCGGGTTCGATTTAATTTTGTGATCGAGTCCGTGCACTATTGTTGAGAACTACCGCACTCTCCTTTGTCTGGCCACGGAAGATCCACCGGCACGGAGACAGCTGCTGCGGCGCTGGTTCAGGGTGCAGAGGCTCGCAGTCAGAGATGAGGTAGATTGCTCTCAGGTTCGATAGATGAACCCCAACGGTGTTCCTGTGAACCGTATCACAGTATTACGATCCAGCCGAGAAGCCCACTACCACTAGCAACCGAGACGCAAGAGAGCTTGGCATATGCGAGACTAATTACAATTTTCCTAGCGTCTGTGGCATTGCGGTAGGTAAGCAAGCACTACGAACGATTTATTACTAATGTTTTGCTAGTGGCAGGATTACAATAAAAATAGCACAAATAGGATAAGAAAACAGATATTACAGCTTTGCGGTACTTAAATAATGTGTGCACAACTTACCCAGTAGCGGAAATTCACTAAAACACCAATAAATTTAAAAGTCGGTTTCAATTTAGATAGCCGTTACGTTCGTATTTTGTAACGGTAGTTTTTGTAAGCATAAGTGACGCGTACAGGCTCTCAAGTACGTAGTTTGGCGTGCACTGATCGCGCGTTCTCAGCGAATGAATTCTCGATGCAATCAGTTTCCGCGCCCCGCACCTACCTCTCCGTTGTGTCGCCCTGCGCTTTACCAATATAAAACACACGGTGCGTTTGTCCACGCGAATATTAAAAGTAATTAATTTTACCTTGTTTTTATATGCTTCCATATTTTGTATAATAATTAAGTAATGTAAATATGTAGATATTTTTTAGTGTTATAAGTATTTAGATTTAAGTTAGTTTTAAGTATGTAAGTAAGTATGTATAAGATAAAATTTTAAAGAAGTTAGGTAACCTATGTTACACCGTTTCTAATGAAGAATTAAGAAATGAGCTGTTTTTATTATATTTTATATGGTAAAACAAAATCATAAACAAGAGAAATTACACACGAAAAATTGGTATTGTAACCACTAAATCAATATTATTTTTATCGATATTGATAGATAGATAGATAGAATAAGCTTTATTTACATAATAATTTTACTGGAAATTTCTTAAAAAATAGTAAAATATGAATACCTATTATGCAACAAGGCGGCCTTATTGCTAAAAGCAATCTTTTCAAGGCAACCTTAAGGTAACGAATCGGCGTACAGAGAAGGTAGGGTTAACAAGGAAGGAAAAATTATTCTTATTGATATAATTACTTATATATGTGTAAATATATACATAGGTATACATTTGTGTACAAATACTAAATAACAATACATATATAATAATAACTAAACAAATAAAAACACATAATATATAAAATACATACATAAAATATACAAACATAAGTATATTTATACATACTTAATGTCAGTGTACAGCTTTTGAAGTCATAAATAAAGGAGATGATTTTTTACAAGTTTTTTGAACACGGCGATAGATTTTGCTGTTCTTATGACTATAGGTAAAGTATTCCATAGCCTAATAGCCTGAACTGTAAACGATTGATCGAAGAATTTAGAGGAATGAGACGGGACTGAAAGAATAAGATTTTCACAGGAGCGAAGTTGTAAGTTGTGAGAAGAAGAACAAAATTTGAACCAAATTTTGAGGTAGGAAGGAGCTTTAGGATTAAAGAGTATGAAGTAGAGAAAGGAAAGAATATGCATATTTCTGCGCTGACGGATAGAAAGCCACTTCAGTTGTTGACGATATTCAGATACATGATCATATTTTCGGAGCCCGAAAATAAATCTAATGCAGAGATTTTGTAGTCTTTCTAATTTATTAATTAAATCTACATTAAGGTCTGGATAGGAAATATCAACGTAATCAAGGATAGGAAGCAAAAGGGATTGTACAAAAACAACTTTAGTGGCAGTGGGTAGAAAATTTCTAATACGACGGAGAGACGCCGACGCGGCAAACATCTTCCTGCTGAGCTCTGCCACCTGCGACCTCCAGGATAACGTAGAATCAAAAGTAACTCCAAGATTCTTCACCGTTCCACTGAATGGAATACAGACACCATCAAACACAACCGAACGGATTTTAGAAACATCAAGCCTGGAAATAAACGCTGGACTGCCTATTATAATACATCGAAATTTGTGTGGATTCACCTTCAGTCCAAAGCGTTTACTCCATGCCTATATGAAATTTAAGTCTACATTTATCTGGTTAATGCACTGTGAAATGTTAATGAGAGAGGCCTGAGAATATATCTGCAAATCATCTGCATAAAGATGGTAGGATGAAGAGATTCTGTGAGTTATTGAACTAATGAAAAGAGAAAAAAGCAAAGGAGACAGCACACCACCCTGCGGCACGCCAGCATTTGTATCACACCAGGTAGAATTGGTATCATCAATTTTGACACGTTGCCGTCGCCCGTACAGGTAATTACGAAACCAGTCAATCACTGTTGGAGATATGTTAAGAGAAGATAGTACTCCCAGAAGGACATCGAAATCAACTGTATTGAAGGCATTGCTGAAATCCAGTAATGTCAATACTGTGAGCTGATGATTTTCCATGCCACGTCTTATGTCATCAGAAATTTTGATTAACGCAGTAGCCGTACTATGACCAGGACGGAATCCAGATTGGAAAGGATTATGAATATTATTGGAGGAGAGGAAATAACTTAATTGCCAATGTACTAACCGTTCTAGCACTTTGGAAAGAAAAGGGAGTATCGAAATGGGACGGTAGTCACTGACAGAAGAAGGAAAAGGCTTTTTAGGTAAAGGAATTATGTGAGCATCCTTCCAGCATTTTGGGAATGAACCAGTGGAAATAGAAAAATTTAGGATTTTTGTCAGGATAGGAACAAGGATATCGATTAGAGGAGTGATCATTTTACGGCTAATGCAATCAACTCCAACAGCATTCGATGCAATGGACTGTATGCTTCTCTTAACATCACAATCAGTAAATGGAACGAAAACAAATGGAGAATAGTCTGGAGGGGATATCGTAGAAAGCTGATTTAACGTGTCGGTTTTGACGTTTATGTCAAGAGAAGAGCAAGAAGAGAAATGACAGTTAATTAGATCCAGATCAAGATCGGAAGTATTTGCATTCTGAGATTTACCCACTCCCATGCTTTTGAGAAATTTCCAAACTTTTGCTTGGTCCTCATTTTCAACTGACTGATGAATGTGGCGTCTCTGAGCATCCCTACACACCTTATTGCAATGATTTCTTATGCGGTGATAATTATCTCGCTTGATTGTGTTTGTGGAATCTGCTTTGTAGCGTGCTTTTGCACGGTTCTTCCTTTCACGGAGTACTCTGATATCATCCGTTAGCCATGGAGCTGGCAGATGTCTGAGCTTTACCGGTCGAATAGGTGCATGCACATCGTACAGCTGCTTGAGCAAAGAATTAAATATTTCTATTTTGGCATCAATTGTGTCTGCATTATCAATGAGCAACCAGTTAATTTGCTTCGCATCGTTACGTAGAAGTTCAATATCCATACCACCAAAGTTTCGTTGCATGAGGAGTTTAGGTTTGGGTTTAGGAGGACGGATTTTGTAGGATAGGTAAACCAGGTCATGATAAGAGAATGCGTCCGCGCTTAACTGGCCATACTTCGCAACATGATCGACGGAAGTAACCATCATAAGGTCAACAAGTGAAGGAGTACAGTTAGGAAAATAATGCGTTGCATTTAAAGGAAGAATATTCATATTAACAGAATTAATAATATTTTGTAGACGGCGAGCCCGAAAATCATTTTTTAGAAGGCACGTATTGAAGTCACGCGGAGCTAAAGTCTTCGAGAAGATTTTCAAAAGAAGATATTTGATTTGATATTTATCATTAAGCGATCACTACGCATCCCTTTTCAAAATCATTTATTAGTATTTGGGGAATTCCCTCAAGATCTATAAAATTGCTTTTTATGTAGTTGTAAATGTAATATTGTTATGCCAGGCAATATTAGATTTCAAATTCTCATAAAATTAAACGTATAATTGCAAAATTAGTCTAGTTGTAGCCTCGTTGTGTGCGTGGTCACGTGACCCACAGCACTGCACAGTTTGGCATTTTTAGTATAACACTTTATGATGTCACTGGAGCGATTACGATTACGAGACTGTTAGAGAATCGATTACGCAAGTAGTTTTTTTACGCGCAATGGATCACATTTTCTTGTACCATGACAGAGGGGAATGATCCTACGAGGCAGGCCCTTTTGTTGAAAGGTCTAAGCCTCGGAAAGCCATATTCGAAACGGAATCGAAAAGTTTTCATTTAGATTCCATACATTTTCTTGGTCAACGATTCGAATCCGATTTCAATATAGTGTTTCGAGGCAATATGAATACCTCCACCGAGCTAACAGTTGACACTGATAGGCGTTGAAGCGCTGATACAAAATGATACGCATTATTTTATTGAATCGTTTTCAGCAAATATCCAAGGCCGTTACACTAAAAAAATGCTTTGTCATCATCATCATCAGCACTATAATAATTTTCCCTTTCAATTTTTCAAACAAAACAATCTGTTTGATACGGGCCTACCTTAGTTTGCCTTTATTTTTATTTATTCCGGGTACTTGTTGTTCTTCTTTGGAAATAATTGCTGTTAAGTGCATATGTAACTGTTCCAAACATTGATTTGTTATAGGTAAAGAGATATCTATTGCGCAATGGAAGGCCACACATGCATATTTTTGGGTATTAAAGTAAAACCTGGACCTATCGAACGACACAAGATTGAGAATTTCCCCCTCGATAATACTGTGGATCATCTTAAGATAGAGGCTGAAAAGAAAGCAAATGTGCCATCTGCATCTCTTGGTAAGTTTATAATATTAAATTAGAACTCACTAGCCATGCTAGCAGCATAGCATGCAGCTTCATTTTTAAATTGTATACATCAGTTTTTAGGGTATCATACCACAATTGATAAAAAAAGGAACTGCAAATGATCACTGTTGCCTATTTATCTATCTGTCAAGACTCTTTCTCAGGACCGCATGTATCAATGTGAAATTTATCAAATATCAAATACTTTTGTCTACAGTCCCTTGGAACTCTAAATTTATTAAGAAGTCAATTAATAAAAGTAGTTAGAATAAATGTAAGTTGGTAATCCCAAAAAAAAATTCATGTGATCTAAACAAAACTTTCGTCATATTCCTTTAATTGCATGTGACCATGCATTTGTGATTTGTGGTATGGTTCCACAAAAGTTTTCTTCTAAGGAGAATGAACTTCCTGCTAAGGTTTACGCTATTACAGCATTAGGTTCTTGAAAAAAGTTACAAAGTTTGAAGCCCTTACCAGCGTGCAGGCCGTATGCTTGTTTACTACCTTAATGATATAAGAAACATCAGAATATTCTGTAAATAACATTATTAGTTCATTGCCTATTGTTTTTGATTAGATCATAATTTTTGACGATCCTTTGTTTTATTATTATGCAGAATTTATTATTATTATGCAGAAGGAAGGTTGCATGATTTTTGGTATTACGTTAATATATACAAAAGTAGCATTTTTTGTTCATACCATTTCCAATTTATTAAAATATTCCTCATATTAAGGATCCCAATGGACTGGAGACGCGCAGTCATCGTACCCTTGTATAAAGGCAAGGGATCACGCATGGACTGCGCCAACTATAGGGCCATCAGTTTGATCAGCTTAGCAGCAAAAGTATATGGAAAGGTGATTGAAAGGAGAATGAGGGTGAAATCCGATGAAATGCTGTGGGACGCACAAGGAGGTTTCCGAAATGGAAGGGGATGTACGGATCAAGTTTTCTCGCTCCGCAATATCGTAGAGAAGCATCTGGCCATAGACCGGAAGGTTTTCTGCGGTTTTGTGGATCTTGAGAAAGCCTTTGATAGGGTTGTGCGAAAGGAACTGTGGGACATATTGCCGAGATATGGGATTGACGGTTCACTGCTCCGTGCTGTGCAGTCCACTTACAAGGATTGCTCAGCATGTGTGCGGATAGACGGTGGCATGTCACCCTGGTTTGATGTCAAAATTGGTGTCAAACAGGGTTGCATGCTATCTGCTAGGCTGTTTATCCTGTATCTCGATAGTTGTCTGCAGAGAATAAGGTCAACGAATGTGGGATTGCGCATGGGTGACCAAGTGGTGAACTGTCTGCTGTATGCAGACGATGCCGTGCTATTAGCAGATACACCATCTAAACTGCAAACACTGGTCACAGCGATGAAAGACGACTGTATGGAGAAAGGCTTACTACTGAATGCGAAGAAAACAAAGATAATGGTATTTGAAAGAGAAGAATCCAGAACTAATGTAAGGATTACGATTGATGATGAAGTGTTGGAACAAGTGGATGAGTTTGTATATCTTGGATGCGCTTTCAGCAGGGATGGAAGGTACACCGCAGATGTGGAAAGACGAGTGAGTGCTGGGAATAGTGTGAATGGAGCGTTGGGAAAACTTCTTGGCAGTAAAATCCTGAGCCAGAAGGCACAACTCGCTATACACAATGCAGTGTTGGTCCCAACGCTAACTTATGGAAGCGAGAGTTGGGTATGGCAGAAAGAGCATGAAAGTAGAATAAACGCGGTTGAAATGCGAGCGCTGCGCAAAATTTGTGGCGTAAGGCTCGTAGACCGTATTCGCAATGATGATGTTAGAAATAGAGTTGGTCTGAAAGAGAGCGTCGGTGTTAAAATAAGAAGAGGCATGCTCCGATGGTTCGGGCATGTAGAAAGAATGCAAGATGAAAGAATGACGAAGCAGATATACAATGCAAAAGTGGAAGGATGTAGGAGCCGGGGAAGGCCAAGACTTACCTACCATGACCAAATTGGTCATGTTCTATCAGAAGGTGATGTCAGGAGCCCTAGAAACCGGCGTGCGTGCATGAGAAGAGCAATGAATGTTAAAGAAGCGAGTGAGATATGTAAGGATCGAGTCACGTGGCGCTCGGTTCTCTCTGCCTACCCCGCAAGGGATTTGGCGTGAAGTTATAGATAGATAGATTAAGGATAATAATATGTTTACATTTTCTTTGAATTTTATACACAGAGTTGATACATCATGGGAAGATACTTAAAGATACAGCAACACTGCAAGACAGTGGTGTGAAGAATGGTGAGATGGTGCATGTAGTGAAGAAAAAGGTGCCGGCTGCCGCACCAACCCCACCTACATATACAGATGCCGAAATACAACAGCTAAATGCATCCTTGAGAACTCTGGGGTGCACTCCCAATGCTCCTGGGTGGACTAGAGCTATGCAAGTAAGTTTTTTGAATATTAGGGGAAATAAATTAGCTGCTATTTCCCAAACATTGTTTCCCAAACTAAGTCATATATGTAAGTCTAGTTCATAAAATTATGAAGGCAATGAGAAAAAATTTGAATAGAACACAGTTAGATTTCTGATTAAGCTATCATCAAACGGAGCAAAAAGAGTGACAAGTGTTAACTGTAAACAAAAACTTAACAAACAAAAGTTATCTCAAACAGAATCAAGAGAGGCCTTCACGAGTATACAATCATCTGAAATACTAAAAATTATGTCTACAGCCGCATTCAATAATTTGCATTCCCATGAACATTATTGTAGTCCATGTGCACTAAATACTCAACCCAATGTATGTTTACATAATCATAAACCTAAAATACATATTATAGATGGGGGGGAACAATTAATGGATTACCTAACAGAAAAATTAAAGGATCAAGATTAGGGAAATGGAATGACATTTATGACATAGCGGCTTTGTAAAACCATATGGTACCTGCACACAAATCTTAAGTAGTTGTCATAGATTGCCAAAATTAGATAAAAAATATACTATTGCTATATCTGCAAGTACAGTCGACAAAATCCCCTATGAGATAATAGCAGAATTATGCAAAAATATGTCTTATTAAGGAGAATAAAATAATTCTGTTAAACATACAATATAATAAATATCTATATATTAACCAATTAAATTATGAATCAATTGTGAAAAATTACTCAAATTGAAAATTTATATTATATTGATTATTCTGTGGCACAAGCCATGTCATTAATTGAATTAATATCATTGAAATTGACTATCCACATTACTTTGATCATTTCGTAAAAAATATATCTAAGTTGCATAAGAAAAATAATGCAATTTTAATTAAAGACAATATACATAATTGAATCAAGGACTCTAAGAGACGACCGGAGCAGCCAGGGCAGCAACGGTGGCGGGTACATGCGGTTCACATTTCAGATGGCGAACACTCGCAGAGACGACCGGAGCAGCCATGGCAGCGGCGGTAGTAGATGCATCTACTAACGGTAGTGGGTGGGTGCCAGCCGGCAGTAGTTCGCACGAACTAATCGGGGGCGGAAGCACACAAAGTAGTTTAGATCAAATTGCCTGTAAATTTGACTTTCGCAAAGTAACGCCTGAATCTATTGACTATTTAAATCGAAAGTAACCGTTGTAAAACCAACTTTAATATCCATTTTTCTAAAATCTCCGAAAAGCCACGCATGTTAGAATTATTAAATTTCTAAATAAATGTAAGATTTCGCATAAAAACCAACATGGTTTACAAAAAGGTAAATGTACAATGTTATCAACTTTCAAACTAGTGAGGAAAATTTTAGATTATGTAGATAAATCTTTAGAAGTTATAGCAATATTTTTAGATATGAGTAAAGCTTTTGATAACGTGTTACATCAGCATCTTCTGCATTCGGGTCGTCCCACACTGCGTGTACTAGTATGGGGACGCGATTCGAGACCCTTTCTTCTAGGGCGGTTGTAGGTTCTACGAACTATATGGCCGGCCCACTGCCACTTCAGCTTGCTTATCCTGTGGGCTATGTCCGTTAACTTAGTTCTACTGCGGATATCATCATTTCTGATTCTATCACGCGGAGAAAACCCAAGTATAGCACGCTGAGCGACCTTGAGCTTCCCCATACAGCCCGCAGTGAAGGGCCACGTCTCTGTTTCGTGTGTCATCACTGGCAACACACGCTGTTCGAAGACCTTGCACTTCAGGCGTTGAGGTATTTTGGACGAAAAGACGTGTCGAAGTCTCCCGAACGCTGCCCAGCCGTGTTCGATCAACGTCTGTTGATCTCTCGGCCGAAGTTGGGCTTACCTAACTGGATAACCTGGCCTAGGTAGACATATTCGTCAACAATTTCGAGCTTCGTGCTTCCAACCATGACCGGCATAGGTGTCCATGTTCATCTTGAGACCTACCTGGTTGAAAACACTATTGAGGTCATTGAGCTTAGCGCTAAGTTCCTCCAGCGATTTCTAAAGAACTATATTGTTGGCCAATAGTAGGTGAGTGATGTATACGCCATTAATGTGTATCCCGTATCCTGTCCAGTCCAAGAACTTGAAGACATCTTCCAATGCTGCGATGAAGAGTTTCGGGGATAAAACGTCGTCTTACACCTTTTAGCACTTGGATCGGTTTCGCACTCTGGTCCTGTACTCGGATACACATTGTTGCCTTACTGTACGAGCACTTCTTCAATCTTTTGTTTTTATTGTGTTTTAATTTTTTGCAACGTGAGTTTACTACACCAGTTTTACTCAACTACTTTTCGATTTCCTGTGTTTCTGAAAGTGCTAGTTACCACTAGCAGGCAAGGTTGACTTTTTGTGTGACTAAAGATGATGGTGGACCAATTACACCTGAAGTAGCTACAAAGTATTTATACTAATTAACATAGCTGAAGTATAGTCCAAGGGTTAATTCCTATTGTGCGTTTATGTGTCGTGGCTTGTCACATATAAGTCAAACAAAAACATGTATTTGATCAAATCCAATATGTCAAAATGAGAAAATAAAAAAATAAAAACGTTTAAAAATAACTTTTAACACAAAATATTAAAACATTTGAATACAAAACCTCCATCTTTTCTACAGCTGTTAAACGACGAGTCTGCAATGGCTGAGATTATAGAACAGGCACCATCCCTGAGTGAAGACTGCGTGATGCTGTCCATCCTACATGAAGTGGAACTGCTGGCGGCCCTGGGCGCCAACGTACAGACGATGCGGCGTGGTGCTAACGCTCACCCTGAGCTACCCATGGCGTTGAGACACCTTACACACCTCGTCCGGGCCCGGTCCACTGCCTCATCATCTAATGACAATGGTTTGTTTCATTACTCATTTAGAACTCCCGTGTTGCGTTGATGTGATGTATTAGTAGCGAGTGTTGCAATGTGTGAGCGATGCTCCTAATGTTCAAATGTGTGAGGTAGCTAGAAAAAAAATGATATTTTTTTTTTTGATGCAATTGCTCACATAACATAACATTTTACAGACTCTTTCAGGAGTTTAATGGGATTCTCATCCTTACAGCCTTAATATACACTGCGATAGTTCATAGCCACTTTGCTTATGATTGTTTTTTACTGAAACCTTGCAATAAAATGCCTTTAACTAAATTGGATAGTGGTGAGGTGATTATTGCAGATGCTATAAATTTTTCTCCGACGACCCTTCCGATCCGACCTTCAGATCAAAGATTTAACTCTTCACCTATGGAGACAAAAAGAGGAGTTAAGGAGTTACTGTCTTAGCAGCATGAGTGGTAACGCGCGTGCGATACTTTCTGTATTGCGTATTGCAAACGACTATAGACTACAGTAACCACTTTACATCAGGTGGGCCGTTTGCTAGATTTAGGTGTTAATAAACAGACCATAGACTCAAAAAAAAGCTCAGTTGGCTTCAAAAGATTTGGATTGTTGTACACTTAGGCATCCCAATTCTCGGAGAACAATCACATTGGTGCTGCAGTATGGATACCCTAATTCCTGGGATGGAAAAACCCAAAACCTTGGGAAGGGTTATGGTACAAATGAACCAAACATTCAAAATGCAAAATGAATATAAATCACACCCAATAGATGATTTCTGTAATGGTCTGTCGAGTACAGCTGTAGAGAGCTGCCATCGATATCTCCTGCAGGCCAGAAGGCCAGGCTCCTGCTCAATTAGACGAAATTCTTCCATCAATACCTACAGAAAATTCTGCTGGAATTTATTTAGCTCACTTTATGTCTGATTAAAATTGTTATGATTGTAATTAATCAAAAAATATATGTATAAATTAAATTAAAGAATTTTTCTTTATAATAATAATAATAATGTAGGGAGAATGGATGGACGGTGTCGGGAGGGCATGTGAATCGATAGGAACCATGGAAGCTGTAAATATTAGTCCTCAGGACATTAGTTGTGCAATCCGTCAGGCACATAACTGGAAAACTCCAGGACCAGATGGATTGCACAACTTCTGGATTAAATGGTTCCGTCATTCACATGCACTTTTGGCATCGCAATTCCAGGACGCCCTCAACGCTGGATCTCTACCTACTTTCATGACCACCGGTATAACCTTCCTGCTCTATAAGGATGGTAGTACCACGGAAGCAAAGAACTACCGACCCATCACATGTTTGCCAACGATGTACAAACTCCTTACATCCATTCTGAAAACTAAAATTACTAAGCACATTGATGCACAAAATATTTTGGCCATTGCTCAGAATGGATGTAGGGCGGGGTCCCGTGGTACGAAAGAGCTTCTCCTCATTGATACTACTGTTTGCCAACAGGTCCGTAGGAACAGGAAAAGCCTTTCCGCTGCCTGGATTGATTACAAGAAGGCCTTTGATTCGGTGCCCCATTCATGGCTGAGACGGGTGTTGGAGTTGTATAAAGTAGATGCAACTCTACGCTCCTTTCTCAGTTCATGCATGGGGCAGTGGACCACAGTACTTTGTCAGCCAGGGGGCGGGGGTTCTCTTGGGTCTGCGGATCCGATAAGGATTGAACGTGGCATCTTCCAGGGCGACAGTCTGAGCCCGGTATGGTTCTGCCTAGCTCTGAACCCACTTAGCACTTTGTTAAGGGACTCAGGGCTGGGTTTCCGACTTCGCAGCGGGGGTGAGGTCATTTCTCACCTGCTATACATGGATGACCTCAAGTTGTTCGCACCAAAGAAACCAGATTTATTGAAGTTGCTAAAAGTAACGGAAACTTTCAGCAACTCCATAGGTATGAAATTTGGTGTTGACAAATGTGCGGTCGTACATGTAAATCAGGGTAGAGTTGTAAATTCCGATAGTTTACAACTCTCAGAGACCATGTCCCTCAGATCTCTCTCTGAAGTCGGAACATATAAATACCTTGGTATGTCGGAATCCTTAGGTATAGCTGACAGGGACATAAAGCAATCGGTGACGGAACGATTCTTTGGTCGCCTGACAAAAGTACTGAAAAGTCTCTTGTCAGGCGGAAACAGGGTTCGTGCCTTCAACGGTTGGGTTATGCCACTGTTAATATACACTTTCGGCGTACTAAGGTGGACTCAGGCTGAGTTAGATGCCCTGGATGGAAAGGTCCGAAAATTGCTAACAACGTATCGCATGCATCACCCACGATCGTCGGTGATGAGACTGTACATCCCACGGAAAGATGGGGGTCGTGGCTTTTTAAATGTCAAGACCTTACATAACCGTGAGGTGTGCAAACTCAGGGACTATTTCCTGCACTGTGAAAGTGGGATGCACCGCGACGTTGTTGCAGTCGACAAGGGCCTTACGCCACTATCCCTGGCGAACGAGAACTGGCGCAAACCACTGGTGCTCACTACTCAAAACCGCAAGGAAGTATGGAAGAGCAAGGAGTTACACGGGAGATTCTACCGAGCTCTTAATGGGGCTGATGTAGACTCTCTCGCGTCGGTGGCCTGGCTACGTTTCGGTGACCTCTTTGGGGAAACTGAAGGTTTTGTCTGTGCAATTATGGACGAAGTTATCAAGACGAACAACTACCGGAAATATATCCTGAAGGACGGTACGGTCGACATTTGTCGAGCATGCCACCGTCCTGGTGAGTCACTCAGGCATATAGTTTCCGGTTGTTCTCATCTTGCTAACGGCGAGTACTTACATAGACACAATCAAGTAGCTAGGATCATTCACCAGCAACTTGCTCTTAAATACGGCCTTGTGAGTACCGAGCTTCCATTTTATAAATATGCACAGCGCCAGTTCTCGAGAACGGTAGTATCACGCTCTACTGGGACCGGTCAATTATCACAGACAGGACTATTGTCGCCAATAGGCCCGATATTGTGATAATAGATCGGGAGACACGCCGTGCAGTTCTCGTTGACGTTACCATTCCTCATGACGAAAACCTCGTGAAAGCTGAGAAAGAGAAACTTTCTAAGTACTTGGACTTGGCTCATGAGGTTACCGCCATGTGGCGTGTGGACTCGACGATAATTGTTCCAATAGTCGTGACAGTAAACGGGCTTATAGCGAAGAGCCTCGACCGATATCTTGAGAGGCTCTCGCTTGGCAGTTGGGTCAAGAACCAGATTCAGAAGGCGGTTCTTTTGGACACGGCCCGTATTGTGAGAAGGTTCCTCACTCTGGAGCCCTGACCACCGGTAGCTTGGGTCTTCACTTCGCTACCGGCGGGTACCCCCTTTTTTATATTTTTAAATGTATTTATTTTTATATAAAATCTTTATATTTAAAAATGTATCTAAAGTGTATAAATAAAATATAATAATAATAATGTTAATGGGTATGTTTGCCTTAAGTGGGACTCGAACCCACGACCTCTGACACAAAAGGTAGGTCACTACCAACAGCACGCCAACCAAACGTAACACTTTCATCTTTGGACAGACCGTACGTCATTACAGAGGTGATATTGCTGGTTCAAGTGTTACCGGTGACTAGGGTTGCCACCCGTACTTTATAATAAAGTATTGTACGTTATTTTGGGTAATTGTACTTTCTACTTTACGATAAAAATAAAGTACGTGAAAATACTTTATGCGAAATAATTGAATGATTTGTATCTCCGGTATAAAAAGTTTGATCGTTAGCATTTTTGTGTGAAACGGAAGGTTATTGATTAGTGCCCAAGCGATCGCCAGCGGGACTTAAATTAAATATGTAATGATAATTAGGCTGTGCAATTGTTTAGCAATAATGATAATATGATAAAACTTCTGAAAAGCTATAAAAATATGTTTTTCAATATAAAGGTGAAGAAAAATTAATGATACTTTATTTTGACACTACATACTCTTTTTTTCTTACCTTTAATTGCAAAGAAAAAAGGTGGCAACCCTGGCGGTGACATGCCATCGACTGTACTTACTATTCCAAATAAAAAGAAGAGACTGAGAGTAAGAGCTAATCGATGTTTGGATGAAAAAGGAATCCGAAACTTTGTATTGCATTTGGTCAAATCACCTTTAATTTTCATGTGTAAGATGTCACAAGATTCTTTAGTCATTTTAAAGTAGTCCCAATATTTGTCTTCATAACCTATGTAGATCATTACTAAGATTCACAAATTTTCCTTTCTCTTGTCGCTTTCCAAAATGGATGCAGACTCCATTTCCTTGTAGTTGAAGGTTTATTAGATTCTTCATCGTCCAGAGGGATCGCAATAGCCGCTAATTCCAGATCGTCAAAATTTAACATGATTGTATTATAGTTACAACACTATTTTTGCTTGGACGAGTACTGCATCATGGCGTAACGGTAATTGCTCGGTTAAGACCCGTCTTTGTAATTCCAGACACAGAATCGGCTCGGTGACCGTGCCACGGCCGACGCTCGGCTCGGACCCGACACGGTCTTGTTTGTTCCCTAGTGTTCTTAGCCAAAATTTAAATTCTTAATAGCTCTTTGTATGAGTGCAACTTGGAAGGAGGACCCTTTGAATATGTTTTTAATGTCCAAAACTTCAGGTATCTCCTTTCCTACTTACCCTATTGCATTCATGTTTTATTCAGATTTTAGTCAAGTTTATACAAATTAATAATGCATGTTTATGAGTCTTAAACAATTTCCATTTGGTTAGGTAGTCTACATTTTCTTACCCTTTTATCTCTCTGTCTGTGTACTAATGTGTATTTATCTGGATGACGTACCTACCAACTATATCTTTATTTTGTTTTCTTTAGACAACTCAGCGGCCACTCAATATTTGACACCGATCAATAGTCATATTAACTGGAATGTGGCTTTTTCAACCTTGACATTGGCAAAATCATGAAATACAATAGTCAGACTGATGGTTTGTTTATAGTTCCAACATCTGGGTTTGCTTACTCTCTGGACGCGTTGTCTGAAGATGAAGACGCGGATGAAGAGGAAAATGAGGAAGGCGACAGGGCTCCAATAACACCGGAACAACTTGCAGCTGCGTTACAGGTTGATATACACTTAATTCTATAAAACTACTATTTCTGTCATGTATGGACCAACATGCAATAAAACATAAAAAGAGTGTAATACACCTTTCTATTCATCACGTGAGTGCTTTAAGCATCCATTAAAGTTCATATTATATCTAGTTTCTTGCAAAATGGAAAGCAAAAACTAAAGCACGAAAGGGCAGTAAGTATAATCTACGCTGTCACTTTGGTACCGAAATAAAAAAAATTAAAAAAAAGGCATAAGTGTTAGATCCTTGTCTATCATTTAAACAGTCCACCGTTGATTCTACATTATATGGCCGTGATACTGAGTTTGTTTATACATGGTTAGAAGTATGTCTTTACATAAAGTATCATAAATAGAGTTTGTTATGTTTCCTAATTCCGACACTACATACATTATTCAGTTGAGAATTTGATATACCCAAGTACTTTGGCTGAACTAATTTATTTATTATTATTAGGAAGTAGGAGCGAGAGCCTTACCAACGAAATCTTTGTATATCTCACTACTAGACCTTGGCCTGTCCAAAACGAATATAATTTCTGTAATAGTCTAAGTATCCAAAACAGAACTAATCCTTAGATAGATATTTTTTTGCTGCATACTGCATATAAATCCTCCATTTTGAATTTCCTTTTCAAGTACATTTGAAATTACAAGTTGCCAGTAAGTAGCCAGCAATATAAGAAATTGATATATTTAGTGTAACATGTAATTCCATGAGTAAAGATAGCGTACTATATATGCTAATTTTGTAAAAAATAATAACGAATTATTCAATTTTAGTACTCGCGGCAGTCAAAAAAAAAATATCCTCGAACCCTGCGCGACGGCCTTGCTAAGGAAAAGTGTATTCTCCAAGGCGCCTCGAATATATAATACATTTCAGACAGTATACGAAACGACTAGTTACGAGTATGTTATAGCATCTGCCTAAAAGCAGTTCATGGCTGCTGTTAGGCAGATGCTATATCATACCTATGTATTTGATAAAAAAAAATGTAATTTATAAGTTAAAATGCATGATTGGGTATTTTCTATTCTATAATTTGTACTATCCTAATTACCCGCTGTTCACAATAAAGATATATATTATATCTTTATTGTGAACAGCGTTTAGTACGAGTAGTAACAGCAACAGTATATAAAATGAAATATATATTTTGAAAAAGTAATATTTGATATTAGATAGTAGACTACAGTTAGTAGTAAATTCAATGTTGTTTGCAGGCAGCGGAGGCGGTCTCGTTGTCGAACAGAGGCGGCGGCCAGGACAGCTTACTGCGGCTGTTGCAGGCGGCCGATCAGTCCGCGCGGAGCACTACCTCCGCCACGGAGGCTGGCACGCCCACCACAGGTGACCATCGCACCTCTTGAACGACAAGCGCGTCTGATATAATGCAGCTATCCTAACCATTATTATTTAATAATACGGTATCGGTGGAGAATGCAGGATGCAAGAATGACGAAACAGATATACAATGCGAAAGTGGAAGGATGTAGGAGCCGAGGAACACCAAAATTATCCTACCATGATCATGTTTATATCATAAGGTGATGTCAGGAGCCCTAGGAACCGGCGAGCGTGCATGAAAAGAGCTATGAATATTAAAGAAGCAAGTGAAGTGCGAAAGAACCGCGTCTTATTGCGCTCGGTTCTCTCTGCTTACCTGGCGTGAAGATATACATACATGCAGTGGCGTGCACTCCATATAGACAAAAAGACATTGCCTACCTTATCAATTTGATAAATACCATCCGATGTTTCTTAATTCTTGAACATAGTTTTTAACTAATATTTCGTACCAAAAACAAAAAATTAAAAACAGCTCCATCTATCGGTATCTGTGCAAGTTATTAAAATCATCGCTAGTCATATTCAAATCGCAGCTAAGCGCTAGTGTAGCACATCGATCTAGCGGCGCTATATCGATGTGCTGCACTAGCGCCGCAATGGGAGTTTAACGGCAGAGGCACAAACTATTTCTGTCTAAATTTACGTATGTGTGCCGTGTTGGTAATACGGATAGTGTAGTGTGCATTCCTGTAAATACATTGTCCACAATAACACAAATAACGCACATAATCGCATAGTATAGACATTGTCTTTTCAGCCGAACTATAACGTAAATTACCGAAGTGTCGCGAACATTGCTATGTAACTATTTTAAAAAGTAGTTTGTTCCATATAATTAACGGCCGCCATTGTTTTTGTTTAGAATCGATTGACTGGTAGCAGACAAAATAAGATTTTCAAGTTTTATAGTTGATAAAAATAGATAATATTCACTGCGAAAGTTGTTCAGGTGGTGTGTATGTAGGGAAATTAAAAATGATGCGTTTTCAAAACTATCTTTCGGTGAAAAAAAAAAACAAGTGATCACATACATCATTATTTCCACAAGACTGGGTAACCAAAATCAACATGCTGTATTTTTTGTTAAGTTAATAGCTTTAAAAAAATTCTGCCTAGCCTGTCAAAAATCTCTGTGCACGCCACTGCATACATGGTATCTGGACTTACGTATCGATCAATCCCGCTCTATCTTGTTGTTACGTGTGCCTGTTTTGGATTGAAATAAGTAATAATAATAAACCTTATGAGTTCGACCTTACCGCTGCATCATGAATTCTTAAATTATTGAAAGTTTGTTTTTAATTCATATTCTCTTTGTTAATCTTTCAGGCAGTGGAGGTCGTTCGGTGATTACCCCTGAAATGTTTAGGGATGCTATCTCCGAGGCTATTGCGACTAACAGAACGGGCAGCGCGAGAAATAGCACCGGAACGCCGATGGACCAAAGCACTGCTGGTAATTGTTAATTTGCAATAATTAGCTTTATATTCCGGGTCATATAATAATAAAACTTTATTATCACTCACAATTACAATGTCATTATATAGGTTGGAGTCTCCTTATAGGTAATGTAATATAATAATACCTGTGCCAGGAAGGCCCTCTCTTCTATAACGTACTTTCAATACGACAAAAGTAAAATTATTTTCTTTGTCGAACCAGCGTGTTGTGTAAATGTATGAACATTTACTTGCGTAAAATTATATACCCCACATGAGTGGATTATATAATTTTACGTACATCACAGTGATGTAGAAAGCTAATATGTTCACATATACAACGCCATCTAGTCGAAGAATAAATAAAGCTTGTAAATTACTCGAAACCTGGATTTGTCCACAAAGAATATGGCGACCTTATTTCACTTGTAATCCATGATAGTAGATTACAATATTATCGCTTATTATATAATGTTTAAAAAAAATGTCATAAACAAAAAAGCGAAATTTAAAATGTCAGAACTTGTTTAAAAATAAACAAATATTTAAAAGACTATTTTTTACACAACGTCGGTAGCCATGCATTAAACGTCATCGTTTCAGCATCATCATCGCAAAGTCCAGTGTCCAGAGACGACAATTTCTCAACGCAGCTTCAGAACATGCACGAAATTGGCCTATTGGACGACGCGGTCAACGTTCGCGCTTTGCTCATTTGTTCTGGTAAGATATTTACAGTCTGCACTGATTTCAGTAGGTTAGTAGGTAATTTCGGGTATTTACTCGTACAGCCTCCATCCAGTTAAGAAAGGAAGGCAACACGTTATTGGTTGCTTCAGCTAAAGCGGAACCAAATCAGAATCTATCATAAATACCACTTAGAATTGGTTATGTTAGATATTTTAAATAAGTAAACTAAATGTTTTATCTATTTCTTAACTGTCTGTAACCATCGGGGTAGGCAGAGTCTATGGAACGCCAGGTGCACTGATTCAAACATAACCTCTCTCGCCTCTTCCCACACTCATCGACCTATTCACGCATGCTCTTCGGTTTCGGGTGCTTTTTATTTGACCCTTTTTCAGCACATCAGCTATTTAATCCGTATGTGTGCGTCTAGGACGTCCCCTGGCGATACCTCCAGTCACTCTTAAAATAATAACATCAAATATTTTGGAAATAATAAGTGTCCAAAATGGTGACTCGTAATACATGTTATCACCATACAACATTTTATCAATCAGCTTTCATTAGTCTGTGTGTGATGTGGCAACAGAGAAATTGACTGACACAATCATTTTAGAAATTATTATTTTGTGTTCTACATTCGGAATATAAGTATATATATATATATATATATATATATAGTAGAATTTTCGTTTTTGACTAAAATTCTCTCTAACTCACCCAAGTACGTTTTGAACATATGAAATTCTTACAAACAAGTTAATTTCGGATCACTAGTAGTCTGATTTATGTGACTTTGGCGTATGTTTATTACGTGTACTTTCAAGTCTTTAGTGAGGTGACAAATTTCGGTCATAAAAATGACAAGTTACAAAAAGCTACAACAATTTTATTACTATTAGATTAACAACTTTAAAGTAATTTATTGAAAAATATACATAAATTGAGAAATTTATTATTTTTGACAAGTAATGTAACAATTTCTTTTCCTTTTTTAGGGGAAAAACAGAACCCTTATAGGATCACTTTGTGGTCCGTCTGTCTGTCACGAACTTTTTTCGGGTACGGGTGGAGCTATCAAGCTGAAGTTAATATCACATACTCAGATCTGCAGTCCCTTCGAGGAGTAAAAAAATCAAACTTCTATGTCAACGTAATCAAAGGATACGTCTGTTTATGCGCATATTTTGACACTCGCAAGGGAATCAAAACCTATAGGATACTTCCCGTTGACCTAGAATCATGAAATTAAGTAAAAAGCAATGTAATGTAGCACAAGTTAAGGAAAAAATCCGAAAACCGTAAATCTGTAGTTATATCCCAAAAAGAAACAAATTTTTTTGGGGAAAGGTTCGTTTACGGAACCCTCGGAGAGCAAGTCGGACTCGCACTTGACGACATATTTTTTTATTTCGCGCGCAGAGCGAATCGTCCTTAACCTTAAGGCGACACATCGAAAAATTAGACCAACTTTCATCGAATAGTATAGGCTAATGACTAAACTGACGGATCTAAGATTTTAATATAAATAACTTCATTTCTTTATCTTGAATTTGCTTGCTCAAATACGCGATTGTGTAAAATTGATTCGATAATAATTACTTTCGAAAACACCTCTTGAAATTCATTATTTTTGAAATTACAACGAAGTTGTTCTGTTTATACGCTTCAAAATTACTTAAATCTATTAGTAATATCTATGTTTATAATATGGTTGCTGCATATTTTGATAAGTGAAACATGAAATTTTTTTAAAATATTTTAAGTTTCTGACAATTTCTAAGCGATCACATTCGTCTTGGGTGCTACGTGTTTTCGACCTTATTGTGCGGTAATGAGGATTATAAACGCGTTGACTAACTACATCCAGCCAGTCCGGCTGCAGCCCGCTTCGAGGTAAGACCTATGTCGACTGTCTGCTCGAGCTCGCTCCATTTACATCGCGACACCGAAGTTTTTATAATTAATAGTTGTAAATATTCAATATTATAGTATTTAGCGTAAGTGTATTATTATTAGATATAAGTAGTAAATAATATTATAGGTTTATATATATTTATTATACTGTTGTAATAATGGGGAACACTAAAAAGAAAATATATAGAATAAAAATACAAAGAAAATGTTCGTAGAATGGCGGAGGCGAACAAGACAAGGTATTTTTTTTTTTTAATTATTATATTCATTAAACATATTATAATAACATTGTGTAGACATATTTCTAGTTTTTAGAACAGTTCCTAGGTATGGTTGGCCCAAGCTATTTAATTCACTTTTTTTTTAATTTTGCTTACTTAATAACTCTATATAAAACTGCATTAATTAAATAAGAGTTATTTTTTGCAGGAATAAACAGTAACATTTGATAATTGGTATACATTATCCACAGCCTGACCGCGTACCTATATAGGACGTCAAACTCCTATTATGTCCATTATAATCTGACCGAACTCCGACTTAGAAGTTGTACGTCGGTGGAGGTCAGGTTACGTTGGAAATTTATACCAATAAGGTTCGCGCTCTCAGCACATAGCAACCAGTGGAGACTCTTTATTTCTTTGTATTAAAATAAAAACTTATAAAATAGAATATTTTTCCTGTTTTGTTTTTTAGGAGAAACTTACTAAATAAACATATTCCACTAGAAGAATCACTACTCGATTTATATGCTACTTTAACGTAAGTGTCATACGGGACGACAAACTCATAGTAACCATTATAAGCTCACCGAACTCCGACTTAGACATTGTACGTAGGTGAAGGTTAGTTTACGTTGGAAATTTATCCAATCAGAAGATAGAAAACCAGTGGAGGTTTTTTTTTTTTTTTTTGTATTAAAAATAATTACTAGTAAAATAGTATATTTTGATAGTTTTTAAAAAAACTCGGTATGTTTCATGTTAAAGAAGCGAGCGAGGTGTGTAAGTACCGAGTCATGTGGCGCTCACGAGGGATTTAGCGTGAAGATATAGATAGATAGTATACTTATACCCATGGTACTCGTGAAAACAAATAATATTTACTATGAACCAACACTGAAAACACAAAAAAATCATCTATTCTATACATTGTGGTTAGTATTGAACTATTGTACGGATTAGATTTATTTTGCAACATCAGAGATGGTCCTGGTTCTTTCTTCTTGAGAGTTTAATAAATAACAAGGAAACGTACAACAATACAAAACACAGAGTATACATAAGTAAAATACAATAAATGTCATTATACTGAAGTTAAAGTTATGAAACAGCAAGAAAATCATTTGTCACATGTTTTTTTTAAATATGAATAGATTATAAAATCTATTTGTATATATGTATATTAGGGTGTCCCTTATTTTTCAAAGTTTTTATTTTCTAACGCATATGTCTTAGTTTTGTTCATTTGCTTTTAAAACACTCGGAAATTAATTTTTAACTTATTTGGATTACGATAATCCGTGCCGAATTACATCGAAACATGTTCATACAAGTTGCGCGGCAGTGCCGCACGTACTCGCGGTATTCATTTGTTCAAATTCAAAGTTAAAATCTTTTTATTCCGTAAAAATGGCTACATTTGTTTGGAATCGTCACATTTTTTTCCCCTACCGTGCAGTTTATGACTAGATGAGCACTGATAAAAATACTGCCAAAAAACTCAGGCATCCCTCTTTTGGTATCCAAACAAATTTACATATTTTGTTAATTACATTATAATTGGATCGACTCACTCCCAGGCATTTTTATCATTAATATAGTCAGATACTTTATAATATGCCCTGCTACACAATTTGGCTTTAATAGTAGTTTTAAATTTGTTTATTGACAAATCTCTTATATTGCTGGGAAGTTTGTTATAGAACCGTATACATTGCCCCATAAAATAATTACTTGTTTTGTGGAGACGGCTTGCATATAACACAAGATTATGCTTATATCTAGTATTTATGCTATGAGTATCACTCTTTTTACAAAATGAGTCTATGTTTTTATGGACATACAAAAGATTTTCATAGATATATTGCGATGCGACTGTTAAAATATTTATTTCTTTGAATTTTTCTCTAAGGCTCTCCCGGGGACCAAGTTTGTAGATAGCTCTTATGGCTCTCTTTTGCAATAAAAAGATGGTGTTAATATCCGCGGAGTTACACCAAAGAAGAATTCCATATGACATAATACTATGAAAGTAGCTGAAATAAACTATTCTAGCCGTATCAATATCAGTGAGCCGTCTAATAGTTTTCACTGCATAATCTGCAGAACTTAGTTTTCCTGATAATTTTTCAATTTGTGGGCCCCTTTGTAGTCTGGAGTCAATTGTTATACCCAAGAACACAGTTGTCTCCACAGAGGCTAAATTAGTTCCATTAACATGTACATTGGTAGCCACCTGCCTTACATTAGGTGTTGAGAACTTAATTACTTTAGTCTTTTTATCATTTAAAAGCAGATTATTAACACTAAACCAATGAATAACTTTAGAGAGAGCATCGTTAACTTCGTCATAATTACCTAACCGTCTATTAATTTTGAATGTCAGTTATTCTCGTGATTAATACCTAATGTTTTAACTTTTATAAGATGGCAGTGGAATTGAGAAGCAATAAATCAAGTATTTTCTTAGTTGGAGACGTAAATTATCAAATAATAGGCGCAAAATTACCGTCTAACCGTCAAGTTCTTCCTGTACTTTTTTATAAAATTCGCGAAGTTAAATTGACTGTTAGTGAAAGCGCATACCTAGTCATTCGAGAGTGTATTATATTTAGGGAAAAAGCTAGGATCCCTACCAGAGCTATACCTAACTGTGTAAAATAACTTGTGAATCTTCACCAGGAGGGAGTTGCAAAAAAATTCCAATTTTCTATTTCAATTTCAATCTAATTCAATCTGATAATTTTATTTCTCTTATTTATTCGAAATAAAAAAATCCTGTGTTTACTCGGCGCTATCAGCCATTATGACACTCGAACATCTATTACTTCAAGCCAAATCCCTTGCGGGGTAGGCAGAGAGAGCCGAGCGCCACGTGACTCGATCCTTACATATCTCACTCGCTTCTTTAACATTCATTGCTCTTCTCATGCACGCACGCCAGTTTCTAGGGCTCCTGACATCACCTTCTGATAGAACATGACCAATTTGGTCATGGTAGGTAAGTCTTGGCCTTCCCCGGCTCCTACATCCTTCAACTTTTGCATTGTATATCTGCTTCGTCATTCTTTCATCTTGCATTCTTTCTACATGCCCGAACCATCGGAGCATGCCTCTTCTTATTTTAACACCGACGCTCTCTTTCAGACCAACTCTATTTCTAACATCATCATTACGAATACGGTCTACAAGCCTTACGCCACAAATTTTGCGCAGCGCTCGCATTTCAACCGCGTTTATTCTACTTTCATGCTCTTTCTGCCATACCCAACTCTCGCTTCCATAAGTTAGCGTTGGGACCAACACTGCATTGTGTATAGCGAGTTGTGCCTTCTGGCTCAGGATTTTACTGCCAAGAAGTTTTCCCAACGCTCCATTCACACTATTCCCAGCACTCACTCGTCTTTCCACATCTGCGGTGTACCTTCCATCCCTGCTGAAAGCGCATCCAAGATATACAAACTCATCCACTTGTTCCAACACTTCATCATCAATCGTAATCCTTACATTAGTTCTGGATTCTTCTCTTTCAAATACCATTATCTTTGTTTTCTTCGCATTCAGTAGTAAGCCTTTCTCCATACAGTCGTCTTTCATCGCTGTGACCAGTGTTTGCAGTTTAGATGGTGTATCTGCTAACTAAACATATGTGTCCGAATCAACAAATGGCCCGCTTTAGCCTCTCGATAAACAATGTTGTATTATGTAGCTGGTGTTTCATTCTTCTTAAGGGGGATACATGCCGTCCAGTGGCGCCTCAAGGAATAAAATATCGTATCTTAGCGTGGAAGATAAACATTATAAAGTCATGTGTTGCGTGTGTTACAAATACAATAACGTACTTTTACGTCATTAAACCAACAATTGAAATGTTTTGCTTTCGTTGTTATAGGCATAATTGCCAAAAAACGGCCTCTTTTAGCACTTTTGCTTATAACAACGATAGTGGAATATTTTGAGTGTTGGTTTAATGACGTAAAAATACTTTACTATCTTCGTAATAAATGCAACATAAGATTTCATGTTTATCTTCTATGCTATAATATGTTTTTTTATTCAATGAGGGCGCCACTGGACGAGACCTAAGTAAGAACAACATAGATACCAAGACATGTTAACTTGTAGAGATATAAACATAAAACGATGTCATTGATTTCTCTTTCAATAAACTTTTAAAAGTGAATACGTTTCTGTAGTTTTTTATTACTATTATTACTATTGTTTTCCGTCTAGCTTAAATAAATATGTTTGGTTCAGTATGTATAAAGCTAAATAATAATTAAATCAATAATTTTTATTAAATATTGATATTATAAATTTTATTTAAGTGTGACGCGACTCTGTAGCTTTTCTGTTCGTTTGCATTGACTATACGTTGACCCCAGGTTACCTATTAGGCGCTAATTTCAAATTTTACAAATCGAGCGTCGAGTGTCAATTGAGGGGCGCGGGGTGATTGGGCGGAGCCATTTTAAAGCTTCACGATCGAGGTGTCGCCTTAAATACAAAATATTACTTGAATTGGGTCTAAGGTCCAGTTATAATACGTTTCATCTCAGGTTTGTGTAGTTGTATAGGTTTTATTACGCAATGTTTTCTTTATTGCGTCGTCGTCTAGTACATATCTCATCCCTAGATCTAGACAGTACCAAGTTGACTCAATCAGACTGTGGCGTTAAAAGGGTTAATAGTTAAAAACGTATATTTTGTTACAAATTTTCATCTTCAAAATAAATCATTTTATCTCCTCTAACAACCCTAAGTCATATCGTAAACCAGACCCGCGCGTGCGCCTACGAGTTCAAGGGACCATTCAAAGAAATGTCTGGTCATTGACATGTTTCGGACGCATAATCGTCGCGTAAACAGCTGACTTTTGGGATGGTCATATCTGTTTTTTTATTAAAGTTTGATAAGCTGTAACTCAAAAACGGCTAATAATAAAAATATAGTTTCTTTGGGAAAAATGTTGTATTACATGTGCAAAATCTGTCTTTTTTCGCTGTGTAGCACAGCGAAAAAAGACTCGTTCCTTGCCAGGGTGTAATATATTCTATATATGATGATGGTAATATGTATCTCTATGTTGCAGGTGACGTGAACGCTGCGATAAACCTAGTGTTCAGTGGTGCCATTGCAGATGACTAGCGAGACATTATACGTGCCTGTATCGGTTACTAAAGAAAGTGAAAACATCAAACTAAAAGTATCTACCTACTATATACTTCAAATAGGGTCTAACAAAATTAACACAAATCTTTGCAGGGTTGCTATAAGCTGTGCCAATAACGAAAAACTTACAATTTTTGTAAATTAAAGATCAATGATTACAGCGCGGCTGACGCTTTATGAAATAATAAGACAGTCAATTATTTATATAATGCGTATAACTTACACATTTGTCGAGTTAATTTTGTTAGCCTATGTATATATTATTCTCCGAAGTAACGACCAAAGCTCATGCAAAGTATCATCAATGCGTCATCCATTTTGAAAGTACTGTCGCCTTTGATGTGATGGGATTAAACTGCATCACCATTTCTGCAAGCATAAATATTATCTAATCCGTGCCGCAAACCTATTAACTGATCTATTAAACACCAATAATGACATTCTCCTGTAATAGTTAAAAATTGCAACTGTGTCTGACTTGGTTGAGCGATACGCACACCCAACATCGAATCATTTTCTTATACTA
The DNA here is from genome assembly GCA_947507595.1 of Pyralis farinalis. NCBI lineage: Eukaryota > Metazoa > Arthropoda > Insecta > Lepidoptera > Pyralidae > Pyralis > Pyralis farinalis. The sequence continues at coordinate 10,418,390 of OX382274.1, forward strand.
TGTAGTAGTATCTTCTTATACTATGTAGGTAAGCTCTGAGAAGTATCTCTCTAGTGAAGATATATATGCGCAATGTAATTCCTTGACAATTTAAAACCCATTTAAAGATGAGGACATGTGAAACCATTTTAAACCGTTTACGAATTTCTACTCAAGTCTGTATTAATTTTGTTGAAATGATATTATGATATATTAGAACATATGAATGTTTCACACGTAATGAACTACATTTCGTCTTAACGATCCAACCCTTTTTCTACTACAATAGTGCGATCAAAAACGTCATACTTTCTAGCGGTAATATGGCAGCGTACAGAATTCAGACTCATGTCAAAAAATGTACGAAATTGTACAGTAATAAAAAAAAAATGCACTACAAACACGAGAAAACAATGATCAAACTGTAAATTTCATCAAATTTGTATGTTGCAAAGATTGAATTGATGTCAGTTCGGGGTTTATTTCTTTGGCAAAAATACCATCACTGAGGCGTCGAATTAAGTTCAAGGAAAGGTTGGACAAATCCTTCTAATTCACTGACAGACAATGTTCAACTAAACCATTGTAGATACAGGCATGATATATAGATAATAAATAAACACGAGTATTGAATTTTTTAAGGACACTTCTCATTTTCTTGTATTACTAAAATCCACACATACGAAGCCATGGCAGGTCGCTAATTTTAAATAGCATCTTTATAAAAAATTTAAAAAAAATTGTAAAAAGTAGTACTGTTTTTCGAAGTTCTTTGTATGATTGTGCCGACAGTATTGCGTAAATCAAAAGTATCGTACGAACATTAATTAACATCGATATGTATATCTATAGTGATTGATCTTTTAAATGTACGTAATGTACGAGGGCTGTATGATAAGTAACAGTGTTAGGCAAGAAAACTCAGTAAAAAAATGATTTTATTATCTATTTCTCAATATAGTCTCTTTTTAGCTCGATACATTTAGTTCATGCGGGGTAAGTAATATCTTTGCGCCCGTTGTTACAGGTGATAAGTAGCTATTTGCCCATTTTAAAATTACAACACGAGTTTTGAGTAAACCACACTCCATTTGAGTTACTTGTCGCACGCAGATTTTCCTTCACTCCAATTGAGTGTGACAAGCAAACTTCGCGCACGCAAATTGACGAGAAAAAAAATTAATAACGCCGCCCCTGGACCTCAATTTTTGACGACGGAATAGTTCCGCATTCGTAATAAAAAAATAGCATGTGCAACTTATCGCACTAGTTGCACAATATACTATTGTCGAACTCCGCAAAATAGGCCTCTGTTTCGGCGACGATTTCCTCATTTGACGAGAATCGCTTTCCCCCAAGCCATTTTTTCATGTTTGGAAACAAAAAGAAATCGTTTGGGGCCAAATCTGGAGAATAGGGTAGGTGAGGCAGCAAATTGAAGCGTAATTCGACCAGTTTTGCTGTGGCGATTGCGGACGAGTGAGCAGGTTTTTTTTCGCCAAGTGTGGCCGTTTTTTATCAATTCAGCATTGAATTCGCCCAATAAATCAGTGCAGTACTGCCCCGTGAGGAGATTAGAAAGGACAATCCTTCCTTTCTCCAAAAAGTCGGTGAAGATAACGCCTTGCGAATCCCAAAAAACGGGGACCATGACTTTTCCGGCCGATGGAACCGTTTTCGTCTTTGGAGCAGTTTCACCGGGTGAAATCCACTGTTTTGACTGTTCTTTCATTTCTGGCGTGTAGTGGATGAATCCATGTTTCGTCAACAGTCACGAAACGCCATAGAAACTTTCGGATTGCGCTAAAACATGTCCAACAATGCTCCGAAGTTGTCATGCGACTCCATTTTTGCTCCATTGTTAGCAAACGCGGCACCCATCTCGCCGATAGCTTTCTCATGCCCAATTTTTCGTGTAGGATATTTTGTATGCGTTCAATTGAGATGTGTGCAATGTCAGCAATCTCTCTGACCTTCACTCGACGATCTGCTAACACGATATCATGGATTTTATTAACCATATCCTCCGTAGTCATCTCAATCGGACGGCCTGGGCGCTCTTCATCAAAAACGGATGTTCGGCCACGCTTGAATTGATTAAACCAATATCTGGTGGTAGGTAGTCATCGAAGGTGCATGGTCCTTATAAACGGCATGCAACTTCACTTTGATTTCCTCACACGTCTTTCATCCAAAAAAAGAAATCGAATCACTGATCGATATTGCTCTTTCTCCATGATTGCAAATAAACACTAACTTGATGACTTTCAATAGTTGTCAAAACATAACTATAAATCTGTCTGAAATTTCGCCAGTCCTCGTTGTAAAGATGGCGCTCCATGATGGCATACATATTTTGCGTCAGTGATCTGTTGGTAAACACGGGTACTTATCATACAACCCTCTTATATCGATAGGTCGGTAACATTAGTAAAAGTAATGATTTCTTTTGTACATGAATTCTCTTCAAATGTATGTACTTGAACTACCCTTGTGTACTGTAAATAATAACGTAAATAAACGATCTGTGAAATAAACTTTTCTTTTGCTAATATTGTCTTGATTTTGTAAGCATTTATATTTCAGTACTTGGGTGGTTACCAAGGTAGGTACTCACGAGTTTCGCTCGTCGTTTTTTTATGTCTATCTATCTATCACTTTACGCCAAATCCCTTGCGAGGCGAACAGAGAGAACCGAGCGCCATATGACTCGATCCTTACCACACCTCATTCGCTTCTTTAACATTCATAGCTCTTATCCTGCGCGCTCGCCGGTTTCTAAGAACGTGATGTTACCTTCTGATAAAGTAAGTTTTCCTCAGCTTCTACATCTGTTTAGTTTCACGTTGTACATCTGTTTTGTAATTCTTTCTACCTACAGTATTTCTACATGTCCGAACCAACGCACAATGCCTCTTCTAATTTTATCATGGACACTCTCTTTCAGACCAACTCTATTTCTAACATCATTGCGAACACGGTCTACAAGCCTTACGCCACATATTTTGACCGCATTTATCTTAATTTCATGCTCTCGCTCTGCCATACCCAGCTCTTGCTTCCATAAGTATGCGTTGACACCAAAATTGCATTGTTTATAGCTGTGCCTTCTGGTTCACGGTTTTACTGCGAAATAGTTTTCCCAACACTCCATTTACACTATCTCCAGCACTCCCTCCTCTTTCCACATTAGCGGTGTACTCTTCCATCCCTGCTGATCCATCCACTTATAAGCTCGGCATAGTGGCTCCGCTTTGCCTGACGGTAAGCGAAAGAGGAGCCCAAATAGCAACTGACAAAAGACTACATAGTGTTCTGTCAGTTGACGCTGCCATGCTGGCCCGCAAGATGCTTTTTCACGCTTCGTTTGAAGGATCCCATATTGTAGGAAGGAGAAGACACATGTGCAGGCAAGGTGTTCCACTTTTTAATGGTACGACAGAGATAGGAGTTGCTGAACTTTTTGGTACGCGAAGAAATGTTCTCAACAGTGAAAGAATGACATCGCATCGCCTGCACGTATGGTTCTACGACGAGTGGGATAAGGGAAAATAGTTCTTCAGAGCACTCGCCATGGTAAAGGCGGTAAAATACGCTTAGCGAGCCAATGTCCCTACGGAGTTGAAGAGGTTCTATGTTTTTGGTGACCTCTTCGTCGTCGATTATGCAGATAGCCCGTCGCTGCAACTGATCCGGCGTGAAGAACTGGCGCACCCTGTTCAGGAGTCCGAATTTTTTGGAAGCTGTTGAGATGAGGCTCTCGATGTAGTTTCGTTGGTTAAGGTTGCATCGAATATTCATGCCTAGCATATTCAAGCCATCTCGCATACTGAGGAAAGCGCCCTGAAGACTGGGCGTGGGAAGGAATGGGTACATTTTTGTTGTAAACGCGCACACCTGAGTTTTCTCGCCATTACACTCAACCAGGTTATTGGAACACTATTTACTAATGAGATCCAAAACCCTTTTCAGCTCAACGACAAGATTTGCCCGCCTCGTCGATTTCTGTCCGACCAGCACCGGCCGACCGAAATATCGACCATGCACCGTACTGTCATCTGCATAGTAATGAATATTACCAAGTGGCAGTATGTCATTGATATGAAGAAGAAAGAGGGTGGGCGACAGAACGATCCCTGTGGGACACCGGCATTCGCTGACATGAACGCATCCATCTGCAATGACGCGGATTCTACGCTCATGCAGGAAGCCAGCAATCCAATTACAAAGCTGCAGGGTTACTTACACCGTATGTGGGAAGTTAGGAGAGAAGTGCTTTGTATCAGACCCTTTGCGATATCGAGGCTGACTGCCATAGATCCGCCATATTTATCGATTGCCTCCCCCCAGAGGTGCGTCACATACACTAGATCGTTTCGGTCTCAAACCATACTGACGGATCATTAATTATAGAGTGATCTTCTAGGTATCGGATCAATTGATTATCATGGATCCGTTCCATGACTTTGCACAACACTGCATTTACGGCGGTAATTTGATGGGTCAGAACGGTGTCCGTTTTTGGCGACCGGCTGCACATTGGCCTCTCTCCAGGCCTCCCGGATACAACCGGTCGAGTACGAGAGACGAAAAAGGCGCGTCCGGTCCGCACAATTTTTAGAACAATGGCTGGGATACCCTCAGGATCACTGGCTTTTCGAACTGTAGTTCAAAAAGCACATCGCGCCTGATATGGATATTAGGCATAATGGATCCACTGGAGGGTATCATAGGTGGTTGCGTGCTACAGTCATCAATCCAACAGTTAGCCGCAAGGACGCTGGCCATAAGATCGGCTTTCTCCTGCGGTTACTAGGTAGAAAATTTATTTGGAATCACACAGGTTTCACGAGCTCGGTGGCTCAGTCGTGAATGACGCGACTTTGACACCTACGCTCGTGGGTTCGATTCCCACACAAGACAAACATTTGTGTGAATGAACATGTTTGTTTGTCTTGGTCTAGATGTTTTAAGAGAGGTAGGGCGCATCAAAGCAGCTCGTCTGGGGAAGTACCTCCATCTCACAGAAAACCGGAGCCAAATAACAACTCCCTAGAGAATTATTGTATTCGTGCGTGTGAGTGAGGTCACCAGTAAACTCTCAAGGAGTTGATGTGTAAGCAACAGAGGAGGCATCGCGCGAGTGATACTTAATATATTGCAAGCGTTAATAGGCTACGGTACCCGCTTTTCACCAGGTGGGCCGTATGCTTCTATGCCTCCCAACATAGTATATAAAAAAAATTACGTGATTATTGCAGTTCTAATTGAATTCCAAGTGCGGCGCAATTATGAAACTAAGAGGCATCACATCGAACAATTCAGAGAACAATCCTTTGTAGAATCAGTAGAAAACACAACGCGCTCAATACTTAGATTCATCGACAATTCTCACAGTTCATCTTTGTACTAAATCACGAGATGATCCCAGGTGGTATTCAGGTGCTGCCGCCCATAGGTAGACTTGTATTACGGTATTTGACTCGAGCTGAAGTCTACGAGCTCACAACTAGGCTTATAATTGATCCTCACAAGTATAAAAATAATGATAGCGATCAGGGCAGCAATACAGAGCAATGTTCATCCAACAAAACTCGTATTATACAACGCCCGGAGGCAGACGAGCTTGCCGTGACGCGAAGTAGTTTCCGTAGCCTAACTCTTGGAATACATGGGGCACACTAAAAGTTTTGCACTTCTAGCTAATCGGAACTATTTGAATTTCGAATGTTATATTTTTTGAAACGTTGCAACCTACTTAGTAATAAAAAAAAAAACAATTGGCGGGAAATCATTTGTCAACTGTTTTTTATCACACATCAAAGTTCTACGTACGCAACGAAAATGGAATTGAGTCGAAAAGATTTTAGAGCGATGATTTTTTATGATTTTAAAAGTTCTCTCTCCACAAGACTGTGCTGCTCGTCTTCAAAATGCGTTTGGGAGAGAAGCACCTTCTTTGAGCACCGTGAGGCGATGGTTTGCTGAATTTGAGAGAGGTCGAGTTTTACTTACATGACGAATTTCGTGAAGGGCGGCCTTCAACTGCCGTCAACGTAAATAATGTGGCTACTGTTAAGCGGCTAATTGAAGAAAACCCGCGGATTAACTATGAGACAATTCGAGAACTATTGGGGATTGGTATGAGACAAATTCAGAAAATTTTACACGAAGAATTGAAAGTTCGGAAACTTTGTTGTCGTTGGATCCCTCATGAACTGACAGCGGAGCAGAAGCGGGCTCGCGTGGAATGGTGCTCACAAATGCTACTGAAGTACGACCACGGACATTCTAATGCTGTTTATGACATTGTCACAGGAGACGAAACGTGGATTTATTGTTTTGAACTCGAAAAAAAACAGCAATCTTGTGAATGGGTGTTTGAAAATGAGAACAGGCCAACAAAAGTGAGGCAGGCGGGAAACGTTGGTAAAAAAATGATCGCGTTTTTTTTCTCAGCTACGAGTCCCATCTGCAATTCCACTTGAAGATCAAAAGAGTTAATGCCGAGTGGTATTCTACCATTTGTTTACCCAGTGTGTTAGAAAAAGTTCGCGAAAGACGACCAAAAAGCCGCGTTCTCCTACATCATGACAACGCTTCTTCACACACGGCCAATAAAACAAAGTCATTTTTAACTTCCGAAAAAGTACAACTCGTTACCCATCCTGCGCATAGCCCCGACCTAGCACCCTGTGATTTCTGTATTTTCCCCAAAATCAAAGATTTGATGAGAGGTTACACTTTTCTCAACTCCGAAGAGGCAGTGATAGCGTTCAATCAGCACGTAGAAAACATGCCTTCAGATCTGTGGTCCTCCTGTTTTAAAAAATGGTTCGATCGCATGAAAAAATATTTAAAATGTAAAGGAGAGTATTTTGAAAAGCAATAAACATAATATTTTGGTTATAACATGTTGTTTTTTTAAGTTACGCAATACTTATAGTGTGATCTACGTACAAGACGTATTGGTCGCGTGTTGCTACATCCGCATCTAACACAGCAACACCTCAGGAGCTCAACTTCACTTACACATAAATAAAACAAATCAAGTTAAGCTGCTTCGATGCTTCCTACGGTGTCCCCAGAGCTTTGGTTGCACCGCGCGCAAGTAAGGTGAGGTCTAAAGATTATATTGAGTCAGTTATAACAGAAATCTACAATTACTTTAAAACCTCGACTGCTCGAAAAATCTATACATACTTCCCCAGACGGGGTGCTTTTATGCGCCCGACCTGTTAAATAATACACCTTTTCGGAATAATCTTTGAAACGGTTGGACTGATTGTTATGAAGTTTTGGCAGTTTGGCCCGTGGAATAACAGATACAAGTTGAGCATAGCAAAACTATGTGCGTTGAAGGCACTGGACGAAACTCGCTAAATATATGAACTCACAGACTCATTCAAGGCACTTAGGGAAGGTTGCAGAAACGCACATACGCGTTGTCGTCAAATACGTTAAGAGAGGACAAAATCAACGGTAGCTTGGATTGACATCAAATTTCTACTAAACAGATAGAGCGAACAAAATAAAAATCAAGATAAATCCTTTTTATTCCAATTTATTGTTACTTATCAATTTGAAAACAAATATCATTTGTTGTAAACAATCTATAAAGGCAAGAACAGTTATACTGAAATATGTACCTAGTTATTTTTTTAACAAAAATATTGACACTACTTTCAAATACAATTTTAATTCAAATTTATATCTAAATGTCTCACTGATCCTTATATATTTCAAATGGGCATAAACCTAATTACTCCTACCTCTGTGAATTTATTATTATGTAAAATAAATGTTATGAATAGTATTATTTAACCATAAATATGATTATGAATAGAAAATATTAGCAAGAGATATCTCGAAAGTATAGACAAATTATATTCTAGGCGGTATTATCTATTCTAAACTCACTACTGTGAACGTTCAATAAGGTACATTGGTGATTTTCCGTGAATTCTTAACTGTAGTACCTTCTTTTTTTTCTAATATAACAAAGAATACTCCAAAGTTCCATTACACTTCGTATCAATGGCTCCTTTACACTTTCCCATCATATATATGTAATGTCAATCATCATATAATATGTATGATTGATAAATGCTACACAATAATACAAATATATACCATGTAAATATTAAGGTAATTAAATAAATTTCTGTGAACCACGCACAGTGTGTTAGAAACCCGAATTTTGTTTCACGTCATTTTTTTTTTCAACAATACGATTGTTAAGACCCGTACAAACATCTGATTAATCTCCCGCAAAAATACGACTTCTCGATTAAAAAGAAATGTCAACGTTCATCTATATCTGGGTCATGAAATTCACAAAAAAAAAGTTTAAATAAAAATAACTAGACATTGATTAAATTTTTATTATACTAAATGAATGTACATTTAATAACATACCTTCCTACAAATTTTCATTGATTTACTACGATTAGTTAAGGAGATTTAAATATTTATGTCATTCTGTTTTTATTTTTTTATTCCAATATAACGCCGTATTCGAAAGGTATATATTAAACGATAGCGTAAATATATTTTTATCACGTTATTAATTATTAAAATCATTATTAAAACCAAGACTGTGGTTCTCTCCGCGTTAATCAGTGACGCAACTTTGTATTACGTAGCGCCGTGAGTAAATAGCCTTAATGTCACTCGACGAAATTTTGATACGCTCTTTCATATGACAGTTCGATGTCGTAACAATACTTCGGTTAGCTGAATTTATTTATGATAAATGAGTGGAATAATGACGAATAATCTGTCAAAACATTACATTACCATAGGAAATATTGTTATGAAACCTACATATTTATATAGTCTTATCCAATGAAAACTAGACAAAACCGTAAACGACAAGTTTTTTAAAAAATATTTTTAAGCATACGGATATGAGTCACAACCCTGAGCAAAAATAATAATTTGTTTATAACTTCTGATTAACGCGGAATTAGATTGTGATTAACCACAATCTACTACTGGTGATAAAGGCATATTTACGCTGTCGTTTAATATATATCTTTCTAATACGGCGTTATAATGAAATAAAAAATAAAAAAATGACAAAAATTTTAAATCTTAACTAATCACAGTAAATCCATGAAAATTTGTAGGAAGGTATGCTGTTATGTACATTCATTTAATATAATCAACAAGTCTAGTTCTTTTCTAAAAAGTTTTTTAGTGGATTTCATGACCCAGACTATATCTGGCGAACTTTGACACTTTATTTTTTAAATCTAGAATTCGAATTGATGCGGGAGTTTTAGTCTGATGTTTGTAATGTCTTTACTATCGTATTTTTGAAAAAAAAATGCCGTTAAACTTAATTGTGATTTCTAACACACTCAGCCACGGTTTAAACATCTCAACAGAGATATCAGAATGTATATAAAGGTTTAGTTGCTTGTGTAAACAAAAATTAAAGCTCTTAATGATACCTAAATCGCACCGGGACTACACTGGGCTTTGCTGCAAACATCCACTCTATACAATTCTAGAAGGAACATTGCTATTTCTACCTTACAATCCCCCATACCCAATGTAGGTCATAACTTTACATTAACAAATTATTAATGTTTAGTTTTAAAATTCATATTCCGTTTCAGAAATTTTCTATGCGTGCCATTATCGTCCTTGTCTCGACATTGCTCTCGACGCTGCATGCGCCGAAAATACCAGCCCGCAGAGTTAGAGCTGGAATCACCCAATAACTCTTGCTGTAACTTTGTTCTAGCTTCCCTGCGTAATACTGCTCTATTTTGGTACCAAGAAGCATCTTTTTGTTTATTATTTTTGTTATCCTTTGCATGTTTCTCAGTTACATTGTCTAAGCCTCTAGAAGATTTTGTTTTGTCTTTAATTTCAGTACTTTTATCATCGTAAACAGTCTCGACGTTTTCATTCAATTTGCTTATTTTTTGATTATGGAAGAAATCTGAATCTTGTGAACTTATAGACAAATCATCATAATTTTTCATGTAACCGACTTTCATTTCCCATTGTTCATACTTATTGTTTCTTTTCTGTTTTTTATGTGACTTTTGACGATCAAATTTCTTTATTTCTTGTTTGCGTCGGTGACCAACATACCTATTGTCCTTTATTAGTTCATCCTCGCTAAGTGGCGGTTCAAAAAAAGTATCTTTATTCTTTCTTAACTGGGGCTTATATCGAATCTGTTCTTTATTTTTATTTATAGTGTGTTTAGAAATGTCTCTCTTTTCAATATTTTTTGTTTTAAAATCAGACTGAAGTGAGCCAGCATAACTAACTTTCGCAGGTTTAAAAGACTTATTTATGTCAGTTCCCTCCATTTCTGTTAACAAATTGTTACGTGGCATTTCTGATGAGTCGGTTTCCGCAGTATGCGGATCATTGATTTCTGACGACTTCTCCAATTTCTTTTCTTGTAACACTTTGTTAATATCGTTTGGATTATTTTTCAGTTCGTTGACTAACTGATTCTCATTGTTTATGCGTTTGGACACTTCTACATCAAGCCAGCTTTTATTTTGTTCATAAATATGCTTGAGTTTATTGATATCACCTATGAATTCTTTTTCATATTCTGATTCAGATATGTGTGCACCATCTGAATATATCTTTGGGGAATTATAGTGCGTGTCAACACATTTTGTGTACTTGTCTACATTTTTATTATTTATAGGTTCTTCAAATACTTTTTTGCATTTGTTTTGTTTTGTTAATACTTTATCAGACCCATATTTTCTGTTTTGAATTTGAATATTATTTAACAATGTTAACTCCTTCAGCTTACTGCGTAAGTAAGAGTTTTCTTCCTGTAGTTTATACAGATTAGATAAGATTTTGTTAACGGAAGGTGTATTTTGCATTATACAGTCGTCTTTAGCACCCCACATGTGGCCTATAGCTACTCCTGCGGCTGTGATAACACTTCCCAATACTATAATATTAAGGACTGTACTGAGTCTCTTATTCCTCTTGTGTACATAGGTTTTATGTTTGCCACTGTTGTCTCCGAGGAAATCATCTTCGCTCCTTATAGATTTATGGTTATCATTGTTACTGGAAGGGTTTACAGAAAAATATTGAGCGTCATGATGTTCCGCTGGATAGCTTTCCTCTACAAGACACCTGTTGGAAGTTATGTCACAAGGTAATAATGACTCATGATCACTGTCACTAATTATAGATATTCCATCAGTGTCTTCATCTTTTTCACAATTTGTCTCAGGGGAATCACTGAAATAAAAGAAAAAGAAATTTTCACATAACCAATATTTGAACCGACAATGATATCTTTCCTCTAGGACTTTCAATTTATGTAGATACATCAAAGTATACACCGATATGCTGTGAAGTTATTTTGTACAGTGGAATATGTACACTATATTCGAGGCACATACCTAATATAATACACTATCAGATATCATACTTTAACTAAACAGTGAAAGTATGATACATGATTATAATGTTAGCTATTTTAAGATACATAATGCTAATTTAACAATCAAGTGGCAAACCTTTTTTTTTAACGGGACAGGCCCACCACTCTTTCTCACCACTGTGTCTCCTGTGTAGCCAGAATTAACAGCGGCGACCACTAAAATGGCAATGAACAGTGAAGTTCACAGCTGTCCCGGGGGTTAAACTACAGCTGCCTTGGAACTCACAATGAAATTAATCAGAAGAAATTTGTAGGAGTAGGAAGTTTTGGAAGTGATTTGCCCTCTTGGCAAAGTGAGATACAGCAATATGACAAATAAGTCATTTAAAAACCTCAAAAAGATTGCTAGTCAAGTGAAGCTCAACTTCCGTGCACCACGGTTTATCAAATATCTAACACTATTGGGACCTAACTTGTGAGTTGTTACCTAACATCGATTCCAATAATATAGATTGCAGCACCGCCTAAACGCCTGTTCTCCCTTGTTGCCACCAAATCAGAATAGTATACTACCCCGGATGTGACATGCAAGGAATTTAACATATCGTCCCGCTCCCGACGCCAGAGATAGCACTCCCAGAGAACATGATGCGCTGTTTGCTCGAATTCATGATTTGTCGTAGAACACTCACATAAAGGCGATGACACAAGTCTAAACGAAAAAAGCTTAGCCCTAAAGTTTCCATGCTCAGTTAAGAATTGCGCAACGGGATGATCGACTTCTAACCACTCTTAATTTAATCAGTCTCGCACTGATTGAAAGAACAGATACAGGTGGCGTTATTTAGTAGAAGTTTTCCATCTTTCTTGCCATTCAGACAGAAAAGTTTTAAGTACCTTGTCAATTGGTTTGAACAATCTAAGTATTTCGTCATGATTGCGGTGTTTTAGAAAGTCAGGGTGCATGTTTTTAGAGGTGTAGTACATCGAAGCGCGGCGTTGTATTTCTAAGACAACTGGTAACACGCCTGCGAGATGGGTACGTCACGCAATCGGTGCGTGCTACCGCGACATCTTCTCTTTCTTTTTCACTCTTTTCTTATTCCCATTACATTAAGCAAACAAATGTTTAAGTTTCTTTACGTGTTTTTTTTTTCTTAAATTACTGGAGTTTACTTATTAGAATCGTTTAAAGATTTATGAAACCGACAGTGATGTTTCGGATTGCCCGGAACCGGAAAACATTGCACCTAAGAAGAAAGCCAAATTAGGAAAACATCGCCTAACGAAATACAGTACAAATTAGCAGAATGATTATAATTGGTTGTGTATTGTGACGTCGGATGAGTATAAAGCTTACTGTAAACTGTGTAAGAAAGAGCTTACTATTTCTCATGGGTCATGGCGGATTAAACGATGTAGTGAAGCATTCAAAAACAAGTAGTCACTCGAAGATGACGAGTTCTCGCGCTGCAAGAAACATAACTAGCTATTTCCAGGCACCAGGTACTTCCACATCTGATCGTGATCTCTATGATATTATGTACTATACGTCAGCCGCAAAAATTACTTCTATATATCACGCCGTTAAACATTCGTTAAGCTACAATAGTATGGATTGTTTTCAAAAGTTATTGCCTCTCATGTACGCTGATTCAAGATAGCTAAGAATGTTAAATGTGGTAAGACAAAGAGTGAAGCAATAGTTTGTGAATACGTCACGTAAACGTAATTTAAAACTAAAATAAAAAATTAAATATTTATAAACTTCTGATTATATACGGTTTTTTACTAAGTCCCGCTTTCGTCGAAAGAATCCCGCTTTTTCCACTTTCAAAATCTCGACTTGACAAAAAAAAATCTGGCAACGCTGCTCTGTGCTCACAGTTATATACGATTTACATAAAAATATTAATGCGAGACGCTGAATTTGCAGCAACTTACGACGCGCAGCACCTATAGTAGCTCTACCAGCCTATGCAATCCTAAATATGTGGCTGTGTAAATAATTTTTAACGTTTTGTGAAAGGTACAGAGAAGTGCAAGTCAAGCTTAACACTTTGACCTTCGTATAGTAGTTCTTATATCTTACGTAATAAGAGTTCAATCGCACTTCCAAGTATCAAGCGTGATCTGCTCTTGTGCATATAGATATATAGAGCCCGCTTGATAAATCGGTCCACATTTTCAATAAAACTACTATGTACACTACAATAATATATAATGTATATGTGTATAATGATTCTTTTCCCTGTATGTGTGTATAACATGAGAGACATGAATGTTATAAAACAATAAAATATGTTTGTCATTGAATACACCGGGATAATTGAACTTGCGTGTTTAAATATGTATGTATATATACACGCCACGTCCCTTGCGAGGTAGGCAGAGAGAACCGAACGCCATAAGACTCGGTCCTTACACATTCATAACTCTATTCGTGCATGCTCTGTTCATGACATCACCTTCTGATAAAATACGACCAATTTGGTTATGGTAGGTTAGTCTTGCCTCCTACATCCTTCCACTTTCGCATTGTATATCTGCTTCGCCATTCTTTCATCCTGCACTCTTTCTAAATGTCCGAACAAACGGAGCATGCCTTTTCTCTTAACACTCTCTTTCACACTCCATTTCAGACCAACTCTCCTTCTTAAGTCATCATTACGAACGCGATCAGCAAGCGTTATGCCACAAATTTTCATAATGCTCCGATGTCGACCGTATTTATTCTACTTTCACGCTCTCTCTGCCATAACCAGCTATCACTTCCATAAGTTAGCCTTGGTATTTGCACCGCGTTGTGTACAGCGAGCTGTGACTTCTGGCTTAAATTTCGGCTGCCTAGAAATTTACTCAACGCTCCATTCACGGTGCTCCCTGCATTCACTCGTCTCTCTACATAAGTGGTGTACCTTCCATCCCTGCTAAAAGCACATCCAAGATATACAAGCTCATCCACTTGCTCCAACACTACATCATCAACCGTAATCCGTTCAGTTCAGTGTTCGGTCTGGTTGTCTCTCTTTCAAATACTATTATCTTTTTTCGTTTTTAAATAATCTATCTATACTGTCATGCTAATTTCCTTGTGGGATAGGCAGAGAGAACCAAGCGCCACATAACGTCTTTACACACCTTACTCGCATTTTAATATATATTTTTATACCACTAAGGTGGCCATCAAGTGTACACTTTGCCTGATGGAAAGCAGTTACCGTAGCCTAGGGACATTTGCAACATCAGGGGTGTCACTCATGCGTTGCAGACCCTGTAAAAACCTCTTCACGCCTTGAAGAACTTCATGTTGTAGTCCCTTGAGAAAACCTCGGCTGGGTGACCATTCCATAACTTTACACTTCTCGGAAGAAAACTTCGCTGGAACCGCACAGTACGCAAACATTGCGGTTCCAGTGGGTGAGGGTGAAGTCCCCGCCGTCGGTGAGCGGTGCGGTTGTAAAAAGAAGCTGTCGGCATCATATAGAACAATTCTTCAGAACACAACTCGTTGTACAATCGTATAAAATCTCCCCTTAAACTTAAGGGCTCAATACAGTCTGTAAGCTTGGGATCGCCGACAATTCTCACAGCTTTACATAGATATTTTCATTTACAAAGAGCATGTGATAGCCCAGTGGATATGAAACCGGTCTATCGACCAACTGGTCCTCGGTTCGAATCCTAGCTTGTACCACTAATTTCGTGTCTTCGGATTTACGTACAAATTTGAAATTACTTGCTCGACGGCGAAGAAAAACATCGTGAGAAAACCCGCACATCCAAGAAATTATATATTTCGAAAGAAAGGTCTGGTTTTCCCTCTTGGGGAAACCAAAGCTTTGTTGGGTACTTTACTCCACGTAAAAATCTGTATCTTCGCCAAATCTTTAGGCTTAGGAAACAGAGGCCTCAATCCTAACGTAAAAGTTATGCATAGAAGAAGAATATATTTTTTATAAACGCTTGCCGGTTTCTAATATTAGATACACGATTCTGGTGAAACTTGACCACTCTAAAATTCACAGCGAACATGAAATGGTAATATTTCCTCAAGTCCTATAGAAATAGCAAGAGGTTTATAGCTTCGTTTCCATCTACATTTTCTGACATGAATAAACGCACACTAGTTTAATGTGCCTTTTTTGTGTCGCCTGTTCTAAAAACAAAGTAAAATGTAATCAGATTCATTACGTTATCCCAGGCAAAATATGCTATGTAATGTTACAATAAAACTAACATTGTCAATTATGTACTCCATATTGCGGGATATTAAAATAAAAGGTATGTATGTATAACTTCACGCCAAGTCCCTTGCAGGGTAAGTAGAGAGAATCGAGCGCCACATAACTCGATCCTTACATACCTCACCCGCTTCTTTAACATTCATTAAATAAGTGATGACATAATTTTATAAAATTTAGCTTAAAACTAATTTTTATTTAAAATTGTTTAATTAAAAAATATTACAATCAATCAAGGACCAGATCATGTAGCGCTCACTCCGTACACCACAAGGACGTAGCGTGGACATATAGACAGAATTTTAAACTTATTTTGTTATTCATAGGTAAACGGTATACTTATTTAGGTATATTTAGAAATACTGGTAGACGTGATTTTTGCATATTTCATAATAAATTGTTTGATAGAGTGACATTAAGAAACGAATTGGGACTTGCGAAAAAATGTTGACGAGTTAATGTTCATTCGTAGTTCATTCGGCTTGAAAATAACATTGAATAACAAAGATATTTTTGTGAACACAAAGAAAATACCAAATGATTGAGTTTGTAATTTGGCTTTATTCCAATTTATTATCATAAAGTTAACTGTGAATCTGCAAATCATGCGATACATTTCACACACTCACATTCATTAGCCCTAATCCACTACTTTTTCATATCCTTTAAATCTATATAAATAAAAATCAATGTATGTACTCGTATGTTTGTTCTCTGTTTGACTCTAAAATAGCTGGGCAGATTTTGATGAAATTTTCAGGGAATATTCAGATTAGACCAGCGCGTGTTCGTATGAAGTTTGTTAGATCAGATCACCCGTGCAAAGCCGGCGCGGGTTGATAGTAGAAAATAAAATTAGTAATTCGAATGAAACATATGGTATTGTAAACGTGTAGATATTTTTTACAAAGCAAAGTAAATAGGTAGGACCTTGTAATAAATAAAACATAAGTTCGACTCCCGCGTCTCAAAGTGTTTTAAATTCAAAATCTCTCCATTGTCGGTCGATTCCGCTTTTAATTAAACTATCATAAAGTTTTGTAATGGTAATATAGCCGTATTAGATGAGTGTTAAATGAAATTTTCCATTAAAAATTTAAGAATTTGCAAGCGAGTTGCCCTTAAATGTATATATAAATATAAATAAATAATCATCAGCCTGTATATACCCACTGTTGGATATAGGCTTTCCCCAATGTCTTCCACCATATGCGATCCTCCGCTTTCCGTATCCGGTTGCTTTTTTGATGTCTTCGGTCCATCTAGAGGGGGCAAAGCTCCGTCGTGCTATGCGCGACCTCCACTACAGGACTTTCCTACCCATCTACTATCGTTGATTTGGCAGATGTGGCCGGCCCATTGTTACTTCAGTTTGCTGATTCGGAGAGCTAGGTCGTCAACTTTAAATCTCCGTCAAAATTCTTCTTTCCGGATTCGATCCCTTGAGAGAAATTTCGAGCACAGCTGCCTTCACCGCTTGCTGCGCAAACTGCGGCCTGTGCACCAGCCCAATGATAAGTGTCCAAGTCGCAGCACCGTAGGTCATTGCGGGGAGGACGCACTGATTGAAGACTTCAAGTATTGGGGTATTCGTGCAGTGAGGATGTGCCGAAGCTTTCTGCTTTAAACTGTGGGGCCTGCCCGAGATAGACAGTCTTTAACCATTTCAAAAGTTGCATGGTCTAGGAATGACCAGGTCGTTATACATGAGTTTCGTCTTATCGAAATTTATCAAGCCCCATGGATCGAGAAGCAGCATTGATAGATACACTTAGAGTATAAGTCTATCCATCTGGCCGTGTTCAAGTTCAACAGTCTAAGTCATAGACCGTTGACTTTGAAGACGGACAGTCATTGTTGCAGCGTTATACAGGCATCTCAGCACCTCGATAAAGCAGTGCAGTCCACTAGACATCGCTGTAAGGACTCCAGAACAGACCAAGTTTCAAGCAAGCAAGCGACGAGAGTAAAGTTTCCAGGTCAGCAACAGTAATGGGTGCATACTATTCCAGTTCCAGATGGCGGGCAATCACAGAGACGATCGCAGCAGTCAGGGTAGAAATGACCAGAGCATCCATGGTGGCGACAGCATGCATCTACTAACGGTTGTGGTTGGGTGCTGGCTGTCGCTAGTACTCATGTACTAACTGCTGGCAGAAGCACACAAAGTAGTTAAGTTCACATTACATGAAAAATTAAGCATACCCTAAATATCTCAATCATTATTCTAGTTTTAGACAAGGAATAAATGAACAATGAGTCAAGTTTACAAGTTTTATATACATTTTGGTCAAATAGCTGAAAACTTTTATGATTAGTCACTTTTTACCTGTAAAAAATTAGAAAATAACTTAGATTTTCAAACATAGTTAAAGTGAAAGGGCAATCAAATATGCAGTATACTTCAGATATTTTTAGAAAATAAGACTGCGATCTTATTAGTTTGTTTGATGAATTTTTAACCTTCAATTTTTGTTGTTTAAATTTAAATTTAATTTTGTGATCCCTGAAAGCAAGTGTATAGTAAAAGTGTGTCTCTAAAGACCTTAATACCGTGCACGTTAAGGTACCTATCAAGAGGTTTTTACAGGGTCGGCAACATACATGCCCGTAGTGTTGCAAGTGTCCATAGGCTATGGTGACGGTTGATCACCAGGCTGGATGCATGCTTGTTTGTCAATTTAGTGGTAAGTATATAAAAAAGTTTCATAATGATGCCATCAATGATTTTACATTTGTACCATACCACATTATATTGCCATCTAAACAAGCTCAATTTGCCAATTGAGATAATAGCCTAATTACAAATGGTCAAGTTAATCTTGTCACCGACATAGCTATAATTAATCGTAGGATAACCTGCTGTCTCACTCTGTATGTGTGGACCATACTGAAACAGGAGAACTGCAGATTCCCCTTATTTTTTTCAATAATTACACACAGAATCATTAATATTTTTATGCCCAGCATTAAAGAGTGCAAACAGGGTATTGTTACTTGTTTGTTCATTTATTAAAAATAATATCAATGAAGTTGTACTAATTAGCATTCAAACACACACAGATAAAATATCACCTAGACAAGCTCTGATGCTTACATCAAATTAGTTATAGCAATCTAGTACTACACAAAGTACAAACAAAACGCATTGAACTAGTGACATTAAAACATCTCAACTAGTTCAATGCAATTTATCACTGAGCACATTAGTTCTATTAAATCATGAATGTACATCATCATCACATACCCTAGCAACAGAACTACTGAGAACAAAGCACTATATGCTTACAATATTACTCTCAGAATAATTTCTGTAGAAAATAATACCAGTGTTCTACAACCCTTTCCTTGTAAAGCAGCATTATCTCATCTATGCTAAAATGTAGCACAAGGAACTATTATGTTGATACTGTTGATTGTTGGTGCTTGGTGGACTTTTGAAGACATCTCGTTAATGTAACACTTGTACAGATTTCACTTTACAAAGTTATTCATTGGTTATTTTTACTGACCCATTTCGCCATTATGGCATTATTAAGGTATTAAATTATAAACAAGGGACTATTGTGAGTCAAATAACACCTGCTACATGTAAGAGAATATTGCCAATAACAGAGAATATCAACTTTTCACTTCCTATGCATCTTGTACAAAGCAGACTTAATACAAGGTCCTAGAGTCACAATTTCTACATTTGCTGATGATACAATATAACTTGCATCTAGCTCAAACCCATATGTAGCCTCCTGAATCTCACAGAAAAACTTTTTGAATTATATGAACGGCTAGAAAAGGTGAAACTGAACAATGTAAATTCTGTAAACATCACATACCCTTGGAAAAGAAAGTCTTATTTTCTGATGGGACAGATTTAAATTCAGCGGTGGTGCTAGGCGTCATAGACCCTCTATGCAAAAAAAATTGTAGTAATTTTTATCATTATTTGAATAATAAAATTAGTGTATATTAGTGCTTAATTCAGCATATAACATTTGTTTCCTGACTGGAAACAAATGTTATATTATATGTTATATATATTCATGTTTCATCTAGCGTCGCTACTGTTCAAATTGCTGATGTATAAAACTACACCGGCAACCGTATGGTCTTATAGTAAACAATTGGTGCATTGAGCATCTTCAGAGAACATTGTTATATTTTGGTGACATTATTTTATTATTTAAATAAAGTATCAATTAAGAGACATTGATATCACACATTACTAACATTTTAAAATGCAAAAAAGCAAGAATCACTGTGTTTCAGATTGAACACGTCATATTATTATGAAATATACTTAATTTTTCTAATTCTCTTTGCAACTTTGGTATGAATGCATGTATGAAGTATATACCCCATACAAAAAGAACCAGAAGGAAGTAAGAGCTAGAATGACATAATTTTGATATTAATAACCATATCACATCTTAAAAATAAAGCTTATAAAATTATGAATTGCTGATATGATAAGTAAGAGCCAAGGCTATAAAAGTGTAAACATCTGTTCAAATATAGAACAGTTATGAAGTGGTATGTTATGCCTTATACAGTAATGATTTCAAGGTCATCCATCTAGTATTGCAACTTTTAGTTTAGTAAAGGGAGTTATTAAAGTATAGGTTGAAATCAAATTACCCGATATCCTGTGTTAGTTCAGTAGCACTTTCAGGAAATTCCAGCACTTGATTGGCATAAGCTGGGGTGGCCTCGAGTAGGGTCCAACTCTCTCCAGAATCCGAATCGCTGTGTTCAACTGTGTTCCCGTCCATTTAGAAGTCTCTGAATAAAAATCAACATACATTTACAAAATTACACATATTTACGCAGTAACGAAACTTATTGCAACTCACCACCAGCGTATAATAATTTTTAATTCTAATGACACTATAACGAGTCTAATTACACAAATAATTTTTCTTTTCAAAAAAATATGTAATACATGTTTTGTATTTTGTTTTTGTTCGGCCCAGTAAATGTCAAGAAACAAGCGATTATGTTTTGTTTCTCGCCGTAGGTATTATAGACAGAGTATATCTCAGATGAAGTACATACCTAGAGTTGACAAACGCGTACACCCGTTAGGGCCGGCAACAAAAGTACATTCAATAACAAGGTTACCCAGACTGCGGAAAATTTACCCCACTACATAATGCGTTTCGGCAATTTGAATTTCGGCAATGTACCCAGATAACTGTTTACCAGAAACTTGCATAGAATGTGTATTGTATGCTATAATAATATACTCATAATTTATAATTCTTTAATGCACATATAAATATAAATATAAACAGTTACAGTGTATAGTAAAGATAGAGGCGAGCTTATCTCTAAAAGAGATCTCTTCCAGCCAACCCTCAGCAGTGGGATATCTCGTCAGTTGCGGACAGCGGTACGTGCCTAAATAAATTAAATAAATACATACATACCGAATACACACATATATACCATAAATATACTACACATATAACATAAATACAGATACACTTTATTGGATATTGATCGTGTGTCATTGCTTTAATGTAGATGGAAAACCTTGTCTATGCACGATATGTGAGTCTATGATTTAGTATATCCGATCGACTCTCTCTTGTGTGCTGTCTTGTAAGAGAAACAGCTATGTAGGCTTAGGCAAACTATTAATGTAAAACTAATGCTAGTAAATAAACGTCTAATCTGCTTTACTTGGGCTATTTTCATTTATCTTTCCATTAGGTTATGGGCCCAGAGCTCATAGTAAGTCAGATTGACACAGTATAGCTTAGGAGTGCTAAAAACGGCAACCATTGAAAAAGGTCACGCCGATGTCACTTGGGGTAGGTTTCTATTTTCAGCTTGATAGACAATAAAAACAAAATGGAAATAAACACATTAGCACCAAATATATATAAAATTCCGTCATTGGAAAAAGGTAACTTTGGAAACTGGCTGTTTAGACTTGAGATGAACCTGGATGAAAAAGGCTGTAAAGGGGTTATAAAAGAAAGACCACCGGCCGTAATGAGCGCTGAAATCAAAGCACAAGATGCAAAAGCAAGAAACTTAATCGTACAGGCGCTGACAGATAATCACCTGGAATATGTGAAAAGTGCCAAAAATGCCTACGAAATGGTCGAGAAACTTAGAACTGTATTTGAGAGAAAAAGCACTATGACAAATTTGTATCTAAAAAGACAGCTAATGAGTCTTAAATGTAGTAAACGTGAAAACATAGAGGAACATTTTATGCGATTTGACAAAATAATTCAAGAAATTGAAGCAAATGGAGCCAAAATGGAAGAGAAAGACAAGGTATGTCAACTCTTATTAAGCGTAGAAGATGCTTATCAGCGTGTGGTAACTGCACTTGAGACGGCAAACATAGAATTGACCATAGATTTTGTGAAAAGTAAGCTGTTGGATGCAGAACTTAAAGAAAAGAGTAACAACTATCCGAGTACTTCAAATAGCGAGTATGTATTCCAAAGCAGCACTTTAAAATGTTTTGCATGTGGCAAACCAAACCATTTTGCCAGAAACTGTCCTAATCGTTCATCAAATCAGCGTCATAGAGGAAATCAACGTGGAAAAGGTAATCAAAGAAATTTTAGAGGTGTGCAAAATAATCGAAGGCACAATGCGAATATTAGTGAAGACAAAGAACAAGTAAACTTTGTAGCGGCACAGGCATATACATCAATAAGCCACGAGAACGAAATAGAATTTGTTATCGACTCGGGAGCATCATACCATATGATAAATAAAAAATATGAAAAGTATATGACCGATGTCGAAGAAATTCAAGAGATCAAAATTCAAGTAGCGAACAAGAATATGATATCAAGTAATAAGAAAGGAAAGTTAGTAGCATTTTGGAAAAATAAGCAAATAACTATAGAAGACTGTCTTATTATGGATAAATTGTCACACAATCTTATTTCAGTTATGAAATTAAATGAAAAAGGTCTGACAGTAACATTTGGTAGAAATTTGGTTATTATCAGTAACAAGAAAACAAATGTAACAGGGCAAAGTAATGGTAAACTGTACATAACAAAAATGAGTATTGTAGAAAAAGCTTTAGCCACTGAAAATAAGGATACAACCTTATGGCATAGAAGGATGGGTCATTTGAACTACGGTGGAATGAAAATACTAGGTCTACCACTATCTAACGAGCGGTGTACAATTTGCATGGAAGCAAAAGGAACACGTTGTCCATTCAAACTAATTCCAACACCTAGGACAAAACATATTGGTGAATTAATATACTGCGACATTGGAGGACCTGTATCACCTACATCAAGAAATGGAGAAAAATATTATTTAACAATAATAGACGATTACTCACATTTTACTGAAGTTTATTTATTGCAATCAAAAAATGAAGCAAAAGAATATATCATGAAATATATAAAGAGAATGCAAAATAATGGAACAAATGTAAAGAGAATTAGAACTGATAGAGGAACAGAATTTCTAAATCAAACACTTAAGAAATTTTATGATGAAAATGGTATCAGACAAGAAACAACATGTAGCTATACTCCACAACAAAATTCTATTTGTGAAAGAATGAATCGTACACTGATTGACAAAGTAAGAGCATTATTATTAGAGACAAACTTACCTAAATACTTATGGGGAGAAGCAATCAGATGTGCAGCATATACAATAAATAGGTCGCCCACAAAAGCATTAAAAGGTGAAACGCCATCAATGATATGGTATGGTAAGAATGAGTTGGACAAACTGCGAGTCTTTGGATCAAAAACATGGTGTGTCATATTACCCAGAAAAAGTAAACTGGATGCTAGAGCAAAACCTTTAATTATGATTGGATATTGTGGATCAGGATACAGATTATGGGATCCAAAAACGAATGAAATTATAGAATCAAGAGATGTTCGATTTGATGAGACCAAATACAAATATCAAGATGACAAAGAATGTAATAATTATTACATATCCTATGAACAAGAATATAAACCAAGCATACAACACGAAGATAGAGCAAAGATAGAAAGTCAAGTAAGAAATGAAAAATCGAAAGAAAACCAAGACATAGAGGCCCCGCTAAACAATGATGGAATAGCGGAATATGAAACTTATATGACAGGCGATGAAGAAGTGTCAGAAGAAGAAACATGTCAAAAGAAAACTAAAAGGTCACGAAATCCCCCGAAAAGATTTCAAGAGTTTGATATGTCACATATAGCTTATGCTTTGATGTCAGAAGATCCGACTTGCTATACAGAAGCAATTGAACAAGGGGAATGGTTAGAGGCCATAGAAAGCGAATTAGAAGCGCATAGAAAACTTAAAACATGGGAAGAATGCGAGTTACCAAAAGGACACAAAGTTATTGATACTAAATGGGTATTTCGAACAAAACCAGATAATAGAAAAAAGGCCAGGCTAGTTGCTAAAGGATTTCAAGAAGAAACCACCATGAATGTATATGCACCCGTTGCTAGAATGTCAACAGTGAGAATATTCCTGAATAAAGCACTTCAAGAAGATTTAGCTATAAAACAATTGGACATTCCTACTGCTTTTTTAAATGGTGAACTAAAAACGGATATCTTTATAAAATATCCTGAAGGATTAAAAAGAAAAGAAGGAAAAGTGCTTAAATTGCGAAAAGCTTTGTATGGACTAAAGGAAGCACCACGCTGTTGGAATGAAACATTAAATCACTTTTTAGTAAACCATGGATTTAAACAATCACAGAGCGATTTCTGTTTATACACAGGGAAAGATGTATATATCCTAATATTTGTTGATGATATTTTAGTAATAGGCAGAGGACAGTCGATCATAGAGAAGCTAAAAGCAGAATTTCAGGCAAAAGATTTGGGAAATATAAGTAAATTTCTTGGTATGGAAATAACTTGTTCTAAAAGGACGCTGGAAATAAAACAAACACAGATAATTGAAAAGATTTTATTAAAATTTAATATGCAAGATTGCAAGGACATAAATACACCAATGGAAGTTGGATTAAACATAGATGAAAATGAAGACATTTTGACAAACGTCCCATACAGAGAACTCGTTGGTTCACTAATGTACTTGGCGACAGTTAGCAGACCAGACATTGCATATGCTACTGGTTTCCTTAGCAGATATATGCATCGTCCAACATCCACTCTTTGGAAGGCAGGGAAAAGAATCCTCAGATATCTGAAACATACAAAAGAAAATGGATTAGTATACAAGAAAGAAGATAATAATAATTTATTAGCTTTTTCAGATTCCGACTTTGGTTCAGAGAAAATAGACCGGAAAAGTGTGAGCGGAGTCGCTATTTTTTATCAAGGCAACTTGATAAGTTGGAGTTCGAAGAAGCAGTCTACAGTGGCACTCTCAACAGCAGAAGCTGAGTATGTTGCTGCAGCCTTAACTGTAAGTGAAACAGTGTTCATCATTGGAGTTTTAAAAGACTTACAGTGTAGTAATAACTTAAAATGTTTTTTGTTAATTGATAATCAGAGTACATTAAAAATGATAGAAAGTTATGAAAATAGTAAAAGAACGAAACACATAGATATTAAAGTACATTTTATTAAAGATAGTATAAATAAAGGATTGTTAACATTACAATATGTACAAAGTTCAGAAAATAGAGCAGACATACTTACCAAATCATTGTCGAAAGTGAGGCACAATTATTTGTGCAATTTAATTGGATTAGTAAGTAACTAAGTTATTACAGTAATTTCATGTTTCCTGTATGTAATTGTTATCAATGTAAACTCGTTGTTTCATAACCGTACTATAGACACAGAATATATAAATGTCACTTGTGTTTTGAGTAATAAATAAGTACTTTATTTTGTAAATTGTATGTTTCCTTGGTTAGCAAAAATAATTATGTTAAATGTTTGGAGGTTATGTTTATAAATTTATATGTCATCGACAGTGTTGCCAGGAAATTAATAATAGTACCATTTTGTAGATTTATGTTGCAAGTTCAAGTTTATTTTGATTTGTATAATTTTAAAATGGAACTTGATCTTGAGCCGGGGTATTGGATATTGATCGTGTGTCATTGCTTTAATGTAGATGGAAAACCTTGTCTATGCACGATATGTGAGTCTATGATTTAGTATATCCGATCGACTCTCTCTTGTGTGCTGTCTTGTAAGAGAAACAGCTATGTAGGCTTAGGCAAACTATTAATGTAAAACTAATGCTAGTAAATAAACGTCTAATCTGCTTTACTTGGGCTATTTTCATTTATCTTTCCATTACACTTATATACATACATATATATACTTACTTTCGATCTGATAAATAATGCTCTTTCAATATTTTTTTAAAGGAGTGGATTGATGGGCTTTTCCGAATGTGTGTTGGTAATTTATTCCACAGTTGAGCAGCACGGTAGGTAAAGGAATTATAGAAAAATTTAGTTTGCGCAACTGGGAGCAGCAGCGTCTTGGCATGGCAAGAACGACGGGAACGAACGGTAGGAGTGCGGAGGTTGAATCGGCAACGAAGGTAAGCGGGAGCAGTGGGATTATGAAGGATCTTGAAGAGGAAAGTAAGAACGTGGAAATTGCGGCGAGAGCGATTGATTAAGATTAAGATAAGATTAAGATTGAAAATAAACCTAATGGCAAGATTTTGTAACCGTTCCAGCTTATCCAAAAGCTTCTCACTCGCGTCCAGGTAACATACATCGGCGTAGTCGAGAAGAGGAAGCAGGAGGGTATTGCTAAGCATGACCTTAGTGGCAAGGGGGAGAAAGTTCTAGAGACGTCTAAGAGAGTGAAATGAATGATGCATGCGCTTACTCACATCATTGACATGAGCAGTCCAAGATAAGTGAGTGTCTAGGATAATACCTAAGTTTTTGGACTTAATACTGTAGGGTATCACAGTGCCGTCATATAAAATTTTTGGTAATGAATCAGTTTTAGGTATTATCCTGCTACTACCAATAATCATCGACTGCGATTTAAGGGGGTTTACCAGCAGGGGCGTAGCTACCGCCGTATTTGCCATATCAATTATACGGGGCCCCCGGGCCACGGGGGCCCCCAAAGTGTGTAAGGAAAAAGAATAAAAACTTTCTAATTTATTTTATTTTACAAATGA
Source organism: Pyralis farinalis (assembly GCA_947507595.1). Lineage (NCBI taxonomy): Eukaryota > Metazoa > Arthropoda > Insecta > Lepidoptera > Pyralidae > Pyralis > Pyralis farinalis. The sequence goes on from OX382274.1 coordinate 10,445,084, forward strand.
CAAAATTCTATAAAGCAATTCCTTTTTTTCCCGCCTTAAGCGTGCGTTCAAAAGTTGGCAACACTACATCGTTATGGCGGGCTGCGGGACTTCCCCGTTTTACTTACTTCATCTTCAACTCAGCGGGGAATCCCCGGGAATCCTTCATCGATATCGCGATGTACGTGTACGTTGTTGTACTTTGCATTGGATGTTAAACCACGGAGTGCAGTGCACTGTTTATTTACGCGCTTTATATAAATGTGCATTACATTGTAATTCAGTACAAACAATATTGTTCTTCTGGTTTAGCAGTATTAGTAGCGATTTGTAAAAGAAATGAGTGAAAGGAAAAGAGATTATCCCAGCGGCGCTGAGAAAAGAAAAATTAAACAGAAAAGGGACGAGGTTATAAAAAAAGTGCCCAAAATTTCTTCATTTTTTCAGAGACAAGATACTGTGAGTGATTTAGATTGGAAAGGTAAGTACTACACTACTACCCAACCCATTTATTATTGGCCCGTAGTGATAAACAAGGAAATCTTTTAATTTCGGTCTGTCCATCTGTCCGTCACAAAAAGTTGTCTTCCCCCTCGATTTTCACAATTATACTGTTTTTAGGGTTCCGTGCCTTGATTAAAAAAAAAACAAAATTCTAACTTATCTATAGGATCGATTTGTTTTGTTGTTTGTCTATCAGTCCGTATCGTATCGTTAATTGCGTGTTGAGAACTTCAGATGTGCAGACTCGCTTTCGGGTTCTCGTTTTGTATGGCCACTACACTACGCGCTGCGTTTAAATAGCACGCAGGTGTATAGTAATGCACGGACGGGCTGCAGGTGATTTTATATCTACTAATAGGTACGAGCACAATCCGCGTAGAGTCTGTGTGCGTCTGAACTGAACACTCTCTAACTGTGACCCTTAGTAACGTTATTTATTTATATATAACTCTTTTTAGTTTAGTATCAAAGCATTCGTATTTATTTTTTAACAATTACTCGTTTATTTTTAGATTCTTCTGAAGCATGTTCTTCGTTACATATCCATCCGGAAATAGAAGAAAGCCAAGCACATACTTTATCGGATGTCCATCCAGAAATCGAGGAACCCCAAGTCAGCGATTCTGATATATCTGCAGATAATGCAGATTGTAATATAATTTCATCAGATAGAGGAAATTTTGGTGACAATTTAACTGAATGCGAACAAAAAATAATTTTTAAATTGGGTCCATTTAAACCACAAGGACCATTTCCAAAAGTTTCAGAAAATAACCGACCTTTTTCGGCTTATTATTATTCATATTTCAATCAGGCAGGCATAAAAATTATAAGACCATGGTTATGTTATTCTAACGTTTTAAACAAACCGTACTGTCACTTCTGTTGGTTATTAGCAGATCGTCAAAACAAATCGTACTCCTCTGCTTGGGTTAACGGTGTTTCGGTTAGAAGCAATTTCACACAAACTATTCTTGACCATGAAAAGTCACAGCAGCATATTAGTGCCTCACTCTCTTATAATAATTGGTTGCAAGGAAATACCATCGATACTCTATTGAAAAGTGAAATCGATAGTAAAATTACATTCTGGAGAGATGTACTGCATCGTATAATTAATGTTATAATTACTTTAGTATCTTGTAATCTACCTTTGAGGGGGCATGATTCTGATTCTGGCAATTTTATGGCAATTTCACGTCTGCTATCTAACTATGATGCAACTTTAAAAGAACTTCTTCTAAAACCGAAAGGTGAAATAAATTATTTAAGCCCTACGATTCAAAACGAAATTATTAGTTTGCTTGGTACTAACGTTAGGAACAGTATTATCTCAGAAATTAAAAAAGCTCCATTTCTGACAATAATTCTGGATACAACACAAGACTTATCAAAAATTGACCAACTATCTGTAGTTTTTCGATATATCTCGGTTACAGAAAATGATGATAATGTGCCTAAAGAAATAAAAATCTGTGAGTCCTTTTTAGGATTCATAGCAGTAACCGATTGCAGTGCTGCAGGTCTGAAAACTGTCATTTTAAATTTGACTAAAGAATATGGAATTGATTTGACTAAATGTAGAGGACAGGGATACGATGGAGCAAATGTTATGTCGGGTGTGTATGAAGGATTACAAACCCTAATAAAAGAGCATGCTCCAAATGCCGATTATGTTCATTGTGCTGCGCACGCTTTAAACTTGGTTTTGAACGATGCTGCGAGACATGTTCGTGAAGTATCGACTTTTTTCGTTAATTTAGAAAAAATATATACTTTTTTTGGCAATAGTATAAAACGCTGGGCTATGCTAAGTGACGATTCATCTGAAAAATATTTGATTACCCTTAAAAAGGTATGTCCTACCAGATGGTCTTCTAGGAACGACGCTTTATTAGCAGTAAAGAAAATTTTTTTACTAATCATGAAAACTTTGTACCAACTAAATTTAATTTCAAATAAAAAAGATGAACGTGAAGAATGTAAAAGTATAATTAACATTTTAGAGAGTTTTGATTTCTTAGTGCTCGTTACATTTTTTTCTTCACTATTTGAAATTATTAATCCTGTTTCTAAAGCTCTACAGCATGAAAATAATGACTTACAGAAATCTAGTATTTTATTAAGTAATCTTTTAAATAGACTGTGCCAATTAAGAAATCAGAATTCATTTAATAGTTTGCTAAATGAATCCAAAGATTTAGCAAAAGAGTGGGGGGTAACATCTGTTTTTAAAAACAGTAGGCGAAAGATAACGAAGCGTTTTTTTTGATGAGTTATCACAAGATGAGAGAATTTCCGACCCGGAATCCTATTTCAAAGTCAATGTATACTATTGCTGTTTAGATATATTAATTTCTCAAACTAAAGAAAGATTTCAGAGCCTTTGCAACCTGAGTAGTATATTCGAAATATTACAACCGGAGAAACTCCTATCTTCTTCAAGCGAAGAGATATTAAACGCTTCCGGAAAACTGTCTGCTAAATACAGTAAAGACATCTCACTTAATCTTTGTGACCAATTAAAGGCTCTAAAAACATGCTTAAATTCTGAAATTAAAAAAAAATATACCATTAAAGAACTCATTGAATTATTGCTAGTAAAACTCAATAGTCTTGCATCCAGTTTTCCCGAGGTAATCACAGCATGCTTTTTATTCTTGACCCTTCCAGTTACAACCGCAACGGCAGAAAGAAGTTTTTCAAAATTAAAACTAATAAAAAATTACTTAAGAACTTCGATGGGACAAGAACGGCTGTCAGACATCTCACTATTGTCCATAGAGGCAGAAACTTTAGAAAAACTAAAATCATCATCAGCCATAAATGATTTAATAAATCAGTTTGCCGAAAAAAAGGCAAGGAGAGTGAATATTTAAAATTCGATTTTTATTTGTAAAATGGGTAAATTATGTGATAAATAAATATTTCTTCTCACAATATTTTTTTCTTTTGTGAAAAATCTTTACCTCCATATAAGGGCCTCCAAAAAATTTTTATACGGGGCCCCGACAAGGCACGCTACGCCACTGTTTACCAGTAGACCAAACGATGAAGCTCAATCCCTAACAGCATTAAGGTCCGAATTGGATTGGGTGGATTGTACAGCTGAGTCACTATTTGAGAGGGTAAAATAATATGATATTACGAGTAGCAATGTAAAAAAATCGAATAAGTTGTATCGACTTATTCCATTCCATGCCATTTCTACAAACAAAGTAATAAAAGTTAATATTTACATACTTATGAAAACTACAGTATCTAAATAGATCAACAAACATATTTGCACTTTAATATTATTAGAATAGTATTTTTTTACGCAAATCGAGTTACTGTATAGATCTATTAATTAATAGTAAGCCTGAGTTAGTTTCAGTAAGATCTGGGAAATCATTGGAATAAGGATAGGCGATTGATCAAACCTAGCAGAGTCATATAAATTAAACAATATATTTTTCTATTTTGGACATATATTTTAAAATACAAGCAATAACATGATACTAAATATAGGCATAGATATGAGATAAAAGATAAAAAACACTTTATAGACAATTTATAAATAAAAATATTCGTGCCTTACAAACATATTAATGTTTATTTTTTCTTAGATTTTATTCTTGAAATTAATCTTATTAGATCGATTTTTCTACATCGTGTATTTATATAAATATCGTGAGAATGAAACAGCCGTCGAATATTCATGGTCACATTTACATACACGGTTTTCAGTTAAATCTTCTTTACATAATAAATGCGGATTATTCCTTCATATAAAATTAAACATATTGCATAAAAATTTTCAATAATTGTCATATAAAAAAGAATTAGTGCCAGGGATGACTTAAGTGTAAAAATTAAACACAGGTATACAATCTTTGTTTTTAAACATTTTGTATTGCGCATCATGGTTTTCATTAGACTTAAACTAAAGGTACAATTGATCAAGGATTATCTTTTCACATATTGTACTCAAAAGGTGGTAAACTGCTACGGTCCCTTAATTCCCTGGTTCACTCTTTTCCTCTAACTTGTATAATGATATCTATCATCTCTACATCGATTACATTAAAATTCTGTATAATGACAGACTTAAAACCTGAAATGTTGCCATATTTCAATCTAATAAAACTGAATTTTTATTTAATGTTGACTCCTATAGTTTCACTATTGACCTAGGTTGCCGTAGTGGAGGTATTTCTAACCGAAAAGAAGCTTTACTTAATTATATTTATCCACAAACATCTCCCAAAACAAAGCAAATATAATTCACCGCCTCAGAATATTAATTTCACTTCGCAAAAGTTGCTCAAGAGTAACGTTAACAAAACTGCAAGTAAACTCCTTCAAAACATCTGTCACCGGTATACAAATGTCAAAACAATTTATCAGAATACGATTATATTGCAGGAAACGTGCAGTTGCAGTGCAGGTTTTTTAACAGAATAGCGATTTATTTACTGCAATATTCCTGCAACGTCGCAAGTTTTGACGTTTCGGTATTCTGTTAAACGATCTGTGGGCCGATTCTACTAAAAACTGCAACTGCACTGCAGCGCGGCGTGTGTCAAAATGCGTACATTTTTACGTTTCGGTATTCTGTTAAACGATCAGACAGCAGCGACGTTGCAGGAATGTTGCAGTCTCGGACCAAGTATCAATGGACAGAGCTTTTTGTTTTTGAACGTGTCCGTTTCTTGTTAGTGTGCAGTTCTAGAAATGTATTAGTGTGCGTGGCTAATGAATAGCTTAAGTTAAAGTTAAAAAGACCATCGATATCGATAAAATGTCTATTCTATTTCATAGAATAGAAATAAAAATCATTTTAACTAATAGTCTAAGATTTATTTTTACTTTAATGAAAATAACTAAATTTGACAAAATTAGTAGGTATGTGACGTACACAGGTACTTAAAACTAAAATATGTTCTTATGGCCTAGACTAGATTCACTATAAGGGTCGATTTATTTTCAGCCTTATTTTCATCATGATAGGATAAAATAAAAAAATCGGCCAAGTGCGAGTCGAAATCGCACATGAAGGGTTCCGTAGTACCATATAATATTTAACAACAAAAATGCCACAAAATCTTTCAACAGCAAAAATAACTTTGTTTTTCATAGTGTTTGTATGAATGACGAAAGTTATATTTGCGGTTTTTGAAAATATGCTATATCTCTAAAACTCCTGACTATATCTCGTTCAAACCAATTTTCTTTGAAAGTTTTCATTAAGATATATAGCATATATATTTACTAGATTTTTCACTCCCTTATTTTAAAAGTTAGAGGGGGGGGACACACATTTTACCACTTTGGAAGCGTATATCTTTTGAACTATTGACTTTGAGAAAAAATGAGTTTAGGAACCTCAATATCATTTGAATTATCGGATCCATTGACATTCCGCACCTAAAGGATTGATGAAAAAAATTTTTATTTGTTTCAGTTTCATGTATTAGGAGCCCCCATTTAATTTTTATATAAAAATCAAAAATTCGCTTATAGAATACATCTACCTACCAAGTTTCTACTCTTGTTTTGTAGCCCTTATAGTTTAGGAATAAAGTGGCTGTGACTATCGGACGGACAGACAGACAGACACATGACGAATCTATAAGGGTTCCGTTTTTTGCCATTTGGCTACGGAACCCTAATAAATTGACCCAATGCCTTACTTCTAAATATAAAAAGTCCTTAAACTATAAATCATATTTTTTTTATTAACATTAATAAAATAACTTTTTCTTTTGTTAGTACGTGTTAGTACGTACAGTATTTAAAAACAAATCTCGGTTTTCTAATTTAATTCACAATAATGTCTTACTCTCAACATATACATTCTAAACACAAACACAAATAAATATACATTACACTAAATATACATTTAGTGGCCCCTAAATAATATTAAATTTGTATACAAATTTCTTACACTGCTTTCTACAACAGCGTTCTTCATTACAAAATGAATGCGGAGTTGAAAGTATTTTTCACAAATCGACTTCATGAGAAGATATTTATGGTTATCTATAAAATTGTACTCCAGTACATGGGCATTTAAAGATGAAAAAATATCTGTATAATTGGATGATTGCGCCACATGCAGTATTACATCTCTAATCATTTTATATACATCTTTATTATTGATTTTACTGTGGTGGGTTGCTATTAAGCATTTGCGTAGCACTTTTTCACACAGATTACATAAATGATGTACGTCATTACTGGGGTAAATTAGCCCTCCTTTATCTTTTGTCATTGTCAAAGAGTTTCTTTTCGGACCTTCTAAGACAGACAAACACTCCTCACAATTTAAACTACTTTTTATTTTTTTTTACTACAAATCCCGATATATATAATAAATGACCTCTCCTGCATACTCACTTAATTGCGTGGGATCGAAAATATAGCAATGATCATCATTTTTATCAAAAAATTCGAAGTCAGGTCTTTGAGCATTATCGTCAAAATTCTCCTCCATCATTCTACATTTAGTGAGCGACTTATTTATACTATTAACGTAGTGAGAGCTGGCCAAATTCAAAATGGGTATGTTTTCTAATGGTATACAGTTCCCTTCTGCTATCTTAAATTCAGCGTGTACGAGCAGTTTTTTGTAAGCAGCTCTAAACTGTTTAGCAGACGGATTATTGTTGAACCCCCCCATTGAGCGAATTGCGCCGAAAAACAGCTCGAGATGGTCCTGCGAAAACTTATATGTACTTATAAAGTCTAGTTTCGGTGGATTTTGAGTGAGTAAATCTTCGCATATATTTTTTAATGATTGAAGGCAAATCAAAAATCCTAGAAATCCTACTTTTCTTTGAGACTCTATAATAAAATCATTCTCATTTAATTTTAGATTTTTTATATAGTCCATACCATCTGAAATCAGCCGATATGTTATGCTCAAATTGCGTGGGAGAATTGGTTTTTTATAACCATAAGAGTTAAGGTTTCGCGAGTTTAATAAATCAAATATATTATTGAACATAGAAATAAAGTCGCAAGTAGCTTCACAATCAGAGAATTCTGGCAATTTTATGTCATTGCGACAAAACTCAAGTGCATCAGACACCGATTGGCTTAACATTTGAGCTGCCAACTTTACTTTCATTTTCTGTTTTATATAATCAATGTGTGCTTGTCTCAATTTATTGGCCAAATGCATTTTTTCCTGACTTTGCAAATCATGCAGCAGCTTAATATACTTAAAAGATATTTCTTTTCCTTCTTTATTAAACATATAGCCTTTATCGCCCAATGTATTCCTAACTAATTTTAGACAGTGACATGGATCCAGAAATATAGAAATTTTCATTCCATTATGTACAAATTGCGTATTAAACTTTTTATTAAAATTGAGATCGCAACCGAGATGCTTTGCCATAGCAATATTGTTTGGCGCACCATCAAAAGTTAGAGCCACTATAGAGACACCAGACTCGTCCAACAAATCGAGACAAGAGCGTACCAGTCCAGCCTTTTGTAAACCAGTTGTACCGTTTATTAAAAAATAGCCTACTGGTATTTTAAAAGATCCATTAACTGAAGTCATCATAAATGTAAGCACTTCAGTGGCCACTGGAACGCTATCATCATCAACATTATTCCCAATATTAACATATCCATGAGAGCAATGTCCATCCCACTCAATACACTTCCTAATGGCCATTTCATCAATAGATAGTGCACCAATAATGCGTTCTTTTTGCGACTTTAATTTAAGCGTTGCAAATGACTCTCCAGTAAAACCTGATTTACAGTTGACGTTCTGGTACCATTTGGTAATTGTTTTGGGGTGAGGTAAGCATGAATCAAAATGACTTCGTACGTACTTGTACGCCCGAGGAGAAAGATAATGTAAAGTAAGTGAAAATTTTCTAAGTTCTGGTGAATATTGTTTGGGTAAAGAAAGAAAGAAAAACGTTTATTTGGCAACACAAAAATTTTACATAAATTTGAAACTTAAGGCTAAATTACAGTGTGTGTACCAAAAAGTGCCTCGACGCTGGTATTCTGTGGACACTATTAATAAAAGAGGTGCCTGACATCGAGTAAACAATAACATTACAAGCCTATTCATAATGTCCGTGTAGTATTAATATATAAATAAATATGATAATTAGTGTTATTATATTATTATTATTCATGTATGTACATAGTAACATTATTTTTGTTGATAAATATTATTATGAACAAATACTGAGTATATATAGTCTTATGAGATACGATATGAGATATATGATTCATCAGCTTTTTTGTAAATTTAAAAGATATTCCCTGTACCTAACTTTAAAACATATAACAGATTGTGAATTTCTGATTGGTGGGGGAATGTTATTCCAACACTTGGATGCTGACTATCGAAAGCTACCACGGAATGCAGTTGTATTATGTGTTGGACAGATTAGGCGATCAAGTATTCGGGATTGTCGTTGAGTAAATTGCATTTTAGAAAATAGGTATGACGGACTTTGATTTTTTACAATTCCAAAGAGCAAACTAGCGAAGTGTAATTTACGTCTCGTCTCCATATTCATTAGATTATTGTTATTTATGTAAGGTGAAATGTGTGCTCTGCGAGGTACAGGGAAGCAGAATCTGATGCATGAATTCTGGACGCGTTGGACCACTTTCTTGGTTCGAGCTAACAGGCATCCTCCAACCACTGCGTCAGCATAATTCAGCTTAGATAATATAAGCGATTCGCACAGGCAGAGTCGCAGCTCTACACTTAAATATTGACGTACTTGATTGGTAGTGGTTCATTTTTACATTTCCGTTTTAACCTCACTAGCAAATCTTTACATTTACTACCTATGTTAGACAGCAATGACTCAGTCTCTACAAGATTTTTATTTTTTAAATCCTTAATAACATTCATTAATGTTGCATTTTTTTTAATAAGCCTTCGCTTATGTTCTCTTATTTTTTTAATTGTCTTTAGTCTTCTTGTAGCTACCATACGAGATTGCGCAAGAGATCTTAAAACTTTTAATCCTCGCCTGGGCGTTGTAGGTATATCTTTACTGTCAATACCAGTTTCTTGCATTCTCTTCCGTTTTCTTGGCGTGACTTGTACATCTGCAGTGGAACTGTTGCGATCCCGAGGTGGCTTTCTCTTCTTTGTGGCCTGAAACATTTAATTTGTTACACCAGATAGCAGTGGCTAAGCAATGGCAGATACATTGATTTATTTTATTTCGAAATATATTCGTTTATTTTTATTTTCATATTGTATAAACCTATGCCAAATAATAGCTTTCTAGTAACAACAGTCTCTGAGCTAAACCGCAGAGACTGATAGACGGACATGGCGAAACTATAAGGTTTCGTTCTTGACTATGGCACCCTAAAAATAAATATATCAACTCGATTTCCACTTTCACAGAAAAATAAGGACGAATACATTAATGGAATATATGTAAGTTGTTATTGTGAATTTCGCATATCATATTAACTACCTACTTTGTCTTCCATGCTAATCTGGGAGCGAAAGAAAAACATAGAACACGCCAACTGCTTATCAGTACGTAAAGGTCGATTAAGGGATATAGCACCGTATAACCCGTGCCGGTTGATTCTGTTCTACCCTTAAGGGATGCGGAGGGCAGACGACAGTCCTTCTGTGTAAAAAACAGTAACTTCGTCAAATTACCTAGGTTAGGTAGCGGACCCCGGGCTCCAAAGCGTTATCGCCGAGGATGTAACTCGGGAATATGCTCGGATGATGATCTACTTTATAACCTCCTTTTTTTTTTTCGTCTTTATGGCATCACACTTAGTGTATTTGCCAGTGTCAAGTTGAGCAATGTAAAAATATTATTCATGTATTTCAATTATCGTCAATCGTCATGTTTCAAAGTTCTAGTAAAGGACAATAGTCATGTTAAATCATCTTCTAGTCATAGTCAGTTAATTTAAGTTAGGTTTTAGTACAATGGTAGCCGTTCTACTAAAACTTTTCACGGACTTTTTGAGACAACATGAAAAGCCACTATACACTTAATCATTTCATTTCACTTCACTGGTGCATTTGTATTGATCTTCATTGAACAAAATACCACCGATAATCTTCATTAAAACTCAAAATACACGATTTTATGAAAATAAAACGAAAACGCAATGTAATTTCTCAAGTTCCCGCCAAAAAGTCCTATAACCTCCTTATTTACTTTGGTTGAAATGAAGTCATAGACTAAAAAACTTACAGATTGATAGTATACTGGATATCCCTCAAAAATGGTTGGTACTGCATCTGATTTCAGTCTCTTGATAGATAATCCGCTAACATAACAGGAACTTTCGAAATGTTTTAAACAAAGCCTGGAATATTTTGAAGGCTCCCAGTTATCACGCCTAACAGCTCTGATCCACTCACGTCTTATGTCTGGGCATTTAGGGAATCTGAAAAAAGAACGTTGAATGAAATAGTATCGATAAAATAATACTTTGATAAAGGTACATCTCTAGCATAACCTCTCAAAATAATGCAATTTATTTGAATAAAATAAATGGATTTTAACTTGATTTCTGTATCATCATTACACGTTATTATTTGAAACATATTCAAATAAGTGTTATAAATCTATATTTTGGAAAAAATCTTCAATATAAAGACAGAAAATTTGTTTTCAACCACTTACGTATGAAATGACAATTCCGGGTCTTTAACACCCCCTTTTGTTGTTCTTGATGAACAAGACACTGCAGAACACGACATATTTTCACTTTTGAATACGATTGTAACACATAAAACAATGATTACATTAAAATTTTAATAAAATAGTGCACTTGACCGCTTTGTTGTGACCGAATAGTCGGTCATAAAATTACACGACAGTGCGGTGTTGCCACACTTCATCAACTTTCTCTTTTGCTCGTAGCTACGCAGCACGGGTCAGATAAAGACGCATAGTGAAGTGGTTACACACGGACACAAGAACGGCAACGTCCTAAAGCTCCGTCCATTGATACTTGGTCCGAGGTTGCAGTAAATGAATCGCTATTCTGTTAAAAAACCTGCACTGCAACTGCACGTTTCCTGCAATATAATCGTATTCTGATAAATTGTTTTGACATTTGTATACCGGTGACAGATGTTTTGAAGGAGTTTACTTGCAGTTTTGTTAACGTTACTCTTGAGCAACTTTTGCGAAGTGAAATTAATATTCTGAGGCGGTGAATTATATTTGCTTTGTTTTGGGAGATGTTTGTGGATATATATAATTAAGAATCTTGTGAATCGTTACTTTTAAGGTATCTTGATATAATAAATTCCATAATTATATCAGGAATAGTTCCTATCTCTTGGAAAATTTTGACTATCATACCCGCCCTGGAACCCAACAAGCCCAAGTTAGTCATAGTAATTCAATGCCCCCAGATGATTATTCATTATTATTTGTTATTTTTTATATTATTATTTGATTTACGTAATTCACAAACAAGGAAGCATAAGTGGTAGCTTTTAAGTCACAAGTGGTTTCATCGAACCAATAACATGTGACATCGTCTGTTCCGAGGTTGTAGACAGTGAAATTATGCACTGCTAACTTGGTTTTGAAATATAAAGCACTAGCCGTCAAATAAGGACACAATTTTACAGCTTGTAAATCAGCAGTCAAAGTATGAATGATTCCATTTTCCGCGGTATTATCCATAGTTAATTACCGGGTACGATATATAAATCTGGCCCGTCTGTTTCTAAGACTTCTTGAACGCCTCGCTTTCACACATGGTTAGAGTGTAATAGACTAGAATTAATCATCATCATCATATCGGCCGAAAGACGTCCACTGCTGAACATAGGCTTCCCCTTAAGTGGAAGTCCCACAGCAATCGGTTGTGGCTGGTTCGGCTGCTTACATCCAACGGCTTCCGCGATCTTTACAAGATCGTCTGTCGTGTGGGGGGCCGTCCTACGCTGGGTTTTCCGGTTCGTGGTCGCCATTCGAGAACCTCTCTGTCCAAAGGCCATCGGTTCTTCGACCTATGTGGCCTGCCCACTGCCACTTTGGCTGCTGATCTTTAGAGTCACGTCGGTAACTCCAGTTCTGCTACGGATATGCTCATTTCTGAGCCTATCTCGCAGAGAAACTCCGAGAACGGCCCTCTCCATCGCACGCTGTGCAACCTTGGGCTTTCGTATGAAGCCCATAGTCAGCGACCACGTTTCTGCGCCGTAAGTCATCACTGGCAACACACACTGGTCGAAGACTTTCGTCTTGAGACATTGAGGTATTTTGGACGAGAAAATCTTTCGCAATTTCCCAAACGCTGCCCATCTGAGTTGGATTCGACGAGACACCCCTTTCTCGAAGTTGAATCTACCTAGGTGGACTGTTTGTCCTAGGTAGACATACTCCTTAACAACTTCGAGAACAGAGCTCCCAACTGAAACTGGAGTGGGTACAACATGTACATTCGACATAATCTTCGTTTTGTCCATGTTCATTTTAAGACCCACTCGTTGGGACGCTCTGTCGAGATCTTCAAGCATTGTGTTCAAATCCTCCAGCGATCTCGCCATGATTACTATATCATCGGCAAATCGAAGGTGAGTGATATACTCGCCGTTGATATTGATGCCGTATCCTTTCCAGTCCAGTAGTTTGAAAACATCTTCCAATGCAGCAGTGAACAGTTTCGGAGAAACAAGGTCTCCCTGTCTCACACCTATCTGCATTTGGATAGGTTTCGTACACTGGTTCTATAGTCGAATCGCCATGTCGCGTTTTCATACATACTCCTCAACATTTCGATATAACTATAATCAATGCGACACCGTTGGAGAGACTGGGACACTGCCCAAGTCTCTATCGAATCAAAGGCCTTCTTATAGTCCACAAACGCTAAGCATAGTGGCTGGTTATACTCTTCGGTCTTCTGTATAACCTACCGCAGCGTATGCATGTGGTCTATGGATGAGAAGCCCTTCCGGAAGCCGGCTTGTTCGGGAGACTGGAAGTCATCAAATCTGCGTGCGAGACGATTCGTGATGACCCTAGAAAACAGCCTATAGACATGGCTCAGAAGAGACATGGGTCTATAGTTCTTCAATAGGGATTATCACCCTTCTTGAAAAACAACACCACCGCACGTCTGCCCCATGTCTGTGGCGCTTTGCCCTCGAGGATGACGGAATTGAAAAGCTTCTGAAGGACTATAAGTATTGGTTTTCCCACCCGCTTTCAGAAGTTACTGTGTGATTCCGTCTTCGCCTGGGGCTTTGCTGTTCTTAAGCTGTTTAAAAGCCATCCTAATCTCGTACAGGCTGTTATCCGGGATAACAGCCTGTACGAGATTATCTTCGGTGTAGTGCCGAGTCAATTTAGCTCTTGGGTCTGATGTCGAACCAGAAGTGGGTTCTGGTGACTTGGTGTATAAATGTATATAGAAACTCTCAATCTCCCTCAAGATCTCTGGTTTGGACGAGACAATGTCGCCATTCTTGGTCTTCAGCTGCGTTAATGATATAAAATTCCATGCGAACACTTTGGAGCCTTTATTCTGCTTAATCGTCTCTTCAATATTTTTTGTATTAAAGAGACGAGTATTGCGTCGCAAATAGACCGAAATCTGCCTATACGAGGACGCATCCACTGAAGACTGCAGTCATTTCTCGTCGAATTTCCGTTAACTTGAGGGTTTGGATTGAAAGCTTCTGAGGTTTGTTTATGGGGCGGGACTTAAAGAACTTAATTCCAACCGCATGGACAGTTTCTATCAGACCACTACTTAGCTCCTCAACAGAGACGCAGTTCAGGTCTTAGAGTAGACTTTATCATGCGGGACCTTTAAAGTCCGACATTGATATTCGCCTCTTACGAATTGCGATACGGTGATCGCTACCCGTTTTCACTCAAGCGATCACGGAGACGTTGAATATCTGTCTTTTGGTGGTCAAGATAAAGTCTATCTCATTCCCTGTGGAACAGTCAGGACTCATCCAGGTCCACTTCCTGTGTGGTGGTTTCCTGAAGAAGGAGTTCATCATATAGAGGTCCTCTTTTTCTATAAAGTCGGCCAACATGTTACCCAGTACAGGCTGTTATCCGGGATAACAGCCTGTACGAGATTATCTTCGGTGTAGTGCCGAGTCAATTTAGCTCTTGGGTCTGATGTCGAACCAGAAGTGGGTTCTGGTGACTTGGTGTATAAATGTATATAGAAACTCTCAATCTCCCTCAAGATCTCTGGTTTGGACGAGACAATGTCGCCATTCTTGGTCTTCAGCTGCGTTAATGATATAAAATTCCATGCGAACACTTTGGAGCCTTTATTCTGCTTAATCGTCTCTTCAATATTTTTTGTATTAAAGAGACGAGTATTGCGTCGCAAATAGACCGAAATCTGCCTATACGAGGACGCATCCACTGAAGACTGCAGTCATTTCTCGTCGAATTTCCGTTAACTTGAGGGTTTGGATTGAAAGCTTCTGAGGTTTGTTTATGGGGCGGGACTTAAAGAACTTAATTCCAACCGCATGGACAGTTTCTATCAGACCACTACTTAGCTCCTCAACAGAGACGCAGTTCAGGTCTTAGAGTAGACTTTATCATGCGGGACCTTTAAAGTCCGACATTGATATTCGCCTCTTACGAATTGCGATACGGTGATCGCTACCCGTTTTCACTCAAGCGATCACGGAGACGTTGAATATCTGTCTTTTGGTGGTCAAGATAAAGTCTATCTCATTCCCTGTGGAACAGTCAGGACTCATCCAGGTCCACTTCCTGTGTGGTGGTTTCCTGAAGAAGGAGTTCATCATATAGAGGTCCTCTTTTTCTATAAAGTCGGCCAACATGTTACCCCTTTGGTTACGCTGCCTTACGAGGACTACAATTATCTCCTTCAAAAAGTAAAGTAGTATTATTGTCTAGAATGCGCCACCATGTGAATATGTAGCTACAAGATGTGAACGAAATTTGAATGTTCTTAGGTGCCTCTCGGGCGTTTGGTGGGGAAGCCAATAAGAAGTATTTTAGACTAGCTGCTGCCCGCGGCTCCGTCCGTGTGGAGTCAAATAACGTACCTAGCCTATGTGTTAATCCAGATCATAATCTATCTACGTGCCAAATTTCATTCCGTTTAAGCGTGAAAGAGCAACAAACATCCATCCATACATACACAATTTCGCATTTATAATATTAGTAGGATAATGACTCCTTTTTGATGAAACCAGACTCCTTTTTGATGAAACCAGCCTCCGTTTTTGCTTTTAAAAAGTTGGACAATATACAATCTAAGGCAATGCGGATCATACTAGGCGCACTGAAGTAGAGTCCTATTAATTGTATGCAAGTGGAAGCCGTAGAGCCTCCGCTGACTCTTAGACGGCAATTTCTATGTGATAGTACTTATTTCGCTGTGCCGAACGCATAACCATCCACTTATCTCAAAACTATCAGGTCTTTCTGATAAAGTGGTGTCATACAACTTTTGGAAAAACAAACAATAGTCCTGCCTCGTCAATAACTACAATAAACTTAACACCACCATTCAAGCCCCTGTTCACAAGTACAACTCTAACCGATTGTTTCAGGCTAGCTACGATTCCCTTATACTTCTTCCCAACATACATACCAGTATAAACATTACCAAAACTGATCCCAATCAGAAGCTTACCTTCAATTATGAGACCAAGTGGCCACAAAAATAATAATAAACCCCGTAGGGCAGCTTGTGGAGAGTTTATCGTGCGAAACGACACCACGGGTATCCGAGTGCTCCAGAGAGTCGATCAAGGTCTTCGTCGGACGGAGTAGAAAGTCAAGAAGGCCCGCAGGAGTCTCAGCTCTGGCTTCCCTTTATTGGCCGTCCAGAGAGCATATTGTTTTATCAGGTGATATGCTACTGGAGTGTTAAAGACATTACGCCGTGTATAACTTCGGAGAAAGTGCAGCACACCTCTCGACGTCGACACCCCCGAGTCTCTCACACCGATGCTGCCCCCGACCGAATATCTCTGGCATTTCGGGGATGCCTCCAGCAAGGAAGTAGCCACTCCGAGCATTTAATGCATTAAGAAAATAATTTTGATTGTGTAAAATTAATAAAAACTTGTTTGATTAAAATCCGACTTTTAATAGCTCATAGCTAGTGAATTTTTTGAGTTAGAACACAGGTAATTTTTTTGTTTGAAAGCTAATGAGATAAGGAATTAACATATTATATTATACGTCATAACGATCCCACGTAATATGGCCATATTTTGAAGTTTTGACTTAATTGAAAAATTCTGTGATAAAAAAAAACATTTTTATTACTAAAAGCAGAGTTTAGGTAATGATAGTCACTTTTTTAATGGCTAATTGGTATTGTATTCGCACTGCTCACTATCTGACACAATATTTTTTTATTTCAATGAAATCCACAGACTACATACTTTGAAAGAAATTAATTTTCTATACATACAAGTCCATAGTGAAAAAAAATAATTAAGATTTACACTGTGATGCTATTGGTTAAGGCTCAGAGGCATGCTTTCTCTGAGGGTTAAGGTGTCAAGCTTGCTCTAGCTTGACGTGCACTTAGCTGTATGTATGTACATACGAGGGTCATTTGAAAAGTTCTTAGCCTAACATGGTTAAAGTCATTGGTTTTTTTATAACTACCCTCATTTTGTAGTTACATTATTTAGCAACAAGTATGCACAGTTTAGTTTATTCACAGTAACTCATTGTTCGTTTACACGTGATACCGTAAGTCAAGTCAGAGCTATTTTTGAAAATGGATAAAATTGAAAAGTGATAAAATACCTGAATTTGAAAGGTTTAACTCCAAAAGCTATACATGAAGACATGTCTGCTACTTTGGGTGAGTCCGCTCCTTCGTATGCGACTGTTAAAAACTGGGTAGCAGAGTTTAAACGTGGTCGTGAGACCATTCAAGATGAGCCCCGTAGTGGCCTTCGACTGCTTCCACTGATCAAAACAAAGAAAAAATCTGTGATTTAATTTTATCTGATCGAAGATTGACTGTCGAGGAGATAGCTAAGACTGTAGGCATCTCATCTGAGCGAACACATCATATAATTACTACTGAACTTGGATTCTCTAAGGTGTCTGCGCGGTGGGTACCGCAACTGCTTTCAGTAGATCAAAAACGCAACCGACTCACAACTTCTCGCGACTGTTTAGAGTTATATGAAGCTGACCCAATAGAATTTGTTGAAAGATTTATAACCATGGATGAAACCTGGGTTCACCACAATACACCCGAGACAAAAGAACAGTCGAAACAATGGAAAAGAGCAGGATTGCCCACCCCAAAGAAGGCAAAGGTGGTTTTATCGGCGGGCAAAGTCATGGCATCCTTTTTTTGGGATGCAAAGGGTATAATTCTCGTGGATTATTTAAAAATTATTTAAAAAACAATAAACTCCGATTACTATTGCAACCTGTTGCGTCGTTTGAGAGAAGAAATCAAAGAAAAACGTCCAGGTTTATTGAGAAGAAAAGTCGTGTTTCATCAGGACAATGCGTGCGTTCACACCTCTGTGCAATCCATGGCAGAAATCCATCAATGTGGCTTCGAATTGTTACCTCATCCCCCATATTCACCGGATTTAGCACCGTCCGAGTTTTATCTGTTCCCAAAGCTGAAAAAATTTTTAGGTGGTAAACATTTTTTTACAAATGAAGAGGTCATAGCCACCGTGGACGCTTATTTATAACGGGTATCGAAGCCTTACCGGGTCGATGGAAAAAGTGTTTTGAGCTCGGAGGAGAGTATGTTGAAAAATAAACTCAAAATCGTGTGGTTTCATTAAGTATGTTAGGCTAGGAACTTTTCAAATGACCTTCGTATTAAGCATCAAACCCTAGGTGTAGTAGAATGAATTCCCTGTTGCCCAAAGGTATCAAATTTTCATCATGGAATTCTTCACTGAAAGGCGTGAACAGGTCTTTACAGGGTCTGCAGTGTGCCTGCGATGCCACTTGTATTGTTATTGTTTATAGACTATGGAAACTGCCTAAAGTTGGGCAGACCAAACTTAATTTTCAGCTTTTTAAAAACAAAATTACATTCACATTATTTTGCATATTTATTGGTAGTAGGATCTTCTATAGCATATTGATTATCACATGTAAACGATATTGTCATAGCATATCTGGTACCAGAAGTTACTTTTTCTACATAATGCAAATTTTCAGCTCCACTTGTAAACATGCTGAGACGGGCGCTCTTAGGCTCTATAGTCTTGTTAACTTTCCCATCCACAAAGACAAAACGGCCTCCTCTGAAATCTTTGTTGTAGTCGCTCAGGTACAACAATGTTGTGTAGTGGAATGACTTGTAAGTTTCCTGTAAATAACATACCACTGTAGCAAAAAAAATGAAACATAGGCCCAAATAAACCTTACTTTTGGTGTACCTGAACTTGAAACTTGAATCACTCAAGCCCCAAGCGACTGATATCAGTCATGCGCGTTACGGCGGAAAGTATATAACGGGATCTGAGTGGTCAAGCAAATTTCTCATTGGTCAAAATTCAGATTAATTTACTGATTCATATTATATACAACATAATTTATGATATAATGAAATATGGTTCAATCCCATTACAATTTATATAAAACATTTTTAGGAAAATTGGTTTTGAGATGACATACTATAAAGCTGTACATTTAAATTTTTATACCTGATGATTTTTAGTGCTTAAATTTTTAAATTCTAAGGCATGAAGTTTTCTAAATTGGTAATGCTAGCTTCTACATATATTAACTATTAATTATTTTGTCTTATTGTTTAATTAATAATTAGGTGTATTTGTATATTATTTCATCAGCTTTATTTTACATGGCCTATTTTTTTTTTAATATGTGTGTGTCATTCTACATATAGTGCACTGCTTAGTTATAAGTTAAAATTAATTTTGATTAGATTCAGACTATATGTACTGCACAGTTTGTTACATAGTGTGTTCTAGGGGTGGGTAATATCGGTACCACGCAATATTGAAACATATCTATGTATTGGTTTTGCATATCAGATATCGTAACTATATATTGCAATATCTATGTATCTGTCAGAATCCTATGATACACCCACAGGCTGAAAACTAAGTGTTATTATACGGTACAGTGATTCTTTATGATTTGGTCATGTCTATCTATATCTATATTTTCATAATCAGCGAATATATTGGTTAAAATCCAATGATTTTATATGAAGTTAGAAGATGATGTTTAATAAGGATAATATGTAAGGTGATAAATAATATTTATTATTTAAAACTTTAAAAAGGAGATTTCGTCTTTTTTTTAATAATATCTATTTTGGTCTAAATTAACTTTTAGGAAAATTAATTGTGTCACTTTTTGTGACGTTAGTCGTGATAACAAAGTGGAGAAGTTACTGTCACATGCAATTTACGCGCCGCAAAGCAAAACACGAAACTAAAAGTAGAATTTCTAAATATTTAGAGCAAACTATTAATTTAGACAGTCGTCTCGGTCAAGGACAAAGGTCAACAACAAACAAATTAATTTAAAATTAATTTTATTGCATATATGGAAAGTTTATAACCATTTGAGTTGCTTTATTGAACACATGCACGTTTACGTACGTACATGCACGTACGTATAGTTGCACTTATGCAATTATAAGCCTTGTAAGGCTACAAATAATGTTTAAATTAAAATGAATATTCACACGGAAACGTACCTATCTATATCAGTCTTGTAGCTGTTCCACTCAAATATCTAGCTCGTATTCTTTCATACGCCTATTGTTTGACCGAATCAGTATCAGATATTCAGATTCAGTTACGTACCCTACCGTACCTTAGTGCGAGGTGATGCGAGTTATCAAAACGACAGCGATATCCAGTACATAGTATTCGTGCCGCCCGACATATAGATATTGAGTATTGGACCAATACATAGATATTGTATCTATATACAATTTCAAGTTCACATCAACATCACAAACTTGACCACTGTACGGGCCCCTTCGATACGACCCGTACACTTTCGTAAACGAATGTTGTAAAATAATAGGTACTGGCGGGCTTGTTCTTCTACCTCCGGTTGTAAATCGCAGGTAATGGGTTGGTGCAGAATGAAACGCCTGATGCTGTCTTGAGAAGTATGGAGCCGTAGGTACTTCTTCCAGGTCTGGACTGGTCTGGCTTCAAGGTGACTTGGCTGGCTATTCCACTGTAGTGTGAGCGCTGAGTGTAGCGGACGACTGGTACCGATCACCGTTTTGACCTGACTATGTAGTTAGCCCCGAGTGGGCTGTCACTACGTCACCGGACTAGAGAGGCGGGCGTGAGGCGCCACAGCCTAGAAAACAAAGTTAAATGACAGCCTAAGGGCCCCCGAGAGGGGTCGGACCTCGGCTCAGGACGTCGTTGGAGAATCAAATCGAACACGCGGGTTCGTGCCTGAAGGGCCTGTCTGAGAGAGGCGCCCAGGTACCTGGGCTACCGGTACCTGGTGTATCGCGCAGAAGTCCTTACTCTTCGCGTCCGGAGCCGCCGAGCGCGGTGTGTGTCTGGAGTGTTGGGGTTGGAGGGGGAGAGGTAGGGGGCGTTCGCAACAGTAATGCGATCATCGGGATCAAAGAGTGAATTTCGCGGTCTGCGCCAGAACCCCCGGGCGTCGATCCGCGGGGTGTAATTGACAGCGCGGACTATCAATGGGTTGGGGTGTTGGGAGGCAGTTTCGAAGTAGCGTCTAGACGCTGTCTTCATGAAACTAATGATGGAAGGGAGTTCAAGGTCGAGATGGAGATCTGCGACCCTGAGATAGTGAGGGGCGGCGGTTGCATTACGGGCAAACCGGTTTTGGATAATCTGGAGCTTAGCCAGATGGCAGCGCGCAGCGTGTGCGAACACTACGCTGGCGTAAGTGAGAACGGGGCGGATGCAGGCTTTGTAGAGTGTACACTTATTTCTAAGTGACATTCTACGATTCCTGAATATCAGAGCGAGCCGGCCTAGGTAGAACGCGGCTTTGTTCCTAACAGCGGTGATGTGAGGTCCAAACGTCATTCTGGAGTCTAGGATGACACCTAGGTATTTGGCCTTCTCGACCCATGGGATGGGTCGGCCGGACAATGAGATGGGGCGCACGGTCCTATGTTGGGAATCGGGTCTCGTAAGGCCTTGTGGATCCCGAGAAAAGAACACTGCGGCACTTTTCTCCGGATTCACCTCGATTCGCCAACGTCGGAACCATTCGCCTAGAGCGTTAGCCGCTCTCTGGAGCCTATCCGATATGTTGGATTTGGCTCGTTCGGAAGTGTAAAGTGCCGTATCATCGGCAAAGAGGGCTAGCTCCACGAAGGGAGTCTTGGGAACATCGTTGGTGTACAACGTGTATAGGATAGGACCGAGCACGGAGCCCTGAGGGACCCCGGCTCGGATAGGATGCGGCCTCGAGAGAGTGCCGTGGACTCTGACGCGGAGGGAGCGGTTTGACAAGTAGTCTCGTAAGATGTGCACGAGACTGTCTGGCACTTCCATTTGGTGTAGCTTATATATTAAGCCATTGTGCCAGACTTTGTCAAACGTTTTCGCGACGTCGAAAAACAGGGCACCGGTATGGCGCCCTGTTTGAAAGTTGGAGAGGACGTGCTCTGTGATGCGGTGCACTTGGTGGACTGCCGAGTGTTTGGGACGGAACCCAAACTGCTCGTCTATGAGAATGCCTCTAAGTTCAACGAAGTTTTTGAGGCGAATGGCTATGATGCGTTCATAGACTTTCCCCAGGCATTTGAGGAGACTAATGGCCTGTAAGAGGCGGGGTTCTTCAGGCATTTGCCTGGTTTGGGGATGCCAACTACGTCTGCATCTTTCCAGGAGTCTGGAAATCTGCAGTTCGCGAGAGCGGCATTGAATATCGCCACGAGAAGGACTATCAGGGGGCCTGGGAGGAGTTTGAGGACCGAGTTCGTGATGCCGTCAGCTCCGGGAGCTTTCCGGCTCCGAAGGTCCCTGATGATCGTTTGGACCTCCTCAACCGTTGTAGGCTCGAGGGGGATCGTGGGAGGTGTCGCGAGGATTCGTTCCACCTCGGAGTCAACCATCTGCACGTGTTCGTCGTCGGTTGGTTCTAGACTAGGAGAGCATTGGCTCTCCAGGCTGTCTGCAAAGCATTCAGCTTTTTCGTCATCATCGAACGCTATCGTACCGTCTGGTCGGGTCAGGGAGGGCATTGGGTGATTTGGTCGGAACGGAGAGATTTAGCAACTCGCCAGTACGCCGTGTGCGAGGGCTTAATTTCTCCAACAAAGTTGGCCCACCGTTCATCCCTGAACTCTTTGATGTGCTTCTTTACTTGGCGTTGTAAATAGCGCATCCGAGAACGGTTCTGTTCGGTGGGACAAGAGTCATGGGCGCGTGTCGCTGCGTTCTTTTCCGACACTAGTTCTCGCAAGTAAGCAGGGAGTTCCCAACGCCGAGCTAAGTCGGCTGTTGAAACCTCTCTGGAGCAGTTGTTAGCTGCCGTTTGCAAGTGGCTAGTGAGGGCGTCGATCGCAAGGTCGGTCTCGTCATTTGTGAGAATCTGTTCGGGTACTTGCTCCAGTTCGGCTGTGGAAGTCTGTGCGAGCAATCTTTTGAGTTTTCGCCAGTCCGTTAGCCATCTGGTGTCCTCGTCTGTCGGTAAGTCAGTTGGTTGCCCGAACTCGATCAGAACTGGCCGGTGGTCAGAGCTAAGTTCTGTGTGCACTTGGATTGAACGCATCCGTAAGGCTACGTTCTTTAAAAGTGCAAAATCCAGAACGGTCGGGCGGTGTCCCACTGTTGCGGAATAGTGGATGGGAGACATGGGAGCTATGACGTCGAATCCTAGGGAGTCCTGTAGGCTCTCTAGGATTACGCCGTTTGGTGAAGACGAGTGGCTATTCCACTGGGTGTGCTTACTATTGAAATCTCCAGCCGAATGGTGTTTCCTAGGGCAAAGAGGGCTTGCGAGTCGCTCTGAAGGATACGCTTGCTCGGGGGGCATTTCACGCAACGGAACCGCGAGAAGCAATTACGGGCAGAGTGCCCGTAAATTTGGCAGTACCGATCACCGCTCTGTGGCCCATATTTATACCCCCGACGTGGGAGCGAGAGGTACAATTGTGTGAAAGGGACAGAGATAGCCAAAATCGCCCAGGCATTACCTGAACGTGCTAGCTTTACTTCTATCAAAAATGTTTTCAAGTTGTTCTATTTTTACATACATTTGACCCTTTTTCATACAAGCTCATAAAACTTTTGCTAAAAGTTATTGCTGAAACCTATGGGTCAGTGTTTTTACACATGAATTGTTTTTATTATAAACTTACAACTATGATGATAGGTACATCTATTTACCATTGAGCTGTTGCCGCCACTAATCAAATATTATAAACTTTATTACATATTTGGCTTGCAACAGCTCATACCTATGAACTCATGTAAAACGTGTAAAACTTATATTTAACAAACTAGGTATGTAAAACTGTGTAAAAAGCCTATTCTATTCATTTATATAAACAACTATAAAAACAACTATAACTATTAAATGTGCCTTACTAACTACGCACGACGGTTATTTATTTATGTCCATATAGTTGTCGCGAACAACCACACTGTGGTCAAGTTTGTTAGGTTGATGTGAACAAACCACATCCATAGCCGGTCATTAACTAGTTATAAATTAAATGTATTAAATAAATAAAATCAGTAGATAAATTAATAATAGTAATTGTTATTCTTACTTTATCAACATGGGGATGCCAATATTCATCATGAATAGAAACTGCTTTCTTTGAAGTTATTTCAGAGAAAAAAGTAGGATGAGTTAAATAAATTTTGGTTGGATTAACGTCAAAATGTTGCGCCACTGCATATTTGATCTTTTCTTTTACTACCTGTAATATCAGAATACAATCATGATGTCACAAAATGTTTTAAGTTTACTAAATATCCATAATAGAAACAAATTTACCCTATAAATGTTGAAATCATTCTCGGAAAATAAATTTACAGCTTCCTCTTTTTTATAAATATTTACAAAGTGTTCTCCTTTAGAAAGTGCACCACTATGCAGGTCTAATATAGATGCTCCACCCGATGAACCTCCTAACTTCAAACCTTTCTTAGCAATATTCAATAATTCTTCTGCCTCTCGTATTGATATCAACTTATCTGTGACAAACCTTTTGCATTCTTTAGGGAAACATCCCTCATATTTATCAATCTCCTTAAGATATTCAACGGAACATTCTAACATTTGGCCCTTGCCTGCTAATAATTCAGACTGTTTGGCAAAGGGAATAATTTTTTCACTGTTTGAAGAAAAATATACCACTAGTAAGAGGGAAAATATGACAACAATCCGAGACAGCACTCTCAATGATATATTTCTATTTGCTATTCTAAAACAAAAAAAAATATATTTTATTATGAAAAAATAATCATTCGAAATTAAGCAAGAAAAGTAGGAGAATACGCACGGCCGCTCTGTTTTGTTGTACTTTTTATCGATTTCCTTCTTGTCTGATTTTTTATCAGTAACACCGTTATCCTTGCTTTTATTTCTATTTCTAATATCACATCTTATGTCTTGCATAATTAGTTAGTATTCTACCTGCAATAATATATACCTATATTTATATACTTTGTTAGAGACCGGCTGGATGCTCTGGTTGGAAAGGTATTACGTGTACTCGTTTGTTTTGAAATGTTCTCTGCAAGTACGAGTAGATAATTATCCTATAATTGTTTCATTTGATTTAGCATTCAGGGTGTAACGTGTCAGAAGAATTTTAACGTCAAATTGCGTTAATTGTAAATGTTTAGTTGCACATTAAAACGTTTCCTTGTTTAACTTTAACAATTGTATGTGATGTCGTGATTAGTTTCATTAGGTATTGTATGGAACATTATCACTAGTAGCATATGAAAAATCATATAAATTGCGTTATGAATGTTATGATACGGAGCGCCACTAGCGCCAGATAAAAGAAGATAATACTAATACTCCCTGACGGGAGCGCCAGGCGCCAGATACTTTCGTTCATTTTTTTTTTGGTTCTTTTTATCCCCAAGGGGAAAGGCAAAGACATCTAGCCCATACAGTCAAGTCTTCAGTTTAGAATTATTTGAAAATCTTAATTCTATGTTCCAGCTTTAGGAATTGTGCTGAAAAAATACTTGGGAAGGGTACCTAGAACCAATTTAAATACCACTCGTAAAACGATAGTGATTTTTACAAGGTTTTCTTGAAGAACATATTCACGTCTTCCAAAAAGTGCATAAACGTGTTATATTTGAGTTTTTTCATTACTGTATAATTTCACTAGCACTTATGTTACAAAATACTATTGAAATTGTCACACAAAACTAATTTTATACTTAATTGTAAAAATTTCAAGTAAAACAACAATGTCACTCGTCAAAAGCGCGGGAAGAAGTCCTACAATAACTTCGTAAGACTTTCCTTCACACAATCTGCTACTTTTAGCAGTGAGGCGTATCGTATTTATCTTGACCCATGTAATTAACAGATATTTCAAACAAACAGCAACTGTTATTTAAATAACAAAATAACTGTTAACATAAATAACAAGCTTAATCGACGACACGCAACATAGATCGATAACAACACAACAGTCACAAGTAACAGAAACTTCTGTTATAACAGGTACCTTTAGGTCATAAAAGAATGAAAGGAGAGGCACATAGGAATTAGACATTATGTATAATTTATCGCTGTCTCATGGTACGCACCTATTATTTATTATCATAACATATAAGATGAAGTATATCTTGAAGTAACCTTACTTCAAGATATTCAATAAAAAGGAAAACGCCATTTGCAATTAGTCAGATAATATGTTCAATAGACACTACATATTGCTCTTGTTGCGAAAATAGCGTATAGTTCTTGGCATATAAAGGGTTTCCTTTATATGCCGAGAACTACACTCGCTAGGTATGTTTTTTATTTTTTTGACCTGACTATGTAGTTGGCCCCTATGGGCCGTTACTAAGTCACCGGATGAGAGAGGCGGGCGTGAGGCTCTACAGCCGTGCACAAAAAAACGAGAAGCATCTATTATTTGTTAACCTAAGAAATAAGATGGTGGGGTACGTCAATACATTCAATAAAAAGTAAAACGTTGCCTGGAATTAGTCGTATAATTTGTTACCTGTGTCGCTGTTACTTGTTCGGATTCATACTACCACCTAATCAATATAAACGGTTTTTAACAGTTTTCAAATATGATTGATTAACCCTTCGAAACCCAGGTGGTCGAATACGACGGCGAAATGTATGGGAAAACGTATATAACGGGTTCTGACTGCTCAACTGTCACAAAATATGTAAATTAATTTCAAATAAGTAATTCCAAGTATCCCATATAATAATATATCAAGGTTTGTTTAATTTCCTTAAAAATAAAGTTAGTTAATTTTAAAAAACATGCAACGATCTTACACCAATTCTCAAAATGTTACGTAAGCGGAACCGAATGAATTTTGGAAGATGAAACGGATGGCTCGAATTGGTTCATACGATTCTCAACATTTTAAGACCTTATAACCATGACAATAAGGATGATAAAGAATTTATTGACGAGGTTACATAAAAGTTGGTTTACAAATCAGTGGCATATTCAATAGGTATTTAAGAATATGCGTGAATTTAATTTAGGTATTTCGAAGCTATTCCTGTTTAATAAAACTAATGATTTTGAAATTATTAAGCGAGAATATAATTTATAACATCGAGAGCAATGATAGTCCAGTGGATAAAAAAATCGGCCAAGTGCGAGTCGGACTCGCGCACTAAGGGTTCCGTACCATTATCTATAAAAAAGGCAAAAAAATCACGTTTGTTGTATGGGAGCCCCCTTAAATATTTGCTTTATTCTATTTTTTAGTATTTGTTGTTATAGCGGCAACAGAAATACATCATCTGTGAAAATTTCAACTGTCTAACTATCACGGTTCATGAGATATAGCCTGGTGACAGACGGACGGACGGACAGCGGAGCCTCAGTAATAGGGTTCCGTTTTACCCTTTGGGTACGGAACCCTAAAAACTACCTTATTGACCAACTGGTTCGCAGTTCGAATCCAGGCAAATTCGTGTTTTTGGATTTAATTACTACAAATATGTATGTACATAGGTATTTGTAATTATCATTAGCTCGGCGGTATAGGAAAACATCGTAACGAAATACGCACGATCAATAAATTATATTTCAAAAGACCTATGACCTTACCTAGGAAAGGTGTCGTTTTCCCTTTAGGTTGTGGAGAACAGACGGCAGCAGCTCCATGTAAGTTCAGTATATTCCCCAAATCCTTAGGCTTGGGTAGCGAATGCCACCAATCCAAGTGGTTTAGGAAACGGAATAACGCTAAAAGAAGAAGATAATTTCTAACATTGGAAATTCTAGCAATAGTACCTACATAAATTTTGTGTAATAGTACGTACATAATAGTGTGTGTGTGTAAAATACATTATTGGACAATTTGCAAAAACCATGGTCCATTAATCATCGTCAGATTGATATTATGTATATGTATGTGTACGTACGTCTATGTATAGGTACTACCGTATGTATATACAGTTATTATATATGTAATGTTTACGTATGTATATTTACTGTGCGTTGTAATTTTAATTAATATCTAAATAATTTGCTTTCTTACTTTGTGTACCGATTTCCTTCATATGTTCTTTTCCATAAGGTTGTCTGGTAGAGAATGTTATTAGCATTAAGTCCACATTTATGCCATATATATGTGGTAAATAAAGTACAATAAATAAGTAAATTGTGGTCTGAGCGCGCTGTTATTTATTAACAGGTAATCAGTGTTGTTATTTACATGTAACAGTAACAGATATAACAGGTATCACATTGAACCTGTTACGTTACGACTCATCTCTACTTACAAATATGACAGACAATGAAATATTGTAAATATGAAATAGATTCGAGCCGTAGACAGAGTATATAGATATAGACGGGCTACTAAAAGAATAATACCTACATGAAGAGAGATAGAAAATTCTAAAATACATGTGCGTGAGCAAGATAGAACCATGAGTGTTTTGTCTCTATCTGCGTATGCGATTTTTATGTCTGCCACCGGGATTGTTCTGGTGTCAAACAAATTGTTCGTACTGACGCAATTTCGTTGATTTAAGTGTAAACCCTATGTATTTTATTCCCTTGTGATGTAGTGATTATTTTAAAAGATGCATTGATCGTGCAGTAATCGTGAATTGCTCTATAATTGGCTGTAAAAGCCGAAGTGAACGACAAGAACCCAACATAACCTTTCATCGGTAAGTCGCTTATTTGTCACAATATAATGATGCATGTTCAAGGATTATTAATTTAATGTGGATTCATACTCAATAGTAAGCAATTTTTATTAAATTAAAGTGCAAATAAACATTTTTTTGTTGATATTAACCGATCAAATAAAAAGGTTATAAACATTACATTTTTAGCGATATCACTATATGTCGTCTGTAATCAGCAGGATTACACTATTTGGGGTTACCAACACTTGACTTAATTTACCACATTTAACATATTGCGTATCTATTGTTTCAGTTTTCCTAAGGATTTATTTTTGAAGTATAAATAGATTGAGTGTACGGGTCGTTTAAATTGGCATCCAAATGACAACTCCCGGATCTGCTCCAACCATTTTGAATCAACTGGCCTTCAATCAAAGAAAAGCAAAATATGCTTAAATAAAGATGCAGTTCCTACGCGTTTCATTCACGTAAGTTGAATTAAAAGTAATGGCATAGGTAATTGAATATGTAACTAAAATATTTCAATGACTTTTCGAAATTAAATATAATAAAAGATTTTTCCTGTTACAAATTAATAAGCTAAAATATTTGAAATATAATTATTACTCAATGTTTATGCTGCGTCAGTTAGAAAACAAACATAAGGCCTGCGTAATGAGAAGCCATTACCGGGGCCTAAACTCACTTGCGATATAAAGTATCGTTCACATGCCGTCACCCCTGCTGCCAACGCAATGACTTCTTCCTGGTAACCTCAGTGACGTGCAGGAACCCAATAACTCTCGAGGATCGAATGATATTTTTATTTGGCTGCGGATTTCTGTGGAGGTCCTTTCGATGAAAATTAATTCTACTGAAGTCGTAAACATGTAATTTAGATATAAGATTTGAAGAGAAGAATTTGCAGAAACAGATGTGGAGAGAAGAAAAAGGATATGTGTGCGATGGGGGGGGGGGACGGGACATAATATACATGCATTTAAAAGGGAATATATTTATTTATTTGTTTTAGAGCTCACAGACCCTTGATCGACCAAGTTCTTCCAAATAGGCACAGTTGCAGCAACAAATGATGATATGGTATCCCAATATTTTAATAATTTAGTTTTTTTTTTATACACCGTCGGAAGGTATTCAAGCATACGCCCCACCTGATGTAAAGCAGTTAGCGTAGGCTATGAACGCTTGCAATACATTAAGTATCACTCACGCGATGCCTCCTCTGCTGCTAACCCAGCAACTCCTTAGGAGCTTACTGGTGACCTCGCTCACACACAGGAACACAACAACCCTCAAGGGAGTTGGTTTTTGGCTGCGGATTTTCTGTGAGGTGGAGGTACTTCACCAGACGGGCTCCTTTGATGCGTCCTACCTCTCTTAAATGCTTGTATGATGAATGTTACTAATTAAGTGTAACTTTCAGATTGACGACTCGGACGTGAAATATGACCAACCGTCGTCAGAAGAAGTAGCTATGGAAATAGAAATAGAAAGTAGTTCGGTAAGTTGAATCTCTTATATACTCGTGGCGTAGTTAGAGAGAGCATGAAAGTAGGATAAACGCGGTTGAAATGCGAGCGTTGCACAAAATCTGTGGTGTATCGCTTGCAGACCGTATTCGCAATGATGAGGTTAGAAGCAGAGTTGGTCTGAAAGAGAGCGTCGGTATTAAAATAAGAAGAGGCATGCTCCGTTGGTTCGGACATGTAGAAAGAATGCAGAATGAAAGAATGACGAAGCAGATATACAATGCAAAAGTGGAAGGATGTAGGAGCCGAGGAAGGCCAAGACTTACCTATCATGATCAAATTGGTCGTGTTCTATCAGAAGGTGATGTCAGGAGCCCTAGAAACCGGCGAGCGTGCATGAAAAGAGCAATGAATGTGAAAGAAGCGAGTGAGGTATGTAAGGATCGAGTCGCGTGGCGCTCGGTTCTCTCTGCCTATCCCGTAAGGGATTTGGCGTGAAGTTATAGAGTAGAATAGAAAGGCGTAGTTATATCAGATGCTTGAATTCTACGCTCAACAGAGAATCTATTGTTTAATGCGCAGTCTGCGTTAAACTAGATTGTTTTTTTTTACACTATGTCGGGAGGCATACAAGCATACGGCCCACCTGATGTAAAGCGGACACCGTAGCCTATTAACGCTTGCGTTATATTGTTATATTAATTATCACGCGCGCGATCCCTCCTCTGCTGCTTACACAGCATCCCTTGTGACCTCACTCACACGCAGAAACACAACAACCCTCTAGGTTTGTACTGTACCTAGAATGGGTGCATAAGTGGTCAATATTTTCTAAAAAGTAAAGCGTGAGAGCTCAGCACTTTACAATGTACCTGTTACATCAATCCAGCTAAAAATACTTGTCATAGGAATGTTTATTTTTATATTTAAGTATATATCTATTTCAGAAAATAGAAAAAGGATCTGTACTGTCAGCCACGCAAGTTGAGATTACTCCACGAAAATGAAAATCAATCAAGAAACTGCAGACATACTATGTTCGATAGAGTCAACAAATCTAGACTTTTTATGTAAAAATATAACTGCGCGCAAGTGTACCCCAGAATTAAGAAAATTTGCATTAAGTAATTATTAGATTTGGTGGCCGCGGCAGTCTTAGTTTGGAGATATACGTGCATATAGATTAAGTAGGTACCTATATAACAGTTAAATAGCCGTAAGTTAACAGTAAGTGGTTGAATTAAATAGTTTTTCATGTGTGTTGATTATTGTCCCTTACAGTATATAAATTTTAAGTTTTTATATGATTAAGGGTTGAATGTAAGAAAAATTAGTACATCTTGTTGCGATTTTGATCCAATAAAGTGGTCCCAATATGGTAATGTTTCCAGGGCTGGCTAATTTTTATCATGCTTTCTCGGTTGCATAATCAGACTGCCTCGCTCGCACCCGGCGTGTATAAATATGGGCCGGGGCGCGACGATCGACACAGTTGTAACCTGCAGTCATTGGATAATCATCTCCCGCTACTCTGCAAACAAGTCATCTCCTTTGATAGCCATCGCTCTCTGGAAGCATTACCTCTGGCCTCATACTACAATACAAGCCTTTCATTTCTCCAGCCAACACGTGGGAAGAACTAATCCGCCAGTACCTACCGATATTATTTTATATTCTCGTGTACGGGTCGTATCGAAGGGGCCCATACAAAACGATAATGCTTGATCTATTGCAACTCTTTTTTAAGACCAATGAATTTGTCATGATGCGCAATACAGTTTTACAGGTGGTAAATCTACTACGGATGCAGAGTTGGCATTGGTTAAGCATATCCCTAACTCCTGGGAGAGATCACAGGATGCTTTTTTAGTTTTCTGTTATCTCTCTAAAGCTTTTCATTGTGTCGATCATCAGACATTGTTACTCAAGCTGAACTATTATGTAGATAAGGTTAAAGCCCAGAACTTAATTGCATTTTATTTAAATAACAGGTCAGACAGTTGATATAAACAGGATTAAACCTAAAGGCAATAATCCTAATATCGTGGTGCCACAGGTTTTTATTTTGGGACCCTTTTTATTTTTAGTATATGCGAATGATCTGCCTTACGTGGTGCAGAAAAAGGCGTATATTTACTGATACTGATATATAAAATTATGTACTGATGATACCTCTCTAATTTTTAATGTGGCGGTGTGAAAACATTGACAAGGTAAATGGTGTTATGTCTTCTATTTTAAACTGGTTCACATGTAGTAATCTTTTGCTAAACTCGACTAAAAGCAAATGCATCAAATTTAGTCTTCTGAATGTGATTTCTCCCAATACAGAAGTGCTCATTGGGAATAATAAATTAGAATTCGTTAATAATACTGCGTTTCTTAGAATTACAGTAGACTCCAAATTACAATGGGGCCCAACATAAATAAATTTGCCGGTAAGCTCAGATCCGCTGCATATGTAAAATGTATAATAATTTTACAAAGAATTTTTTTAAAAATCACATTAAAAATTTTCTTTGTAAAAAGAGCTTATTATAGAACTGGTGAATATGTGATTGACAAAGATGTCTGGAAATAATTCAGCACAGACTATCATTCCTTAACAAACATAAACTTTAATTCTACCATTTGATATCATTATTGTACCATTACGCTGATGTGAATTTATTGTAATATCAAATTGGCAATTTTAAAAGAGACCTATATTGGCAAGTTTGTTTCGACATTTCTTCTTCTCTAATGATCATTTCCGAAATATTCGCAGATTAAAAAAGAACAATAGTAATATTGAGAATTGAATAAGATCCAATAAGATTATATTTAAAAAATGTAAGACTTGTCTAAGTATCTATGAGGGTCCAATGGCAAATAAATAAGGTAAACTTGGAACATAATCGGTTACAATCACAACAAGGGACCGGACATTTCTAAAAGTAATTCAAATTAATCTTTTATGATTGAATTACTTTTCGAAATGTCCGGTCCCCTGTTCTGATTGTAACCGATTATGTTCCAAGTTTACCCCATCAATGAGGTTAAAAGTTGCGTAGTGGCAATACTTATTGTGTATGGCATGTAGATTACAAAGTTATGTTTATTATCTCTATCTCATACCCCTATACGCTGATGACGCGTCTATCTATATACTCTGTCTACGATTCGAGCAGTTAGCAAGCGCATACGTCACCTGTAGCCAACGTTGCCACAGAGAGCGAGCAAGTAAGGACGAACCGTGCTAACGTTAGGTCAGAAAGAGGAAAACATATTTTTCGCAACAGCTAATCATGTATATGCGTCATTTAATTTATTGTGCTAGCTTGAGTATTTGAATATAGACTACTGCCTTTTACCCGCGGCTTCACTCGCATTGATAAAATATATATATATTTTTAATAAAAGTATCCTATTTTACTTCTGATACCTCCAAGAATATGTGTACAAAGTTTCATGATGATCGGTTTTCGCGTGAAAGCGTAACAAACAAACGGACATTCACATTTATAATATTAGTAGGATAATGGTAATGGATTAAAGTTTTCATTTTCTTGTAGTGGTTTGTAGCAGATCGCACGTCATGGTTTCTATCTATGTGAAATGAAATTTCATTTACCGCATCAGTGTTGCCATATGTACGGATTTGTTCGTAAACGTACGGAATTTCAACACATTGTACGGAAAATAATTGCGTATGGACATTTGTTCAGATTTTTTACTAGTACACCCAAAGTATTGTTACGAGTATAATCATGTAAAATTATAATGTATGCATGTAAATTATTAATTTCTTTAATAACTACAAATTCGTTTTCTTTTTTGTGTTTGCCACACTGGAGTAGAAATCGGGAATCACTGTTTTACTTCGTATCGTATTGTATTAAAAATCATATTTCTTTCCAGTAGCTAGTATGACAATTTGTGTCAGTTATTAAAAATCACTGCCTGTGAAATTTCACAGGTGAAATCACTGTGAAAAAAATAATAATTTCATCAAATGAAAATAAATTTAAAGTAGCAATCACATGCCTAGTTGTCATGATGATGTGATGTGATATGATGTGCGAGTACAGTACAGTACAATAGTAGTACACCACTGCACTGCTGTTTATGCATGTGTGTGAATTCTTTTCTTCGTCTACGATGTGAATCTCAGAGGAAGTAAGATGAGATGTGAATCAATTTTCTTCTTCTTAATTTGTTTTATTGCGCGGGTTCTACTCTTACCGTCACTCGGGGAATAATTCTGCCAAACAATGGTCTCTTTTTGTTTTACGGCGGACGTAAACCTTGACCCACAAAAGGACTAACCCACCCTGTGTGTGGGTTAGCCATTCTTCTGAGGAGGCCACCCTGCAGACAATACGGGCGGGAGGTGGTGAATCCGAATGAATACTCTTACGGAAGGCCGCACTAGACAGACCTAAACAACTCCGATCTATTTTTTTGCCCACTCAATCCACCCCGAAACTTTACTCAATATAAGGGACGGCACTACGATGGGTGATCACTTGTAACATGTTATTCTAATGATTAACATCTACAACGCCTGATTTCCTATGGAAACAGTGTCTAAATTCATAGATCCTGGTCAGAGATCTTTATCAAACCCAAATGCGGCCTTTTCGAATAGAATCATTTTTTTATTTTTTGCTGAGACTTCTATAAATATGTACATATAAGTTTTAATAAGGTTACATTACTTTACAAAAAAATAAATGCATAATAAATAAATAATAAATAAATATTGACGGACAAATTACACAGCGCCATCTAGTCCCAAAGTAAGCGAAGCTTGTGTTATGGGTACTAGACAACTGATAAACATACGTAAATACATTTTTTTTTTGTAAATACATACTTATTAACTTATTATACATAGAAAATACCCAGACCAAGACAAACAGACATGTTCATGCACACAAATGTTTGTCCTGTGTGGGAATCGAACCCACGAGCGTTGGTGTCAAAGTAGCGTAACAACGCGTTTCACCACTGCGCCACCGAGCTCGTCAATATAATCATTTGTAACAGAACTAATGACCAGACTAGGTATACAACCACTAAGCGCAAGAACCGTAGTGATCTCTTTGGGTCTATTTATTATAGTTTGGATACAAATTTCTGCGCTCTGCACAATTCGTAGCAAAAATTGCTTTTGTTCTTCCTTTGCAGTGATCAAACGATGAAAGTCTTGCTTAAGTTTTACAGCTCTTTCAGCTGTATCATTATCTGCCCTTAAAGAAAGTACTTTTCTTTTGCCTCTAAATATGCAGCGTCTTCTTTCCACGCAGAAACGGTTTTGGGGGGAAGTCCTCATCAGTTTTTAATCGAGAGAATAAATTTGAGAGACACAAAATCACTTAATGATTTTCCTACAACAATAAATAAGACAGTATTATTATCAGTTAAGTAAAAACAGTGTAAGAAATAAAACTATGTACTTACCATACAAACAATCGCACATATCTTGTTTGGATTTAAAAATTTTTTCCCAGAATCATACAAACTTTCTCTTCGTAAGTTCACTACAACCTTTCTCATGGTTCGTTCATCAACTTCATCGTCAAAGAGCGATAATACGGCAACTTCTTCGGACAAGTACTAAAGATGATGACAGCCATATTCGAAACGGAATCGAGAATTTTCATTCATATTCCCTACATTTTCATAGATAACTATTTAAATCCGCTTCGAATATAGTGTAACGAGGCAATGTGAATACCCCCACAGGCCTACTTTATAGATCACTTTGTCAATAGTTTCATATTTCTTAAGCCTCTTTAAAAAGCACAAATCTTGATTTGGTGCCTTCATCGCTAGACTATATCGAAGCCATGATTTCACATATATTACCGCAATTAATAAACAAACATCTAAAAGTGCTCGTTTATCGTTGCCGCCAATTTGAACTGAGATTGTAACAAACATGTTTTTAAAAAGTAAAGTAAATAGGTTTTTTTATCATCTCCTAAGAAAAGGATATATAGTTCAATCAGTTTCCGATAATCGTCACATACAGTAAATTTTGTAATAAATAAAATGTAACAATTTGCATTGCGAGCTCGGTGGTACATGACGAGCTCGGTGGTGAGAGAGAAAGAGAGTCATTTATTCCATCAAAAATGGTTATAAATTTGTTGTACAGATCAGTGCAAACACCTTTCTGCCACCATTGGCGTAGGAATTATCATCGTATATAATTTTTATTTTTTGATAAGTCGGGTTTTTAGCGGGGAAGAAAAGTCGGTACTGTCGAGTTTGCCATATTTCACTTTAGGTTCAATTCTAGTAATTGGAATTAATTTGGTCTAATTCAGTATATAATAGCGTATTCGTGGTATCTTTTATTTGGCTATGGCTATAGTAATATGTAAATGGCGCACAATATGATCTAAGCGTGATGGATCGCGTTTCGCGATGGGGCTCTAACAATTTGGTTGAGTTCAATGCCAATAAAACCCAGGCGTGTGCAATTAGTGCCAAAGTCTCTCCACTCCATCCTCTTCCCTCCCTTCAGAGCATCCCTTTGCAGATACAGCCTTACCATCCTCGGCATCAACATCAGAGGTGACCTCAACCCCAAAGACTATATCGAGAGCGTTATTTCCGTGGCCTCTAAAAAACTCGGAATCCTGAACAGGTTGAGACGGTTCTTCACGCCTGAGCAGCGCTGCCTTCTATACAAAGCGCAAGTTTGCCCATGCGTGGAGTACTGTACTCACCTCTGGGACGGGTCTGCCAAATATCTACTTGACGCTCTCGATAGAATGCAGTGCAGCGCTATACGCATCTTAAATAGCGCTAAGGTCACTAACTCCCTTGAACCTCTTCAGCTGCTATAGATATAATATTAGTGTTCTCTACCGTATCTATCATGGGGAATGTTCTGAGGAGCTTTATGACCTCGTCCCTCCTTCTCCTTTCCTCCTCCGGAATATTCGCGTTGGAGTGAGATTACATCCACATAGAGTTGGGCGGCTAACCACCCGTACTAAGAAGTTCGGCGACTCATATCTTAGTGGGACTATCAAAAATTGGAATTCGCTTCCGGCGCATGTGTTCCCCACTTCCTATAATCCCGGGTCGTTTAGACGAGTTGTGAAGAGGCACCTTAGCGGGCTGTAAAGAGGGGGGGGGGGGGACGACAGCCAGCACGCGCTAATCACTGTGATGGCTGTTCTCACATCTGTTTCTCATTGACGCTTTCCATCAGGCGCGATGGGGACATTTTGACAGGCCACATTAAAAAAAGTGGTTTTGTAACGGAGTATTTTAGTTTGGAAATTTGCCTTGGTAACAAACGATAAACTAAATTATATGAGCTAATGGTTTGCACACAATAGAGACACACAACTTTAGAATTTTGGTTTGTATTTTATATCCTGTTGAAAATGTATTTTTCAATTGCTTGATAGCTTTATATACGTTCATTTTATTAACCGAGTTTAAAGATATACTTTTAGTGTTTTAGGGATAGATCTATTCGTAGGGGTTACATTTTGGCTTACCTTTCTATTTGCTATGTCAATATAATAATTATTAAACATTTCTGCAATTTTTTCAGCTCTCTATATACTACATTGTGTTTTTTTTTTAGTTTGACGTTATGCTAGTGTTTTTTAGTTTGTTCCCTAAGCTACCTTTGATAATTTACCACGCAGCCTAGCATGTGTTTTGCATGTTCTAAGCTTCTGATTCTTGCTTCGTCGGTATATTTCTTTCTTTTCGTTTTTCGTTTCTTTCAAGATATATCTCATTCACTTGCTTCAACACTACATCATCAACCGTAATCCTAGTGTTCGTTCTGGTTGTCTTTTTTTTTATACTACGTCGGGTCAGCATACGGCCCACCTGATGTAAAGCTGGTACCGTAGCCTATTAACGCTTGCGATATATTAAGTATCACTCTGGTGATCCCTCCTCTGCTGCTTACACAGCAACTCCTTGGGAGCTTACTGGTGACCTCACTCACACGCAGGAACACAACAATCCTCTTGGGAGTTGTTATTTAGCTGCGGTTTTCTGTGAACTGGAGATACTTCCCAAGACAGGCTGTTTTGATGCGCCCTACCTCTCTTAAAACATCCAGACCAAGACAAATAGACATGTTCATGCACACAAATGTTTTCCTTGGGTGGGAATCGAACCCACGAGCGTTGGCGTCAAAGTCGCGTCATCCACGACTGAGCCACCGAGCTCGTCGTATGTCTCTCTTTCAAATACCATTATATTCGTTTTCTTCGCATTCGATTGTAAGCCATTTTCCATACAATCACCTTTCATTGTTGTAACTAGTGTTTGCAGTTCGGATGATGATTCTGCTATAATACCGTGTCGTCTGCAGTTGACCACTGTGTCACCCATTCGCATTCCCAGTTTCATATTTATTATTCTCTGAAGACAACTGTCCAGATACAGGATGAACAGTCGAGCCAATAGCACGGATCCCTGTCTGACACCAATGTTGACATCAAACCAGGGCGACAAGCTGCCGTCCACCCGCACACATGCTGTACAATCCTAATAAGTGGATTGCATTTGCGTCCCTATGGAAGCAATTTTAAAGACGTATTCACGTCAAAAGAGACGACCAGAACGAACACGTAGTGTTGGAGCAAGTAAATGAGATTTTATATCATGGAAGAAACGAAGAAAGAAATATACCGTCGAAGCAAGAATGAAACCAAAGCTTTTGTGAAAAAAAAAGCGTTTCGGGGTGGATCGTCGGCATCCAGAATGGACAAGATAAAATGTGAAGCTGGTGGCATTCTTGCTAACCTTTCTAACACTCAGGACAGTGTTAGAAAGGTAGAGCGAATATTTTAGAGAAACGTATGATGATGTCCAGGACGTTGGCACTGGGAATTAATCTGTGATTGATTCGGCAGTGCCAGTGTACCGTGAAAACATTAGCATTAGAAAGTCCGCGGAAATTGATGTGGTTACAGCTGAGAAGATCAATTTGGGTTGCACCTACGTTAAAGACGACTTCTGGTTTTAGACCAAATTATGCTGGAGAACCGGAAGGGTTCCGACAGACTTGAAACGCGCAGTCATCGTGCCTTTGTATAAAGGCAAGGGTTCACGTATGGACTGCACCAAATACAAGGCCATCAGTTTGATCAGCTTAGCAGCTAAAGTGTATGGAAAAATCTTTGAAAGGAGAATGAGAGTGAAAACGGGTGGAATGCTTGGGGAAGCACATTTGGGGATTTCGAAGCGACAGAGAATGTGAAATCTAAGCCAGAGGGTACAGCTCGCTGTACACAACGCGGTGCTAATCCCAACGCTAACTTATAGAAGTGAAAACTGGATATGGCAGAGAGAGCATGAAAGTAAAATAAACGCGAGCACTGACTGC
Source organism: Pyralis farinalis (assembly GCA_947507595.1). Lineage (NCBI taxonomy): Eukaryota > Metazoa > Arthropoda > Insecta > Lepidoptera > Pyralidae > Pyralis > Pyralis farinalis. Next base: position 10,484,674 of record OX382274.1, read on the forward strand.
GTAACATTTTTGGCATAACGCTTTCTGACCGCGTTCGTAAGATTGACGTAAAAAAGAGAGTTGGTTTGAAAAGTCATGCTCCGTTGGTTCGGACATGTATAAAGAACGCAGGATGAAAGAATGACGAAACATATACAATGCGAAAGTGAAAGTATATAGAAGCCGAGGACGACTAAGACTAACCTACAATGACCAAATTGGTGGTGTTTTATCAGAAGCCCTAGAAACCGGCAAGCGTGCATGAAAAGAGCTATGAATGTTAGAGAAACGAGTGAAGTGTGTAAGGACCGCGACTTATGGCGCTCGATTCCCTCTGCCAACCCCGCAAGGGGCCTGTCGTGAAGATATACATACATACATTAGCTTGACCTTCACTGGAAGAGCTCTCCATTTTGGACACAGAAGTTGTTCCTTTTTTCCAAATGAAATAAGAATTGGCAAGCGTTCTTCTTTAGAAATTGTCACGTTCAATCTAGGTAACAAAGTCCCATCTCAGTGAACGGTGACAATTTTAAGCATATTATTCTGAAATACTGTGATTTTATAGATTTCGCTATATCTTTTCTGGTCTGTGTGCGGATCCGTGGAATGGAAGATTTGTTTATCGACAAATCATCATAGCCAAGGTTTAGCTAATGCTTCTGCAACTGCTTGAAGTATATAGAATGTAGACAAAATCTATTTTCGCAACAAATCGGTGAATTTCTAGAGTAGGAAAGGTTACCATACCACCTTTATTGTTAACCCGGATTTCCCTAAATCCAGAACCGTAGCAAAGCCACGCATTTCATGCGTGGACATTTCAAAAGCGCGCGAAATTTTTTTGATCACAGGACGAAGCGCCTCTCGCACTGCCTGCCATTCACAAACGTGTCTATTTTTTTATGTTCGAAGTGTACCCTGGTCAACTGATGTTTATTTGAATCTTAAATGAAGTGCCCTGCTCTGCGTTTACTTTTTGTACAAATCAATTGTTTGCATGTACGGATAAAAAAATAGCAAATCGCAAATCAAAAAGCAAATCACTTCTCTTTATCTTGGCGACAGATAATTTGAAATTTTCAGTTTCGAAAAGTAAATTGATATCTAATTATTTTTATTATTTTATACAGTCGCCTCTCTATGTTTATTCTATATAGAAACTCGATTAATCGGACTAATTGTTGTCGACAGGCATTCGGATAATCAAAAATCCGGATAATCGAATTTATGAAGAAATCCATGACGTGATTTAAATCTGTACAACTATCCGTTACTTGCCACAAACGATTCATCGCCACCTATTTTTTTTATTTAAGTATAATGCTTTTTCACAAAACAAAGAACCAGATATCGGTTGCCCCAGTTGATTGTTTTTGTAAAAACTAACAATATAGAGCTTCTTCTAAAAGTTCATTTCTCGGTTTCTTCATCATTTTCCGATGTTTCCTCCCGTCTTCACTATCTAATTTGCAGGTATACAACAAAATTGAATCGGTATTCTTAATATCACTTATCGTGGATGTACCTACACCATATTTTCTTTTTTTTAATTAATCAATAATATTTATTATGTCTTTAAGCGATAACACCACTCTCTTACGCTTTGACATTTTTAAATATGCGGACTCACAATTACAAACTAACTAAAACAATAACGAAACGCGTGGGGCAGCGATCCCACCGGGCGCGAGCGCGATATGCCAACTCCGACACTTTCATGCTTGCATAAATTCGACTTGTAGCTACATATAAATTAGTCGCGGTTGGTAGTCCGGATAATCACGAATCCGTATATCTGAGGGCCGGATAATCGAGTTTCAACATTCAAAAAAATATTAGAGGCTTACTTCTTATTATATTTTTCTTGCCGTTTCTTTTATTGTTGGTGCGTTGCCTATGTACAACTGTAATTGCGTATAGTTTAATTTTTTTTTTATTCCGAATCAGTATTTGAATGACTATGGCCTAGAAAATTGCCAACTTAATAGCAAACTGTAAAAACGAAATGCAATTTGGGTATAACCATTACTACTATACTATAACTTCACGCCAAATCCCTTACGGGGTAGGCAGAGAGAACTGAACGCCACGCGACCCATACCTTTCATACCTCACTCGCTTCTTTGACATTCATTGCTCGTTTCATGCACGCTCGCCAGTTTCTAGGGCTCCTGACATCACCTTCTAATAGAACACGACCAATTTGATCATGGTAGGTAAGTCTTGGCCTTCCTCGGCTCCTACCCTTCCACTTTTGCATTGTATGACCATTAATTAGCGAGAAATACAAGATTGTCCAACGAAGCAGGGCTATGGGGCTTATCGATACCATCGGCACTCAGCAGAGAAAAATCATACGGCATATCGATACCATTGGCGTTACTCAGTGAAAAAATAGCCTATAATTTTTAAAGCTACTCGTTTTGCCCTAAAAAAGGGCGAAAACAGCGGAAACACTGCAGCCGAACTGTCAATTCTGACATCTCATGCCAGTTCTGTCATTGTAGTTTGTAGTTTTGTATGGAAGAAATTCCAACGTATGTTGACTTCAATTGCGTTAATCTATTTTTATTTTGCTACCCCAAATTTTACGTATAGTTTTTGCTCATCAAAAGCTCGTTTAAATGTTTAGTCCATTTTAAACAAGTAATTGATCTAGTTCGTGGAAAAATAGATCATATCGCCATGTACTTCGATGAAGACGATGAGAGGATTCTAAGTCCAGAAATATTTAGAGTTGTTCGTCGTGAATACTCGACTTTTTTTGGTACTTAGTTAGTGCTCCTACCTGCTTTCTTAATATTTAGTATAAATATTGTATCTTCTATTTCGTCTGTTTCCAGATGGAAATTTTGAAGTTGTGCCATACGGTCTCAGAACTGTGCCTACTCACACGGAGGATGGAATACCGATCAGGAAGTTATATGTTTCGAATCTACCTCCAAAGGTAAATTTTCTGCATAAAATTCTGTAATTTATTATGTCCTTCTGTTGACATTAATAATAATTTTATTAATTTGTTTTTTTTTTAATAATATTGTCCATGTTTTATAGAGTATCCTATTATTAAAAGTGTGAAATACATAAAATGAAATTGTTGCGTAACCGGCAACTGCCTCCCTGGAACTGATTTGCATTTCTAAGGCTAGCAGGAGATTGAAGGGATTAAGTTTTTCCTAGAAGTGCTATGTCCATATAGTCCTCCATGAACTTGTATCATCTTTATAGTTATATCATTAAATCAACAGATGGGTGCATAGTGAAGCTGGTGAAATCTAGTTACTGCACCCTATGCTTTTCTACACAGGCTAGCAAAGTGTGACAGGTCTAGTATGTTTGTTGAATAGGTTTGTCGACCATCTGGCGTTTTAAATTGTTTGAGTTTACTTATTATGATTGTCCTACCTTTGTACACCCAATAAATTTTCAATGGAATTCAAATATGAGTCTGGATGTTGGTTAAACTATTCACATACTCTATAGGATTTGTATATCTGAGCTTGCACAAAATTTATTATAGGCATTTCCCATCTAGAATACTTATTTATTTACAGCGTCTTGTATGGATTGAAGTGATTGGTAAAGTGGGGATATGACTAAAAGAAGGATGTTTTTGAACACTTACAACACAGACAGTATTATTTGTGCACTACCATTGCTGCTAACACAACAACTCCCTTAGGAGTATACTGGCAACCCCACTCTTTTGCCAGAATACAACAACCCTCCAGGAAGTTGTTATTTGGCTGTGGTTTTCTATGAGGTGTATGTACTTCCCCAGTTGGGCTGCTTTGTTATGCCCTACCTCTCTTAAAACACCCAGACCAAGATAAACAGACTTATTCATATATACAAATTTTGGTGGATGTGGGAATAAATGAAATCATTTGATTAACAGATAACTTACATAAAATGATTGTTTACATAGTCATGCTAGGTACTTTGTGGATTAGACAGAGAATTGAGTACCACAAGATTTGATCTTTACACACCTCTTTTTTTCACATTCACAGCTGTATTCATGCACTTTACATTAATCACTTTCGCCTTTAACAAATTTAAGTTATAAGCATAGATTGGAATAGGTAGAGATTTTTCTAATACTTGCATCATAATGTCATCTAAGTATGGATAAACTTCCGGAATGTAAGATGCAATTTTTGTGTCCATATGATTTTTAGATTATTGGTTTTAAGTCAGTCGATAATGTCTATAATTAAATTAGGTAGGTTCTGTCGATAATTATAAAACTAAATTAGTGAGGTTAGTTGAGTACAATGGCTTATACTAAAACTTACTGCACCCCTATATTCATTTATAAGCAAATTATTTCTTAGGTAAGGTGATGAATTTAGATAATAATAATTTCTAAGAGAAAATCTAAAGTTCAGTCAAGTTACTAAGGTTGTAAGTTACTATGACGTCAAGTTGAATGGCAACAAAAGTCTAACAAACTTTACAGGTTACTACTGCCCCAAATGTGATAAAATTAAGAAAATGTACGATACTGAGAAAGTTGGTAATAATGGAGAAATATTCCTTCCCAGGTCAGGAAAACATTCGTAGGCTGCCGCGCGTCATTCCAACACGCCGCACATAACCTCAACTCGCCAGCACGCCTTCGCCGTGCGGGTTTTGCACTCAGCTAACTTCACTAACTTAGTTTTATAATCTTGTTTTTGGCTGAATTTAAGTTGTAATTTGTATTGCTGGACTATTCGGAGCAATATTATGGGAAGCGTATGGCTGGCGCCCGATATAAACTTTGCTTTTTAAACCCTATACTTATTTAGTGTCATGCCTTTTAATTTATCGAGGTCGCCTAACAAACGGGCCTCAACCATTTTATTAAATTAAAAGAAAAAACAACTTTACAATATTCATGTATAAGCAAAATTTTTTTTTTGGCTAGGTGATGAATTTTGATAATAATCATTTTCAAGAGAAAATCTAAACTTAAATCAAGTTGCTAAGGTTTCAAGTTACTATGAGGTCAAGTTGGACTCCAATAAACGCTTAATAAAAACTACAGTGCACTATCAAAAGTGAAAAAATAAATTAATGTAGGATACTGAAAAGGTCGCTGCGCGATGCTACAACCACGACGCACACAACCACAACTCGCCGGCGTGCCATCGCCGTGCGAGTCTTCCAGTACAAAATACATCCAAAGAATAAATAAATTTTCTAGGCGTAAAAGAAGCTGTCATCCATTTTGTGCGGAACCAGCTGTAACGAACGACACTTTATTATAATTTTGATCAAATTACATGTCGAAAAATGGCCGCACGTGCTTGGTCGAAGACCACTTAACATTATTTTCTAAAATTATGCAATTTACATCACAATTACGAAATCCATCGGCTAGGCAACCGTTTTCAAAATAAATTAGGTCGTTTCAGACATTTAAAACCACAAATTAAATGAAATTACTTTTAATCGCCATTTCGACGTGACAAACGTCAGGAAGAAAGTGCGAATCGATTTTTTTTAATCTGGTTAATTTTATCCCCGAGGGAAAAGGCAAAGGGTTCTAGCCCATATCTTCACTTCAGAGCCATTCTCGGAAATTCTATGTGGCGGAAAAAACACTCGTCACATTACTTTTTAGAAAACTATTCAGCTTTTACATTAACAATGATATTGTGCCACACATACATGTGTTTTACTTCTTGTATTGCAAGAGTCCACAGTATAGGACAGTGTTCTACAAACTTTTATGTCCATGGTAAACCTACTGAAACAAGAAATTTTACACTACACTATATAAAAATATTTTCTTACTAAATATTAACTTATTATTAAAACTAATAAAATATAAAAAGATGTTTAATAAATTATGTATACTTGCTTACCTGAGCATGGGCAATCAAAATTTGGAAACTGAGGTGCTCAAAGAAGTGCCTCATTTACTCTTACTTCTGTAGGCATTATTTTTAAACTTTCTAACATTTTCTGCGGCACTCAAGCCAATGATCATGGTACACTTGTGTGCCATGCCACGGCGCACACTTTGCAGGACATTACTCTAGGACAACTTCTCTTCTAGCAGAGTTTACTATTGTTTGCCATTGGAATGGTATAAAAAAAATCTGCCAATAGCTGATTTTTAAATATCTTAAATACTTAAATGAGATGTTATTTTTATATTTATTTACAGACAACTCGTTCAGAACTCTTTGGCGTGTTCACTCAATATGGCTATATCAAGAGTTGCTGGTTGAGGATGGGCGAAAAGGGACCCAACAGAGTTCCAACACCTACATATGCATTTGTGACCTTCAGCAACCCGGCTGATGCACACAAGTAAGCCATAGTAGCAACTCTAATGATTCTTTGTTGAATGTAGCTTATTTGAACTTGAATTGAAAAATTCTATAAAAAATATTTTATTTTTCTATACATCAAGGGGCACATAAACATGCGGTCCACTAGATATATATATAATGCTTCTTTGTTCATATTAGAATTATATGTGGAATGTTACATTACACAATATTTTCTGGTTAGCAACGTGCAAGGTGGTATCCGGTGTTTACTAATAGTCTTTGACTTTATAGTTCTCTGAAAATTTTTATTAGACACTGACAAGGAACTGAGGGCCACTACAAATTAGCATAGCTTCCATCACTAATCGTCCCCAGTAGAATACCAAAGTAGTTTAGTAATTCATAATTTAATATAGCAAACCATTATTACAAAAATGATTGTTACAATGGTTCGATTAGTTACACCAAAACAATTTCTTTTAATGAAATTGTAAGCAAATAGAATATGTACCTGATATTTTTATATATATATATATCGATTATTTTTTTACTTTATGTTTATTTGATCAACTATTAAATTTTAGAGCACTACAAGCGCCAATTCATGAAAAGACTTTACGAGGTCGCAATCTTAGAATATCTCCGGCCGACACGTGGCACCAACCTTCAGAAGATGCTGAAGGGAAAGTGATGTGGAAACAACGGCATGACCGTAGAGTTGATGGCAGCGGTCGCGACACGTCAACTATTACTGAGGATGAAGGTAATGTCACTGTAATGTAAAACGTCATTGTAAAATTCGCAATTTATAATTAATTTATAAAGAATTGCAGTGGCAAAGTCTCTGTAGAATTAGATTCCCACCAGCTAAATTAACAAAATGCATCACTTAGTAATTCGCATCATTCTAACTATATTGAAACAATTCAATACATGTGCTAAACGCACAAGACATCCCAAAACACCTATTTTATGGGCCAATTCAAGATCCACTGCAGGGGGTCATGCACTTTTGCTGTATAATTTCAACATTAAACACGATCAAATGAGTACAGACAGAAGAACAATGATATCTTATTTATTATAAGTAGAAAGGAATAATATATGTAACATATAATAAATGAATAAATAAGGAAAAAATAATACCTTTTTGTAATTTAATATTAAAAAATCATTTTTTAAACAAACAAGAAGTTGTAACATACTATATTGAATTATGAAAATTATTGTTAATTGCTTTCCATGTATATTTTCTTGCCAAGTCCTTTGCGGGGCTGGCGGGAGAGCTTGCGTCTTTTACATTCATAGCTCTTTTGCTCGCCTGTTCCTAGGACTCCTGACATCAGCTTCTGATAAAACACAACTGATTTTATCATGGGTGAGTTAGTCTTCCTGAGCTCCTACATCCTTCCAGTGTCACATTGTATAATTGTTAATTGTTTTATATTGGGGTATGATATGGTTTATGCTTTAATTTATGTATTGTGTAGTTTGTGATGGCAGTTGATGTGAGGTTTGTGGAAGTTTATGTGTTCTCTTTGTTCTTATTGTTCTATAACTGTTTTTTGGGGAGTGACCGCATTAGTTTAATAATGCGTAACTTATACTATTTACTTGACAAGTATGGGGTATGGGTATCAAGAGAGGTAGGACATATCAAAGCAGCAAGACTGAAGGAAGGAAGGAAGGAGGAAGTACCTCCATTTCACTGAAATCCACAGCCATATAACAACTGTCTTGACGGTTGTTGTGTTGCTGCGGGTGAGTGAGTATTTCAATAAGCTTCTAAGCAGTTGTTATGAGCAAAGGCGACAAAGTGCGAGTAATACTTGTATGCATATAAGCTACAGTAACCACTGTACATCAGGATGGGACCGTATGCTTACCTCTTGCTATACATGCTTCTCGACGTTGTATATAAAATTGTAGTTAACACTATCTGGGTGCAAAACATGCTTTACGAATGAAACACTCAATTAAGGTAAGGTTTCCCTGGACATTTTTCACATATCACTACTGAAGCACTGCTCAAAACTCTCAACGCTCAAAAATTTGACTGTGATTATCAATCTTGTACATATTTAACGTGGACATTTTAAATTTAAACAATGGATGTTGTCTTAGGTTTTCGCGATTGTTACACATTGAAATTAAACAATTTTTAACGGAAGTATCGCGTGTTTTATTTAATTTTCTTGAAACCTGACGTTTCGAACGCTTTGCAGCGTCCGTGGTCGCAGGAAATACGTCGGGTATTTCCTGCGACCACGGACGCTGCAAAGCGTTCGAAACGTCAGGTTTCAACAAAATAAATAAAACACGCGATACTTCCGTTAAAAATTCTTTAATTTCAATGGATGTTGACAATTTTCAATTGCTACTGATGCAGAGTCGAAGCGAAGCGACAATATATATTTGTATATATCATTGCCCTCTAACTCTTCATCATGATACCCAATTTTCCATCGAGTTAGAAGTAGACGCGCGCATATGCGCGACCTGCGTAATATTTAGTCTCGGTAGAAAATGTTAAGATATACTCGTATTAGGGGAGAGTTCAATATGCAATATACATTTCTTCCCCTCGCTTCGAAGCTGTGTCAGTGTGTACAGACCCTAATCGTATTATTAGAAGTTTTGCACACAATTAAAAGGAGAAATAAGCTTTGTATGCACAAGTTGAGTATCTAAAATTTAATTTTAAATCCATAAATACTTCGTAGCTCCATCTAGATGTTGTGAAGGTCTGTAGCAGATGGAATAGTATTTTTTAATCATTCCTTTGAAGAATAGGCTCAAATTAATTTTTAAAATTTTCTCACTCTGCGGCGGTTGGGGTTTAGAAAACCGCAGGCCAAATAACAACTCCTAGGAAGGTTGTTGTGCTACTGCGTCACCTGTAAGCTCCGAAGTTGCTGTGTTAGCAGCAGACGTTGCGTCGCGCGAATGATACTTAATGTATTACAAACGTTCATAGGCTAGGCGGTAACCGCTTTACATCAGGTGGGCCGTATGCTTGTATGCCTGCTGACGCTGTATATAAAAAAACAGTGTTGTTTTATACAAGTTTTAAGTTTTTTACGCTGTGCTGCAAATACCATATTTAACTAAGTATCATTTCCACCTATAATGTACCTATTTTAAAGTCTAGGCTTAATATGTATGTTCCGAGAACTCTCAGACTGTAGAATGAGCTCCCAGCCGAGGTTTTTCCAAGGAACTACAGCATGGAGTTCATCAAGAAACGCGTGAAGAGGTTTTTAGAGGGTCGGCAACGCACGAGTGACGCCCTTGGTGTTGCAAATGTCCATAGGCTACGGTCACTGTTTAACATCAGGCAGGCCGTATGCTTTATTGCCACATTAGTGGTATAAAGAAAAATGTACTATGTAGTTGTTAATGGCAAGAAAATAACGCATTCAATTAATTCTAGCATTTTTATTCTAGTGTTACCCGAGTCTTCTGATAATGGAGAAACAACCAGTTCAGAAGTTAACAGCACTAATGTAAGTATGGTTATTCTCATTTCATATGTATGTACAACCCTACATAGAGTTGATAAAAACGATATATCCGAACATAATTTTATATAACATTTGATTCGACGATCCTATGGATTAGAAAACGGGATAACGCGAAAATGAAAGTGGAAGATTAGTTGTTCCGACTGACGTCGTCCCTTACAACCTCCACAAATAATAAATTTTGTACTTTATTCCGAGTAGCGTGTTTTTTTTATACTACGTCGGGAGGCATAGAAGCATACGGCCCACCTGATGTAAAGCGGGTACCGTAGCCTATTAACGCTAGCCATATATCAAGTATCACTCGCGCGATGCCTCCTCTCTGCTGACACAGCAACTCCTTGGGAGCTTACTCCCTCTAAGGGAGTTGTTATTTGGCTACGGTTTTCTGTGAGGTAGAGGTACTTCCCCAGACGGGTTGCTTTGATGCGCCCTACCCCTCTTAAAACACCCAGATCAAGACAAACAGACATGTTCATGCACACAAATGTTTGCCTTGTGTGAGAATCGAACCCACGAGCGTTGGCATCAAAGTCGCGTCATTCACGACTCAGCCACCGGGCTCGTCGTCGTGTTTCCTTCCAAATAATGTACTTACGCTACTCTCAATCAACGCAGATCCGACACCACTGCTTTATTTTTATTTACAGAATGAAGAAGAAAGTTCCAGTAGCGATCCGTGTTTCGACATTCTAAATATTCTCAACAGAGATTGTTTGCATCATGTACTCACATTTGTGCCAATACGAGACTTGATTAGATCCGAGAGGGTTAGCAAACGGTGGCAGAGTATGGTTCAAGAATACCTTGAAGGTGAGATTTTAGAGAGTTCCCCTTTATAATGGCCAAGACGGTCGTCTATATGCATGCATACATGCACGTACGAACTCATTTTTGATGATTTTTCTGGTACCTTATTTGAACATGTCTTAAATGTGCCTGTAAGATGGATACACATCTGAAGCCGAGGGATGATCAAGTTACTAGTTGCCCGACGTTGTATAAAACTGAAGTCAGCTTAGAGAAGTTTCTGAGCAGCAAAAAAATTAGGGAGCATGCACTGCTCACTATATACGAGTATACAATGTATTCCCGAGTAATGTACGAAGCTAGAGCTGAGACGCTAAAGTGGCAGTATGTAGGAATCGAGGAATGCCAAGACTCGCCTATGAGACCAATTGATAATCGAACATTGAATATATAAAAATGTGGTAGCCCAAGCTCCCTAAAAACAGCGACCGCTCATTAAAAAAACTATAAGTTTTAAATTATCACGTGGCGCTCGGTTCACTATGGCTACCTCCTTGGCGACATGTAAATACGAGTACAAATAAATAGGAGATAGATGAATAAGCTGCACCTTACATCGGGTCGGCGTGCCTTTCACTACTATCTATCGATATCGTCACGCTTGGACCCTTACGGGGCAGGCAGAGAGAATAGTGCGTCCTAAGATATCGTATTTACCTCGCTCGCTTGTTTAACATTCGTAGTTCATTTCATGCACCCTAGGTTCCTAGGGCTCCTGCCTTCTTCTGATAAAATACTTCTGAAAAAATGTTACACTGTATGGTTTACTGTACTATATCGAATACGTAATTTAAATCCCATATTTTTTACAAAATATGGATCAGATAGTCTTATATTTACAGACAATTTGATGTACATTGTATAGTTCCTCCAATATTTAGTAACTGAATCAAAGAGTAGCGGAAGTATAAGAAGTAATAAACAGTTATATCGTTTAGAATAAAACAGTTCAGTCCTTTTATAACAATGTCTCTACAGGGCACAATAAATATATGCTGTGTTATTGAGCTTATTATAGAATTGATGAATATTACGTAATTATGGCAAAGATGCCTGAAACTAACTCAACATTGGCGACCATAATATGCCCTTAATTCTATTACTTGACATCATTATTAATGTACTATTTGCGGACATAAATTTATTGAAATATCAAATTGACGATTTGAAAAGAGACCTTTATTGGTTAATTCCATCCGGCATTACATCTATGCCAATGGTAATTTTGGAAATGATAGTAGATAAAAAAAAAGAACATATACATATATAATTAGATAATATTTTTAAAATGTAGGTCCCCGTCCGCCAGAGCTCAATGGCAAACAAAGAATTTTTATCTTTTTTTATAAATCAGAGAATCTATATATGTATTTGACTTCTGCAACAAACACCTGGATATATTTATCATTAAGTCCTGTCAGGCTGTCACTGTATCCGGCTTGGAAATTAACAATTACATAATTTGCTGCTCATTAGTATGTTTGAAATATTTTCTTTCGTAATTTGGAGGCTGCCATATTTGGTATGTTGGTCGGTGCAGGTATCCGGCTATACAAGACGTCGTGGTGGCGGCAAGTGTCGCGCCGGCTGACGACGGCGATGCTGCGACATCTGCTTGCGCGACTCGGCAACTCCTTAACCCGACTGCACATTGACCATCCCTGGTCGGCGCTCAACGACCGCACCGCGCACATCGTAGGCAAGTTCTGTCCCAACCTGGAGGAGCTCAAGGTGCGATAAAATTATGGAATATGTATATGCTATAGATATAATTACAGTACTATGTAATAACAAACAAGGTTGTAGCGAAAGAGAGGTGGGGCGTGTCGAAGCAGCCCGACCGGAAAAGTATCTATATTTTATAGATTACCGTAGTCGAATTACAGCTTGTATTACCATCGCGACGGTAGCAATGCGCTACCGATACTCTTTTTATTTTAAGCATTCATAGGCAACAGTAACCACTTTATATGTGGTTGACCCTAAACTTGTTTGCCTCAAGACTTTGTATAAATAAAATAAAGGTGTTCTTACTAAGAGGCCGATCGTACCCTTGGCTATCCAACCCGTATCAACCACATACTGATGAGAAAGTAAGTCTGCTTACTTTTTTTTATTGGCGCAGCATAGTGGCTCTATCTTCGCCTGATGGTAAGCGAGGAAAGGAGTCCAAATCGCAGCGGCAACTGACAAAATACTACAGTGTCCTGTCTGTGTGCTTCTTCACGCTTCGTTTGAAGGATCCGATATTTTAGGAAGGAGGAAACACATGTGCCTGCAAGGTGTTCCACTTTTTAATGGTACGACTAAGATAGGAGTTGCCGAACTTTTTAGTACGCAAAGAAATAATCTCAACAGTGCAGTAAGTCTCTCAAGTCTGCACCTGTGGTTCTATGACGGAAGCGAGAGGGTGGGATAAGGGAAAATAGTTCCTCAGAGCACTCACCATGGTAAAGGCGGTAAAATACGTAAAATACGAGGTTAAAATTTAATGCATCTTATCCTGTGACAATAAGTATCCAACCATACAAATGTACTACGATACAAGTGTCCGATGAAAACGAGCCAGATTTCTTGAACATTGGTGTGGAGACAACTCGAGCCTTGCCATTGCCTACTTTTTACCCTTACTTCATACAACTGAACACGTATGGAAGTGGGTTCCATACGTGTTCAGTTCACAAGAACGAGAAAATACTACTTCTCTTCACTCTATTTACTTATACATATGATTTTCACACATAATACAGCAATCTATGCTAATATATAAAGCGGAAGAGTTTATTTGTTTGAACGGGTTAATCTCTGGAACTACTGGTCGGATTTGAAAAGTTCTTTTTGCTAGCATTTGATAGCCCAATTTCTGAGAAAGAAATGTATCCAGTCATCTTCAGTTATCGTGATCTGTATATACGTATATATATATTTAGAACCTAAGACCTTTAGAAGCGGTACCCCTTGGATACCAAGAGACGCGCGAACTAATAGTTGGGTACTGAGTGTTATAAAAAAACTAAAGTAACAACAAACAGAGCTTAATTTATTTACTACTGGTTGAAGCCTCCGGCTTCGCACGCGTGAGATTTGGGCTTTTAGTAGCCTTTGATACTTCAAATTCTTTCTGTTAAAAAAAAAAACAAAGTTCAGGGCCGGTTTTTATTACATAAAAAATGCGTAGTTATTTTATGTCACAAAAAATACGTATTCTGTGAAAATGATAACAAAATTGCTAAGTTACCGATATTTCTCCCTAATTTTAATATTTTTTCATTTTTTACGCAGTAATCCTTAATATTTACGGGATAAAAAGTAGCCTATATTCGGCTCTGAACAGTCCTTTATCTACCAGTGAAAGTCGCGCCAAAATCGGTTCAGCCATTTCGATGATTAGCCCGAACAAACAACCAAGACAGACAGACAGACAAAACAGTTAAAAATACATGTTTAGGCTTTGGTAACGTGAAAACAATATGAGCTTAAGATAATGGCTTTATTTTTAAATCACAGACACTTTAATTTTATTATATGTATAGATAGTTTTATTAATCCTACCCTACTAGGTCTATCTTTAAGATTTTCGGGGCAAAGGTACATTTTAGTATGTCTATCGCACTACTTTCGTGCTGGAACTCAAGACTTAAAGATGTCTTAGTAAACCGGTAGTATTGTCTTAGTTTTGCTAACTGCCTGCCAGCCTGGAAGCAAACAGTGGTCCTTGCTGGGCAGTAATTTGGCTAATCCGAATAACGACTGACCATCATTGAAGATGGTTTCAATTATATGGGAAAAATATTGTTGATCTGTTACTTTCAATATTATGAAAATAACAAATGGGGCAATATAATGGTAATATGTGGATGGAAATGAACGAAGTCGCAGGCATATACATAAGGTGGGCCGCTTGCTTGTCTGCCTCCCAAAATTGTATATTTAAAAAATTAAAAGAGTTCTCGGAAGAAAAGTTCTCTGTAACAGCACAGCACGCAACCATTGTGGTCCCAATGAAAGAGGATGAATTCCCTGCCGTTGGCGTTTGTAACTTGGTATTTTTAATGAGATATTATGTAACATCCGCGTTTCAGATAGTGAGCATGCACACCAAAAACTGGAACCCATTGTTCTATGGGTGCCAACAGTTGAAAAGTCTCTCGTTCATATCGTGCAACAAGGTATGTATTGTTGTGTTCTCTTAATGACTTTGCTACATTGTTGTAATGAATGTAGGTCGTTGAGTCTTGTCTTAACCCTTATTTGTTTTCTTAGAAGTCATTAAAATATCACATGTATTTTTACATATGCCGACAAAGCTCGGCCTCTTTTAATATTTTTTTGTACAATCACATAAAAAAGACGCCTATATAAATTAACTGTAATAGGAAAATCTTCTGTCATAAAGAGGGTTTAAATGACAGGTCAAATGGCAGAGAGAGCATGAAAGTAGAATAAATGCGATGGAGGTGAGAGCATTGCGCAAAATTTGTGGCGTAACGCTTGCTGACCGCCTTCGTAACCATGATGTAAGAAAGAGAGTTGGTCTGAAACAGAGTATCAGTGTGCAGGTAAGAAAATAAATGCTCCGTTGGGTTATGGCACGTAGAAAAAACGCAGAACGAAAGAATGACGAAACAGATATACAATGCAAACGTTAAAGGATGTAGGAGCCGAGGAAGGTCAATATTCACCTACCATAAACCAATTTCGCCATGTTTTATCAGAAGCAGATATTTAGATGTGTGCATGAAAATAGGTATGAGTGTTTAAAGAAGCTCTCGAGATGAGTAAGGACCGCGTCTTATGGCGCTCGGCCCTCTGCCTACCCCGCAAAGGACTTGGCCTGAAGATATAGATAAATAGTGTTTAGGTTCATGGATCATGATCATTGTGTAATTATGTATTTTTTGATAACAGCTTACCGACTCAAGTTTAGTTCACCTCGTGAAGAACAATAGCACCATCGAAAGCGTATCAGTGTCGAACAACACTCACGTGACCGGCCTGTTCCTCACTGGCTCCAACCCGCTCAACCTGACCTCACTCAGATTTTACAACTGCTATAGCCTGCAGGGCACAGTGTTGACAGCCGCCATCGACACCCTGCCGAATCTCACGACGCTGAGGCTGGACGTCTGCCCGGCCACAATATGGAAAATAATACCACAAATATTAGACAAACTCCCCAAACTCGAGGACTTATCTCTCAGCGAGTATTCGTGGATAGAAACCGCTGTGACGTCTGATGATTTTTGTAAATCCTTGTCGAAGCTAAAAGATTTGAAGACTGTCAATTTGAGCAGAAATATCTACATAACTAATGGCGTGCTGAAGCAAATGGCGCAGTCTTGTCCCAACCTACAGTCGGTCAATGTTTCTGGCTGTAACTCCTCAAAAAGCTTTACAGCAGGTATGTATTAGGATTTTCTTTTTACCTTACCATCTTTATACATATAATTCTTTCGTACATGTGTAAAGCTACATGTGTTCAAGTGGGTCCCTCTGGGAATTTATTTCTTTATTTTTGGGCAGAACAACATCTGTCCAGTCTGCTAGAACAAAAAATGTATAAAATAAACTAAATAACTAAATACATGTAAACTACGAGTATATCCTTTTGTTATTATTTCACAAGCACTTCTCGCTATTCCGGTTGGAAAGTCCAATAAATCAGAAGAATACTTGAAGGGATTCTTCAAGAAAGACGTGAAGGCATTTTTACGGGGTCGGTGACGTACGAGTGACACCCCTGGTGTTGCAAATGTCTATAGTCTACGGTAACTGTTTACTATCAAGCAGGCCGTACGCTCAATGGTACTAAAAATGGAAAATTTGTTATTTTGCTCTTTATTCAACTGCTCACTTATGAAAGCAAAAATTGGAGAAAAGAAAACATCGTAAGGAAACTTATACGTCCAAGCAATTATACTTCGAAAGTCGTGTGGCCTAACTTAAGAAAAGTCTGCTTATCCCTGTGGGTTGTGGAGGTCTCATAGCAGTCGCCCCATGTCACAATCAATATCCTCGCCAAATCTTAGGCCAGGGTTCAGTTAGTGGACCTCGCAAATTGTAATGGATTAATTAACGGGACAGCTCGAGAAGTATCATAGATCAAGCGTTACATATCGATATGTGAACGGTCCTTATGTCTAGCATGGTAAATTGTAACATAGTCTCCAACAACTTGTGCCAATGTGGTTGTGCTGAAGGCGTGAGCGATGAGGGCGTGTCGGCGCTGTGCGGCGGCTGTCCGCTGCTGGCGCACCTCGACGTGTCCTACCTGGCCTTGCTCACGGACGCCGGGCTGTCCGCGGCCGCTCGCGCCGCCTGCCTTGGCACCTTGACCGCACGAGGCGTCGCCGCGCTCACCGCAGGCCCCTTCGCCCAGTGCCTCGCGCACTGCCACAAGCTGAAGGTAACAACATTATGTTACTGGACATATATACAACTTCGCCCTTCTCACCACCGATCCCAGCTTGTTCTTCAACCAGTGGCTTGACGAGCTCGGTGGCGCAGTCGTGAATGACGCGACTTTGACACTAACGCTCGAAGGTTCGATCCCCACACAGGACAAACATTTATATGCATGAACATATCTGTTGTCTTGATTTGGATGTTTTTAAGAGAGGTAGGGCGCATCAAAGCAGTCCGTCTAGGGAAGTACCACCACCTCACAGAAAAGCCGTAGTCAACAACTCCCTAGAGGGTTGTGTTCCTGCGTGTGAGAGGTCACCAGTAAGCTCCTAAGGTATTTGCTGTGTTAGCAGCAGAGGCATCGCGCGTATAATACTCAATGTATTACTCTAGTGTTCATAGGCTACGGTAACCGCTTTACATGAGGTGGGCCAACGTCCAACAACAACAACGTCGGGAGTCATACGACCATACGGCCTACCCTATGTAAAATGATTACCGTAGTCTATGAACGTTAACAATATAGGAAGTATTGCGCGTGCATTGCTATCCCTGCTGCTAACTAACTCCTTAGGAGCTTAATGGTAACTCCACTCACTCGCAGAAAACAACAACCCTGCAGAGAGTTGTTGTTTGGATCTGGTTTTCTGCGAGATGGAGGTACTTCTCCAGTCGGGCTGTTTTGATGCTCCCTACCACTTTTTAAAACACTCAGGCCAATACTAAAACATTTGTGTGCATGACACACAAATGTTTGTCCTGTGTGTGAATCGAACCTAAATAGCCTTGGGGTTGAAGTAGCATTGCTCATCACGCCGCCAACGGGCTCGGTGCCTATGGCCCGTGCCTCGCGTGCAGGCACTTGAAGGAGATAACTTTTTTTTTATACACCGTCGGGAGCATTCAAGCATACGGCCCACCTGATTGGAAGCGGTTACCGTAGCCTATGATCTCTTGCAATATAATATGTATCATTCACACGATGTCATATCTGCTGCTGGCACAGCAACTCCTTAGGAGCTGGTGACTTCACCCATACGCAGGAACACAACAACCCTCCAGGGAGTTGTTATTTAGCTGCGGTTTTCTGTGAGGTGGCGTTACTTCCTCAGTCGAGTAGCTTTGATGCGCCCTATGATATGATCTATGATAGATCAATTGGACAATCACGCATGCGAATAGACGGGTCTTTTGTGTGTATAGTTCTCACGTTGCCAATGTAATGTGAGCTGTAACAGTTAATGTTGACGTCACCAGGAGATCGACGCGTGCGGCTGCGACAATGTGTCCGAGGACCTGATCGAAGCCGCAGTGAAGGCGCTGGACGCGAAGCCGCGCAAGTTGGTGCTAAAACTGGCCGGAACAGCGATTTCCATGCGTGAGGTACCACGATACACTTTACTACACACGAACATCTCTTCAACGTGCTAAGAATGTACGTGCTCATTATTTTTGGGTCGGCATACTACGTCACTGTAGCAGATTTTACATTTGGATGTCAAACATTTTTTTTATACAAATGCCTGTGACACATTGATGAAAATGAAGTACGGCACCCTACTATTTTTTTTATACTACGTCGGGAGGCATATAGGCATACGGCCCGCCTGATGTAAAGCGGGTAACGTAGCCTATTAACGCTTGCGATATATTAAGTATCACTCGCGCGATGCCTCCTCTGCTGCTTACACAGCAACTCCTTGGGAGCTTACTGGTCCTGACCTGACCTCACTCACACGCAGGAACGCAACTCTAGGGAGTTGTTATTTGGCTGCGGTTTTCTGTGAGGTGAAGGTACTTCCCCAGTCGGGCTGCTTTGATGCGCCCTACCTCCCTTAAAACATCCATACCAAGACAAATAGACATGTTCATGCACACTATGCCGGACCAACTCTTCTTTATAAGACTCAAGTTCGGGCCTGCGTGGAGTATTGCTCGCATCTCTGGGACGGCTCCGCACAGTATCTTCTCGAGGCTCTCGATAGGTTGCAGCGACGGGCTATCCGCATAATCGACGGCGAAGAGGTCACAAAATACCTAGAACCTCTGCAACTTCGTAGGGCTCCCTAAGTACATTTTACCGCCTATACCATGGTGAGTGCTCTGAAGAACTATTTTCCCTTATCCCACCCTCTCCCTTCCGTCATAGAACAACACGTGCAGGCTTGCGATATCATCATTCCACTGTTGAGGACATTTGTTCTCGTACTAAAAAGTTCGGCAACTCCTATCTCTGTCGAACTATTAAAAAGTGGAACGCCTTGCACATGTGTTTCCTCCTTCCTACAACATGGGATCCTTCAAACGAAGCGTGAAGAAGCACCTTGCGGGCCAGCATGGTAGCGTCAACTGACAGGACACCGTAGTCCTTTGTCAGTTGCCGCTGCAATTTGGGCTCACCTTTTCGCTTACTAACAGGCGAAGAGCCAATATGCTGAGCCAATATAAAAAAAAAACACTAATGTTTACGTTGTGTGGGAATCGAACCCACAAACGTTGGTGTCAAAGTCGCGTCATACACGACTGAGCCACCGAGCTCGTCAAACGTTTTATATACGTATGTCGCACTAGGTGGTAACAAGCGATAATATATTGAGCAAAGCTCGCCTTGCTACCTTTCAGTGTGTATTAACGCCAACATTGATGTCCGACAGTGAAACATGTGTATGGCAGAATAAGCGTGAAAGTAGCGTAAACGACGTAGAAATGAAGGCGCTGAGGAGTATGTGGAGTGAGAATGATTGATAGACTAAAAATAGCACGATACGAAATCTATGTGGAATGAAAGTTGATGTAGTGACGAAAATTAAAAAAAAATCGGCCAAGTGCGAGTCGGACTCGCACAAAGGGTTCCGTACCACTATCTATAAAAACGGCAAAAAAATCACGTTTGTTGTATGGGAGCCCCCCTTAAATATTTGTTTTACTTTAATTTAATTATTTATTCTTAAAGTGAATATATAACTAAATATTCTCTGAATATTTCAAGCGTCTATCTGTTGCCGTTATCAATATCGAGCAAAAACGAGCAAAAAAATCACGTTTGTTGTATGGGAGCCCCCTTAAATATTTATGTTATTCTATTTTTTAGTATTTGTTGTTATAGCGGCAACAGAAATACATCATCTGTGAAAATTTCAACTTTCTAACTATCACGGTTCGTGAGATACAGCCTGGTGACAGACGGATGGACGGACGGGCAGCGAAGTCTCAGTAATAGGGTTCCGTTTTACCCTTTGGGTACGGAACCCTAAAAACGAGTATGCCGAAATGTTTTGGAGATTTAGAAAGAATGAATGACAAAAGAGAGAAAGAGAGTGAATGGAGATATGTGCATGGGCCGCCCTAGACATATCGATCAAAGATATGTTTAGATCGGTGCCTGGCGTTCCACTCAGATACTGTGCTATATCTTAGTTCATGCATTTCCAGAAACATCCCACCCATAAACTGTTGATTGTGGACTTGGAGGATGACACGAGCAACCCCAACTTCCGGCCTGATTTCGTCGATCGTGTCTTCGGGGACAATTCAGACGACTCCCTCATAGACGACATTCTTGACCAGGAGGAGTTCGACGACTTCATCGGACAGGGTGAGTCGTGAGCAATGAGTAAATACTAAGAAATAACATTCGCCAGTTCATCCTCACACATTGGAACCGCATAGTCGGCGTGCAGTATGGAACGAACTTCAGGCCGAGATTTTCTCTAGAAAGATTCTACGGCATGGAGTTGGGTTCTTCAAAAGAAACGTGAAGGACTTCTTATGGAGTCGGTAACGCACAAATGATGGTTCTGGTGTTACAAATGTCTATAGGCTGAGGCAATTGCGGATGCTTTTGTAGGTGCCACCCAGGCCCACAAAGTTCCATCAGATTTCACCTTCATTCCTCTCACAATAATGCTAGCAGCTAATTCATTTTACGAACCTTTTGTGCTTCTCCAACACGCTGGTACCTTTTCTGTTCTCCAGTATAATTGCATAGGAACAGCAAAAGGCACAAGTTTAAGTAACTTTACTTAAACTAGTGGCTAGTTTGATCATCACAGCTGTTATTTTATGGAGACCTCCTTACTTTCCATTATACTTGGGTCCGGGATGAAATCTAGATCCTGTGCAATTATGCTAGAGAACAGGAAAGGTCACATCTAGTTGGAAAAGCGCAGTAATCACGCTGTTTAACAAAGGAGAAGGATTAAAGATGGATATATGGGTTAATCAGCTTGGCTGTGCCTAGACAATTGTTTACAGAGAATAACATCAATGAATGCTTGATTGCAAATGGGTGACTTAGTGACCAATTGTCTGCTTTATGCAGACAATGCCGTATTATTAAACAACAGAATCATGAACAGGACTGCAAACACTAGTCACAACAATGAAAGATGATTGTGTGAATAAAAAGTTACAACTGAATGTGAAGAAAACCAAGATTTAGAAGGAATAGGTCGATGATGTAGTGTTGGAGCAAGTGAATGATTTGTATGTCTCGGAAGCGCTTTCGGCAGGAATGTAAGGTGCACTGCTGATATGGACAGATGAGCATGTGCATGGAACAGCGTGAATGAAGCGTTGGGTAAATTTTTTGGTTGCTGAAAAACCAGATGGAACAACACGCTGTCAATCTGGCACAATGTTAATCCCAATGTAACCATACGTCCCATAAACGTATGGAACGTGTGGTGGTGAAAACTGGGTTTAACAGAGTGAGTACGAAAGAAGAATAAATGCGTCCGAGAAACGAGCGTTACGCAAAATCTGCCGACTAGTAATGATGATGAAGGATCAGAGTTGATCTGAAAGAGAGATTCTATGTTAAGATAAGAAGAGATATACAAGGAGAAAGTAGAAGAACGTATGAACCAAGGAAGTGAGCAAAGTTGCGAGGCAACTACAGACGAGGCATTACGTTAGGAGCGACTCTAACCAGTTTCTATAAGCTATGCTGTTTCACTTCAAAATGGTTGGAGACGTGCTTGCCATACGATGTAAAATAAAACCCATGAATATAAAAAGGAAACGGCACCTCCAGCTCGACACTTTGACCATTGTACTACGCTTATGTAGTACAATAGTAGCTACAATTGAATCACAAGTGTCCAGCGTTTTGTACTCTTTGACTGTACATTATGTTTGTCCTGAAAACAGGCGCGTGGTAGATTTATTTTCAACGACAACAAAACTCTATCGAAATTGTTAACTGGTCGTGTATTAATGTCACATATTATTTTCTGTTATCATCACAAGAAACTGCTTTCACAGATATGGACTTCTTTATGGATGAACATGATGAAGACGATGAAGAATACTACTACGATTTACATAATTATTTGTAGCTTGTGATGTGTGTAATGGATGCTGTAACCCGCCATCTTATCATCGCCGTCAGGGACATTGTAGAGGGTTGATCGAATTCTAAAGCAAAAAACTATTTACCAGTTTCATATAATTTTTTTACGTGTGTCTATTATATATATAAATGTGTTGCGGCTCATTTAATCAATTTTTTGAAGAAAAATAATCAAGTCAATTCATTTTTCTGCTTGATGTGAATGGTTGGACATGTTAAATATTTTAGAAGTAGATATGCAATGATTAAACGCTTCAACAAATAGGTACGTATATTCGCCGGAAATAATATCTGATAGAATTAATTAAATTAGATTGTTTTAATAATCTACTCGGGCAACAGAAGGCAATATCTTTTTTTTAATGTGAATATCTTTGTGTTTTGTCGGTCGTTAGGTGAAAGCCCGTGGGCTTTGTGGAGTATTAACAAACTTATTTAACATGTATGCTGCGAATAGCATATCCGACAACCATGTACATACACCAAGTGTCAATTGTATTGTAACCTATGTCATTTTGTTTACAAGCAGGATATGCGTTGTTACAGTTAGGGCAGCTATCTTTGTAATTACAGGAACATTGTCGATGAATCTTGATTGGTGTTTACAGTGTTGGTAGAAGTGGTACAGACAACAAAAATGATAATTATGAAATCGTTTATGCAATGGAGATATTGTTTCCTGTAAAAGATCAAGATAAGTCACATACAGTGAAAAGATGGGATTTCTTATAACGTATTAATTATATTTTGATAGTTCATACACCGTTAGCCATCCCGCCCCTACCGCGCCGGACTTGAATACCAGTTATTCGCCCCGAGCGCTGCTGTGTTGGTCTCGGGCAAGACGCCTTCGACGGAACAGGTCCAATTCACTAGATTGACACCGTTGTGTCAGGAACATCCAAACGATACGAAATGTACTCAGACCCGGCATCCAGACCAGATGCCCGTGAATAGACGAGAAGACCGTTTTCCTGTAATTATAAAGATAAGGTGCTCCTTTATTTCACGTTTCAGCCGTATCTGTGTACAGTAGGTAACTACGAATGCGAATATTTTTTAATACGCCGAATACTAATAATATTATTTATTGTGTCACTCCTTGTAATATGATCTGATTTTTCTTCTTGTTTGTTTATAGTTACACAGTGTACGTTGTCTCGTTGCAATTATCATATTTAAAATTTATTCATCGCAATGTCTAAAGGTAATTCTCCATCAGTCACCATTTAAATTATACATCGGAAATATATACATTACACATTTTGCGTTGGAGTATTATTATTTTACATTGTTATTGTTCAACTATTAGTTATTACCTTAACCATGTACAAAATGTTCATTTGTATTATTAACTCCTAAGGAAAGTCTGACAGAATGTGATAGATTTAAATCGTTCATGTACTAGAATTTTACATCGTCTATAATTATATGTATATGGTATTATTTCATGCGTGAGCTGTGATCAATTGTTGTTACTGAGGTCAATTTCTTTTTAGCGCAACAGTATAGAGTGGTCTGCATTAAATGGCAACAGGTTATATTCTGATTGATATTAAAAAAAACATTCATGAATACTGTTTCTGACGCTGACTTGGCTAGATATAAATAGATCAATTTATTTTCATTTCCAAACATTAGTAAAGGATTAGAATAATAATTTAGAGCAATAAGGAAATGACTGTCACATTAGTGCTTTTCTAGCAGGATTATATATATATATATATATATATATATATCAGCGAATAATGTCCATACAGACAAATTAGCACATAAGTACTGATACCTTATTAGCTATACTCGCGTAGAGCTTGTATCAGTGCATAATTTCAAGCAATAATAAATATTAGTTCCTAAGGGTGATTAGTACAGTCACGAATACAAAATGTTTGCCTTAAAATATTATGTAAAATTAATACCGTGTTATTTTTTCATACAAATATTACTTTTATACGTATATATAAACGATTAGCTGAATGTTTTAAATGAACACGTAGCTCGCTGCACCTCCCCGTGGATATCGCCGCGTAGATTATATATACATCTATATAAACTGACATACACGAGCCCTACTTCTACAAAAATTTTGACAGCTGGAATTAAACATTGACAACTTAATCCACAAACAATATACAATACACTTTATTTCACCAAAAGAAATATACATGAAATAAATCAATAAGAAAGTGTCAGTACAACGGCGGTCATATCGCGGTGCGATCTCTTCCAGATGACCTTTAGGGTAGTAAAGAGCAATATCATGACCATGATGATGCGCTTGATGTATAAACTTCTATCAGAAATATGTGTAATCACATTGCTTATTAGTAGGGCGCTCCATTATTTTGTCGTATTGTTGAAGATCTTCACCCACTGAAATATTAAGAGTGGTAGGGCGCATCAATACAGTCCGTCGGGGTTAGTACCACCGCCTCACAGAAAATTACACCAAAAATCTACTCCTTGAAGGGTTGTTGTTTTCCTGTGAATGAGTGATTTTACCAGTAAGCTCCTGAAAAGGTGGCATCGACCGAGTGATACTTAAGTATTGCAAGCGTTTATAGGCTACGACAGCCACTTTCCATCAGCTGGACTGTATGCTTGTATACCTCGTGAGACGTTGTATAAAAAAAAAAACAATAATATGCAATTAAAAAAAAAAAAAATGTGAAACGTGTATAAAAAAATATAAGTGATACGACACAATGCGATATATATAAAGTCAACATACGTATGATAATGATTTAACCTGTCAGACCCCGTTATATACGTATTCCCATACATTTCTTGGCGGAAAAGCGGTCCGCGGGTAATGAGAGATGGAGGGCTGGACAAACATAAAAGACGTAAGACGAGGACGGCTCGCGAACAGGGCACAGACGGGCGGGGCACGGGTACAGTGTGTAGAAGAAACGAGGCGCGGACGGGACGCGAACACAAGTTGAAGAGACGACACTGCGTTTCGCACAGCGTCTGATTTTGAGACGACAACATGTCTTCTTCTGAAGACGAGACGTTCTGGCCTTGGTTCAACTTGCTAACGTTCAGAGGTTACTGGGTACATCCGGTATGGCGCACCGATGAATAACATTTTAATTTTTTTATTTTTAAAAATATTGGATGAGTTACAATATTATTTAGAGTACAAGATGACTCCTAATTGTTTCAATATTATACTGTCCAAAGTGAAGCCTATTATACAGAAACAGTTTACAAACTGAAGAATGTATCTCTCAGTCGGTGGAAGAATTTTTAAAATAAGATATATGTGATGTAGATCCGGAGATTGCCCAAAACATACAAACATTTCCACTTTATTAAAATAGCATAGAATAGTAGTAACTTGATGGTAGAGTTGCTGCCTACCGTACGCAGACTTTTTAAAACTAAATTATGGTAGTTAACGCCATCTGTGGTCATAAATAGACAACAATGGCCAACACCCGCCGGTGCCGGAAAATTATGTAACAAAAAAAACGGTAATGTGCGGGGACGGGATATCAACGTATGATGTACTTAACTTACAACATAATTAAAAAAACGTTTTCTACTGACCGTTTTCTTTTAGTGCCTTAGCAATTGTTTCCCAAGCTTGGTCTTGAACATTTCTGTTACAATAGTCTGCCCTATTGTAGTCATAAATAACTGTATGAGTTTCTATTAATTCACAAAATTAATATTAAAATCAAAGTCGTCGTGCATTTTCTAGGAACTTCGATAACCGCAATACACTTGATCTCGTTGCGAGTGCGTGTGCAACTGCGCGCGCGGGCGCGAGCGTTTTTGTTGAAGCGTCGTGTCCGCGCCCCGTCTTTTCTGTATGTTTTGTGTCGCGACGCTTTTATACATTTTGTATGAAAGAAGATTGAGGAGGCGACGCGTCCTCGTCTCACATCTTTTCTGTTTGTCCAGCCCCTGAGCTTTTTTTAGCGATATGCTTGTCTATTGTAAACAGAAACCATAAGCTACTTGACGTGGCCTGAAGGCCCCCCTCCATCACCAATAACAGTGTTTTAGCGCCTAAATATCTCAGCGATGCGAACGTAGAACTAATCAATGGGAGGATATTTAAACTAATAAGTCGATAAGTGACGCGATATTGATCTGTACTTTGTTATATGCCACCCGACCCGTAGCGGTGAGATTTTTTAATACGCAAAATCGTGTCATTGTTTCTCCATAGGTTATTTTCTTCATGATATAAACGCTATGCTTCGGTGTGTGTATTAAGTTCAATACTGCAATGCTAATTTGCTACGGATGCTACAATTCTGCGTAGGGCGCAGCGTGTTTGTTAGTTTATAAAGTTGTATCTCAGAAACAAAGTATCATAATAAACATAATTTGTATAAATATAACCTAGCTGTAATATGATTGTATAGGATGTATAACTATGTCACCGATTGGTACATAATGATGTGGAACTGTGATTTACAAATATACTGTTCTGTTGCCGAATGTTACATTAACATCAGTAGAACATTAATGAATCATTATTAGTTTAGAATGTTTTTGTTACATTGCTGTAACTTTTTTTATTGTACATTCCCTGTTTATTTACTGGATGTATCGCAATCAGAAGCAGCTGTTTTTATTTTTTTCTCATGGTTGATTTCGTTTTGATCACCTCTGATAAAATAATCAAAGTATTGTAATAAAAAAATAGAATTAGAAATTTTAATTTTTGTGTATTACAACATTTTTTTATGTTTGAACTTATAGCTGACCTCGTAAAGCACGTTAAAACGAATACCCATTAAGTTTATTACCAATTAATAACCCATTAGGGTTTTTACCCATTATAACGTTGTTTATGGGGCCAATTCACTACTTTTATATAAGTTATTAATCGCATATAACTTGGGTTCAATTAGTTACAAGCTTGCATGTTTTTTTTTTATTTAACTGGAGAGTTTAAAGCGAGATGATCTTTCAAACTTTTCAGAGGTGACAATAATTTATTAATGTTTATATTCAATGACTATTCGTTTTTTAAACATACAAACTGTGATTCATAATTCGTTATCCGTAAAATAGAGTCGTATTCCAGTTAGAGCTGAGAAACATTTTGTTGATTTAATGATAATTTAATTCACAGAGCGCACTCGTGTTGAAGGTAGCTATATTATTAATAAAAATATAATCCCTAAAAATTTAAAACTTTAAATATAATAAAATATGAGGTGAGTTTTTTTTATGAAAAGTAACGAAAATAATGATTCTATAGTATAATTACGTTTTTAGCCAAGTTTTAATTTTCAAAGAGTGTTTTTATACCTCAAACTTTAGGTCATTGTTTGTGTCTTTGACGCCTTGAGGCCCGATATATATACTTGGCGCCGTAACGCGCATGGCGGAATTCAGCCACGCGGGCCTCAACGGGTTTTAATGATCTTTTGATATTATAAACTGCAACCAATGTACTTCAAAGGGCGTACCAAAATTGATAACATTTTTGCGTCGGTATATTATGGAAATATACTGGCGCAAAGATTTTATCAATTTTGAATTGAGTATTGCTTACAATAATTTATCATTGTATTTCATGTGATGATAGTGATTTCTGTTTTGAACAATTAAACCCTTGTGTATGATGGAATATTATTTGTAAAATGTTTTTAGTTTATATATACTGTATTAACATTAAAATATTACATTACAGTTATATATCTGATTCATAGTATATCTTGAGTATATATAAAAGTGAGTTGAAAATTAAATAAATCGTATGAGTACATATAATTGAGGTAACTTAAGAATAGACAACCAAAATATTGAATTCATTAGTTGTCCAAATACAAAGTTAGTTGGAAAAGAATTAGGATGGTTTATTTATATTTCACGTGATAATGGTGATTTGTGTTTTTAGATTTTCTTTTTGGAAAAAGCCCCTGTGTGCATGATCAGATGATTTGTGAAAAGTTCTTAGTTTTTATATATTGTTTTAACATTATTAGTAAGAAACAAAATACAGGCATTCTCTTAAAAATGTAGTTTCTGTCTTTCTTGAGTAAAGCTCTGCCATATCTTAATTATATATAATCAGTGTTCAATGATTTGTGTATTTGCCAAAAGCACGTTCATATTGAGTCCTTACCTATGATATGTTCGAGCTCGATTCGAATTTGGCCGATTATTCAAGAACCTCATACTGTATTCTCTTAGTATGTAGAGAGTGAATTACAATTCATTACGTCATTAAAAAAAAAGACTAATGTAATATTTTTAATAATGAAATGTTTCGGCATGATTGTCTGTCTGTACGTCAAATTGAAAAGTTAAAAAGTTCGAAGAGTGTAAATTCAATGAACAACAACAACAAACTCGCGTCGAAACTTGCCTCGACGTCACGACGTGTTTAATGGGTACGTAAATAATAGGATTCTGAATTAGGTTTTTACATAAGATAAAACGTGTATTCTGTATGACAATCGAAAACCTCCGTGGCACTGGTTGGCACGCGGAAGGCAGCCAATCAATATCCCAAACACAAGTTGAGTCAAAAGAAAAGTTTGTGAGTATATGATGGACATGTGGATGACATTGTTTATTTACAACTTCTTGAAACCTGGCACAGAGGTGTACTGTGAAACTGTGATGAATTACAAATGATGGACAAAATCGCTAAATCATAATAAACGAGACTCAATTTTTTATTGAACTATCTGTCTAGAAACGGTCGCCATGATACTGAGAAGAGTTGAAGTTCCATGAGGTTCTTAAAAAAAGCGGGATAGGGTATTTACATGGTCGACAATACACGAGTGAAAACTGGCGTTGCAAGTGTTTAGAGGCTATGGTAACTGCTTACTATCCGGTAAACCGTACGGTTGTTTAAAAAAAGAACCATTTTTATTCCGTTTCCATTCTCATATTCCATTTTTATTGGGATTTAGCGTTCAATTTTAGATTGTTGCGGAGACAATGTTTTTGACGAAATCGTCGATTTCCGGCTAGCGGATTTCTTTGGCGGAGACATCTATCAACCACCACACCACATCTGATTTAAGACTAAAGAGCTCATTGTAGATCTTAGAAGGAAGAAAATAAAATGCATTTAAAAATAATTTGTGACTGTGTGTCACATTTTTTCTGGAATGACGTAATTAAAATATTCATTAAATCCTCGTCATAACTAATGGAATGGATTATGCATTTCAATCCTGTGGATTGCAATTCTTGGCCAAATCGCGCGCGGAATAGGGCGTCTGCTGGAGGCGACACGCACCGATCCGCCCTCGTTGGTGCGGATTTAAGTACATGTGGCGGTGGAGGAAGCCACCCACTACGCAACGCCCAATCCGGCGGGTCGAACAGAGCTGAATGTTGTATAGGCACATGGAATGTGAGAGGTGGATTACAAGATAAAGCGACTGAGTTGATAGATATAATGAACGAGAGATGTCTAGATGCTTTGTGTGTGTCAGAGACCAAGCGAAAGGAAGCGACACCGAAGATCTGCTCGGTGGCATGATGGCCCTGTGTTCTGGGGTGAACCAGAACGATTATGCCAGCGCTGGCGTAGGTGTCGTGCTTTCATCTCACTTGGCCGCTGGTGTCAAAGATTACGATTTAGTAGGCCCAAGATTTCTCTGGTTTAAAATAAAACTGGGGATTACGCGAGTCTTTGGTTGCAGCATATGCTCCTGTAAGCTCTACTAATCCCCAGGAACTAGAGAAGTTCCTGGGGATTAGTAGAGCTACCGTAAGGTGTGTTCTGGATGTGGCTGATGCGAATGCACTGATAATTATGTGCGGAGATCTAAATGGATGGGTTGGGACCAAGTGAAGCAGTTATGAGGCTGTGCTGGGTCCATACGGAGATAAGGGAGTGAACGATGCTGATATGTTACTTTTAGTATGTATGGAACGAAACCTCCTTGTGTCGAACACATTCTTCCATCACAAGGATATTCACACTTACATAAGAGTTGGAATAAACAGAAAATATGATTTATCTGGTTTTGATAGATGACGTCTCCGAAAGTCGTTGACCAAGCGAAGCAGTTATGAGGCTGTGCTGGATCCATACGGAGATAAGGGGGTGAACGATGCTGGTAAGTTACTTTTAGACGTATGTATGGAACGAAACCTCCTTGTGTCGAACACGTTGTTCCATCACAAGGATATTTACACTTACAAATAGAGACGGAATGAACAGAAAACGTGATTTATCTGGTTTTGATAGATGGACGTCTCCGAAAGTCGTTAATGGATATAAGAGCCTTCAGGGGTCACTATCTGGTGATAAACCGGTTGACGGGGCCTTTTTAAGAAGTGGAGTCACTGGCGAGTGCATCGAAGATTATGAAGAAACAAAAAGTGAAAAATTGGAAGACGAAAGTGTAAGGAAACTATGTACGTCAAGTCAGTGAAAGACTTGCGACACGAGTATCTTAAATCGGTACTCAGATATAGACGAATATTGGAAAGTTCTGAAAGAAAATATGGTGGACAGTGCGAAAGAGCATGTAGATGCGCAAAGAGACGTAGAACACTAAGAGGAGATGGCTGGTGGAATGCGGAGGTTAAATCCTCCGTGGAAAAAAGAAAAACGTGGCCGGATTACGTATCATCTTTGCACCAGAGTGATGGTATGAAAGAAGAAAGAAATATACCGTCGATACAAGAATCAAACCAAAAAAAAAAACCAAAGCTTTAGTGAAAGACTACTTATAAATGAGGAAGACAGACTGAAAAAAGAACAACGTGGCCGGATTACGTATCATCTTTGCACCAGAGTGATGGTATGAAAGAAGAAAAAAATATACCATATACGGTGAAATGCGATGGGATTCTTTAGGAAGCACAGGGAGGATTTCGAAGCGGCAGAAAATGCACGGACCAAGTTTTTTCACTCCGCAACATCGTGGAGAAGCATCTGCCTATGGACCAGAAGGTTTTCTGCGGTTTTGTGGATCTTGAGAAAGCTTTTAATAGGGTCGTGCGAAAGAATCTCTGGAATCATTTGCTCAGATATGGGGTTGACGGTGACCTGCTCCGTGCTGTGCAATCCACTTATGAGGATTGTACAGCATGTGTGCGAGTGGACGGGAGCTTATCACCCTGGTTTGATACCATCTTGGTGTCAGACAGGGATGCGTGCTGTCGGCTCGGCTGTTCATCCTGTATCTAGACAGTTGTCTTCAGAGAATAAGAGATACAAATGTAGGAATATCGAATCGGTGACTCAGTGGTTAACTGCCTGTATTATGCAAATGACGCTGTATTAATAGCAGAATCACCTTCCGAACTGCGAACAATAGTTATAATAATGAAAGATGATTGTACGAAGAATGCGAATTGAATACGAAGAAAATCAAGAATCAATAATGGTATTTGAAAGAGAGACATCCAGAACGAACACTAGGATTACCGTTGATGATGTAGTGTTGGAGCAAGTAGATGAGTTTGTATATCATGGAAGCGCTTTTAGCAGCGATGGAAGATGATGTGGAGCGATGCGTGAGTACAGGGAATAGTGTGAATGGAGCATTGGGTAAACTTCTGAGCAGCCGAAATGTAAGCTAGAGCACAGTTAGCTGTCTACAACGCGGTGCTAATCCCAACGCTAACAGATAGAGCATGAAAGGAATAATGAGAAGAATAAATGTATAGATATCTATCTATAACTTCACGCCAAATCTCTTGCGGTGTAGGCAGAGAGTCGAGCATCACGTGACTCGTTCCTTACATACCTGTCTCGCTTCTTTAACATTCATTGCTCTTCTCATGCACGTTCGCCGGTTTCTAGGGCTCCTGGCATCGCCTTCTGACAGAACACTACCAATTTGATCATGGTAAGTAAGACTTGACCTTCCTCGGCTCCTACATCCTTCCACTTTTGCATTGTATATCTGCTTCGTCATTCTTTCATCCTGCATTCGTTCTACATGTCCGAACCAACGGAGCATGCCTCTTCTTATTTTAACACCGACGCTCTCTTTCAATCCAACTCTCTTTCTAACATCATCATTGCGAATACGGTCTACATGCGTTACGCCACGAATTTTGCGCAACGCTCACATTTCAACAGCGTTTATCCTACTTTCATGCTCACTCTGCCATACCCAGCTCTCGCTTCCATAAGTAAGCGTTGGGACTAGCACTGCATTGTGTATAGCGAGCTGTGCCTTCTGGTTCAAGTTTTTACTGCTTAGAAGTTTCCCCAACGCTCCGTTCACACTATTCCCAGCACTCACTCGTCTTTCCACATTTGCGGTGTACCTTCCACTCCTGCTGACAGCGCATCCAAGATATACAATGTCATCCACTTGTTGCAACACTTCAGCATCAACCGTAATCCTTACATTGGTTCTGGTTTCTTTTCAAATACAGGATGAAAGAATGACGAAACAGATATACCTACAATGCAAAAGTGGAAGGATGTAGGGGCCGAGGAAGACCGAGACTAATCTACCATGACCAAATTGGTCGTGTTTTATCAGAAGGTGATGTTAGGAGCCCTAAGAACCGGCGACCGTGCATGAAATGTGCTATGAATGTTAAAGAAGCGAGTGAAGTAAGGACTGCGTCTTATGGCACTCGGTTCTCTCTGCCTACCCCGCAAGGGACCTGCTGTGAAGATATACATACAATAAACAGAGTATAATTTAAATGCTTCACCATCATGTATAAAGGCGAAGCAAATTTAGCCTGCACGGTGTGCACCGTGCGAACTAAGAAACAAGGCTCTGGCGAAATAGAGTACAACAATATTTATTAAGCAGCGTGACTGCGGACTTTTGTAAAACGCAGGCCAACCTGATATAAAGTAGATACTATAGCATACATATAGCATTAGCTATGGACGCTGGCAATACAGAATGTATCATTGGAACGTGGTCTCCCCTACTGCTAACACAGCAACTCCTTAATGCCTTATTAAACTTCCCCAGTCGGGAAGACGGAGTATGATTGTATGATGGGTAGGATGGATAGGTTGTATGATGTAAGGTTGACTATAGCAACTCCTCAGGAGTTGCTATACTCAACTTTACATACGATACGAGCGGTTTAGCTCCACTTACTATGTGGTGAGATCTGCTCATGAATCTACTGTAACCTATGGTTTCTCTCAAGTGATTCATAGAAGAGAATACCAAATAGGTATAATGGACTATAAAAACTATACGCTGGAATCTCTGCTGACTATCTGTACACTTTCTTACCTGGATCCAAGTGTGTACATCACACGTGTATTCCCGTCTTGAAGAACTCGGTGGCCCGGCGGTTAATAACGCGACTTTGACTCCAACGCTCGTGGATTCAATTCCCACACAGGACAAATATTTGTGTGCGTGTCTGTTTGTGTTGGTTTGGGTATTTTAAGAGGTAGGTTGCATCAAAGCAGCCCTGGGAAAGTACCTCCACCTAACAGAAAATCGCAGCCAAATAACAACTCTTGTGTTCCAGTGTCTGAGTGAGGTCGCCAATAAGCTCCTAAGACTCCATATTCAATGTACTATAAGCGTTCATAGCCGTACGGTAACTATTTTACATCAATTGTGCCCTATGTTTGTATGCTTACTGACATTGTTCAAAAAGAAAACAAAATATAAATTAAGACTTTTTTTACGAATCCTACCTGTGAGCCTCCACTGTACCACCACAGTTCAATCGATCTTGTTACATAGAACCATAAGAGTAATTTGCTGAAACAGCTGTTAATAGGGCCTACCAGGGCACATGTTAATGAGAATCTTAATATCTCTGATTTGAAAAGTAAACCGAACGGGGCTGTGATCGCAAACCAATAAACCACTTGACTGCGCGTGATGGTGCCTCGCGCTCACAAAACGTTTTATTTTAGCGGTTAAATATCCTGCCTACTGACCAATGAAAGGATATTTTAACCAATAAGCCGATAAGTGTCGCGATGTTGATCGACAATAAGAGCTGCGTATTCTACTTTATCACCGGACCCGGAGCGGGGAGTTGAGTTACTATGCAATATCGATCCCATCGATTTTCCATAAGTTATTTCCAATGTGGTCAATTTCAAGGTTCGATTTCGAAAGTGAGCTATTTTCGAAACTTCGCACTGGGAGTGGTGGTCGCTGGTGAGCGATATTTCTGTTGACCGTCCACGGATGGCACCATTGTGAAATTCGGATGATAATTTGGTGTAGTGCAAAAGAAAACCAATTGAGTGGGTAATCTCTTTGCCGCTCACTCGATTTAAATGACCAAACGCTGGCTCCACCTGCCATGGCATGGTAGTTCTGGGCATATCTAGGACACAAATTGTTATACTCGTATATTAAAAGGCGCCTTTTGTTCGTGCAAGGACACTTTTCAATAGCCTCCTGTCATCAGCACCAGACTTAGGTGGATGCGAGTTATGTATGTTATAGATATTGCGAGATTTTTTTTATACAACGTCGGAAGTGATGCAAGCAAACAGCCCACCTGATGTAAAGGGGTTACCAAAATTCATAAATGCTAGTAATACATTAAGTATCACTAGCGCGATGCTTACTTTGCTGCTAACACAGCAACTCCTTAGGAGCTTACTGGTGATCTCACACAAGGTTTGTAGCAAATGAATGACAGGTACGTAATAATTTATACTAAATTAAATTTGTCTTAAATTTGCTGCGTAATAGTGTACAATTGTAATGCTTTTTAATTGAAATAAATATCGGAAATCTCAATTAGCTAGAGAGATTTATGGCGCACGTAGCTCTGCCTCAACAATAATTTGAGTTGGCCGTGTAACATATTGGAAGTATCCTCATCATCATCGCCGAGAGCATTGGGATGCTTGGTGTCGAAGTATCTATGATGTAGAAACTCAATTCTGAAGTTATCTGGAGGTGCAAATCACCTGGCATCTAAAGGTTTGTAGCAAAGACTTATGCTATACAAATCTTAATCAGACTGCATATTGGGTACCTGAGCGGATGCACCTGGATGATTTATAATTATATGTTCTACTAATTACACAATTGCTTGGAGTTTTTGGGTTGTGGTTGGTTTGGCTGATATGTGATTGGTCCAAGAACCCTTAAGTATTAGAATGAACACCCTGTCAAGGTTACTCCGAGAAGCTACAGCCAACCTTCTTCAGAAATGGCATGTAGGCATATTTATATAGTGCGCGCACATAAGTTTCAATGTTTAGTGCTGCGAGGGCCCTTGAGCTATAGTAATTGCTTGCCTATCCTGAAGACAGTGAACTTATGTGCCACTTTAGTGCACATTTATAAGGTCTGCTTCATACAAAGCTGTTGTAACCTATGATTGCTTACAATGCAAGGGGTATTCATGCATTGCTACTCCCACTTGTAAAGCATGCTTTGCCATTTGATATCCAGAATGCTCAGTTACTTGGAGCCATATTGTCAATTTCCCTACCTTTCTCTTAACATTAAAAAATTTGCTTCTTTATCTTGCTTTTTCCCCTCAGACTCATTAGTTTCATTTACTATGTGTAAATTCCATGTATATATCAATTAGATTAATTGTGTGTATGTTTATATGTAGTTATAATTATATAATATATATATTTATGTCTGTTTGTGTATTTATTTATGTTTATTCATGTAATTACAATTCTGCTCTGCGCCACCCTACCTTATTTCTTTACTTCTCCTCTACCTTAAGGTTGTCTGGAAGAGATCACATTGCCATATTGGTACTTTCTTGTTTTTGTTTATTTATGTATTTTTTATATGGTGCAATAAAGAATATTGTATTGTAAAACAGCAATACCTTTTGATTACTATCAAATAGATAATCAAAATTCTAAAGTGATATAGAAATAACACGTACACCAAGCTGGAAGTTTAATATGCAATGCTCTACGCTGATGAATGATCAAAGTATTGTATGGTGTTATAAGTTACACAAAATCTGTAACAAATTAAACAAAATAAAAATAAACTACACAACAAACAACTATTTATTCATCCTCTAAAGTATGCCTATATATTAACATCATAATTAGTTGTTTTTATATAAATATTCCACCATTTCCCCATAAAGCCAACATCTATGATTCTTGATGGAAAGCTGAAGTAAGATGGCTCCAAATGTGGGCAATTAATTTTGTATAGATCACACGAAGTATTTAACTCTGTGGTATACAAGACTGAAGCTATACCTAAATTCATGTAATGAACCACTCCTTGGTTATAACTCGTTTCTAAATATCTTATGTGATCTATGGACATAGGGTTTCTGCAATCTTCGCTAACTAATGCAACTTCGTTAGTTAACCTCTTCAAGTCGTCTTTGAAATCACTTTCCGATGGGTTATTTTTGGAAAATACGAACACGGCAGCGAGAGCCGTTGTCCAAATAAAGGCTTTTTTAGGGTCATCTTGAACATCGGTTCTGAAATCTTGCATAGCTTGATGATAGTCAAGGCCCAAATTTTTCCAATAATTTGCCCACTTTTCTATAATAGTACCTTTGAATTTTTCTGGTAATTTGATTTTGTTTCTAACGTTGTAGGCAGCGTTTGAAACATTTTTGAAATTCCTAATCATCGTACCAGCACACAGTTCGGAAAGTACATAAATAATTAACTACATAAATATGTACGATTTAAATCATTAACTACACTAACATGTTGATTGACATAATTTTGCCGATCTTTATTTTTTTTAAGCACACCTTTAAATAATTTAAGCACCTTCAAATAATTTCTTTTCAATAGGCCTAATTTAATTTTAATCGTATTTTGAAAATTTTTTTAGGTTACAATGTCAATGTCATTGAATTTTCCATCTTCTTAATTTTGAAATTTGTACTCAGTCTATACTCGAAGGTCATTCAACATTATTTCAATTGGATTATAAATTTTAACTATATTACTAAATAGAATTAATTTTTAAAAAGTGACGTGAATCATTATGAGCGAAAAGCAAAAAAAAAAGGAATTAGGTGTAACCTGCTTTGTGTGCTTTCACCACTAATTAGTTCATGTTGAATGCATGTCAATTTGAATTTGGCTAAATAACACCTGAATCTAATAACTAAAAAAAAGTCTGCAAATTTTTACTACTAAAGCATTATTTTATACTTGCTCGCTTGTTGTTCTGCATGACCACTCTTTCCTTTTGGCTCTGATTATGATTATGTTACCTACTTGATACTACCTACATACCATAAATATTGGTACCTATAGAAAGCTAGTTTCACGCCCCTATCTTACAGGTTTAAATACCTTTATTTTAATTAAAATTTTGGTGCTTCTATCTTATTCATACAAGTTATGTTTGTCGTTTACCGCGAAATTTTTGAAACAAATCCTGAGCCTATAGAGTGTCAATATATATTTGTCTGGGTACAAATATATCCCTCATCGTCATGGTGTTATCAAAATTCCCTGTCAACTCAATATTATACAGGTATAGGTTCGCGCCCATGGCACAATCCAGTGAAGATGACATTGAATGCTTTTATAGTTCCTTAGGAAGTGAATTTTAAGGCATTCTGAAAAGAGAAGCAACTACAATATCTAAATTATTTCAAGGACAAACAGAGAGAGACGAACGTCTACGATGAATAGTTGGAGTCAACCCCAGGCACAAAAGAGCTCATCTACTTCCTGGTGCCTAGTGTATGTTTCAATTTTGTGGTGAAGAGAACCTACTACTACTGAACAACACATAGGTATGGCGCTTGTAAACCTGGATATCTCCTGGACTGTCTCAGAAACCATATAGACTCATATAGGCCTCGATTCATTCAAGTCATGAGCACCACCGCATATCCTGGAGCGGACTATGACAACGAGCATCAACTACTAAATGCCAATTTCGGACTTCGTCCGAGGAAAGTGCACACCAGGTATGCTCCATGCAAGGTTATAAAAGTTTTATAAAAACGTAAATTTCTACACATGATATTACTGATCAGGACAATGACAATAAAGGAGCTTTACTGCTTTAAAAACTGGCGAGCGTGCATAAGAAGAGCAATGAATGTTAAAAAGCGAATGAGGTTTGTTTTCAGCTGGGATGGAAGGTACCCCTCTGATGTGAAAAGAAGAGTGAGTGCTAGGAATAGTGTGAATGGAGCGTTGGGGAAACTTCTTGGCCGCAAATGCTTGAGTCAGAAGGTACAGCGTGCGTATTGGCATTGTATACGCAACGCAGTGCTGATCCAAACACTAGCTTATGGAAGCGAGAGCTGGGTATGGCACAGAGAGCATGACTGTAGGATAAACGCGGTCAAAATTCGAGCGTCGTACAAAATTTGTAGCGTAACGCTTGTAAACCGTGTTTGCAATGACGATATTAGAAACAGTCCGCCTGGAAGAAAGTGTCGGTGTTAAGAAGATATAATAAGAAGAGACATGGTCCGTTGGTTTGGACATGTATAAAAAATGCTGGAAAAAGAATTACGAAACAGATATTCATCGCGAATGTAGAAGGAGGTATGAATTGAGGAAGGCCAACACTGACCTACCATGAGCAAATTAATCGTATTTTATCAGAAGGTAACGTGAGAGCCTTAAAACCGGCGAGCGTGCATGAGAAGTGCTATGAATGTTAAAGAAGCGAGTGAGGTACGTATGAACCGAGTGGTATAATAATGCAATAATAATAATATATATAATAACACACCTCACTCGCTTCTTTGTATCTTGGCTCTGTCTACCCCGCGAGGAATTAGGCATATATAAGTTATAGAGTACTGCTATGTTAGATGTCGATAATTTTGTAAAAATCTGTTTGATGAATAATATTTCTAAAATAAAACTATGGAGAGGGCACATTAACGGGGCGTTTAAAATAACACACTAATAGGACTTCGAAAACCTCATGGTATAGCCCCTAGGGAAAACCTCGGCTGGAAGTACATTCCACAACTTAAGAGTTTTCTTAGACTCTAAAGAGAAAAGAAAACCCTCGTTTAAAAAATTTTGATTAGAGGAAGAGTTTGCTTTTCTCTTTAGAATAGAAAATTTACGATTCCTGTGTGGAAGGATGAATTCCCAGCTACCGGTGAGCAGCGCGATTGTAAATCGAGGCTGTTGGCATTATAACAACCTTAACCACTATTCCCCAACCTAAGAGTTCTCGTAATAAAATCTCTTTAGAACCATACAGTACTCGACCACTCCAAAGTGCAGGGATGAATTCCTCACACACGATGAGCGCTGCGGCTGTGGAATGGACTTATCTGGTATCTGGGTGCTCCCACCTAAAGGTGACTACAGTAATCTATGTGCGGTCTGACTTGAAAGTTTACCTAGAGTTGATGTACCGTCTTGCTCAGTTAAGCACACCGAGTTTCGTGCACGTCAGGCAATGGTAAGAGGCGTCTTTTAAAAGTGAGGAGCGTGTGGTTTTCTTAGCGGTGAATGGTGCAATCAAAATTTTACTACGAAACATGAAAAATGTAGAAAATACATAGCGATGCCTAACTGAACACCAACGGGGTAGACAGAATCGTCAGTGGGTCTCCTCATCCGCACAATAGAAGACTTAGTTCATTTCGTTTACAAGCTAGCAAACCGTGATAACAAATGGACAGATGCCTCCCATTTTTCCCTAGAGGGTTTTTTATAACGCATGAGGTGATGATCATTTTGGGTATACAAACCAGCGAAAAGTCACTATTACTATATATTACTATATATTACTATATATTACTATTCAGTCAAATAGATCACATAAGTTAAGCAACTTTAACCGCAGCCTGTCTATGGGGAGGAGTTTAGTCATCTCTAGTTTCTCCGTGTATCGAAGGGCATGTTAAGTTGATGGCAGCCCTACTAATCTGGCTGTTTATATGCGGTGAAAATAGTTCGCCAGAGAAGTATAAAAAATATATATAATATTATATTTACAAATAAACTATCTAAATGTATATATATACTTTTAGATAAAACCGCATCCAAGCAACTACTTCCTGGTTTTTTTTGTGATGACGTTGGTAACCTCTCTCAATCCCACACACTAACACAGAATCAGAATACAGATTGGCAAAACACTAAATAAATTGATAACGTTTTCACACTACTAATGCAAGAGTTTTACATTCCGTAACTACTAACTGCTTACTACCAGCTCCACTGGTGACTCCACCAGGCGCATACTTGTGTATAGTGTACCTATTTTGACACTCAGCACTGTAAAAGATTTTATGTTTATATAACATATGCATATTGAATACGACTATGTTTTTAGAATTCTGTATGTTAATATGAAAAAACAGAATTCTTATACAATCACTCCTGAATCCGTCCGCCTGTCACGGATTGTTTTCTCTAAAACAAACTAACATTAGACATTAGAGATTTAATAGATCTTGATGTCGCGCGCAGTATGAAACCATAAGTATTACTATGCAAATTTAAGACAATGAGATGCCTCAATGCCTCTGCAGCTAATACAGCATCTACTCCTTAGAGGTTATGGTGACCAAACTCAGACGTAGGTACATAACAACCCTCTAAGGAGTTGTTATTTGGCTGCGGTTTTCTCTGAGGTAAAGGTACTTCCCCAGATGGGCTGCTTTGATGTGCCCTACCTCTCTTACGAGTTAAAGTGGAAGTACCCCCCTATTTTGTTGGTTAGGTTGTTTATTAAAAATCGCTATGCCTTATATCTTTTGTGTTAACTCTATATCTGCTAGCTAGCGAAATGACCTCAAAATTGCAACCGCCATTAATTTTTGCCTAGGTACATATACTATGCATTCCCCCGAAAGATCGATTTTTATACAACGTCGGGAGGCATACAAGCGTATCCACCTGATTTAAAGCGGTTACCGTAGCCTATTAGAGTAGCCAGTACGAGGTATCTAGGTGTAACCGTTGATGAAAAACTGTCGTTTAGAGATCACATAATAGCTACATCAAATAGAACCAGAAACTGAATTTACATTATGAGACTGTTGAGGGTTGTTGCTCCCTTGAAACTTCTGAAAACCTTTACATCACTTTATGTCAATCAGTCCTCTCGTATTGCATATCGGCATGGGGTGGTGCTGCTTCAACTCATTTAATTACGTTGGAGAGCGCTCAAAAAGCAGTGCTTAAAACGTACCTAAGAAAGCCTATACGTTTTCCGACCATTCTCCTATACAGGGAGACTCAAGTCCTGAGCGTACGAAGGTACGTACCTCCTAAAGATAATCTGCCAAACTCACTAGGAAGTGCTCCACTGCCTATCCCAGTTTGTTAAAAAAACGTACATATCGACTTCCTCTTCCTCAGGTAAAATCCGCCTTTGCCAAGCATTTTACCAATTTATATAACAAAATTAATGCTGTGTGTAAGATACACAATTTAAATACCCTTGATCCAAAATTTCAAATCGATAGGGAATTGCAAAACGGGTCCTACCGGGACTCAGAGGACACAATCGGCCTAGTAACCAACCGGTCCTCAGTTCGAATCCAGGCATGTACCACTAAATACGTGTTTTCGGATTTATGTACATATTTGTAATTGTGAGGAAATCCACACGTCCAAGAAAGTTTTTCCTCGGTCGCTCCATGTAAAAATCAGTATTTTCGCCAAATCCTTAAGCTTAGGTAATGGACCCCACCAATCCTAATGGAGCAGGAAATGAGAGAACGCAAAGAAGAAGAAACCCCTAGTTAAATCTAACAATTTCGGCACAAAACACTTTTATTATGTCAAACATAAAAATATCAACAAATCAATATAATATATAATAATATGTCAACATAACATAACCACATAGCTGCCTCCTGAAATTCAATGTTAACACATACAAAAAACTCACAAATGGACCCAGAACCTAACCTATTGAATATATTTCTAGTTATTGTTATATTATTTGGATTTTTTTCGTCCATAGCTTCAGTAGTTTTGTTATTGCGTTGGTAGCTTTAAAAAAACAAATATTTGCTTCGTGAAATAGGTACGGTAAGCACATTATCACACAGTTTTGACAATTTTAAAAATATCTTTCAGTTAATATATTCTGACATGGGAATCCTAAAAGTATAAAATATGCAATCTACCGAAGTACAAACATACGATTATATAGTTTCCAGAGCTTTCACAATTGTCTAAACCAAGCCTACGACCTCCTAAGTTGAAAAAGTGCCATCACCACTGCCAACCCAACAGCTATTAATGAATTCTTGATGAACCCCTTCCCCGCGTCTTTCTACCAACCCGTATCAACCTCATCGCGATCCACCTCCTCCTCGCTTTTCCTGACTTTGATAGTTAACATTAAAAGAAAAGTATTGCCAGCAGAGATATATTAAAATTTATAATACTATAATCATGCCATGGTCATTGTTCTTAATCGAAATTATTAAAATAGTAGATTAGCCTTTTCTAGTTGGCATATAGCCTCCACCTTTCGCTTCTCTTCTTTCACGGAATGACGAGCTCATCGGTGGAGGGCCCGGAGGTGGGCCTGGAGGCGGGCCTGGTGGAGGTGTGAAATCATCTTGTGACTGTCGTGCAACCTGCGAGAGCAGTAAAAAAGAAGGTCACTGATGTGTAAAATATCAAATGTAACTAGCTTTCCATATGTGTAGCGAATA
The DNA here is from genome assembly GCA_947507595.1 of Pyralis farinalis. Taxonomy (NCBI): domain Eukaryota; kingdom Metazoa; phylum Arthropoda; class Insecta; order Lepidoptera; family Pyralidae; genus Pyralis; species Pyralis farinalis. The sequence goes on from OX382274.1 coordinate 10,527,510, forward strand.
AGTATATAGTTTTCTGAGAGCGGTATTGAATTAAACCTGTAAACGCGAAACCTTTTTAGTATTGAAGTCCATTGCTTGCTACTCTATCTTATGACCTCTTTCTAATTTCACCACTTCCTTTCTGAAGTCTAGACTACATCTGCCTATTTCTAATTTTTACCAACTACGAATCATATTTTTTAATATCGTACACTTTTGTAAGGTGGATAAATAACAAACTTGTTAAATCCTAGAATTAGTCATATTCAAAGATAAAGTTTGGACAAGAAGTTAAATGTAGTGGAAAGATCATAGGATGACATTTCTGGTCTATCTATCTATAACTTTAGACCAAATACCTTGCGTGGTCGGCAAAGAGAATCGAGCGTCACATGACACGCCTTAGATACTCGTTTGTTTAACATTGCACATCTGTGAAGGTACCGTTGAAATAACATTTATGCTCTAAGACACTACGAATAGTTCATTTCATAAGTATTATATAGAGCCCATTTTACAGTAGATTATCTATTGTCACCATTGCAACTAAGGCCTTAATTATAAGCCGGACTCGCGCATCAAAAGTTCCATGCGTTTCTTAGAATGTTCCATGGGTTTTAATGCGTAGCATTCATGTATTTTAATAAAACTAGTGTTCGCCTAAATAGTCAAAATTCGACAATAACCATTAGTGACAAAATTTGACGTGACGAATTTGCATGATTCCCACTTTTTTCCTCCTTTTTAAAAAAATATTGTAAATACTGAAGCTATTCGATTAGGCCAGTGACTGACGGTAAAAATCGGGTACAACCCATAGACGTAATAAAAAAAGCAGACACCGTCTCCCGAACTAAATACTGAAGCACCGCCATAGTAAGTCAGTCGCTATACGTATGAGCCGACACACACACATTCACACCATAGTAAGTCTACCGCCCGCCATTACGTATGTTTATCAGTTGTCTAGTACCCATAACACAAGCTTCGCTTACTTTGGGGCTAGATGGCGCTGTGTAATTTGTCAAAAAAAAAAAAACAAGACCAGTTACAAATCAACGGTCCATAAAATTCGAGTTCCGAAGACAGTAACGAATCATATAATTTTTTATTTCTTTTCAGTTAAAGAAATGGGAAATTTTCTTCTATCTGGCAACGCACTTGACACTCACACATAGGTACATGCCGCCATTGTGGTGCTTCAGTTGTTTCTCAGCGAGATTCCGTCTGACTTTTTTATTACGTCTATGGTGCAACCTATCAATTTTTTCAAGAAAGATGGATTTTCTTGAAAATTTGGAAATAAACTCTACATACCCTCGACTTCAAAATCAACCCTATGCCGATGTGTGCTTATTACTCTTAGGGGTGAAAACTACCCTTAATTTACAAAAAATATTAAATTCATTTTCTGTATTTAATGAATAAAAAAATGTATGTAGCTTTTAATTAAAGATAGTTTCATATTTTGAGACATTTTTTATTAATTTTTAATATCTCGTTTAAATAAATAAGTATATATAAGTCGTGTACAACATAAGAAAATTGTTACAATTAGCTTCATCCCCTATAAATCATCCCTATTATAATTGAATATGAAAAAAAACTTTTGCAATTTATAACGCTTCGTTAACCGTTTTGTGTAAATTTTCATGCATAAAAAAATATACCTCATAAGATTCATTTCATGCATAAAGAAATATACCTCAGAAGATCATTTTTTTTTTTAATACTGTTTAATAAAACCACACTACTAGAAGCTGGGATGGAATACTCGTATTTTGGAGGCAACACTGCACGGTTAGCTGCTGCTACCTAAGATGTTTTTATAGTCATAGATACGTCGTACACGCTCTAGAATGGCAATACGAAAGTAAGGTAATTGCCCACCTCGCATTCAGTTGGGCACGCTCTCGCGTCACGTCTATACGTACTTCGCCACAAAGCGTAAATAAGTTATTTCTGGCAAAAATGCCTTCCTGTGTTTTTAGATGGTCCACAAATTACACGGCACCTGTTAAAGACAAGGAAAACGTGTCATTTCATTTGTAAGTAGTTTTTTTTTATTAAAAACATAGTAAATGTATTTAGTTTTTAGCAATATTAGAGCGGGTCTAGTGGCAGCCGTTGCTAGGGGAAGTTGAGGAAAATTTAACTATCACGTTATGAACACAGAATTGTGAATTAAATTTATTTCTAACTTTGTTTTATATTAAGTAATACGCTTACCTACCTCATTTTTAATTATTAGATACTAGTAATACTACACGTTCTAGAAAAGAATGAAGTGAATAGAATATTACTTATCATTTATTTCTTTCCATTTTAGATTACCTAAATGGTTTAATGAAAAAAATGGTTAAATATTTTTTTTATACGTCTGGAGGCATATAAGCATACGGCCCGCTTGATGTGAAGCGGGTACCGTAGCCTATTAACGCTTGCGATATATTAATTATCACTCGCGCGATGTCTCCTCTGCTGCTTACACAACAACTCCTTGGAAGCTTACTGGTGACCAAACTTACACGTAGGAATGCAACAACCCTCTAGGGAGTTGTTATTTGGCTGCGGTTTTCTGTGAGGTGGAGGTACTTCCCCAGATGGGCTGCTTTGATGCGCCCTAACCTCTCTTAAAACATCCAGACCAAGACAAACAGACATGTTTATGCACACAAATGTTTGCCTTGTGTGGGAATCGAACCCACGAGCGTTGGTTTCAAAGTCGCGTCATTCACGACTGAGCCACCGAGCTCGTCAAATTTCGAGTCGTCATTTAAAGTCTTTCCTATATCGCAATGATCTATTTTCCTCTTTAAATTGTCATTCCCTAGCTTTAGAGCAATATCCGACTTATAATCACAGGCTTCACCTAATACGCGCTATTATAGAGAAGTTAAAATATATTTCGCGCATAAAAATAATCTAGAATAGAAAAGTGATTAAAATGGAATAAGTTAAGTTTATTTGAGGGAATAATATTTTATTAAATACGTATTTTCTTTATTCACTCACAGGCTGACTCGGTATTATTTTATAATTTCATTATTCACAATTTATATTACGAAAATAGATGTTTTGTACATAATTGGTTTTATTATTTTAAACACTAATTAAATCCAGAGCTTTTTCCCCAGTCTCCTCCATATCGGTAAATCAGTGCTCGCGCCAATGAGCGCTCAGCAGCAATCAATACGTAACTAAAGATGTATATTCATCTCTTTCTAACGACAGGTATTCCCTATCATTTGTCTCTTTTTAGAACAAAGTGTGATAATAAATAACTGTACGTAGATATAGTAGTACTTGCGCCATTTTAAAATACAATAATGTTCGTGTATAACGTGTCTACCTTTGATATGTCGCTGGCTGCTACACAGAAGATTGGACACAAGACAATCGTTTACTTGCGTTGCCTCGTCGCTCGTTGAGTTTGTGAGGGAGAGACACAGGCATATATATACATAGACAAGACACTTTCACCAGGTGCCAATGATGAAAACAGTATTATTTGTTACAGTATACGCATGTCCCTGATCTAAAATCTAGCTATCCCGAAATAAAAAAAAATGCGTTTGGTTTTTTGTAATTTTCTCCGTTGCATATTGAGCTAGACAAATCATAAAAAAAGGATTTTGTAGGTAATTTTATGGCCTATAAGCTCATATACATTTCATATTTCTCAGAACCTCTATTTTATAAATATGAACGGTGAAAAGGCTGAAGGGCGACACGGATTTCTTACTAATGCTAACTTTGACAAGCCATATCTCGAAAAACTTTGAAGCTACAAAAAAACAAAAAATTTTATTGTAAAAGAAAATGCTAACTTTTTGTTGTACTCTAGCAATTTTTATACATATGACTTATTTGCTGAGTTACTTTTAAAAATTGAAAATTTTATATAGATATCAAAAATCCGATTCCACTTTAAACGTATTTTTTTTCTAAAATAAGCATTTTAAACTGGTATAACTTTAGGATCATATTGGTAATATTAAAGTAATTTGTAAATTTTCAGAATTTAATATCAATGTGGGTAGTGATGAGTAGTTTCATTGTTGATTTTTATCTTAAAAAATCTCGAAATTCGTTTTATTTTCGGTATAACTCCGTTAGTTTTCATACTAGAGGCCTTTATAAAAACGCATTTAGAAGGTTTCTTTGTGTTCTTCAAAAATGATCTGGAGCATTTTCATCGTAAAATGTACCGTTTATTCTCAATTCAATGTTGAAATTTTTAAATTTTGCGTTGAAAATATAAGGCCTATCTTCAATGAGCCATATATCTTTATTTGTATTGGACCTAGATAAAAAAAACCACGAAATTCTTTGTTTATTTATTAACCATAATTTTGATTCCTACAGTTTTTTTGATAAAATCAATAATTTTTGAGTTATTTGTGAATAACATTTGAAAAACGTCGTTTTTTTTTGTAAAAAATTGACGTTTTCAATTACTAATACCCCAAAAGCATTGATTTTTCGAAAAACTTTTATAGAATATTTTTTGCTTAGAATTGATTCTTCTATCGATTACTTTTTTTCCCCCGCCCCCGAGTTAGGGTGGTATTCACCCCTAACAAAAAGCACATATCGGCATAGGGTAGATTTTACTTTGGAGGTATTCCCTACTTACTGACAAATATCTGCAAAATCCATCTGTCTTGAAAAAATTAAGAGCCAAAACCTTTCAGTCACTGGCCTAGACAGCGACTAAACAATAAGGTAATGCGGTTAAACAGATGATAAATGGTTAAACTATTATGTCTTATTTTTGTATATTGTATATGTAAACATATCATGTAGATAATGATTGTGGAGAAGTAAACGAAAGCTTGAACGCTTTAACAAAAGTGCAAAATATTCAGGGTAAGATTATACTTTTTGATGATTTTTCACAGTTAGATAGATACTATTTATTTAATTAGGTTAACAAATGACTAACTTTGTTTTTGTGAGATTTTTGACGACGAAAACAATTGCTAGATACAAATATAAGTAATAATTTTTGAGTAAGGTTTTCTCTTTAGCCAAGTTTGTTTGTGAAAGAACAAACAAATATACCTACTTATGCTGTCAGGGTTTTTGGCGATAAAACTGTATTAGTCAAAACAGGCATTACTTATCTATATAAAGTTCTATGAAGTCTAATCGTTTGAGATTTGTCACTATACATAACATAAGAGATAAAGTAAAAGGAATGGTATAATTTACTAAATGATTTGTTTTTTAGGGCGAGTTTATTTACATAAATTTATACCTTTGTGTGAAGTTATATTATTTTGATATTTTCTGAAGAACTCTGATGTTTGATTCATCATCTTAAATTTTAGTATATTCTTTTTTATAATACGTTGGAAGGCAAGTATACAGCCCACATTATGTAAAGCGGTATGAACGCATGCAATAACTTCTTATGAGCTTAATGGTAACCTTACTCACGGGCTGGAACACAACAACCTTCCAGGGAATTACTATATGCATGCGATATACGTAAAGTGGATGTACTTCTCCAGTCTTAGTGTTTTGATGTTCTCTACCTCTCTTTAAAAAACGCGTAGTCCAAAATTAGCAGACATGTTCATGCACACAAATATCTGCTTTATGTGGGAATCTGCTAACCACTCGACCACGGAGCTCGTCAAATATTTACCGGATATATGACGAGCCCTGTCTCTAATTGACTAGCTGCACTCCGCGATTTCGCCCGCGCGTATCCCGTCGGAACAGTTTTTTCTACTTTATTTATTTCCTTAGGTTTCTAGATTCGTACCGTGATGTTGAATAGCCTATAACCTTCATCATGAATTCGGCTATCAAATGCAAAAATATTTTTGTTCAAATACGATTGGTAGTTCGAGATATAAGCGAGTTCAAACAAATGAACTATTCCGCTTTATATATCAGTATAGACTACAGCGGAATCCTTTTTCTACCTTATCACTACATATTATAAAACAAAGTCCTCCGCCGCGTCTGTCTGTCTGTCTGATCGCGATAAACTCAAAAACTACTGCACCGATTTTCATGCTGTTTTCACCAATGGATAGAGTGGTTCTCGAGAAAGGTTTTAGTATATAATTTGTTAAGTTTTTGTATACATTGACGATATTTGTTGGAGGTGTCGGAAAAAAATAAGCTGTCTAGAAGCTTTCAACAAAAACGCTGCCTAAACCCTGTGAGATATAACAAAATAATGTATGGTGGAATTATGTATCTTATATAGGTCTACAGAAAAATCTCCTTATATCCATTTTAAAACTTTAAAAGATGGGCAATTATAAAGCGGTGATTGGAAAGCTATTTACACAAATACGGAATTAATCCTTATCATTTTAAATACGTTAGTTTCCTTGAACATTTCATGAAGATCATTTTTTCCCTTCACACCATGCAAATAAAATCAATACCTTAGGAGATATAGCAAAATCAAAATAATGCGCAACGAAATTAATTTCGTGTCGCCGTGATTCGAGCGGGCCGCGCGGGCGCCCCGTGACCCCGCGCCCTGCGTCCGAGGCAGTCCGAGCCGTAGCCGGTGGGCTCCGAAAGTTTATGTAGTGTTTTAATGTATGGTGGAATTATGTATCTTTATATATGCCAACAGAATAGTCCGCGATGACATAATGTCTATATATTAAAAAATGTAAAAGCTATTTGATGTTTTGTTTGTTACGATTTAACTCAAAAACTACTCAACCAATTTTACCGAATTACATCTCCTCGGAGTAACATAGACTGTTATATATTTTCTGTAAAGAACCCGTGCGTAGCCGGGGCGGGTTGCTAGTATACTTATATAATAACTTCTTAGTTGTTGTCTCAATATCAAGATAAAGAAGAACTTAGTTTTCAAATGCTTTTCCAAGTTTCGTGTCTTCGGTAAACTTTAAAGCAGTCAGCTGTTGTGTGCAGTTTAGTCGGCTGAAGTATTTGATAGGACTGCAGTGTAGGAGGAAGTCCTCTTTTCTTTCCGTTTCGCTGAGCGAGCTTTTCGATGATATCACCATGCAGATTTTATGAGACGTAGGACGCATCAAAGCATCCTGGCTGTATATACCAATATAGCCGCAGCCCAACAATAATTCTATGGAGGGTTGTTGTATTTCTGCGAGTGAGTAGGTATGGTTACCAGAAAGCTTGTAAAGAGTTGCTATGTTAACATCAGGGATGTCAACGCGTCCGAACGTTAGTTCCTATGATGCAAGCATGCTTGCATCACACCTGATCTATAGAGATTAGGTAGGCCGTAAGCTTAGACGTCTCACTACGTTGTATAAAAAATACAGTTCCTTAGGTTATAGAATGACCAAGGTCTTCCGAGGCAACGAATAAATGATGCACCTATTCTAAGCCTATATAAGCTACAATAACTGGTAACCATCTGGTAGAACGTACGTTTATTTCTACATTAGTAACTGTGATCTGAATTATAACTTGTTGACCACACACTTGATACACTAATGCAGTGTTTACCCGACAGCTGTAAAATATACTACTTACTCGTTTCAGTGGTTGATATTCGAAATTATCGGAAGAACCCGCTACGTCCAAATTGGATTGCAAAGCTGCACTTCCCTCGAATACCGTCAGGAGGACTGCGGCGAATACCATCAAATAAAACAGATGTTTCATCTTGAATGGTCTCTACTACATTGATGGTTCCTGGACCATTCGCTTCTTTATATTTTTCATCTCGCATGTTTCACAAATAAACGGAATCATTTGACAAACAATAAAACTGCTTCCTTTGCGATACATGCAACTGATAATAAATACCAGAAGGAATGCTGTAATTATGTTGATAAAACATGCATATGTCGTGCCAAGCTGTCGTTCAGAAGATTGAAAACGAATAATAGTGATAACTAGCCTTCATGGCAGGGTTACGTAGCTAAATACACGCAAACCATAGAATTGTTGACGCGGCTCTCTGATAGCTAAAACTCGCGACTTCGTCCGCATTTTTTTAGCCTGTACCTAATATGTTGAACATAGTAAAAAAACATTCGAATCTATCGAGCTAGTTTCGAGTTTATATATGTACCTATATTATGTATATATGTCGCATCCGGTCATGAGTATGGATGTTTAAAACGAAGCGAAAACGCGCGGACGGTGCGGTGGCGCCATCGATGTATACATCGATGACCATGCCACCTCTGCTGCTAACACAGCAACTCCTTAGGAGCTTACTGGTGCCCTCACTCACACGCAGGAACAAAACAACCCTCAAAGAGAGTCGTTATTTGGCTGCTGTTTTCTTTGAGGAGGCATTTCCCCAGGAGAGCTGCTTGATGCCTCCTACCTCTTTTAAAAGAAGTATGTTTTTGTTAAATTTATGGAAGGCAGGGGTGGAAAAAACAGTTTTTTTTTAATTTTATAAAACAAACAGTTCAAAATGTTTTAAACAAGTGTTTTTTTTTGTTAAATATGTTTTTATCTTTTGAGTACTTAATCGTCAATTTCAAATCAAACGGGCCCATTAATCATAATTTATTTTAATTTTTGAGCCTCCTGTATGTTCTGATGCTCGTTCGTAGTAGGGGAAACACCGAAAAGCATATTCAAAATAGAATACATAATTGCGGGGTATTACATCCTCACCACTTCGCCAGTGATTCGGCATTTGGAACGGCCAGGCAGGAGTAGTCGGGTGGCGGGGGCGGGGCGACTGAACGGGATTTTCCCGGCGGGACTTTACTGATGGAGAGTATATATATATATATATATATATAGGACGGATTACGTAACAATTAATAATATAATTTTCGGAATTCGTGGCGATAATAGCACTTGTCAACAATGTCAACTCCGGGACGTAAAAAAAAATCAAATTTGGGAACACTTCATACTGATATCTAAAGAAAATACTGCACTGAAGACCAACTTGTTGGACTTGTGAAAAGAATGGAAGTGCACTTCCAGGAATGTAGCAACGTTTCTAAAATTGCAAATATTAATACTGTCGAGGACTGTTTGGTGGAGGAGTTGGGAGCTGCTGCTAGTGCTGAGTGTCAGTGTCAGTGCTCAGTGAGTGTTTTCAGATGATTCTTCTATAAAATCTGTTGTTACTACTCTTCAATCCGCCAAAAGTGCCAGTGGCAGCAGCAGCGTGAACGGTGCAATGAAAAATTTTGTTATTAGTACCAGCCAGGACCATAAGAAAAAAATCGATCTACAATTATCTCGTTATATGTTTCCTACCAATACGCCTTTTACCCACGCAGAGCACCCGCCGCTCCTGAAATGAATGAAAATTTTACGCCCAGGATATAAACCTCCAAACAGCAAACAAATTGTTGGTGATCTACTGAATGAGGTCTACAATTCTAAATATATTGTAAGTAAGTAATAATAAGTTTTCTCATGTCTGGCTGACGCACAAAATTTTGATTGTTAAAAATTAGTACTTACTTAGTTATATGTTACAGTTACAATAATACTGTTTAAGTTTGACTGAATTGATTAAGGTATATAAAAAATTTGGATGTTTAATTACAAGCCCAAATAAATAGTTTCTTTAAAATAATTTCTAATTAAAATGAAATCACCGATCCAACATTTGAATTGTTTATAGGCTCATAGACGTAATAAAAAAGTCAGACGGAATCTCGCTGAGAAACAACTGAAGCACCACAATGGCGGCATGTAACTATGTGTGACATATATACATGTGTCAAGTGGGTTGCCAGATGGAAGAAAATTTCCCACTTCTTTAACTAAAAATAAATAAATAGATGTTAGTCGTTAGAATAACATGCTACGAAAACTACAGCGCCTGAGGATGCCTCGTGGAGAGGCGAAACACGTGTCGCGGAGACGACCGGAGCAGCCAGGGCAACAACGGTGGCGGGTGCATGCGGTTCACATTTCAGATGGTGAACACTCGCCGAGACGACCGGAGCAGCCATGGCAGCGGCGGCATGCATCTACTAACGGTAGTGGGTGGGTGCCGGCCGGCAGTAGTTCGCATAAACTAATCGGGAGCGGAAGCACACAAAGTAGTTTGGATCAAATTGCCTGTAAATTTGACTTTCGCAAAGTAACGCCTGAATCTATTAACTATTTGATACGTAGTGAGGTGCCACTTGCATTCCCAACGCGTCTGGGAGCAGGTTTGTTTCTCGTTGGACGATTCCAACGCCTGTGCCGAAGCTATCGCCGATATGGATTTTTTATTTCTAGCTCTGCGGCGCCCATAGGTGGCAAATCCCGCCCATAGTTCAATCGATCTTGTAAGGATGCGTCTCCACGTAAACGTACACGTACAGGATTCGTATCGAGCCTGGCCCAATGGTCAGGCGGCTGGTGATTTAAATACCGATTCACTTAAAAAAAGCTACTTCGCTGCCACCAGGTTTTTGAAGGGTTGCATGGCGAAGGCAAAGTGAGAATTCGTTAGCAAATTTGGCGAGAGACTCGTACGCTTGCTCTCCGGGACTCGTGTAACTTCTGTCAGTCGTCGTTCCCTCCGTTACGCAAAGGGGACGAATCGCTGGCCCATACTGCAAAGGAGAAACCGATCATCAGGGCTCTCTTTTTGTTATCAACTTGACTCTTGATGCCTGGGAAGGAACACCACCGACCATCCCTCGGCGTGAGAGCTCTATGCCAAAAATTCATTTCCCACAAAAAGCTGTCCGTAGAGCTCTTATCTCCCTGGACATTTATAAGTCGAGCGGGCCGGGTGGGATTCCACCTGTTGGTTGAAGACGCGTGCTCCAGAGTTAGCTCCGATTCTAACGTGCCTCTTTCGGTAGTCCTATTCGCTTCGCGTGGTTCCCAGCTCATGGAAGGAGGTTTTGGTACAGCCGATCCCTAAAAACGGTGCTTGCTCAGATCCGTCCAACTATAGGCCTATGGCAATAACTCCCATATTTTCCAAAATCATGGAAAATATCATCAATTAGCAACTTTTAGACTACTTAGAGGATCGCCAGCTGATAAGTGATCGCCAATACGGCTTCCGCTGGCGATTCGGCTGGCGATTTTCTGGTATTGTTGATCCACCGCTGGGTGGAGTTAGTAGAAAGCAAATGCGAGGCTTAAGCTGTTAGTTTGGACATAAAAAAGGCCTTCGATCGGGTAAGACCAAAATCACTTCCCTCGAAGCTTCCTTCTTTTGGACTACTCAAAAAATTTTGTGCATGGGTTGCCAGTTTTCTCATTGGGCGGAGCATCAAGCGTAGTTGATGGTGCGTGTTCGGATCCACTGCCCCTAAACGCTGGCATCCCGGCTGTGTGTTGCTATGCGGATGACAGTATGGTGGACGCAAAATACACTGGTCAAGCCAATATCTCTCGGGATTGCATCAATGAGTGCCGATTACATCTTATGTCTGAAATTGAGACATCACTAGAACAGGTCTTGGATTGGGGCAGACTGAATTTAGTTCAACTAATCCCCTAAAGACACGAGTCTACGCATTTGCCGCGAAAAAGTCTCCATTTATCGTAGCTCCTCGATTAGAAGGTATACCCCTCAGCGTTACGCCTAGCATCAGCATCTTGGGTGTCGACATATCGATCGTTGTACCGTTTCGCGGTCATCTGGAGAACAAGGCTAAGTTGGCGTCCAAGAAGATTTGGGTGATAAGTAGAGCTAACCATATTTTACACCTCAACATCGCCTTCACTTTATAAGGCCTAGGTCCGGCCTCACATGGAATACTGTTCACATCTTTGGGCCGGTGCGCCACAATATTTGCTTACTCCGTTTGACCGCATACAACGTAGAGCAGTTCGAATCGTCGGCGACCCAGTGATCTCTGCTCGGCTAGGCTCGCTTTGTACACGAGGAGACGTTGTTTCTCTCTGTACAAATTGTATCATGGGGCGTGTTCGGAGAAGCTGTTCAACTTAATACCAGCCGCTGAGTTCCACTATTGTACCACTCGCCATAAACTTACAATTTCACCCTCTCCTTCTTGATGAGAGGCAATCCACTACAGTACGCTTTTTGAAGCATTTTCTACGACGTACGGTGAAGTTCTGGAATAAATTACCCTCAGCGGTGTTCCCGTACAAATACTATATGGGTGCCTTCAAGAAAAGAGCCTATGTTTCCCTAAAAAGGCTGGCAACGGATCAGATCATCTTACAAAATACAAGATAAGACACTGACTGAAGTGAACAATATTAGAGATTTGGGAGTAATACTAGATTCCAGCGTTTAATGATAATAGCGTTTCTACCTCATTTAGACGGTGTTGTACAAAATGGTTCAAAAACTATGTGTTTTGTTATAAGAAATGGTAAGCACTTCCATAAAACAAAAACAAAAGTTATGCTATATAACTGTCTAGTACATAGCATTCTTGAATATTGCAGCGTGGTGTGGCGACCACATTTCTCTACTCATTGCCTTAGAATTGAGCGGTTGCAGAAGAGATTTTTATGGCATCTAGCACGTGGCACTAAACTAGCAAAAAAGATGTCTCGTACAACGCTAGACTTAAATATTTCAAAATTGTGTCACTGACCAAACGTAGGGATATACTAGACATGCAATTTATGTACAAACTTCTGCACAATAAAATTGATTGTCCCCAGCTAATGAATAAGATTCGCTTTAACGTTCCACGCAGGCGTCCACGTTGTGCCATAAAACATTTTACTTTCCCATTGCGAAAAACTGTTTTAGGCTCTCATTCACCCATACCGCGATAGTGCAGGCTGGTGAACTGCTACAGCTCCGTAATTGATATCAATCACCTGTCCCAATTTCAGTTCCGCACAAAACTTGTCAGTGCATTGGCAATGGAAGATGTTGTTTAAGACGAGAGTTGTGAGTTAAGTAGTTAAATGATAATGTATTTTTTAAATTATAATAACGTTTGCATTTTTGATTTCCCACTTGGTATATATGAAAACAAGAGGTTTTGATAATTGTACCTATATAAGTACCTTACTATTTAAACTTTACGCAAGTTGTGTTTGCCTATAATTTGTTGTACATTTAAGCCAGTAATGTTGCAAATGTATACCTACTTTTATATATGTAAAGAAAGAAATGTAACAACTGTTGGTAGACCTAATAAAATAAAATAAATAAATAAAAAAATCAGTGACCCTTTGATGTCGTTGATGTCTATTGGCGGTGGTGACCACTTACCATCAGGTGACACACATGCTCTTTTGCAATAAAAAAAAAGTGTTTATAGGCTACTGTAACCGCTTCACATCAGGTGGTCCGCATGCTTGTACGCCTCTCGACGTAGTATAATATAAGTAAATAGTATAAAAAATACTATCATTTGACATTGACAGTATACGTCAATGCTATGTGAACTGCAATTTTTAGTCAAAAGTTTAAAAAACTACCTACCGCCAACCGCCAAGCACTTCAATTGATAGATATGGTACCTACTCAAAGTTTTTTATTAGAAAGAAGCCGCTTATATTAAATTCTTCACATTTCTCGTCACAAGTCCTTTAAGACAAAGAGCAAAAAAGTTATTCTATATAGTTCCTGTGATTGGTAGTAGATTGCTAAGTGTCAGTTAATGTGAAAATATCTTAGATATTGATCAAAATTGTAAATCGTAAAATGGAGTCGAAAACTACTCCGGTGGTGGCAGCTGCTTCAGGAAAGATTTACAAGCTGCCAAAACGCATCGGACGCGGTGTACCTGACATCTCACATGCATATATTAAGAAATGTTCTTGCAGCAGAGATAAGACTATAGTATTTTGTCGAGCATGCGGTTATTATTGTAACGGACGCATACGCCTCAAGTGCGAACAACATCCTCGTGTGAGAAATAGTTTAAATACATGTATTTACTCTAAAGGTAATTGTGCTGCTATGAGGAACTTCCTTTTTTCTCATGGTCTATTGCACAGTTACTTTGCTAGAGTACTTAATATTTATTTAGCCTAAATTGTGTTCATGATGTGGGTAGTATAAAAATGTATGAGAGAAATATAAATATATTTTGTCTGATTTCAGGTAACATTTCTGTTGGATATTTCCGAATGCCCTCGGTGCCATTCTTCTGTTTTTCTAGATGAATATACTGGAAATTAATATTAAGTTGACTATGCTCAAAAGTTTTCTTGCATTTAAACAGGTAATAAGACCATATAGATAGGTACTTGTGTTAGTTTTATTTTTGTTTTTTACTTTGTTCAAGCATCGACTTGAATAAGAAAAAATAGTTATTTGTTAATTATATAGACAAGCGTTGATTGCCTTAAATTTTATTAATGTTGAGAAGTATTTGTTGTTTTTGTTTGCTCATCTTTATGTTTCTGCCCCGATTGATGTGAAGATTTTGAACCAGACAGTAAAACATTAGTTTTTATAATAAAAATTTTTTTGTTTTAATTAATTTTAGGTTGAAAATGTTGACATCATTTATTTGTGTATAAAATGTCTTAAGAGTTTTAAATAAATGAGTAAGTCATGTGAACATATTGTATACTTTATGGAAACCCTTATTTGTACTGACCATTTAACTAGAACCTAAACCCCGTTTTTTAATACATTCAATGGAAATGTGGCTAGATTCCTCCTGTGACTAATGTAGCTTGTTCATTCATGAGCCTATGAGAGCGCCAAAAAGACATCAGGTTTGTTGCAGTTGCAGGAAATTTTTACTCCCCGTAGCACAAGTCATTTCCTTTTTTATTATAAGTAGCTAGCACCTATCACAGTATAGTACTTAATATAGCTACAAACAAATATTTTGTGGTCCAGAATGTCTTGTTAATAAATAACAGGGAGATACAAAATGCTGAATAACAAAATAATTTGCTTTCATTGTGAATGACCTGCAACATCATTAAAATTTAAGTTTGTCACGGGGAATAATGATTCTCCATGACACACTAAGTACCACCACTAATGTCATGGGGAAGGAATGTCGAAGCTCTTCACAAGCTTCCTGTGGATCTCACTTATTCACAGAAAGGGGCTCTTTGTAGCTCTTTGTAAGGTAAGACGAAAGCATTTGCAAAGGCATTCTGCTAGCACATGTTTATATCTTATTATTTAGTAGGGTATATTTCTCCAGTCAGACTTTAACATTATTACATTAGACCCTAACATTTCTTGCTAGTTAGCAGGATGCTCCATGTGCAAGTGTGATAGTTTCTGGCCCTGAAAATTGTGATGAACTTTCCAAATTCCATGTGTGATTGACTTTGGTTCTAAATATGAAGACGACACTACAGTCCCAAATTCACAATAGCCCTAATTATTGTGTATAGTGCGACAAAAATCTCGGAAAATGGTGAGACTATGGGGTTAAAAATGATGGTGAGTCCATATGTGCACTGGTGGCATGGCTATTTCATCATTGTCTGTATTTGGCTCAAAAAAGTTCCACAGGTGTAAACTGCACCAATAAGAATAAGTGTAGTCACTATGATATTGACAAAACTAACTTTCCGTAATTTCGCCCACATGTGACAAATGCAGAGAACCGAACCGAGAACACTAGAGATGGAAGATAAGTACCAGTTCTATTGCAGGTAGCTCCATCACATTGAGGCATTTAGTTGTGTTGTATTAAAATACCAGAGCACCAACACTGGCACGATGACATTGTACATCTTTTTAGGGTTTCGTATTCGAAAGCTAAAAAGTTCACTTTAAAGATCACATTGATGTCTGTCTGTAAGTCAAAGAAGCACAAATCAAAACCAACTTACAGTTGATCTAGGGTCATGAAATTTGGCAAGAACCAACGTCTCATTGCATTGATATGTATGTATTCACACCTGGTCCCTTATGGAGTATGGGCAGATAAGATAGATTCATGTAGATGCATTATTATCTACACAGAAAATCCGAAAATCACCACATTGTAGTTATATTATACTAACATCAAAATAGTATTAACAAAAATAAGCTGTTCTAAAAATTATGAATCTATTAACAGTTTAATTTATTGTCTAGAAATTGGGTCATAGATAATTCTGTTTTTTATATCACTAAGTCTATTAAAAGCATGTGTTCTGCCTGATGGTAAGCAGTTACCGCAGACTGGATGCGTGCAACATAAGAGGCATTAATCATGAATTGTAAAAGCCTCTTCACATCTAATGTTTGAATGTACAACTGATTTAGATATCTCAAACTAGGGCTCAGTTTGAGTTATCCAAGTCAGTTGTACATTTAAGACTATTCAATCAAGACAAACATCTCAATGTGCCCTCTGTGTGGCAGAGAAGTTCAGGTAATTAAATGTTTTTTACAACTGCGTACCGGTACATTGTTTGACTTACATATTTGTTTAAGCTGGCATGCTCAATCATCAGACCATTATCCTAGCTGGATGTTATTGAGCTTACAACGAAGAAAAGGCTGAACCAAGAATATAATGTATCGCAATTTACTGGAAAGCTATATTTAATAATAATGTGACTCACAGATGTATGGTATGTCTGTTTGTGACACATACAATCTAATGAACCCCCAATAGGGTGATTGGAAGCAGGTAGACATACAGAAATTAGAAGGAAAAGTAGTAATTAGTGTATCCTTTTATGTCACCAGAGAACAAATTTAAAAAAATATTCTAGGTAAAGTTGAGGAATTGTTTTTTAGAACTTTATTGCCATAGTGGGTCCAGTGATTGTGAAATGATTTCTTGTTTCCAACAATAATTTGAAGCATTGATCAATTGGCTTGCAGATATATGTATGTAGTACCAAGATAAAACAACAATTAATGTCAATGGAGTTGTGTATAAGATATCATTAGAATATGCAATAAAGGAAATTAAAGAAAAAAGTTTAAGTGAGTGTTCATTATTTGTATGTAATATGCAAACAACAACTACTTCCTACTTATAAATATTGTAAACTAATACTATGTTATTACACCACATTATATTGAAAACCAACTCGGTACATCTGGTCTATCCTTGTTGCGGTTGATGTAATTTTGAAAGGTTTTCTTAGCGTCATCTAAAGATTTTAGATTTTCCTCTTCATTATCCTTACTTTTTTCAAATATATCAGGGAATTCAAATTTCATAGTTTTTGGCTGGAACAATAAAGTGTATCATTGTTTAATAGTATCTGAGTCAATTTCTTGAAATAGGTCTTTGGTTTCCAAACGAGTTGATGTTACAACAATTCCATTCCATGGAAAATAATAGCATTATTACATGTATGTTTCAATTATCTAAATCACTTTACTTTTTCACTGCCTAAGGAACAAATAGTCCAAGTGCAAATCAAGGTTTCTGTAGTTGTCACTATAAAATACTATTTGACCAACTAAACAGAAGCAAATTTGGGATAATGATGATTTTGTCTCTCTTTCTTTTGTTTTCATCAGCATTTACATTATTAGTCAATTCATTTGTAATTAAAAGTATGTTTAAGCATTACAAACATATTATGTAAATTCATATTACGTAACCTAAAAACAAAAAAAATAAGGAATTTTGACTTTATATAAGAGACTAATTTTTTGAGAGCAACCATGCCCTTAGGCCACATCTCATGGATAATATAAGACTAAAGCATATAGTACAGCTTACCAACAGTTACAGATATGTAGTCAGTATTGTGTATTAGTAATTCTTTAACAAATATTATGGTACTCACCAACGTGACAAAGGCATACTTTATATCATCGTCTTTTATAATATATCCCTTGCCAGGATCTCTTCGGAATTTACCAAGAGTAATTCTAGTCCTTACATTAACTACGGGGATACTATATATTTTTTCTAAATAGTTTTTTATGTCATGCTTGGTCATTTCCATAGAACACTTGAAATGTACAATATTTGGTTGTTGCCTCGCAAATGGGCGGACCAATTTCATCCAAAAATTCGGTAAAAAGACTCTTAATTGTGGATTTCCCCTCTGATATATTGGATACCTGCAACAGGAAATTTACCTATTACTAACACAATGCAACAACTTATTGCAGGTTACTTTTATATAGTTTTGAGTCCAGATACGCGCAAGAAATGAAAGCCGCTGGAAATAGTGAAAAATAGTGTCATTAGAGATCGCAAAAAATATTTACCAGCGAGTAGACATTATGTATGTATTTGTAATACAAATTTTGTGTTATTAATTATTAGAACCGAAACCTTATAATTTCGATTTATAATAAATATTATTTTTAAACAAATTAAAATACTTTAAAAGAAATGACATTCATAACCTAAATTACAATTTTTTTTTTGGATCTTTTTATCCCCGAGGGGAAAGGCAAAGGGATCTAGCTTATACAGCCACGTCATCAGTTTAGAACCATTTGAAAATCATTCTATGTTCCAGCTTCAGGAACTGTGCTCAAAAAATACTTGAGAAGGGTACTTCGACCCAATCAACCCAGTTTAAATACCACCCGTAAAACTATAGGAATTTTACAAGGCTTTCTTGATGAACTTGTCACGTCTTCCAAAAAGTGCATAAACGTGTTATATTTGAGTTTTTTCATTATTGTATAATTACACTAGCACTTATGTTACAAAACACTGTCGAAATTGTCACATAAAACTAATTTTATACTGAATTGTAAAAGTTTAAAATATCGCAACAATGTCACTCGTCAAAAGCGCGGGAAAAAGTCCTAAATTACAGGATTTACAAGACCATGATCAACACAAAACATAGTATATTATTATTAGGCGTAGTATATTATTATACCATGTACAAGACCTAACAGAGACCTAACATAACCATAAAGTTAAAGTGCAGGCAAAGGGATTTAGAATATACAGCATAAGTCTTCAGTTTAAAACCGTTTCCATATATTCTTAACTCTAGTTTCAGGAACTCTGCTGAAAAAACACTCGGAAGGGTTCCCCGATGCAATCATGTACACGTATTCACATTGACTCATTGATCACATATCCATCGAAACACGAATTGGATACGAAAAGTTATCAAGATTTACTTTTCGAATCCGTTTCGAATATATTCCGAGGCATTGTGAATACCCCGACCGAAGTTTGAATACTACCCCCACAATAGTGAATTCTGCAAGGTTATCTTTATGCAATTTTTCACGTCCTCCAAAAAGTGTTATATTCGAGTTTTTCCAATTGTTAGTGATCTAATGAAAGTTAGTTCACTAGTAATTATTAATTCATTGTATCTACGTTACGTAGGATTTGTGGTGTAAGTCGCTCACTATAATCTTAGAAGTCAGTCAGTCACGTACACGTGGCTAATTAATAAACGAGACTCTAATAAAAGAGAGGTATCACCTTCACCACACATTTTACAGTTAATTATAGAAAACTCTGCCTGGTCTCTGGAAAAATGGAATCTCTGCCATTGCTCAAGTGTTACCTCCTTCATCGCGCGATTGCAACATTGGCTCGTATACCCTGTTGTGCCTGTTGGCCCAAGCTTTTACTGCCAAGAAGGTTTCCCAACGCTCCATTCACACTATTTCCAGCTCTCACTCGTCTTTCCACATCAGCGGTGTACCTTCCATCCCTGCTGAAAGCTCATCCAAGATATACAATCTCATTCACTTGATCCATACTTCGTCATCAACCGTAATCCTTACACGATTGGGATAAAGTTAGGTAATATAATGTGCTAGTATTAAAGGTCTACAATTGTCATGCTAAAGTTTGATAGATTACCGAGAGTTTACTACCTACATCTACTCAGGAACACCGTTCCTTAAGAAATCTATATGTTTGTCTGTGCATTTGACTATGTGTGCATTTTCGAATATTCGAATTTTGATTTCAGATTCGAATTCAGCATAAAAAAGTAGAATAGGAATGTTCAGGAACACCGTTCCTATCTCAAAATGGAAATGAAAATGGAACATGGTCAAAATGGCCGAAAAAAAATAAATTTGAATTGTTACATAATTAACGAGCAAGGTGTTACTCTGGCTCCAAGACCTTTCCAAGCGGATTTTCGAAACCGCTGAAAGCCATCCAAACCCGCTTATCCAGCAAGCTGTGTCCTATAACCCACCACAGCCTCCTCTGTCCCGTTACCAAAACCGTAGGTCACGTAGTGTCCTTTTAGACAACCCAAACAAACTTTCGAGTGCTCTGGACCGCTATGCAGCAGCCGAAGCCTCAGCACCCTACTTGTCGCTCGTTTAGTCGCTTTTAGGGTCCATAGTCGACATCCTCAGGAGGACAGTCGACTCTTCTCTAATACTCTTCAGAATTACGCTTGCGTCACCCCGTTCCCTGGGGTGATCGCTTCAGATGAAACCTTTGACGCCTTCCCGGCTAAAGGCAGTCCCAGGGGGTATTTTAGTCAGTAGGAATCTGACATCACCAATTTGTTCGCACAAAATGGTATCTTATGCAAGATCTCGCTTCCTCCCTCCCATTTTCCGGAGGGTGCCGTGCCCCTCACGGAAGAATGACTAATGCACACCCGCGTGTGTGGGTTAGTCCTTCTTTTGTGGGTCTACAATTTTCTTGGGCGAAAAACAAAAAAAATAATCTTCCTGACAATGCAAGCTTGCGCATTCTCAACTGGTTTTTTTTAACAAGGGCCAAACCCATAGCATCTCTATATATTTGTTGGTGTCCATCATTCAGGCTTGCAACACTTAATTTTAATTGTCATTTCAGTTCTCGTAGAAACATGGCGGTATCTTTGTCACCAGATCAAGAGCTTGTAAGTATTTTTAGTTTAATAATTGTAATTTTAAACTTAACATTTAATGAAGTTGCGTAATTAAAGGTGTGATGATGTTAACGCTGTATTTTCTGTTATATATCCTCCATAATTGGCACGAAATATGCGCAATAAGTTGCGTCTTTGCCTATGCCCATGTCATCAATGTTTGTTTTGATTTCTTGGTATCCTCTTGTTCCCATTATAAAGTTTAAACTGAATGCAATAAAGTGTTATTTTACTATGTTTATATTTTGACAGTCATGTGTATATGTAATCACTTTTTCGTTCAAAGCAGCAGGTGTTCGGTAGTTTAAAATAATCTTATTAGCCCACTGCTGAACCAGATTTCCGTTTCCTGTTTTTGATAACATAATGGTTCTTGTAAATTCGATACCACTTACCAATGATTTTACTAAAAAAATATTCTACCCCGACAGTAGACTTATCCTGCAAATACTTTTACTATTTACTCTATGTAAATTAATATATAATGCTCATTCATTATTGTTCATTTATTGTATCAATGATATATATTTTTATATGTACATACCACCACTGAGGTTGCAAACAAGCATAGATATGATCCTGCTGCAAAGCAGTTTCAATGTACTCAGACATAGTTATATGTTAGTTGATACAAGAACATGTTTCCACCGTTTTCCTAAAAGTATGTAAGAGATATGATTGCTTAAAACTCTCATTGAACAGTTGTGGTAATGTTTGGTACAGGAATGAAAAAAATTCAGTTAGTTGCTGCTACTACTTTACTGGGCCAATTTCCAAAGGGTGTAGAAAATAACAGTGGTAGTGAATCAGTTTCAACAATAAAAGCAAACCTTTTTTAGGGTTCCATACCCAAGAGGAAAAAACAAAACCCGTTAAGTCACTTACCCGTCAATCTCTTTATATGTCTCTTTAAACTCTCACTACCTGCGGGCCGCTTTTCCGCCAAGAAATGTATGGGAAAACGTATATAACGGGGTCTGACAGGTTAAGGCATAGTATTTGGCAACCAAGCTTTGTTTTTATGTTTTTTTGTATGAAATCACATTTTTTCAGGAAAAATACTTATGTATATAACATTACAGAACAAAACCTTACCTATCTAAATACAAAATTTTATCTAAAATATTAGAACCATTTCTGAGATACATAAAATATATTTCTATATATTCAAGAATTGCTTGTAGAAAGTAACTGGAAAACACAAAAAATGTTTATCTTACCATTCTTAAATTTGTTATAGCTTTTATTTATTCTATGGCTGTTAGCAAACAGACAGAGTTTGTCTGATATGAAGCTGTTACTCTAGCAATAAAATACATACAGTATCCATTTTACTATATGCTTTATTTCTTATCCTACTTAGTATAACAATTTGTAATATAGATAATGTGGGGTATTAAATGAAATGAAAGCTAAATCAGGGCATTTTAAAATGTTTTTTATTTTATTATATTTTGAATCATTTATGAATAATTGATTCAAAATTTACACATCAAAAAACTTGTCACTTTCGCCATTTCTCAATTTTGCAATAAGTCAGTTTCGAAAAATGTCTGTATTAGTTACATGCTGCATTACATACACTGGTTATATTATTAACATAGCTTTTATAAATGTCTTACTTGAAATCATTTATTAATCCTCATAAGTAACTTTTAGGATTAATATACACCATATGAAAGAAACCAATTTTTTTGCAGTGTCATTGTGCTAATGTGACATACTATGTTTGACACAGTATGTCACATACATGTATATAAGAAATTACGTACGCGAAATAACACTGAAGTGATTGTCACAGGAAGTAATCAAGTGATCATGATTTTTGACGACTTGACATTTTGATGGAATATGAAATATGTCCAGAAGTTCTGTAACAGAGTCTAAAAAAATGTTATGGACTGCGTGAGTGCTGCATCTGTGAAGGTAGCTTTGCTTGAAGGTAGGAGACAGTGGCTTTAGTGGCTGTGGTACTTTTGAAGACGTGGAATGCATACTAAATCGCCTAATGGCTTTTAAATTTAACTGTAATTCTGACAGAACTAAAAACGGCCTTGTAGAGTACCCTCTTCTCAACCATGCTGCTTGTAGGGCTTGGACCACGATTTGTGTTTATAGGAGTCCTAATGTCCCGTTCTGATACGCAAACTCAATGCTGTTCAGCAAGAGAGTAGTAGTTGGAGCAAAATGCGAATTCGCCGGTGCAGTTAGTGAGCGGCTTGCGAGGCTTCCCTCTGTGCCGCGTTTTCTCGTTACTTGATAAAGCTGCCGAAAGAAACTTCCTCAGCCGACCTTGCCATCGTAAACTGGTATATAACGGTAAAGAGAAAGCCGTTTCGCTAGGTAGTTGGTTTGCCTCTAAGTTGGCTTCGAATGACGGGGAGTCTGTATCCTTACCATTCCGTAGTGCGGGAGCTCTATGTTAGAAATCTCAATAACTCAGTGAGATCTCCGAATCCTCGTATTCTACTTGGCGTGTGTCTTCTTCGTGGAAGACCACAAATGTACACCCAGAGCCAAAAAAGGCCGATTTCCTTCCTCTATAATGAAGCGTGTCGATAATAAATATTGGGCTACTAGTGCAGATGGAAGATCACGACTTGATCAGCGACCGTCAATTACTACTTGATTTCGTCATCTCTTTTGTCGTCGTCAGCAAAACGGAGGTATGAGTTGTACTCGCCGTTAATATCAATGCTCTGTATTTCCGAGTCGAACACGTTCTTAAGTGCAGCTTTGAACAGTTACGGGCAGATTCCGTCCCCCAGTCTCACTCCTATCTCATTTTTTCGATTTGTTTATAATACCTTGCCCTTTTTGAAATCTGTTATGTAATTATAAATCATTGTTCGTTATTCCACACCTGCGATGACGTCACTCCTGTCAATTTAGTGCTGTGAACCTATGTATGAATCGTTCGAATAGCACGCAACGTGCGTGCTGTGCCCGCAATACACCAAATAAGCAAGTTTATGCATTTAGAAGGCTATTTCAATTTTATTACTGTATTTTATGTTTACTAGTTCGTCCCCGACTTCGCCGAGTAGATTTCCGTTATCGCCATAGTAAGAATCAAATTTGGATTCCGATCGGTTCGACAGTTTGGTAGACAAAAGTACAACCAGACAGATGAGACATAATTACTCTCGCATCTGAAATAATATTAATGTGAATTAGTTACTACTCGCGGCATCGCCCATTTGAAATTTCTTGTTTTAAGTTTTACGAAGGAACCCTAAATACTTCCTGAATAAGAATTTGCTAATATCCAGACATATTATGTGTGTTTTTCATTCGATTGACACCTTTCGTTTTTGAAGATAAAAATAATAAAATAGGTCCCATAACCATAGCGTATGTCAAACGTTCTTTCCACTTATGTCTACCAGTAGGGATAACTTGGTAGGGATAGGCGTGCCAGGGGAGAATATATATACCATATACATGCCAGAATAATATAATTATAATTTCATAATATTTTAGGGCACTGCCCCCTATGTGTTTAACCTAGGCGGTTTTGAATGGGTCGTCATCTATTACAAATGGACGGAGAGACACCAGACCACAGTAACAACTGTTGAACTTGATATGGAGACCTAATTTTTGTCTAACTACAACTGCCGTAGCTTTAGTACTCCATTAAATCGCATCGTCCAACCGTTTCGTCTATGAATCATAAAAAAAGACCAATCATCACTGATCGAAACGTTTATTGCTGCGTATTTTTATACAACGTCGGGCGACATACAAGCATACGCCCCACCTGATATAAAGCTGTAACCACAGCCAATTAATGCTTGCAATACATTAAGTATCATTCGCGCGATGACCTCTCACACTCGCAGGGGCACAATAAGTCTCCAGAGAGTTTTTCTGTGAGGTGCAGGTACTTCCCAGACGAGCAGCTTTCATGCTTCCTATCTCTCTTAAAATCACCGGCAACAAGTTAAAAAGACATGTTTTAAGACATGTATAATTGCATATTAATGTTTGTCCTGTGCGCGAATCGAAACAACGAGCGTTGGTGTCAAAGTAGCGTTACTAACTACTGAGCCACCTAACTTCTCGAAAGCTCTTGTATCACAACCCTTACAAGTAGTACCCTGATCTTTTCGTATCAACGGTTAAATGTTTTGCATCGAGTAGCAAAGGCAATATGGCAAAGTGTGATAAGTGATGCTCAGTTCAGATGTAGTACTTCCGAAATAGCGTGGCTATCGATTGCACGGTCGACGACCGGCCGCGACATCCGCCTCGCCTACGCAGCGTCTTCGTCACGTGTTTTAGAGCTATAAACTGTCATAATTAATTACATACGATAGTTAGGCTTTGTATCGTGCAAAAGACACGTTTTCGCTATACAAATAGTAATGTTTTGATATGTTCTTGCCATAAAGATGCATCTGTATAACCTTATAATCATGTGTACTATTCCTCCGAGCAATTGCTCCACTGAAAATTAGCCATGTGACCGCCTGTGTAGTCTGTCACGGCACTATGCTGAGTGGAGGCCTGTTCAAAGTCTGCAACCTGTATATATTAAGTACTAATATGTAACAACTAGCTGTAACCCGTGACTTCGCGCGTATGTCCGGTATCCTGTAGGAACCGCTTTTCTATTTTTTTTCCTCGGCTTCTAAGAGTCGTATCGTGATGTTGAATAGCCTATAACATTCCTCGATAATTGGACTGTCAAATGCAAAAGATT
This sequence comes from Pyralis farinalis, assembly GCA_947507595.1. Taxonomy (NCBI): domain Eukaryota; kingdom Metazoa; phylum Arthropoda; class Insecta; order Lepidoptera; family Pyralidae; genus Pyralis; species Pyralis farinalis. The sequence goes on from OX382274.1 coordinate 10,552,795, forward strand.
TTTTCAAATCCGACGGACAGTTCCAGAGGTTAGGGCGTTTAAACAAATAAACAATGAACAAACACAATCTTCCGCTTTTTATATATTAGTCTTGATAAGTGTCATAATACTTCTGTCGTTATTGTCATACGTTGAATAAGATTATTTCTATTCCATTCTAACATGCCTGCTAGTAACAATTCCAGATGTTTAAGCCACAAGTCCGTGTATGTACAAATCTTCTCACTAGCGTTATCTTGTTTCGTAATTCATTAGATTGGTGGGGTCCGCTACTTAAGCCAAAGGATTTGGCGAAGATATGATTCTGATATGGAGCGACTGCCCTCAGACCTCCACAAGTCAAGCGGAAAACCACGATGTTTTCCTATACCTCCCAACAAGTTACAAATATGTGATACATGCCCCACGAACCAGGGATTGGTCTAATCGTAGGCTGGATCTTTATCACTTCTTTCACGTGACACAAACGTTAACTATAATAATAGTATTTTAACATATTACAAGAAATATCACCACAGTTGCTTTGATTGTGCCCGAGGAATGACTTGCGTCGGATCCTGTTACTGTCATGTTATGTTTACTTAATTGTCCAGTCTCTGACTACCTCTACCAAAATAAACCATCAGTCATCAGTTCAAGATATTTTTCGTGAAATGGCAACAAACGATTGTTTGACGCTTGTAATGTTCGTGGGTAGATTTTTCGACAATAGTCACATAAAATTGATAATTTGAGACGCCCCCCTCGAATATGTATTAAAATTGAGTTAAGATTGTCGAATGCAGAATTGGGGCTTTAAGATCGAGTCCGGATGTAATAGATGTGTGGGTAACTTCAATAAGGTGCGTGTTTGTTTACTTGCGCCGCGAATATATTTAGCCGGGCCTCTGACGTAGGGTGCAGCCGATTTGAGACACGATTCCGCTACTTCCGTCAAACTCAACAACATCTCCAATAATACCTCAACGTTCGTACATATTATAACATTATGAGAATTGAGTGGGAACGGAAATCGAGAGTTATACTTAAACCGGCCGGTTTAAGTGTGAGTGACGGAGAGATGTGTGGGCCGGATGACCAGCCATCAGACCCTCTGCGCGATGGAGTACCCTCCGCCCGCGTTCGTCGGTACCAATCCGATTTCAAGTGGTTAATGCCGAAATCTGTAGTCACTGTTAATATTGAGATGTACATTTTTATTTTGGACTAGCAGGTACCAGGTGTATCGTTGCCTTTAATATTTTTTTTTTATATGTACGTAATAAAAGTATAGATATGCTATCCTCAATTGCAACAACCAATTGCTACGGCGGATTCTTCTATGTTATATGATTTTTGATGAGCTCGGTGGCGCAGTCCATTAGTAATGCTGCTTTGACACCAGGGCTCGTGGGTTCGATTCCCACACAAGGCAAACATTTGTGTGCATGAACATGTCTATTTGTCTTGGTCTGGGTGTTTCTAAGAGAGGTAGGGCGCAGTAAAGCAGCCCGTCTGGGGAAGTACCTCCACCTCACAGAAAACCGCAGCCAAATAGCAACTCCCTAGGGGGTTGTGTGAGTGAGTTCACCAGTAAGCTCTTAAGGAGTTATTGTGTTAGCAGCAGAGAAGGCATCGCGTGAGTGATACTTAATGTATTGCAAGCGTTCATAAGCTGCGTTATTTTTCATGAGTCGTGGGATTACATCAGTCAACATGGTCGGAGGAGCAGGAAACACTATGTGTCGGGTGTACTGAATACCATATAATTGATAATACATGTGCACAAGTCTCATAGTAACGTTATCTGATAAGCATGCACAATAATGGTGTGTAATATTTTAAGGGCTTAATGTAATTATATATATTAGAATGATTATACTACTATTCTATATATTATATAGAATAGCAGTGTAATATAATATTCATTTTAGTGTTGAATATGAATGATATAAGTAGTTATTATGTAATGAATCATTATATCCCACTAATAATATAAACGTGAAAGTTTGTATGGATGTATGTGTGGATGTTTGTTGTTTTCACGCCTCAACGCGTGAACGGATTCCGATGAAATTTGGTAGATAGATGAGGTACTGGATTAACATATAGGCTATTTTTTATCCCGATGATATGTTCCTGTGGGATAGTTTGGATGTTTAGATGTGTGAATCGTAATAATCATGGATGTTTTCTTTTCATCTGCTAATATCACACAGGACCACATCACCGGAATAAAACGGCTGCTTTTTATCCCAGTAATGTGTTCCTGTAGGATGACCCCTTCGGGAAGACTCTGCTTTACCCAGAGATTCCCCACTATTAGTCGAGTTTATGTGGGTTGTTTCCGAGTTTCGATTGCCCAAAAGAGCAATGCCCATGCGCCATACATCTCCCGGCCCAGAAATGGACAATTAATTATTTTAAAAATACTTGTTGGGATTGTTAGTTCATTGTATGCTATAAATAAAAATCTAACAAAAAGTCCGGCACTTTATTATTTTTACCTAAATCATCTATATAATATATCGAACCATTCCACAAGGCGACTAAGGAATAAAGTCATCAGTAATGCCTTTCTGATTCATCTTGCCAATGTGAGGGGTGTATGCTAGAAACCTTTGGCTTTTAGTAGCTCAGAGAAGGTGTCTACATCAGGTTGACATACTCAACGAAAAAAAGCAACCACAAACTGATGTAGACATTATTTGTCAGCTTTTAGGTATGTACTTAAATAAAAAAAATCGGCCAAGTGCGAGTGGGATTCGCGCACGAAGGGTTCCGTACCATTATCTATAAAAAATGCAAAAAAATCACGTTTGTTGTATGGGAGCCCCCTTAAATATTTATTTTATTATATTTTTTAGTATTTGTTGTTATAGCGGCAATAGAAATACATCATGTGTGAAAATTTCAACTGTCTAACTATCACGGTTCATGAGATACAGCCTGGTGACAGACGGACGGACGGATGGACGGACAGCGGAGCCTCAGTAATAGGGTTCCGTTTTACCCTTTGTGTACGGAACCCTAAAAAGACATTAATTGCCATCATTAATTTCATTATAAAGACATTATCAAATGTTTGGTTGAAATCTAGCCCAACTGATGTACCAGATGATAGTCATAATATGGGCACAACAACCTACCGTACGTTTCCCCGCAATGCAATTACAATAATATTGTTGTATAGTTTTTATACCTGTGTTATTATTATTTATTAATATGTACATATAGTATATTATTAAATTGCGCCCTATATGTCTGCTTTGAATTTTCCTCCGAAAACTTCTAAAATATAACCATCGCAGCACACTATGAGAATCGGCTCGGCGGGTCGGCGGCGCTGGCGGGCTGTGGTGTTGCCATTTTAAATTGTATCGATTGATCTATATTTGTAATAATTATTTAGTACGTTAAAATATTGTTTACGTTCACGATTTACAATTGTTAACGCATTAATAATTATTTAGATATGCGTTACGCTTATTTTTTTACATCTTTACGACAAAAAATAAACATTTACCGAATCAATTAGCCATATAGAGTAAAGTATATTATGTAGTCATTAGATATATTAATTAGATTCATAATAAACTAAATAAGATCACTGGCATACTTATAAAAATTACTGAAAAACATATCATTTAAAATATATTTCGAAACATATTTTATTTAATATCTATTGTGCTGTCCGCGCATGGGCCGAAAATGGGCATTCTCCTTTGCATGTGTTCGCCGAAAATAATCGGTCTTATAATAAATAACAAAAAGGAAACGACGAAGTCCTGTATTTTTTTTTGTATGGAGGGCCCGTAGTCCTCCGCGGCGGCAAAATGTCTTACTACCACAGGAAAACACGCTTTGTTTCCCTTTGACCACACGGGTGAAGCCGCCGGTAACACCCAGTATTCTATATTATGATTTGAATTTATATGAATATGTAACTCCGAACGAACAACGAATTGAAAAACGCCGCATTAGCATAATATATATTATATCTTTTTCTTCTTAGCGTTATCCCGTTTCCTAATCCATTATGATTGGCGGGGTTAGGTACCGAAGCCTAAGGATTTGGCGAAGATACTGATATTTATATAGAGCGACTGTCGTCAGACGGCCACAACCCAGAGGGAAGATCAGACCTTTACTTAGGTTAGTCTTTGGAAATATAATTTCTTGGAGGTACTGGTTTCCTCGTGATGTTTACCTTCATCGCCGAGCAAGTGATAATTATAAATATGTGCATAAATACGAAAACACGACTTTAGTGGTACATGCCAGGATTCCAACCGGGGACCCGAAGGTCGGTTTTACATATATGCATATCATCACGCCTGTCTCTCATTGAGGTAGGCAGAGACTATGGAGCACTAGGTGCACCGATGCAAAGAAACCCCTCTCGCTTCTTCCACACTAATCAACCTCTTCATGCATGCTCTTCGGTTTTGGCTACTTTTGATTTAGCCCTTTTTCAACACATCACCAATTTGATCTATATGTGTGCGTCTAGGGCGGGCCCTCCCGACATCACTATTCACTCTTGCCTGATACACTTCTTTTTTAACTCTTTTGTCTATTTTTATTTTACTGGGCTAATCAGTGCTGGGCTATATTGTTATATTATATTTACTAAAGGTATACGATTTATTGTTGGTAATGAAGGGATGTGTACCAAATTCTTATAGAGGTAGGGTGTATCAAAGCAGGCCGTCTGGGGAAGTACTGGAGGTATCTCCCTTCACAGTAGACTGCAGCTAAATAATAACTCCCTAGAGGGTTGGTATGTTCCTGTGTATGAGTGAGGTCACTAGTAATCTCCTAAGGAGTCACTGTGTTAACAGTAGAGGTGGCACAACGCGAGTGATATTTAATGTATTGCAAGCGATCATAGGATACAGTAACCGCTTTAAATAAGGTATGCTTGTGTGTCCCGACGTTGTAATAAAAATAAATCCGTGCATTGTTCTTTCTTATTAATCCCGTTAGAGACGTAACTATAATATATCGTAACATGCCGTCTTGGTCTGAAAGAGAGTGTCAGTGTTAAGATAAGAAAGGGCATGCTCCGTTGGTTCGGACATGTAGAAATAATGCGGGATGAAAGAATGACGAAACAGATATACCTACAATGCAAAAGTGGAAAGATGCAAAAGCAAAAAGCAAAAGAGGAAGAATGAGACTAACCTACCATGACCAAATTGGTCGTGTTTTATCAGAAGATGATGTCAGGAGCCGCAGGAACCGGCGAGCGTGCATGAAAAGAGCTATGAATGTCACAGAAGCGAGTGAAGTATGTAAGGACCGCGTCTTATGGCGCTCGGTTCTCTCTGCCTACCCCGCAAGAGACCGGCGTGAAGATATACCTACATACATGCCGTCTCGCTAAATATACGAAACAAGGTGAATCTGTATTTTTCTGTTCCAGCATGTTCCATACATACAGCATGTTATCTTACGACACAGCACCGTCTGTGACGGGCTTTATGCTCGGTAGAGATAATTATTACCCAATTTTTCAATTGACATATTTCAGTCTGCCCATTTGGTGTATTGTTTTTGTCTGAATTTGAACCTAGGTGTTGGGTTGTTGTTACCGAATTATGAGGCTTCAGATTTATATGTGTGGGTTTCACGCTCCCTGGCAAAATGTGACAATGTGCTTGTGGGAGCGTGTCGACGAGACCGAACTGCCGACCGGTTTCGGAGGCGCCTCCGCCGGTCAGGAGCCCCTGGTCGTGTCCTATTTCCTTCTGTTGCACAGTGTGGTGTTCATTACGCAAAAATATAATGATCACTACAGAGAAATGTCTAAGGTTCCTTCCGTATTATTTATGATACTGGACATCGCGTTCAATAGATTGCTTAGGTAGATGTCTGGCAGTTCTGAGAAGGCCCGATTCTGAAAACAGCTGGCGCGGTTTATCGCGACACAAGCGAGTATCGTGTCAATCACAACTCATTTCCCCCTTATGCCATTTACGTCACATGCATATCGCCCACAGTGTTCCCAACAACAAATTCGAAATTCCGTTAAGTAATTTGGAATTTTCCGTCAAAATCCGTCAAGATGTGTATTTTTCCGTTAAGAATATCCGTCATATAAAAGATACATTAGGCTATTCGCCCAATGCCTCTCTTGCAACTCTGGACTTAACTTAAACTTGAACTATTGTTTTAGTTAGTACATTTAAACTCTTATTCAAAATCTAATTTTATGCAAATAAAATAAAGTTAGCCTAAATTGTTCCGTAGTAAAAAAATATTAAAATTCCGTAGTATAAACGTTTCAAAATAAAGCAAATAGATTTTTTATTAGCCTGATACCTAAACTCATTATATTTGGGGGTCATGTGCCAGAAGCGTGCTCCACACGACCCCTGTCTATCGAACAGAGAGAATTTTTGCCCAAATGCGTACCTTGGTTGGTGCGAATATAGGTGCATGCGGCGGTAAGAGCCGCCATGCAGCGCCAAGTCAGGCGGGATGAGAAGAACTGAGTGCCGTATATGGAATGAAAATTGTGTACTAAAAGATAAGATGAATGAACTGATCGATGTAATGTAATGAATGATAGACATTTAAATGTAACAGAGACTAAGCGGAAGACCCCGACCATCTTCCCGGTGGCATATAATAGGTAAAACCAAGGCCAATAAGTTTAAAAAGCAAAATTTAAATGCCCTTTGTGAATAGAACGTGCAAGCAGAAAGGATGTAGGTCAAATAATATGTTGCGCTTGTTTGCCCTGAAAGCATCTGCCTCGAATAGCTCTCCCTTATAAAATGCAATATCTGTCTTTCATATCTCAAAATATTGTTTGTTGGGGGAAAACTACAGTTTTACGCAGTGAAATGCACGGTATGCGACCTTTATGAATTTTTGTATTTACTATCCGTATTCAAATTTATTATTTGAAAACCATATCTTTATTGGAACACATTTCTTTATTGAAACACAGTTCTCATTTGAACCTTTTTTGAAGTGATAACTTCTTATTGGGGGGGGGGGGGGGGGGAGAGCTTCGTACTGTCGAGTCGCACACGGTTTTTGTTTATACAACGTCGGGAGACATAAAACCATACGATCTGTTGAAAAGCGTAAAATCCTAAAGCGGTTACTAAGAACGCTTGCAATACATTATATTTCACACGAGGTGCCGCTTCTACTGCTAACACAGCAACTCCTTGGGAGCTTAGTTCTTAGTTACCTCACTCACACGCAGGAACACAACAATCCTCCAGGGGGCTATTTGGCTGCGGTTTTCTGTGAGATGGAGTTATTTACCCAGACGAGCTGCTTTGATGCGCCCTACCTCTCTTCTTAAAAACACCCTGACCAATACAAACAGACATCTTCATGCCCTCAGATGTTTGTCCCGTGTGGAATTCGAACCCACGACCGTTGGTGTCAAAGTAGTAGTGTTTTAATACTTTTGTGTGACACTGTACTGTACTGTAATACTTGTTGTACCATTTTCGTACTTGATTTCATTTTTCATGTAGCCTTGTTGTTTGTTGTAAAGCTATTTTACGAATTTAGTGTTACGCTGTACTTGTTTATACCCCTTCCTGTACTTGATTTTTAGGGTTCCATGCCTCAAAAGGTAAACGGAACCCTTATAGGATCACTTTGTTGTCCATCTGTCTGTCCGTCTGTCAAGACCTTTATCTCAGGGACGGGTGGAGATATCAAGTTGAAATTAAGACCAAATAAATACGCAGGTCTGTAATCCCTTCGAGCAGTGAAAATATCAAACTTCTAAGTTAACATTACCAAAAGATATAATGTTTATGCCTCGTTTATGCGCATATTCTGACTCACAAGGGAATCAAAAGCGATGGGGTACTCCCGTTGATCTAGAATCATGAAATTTGGTAAGAAGCAATGTCATGTAGCACAAGTAAAGGAAAAATCTGAAACCGTCAATTTAAAGATACGTCACAAAAAAAATATTTTACAAAATAATTCGTGAAAATGATTTTTTAAGGAACTCGCAATGCGCGAGTCAGGCTCGCACTTAACGACTTTTTTTTCTTTTAGTACTAGCTTTTACCCGCGACTTCGTCTGCGTGTAATTAGTGATTTGGGTAGCTTATTTCCACCCCCCCTTTTTACACCCTGGGATGATTTTGGGGATAACAACCATTCTATATCCTTCCCCACAACTTAAACTATCTCTATACCAAATTTTATACCATTATAATCGGTTCAGCGGTTAACGATTCCCCATATTTTCGCCCACTTAAAGGATGATTTCTGGGATTAAAACTGTTTTATGTTACTCAGGTATACTGTAGCATTCTAATGGTAAAAGAATTTTTGAAGTCGGTCCAATAGTTTTTGAGTTTATTCGTTACAAACATACAAAAATAATAAAATACAAATCTTTCATCTATATAATATTAGTGTAGTAGGTAGCTAAGAAAACAATTGTTGCAATTTGATCTAACCTGCTTGGTGTGCTTCCACCACCAATTAGATCACGCGGCCTAGCGCCGGCCGGCACCCACCCACTACTGTTAGTAAGTGCAAAATGCCGACGCTGCCATTGCTGCTCCGGTAGTCTCTGCCTCGGCTGCTGCGGTCGTTCGCCATCTGGAACAGAATCCCCATGCACCCACCACCACCGTCGCTGCCACGACTGTCCTGGTCGTCGCTGCGACACGTGTTTCGCCTCTCCACGAGGTATCATCCGGCGTTGTAGACGTTAATTGTAAGAATAACATGCTACAAGTGACAAATCCATCGCAGTGCCGTCCCTTATATTGAATTGAGGGTGGGGGTGGATGGTGTGAACGAAAAGATATTTAATAGTGGGGAATGGTTTACGTCAGTCTGTTTGTTCATGAGAGTAATTTTGGAATTTTTATGTTTATTAATTTCTAATTGTTCCCTAATATTTAGTTTTAAACCTTTGTCTGTGGTGTGTAAAATTTGATGTGTTAGTGGGGGATAAGTTATGTCCTTTGTCTATGAGATGCTCGGCGAAGTGTGACCTTTCTGGGCGATTGTTTTTATACGCCGATACGTGTTCGTGAAATCGTGTTATAAAGTTACGACCAGTTTGACCGATATAAACGTGTTCACATTCATCGCAGAACTGCTTATAGACGCCGGATTTTTTATTGGGCGGGATTTTATCTTTAGTGTTACAAAGTGATTTGAGTGAATTATGGGATTTGAGGGCAACATGTATGTTATTGTTTCTAAATATGGGAACTATTTTGTCAGTGATTTTTCCCAGGTATGACAAACTCGCAGTGTATTTATTTGTCGAAATATATCTGTCTGTTTGTAATATTAAAATAACCGCTTTTTAATTGCATATGGATTTACGGTACATACACGGTAAATACATATTGTATGTAAAATTGTAATTTTTTTTTATTTTAGTCTATCTGTTTATTTCGGCTAATCTCTGAAACGGCTGGACCGATTTTGACTGGACTTTCACTGACAGATAGCTGATGTAATAAGGAGTAACTTAGGCTACTTTTATTTTAGGAAATTTTATTAATATAAATAAATAATATGAAAATAACTATTCCGCGCGGACGAAGTACATAATACATATCTATTATTACTTAGCTGTTCGCTATTTTTCTCTGCTTATTTAGATACTTATAATCAAATCAAATAAATAAAATTATAATTGAACAATAACTTTTTGTTAAATTCCGCGCGGACGAAGTCGCGGGCACAACTAGTATATATATATAAAACACAGAGAATCAAGTGCCAAAGTTGTTCATATTCTGAAGGCGTTTGTTTTTTCATAATTTTTCCAATATTCCCAAACAATTTAGTTTCCAATATTTCCAAACAATTTGTTCTTGAATAGCAACACATTTTCGACGAGCCTGATGGTGGAGTGGTTATCAATGCTATTTTAATACCAAGGCTCGTATGTGCGATTCTCACACAGGAGAAGCATATGTGTCCAATAGGTCCACAGGTTGATGAATGTAGTAGAAGGGAAAAAGGTATGTTTGTTAATCAGATCAGGTCGATTCTACCAAAAAACTGCAACTGCACTGCAGCGCGCCGTGTGTCTAAATGTGTACATTTTGACGTTTCGTTAAGCGATCTAACAGCAGTGACGTTTAACGAAACGTCAAAATGTACGCATTTTGACACACGCCGCGCTGCTGTGCAGGTGCAGTTTTTTAGTAGAATCGGCCTACTGTGCACATGAATAACATTATCTTCATAAAAATAATTTTATCTCACAATTATGAAATATGCTGAGGTTATTTTTGGTCCTCACGGAGCCACACCTACTCAGTACGTCAGTATCGTATTTGCCGATGGCTCGCCCACGTTCCATACGGAACCTTTGTGCCTAGATGTTTTAATTTATACGTTCAAGGGATGTCTCGATGAAATAAAAATATTTGCCAATAGCTTTTGCCCGTAAATCGCACGTGGGTTTGGCAAAGTTGCTAAAATTAGCATGTATGTTTTTTGTACGTCGAGAGGCATATAAGATTACGGCCCACGTGATGTAAAGTAGCTGTCCTTATTATTAGGGTTGTTACTTATTTTTGCTGCTAACACAGCAACTCCGGTAACTGAACTTCGGAAAATGAGGTAGAGCGCATCAAAATAGCCTTGCCTGTGTCTGTGGAATTACCGCCACCTCACAGAAAACCTCAGCCTAAATAACAACTCCCTACAGGGTTGTTGTGTTCCTACGTGTGAGTGAGGTCTCTAGTGAGTTCCTAAGGAGTTGTTGTGTTACCAGTAGAGGAGGTATCGCGCGAGTGATACTTAATGTATTACAAGAGTTTATAGGCTACGGTAACCGCTATACATCAGATGGGCCGTATGCTTGTACATGCAGGCTGTGGCGCTTCACGCCCGCCTCTCCCTTCCGGTGACATAGTCACGGCCAACTATATAGTCGGGGAAAAAAAAACTTGCCCTACGTTATATATAAAAAAAAAAACTTTGCTCTCTCAGTGTTTGAGAGAGCGAAGTTACCGCAGCCAAATAATAACACTTCAGGAAGTTGTTATTTGACTGCCGAATAGAATTTATTTGAGATGGAGTTACTTTCTTAGTAGGTCTGCGCATCTCGTAACTATTGAAAGCGAAAATCCTGTACGCTAATATCGCAAATTATACTATTCTTTTATGGCCCAAGACAGAATAGAGTAGCCCATAGAGCCCAGTGGTTAGTGGTTAGCAATGGCTGCATCTCGTGAGTTTGATTCCCACACAGGACATAAATTTGTGTACATGAACACGTCGATTTGTCTTGATCCGGGTGTTTTTAAGGGAGCGCGCTTCATAGGAGCTCTTTACTTCAGGTAGGCGGTATGGTTGTATGGTTGCCGACGTTGGCATCACGTTCCACTTAATATATAGTCTGACCATAAATACTGTAACATAGAAACTTTATCAACATTTTTTTCAACTCTTTTATTTTGAATTTGGAACGCGTGTATGCTTAAAAACTTTTTCGATTTCCCACCGTTTTACATATTTTTTTCGCGTTTATTATCAAATTATAATATGGGATGGGGTGTTAAAGAAAATATGATTGCAGTGGTTGCCTTTCACAAAGTGGGTATGGAGCCGTCGGTCATATTCATGGCACTTGAAATGCTTGGTATCAGTCGTATGTTCGTATATCGTACTATCGACAGATATACCAACACTTCCTCTGTTGAAGACCATAAAAGATCTGGGCGACCGCGTGCTGTTCGAACTACAAATGCTGTTAATATCACTACAGCCAGAATTCCCGAAACGCCGTTAGAAACAAAAAATCTTATCGTGAGAAATGAAGATTCCCGCTAGGAATCTGAAGCTCTGCGCGTAACGTCGATATACAGGACATGCCCTATATCAATCCCTACAGTTGAAGAGAGTGGATCGATCAAAACGCCTTGTCCCGATACGCAGGTGAAAGGAACAGAAATATCTTCTTTACTGATGAAAAAAATTTCACGATTGAAGACCACTACAACAAGCAAAATGACAAAGTGCTACGCACACAGTTTTAAAGTAGCCGCCCAAGTGGTCGGAAAGGTACAATGCGGTCATCATGCTACGTCTGTAATGGTTTAGTGGGGGCTGTCTTATCTTATCAAGGAGTTCATCTTTGTGAAAAAGGAGTGAATACTTCAGCCAAAGTGTATCAAGGGACTGTCTTGAATCTTGTGAAACCTCTCAGCAATACACTTTTTAAAAATGTACCATGAACTTTCTAGCAGGTCTGGTCACAAGGCACGTTCTACCCAAGCCTGGCTCGAAACCAACATTCCGGACTTCATAAGAGCTGAAGACTGACCTCGTCTAGCCCAGATATGAACTCCTTAGACTACAAATTATGGTCAGTTTTAGAGAAGTCTCTTAAGAAATCTCTGGAGCAGTGGTTAAATTTCCCATGGAAACAAGGCCGGCCTTGGTGGCCATTTCGAATAGAATCATTTTTTTTTTGCTGAGACTTCCATAAATATGTTTTATTACATTAGCTACTTCATAAAAAAATTAACGCATATTCATTTGAAAAAGTACTTATGACCGGACTAGGTGTATACGGATTCGATGGATCATTCTCATTACACACCTCACTCGCTTCTTTAACATTCATATTTCTTTACAATGCATGCCTGTCATTTTATGCATGCCCGCTCGCCGTTGTGCTGGGCTCCTGGCATCACCTTCAGAGAAAATGCGACCAATTCCGTCATGGAGTCTTGGTCTTCCTCGGCTCTTACGTCCTTCCACTTTTGCGTAGTACATACATCTATTTCGTCATTATTGTCTCTTGCATTATTTCTTCATATCCGAACCGACGGATTGTAATTTATTAATTTTATTCCTGTTTTAACTTAAATGCTTTGTAGCTGTACCTGCTCATGTTTTCAATCCATATTTTATGCTCGCATGAGTGAAACCTAATGTGTTCATGTGCTCGATGAAATTAATTCATGTAGCGCTCATTTGAGGACAGTTTGCGTGCGCAAAATCGACGTTTGAGTAACAATGAATTAGATAATGAATTCTTGGGAATCTTCTGGCATTACTCGAACGTATTATGCAACGTTTTTATTAAACACTATTGGATTCCCGCGCTGTCATGTGGTTATTCTACATCGAACAGTATGCGTATTACACTGCCTCCAAACACCATATTGGAATCGAATAGATTTTATTCAAAATGCATGGAATCCGAGTGAAGATTTTAACTTGTTTCTACCATATTAGAATCTCTCTCTCTCTGATGAATACCCCTGAAGATGTTACGATCCCCACTTTGTATGGAATTCCGTTTATACGAGAGGACAGCGATGTACTAAACTGGTCAAAATAAAACTTAACTATATATTCTAGGCAGGCTATTAAATCCTATTACTTCGAACGTGCAATTTATTATGTATGTGTTCCTGGACAACCTTTTGTAGGATTAGATAGCCATTGATGTGCTCGGTGGCACAATGGTGAAACGCGCTGTTATGCTATTTTGACATTAACGTTCGTGGTTTGATTCCCACCCAGGACAAACATTTGTGTGCATGAACGTGTCTGTTTGTCTTGGCCTGGGTATTTTCTATGTATAATAAGTATGTATTTACAAAAAAAATGTATTTACGTGTGTTTATTAGTTATCTAGTACCCATAACACAAGCTTCGCTTACTTTGGGGCCTACATGGCGCTGTGTAATTTGTCCGACAACATTTATTTATTGAAACTCCAAGGAACTCTACAATTATATTTTATAAATGAACTTCCATCACCTTCATTATCCTCTAAGGTTCTCTATTGCAAGAAAAATGTAATACAGTTAACACTTTAACATAAACTTATATGCAATTTTTCATATTTCTAATTCAAAAATATCGTTTTTATACTCGTACATCTACTTTCAGGAACAACGTTCCTATATGAAATCTATATGTGTGTCTGTGTGTGCGTTTTTTTCGAATACTCGAATTTTGACTTTATATTCGGATTCAGCATAAAAAAGTAGATTAGGAATATTCAGGAACACCGTTCCTATCTCTTAAGGAACATGGTCAAAAAGCTAATTAGCATTCATTGCAGATGATATTTATTGAATACTTGGTTGTTTTTAACTGTTAACTTTTCGTTAAAATAACATCATTGACAGATACACAAACTCGAATGTATATATTCAGGAACACCGTTCCTATATGAAATCTATATGTTTGTCTGTGCGTTTGTCTGTGTGTTCGTTTTTATTCGAATATTCGAATTTTGACTTCAGATTCGGATTCAGCATAAAAAAGTAGAATAGGAATGTTCAGGACCACCGTTCCTATCTCATAAGGAACATGGTCAAAATGGCCTACAAATAAAAATAAAAAAATTGAATTGTTATATAATTGACGAACCAGGTGTTCCTTTGGCCATGCATGCTAGCTTGCGCATTCTCAACTGGTTTTATATGTGTGAAATAAAAGCAATTCGACAAAGAGACAATGACAAACGTCCGCCTTTTAGACAATATCATGTTGCAACGTGTATGATATTAACTAAAGGAGTAAATTTGTCGCTTCTCGCCGTGGGTATGTTTATAGAGCATCGTGTGTTACATTATTCTGTCACACTTCGTAAATACAACACAACTAGAAATTACAGCTACAGTACAACTTATGAAACCTTGCGGACGTAAACATTGTATTTGACGAGAGTCTACATTCTCAGTCGGGCCATTTAAGCGGTTCGCAAAATATTCGTATTTATGGTTAGAAAAATGGATTCGGTCAGTCAAAACGACTAGTTAACCAGCAACTTAAACCAGCAATTTTTAAATCATTCACCAATTAACATCATACTGAAGTGCTCTATTTTTGTTTTGGTATAGCTATTTTTTTACACTACGTCGGGAGGCATGCAAGCATACGGCCCACCTGGTGTAAAGCGGGTACCGTAGCCTATTAACGTTTGCGATATATTAATTATCACTCGCGCGATGCCTCCTCTGCTTCTTACACAGCAACTCCTTGGGAGCTTACTGGTGACCTCACTCTCACGCAGGAACATAACAAACCTAAGGATTTGTTATTTGGCTGCAGTTTTCTGTGAGGTGGAGGTACTTCCCCAGATGGGCTGCTTTGATGCGCAACTTCTTAAAACATCCAGACCAAGACAAACAGACATGTTCATACATGCAAATGTTTGCCTTATGTGGGAATCGAACCCACGAGCGTTGGTGTCAAAGTCGCGTCATTCACGACTGAGCCACCGAGCTCGTCAAAATGTATTGATTGCATTGAGAGAGCCTTGTTCAATCAAATTTTGGCAAGCACTTATAGATGATAAGCAGAAAAAATATTTTGTTCAGCAATAAAAGTCTTTCCTAACACTTGTGCAACAGAAAATGGACGCAAATCTTAGGTACTGTAAATGTACATTATATGATAAAAAGAGTATATATATCTCCGTAGATTATTACTCTCTTTGGTATACGCATGTGTACTTTTACTCTCGATTTTTCAATACAAACGTAATACAATTATTAATATATCAGACTATTTTTAAATATCCATCCCATAAGCTTAAGACATGTTTTCTCTGCTGAACTTTGTGAAATCTTGATGTAACCATTTTGCATCGCGACTGTTCATTGAACTGAGAATTTTAAAAGCTGACTGTATATTGGTTATATGTTGACAACAATAACATTGTTTGCAGCCTGCTTTTTATTTATTACAAGCAAAATATTTATATGGTATCGAAATAATTAAACAATACATATTTTTGATGTTAACCAAATTTAGTAATGGCAAATCACTACAGCCTACCTCTATTTTGCCAGAGCATCGTTAACTAGCTCACGGAGACTATAATGTTGCAGATTTGGCTCTGAATATAGTAAGCTACGTACTCCCAAAAATCTTACTAGTGGATTAAATTTCTAGAGGTTTTGTTTACTGTTCTGTTTCATTTCTATTCTTGTTCTATAATATTTCTATATGCATTCAATAAACGTTAGAAGAAATAACGAAGGAATTTATTTTATGACGCCTATTGTCTTGAATTATTATAGAAATTCATATTAAGGGCATTGTCTGCTGCAAACAACGATCGCGAATTTTCTTTATAGTTCTTCATGCGTAAACATGACTTCGTTTCGTGTCATTGGGCCGACGACGTTTTCACTGGCAGCTGGTTGGTTTACAGCCGAACAGTTGCACAGTTGCGTTGAATATGTACGACGTGCCCGCGTTTTTTTCTTATTTTGTGAAAAAGTTCATTTAGTGATCATCCTTTGTGCTTTATATTCCTTTCAAGTTAACTTGCGACGTCTGCGCCCGCGTGGGGATTCCACTTAGGTTTTTATTACATGACTGACGGCCCCAACAGACGTTGTCCTGCTGGAAAATAAAAATCCTGCTACCACCACCTACCAAGTTCAATTGTGAATATAAACCACCCAGAGAGCCATTGAAACACGCAAAAAAAAAATATCGGTTCAGTCGATTAGGAGGAGTTCAGTGACGTACGTACATAAGAATTATGTATATAAAATTATAATGATAGTTCAATTTCAAAATCGTAAACAGCGAGTGGCTGTCTCGAACCTAATACATAATATGTGACCAGTAAGTCGTTTAGAAGGATCAGATGGGACTGATTTGACTGTGAACTTAGAACCGTGTGATTACGATGATATAGACTCGACTGTTCATCATTTATATTCTGGCCTATATAAAATACTTTTTATACTATAACATAAAATAATATATAAGCTTTTAAATTAAACCAGTCGAGAGAGTCGAGATTGAGCGCAAGCTTGCATTGCCAGAGGAACACCTGGCTCGTCAATTATATAACAATTGAATTTTTTTATTTGTCGGCCATTTTGACCATGTTCCTTAATAGATAGGAACGGTGTTCCTGAACATTCCTATTCTACTTTTTAATGCTGAATCCGAATCCGAAGTCAAAATTCGAATATTCGAAAAAAAAACGCACACACAGACAAACACAAACGAACATATAGATTTCATATAGGAACGGTGTTCCTGAATATATACATTCGAGTTTGTGTATCTGTCAATGATGTTATTTTAACGAAAAGTTAACAGTTAAAAACAAACAAGTATTCAATAAATATCATCTGCAATGAATGTTAATTAGCTTTATCTTTTGCCACTTAATACGGTATCAACTTCTATTAGATTTACCCAACTCATTAAATTATTATTGTTGTCAAAATAAATGAAGTTCTCTCCAGTATTCGCTGCTACATCGCTGTTACTACAATCACATTTCCGAGTGTTTTCGGCGTTCACTCAACAACATCACAATGTATATCACATTGTGATGTTGTCGAGTGACATCATACAGTAGTTGTAAAGTGGGGAGACGGGCACGTGCTGGCCCATAATGTATGCAGGGCCCGCATCTCGCCGCACACCCGCAGGAAACACATCCCGGAAGAACTAACCCGCACTCCCGTCTTGCGCCGGTTTATTTGCATTCAAATACATATGCAACGAAGCCCTCCGACCTATCACAGTGTCCTCAGAGTCACTCTACCGTGATTCTCGTCATCGTCAGGTGCTTGTGCTCTCAAGTTTGTCGCAAAAAGTTTCTAATAGATTAAACGGTCACGGTGGAAACTCGCGCTAAATTGAAATTGACGATTCAGTTCAGGTCGCCGGACCGTGGGCCGAAGTTCGGATCACGTCGAAAGTGTGACGGAATTGTGAATCGGACAATCGTAAACATAATGAACTGTGCGTATTTTAACGTTTGAAGAGTTGAAAGAAATGGAGGCGGCGTTTTTCAGAAGCTGGCGGAAGTTTTTAAGGGTACTCATTTTGTTTTTTTTTTAATTATACATACCTGCTGAACTTTGTTAATGAAATGAATTTTGTTATCACCGTTTGTGACTATGTCAAATGTCAGTTCTTAGTATCCACGTTTAGATCATCGTTTTTCAGTTTTTATGAGCTCAAACAGATCGCCCTTCACCACAAGGGAGAGCAATACGCTTCTGATTAAAGACCAACCAAGATTGATTTACGGCAATAGTAATTTTATTACCTACATGTATCTATTGAACTTCTCGGGGACAGAATTGTTAAATCATGTCGTCGTCATAATCATCATAGGTTGCTAATATTTATATCTATCTATCTATCTATATTTTCACGCCAAATCCATTGCGTGATAGGCAGAGAGAACCGACCGCCACATGATTCGGTTTTTGCTAATATTTAAACGTCCATTCACAGAAAACTGCAGCGAAATAACAACTCAGGAGGGTAGTTGTGTTCCTGCTAGTAAGTCACGTTACCAGCAGACTTTGTTATGTTATTAACATCAGTGACGACGCGAGAGTAATCTTTCTGTATCGCAAGCCTTCGTAGGTTGCTTTATATCAGTTGCGCCGTATGCTTCCCGATGTATAAAAATAATCTTCTCACAAAATTATAATACCCATTTGTTTGTTTAATTTCAGGCGACGAAGGCGTTTTTGGACACGTTAAGTGAGTCTGGCGCGGCGTGCGTGTCGCGAGCGACCGCCATCAAGTTCTTGCTCGCGCGCAAGTTCGACGTCGACCGTGCGTACGCCCTCTGGCGGCAGCATGAGGCCACGCGCAGGCGCGAGGGACTCAGCAAGTTCGAACCGTTCGAGGAACCCCTCAAGACAGAGTTGGAGACTGGGAAATTTACTATATTAGTAAGTTTTATTTTACATGACCGTTGGTGTTCATAAAATATTGTCCGTAATGTAAAGTCTATAAATACTTTCCATACTACATATATTGGTGCATTGTTATCTCTGTTGCTAACTTCATTAAAATCATCTTCATTAAAGTTAGCCCGCACTGTCACTGTAGGCTGACTTTTTTATACTACGCATAGTATACTCATCCCACTGCTGGAATACTTGTCTCCCTCCAGGTAATGGGATTTAGAATATCCTCTGCCACGTTACTTAATTGCTGATTGCCGAATGCTAGGTGTAATCAAGCTGCCCGAAGGATACTTAGCGTCATTTATCGACACCAACGGAGACCTACGGTTAATGTGCCCTCCCTTGGAGGAGCTAGAAATAAATAAACTCATCTATTCACGCCATCGAACTGTCTCATACGCTGAGTGAAAACAAGCACACGGTCTGCATGATAAAAACTACTCACCGGATCTATGGACGCTTGTAACAAAATAAATATTCCTCGGTTGTTGCCAGGAATGGATTGGACCTTAATAGCGGTACTGTATTGCAGATGTTTTTTTGATATGATAACGACCTATTTAAATTTCACGTTAATAAGTTAATAGAAGTACGAGCACGGTTATAGAAATATACTCACCTCACAGAAGACCAGATCCAAATAGTAGTAATAGTAATCCCTATGAAGGTTGTTGAGCTTAGCTTAGCGTTAAGAATGATATGCTCTTAGCTGTACAAGTAGGTTCTGTAAGAAAACCATTATTTAGATAATTTGTATGTTGATAGTTACATTGTTTGTTTTTGTATACTACTGTAGGAAGCAAACAAGCGTACGACCTGACTGATGTAAGTTGTTATCGTAGCCTATGGACATTTGCCATTAGACTAGGGGTGTCACTCATGCGTTGCCGATCCTATTCATTGTGTTTAATGTTCTTTGCAGCCGACGCGCGATGCGACCGGCGCGGCCATCGCGGTGTTCACAGCAAACAGACACTTCCCCACACAGACCACGCATCAAACAACATTGCAGGTAAACATCTGTTTAAAACGACGACGACGAACTATACAGAAAGACTAAGTTACTGAAACGTACCTTAGGTATTCTTGTGAGGGGGCAACCTACGGGACCCGGTGATGAGAGGTGGTGAACTCTGACGAATACTGTTACGGTCGGCCGTACGGGTTATGTCAGACTATTTAAATACCACCTAGGTGTTGCCTTTAGCCGGGAAGACTATAAAAGCTTCATCTGTCGCGATCGCCGCAGGGGAAACGGGCGACGCAAGTATAACAACGTCTTGAACATACAATAAATAATAAAAATATATCTATGGACAAATTATATAGCGTCATCTAACCCCAAATTAAGCTAAGATTGCGGTACCGGTATTAGACAATATGCGATATATATATTGATAAATATGCGTAAATATTTTTCTAGGGTTCTGTTCTTCCGGATGTAAAACACGGAAGACGGAACCCTTATAGGTCATTATATGATTGCTCTTAATCTTTTAATTTAAAATTTGGTGGTATATTAATTCCTATGACCCAAATTGGGGGAAAATTGAAATTGGAAATTAAAGGTTAACAAAACATACCGTGTGATATAAAATAGAAAGATATTTTATATTATTTTAAAAGATATAATAATAACTATAAATTATTTCATTTCATATACGGAAAATATTTTTTTACTTCCAGGCTACTGGAAAACCATTAAGAAATCAATGATCTTAAAATAACATGGCAAATTTTTTAATATTGCAAGTATAAACTTATTTTGAAGTTGGAATGGATGGGAGAACATGTATTTTATTTTATATCACTAATATGGTAAACATGCATACGTCCTGCCTCATGGTAAGCAGTTTCCGTAGCCTGTGGACACTTGCAACTAGAGGGATATCAGTCGTGCGTTGCTGACCCTATAAGAATCTCTGAAAGTCCCTAGGGAAAACCTTGACAAGGGTTTAATTCCACAACAGTAGAAAACTTTTTGGAACGGCACAGTACGCGATCGTTGCGATTCCGGTGTATGAGGATAAATTCCCAGCCGAGCGGTTCTGTTGTAAAGCGAGGCTGTTGGTGTTATATTGAACAACTCCTCAGAATACAAGCCATTGTACAATCGGTAGAATACACAAGGGGAGACAAAATCTATCCTTAAACTCAAATACTCAATACGCGTGTCAGCTTAGGATAATCAACAATTCTCACAACTTGTCGCTGCACCATTCGGTGCACAGTCTGAAAGACTTGTATAACAAAAGTCTTTATCTCGATTTGAAGTATAATTCCGCTCTACTAAGCACGTCAAATTCTTGGTCTTTCAACTACATTGTTAATTTTATTCTTGTTACAAATTATCTATACATCTATCTATACTCTATACAGATAAATAAAATGTGATTGTCTGTTCGTAATATTAAAATAACCGCTTTTTACTAAATGCGTATGGATGTATACACGGTACATATACCAAAATGAATATTTTTACAATTTTTGTCTGTCTGTCTGTTCGTTTGTTCCGGCTAATCTTTGAAACGGCTGGACCGATTTTCACGGGACTTTCACTGGCAAATAGCTGATATAATAAGGAGTAAATTAGACTACTTTTATTTTAGAAATTTTAATTAGTTTTATTAATATAAATAAAAAATTAAAAAATAACTATTCCGCGCGGTCTAAGTACATAATACATATCTATTATTATTTTGCTGTTCGCTATTTTACTCTGCTTATTTAGGCACTTATAATCAAATTAAATAAATAAAATTGTAACTGAACAATAACTATTTTGTTAAATTCCGCGCGGACGAAGTCGCGGTCACAGCTAGTTCCATAATAAATTTGGATCAGATAAAAAAAATCATAGTAGAAAATGTATACATACTTGGAATACATAGGGCGATAAATTACCTTCACCAGATACGGTCGACGTAAGTTTACAAATCCATATAAATGGGAGTTTTCCGTTTCGTTTGCATGTAAATTGCGCAAGGTTGCGGCTTGATAACGCCCACGCATCAGATCTCTTCATACATGCATAATATCAATGTCGACCCACATTACATATTGTTCGCGTGGTCATTTGTCCGCGAGTATCGCGCCGGCCGTCCGAATGTCTACGGATGTGACGTCGTTGCCGGACCTTTTTATACATATGTACTTTAACGTACGTTCATTAAAATTTACTGACTGAATAAGTGTCTATCTTATTGCTTTAAACGTGCAGTTATTGTTATATGTATATAAATATGTTTAATGTATCTCAAAAGGGCTCTAACAATTTGGATCAAATTTTGTATTTAGACAACGTTTTGTTACAAACCATTTGACTTCGCATGAAGGCACCTCGTAGTCACAAAAACGTTGTGTTGATTCGACCCTACCGACCAATGGGAGAATATTTTAACCAATAAGAAATAAGTATCGCGATGTTGATCCGCGAACTATCCAATAAGAGCTGCGCATTCTTCTTGACCTCCGGACCCGCAGAGGTGAATTGAGTTACTACGTAATATCTCATAGTCTCAAGTCGGTTCCGTATAGGTTTTACTTTTTAACTTTATCTATATACCTACTTTTTTCCTGAAAAAACGAGACTACGAAAAAAAACGCTGATCAAAGTTCAAAAAATCCCTATGCAACTGCAGTGTATGCGACCTTATTGGTTCCTATGTGTAAGGATGAATTTCCTGTTGATGGTGAGCGGCGCGGTCGTGAAAGAAAGCTGTGGGCTATCGTATTGAAAAAATCCGCAGATCCTAACCATTATATGTACACCCGCTAGAATACACAAGTGGATGAAAAGTCTCTCCTTAGACAAAACACTGTCTGTAGGGCAAACGGAAGCTTAGGATCACCCCTAGGTGGTCACATGCGCCAACCTGGTATCCAGATAATCTGCCCAAATGACTACAGCTCTCTATAATTATGCGGTATTCGCCTTGTCTGACTTGAGATTTATATAGCATAAATCTTTACTCCCAGCGGAAGCACTCTTTTAGTCGGCCAAGTTTATTGGTTACCAGTTTGCAATTCCCCTTCTGATGACTTCCGAGTTCCTTTGCTGTTAGTGAAAGTCAGGGAGGAACAATAGCAAACAGTTTGTGCGTATTTTTTATGGGGTTGAATTAGACCCCGTTGAATTGGTAACAGTCAAAATCTCTGATCAGAGTACTCACAATTTCAGACATAAGCTGTTCGCGCCTTTTGTCTACACGCTAACGAGGAATGTTAGCGCGGACTGTATACTTGGCATCCCCGGTGCTGTTATTGGCGAAGTAATGAATATCATCAATTGCGAATATTTCATTAATATAGAGCTCAAACAGCGTTGATCACAACACAGAGCCTTGTAGGATGCCAGCATTAACGCTCACGCTATCGAAGCAGTAGCCATCAACGACGGTTTTTATGCTGTTGAAGCAAGCTAGCAATTTGTACAAATCATCGGCCAATCCGTATGATGACAATTTTGATAGAAAACCCGATGCCTATATCTAATCGTACGACGTCAACATATTTAGACTGATAGCCAATGCCTCTCCTTAATTAGGAATTGCTGAAGCCCTATGGTGTGTAAGATATACTCGATGATCACCAGTTGAATGATCGTGACGCAATCTGTATGTACGGTTGCTGATCAGGTCATCATCTTCCAGCTATACCAGCCACAGTATTAGTGGACAAGGCACACATCATTATCTCTCACTGGGGCCTATATTTTCTAAGAAAAGTACAGTATTGTAATTTGCTATTACAGTATATGTATTGTGAACCAAGTAATTGTAATAAAGCCAACTTGAAACAAATATTTATAACCCTCTTTATATCCCACGTTATGTTATCATCTTTTCCATCAATGACAACTGTCATAATGTATCTACACTCGCGAGTGCGCTTCATGGAGGAATTTGTGCGAATCGCGAAGCTACATAAACGCCATCCATACTCAAAGTTATTCAGTTGCCCGTTACACCTAATAAAGGATAGATGGGATTTTTTTATCCTTATGACTCGCACTTTTGGGATCCCAAATAACTGGTTTGATATAATTCCAAAAAGTAGAACATAAATCATTAGACTAGTTTGCCGTAACGACGGAAAATAATGTGAGTGCGTAGGTTTGTACTATATGCGGGTCATTTGAATAATGAGTGCGCATGCGAGAGTGAACCGCTAACCTCGTTCCTTGCGTCTTTTGACTCGGACCAAAAAACCGACTCCGAGCGGAGCGAAAGAGAGGCGACGCGTGGGAAGGTAAGAGGAAGCGAGGGCGCTATCCATATTCTCGCAACTGCGTCCCCTCGTCTTACCTCCTGGAGAGAGTAGGTCCGGTATCAAGAAGGAGTGCGGTTCTCGCAGTGTAAGCAATACTCGACGTGCTCTTGACGAATTGTTACGTCCACAGGGTGTGGTGTACCAATTGGACGTAGCGCTGCAGTCGGTGGAGACGCAGCGCGCCGGCCTGGTGTTTGTGTACGACATGACAGACTCCAAGTACACCAACTTCGATTACGAATTGTCCAGGAAAATACTCACTATGCTTAAGGTAAGTACTAACTTTAGTAATAATGGATATAGATATATTTTAATGGATGATGAACCTTTGGAATAGTTTAATTTGTATATAGTTCGCTTTAGACATATCGCAATAAGCTTTTTAAGGAACGGTAAATGGTCGGAATTCTCTCGAGATTTTAGTGTTCTTTGACGAGAGTCAGTATGCATTATTTCAGTGGTATTTGTGTGTGCACTGTGGAACATCCGTAGAAATGATCACACCCATCATTTGAACTCGAAATACTTGACCAGCAATTGAATTTGCGTCTCCAGGATAAAAATATCCTGACTGTAAACCTATGTTAAGAGAAAGAAATAGCTATATTTTGATGTCGTAATTAAAAATCTTTGACATAAGGCACACGACGCGCCGACAATTGAAAGTGAATCCTTTTAATGTGATTTAACCGTAAATCGTTTGCTTTGGACTTGTTTGACTTTTCTTGGCGAACCCTTTAGCAACACGGCTTAAAAACGTGAGGCAAAGCGTGCTTATTTTTATAAAAAAAATAAATTCAAAAGGTGTTCGAAAATGAACAGTGTATATTTTGAAGTGGAGTGTTACTATGTCAACTGGCGTAGTGCGACCTCTACCGTTTGTTTAACCCGCATAGTTTCGCCCTTTTTTCAGTACCAAGCGATACTTCTGATATAATAGCAATGTCGATATACTCGTATATGTAGATGAATACTGCTAGATTTTCCCTTGTCGACATAACACATATTAGTTAATAGATTCAGGCGTTATTTTGCGAAAGTCAAACTTACATGCAATTTGATCCAACCTGCTTTGTGTGCTTCCGCCACCAATTAGTTCATACGGCCTAGCGCCGGCCGGCACCCACCCACTACTGTTAGTGCGTGCATCATGCCGACGCTGCCATGGCTGCTCCGGTAGTCTCTGCCTCGGCTGCTGCGGTCGTCCGCCATCTGGAACAGAATCCGCATGCCCCCTCCACCACCGTCGCTGCCACGACTGGCCTGGTCGTCGTTGCGACACGTGTTTCAATAAACATAAAAATTCTAAAATTACTCTCATGAACAAACAGACTGACGTAAACCATTCCCCACTATTAAATATCTTTTCGCTCACACCATCCACCCCCACCCTCAATTCAATATAAGGGACGGCACTGCGATGGATTTGTCACTTGTAGCATGTTATTCTTACGATTAACGTCTACAACGCCTGATGATGCCTCGTGGAGAGGCGAAACACGTGTCGCAGCGACGACCAGGCCAGTCGTGGCAGCGACGGTGGTGGAGGGGGCATGCGGATTCTGTTCCAGATGGCGGACGACCGCAGCAGCCGAGGCAGAGACTACCGGAGCAGCCATGGCAGCGTCGGCATGATGCACGCACTAACAGTAGTGGGTGGGTGCCGGCCGGCGCTAGGCCGCATGAACTAATTGGTGGCGGAAGCACACAAAGCAGGTTGGATCAAATTGCATATAACACATATTTTTAACAGGTTTTGACAATAGGAGGAAGGTTCATAAAGAAATAAGTGATAGTGATCTTTTTAGTTTTCTTGATTTTAAGTTTATTATTTTAATAAATATTTAAAACGAAAAATATTGGTTCTTAACTATCGATGCATAGATATACAATTATATCTCTAAATAAATTGAACACAGAATAGATTGTACCTCAACTCTCGTGAAACATAAGGATACCAAATATGCTGCCTTCCTACTACATCTCCACTCCATTAGGCTGAGTTCATCTTCAACACCTGTATGCCAACCAGTCTTCGATACCAATTGAATTACTCTCATACACGGACGTGTAGTATGGTAATGACCTCTCACCACGACCATTTCTGCTTACCAGGCGTATGTTCTTTTGCCACGTTAGTGGTATAAACATTACCACACCATATGCGTTGTTCAGTCGAGTGCATGAATGTTAAATTTTCAAATTTACAGCTATTATCTCTCCATCAAAAAGGGAAGTGCTGATAAATTTTGAATCTGGCTTACCAATCATCGTCATACCTAAGAACTAGTTCAGTTAAACTAGGCATCCACTAAGTTGACTCGGTTTTTTATACAACCTCGGGAGACATATACGGACTACGACCCACTCGATGTATAGTGGTTACCGTAGGCTACGAACGTAGGCTAATACAGCAACTAGCACGGACATGACGTCCCCCGAGGAAATTGTTATTTGGCTCCGGGTTTCCCTGAGGTATGGAGGTACTACCCCAATCGGGCTTCATTGATTGCGCCCCACTTGACTTAAAACACCCATACCGAGATAAACATAAGTTTATGCACACAAATGTTTATCTTGTGTAGCAATCGAACCCAACGAGCCTTGGTATTAAGATAGCATTGCTAACCATTCCATTAGAGGCTGCCTCAAATCTGAGTCCCCCACTCAACTCCCTATCAATTCTGATTTAAACCTGAGCCGAATCTGATTTATACCTCATTGAACTCTCAAAGTCTAGTGCAAATCGTCTCAGGCCGTGCTTTCCTTCAACTGGTAGCCAAGTTTGTTTGTAGAGGAAAATCGTTCGCAACAAAAAATACGATTGTTTCCAATTTTTGAAACCTACGTTAGAATTTATTATTTCTGTGATCTGTACACCTTTAATTATTTCTGACTAGCTACTGCCCGCGGCTCCGCCCGCGTGGAGTCAAATAACGTAGCCTATGTGTTAATCCAGATCATAATCTATCTACGTGCCAAATTTCATTCAAATCCGTTCAGGCGTTTTAGCGTGAAAGAGCAACAAACATCTATCCATACATACAAACCTTCGCATTTATAATATTAGTAGGATTTTCACCATCTAAACTTTGGAGCGATTCCTAGAATACATATTTTTTATATTTTTCGATGATTTCTATCCACCAGATTAAAAATAGAACAAGTCCGATTGAAACATAAGGAGTATCGTTCATACTTTGCGCCCCTGCTACTAACACAACGATTACTTGCATTTTGTTGTTAACTTCAATCACTCGCACGAACATAACAACCTTAAAGCCCATCTGGGTGTTACCTTCTGTAAAATCACAGCGGACTAATTACGCAATACATCACAATGATCGATAATGATTATCATTATTTTAACAAGCCCATAATCTTGTATTATTTGTGCACGAATTTCTATTTTTCCACATAGCTATTAATTATCGACGACCGGGAGTTAATTCTCATACACCGGAAGCACTATCTATGGTCGTGTACGGTGAGGCAAAGAGAAGTTTGAGAGACTGCAAGTAAGGCGAGAAAATGTTAGTCAACGCACGAGTGGCACCCCTAATATTCCAGGTGTTCATATACTACGGTAACTGTTTACCATCAGACGGGTTTTTTTATACCACTAAAGTGGCAATCAAGCATAATGGTAAACAGTCACCGTAGCCTATGGACATTTGCAACACAAGGGGTGTCACTCATGCGTTGCAGATCCTCTAAAAACATCTTCGCGCATTTCTTGAAGAACTCCATGCTGTAGTCCCTTGGAAAACCTCGGCTGGAAGCTTATTCCACAGCTTGAGAGTTCTCGGAAGACAACTTCCCTGGAACCGCACAGTACGCGACCATTGCGGTTCCAGCATGTGAGGGTGAACTCCCCGCCGTCGGCGAGCGGTGCGGTTATAAAGATCGTATGTTTGTTTGCCACCTTAGTGAAGTAGAAATAATCGAAATAAGGGTTATACGTAATTACCCCGCCGATCGCGACTGTAACATTGTATGTGCTTATATAAGTTTAAAGCTTCGATCCCAAATCGTACGCTACATTTGACCTACATATTGAAATTGGATGTTCTGTCTAAAAATAAAATTCAATTATGTTTCCATTAAGGGTTGTATTTCCAAGACTCGCCTCCTACGAGATTCGTGACGCATGTCTGCTCAAACGATTTTAATATTTTATTCTAATCTTAATGAGATTCTGTGAGAATATGGAGTGCTCGGATCGGAAGGCTTTATAGGTTAATTATTTGCAAATAAGTGCGAGTGTGTTCCTTGCATAGGGACGAGTGCTAATTAACGAGCCATGTTTTTTATAATTGGGAAAGTTGTTAATTAGAGTCTTGGTATTTATACAGGGAATGATTCGCATAAGCTGTGTTCAATAATTAAAATTTTGTCCGTATTTGCGAAACGAGAGTGTGTCTAGATTTTTTTATATATTGTCGGTAAACAAGTATACAACTCACAGAAAACCGCAGCCAAATAATAATTCCCCGGAGGGTTATCGTGTTTCTACGTGTGAGTGAGGTCATCAGTAAGCTCCTAAGTAGTAGCTGTGTTAGCATCAGTGGTGGCATCGCGCGGTGGTACTTAATGTTAAAGCGTTTATATGTTACGGCAACTGTTTTACATCAGGTGGGCCGTATGCTTGTGAGCCTTTCGACGTTGTACAAAATAAGCACGATCTACTATGTGAATTGTTTACCGTGGGCTATAGATGATTGTGCATAAAGATTATCGTTCGATCATTGTCACATCTGCTACAAACGCAGCAAACCCTTTGTTAAATACTGATATCATTTGCAGGAATGGTATATTATCTTGTGCAAGATGGGAAGTACTTCCCCCATCAAGCTGCTTCTTAAGTATAGCGTTACTCTATTTCTTAAACAAAAGAGAAACCTACATTCATTGAAGATGTTTTATATCATACTCTTATACTCGTATCATATAGATGTTTTATATTTTCACATTGAATTTTAATGTGAATTGTGATACAAGATTGTGTGTTGGGATATCCAAAGGAAGCCAGCATAGTGCCGTCTCAGGTGGACGTGCTGACTGCATACCGATTCAAAGTCATAAGATTTAACCTGTTTTAAGATTTTTTTATTCTTCTTAGCGTCATTCCGTTTCCCAATCCATTAGGATCGGCGGGTTCTGTTACTTAAGTCTAAGGATTTGGCGAAGATACTGCTTTTTACATGGAGCGACTGCCGTCAGACCTTCACAACCCAGGGGGAACAAGCAGATCCTTTTTAGGTTAAGTAACACATTTTTCGAAAATAATGTGCATTCCTTTACACGCAATTTGATCTAACCTGCTTTGTGTACTTCGCCACCAATTAGATATTGGTGGTTAAGCTAATTAATAGTGGCGGAAGCCCACAAAGCAGGTTAGATTAAATTGCACGAGAATAAATATTTATTTTCTATCTTTCTATCATAAAACAATACTTAATTTTAAAGTTTGCTAAGGGAAAGTTTATAGCATCGAGAAAACCCTCGAAATATATTTATCTATCTATATCTTCACGTCAAATCAGTAGGCAAAGAGTGCCGAGTGTCATATGGCTCAGTCCTTGCACATCTTACTCGTTTCTTTAACATCTGCAGCTCTTTTCACACACGCTCGACGGATCCTGGGACTCCTGACACCACCTTCTAGTAGCCCTTTATAACCCTTTATATTGTATCATAAAACAATATTTAATTTTAATGTTATTTTGTTAAGTGAAACTTTATAACTGTATATATAGAGGAATGTCTTCGAGTTTTATGCCCCCATTAAAACTTTTAAATGTTTACCGAGTACAGTTTCTATAAGCGTCTATATAATTGGTTCCCAGCCTTCGGACTGTCAAGTTGAGCTGACGCGAACTGTTCCTAACTCCGTTAAACTTGAAATTGTTTACGAGTGCTCGTTCATCGGAAATAATAGTAAAATATGTAGGACATTTTTTTTTTATATTCGTCGTCTGATCGAGTAGAAGTAGAATATATAGGTACGTTACAAGTACAGTCAATCAGGGTAACTTAAGCCTTCAATATAAAATTGGCCCAAAATTTCAAATGCATATTATATATTTTTTTTTGCTATGATTTTATGTATTTCAAACTAGATTTGTAAATATCGATT
Organism: Pyralis farinalis; assembly: GCA_947507595.1. Taxonomy (NCBI): domain Eukaryota; kingdom Metazoa; phylum Arthropoda; class Insecta; order Lepidoptera; family Pyralidae; genus Pyralis; species Pyralis farinalis. The sequence goes on from OX382274.1 coordinate 10,582,876, forward strand.
CTAATATATCTTCGTAAATGCTCAGATTCTGCCAAATAATGACATCTACCATTGTTGAGACGTCAGTTGCTTTTTTCTGTGGTGTGAATAGAGCGGTTTGTTACGAAAGCGCCAAAAAGTTGTCTGCTGTGTTGTCATTTGAATACTTAAGGAGGTAAGTGTTATTTTAAAGTGTCTCATGTGTGTCTATCTATCATTTCTTTCAAAAATTATGAGAGTTAATTAGCTAATTCCCATGATATTGCCATAAATATTGAACAGGTAAATTATTACCGGTGAATAAGGGTTACTTGAGCCCGGGCCAAAGGTTAAAATTCTCAAAATATTGGGAGGAGATATATTCGATAAGTGTGAAGAAAGGGCAGAGGAAGGAGATGAAGACACATGAAGAAGAATGTGGTTTGGATATAGCACAGGAAGATTTTTTTTCTATAGAGACATACGAAGTACATGACGGTAGACTGGACCTTCAGATGATTGGCGTTAATGTGGTAAAGGCCGTGGCTCAGTTTTTTATAATGAATGATATAAATATCATACAAATGCTGAATGACACTAATATTCAAAGAAAGAAAGGTATTTTATCATATAAGACGACTTCCTGGCCATGGAATGGAATGGAAATTTTTCAAAGTTTAACCCCATGATATGTAGGATTAAATAAAATTTTAATTATTTTGATACTTTTTTCATTGTCTTAGCTATATGGTAAGTTAGTAAATAAGTTAAAAACGCATTGTTGACCAAAAAAATAAGATTGAATAAAAACTGTGTTGATTTTCCTATAGCAACAATTTATTTACCCATTTTAGTACTAATAAATGAAAACGAATGTATACATTATTATTGGCTATGGCTCTCAGCTGTAGTTTTTATGGTAAATATGCAGGCCAATGTTAGCAAAATGCTTTAAATAAAATAAAATAAGCAAAAACAACCTACAATTGGGACCTGGGCCAATCCAAGCCCAACTCACAATCTAACATTGGCCCAGTGGTTAAATGGAATTTTGAAACTATTTTCCTAGATATTATTGGTAAATGAGTAAATTTTTTGGAAGTAGGCTACATAAAGCCACCATAATAAGTGTATCTTTTTGAGTAACATATTATTTTAAACATTGGCCTAACTTTTTATGTGCAAACTGGGCCAAAGATAGCCTGATTGACTGTAATGAATTCTATTCGCCGATATTTTACCCAAGATTTCAGTTTACGCTTATGTATACTTAGTCTGGCCATAAATACTGTTACAATTAAAAATAAACAAAATATTACATTTGAATTTGGAATCTGTCATTTTTGACTTCTGTAATTTTTGACTTCAGTGATGGTTTGCAGGGGTATTAGCTATGAAGGAGTGACTGAGCCATACTTTTGTGAAAAAGGTATCAAAACATCGGCACAAGTGTATCAAGATACCATTCTTGAGAAGGTAGTGAAGCCCCTTAACAACACCATGTTCAATAACCAAGAATGGTCCTTCCAGCAAGACTCGATGCCGGGTCATAAAGCTCGGTCTACGCAGTCTTGGTTGGAAACGAACGTTTCAGACTTCATCAGAGCTGAAGACTGGCCGTCGTCTAGTCCCAATCTTAATCCGCTGGATTATGATTTATGGTCAGTTTTAGAGAGTACGGCTTGCTCTAAACGCCATGATAATTTGGAGTCCCTAAAACAATCCGTACGATTGGCAGTGAAGAATTTTCCCATGGAAAGAATGCGTGCTTCTATTGATAACTGGCTTCAACGTTTAAAGGACTGTATGGCAGCCAATGGAGACCACTTCGAATAAGCTTTTTATATTTCAAATTGTTTGTTTGTTTGTTTATATAACTTTATTGCATTATTTACAATTATAAATACAAGTACAAAAATTACATGATTTGCAAAGGCGGGCTTATTCCTTCGAGGAATCTCTTCCAGCAAACCATTGCTTGAGAGTTCCTGAATGGAGCAATGAACGGCGGTGGGAAAAGAGATCGAAGAGAGTATATATGAATAAGACATTTAATACACTAAATACATAGTTTTATTGTACAGAAGAAAATAATAATAATAATAAGATAAATAACGAATACACACATTATATAGATTCTGGTACATATATATATATATATATATTAAATAAACGATAACTACACAACCTACCCAACCCTATTAGTTTTATATTTACGTATTAAACTAACACACTGTAAAAGTAATAAATGTTATTTGCAGTAGAAAATTATTTTTTCTTTGTTTCAGTATTTATGGCAAGACTAGGTATAGCACACAAATACATTATAGGGCTCACAAACACCATGGGTTGCGAGTTTGATTCCTGCTCAAGACAGACATTCGTGGACATACATGTTTTAGGAGGTAAAAGTAAAAAACCCACCGGACAATCATGCGTCACACTCCCACACGTTGTTTTTCACACCACGCTGTAAAAAACTCTAAAACGCGTTTCTTATATAATTTTTAAGACTCGTTACCTGTTTTCATAGCGACCATGTAATACGACTGAACAAGACTGTGAAAATTTTAATTTAAAAACCTTTAAGCGCTACTCTTGTCTGTTCGTCCATTTATCTATCAAACATACTATTTCCCCAGATTATCTTTGAAACAATTACATTTTATACAAATATTATGGAAATTGTTAGTGTTATGTAAATATTACAGGAAACTGGCACAATTTTATTAGAATTATTCAAAACTTTTCTCCAGTAAAATTAGTCATTTAGTCCATTGTTCCTCGTCGTTTGCTCGAAATACCCAATGGTGGCATAGAGTTGTGATAGATACTTCATAAGGTGAAACTATGTATTCCAACTGGGTCACGGAGATATCCAACCTGCTTGTGCACTACTGCAGTCTACACAAATTATCGCTAGAATTAGTTTTTCGTGCGCTCCTCGTTCAAAATATAATGAGCTTGCAATTAAGTTCAATTTTGATGTATCTTTTCTACCACTCGACAAATTATATCGTTGCATCGCTTTGCAAATGCATACAATGTTGTATGTACTGGGTCGATTGAGAATAAAAGAAGCCATCTCTTCTTCTTCGTTTTAGACCGTTTCACAATCTATTAGAATAGACGGGGTCCGCTACCTAAGCGTAAGGTTTTGGCGTAGATACTAAATTTTTACATGGACCGACGGCCGTCAGATCTCTTCAACCCAGAGGAAAAACCAGATCTTTCTTAGGTTAGGTCACACATCTTGCGAACGTAGGAAGTTGTTATTTGGTATTTGGTTTGGTATTCGGTGGCTCAGTCGTTAATGACACGACTTTGACACCAACGCTCGTGGGTTCGATTCCCTCACAAGGCAAACATTTGTGTGCATGAACATGTCTGTTTGTCTTGGTCTGGATGTTTGAAGAGAGGTAGGGCGCATCAAAGCAGCCCGTCTTGGGAAGTACCTCCACCTGACAGAAAACCGCACCCAAATAACAACTCCCTAGAGGGTTGTTGTGTTGCTGCGTGTGAATGAGGTCACTAGTAACGTCCCAAGGAGTTGCTGTGTAAGCAGTTCAGAGTTGGAACGCCGAAAAATCTTATGTTTACATACTTACAGAAAAAAATCAAAATATTGCTTATCCGCTAGCATTAAGGTAAAAAACGTAATAAATAAACAAAATTTCCTTTTTTTTTTAACAAATTGCATTTCTTTTTTTTAGCGTAGTATCACCCGCCTGGTATCCGCTAGTAACTAGATAATTATTTAGAAACACGTATTTGATATGAAACCGCCAAGCAGCTATATTTATATATGTAGTTGTATTTCGGTTTAAAGGGTGAGATATGGCAGAGAAATCACTGGGTACTGTGGCGAAACAGCTTTAGGTCACATTGATTTAGCGAAACAGCTTGAGGTCACACAAGATTGGCAGCGCGCGAGTGTTGCGAGCGTCAAAAGGCTGCGGTGACCGCTTACCATCTAATGCAGGCCGCATGCTTGTTTGCCAATCTAATTGTATAAAAAAAAAGGAAAACTGCATTATTTGCAAGTTGTTCTTAATTGGGACAGTAAAAATGCGTAATATGCCGGCTATTGTTTGGAGTAGAGAATCATTGTTTCCTAACCGGCGGGTTATTATCTGTGGGGACCGTGGCTGTATTTAAAATTCCACAGATTATGTTTTTAAATCTTAAACACAATAGAGGTACTGGAACTCTGTGTTTTGCGTACGTTTTAAATTCGCATAATAATTATAGTTCATTTACACAATGTTAAGTTAACAAGCGTTTGATTGTAATAACCACATAACGCCCTGGTGTGGTGTTGAGATCTCAATCGTCAAAAATCTTTAAAAAATCTTACAAAAATGTTTAATTTGATATTAAATACGATGAAAAGTTCAATTCTAATGTTTTATTGCGTAAAAATTCTTAAAATCACCTATACTTTTGCCAAAATTATCGTATTAGTGGTGTTTCATTGGTCACTTGATAGTCTCAGCAAAAAGATTGTTTCTTGCATACATTTAAGTTTGTAATTTATCAGTGTGCATGGTTTTTAATTCTCAATTCCTTACTGCATGCTTAATGTGTAGAGATTTTAAGTGAATATATAAATAATATAGTATAGACTATTAAGGACCTTTACTAATTGATTGCCTGTCATTTATATTCTTATCACAAATGCTTAGATCGTCAATTTTCCACTGAGATTAATCTAGCTTCTTTACTATCCGTATCTATCAGTGGCTAGTCCAGTGGATACATAATCCTGGTGTGAGCATATATGTACCTCTAAATTTGTGTTTTCGAATCTATGTACATATTTGTAATTATCACTTGCTCGGCGTTGAAGGAAAACATCTTCAGGAAACCCGCATGTCCAAAAAATTGTGTGTTCCTGTGGGTAAATGAGGTTACCAGTAAGCTCTTGGGGAATTACTGTTTCCAGCGGGGGTGGCAATACATGAGCGATATTTCATCTATTGTAATTTTTCATTGATTAAGACAATCACTTCATACCAGGTATGCATGTCTGTCTGCTGACGTATAAACAATAATGCTAAATCCTCCAACTTCTTAAATACCTCGTTTACTAGTTAGAAAGGTGCACCGCATGCAGATGACGCTGGCTTTCCCTCTAAAGCGAATGATCTCTCCTCTCAATGAGGACGGACAGATAATAGACTTATAAATAGTACAGCTGAAATAAATGAGTTTCGTAGAAACATGGGAAGTGTTATGACTCATTTTAGGTCATTTAATCGAATTTAGAGTGGGGCAGTATCATTTGACCCTGGCTGTAATCAGCCCGCCCACAGGCAATAGGATATTGTTGGAAACTGCGTAAAGGCTTACCTTGTGACGCGGCAGTGACGTCATCTCAGGTTAGAACACCGAAGGCCATCCAGTGTTACGGCAAACTTTCAGCAAATTAAACATTTGACTAAAAAGTTGTCCTAATTACGCCTTTGCTGGAATTATGTAAGTAAGTTTGATCGGTATTACTGTGGTAAGCGCTTTCATAATCATTTATATAGCTTTTGCCTTTACAAAAGGCATGTCTGAATTTAATTTTACTGTTTTCACTAAGAAATTGTTTGATGAATATGGTTAGCTGTGCGCTGAGGCCCGCGTGGCTGGATTCCGCTATGCGCGTTACGGCGCCAAGTGTATAACGGGCCTCAAGGCGTCAAAGCATAGGTGATGCGGAGTCGAAAGATGACATATCTCTATTTCGCTCCCCATCATTTTAAGAACGACTCAAAGTGTAGTGTGCTTAAAGGCCGCTCATACACACCATTTTAACTGAGAAACGCTACATTCAAGACGATCTAACAGAACAGGCAGTCTTCGTTCCACTGAACCCTCCTACCGTTACCGACTTACGTTACGCTTCGCTTCGCTTCAGTGGAAATATTTATTTTCATGACTGATACATTTTAAATGATTTTTTTATAATATATTTTATTACAACAAATTTAATTAATACATGTTGAAACTAGTTTTAAGCAGACCAACATTCATTATACACCCATGCACCCGTGTATATGACGTATTGATATGACATTGATGGTATAACCAGAGGGAGACTGTACAAAAGTCGTCTGCGTGGATACCTCTGTCTCACCTATTTCTATAGCCAAGCAGCAATATTTATGTAGCTGTGTTCCGGTTTGTAGGGTGAGATATGGCAGAGAAATTATTGGGTACTGTGACGAAACATCCTTAGGTCACAAGATTGGCAGTGCACGAGTAACATCCCCGTGATGTTGCGAACGTCAATAGGCTGCGGTAAGGGTACTTAACCATCTAATTTGCCATTCTAGTTTCATAAAAAAAAGTATAATGAACACATGTTTAAATAAATAAATAATCTTTATCTGCGAACTGAACTTTTTTATTTTTATTTATTTTTAATTGTCTGACAAATTTTCATACGTAAATATATATATTTTTTGTAAATACTCGCACATACTTATGATACATAGAAAACACCCAGACCAATACAAACAGATATGCACACAATGGGAATGGAACCCACGAGCGTTGGTGTCGTAGAAGCGTTACTAACGACTGCGCCACCCTTTCCACCCTTACCACTACTCTTCTATATAAACGTAACCAGTTAACACCACGAGGTGGCATGCTTTAATGTCAGCTGATATTCTATAAACAAAAATAAGTTCGTTGAAATACACATGCTATGAATGAAGAAGCGAGTGACCGTTGGTTCGGACATGTAGAAAGAATGCATGAAGAAAGAATTACAGTTTTTTTTTTATACCACTAAGGTGGCAAACAAGCGTACGGCCTGCCTGATGGTAAGCAGTTACCGTAGCCTATGGGCATTTGCAACACCAGGGGTGTCACTCTTGCGTTGCCGACCATGTAAGAACCTCTTCACGCCTTTCTTGAAGAACCCCATACTGTAGTCCCTTGGGAAAACCTCGGCAGGGAGCTCATTCCACAACATAATAGTTCTCGGTAGAAAACTTCTCGTGAAGCGCACAGTGCGCGACCATTGCGGTTCCAGTGTGTGCGGATGAACTCCCAGCCGCCGGCGAGCTGTGCGATTGTAAAACGAGGCTGTTGGTATAATGTCGAACAACTCCTCAGAACACAACCCATTATACAGCCGGTAGAACACGCAAAGGGAAGCAAAATCTCTTCTCAAAGTCAAGGGCTCAATGCCGTGTGTGAGTCCAGGATCATCGATAATCCTCACAGCCAGTGGCGTGCACAGAGATTTTTGACAGGGTAGGCAGAATTTTTTTAAAGCTATTAACTTACCAAAAAATACAGAATGTTGATTTTGGTTACCCAATCTTGTGGAAATAATGATATATGTGATCACTTGTTTTTTTTCACCGAAAGATAGTTTTGAAAACATTTATTTTCCCTACACACACCACATGAACAACTTTCGCAGTGAATATCATCATATTTATCAACTTTAAAACTTTAAAATCTTATTTCGTCTGCTACCAGTCAATCGATTCAAAACAAAAACAATGGCGGCCGTTTTAAAATCAAAATAAAATTGAACATCAATTTTATACGAAAAAAAGAAATGGCAATATCTTTCACTATAATTATATGCAGCAAACTACTTTTTAAAATAGTTACGTAGCAATGCTCGCGACTATATAGATAGATAGATAGAAGTCTCTGCCGTAAAAAGCTGCCAATGCGGCGCTAGTGTAGCGTAGCGCCTAGCTGCGATTTGAATATGACTAGCGATGACTTTAATAACTTACCGATAGCGATAGATGGAGCTTTTAATTTTTTGTTTTTGATACGAAATATTAGTTAAAAACTATGTTTAAGAATGAAACATCGGATGGTATTTATCAAATTGATAGGGTAGGCAATGTCTTTTTGCCTATATGGAGTGCACGCCACTGCTCACAGCTCGTCTCTGTATCGAGTCACAAGGTCCTAGCTGGTATCCAGGTGCTCCCGCCCAAAGGTGACTACAGTACAGTAAGAATAGATATATAGCGCGAAAGTAGAAGGATGTATGAGTCGCGGAAGGCCAAGACTTATCTACCATGACCAAATTGATCGTGTTGTATCAGAAGGTGATATCAGGAGCCTTAGAAACCGGCGAGCGTATAAGAAGAGCAGTGAATGTCAAAGAAACGAGTGAGGTGTGTAAAGATGGAGTCATGTGGCGCCCGGCTCTCTCTGTCTACCCCGCAAAGTATTTGGCGTGAAGTTATAGATAGAAATGTGCATTTTTAGGGTTTCGTATTAAAATAGGTAATAAAGGAAAAGGTAAGAAAATAGGAAAGATGAGATCCCTCCGTCACCGTCCTTCATTCCGTTTCCTGTGATGATTATAAAATGAAAAATTTGTAATAATTACAGTTTGTGAAGAGTTTACCGCAAAACTCCTTCACAAAACGTGCTCATATATGCAAACCTAATATTTGTTTTCGATTAGTAGTTTTCGTCGTGGTAGTTTTTCTAGCAAATAAAATAACAACACATAATCGTTATTCATAAAAGGTTTCGCTTATAGGAAAAATGGGAATAAATTTGGTAGCATCTTTTGTAGTCTCCAAATGGTGTATATTTTTCTATATTACACAACAAAGTTGTAAAACACTTCACAACAACTTAAAAATAAAAGCCTTCACGATCATCACAACAAAATTTTAATTGTTTAAGTAACCAATGGCACCCATCGTGCGCTAGTCCGACTTGCTCTTTGTACTTACTGTCAATTCCGTTCGAAAGTGAGTGACGTCACTAAGCTACCTAATGTCAATCAATCTCGTTCTCAAAGCCTTTGTATACGATAAACTGTCTTCCATTTGTAATAAATCTGCAAAGGCCGTCTCACCGAGCTATTGGACGGTATTAATAAATCACAGATAAGGTACATGTGATTTATAAGGATTACCTGCTGCAGACAGCTAACTCCCGCGCTTTCGCTGGTGGGACCACTGATAAACCATGAGTAATACATATGTAGAAGAGATTCTAGGGAAAGATTCATGTTAAAAGTAAAAGGGCTCAAGTAGAAACAATTTATTTCATTATTATATATATACAACAAATATTTTAAACACAGAACACTAGTAAAATGCTAGCGAGTTCGAAACAGAATGCCCGCCATAACATGATTGCGGTGTATTTATAACCGTTTCTTCTAGAGTCAATACAATTAACATATTTCTATTCATGTAAACAACTAATTTAATATTCAGAATCTTTTAAATATACGGTAAACAATACAAATATCTAAACACATCGTTTTAGTAAACTATTTAGTAAAATTACAACATAATATGTGCTTTTGGTAATATTTTTGTTAATATGTTACACGAGGTATTCAAGTATAGTCAATACACTGTTTTATTTTAAAAGTAGGTAAACAATTAAATACTAATATGTTATAAAATATTTTACTGGATAAAGGACCGGCCTATTGAGCAAAAGGTCCCCGGTTCGAATCCAGGCATGTACCACTAAATCCGTGTTTTCGGATTTATGTACAATATTTGTAATTATCACTTGCTCAGCGATGAAGGAAAACATCGCGAGGAAACCCCGCACGTTCCAGAAATTATATTTCATAAGATTTGTGACCTTACCCAAGAACAGTCTGGTTTTCCCTCTGGGTTGTAGAGGTGTGACGACCGTCGCCCCATATAAAAAATCAGTATCTTCGCCAAATCTTTAGGTAACGGATCCCGCCAATCCTGATGGATTCAGAAACGGAATAACGCTAAGAAGAAGATATTATACAATATTTTAATACATCATAGTTGATCATTTAGCGTCTTTTAATAGTCGTACTTTGTAGTCCTTCAAGCACGAAATTCTAAGAATTAAGTGCAGTCAAGCAATGAGCGACGCGATATTCTTCAAAATCGATTGCGATCTAAATAATTAATATTTAATACACAGGGGTGTGTAGGCTTTTACGGAATCCCGTGGGTGCTAATGCTCACTTGATGTTTTTATGCTTCATTTAGTAGGTAAAGGAATACAAGGATTTTTTACGGAGCCTCGATGTATATCGTAGGTATATATATATATACATTTTTTTATATATGTCCGTCTTAGGTTTCAGTCCAAGGCATTAAGGTATAAATTACATGACTTTTAGTGAACTTATGTACATATAGTATACATAAGTGAGTTTTATTAGTGTCCAGTAGACTAGTTAAAAAATTAATAACAATTACTTAGCCGTTTACAACAATGTTCTTACTTTCTTAAGATTTTCGATAACCTCTAGTTTGTATTAATTAAGAATACAATATCAAATACAAAAAACATTAATAAGCGCCTATTTCTTTTTATATAAAGCGTCGGGAGGCCTACAGCCACTTGTTGCAGAGCTGTTACCGTAGCCTATGAACGCTTACACAATACATTAAATATCACTCGTGCGTTGCTATCTCTGCTGCTACCACAGCAAATCATTAGGAGCTTACTGGTAATCTCGCTTACTCGTAGAAACACAACAACCCTGCGTGGAATAGTTATTTGGCCCGCGGTCTTTCTGTGTGGTGGTGGTGCTTCCCCAGACGTTCTGCTTTGATGCACCCTACCTCACTTAAAAACACCCAGTCCAAGGCAAACAGACGTGTTCATGCACATACATGTTTGTCATGTGCGCGAATAGAACCCACGAACGCCAAGAGCGAGAGACGAGAGAGTCAAAGTATCTATACTGCGCCACCGAGTTTTTTAAAATAATATGAATTACGAAAGTATCATGGCGAACTCTCCCATATGGGACTTCTTGCGTCGACCATACAATAGCTGCCTAGTGGGGGTATTCACATTTTTTTTATACTACGCAAGCAAGCGGAGGCAATCAATCATACGACCCACCTGATGTAAAGCGGGTACCGTAGCCTATTAACGCTTACGATATATTAATTATCACTCTCGCGATGCCTCCTTTTCTGCTTACACAGCAACTCCGTGGGAACTTATTGGTGACCTCACTCACACGCAGGAACACAACAACCCTCTAGGGAGTTATTATTTGGCTGCGGTTTTCTGAGAGGTGGAGGTACTTCCACGGACGGGCTGCTTTGATGCGCCCCACCTCTCTTAAAACATCCAGACCAAGACAAACAGACATGTTCATGCACCTAAATGTTTGCAAAGTTCACATGGCCTCGGAAAGCCATATTCAAAATATTCAAATCGAAAAGTTATCTGTCAAATCGTATATAATCTGAATGGTAACTTTTCGAAATCCTTTTGAATATGGCATTTTCAGGTAATGTGAATCCCTCCAGAAAACCCCTCAGGTGTAGTTTAGAGAGAAGTTAATGTACAGCTAAGAACAGATTACGCTTAACACTCGAAGTTATATTGTAAATTATAACGTATGTCATTAGAACGTACAAAGGTCAAAGTGTCAAGCTTAATGTGCACTTAGCTGTACTGCTTATAATGAGTACGTGCAAACTAATTATCAAAATGTGAAACTGATTAGGTGTAACTTAAACAGCCAGTTACACTTGAACATATGGAACATTATACGCACATATTTCGATGTTGGATACAAACTTTACGTAAATTGTTACGTCTGTTACGAGTACTAACTCTTGATCTCAGAGGCATCGCCCAAAAGACGTTAGTGTTTGCTACCTACCCATTGGGGCAGAATTCCAAATACTTACCACATGTACACAGTGCCGGATTAGCCTATAAGCAAATTAAGCAATTGCTTAGGGCATCACGTCTCGGCACCAGCAACCAGCAACCGCACCGTGTAGAGATACGAAGAAGGCGAGAGATATACAAATGAATAGCAGACTAATTCTCATTCCTGACCAAAATATCCGTAAACACATATCCACAAGACTTTAATACCGATTTAGGAACCGAAATTCAAAAGTTTCATATGTCACAAAAAAAAATAACTTTCAGTGATTTGCCTATCACAAGTTCACATCAAACTCACGCAGAATTGTACAAAATAATACACGATGATTGATAAAATTAATCAATGTTCTCTAAAGGTGAATACAGCCCCGCGTATATTTTTATGAGTGATGATATTAAACTGCACAGCGGAACAATCTTTTTTGAAATTGAAAATAATAAAAGATGAAAAAAAACGACGATGCTGCACGAAAGGATCGATGCTTTGTCAATATTATGCATAAAATAGTTTATAAGTCTTATAAACTATTTTCCACGAATGTAATGACCGAAAGGTCGCATTTAAAAAAAATATATAAGGATTTTTTTGGTATATGCCCCCATGCTTTCGTTTTTATTGTATGTAATTCCTACTCTACATATCTCTTTTGTCCTTCATACATATTTAAAGGTACGCAATGATCTATCTCGTTGTATTAAATACGTCTTTTTTTTTTTAAGATATATACTTTATATTAATAACAGCCCCACAGGTGTGAATTGCTCAGGACATCAAGTAGCCTTAATCCGGCACTGCATGTACAGTGAAGGATTTGATATAGAAATGGGAGGAGTTATTGTGTTCAGCAGAGACGGCATCGCGCGATCGACACTTGTATTGCAAACGTTCATATGCTACGCTTATATGGCTCCCGACGATGTATATAAAGAAAACAATTTTTTTATACATGTATACAAATAAACGGCTTCACCGATTGGTATCAAATGATCTAATTATATTAAGTCTTACATTTTAAGTTATTTTTTACCATAGTTTCCTGGAAACACGCTATATTATATATAAAAAAAAAACGTCGAGCGAAACTCGGTCACCCAGATCGAGAACTAATATTAGGCGGCGACGGTCAGTCATCCAAAGTACCTAAATGCAATACCTAATGCAGACGATACATACAATACAGAATTCAGATTCAGACATGTTATCGGATAGTCGGAAACAGTAGGCTTTAAAATAATAGGAGGGATTTTTTTATACATTAAGGTGTCAAACAAGCGTACGGCCTGCCTGATGGTAAGCAGTTACCGTTGGACATTTGCAAGACCAGGGGTGTCACTCTTGCTTTGCCGACCCTGTAAGACGACCTCTTCACGCCTTCGCTGTAGTGGCTTCATGCTGTAGTGCATTGGGAAAATCTCAGCTGGAAGCTACTACTTACTACTCCAGACAAGCTGCTTTGATGCACCCTATCTCTCTTAACCACACACAGACCAAGATAAACATACATGTTCATGCTCTGATCTGGTTGTCCTGTTTGAGAATAGAACCTATGAGCCTTTTTGTGTCAACGTAGCGTTACTAACCACTGCGCTGTCGAGCTTTTCAAATTTGATTCAGACATCTGCGATACACCGGAATGTATTCGGCTTTTGCAAACCGAATAAATTTTCAGGAACACCGTTCCTATATGAAATCTATATGTTTGTCTGTGTGTTTATCTGTCGCTTTTTTTCGAATATTCGAATTTTGACTTCAGATTTGGATTTATCATAAAAAAGTAGAATAGGAATGTTCAGCTCAGTTCAGAACACTGTTCCTATCTCTTAAGGAACATGGTGAAAATGGCCGACAAATAAAATAAAAAAATTGAATTGTTATATAATTAACGAGCTAGGTGTTCCTCTGGCAATGCAAGCTTGCGCATTCTCAACTGGTTTATAAATAGATTATGGATACATTACTACTTGTTGAGGAACTTCTACTAAGATACGCCTCAGCCGTATAATCAATAAGTTGGATAAGACTACGTGCCAATACCACATTGATGTTTATGGAAATATGGAATATTGAATCTGTTTCAGACAGTAGAGTGAGGATACCTTTTTGCGGTTAACTTTACTGATATAAGGGCTTACGATAAGGTTTGGTACAAAGTTGATATTACGGGAGAGATAGAGTATTAGAGAGAGACATATAAGGAATTGTTACTGTCATATTTAACATTAGCGCATATATTTTTTTACGACGTTGGGAGGCTTACAGGCTTATGACCCACTTTCTGTAAAGCGGCTAGATGCTTGCTTGTTACATATTGTCATTCGCGTGCCACTTCTGCTTCTACTCCTACTCCTTAGGAGCTTTCTAATGATCTCACTCTCTCTCAGCAACATAACAACCCTCTAGTTAGGATTTGTTATTTGATTGTAGTTTTCTGAGAGATGGAGGTACTTCACCAGATGGTATACTTTGATGCGCCATACCTCTTTAAACACCCCGACCAAGATAAACAGACATGTTCATGCACACAAATGTTTATGTGGGAATCGAATCCACGAGCGTTGATGAATTAGCGTTACTAACAATTGCACTACCGAACTCATCAAGCACTTCTATCGGAGTGATCGCGCGCCCCTTTCATTTTTTACTAGAATACTACAAAAACAGTGCGCTTTTTCTTTTCGTGCTCATTGAAATTACAAAGGGCTCTGCTGGAAAAATAAAACTTTATTTGCAAAATTTCTTCTGTTCTAATTAACATCCCTTGGAATTAATACATGAATCGAGAGGTACTTTGGGATCAGTGTTATTTTTATGTATTTCGAGCGTAACACTACCAAAGGCCCTGCTGGATGGACGAGGCGATTTAGGGCAATTTTCATCACGACGGTTGAGGGTGACATTGGACCTTGTTAATTAATTCGTGAGGTACATTGGACAAGCAAGACATTGGCACCAGTTTTATAAGTCCAGCTCGATTGGCCAGGTAGATAGAAACACATGTGACCGTCCTGGGGATACAGGCAAAACAAATACGAACTCTAACAGGGACCTCGTATTGAACTCTAGTCTGCAAACAGATCTAGATATCGAAATAGCTTTTTGTTATTCAGATTTTGACATACGTTTTATAGCTTTATTAAACACTTTTGGTCATATTATCTTGTACTAACGACAACGTCAAAATCTGTGGTACGGTCTGTTTCATTTAAAAGTAAAATTATGAACTAATTGTTGCTAGTTATTTAAACGTGTTGTGACGAGCTCGGTGGCTCAGTCGTCAATGACGCGACTTTGACATCAACGCTCGTGGGTTCGATTCCCACACAAGGCAAACATTTGTGTGCATGGACATGCCTGTTTCTCTTGGTCTAGATGTTTTAAGAGTGGTAAGGCGCATCAAAGCAGCCCGTCTGGGGAAGTACCTCCACCTCACAGAAAACCGCAGCGAAATTACAACTCCCTAGAGGGTTGTTGTGTTCCTGCGTGTGAGTGAGGTCACCAGTAAGCTACCAAGGTGTTGCTGTGTAAGCAGCGGAGGAGCATCGCGCGAGTGATACATAATATATCGCAAGCATTAGTAGGCTACGGTACCCGCTTTACATCTATGCTTGTATGCCTCCCGACGTAGTAAAAAAAAAACGTATATCCCGGTATTCCGTGGAATTTCTGAATATTATTTGAGTAACCTCCATGCAATATTTCAAATTCCTATACCCGACGCCAGCGTTGAGGACCATGCTTCGATATGAATATGTTAGTCGCTCAGCTCAGCTCCGTACACTTGTCTTTTTGTGTAAAGAACACTGAACTTACCTGTGACTACCCTGCTGTCTTTGAGTTTTGTTTTTATGTACCTGACGATGTCTTCTCTAAAACAGGCGGGCGTGCACGAAAAGAGTTATGATTGTTAAGGAACTGAGTGAATTGTGAAAGGACAGTGTCTTATAACGCACCGTTCTCTCTGTCTACCCGGCATGGAACCAGGCATGAATATATATACTACATGAAGTCACCGATTTTCGATTTACGAAGTGGAATTTATACTAAGGAAGTAACGACTGTCTGGCTAGCTTACGAATTAATCCAACTGAGCAAATAACGTCGATACGGGACGATTTTGTCTTTTCAATTTAGTATGTATATCGTACATTAAATGCAAAGAGGCCACAATTAAAAAAAAAGCACGTAATAGTGTGATTGCAAAAATGTGATCTAAGTCAATGATGTTTTTAGTAAAATGACGACACCTTTTACTCAAATCTTGTTATTATTAACTAGCTGCTGCCCGCGGCTCCGCCCGCGTGGAGTCAAATAACGTTTTAATCCAGATCATAATCTATCTACGTGCCAAATTTCATTCAAATCCGTTCAGCCGTTTAAGCGTGAAAGAGCAACAAACATCCATCCATACATACAAACTTTCGCATTTATAATATTAGTAGGATATATTTATTTATAAAAAAAATAATTACAAAAATTCAAGAATGCATGTTTTAAATTTTGGTTTGCTCGCCCTGTTAAATATGTCAATATCGAATTGTAGCGCTTTTGTATTTAATGAGCAATATGTCCCTATAAGCTCGCTACTTGAATCGGGAGACATCGATACTTTAGCTCATAAAACTAGTGCTTTTAATCATAGTCTCCTAACACAATAATGTAAATTAGAAAGTACGCCTTTGGAGGACAGTCTAAAAACTTTGGAACTGTAAATTCCAGCTGAATGTATACATGCGCGCTTCTCAAAGTTAAGCGCAGTTAAAGCTACAACAAATCTAGAACAGCGAAAACTTTCCGGCTACGTTCGAAATGTAAATATCCCCGCAGCGAGCATCCCGCAACTCTACCAACTATTGGTATGCAATCTGCAATGTTAAACTGTACCCGACTGTAACTACTGAGCGTGAACGACAATTCGATTATGTTCCTCTTACACGGGCTGATTTTTATACGAGTATAACACCGATGTGTTATTATTATAAAACTCGATTGATTGGTTTCCACTGGCTCTTTGGTTGCTTATGGATGTCAATTTTTGATAAAGTTTTTTCATCAAGTTCACGCGTAGCGATTGTGAAAGACTTATCATTAAGTTAGTATCGCGTTCAAGTTTTTTTGTAGTATAATGAGCATAGTTAATAAGAGCAGTGATAGCTCAGTGGATAAAGAGCCGACCTTATTACTCTCGGTCTCTGGTTCGAATTCTGATGTGCCGATAAATTCATGTTTTCGGATTTATGTACACAAATTGTAATTGTCACTTCCTCGGCAGTGAAGGAAAACACCGTGTGGAAGTCCTTGGGCATGTCCCAAGAGTATATATTTAATATTGTGTTT
This sequence comes from Pyralis farinalis, assembly GCA_947507595.1. Classification (NCBI taxonomy): domain Eukaryota; kingdom Metazoa; phylum Arthropoda; class Insecta; order Lepidoptera; family Pyralidae; genus Pyralis; species Pyralis farinalis. The sequence goes on from OX382274.1 coordinate 10,599,809, forward strand.
CGAAATACGTGTGAGCTAACCGAATAAAGGTCTTGTTTTCCTCCTGAGTTGTGCAAGTCTGATGGTGGTCGCTCTATGTAAAATCTCCGCCAAATCCTTAGGCTTAGGTAGCGGGCCCTGCTAATTCTAAAGAATTAGAGAACATAATGACGCTATGAAGAAGAAGTGAGCGTAGTTAATGTGCGATTATATGGAAATGTACTTTCTAAAATATTGGTCGTTTTACTGGCAATTGTAACGTCTAACTGCAAAATGTAATAACAACAACAATCAAACAAAAATCTTATTTGTATTATTAATAGGTGAATTTCCGCTGGATTAACCGTAACAGAGTTACTTTACGTTTCCATTCCATCTTCTAAATGAATTCGTTTAGAACTCACTCCGTCCAAAATTAGGTATTATATTGTTTAGTTAAGTCCACTGCATTAATAAATTCGATAGAACATCTGTCTAATAAATAACTTCAAATGCCTAATAGGATACAATTTTCTGCATAAAAGTTTTCATTATAATAATTTATGTGTGATAAATTAAAGTATTGCTAGTAAAATTAAATGTAGTTCTAACTTTTTTCACAAATTGTAAGCGGGGTGAACACATCGAGACCGTTGAGTAGACTAGGAGTTTTATTTCCCTATACGGCAACTCATCGCGTAGATGGAAATTCGTAGCTCCATTTTCCCCGTAGCGCGGTGGGCGGATGCGGGCCGTAGTGTTGTATAGCTGCCGAACGCCGCCCGCCCTACCGAACGGCCACCTACGTCACGTCACGGTCAGTTCAGTCGAGCTCGCGCTACCAAACACGACGGCCGTGTGCTGCGCTCGGGACGTCGCGCGCGTTTTACACTTATTTACGTGCAAATACGTCAAACGATTGCACTAAAACTAATTGTTTTCGACATATTCACCTGCGATTCGGGCAGCGTGTTGACGAATCAGCACGCTGGGTAAAGCGGCCCGCAAACAGGTGGCGATTGCATATCAGTGCTATTATTGGGTGTTCTGGCCGAGTTGCGGGGCCTGTGTCTATTAGCAGTGCCAGAGGGAAGTGCTTTCTGTTGTGGTGCCCATTCGGCCGCGATCGACGGCATTTGTTGTGGAGTGGAGTCACACTCGATCGATAAGGCCAACAGCTGAGCCGGTTGCACGCCGCTACCCGCATCGTTCTCTAGGTAATTCTGATAATATTGCCCGGGTGATGTAGTATTGATGCATTCCAATGCTACATCGACCGTTCATTGATTCTTCAGCGAAGTGTGATTTGCCATAGCGCGTTTTGACGAAAATATTTTTGTGTTAATATTTTTTGTAGCGTAAACATTATGATTACTGAGTTTAAAAAAAAACGACGTCCATTTTTAATAATCGACTATGTAATCACAAGAATGTCAATATGCTACATTATTGTTCGCTAAAAAAATTTCGTAATAGTTCAAGAACCAATAGGATGATTCGATGGATATGTACACGGCATCAAGTTATAAATGTCAAAGGATTGTGACTATGTTGGGATGTATGGAACTTCTCTTCATCAGGTACTTAAATTGTTATGACCACATGGAATTGTAATATACGTTATTCATCGCTCTTAGTACAGAGGGAAAAGGCTCTATTTCTTGCTGAGCACAATCAGCACGTGTGACATTATTTAAATAATCACTATTAGTCTCCAAACAGCTTACTGTCGTTACATCGAAGGTTATAATACCAAATCGACGTAATAGCTGACAACATTTAGGTTGCTGTATATAAAAAAAAGGTGAATATATTGCCTGTATCATCATTAGGTGAATCGATTTGAAGTCTTCTAATACGTAATTACGTTAAATTAAATAGCATCTGCGTCAGAGCGCAGTAATTGGCAAACAACGTAATTGTCAAACGAAAACATGCAAACGGTTCTGCGTAGTGTTGTGGTAAACTCGCATTTATACATATATTATAAAGTATACAATAACTCTATGTGTATCTTCCCGGCAGGTCTTTCGCGGGGTAGACAGAGAGAGCCGAGTGCCACTAGTTGCGTTCCTTAAACACTTCGCTTGTTTCTTTAACATTTATATCATTATTCGCGCACTCTCGCAGGTTCCTAAGATTCCTAACATTCTACGATAATTATATTATACCTAAAAAAAAAACAAAAAATAAATAACATGCTGTATTTACAAAATGTTTACCAAGACATGTCAAACAAGGCTAAATTGTCTTGTTGTTAACCAATGAACAATGTTTGGCAGAAGATAGTCTTCTAAGGTGCTCAGTGGCACCTTATCATGTTAGAAATTGGCTTTCTTAGTGACTCACCATAATCTTTATAGCCAAAACCAATCTCATCCTAGCAACAAGCAATAGATTTTTTTCCAAAAGAGAGGCACAAAACTACCTGGAGAGTTGTTGTTTTCCTGTGAGTAAATGAGTTCAAGGTCCTAAGGTGTGACTGCGTTAGCAACGGCGATAGCAATTTGTACTATAAGCCTTCATAGTATATTTAATTGCTACCCGACATAGAATTCGATGATAGAGCAAAAGGTCGTTGTAGCAAAAAGATATTGTAATCAGTATAACATAGCGTGCTGTCGGAATTGTAGCATTAAATGTTAGCTGTTTATGCTAAACAGCATGAAGATCGAGTCAGCGTAAAGACACCGTGCCCTGCACGGGTCTAAGCGGTGTTGTAGATTGTGGAACCTTACTCAACCGTCCTACACGACACCATTATCATGCTAATTGCTTGTACATATCCTCGAAACCTGATGAGATATTCTGACCCCTCAATAAATGCCCAACCTACTGCGGTAATTGAGCCATTTCTATTCCAGCCAGGTACGGAGGTAGCGCGTGGTTTGTCTTTTAAAAAAAAGTGCTGTGTAATCGGAAACTGATATTATTTCCGAGCTAAATTTACATCGCTTAATTAAGTAAGTAATATGGAGTTACGTAAGTGTATTACTTTATTTTGGTCATTTACTTTCAAAGCTCTCAATTGACGATTAATATTTATATTATGTAAGTGTTACGTATTATTTTAGCACAATGTTTGGTAATTTGATGACGTGGTAGATATTGGAGAGGGCGATGTGTAGTAGAGTTAAATGGGACGCTGACGTGGATTTTTAATACAATATCGCGTGACAGCGCTTTCAAACATTAATCAATGAAATATTATGATCGTTACGTGCACAGTAGAGTTATATGTAACAGACAGTAGTTTAGCTTCGAAGGAGCGGACGCGGACACAAAATTTTACCCCGAATACTACACTATTCTAGTGATGTTCGCAATAATGTCTGTCGCGGCTGATCCTTCAAAATAATAGGTATAATACTTCGTACTGTGTAGAAATTGTTAACGTACTGTTCTGTTATATCTTTGTACCTAAGTTCTCTGTTATGTGTCAGTTCTCTTCCAGGGTATACATTGCTACCACATAGGTTTCTTTTTAATTATTACTTTAGGAAAAAGAGCTTCGTGATGGGAAGTTACCGCTATGGACTTTTGCTGTACCAGGAGTGTCTATCGAGCTTGCCGACCCTGCGTAAACGACCTCTTCAGCCACGTCTTGAAGCTGTCGCATGAGTAAAATCTCTAAGGAGTGAATCATCGGAACAGCCCAATACGCGGTCATTTTAGTTCCAATATAAGAAGATAAATTCGTTGATGATGACGAGTGTTATAATAGTAAATGTAGGTCGTGGTCGTTGTATCAACAACTCTCGTTAAACATCTCTGAACACAACCCGTTGTACACCCAATTGAATGAATGGAAAGGGAGGCTAATTGTGTCCTAAGATTTAATTGTCACATGGCGTGTAAAGTAATTTGTAGTATAGAGAAATAGTTTGCTGTCCATACAGAACAACGCAATCAAAGTACCTACGAGATCTTCAAAGTACCTCGTATCTATATCTTCACGAGAAGTTCCTTGCGGGGTAGGCGGACAGAACTGAGTACCACATGATGTGATCCCTACACACCTAGCTCGCTTTTTTAAGCGCAAGCCACACCGGGAACTGGTAGGTGGGCGGGCGAGAGAGCGGTACGCTACACCGACTTATGAGATGAACGAATTGGCTTCACTGAAATCTTGCATATTTTGTATACATCGTTTTAGTCGCTGATATAGGTTAGCTCTGTAGTTCAGAGTGTGAACAGGAGTATGTGAAGAGGCGAAACGACGGTCGGCCGCTATAGTCAGTCTGCCCGCCAGCTCGCGGTGTGAATTGCACTTTAGCATTGATAGCTTTTCACCACCTTCCGATAAAATACGGATCACGCACGACCAAATGCCGGGATAGGTAAGTCTTGGCCGTTCTCTGCTCCTACATCCTTCCAGTTTCGCGTTGTATTTCTCTTGTTAGTCGAAAATAAGACGTTCAAGATCGCCTAATTTCGGTACTCGCCTGTGATTGCGGCATGTTGTGTGACTGTCATCATCATTGCGGCAAAGCGTGGTGAGTGGCGATGCTCCGCAACCACTACACTACACCACTACCGCCTCCGCAATGCGCAAGCTGCCCCACTCTCTGTCACTGTTAATTGGATAGCTGTTTGCCAATTCACAGCAACGAAAGGTAATAAAAGTCTTTGTTTAACACACGTATTATGCGGCATTTGTCTCGCTTATTATTCAAAAGCGCTCGTAATAGCTTTCTCGCGAATAATGCCAAGGCCGTCGATGCCACCCCGCTAATGGAACTAATTTTACTTTCGTTTGAAACGCTGACTGCATCCAATGACCTTTTATCTCGGCGTCACTTACGTTTTGAATACGAGAGGGAGAATATTAATGATGTTGCGTGACTCCGAATTCATGAATAATCACGAAAAGGATTACTTAACTTTTTTCTACATACCTGGAAATATGAAACAGTAGCCATTTTATAAAATGAGCGACTTTTGTGAGCGTATAAATAAATGACTTGTATTTTGCTAATAAACTGTTTACATGACCGTAATCAGGTTTATTCAGTGCCTTAAAAGTATTGTACTTTGTGGAATTAAAAATGACGTCATATTGTTAAGGCGTCTTTTTGCTGCCTTCTCATGCGTAAATAATGTGCTAAGATTTGCTCACGATCTTACTTGACAAACTTCGCCCTCGTTTTCAAGGCGATTACTGTGTACGAAAATTATATAAAGTCCAAACTTAAATTTCCAATGAAAAGTTTTATATAATGCATGCAAATATACGAGAATGCATAAAATGTGTGCGTTGTCATTGTCACTCTAGTTGCAAGTCATTCACGTTAGTTGACTTATTATGGTTGAACTCATCATCACTAATAAAAAAAACGTAATTAATGTATGTATGTAAGAAGATATACTTCACTTGCTTCTTTAATATTCATTCAGCTCTTTTCATGCACGCTCGCCGGTTCATGGGGCTCCTGACATCACCTTCTGATAAAACACGACCAATTTGGTCATGGTACTCGTAGGTTACTAATTAATAATAATTAACGTAATTATTATTTCTGTTTATTCATTTAATATGGATGCCAGCGATGTATTAATCTGCAACTGTTTGGTTATGAGACTATTTGAGATGGAAGTGGCTCATTATCATGTTTAGAGCCAAAGCCAACCTCAAATGCACGTGATGCAGGGTGCATAGGAGGGTGCTAATGGAAAAAACGAGGCACTGTCGAAAGAGGTTGAGCTCATCAAAACAGCCTGCTCCTAATCCCTTAGGATTGGCAGGGTCCGCTAAGCCCATATGCCTAAGAATTTGGAGAAGATACTGATTTGATCATGGAGCGACTGCCGTCAGATCTAGACAACCCCGAAGGAAAATCATCTTTCTTCAGAATCAAAATCATCTAGCTTAGGTGAAAATCTTTCGAAATATAATTTACTTGAACGTGCGAGTTTTCTCACGATGTTTCTCTTCACCGCTGATCAAGTAATAATTACAAACGTGTTAAATCCGAAAATACGAATTTAGTGGTACTTACATGTTAATTAGCTGATTCTTTATCCATTAGGCCATCACTGCCTTTGAATACTCGCGAGTAACATTAACTAACATCACTAATACCTGCCATACGAGTATTTGTATCAATACGGAGAAATGTTCATCTCCTAGATTGTTCATTTTAAGTATCATAATTTAATTTGTGACAGAAATAGCTATTGCGTTTTATGTAGCTATTTTATTTTAAACGTGACCTTTCTTCCCTTGAAATATAATCACGATTAATTTCTTTCACAGTTTAAATTTCACGCTTGAACGCTTTTACGATATTGAAGGTAGCTCCGTCGCTCAGAATTTAATTATATATATATATGTATATTATATAAGTATATATAGAAAGATAATAAATATATATATTATACTTATATATGGTTTGATGTAGTAGTAGTACACGCTTTTATGGGTCACACTTTTATTGGAGATTGGAGAATTATTTCCAAAAATGCTTTCGATATGCATCGTTTAGGAGTACACTCTAATTTTTACTCGTAATATGTCATTTGTCTGTCAATAAATCGTGATTCTGTTTTATAGATAATATTTTCATCAGTCTACTCTATTTTAGAGTCTGTAATGCCCTATTACACGCAAGGAATATATAGCCTTTCTGTGCTAAAACTACTCGTACAATTTCCAAAGTTCGTTCCTGTATGTACATTTTGCATTTACATAGCCCAAGCCAGGTATAACGCGCGTTGTTATAATGTTTCCATGGATTAATATATGGTTGTTCTGAATGGTAGCTGGTAGCTGCATTCTTGATTGATCACTCACGTGGAAATCGGCGTAGATACGCGCCGGAGAATTGCGGAGAGGCCTGTGTGGGCGCGCCAACCAGTCTTGAAGAGCAAGGTCAAGGCATCTCGTACCGGCCGCTGCGTCATGTACTCCGGCTCGGCAAGCGCTTTGTGCTCCACCTAACATACGTATATAATTAATTAATTGGGCATCGTTGAACTGCTTCTTCGGCAACATTACACAAATTTTAACCCTATTTAAAAATGAATATAGATATACGTTCATATGATGTAAATAAAAAAAATCATAACGATATGCACCTTCGTGATCGAAACGGTAATTTATGATCGACTTTAACAATTCTTTTTGAATTGAGTACTATCAGGGTGTCACTCCGCAGTTTGTTTGGTGTCAGGCCGGCGCGCCTCCCGGGCAGGCGTATGACAGAAGGATGCCGCTCGGCTCGTATGCAAGCCGCGTCGAGTGTAATGTAATTAATTAACCATCTTTCTTGTGGTTTTTGCAATATGCTATATGACCTATAAACGATCTTATAATCCATATTAAAGATGTTGTTGTGTTTATGGGTGTCAAAATAAAGGGAGGAACTATGAATCGAAATTATCATTTTATTTTAATTACTGAAGATGTTGTTATTTGGTAATAGTAAGTTATTTGGTTGTATTAATCTTCACATACCTAAATACTACTGTAACTGTAGTAGGTACATGATGAGAACGAGATTGTTATAATATAGGTAAGCATTTTATGGCGTCTAATCTAAAGGAATGAATAAGCGAAATAAGTAGGTAGGTACTTACTATTAATTAGCAGCTTAGGTATTTAGTACCTAATTTTCGTATTGCTCACAAATAAAATAAAATTAGCTTTTGATTGAATACCGTTTTGTTTACTTTGTAAACGCTTTAGAGTAGACTGTTTAAAACAAAATACAATTACTGTGTGTAGAAAGTAAATAGACAAGGAGCTTATTATGTTTGTTAAAATATTTTCACTTAAAAGGAAGTTTTATTGAATTAATACACACTGTTATCTTCATTAATTTATTTTAATATTTATCTAAATATATCGGCGTGTGGGATCCCTGCGCTATTGCCGCCATATAGGTGTCGAGTCAGCGGTGCCTAACGGAATGTGAACGCTCATGTCACACGATAAGTTTCAATTTCGCGCCCAAGCAAATAAAGATCGTAAGAGAAGGCAAATTTTTATACCTAAACTTTTGTTCGAGAGTGAGCCTTCTGTACGCTAGTACTATTAGTTATTCTGTGGTACTACGTCGGCGTCAGAATTTAAACGGCAACAATCATCTGCATTAAATCACATATTTTTATTTAACAAGTTTGATAATTGATAGTTTAAGCGCTTCAGAGTGTAGTTTGAATCGGCGTTCCGGAAACTTTTTGTGTTAAATGCACACTTAACAGATCAAACAATTTGATTTTCCTGTGGTGTATGAAAACTAAAGGAATGTTATTATTTTTATATAATACTTATTTATTATTGAAACTCAATATTATCTGAAAATATGATTAATAAGAAATGTAAGCCTGCTTAAAGGAGCTTAAGTGATAAAAATTTGGAGCAATCGTTGATAAGCTCGCATAACTCTCACCTATGTGTAGATATATTTTGTATACTTAACTGACAAACTGCTCATTTTCTCTCGGCACACCGTCTTATGACCACGGCTCATCAGTGTGCTGTGGCACATACTTTACGGATCACTAGTTTATATGATAATAATGCTACTTATGCTATATGATATTTAATGATGGAAGTTGAAAGTTGAATCTACATGATGAAATCCATGATGGATTTCTATCACTTGTAAATTTTTCTTTCATCAACTTTTTGATTGGCTACAGTTCTGTTAATAATAGAAACATTAAGATATTATTGAGATAACAATGATAATTGAATTCGAAGGCTGCCATCAATTAACCATTGACAGAAAGTTAATTGTAAGTCAATTTATTTGGACTCGCTTGACATTTCGTAATTTATTTCTGTGTTTAAATTATATTTTATAACCTAACCTAACCTACCAAAAAACTAAAAATACTGAAATACGTGTAAAATACTGAAATGTAAATCAAATCAACAATTTGATATGCAGACGACGATAGTAATTGTATACAAAACCATGTCAATTTCACTTTTACTGCTACTACATAAGATACATGTGTAAAAAGTTCGTGTAAAATACTAAAATGTAAATCAAATCAACAATTTGATATGCAGACGACGATAGTAATTGTATACAAAACCATGTCAATTTCACTTTTACTGCTACTACATAAGATACATGTGTAAAAAGTTCGTGTAAAATACTAAAATGTAAATCAAATCAACAATTTGATATGCAGACGACGATAGTAATTGTATACAAAACCATGCTAATTTCACTTTTACTGCTACTACATAAGACACATGTGTAAAAATTTCGTGTAAAATACTGAAATGTAATTTTCCATAGGCTAGGCGTTTCGATATAGAACAGGCGGGGTGTGCACTTTTGTTTGAACCATCGATTTATGTTAAAGTATAACAGGGGTTAATGTAAACAAAAAAGTTATGTATTTAAACTTTTAAACAAAAAATGAAACCTGCACCATTGATTATTATAACTAACGCGATTGAATCACTCTACTATTGATATGGTCTATGTTTATTTTTATCACACTTTCTGGCAAACAGTTTAATAACATGCACTTACTCCTTAACATTGTTTTTAGACTCATACTTAATAGACTCCAAAAATAAATTTAATCTTTTTACCAGAAGTCTAGACTTGTACCTACTTATTGTATATGTTTTACACTATATGTATATGGTTTATTTTCAGGAATATCGTTCCTATATGCAATCTATATGTTTGGCTATGTGTGTGTGTGAGTGCGTGTGTCTGTCGCTTTTTTCGAATATTCGAATTTTGACTTCAGATTCCGATTCAGCATAAAAAAGTAGAATAGGAATGTTCAGGAACACCGTTCCTATCTCTTAAGCAACATGGTCAAAATGGCCGACAAATTAAAAAAAAATTGAATTGTTATATAATTGACGAGCCAGGTGTTCCTCTGGCAATGCAAGCTTGCGCATTCTCAACTGGTTATATTTATTTACTCGCAAATTTTAAGAGAAGCTTATATATAGGAATATATGCCAAGTATAGGAGTAAAAATATATTATTTTGGCGATGACTGGAATTGGAAATGGTAACCTACGTAAAAAAATAAATTCAGCTATGAATATATTATAGAATAATGCATAAACAAGTTTGTTACTTTCTGGTGACAAATCTTTCAATAGACTTCTAAGCATCGCTAATATCATTATCACGGTATATCATTGCTAGGAAATATTCATTGCTTGCTTATGAGATGTCGGTTTTATTGAATCTTTAGCATCAAATGTACCACCAATGAAACGTAACTGATTTTTATAGGATAAAATAAATGTCACGAGTTCTTCGCGGAATGGAATTCTTAGATCAGTAATATTTTTATACACAGTTGGGAGGCATACAACCATACGCGCGTGGTCATTCCCTTTGCTTTTTTTTGCTTTGTTTGCTAACACAGCACCTTTTTAAGAGCTTACTGGTAATTTCACCCTATCGCAGGAACACAATAGCTCTCCAGGGAGTTTTTATTTGGCTTCCGTTTTCTATGAGATGGAAGCTGTCTTCAGTCGAGCTGCTTAGATGTACTCTACCTCTCTTTAAACATTGTACTGTCTCGTACCATAATATTGCATTAATATTTACTAGTACCAATACTTATTAATTACATACCATATTTGGCACAATGGTTATGTGATCAAACTATATATTTTCTTTGTATGTACATGTGTTAAAGATTATTGGTACGTCACAGTGGAAACTGACAAGTTGTTTTATATAGTGTCGGTCTTCACCTTGAAGTCACGTGTTTGAGTGTCGACTGAGTCACACATCAGTGCGCAGCGAATCCGTAATATTCTAGTAAACACAGCATCGTGTTTTCCTACTGGGCTGTGCTGTTGGCCTACTTTATCTTTACTTACTCGCTAATCCGCCCGTATCTTGGGCGTATCACTGTTAACGTGTCCCTGTACTAATCTTGCCGAGTTGTTTACATATACTTTATCGACATAATATTGAGGCTAGTAAAGTTCTCGTGTACACACCCGCAGCGACCTTCGATCTCTTAATTAAATCACTGAACTCCTTTTAACTCGAGACTCAATTAATGTAATCATGCTGTCAATTTGATGATCATTGCTTCAATGAATTGTCTTTGTTATCAATTTATAACTTCACGCTAAGTTTCTTCTGGAGTAGGCAGAGCGATCCGACCGCTAATGGCCATATGACTAGGTTCTTACTCACTTCACTCTCTTCTTTAACATTTATAGCTCTTTTCAAGCATGCTCGCCGGCCTATGGCTCCTAACACTACTTCTACACACGATAACACACGACGTATTTGGTCGTGGTAGGTGAATCTTATCTTTCGTTCCTTATATTTCCACGTTATTTATGTTTCGTCATTCCTTCCTCTTGCATTCTTTCTACATGTTCGAACCAACGTTCTTATCTTTACACCGATACTCTCCATCAAACCCAATCTCTTTCTCACGTTTACATTGCGAACTTGGTCTACCAACATTACCTTGCAGATTTTGCACAATGCTCGTATTTTGATGGCTTGTTCTACTTTCATGCTCTCTCTTCTAAACCAAGCAATCAAGAGGTATTACAATTATCTATACATCTAGATTAAAATTAGATCGCGCTGAGCTAGCTGTCGCTATCTAGTTTTCGATTAATCGAATCGACTAGCGAACTACGGTGCGCCGAGGTGGGTTTGCGTTGACACGGCACGGCGAGCACCGGGATGATTAATATCCGCCGGGAGAAGGTCGCGGGCGGAGCTAGTGACGTCACCTCCGCTAGCACTCTACTTCCGCTCGCCATACGTGATCTTAATTACAATGCTTACCGTGTGCTACTGGACGTTCGACATATTCAAAACACACTTCATCCTTCTGCTAACGTTCGCATGGCATGCGATAAATTATGAAATACCTCTCTCTATTGTTTTCGGAATAGAGTTCCTGTTACGTTTTCGACGCGCGAGTACTCTCGATCAACGCGTGCGTAAATTCGATACTGTTTCCGTACGTGCTCGCTGGAAACTGTTAAATCTGGGTAAACTCTACACTTGGAGTGTTAGAACAATAGGATTGCTCCATTTATCGAGTGCAGCGTGGTCGGCGTAACGAGCTCTTTTCATCATTCGACTGACATAATGAGATCGATGCATTCATCGCGCTTTGTGCAGTGCAGTGCAGTGTGAGCTCATTGTGATATTATCGCACTAAATGCAAACGAGTCTATCTATGCGGCTTCTCATGAACAACACTAGTTTTAGATTCTATTTTTGCTGATTTATACTATACTATGATCTCATGATTGCGTGGGTATATCTACTAATCCTTACTAGTACAACCCGGTACTAACACAAAACTACATGATTTCATCATTTTAGACCCATGATTTAAAATGCGCGTTATTTTTTCTATCGTCTAAATTTCAAGTTTCTAAGTCCCAGCAGATTGGGGCTGTGGTCTGTCAGTTAGCTCTCTAAGCTTTAGTTAGAACGGACGTACGCGGCGGTAATCCAACCATTTATGTTTCCATCAAAAATAGTGGGAAGAAAGCTTCCCACTATTTTTCGGTACCACTAAGGTGGATAATGCCTTAATTTTACCATGTCTATCAGTCTTTTCCTACCCCATAGTCAATTTTTGAACCTGTTTCTGTTACAAGTCGGTTTTTCTATATACGGCTATAGGTATTTCAGCGTTTGTTACAAGTTTTCTTATATCGGTGACTATGTTTTCGAATTTATTAATAGCCATCCTTTGGGTATTATTAATATTCAGATTGCAATGGTGCTACCGGCGTATTGTTAGCAGCTATTCGCGTTTGAATTGGTCCAATATTTGAGGATGTCGGTACCAAATCAACGGACTAGCAGTTTCCGCTATCCGATTGGCTATTGTTCGTATTCGTTCTCATACCATATATTGGTTATATTGTACAGTTAAGAGCAGATCACGCTTGACACTCAAAGGGCGATTGTAACTTTTATTACGTACGGAATGAAAACGATACGAAGCTCAAAGTGGCAAGCTTAACGTCCTTTTAGCTGTACAAGGGTTGGTTTTGGGAGAGGTAGGACGCATCAAAGCAGCCCCTCTGAAGAAGTACCTCCGCCTCACAGAAAACCACAGACAAATGACAACTCCCTAAAGCGTTGTTGTGTTTCTGTGAGTGAGTGAGGTTGTCAGTAAGCTGCCAAGGAGTTGCTGTGTCAGCAGCAGAGGTGACATCGCACGAGGTATGCTTAATGTGTTGCATGCGTTCATAGACTACGGTAACTGCCTTACATTAGGTGGTATGTATGCTCGTATGCTTCCTACGTTGTATAAAAAAAAATGTACCGCCGCTGTATTCTTAATTTTATACGATTGCTTTTATGTTTTTTTGGGTAATGTATGTTTATCGATATCACGGAAACGGTATAACCTGTTTAGATAATATAAACTTTATTCTGTTGCGGTAGATCCCGTGGTGTGCCTATATAAACTTGATGGTTAGTTAAAAACAAAATTAACTATATGTATAGAATCAGATATCATAATCGTCAAAATCGAATTATGCTTTCTTGATGCTTGTATGGGCATAACGTCATCGTGTGTGATCCGATTTTGATGATTTTTTCAACTGGATGACGTGAGATGATCATAGATATTCATTTGGGCGAAGATTTGAGTTTTGATGAAGAAAACTTTATGAATAAACTATGACACCGTCGTCACTGAAGTCGACGCTTGTTCAGATCGTTATTTTAATCTTTATGGCATCGACCTCAATGAAGTTGCTTTCACTTTTCTTTTTCTTTTTATTCCATACGATTTTAAATTATAATTAAATACATGTTGATCCACTGCACTTTTTTAGGATTAACGGTTTATTCCGAATTATTATTCCGAAGGGGATATAGCTTTCAATCGACCCTGATTGAGGCGAAAAAAATCAAAGGGAAGATCACTAGCCAGCTGGCGTGTTGCAGCTGCGCGTGCGTTGCTTGTACTTTTTTTTTTCAATCGATGTATCCTCGAGTAACAAACGTCCCCGACAATTGTGGCTATTTAAGATTTGTAGAATGTTTGGGAGTTGTACGAACTCACCATGAGCATACGTCAATCTCACCTAACCATGATACACACTTCCGATTAGCAAACGAGGCTCCGGCGATGGAAGAACCTATCATATGGGCTCATTGTAATGAAATCATTGCACAGTCGAATTTGTTACATGGATGTATATATGACAAGACTTAACTGACGAATCTCATATATATTAACCGTATATATTCTCGTATATATTAACCGCGCATAACCCGGTAATCCCATAGTAATCCGTCCCGAAGGAACCGCATTTCCTACTTTCTTTTTTTTCTCGGCCTCTAAGGGTTCGTATATATGTTGGATAGCCTATAACTATAACCTTCATTGAAAATTGGGCTATCAAATACAAAAATAATTTTTAAAATGCGACTGGTAGTTCTAGCGATTAGGGCCTTCAAACAAATACACTCTTCCGCTTTATGTATAAGTATAGATAAGCATTCACTAACTTACTTCTACTTTACAAAATATTGCAGCATGTTAAGTTTTTCCTTAGGGTGTGTTGTGTTCTTGCAAGTGAGGAGGTTAACCCTGCTGGTGAGGAATTGCTGTGTTATTCCTTGTGTTTCGCGTGCCTTGCCCTACTAAATTGGTTTATCTCTGACAGACTCGTGAGCTTCTTTGTCACCCGGTGTAGTGTAATAGAAATATTACACCCATGTTTTTGGGGTTCAAATCAATCCTCAAAAGGAAAAACGGAATCCTTGTAAGATCACTTTGTTATGTTCGTCTGTCAAGACCACCTTTTTCTTAAGTACGCGTAGCGCTATCAAGCTGAAATTAATATCAATCAAGGTCTGCAATCGCTTCGAGCAGTGAAAAAATCAAAACTTCTAAGTCAATGCAATCAAAAGATTCGGCTGTTATGCCTCGTTTATGCGCATATTTTGACACTCGCAAGCGAATTAAAACCTGTAGGGTACTTCCCGTTGACCTAGAATCATGAAATTTGGTAAGAAGCAATGTCATGTAGCAACAAGTAAAGGAAAAATCCAAAAACCTTAAATTTGTAGGTACATCACCAAAAAAAAATATTTTAGAAAATAATTCTTGCAAATATTTTTTTACGGAAACGCAGCAACTCCTTAGAAGTTTACTGGTGACCTCACTCACACGCAGGAACACGACAACTCTCTAGGGAGTTGTTATTTGGCCGCGGTTTTCTGTGAGGAAGAGGTACTTCCGCATATGAGCTGCTTTGATGTGCCCTAACTCTTAAAGCATCCAGACTAAGACAAACTGACATGTTCATGCACACAAATGCTTGTCATATGTGGGACTCGAACCCACAGCGTTGATGTCAAACTCGTGTTATTAATCGCAGCGTCACCGATCTCGTCTAAATTTGTGTCTAATGTCCCGCTGAGAAATAACATAAAATTTGCAATCTGGTTTGTCTCCATTTACAGAGAATGGCAGACTACGAAATATTGCGCACCAAACGATCACATCTCGACTCGTTAGCGAGTTTATGATTTTATTTTCGCAAATTCAACAGGGGGGGGGGGGGGGAATGTCTCGGAAGGCGGTGTTCGGTGTTCCGTCAGTTGAATCAAATTGGTTTACAGCCGGGCGGGTTGCGTCGCGGTGACGTCGCTTTGTATTTACCGTAGTTGGTGAGAGGTGCAGTGGAGTGCGCGGCCCCCAGAGCGACCCGCTGCATCGCAAACGGGGACGCCATTCCTGACCTACATCACAACGGGGTTGTCTGGGCCGTCGCCAACTTCATCGCTAATACTGCACAAACAAAACGAATGACTTCACTGCATCTTGATTTTTATATAACACTGTTCTTGAGCCTAATGTGTTAATTCACCCGCGTTCCTCTTTCTGCTCATCATACGCTCCATTTCATGGGACATGATGATCGTAGCTGTATGAACGCTTGCATATGCCCTACCTTCAAGTGGTTACCGCAGTCTTCGAATGCTTGTGATACAGCAAGTACCACTCGCACTTTACCACTCCTACTGCTAACAGTAATTCCTCAGGAGCCTACTCATTCACTCTCAGGAAAACAACAGTCCTCCAGTGAATTGTTATTTGACTGTGAGGAGCGGGTATCTAGTATCTCGCGCGTAATACCATTGGACTGCTCTTTACGAGGTTAATCACTCGATAATCTCACTCACTCGAAGAAACTCGACAAGATCGCAATAGAATATCGACTCCCTGTATGGTAATTCTATTGCAATATTGTATTGTGCACGAATTTCCCCAGTCGAATGATTAGTCATTACAAAGGTTTAGGACCCCCGAAAACCTAATTTATACGGAAAAACTTGAATGCGTCTCATTAAAAAAAATATTTTCAAAGTTATTAAAGATTTTGAGCATGCACATTTTTTTTATACTACGTCGGGAGGCATACAAGCATACGGCCCACCTGATGCAAAGCGGGTACCGTAGCCTATTAACGCTTGCGATATATTAAGTATCACTCGCGCGATCCCTCCTCTGCTGCTTACACAGCAACTCCTTGGGAGCTGGTGGTGGTACTGGTGATCTCACTCACACGCAGGAACACAACAACCCTCTAGGGAGTTGTTGGCTGCGGTTTTCTGTGAGGTGGAGGTACTTCCCCAGACTGCTTTGACGCGCCCTACTTCTCTTAAAACTACCTCACATAAAAATGCAGTCCAAAGCTGTTTATTTATCTATGTATATCTTCATGCCAAGTCTTGGCGGGGCAGGCAGAGAGAACTGATTGGCACGTAACTGGGTCCTAACAACCTCAGTTCTTAGCCAT
The DNA here is from genome assembly GCA_947507595.1 of Pyralis farinalis. Taxonomy (NCBI): domain Eukaryota; kingdom Metazoa; phylum Arthropoda; class Insecta; order Lepidoptera; family Pyralidae; genus Pyralis; species Pyralis farinalis. Next base: position 10,616,535 of record OX382274.1, read on the forward strand.
TTTCATGCGTGGCTTGCCGTTTGTTCGGTACTCCTGATAAACCTACAATAAAACAACCAACTTGGTCGTGATAGGTGAATCTTGGATCTTTCTCGACTCCTGTACTTTCGCACTTACTCCATGTCAGTTATAATTTAGAAATTTTATAGTAACTTTATTTATAAAGTTCTTAATATCTCACCACTGTGAACCGGAAGTAGCCAAGACGTGCCGTGCCGCGTGTTCTATAAATCAACACATCAATGAAGCGACGTGGTACGTGGTGTTTGCTTCACAAGGAGTCTCACTAAGTAGATACCTATTTGCGGCGTCATTTGAATTTCAAATCGTCACATCGACGAATGTCAATAAAGTATATCCAGCGTCGTGGTTGTGTCGGCGGCGATCCATATATGGCGTATTGTTATGTATGAAAATAATTTGTATCACATTTTTTTTATACAACGTTGGGAGATGGTATGTACACGGCGCACTTTATGTAAAGTGGTTATCGTAACCTATTAACGCTTGCAATACACGAGGTATTGCTCACGCATTACCACTCCTGTTGCTATCAGAACAACTCAATAAGGTTGGTAACTCTCGTACTCGCAGGATGCCAACAACCTCCCAGAGAACTGTGGTTTAGCTACTGTTTTCTGTGAGATTTGAGTACTCCTCGAGTGAGATAGGAAGAGGTCGGGCTGCTCAGATGCCGACCTTTCTTAATACACCAAGATCAAGGCAAACAGACATGTTCATGTATGTTTGTCTTTGTAGACAATATATCAACTAACGTACTTTAGGTTTTTTTTACAAATTACTAGCGCTCGCGTTTGAACATTAATCGTCAATTTTCAAAATCATGATCAGTGAGCGGCACGTTACAAACGTGACAATCTGTTCCAACGCACCTGCAAGCTTCTGAAAAGCCAACGGGCGTGGCAATATGCGATTGTATGTCTTTATAGGCTACGGAAACCCTATATGCTTTTGTGTCATCCAACACTGTACAAAATAACTAGCCGCAGTGATCATTCGAAGTTATCCTACTGTTTATATATATCACTATCTTGTTTATAATAATATGGTATAACGACTGATATGGTTTGTTGACTTTATTAGGTTATATGATACCGTATTACTTCACAGAAATACTCATACATATGAACACAATAATTGACAGTGTTTCTCTCATGAAGAGTTTATCATACCTATATTCGATAAGATTACTGCTAGCGAGAGGTGTGCGGATTATGATAAGGTATGATGAAACGGTAGGTACTATCGATTTACTTAGTGGTATGGAATACGACGAGATATCGATACTATGTTGGTCGTATTAATTTACATTAGGTTTATAGTACACTATTAACGCTTATATTGGAATCTCGCTGCTACGTGAGGCTTCACGAGCGTGGTTATTCGTTGTTAGGGTTCTTTATCGCAGACAATAGAAACAGTACGTTTATCAGTAGGCGTATGTATTCACATTGCCTCGAAACAGCTCATTCGAATCGAAAAGTTTACTCTCAAAATGCATGGAATTTCAGTGAAAACTTTTCGACTATGGCTTTCCAATGCTATATGAATGAATACTGTTACAGGCATTTATCTAAGAATGTGTCGACATACAAATGTGAAGTTTAGCTTAGTCGTCTATTATGCTAGTCTCAACAGTATTATTTTCAGAATTTTTTTAATAAATTAGTCGGCGCGCCGGTCAGAAAGTGTAATTTTTTTTTATTAAGAATACATCTAAGGGTATTATGTGAAAGAGTGTTAATGATTACGTTTGTATATAATTTTATAGCAAACATTTGATTAGTTTTTGAATTACACTTTGCAAACATGTGATCGTATTGACAACGGGCGAATATTGATATTTTTTTCAGAAATCAATAATTTTGTCAGAATGTCTTCGGAATTTGCCATACGATAATAGGGACGGAATTCAGGATGGTGCACCTTTTAAAGAAATGCCATTTTACCATGAATTTTAGTTCTACTAAACTTCTAATAAATCAAATAGTGTAGGAAATTGAAGATAGCTCGACTTTTTGATTATAGTCATACAAGAACTGCTCGGTTTCAGTAATAGGTAAAAACGTGGAAAAAGAGAGTGCGATCGAACCCGGGACAAATTTGACCCTTTTTTTTTTTTATACTACTAAGGTGGCAATCAAGCATACGGCCTGCCTGATGTTAAACAGTCACCGTAGCCTATGGACATTTGCAACACCAGGGGCGTCACTCATGCGTTGCCGACCCTCTAAAAACCTCTTCACGCATTTCTTGAAGAACTCCATGCTGTAGTTCCTTGGAAAAACCTCGGCTGGGAGCTCATTCCACAGCTTGAGTGTTCTCGGAAGAAAACTTCTCTGGAATCGCACCGTACGCGACCATAGCGGTTCAAGCGTGTGAGGGTGAACTCCTCGCCGTCGGCGAGCGGTGCGGTTATAAAAAGTAGCCGTCGGCATCATTTCGAACAACTCTTCAGAACACAACCCGTTGTACAATCGGTAGAACACACAAAGGGAGGCAAAGTCTCTCATAATATACCCTATATAGGACAGACCGTATATACCAACCAAATACGCATATCATAACGTCGAATAGCTTGTATTAGTGTTTACAAATGTGTTTTGTCAGGAAATACATTAATGTCTCGTTTAAATATATAAGATAGGATGTATGCATCGATATAAGATCGTAATGAAGTAGAAGGACTTTATTTATTATTGCTATGTATATCTGGATCGCTACATGTGCTAAGCCGTAGGTAGTAGCTGCGTGAAAAGAAGCTTGTGGGGTGTGTAGGACCGAGCCATCTGGCGCTTGGTGCCCTCTGCCTAACTCCCAAGCGACCTGACCTGAAGCTAGATGGGTAGAATTAAAAATGATTATCAATTCCATTCGAGTATCCTTCGAAATTAGCACAATGGTATTTGATTTTCGCCGGTGACAAATACGTGCCTCGTTAGAATGCGACGCATAGCTCTCGCGAGCTTTTTATTTTCGCTTCCTACTTATGTAACCGTCTCGCGGTGTTCCAAATTGTTTGTATTTTATTGTTTTCCAATATTCCTGTCTGTGAAGCTATCCTATCGTGGAATGGGATGCACTTGATGCATTTAAATCGACGATGTTTTTGTGTGTTTGTAATTTACTATCACATTTGTTTTTCTCTTACTCTATTCTCATTTCTGTCACGACTTTAATGGGTATATATTTTATGTTAACCATTTAAGGGTATACTTTGGTTTAAAAGAGAGTATCGATGGTACAATAAAAATGTGCATGCATTGGTGGTGGGTGGTGGCAAATGGTTCGAACGTGTAGAAAGAATGTAGGAGGAAGGAATTGTGAAGTAGACATACAACGCGAAAGAAGAACAATGTAGGAGCCGAGGAAGGGGCTTGAACTTAATTAGATAAACCCATCCATAGACAGACTACGCTCGACGTTGCTTAACTTACGTGTTCGATTAGAGTAACACTCGATGCCATCGAACTCCTCATTTTTTATTTTTACTTTATAGTGTGCAAATGAAACGTATCCTATTTTACATTTTAATATTAGTGCGGGCTTCACGTTTCTGCGGTGACACGTTAAGCCGCCAGTGCCCGCCTGGCCGTTGTCGTCTGATGACAGACATTAGCCGTTTCCCAGTATCGAAATGGTTACGGATTGATGACTACTACTAACCTAGTGGCTAATGCAAATATTCATTTTTTATACAACGTCTGGAGGTAAACATGCACACGGCTCACCTGATTGATGTATATTGGTTGCTGTGACTTGGTTGATATGAACACTTTCAGTACAGGGAGTGTCGCTCTCGCATTTCCATCCCCTCCTCACATGCTGACACATCAACTCCTCAGGAGTTAATAAATTTTTATAAGTTCTCCGTAATGCAAGATATAATTACCATTATTATTAATCAGGAGCAGCTTGACCTGGTATGTATATTATTCCACATAGTTTCGCATCCCCAACTTCCGACCATTTCAGTGCATGGCTTCGCTCCGGAAGTGAGTGTGTGCGGAAAGCGTATGGTAATATGTTGATAGAATTCGAAGGGAAGGCAGACAGCATTAGGGATGTGCCCAGCTGATATAGATAATGGTGATTCTACATAGTTACATGTGCATGTGTGTTACATGTGCTAATGTGCACCACAGTGGTCGAAATCCATCATTACCATTATTAAACATTTGAAGAATATATATTAACGCTTATCAATGACTACTAAACAATATAAAAGAAAATCCTTGGACAAACAGAGGAGAAGAGGTCGTGAGTTGGATTGTCTTTACCTATTTATATATCTAGTGTTCGCCCCAAGTGTCGAAATTCTATCATATGTCGTTACTCGGATCATACTAACCGTTACACACAGGTTAAACATCGTTGACCGTAGCCTGTCTATGGATGGATTTACCTATCTCGACATTCTCCGTACTTAAAAGGTTTTATATTAACGCTCGTCAATGACTACTAAAAAAAAAAGTTTAGTCTTCCTGCGACCACGGACGCTGCAAAGCGTTCGAAATGTCAGGTTCAACAAAATAAATAAAACACGCGATACTTCCGTTAAAAATTGTTTAATTAAAAAAAAAAAACTTTCGATAAGAAGAAATTATATTTCGAAAGACATGTAGGTTACATGTCTTTGGAAATATAATTTCTGGAGTGTGGCTTTCCTCACGATGTTTTCCTTCATCGTCGAGCAAGTGCAACCTAAGAAAGGCCTGGCTTCGCCTCTGGGTTATGGAGGCCTAACAGCAGTCGCTCCATGTACAAATTGGTATCTTCGCCAAATCCTTAGGCTTAGGTACTGGACCTCGCCAATCCTAATGGTTAGGAAACGATATATATAATAACGTAGGGATAATGTTAACAAGAATAAGATGTACATAAATCTAATACTAAGCAGAAATTTTGTTGAATTGTGCTATGGTAGATAGACATATGTATATATATGAACTTCTGGTTTTCCTCAACGGTTTATCAATGTTGTGTTTAGTTAATAATATCGTTCTACGCACCCTAATATATATATATTATCACACGTGTACCATATCGATTTTCATGTGTGTCTGTTTACTATGTACCCGTAATGACGCATTGAATTCATGCTTTCGAAGTTGATAACAAGACCTCGACCTGGAAAACGATGGAAATAACCTTCGTTCAACCGCTACCTTCTTACAATACATAAAACACAAATGGCATTTATATTTTTCTTACATGGATTTACTGTGATATTCAAAGAAGTAAGTTCGAACATATAGGCATACAATTGTATGTTTAACTTACCTCTTTCATATAATATGTAAGAAATATTATAATATCTTTGAGGAACTTGTGTGTGGTGGCGGAATGGATAGTAACGTACGTTACTTTCGACACCAAAGCTCATGGGTTCGATTCCCACACAGGGCAAGCATTTATGTGCTTGAATATGTCTGTTGAAAGGGAGGGTAAGTATCTCCACCTCACAGAAAATCCCAGCCAAATAACAACTCCATTTATGGTTGTTGGCTCCTGCGAATTTACTAGTAAGCTCCTAAGGAGTTGGCGTGTCAGCAGCCAAGGTGCCATCGCGCGATACTTAATGTATTACAAGCGTTTATGAGCTACGGTCACCACTTTACTTAAACATAGATAGATAATATTACCCAGGTGTGCACGTATTGTTCGTATGAAATTAAATTATATGCTTCCAACTCGAGGAGTATCGATCGCGCGTTGCCTGATGGTGACTTTACTCGCAGGAACACAACAAGTCTTCATTGAATTAGTGTTTAGTTGCGGCCTTATGATATGATGGAGGTAACGTCCCATAAGTTGTTTCTTACTAAAATTAATCCTTCGCTGTAAAATTATTCTGGATAAATTTTACGATCTGCGTGGATATGAACGTGGTTATGCATTTGGTATATGTCATTGAGCTCAGCGATATCGTGCACATTATGCTGAAATGATACGCATGGCTTGCTCTTAATATGTTCGTGTATTACGTCCTTTGTGTAAATACATAGTATTGTTGGTGCGTATATATGTTGGTAGCTAAGGTACATTTCACGTCTTCATGGCTAGCTCAAAGAGGAAGTCCGTATACTTGTCTGTTCTTGAGTTCTCCATCTTAATTTTTTTTATACTACGTCGGGAGGTATACAAGCATACGGCCCACCTGATGTAAAGCGGGTACCGTAGCCTATTAATGCTTACGATATATAAAGTATCGCTCGCGCGATGCCTCCTCTGCTGCTTACACAGCAACTCCTTGGGAACTCACTTGTGATCTCACTCACACCCAGGAACACAACAACCCTCTAGGGAGTTGTTATTTGGCTGCGGTGTTCTGTTAGGTGGAGGTACTTCCACAGACACAGACAGGGCGACGTCGCTGCTTTGATGCGCCCTACCTCTCTTAAAACATCCAGACCAAGACAAATAGACATGTTCATGCACACAAATGTTTGCCTTGTGTTGGAATGGAACTCACGAGCGGTGGTGTCAAAGTCGCATCATTCACGACTGAGCCACCGAGCTCGTTAAACCAACCGATCTTGTTAATTCTCGGGTATTACATAGGTCTAAATAAAGTCTTCGTCTTCTTCGTTCTAGTGTTTCCTAATACATTAGGATTGAAGGAATCCGCTGCCTAGGGACTAAGGATTGGGCGAAGACAATGATTTTTACATGGAGCAACTGCCTCCAGACCTCTACAACCCTTGATTTACCTTCACAATTTATTTGCACGTCGTAATAAATTATGATTTATGAAGGTAAAAATATTAGCAGTCGATTTAACTTTAGTGTTCCATTAATCCTGTTTAATTAATGCAGGACTTACGTTTTGTGCGGCATATAATTTGATATTGTAAATCATGACATACATCCTTCGTATTTATGAAGCCTAAATTCCTTTGCCACTAATATTTTTTATTTCTTTAAAAGTACAAAACTGTAATATCCAACGACAGTTTCAGTAATCACGCTATGCAATGTTGGAATATCTTACCGTCCTTTTCTGAAAATAAAACTCAGGTTTACTGTTTACAAGTTATTACTTTTAGATAAACGCTTTGTTGTTATTGCTGCCATAGTATCTATGTGCTATTGAGACTGCCATGGTCTTTGGCAGTGTCTATACGTTAGTTGATAATTTTCTATTAGCAGTTGTGATTACGTATATTAATGAAATAGTCTTTGACCTTAAGGATCTCTCTTTATACTCGTACATGGGATAAAATTGTAGCGACGGTCAGGTTATATTTTTTTTCTTTAAATAGTCATGCAGCTTTGCGATCGCCACGGAAGTATGTTAGGGTCCAAAAAATAGGGTAAAAAATTAACCCTGATAGAAACAATTCGTTGTTCGTCCATCTGTCGAGAATATTTCGCGGAAACGCGTAGTAGTATCAAGTTGAAAATAATAACTAATACCAATGTCTACGATCCCTTGGAGCTGTAAAAATGTCCTCTAAGTTAACGGCAACAAAAAAATATCTATCTATTTATAACTTCACGCAAAATCCAGTGTAGGGTAGACGGAGAGAACCGAACGCCACGTGACTCGATCCTTACAAACCTCACTCGCTTCTTTAACATTCATTGCTCTTCTTAAGCACGCTTGCCGGTTTCTAACACTTCTGACGTCACCTTCTGATAAGTAAGTCTTGACCTTCCTCGGCGCCCACATCCTTCTACTTTCGCGTTGTATATCTATTTCGTAATTATTTCTTCCTGCATTCTTTCTACATGTACGAACCAACGGAACATGCCTTGCCTTGCCTTGCAGACCAACTCTGTAAGTAACATCATCGTTGCAAACAAAAAAATATGCCTTATATTTACACATTGCAAGTAACTCAAAACCTATAGCGTACCTTTTTATTGACCTAGCACTATGAAATTTAGCAAATAATAAGCTGAACTAGATGCTGTCGTCCAGCGACGAGTGGTGAATCTAAAGACAGTGGTCATTGTAATATTCGTTTTACATGACATAAAATGGGAAATCATATCAAATTTACTTTATTGTGAATTATGCACGATATAATATATGTTGGTATAGCACACAGTAAAGTCCAAAATTCAATAATTAGTATGTAATTAAATTTTATTATTTTTATTGTCTTATGGCGCTCCGTTCTCTCTGCGTACCCCGCAAGGAACCTGGCTTGAAGATATATATATATATACATATTTTAATAAAATATATTACAAAGTTACATTTGCAGTTACAAAATCGACTGTGACCTAGACTGAACCAATATATGGGAGAACATTTTTAACTGCGATGTTAAATTGTTCCTGTGTAGATGAGTACTAATCGCATACGACGCGGCGACGTACGGAACCCTCAGTGTGTGAGCCCGACTCGCACCTGACCAATTTTTTAAAAGTTCTTTTGCCTCCTGCACACAACTCGACAGATCAAGCTAACATCACAGGTTATTTAGGCTCTAACTGACTATCAGTGTAGGTACTTCGTTTTCTGCCAGACTGCGCTAAGCTGTGGTTTTTTGCACAGCTACCCCACCTTGTACCATGACACCTCGTTATCGACATTTCGTCGTGTGAATGTGTCGAATATGACGCTACCGTGCTAATTAACATTCATATCATATTAAGGCGAGGTTGTCGTAGAGTGAGACGTGGTTATCGGGAATGTAATGCTAAGAGATGTCGTAGAGAATTATTTTTTTGTACAACGTCGGGACGCATGCAAGTTACGGTTCATCTGATTTAAAAAAGATACCGTAAAGCCTATGAAACCTTGCAATAATCAAAGTATCACTCGCGTGTTATTTGACTGCGGTTTTCGTGAGATGGAGATACTTCCCCATACGGGCTGCTTTGATGCCCCCTACCTCTCTTAAAAACACCCAGACTAAGACAAACAGACATGTTCATGTACACAAATGTTTGTCCTGTGTGGGAATAGAACCCACGAGCGTTGTTGTTAAAGTCATGAAATAGCGCGTTTCGCCACTGCGCCACCGAGCTCCTCAAAATCTTTGTATTGGTTCTGGTCTCTTCTGTTTCAAAAAATATCATTATCTTTTTTTCTTTCGCAATCACATAATAATACGTAACGTGCAGAACTATAATAACAGCTAGTTGAGAGTTTAACTTCGAGCCATATAGTTAAATATAGATGTTCTTACCTTAAGTGAAACCTACATTAGGTAAAAGGATTTCGTTGAAAGGAGAAAGCTGTATTCCAGTGAGTAAAGTATTTGTTAAAAATATAGCCGGAGTCAGGTCGGGGTGAGACAGCCACGTGACATTTGTGCAAAGGTCACAGTCGGGATGGCGTGGCTGCAGGAAATTGAACTATATTCAGTGCACACGCGTGTATCGTGTTTACGAGAATAATTTGTCTAAAGGTCGTCGAGCACATCCTCGTATCAGATTAAAAGTGGATTTTATGATATTAACCAACCTACGTGCAATTAATATTATGTACGCATTATAATCTTTCTGTAACAGTGTGTCGGTTTTAAGATATGAAAAGACAATCCGTCGCCGTCGGTTCGGACATGTAATATTAGGGTATAACTCGCGTGTTGTAGAGCCAGATTTTTTTCTTTTTATTTCTCAATGATCTACATGAAACAGCACTGTTAGATACCGCAGGGAGTCCTTCTTCTTCGCGTCATCCCGTTTCCTAATGCATTAGGATTGGCGGGGTCCGTTACCTAAGCCTGGCGATTTGGCGAAGACACTGATTTTTACATAGAGCGACTGCCGTCAGACCTCCACAACCCAGAGGGAAAACCAGATCTTTCTTAGGCTAGGACACACGTCTTCCGAAATATAATTTCTTGGACGTATGGGTTTCGACGATGTTTTCCTTCACCGCCGAGCAAGTGATTAATATGTACACAAATCCTAAAATACGAATTAAGTGGTACATGCCCCCGCTGGGATTTGAACCGGGGACCAGGTGGTCAATAGGCCGTTTCTTTATCCAATGGGCTGCCACTGCTCTCAGGTACTGCAAGGAGTATTGAGCAGTCAGAACTCGTTATATACGTTTTCCCATACATTTCGCGGTCGTATACGACCACCCGGGTTTCGAAGGGTTAATGACTAAGGTAAAAACTTTTTACAGGCACACTGGTGTAAACTATGTCCCCCCTGATTGTACTCGTATATATTTAGGGTTTAATGTATAACATACAAAGGGAAAAAAACCTCCGTCCTAGAAAGCTATCCGAAATAAACTGAATTTGTATATTAGCTTAGGATAGGCCAAATACTAGATCAAAGGAATATTTTATTAAAGTTTTAATTAACGCGTTTAAATAATATACATTCTGTGTACTAAGTATCGGGAATTTGTCAATAAAACAAAAAATACAAATTATTCATCTAAATTTATTTTATCGCCTTCAAAGTAGGCCCCATCGCTTGCAATACAACATCTCCACCGCTTCACCCAGTCTTCCATACATTTTTCATAGGCTATTTGCGGTATGGCCTTTAGCTCATTCAGCGAATTTTCTTTTATGGCTTCTATCGACTCAAAACGTTTTCCTCGAAGTGGTAATTTTAACTTGGGAAATAAAAAAAAGTCAGACGGAGCCATATCAGGTGAATACGGTGCTTGGTCGAGAACTTTTGTTGAATTTTTCGCTAAAAAATCTTTCACTATAATGGCTGTGTGTGTGTATAATGGCTGGAAGGAATTCGGAGTGAACCACACCACGGTAGTCAAAAAAAACTGTCAGCATCACCTTGATTTTGGAGCGACTTTGCCGCGGTTTTTTGGGTTTCGGCTCGTTTTCGAGACGCCATTCTGAAGACTGTTGGCTTGTTTGCATGTCGTACTCATAAACCCATGTCTCGTCGCCAGTTATTATACGTTTCATAAAGGTCGGATCCGTAGAAGCTCCGGAAACCATGTCTTCAGCGACATGCTTTCGCTGCGCTTTTTGAACAAAATTGAGCTCTTTTGGAACTAGTCGAGCGGCGACGCGTTTCATGCCTAAAATGTCAATGAGAATGTTGTGGACGGACTTAAAAGATATGTTCACCTCACTAGCCAACTCTCTCAGACTCATACGTCGATTTTCGAGCACTAGCTTCTTGATTCTGTCGATGTTTTCTCTGGTCGTAGCGGTTGAAGGTCTACCAGAACGAGGCAAGTCTACTACTACTTCTCGGCCTTCTTTAAAAGCCTTATACCATTCATAAGCCCTTGTTTTCGATATACACGATTCGCCGTAGGTATTTCGCAACATTTTTAGTGATTCACCACATGAAATATCATTTGAAACACAAAATTTAAGGCACACTCTTTGTTCAACAATATTTTCCATTGTAAAAATCGCCGAGGACTCAAAACTATGACCAACAAAAAGTGTAGTTTAAAACAAATTAAATGACAGATCCCGCTCAAATTTTGCGCGCTAAATCAGTACAGTGCTACCAACATGCAGTAAAAAAATTAGAACGACCTCTTTTACGCGGGTCTTTTTATTGACATATTCCCGATACTTTTTACACAGAGTAGTATTATGCGTTTTTCTAAGTAAATACCTCGTACTAATAGGGTCTCATAAAATATTTATTAAATTATTCTTTGACGTCGTAACTCTGGTATATAGCATTATTCGTATGTATGTATGTCCAGAGGTAAAAATAAGATAATTATAGATAAGAATTTCATAGAAATATAATTTTGCCAACTCTGATTATTTGAGGATACTGTTGGTACAAAGTATTGGTGGGTGATACGTATAACGCATTTGAGAAATATACATCATATATAGATAGACCCCCCATTTTTGTGATTTTCTCTCATTGATTTTGCGAGAAATCTATAAACGGCGGGCGGTCACTTCGCGACGGTCACTTTGTACACAGTTGTATACAGTAGGTTGTTCTAGCTCACTTATGCCTTTTATGACATACGTTATTATCCAACCCTCCCTTTGTAGCATTATGGTAGCCACTTCTCAGAATCGCGAACAGTGAGTAGTATATTGAAAAATCGGCCAAGTGCGAGTCGGACTCGCACACGAAGGGTTCCGTACCATTATCTATAAAAACAGCAAAAAAATCACGTTTGTTGTATGGGAGCCCCCTTAAATATTTATTTTATTCTATTTTTTAGTATTTGTTGTTATAGCGGCAACAGAAATACATCATCTGTGAAAATTTCAACTATCTAGCTATCACGGTTCATGAGATACAGCCTGGTGACAGACGGACGGACGGACGGACAGCGGAACCTCAGTAATAGGGTTCCGTTTTACCCTTTGGGTACGGAACCCTAATAGTAAGTAAAATATTATGACCCGTATTTTCATTGGATCAGTCGTCACGTAACGTGGCATCTTTATACACCTCGTTCGCAATGTAAGAAAAGAGTGGTTTAAGAACGAGTATTAGTCTTAAGACGCATGTTATTTTAGTTCGGACATGTAAATAGAAAACAGCAAACAACACATGCAAGTATACCACATCCACGTCAACCCTTACCCATCCCACAGCAGGGATACGGGTCTCCCTTCAACCGAAGGGGTTTAGAGAATACTCCACCACGCTGCTCAAATGCGGATTGACGAAGGCCAGTCTTTTCAAGCCGTCCGAGGACCACCGACTTAGCTTAACGACTGTCATCTATCGACAAAAGCCGGGACTGACGGCTTAACGTGCCCTCCGATGCACGAAGAAACTTGAGATCGATAAACCCATCCATTGACAGGCCATGCCATCGAGCTCTCAATTTTAATATAATTATACAAATATAATATACAGTAATTGGCGCAGCACAAAGAAAAAAACGATATTACCTATTTACAGGTGCAAGTCGCAGAACTTGATTAATAGGGAATTTCGCTTAGAATCGCCTAGCATCGCCATCAATTACTCATTAGTGTGTGTGCGAAGATTTCGAACGTTTCTTTGAAGTTATCCTAACTCGATTTCACTAGAAGCATGATACGTTTAATACAGACAGATAATGAGTGGTGTTATTTAGTTGCTGGCAGTCGGCCAGCGATGTTCCGACAGACCGACTCGTTTGTGGATCGCTCCATCAATTCCGTGACATGTCGACGTATCGTCATTCACCGGTTGTTGTTGACTTCGGATGTTGTAAACATCATGTTGTGTACTTAAACATATCGAGGAACTAATGGTCGCCTGACGTTTTATTGTGACGGTGTTTGGATTTCCAACCCTAGACCAAAAAGATGTTGTTATATAAATGAAGACTCTTTGCGTGGAGTGGACCGATTTCAATGTGATGTCCATTTTTCATTGTGCTAGTATTATGGGGTTAATCGTTCGTTTGCTGGCGACAATCTGTTCAGTGAAGCAAGAAAGTTGGGGTATTTTTATTGACTTTTGACTAGTCTATGTCGACCGACGATAGTTTATATATCCAATGGGTATATTATGCACCTTACGGAGAACGCATAGTTTATCGCACCATTTTGGAATCCGTACCTAAAGACCAAATAAGAATCTTAAGCGTATTTAAGTGTATACATAATACAAAAGTGAAATTTTACTTGCTTAGTTATATAAAAGTGGTCTTATTCTATCAGAAGGTGATGTCAGGAGCCCTAGAAACCGGCGAGCGTGCATGAGAAGAGCAATGAATGTTAAAGAAGCGAGTGAGGTATATAAGGATCGAGCCACGTGGCGCTCGATTCTCTCTGCCTACCCCGTAAGGGATCTGGCGTGGAGATATAGATAGATAGTTATATAACATGTTGATTCTGAATATTCAGAAAAATAATTGTAGATTTTATTACTTCGAAGACGTCAAAAAGTAAAGTGTGAGTCAAAATGAATTTAATTCAGCATATTCTTAAACATTTTCAAACAATCACAATTCGTTGCTGCTAAGGATAACCACCTACGCATTACTGTTTTTTATTTACTTATACCATGAGTCGCTACAAAAATACTGCGCAACTGATATGGGTCATTTGTTAACATAATAGTATATTGTGCAACTAGTGCGATAAGTTGTCGATTGCCCTCGAGAGCGAAAAGCGAGTGCGCTCATTCGCTCGACAACATCGTACGAGTTGCAGATACTATTTTTTATTACGAATGCGGAACTATTCCGTTGTTCAAAATTGGGGTCCAGGACGCAGCCCGGATGGGGGTGGGGGAATGAGGGGGCGACCCCCCCCCCCCCCCCCCCCCCAGACAAAAAGATAATACTCAAAATTAAAAAAAAAATGACATAAATTTAATTTTATTCTTTTTTTTTCTCAGCAATTTGCGTGCGCCAAGGAAAATTTGCGTAAAACAGGGAAAATTTGCGTGAGACAAGAAAAATTTGCGCGAGACAAGGAAAATCTGCGTGCGCCAAGTTTACTTGTCGCGCTCAAATGGAGTGTGGTTTACTCAAAATTCATGATGTAATTTTAAAATGGGCAAATAGCGTCTTATCACCCGTAACAACGGGTGCAAAGATATTACTTATCCCGCATTACTAATAAAAAAGGTTTTTTTTATATGTTGAACCTTGTACACTCGATGAAATGTGCGAGTTTAATTTTCAATTTCAGCAATTGATATTTACTTTTTAGTTTATTTTTTGTTTTCATTATACATGAATGCTTTTAGAGAATTTCGACCGCGAATGGATGAAATGTTTGTATATTATTTTTTAAAAGCTATCTTCACCTTCGGCCGTGATTGGTTATCGAAAGCCAAGGGCAGAAGTCGTAATCTGATCGTTTGTAGTCGTTGATAACCAAATAGTAATCAATTAGACACACAAGTCAAAGAACTGTCTACTGTACGGACAACTACAGATCAAGCAAATACACCCACGCATCTTATGTCGTAGCAGTAAAAGTGAAATTTGCATGGTTTTGTATCGCTTGACCTGTCGCCGTGTGTACGCCGTCGTCGTACGCAATTATCTACACAAATAAATAAAATTGAAGTGTCTAGTTGGAATGTCGAAATAAAAACTTTTTATTAAATGCATATTAATTGTACTTTACCAAAAAAATACCTTTTCCAAAATGTCTGTCTGTTTGTTTGTTTCGGCTAATACGAAATAAATTGCAAATCTTAATAAAACAAATTTTGATCCAAATCATTAGAGCTGTTTACGAAATACACACTACATATATAATTCTTCTGTACATATATACAAGAAAAGGTGCATGCTCCGTTGGTTCGGATATGTAGAAATAATGCAGGATGAAAGAATGACGAAACAGATATACAATGAGCCAGATACCATGACCAAATTGGTCGTGTTTGGAGCCCCAGGAATCGGCGAGCGTGCATGAAAAGAGCTATGAATGTTAGAGAAGCGAGTGTGAGTGAAGTATGTAAGGACCGCGTCTTATGGCGTTCGTTTCTCTGCCTACATGGCGTAAAGACATATATTCATTAAGCCTTAATGTAATAGGATATTTTCTACTATTTTTTTTTTTTTTTTTTTTATTGGGGACACGGCATGTGACATCCAGGGCCTACTTGATGGGCTGCAGGACACTGGTGTCCAGGAATAGAAGCCACGAAATACCATGCACTTCATGTCGTCTCGTGGCGTCTACTATGCCGGCCTTGAAGATGCCTCTTTATATTCCTCTTAAAGAACCAATTTAAAATTTCAATTTGTTTAATAATGATGTTGGATAATATTTGTAATATTTAATAGTAATGCAATCTGTGATGGTACATGGTGCATGTCACACGTCAGTTGCCAAATCGTCGGCTGTTACAAGAGTAATTTAGCTCATATAGTATTAATTGGCCTCTCTCGCCGCCGTTTTGTGCCGCGCCATCTTAGTTCTCATTTCCACCGTGAATGCGCGTCATTTCACCAGCCAAATGAAACGGGACGAACCTCTTTGACCCTTTGATACTTGCGAAGCGGCGGCTCTATGTAAAGAAGTGTTCCACTATAGTCTGCAAAGTGACTAGGTGTCTTACCTGTGCGGCGCGTCGATAATGATTACCATGCATGACTCTGTTTAATATCGTCTCACTGGAATAGTTACATGATATCACCACGATGAAACAAAAATGATAAACGAAATATTGACTTAGCGTGTAGTGTGGTGATAAACTATGTACTTAATCAGCTAAGTGTATATAAACAAAATCCTGTGATTTATATAAACGTTATATGACATGATAATACTTTCGTTGTTATTAATATAGTAATATATACATGTAATGACTATGTACATTAAAATATGGATAGTCTTATATATAAAATTTCATGTGTGTATGTATCTTCACTATGGAGTTCAAAACGGCTGGACCGATTTTAAGGAAATTTTTAAGCAATTTTCAGATTGGCCCAGCTGTACGAAGCTAGGGCGACGGTTGCAAGTAATCTATAAATATAGTGATAACTGTTGCTTGCTAAGTGATGCGAAAAACGATGATGGATCAGCTCGCTGTCAAACAATCGAGACTTGTCACCTGCTATAACTCACTCTTTCTGCTGCAGCGCTCGCACACACATCGCACGATCGACAGTAAAGCTGCAGAAGTTATTACTGGAAGCTCTCTGTCACGTGCCGTACTCACTAGACCTTGCTGAGATATCCATTTTTTTTCGGCGAAATAAGACAATTGTCACAAAGGAATTAATTAAATCCGCCTGTAAAGAGTTTATCGAGTTAGTATACCCTCATCGATTCCTATCCTCAAGATTTTTGGATTTTATATAGCATCTGTGGACGTCCATTAATATAGCTAAAGCGCCTCAACAATAATGGCTAATACTCTATAACTTCACGCCAAAGCCTTTGCGGGGTAGGCAGAGAGAACCGAGCGCCACGTGACTCGATTCTTACATATCTCACTCGCTTCTTTAACATTCATTGCTCTTCTCATGCACGCTCGCCGGTTTCTAGGGCTCTTAGGCTCGAGTAATTAAATTTAGGCTTTGCATAAAAAAAAGTGTCGAATTTTTTTGTAAACAAATCTGAGGGGTGCATGGCATATTAACGTCGAGGCAATTTTATTTACCAGCATTTGGGGTATCGTACAGTAGACTACTTTTGTCATAGACTGCAAGAAAATAAGGATTAAATTTGTAGCTATAACTAAATTTGTAACGACTGTTTAAAATAATTGTCAATCGTTAATGTGTACAAATAATTGACAAAAATAAAACAGAAATACAAAGAAATTTATTCTTATTAAACAAAAAGACTGACTACAGTAGGCAGTTTGAAAACCTGTACCACTTCGCATTTGAGTAGCGTGGCGCAATCCCTGGTAGTTGTAGAGAGATTATGCGTGGAGCAATGTGTTGTATGGCGGAATTAGTGTGTGTGGTGGGATAATTGAGTGTGTGTGTGGTGGGATAATTGAGTTTGTGTGTGGTGGGATAATTGAGTGTGTGTGTGGTGGGATAATTGAGTGTGTGTGTGGTGGGATAATTGAGTGTGTGTGTGGTGGGATAATTGAGTTTGTGTGTGGTGGGATGATTGAGTGTGTGTGTGGTGGGATAATTGAGTTTGTGTGTCGGGCACGTTGAGTCAGGGTTAGAAGAAGTTTGAGTATAGATTGAAGATAATGAAATTAGAACCATCGTTTTAAATAGAACAGTGATTTTAAGAATATTTAAATATCCTATACAAAAAAAAACCATTTGTTTCACGGTTAAAAGAACACACCGCTGTCTCGGTGCGCGAGTCTGACTGACTCACATCTACTACAATTGCGATGCCAATAATGTATACCTATTAAATTTTTAGTGTTACTTAAAGACGTTGTACTTATGGTAAATAAAGTTGTTACATGCACTATCGTTAGTTGTCGTTAAATAGTCATTAAATTAAAGATTATTTGCGACAATGTCTCTTCACTAGTAATTAGGTTATGATGTCTCTGATACTACATTAACGTTAATACAATATATTGACTACCATGTTAACAGGATAATGGTCTCGTTAGAGAATTTTGTTCTTGTTTAATGATACAATATTAACCTTCATGAAACAACGTTAATGAGGATAGTTTCGTATAATTATTATATCTGAGTTGAAATCAATTAGTTACTTGTTACACTCGTACGCGCTAAAATTACAATAGGGGGATTTTGCACAAATTAATACATTTTTGTGCAAAATTCCTTGTTTGTATTTGTGAAAATAGAACATGTTTTTTTACACACTTCAATATGTTACTGTCGAAGATTTTAAGTATTATCAACAGGTTATTAGAAGAAGAACAAAATAGTTTTGCCAAATGCAAGTTAGTAACTTGCCAAAGATGTGGAACACATTTAATAAAACGACACTAAGTTTCATAAAGAATAATGAGTCTGGTTACAACAAGATATAAAATGGTCAGAGTTTATTAAAGAAATAGGCTATCCCCCGATCAACAACCATTAACTACTACTAACAACATATACCGTACTGATGTGATCAAATTTGACTCTGAGAATCCCGAGTGGGCACCGAAAATATTAGATTTTTTGAAGTAGAAAATTCCCTTTCTGACATATTCAGTACATAAAACTTTTGGATTATCAATTTTCCTAAGCCTTAAAAAAGTAGCACTATACATCTTTAATAGTTAAGGAATAAATTTATACCCCTCTATTCTGACGTAGATGGTAAAGTAGACCTGCATAAATGTACCACAGACATTACTGAGAGAGGAGTTTGGGTCAAACTTCAAGCTACTTTTGATAACACAACGAAGAATCTAAACAGGACTTTAGCATGCCGCGATACAGGCTTGCTAAAGTCATGTTTAGATTCATTGTTGGATAGAAATTAATTAAAACTGATATGCAAATGGGGTTTTGATAACGATTAAGGCCAAAGTAACTACAAGCAGTCCAATGAAGGTGAAGATGATTCAAGCGTATTAATGTGCTCATTTGTACCTTTACGATTAGTTGTGGCGACGAAAAGATTTGGGAGAACACCATCTTCGACCATACTCTGGCCACTAAATTTGAAATTTAAAAACAAATTAAATATAATAGAAGAGAAGACTTTACATTTTAGCAGCACATAGATTCTCGATTATGGGAAACAGTATAGTGACTCATGCTATGGTCATGACTAAGATGAATGGCAAAATAACGTCGCATATCTCAGAAACTTCAACCCAGACGTGTGTATCTGCAAATCGTTTCCTACGGAAATGAATGATTTGGAAAAAATGTTGAAGTGAATGCTGTAATTTTCCGTGAATTAATTTGACGAATTTGTGCGCCTGCTATAACTTATGTCAACGTATTTTCCAGAAAACCTGTATTTGTAACTATAAAATTCTATATCAAGTATATAAGCATTATTTCATATAAATAGCCGTAGTTGGCTATATGTGTTGACTTTTAATCATATCAACAAATTTTCATTAAATTTAAATTGCTCATTTTAAAGAGTCCTGTATGTTTCTTTGTATGAAAAATACAACTTCTCTCTATACTTAAGCACCTAATATTAAAAAATTAATCGTATAAACGTGTTAAACGGAAGTTTTTTTATAGTGCTAATTATTGTTTGCAGTTGTTTTTAAAGTACTTTGTCTTTTTATCTCTTTTATGAATTACGTGTACACACTGATAATAACAGTTAAATAAACATACAATCACAGTTTTGGTGATTTCATTTACACTTGCCACAAAGATAAAGTTATGATAAAGGTACAACTGCGGGGAGACAAATACGAGGGTCATTTGAAAAGTTCTTAGCCTAACATGGTTAAAGTCATTGGTTTTTTTTATAACTACCCTCATTTTGTAGTTACATTATTTAGCAACAAGTATGCACAGTTTAGTTTATTCACAGTAACTCATTGTTCGTTTACACATGATACCGTAAGTCAAGTCAGAGCTATTTTTGAAAATGGATAAAATTGAACATCGTGCAGTGATAAAATACCTGAATTTGAAAGGTTTAACTCCAAAAGCCATGTCTGCTACTTTGGGTGAGTCCGCTCCTTCGTATGCGACTGTTAAAAACTGGGTGGCAGAGTTTTAACGTGGTCGTGAGACCATTCAAGATGAGCCCCGAAGTGGCCGGCCTTCGACTGCTTCCACTGATCAAAACAAAGAAAAGATCTTTGATTACATTTTATCTGATCGAAGATTGACTGTCGAGGAGATAGCTAAGATCTGAGCGAACACATCATATAATTACTACTGAACTTGGATTCTCTAAGGTGTCTGCGCGGTGGGTACCGCGACTGCTTTCAGTGGAACAAAAACGCAACCGACTCACAACTTCTCGCGACTGTTTAGAGTTATATGAAGCTGACCCAATAGAATTTGTTGAAAGATTTATAACCATGGATGAAACCTGGGTTCACCACAATACACCCGAGACAAAAGAACAGTCGAAACAATGGAAAAGAGCCGGATCGCCCACCCCAAAGAAGGCAAAGGTGGTTTTATCGGCGGGCAAAGTCATGGCATCCGTTTTTTGGGATGCAAAGGGTATAATTCTCGTGGATTATTTAAAAAAGGGTGAAACAATAAACTCCGATTACTATTGCAACCTGTTGCGTCGTTGAGAGAAGAAATCAAAGAAAAACGTCCAGGTTTATTGAGAAGAAAAGTTTTGTTTCATCAGGACAATGCGCACGTTCACACCTCTGTGCAATCCATGGCAGAAATCCATCAATGTGGCTTCGAATTGTTACCTCATCCCCCATATTCACCGGATTTAGCACCGTCCGACTTTTATCTGTTACCAAAGCTGAAAAAATTTTTAGGTGGTAAACATTTTTTTACAAATGAAGAGGTCATAGCCGCCGTGGACGTTTATTTTGAGGAGTTAGACGAAGATTTTTTTAAAACGGGTATCGAAGCCTTACCGGGTCGATGGAAAAAGTGTTTTGAGCTCGGAGGAGAGTATGTTGAAAAATAAACTCAAAATCGTGTGGTTTCATTAAGTATGTTAGGCTAAGAACTTTTCAAATGACCCTCTTATAGTAGATGTTATATTTACGAGTAGCTATGTGCTTCTTATAGCGTCTTCGCCCTCTCCTTTCGTTTCATGCTGTATGCCTTTGATAGATTTCAATAATGTTGTAATTACCTTTTCTTTCTGAAGACACTTTGAAAATTACTTATAAATTTATCAAAATTGCAAGTATTATCTAAACGCAAACGGACAACTATCTTGACACAACTTTAACTTTTCATTTCACATGAATCGTCATTAATATCGGAATACACTATATCAGCGGTAGTTCTGTACAGTTCCGAGAAAACAAATTTATGTGTGCTTATCCATAAAAAAAATACAAAATATTTATTTCCTCACTCGTAATCCTTTTTATATTATCAATATGTTAATGTTAGGCTTAAAGAGACAAACTTCAGTCACTTATTTTTTTTAACACGGTTTTCCTACCGCTGTGAGATGTTGCGAGAAAGTACGCATGAGTTAGCCACGAATGTGGTTTACTACCTTTCTGGGAGTAGCGCGAAAAAACACAATTTCTTGCGCCGTGTGGCCCGCATAGGCGCGGCAGCTGCGACGTATGTATGAATGTACCTACTCGGCTAAAATGCATGCAACCCTTTTCGTGTTCGCCAAACCCCTACTTTTCACCTGTACAAAATCGCACCGTACCTGCTCTGAACACCTGGGCATCAATATTTAAATTATTATTCACGTCCAAACAGGGTTTCGACTTAACAAGGGTTTGTGTTGACAAAACAGATTCCGTGTGTTTAACCGTAACCACTAAGGGAACGAGGGTACTTTGATGGATCAGAATTTATTAAAACTTCTCACGGTGGCGACTTGTTCGTACAGTTTACAAGCCTATACTCGACCGCGAGGAGGAGTGAATCAATTTATCCTAATTCAATATCAGTCGGATATTTTAACCGCACCCTTGACTCTCAGACGGGAAGAATTGATTTTGCGGAAGCGTTCAACTGCCAGTGACGAAATGTCCGCCTCTTTATTGCCTCGTGATCAAATAAAATAGTCTGAATTTCATCAGAGCGCCTTATTTCATCACCTTTTCAAAGTACTTTTAAATTAGGTTCTCTCTACCTTTGACAATGGGCCTTTCATTGTACTGTTCTTTTTTATTTCATTATAATAACGAAATAGTACTCGTAGTAGTACAGTGCAGTGTACATAAGTCCTAAACCTAGTAAAGTTATGAACACTAGACTATTGATAATCATAAGTAAATATATTTATTTTTGTCTTCCTAGCGTTGTTCCGTTTCCTAATTGATTAGTATTGGCGGGTTCCGCTACCTAAGCCTAAGGATTGGTGAAGATACTGATTTTTACTTGAAGTGACTACCGTCAGATCTCCACAACCCGCAGGGAAAACGAGACCATTGCTAGGTTAATTCACACGTCTTTTTGAAATTTAATTTTTTGGACGTGCTGGTTTCTTCACGATGTTTTCCTTCACCGAAGAGCAAGTGACAATTACAAATATCAATTATATTGATACGTGAAGCAAAAACTTTGTACCCCTTTTTACGAAAACTTCGCTGACGAAGGATTATGAAATTTGGCACAGTTAAAGTTACTATGGAAAAGAAGTGCAGTAGCAAATTTTTTTTATAATAATACTTTTACATACATTAAAAATTAATAAAAAATACATTCCGCACACTACCATGCTTTTGACCCATAAATAGTAGTACCCACCTACCTACGTCTTTGTTTATGGTTGAAGTCTATGGTAAAACTGAGACAAACAGATATGTTATAACACACATGTATGAATCGTGACATCCCTTGGTAAAGTAATCGTTGGCTAACTCGACCATTAATAATTATTACTATTAATTATGACTAATCATAATAATATTGTAACCGTTAATATTATCACTGTTTATTATGGCGAAATGTCTTTGCACCGAGTTTATCTGTGATATGTTATACCTATTGGTTGATATGGCTCTAGTATATCTAAAGAATTGAACGTCATAAGTACATTTTATATATAAACGTGAATCATTTTACGATTATTTCTTTATCGTCCAATAACCTTAATTTGCGAATTAGTACCCACTAAATAAATACGCAGTCGCTACTTGAAAACGAGCTTCTACTCGTAACATAATAGCCGTTGACACAATACGTTTCCAGTGGCCTGGAATAGTGTTAAGTGTTCGCAGAGGCGCCAAGTTGAGAAGCATCTGTAGTCTCAAACATGAGTTTATCATGGCCGGCCCACTCGGCGGCGGGGTGCCCTACTTACCACTATACAATTGTCAGCAAGTTCACAAGTCATTGTGGAACTTTACCCGGGAGCTGCCGGCCCGGTTTGATTAATCCTCCGATTTATTAACCCTCACGATCGGTCTCTTCGAAAGTTGGGGTTCGGTCAATAAGTATTGCAGTAGAGTAGCCTCGTTGCGTGTGTAGATCTGATCTAATACACACGTTCAAGTCAAGTTACGTTGTACCAAAGCCTGTCTGGGGATTGGCTTATTTACTTCCAGCGATCTGTTTCGGAAGATACATTAAGCCATCGGATCAGGTTGGGTGAAAGTAGTTGTTTAGAATATATGTATTCGCGTTCTAAAAAAGGTTACCTAGGTACAAACTTTCTTCTATTTTTCCTGTAAAATTAAGATAAATAGTTATTTTACGTTTTTGTAAACTTGCAGACCCATGGATACAAAGATGGAGAGGCAGACGGACGGACAGAGTAGCGTCATGAGCGTTCCTTTTTCAACATTTTAATACGGAACTCTCAAAACAATAACTGTTCACCAATATCAAAAAACCTTATTCTGGAGATACTTATACAGTTGATAATCAATAATAATTAGCTTTTTGCCAAGAAATTTTGGAAAGTAAAGTCAACGGTTGTTTTAGACAATTTATTACCTAGTTATCCTTGCGTGTCAGTTTAACGGCATATGATTAGGCACTAGGTATATGTATATACCTATTAAAAACGGCTACATTTTACACAGAAACATACATTAGTTTAAATGGTATTCACGATATTAAAGTAGCCAATGGTAGTCATGTAGGACATAAAATTCACCACAAAGTTCCTCTTTGTCTAGTGAATTGTGAAAGTATTTTAATATGATATTGATACGATCGTTACGTCTGTCAAACGCAAGCTTACGGCTCGTGGTTGGAAATAGGATCCACTGTTTACGTGAATATATGTACATCTCGATACATAACGTTGGTAAATACGACAATTAACCCACCAAAATTTACCATAAAGTGTGAATCTTATTCCAGCCCCAAAGGATAGACACGGCAGGCGGATTGACTCTTGAAACTAATTTAAACAGAAGAAAATGTAACTCAGTTGAAAGATTTGTAATTGACGATCCTCTTTCGTAATGTGAGTGACAGGAAAATTAGCATAAATACAATTTAATGAAATTCAACTGTCTATCGTATTACTTATTTGCGACGTTACCTAATCAGTAGTAGCCATAAATAGGAAATATGTTTATAAAGCAGTGGCAGTAGGTATACCACTTAGCTCTTTTTAACATGATTACCGCTCCCGGATGCGCTAGGGATGTCAAAATTTATCCTGAACAATGAGATGCTGTACTAAAAAAACGTAACGAGACGTTTTGATGTGCCGCAGCTGATTTGACTGCGAGTTTCTCTTAAATTGGTATAAGGGCGCGCGTCTCTGTGAGCATAGTAAGATGGATGCTACGGTCTGATTAGAGTGGTTTTTGAAGTTATTCTCTTTGAAATTATCCTATACATCTGTACCTACACTACAACGTTTCTGTACATTGTTTCTGATATATATTAATGAATTACCCAACTATGTGGACCAAAAGTGCATATTATTTGCCGATGATTGTACACTTGTGCTTAAATGTAATAACTCAAATACCTTTGGAAATGAAGTGAACTGTGTACTGGAACGGGTTTTACAGTGGCTTCATCTAAACAATTTACAAGTAAATATTGCAAAGACCAAGGCTGTTCAATTCAAAACCTACTTAAGCCCAAGACTGACACTAAATATAAATTGTAGGGATCAAAAAATTGACGTAACTAATTCTGCAACATTCTTAGACATAACAATCGATGAAAACCTAAATTGGAAAAATCATATCGGTGTTATATGTAAAAAAATAAACAGATTTGCATTTGCACTTTACAGACTCCGTCAAATTGCATCGCTTCAGACGGCGCTGAACGCCTATTACGGTTTTGTTTCTTCCGTGTTACGCTATGGCTTAATAATTTGGGGCAACTCATGTGACATTGAAAGAGTATTTAGGGCTCAAAAGAAATGTGTAAGAGCCTTATGTAATGTAGGGTGTAGACAATCTTGTAAACCTCTTTTCAAAAAATTAGGAATACTACCCTTACCATGTTTATATATTTTGGAGGCTTGCATGTTTGTTAAACAACATCTGGAATTATATGTTACCTGTGCACAAATAAAGGAGCATGTGCGTTCAAATAGAAAAAATAGAATTGTTATGCCAAAAAGTAATCTTCGACTTTTCCAAAAAAATGTGTCTTACATGGCGCCAAAACTATTCAATAAATTGCCATCTAAATTCGTGGAGTTGCCTGTGAACAAATTTAAAAAACAACTGGAGGAATGGCTTCTCCAAAATTCCTTTTATTGTATAAATGACTATTTAAATTATAGATTTTAAGTTGACCTGTATTATTATCATATCTATTGACAGAATAACTTAACCTGGCATCAAAAATATGTAATTGCAATAAACTGAATATTTTTTTAATTTAAATTAATGTTGACATTTATGAATAACTGTATTAATTGACATGTTGTAAATCTCGTAACTAAATGTATCCAAATATTTTGCATGCCTACATTTTTAAGGCAATATACAGTTGCCAAACAATATTCATCCTTGGCCTTACATTTAAAAAGAAAAATGACTGTATATGTGCAAATAAAAAAAAAAATAAAAAAAAAAAAAAACGTCTTGATTTCACAAGTACTGGTAGTTAATAATACCGTGTTTCCATTTACCTGTTGATATCCTTAATGTATACGTAGCTGGAGTTCTCGATTGCGAGTGTCATGATGAGGAAGGTGAGTAGATAGCTAGTGTATCAGTAAAGATAAAGCCACTATGTAAATAGGCATCCACTTCAATAAAGTGGGTTCCACTTATTTAAAAGGCATTTTATTATCATTGCTGATATTGATGCGAAAATGTTTTTGCTAATACTCGGACATTTTGTCAAACAAGGAAACTGGCAATTTATGAAGGTGTAAATAATTTGTCTAAACAATAATTTGTGTAAACTGAATGTATTTGTTGTTTACCTGAGAACTATCGTAATGTTGACATAAATTGTTTACAATTCAACAGGTACAATTCGTCTAATAGCCTTGTATTATAAGTTTCTGGTTGGTCTGATACGAGTTCGGAAAAGTCTGTAGAGTTTGATAGAGTCTGCGGTAAATGGTGTAGTCACTACATTGGTAGATGTAAAGATTAAATAATCGTTGTTGTCTTTTTGATTAAGGATATAGTAAATTCCTTTAGAGCAAACGTTTTTCAGAGCAAACGTTATCTAAAATTGATCGAGAAATTCACATTGGAATACTTGAAAAATACGGTGTTACTTATTGTCCGTCCGTGTATATTATATTTTATAGCTGATATTTTTTGCTGTCATTTGTTTTATGTATTGTCATTATGTGAAGTCTACCCCCTATGTGTATATAAGGCTCACCTACACCGTGATAGGGAATTGAACTCGGCTGGGACCCTCGTTGACGTCAGCGGCTGAAGTCTAGACTACAGACGCTGTGAGGTAGACCCAGAACAATGCACTTCGTCTAATTAAAGCCGACAATATGGCGGAATACGTGTTTTATATTGGCTGTGCCTAACAGGTCACGTCTTCTATGACCAGTATATAGCTATTCGTGACTTTTCCACGCCGCTGCGTACTCTTTTTATGTATCATAGGGGTATAAGCTCAGGGTAAAAGAAATATATTTTTAGGACATTTACTCGTATTTAAATAAAATACGTACCTTTTTTATTAAACACAGATGTTTAATACTTTTAGGAATTGGTTTCTCAATAGATAGAATTAGTATTTCAGTTCTGTACAAAGACTTTTATTAAACAAGTCTCAAGTCCGACCACACGGGGAATGTTGTATGAGCCTTTAACTTTACGGAGATATTTTGCCTCACTTTGGGTGTTTTATCGATTGTACAATGAGGTGTGTTCACAGGAATTATTTACGACACATTTTTGTCCCGGTTAAACTACAGCTGAGTGCTCGTAAAGTTTGACATTTTAACCTTTGTACTTTTTTTGTGCTGACCGTATTAAAAGATACAAACGCACTTCGAGTGTCAAACGCGGTCTTGATTATACAAACACTTCCTACTCGTCCTAAAATCTTAATCATGAACATTTTGGGTAAATAAAGTTTATTTTGGTAATGAAACTTTTGATTGAAGACGTTGTTATAATCAAATATTTCTCACTCACTATTTTTGTGGACATGCTTTACTCATGTGTCCCATGAAGTCGTTGTCAAACTGATACCGATATTAATAAACAGGATTGGTAACGAATTGCGCCGAGAAAACAATGCATAATATTTACAGCTCAGTGCACGTTACGTTTTAAGGGCGTTCGCTCAATCTCGCGTGCACGTTACGCACTATATTTCACAAAATTGCAGGACCAGCGCTAAAAGTTACGAATGCGTGCGATGGATCGTAGCATACAACGTACTCGTTCGTAGCCCGTCGCGTGTTTGAACGTACGCCCTGACACTCGCCGTCCGATTGTAACTCTTAAAGCGTACAACATAACAACGGAATGGTCAAACAGCCAAGCTTGTGTGTATCTAGTTGTACTATGTAATATTTAAAAACACTGAAGTATACGGATAGAGACAAGTCATCGGCGCATTGCGTCGTCTAGCAGCCCCTAGAGTGATCGGCGCAAATGGAAAGCCTTTAAAGCTTTATCGTTTAAATGTCTCTATGTGTTGTTTAATCATTCTGTAGTCTGGCAGAACCCGTACGGCCGACCGTAGGGATATCTTGAGAGTTCGCCACCTCTCTGACATCGTGTTCAGGAAAAGAAGAAGAATAGAAGAATTACTCTTAATTAATTACCTCCCTTAGAAGAATGATCAACGTACGTTTTCAGTAGCTTAGTACTTTTGTTGATTGTCGTTTACATCTTACGTAATAATAAAGTCATTGAGAGAATAGAGTATCTATTACCAAATTTCTTGGAGACCAATTAAAAGTGGTTCACCTAATAAAAGCATTTTAAAAATACTGCATTAGTTCATGTAACTGTTTGTAACAATTTAACTATACGATGAATCATTGTGAAAAATAGCGTACTATGGAGATTTACCATACATTAAAAAGTATTATTAACGTCGGTTAGGAATTGCGACATGCAGCGTGCATACGTACGTGCATACGCACTTACGTGCTACGGTACGTAAAGCCAAATATACAATCAATAATTTTAATAACCGGACAATGCTATTAAATGATAGAACACGACTATCTAAAAACATTTAAATTTGATTTATTAAAAAATTACCTTGATGTCTTATAGTTGATGTCTATGGTTGTTCCGTTAAGTAATTGTAGAGATACCGTTTTTTTTATATACAACTTCGGGAGGCATACAAGCTTAAGCTTACCTTAAAGTAAAGCGCTTACCGTAGCGTACTCTTGCAATACAAGTATCACGCGCGCGATATGTCACCTCTGCTGCAAACATAGCAACTTCTTAGGAGCTTACTGGAGCCCTCACTCACACGCAAGCACACAACAAATCTCTAGGGAGTTGTTATTTGAGTGCGGTTTCTGTGAGGTGGGGGTACCTATTTCCCCAGAATCGCTGATTTGATGCGCACTACCTATCTTAAAATGGCTTATATTAATACGTGTAACAAGGCTTATATTAATATAAATCTAAAGATCTCTTATAGAGAAAAGACACACTTGACAATTGCAGTCTGTTTTATTGCGTACGTATAAGAACGGTATTACTTTACGACGATTAAAGTACGGCGGGCTGTTAACCACGCTGCAGAAGTTTAAGTTAAATTCGTAATAGAGCAATGTGACATTACAAGGTATACGAGTGCTGTAAAAGGGAGCTAAACGAAGGTCAATGACCACCGCCCCTAGTTATCTTAATACTCGCGGCCCGCGCGCCACCCTTACTCGGAATCTTTAATGTGTTGAGTACTTCTTAAATAAAATGTTCAAGCACTTCGTGCAGCCTTTGAAGTATTATTAGAAGGGCTCGAAAAATGTATTCAATTGTTTGAAAATAAAATTTCTACGAGTAACTATCACATTGTGTGTAAAGTTACATCTATACAATATCAAGTAAAATGTGGTAAAAGCAATCATATATAGTATGGTATATTTGATATTGGTGGATATTCTTGATATTTCAGGAGTTCATGGGTTGCGGTAGTTATTTATCAATAAGCGGACCGTAGTGGTTTTTCAACCTGAAGTTCATCATGTATTTTCTTTATACTTCTGTATGATACACAACCGCAACGAAACTGAAAACTAAATATATATTAGCGGATTTATAAGTTCACATCTAAGGTAGGCAGTAAGTTTGAAATAGAGGTTTTTCTTCACCAAACTAACTACAAACATATGTATGACAAATTATTGTTTAATTGTATTAAAATCATTTGGAAAAGCTAAAGTACACCATGCATATACTCTAAACTTAAATTATAGAATAAATTAATTTCATTCACTATTGCTTCAGCATCCAGTATTGAGGAGATGGACAGGACATCAATATTTCTTGATGAACTTTTGCCTCATCATTATCATACGTCGAGTATTGAATTAAAATCAGATTTTTAAATCTCACAGTTACGATTGGTATTATCAGGATTTCAAGATCAAAGGTTGAAATTATCATAATATTATGTATAGCATTGCCATGAAAACTAAACACGCCTACCGAGTATCATCGGAAAGGCACGAGTGGAAATGATTGAAAACTCAATTCCAAAATTTTAATAAAAGAATACGGAAGCTTAATCGTACTCGTATTATTTCAATTTCGGTTATTTTTTTTTCAAACGTTTACGTTTCCGTGTACTGAATCTTAAAAGGCTTTATGTCCTCGTTTGTAATAAATAGGGCGGCGTGACATAATTGATTAGGCGGCCCGGCGCTGACCTACCCTCTTTTTAATTTAATTCGTGTAAAACTCAACATTGCCTTTTGAAATCGTAATCAATTTGTATTGGGTTTTACACGATTTACTTCTCATCTATGTATGTATATTATATATTTTTCATTTCAACATAATTTGTTGCGAGATTTTTATTATTTACTTAAACCTATTAAGATATGACAGCAACATCGACCGCAGCCTGTCTATGGATAGGTTTCTCTATCTCGAGCTTTTGCGTACTTCGGAGGGCTCGTTAAGCTATCGATCCCGGCTATTGTCGATAGATGACAGTTGTTAAGTTAAAGTCACTGGCCTCCGCCAATCCGCATTTGAGCGGCGTGGTGGAGTAAGCTCTAAAGCCCTTCGGTTGAAGGGAGACCCGTATCCCTGCAGTGAGATGGGTTAGGATTGGTGTAGTAGCAGTAAGTAGTATAGTTGTAGTAAATCACTAAATAAAACCGAGTATTAACTTTCAAGAGGCTTTTATAGAGTAGACAATGTAGGCGAGGCCCTTAGTATTGCAAGTCTCTGTAGGCTGCGGTAATTGTTTACTATTGGTATGCTATATGTATATGGTGTGACAAGAAAAACTCTATTCCACCCCAACCAATCGGCAACCTTTTACTGTTGCTAATACCTATGAGCGGTAACGAACGCTTACCATCCACACCCATTGCCCATTTACCACCTCTTACATAACAAGAGAAGAAAAGATCATATATACATATAATAAGATATAGCTCGACCGGGGAAGAAACTGCCACCTTACAGAATGAAGGGTTGCAGTGTTCTAGCGAGTGAGTAAGGTCACCAGAAAGCTGTTGAGACGCTGCTGTATCGAGGGTGGCAATGTGAGGAGGTGGTAATGGGGATAGGAAGTAGGTACTCCTTGTATAGAAACTTGAAGGCGTCCATATGCTACGGTAACCGCTTCACATTACACGAGGTCGTATGTTTGGTTAATATACATATAGCCCGATAACATGGCATATAAAGACCGGATCACGGGTTTCGCGGCGAAAGCTTAGCCGGGATTAACACTCGGATGACGATGACGAACATGACATAAAATATGTTAAAATATGATTGTGAATAAGAAAGTCATTAACCCCATTTTGTTTTCATAACTGTTTTGTACGGGTGGATGAATTGCAAACATGTTATCGTGTTTATTTTACGGCCCTCCCCAGTGTTTTTACTAATATAGCGGTGCGAGGGTCTTTATATAAACCTCTGGTCTGGACACGCTGACTGGGAATAAGAATGCCCACCTCAAACGCAAATGACCCCTTACCCACCTGACCAATTTGCCCTGCCGCCATTGCCTACCCAATTTACTTCCGCACTATTACCGTAACAATGAACAAAGGCCAGCTTTTCCAATTTCTATTTTTGCAAAGTACCGTCGGTCTCTTGTTAGCCTTTATTTGGCTTGGAGGGGTGAAAAAGTGCAAATTAAGTGCGTTTTTATTAAATTAATAAAAACGTCAAGGAACTCTGATCGAACACGTCTATAGATGGGTTTATCTATGTCTGATTTCTCCGTGAGAACGTTAAGCAGTCGGTCTAGACCGATGTCTATAGATGACAGTCGTTAAGCTAAGTCCATGGCCGTTGGGTGGCTTGAAAACACTGGTCTCCGCCAATCTGCAGCTGAGCAGCGTGATAGAGTACGATCCCTTTAGGTTGAAAGAAAACCTATATCCCAGCAGCGGGATGAGAAAGTTAATTTCGATGATGAGAACATTGAATACTTTCAATGTCTTCATCATTACAATGTAAACTTAAAAAGAACATTAGTAAATTCAGTCGTTAATTTATAATAAATACGTGCTTGTATTTTTTTATTATAATATCGTAATATTACTATTGTTCCATAGTACTAGCGGAGCGACTATGTTTTGAAATTACTTCCTGTTTACCCAGACTTTTCAAATTGAAAAATGGTAACCCTAAGGCTAAAGTAGCTCATATGTGATAACTGTTTCCCATCGGGCATGCAGGTTTAGTTAACCAGCTTAGTGGTATTAGACAGAAATCTCGGAAAATATTTAGGAAAACTCAAAGTCTCCATACAAGCTAATCGAGCTGTCGTCGTCGAGTCTTTTATTGCGATTTCGATATTGGATTCATAATAAAAGTTCGTTCATATTATTTAGTAGAATCGATCAAAGCAGTTTAACGTAGAGTAATTAAACTGCTGAATATCGGTTCCAATTAATTATAGCTGTACTTGCCCTTGGTAAATTTTCCAAGCGACAAAAAGTTGGACAGTGACGGAGGGTTAGGAGCGTCCCAAAGATTTTCACGGTGCGCCCTCACAAAAGAATAGCTCATTTTACCCTCGAGCGCTTGCAGGCCGCTGATCCTGAATATTTATAACGCTGGCTCCCCACTCGAGTCTCTACTACAGATTTATTATCAAGTTTTGTACGCCCGTACGATTCCTTGAAATCACTTTAAAAGTAACTTGATTGTAATTTTCAAAGATGTTGTTCAGCTTTAAACGCGGTAGTGGAGATCTATCCGTTATTGCGATAAGCGTTGTTTGTGAATGGCGTCATTTCGTCGACGCGACGACCGGACACATAATAGCTCCATTTTCGACTAGCCCATATAATAGTGCCAGTTTATAGACTAGAAAATAGTCTTGTTAGTCATAATGTAAGTATTTCCCTTTAGGCACATTGCTGTCCAGACGAGGTATATTGTATCTGTCTTCCGATACTATTTCCATGTATTTATGTCACGATATGACAGTTACCTGCATAAGTGCTATAAATATCTGTACTTCGAGAAAATCCTTGAGTACGTCGCTTGTTAACTACTGACGATTGACAAGCTCGACAGCCGTGTGGAACCCCTCGCTGTAAACTATAAATAAATCTACAAATCGTGTAGTACATAATGTGCGTTAATGATCTTTTTTGTTCTAGTGAATAATTTATTAACGCAACGCCCGGGGACACGGTGCAACGATACACGTTTGTCCCGGCCGTTTATATATTATTATTCTATATAATATATTATAGTATTCTTGATTACTCTTACTCTTGATGCTAATTCCAATGATTTTGCTTAAATTTAGGGTAATGTTTCGCAATCTAGACTGTAATTTGATCAAAATATCATTGAATCTCAATTGTTAACGCGTATATTGCACGTTATTGGACGGCGCAAATGTGGAACTTTAACGTTTAATGGAAAGATCTTACATTTCAGGTATAAAATAATTTTATAGATTTGGTATATAAGGTATCTTGTTCTGGCAACAAATAACATTGTTCAATTATTGAACCTATTTCTTGTGGTCTAAATTTACCCTCGCAAAACGACTTGCGTGGCCTACGTTTGACCTGTATTTACGTACGTGTGATTATTTTTTTGATGAATTTTATTTTTCAGAATGATATCACGTATAGTTGTCATAAACAATTATTAGAACTAACTCGCACGTCTCCTCAGCATCTAAAAATTCATTGAGAGTATACACGGCGACAGACGAAACTACAAAACCATTCAAAACTTACCTTTACTACAAAGAAACACAGGCAAATAGCTTGATGTCTCAGTGTGTGTACATGAACAGGTTAAAATTCAGGAGTGAATTAAAGAATATATGTCTTTTACTATTTATACAACCCTGGACTGTGCTCTTTTAATTTTATCAAAAAATATATTTGTAGACGAAATATTATCTTAGTAAATGGCTGAATCGTACCTATTCCAGTAAAATGTAGGCTGTAATAATATAACATTTTATCTAAGATAAGCAAAACACTAGGGCTTGTTTGGTAAAGAAAGAGGCGAATGTACATGAAATTTTGTCGGTAAATACAATTCTGAGCACGTCTTTATATAATGCTTAAGTGATCCTACCAAAATGCTATATTCTCTAACATTGCGTCAGATACAAATAGACTTTTGCGAGAGTTAATTGTTTATAATAGTTCAATATAGCATATAATAATCAGTCCAATATCTAAAAATAAACCAAAATTACTGTTCTGATCTATTATGTATATATTATTTATGTATACGTATAATACATAAAGGCGTTAGCAGACTATACTTGTATCTTATAAATTTCTTTCGGCATTTCTTGTTCGCCAATTGTCATTTCTGAAATGCTGGTTTATTAAAAACCGGCCAAGGGCGAGTCGGACTCGCGCACTAAGGGTTCCGTACCATTATCTATAAGAACGGCAAAAAAATCACGTTAGTTGTATGGGAGCCCCCTTAAATATTTGTTGTATTTTTATTTAATTATTTATTAAAGTGAATATATAACAAAATTTTTTGTGAATATTTCAAGCGTCTACCTGTTGTCGTTAACAATGTCGAGCAAAAACGAGCAAAAAAATCTTTTGTTGTATGGGAGCCCCTTTAAATATTGATTTTATTCCGTTTTTAAGTATTTGTTGTTATAGCGGCAACAGAAATACATCATCTGTGAAAATTTCAACTCTCTAACTATCACGGTTCATGAGATACAGCCTGGTGACAGACGGACGGACAGCGGAATCTCAGTAATAGGGTCCGTTTTACCCTTTGTGTACGGAACCCTAAAAAGAAGAATTTAAGCTATGACACATGAGTAAGATACAAAAAGTTTTTATTAAAAAATGTAAGACGTGTCTAAGTAACCGTGTGGGCCCAATGACAATTAAACATTATTTTATCTTTATCTTATTTATCAAAAATTAAAATATTGAATAGAGCGCCTCAACGGTACCGCGTGCGAACTTTACGTACGTCGGTCGTAGGTACACCAAACGGACGCGACCTTGGTTCCAAGAGGCTATGACCTAAGGTCACTGCTGATATGAAAATTCTTGTATATGTCTAATATACTAGCTAATTATATAAAACTCAAAAGAAAGGTTATTGAATTAACGTGAAAAAATATATTTATAAAGGATTTTTTAACGGTGAGTTTTAAATTACTAAACGATTTATTTATAAGTACTCATATCAATCGTCCTGTAATTTTGAACTCGCTGTTATGCTTAAATTTCGTTATTTCAACCTATACGTTATTGTTAATTCAGTCGCTGTTAAATTTATTGTCTATCCAGTGGCACCAAATATGCATGAGTAGGGTTAATAATTTTTGTTATTTAATTATTATATAACAAACATCTAAAAAATACATTAATTGTATAAAAAATTTGAGCTCTGCCCCGCAGCAACATTAGTCAATTTACGAAAGTATTTTTTACGTAACTGGCTGTATAACTAACAATACCCCTTTTATAATAATTAATGTAGAACGTAGATTCTTCGTGCATCGTTCCTAACGTTATCCCGTTTCCTAATCCCTTGGGATTGGCGGGGTCCGCTACCTAAGCCGATACTGGTTTTAGCATGGAGCGACTCCACAACCCAGAAGGAAAAATCAGATCTTTTCTTAGAATTAGGCCACACGTCTTTCGAATATAATTTCTTGGACGTTTCTTGAGGTTTTCCTTCACCGTCGCTCAAGTGATAATTATCAATAAATATACCTCTATAAAGAAAACACGAATTTAGTGGTTCACTTTCACGCCAGCATTCGAACCAGGATTAGTCGGTTATAATAGACTGTATTTGTTTATCCACTAAGCTATCATTGCTCTAAGCTCTAATTAATTAATGTTTATTAGTCCATATAGAATAGCGGCCGTATCACCGCGCTCAAAACCCCGGCTGCGACGGCATTATTTGCAATGCATTTTACACAAAAACTGCACTTGCCAACGTTAACGCATTATTTATTATTATTTATATATTTTTAACATCCCCCCACGCCATACGGCACATTACCTTTACCTATATTAACTGCTATATTTACAATAATTCTTTTTGATGGATTTCTTTGTTGAACCGCTACGCTTGAAACGAAATTAGACTTATAAGTTCCATTTCCACGATTACATACACATAAATATAATAAATTTTGTATTGTCGTAGGGCGGCTACCCGGCCAAATTGAAGAAGGTACTGATAGTGACAGCGCCGCTGTGGTTCAAAGCGCCGTTCGGCATCCTGCGGTTGTTCGTGCGGGAGAAGCTACGCGAGCGCGTGCATACGGTGAGCGCACCGCAGCTGGGCGCGCACGTGCCACGTGCCAGCCTGCCCAAGCAGTTGGGCGGGCAGCTCGATACGGATCACGCCGCTTGGTGAGTCTCCATATATTTACTGATATATTTTCTGGAAGAAAATTTCCCGAATTAAGTTTCAAACGATGTTCCGAACTAATACTACATGGGGTTTTGTAGAAAAATATTCTTTGTAAAAGATGGCAGTAAAGATGTAGCTAATATATATAGCAAGCGATGCTCCTTTGCTCTCATGTATCTAATATAAGCTTGGAGCTTGGAATATGCAAAATGTCTTCTATACTGCCTTGAAATTGATTTTGGGTATCTTCTTACTTTACCAAAAACGACAATTGCTAGGGAGTATAGGCCTCGCTCCTGAAGCAGGTTGTGCCATTTATGTGCGTCTCTGGGACAAACTGTTGAACCGATTTGTAAGAATTTTGCATAGACGCAGTTCATCTTTGACTCAATCCCTCTGCCTACCCCACAAGGGATTTGGCGTAAAGTTATAGATAGATGGATAGATAGTAGTTCATCTTTTAACATTGCTGAAATACCGTAGATCATAAGATAGCAAAAAGAGAGCCACAGCCCAGTAGGCCGATTCTATTAAAAACTGCAACTGCACTGCAGCGCGGCGTGTCACAATGCGTACATTTTGACGTTTCGTTAACGTCGCTGCTGTCAGATCGCTTAAGCTTCGCTACTGGTGTTGGGCAATGGACCGTATGCGTGCGTGTACCTTATAGTGTATACAAGAAATGTAAATAAATTTTGCGGTGAAATAAGACATTCTGACTATTTCTGATTCAAGGAATAAGGTCAATTATTATAATACAATAGTGTACCTTCCGGTGTGCAGTCAGAACAAACTTATTTCCAATTATTGTGTTGCTACTAATATGAACTAAAATCTGAAAAGTTCAACAGCACAAAATGAATAATTTGATACGTCTGGTATTAAAAGGACTAAAACAAATCAAATTAAAAAATAAAACGGAATTAACAAATAATAAAATGAAAGTGAAGGTTACTACGAAAGAAATGCGACCACTATGTCGACCGGCGCACGACGAACGAATGGTCCGAGTTGCGTGCTGTGCGGTTTTATGGCCGACTGTTCTCAGCCGGAATTGTTGTGGAAATATAATATTCAATTACAAATACAAATACAAAATCGTTTAATACTTAAACAAGCTATTACAATGTTGTGTGGATCTTCTCCTTTAAAGTTTTAAAATAAAACCTGTATTAGATCAGGATCGCTCCACTAAGAGTTAGTTATTTAAGACTTATCAAATTGTTTACACTTCACAATATGTTTTATGTTAATTAATCTATCAAATACTGCCTAGCTGTTGCTCTAGATTAATTGCGAGTATGTCGTTTACAGGTTGGAACACTGTAGAAATTGTTACACTAACAACCTCCAGAGTTCGAAGCTCGACGGCGTCATTGACGAATATGTGATCTCCAACCACATCCCGGCGACCAGGCCACAAAATGGTGAGATGAATGATGTCATACATTTTTTTACACGCGCGCGTGGATGCAGACACGGATGTTTTATCACAATATAACCTTGGTGACCTCATGATTAGTGTGTGAATTGCGTTAAAGTAATCATTGCGTTCAAGTGACAAGACTGCCAGTTTTGAGATGTAAACAGATAGGTAAAGTTAATTGATTTAATTAAAAATGTTGGCATTCTAGTGCCAACTTTATATTTTAAAAGCCATTACTTTATCTGTCGTTTGTTGGCCTTATCATTCCTGAATTGATTGTAGTTCAGTACAGGGATCGCCTGGGAACTGAAAAAGGCCATAAAATACCTATTATCGCAATAACGGGATCCCCACACAGACGAAACCGCGTTTTCGTCATTATTTAACCTTTATTACTTGTTGTTTTAGCGGTCATTAATTGCCTGTAAATTTCAAATATCTATCTATTACGGTTCAAAAGATAACAATCCTGTGACAGACGACGGACGGAAAGACAGCGTAGCCTTCGGAATAGGGCCCATTCCCTTCGCTCTGTTGGCACCCTAAACAAATATATATTCGAGAGTTTATTAACAGGTCTTGTTTTTCCATCCGATCGGTGAGTTATTCAAGCTCACTCAATTGAAATAATTGTTAGATTGATTGCTAGAAATAATAGACAGAATATCATACTTTTTTTAGTTTACAGTTTTCTTTCAAATGTAAGACAATGTATACATGAAAGGGTGTCCATGTAAATATAGATCATACCATTTTGTAAACTTAGAAGCTCTTCACTTCTTTTATGAAAATAAACGTTTGTTTGAACGGCTAAAGCAATCATTATGTACACATGTATTCAGTTTCTGACCAGAGAATGTAACTCAGTAATCCACTTGGGAAGGAGTTGCGGTTTACATACCTCGCTCGCATGCAAACCCACCGAGCGTTCAAGAGTCATGCTCTACATTCATTCTACATCCACACTATTACTGTTGATACGAACGTATTCAGTCTGTATGTGTGTATATCTATTTGTTATATTTTCACATCTAAATTGCAGAATGGATCGTAATGTGGTACAGAAGGATAATTTGGGAGGTACCTGAAGAACACAGGCCACTAGTTTTCGCTATAGCGGGGTCTCCACGTTGAGAATTGTAACGTGTGATGCCAGTAATGAATATGTTACTCTGAGCCCTGACTCATCACACATCTGGGATTCTATTACTTCTTCAATTGAAGGGGTTTCGAGTATACTCTGCCGCCCTGCTTCACTATCTAACGACAATAACATATTAGCGATGACATAACGTATCTTTCGAAGCACAGACTAACTCGTAATCAATAATGTCCTAGACCGGTTGTGGCTGTCGTTGCTTGCCCTACGTATGCTATTACAATAAAAACCCACGCAACGATACTATCGTACTCCTCTTCAAGAACTCACTCTCTTAAGAGGCCAAGCAGGTCCCTTCAAGACTTAAGTCGTATTCGATGTCGGCTAATACAAACGTGTCCCTTATAATACGCATCGCCCGCCGTGGCCTATCTTTTGTGGCGGCATTTTTAGCTGCAGTCACTGTTTTCCCCGTTTGATATTTATAAATAGTATATATCCGCAGGTATAATAGACCACGGAGTTGGATGTGACATGACAAGTGACCGCGCCGTGAGAAACGACAACAATACAGAGATGCACATCAGCGGCGACCCGCCTTACACGTGCGACGCCAACCCGCTCAGGTGACTATGACACACATTATTACCAACCGTATGCAATTAAATTAGAGCCGTGTGACAAATTCACGTGAGGGTACACAATAATTACTTTTAAATATCCTCTTAAAAATACACTTGCTTGCCAAAAAGATCGCCTGACTTCGGTAATCTATATTTTACCATAGAAAAAAGTTCCGTACAACAATAATGTTACTCAAATGGCGCGTCAGGCGTCGCGATTTTTTTTTGACACATACTATGTAGTAGGCCCCTTTGAGCCGGTAGTACGTCATCGGAAGGGAGAGACGGGCGTGAGGCACCGCAGCCTGTGGTGGACACGATTACCTCGCACTGCTTTTATAGCTAATATGTACGCTTTGTCTTCTTTTTAACTTGAGATGCTTTCCATTAGTAAATATGAGGACATAGTTATTGCAACCAATGTACAGCTCAGAGCAGATCAAGCTTAACACTCGAAGTGTGATTGTAACTCTTATCACGTATGGCATAAGAACGGTACAAAGGTTAAAGTGTAAAGTTTGAGCTGCACTTACCTGTACAAAACAATATAGTTTACGCATTTAAAGAATTAAATATTAAACATATTCTCAACTTTTGTTATTATTTACCA
The DNA here is from genome assembly GCA_947507595.1 of Pyralis farinalis. Taxonomy (NCBI): domain Eukaryota; kingdom Metazoa; phylum Arthropoda; class Insecta; order Lepidoptera; family Pyralidae; genus Pyralis; species Pyralis farinalis. The sequence goes on from OX382274.1 coordinate 10,656,569, forward strand.
AAAACCTGTTATACAATGTATAATATAGTAAGTATTTACGCTATAGCCTGTAGCGTTAGTACTTAATATTTTATAACAAACATAAAATTGAATGTAAGCTAGTTGTGACAAAATTTGCAATACAATGATGATTTCGTGTATCAAGTTTAGTAGTGACTTACGTATTTAACATTATTATCGTTAACTCACCCGCTCATTTTTCATACAAAAGTGCTAAATAGTAAATTAGTTATCCTTGTTTTACTCGTGTAAGAATGGTCTTAGGGCTGTCCCATATAAATTCGATTAAGTTTCATCTTCGATAAGTATCAAGTGTTTTTAACCTGTGTAATTATGAAAATTCAATATTTGTTGTAAACTCCCAACATGCCAGTGTGGTCTCGTATAAGTTTAGTGACTTTAAGAAAATATTGGCTTTCACTGTTTCTCAACTATCTTAATTATGTACCAAAAATTTGATTCAACGCACAAACTACGAGTAATCCAGACCCAATTCTGTGGAAAACTGCCTAAGAAGTAATATGCATATTGTATAACTCATAATATAATGCCTTAAACTATCTAATATACATTTATCTGTTAGGAATTTATAACGAAAGAAATGAGTAAAAATTGCCTCGCATTTCCTCAATATTACATTTGAACTGTACCGTACATCCGTGAAAAATATAATCTCGCTAAGCGAAGAGAGCTCCGTTCACATTGTTTTCGATGAGATTACCTTCGTTTTTTATTCCAGGCACACACACGGGTACAATGGCGACATGAAAAGCAGACACATAAACGCGGCAGATGACGATGATTTAGATATAAGCAGTGAGTAAACATGTAAACATACGTTTTTATACGCTTTGTCATTTACCTAGAATAAAAACTCCTTCGCTAATGCTAATGTAAAATAAATTGTTGACAACCTCCTCTTGAAATTTTAACTCTGAAAGAAAAGTAATTTATTCAATGTGTCCGAATTTGTGATGTATAAAAATTGGCACGTACAATAAATTTGAGACCGGTAACCATAGGTAAATATAATTTTGTAAGATCATAAAACTGTGTGAGTAATAAATCGATGTATTTAACGATTGTTTCAAGTCGTGTCGAAGTGTTCGCTGAAGGTGAAACTCGTAAAAAACATTTTATTATAATTGTGTGCGTTTCCAGTGTTTACAATGAGTCGTTTCGTATTGGTTGCTTTGGTGTTCAGTGAGCGCTTCAGTGAGTGATATCACTTTGTATGTATTATCGACTTTGTGCTTAACTATTCAATCTTATCCTTCAATATCTATTTATAAGTTGTTTATTTATAAAGCGTGGCTTACGTTATGTTATACGTAAGTGTGGTATAATAATTATTATACCATACGTATATCTATATAGACAAACGGATTTTAGCCTAGGCTCCCAGCAAGAATGACCCAATTAGCTCTGTAGTATTTTTATAACATTAAGTATCTTGTACTTATTAAAATTAAAAGTGCTGAATACGGCCGTTAACAACTTAAGTTATAGGAAAAACTTAGTGCACAATAATGGCGTTATTTTTCTAAAATGCAATAAGTATACTCGTACATGAGTCTATCCATAGAGAGGTTACGGTCGACGTAGCTTCATTTGCATGTGACAGGATCTTCTTTGCCTATGCAATGTTTAGCTAATGTTATTTGTTAACGCTGGGTTTCGTACGGAGGAACAAAATTGTGGACTTTTAGACACTACAGTGCTTTCAAGTTCGAATCCTGGCATGTATCACTAAATTCGTGTTTTCGGATTTATGTACGTATTTGTAATTATTACTAGATCGGCGGTGAAGGAAAACATCGGGAGAAAACCCGCCTGCTCAAAAAATTATATTTCGATAGTGTGTGACCTTACCTAAGATAAGTTTGTTTTATACTATGTCTGGAGTTATACGACCCACCTGTTTAAAAGCGGTTCTCGGAGCCTATGAACGCTCGCAATACATTAGGTATCACTCGCGCGATGCCACCTCTGCTGCTAGTATAGCAACTCCTTTTAGGAGCTTACTGGTGCACACGCAGGAACGCAGCAACTCTCTTGGAAGTTGTTATTTGGCTGCGGTTTTCTATTAGGTGGAGGTACTTCAGAACAGACATTTCAGGAGGTTATACACTTAGGCATCAAAATAGACTACGACACCCAAAATCTCACCTTCAGATACACTCATCTAGCCCATTAGCAATGTCTGTAAAAATATATAATAAACTCCCTGAATCTATAAAAAATATGAAAAATGAAAAACTGTTTCTGAAGGAGATAAAGAAACAACTAGTAGGAAAAGCATATTACTCTATAATTGAATATTTAAACGATAAAACTTTAAAATAATAATATAGGCTACAAAATTCAATATTACAATTTAAAATAATGCAATAAGATATAAATCTAATGTATAAAATAAAAATGAATATAAATTTATATGATAATTAATGACATGCTAAAAGTTCTGACATAATAAAAACAATAATATACAACCAGTAATAACATTAAAAATATATATTACTAAAATTAAAATTAATTGAAATTGCACAATATATTATACATAAATAACAATGCACATATATGTGCATTGTTATTGTCTACTTTATAATACACACACATTTAAAATTGAGATTGATAGACACATCATTATGAATACTACTACATTGATTTACAATATTATAAAGCCCCTCTCCCATTGCAGCGCCCCTCAGGGTCCTTGATTGTTACTTAATTCATAAGCGAACACCTTTGTACACATTAAGGATGCAATAAATGATTGAGTATTGAGTATTGACTTCCCCAGATGGTCACTTTGATATGCCCTTCATGTCTTAAGTCGGGTTTTCCCTCTGGGTCGTGGATGTCTGACCGCAGTCGCTCCATGTTAAAATCAGTATATTCCTTAGGCTTAGGTAGTGGACCCTGCCGATCCTAATTGATTAGAAAACGGCATAACGGTACGAAGAAGAAGTGCTTTGAGGATCAGATATCCAATACCTGAATGAAATATTCGTACCCAAAGATAAGTCGAATTTACATGTGTCATGTGTTGTGCGCAGCGCGCGGCACGTGGTCGTCAGGGGAGGCGTCGCCGGGCTCCCCGGCGCTGTCGGACGAGGAGTGCGGTGGCGGCGCGGCGGCCGGCGGGGAGGCGCCCGCCGCCCTCGCGGAGCGCGTACGCACGCTCGGCCGCCGCGGCCTCAGAGCAGAGTACGACGAAATCCGCGCGCGACCGCCGCACGGGACATTCACACACGCCAAGTTAGTACATATATCTTGTACATAGGTACCTATTTCTGTCGTCGACTGTATGAATGTACATTTGTACAGTCAACGACGGAAGTAAGTATTAGACTCGAATTAAAACATGGTAAATATCCAGACTATTCTATAGTATAATTCAGACTATTAGCGGTAGAAGACAAATTATATTATTATGTATTTGATATTTCTGTGCGTTTCGGGTTATGTGCACAATATTAAAAAATAAATTTCACACCATGATCTTTTATAAATGACTAGCTGTGCCCGCGACTTCCTCCGCGCGGAATTGTTATTATTTTATTATTTATATTAATAACAATAAATAAAATTTCTAAAATAAAAGTGGCCTAAGTTACTCCTTATTACATCAGCTATCTGCCAATGAACGTCCCGTCAAAATCGGTCCAGCCGTTTCAGAGATTAGCCGGAACCAAACAGACTGACAGACAGACAAAAATTGTAAAAAAAAATATTTTGGTATATGTGCCGTGTATACATCCATATGCATTTAATAAATAGCGGTTATTTTAATATTACAAACAGACACTCCAATTTTATTTATCGGTATAGATTATTTTATGAAATGAATATCGTCTCGTTTGCAGGTTGCCGAGTAACCTCGCCAAGAACCGTTACACGGACGTGCTGTGCTACGACCACTCGCGCGTGCTGCTCTCGCAGACGGACCCGGACGACCCCACCACGGACTACATCAACGCCAACTACGTCGACGGATACAAACAGAAGAATGCGTTTATATGCACGCAAGGTAGCGCTCTTTTGAAATTAAATTGATTTCAAAGTTACTATTACAACACCTTCAACGCATTCCATTCACTTCGCATTCGGTCGGCTTAGTTTAAATTTTTTCCTTATAAATTATTTACTAAAGTATTAATATATTTATAGTATAATAAATACCACGTGGCGCTCGGTAGAGTAGATTAGTAATAAATATAGAATACTTTTCGTTTACCAAGCGTATGTTTATTACCTGCATACACTTTTGTATAAATTTTAATGTAATCTTTGATGTACAGGAAAAATGATAATAACGATAAACCCTAGTTATGAAGGACTTTAAGGTCAACATCTTCTCTTAATGTCAGCAGTACCATTGATGGTACAAGTAACATAACTTTGTGTCTCTAGTATCATTAAAGAAAACACGAGCTGCTACGCGTAGATAAAAAGAGACAAAATAAGGATACACCACAGCCTAACGTTGTATTTTTTTTTCTACAAATAGTGGCATGTTAATTTCACCTTTGGGTAATGAGCTGCATTTGAACATGTTTCACTATATATGTCCTTCGCTCAATGACGAATTTTACCCGTTTTTAAATGGTCCATTGTTTTGTGTTGAATCCTTAAGTTTTTCAAAAGATATGTATATGGTGGCTCTTCACTTTAAACTTTTGTTAATTTGCCTGTTCCACCCTTCGCACACGTTAGTTGTTCTATGTATTTTGCCAAAACACCTCATTGTTTTCATTGTTATTTAGTAGGTTTGAATATGAGATAAGAATTGCCCGAGATTAAGTTGACTTTCTGCTAGCACATAATTCCAACCATGCTCAATATCTCCTTCAGGTAGAAGTATCGTTGTTTTTGTCAAGCGTAACATCTTGGCTTTTCTAGTCGATAGTTTCACTAGTATCATTATTGGTACTAGCGATACTACAATATTCATGATGGTACTACTGATTCTAAATTAGTCACTAGTACCACTGGCTAGTGACATTGTTGGTACAAATGTCACAACGTTATATCTCTAGTACTTTCACCGCAGCCAAATAACAACTCCCTGGAAGGTTGTTGTGTTCCTGCGAGCGAGTGAGGTCACCATTAAGCTCCTAAAGAGTTGCTGTGTTGGCAGCAGATGTCGCGCGTGTGATACTTAATGTATTGCACGCGTTTATAGGCTACGCTGACCGCTTTACTTTAGATGGGTATGCTTCTATGACTTCCAAATAGTCCATAGCATAATATGTACTTCTACGTATAGGTACCTAAAAAGAAAAATAAAATAAAAGCTACACAGTTAATGGCGTAATTATGCATATTAATATCGCTATTGGGGAGCTGCAAATATGCTGTATAACTGTATGCACTTCGCTTGATCACGTGTTTTGACTGCTTTTAACGTTGCGGCGGTTTCCGTAAGCGTTTTCAAAGGTTATTGTTGTACGTTTTTCTTATCAATAAGTCATTATGCTCAGTTTACACTTTGTACAAGTCAGTTGTTGTCTTCAATATACGACGAGAATTATCCGAGGAAACGACATATACTCTTAACTTGATTTCTAATAGCACATTATTCTAACCTTTTGACCAGTTCGGTGGTGCATGTATGTATATCTTCACGCCAGGTCCCTTGCGGGGTAGGCAGAGAGAACCGAGCGCCATAAGACGCGGTCCTTTCATACTTCACTCGCTTCTGTGACATTCTTAGCTCTTTTCATGCACGCTCGCCAGTTCCTTGGGCTCCTGACATCACCTTCTGATAAAACACGACCAATTTGGTCATGGTAGGTTAGTCTCGGTCTTCCTCGGCTCCTACATCCTTCCACTTTCTCATTGTATATCTGTTTCGTCATTCTTTCGTCCCGCATTCTTTCTACATGTCCGAACCAACGGAGCATGCCTTTACTTATTTTAACACCGACACTCTTTCAGACCAACTCTTTCTCACGTCTTCATTACGAACGCGGTCAGCAAGCGTTATGCCACAAATTTTGCGCAATGCTCTCATCTCGACCGTTTTCGTTGGTGCCACGGTTAATAATGCGACTTTGACACCAACACTCGTGGGTTCGATTTCCACACCGGACAAACATTTGTGTGCGTGAACATTTCTGTCATTGAACAAAATCCCTGTAGGGTTGTTGTGTTCCTGCGTGTGAGTAAGATCACCGGTTGAAAATGTATAGTGTTTGTACTTGACATTTGATTTCTGTATTACTTTCCATAAATATGGCTGCTACTACTTTGAACGACGTTTTAATTTATCTCCAAAAACCCTTCATATTCAACATCCTCTGAGCAATCATCGTCCAAATTGTACTGATACAAAGTTGTGATCAAGGGGCAATTCTAGACGAGAATAGAAGAATAGGATATTGTATGTTTTATGATTTATTTCCAGGTCCATTGCCGAAGACGTTCGGCGACTTCTGGCGCATGGTGTGGGAGCAGGGCACGCTGGTGATCGTGATGACGACGCGCGCGATGGAGCGCGGGCGGGTCAAGTGCGGCGTGTACTGGCCGGCGGCGGTGGGCGCGCGCGCCGTCTACGACCACATCGCCGTCACCACGGAGGCCGTGGAGCACGAGACGGACTACACGGTCACCACACTGCTCGTCACAGACACCAGGGTGCGTCTAACAGGCCACGGTGTTTCGGTGGGATTACCTGTAACACAAAATGACAATATTTTTTTTTATGAAAGTTGTTATTAGCACGAGTGATGTTGAAAAAAAAAACTGCTTACCATCAGGCGTTCATGCTTGTTTACTCTTTAATTGTATTAAAAAATATTATGTGGATATCTGGATCGCTGGTCTGTCCCCTTCTGAATTAGTCTGTATATTTTTAGGTTATGTCGGGCGGTGACAATGAACAAGCATACGCTCCGACTGATGAGATGCGTGCTCGTGCACCCCTGGTGATATCTCTTCCAGACAACCTTTATAGGTTTGGTAGGAATATACAATACATACATGGTCAGGCAAACTATCGATACATTTACTCTATAAACTAACCCGATGCTAAATGATACAAGCACATTACAAACACAAAGGAAGATCACATTCAAACTAGCGGAGAATATATTGGAAACAAGAATATGGTTCAAGTTCAGTATTATTCTTTCGCTTCCGCGTCTGCACAGGAATCCAAGGCAACGAGATTTAAAAGACTAAAAAATGCGCACCAGTCTTGAATTCCACAGATTTGCCATTTTGACTTTGAATGAGGGTAAATATTTTTATTAAATAAATATCATATCATCTTGGAAAAAAACAAGTTTTAATTTTTTAGTACAAAACGGCAATTTCATACTTTCTCCCTAGTATTTGCAAATGCGCTTAACTCCGTACTTTCCTTTTGTTTGTGATGCTGTGTGGACATTGCGTGACGTGTCGTGTTTTTACGTATCCAGACAGAGCAGTCGCGCCGCGTATGGCACGGTCAGTACACGCGCTGGCCGGACTACGGCGTGCCGGGCGGCGGCGGCGCACAGCCCGTGCTGCGGTTCATGACGCGCGTGCGCCGAGCCCAGCAACTCGCCAGAGCAGAGTAAGTACACTGACAATTCGAATAACATCTCAGACATACAATAACACGGCTGACATTTCAGATTACCCTACTGACACCTCCGATAACACTGCTGACAGTTCCAATAACTCTGCGGACAGTTCATACAACACTGCCGATAGTTCAGGTCACACTGTTCCGATAGTCCCGATAAGATAGATAGATAGATACATAGTTAGATAGATTCTTTATTTGTATCTCCAGCACACACATAACAATTAGTTACAATTATGCTTATAAATATAAGCAATACAAAGAAACATGTTCACTGTAGGGGGAAAAAAAATCATATGTGTGCCGCTAAGTACCGGTAACTCTGTGTACAGTTAAGATAACACTGCTGACAATTCAGGTAACACTGCTGACAGTTGCGATAACTCCGCTGACAGTTCGGATATTACTTTGAGTATTATGTTCTGGTACCTGTTAATACATCATATATCACTGCTGAGAAATGGTGATTACCGTTGTCAATTTGTCTCTGCCGCCAATTTGAAGAATAGTGCTTATTAACTTATGTAACTTTGTTGATGCTTTGGGTAACTCTTCTAACAGATCGTATAATGCTACTTGAGATATATTAAGCATCACTCGCGCGATGCCTCCTGTGCCGCTTACACAGCAACTCCTTGGGAGCTTACACAGCAACTCCTTGGGAGCTTACTGGTGACCTCACTCACACGCAGGAACACAACAACCCCCTAGGGAGTTGTTCTTTGGCTGCGGTTTTCTGTGAGGTGGAGGTACTTCCCCAGATGGGCCGCTTTGATGCGCCCTATCTCTTTCGGTTGTAATATGAGAAAAAATGCATTTATAATCAGTAAGCTTCTATTTTTCAATGTAGTTCCCATAGTAGTACGACGTAATATTAAATAATAGAAACCATTTAACCAAAATTTGATTGATTTAAAATACACTGAATGATACATCTTTTACGAATTTTTGGTTTAGAAATTTGGATGTTACAGGTAGGAATAGTGACAAGTGACTGGGGTTATGTAGGCTTATATCTATACTTTGTACTCCAATAATACTCTTCTAATAGGCTACGGTACCGCTTTACATCAGGTCGATCGTATGCTTCTATGCCTCCCGACAAAGTATAAAAAAAGAGAATATATTCACATCCCTAGTTTATTTAATCAGTTTGAAACTATTGTTTGTCATGATTTTATATTGTTGCAGACTCGGCGACGCGTGGGCGGGACACAGCAGAGGACCCCCGATCGTAGTACACTGTTCAGCCGGTATAGGACGAACGGGTAAGTAATATTAATATGTGTTTTTTAAATATGTGCCGACTATTACTTTGGCCGACTAGTCGATTGGTCGGTTGTAAAGAGGCTGACTAGTCGGCCTCTTTATGGTTCATGGTTTCGAGGGTATTCGGCAATTATTTCCGTCACCCTTCGTTTACAACTGACTTTCGTACAAGACGCAACCGTCGCTTGTGAGCTAGTTGAAACATGTTTTGTTTGTTTCTTGATTTTTACTTTTGCACTGGTAGTCCAATTGGGTTAGACTTTGACCGTGAAAAAAAAATCCCGGCAGAAATGTTATTACACTTATCTTTAGGGGGATCATTAGTGGTCTAAATTCAAAATGTCGACCAAATTCCGCCGGTACGTTAGCCACCATTTTGAATTTAAGGTCCATTTGTTTTTACGCAATATCTTAATCTTCTTTTTATCGTTAATTTTTTCATAAAAATGCTAAAAACCAAAGTTGTTGCAAATTTAATTCCTATTGGTCCTAACAAATTTATCGTATGATCGATATTTTTGAGATGAGCGAGAAAAATGCAACAAAGTAGAATTTTCGCTTTATCTCGATTGCTATTACTTTTACTGTGGAAACTTATATAAACAAAGTTGTAGATATTTAAAGGAGGATTTCGAAATGGAAGTGGATGCACGAATCAGGTACTCTCGCTCCGCAACGTCGCAGAGATACATCTGGCCATAGACCAGAAGGATTTCTCCGGTTTCGTGGATCTTGAGAAAGCAATTGATAGGCTTGTGCGAAAGGAACTGTGGTACATGTCGCATACATTTTATTTAGAAATACATACAAAGTAAGAAGCCGGATCGTCTGCTTTACCGACTAGTCGGAACATTTCTATTGTAGTGTACACAAGTTAGTTTACTACAAACGCTTAGATAGACGGACTGCGGACCGAGCTCGGTGGCGCAGTGGTGAAACGCGTTGTTACGCTACTTTGACACCAACGCTCTTGGGTTCGATTCCCACACAGGACAAACATTTGTGTGCATGAACATGTCTGTTTGTATTGGTCTGGGTATTTTCTATGTATAATAAGTATGTATTTACAAAAAAAAAATGTATTTACGTATGTTTATCAGTTTCTAGTACCCATAACACAAGCTTCGCTTACTTTGGGGCTAGATGGCGCTGTGTAATTTGTCCGATAATATTTATTTATTTATTATTTATTACTATTTATTAATAACATATGCTACAAGGTGTTAAATAGAAAATAAAACAAAAATATAAGTTGACACGAACAAATGTCTTCCTCCCCTACTCATTAAAGTGGCAATCAAATCTTTAAAGTTGTAATCAATAGTCCTCCAAGAACCTGTCTGATGGTAATCTCTTACAGCATACTATAAGACTCTATAGTATGCTGTAAGAGATTACTATTTCATCTATTCTGCCTTGCCTCTATAGTATAGAGGCAAGGCAAAATAGATGCGTCTTTTATAAATATTTTTTTACATCGTTGGGAGACATAAAAGTGATGTAATGTGGTTACCGTACAGCAACTACTTACTGGTAACCTCATTCACTTGCAGGGACACAATACTCCTCCAGCATTGTTATTTGCCTGCAGTTTTATGTGAGGTGGAGGTTTTTCAGTCTCGTCAAAGAAGCTTTTCTCTTTGCCATTACTCTCGTTCTGTACTGATTTTTTTACGGCGGGCTACGAGTTGGGAGGGGAAGGTATCATACATACCACATCTTGTCTAATCTAATTTGTGTGTTGTGTTGTGCAGGCACGTTCTTGACGCTGGACATTTGCGCACTTCGGCTGGCAGCGGAGGGCGTAGTGGACGTGCGCGGCACCGTCGAGAGGATTCGTGCGCAGCGCGCACACTCCATACAAATGCCCGACCAGTACGTGTTCTGCCACCTCGCCATCCTCGAGTACGCGGTCAGTATAAATGGTGTTCTATACTTCGGGATAGTTAGTGAGGGATAACAGCGGGAGTGGCTACATGTCCGATATCCCATGACATCAAACGTAGGAGCCCCCTTCACATATTTAGTATATATTTGGCGATAGTTAGTCAAAGCTAAGAGCTATTTTGGCTGGATTGCAAATAATTTCCAGATAAAAGAGACCGCATTGAACAGTCCATCTGTTGGTAGCTACCATGATTCCAGAATCTATCGGTAGGTTGCTATCTAAATAGGTAGGTGAATTGCTATAATAAACAAATGTTGATGACATGAAAGAAAAAATATTTGTAATCATCCCGTGACAGATATCCCTGACGTACAAAGAATACTAAATATAATAAATTGACCTGACAATATGTTCAAAAAGCACATCATAAATACTCTTTGCATCATTGTCTCTAACATCATCATTGCGAAAGCAATTTATTGTAATATGAAAAGAGAATTTTCTTTCGGCATTTTTTTTTCGCCAATGATTATTTCCGAAATGTTAGCAGATAAAAATAAAATAATAACATAAGAGAATTGAATAAGATACAATAATATTTTTATACAGTATCCTGCCAATTGTCGTGAGTTATTATTTGACTGCGAAAGTAAAGAGACTGGGAAAGTATGGAGATACTTTCCCAGTCTTTTGAAAGTAGCCGGACTGGGAAAGTATCTCCACGCTTTCCCAGCCTCGCTACTTTTTATTTAATATTTGTTGTATTCGTGTTATTGCAGGTGATGCACGGGTACCTGGATTCAGTGGAGCTGTCGGGATTCGACGACGATAACGAAGACGAGTCTGAATGAACACTGCCACGACCCTCCTGCATCGTGCTGTGAGCCGCTGTACCGTGTACAGTGGACAGCGTACAGTGACTACCACCGACCACCCCGCTTCGGGGCCTCCACTCCACAGACCAAAGATAGCGCACGTTGCACAGTGAAGTAACCACAGTTCGCCGCAGTGTTGCACAAAACGGGAAATGTGTTCAATTAGAGTGGACAGTGTTCAGTTACGGTCTTTGGAACCGGACCTTGCCTCCGGACGTGAAATTGTTACTGTGTCACAAAATTCATGGACAGAGAAGGCCCACTTCATACTGATTAATGAAAAGGGAGACCAGTATGTGGATTCGTTTTAAGATATACCATACCCAATTGGGCTTTCTGTGTCAATTTTGTGTCTGTGTAGTGGTACTGCTTGATGAGCCTGTCGCGTACCGCCCCTACCGTAAGCCCTAGTAAAATTATACACATGAAAATGAAAACGTTCCTGTAGCATGAGTAAGAACTGAATAATAGACCTGGGGGTCTACCTTAATGCAAATGATGATGTATCTGCGGAAAATTCAGATTATACTGCGAAATACGTGAAACTTTTATTTTGCCATGAATAAGAAGTGCAGTTAACTCGTATTGAACGAGAGAATTGATTGGTGATCGTATAGCTTCATCATCGTCATCATCTCGGGCTGTATTCGTCCACTGCTGAACATATGCTTCCTCTCTAGAGTGCCACTCGTCTCGATCCTGTGGCACCTGCATCCAACGACTTCCTACAAACTTGAGGTCGTCGTAAAGCTTAGACCGTGAATATTCGCTTTATCGCGATGTATATATAGCTATATCGTGGTGAAGACATAGACGAGGCCGAATATTCATGTCCCGTTGTTCGTAAACTCTTGCATATTTTGATATCCATACACTGATTTTCACTTACTTAAGGCCACCGGTGTCAGTGGGTACACTGACATATAATGCTGGGTGTATTCATATGGTTTATAATTGTGATTCAGTGCGGGCCGTATGGGGTCGCTCTGCGTACTATGGAAAGAGCTATTCTCGGGGTTTCTCTACATGATAGAATCAGAAATTAGGTTATCCGCAGTAGAACTAAGATAGCCGACATAGCCCAAAGAGTAAGCAAGCAAGCTGAATTGGCAGTGGGTCGGTATACATAGTTCGTAGAACCAGCAACCGCTGGGTAAGAAAGGTTCTTTAATGGCGTCCCCGTACGCAGTGTGGGACGACCTCCCACAAGATGGAGCGACGACGTCAAGAGGTTTGTAGAGAGTCGATGGATGCAGGTGGCACAGGCTCGAGGCGAGTGGCACTCTAGAGGGGAGGCCTATGTTCAGCAGTAGACGAATACAGGCTGAGATGATGATAATCGTGATTCATGGACTACCCATTAATAAATACCTTGATTGATAGCCACCGACTTGTAGTCATTTTTACTAGTAGGGTCAGTAAATGTAACAAATACCAGGGCGTTTATTGCGTAGGTGCAAACCTAGCAGGGCGAAGTTGTTTAATTTTGTAATGAACTGATTTTGGCTGAACTACATCCTATCCGGTAGTATTTTTTTATAACATCGAGAGGCAAATAGGTATACGTTTTGACATGTCTGACCTCATTTGAGAGTAATTTGCATTTACTCTGTAATGTGGAAGTTTCGGCAGATACTTTTCTGATGTATTTCTGATTGGACCCCCAAAAGTAATTGGAAGATAACCTCGTTATTCAAGTTTTAATTTGCTTATTTATAATACCTTAGTACCTAACCAAAAATATTTCCGTAACTTAGAATTTATTATTTATTTATATAAAAAGTATGGCTGTGTGACTTTTCTGTAATTTATGTAGTTATATATTATATTCCAATGTATTAATTGTATGTCATATGAATGATAAAAGCTGTATTATTATTATTTCATTTCATTGTTCGTCGTTATATATAGATATTCATGATTTTTATGACTTTATTAATAACGGATATTTGCAAGTTTGATACATTTTTATACGTTGAGGTGCTGGTAGGCTAAAATAATTACTATTCATTGATCATTATGTTATTATGATGTCGTGTGTGTTTTCCATTTTTTATAAATGATAAAAACGTCGATCTATGTGGACTGAAACATAATATGTACTAATAAAATTGTATGTGGATATATCATATGTTAGATAGACCGAGTATGCTCCAATATTTTACTAGCAGCTCATCTGTCAACGATCCCAGCGACCGATGCGTTATAAAGCTGTTCGGCATGAACTGTCGTTAATATTAATTGTAATAAAAAATAACCAAAATATAAATGTATATTTACTGATCTGAAATAATATGAAATAACAAAGTATTATTTATTTTTCAAAACTACCTGTTAGCCACATATCTAATAGTAGACGAATTAATGTTTTAAACGCCGTCCTATCATGCAACTTACATATCGCATAGTGATCATATATTATTATAATAATTTGCTTATTTCACCACCCGCTCATTTTGTGAATCTCTCGACGTTGGAACAGTTACTCCATGCTAATATATCACCATATATCAAATACTTAGCTCATGACAATTTATGGAGCACACAAACTTAGTTTTCCAGTGGTAAAGCTATTTTGTTTCCGAGTGTACATGCTACATCGTTTTCTTATCATAGCTATACGAATCAAGTCGATGGACTGAATAAACCAATCATTTGAATGACATGTAAGATACTACACTTACTCTTATATTAAGAAAATTGTTAATCTGAGACAACTGTTGTTTCTGTATGTGTAAATATTTTATTATTTTTCTGTTAATTCTAAATTAAAAGCCTTGTGAAATATGGTGTGAAATAAAAAAATGTAATATATATACAAATTTGTTTTATTATCATATTAACACATCACAAGAAATTCGAGTAGGTATCTAACGTACGAACGAGTATCGAAAATTCGATTGACATGTAATATCAATGTTTGCTACTTTGGATTAGTAAATTTGTTTAGGGTAGTCACATGATTTGATTACGTTTGTCCCCATTATACAAAAAAATAAAATAACATTGAAGCCAGCGTAAAATGTATATGAAAAAAATCGCCAAGTGCGAGTCGGACTCGCGCACGAAAGGTTCCGTACTATTATCTATAAAAACGGCAAAAAAACACGTTTGTTGTATGGGAAATGAAAACTGTTGATTCTTGTAGCATAGAAAACATAGTTACCGTTGGGACGAGACTCGGCGTTAGTAGTAATGAAGTTTCGTATGTGTATGTTGAACAGCAGCCAGCTCAAGGCAGACGGCGGCTTGTCCAGTCCGGTCACCAGGGTGATGCGATGTATAGGCGATGCGAAATTGACTTAGCAGAGATATGAGACTGAAACATAGCAAATGTAATCCTGTAACCTTAATAATAATTTATGTGTTATGTTGTGACTCTTCTTCCCCGTAGCGTTATCCCGTTTCCTAATCCTTAAGGATTGACGGGGTCCGCTAGCTAAGCCTAAGGATTTGGCAAAGAACGCCTACAAAACCTGGCTATTCGTTATATTTACGGTTTGCGAAAATATGACCATATTTCCGAATTTCGTACAAGATTGAAGTGGCTCTCTATCCGCCTTAGCAGAAATGTGCACATATTATGCTATCTGTACAAAATCCTAAATAACCCTGAAACTCCCCAATACCTTCGATCCCGGTTTTCACTTAAATCAACTTCTATCCGTTCCCGACGTTTTTGTCTAACCAAAACTTTGAATTATCCATCATCCAACACTATCTTCTACTTTCGTTCTTTCACTGTTAATGCTGCACAGCTGTGAAATAAATTACCGCTACAAATACGAGACAGTTGCTCTTTAGTTACTTTCGGGAAAAGGTTGAGAGAGTACTATCTTACTCACAATAAATGATATTATATGCATAGTACTTATATATTTATATTGTGTAGTTATTTATATGTATTGATCTTATTAAAGACTATGTATGTATTTTATATATTTATATATTGTATATTTAATTTCGCATAACTTTTTAACTCCCGGCCAAAATAAAATTACTGCACACACGCTACGGCTAGCTGGAAGAGATCTCTTAAAGAGATAAGCTCACCATTGTACGAGTACACTATTTTTAATGTAACTAACTCTGTGTGTAATGTTATGCAATAAAGAATATACAAAGATACTGATTTTTAAATAGAGCGACTGTCGTCTGACCTCCACACAGGGAAAGCAACCCGTTCTCAGGTGAGGTAACACGTCTTTCGAAATATAATTTCTAGGACGTGCGGGTTTCCTCAAGATATCATTTACCGCTGGACAAGTGATATTACATAATTACAAATATATTATGTTATGTATATATCTGTATATGTTTTGGATGATGGGTGACTCACGATTAGGGATTGCAATCCCGCAGCTTTATCAAACCTGCAAGATTTAGTTGCTAGACTAGTTAATATGTTTCTATTAATATATAATTAGATGGAGTAACGCGCAACTGAATATTTCGATTAATACTCTTTCTTGCTAAATTATTTTGTATTATGTGAATATCGGAAGATTCCCGATAAATAATGTATTGATTAATGTTTAATTTTTTTGCTGCTATTTAGAAAACAAAGCACTTGAGGAAATACGGAAGAAAATTCATTAACAAAAAATATTTCTTAACACTTCTGATGAATATTACCGACACACTACCTACTTTTCTGTTAGCTGATACATGTAAATAGTACAGTGAGATCTGAAGCTCCTAATTTTATGTTGTTTCTATATTAAACCTATATTGTGTTTTTTAATAAAAAATAAATAAAGATCATGTTTAAATCTAGAAAGATACGAATGAACCTACAGAGGAATCTTAAACACAGTGAGAATTCCTTGCCTGGTTTGATAGGAACGACGTTTAGAAAATATTTCGATAGTTCCGACGTGATGTGATATCAGAGCGCATTATAGTAGCTCGACAGGGGAAGTAGAGTAAGAGTACCTCCACCTCACAGTAACACAGGTTTTTGTGTTCTTGCGTGTGAAATATTATACCCAGGAAGCTCCTAAGTAGTTGCTGTGTTAGTAGCAGGTGTAGCATAACTTGATACATACTGTATTGCAAGCGATAATAGGCGACGGTAACAACTGTACTTTGAATAAGCCGTACGGTTTTATGCCTCCCGACGTGGTATATAAAATAAGTAATACAGAGTGAACGTTAAGGTAGGTATGTACGTAAGGGTATGTTCGTCTGCGTGCTTCATTCAAAGAATGGCGAATAGTGAAAAACTACTCATTTAAATCCAGACATCGTTTAAAAAAAAGGAGATGCAGAAGACCACTGAGATTTGTTCTGTTTTAATCATTTACCGTTCTTGTGCCTCTTCTATTCCGATATGGGATTTGGGCAACGCGAAGATTCTGAGTGGCATATTCTTGTCCCTGAAGCCGCGGTTTGATATGATGTACGGCAGAAGTATGTTCAGTCCACCGTCGTCGTACAGCCACCAAGCATCCAGGGTTTTCTCCTGTAATAATATACTTAAACGATCAAGTATCAGTCGAATATCGCGCGTCAGTGTTCCGTACCGTTCTGTACAGTTGCAGCAAGTGAATAAGGGAGTATGGTATTGTATATAAGGAAGTGTATTAATTGACGAGCTCGGTGGCGTAGTGGTAAAACGCGCTATTTGACACTAACGCTCGTGGGTTGGATTCCCACACAGTACAAACATTTGTGTGCATGAACATGTCTGTTTGTCTTGGTCTGGGTATTTTCTATGTATAATAAGTATGTATTTACAAGCAAAAAAATGTATTTAGGTATTTTTATCAGTTGTCTATTTTACCCATAACACAAGCTTCGCTTACTTTGGGGCTAGTTGGCGCTGTGTAGTTGGTCCGACATATAAAAAAAAAAAAAACTTTCCACATGACTGCAGTATTCTATCTTTTTTGCAGATGACAAATCGATCTGAGATATTTTATTAGAACTTTGAATGGTCGATCTTTGTCTGTCGAATTGTCCCAAAAGATTATCCCGTATTGTAAAGCGGATGTAACGTGTGCCTGGTAGGATGTCAATGCCGTTGCATGGTGACTACTTTTGAGAGCATGTAAAGGGCTTATAAAAACTTATTTAAAATTACAATCTATGTCTAGTCCTAGGAACATAGTAACTTTAATATGTTCAATTTGTTTGCCTTTTTAGTTAATGTTCAAAGGTTTTGAAATTGCTTAGTTTTGTTTTCAAATGTCATAACTTTTGTCTTGTCGATATTAAGTAAGATATTTAGTTTTATCTAGTCAATGATGTCAACCAATGTATTTTCTATATCTGATTCTTTATATGGTCACATCACATCATAAGTCATTAATATATATGATGAACAACAATGGACCCAAGATTTGACATGTACTATGGTTATATTTTTGTTTTAGGGTTTAGTTTTTCTATGACAGTATGACAGTGTATTGTTGCCTGTCTCTTAAATATGACTTTGTAAGTTCAGCAACATTACCTCGTACTCGTAATTTGTTACTAAGATATCGTGGTCAACACAGTCGACAGCCTTCTATATAAGATTAGAACTCCAATGTTGAAACCCAAGATGTACCAAAGCAACCCACGGGCATTGGCGTCAAAGTAGCGTAACAGCGCGTTCGTCACTGCGCCACCAAGCTCGTCAAATATGCTTAGATCCCTTATGGGATAGGCAGGGAGAAACACCAAACGGGCCTTACACGTCTAGCAAATTTCTGTATCATTCCTAGCTCTTCTCAATTCTTAAGACTCTCGACCTCACTATATATTTGAAAAAACGACCGAAGAATAGAATTATCGATACCTATCGTCAATCTCAGTATAATAGAGCTATGTAGTTAAATCTTACGTCACTGAACTCCTCATAAATGGCTGGATCGATTTTGGTGAAATTCAGTGTGCTTGTTTACGTGGGTCCTTAAATGGTTTAGATTCAAAATTAGACCCGGCAGGTGGCGCTGCAATAGGCATTTAGGAATTTAGTTTTTTATTTTCGGGCTGGAAATTGCTAGTGGACGAGTAGATTATTTAAAAAAAAATGTGTTTTATCAGAAGGTGATGTCAGGAACCCCAGGAACCGGCGAGCGTGTATGAAAAGAGCTATGAATGTCACAGAAGCGAGTGAAGTACTTATGTAAGGACCGCGTCTTATGGCGCTCGGATCTCTCTGCCTACCCCGCAAGGGACTTGGCGTGAAGATATATGATTCTTAGGTTAGGTCACACGTATTTCGAAATATATTTTCTTGGTCTTGCAACATCATGAGAATATCCTCATGATGTTTGTAACCACCGCCGAGCTAGTGATAATTACATAAACCATAAACACGATTTTAGTGGTACATGTCAGGATTCGGACTGGGGGAACCAGTTGGCCAATGGGCCAATTCTTTATTCACTCACTGCTGTTTTTGTGGCATGCGGCATAGATAATCTTAATGGAGTAAATCCTAATTTCCAATTATTTTTGTCCCGTAAACTCCTTGTCTATATATTTTCTGCTTAACTGATGTTTGAATCTGATGAGTCCCGTACTTGTTGCAATCGACAAACTACTTTGGGAAGCACGGTTCCAGACGAATATTAGGTGTCCGACCGAATGACTATCATTAACGGATACTCATGGAAGGAAGGTATATACAGATTGATTGAAGTAAAGTGAATTGAATTGAATACAGTGAAGTGCCTACATATGGAGGAAACGCCTACGTACGGGTGTCGAATTGTAATTGAGCATAGTTACCTATGTACGAGGTGTCAATGTATTTGGTAGGAATTGTGGCTGAGCATCATTAAAAATAATGGACCGATTCCAGCGATTCGACTACAACAGATTTTGAAGAAAATGACAATAAACGTTTGTTAAAAGCATTTTATTTTACCTGGATCCATCCCAATTTAATACTACCATACGTGTGTAGCTCAGGAGTCGGTGGATGGTCAAGGCTTAGTGGCTACGGCAGCGGCGGCTGATTTTGCTGTAACGGAGACAGCTTATCACATTATATATATTTATATCATAGTTTATCTACAAATAAGTATTGTTACCCCATCTATATTTTCTGTCTGTGTAGTTCGCTGCACACTCCCTGCTCCTGCTTCATTTATGACACTTCGATGTCGTTTAACTGACCGCTGAACTGAAATAATAATAAATAGTCAATATATCTGCGTTCCTCGCTGGGAAGCTCGCTGGAAGGTATGCAGATATGGTAAACAGATAATGTCACCGTGTAGTATGTTCATTTATATGATATATAAATGTCCCTTAATTTTAATTACCTAGCCAATCTTCAGCTCTCGGCTTGCCTATTCTCTCACAATTACTTATGAGGCGGTAGATGAAAGGGCTAAATGACTCCAGGCACATTCGCCACTCTCGCAAATAACTTTCTGTTGTTCTCACTCAGCTCAAGACGACGTGTATTGTTACCCACATCGCTTTTATTTCACTTTTGTGCAAACACAAAGTAATGACGTGATTGATACTTAGGTACGTATGTAGTATAATACTGTTCGAGCATCGATTTTTATTTGTCACGATAAATCTTTAATTGTTGTAACATCAACCGCAATCATTGTTAATATGAATGTAACCATTGTATAAATAAAAAAAAGGTTTCCTAATTCAAATCACATATATTTTTTATTATAACCATGATCATCAATCAACCGGATAGTTGAGTGACTAGCAATTGCTACTTCTATATCAAGGGATGTGATTTAGATTCCCGCACGGGAACGAACAATTGCATGAACATGTCTGCTTGTGTTGTCAATCAAGGCCGATACAAAGAACATCAAGTGTTTTCTTTGTATTAAAAAATTGTATTAACAAAAAAAAAATGTTGTTATTATAATAAAAAATGTATTTATGTTGTTTGATACATATATTATAATAAGGTTTGCTTAATTTGGGACTACGTTCAGTTGTGTGATATGGAAAATTCAATTTATTTTTTATTTTAATTAATATTATCTATGTATGCTAGGGACATATGTGATATCAATAAGTTCGCATGGAGCGTGTCCATAACTATATCAGGGTGTCAACGGGTGATAAAGTGTCACGCAATGAACATAAACCGGCCCGAGTTACTGAACATTGCACTACACCACCGGCTTGACCGAATTGGATCGGCTAAAACTCAGCGTAACAAGATAAATACCCAAGGTACTAGCACATATGGACCGTATTTAATCAACTGTGATATAATTTCATATGTGGATGGATACAAGTACATTATTAATTACATGTTCGCTATCTCAGAGCGTCACAATTAATTACACGGAAAAATAATGGAATGAAATGGAAAGTCACAGTAAGGATGAAGACAAAGTTCGTAACCAGTAACTGTCTATTCGCTTGAGCCCTTAAAACTCCCATATTTATATTCTGGAAGAAAAAACGCAGGAAAGTAACGTCACATTCATGACTGTTTGCTGGAATTGACAAGAAGATGGGCAGAAACCCATGTATTAGTACCTTGAGTTTGCATAGACTGACGGCGGAGTTTAAAGAGGTCTTGTTATGTTGGGTTTCAGCCGGTCCAATTCAGTGAAGCCGGTGTAGTGCAGTGTTCAGTAACTCAGGCCGGTTCACGCTCACGGCGGTGGCAATTTGGCAAGGTGTCAACGACCCTGATATACTCGTAGGTATGGACACGCTTCATGCGTACTTTTTGTTATCATAATGTGTCCCTAGCATATTATATATTTATGTTTATATATATATCAATCATATTTTAATCAAATCACACAGCACTTAGTCCCAAACACAAGCTTTGCTTAAAAGCTTATTATACCTACTATGGGTACCAACAACAGATGAATTATACATAAATCTACGAATAAATAATAAGTCATACATTTTGACGTGAATATATCTTTAAATATGCTTCCATAGTGGGAGGCAATTCAGATAAGTGATGATAACAAAATCTGATACAGTTTGGTGTTGTAGCTCATATATCTACCGTTTACATCCTAAATTTATTTACACCACTTGGTAGCAGAAAAATTAAATAATTCGTTACGTTAGTGAGGACTGTGGCACATCGCATAGGAATGATTATGATATACATAAATGCCGAAACAGCCACACTGTTTTTTTTTTGTAAATAAAAATTTTCAATACAGTGAAAACACCTCAACCAAGACAAACAGACATGTTCATGCAATTGTTTATTCCCGTACGGTAATCGAAGTCACATCCCTTGATATAAAAGTAGCAATTGCAGCAACTCGACCTTGCGGAGGTGCACTGTCAGGCCTTCGCCGATGACGTCGTGCTGATGTTCGACGGCAACACTGCGCTGGATATAGAGAGACAGGCCAATGCCACTCTCAAGCATGTGAGGGCGTGGGGTGTCAAAAACCGTTTGAAGTTTGCGCCGCAAAAGACCAGCGCTATGCTGATCACGCGCAAACTTCAGTATGACACCCCGCGGCTTACCATGGGCGGGATAGACATTGGCATGTCTCGGCAGATCAAACTGCTCGGGTTGACGATTGACGCGGGTCTGACGTTTCATATACGGGCGCCTTGCGCGTACGATCCGCGTCAGTTGGGTACTCAACCCTGAAGTAGTAAAGATTATATATTCAGCCGTAGTGGAACCTACGATATTGTACGCTGTCGCCGCATGGGCTCCAGCGGTCAATAAGCTGGGCATCCGCACAAGATCTGTAGAGCCTACCGCACGGTCTCCCTGAACTCCGCACTACTGCTGGCCGGGGTGCTGCCTCTTGACCTCAGAGTGCGCGAGGTCGCCTCTTTATACGAGGCCAAGAGGGGGCTACCCCATTCGCTGCTCGGGGACAGGGAGATCGAGCGGATGGCCTCGAAAATCGAGGCCCTGCATTCTGCGGAGCTAGATAGCTTGGAGTTCGGCAGCCTGGTGGACGAGGAACAATGCAGGGCACACTCCAACTTTGCCCTGCGAATGTACACAGACGGCAGCAAGATTAAGGGTTGGCGCCGCTGTGTCCATATGGAACGGCGACGCAGAAATCAAGGCACTCAAGCTTGCTTTGTCGTCCTACTGTACCGTCTACCAGGCGGAACTCCTGGCTATCTGCACGGCGGTCGAGTGCGCTTTGAGCTGCCATGGACCCAGCATTGACATCTTCAGCGACTCCATGGCGGCGCTGCAGGCGGTGGCGAACATCGAGTCCCCCATCCCCCGGCGGTGCAAACACGGGGCGTTCTTAAACTGTGCAAAAGCCAGGGTAAGAGCGTCTCGTTGTTCTGGATCAAGGCATACGCGGGGTTGGAGGGGAACGAACGTGCCAATGAACTCGCCAGGAGCGCCGCACTGGGGTTGCGGAGGCGGCCAGACTACGACCGCTTGTCTCATTCGTCAAAGGTATGATCCGCAAGGGGACCATTGACGAATGGGACAGGAGATACAAATCGGGAATAACAGCTTCGACAACTAAAATGTTCTTCCCGAGTGCGGCGGCGGCATACGGCAAAATGGTGCCGTCGAGCATCAGTACGCAGGTACTCTCGGGGCATGGTGGGTTCTCCCCGTACTTGCACAGATTCAAGTGAGCGGATGACCCATCGTGCTTCTGCGAGCCCGGCGTGGACCAGACAGTGCAGCACATATTGTTTCGGTGTCCCTCATTCTCCAAACAGAGGTACGATTTGGAGCAGGAGTTGGGAATGCGGGTCACCGAAGAAACGGTCTCCGAAATAGTGGTGGGGAAAACTCGGTCAATTTTTTTAAAATACTGCGTTAGTCTAGCCACGGCTGTCATAGATCGAAATAGGCAGAGCAGCTCCACCTAGGACTAATGCTGTATACCTCGGCTATACTCTGTATAGCCGATGGTGTCGCAGTGGCTAGGTGGAGCTGTGAAGCTCTCTGTCGCCCATGGCTGGACTGACGCAGTATGGGGAGAGAAGTTTGGCAACAGCCATTATCGTTTCACCGACGTTCTAAAATGGGCAAAATCTGGGCAAAAATAAAACTGAAAGGTGATGAATGGAAGAATGAATTGCGAAATGAAAGAGAGGATGATGTATGAATGCGTTTATTTATGCTGTAATGATTTTTAAAAATGTATGTAATCAATATATCTATTGTTGCAAAAAGCGCCTTGCCCACGGAGGGGTGTAAGATTTAATTTATTAAAAAAAAGAAAAAAAAGCGAGGGTTGTTGTGTTCCTGCGTGTGAGTGAGGTCACCAGTAAGCTCTCAAGGAGTTGCTGTGTAAGCAGCAAAAGAGACATCGCGCGAGTGATAAATAATATATAGCAAGCGTTAATAGGCTGCGGTACCTGCTTTACATCAGGGGAGGCTGTATGCTTGTACGCCTCCTGAAGCAGTATAAAAAAATATATAATTGTAATGTACTCCATAGCAGCCAATCGACAAAGAAGAGATTTTGCTGCTTTTTATAGCACTTCACATAAACAATTTAAGAGAGGTAGGGCACATTAAAGCAGCCCATCTGAGGAAGTACCTCCACCTCGCAGAAAACCGTCAAATAATAACGCCTATGAAGGTTGTCGTGTTCCTGCGAGTGAATTAGGTCACCAGTAAGCTGCTAATTCGTAACTGTGTTAACAGCAGAAATGGCATCGCGCGAGTAATGCTTAACGTGCTGCAAGCATTCATTGTTTTATTCGTTTACATCAGGTGAGCCGTATGCTTGTATGCATATTACATTGTATAAAAAAAAATTAAAAACTTGCCACATTTTTTTCTTACCACATAAATGAAAAATGTATGGAATTTGAGATAACAACTCTTCATTTAGGTACCGGTAGAATGCTTTCCCAAATGATGTGTCAAATAAAAGTCTAAATTGGTTAATAAAGTCATATATTAAAAATGTCTTTAGATCAGAGATAATGTTATAAAAAATTTTAAATAAAAAAAAACAATAACTAAAATTACGTTTCTTATCTTTTGTAAAAACATGAAGGTAAAATTAAAGTATGACAAGTATAGTGCATTGATTCGTTAATACTTACTTACTAATATTGTGCATAAGTTTTAAAATACAATTCATGTAATTAAATATTAATTTATGTAATTATTTTAATTATCGACAGCCATATTGATCATTACTATGTAATAAAAATATTGCTTCAGTGGAGGAACGACAAGTAACACAATTAAACAATATTCATTTTTAAAAGGTTCTTCGATAAAAGCTTAAACAGGCTGGTATTACTTATCATCAGGCATGACTTACGCTTATTTGCAACCCTAGTGGTATATAAAAGAAGTTATTCATTTTACTACTTGGCCACCCAACCCTAGCTTCATTTAGTCAACCGGAAAAATCAGGTACTATATCGGTCCTAAGAAGGTATCTTATCATGAAAACGAATTAGCATTAAGAAATGGTTCTATAGACGAAAAGATACTATTCACAAAATCTCGAAGTGACCCGGTTACATGGCCAATTAGCTATATAGTGTCTCTGTAGCGTCAAATGTGGCTTTTTGTTATAACAAATAGTCACCTCGACGTTTTTTATGTACACTTTGGTACTGCAGTGAAACTCGTGGTTATTTTATGAGACCTTCAATTCTTTTCTTACAAATAAGTCTAAGAAACATGATGTATCTTACAATATTTCCCAGAAAATTTATTAAGTATGATGTATGCGTATACACATGCATGTATTTTATTAATGAACTTAGGCGAGGTTAATTCAGAATTTGAATGCTCTCTCGCATTATTGAGTATTAATTAAATTAAATTTATTTTTGAAGTTATACTTCTTTAGGCGCGTTATGAAAAAATGATGAGAGTGAAATTTTAAAATGCGCGCGCATCACTGTAATACAAAAGTAACAGGTTGAAGCTGCTAAATGTTTCACGGTATTACCGGTAGATGGCGCTATAGTTAAAAAATTTATAACATTTGTACTTGACATTTGACTGGAATGTAACACATTGCATAAACATCGCCGCTACTACTTGAAAGACGTTTTTTAATTTTACTCCAATAACCCTTCTATTAAAATATTATTATTTAATATAATTAATACTAAATATTATTACATTATTAATGTTAAATATTTATTTAATGATGCCAAAGAAGTATAACTCTTGTACATAAGTACACGCACTCATTTTTTTTTAATCAGAAACCACTATAAAGCTATTAAGTGTTGATGTAGCTATAATAGTGCTGAATAGCATCATCCTGATATAGGTGTGGCGTTACCATTGAGGATGAAAAGTCGATCAACGACGCAATACCTTCGTACCCGTTTTTTCATTTTATGACTCTAGCTTCACCAGCTTTTGCGTTTATGGTAAACATTCACTGTCGCCTGTACAAAGAAAAACAGTGATAACATGCGACATGCCCTGAATTGAATTGAAAAGTATGAAACTTCTCGTTCCGCCACTGTTCGTATTAATTACTTAATACATCATTATTATTACCTAAATTTGCTACGCATAAAAATGCATGCATTGTAACCTTCAATTTAATTGGTTTCGAAAAATACGCATACACTCTCTATATATAATATGTATAAAAATATTTTTGGAACCGTGCTCTTCACTGCATCTTACTCGATGTATTTATAAATTACTTATCTATTTGGAATTAATTACTGCTTGTATTTGTGTAACGAATACCTAATACTATTATGACTATCAACATATTAATAACAATAATCGTTATTGACGACATTGTACTTGTATTAATTAGGCTTTGGTATCATTCACCGTTCACACATTTAAAGCCAAAACCTACAGGAGCGGGAAAAGACAGAAAGCGGAAGCCGCTTTTGGTGTGACACGTTGCATACGAACATGAATGTTACAAAATATCCCGTCACTGCCGCTTTCCCGCGTTTCCTGCCAATGTTGGTTTTGACTTTA
This sequence comes from Pyralis farinalis, assembly GCA_947507595.1. Classification (NCBI taxonomy): domain Eukaryota; kingdom Metazoa; phylum Arthropoda; class Insecta; order Lepidoptera; family Pyralidae; genus Pyralis; species Pyralis farinalis. The sequence goes on from OX382274.1 coordinate 10,683,019, forward strand.
AATTAAACAAGTCTAAGATAAGCAGGAGGTCCGCTGTGAGTAGCTTAGATGTATAAGCTCCTGCGAGTGTGGTTCGGATCTTTACAAGAGTTTCTATTTTAAATCAGTACTACAATTAACTTATTATGGTTGTCTCCTTCCAACCAAAATAAGTGTCATCCAAAATAAGTTACAAATATACACATTCAATTCTAATATATTCATAAACAAATAACTTAAAAAAATACTGATATAACAGTACTTTATACATTAGCGTATTTCGTGTTCGTTGGTTAGCATCTACGACAAAATAGGTATTAATATGTATTAGGGTCGAATCTTCTCCTACACTTTAAAACTGAAGTAAAATGTGTCCAGCAGCCCTTTGTGTGATTGATAAAAATTATGGGTAAAAGGACTTACATTTAAATACAAGAAATATCAAGAAGTATTAGTAATTTCATTGGATTATTCTAATAAATACAGAAATGGTATTTATACCACAAATAATACAATAATGATATGTATGTATGAGTGGAATAATACATGACGCGCAACCGATCGGAGAAACGTTTATTCTGGCTATTTGATGGATGGTTGGTACACTAATTGCAAAGGGAACAAATAAAGACAATTTACGTTGCAAGATTATAGCAGTGTATTTTTCTCATCGGAAATAAATTAGTAAACTACGTTAATCTCATATCTGCGCGAAACTGAATAGTAATCAAGGAGTAGAGGTAGAGTAGGGATTTTTTAAGGAAAATAATAATACATTGTTTCCCTGGGCGGTTATTTTACCAGTCACTTTGATTAATCAGTAAGCAACCAACTCAAAAAGTTTTATCGTCAAAAACAAAACGTTTAACTCTTGTATTTACTATTGTAATGTTTTATTTATGAGAATAGCTTTAAGATAATATAGCTTTGTTGTGTTATTTTCTAAGTTTATATTACATTTCATTATTTGAATAAATTTATGATACAATGACATGATATTAGACCGCTAACTACTATAAATCTTATTATAGTAACGAATGAATAAAAAATAGTATATATAGCACATAAATAAAAATAGTCGTATGTTTGTAACAAAATTATAATATAAATTATTATTTTTTTCAAATAACTTTTGGGTAATATAAATTCCTTTTAAATTTGCTTTTTTTAATGTTCGTTTAAATAAATCAATGTCAACTATGCCAACTAAATAGTTAATCGATTCAGGTGTTATTTTACGAAAGTGTCTACTGTATGACATCGTGTGCTGCACATACTAGACGACTACTATTTTATTCGTATACTATTAAAAAATGTACCAATAAAATTATTATGCTCTGATACTTTAATACTTACTGAAGTCGGCTTTGACATTATTCTAACTGTAGATATATTATGAAAATGGTCAGTCTGACTAACTAGTGATCGACGTACATACGGTACATAGGATGATATGTATGTAAGTTGTGTTGATTATGTAAAAAGGAAGAAAATAATATTTAAAATTAAAAGAAAAATAGAAATGTAAAGTTTTGCTAGTTGAGTTGTGATTCACAAGAATGCCCTATCTATTTACCATGAATTAAGACTTATGAATAAAAAAATATTGAATAGTTATATTATTATTTAGCACTAATTAATTTAAAAGATTTATCACGGATCGTGAAGGATGCGCACCTTCACCTTCGGCGAAATTATATGATATTTTTTTTTTGTTTAACCTAACGTTTACATCTTATCGAGTTATTCTTTAGCATCGACACCCGGTTTCGTACCTACTTGCTATATCACGTTAAACTATCTAGCGGGATTTCTCAAAAATGATGATCATATTCCAATGGAAACTATGCATCGACTGTGAAAAACAAAAAACAAGGAAGCGATTCAGCAGTTTCTGAATTAAAGTTATGAAAATAAAATATAAAGCATTGCAAATGTTTTAATTTAAGTAAACACTTTAAATAAACATTTTATTGATAACTACTTACTTATTGTTAAGACATACAACCACACATATACTAATTTTTTTTAAATTTCATCCTATTATATAAGGAGACCTCTTTGGCCTCTATTTGTTGTATGAATTTATAAGAAAAAATAAGTTTCGTTTATAAAAACAACAAATGAATGCAAGCCATTGGGGAGATATAGAGATACTTCCGATCGCGATGAAAAGAAAGTACGCGGTGGAAGTAAACGAACAGCGGCGTAAATGCTCTACTATAAACAAAATTTATTCATAAATAAACCAAATCGCCTACTAAAGTATCACCTAAAAAGCTAGGATATACAACAGTTTGTGTTCATAAGTTTTGCTGCTTAATACACCGGTCGAATACAAAACGCAATAAATAACATTTGAGGAAGATGTTTCAGTCAAAAAAATGTCAGCACTAATTTCTTGATCCCTTGCTGAATTTTTTTTGATGGAATAAATTCTCATTAAAAACTAAATTTGATAGACAAACAATATGCCTTATAATTAAAACACTACCTACACTTCATAAACTATGAGATATTTGAACTTTAGAAACCTGTTCGTTTTTTCGCATTGTCTCTTAAATTTAATTATATTAAGAGTAGAAGGTGAGCACCGAAGTGTGATTCCCTCTCACAAAGAGGACTGGCGGGAGGTCTCGACTCAACACCTCCAACCATGCCATGTATAACGGAGCTGATACAGAGCCCTGTAAATAATGGTAACAATAAGCATTATAATGGTATCAGACAAGAATTAATAAATGTCTACCTGAGGATATGGTAATATCGAGAGATAAACAAGAGTCCTCAAGAGAACGAGGGATCTGTAATTAATAATTATACACGTATTAACATATCTCCAGTGTTGTCGTCTGCATAGCAATGTGTACTATCAATTGACAAGTTATTAATGATTATACAGCAGAAGAGCCTTGCGGGATGCCAGTACCTATTAATATCCCTATTATCGGAACAGCTACTATCAGTAAAGGCTTTTATGCATTTGCTAGACAAGAAACTGCTATATATAAGAAACTTATGAAGAAATTATTCCTCTGCAGGAAATGGGTTGCCATTTCCACAGATCTTCAGGCAACCCGTAAGATGGCAACTTCGATAGAATATCCTGGTGTCAGACCCGATCCTGGTGTCAGACCCGATCGAACGCCTTCGACATATCTAGGCTGAGAGCCAACGCTTAACCTTGCCTTTGACTATAAACTTGGTTTCACTGTCAAAAGTTTATAAGATCGGTAATTGTACGACCATACGGAACGTCGAATTCAGATATGCCTGCAGTCGCACGAATATCACAAGCTCCGTCACCTTGGGGAGAATGAATGTGAGTGCGATAGGTCTGTAATTCGATTTGTCTAATATATCATCTTTATTGGGCACCCATCGGGTGCACATTAGTAGTCTTCTACAATATGGGTTTGCGGAGTACGAAAACGTGAATAGGCGCTTCAGTAGGCATATAACATAACGCTAAGGCACTCGCAAGTCGCACGTATACTCCAGGGAATTATTATTTAGCAACTGTCTTTTGTGAGGTGAAAACACTTTCCCAGTAAAATCGGGTGGGGCGTATATTTCTATGACACTTGACGCGCTGCAAAAATATATGGCAAGTGATTTTTACTTACCTTCCTGGGCATAGGAAGCGACATGACAACCATCCGCGCGTCCCTCGAGTTGGCCAGCAATAGTTCGCGCAGGCGGAGTTGCCTGTTCGTCTTTTCTGACAGGGTTAGTAGTTCAGTTTCGTTTATACAACATTCTGGAATTAGCGACACGTGTATGTAAAATTAATAAAAAAATTAAAAGTTTAATAATTGAAATCCGACTACTATTAGATAATAGCATACAGGAAAGTCAAAATCAAGATCCCGCAGAACCGCGAGGACCGCAACTTATCCATGAATGGGTGTGATCATCTTGAGGAGATCTGTTGTCGATAGATGAGAATAGTTAAGCTAGGTCCGTGGCCTTCGGGCGGCTTGAAGATACCTCCACCAATCCGCATTTGATCCCGTGGAGTATGCTCTGAACCTCTTCGATTGAAGAGGTCCGCGATATAGCAGCGGGGTGAGTATGGCTTGAGGCAGTGATATATCCGCTTTATTTTAATCACTTATTACCAAGTAGTGATTTAGTAACAGTAGATTTCTTTGAGGTGAGGAGTATTTAGGTATAGCATAAATCATAGTGCATCGTGTTCAGCAACGACGATAATCTTTTGTTTAGCAAAATTGTCGAAATGGTTCTTGTTGTACTACTACTACTTGTCAACATTTGATACGCTATGATGTATTAAACAGGAAAAGCACTATGATACGTATGGAGCACGTGTTCAGGCAACAAACTTCATCGTGCTCTCACATGTTGCATGGTAGATGTTGCCGTAACTGTAGTCGCACTCAAATTGAATTAGCTTTCTCATTACATACCTTCATCGGCATTTTCTCCTATGAACTTCATCGTGATGTCTTCGAAGAATTTTTTGGTTTCTTCTTGAGGAGCTTCTGTAATATCTTGTACCATAGTCAATGACGAATAATCTATCCGGAATTTCGACAGCAAGTTTGCCATACTGAAACATTGTATATAAGTACTTATAGATAGTTAGTATTATTAGTTTTATAATGAGTAGCGATTTGGATGGCAGGATCATCCTTAATAATAAAAATAACTAGCTCATAACGTTGTTTATTTGCAATTGTCGAAGCTTTTAAAAATACATTATATATGATTATCTCTATCAGTACGATAATTGCTCGAAGAAGACCAAGGTTTAAAATCAGGAAGTTTAGACCGGCAATTAGGTTTGGACAAGTTTAGTTCCTCTACTCATAATACGTGTATTTCTGAACGACATACTTCCTCTCCTCGAGTTCCATTTCGTGACGACGATTGGCCAGAGCGAAGACACGCAACTTGCAATTAGACCACGAAGAACGCTGGGATATGATGTACGGTAGAAGCATTGTAAGTCCACCATCGTCGTACAACCACCATACATCTAAAGTCCCTGATTCCTGTAACAAGAAAGGAATAAACATATAAACTACCTAATTAGAACCACAGAATGTGTTAGAAGCAGTCACAGGCAACTGACAAAAATTTAACCTAGTTATAGATAGAAAGACTAAAAACAAAGAAAAAATATACAGCAACGCCAAGAAATTGTATGTACTAAATACTGGGTAGGATGTACATATCAAAAGTTTTAATAAATACTTGCAAAACGAACAGGAATGTAAAATAAAAAGAATCTTCAAAATATAGCAACAAAAGAACTGGGTACTCTGTAAGATATTATGGATGGATGGTTATTAGGTGCACATTTTAAATTTAATTTACATAACGTTGGTGTTGCAATATGCAATATGAAGTAAGAAATAGAATCGCTAAGGAAAAGTCTCAAGAAATATGTTTACTGATGGAGAAATAAGCTGTTAATACCGTTAATACCTGTTTCTTCTGGAAAATGCTCATTTGTATCAACTGTTCCTTGGAAATCTCAAGACCATTGGATGCTTTATAGACAATTTGTCGATGGAAGTCCATCAGTTTCTTATCTTTCTTCTTGTCTTTCGTTTCCTTTTCCGATATGGTGAAGGAACGTGATGTTGTCATATTGATTAAACCTGCAGAACAAAAATTCCAACTGATTAAGTAGCTACTTATTTATCTTCACGTGGTCTTCAACGCTTTCGTCTGTAATAGCTATAAAATCTTATTACTTTAAATAAGCAGTACATTATATTTTGTATATCTCAGAAGCAGCTCTAACGATTTGAATATTTTTATTGTATTTAGATACGGTTTTGCTTTTATAAGTTTAGGTGACTACATATAGCTCAGGTACTTATGTGCCTTTCCTAAAAGAAGCGGTTGCTCCCAAAAAAAATACGTCAAGCGAAGCTCGCTGTTCCAGGTACTGAATATAATTCAGCAGATGTTGACCTGCAATTCCTTGCGAATGAAATAACCTCTAAGAAGGGGTAAAGAGGACGACTGTCAGGAAAACTTAGGTCTATTGTTGTAAAACTACATACGACGTTAAGATATAAAAAACTTTGTGCTCTTGTTATCTTTACAGACGTACGTGAGGGTGCACGTGGCGTACTCGCATGTACTTGTACAAGTACAAAGATATAGAAAAAGATGCTACATTTCTATCACAACTGAAATCATTTTTAATTTCTAAATGTATTTATAGTCTTCAGGAGTTTTTCTAAACTGAAAATGCAATAATATGACAAAAAAAAAATATTCTTAATGCTAATAATACAAGTTATTGAATTAATTATAATTATTAATAATCTTGATTATCCCAGTAATTTTATTATAATTTTATTATAGAAATATTGTAATTAAAAATTTGACGATATAATAACAATTGATTGATTAGACTTCATAATATAAATTAATAAAAAATAATAATAATAATAATTGTAAAGACATGCGAAAGCAATGAAATATTGTAGTGCCCCAACGGGGCTCATGTGTTGCGGACAAATTTTAATATTAAGAACTATGTATCCACATGAAACAATAAATTTTATGACTATGACTATGACTATGACTATGACTACTTTGAATCTAAAGGTGACATAAGCGCGAAACTTTTCATATCTTATGATAACGATGCACGATGATATCATAACAATTAAAACAAGCAATGTTCTTAAAAAAGGATGGTGGGGCCCGGAGACCTAATTGAGAATAGCCACTTATCTTCGCCTTATAGAAGGGGGCAGCTACAATTTTTTGTCGGGTTGTTGTGTTTTAGCTAATCTAACTTAGATTAGTAAAGTCAACAAAATTAATTAACGTGCCATGTTATGCATTTACTAATCATGAAGTACAGTGAGTTGTACAATTGCGATGGTGGAGTAGGATACTCACTGGCGAGGTTAGTTCCGCTGGAGGGATGTGAGTCATGGGCATGTATATCGAGATCGGAGTCGGCGTGCATGATGTTGGTGGTAGGTGGCGCGCGGCGCACGCGCAGCTCAGCGCTGGCAGCCGACGAAGCCGTGTGACCCGAAGCGGCGGACAACGGAGCACCCACCGACTCCTCGCTCGTGCCGTGGTCCAATCCTCCCGCCACGCGCACTATGGCCACCGCCACGCGGTTCTCGAACGCCGTGCTGAGTACGAAACGACAACATCATCCAGTGTCATGTAAGTGTACCTACGTATCCCGACACTTCAAGCAAAAAACTAACGATTCAACGGTTGTCATTCTGTTATTTTTTTATATGAAATATAGCAACACTCATCATGAAAAGATCGACTACATCATAAATTAGCCAAATGTGAGGGTCGATGGTATACCGACGGTACGTAGTTAGTGCTATTTATAGAAACCGTGATAAAATGCACTTGTTGAAGGAAAAGAAGTTTAACGGCACAGGTCACTTAGTTGGGCTTATGAAAATTTGTATAAATTCATCTAGGGACTGGGGTCTTTTTTCCAAGAATATCCAATGACTAATCCAACAGTAAACGGTGTCTACTCGAGACAGGTAACATAAAAAAATAATTTCACCCTTCTATTAAAAATAAATAAATAAATATTGTCGGACAAATTACACAGCGCCATCTAGCCCCAAAGTAAGCGAAAATAGTTATATGGTATGATTGAGAAGGGACACATGAGCCTTCCCTTGACACTGACACTTCGTACGTCTTTGTCGATTTTAGGGTTCCGTACCCATTGGGTAAAACGGACCCTATTACTGAGACTGCGCTGTCCGTCCGTCTGTCACCAGGCTGTATCTCATGAACCGTGACAGTTAGACAGTTGAAATTTTCACAGATGATGTATTTTGGTTGCCGCAATGACAACAAATACTAAAAACAGAATAAATAAATATTTAAGGGGGTTCCCATACAACAGACATGATTTTTTGCCGTTTTTATAGATAATGGTACAGAACCCTTCATGCGCGAGTCCGACTCGTACTTGGCCGGTTTTTTTATACAACGTCGGAAGGCATACATGTAGGGGCACCTGATGCGAAACGGTCACCGTAGCCTATAAACGCTTACAATACTTTAAGTATCACACGCGTGATGCCACCTCTGTTGCTAACACAGCTTCTCATTAGGAGCTTAGTGGAGACCTCACTCACGCGTAGGAACACAACAAGGAGTATCTAGGGAGCTGTTATTTGGCTGTGAGGTGGAGGTACTTCCCCAGACAGGCTTCTTTGATACGCCTTACGTCTCTTAAAATACCCAGACCAAGATAACAGACATGTTCATGCACACAAATTTTTGTCTTGTGTGGGAATCGAATTCATGAGCGTTGGTGTCAAAGTAGCTGCGCTGCGCACTGTGGTCCAGGCATATGCGCAAAATTTCTTTATAAGATTTAATTGCTAACACTTTTGAACATAACGAGAAAAAAAATATTCGACCTGACTCCATACATACCACCAGACCAGTGTGCTGCGCCACCGTACTCATCAAAACAGTTTTATACTTTTAATTAAAATATATTGTTATTGAGGCATGCTCCGTTGGTTCGGTCATGAAGAAAGAATGCAGGGTGAAAGAATGACGAAACAAATATACAATGCGAAAGTGGAAGGATGTAGGAGTCGAGGAAGACCAAGACTAACCTACCATAACCAAATTGGCCGTGTTTTATCAGAAAGTGATGTCAGGAGCTTTAGGAACCGGCGAGCGTGCATGAAAAGAACTATGAATCTTAAGAATTGAGTGAAGTATATAAGGACCGCCTCTTATGGCGCTCGGTACTTTCTGCCTACCCCGCGAGGGACCTAGCATGAAGATATACATACATACATCTTGTTATTCAAACTAAGAAGGTTTGATTTGAATAATAACTTAAAATGTTAACTAATATTAACAAAATTTAATTGTAAAATAATAGAAAAATGTCTTATTACCCCAGTAGAGAGAAATTTAATCTAAATAATACAAATAAATAAAATTTTTCCTAAACTTTCCAGTCTTGTCCAAAGACACGTATTTCTTGAAATAAATTTTAATAAATTTCGGTGAAACGCCCATTCAAACGGTCACACATCATGTGATGTGAGGTACGATGGAAGAGCCTTATATGAAGCTCGACAATTGGTTTTAGACCATATTTAACCCCAGTGGAAACGAGCTGCTTAATCTAAGTTTTTAATTGTTTCATATCACATAGAGAACTAGCTAATAAAGTGAAAGAATTTTCAGAATTTAGTCAGTAGTACACAACTACGGCACACACTCTACATCTAAACAAGCAAACATTACCTCTATATACTATTACTAACTATAGATGATTGCCTACTTATTACGTACCTAAGTAGTATGTGGTTATGAATATTAATTACTAAGCAGTGAATGAGGGGATACGTAAACCTACCCTTAATTTCTATTGACATTTTCGGGAATTCACCAGGTAGTTATTAGTTTTTTTTTATTAGTGTAACGATACACTAAAAATCATCTCAATGTTATAAAATTTACATTACGTGAGAGAGAAAGATATGTAATGTGATTCAACATTACGTACTGCAGCACGTTGAAGTAAGCTAGGAGATCGCGCGGCTCGGCGGAGGCCCAGCCCGCCTTGTATCCCATGAGCAGCAGGTTGGGCGCCAGCTTGCCGACGCCAGCGGCTTGCAGCATCGCACGCGCGCCACCCTCGAACCCAAAGCCGTGTACGCCGGCGCAGAACGCGCGCACCTTGCGCCCGCGCAGCCACTCCTCGCCGGCGCGGATGCGTGCCGCGCGCTCCTTGTATGATAACTTTTTCTGAAAATTAATCAAACATATATTAATAACTAACTTGTTACTTATTACTCGCGACTTCGCCTGCGTGGTCAAGGGGAAACAAAGCGTGTTTTCCTGTTGGAGTAAGATATTTAAAAAGTAAAAGTAGCCCATGTCTCTGTCGGGCCCTTCATACAAAATAAAACACATCAATGTGTCGCTTCGTTTTGATTTGAAAAAAGGACTAACCGACAAATAAATACACTTTTACATTCATAATAGTACGAACCCTTCTAAGACATTTGGACTTTACGACTCTATGACTTGGACGTGACGAATTGCTCTCTTAAACACTTCGAATGTACGTAGACCCGTTGTTCCTGCAGTAAATAAGAGAGTAAGAGTTTTTTTTTATACTACTAAGGTGGAAAACAAGCGTACGGCCAGACCGATGATAAGCAGCTACCATAGCCTATGGACATTTGCAACGCCGGGGGTATCGCTCTTGCGTTGCACACCCTGAAATTTGTATTATTGGGTTGGTATAGTAGATGCAATCGGTGAATCCTCTAATTGGCTTTCTGTATCTATAAATTATTAGGTATTGTCCAGCGACGTATCAAAAGGTAGACACGTACACCAACATTATTATATTTTAAAATGGCGCAAGTAGTACTATATCTACGTACGGTTTTTTATTATGACACTTTGCTCTAATAAAGAGACAAATGATATACGTCGTTAGAAAGAGATGAATATATATCTTAAATCATTTATGCTTTATGCTCAAGTACGTATAGGCGCGACGCGAGAACGTGGCCAACTGAATGCGAGTTCGACAATTACCTAACTTTCGTATTGCTATTCTAGAGCGTGTACGACGTATCTATAACTATAAAGACATCTTAGGTATTATCATTGTATACCCTACTAATATTATAAATGTGAATGTCCGTTTGTTTGTTACGCTTCCACGCGAAAACTACTGAACCGATCATCATGAAACTTTGTACACATATTCTTGGAGGTAACAGAAATAAAATAGGATACTTTTTATTAAAAAAATAAATATATTTTTTACCAATGCGAAGCGAAATGCGAGCGAAGCCGCGGGTAAAAGCTAGTTTATTATAAAATCAATAGCTGTAAATATACAATTGGGTATTCAATTAATAAGTAAATCGAATACGTATTGGTTAATATCGAATTTTCTATAAATTATATGTAAACAGAACAGAGGTATGACTACTATGTAACACAATACACAGTATGATTGTCATTTCTTTCATTGTATCTCATTGGTACTTAGTATAAATAATAACATAATAGTTCACGTAGCTGAGGAATTAGGATCGTTGTGAGAGTCAATCGAATCGAACACGAAGGTTAAACAATGTCGACCTCAGCGTGTCAATGGGCGGGTGCAGCCGTTCTTTCGAGTTTCAGAGGACGCGTAAAGCCGTGTCGGTCCGGTAAATTAAATGACATTTATGCAATGCGAATATAGTTATCAAATCCCTTAATAAATATTTCACAACGTAATATAACACACATCGGAAGGCTGGCCTGAGTTAGAATTTGACGAGCTCGGTGACACAGTGGTTAATAACGCTACTTTGACAGTTAGGGCGCATCGAAGCAGCTCGCGAGGGAAATACCTTCACCTCACATAAAACCGTAGCCAAATAACAACTCCTTGTAGGTTTGTTCTGTTCCTGCCAATGAGCGAGGTCACAATTAGGTAGTGTTAGCAGCAGAGGTGGTATTACGCGAGTGATGCTTAATTTGTTGCAAACATCATAGGCTACGGTAACCGCTTTCCATCAAGTAGGCCGTAAGTTTGTATGCCTTCCGACGTTGTATAAAAAAATCGGCTAAGTCCGAGTCGGACTCGTGCACGAAGGGTTCCGTACCATTATTTATAAAAACGGCAAAAAAATCACGTTCGTTGTATGGTAGCCCCCTTGTATTTGTTTTATTTTGATTTAATTATTTATTCTTAAAGTGAATATATAACTAAATATTCTGTAAATATTTCAAGCGTCTACCTGTTGCCGTTATCAATATCGAGCAAAAATGAGCAGAAAAATCACGTTTGTTGTATGGGAGCCCCCTTAAAAATTTATTTTATTCTACTTTTTAGTATTTGTTGTTATAGCGGCAACAGAAATACATCATCTGTGAAAATTTCAACTGTCTAACTATCACGGTTCATGAGTTACAGCCGGGTGACAGACGGACGGACGGACGGACAGCGGAGCCTCAGTAATAGGGTTCCGTTTTACCCTTTGGGTACGGAACCCTAAAAAAGGAAAGAAAGTTTGTACCAAAGTCTTCTGATCATACTATATCAATCACATAGTGTTAAAGATAGAAGCTGTATAAAACCTCCGAGATGTCCCCGATGATCATGAGCGAGCCGGCCTTGGTGATGAGGTGTCCGAGGTCGACGAGGGCGGGGCGCGTGTGCGGTGTGCCCGCCAGCACCAGCACCTGGGGCCAGTAGTTCTTGACGTGGTCGCCGGTGCGCGCCAGGTTGTGCGCGCTCGACAACGCCGTCTTGTACATCTGAGCCTGCGTGCTGCTGCCCCAGTTAACGTCTGGAACATGCACAACAACATTACGTTATTTCCTTGAAGGAAGTAAACACTGACACTCCAAGTTTTATGTCTACTGGCAAAATTAAATCAAATAATTTAGTAACATAGTATCTGAGATCCAGCAGACATGTCTGTTTGTCTTGGTGTGGGTGTTTTTAAGAGAGGTACAGCGCATCAGAGGAAGCTGACTAAGGAAGTCCACCTTGCAGAAACCACGGGCAAATGACAACTCCCTGGCAGGTTGTTGTGTTCCTGCGAGGAATGGCATTACCAGTAAAGTCATAAGAGATTGCTGTGTCAGCAGCAAAGGTGGCGCGCGAGTGATGCTTCCTGTATTGTAAGTGTTCATAGGCTAGAGCAACCACTTTACGTCAGGACCGAATTGTTTGTATGTCTCCTGATGTTGTATAGAAAAAAAAATGGCGCCCCACACAACACAAGAAAATCTATCGCTGTGTTCAAAAAATTAGTAAAAAATCATCTTCTTAATTTATAACTTCAAAAGCTGTACACTGACATTTAGTATGTATAAATATATTTATGTTTGTATATATTGTGTATATATTTTATATATTATATGTGTTTTCTTTATTTATTATTATATATGTATTGTTATTTAGTATTTGTACACAAATGTATCCCTATGTATATATTTACACCTAGATAAGTAAACTATATTAATAAGAATAAATTTTCCTTCCTTGCTAACCCTACCTTCTCTGAACGCCGATTCGTTACCTTAGCCTAGGCGCACACGGGCCACAGGCGACAGCCACAACACGTCGCCCCCGACATATTTCCTGTAGTTTTCATACATTTTATATGGGCTTGCCGCACACGGTTGACGCCGGTGGCCGCCACACGCTACAAATCGTCGCTGGTCGCTTCTTGTGGCCTGCACCGGCCACTAAACGCCGCCACACGCCACTCGCGCGATTCCTCACCCCTCTCTCCCTTACCTCAGTTAACCGGTTGTAGTCGAATGCAACGCACGCACGCAAAGTCAGTTGATTGAAATAAAATAATATGGATATAGAATTATTTATATCAGAGATTCAATCTCGTCCGCAAAATTAAACCTTCTTCGTCTGAGTCTATTATGATACTGCGCGCATGGGTTGAAAAAAGTGGCAGCCACCGACCGCAAGTGTCGACCACCGGCCACAAGTGGCTGCCGCGTGCTTCAGCTACCTTTGAGGCCGCTTCTAGCTTCTCGTGGCGGCGTTTGTGGCTGTGGCCGGTGGCCCGTGTGCGCGGACCCTTAAGGTTGCCTTGAAAAGATTGCTTTTAGCAATAAGGCCGCCTTGTTGCATAATAAGTATATATGTTTTACTATTTTTTAAGAAATTTCTTGTAACAATTATTATGTAAATAAAGCTTATTCTATCTATCTAACACAAGAAATATATGTCGATACAGTATGGTACGCCATACGGCAAAGCAAGGGTTTTATTTTTAATACGTTTCTTTTTATTGTAAAATGTCGGGATGCATGTCGGATCCTGATGCAAAGCGGTTGCCATAACCTTTGGACGGTTGTAATACATTGAATATCACGCGTGCGATGCTACTTCCCAACAGCCGTCAAATCTGCGAGTTTCGTTGTCTATCCACTTGCACATGAACTATATCAATAACTTAAATCTTCGCTCGTAAGGAGCTGCATCGCGTAGAGCATAGTTTACTTATATTGCCCATGAATATAGACGCGGTTTCAGTCCATTTCAGCTGGTGTCATTCTTAATTTTCCTCACGACCTATGGTTTGGAGCCGATGTTGATACAAACGAAATTCTATTGCATCAATTGGAATTGCCCAGTTTACTCGACAGGATATTCAAGAGCATTTGTTCCTATCGAAACTTATACTGGTACAGGTCAAATACAGGGCACTTGGGTGCAAATAAGACAATGACACCACTGGAGTCATTGTCCATTGTGTTGGTTATGGTTTAGCACGGAGATCATATAGTCCTCTGCATGTGGTGTTCTCGTTAGAAAATGAACCACTTGAGAGACAGCATTCATGAGCAGATCTTGCCGCGTATAGTCAATGGAGCAATATATAACTAAATCGTTTAACGTAGCGAGCGTTAGTCAACTAAGTTTGTAGTTTTTCCTAACTCCGTGGAGAGATACAGCTCGATGACATTGTTTTTATACAAAACCGAAATTATGAGAAATTTAAAAACCTACGGAACCTTCGGAGCGCGACCGACTCTTACTTTACCGATTTTGTGATGTGACAGTACCTAGGGTTTCGTTACTATACGTATGTTTTTAAATGCATACAAACACACACGAGTGCAGCATTCGTATCTACTTGTACATTTTATCGATATTAACAACTGTTGTTATAACTTCAATTATGTACGTAAACATCGTAACAAAAAGGTGGGTGTGCTCACGGTCAGTCAAAGTCCATTACAGCATTTCCAGTTCAAGGAAACGGGAGCTTACCAACAATAAATAGCTCCCGCACCGTGACTCAATTCCGAGGTACGGAGAAAATGATGCAATCACGCAACTGGATCAAGGGTTCAATACCAAATTCGATTTAGCCGCGTCACATCGACGCTTCTATATTCGTTTCTTATAACATACCTACTGCATGCACCTACTTATAATAGAATGAACACATGCACAACTGCACAATTTATCTGGAGAAATGTGTCGAAATGAATATTACGAATATAAGATGGTTGCGACATCTATCTATAATTTCACGCCAAATCCCTTGCGGAGTAGGCAGCCACGTGACTCGATCTTTACATATCTCGCTTCTTTTTCATTCATTGCTCTTCTCATGCACGCTCGTCGGTTTCTAGGGCTCCTGACATCACCTTCTGATAGAACACGACCAATTTGGTCATGGTAGGTAAGTCTTGGCCTTCCCCGGCTCCTACATCCTTCCACTTTTGCATTTTTTCGTTTCGTCATTCTTTCGTCATTTTTTGCATTCTTTCTACATGTCCAAACCAACGGAGCATGCCTTTTCTTATTTTTTACATTGGTTGCGACATTATTTTGGAAATTTTCCCATTTCTGTGTATGTTATTAAAATGACACAGATTCCACAACAAAATTTTATTAGATATTAAAGTGTATATGGACGTAACAATGTTCTGAAAAAACTAATCAATTCAATATTTTTCAGCAGTTTCAAAAGATATTACCTTTCAACACTTCTTAAAATGCACTATTTACAAGTTCAACTGATGTGTACTATTACTTGCCCTAATTGGAAAAGTGCATACATAATAGTAATGAAATAAAACTTCATTTGCTGCACTGAAAACAATGTTTGCACTGTGTCAATTTGATTTTGTTGGAATTGCTTGTCGATACCAGACAAGCAAGTCACGCTTAACACACGAAGTTTGACTATAACTTTTATTACGTACGATATAATAATGGTACAGAGATCAAATTTAAAGCTCGCCTACTGTACAATAAAATCAAGGAAACAAAAGTCATATAAGGCTACACAGTAACAAATATGCTTGACATGTCAATGTGCGGTTTCTAATAACCATGTAGGTAGGTACTTTTCTGGCTGCTGTATTTATTGTATTTGAAGTGAAATATGTCAGTTGTCCTACATCTCTTTCACCACTTTGGTAACTGATCGGAAGAGCAGAAACAGATGGACATCCATCTGTTTCTGCTTAAGTTATGTCTCCTGTAGCCTATACAGCATTTTAAAGTAACAAGACGAATCTAATGTCACCTACATTAGATTCGTCTCAGGACTCTGGATGATCATTGGTTATGCGACTGTCTGTATAAAACTAATATATTGGACGAAAAATGTCCAAAACAGTAAATCGAGTAATTTTATTTAGTGATTGCCCACTTCTTTATTTAAAATAGTTAAACGTACCAGGTTTTCGGTAGTGCACGATGAGGTAGAGAGTAAAGAACACGGCGAACGTCACCAGCGACATCACCCAGCTGATGAGCAACATGATGGCCACACACATCAGGAAACCGAGCAACGACACCCACACATTGTAGTACTGAAAAAGGTAAATATGTTTATACATAAAATTACGCTTTTTTGCCGTAGGAGGAGTAGGCAGAGATTGGGGCTAAAAGTTGCTAGGATCCTGACAAATATTTTGTCTTGTTCACTCACATCAGTCTTCATAAATAGACCAATTTAGTTATTTTTAACCGCTCTCTCTCTCTTTTTTCATGTAGGTACGAGCACGTTCGATAAGATTTTCCTCTTTTGAAACTACCTTTCCCTTTCAACTTGAAATGTTCGTCTCTCGTTCTCTCTTTTTACATGCCCATAACTTCGTAACACATCTTTCTTCTTACTTATATCTTGTCTAATTCTGTCAAGCTCGTTTACCTCATTTGTTTAAGTGTTTAATAATGCAGTTTATTCTAACTTGAGATTTTCGCTCAAATTAAAATAAACTTCCACTGACTAAACTTATTTCTTGTTCAGTTATGATTATTCTAAATTTCTTTGAAACCCAAAACTTCGCTTCATAATCAGTTTATAAATATGTTCTATCTTAATATGACATTTGCATCTGAATGCATTACGCAGTTATTTCTCCACTTTATAAATTACAACAGTGTTGTGAGGTGCTGTGAGCCGGAATGATCATTTCCCTTAGCTTAAGTTTGGAGTGCTGAACAATGTCGGTTACGTTCATATGTACCCTTTTGTAAAAAATACCTCTATTGATACAAGACAATTTTTGGTATTTTCAAGCGTTTCCCTTGAATTTAATGAATTTTGTCTCAAACAAATGTTTATTTTTTTTTATTTTTCCAAAGATATTATTTAAAATCGATACAAATGACTTTAAGCATTTAACTCACCAGTTGATGATAAAGTAAACTTTATTTTTGTATTATCTTATTTTTATTCACTCACATACTCGTACCTACACATTATTTTTTTAAATCTTGTTTTTGAAGTAAAATTTCTTTACGCACGCTTGACTTGGGGAGTAAGCTAGTGAATGCGTGATGAGAGCGTTACGAAAAGTGTGATCGGGCGAGGCGAACGGAAGTTGAGAGGGCGATATAAGTTAGTGAAGATAGAAAGAGAGAGAGTTACGTTTCGTATGTTATTGTAGGGGCAAGAGAGAGAGAGGTGCGAGCACACATTTTCTTTCTCTCTTTCTCTCATAGCGAATTAAGTTTCGTATATACTAAGACACAGTGCAGGCCTATTGTCTGTATCACACTATGGAGCTAAAGAAGTTTTACTTCAGTCGTGTGGTCCAAAGCACACTCGTTTTTTTTAGTGCTGAAGTGTGGCGAGTGAGTTGTGACCGTCGTATAGTCGTTCGTTCGTTCGAAAGTTCGTTTTCAAAACTAAGTTTTGAAAACAAAAATACGAGTGTGCTTTAGACCACACGACTGAAGTAAAACTTCTTTAGGTCCATAGTGTGATACAGACAATAGGCCTTTAGTCAACACAGGAGAAACATCTCTAGTATGGCGTCAACACAAGGCGTGAGGACTCAAGTGCTCGTCAGCGGCTGACATTAGTTAGGGGCTTTAGTTTGAAATGCATGCGCTCCAATAGAGCAGTTACCATCATACCAGCCCTCATAATGTATTGTTATTTAAAACTTACCCGGAATGTAGGTCGCCAACCAAGCGGGCGGACGAGCGCCGCGTGGAAGGTACAGAAGTTGATCAACGCGTATGAAGTCAAGTAGAAGTTTGAAATTAAAGGTGCAATCGTGTTCAAGTCAGCTGAAAACAAATACACAGGATCAGGGCTCCGAAAAAAAGCCGTCAAGTGCAAGTCCGACGTGTACACCGAGGGTTCCGTAAGAAAATATTTTCGCAATTTTTTGTGATGGAATTACAAATTTACAGTTTTCATTTATACCTTTACTTGTGCTACATGGCATTGCTTCTTACCAAATTTCATGATTCTACGTCAATGGAAAGTATCCTATAAGTTTTGATTCCCTTGAGAGTGTCAAAATATGCTGCGTAAACGAGGCATTAACAGCCATATATTTTGATTGCGTTGACATAGAAGTTTGATTTTTTCAGTACTTGAAAGAATTGCAAACTTGAGTATTTGATATTAATTTCATCTTGATAGCTCCACCCGTCCTTGGGAAAAAGGGTCTTGGCAGACGGACAACCAGACAGACAGACGGACAACAAAGTGATCCTATAAGGGTTCCGTTTTTCCTTTTGAGGTACTGAACCCTAAAAACACGTCGATTAATTCGCTTGTGTACGAAAAATGGCCTTTCACATACATGTGTGTAGAAGGTCATTGATACGAAGGGTAAAGCCAAACAAACAAAGCTTGACACTTCATTCGAATCGGCCGCGCTTCTTGTGACTTCTAGTTAACAGAAACAAACAGACTTCACACATTCCTTATATTCGCAAATATTGAAAAACGAACCATCGAGTTTTCGATGATTCAATTCTTCAATATATTATTATAGATTATTGTAGTGTTCAATAACGCCAGCATTCAGTAATCTATACTACTCGTAACATAATAAAGTGAAAGAGTTTGCATGTTTAAATCCGTTGAGCTCTGGAACTACCAAAAAAAATGCATTTGATAGCCCAATTCTTCAGGAAAGTTTTAGGCAATTTAACATAAGTAAGAAAGTAAGAAAAATCGGTTCCCAGGGTATACCCATCGGAATACACGTGGACGAAGTCATCGGCTACAGTTAATTATAGTATAAATTTAAATTGAACGAACGGAATAATAACCTATTAATAAGAAAAGAAGGGACACGAAGAATGTGAGGACGTATCCACGGTAGGGCTCGCCGTGGCGGCCGTACGGTTTTGAGAAGAATATGAGTCCTGGATAGATGCGGTCGACGCCGAGCGCCTGGATCAGCCGCGGCACGGAGAGCAGGTTGGTGAGCGCCGTCGACAGCGTCGCCGCCCAGCAGCCGCCGTAGATCAGCGGACCCCACGCCGACATCAGTTGCATGACCTACGGTGAAAACGAGAAATCTTGTCATGTTGCAAGTATTACTATTGGAGTAGATGTCATTGATTGTGACCCTGTACATCGACGCTCGACTTTTTCTGCGTCCTCGGCAACTCTGGCTGCTGCGGTGGTGAATCGCAAGGCGATCTCCTGCCTGCGGCCTACATCTCGGACCGGACCTCCAGACGAGAAGCTGCCACCTCCGTCCGGGACCTCATAGTGAAATTTGGTTAGACCCATCCAACGCGAGTCCTTAAAGCCAGACCTAGTCCAGAACTTTTGAAGCCGTCATTTTTTATATCTTTATTTGTAAAATATTAGTGTTAAATAAATTTGTTATTGTTATTTTTGAGGACTCTTTTTTTTAATTAGTAATGTTACAAACTACGGTAATAAAAATTTTTGTGAAGCACAAAGGAAACAATAAAGCGTTCTAAAATGTAATAAAAAAATTGTGTGTTTACTTATTATATACGCACGTAAGAAGTATACTTCTCTTCTTTCGCGTAACAAAACAAAAAATATCTCCAAAAATTTCAACCCGCGTGCCGGTACTCTACATTTTTAAAACAAAACGATAATATAACAAATTATCAATAAATATCATTTATCATCGTGTATAATTTAAAGCCATGCACACATTTGTACATGATATATTTTATCTGTATTGTTATAAAACACGTGATTATTCATTCAAAGTTTCATAAATAAGTATTTGAATAACTACATCAAACATAGTCACGAACAAAACTTGAGAGAAATTTACCAAGTTCGTATCGAAAAAATTCACTCTCATTTTTCTTTAAGGCGCCAAAAATCTTTATTTGATTGCATTTTAGAGATGGGGCATAGAAGTATTTAAGTTACCAGCAGCCCGACTGCACTCATATTTATAAGAAAATAAGAAATCTTTAGACGTTCTTTTTATTTTATTTAACACAATAAACATTAAATACAACGTTGTAATTTATACAGAAGGTAAACTTAATGCTGCAGCGTTCTCTAGTTTTATTTTGTAAAGGTTCATGTAAGAGACTGACCTCTAAATGAAGTACCTGAGTATACGTTACCGGGGAACGTGTGACTTATACTCCGTCCGTCAAGGGTCCATGGCTAACTGTGCTTCAAGTCAGTTAAGCCGTACATTTATTTGCTAACGCAGTAGTGGAAGTATCACTAGTGCGTTGCCACCTGTGCTGCTAACACAGCAACTCCTTATGAGTTTCTTGGTAACATCGCACGCTCGCAGGAACACAACAATGCTCCATTGTTATTTGTTTGCGGTTTTTTGTGAGATGGAGGTACTTCTCCATTCGGGTTACTTTGATGGACCCTACCTCTCTTAAAAGATCTAGACCAAAACAAAGTCACATGTTCATGCATTAAATTTTTCACCCTGTGTGGGAGTCGAACCCACGACCCTTGGTGTAAAACTATCATTGTCTTCCTTTCCGTCTCTGAGCTTTATGAACATAAAAAATATTGCTCTATTGATATAACTGAAACATCCTTAATGAAACTAACCGAATAACTGTTATGCAGTCCATATTGGCAGCCAGTGGAAGGGCATGTGGTGATGTCAGTGATATTAAATATGGAAGTGTCGTTTCCGAGGACGGTGTAGTTGCCGTGCGCGTCGCGCAGAGCGCCGCCACCAGAGAACAGCACCATCAGCGCGTAGCTCAGCATGGAGATGAGGAGCGCCAGAAGTGTCCCTTTGGGAATTGCCGAAGCTGGATCCTAAAAGGGAAAAAAATATTTGATATTCAAATAACACGGGATTTCCGCATGCGACTATAGTATGTAGTTCTGTAAAACAGGCGACACTGGTGATACAAGTGTTTTTACGATATGGTAACTGCTTACCATCAGGCTGTACGCTTGTTTGTCACCTTAGGTGGTGGTGGCATTTCGTTAACAATCCACTACGTATATTGTAGTGATTGAAGATAGTACATTATTCTTATTTATTTCTCAGAGAGTCTATGACAAGTAAATACTTAAATAGTAAACGATAAAAAACTTATATTGTTTTATTTCGCATTTTGTAAATTACATTATTGTAATTATATTTTCACACTTTGACAAATATTGATGTTAATGTACCTACTCGTATGAATATGGTAACGCTGACATCTCGTCTGTTGCATGTCAGCGATAACTAATTCTCTAGTATTCGTACAATTATTGTTATGACGAGCTCGGTGGCGCAGTGGTGAAACGCGTTGTTACGCTACTTTGACACCAACGCTCGTGGGTTCGATTCCCACACAGTACAAACATTTGTGTGCATGAACATGTCTGTTTGTCTTGGTCTGGGTATTTTCTATGTATAATAAGTATGTATATACAAAAAAAAAAATGTATTTACGTATGTTTATCAGTTGTCTAGTACCCATAACACAAGCTTCGCTTACTTTGGGGCTAGATGGCGCTGTGTAATTTGTCCGACAATATTTATTTATTTATTTATTATCAATTTTGTATCACGTTTAAGGCAATAAACATTCATTCGGTCATTAAATAAAATTTATTTAAAAAGATTTGTTGTGTGTATGTGACCAAACCGTTTTCAACTACACCAATGATTCTTTATGTCGTAGCATTTTATCAATAAACTAGAACATTTCAACTATATCTAACACAAGCAAAAATAAAAAATATTTCCGAAAAATAAATAGAAATATACCGAAAATTTCGAGCTCAGACAAAATGAGTAATATATAGAATATATATATAGAAAATAAATTTTACAAATTAGAACTCCTTATTACTATTATTTGATTCGTATTAACAGCCATACTAATTGCCTCTATGAAATACAGACTGTTTTAAATAAACTGTAAAATCAAATTGAATACCTTCTAACTTAAGCTATATGACGTATCAGCATAAGCTAGAAGCTAAAAAATATTTTTCCACAGAAAGGGTATAAAGTGACATTAAAATAAAAGGCGAACATGGTTATCGTATCGGGCAATTCACTACCGCTAAGAGATATTCACTGAAAGTGGTACGGGTACATGCTCCAAAGGCGTTACCCCGGCCTATGATGGTCTATGATGGCCTATGAGGATGGGGCTATGTTTAAGAATTCTCCAAGGCCATACATAATAACTACCACCATTTCAGGATTTATGTTTAAAGACTAAACGCCAAGGTGTGAGTCCAGACAGGAGATGAGTCAGTGATCGGAAGTTTTAGTTACGGTCAACAAATCACCCAGAGAAAATGCTGGTTAATCCCCTTCGGATGGAGAAAGTATTCGTAATAGTAGTAGGTAATTATCCCAGTGGATAAGAAGCGACCGACGGTCCCTGGTTTGAATCCTGGTGAGGACATGTACCATTAAATTCGTTTTCGGATTTATGCAAGTACATCGTGAAAAAATCCGCGTGCCCAAGAAATTATACTTTGAAAAACGTGTGACCTAACATAAGAATGGTCTAGTTTTCCCTCTGGACTCTGGAGGTCTGACGGCAATCGCTCCATGTAAAAATCAGGATCCGAAGCCGAAGCTTAGGTAGCGGACCCCGCCGATCCTAATGGGTTAGGAAACTAGCTAACGTTAATAAGAAGGTGAAACTATTTCATGAACTCGTTCGAAAAAGAAATCCCAGAGGAGATGACCTGGCAAAGCCCGGATTAAGTGACAAGACCCAATCAACATACCTAATATGGAAATATCGATATTATATCTCCAATTTTCATTAGGGTTATGGAAATGAAACCGATAAGTAGGTACAAACACATATCAAAAAAACACACACAAATGAATTGAGAATAATAGTCTTCAAGAGTCTCAATCAATCAAACAAGTAGGTTAATGAAATAAATAAAAATGTTATTTAATGATTTGTCTCTTGATCTTCAAAATCATTGGGTATGTCATTAATTTATCGTTGACTTGTTTCTCGTTTAATAGTGTGAATTACTACTGGAATGGAAACGAGATACAATGTAATTGAGCTTACAATTGACTTCAATGAATCGACTCATCGTGCGAGAACCACACTTACTAATAAAATTTCGCGGTCAAATAAATGGCGTTTCGATTGGTCCGAATTATTCGATTTGCTGAAAGGTATCAACAAACAATACTTGGTAAAATCTATTAACGTCTTGATGCGATTTGATCATTCGTATAAGCGAGTTTTCCTCTAGTATATTGGTACGTATTTGTGTTACTCACTCGTCTGGATCGATTGCTCGTGGCGTCAACGGAATTGTGACGTCACCATACACGTTGCATTACATGTGTTTAATGTTCATGGCAGGTATAAGGAGGCAGGTGGATACTGCATAAAATAGACGGGTGTAAAGTTATATTTAATTTCGAAAAACTTTCCTACCATCTCATGTCATGTCTGATGTTAAGTAACTTACAACCGAGTTATTAATATTTGTTTGTCAGATATTTATGATTTCTTTTTATACAACATACATACCATACGGCATACAGCCAACCTAATGTAAAGCGGTTCCCGTAGCCTATAAACGATTGTAATACCTTAAATACCACTTGCGTGATGCTACCTCTGTTGCTAACACAGCAACTCCTTAGGAGCTTAATTTTCTGAGCATGAGAAAAATCGTAACGAAATCGTTCGATGATACAAAAAAAAAATAACGTCAAAATATGTATGTTCGATTAGCTGACAGCGTTTGTTCAAAAACAATTTTTTTTTTTGCGATTTGGACGTTGCTTCCACTACATTATATATTCACCTCCATTCATATTGCGGGTGCTTAAATCGTCAGCCATACAAATTATGCCAAGAATTTTGGAATCTAAATGTTTGGTGCCAAATTGATAACTTTTGACTTATTTTATTAATATTTTGCCAAACATGCAAAAACTAGTTGTCACCCCTAATTTAATTGTATGTACCACAGATTTTTCAGCTGGAATTATAGCCAAAACACATCTTTATGCATTTACTTATTTCTCTTATATGCACAGAGAATATAATGTAGAGTATGCGGGTAGTACGGATACTTCGTAACTTGATTTTGTGAAGTGGGGCAATTTGCATTCGCACCAATAAGACAAGTGCTTTGATCTTTTTCTCGCAGTCAGCCTCTAAACAATAAATATCGTGTGTCTACTTTAAACAATATTCCTAGCAATTCAGAAACATAAAAAAAAATAAGCCGCGCTAGTTCAGCATTACTACTAGTTTCGTGTTGGATTTTTTTTATACAAAAATGTAAAGTAGTTACCTATTAACGTTTACAATATAGAGATATTTCTCGCACGTTGTCACCTCTGCTGCTTATTACACAATAACTCCTTAGGAGCATGTAGGTGTTGTTATTGGACTGCGGTTTTTTGTTAGGTGGTACTTCCCCTGTCAGGCTATATAATATACGCATACCTACCTCTGTTAACCTAGCTTGCGGCTCTCATTTATGTAATGTAAAAACAACCGGAATCGACAGCTTAACGTGCCCTCCGAGCAACGGAGAAACTTGAAATTAATAAAGATAGACTGCGTTAAACGCTGTTTTTACCCTTATCTTGCGTGTATTTATACTAAACTTGCGTGTATACATAAAATGCGCCATTGAGATTAGCTACCTTTCGTGGAGTCCAGCTGCATCACTGTTTTGAAAGAATATCCAACGTACAAACTCAGCTACGATTTTAGTAGATATGTATGCATGGATCGACTGTCACCAACAAAAGCAGAGACAATAGATATAATCAATTTTCACCTCTGTGACATTGACTTAATATTGACGCTAACTACACTGTGGTCATAACGCGTATATGTAACACGGTTTACCATATAAATAAGAGGAGTAGTAGCCCAGTGAATAAAGGACCAACCTATTGACCAATAGGTCTCCAGCTCGAACTCTGGCGTGTACCACTAAATTCGTGTTTTCCAATATTAGTAATGACTTGCCCGACAGCGAAGGAAAACAAGGCGAAACTCCACGTCCAAAATATATAATTATTTCAACGTGTGATCTAACCTACGAAATGTCTGGTTTTCTTTCTTGGTTGTGGAAGTCTGACCGCAGTTGCTCTATGTCAAAATCGGTAGTCCTTAGGCTTAGGTTGCGGATCCCGCTAATCCTTATGGATTAGGAAACGGAATATCACTAAGAAGAAGAAGGCTCTATAAATAAATGTTGTCTCTTACAGTAAGTAAACATTCAGCCCACATCTCGGAATCTATTCGTCATAAACAACGTGAGCAATCGATTCAGACTTGTAAACATAATACGCAACTGTGATGTTTATCATAATAAACAGCCAACTGTTGATTTCACAAAGTTGAAAATGGATGGGAGGTAGGCACCTCCGCCCCCTCCCATAGTGCCCACTGTTTAATTAAGAATCTTGACGTCATACCGACCAATCGTTAGAAGCGACAGTCACCGATGATATCAATGGACTGTGAATTATATAGGTCAAAAGGTCACTTTATATGTACATTTATGTTATGGTTTGCTTTAACGCTAACAGTCACAAGTTCGATTCCCACGCTAGCCATGTCTGTTCCTTTTTTTGTGTGCACTGAGCGAATTTTGGCATGAAAAGATCTTATAGATTCGCGTCAGCATTGTGGTCATATAACAATGAGTTTAAAGTTTTCATTTCTGTCGACAGTCTGGCACTCCATGACTGCCTTACTTATTTTTATACCAATAACGTGACAAACATGCATACGACCTGTTAGTCAGCACTTACCAATTGGCACTTGTAACGCGAGGAACGTCACTTGGTGCACCCTACTGGCTACCAAACGAAGCTCTATCAAAGTAGATGGGGCGCAAGAATATTTAATAAACAGTATTGTTGCGAGTTTGTGAGGTATAATACCAAAACAGTAATTATATTTACTATTGAAATGAAGGAAAACCAGAAAGATAAATAATAATTGTTTATTTTGACAAATACCCGTAAATGGAAATTTAAAAGAATGTTTTATAACTTCACGTCAGGTCCCTTGCGGGGTAGGCAGGGAGGACCGAGCGCCATAAGACGCGGTCCTTACACACTTCACTCGCTACTTTAACATACATAACTCTTTTCATACACGCTCGCCGGTTTCTAGGACTCTTGACATCACCTTCTGATAAAACACGACCAATTTGGTTATATTAGGTTAGTCTTGGCCTTCCTCGGCTCCTACATCCAACCAACACCTTTGCATTGTATATCTGTTTCTGACGAAACAGATATACAATGCAATAGTGTTAGGATTCTTTTTTCATCCTGCATTTTTTCTACATGTCCGAACCAACGGACTGCCTTGCCTTGCCTTTTCTTACATTAACACCAACACTCTCTTTCAGACCAACAAGAATATAAAAGAATATTGTAATTTTTATTGTACGTACGGGACTTACCGCGCTTTGTGTACCTACCTTTTTTATACTACGTTTGGAGGTATAAAAGCATACGGCCCGTACACAGTAACTCCTTGGGAGCTTACTGGTGACCTCACTCACACGCAGGAACACAACAACCTTCTATTATATATTATATATTATATATTATTTGGCTGCGGTTTTTTGTGATGTGGAGGTACTTCCCCAGACGCATTTTGACACATACCGCGCTGCAGTGCAGTTGCAATTTTTTAGTAGAATCGGCCTACAGACCAAGATAAACAGACATGTTCATTTGTTTCATTTGTGTGCATGAACGGGTCACCAACCATCGCACCGGGAGAAGTCAAGTCATTGCGATCCAGCTCGCAAGGTTTAGCAACCGTGTTCTCGCCAGGACCAGCGCGACGAGCAGGGCTTCATAAAAGTGGAAAGGAAGAAGAGGAAGAAGTCCTACAATCGCAACTACTGCGGCACCGCACAGACCGGACGTCACAGCTGCGTAGGAAATACCATCGACGCTGTTGTTTGTTTCCAGACTACACTGGTCTGCAAAGGTCGAGGAGATGTTCGACTATGTGAAGAAGAAGACCAAGTTCATCTTGAGGGTCGAGCGACTGGAATTTCGCCATAAAGTTAATTTTAGTTCCTTTGTGGTGAGGGTTCCGACTCATCATCTGTGCTTCATGAAGGAAGAATTCACGCCGGAGGGAATCGTGTTTAGGAAGTTCTGAGGTCTGTTATCTAACGATACGCGCTACACGTCGCGGACTCTACGTAAAATTAGTACTATCTATCTATCTATAACTTTATGCCAAATCCCTTGCGGGGTAGGCAGAGAGAACCGAGCACCACGTGACTCGATCCTTACATATCTCACTCGCTTCTTTAATATTCATTGCTCTTCTCGTGCACGCACGCCGGTTTCTAGGGCTCCTGACATCACCTTCTGATAGAACATGACCAATTTGGTCATGGTAGGTAAGTCTTGGTCTTCCCCGGCTCCTACATCCTTCCACTTTTGCATTGTATATCTGCTTCGTCATTCTTTCATCTTGCATTCTTTCTACATGCCCGAACCATCGGAGCATGCCTCTTCTTATTTTAACACCGACGCTCTCTTTCAGACCAACTCTATTTCTAACATCATCATATCGTAAAATTAGTTAATATTATAATATCATATATAATTTAAGTTAAGGTATATATCTATGGATGTGTTTGTAAAACTTGTTGTCTGACATAAATTATTTGATTTGAATTGAATAAGTGATAATCGAAGTCACAATAAAAATTATAGTCCATATATTTATTAATATTACTAAATTAAGAAAAGGGAAAATTCACCTTCTTCTTAACTTAAAGTTGAATCCACGATCCGTCGATAATAATGTCCTAAAGAAGAAAACGGTTAAAATATTTAATGATTTAAGAATACTTACGTTTACATAAAAATACTCACTTTAAGATCGCCAGAGATGTTGGCGCCCGCCTGTATGCCCGTCACGGATGGAAAAAATATGGCAAACACGCTGAAGAAGTCTTGATCGCGGGCCTCACTGAACCGGTAATCGGGAGCCCAGTTCGCTGCGAATGTTGACGCTGGGAACACATCGAACATTTAAAGGAAGAGCAGGGCACAGCCACTTATTTGAAGTCCATTACTGGAGAGCTAGTGAAAAACCTCCACCTTAGGGTGTTTACATATGGCCACCATCAGAATCAGACTCGTCGCCTCTGCGGTGCCATGTGTAAATACCCTGCACCATAACCGCTGTCAAGTAACAATTCTCCGATTGGTTATTGTGTTGAGAAAAAAACTAAACCCAAAAAACAAACCCCTAGGGTTAGTGCCAGTCATTAAGAGGCTAATCGTGACGTCTTGTGTTGCAAGCGTCCAAAGGCTACGCCACCTACGTCACACGCACGTCACGGCACATTAGGCGGGTCGTAGAGAAGGAAAAACATTGTTATTAAAATGTCGCTAATTACGGTGACGTAGTGACGTAGGACGTTTAATAGGGACATGGGTACCTATAATTAGCCAGATGCAATACATGGTATGCAAGAGAGAAACAATTACTCTATATTATTAATATAAATTTATTGACCACTTACTGCTCAAGCCAACGAAGCCTTGTGATATTTCTTGAACGCTTTTGGGACCCATTACGGTTCCGACTATGAAGTCGACCATCGCGCCCACGATGATGGCGATTAGGAAATTCTAAAAAAATATATCGAATATAAAATGACTGGTCGAAAGAGCGAAACGAGCGATATTATACATAAATTGAGTGTTCTCAATGATGTTAGAAACAGAGTTGTTCTGAAAGAGAGTGTCGGTGTTAAAATAAGCAGAGGCGTGCTCCGTTAGTTCAGACATGCAGGTAGATATAATTATGAAACAGATATACACCGCGAAAGTAGAACGATGTAGAAGCCGAGGAACGTCAAGATTCGTATTTCAACGAATTATGTAGCAAGAATAAGCATATTGATATATTTTGCAGTAGCAAAACATATGTAAGAAAACAGATACTGACAGAAACATTCAGTGATGATTGTGCTCCATAACAATACATTATTAGACAATAAGTACATATTTCCTGTTTATTCTTCACCTTTAGTTTGTAAGGCATGTACAGTGATAATTTGTTAAGTATTTAATCAATTGATAACTATCGGTGGTAGCTTGTAATTGGCTTATATTGATAAATTTAGGTGTTCATTTTGTAACAATAACTGTAAGCTTCCCTCAAAATAATAAAATAAAATAAAATAAAGATTTACGATGACCAAATTAATCGTGTTTGATCAGAAGGTGATGTCTCAGGAGCCTTAGAAACTGGTGAGGGTGTACGCGAAGAGCTATGAATGTTAAAGAAGCGACTGAGATGCGTAAGGACTGAATTACGTGGCGTTCGGTTCTCTCCGCCTACACCGCAAGAGATCTAGCGTAAAGTTATAAATAGATAATGGCTGTATACATATGCGTTCCCTTAAGTTACTGTCAATTATCCGTATTGGTCAAATATTGTACTGTTTGAATTATACAGTAGTGCTTACTGGTCGGGTTAAAAGTAAATGAATTTGCAAGTACAATCACAATCTGTTGCCTAGTTTGAGATATTTTTGAATTGTGAGTGGAGTTTGCTCACCTGCAGCCTTCCGACTAGCAGACAAGGCTCCCGCGAGACATAGGTTGCCTGATCCTGGACTAATAAAGAGCACTCGGATCTGGCAAGTGTCTTTATCCATTACGGAAAAACACCGATCTCCCATCTTGTATATATTTATTGGTATTATATTTTCTATAAACTATAGTGATGTATAGTTATCTGCGTGATACCCTGGCCGTGTCACAGGAGGATATTAAAATATGTAAACAACATTTAAAGTATCAGCGCATAATCATTTAAATATCGAACACAAACAAGGCCAGTAAGGAAAAGTGCTAGTTTAAGTATATATGTGCAGGGTGCATATGTAATGAAATTAAAAATAATTATTTGTCAGCAGCAACTGGGTAAGGGAGCTGCAATTATCTGTATGGGATTGTAATTGCAAATTCGAACAGTTTTTCAGAAACTACAACAACTGTTTATTTCAAAGACATTTTCTTCAAAGTACGTATACATTGTATTTATTAGAGTGTTGATGGTAATTGTGTGAACTGATGGATTGAGACTAAAGGAGACGGCTGTTCTGGGTCTGTACTAAGTGAGTGACGGAAGCAGGTAGAATTCTAGATATACGTATGGAACGAAACCTTCTTATGTCTAACATTTATTCCATCATAATTGATTACAGTACGTAGCCGAAAGCATTTGTAATACAAGAGTCCTAGGAGATCTCTCGAATCTAATCATTAATTTGTGATATCATCTGTTGCATACCTACATATAAACCAGTTGACAATGCGCAAGCTTGCATTGCCAGAGGAACACCTGCCTCGTCAATTATATAACAATTCAAATGATTTTTTTTTAATTTGTCGGCCATTTTGACCATGTTCCTTAAGAGATAGGAGATTGGTTTTTCAGACATTCCTATTCTACTTTTTTATGCTGAATCCTAATCTGAAGTCAAAATTCGAAAAAAAACGCACCCACAGACAAACGCACAGACAAACATATAGGAACGGTGTTCCTGAAAATATATCGATACCTATTTATTTAATCTAGTTGTTTTCTCAATAATAGAAAATAATGTCGTCGAGGGTGAGTATTTCATACTGTTACACTATTACACTTGTGGTATATATTGAACAGATGAATTTATATAGTATTTAAAATATTTACTGCAATCACATAATATATATTTCTTGTTGACTTTATTGAGATATATAAGATAATTTTTGAATTTCTTCGATACCCTAAACTTCATAAAATACGTGTTTGTATTCATATTTTTAACAAAAACATTTATTTTCCGTCCTGACTATATATTCAATATATAAATTTATTACATAACTTCTCCCGTGTCCTTTTTCTTTGCTATGAGCTTGTACTGCAACAATATTTAGTTTTTGAACAGTTCGAAAGTATTTTGCATTGAAGTCTTTGATATATATAGATGTTCATTTCAAAATGTAATTTGCTGAAATGGAAACTCACCTTATATAAGCGATTAGTGGAATTATAATTTGTGGCGAGTTCCACCCAGAGCTTACAGTGAAATTAATGCAATTAACTTGGCCGACGAGTGAGTTGCGTGTCGCCATCAATCTTCTACGATGTCTGTGCGACTGTTCGCTATTATTCACATGTAACTTGTATGGTTTACTATCTAGTTAACCATACAAGTTATATGATAATTGCGACCTATTCCTATGTATATCTTGAACCTCCATGAATATTCGTACATAATTTATTACAAAGTTAATATTTTTGGATATTGGAATATCACAATACTTTTTATAGATTTTAAGTTCAGGTGTTATTTGACGGTTGTATGAAGGCTAATTATTTGCTAAACTCTCGCACTTTATTTGTTCACGGGCCCTAATGATGCTGGAATAAGTCATATAGTGATCTATATGACTCAATCACCCGGTACCCTAATATTTCGAAAAATAATAACTGAATCTAGCAACAACCAGAAAACAATATTACATCATAAATATAAATATTGTAGTTATGAACTTTGTAGTACCAAAATGCGTGTGGTTTTATTGGATTCTTTTGAACTTGGATGCTTAAATAGGTATTTAATATACGTCATATCTAGTATATCGCATTTTTATTAAGTATAATCTACATTTTACCTACAGCATCATAATCATTATGAGCCTGTATAGTTTATATGATGTTGTATCAATCTCTTCAGAACACGATATAGTCAACACAACAATCAAATCTACTATTAGTCACCGAAGGGTCCCTGTGGCGATGCCCAGATCAGGTATCTATTATCAGACCAGATCTATAGTAGGTACCATAATGTCATCTAAACTACACTCAATTGCAAAATTTTCTTGTAATACAACAGTTTGTACCGTTAGTAATTCGGTTCCCTTGATAGCATCGCATGTTACATATAGCCAAGTGCATAAGTATAGACATAGCAATCTTAAAACATACATTTATTAAGCTATTTATACTTATATCACATGATGAGGAATTACTTACAAAGAACTTATGCATATACAAAAGTCGTCTGCGTGGGTACCTCTGTCTCACCTATTTCTACCGCCATGCAGCTATATTTATATAGCTGTGTTCCGGTTTGAATGGTGAGATATGGCAGAGAAATTACTGGGTACTGTGACGAAACAGCCTTAGGTCACAAGATTGGCAGCGCGCAAATAACACCCCTGTGATGTTGCAAGCGTCAATAGCGCGGTAAGCGATCACCGCAGCCTATTGACGCTTAATACGGGCCGCATGCTTGTTTTCCAATCTAGTTTTTAATAAAAAAAAAGCAGAAAAACTGTCGGAACTACAAAAGCTTGTCAAAAATTAAAACGAGTCGCTCCACATAAATTTTAAGCGACCGCGACCTGTTGAAATATGGGTGAATTGGAATCCGCCCTAAACGATCGTGTAACAATAGTATTGACTGTGCGGGGGGCGTGCTGGGCGGGCGGTTTGTTTGACTGTGAGGTCAATTGGGGCCGGCGCCCAGCCCAGCCGTTTGCCGTTTGTGAAGTAGGCAAATGTACCGACATTTGCTCTAGTAATACAATCACATAGTCTACATACCACGTCAACGTGAGATTGGCTAGGATACAAGCTCAAGACGATTTATTTTTAATAAATAAATAAATATTGTCGGACAAATTACACAGCGCCATCTAGCCCCAAAGTAAGCGAAGCTTGTGTTATGGGCACTAGACAACTGATATACATACGTAAAGAGAACTGATAAACATACGTAAATACATTTTTTTTTTGTAAATACATACTTATTATACATAGAAAATACCCAGACCAAGACAAACAGACATGTTCATGCACACAAATGTTTTTACTGTGTGGGAATCGAACCCACGAGCGTTGGTGTCAAAGTAGTGTTACAACGCGTTTCACCACTGCGCCACCGAGCTCGTCAATATTAATGAATTTATGACATTTTAATCTACATTTTTTAAAATTACTGGTTCGAAGTTGAGATTGTGGATAGGATATGACGCTATATCACCACAGACTGGATTATATGCAACGTACGAGTACTACACCAACCCTAAATCTTGTCACTGCAGGGATATGGGTCTGCATTCAAATGAACGGGGAAAAGAGCCAACGCTGTCCAACTGCGAATTGATGTAGATCAGTGTTCCAAGACGCCCATGTGTTTTGACTTGGCTTAATATAATCTGTCTAATCTCTTCTTAAAATATCTTTATCTAATCTATCGACAACAGCAGGGACTGACGTGCTTAACGTGCCCTCTGAACAGAGAAGCTCGAGATAAATAAAACCATCCATAGACAGGCTGCGGTCGACGTTACTGAACCCACGTCTTCGGTTAGAATTACACGCTCGACAACACAATCGAGCTCTCGCATATCGACATATGCAACTGAAACCTGCATGCAAATATGCACGACAAATGCTTGAAATATGCATGAAAAGCGTCAAATTAAGCATGAACAAATAACAAAAAATAGCACGTTTTTATAAATATCCCACTTCATACATATTGACGAGCCCGGTGGTGGAGTGTTTAACAACACTACTTGATTGTGCTACGCTAACACCAATGTATGTGGGTTCGATTCCCACACAGGACAAACATATTTGGGTACATGAACATTTCTGTTTGTCTCGGTCTGAATGTTTTTAAGGCAGGTAGCGCGCATAAAAGCAGCCCGACTGGGCAGGTACCTCCACCTCACAGAAAACTGCAGCCACATGAGAACTCCCTGGAGGGTTGTTGTGTTCCTTGGAGTGAGTGAGTTACCAGGTGTTCCTAAGCAGTGACTATGTTAACAGCAGGGGTGGCAACGCGCAATTAATACTTTCTGTAATACAAGCGTTTATAGCCTACTGTATAAGGTAAACTGTATGCTTGTATGCCTCCCGACGTTGTATAAAAATATATAAGTATATTTTTTAATTAAATATACATATTCTTTATTAAAATTAAAATATATATATATATATAACAGTATTCTAATTAAAACTACAACTACACATTAAAATTACCTAAACTTAAACTACTAAAAATATTAAAAAAATTGGATTCTAAGTACATTTGTTATTTACATGGGCAGATTGACGCCCGGATTTCCTTAGAGAGAACTAATGTTCCGATTTAAACAACTCTATTTTAATCTACCTATCTCCTTAACTTCGCTTCAATCCGTTGCAGGGTAGGCAGAGAAAACTGAGCCCCGCAGGACTCGGTCATTCGCATGTTCATATTCATGACACACTTCATTCGCTTAACATTTACTAGCAACCCGCCCCGGCTTTGCACGGGTTCTTTACAGAAAATATAAAATGGCATTTCGGTAAAATTGGTTGAGTAGTTTTTGAGCTAAATCGTAACAAACAAAACATCAAATAGCTTTTACATTACCACTTTATAATTGCCAATTTTTTGAAGTATTAAAATGGATATAGGCGATATGTTATTTTTAACATATAGACATATGCCATTGCGGACTTTTCTGTAGGCATATATAAGGTACACAATTCCACCATACATTGAAACACTACATAAACTTTCGGACCCCACCGGTTCGGACGCGAGGCGCTGGGTCACGCACGGGGCGTATTCATGTAATTTGCATGGTGTAAAGAGAAAAAATAATCTTCATGAAATGCGCTAGCTAACTAACGTATTTAAAATGATAAGGATTAATTCCGTATTTATGTAAATAGCTTTCCAATTGCCGCTTTATAATTGCCCATTTTTTAAAGTATTAAATTGGATATAATATGTTATACTTAAGAGATAGACATATGCCATCGCGTACTTTTCTGTAGATCTATATAAGATACATAATTCCACCATACATTATTTTGTTATATCTCAAAGGGTTTAGGCAGCGTTTTCGTTGAAAGCTCCCAGACAACTTATTTTTTCCGACACCTCCAACAAATATCGTTAATGTATACAAAAACTTAACATATTATATACTAAAACCTTCCTCGAGAACCACTCTATCCATTGGTGAAAACAGCATGAAAAAGTGCAGTAGTTTTTGAGTTTATCGCAATCAGACAGACAGACGCGGCAGAGGACTTTGTTTTATAATATGTAGTGATTACAAAGAGAAGGGACACATACATCAATATGCCTTTTGTGTACGAATATACGCATACTCGTAAAGAGCCTCATGCACGCAAAGAAGGCCGTATGACCTGCATAACACCCACATTCGTAATAGCTGTTTTAAGAGAGGACACAAAGCTAAGTGGCGCCCTCATTTTGTTTTTATTAATAACGCTGAATTTAAGACCAATTCCAGAAAAACGCTCGATTCAGACACTGAAGAACCATATTTATGTTTTTTGGAGACACATTCTGTATTATTATTAATGTACAATTAGTTATAAGTTTGATTATTGCTATAAGTGGCCACAATTAGCAATAATTAAAATTTTGGTTACGTGTACATACATAATAAATACAAGATATGTTTTAAAAAAAATCATAAATATGGTTCCTCAATTAAAAAAAATACAGGCATATTGAGCGTTTTTTTGGAATTGGTCTTAAATTCAGCTTTATTAATTAAAACAAAATGAGGGCGCCACTTAGCTTTATACGCCCTCTTAACTTGCCATTCTAGTGGAAGTTATTGCAATTATTATTTCTTTTTATTTCCTTGACTTTTAAAGGTCGTATCTTGATGTTGAATAGCCTATAATCTTCCTCAAAATTTAGGCTATCGAATGCTAAAAGACTTTATCAAATCTGACTGGTAATTCCAGAGATTATCGCGTTCAAACAAACAATTAAACAAACTCCACCGCTTTATATATAAAATATAAAAATATTTACACTGTGCAATAATAAATCCCTCAGAAGAAGATTAAAGGCGTTAGATATTTCCGTCTTTGAATATGAGTATATCACATTGTAATCTATTATAAACATCATATATACGAGTATAAGAAAAGGTCAAACGTATTTTATGAATGCTTAAAAGCAGCAATAAATGTACGTGTGATCCTAAATAATGTTTGAACGGTTTTGGTGACGTATTAATCGTAACTCATTTTAATTTTGGTGAGTTTATTGGCGACTTTTAGAAGAGATTACAAAAGTATACATGTTTAGAGACGAAGTTTTATAAGAAAAAAAAAAACTTGTTATCAGCGTAATTTACAGGTACCTACTTAGCGGTCTACGACTATTCTGTTGTTTAGTTTATTTCCATTTTTATACCACTAAGGTGGCAAATAAGCGTACAAGATGGTAAGCAGTTAGTATAGTTTATGGACACTTGCAACACCAGAGGTATACTTCGTACGTTGCTGCCTCATGCTGTTATCTCTTGGGAAAACCTTGGCATGGAGCGGATGTACAATCGATAGAACACACATAGGAATTAATAGTCTCTCCTTACATTTATGGGCTCATTACCGTACGTCACTTCAGGATTGTCAATAGTTCTCCAGCTCGTCTCTGAACTGAATCCCTTCAGGATTGTCAATAGTTCTCGCATCTCTGAACTGAATCACAAGATCCTAGCTGGTATCCAGGTAAACCGGTGGTCCAAAGATAATTATAGCACTCCGTGTGAGATGTGATTTGAGACTTATATGACATAAGTCTTAGCTCCGAGCTGAAGTACTGCTTCACACTGTAGAGCAAGTTTCTTGGATGCTCAGGTAAGTTCGGAACTGAACTTCTCTCGAAACCTCAACATCAAGAATCCCAGCGCTCTTGGCGATGGTAAGAGATTTCAATACGAATAATCCAAATATTCTTGGTATCGAAATCTCTTACCATCATAAGAGTCATATGCCGAAATAAAGGAACTACAAATGGGAGTTTCTTAGCAGTGAATACCCAACCTCGCGTCTTGACGATGAAGTTCAACCGCCCCCAGTAGAATATCATAGTCAAAATACCCTCACAATCAGACACAAATTGATCGCGAATTTCCTCCACCAGGGAACGAGGGATCTTATACGAAGCTGAATAATCATATTCATCTAGTCAGACTATAAGTTCTATTACAAAAGAATATACATTTATTTTTTGTAAAGTAATGTATGTATGTATGTATATCTTCACGCCAAGTCCCTTGCGGGGTAGGCAGAGAGAACCGAGCGCCATAAGACGCGGTCCTTGCATACTTCACTCGCTTCTGTGACATTCATAGCTAAATAAAAAAAGTAAAGTAAGTAAGTCATTCATAGTAAAGTAATGTAATCTTAATAAAACTTATATGTACATATTTATGGAAGTCTCAGCAAAACATATTAAATGATTCTATTCGAAATGGCCACGTTTGGCTTCGATACAGGCCTTTAATCTGTCTGGCCACGAATCTATGACTTTACGCACTGTTTCCATGGGCAACTTAGCCACTGCTTGCTCCAGAGATTTCTTAAGAGACACAATGTCGGCGTGTCGTTTCAAGCAGGCCATGTCCTCTAAAACTGACCCGAATTTGTAGTTTAAGGGATTCAGATCTCGGCTAGAATAGGGCCAGTTTTCAGCTCTTATAACGCCCGGAACGTTAGTTTCGTGACAGGCTTGGTTAGTTCGTGCTTTGTGACCAGGTGCAGAGTCCTGCTGGAAAAACTAGTATTTATGGGCAGACTAGTTATTTCCGACAAGTGGTCGGAAAGGTACAACGTGGTCATGTGTCATGTCATGTGGTCGTGGACGGCTTTTTTAGAACGGTGTGCGTACACTTTGTCATTTTTCTTGTTGTAGTGCTCTTGAATCGTGAAAATTTTTTCATCAGTTAAGATATTTCTGCGCCTTTCACCTGCGTATCAGGACAGAAGGCGTTTTGATCGATCCACTCTCTTCAACTGTAGGGATTGATTTAGAGTCCTGTATATCGACGATAAGCGCCGAGCTTCAGGTCTTGCTTTATTATACGTGACAGAGTTCTCGCGTTAATCTTCATTTCTCGCGATAGGATTTTTTGTTTGCTAATGGGGTGTCGGCGAATTCTGGCTTTAACAGCATTAATAGCTTTTGTGGTTCTAACAGCATGCGATTGCCCTGATCTTATATGGTCTTCAACAGAGGAAGTGTTGGTATATCTGTCGATAGTACGATATACGAATATACGGCTGATACCAAGCTATTGAAGTGGCTTGATTATGACCGATGGCTTCATACCCACTTTGTGCAAGGCAATCACTGCAATCCTATTTTCTTTACCACCCCATTGCATATTGTAATTTGATAATAAACACGAAAAAAATATGTAAAACGGCGGGAAATCGAAAGAAGTTTTTAACATAATAAACGCGTTCCAAATTCAAAATAATTGAATACTTAGTTGAAAAAAAGAAAAGTTTCTATGTAACAGTATTTATGGGCAGACTAGTTATTTCATCGCGTGATGAAAAATGTAACGTAGAACACAGGCGCTGTTATGCTTACGATAACGCTAACAAGATTCTGACGCTTATTGAGAAAAATGTGTTTTAGGTTTTTGTTTTTATTTTACCTATAGGTATCTCTGGAAACTACACGAGATACCAATATGAAAGTTGTAACAAAACAAAGACATGTTACAAATACAATAAAAAATCAATCATACTATATTAATATGTATATAGTTATAAGTATGTAGTAATACTTGGATCGAATGTTCAGTTAATGCATTTATGAAACTATGCAACTATGTTTAATGAAGGAATAATGTAATGTCACTTTGAGAAATTTGTAAATTTCGTTTTTCTTGTTTTGGATATTGTAAGAACTCAATTTCGCTAAAATCCTTAGTTGATGCGTTTATCGTAAACGGGATAGGGCGGTACGTATTACAAACACAAGAGGGCCAAAAGCAAATGTTCCGGCAACACGCGGCGTCTCGTTTGTAATTTTTGCGTTACCACCAGCGAACTTGTTACCACTCTTAATACACAATTTAATGACGTGATGATGACAGGTCGTTGTGTGTGATGGGCATCATTGCACACAATGGCCTTTCCTGTTGGTAATGGTATAAATGAATTTCCAGTATTTTATTAATGACAAGCGTACGGTCACTGGGCATTCCAAGCACCGTAGTCGGTTACGTCCACAGTGCGTCAGATGAAACTGGCCGGTCGACACTGAATATATTAAACCAAGTACAGCCCGCAATATCGTCCGCGCGTATCACCTCATCCCGTGGGATCTGCTTTCTCTTACTTTCATTGTTTTTGTTTAGCTTTTAAGCGTCGTGTCGTGAAGTTGAATAGCCTTATAACCTTTCTCATGAATTGGGCTATCAATTGCTGGAAGAATTTTTCTAATCCGACTGGTAGTTTCAGAGATTAGCCCCTTCAAACATACGAAACATCTTGCTTAGTATGAATACTAACCGGTAAATTGTTCTTGCTAATTTACAAACAAGGCTCTGGCGAAAGAAAGGTAGGGCGCATCAAAACAGCCCGACTACATATGAGTACGTTAGCTTCACAAAATTTAGCTTTTTTTTTCAACCAGTAAGTACCTATCACAACATAAATGTATAGCTGAAATCTAATAACTCTAAGATAACTTAGAAAACACAAAAGTAAAACGATATTTGGATTGCTCTGGACCCCACACTAATATTCCCAGTGTCGTGAGCGTCCAGATACATATATACACATAATACTTACACAATACATATCAGATTATATCAACTCAACGGTTAGTCAATTTTACCGTATTTTCATTGTTATGTTTTCTTAATTATATATTTATTTCATGTAATTGTATATTGTTTTATACCAACCCTTGCGAAAAATTTTCAGTTTCATTATAACTTTTTGGTTGTAACCATTTATAGACGATTTTTCTGCAGTTATGTTCAGTCATCTTAATGATTTTATTATCAATTTTATACATCTTAGAATGTAGGTATGGTCCCATTACTTTATGTAATCTACGAGCAAATGGTGAACGTATTCTTGGGTAATCCCATTTAAGCGTCCTTTGCGACGGACGAGCAAAGGGTTCAGCTAGCTTATGAATCGCAGGATAGTAGCTCCAATATATAATTGTCGTACACGAGGCTGGCTACATTCCGAATAAGAGCATGTCAGTTGGATATTGCTGTTAAATAACAAGTCCCTGGAGGACTGATGTGATCTTGCGAGTGAAATGAGTTTACGAATAAGCTCCCGACGAGTTATCGTGTTAGCATCGGTAATCGAAACGCGTGATATATATTTCTCATATCGCAAGCATTCATAGTTTACGGTAACCACTTTGCGTCATAAGAGCCGATTGCTTGATTGCTTCCGACGTAGTATAAAAAAATAAGACACTGAGCGTGTTATAATGCACTACGCACATTGGTAAGTATAGTATATTGAAGCACTTAGCAATATCAACGACGCAAATACTGTAGTATATTACATTATAATATTTGCCCAGGGAGCAGCGCGCTAACCACGCTATGATTGGTTATTTATTACACTAACCTACTTCCATGGCTACTTCGCAATTCTCTATGCATATATATCTGTATGGTATTCTCATTACGATGACCGTGCTATTCTATTTTCAAGTCAGGGAAAATACTGAAAGATATAAGTTGAAAATGTTATGGACCACCATTACGGGCTGATTTTATATGCTACGTATTTTAGTAAATAAGCTGAAGAGAGCTAGCTGCTTTTAAGATGCATCAGTGATAGTTTATTTAAAATATACCTATTAGGTATGATGCGTTAGGGATTTTATAAAAATATCCATGTTTCTACTTAGTACGAAAGAGAGGTAGGGCGCATCAAAGCAGCCCGTCTGGGGAAGGTTCAATCCCCACACAAGGCAAACATTTGTGTGCATGAACATGTCTGTTTGTCTTGGTCTGGATGTTTTAATATGGCGCATCAAAGCAGCCCGTCTGGGGATGTACCTCCACCTCACAGAAGACCGCAGCCAAATAACAACTCCCTAGAGGGTTGTTGTGTTCCTGCGTGTGAATGAGGTCACCAGTAAACTCCTAAGGGGTTGCTGTGTAAGCAGCAGAGGAGGCATCGCGCGAGTGATACTTAAGATATCGCAAGCGTTAATAGGCTACGGTACCCGCTTTACATCAGGTGGGCCGTATGCTTGTATGCCTCCCGACGTAGCATAAAAAAAAGAAATCCAATTCGATAAAACCATTGACAAAAACATAAATTTTGTAGGAACAGGCGTCGAGCATACTTATTTAAGTAATATAAATATAAATATTTGATATACACACGCGCGTATGTTAATTTATTCCAACATGTAGCGGTACAAACATAGATAACAGAAACAACGGGAGATGTGACGAGGGGGCGTGGTTGGTGTCGCCGCAATATGCTCAAAACGAGAACATTGCCAAGAACAGTTAGTTAGTTGCAATCAAGTTCGATTGAGATACGTTGCTCCTTGTTTTAGCAAAATGCCAAGTTGTGCTGTTGCCTTTTTGCAAAAATAGAAGTGCAGTGGTTAACTTTAAATCAAATGGAATCACTTATCACCTATAAGTACAAATAATATTACGTTTTATAAGCATAAATACAGAATTAATTTCAAAAATTCTCTGACGCCATTTCTACCAGGGCCTTACCACGATACAAATTATAAATATCAAATTTCTCATTCTTAATCATACATTGCTTTTCTACCATTACGCAGTCGCCACCGCTCGTTTACCAACACGCAATGTAAAGTGAGTAATATTATTCGTTCACTGTGTGTACAGTTTCGAGATACGGCCGCTTGTTTCTGCCGCTTTATAAATGTAGTTAGGTCGCCCAGACCCGAGCTTTTGATAGAGTCAGCGGGACTGGACTCTAACGGATGTAGATAAGGAATAGCTAGTAAGCAGTTTAGTTATTAGGTGCACAATGTAACTCTCTTTTTAATTCATTATACGATTGGCATCCAATTCTGTCAGACGTTAATCATTTTCTTTTAATTTTTTATTTTTAGTTTTTAAAAAGTTCTTTAAACGTTCCCAAAACTTAACTGGCGCAGCCGTGTAGGATCGCTCGCTAAAGGCAACGCCGTTTTTCGCTCCTTTCCTGTGTTTACACCTGACTATCAAATTTTGGTCAGAAGACGAGTACGCGGCGTGGGCTACGAGTGATCTTTCGAACAAATAAATAAGTGACGTTACGGGCTACGAAGACAAGACTATGGCGATTGGTCTGATTGGTTGGTGAGTAAAACTCTTCGCTTTCCTTTCATTTCCACTCCCTTGTTATTGCGAAATAAAACTCTTTTGTAATAACGTTATCTGGTTAAGTTGTGAAATTTAAATACATATAGTACATAAGAATAAAAAGAAATAAATATTAATAAGCGAATAAAAGAAAATACCTTATTTTCGTTCCATGTTACGTAAGAATATTGTAATTAAAACTATTTAATCGAAATTCATTTCATTTTAATTTTTACTTATTTACATTGTTTTATATTGTGTGTTTTATATTTTATTGTGCTTTACATTTTATTGTGTCTTTTCACATAAGTTTTCATACTGTTGTTTACTTTATTGTGTGTGATCAATCCATTCCAAAATGTCTAAATCCGAGAACTCGAACATAAATGTATGTGATAATGAATTAATAATTAAAGCCAGTGACGCATTATCATTAATTCCACAATTTTCGGGAGATTCGCGACTTTTAAATTTATACATACGAAAATGTGAATACGCGATTTTAAAATACCAAGGAGACCAAAACCGTAATGAATATTTAATGCAATGCTTCACTAGCAAATTGACCGGGAATGCAGCCGCGCTTATCAGTGAACGTAACGATATAACTACATGGAATGAATTGAAGAACTTGTTAGATCAGCATTTTGGCGATCCGCGTAGTGAGGAATGTGTGGCCATAGAATTAGAGAGTTTAAAGCTTAAAAATAATGAATCTTTCTCAGATTTTTGTCATAGAATACAGAGCGTTCGATCAATATTATTGGCTAAGGTGAATAGGTTAACGAATTCGAGTTTACGCGAGGCGAAACATATTATATACAATAATACCTGTTTAAATGTCTTTCTTTATAATTTACCGGAAAACATGATTAGAATGGTACGAATTAAAAATCCCACCACCTTAGAAGAAGCCCACAAATACGTTTTGGAGGAAATTAATTTTCAGGAACAATACAACCGGCGAAATCGTTTCTTCGATAATAAACCAAAAATACCGGCACAGCCAACTATGCAACAAAAATTTAATTTTCCTTTTACGGCACAACCCTCTATGGCGAAAAATATACCGTTCCAAGCTTCTGGGTTCCCACAAAATCCCCAGTTCAAATTCGGAATACCTCAAAATAATAATCAGTTCAGATTTGGCATTCCGCCAGGCATGGGCCGTCCCATGCAATCGTCTGGTTTCATGGCCCAACCAGGTGGTTATCGGCCGCAACAACAGTTCGGTTATCATCCACCGCAACAATTCGGTTACCGACCACCACAATTCGGCAACTCCTTACCACAACAACAATTAAATAACACACGTCCTTTCGATAAAAAACCAATCCCAAGTAATGATGTGTCCATGAGGACAGCCCCCGCTAAGCCTCAGTTTTATTTAAATGAGCCTTATGTTGAAGACTATAATAATTGCATATACCCAAATAATTTGCCGTATTATTACGAACAAGACGACATGACACCCGAGACTGATTATGAAGAACCATACTTTGAACAATATCCCGTTTCCCAAATTGATAACTTACTAGTAGATTCTGTTAATAACATTGACCTTGACATTGGAGCACCTGCACAAAATCGTGATAATAGTGAAAATTTTCAAGTAAAAGCCTCCGAATTCCCCCAGAAGTGATAAAAATTAATTTCGATTCAAATTTAAAATTACCTTATATTTATATTCCCGAAATAGATGGTAAATTTATGTTAGATACCGGCAGTACGAGATCTTTCATAAGCCCTTGGAAGGCTGATGAATACTTCGCGCATGAAAAATCCCATGAGCCCTTTCAAGTGATTAGTACCCATGCTACTAGTTGTCATGACGAAGTTTTATCAATTCCCCTATTTCCGACATTTAAAAGCAACGAGTTCCACAAATTTTATGTTTTTAACGTAGATAATAACTATGACGGTTTAATTGGATTAGATCTGATGTTGCAGTTAGAAGCCGACATTCGACTAAAGGAAAAATCCCTAGTCACAAAAAAATACTCGCATACCGATCGAGTGTCCCCAACATATAGTTCGTTTAGCCCCGCGGTCTGAACAGCGTGTCAA
Source organism: Pyralis farinalis (assembly GCA_947507595.1). Classification (NCBI taxonomy): domain Eukaryota; kingdom Metazoa; phylum Arthropoda; class Insecta; order Lepidoptera; family Pyralidae; genus Pyralis; species Pyralis farinalis. The sequence goes on from OX382274.1 coordinate 10,727,464, forward strand.
ACTTCCCGCTAAATTATTTGATGGACAGGGCGTACTACATAGCATACAGTTTTGCGATGGAGTACGAATGCCTTCTGCAATAGTTACTTGTAAAAATGGATTCGCTACCACTATAATTCAAAACGCTCTCGAGGAAGAAGTAGCACTCACTATTAGTACCCCATTGGAAATTTCAAGGCTGGAAATAGATCAGGTTTATAATAATAAAATAAATAATGACATTGACGTTAATTCATTATTGCATAATAACCTTTCAAAATTACGACTGGATCACATGAACAACGAGGAGCGTGACTCCATCTATGACCTCTGCAGCGAATACAAAGATATATTTTATTGTGATGCAATACCTCTTACCTTTTCAAATCAAGTTAAACACCAAATTCGCACTGTCAACGAAGACCCTATTTATGTCAAACCTTATCGACAAGGCCAAGCTCAGGCTAACGAAATTAAAAATCAGGTTGAAAAGCTTTTGTATGACAATGTAATACAAGAATCTCATTCCCCGTGGAATGCTCCAGTGCACCTCGTATTAAAAAAAGGTGATGCATCAGGCGAAACTAAATACCGTATGGTGGTAGATTACAGACGACTAAACGAGATCACAGTCGACGATAAGTACCCGCTACCTAACATAACCGATCTTTTTGATAAGTTAGGTAGAAGTACCTACTTCACCACACTTGACCTTGCAAGTGGCTACCATCAGCTACAAATCGAGGAAAAGGACAGACAAAAAACTGCATTTAGTACGGAGAACGGCCACTACGAATTCTCGCGTATGCCGTTTGGTTTGAAAACAGCACCCGCAACATTCCAGCGTGCAATGGACAATGTCCTTCGTGGATTACAGGGTATTCATTGCCTTGTATACCTCGACGACATACTAATATACTCCACTAGCTTACAAGAACACCTACAGAAATTACGAACCGTTTTTGATCGCTTAAGACAAACTAACTTAAAAGTACAGCTAGATAAGTCGGAATTCCTCCGCAAGGAAATACTTTATCTCGGACATACCATTACAAATGAGGGTCTTAAACCCAATAGTGACAAAATACAAGCAGTCATTGATTATCCCATACCCAAGACCCAAACCGAAATTAAAAGATTCCTAGGCTTTATAGGCTACTACCGCCGTTTCATCAAAGACTTTTCAAAAATTACACAACCTATGACTGCGTGTTTAAAGAAAAACAAGAAGGTAGTTCTTGACCAAAATTATATTGATGCATTTCATAAGTGTAAAGAATTGTTAGTTAATGCACCAATCCTTCAATACCCTGACATGTCTAAGCCATTTATAGTCACAACCGATGCCTCGGAAGTAGCAGTTGGCGCTGTACTCTCCCAGGGAATAGTCGGCAGCGATAGACCCGTTGCCTATGCTAGCAAAACCCTCACTGATACCGAGCGTAGATAAAGTGCGATAGAACGAGAATTATTGGCCATTATATGGGCAGTGAAACATTTCAGACCCTACCTTTATGGTCACAAATTTATCATATACACGGACCATAAACCTCTTATCTGGCTATATAAATTAAAAGAACCTGATAGTAAACTAACCCGCTGGCGCTTGCGTCTGCAGGAGTATGATTTCGATGTTATCCATAAAAATGGAAAGCAAAATTTGAATGCAGATGCACTATCTCGTATTCAAATCAATGCATTAGGTAATCAGGACGACACTTCATCTCTACAAGTTAACATAGACGAAAAAGAACAGCGATTACAGGAGTACCTCAATGACGTTACTGAGGAACTGACTAGAATAGCTCAAAGACGCGTTACTGACGAGACTATAACGATCTCTGACGAATCCAAAACTATTACGATTTCAGATGACTATATCGCAGAACCCAAATATCCCATTAGATCAGTTAGTAGCAATAGCCCAACACATAGCGTAACTGCTCATTCTGCCCCTGACATGGAAGGTAAGGGCATGCCTATATTAGACGAGGCTATAGATACAAAGCCTAGACAGATATTAGTATTTACATGGTTAAAGGATAGCATGCAAGCAAAAGATATTTCCAATAAGACACAGAAAATCATAGAGGTATTCTTACCAATAAATAATGAACAGTTAGTAACACAGTTTTTAAAAGAGTATATTAAAGACAAAACTAAATACTTCATCTACTTTGAAGATGAACAGCATCGTCGAGACTTCTCTAACGTCGTTATCAGATTATTTAAAGAAGGCCAAGTCTCCTTCTATGAATGCACCAAGCGTGTTGTATTCATAGAGGACGAGAATGAACAAAAGGCTATCATTCTTAAACTTCACGAAGGTAAGACATGCCATCGTGGTATTAAAGAAACTATGTCCAGAATACGTAGGAATTATTTTTGGCCCAACATGCAGGAAACCATAGCAGCCCAACTAAATATATGTGAAGCCTGTAAAACTATGAAATATGACCGTAACCCCATTAAACCTATATTACAAATTACACAAACTCAATCAGCCCCCATGCAGGAAATATTCATAGATCTGTTTACTATAGAAGGGAAAACCTATCTTACCTTAGTAGATGCCTTTAGCAAACACGGTCAAGCTATAGAGATAAGCAATAGATCAACCCCAGAAGTTACAAGAGCCTTAATAAAATACTTCTCTCTTTATGGAGTCCCTAAGAAAATTACCAGTGACCCTGGATCCGAATTCAACAATGACCTTATGAGACAACTCATGGCTCTCTATAAAATTCAATTGCACATAAGCACTCCACATAATTCTAACTCTACTGGTATAGTGGAACGTTTTCATTCCACTATCATTGAAATATATAGGTTAGCTAGGTACGAACAGAAATGTACAGATGCGGCATCTGTAATGGTGTATTCTATTATGGCTTACAATAGTACTATACACTCATCAACAGGACTCACTCCGTTTGAAGTGCTCTTTGGACACACTGAATCAAATGATGCTTTTAATGTAGATTTTGAAAGATCATATACACAGCAATTACTTACAGATCACTGTAAAAGAACAAAAGTTTTATATAAAAATATAGCAGATAAGTTAATAGCAAACAAAGAGAAAGCTAGGAACATTAAAGGAGGAGAAGAGGTAAAAGAATTTGATATTTCCGATACAATTTACGTAAAAGATATAAATGTAAGAAAAAGTAAGGACAAACCACGATATAGAAAGGCGACAGTAACAAACAAACAACAACGTAATATTATCCCTATTCAAATAGGAAATAGGACAACTACTGCTCATATTAAAGATGTTAAACGCCCTTCACAGGTGGTGTCTACTCCTGCTGACCCACAAGAACCAGGCTCTTCAAGTAGACCGAATTAATGAAAATCCGGGAATCTTACCTGTAAAAGAAGGTCGCGCGTATATCCAAATGGACAAATGGCTTATTGTTAAAATTATTAGTTTAGACGGTATTAGTAAAGATTTAAATTTTAACATGCAAAAATATTCCGATTTTAGTAAAATATTAGAAGGCGAATTTGAGTATAAACATGAAGTTAAAGAAATGAAAGCTCACGTAGACTATCTTCAGGATATCACCTTAGGAAAAATACAGGAACTAGTACCAACGAATAGATTTAAACGAGGGCTTCTAGATTCTGCTGGTTCAATTATAAAACTAATAACTGGTAATCTTGACCATACCGATGCAGTCAAATATGATAAAATAATTTCTGAAATTAAAACCAATGAGCAGGCAATTGGTAAAAAGATAACTCTCATCTCTGAAATGCTGGATCACTTTATGAACTCATCTGAAATTATGAAAGAAAACACCGCCATTGTAGATATGAGATTAGATCGCCTTGAAAGAATTGTTTTAGAATTAGATAACGTAAAGGAAGACACTATGTATTTAGTTTATGTGTTAAGCTTATTTAATCAATTTAGTATGAACTTTCGCACTATATACATTAAACTAAGTGAACTAGAAACCGCTCTAGCTTTAAGCAAAACATCTGTATTACATAAATCAATTATCAATTCCACTGAATTATTATGTACATTAAAAATGATAGAGAAACAAAGTAATCTTATGTACACCGTATCAGAACAGAATTTGATTATGATAGAAGAAATACTTACTGTAAAAACATATGTAAAATCTAACCAGATAACGTTTCTAATTGAGGTTCCTCTCACCGACAATTATACATATAATTATTTTAAATTGTACTCCCTCCCTGTCCTAGATGATTCCACAAATAAAACCTTTATAGTCATCCCAAAATATCCTTACCTCATAGCGAATGGGATGAAATACCAACCAGTCCTGCGACCATGTAGAGACATCGCGAGAGATCAGTTTCTTTGCACGGAAGATGATGTGATGGAGTTTCACAGAATAACATGTATAGAACAGCTGATGGAGTTCTACCCAAATCCTACACAATGTAGCCAACATCTAGTTGATATAGAAAATATTAGGATACAGCGAATATCCTCACATAGTTGGATATTATATAGCAGATATCATACTTTATTATCTTCGCAATGTGGCAGTGACATTACTAAACAACTGGTACGTGGCACATATATAATTACTATAGAGGAAAATTGCACTGTCGTCATCAGTAATATAACATTAGAGAGAAAATATGTATATTACAGTATGGAGAGTAAACGGACGCCGGTCATTCAGCTGCCAAACCTGCATAAGAGGAATAACATATCCTCTACAAAAATGAATCTAAAGGAAATTCACCTCGATGACGTCAAGTTCCTAAATTACGCGTTAAGAAGAAATAGTGAAAGTGTAAGTGAAGTGAGAAACAATATTAGTGAAGTTCGCGTTATACAAACCCGTAGTATCAGCTTAGCTACTCTAGTGTTATATATCGCACTCATTATGTGTATTGTAATTTTGATTGTCTATTATAATTTTAAATATAGATGTTGGGAAATATGTATGAAGCGAAATCACCGGATTCAAGTAAAACCACGTGAACCCGATAATTTCGCTCTTGAGGGGGGAGAAGTTAGGTCGCCCAGACCCGAGCTTTTGATAGAGTCAGCGGGACTGGACTCTAACGGATGTAGATAAGGAATAGCTAGTAAGCAGTTTAGTTATTAGGTGCACAATGTAACTCTCTTTTTAATTCATTATACGATTGGCATCCAATTCTGTCAGACGTTAATCATTTTCTTTTAATTTTTTATTTTTAGTTTTTAAAAAGTTCTTTAAACGTTCCCAAAACTTAACTATGTAGTAGTGCGTGCTTACTTGGGTGTTGTTTAAATAAACATCCAATGACAGCGTCTTAACAAATGTGTGTCGTTGTACTTGTGTGCGTAGAATGATATTTTTTATTTATTTAAGTGTGTGAGTGTTTTATGGTGGGGTGAAACTCGGCGACAACCGTCCCTGTGTAAACTCGCGTGGTATGTCACATCTCCCATTGTTTCTGTTATCTATGGGTACAAACGTATAGGCCTCGGCGTTCTTTCCGCTTTTTTTCTTTTTCTATATTCTATGGGTAGTATCGTGATGTTGAACAGCCTGTACTACTTCAAAAATTGTTTTCCAGAGATCAGCGCGTTCAAACAAACAAACAAGCTCGTCCGCTTTATATATTAGTATCCATTACCTTAAAACTAACTGTAAGTCGTACGTGCTAAGAAATATTCACTGGACACTTTTTCTATATATAACTTAGATAGAAAAAAAGGCAGAGAGAACCGAACACCACGTGACTTGGTTCTTCACACCTCACTCGATTCTTTAACATTCATAGCTCTTCTCATGCACCTTCGCCGGCTCCTGACGTCACCATCTGATAAAACACGATCAATTTGGTCATGATACTTTCGCGTTGTACAACTGTTTCATAATTATTTACTCCTGCATTCCTTCTACGTGTCCGAACTGACAGAGCATACATATTATATAATCAGTAAAGGTGTTACTCGATGGTATTTGATTGAACTCAAACGCTAATATCCAATATTACCTGACAATCTTGCCGGGATAGAAAAATAATATTTGTGTTGACGTAAAAGAAGCAATTACCACCAACCTGTGCTTTACTCTCCCAGTCCATTCCTACTGCGCAAATGATGCACATGACAACAAGTGCAATAGCTCCGACCAGCCTCACGTCATTCACTCCGTTGTCAAAAATTTTGTGTCCATTATTCTTCAGGAGGTCATTGAGCGAGTCGCAGAAACCTATAGTGTTCATGCTGGCCGCCACCGCGTTGGCGAACGCGAAGATTATCCCGACGGAGGCGCCGAACTCCGGGCCCAGGGATCTTGAGATGATATAATATATGCCTCCTGCGGGGTAGATATACATTCAAATCAATTCTATTTATTTATTGCCAAATATGGGTAACAAATATCTTACATAAAGTTGTTAAAAAAAGCTTGCATGTCTATACTACAGGTAAAATTTGACTTGTTCATAGCCAAATTTTACCTTTTTTTTTTTTTTTTTTGTGACGCGGGGAAAAATGCGTTACGCACACCACCGGTGCCTGGGTGGCCTCCGGTGGTAGTGTGGGACTCCCCGTCGGCTGTCCGACGGTATACCCACTAAACAACCCCGCGAAATGCCATCGGCCGCGTTGGTGTGGTGCCCCGGATCTGTCAGCAACAGGGCACCAGCCAAATTTTACCTGTACTATAGGCATGCAAGCTTGTTTACCATAAAATACTTACATGTCAAAGTTAACAAAATATTACTAAATATTTCTGTTGGTGACGTTGCGTCGCGCCACCAGAGTAGTGGACTGTATGTATGTTGGGTGTGTTCTTCAGTATTCCAAATAACTACGGCAAGGCTTCTTTTCTGAGATCGTGCTGGCTGAGGTTAGGAGAGAGGTATTTCTTGTTCTTCTGAGACGTCCGCTTGTGTTGCTCTCGATCGGTAGAATGACGGATCCGAGGCGGGGCGCCGGTATTTCTATGCGCGCGTCGGCGCGCCCCAGGTAGTCAGCACGCCATACAACGCGCGTATAGTTTCATGGCGTTATTCTCCCCCGCCTCGTCCCCTCTCCATACCTCACCCCTCCGATATCTCGTTTATTTATACTATTTATTTATTTACAAGTTTTCTTAATCCTAGTGACTTAATTTTAAATTCGTATTCTACTTATTCTATACATTTAATCCAATACCATAACTATACGTTTATTTTCCTTATGCTAGATACTACAATTTTACTTTATTTATTTTCCTTTATTTACATGCATTTGCGATACAAATGTTTACACCTACAAATACTGTCTACAAATGTTTCTCGTGGTGGACAAGTACATATTCATATTCATATTTATTCATGTTAGACATCGGTTTGAGACGGTGGCTACACGTTGCGCATGCACGTGGTGTATTTGTTCTGAGCGTTTTCGTCGTGAACATTTCTCCCGCCGTCGCCTCGCGATTCTACTGGTAGCACGACGATCTTCTTGGTCGGCCGTCTCAGCGTATGTCCCTTGCTGGTGACGACGTCGGCCACTCGAACTACGCCGTCCTTGCCCGGATAGGTCTTCGTCACGCGTCCTCGCGGCCAGATGTTCCGCGGGAGGTTCGGGTCGCAGATGACTACGATGTCTCCGACGGCAGGTATGACTCCAGTGCTGAACGGCTCCCGCCGGTGTCGGAGTACTGGCGTGTACTCCCGCACCCAGCGTCGCCAGAAGCAGTCGGCGAGCTGTTGGGCGCGTCGCCAATGCTGACGGGCGTCGGCGTCGTGCTCGCTAAAAGTGCCCGGAGCAGGCACATGACAGTCGGGCCCGATCAGAATCAGGTTCGGAGTCAGCGCTGGTGGGTCCTCTGCCGTTACCGCCACATGGGTGAGAGGGCGGGAGTTCACCGTTGTCTCCACCTCTGCCAGCAGTGTGTGCAGCGTCTCGTCGCTCGGGTACCGCTCGTGCAGCGTGGCTCGCAGCGCCTCCTTCACCGTTCGCACCATGCGCTCCCAAGACCCTGCCATAAAGGGCGCGGCAGGGGGCAGGAAGCGCCAGTTGATTCGGCGTGCGGCGGCTTCGTTCTTCATTGCTTCGGAGAGCTCGCGGTCCGCCCCGCGGAATGCTGTGGCGTTGTCGCTCCACAGCTCCGTAGGGCATCCCCGCCGAGCTATGAAGCGGCGGAGGCGGCGTTGATGGCGGAGTCCGTGCTCAGAGAGGCGGCGACTTCCAAATGCACCGCTCGCGACGTCATGCAGGTGAAGAGCGCGACGTACCTTTTCTCCCGGTGTCTTCCCACTGTCACTTCCAGGGGCCCGAAGTAGTCCAACCCTGTAAAAGTAAAGGGCCGGGCGTGGTGAGCTAAGCGTGCGGGGGGCAGATCACCGGTGGATGGCGTCGCCGGCTTCGCTTTTCTTAGTCGGCAGACGGCGCAGCGGGCGATGACTTCTTTAACAGCTGGTCGGATCTTTACTATGTACATTCGTTGACGTAGTTCATTAACCACTATCTCGGTGCCTCCGTGGTGAAGTTTTTCGTGTACATGAGCTATGTACAGTTTCGTGTAAGCGTGCTTCCCATGTAGTACGGTCGGTCGCACCGCTTCCACTGTTAAGTTTTCGGCCGCGGCTAATCTGCTTCTAAGTCGTAGTATACCGTCTTCATCTACGTAGACGCTTAGCGCGGCGAGTCGATCGGTTTTATCCGGTGTCCGGCTGTCCTGTATTCTCTTTAATTCGTTTCCGTAGCTGTCTTCTTGTGAGGCGCGAGTCCAGAGTTTCTCCGCTGCGAGTAGGTAGCGCGCCTCTAACACGACGAACTTGCTCTTCTCCGTAGGCTTAGTGGTGGATTTGGCTCGCTTGCAGGCGCGTGGGGTCGTCGGTTTGTTCCAGTCTCCGTCTCGTTCCGGATTCGCACGCGTTCGTTTGCGACGTATAGCGGCTACCAGCTGTTTTTCTGGTTCGGAGAGCTTTCTTCGACAGAGGTCGATGAATTGTAGCGCTCTCGCCGTCGCTCGCAATAGCCTCGTCCAACTGGAGAAACGCTCGATATTCGGCAGGTGCGCTTGTTGTGGTCGTCGTTGGAGTTTGTGGCACCTTTCTTTCTCCTCGCCGGTCGCGGGAATCTCGACCTTATTTTCAACGGGCCAAGTCGACTCAGCTTGATACAGGAACGCCGGTCCCTTGTACCATCTGTGCTGCGCGTTGAAGTCGGTCGGCGTAGCTCTAGTCGCGTCGTCTGCTACGTTGTCGGCTGACGGCAACCACCTCCACTGGTCTTTTCGGGTCGACTCTTCTATTTCTGCCAGCCGGTGCGCTACGAACGTTTTGTACGTGCGAGGCTCGGCGCGGATCCATGCCAGAGCGGTGCGTGAGTCGCTCCAATAGGTTTTCGTAGCGATCTCGTAGTCGTGTTCTTCTGCGACCGATCTGGCTAGACGGACGCCGAGGACTGCGGCCTGGAGTTCCAGTCTTGGCACGGAGATGGGCTTCGTGGGTGTAACTCGACTCTTCGCTGCGGCTAACGCGACCTTGATGCTTCCGTCTGCTCGCTGCAAGCGCCAGTAGATCGCGGCTGCGTACGCCTCTTCGCTTGCATCGACGAACGCATGCAGCTCGTAGCGGATAGCCGGCTCTACGTCGTAGCACCTAGGTATGTGCAAGTCGCTTAAGTCGCGCAGCTGTTGAAGCCATCGGCTCCATCTTCCTTGCAGCTCCGGCGGTATCGTCTCGTCCCATCCCGTCTTGTAGCGCCACGTGTCTTGCATAATACGCTTCGCCGGCGTAGTCATCGGTGAAACTAAGCCCAGCGGGTCGAAAATTGACATGATTATACTCAGCGCTTCGCGTTTCGTCGGCGGGCGTGCATCATTGAGTACTTCCGACGGAGCTCTTCTGGTGTTGAGGCGGAAACGTACGCAGTCGCTATTCGTGTCCCATAGCAGTCCGAGCGTCTTTTCTAGCTCGCTCCCGCCGATGGGGACCGTCGTTCGTTCGGCTCTTTCGGCGATCTGGTTAGTGGCCTCTTTGTCGTTCGTAGCCCATCCGCGTAGCTCGAACCCAGCTTGTCGGTGCACGTGGTTGACCTCTCTGACGATTCGTTGCGCCTCAGTCGTAGTCGGGAAGCTCTGCAAGTAGTCGTCCATGTAGTGGTTTTTCTCGATCGCCCTCGCTGCCTCCGGATACTCTGCTGCGTGTTCTCTTGCATTTCTGTTCTTGATGTACAGGGCGGTGCACGGCGATGACGATGCACCGAATATTACGGAGGTCATTCGATACTCCTCCGGTTCCCCTTCTCGTCAGTCGCCTCTCCATAGGAAGCGGAGCGCGTCCCTGTCTTCGTCGCGTATCTTGATCTGCATGAACATCTCCTTTATGTCGGCCGATACAGCGATGTTGTGTTGACGAAACCTCATGATGACGCCAGGCAAGGACTGCAGTAGGTCCGGTCCGGGTAGCAGCATATCGTTGAGGCTACGGCCGTGCGATTTAGCCGCGGCGTCGTGGACCACGTGAATTTTCGGCTTCTCCGGATTGCAGACGGCGAAGTGCGGTAGGTACCACGTTCTCACACTAGGTGGCGCTGTTGCCTTTTCAGCGTAGTTCGACGTCAGCAGATTGTTCATTCTTTCGTTGTATTTCACTTTCAAATTTTCATCGCGATCAAGTTTTTTCTCGAGGCTGCGTAGTCGCTTGAGCGCGTCCCGACGATTGTTGGGTATTTGCGTATTCTGCTCTCGCCATAGTAGCCCTGTTTCGAATCTGCCGTCGGGCAGACGTCGGCTCTTATCTTCTAATATTCGGAGAGCTTGTTGTTCGGGGTCGCTGTCTTGCTTCCTAGGCTCGATTGACAGCGACTCTAGCGCGAAGTACTTCTTCATCATGTCTTCCATGGGGTCGGCCGGCTCTATCTTGCTAAGATGAGCGCAGCAGAACGTTGTAGGCGCTGTTTGTGAGGTGTAGCCGTGTAACACCCAGCCCAGGAGAGTTTTCGAAGCCACGGGTTGATCTCGCCGACCTTCTCTAATGACAAGTGACACGATCAGCTCCCAATTGTCTTGACCGATGAGTATCTTCGGCGTGGCTTTGGTGTACAGCAGCTCGTGCTTGATGTCCCTCAGGTGCGGGCAGTTTCTCACCTCTCGCTCGGTGATAGACTGCGTCGTGATGTCTAGGCTCGAGACTGTATGTGCGTTGTTAATTTGCAGTTCTTCCTCACTGTGTTGGCCTCTGATGAGAACGTTCACCCTCTTGCTTTTGTCGTGCGCTATCTCCGCCCCGCTCACGCCTTGTACCCACATCGGTTCGTTCGGTCCGTCGAGTCCGAGTGTGTTGGCGAGTGAAGAGTCTATTATCGTGACCGTGCTTCCTTCGTCGAGCAGCGCGTACGTTTGCACCGTGGCTTGCGGCCCCCTCAGTGTTACCGGGGCTATCTTGAGGTAAGCGCGGCTCGATACTGTCGCGTCGCTCGCTGCCTGCCTTATTGCCGACGCGATGACGTGTTCATTTTTCTCGGTCGTCGGCTGCGTCGGCGCGGCTACGTCTGCTTGCGGCGCCCTCTCGTGGTGTAAAAGGCGATGATGACGCATGGAGCAGCCGTTGACACCGCAGGGCTTGGCCTTACATACGGAGCGGCGATGCTTGTATGTAAGACAACAGAAGCAGATGTGGCTCTTCTTCGCAACTTTCCAGCGTTCGTCAGTGCTCGCGTTAGCGAATCGCGGGCACGCCGGTAGTTGGTGGTTTTCTTGGCAACACGGGCATGATGACGGTTTTTCTTCAGCGGGTTTTTTCTTAGGTTCCGTCGTGGCGTAGGTACGTTCAATTTTCTTCCTGACGCTCTTGTTGTCCCTGTTCTCCGTTGTAGGCTCGGGCAGTGCGTACGGGGCGCTGTTGTCGGCTTCACTGTTGAGAAACTGTGCGACGTTCTTCAGTTCGGGTGTGTCTCTTCGTTGGGCCGCGTAGTCGTACCACTTGTTGCGTAGGATCGGAGTGAGCTTGTCGACGATGAGCCGTAGTACCACAGGGTTGTGTAGATACTGCGGCCGCTCCAACATCTCGATCATGGCCACGGTGTTGGCGACGCGGTTCGCGAAGATACACAAGTCGCGTGGGTTCTCGGTGAGTCGAGGCAGCGTTTTCATTTTTTCCATTTCATTTATAAGCAGGGCGTCGGGTCTTCCAAATCTTCTTTCCAACGAGTTCACGACGTCTTCTGGTTGAAGCTTACTCATGAGGAGGGCGCCGACTGATTCCAAGGCGACTCCGTGTAAGCTCTTCCTTATTCTGGCGACGTTCTCGCCCGCCGTGAAGCTCGGTGCAGACTCAACGAATGCTGCTTTAAATGGTAGCCAGTCGTGGCACTGGCCGCTGAACGGAGGTAGGTCTGGTATAAATTTCTTCCTGGATTTGCTCATATGGATGGCTTCTGCAAACGCGGCGGACAGCGTTGTGACGTCTATCGCGGAGACTTGTGGGGGCTGCTTCGTCTGCCGCTCGTGTGTCTTCTCAACACGGGCGACTAGCCCTTGTTCGTCCTCGTTGATGCGACGTTCCTCTGTTGTCATATTCTGCTGGGCCGTGAGTGCGTTGATGTCTTCATCCATAGGTGGCACCCGGTTCTCGGGTTCGGGTTGGCGATTAAACCAATCGGAGATTCGTTGCGGCGCTAAGTCGTTTTCCTCTTCTGACTCCGATGACTCAGCTTCTCTTCTCGCTCGCCTGATTTTTTCTAAGTGGGCTTCGGCGCGGATACGCTGTAGTTCCAGCTCGGCTAGCCTTTCTTTAGCCTCCAACTCCGCGAGGAGCTTTCTGCTTGAGGCTGCAGATCGGCGTGACCGAGCGGGTTTAAGCGTCCGTGTCGAGGCCGGTGGCGGCGGCGGCATCAACTGCGTTGACTGGCGTTCGACGACTGTAGCTGTAGTACTGGCCGCGGGCGTGGCTTGAATTCCCGATGTGTCGGCCGGGCCGCCTTTACTTGTAGACGGCGTCGTCGTGGCGCCGGTGTTCATCGTGGCGTCGGTGGCAGTTGTGGCGTCGGTGGCCGTTGTAGTTTCGGTGGCCGTTGTAGCGCCGGTCTCGGCTGTGACGACGGTTTCGCTGCTGCCGGTGGTTTCTGTAGCAGACTCGTTCTCCTTGCCGTGGTTGCTTCTTGTGGTAACCATTTTTTCGTTATTTTTCTTTCTTCTGTTTCAGTGATCCGGCTTCGGAAGGACCATTAAATGTTGGTGACGTTGCGTCGCGCCACCAGAGTAGTGGACTGTATGTATGTTGGGTGTGTTCTTCAGTATTCCAAATAACTACGGCAAGGCTTCTTTTCTGAGATCGTGCTGGCTGAGGTTAGGAGAGAGGTATTTCTTGTTCTTCTGAGACGTCCGCTTGTGTTGCTCTCGATCGGTAGAATGACGGATCCGAGGCGGGGCGCCGGTATTTCTATGCGCGCGTCGGCGCGCCCCAGGTAGTCGGCACGCCATACAACGCGCGTATAGTTTCATGGCGTTATTCTCCCCCGCCTCGTCCCCTCTCCATACCTCACCCCTCCGATATCTCGTTTATTTATACTATTTATTTATTTACAAGTTTTCTTAATCCTAGTGACTTAATTTTACATTCGTATTCTACTTATTCTATACATTTAATCCAATACCATAACTATACGTTTATTTTCCTTATGCTAGATACTACAATTTTACTTTATTTATTTTCCTTTATTTACATGCATTTGCGATACAAATGTTTACAACTACAAATACTGTCTACAAATGTTTCTCGTGGTGGACAAGTACATATTCATATTCATATTTATTCATGTTAGACATCGGTTTGAGACGGTGGCTACACGTTGCGCATGCACGTGGTGTATTTGTTCTGAGCGTTTTCGTCGTGAACAATTTCAATAAAATATATCGAACCGCATTAATAAACTTACATCAATTAATCGTTTAATATAAACAAGTAACAATTTTTTGCATAAAGTATTGTCACCATATTCTATTCTATTCACAACAAATTTATCGCCCAAAATAATAAGCCCTTTCCATATTTTAACTTTTTTTTAAAACCTTGGTTCCTTCAGCTTTGACATATTGGGGTAATTTGTTATATGTTAGGCGTTAAACCAGCGACTGGGTTAAACTATGAAATTGCCGAATTGTACTGAAAAATTAAAACTCGTTTTTTTCTAAGACGTATCATATTTATTTAATGAAAATATTTACCCTCATTACCCACTATACATTGCTGCCATCTAATCTGAAGTTTATTGTAGTTAAACTGAGAAAAGATTAATATATAATAATCGTACTGACTGTCAAAAATAATCATCATTATGATAATGTCATAGTCATACTTTGTCTAATAGATATTTGTGCTTTGTATTAGTTATTCAAATGATGAAACTTATAAATTAAATGAATTACGGTCGAATTATGATCACCGGGTGACCACAAATTTTTATAGATACGAGTACGTATCTAGGGTTAGAGCTATTATAGTGATGTTCCATGCGTAACAAAATACTGATTGACAGCGACTTCTTCACGTCGTGTTATTCATGCATGTGCTTACGGTTCATACTTAGTAAGGCGCAATTCCAAAACTTCCTACTCCTACAAATTTCTTCTGATTAAATTCGTTGTGAGTTCCGAGGCAGCTGTAGTTTAACCCCCGGGACGGCAATGGACTTCACTGTTCATTGCCTTTTTTGTGATCGCCGCTGTTAATTCTGGCTACACAGGAGACACAGTGGTGGGTATAAGTGGTGGGCCTGTCCCGTTAAAAAAAAGGCGCTATACATAAGTTAAAGTTAAGTTGCATGCGACCGTAGCCTTTCTATGGGTAGGTTAAGTGCCCTTGAGTTCCTCCAAACTCGGAGGGCAAGTTAAGTTTGCGGTTGTTCGCGATAGGTTTGTTATAGTCATTTGTTAAGCTTATCTAAAAGAGGTAGGACACATCGAAGCAGCCCGATTGGCGAAGTGCCTGCTTGCCTACCACGCCACTTCACAGAAGCTCACAGCCACATAACAAGTCTTGAAAAGTTGAGTTCTTGCAAGTAAGGTTATAAAAAGTTGCTGTTATAGCAGCATTAGCAGCAGAGTTCAGAAATAATATTTCCTGTATTGCAAGTGTTCATAGGCTAGTAACTACTGTATGCCATATGCTTTTATGTCTTCCGAACTTGTTAAAAAAATAATGTAGGGGCGAGTTTGATACATTTGCACGAGCGGTCTTTTACTTATTTAGTACTTGAGTGTACCTACCTCCTTTTACTTCTCCATTTGTGCATATAGCGCTCATGGAGAGAGTGGTGATGACGCACACGACTGCGGAGATGATGATGATGATCAGGGACCATCCGATGCCCGCTTGTGACACCACCCATGAGATCCTCAGAAACAACATCACTCCCCAGATGTTTAGGAGGCATGGTATTAGGACGCCCTGAAATAAAAAGAACCTGTCAAGTGTGAGTCGAACTCGGAGATTCTGTATACATAGTCCCGCCATAAGTTCTGTTACAAATGAAAATGCATATTTTTTTTAAGTAATGTAATCTTAATAAAATTTATATGTAGATATTTATGGAAGACTCAGCAAAAAATAAAAAATGATATTATTCGAAATGGCATGGATACAGGTCTTTAACCTGTGTGACCACGAATCTATCTATCGGATTTACACACTGTTTCCATAGGAAATTTAGCCACTGCTTGCTCCAGAGATTTCTTAAGAGACACAATGTCGGCGTGTCGTTATGTATCTAAAACTGATTATAACTTGTAGCTAAGGGGTTCAGATCTGGGCGAGGAGCAGTCTTCAGCTCTTATAAAGTCCGGAACGTTGGTTTCGAAACAGGCTTGGGTAGTTCGTACATTGTGAGCAGATGGAGTGTCCTGCTGGAAAGTCCACGGTACATTTTTAAAAAGTGTATTGCTGAGAGGTTTCACGACACGATCCAAGATAGTCTCTTGATACACTTTGGCTGAAGTCTTCGCTCCTTTTTCACAAAAATGAAGCTTTGTGACTCCTTGATAAAGCACCCCCACCAAACCATTACAGACGGTGGATGATGACCACGTTGTACCTTTCCGATCACTTGGACGGCTTCTATAGAACTGTGTGCATACACTTTGTCATTTTGCTTGCTGTAGTGCCCTTCAATGGTGAACATTTTTTCATCAGTAACGAGGATATTTCTGCGCCTTTCACCTGCGTATCGGAACAGAAGGCGTTTTGGTCGATCCACTCTCTTCAACTGTAGGGATTGATTTAGGGCATGTCCTGTATATTGAACAAAAGTGCCCAGCTTCAGGTCTTATTTTATTATACGCGATAGAGCCCTAGCGGGAATCTTCATTACTCGCGATAAGGTTCGGCGAATTCTGGCTTTAACAGCCTTTATAGTTCTAACAGCACACGGTCGCTCCGATCTTTTATGGTTTTTAAGAGAGGAAGTGTTGGTATACCTGTCGATAGTACGATATACGAATATACGGCTGATACCAAGCTTTTGAACTGTATTGAATATGACCGACGGTTCCATATCCACTTTGTGTATCACAAGGCAATCACTGCAATCCTATTTTCTTAAACACCCCATTCCATATTGTAATTTGATGATAAACACGAAAAAATATGTAAAATGGCGGTAAATCGAAAGAAGTTCTTAACATAACAAACGCGTTCCAAATTCAAAATAATTCAGGAGTTGAAAAAAAGAAAAGTTTCTATGTAGTAGTATTTATGGTCAAAGTAATACAACTACTAACTTTGTTTCGCACCAAATTTCATGATCCTAGGTCAACATTTTAGAAATTTCAGGTACCCTAACGATTATATTTTTTGTATTTTTGATAAGCGGAATGTCATACAGGTAAGCCTTTGATTTGAAGAGTTGCCGTAGAGCAGTGGAAGTAGAAACGCGCTATCATACTCATTGTGTTGTGGTCCGCTTAGCTCTTAAGTAGTTACTGTTATAGCAGCAGTGGTCGCAACTCGAGTGATACTTGCTGTATTGCAAGCAATCATGTGCTATGTTAACCACTTTACATTGGGTGACTCATAAGCTTGTTAAAAAATACTGCAAGATTATGACTTTTGCGTTTTTCTCTATACTTGTGTTATGTACGAAATCTTGCTCCTAAAAAATCTAGAACAGCTGTATGTACACACAGCGACACCTCCAGCTACACTGCACTTTAATACAGTTCTTATGGCGCACGCAATAAGAATAAAAATGGCGCTACAAGTGTCTAACATGATTTGTCGCTTTGAAAATACAGGGAAATGGACAAAATATAGCTTCAAAACAGTGATTGTGAATTTTTTCCTTAGTCTGTGCTATAAAATCTGACTTCAAACTAAATTCCAGTTCAATACTAGGCAACCTGATTTACGATTTCTTGAAAACAACTGAATCCACAAAAAAGCGATTTTAGTATAGTTTCGTGTTATTACGTTTAGAGACCTTGCTTCTAGCCAAATTTCATGAACAGTTTCTACTGTAAGTACCCTATAGATTTCTGATTTCCGATTTCTTGGCGTACGTACATACAAATAGACATACCAGCGAACAACAAAATGATAGTATGATAATCCCTTTTTAATTTTTACCCGACTGACCCAAAAGGAGAGTAATATTTTTCGCGCGCATATATGTATGTAGGTATTATCTCATACCAAATCGGCGTCCTGTAGTCTAAACGGCTCGACTGATTTTAAAGAGTGTGGTGTCATTAGATTCGTATTCTTCCTCCGAGTGTCATAGATTATGTGACGTCAGCAAAAAATCAATATGGCAGACGTAAACCTACTAATTATTTAGATAACATTACTCTAATTGACTAAGCACTCGGAAGCTACGCATAGTTTTGTTAGTCTGTGTAGGTAACCACTGAATGTTATACTTTGTCAGTTCATTACAAATATTGACCAGTTACGTAACTAGGTACATCGCGTAAAGAACTCCTGCCTTCGCGGTAGCCTTCGTGTTCTTGATATAGCAGACAAACCGCAAGAGCGTCGCCTACGCTGGTACGGGCACGTTTTACGAAAACCGGCAAGTTACGTGGGGAACAAATGTCTGGCCACGCCACCTCCGCCTGGTCCCCGTAGAAGGGGTAGGTAAAAGAGGTGTTAGCTTGACGTCGAAAGGGATGGCATGCGTGCCAATGGTCTCACAGTAAGGGATGTCGAAGACGCGCGAAATGGTGAAGTAAAAGTCGGAACGAGAGTAAGCTCTCGCTTCGCATTAGACGCGACCGGAACTAATGCTAGAATGATGATGATAACATCAGTACATCAATACTTATATTACCAATATAAAAAAAATACGTTTAGATGCACTCACTATAAGCATAAAAATAACGACGCAGGTGCAATTTGAATATTACTGATTAATAGATTTAATTATGTGTTTTAGTTATAGTATAGTTAGTATGTTTAAGAATGTGTTTTATTTACATCATTTTCAATTCTTTTTGATGTGAAACATCTATTGGCGCGCCTTGGCAGTAAAATCGAACCGTATACCGTGACGGCAAAATGGCATGATGCTCTCTCATGTCATGGTCCCTCTACGCCGCCACTCTCGACTCCCTTGCGTGTGCCCGTGCACATACTAGACACTCCGTTGCTTCTCTGCATGAGCTGCTATATTTATCCGATAGTTGTCGATTTTTATTTATAAAAAAAATTAATATTCTCTAAGATGTTTCACATCTGCCGGGCGTCTCGTGACGGCCATCATTTTTATTTAGTTTTATTTTAAGTCTTAAAAGTCAGTTTAGTTTTTGGTTTTATAAATTCTATCTATAACTTCACGCCAAAGCCCTTGCGGGGTAGGCAGAGAGAACTGAGCGTCACATAATTCGACCCTTACAAACCTCACTCGCTTCTTTAAAATGCATTGCTCTTCAGCAGGGCATATTATAAAGTATTTGACTATATTAATGATAAAAATGCCTGGGATTGAGTCGATCCAATTATAATATAATTAATAAATTAAATAAATTTGTTTGGATACCAAAAGAGGGATGCCTGAGTTATTTGGCAGTATTTTTATCAGTGCTCACCTAGTCATGAACTGCACGGTAGGGAAAAAAATTGTGACGATTCCAAACAAATGTAGCCATTTTTACCGAATAAAAAGATTTTGACTTCTTATGCACGCTCGCCAGTTTCTAAGGCTCCTGACATCACCTTCTGATAAAACACGATGAATTTACTCATGGTAGGTAAGTCTTGGCCTTCTTCGCCTACATCCTTCTAATTTCGCGTTGTATATCTATTTCATAATTCTTTCTTCCCGCATTCATTTTACATATCCGAACCAACGGAGCATGCCTCTTTTTATTTTAACACCGACACTCTCTTTCAGATCAGCTCTATTTCTAACATCATTGCGAATACGATCTACACTGACATATTTTCATTTTTTCAAAAACAATTGATAGTGAAATACACATTTAAAAAATAATAATAAA
Organism: Pyralis farinalis; assembly: GCA_947507595.1. Classification (NCBI taxonomy): domain Eukaryota; kingdom Metazoa; phylum Arthropoda; class Insecta; order Lepidoptera; family Pyralidae; genus Pyralis; species Pyralis farinalis. The sequence goes on from OX382274.1 coordinate 10,746,864, forward strand.
TAAATAGGTGCATTCGCGTGTAGCGCAGCGAGACCCAAGCTTCTATGATCAGCCATGCAATTCTGTAAGAGCAAACATCCTTACATCCTCGGAAACATCGGCTGATATAGCCTTGAACACAAAATTGCAATTCCTTAGTTCGCTTTTCATGGTTATGCGACACTAGCGCCGCAAGGCTGCGTTTGGAATTGGAATTCTACAAGGCAAACAGCCTCGCATACGCTTACAGCCTTTACCAAGTAAAAAGCCGTGATCGCAGTAGACGATGTCAAAGCTGTAACATCTGTGATCACAGCGACGCACACAGCCATTACGAGTCGCTTAGAGAATTGCATGGCAGGGCTCCAGAATGACAAAGCTCCTTACAGCGGGAGCCGTGTCCAAAAGATTATTAATATGATTAACTTACTTGAATCCATCCTAGTTTAATTCCAATAGCGGGAGTCGGTGATTTCGTATCTCTTTGCTCCTTTTCGTCCTGTAAACAAATTAAAATATAAGGCACACAATTTAAAAACAAAAACAATATCAAAGAAGGACAGCTTTGCTTTGGTAATTGGGAGTTTAGTAAATGACTGAACATATATTCGAAAAGCGAAGATACGGTAGAACTTCTTCGTATTAATACTTGATTTTGAACTAGTCTATTAAGTTAATGAAAACTATTTTAGAATTTCCATTACATGTGCTACGCTTCTATAAAATTGATTATTGAAGTAAAACTTCTTTACGCACGCTTGACTTTGGGAGTAAGTTGGTGAATGCGTGAGAGACGAGAGTGAAGTGGGATATAAGTGAGATATGAGACTGAGATATAAGTTAGTGAAGATAGAGAGAGAGTTACGTTTCGTATCGTAGCGCGTAGCGCAGCACACATTTTCTTTCTCTCCTCTCATAGCGAGTTAAGTTTCGTATATCTAAGACACAATGGAGCTAAAGAAGTTTTACTTCACTCCTGTGGTCTAAAGCACACTCGTTTTTTTAATTATATATGACTGCAGTATAAATGGCCAAAATTCAGGAGAACTTGACAGGAAAAAAATGGTTTTAGAGACATTTCCTGCTAACTAGCTAACTAGTCTCAATTTTTAGAATCTATTATTTTATACGTAATCCCAGATCAACTGTATCAGATATCTAAATAGGCAACTTGTGTGGTAGTGTTCAAAATATTTGATTATAAACATAATGCAATGTAATTGCGTACAATGAAGCATTTGTGTTGAAACGTATGTGGGGAAGACCCGAAATCAAGGCCCGAATGTATGAATGAAATTTACCTTGGAATTTTATATTAAGTGCTGTCATATTAACTTTGTGGATGCAACAAGTATAATTACATTATAAATATCCAATTTCTACTTTCTAATCAACAAAATGAGGCCTTTGTTTAACTTATTGCCAGATATAATAAAAATATTTAACGTCAAAATAGTACTTTTACTGCCAAAAAGAAAACCTCATTTTATTGTGAAACTAGCTGTACCCGCGACTTCGTCCGCTTGGAATTTAACAATAAAGTTAATGTTCAGTTCGCAGAGTTTACGATAACTTATTAATTCTGTATTTCGCGTATAAAAATATCTATGCTAATTTTAATGAAATTCTTCTATTTTGTGAATATTTTGTTTTTGTACATATTTCCCCATTTACTCCTTATTTTCGTTTTTACATTTTTACTTTAAATAAGTATTATTTATTCTCAGTGTTTCGAATTAGCTTTTTTGAATTTATTTGATTTGATTATAAGTATCTAAATAAGCAGAGTAAAATAGCGAACAGCAAAATAATAATACATATGTATTATGTACTTCGTCCGCGCGGAATGGTTATTTTTTTATTATTTATTTACATTAATAAAAATAAATAAAATTTCTAAAATAAAAGTAGCCTAAGTTACTCCTTATTAAATCAGCTATCTGATAGTTTCCGTCAAAATCAGAGATTAGCCGGAACAAACAGACAAAAATTGAAAAAATATTCATTTTGGTATATGTACCGTGTATACATCCATACATCCATATGCATATTTAGTAAAAAGCGGTTATTTTAATATTACAAACAGACACTCCAATTTTATTTATCTGTATAGATTATAGCCAATAATTTTATAGTTTGCAATAATGGTTGACAGACAGAGCGTGTTTTTCCTCCTAGATACCGAAATCCTAAAAAGTATACCGGCCAACAGTGACGACGTAGTTACGGCTGTAAGTAATCAGACTCGGCGGTGTTTCCTTTTTCCGCGGTTTATGTCCAACACGGCTGTAATAGATTACAAATGCATCGCGCATTGTTGGGGATGAGTGACAGACGACTATGTTTGTGTGAGGTGATGGACATTACTCATTACATTATGTACGCTATAAAAAGTTGAATACGTTACTGTTTCTGTACGTTACTCTTGTTGAAATTATTAACGGCCATTCATTATTACTCTGTGATGAGAGGAGTTTCCATCGGTGAGGCGAAGATTGGCACAAGAGGGAAAAATTGTACAAAAGTGGTCTGCGTGGGTACGTCTGTCTCACCTATTTCTACCGCCAAGTAGCTATATTAATATAGCTGTGTTCCGGTTTGAAGGGTGAAATACGGCAGAGAAATTACTGGGTACTGTGACGAAACAGCCTTAGGTCACAAGACTGGCAGCGCGCGAGTAACATCACCGTGGTGGTGCGAGCGTGAATAGGCTGCGGTAACCGCTTACCATCTAATGCGGGCCGCATGCTTGTTTGCCAATTTAGTTGTATATAAAAAAAGATTAAATTGGAAATTGTATGTAAATCTTCACACCAGGTCCTTCACGAGGTAGGCAGAGAGAACCAAGCACCATAAGATGCGGTCCTTACACCACTCATTCGCTTCTTTAACATTCATAGCTCTTTTCATGCACGCTCGCCTGTTCCTAGAGCTCCTGACATCGCCTTCTGATAAAACACGACCAATTTGATCATGGTGGAGGCGTGTTCTTCATCTGTTCCTACATCCTTCTACTTTCACTTTCCATATTTAGTTCGCCATTCATTCATCCTCTCTACTATGTCCAACCCTACGCCTCTTACATTAATATAGTATCTGCGGTGGAAATGATTTTGATTTGACATCCGCCATCCGGAACAGAATCCGCATGCCCCCACCACCACCGTCGCTGCCACGACTGGCCTGGTCGTCGCTGCGACACGTGTTTCGCCTCTCCACGAGGCATCATCAGGCGTTGTAGACGTTAATCGTAAGAATAACATGCTACAATGAATGACGACCACAGCAGTTGAGGCAGAGACTACCGGAGCAGCCTTGGCAGCGTCGGCATGTTGCATTTACTAACAGTAGTGGGTGGGTGCCGGCCGGCGCTAGGCCGCATGAACTAATTGGAGGCGGAAGCACACAAAGCAGGTTAGATCAAATTGCATGTAAATTTGACTTTCGCAAAATAACGCCTGAATCTATTAACCATTAGGCTTAGGTAATGGTCCCAACTAATCCTAATGGATTAGGAAAAGAGATAACTCTAAGATGAAAAGCAAACGTTCATAGGCTACGGTAACTACTAAGACATAACGTGTGTCGCACGTTTTTTGTTTCCCGATGTTGTATACAAGAAGAAATATTTGCTATAGGTATTACTCAAACAACCAGTGCGCTCCGTGAGCATCTAGAAGCTTGATGACGTCATTGCGCGTGGCATAGAACACGCATGTTAACCAAAGTCGACCGCAGCCTGTCTATTGATGAGTTTATCTATCTCAAGCTTCTGCGTTCTTCGGAGGACACGTTAAGCCCTTTGTTTCTGTTATTGTCGGTAGATGTCAGCCGTTAATGTTAATCAGGGACCTTCGGGCGGTTTAACAACACTGGCCTCCGCCAATCTGCAGTTGAGCTGCTTGGCGGAGTAAGCTCTAAACCTTTTCTGTTGAAGGGAGACCCGCAAGGCGAATTTTTAATAAGGGGCGCTTACGGACCAGTAGCGCGTGAACATTATTTCTATTTTCTTTTCATGGCATTCGGAAGTAATCTCGTTGACTGTTTTGCTGCACAGGGTTTATTCGACCGTGATGCTTTTTTACGAACGGACGTGTTTTTTTTCATAGTTTCTCTAAATTATTTAGTTATTTAATACAATTGGTGAATAGCCACTTTTTATGCGACGACGGAAGTCAAATAAGCATACGGGGCGCCTGATGGGTGGGATATGAACGATTGCAATACAGTTTAGCAAGAGGTTCCGGCTGAATTAGGAGGGTAAGGGTATATGTATTTCAGTCGAAATCTGGGGAAGTATCTCTATATTGCAGAAGACCACAGCGCAATAAGGGTTCCCGAGAGTTATCAATGTCTGCGAGTGAATAAAGTTATTAGAAAATTGGTGTAGATATAGCAGCGAAGGTGGCAATGTGTAAGCGTTGACCCTAAAGTTTCAAGCGTCTACGGTAACCAGTTCATCAGCCACACCTGTTGCCACCCGACGTAGTATGAAAAAAAGACGGCCACGTGCGAGTCGGATCGCGCACGGAGGGTTTCGTACAAAGTTGTAAATGTGTAAATAGTTCGTCCGTCACGGGAATCGTAATAACTATGAAAGCACCGAACATTGTTCTAACGAAAAGATGTACGGGATTGAAAGTGAAACTTAACTTCGCCGTTGTAGAACTGATATCCCCATACATCGATATAGGCCGCGGTTAGTTTACCAACTGCAAATAAGTTACTAAAAGATTTAATTTTTTTCACAAAAAAAAATATGTTTTTAGAAAATACAAATTTACGATTTTCGGATTTTACCCTTTACCTGTACCTACATGATATCATGCCTAATTCCATGATTCTAGCGCAATGGGAAGTGCCTTATAGATTTTGACTCCCTTGCGAATGTCAAAATATGCGGCATAAACGCCCGTGTCCTTTGACTGCGTTGACTTAGAAATTTAATATTTTCACTGCACCAAAGGATTGTAGACTTAAGTATTTGATAATAATTTCAACTCGATACCTTCTCGCACTCCTGAGAAAAAAGACGACAGTAAGAGTGACAGACGCACAACGAAGTCATCCTACAAATGTTCCACTTTTCCTTTTGGGGAACCGGAATAAGTACAACTAAGAGCAGATCACACTTGACTCGAAGTGCGATCGTAATTGTTATTACATACGGCATAAGAACAATACAGTGCTTATCGCGCACTTATTTATACACATCTTGCAAGATAGTATTATGGGTTCTACATAATACGAAACCAAGATCGACAAAATAAAATAATAGAGGTTAAAGTATGAAATTGCCGTTTTATAGTAATAGATATTTTGAATTGCCATTAAACCATCATGGTGTAAGATTTTCGAGTGAAACTTTTTTCACATGGTAGCTATGAGGATTTCTTTTAAAAAATGTGTAACATCTGATTTTCGAATTTAAATTTTTTTTATTCAGCTTACACGGGAAAGATCCGAGAAATTATTGAATACGAGTTTCGACGCGGAACTAACGCGGTAGAAAAGGCTCCCAATATCAATGTTGCGTTTAGAGAGGATACTGTTAATGAACACACCGTGCGTTTTTGGTTTAAACGCTTTCGTAAAGGAAACTTCGACTTGAAGAACGAACCCCGTGGAAGACCCACACAGGTGAATAACGCTAAATTGAAGGAGATGGTGGAAACCGATCCGAGTCAAACTACCCAGGAATTAGCTGCATGGGTTAACGTTGCCTTACCTAAAATAATGACTCATTTACATCAAATCAATAATATAAAATAATATGAAAAATGGCTGCCTCACGATTTGACTGAGCTGCAGAAAGAAACGCGTGTTGAAACTCATGTCGTCTTTTTGAATCTGTACAGAAATGAGGGAATATTGGATCGAATTGTGACATGTGACGAGAATGAAAAAAGAAAAAATATTCTTTATGATAACCGTAAGCAAAAAATGCAATGCTGCTGCTGAACCCAGGTCAAACGCCGCAACAGTACTCTAAAGCAAAACTTACCAATAAAAAGGTATTAGTAACTGTTTGATGGTCTCACGGCGTTATTCGCTATAGCTTTCCCAGGTCTGGTCAAGCAATAACAGCAGATGTTTACTGTGTCGAACTTCGAACAATGATGGCGAAACTGGCAGTGAAACAGCGCCGACTCTTGAATCGATCTTCACCATTATTGCTCCATGATAACGCAAGACCTCACACTGCACGAGAAACCGTTGCCGCGTTGTAATTCTACAGAAGCTGCAGTTAGAAACCATACGTCATCCTCCGTACTCGCCAGACCTTGCTCCAACTATCATTTTTTTTGTTATTTGGACACACTACGTGGTAAAAATCTTCTTTCCAGGGGCAGTACAAAATGCTTTCACACAGTTTGTCAAATCTAGATCCCCAGAGTTCTATCGCAAGGACCAAAATACACTTCCGATTAGATGGCAGCGCAATGTATAGATAATGAGGGTAAATATTTTGATTAAATAAATATGTTACATCTTAGAGAAAAATGAGTTTTAATTTTTTAGTACAAATCGGCAATTTCCTACTTTAACCCCTAATAATAAACTAAAAATAATAAACTAGTGGTTGGGAATCCGCACTTGCATGAAATTACATTTCGAAAGAACTGTGACCTAACCAAAGAAAGGTCAGAATTTTCCTCTCGTTTGTTATCTTCGCCAAATCCTTCCTCTTAGGTATTACTTACCATGCGAGTACCTTAGACATGTGTACTTTAATACTTACTACTTATTTTCCAACTGAATACGTAAGTCGTTATTTTTCTGAAGCCGTATTGTGTGTTATCACACACATTATGTATATTATCGCAGGTTTGTTTAATAGCTGTCGTCCCTTAACGACATTATAATCGCAGGAAATGTAATCCGTGCGGCATTAGAGGCAATGACAAGGCTGTCACAAACAATGTTTACATAGTTCCGTACCTGCTCCGGCTCACTCTGATTATAGTAAATGCCTTTAAATACAGCCTACGTGATCATTATTGGCTGTCTTAAATTATACCTATCACTGTAAATAAATAATACATGTTAAGAGGATGTTTCTGTATCGTTTTATGTCGCACAAGAGTTAAAATTGAAGTAAAAGTCGTTTGTGCTGTTGACTGCTTGATTTTTGGATATTTGAAGAGAGGCGCATCAAATCAGCTCGATTTGGGAAGTATGTCCAATCCACAGTCAAATAACATCTTGGTGAGGACTGTTATATATATATATATATAAATCGTTTCTCAGTTGCTACGGTCATACACATATTAATAGCGAAACCAAAAAAAAAGAGACGGCCTACGTTTCTGCGAGTGATGGATGTACGTAAGTTAAAAATAGGGATGAAATGCCTGTATTGCATGCGTTTATACGCTTTTTGAAGAAAAAAATCTTCAAGTGCGCCATGAGAAAAAAATATTTTTGTCACGGTTACGATGGGGCGTTACGTTACAATTACAATATTCCGTTACGCCAAGAATGTATGAATGTGTATTTGTGTTTCATGAGTGTCGCTAAATGGGACAACACATAGTTTAGTAATACATACACAATCAGAGCTATACATATGTATATTCTTTTATTAGTGTCTCTCCTACCCCAATTATTTTAAAACATAAATTATCTGTCACTAATAGTCGCGTGTTCCTCAAGTGTTCCTCGGGAAATTGTGATATCCGCGTCACACCTGGCCGAGTCTTTTTAGCCGTGTCACGGGAAATAAATGTGACATCGCCAAGAATTCTCCGTGAAAACAGTTAGGAGAGAATATCTTAAAGTAAATACGAGTATAAGCAAGCTATAGAGCGCGTCATTGTAAGTACACGTAAGAACAACATCACGAGTAAACGACGCTGTCCATCAGTAGTAAAATGTGCTCCATCCAGAGATAATAATAGTCTTTTTGGAGATGAGACTTTTAGGAGTGTCTGTATTAAACTATCGATAGTCTAGAAATGTCGTCACGCATAGAACATCACTATAATAGCTCTATACCATAGATACGTAACTATACAAATGCAATTTGATTACGATCGGCAACACTGACAGGAGAGATACGCGCACATTGCAGCTAGCTTATGTATACTCTAAGATTAGAGGGAGCGACGATTGAAGTTTATCTATGTAATAGATTAAGGAATGAGTACATTCTGCTAGTTCGAAGAATCGACTGCACATCGAATTGCTGGTAAAATGGTCAATAAACACTACTCAGAAATCGGCGTATTATCTACTGGAGTCCAGCCTACAACTCTACTCATAAGAATCCGCACGTAAAGAGCTATTGTTCTTAAGTAGAGCAAAATCTAATGAAGTATAGACCAATCATTAACGTACCGTAAACCAATCATTAGCGTACCGTAAACCATTAATTAGCGTATCGTAAACCAATAATTAATGTAAGGAAAAACATGAGATATTTATTTAAGGACACGAGATATATTAAGTCAAAGGCACCTTACTGCTACTTTTTATATACAACTTCGGGAGGCATGCAAGCATACAGCCTACCTGATGTAAAGCGGCTACCGTAATTTATGAACGCTTGCAAAACATGAAGCGTTGCCAGCCCTGCTCATAATATAGCAATCTCATAGAAGCTTACTGTTAACCCGCCTCACTCACAGGAACAAAATAATCCTCCAGGGAATTGTTATTTGGCTACGTTTTTCTGTGAGGTGGAGGTACTTCCCCAGATGAGCTGTTTTGATGTGCCCTTCGCATCTTAAAATGTGTACCTTCTAAGATATACAAGGAGGAGACATCGCGGGAGTATACTTAATATATTATATGCGTTAATAGGCTACGGTAACTGCTTTAGATCAGGTGGGCCGTATGCTTGTATGCCTCTCGATTTTGTATAAAAAAATACAAACTTATTTCAACACAACATCATCAATGTAATCCTTGTGTTCGTTCTGGTTTCCTCTCTTCCAATTACCATTATCTTTGTTTTGTTCGCATTCAATTTAATTGTAAGCATGTATTTGAATTGTAAGCCTTTCTTCATACATTCAATCATCCAAATGGTATCTTATAATCTTTGTTTGAAATCTGTCCATATGTTACATTTGAAACAAACATTATAAATCAATGAATTATTTTGTTTGGTGCTTTGCATATCGAGAAATTAAATTCGTATATCTAACAAAAAGAAACATTTTTTTCGGACTTGGCAATTTCTGTAGTAAAAGAGTTCTAATAAATAAATAAACATTTCTGATTACTTGCCTCCTCTGTAATCAAATGGTCTCCATGTAGTTCTCCTAAACTAGGTCTTTTGAGTGCTCTTTTAGAGTTTCTATAGTTCTCCATTCGAGGCAGGGCTTCTCTAGTGAGCTGTGCCAGCGAGCGTTTCCTGCGCCAACCAGCGTCGTGCAGCCAGGTGTCAGGGTGCGTGTTGGGGGTGACCACTGCCACGCCCCGCTCCGCAGTTTCCGCGGAGTTCCGCAGTGGCCGGGTGATGATACTGGCGCCCATATGTATGCCATTCTTCTTGGATTCTGGCTCCACCGTGGAAACAGTGAACCTGAAGCAAAATTTTCATTTAATAATAAAAAGAATATAAGAGAAGGAGTCCCATAACCAGAGGAACAGTAAGATACATATAATAATACCTCAAGTGTTAATCTACGACAAATAATATAGGAGGTATGCCTATGGTATGGTTACTAGATCTTTTAATATTCGCATTGTATATCTGTTTCGTCAATCTTTCTTAACATGATTAAGAAACATTGACGAAACATATTCTTAATCATGAATTGTTTTTAAACCTCAATAATTCATTTCATTACTGATACTTTACGATATTTATCTTGTTTTATAGCAGGCTATATATGTAAGTTTAATACAGAGGTATTTGAAATGTGTAAACCAATCCTACCAATAGGCTGCGGTTGACACAGCTTATGTAGTCAACTAAATTGAATTGTAGCAAAAACTACACGCCATCGAACTGTTCGGATCTCATGATCGACGTCACCTTGGGATTTGCCAATTATAATATCTAAACATTTTCTTAAATGTTATTATATTACTACGGTAGAGATTTTTTTGCTGTGCTTGTGGTGTTTGGACTCTGACTATAATTCCGGCTCATTACCTAGGTTAGAAATATAATTTAAGAGTAATATAAGACATATAAGACTTCTTCGACATTTATTTTGTGATTGGGGACTTCCCTTGCCGAATCAAATTAACAAGCTAATGTTATCAGTGGGTAATTCTCTGAAAGCAACACATTTTAAACTATCCGAATCATGCTGACTCCATTTTTAGGGTTCCGTACACAAAGGGTAAAACGGAACCCTATTACTGAGGCTCCGCTGTCCGTCCGTCCGTCTGTCACCAGGCTGTATCTCATGAACCGTGATAGTTAGACAGTTGAAATTTTCATAGATGATGTATTTCCGTTGCCGCTATAAAATCAAATACTAAAAAATAGAATTAAATTAATATTTAAGGGGGCCCCCATACAACAAACGTGATTTTTTTGCTAATTTTTGCTCGATATTGATAACGGCAACAGGTAGACGCTTGAAATATTCACAGAATATTTATTTATATATTCACTTTAAGAATAAATAATTAAATTAAAATAAAACAAATATTTAAAGGGGGGGCCTATACAACAAACGTTATTTTTTTTTGCCGTTTTTATCGATAATGGTACGGAACCCTTCGTGTGCGAGTCCGACTCGCACTTGGCCGATTTTTTGATTTGACTTCAACTTGATTTCTTTTTTATTGCAAAAGCCTAGCCAATTACAAAGAAGCCATTTACAGTTTTAGCATTTTCCCGCGTGCATAAGGAGATCTACGAGTATATTGGAGTACACGTAGCAATGTCAACTTCACAACAGCAAGCGAAGCTCTGGTGTTAAAAGGTAAGATAAAAGGCACAAATAAGTCTATTATGAAAATGTTATGTTCGACTTATGAAAATGTCGTTGCTCTGTAATATAAAACCGACACCTAAGTGACAACTCTCTTGAGGGTTTGTATGTTCCGGTCCGTGAATGAGGTTACTACTCGTAGTAAACTTCTGAAGAGTTGATGCATTAGCAGCGAGGATAACAATGCGCTAGCGATTCTCCTTGTATTACAACGATACAGTATCTGCTTTACCTCAGGTGGATCGTACACTTGTAAAAAAAATCGGCCAAGTGCGAGTGGGACTCGCGCAGGAAGGGTTCCGTACCATTATCAATAAAAAAAAATCACGTTTGTTGTATGGGAGCCCCCTTAAATATTTATTTTATTATATTTTTTAGTATTTGTTGTTATAGCGGCAATAGAAATACATCATCTGTGAAAATTTCAACTGTCTAACTATCACGGTTCATGAGATACAGCCTGGTGACAGACGGACGGACGGACGGACGGACGGACGGACGGACGGACGGACGGACAGCGGAGCCTCAGTAATAGGGTTCCGTTTTACCCTTTGGGTACGGAACCCTAAAAATTACCCAATGAAAACATGTTAAAAATTATATAATATCACTACTATAACTATAATCATATGCGAGATCAACAAAATTCCATCAAAATCTATCTAGTAAGCAGACTGTAAGTGATATGCATGTCTAAATTTCATCATCATCATGGTATTCAAAAATCATGAATTCGACCTTTATATTATTAAAGTCCACGGCAAATTAAATCAATTTGCTCTACATCAATCGTAATTAAAGCGAGTGGAATCCTAAGTTGGGGCTAACTTTCATTGACTGTTCAGAATAAACACGTTAGATCTACCTGCTTTAGAGGTGGACATCCTAAAAGAACATTACACCATGAGTAACTTTGGAGAAAGGGCAGCACTCCTGTCAAACCGCTTGAGGCGCCCAAAGTGGCTGAGATAACATTTCTCATGTGGTAAATGCATTGTTTGCCACTCAACTGATATCAACATGTGCATGGTAAGATTGTTTTCATTGTGGGGAAAGTGACCTTAATATTGAAGATGGCACATTCGCGACAGTTACGTTTTTAAAGATAAAAATACTAAATATAAAATTTATTTATTCGCTATAAGGCCTTCACGGTCACTTAGACACGTCTTAGATTCTTTAAATCAGTTCATAAATTATCTTTTTATTTTTTCGTATCTTTAATCTCTTTTAGCCATATGTCGCTCGGTTCTCTCTACCTACCATGCAAAGGATTTAGCGTGAAGTTATAGGTAGATAGTCTCTATTTTTTATTCTACCAGAAAAAAAAATGCCTAAAAATACTTGCATATATAGATCTTTTTTCAAATTACCATTTTCTATTGCAATAAATTTTTGTCAGTGTATATATAGTGATGTGGTACAATTAAAATATATTAATACGTGTGCTGAACCATTTCCAGACATCTCTGTCAATTAGATAACATCGGTTCTGTAATAACCCTTCTTACATAGAGTATTTTTGAAGTGCCTTTTGAACATATTGTTACACATTGTAAGTACTTAATGCAGAGACAGGGTAATGCTCGCGATTTCTCTGAGGAATAGAATTTGGAATATGAAGATTGGACGTAGAACCAAAGTTATCAAAGGATTAAATCCCAAATTCAAGAGTAGGTAGAAACAGACTGATGATGATGATTGGTTTTTAGGTACGTTATGTCATGAGCCAAGCTATCACCACCCGCAGTATGACGCACGAAATTCGGGCATCCTGTACACAAAAGTTAAAAATAAACTTGTAAACTCGTTATGTATACCTTCCCTCCATGATGCAGCCGGTGGACTACCGAAGACTGGTGTTACTAGGATCCTCTTTTTGCAGCTTCCTCGTGATATAAATATTGACATCAGCAGGGGTCCTCAACAACATAATTTTCTTGACTTGTCTGAAAGAAAAAGTGTATGATGAGTAAAAAATTATCTTTCGCAAGTTCTAAGCAGACACCTTTAACATTTCCAGAACAAAAAGTAGTCTAAATGTTGACTAGGGATGTAAAGTATTAGCTTTTACAATTTCTTCATAAAGTTTTCAATATATTTCCGTGTACAACGGACATAGAAGAATTATAGAAGTATGAAAAATAAAAATATTTTATTAAAAAAATGTCAAACGTATCGGAGTAGTTGTAAGGAGCATTGATAGATAAATAGATAAACAACAAATTATTAACCGACTGGTACGCAGTTTGAATCCTGATGTAGGCGTGTACCACTAAATTCGTGGTTTCGGATTTAGGTGGAGGTAAGATCGGTGTAAGAAAACTTCGTGAGGAAACCTGCAGGTGCAAGAAATTATATTTCAAAAGACATGTCCTAACCTACGAAAGGTTTGTTTTTCGTTCTGGATTGTGGTGTCAGTATATTTGCCAAACATTAGGCTTAGGTAGCGGATCCCGCCAATCCTAATGGATTAGGAAATGGAATATGGTAAGAAGAAAAAGTGTCTCAGTAGTCGTGAGCGCAAAATAGCAAATAAAGATTTTCTATGTTTTTCTTTTTACATCACACTTTTTGGGAACAGCCGTATGACGCCTCGTAACACCCACAGGCGTAATGTATACAATATTATTAATTTATTACATCACATCTTACCCATACGTCAGACTTCAGCCAAAGTTTTAAATCAAACAATTTATTTTTGTTTCAAGCTGATGAGAATTTAAAGCTGGCATGCCTTTTAAGTTCTATTATTTTATTTACCGGCATTTTGAATTTCGAACTGTTCAATGTTCAAATCTGTTTGAATTCAGAATCTTCAAACAACTGAAAATATCAGGATTAATGCTATTGTTTGGTCACAGCGTCATTTTGAATGTCAGGTCACGTACGAAAATGAATCTTATTTAAGAAAATGTCCGTACAATAATTTTCTACAATTTTCGTAGAGGCCTATCACGGCTTCAATGTTTCGAAGAGTTAACATATGGATTCCATGACAAAGCCCCATATCTGCACGCTGTCGAACGCTGGTATTTAGAATTCCAACAAGGACATACCAGTCTTAGTGATAAATCCAAGTGACAAGTAGTGCCAAGACGAAAATGACGTCCAAAATCCGCCTTCACTGAAGATAACATCATTGTGCGATATAACTAATTATCATGTGACGTTTATTACTTAACTAAGTAATGAGTGTATCTTTAGAAATTCATTCATCGTATATTAACTTTTTCCCGATATTTTTTCCTTGTAGAACTCACTGCTTACCGCTATTTAATATCGAAAATATGCGTTAAAAACAAATAGCAACGTAAAAAAGGAGAGTGGTTTAAAACAGTCAAACTAACTAACAGAAAATGCGAGTCGCTTTTTCTGTTAGTCAGTTTAACCGTTTTAACCACTAAGGGTTCACTAAGTAACTATGAGAGATTTCCGATAGGCTTCAGTAAGTAAGTATGAGATCCCAGGGAATAACAATGAGAGATAAAAAAATGATTTTTTCCATCTATCTATCTATGACTTCATGCCAAATCTCTTGCAGAGAAAACCGAGCGTCACATAACTCGATCCTTACACTCCCTTTGCTGTGGTTCCTAAATTCCAGAACACACCTCTTACCATCACCAAAAGTATTAGGATGCTTGCCGTCGAGATCTCCAGTGAAGTGCAATATCGAAATCCCCTGGAGGAGAAAGTCAAGCTGGCGTCCAAAAAACTTGGTTTGCTCAATAGAGCAAAGCAGTACTTCAGCGAGGGGCAAAGACTTTTAGTATTGTGTTAGGTTTTCGCGATTGTTACACATTGAATTAAACAATTTTTAACGGAAGTATCGTGTGTTTTATTTATTTTGTTGAACCTGACGTTTCGATAGCTTTGCAGCGTCCGTGGTCGCAAGAAGACTTATCTATATATATAAAAGAGAAGCTGACTGACTGACATATCAACGCAGGGCCTAAACTATAAGGGTTAGAAACTTGAAATTTTGCACAGGGGTTCCTTTTATAACGTAGGGGAGCACTAAGAAAGGATTTTTGGAAATTCATCCACTAAGGGGGTAAAACAGGGGTGCAAATTTAGTATGAAACTTTGCCGTTTTTGAAGTTATTCGAATGAAATTCAGCATGAAGATTCTTTACTGAAAGGCATGAAACATGAGTAAAATATTTTTTTCAAAATTCATCCTTTAGGGGGTTAAACAGGGGCGCAAAGTTAGTATAAAACTTTGCCGTTTTTGAAATTATTCGAATGTAATTCAACATGAAGGTTCTTTATTGAAAGGCATGAAATACGAGTAAAATATTTTTCTCAAAAATCATCCCTCAAGGGCGGTAAAACGGGGATGCAAAGTTAGTATGAAACTTTGCCGTTTTTGAACTTATTCGAATGAAATTCAGCATGAAGGTTCTTTAATGAAAGGTATGAAACATAGGTAAAATATTTTTCTCAAAAATTATCTATATCTATCTATATATATAAAAGGAGAAGCTGACTGACTGACATATCAACGCAGGGCCTAAACTATAAGGGTTAGAAACTTGATATTTAGCACAGGGGTTCCTTTTATAACGTAGGGGAGCACTAAGAAAGGATTTTTGGAAATTCATTCCCTAAGGGGGTAAAACGGGGGTGCAAATTTAGTATGAAACTTTACCGTTTTTGAAGTTATTCGAATGAAATTCAGCATGAAGGTTCTTTATTGAAAGGCATGAAACACGAATAAAATATTTTTCTCAAAAATCATCCCTCAAGGGCGGTAAAAAAAAAAAAATATTCTATTTTTAGTACAGAGTCGGCAACGCACGAGTAACAACCAACCCTGATGTTGCAAATGTCCATAGACTAGGCTGACGGCTTACTATCAGGCAGACCGTATGCTGGTTTATAAAAATATTTATGGAAACAAGATCTCTTTCCATAATACTAAATTAAAAGATTGGTAATATTAAGAAATTGCCTACAATAGGATGTGTTATCACAATCTAAGGCGGATATCTATATATATAAAACTGGAGTTCCTGACTAATTCACTGACTCATCAACTCCGAAGCCAAACTCTTGTACCTAGAAAGCTGAAATTTTGCAAAGAGGTTACTTTTATAATCCTCACGAGAGTGAAGAGGGGCTTGACAGTTTGTATGGAGTTGAAAAATTATTTCAAGTTAGTGACTTGAAACTTTATACAGATACTCTTTATTAAAATCCAAAAAAGTAGTTTCAAAAATTCCACCCCGGGTGTAATGGAGGTCAAAAATATTTCTTGAACTAAAAGTTGAATTATTAAGAAATTGTTATTTTTTAAAGTGAGCTGCTTTAGACTGTAAATATACTCTCAATCAAGACGTCAAATAAGTAATTTCAGCGTTTTTCAAAATTTCACCTTTAGGGGCTGAAAGGGGGGTTGACAGTTTGTATGGAGCAGAAAACTTTTTGAAGTTAGTGACTTGAAACTTTGTATAGATACTCTCTATTAGAATCCAAAAAAAATTGGTTTCAACGTTTTCAAAAATTCCACCCTTAGCGAGGTGAGGTGAAAAGGCGGTTGAAATTGTGTTTGAACGAGACGCTAATCTATATTAATAGAAATGGAGATCCTGTCTAATTCACTGACTCACCAATAGGTTCCTTTTGTAATGCATATGAGAGATAAGGAAGATTTTTTTTTAATTCAACCCAGGCAGATATTTTTTTAAGTGGCTTGAAACTTTTATGTTTTTAAAATAGGCAATGTTGAGAATAAAGAGGTGCTTTGAGTTTATACAGCCAGTATCAAATAGTTAATGAAAACCGAACAGGCCGTGACATATCTTCATTACTACACAAATAGGGATATTTGATACTTTTACTAAGCCGCGCCGCGCGCGCGGCAAGCGAAGCCGCGGGCATAAGCTAGTATTATATAAGTCTCAAATCATACCGCATTTGGTGTACTGCAGTCACCTTTGGGCGGGAGCACGTGGATACCAGCTTGGACCATGTGATTCGATTCAGAGGCGAGCTCTGACAATTGTCGACAATCCTAACCTTACACACGGTATTGAACCCTTAAGTTTAAGGAGAGATTTTGCCTCCCTTTGTGTGTTCTACCGATTGTACAACGGGTTGTGTTCTGAAGAATTGTTCGAAATGATGGCGACAGCTACTTTTTCAACCGCACCGCTCTCCGATGGCGGGGAGTTCACCCTCACACGCTGGAACCGCAATGGTCGCGAACTGTGTGGTTCAAGAGAAGTTTCTTCCGAGAACTCTTAAGCTGTGGAATGAGCTCCTAGCCGAAGTTTGTCCAAGTGACTACAGCATGGAATTCTTCAAGAAATGCGTGAAGAGGTTTTTAGAGGGTCGGCAACGCATGAGTGACGCCGCTGGTGTAGGAAATGTCCATAGGCTATGGTGACTGTTTGCCATCAGGCAGAGCGTATGCTTGATTGCCACCTTAGTGGTATAAAAAACACACCTTACTCTCTTCTTTAACATTCATAGCTCTTCTCATGCATGCACGCCGGTTTCTAAGGCACCTTCTGATAAAACACAATCAATTTGGAAGGAAGGCCATTCCTCGACTCTTACATCCTTCTACTTTCGCGTTATATCCGTTTCTTAATTATTTCTTTCTGCATTGATTCTACATGTCCGAACCAACGGAGCATGTCTCGTCTTATTTTAATACCGATATTCTCTTTCAGACTAACTCTGTTTCTAACATTATCATTGGGAACGCGGTATACAAGCGTTACGCAATATACGCAACGCTCGCATTTCGATCGCGTTTCTTCTACCGTCCGTCATGCTCCCTTTCTCATACCCAGCTCTCGCTTCCATAAGTTAGCATTGCGACCAGCACTACGTTTTATTTAGTACTCGTACTAAAATTAATGAAAATTTAACCTGTAGCAATTATGGCAAATTTATATTTTATATTATTTTAGCCTCTAAAAGTAATCTAAACTCAATACAACTGTCGTGTAAGTTCTTCTTCTTCACGTTTATCCCGTTTCCTAAACCGGTCGGCGCCGGTTTGGCGAGGTCCGCTACCTAAGGATTTAGCGAAGATTTCCTTCCCCGTCAAGCTAGTGACAAATATGAACATAAATCCAAAAATACGAACTAAGTGGTGCATGCCCCGCCAGGATTCAAACCGGGGACCGATCAATAGGTAGGTTCCTTATCGACTGGGCTATCACTGCGCTGTCATGTAAGTTCCCGCTCGCTTTATTAACGCTGCATCTTTGTGTACATAGATTCAACGTTTGAAATTATGAATTCTTTACTCTAGTCAGGAACACCGTTCCTATATGAAATCTATATGTTTATCTGTCTGTGCGTTTTTTTCGAATATTGGAATTTTGACTTCAGATTCGGATTCAGCATAAAAAAGTAGAATAGGAATGTTCAGGAACACCGTTCTTATCTCTTAAGGAACATGGTCAAAATGGCCTACAAAATAAAAAAAAATGGATTGTTATATAATTGACGAGCCAGGTGTTCCTCTGGCAATGCAAGCTTGCGCATACTCAACTGGTTTCTTTTTATGTCGATATCGTTTCTCAGTTTTTACGAGTCGCTATGGTTACTAGACTAGACATGCCTAATCTTTTTAATGTGACCTCGGCCAGTTTACGGACTCAATTATTAACTACTATTAATATTAATTGTGCATTTAATAATGGCAAAGAACGCCGTTGCGTAATGTGTCTGCGTTCTGTTTTGCGGAAATATAGCAGTTATTCACTTATATTATCAAATCACTTAAAAAGTATACTATTCTATATCATTATATTTTACGTTTATACATTAGCTTCTTTGGACAATTCCAACTCCTTACATCGGACGTGCAATCGACCGTACTACCATTCATAGGTTCTATCTTGTTCAAAATTATATCGCTATGCGATAAAAATGATTTTTACTTCGTCGGGAGGCATACGGATCACCTCATGTAAAGTGGTTACCGTAGCCTGTGTACGCTTGCAATGCAGAAAGTACCGTTCGTGCTTTGCCAACTCGGTAATCAATTCACGTGGCTGCTGTTTTCTGTGAAGCGGTGGTACTTCCCCTCTTTGTTGCGTATCCTATGTTATGATTACGTATGGCAAAAAATGTTACGAATACAGTGATTTATGTTTTTATTATCGATATCTTTAATTATTTATATTTGAAAACCCATTTATTTCTCTCTGTCAAATACCGATTACTCCTGACTGCGCAAGCAGTATCTAAATAATCGGTATTTGATTTGTAGAAAGTCCCTATTAAAATCTTGCATCCATTGTACTTTTACGAAATAAGATCTAATTAACAAATTCAAATTTACTATTATCGATATATCATTCTGTATTGGATAGCCATAGGTACAATTAGTTTTATTCGAGTTCAGCATTATTTTGTCACAAATAAACCAATCTGAGCAAAATAAAATAACAAAGCGAACACAATTTACCTTACCAAAGAATATGCATCGCATATGAATAACTTAACTATTAGAAACAAAAGGCACCTAAAAGCGATCCATGGAAGGTGCAACCAGTTAGTAAAAACAAATAGATAAAAATAAAAGTTCTTTATGTGCCACTAGGCTCTCCTGGGCACATAAATGCGTCTTCAAATTTAAAGAAATTAAATTAAATCTCTATCTATAACTTCACGCCAAATCCCTTGCGGGGTAGGCAGAGAGAACCGAGCGCCACGTGACTCGATCCTTACATATCTCACTCGCTTCTTTAACATTCATTGCTCTTCTCATGCACGCACGCCGGTTTCTAGGGCTCCTGACATCACCTTCTGATAGAACATGACCAATTTGGTCATGGTAGGTAAGTCTTGGCCTTCCCCGGCTCCTACATCCTTCCACTTTTGCATTGTATATCTGCTTCGTCATTCTTTCATCTTGCATTCTTTCTACATGCCCGAACCATCGGAGCATGCCTCTTCTTATTTTAACACCGACGCTCTCTTGAAAGAGAGCTCTGATCTGAAGATCAACTCTATTTCTAACATCATCATTGCGAATACGGTCTACAAGCCTTACGCCACAAATTTTGCGCAGCGCTCGCATTTCAGCCGCGTTTATTCTACTTTCATGCTCTTTCTGCCATACCCAACTCTCGCTTCCATAAGTTAGCGTTGGGACCAACACTGCATTGTGTATAGCGAGTTGTGCCTTCTGGCTCAGGATTTTACTGCCAAGCAGTTTTCCCAACGCTCCATTCACATTCATTTATTCATTCTCCATTCCCAGCACTCACTCGTCTTTCCACATCTGCGGTGTACCTTCCATCCCTGCTGAAAGCGCATCCAAGATATACAAACTCATCCACTTGTTCCAACACTTCATCATCAATCGTAATCCTTACATTAGTTCTGGATTCTTCTCTTTCAAATACCATTATCTTTGTTTTCTTCGCATTCAGTAGTAAGCCTTTCTCCATACAGTCGTCTTTCATCGCTGTGACCAGTGTTTGCAGTTTAGATGGTGTATCTGCTAATAGCACGGCATCGTCTGCATACAGCAGACAGTTCACCACTTGGTCACCCATGCGCAATCCCACATTCGTTGACCTTATTCTCTGCAGACAACTATCGAGATACAGGATAAACAGCCTAGCAGATAGCATGCAACCCTGTTTGACACCAATTTTGACATCAAACCAGGGTGACATGCCATCGTCTATCCGCACACATGCTGAGCAATCCTTGTAAGTGGACTGCACAGCACGGAGCAGTGAACCGTCAATCCCATATCTCGGCAATATGTCCCACAGTTCCTTTCGCACAACCCTATCAAAGGCTTTCTCAAGATCCACAAAACCGCAGAAAACCTTCCGGTCTATGGCCAGATGCTTCTCTACGATATTGCGGAGCGAGAAAACTTGATCCGTACATCCCCTTCCATTTCGGAAACCTCCTTGTGCGTCCCACAGCATTTCATCGGATTTCACCCTCATTCTCCTTTCAATCACCTTTCCATATACTTTTGCTGCTAAGCTGATCAAACTGATGGCCCTATAGTTGGCGCAGTCCATGCGTGATCCCTTGCCTTTATACAAGGGCACGATGACTGCGCGTCTCCAGTCCATTGGGACCCTTCCAGTTCTCCAGCATAGGTTGCATAGGTACCAGAAGGCGTCCCGGACGTAAGTGCCACCTAATTTGATCATCTCAGCTGTGATCAGATCAATTCCCGCTGATTTTCCATTTTTCAAGCTTCGTATCGACCATTCGATCTCATCCATAGTTATGCCTTCGTCGGACGCCGTCAACGTGGAGTAAGCATCCGACTCACTCTCATTGCCAGCATCCGAGGCATACTCATACATTTCCTCAAAATATTCACTCCACCGTTCTAACACTTCCTGAGTGTTCACAAGAATGACACCAGCTTTAGACTTTATCTTATCCATTCTGGATGCCGACGAACCACTCCGAGACTTCTTTACCTCTCTCCAAAAGAGTTTGGTATTTGCCTCGAAGTTTTTCGTCAGCCTCTCTTCCTCATTCATAATTTGTCTTTCACGCTTCTCTTTCACTAAAGCCTTGGTTTCATTCTTGCATAGACGGTACATTTCTTTCTTCTTTTCTCTCATATTTTCATTTAAAGGCAAAGATGATACGTAATCCAGCCACGCTTTCCTCTTTCTTGCTACGGAGGATTCAACCTCCGCATCCCACCAGGCATCTCCTTTCGCTGTTTTACGTCTCTTTGCGCATCCACAAGCTTCTTTTGCACTATCCACCATACTTTCTTTCAAAACTTTCCAACAATCATCCACATCTGAGTCGGAGAGGCATGCATTTGCAAGTCTCTCACTTACCAGATGCACATACATTCTCCTTACACTTTCATCTTGCAATTTTTCGCTCATTATCCTTTCATGATCTCCGAAAGGGATACGCACTCGCCAGTGCCTCCACTTCCTAAAAAGGCCCACAAACCGGCTTACCACCAGGTAGTGGTCCGTCTCAAGAGTGGGGCCTCTAAAGGCTCTTGTATCCATTAAATCATTTCGGAGACGTTTATCTATTAAAATCAAATCAATCACACTTTTTTGATCATTCCTTCTCCATGTATACGTGTGAATATCCTTATGATGAAATAAAGTATTCGACACGAGGAGGCCTCGTTCCATACATAAATCTAGTATTGACTTACCTGCTTCGTTCACTCTCTTATCTCCATACGGACCAAGAACAGCTTCATAGCTGTATCGCTTGGTCCCAACCCATCCATTCAAGTCTCCACACATAATCACTCTTTCATTCCCTTCAGCTAAGTCCAGAACATCCCTCACAGACTCCCAATACTTCTCCAGTTCTTGAGCACACGCTGAGCTTACGGGAGCGTATGCTGCAACCAAAAATACTCGCGTGATGCCCAGTTTAATACGAACCCAGAGAAGTCTAGGCCCTACCAAACAGTAATCTCTTACACCAGTGGCTAAGCGAGAGGAGAGTACGACACCTACACCAGCACTGGCATGATCGTCCCGGTCTACCCCAGACCATAGGGCCATCATACCACCGGGCAGATCATCGGTGTCGCTCCCCTTGCGCTTAGTCTCTGTCACACATAAAGCATCCAAACGTCTATCATTCATTACGTCTATCAGTTCATTCGTCTTATCTTTCAATCCACCTCTCAAATTCCACGTGCCTATGCGGCACTCGGCTCCCCTCGTCCCGCCGGAATTGGCGCTGCGTGGTGGGTGGCGGCCCCCACCGCCGCATGCAGCTATATTCGCACCGACGGGGGCGGATCGGTGCGCGTCGCCTACGGGGGACGCCCTAATCCGCACGTCGGTGCGCTCTTGGTCCAGAATTGCAATCGACTGATTGGCAGGGGTCGCGAACGAGCACGCTTCTGGCACATGACCCCCTAAAATTAAATTAAAATGGTATTATTATTAATTTTTCATCGTTTTTTTTTCATTTTGGAATGATGCGATGCCTACGCGTTATCTTTGATCGGTTCAAATCCTTCAAGAAAAGTAAACTGTGAAAGGTATGACACAAAATAATCGAGTAATTAGTCCTACGTAATCTTTTTTTTATATTAGCGGGGGGCAAACGAACATGTGGATCCCATGATGGTAAGTGATGACCACCGCCCATAGACATCAGCAGCACCAAAGGTTCACTGATCCGTTGCCAGACTTTTTTTGGAAACATAGGCTAATTTCTTGAAGGCATATGGTATTTGTTCGAGAACACCGCTAAGGGTAATTTATTCCATAATTTCACCGTTCGTGGTAGAAAATACCTCAAAAAGCGTACTGAGGTGGGGATTGCCTCTCATCAAGATGATGAGGGTGAAATTTTAGATTGTGGCGAGTGGTACGATAGTGGAACTCAACGGCTGGTACTAAGTAGTTTGGATAAAAAGGGTTGAAAAGGATATTGTATAGAGAGGTGAGAATGTGGACTATGCGACGCTGCCTTATAGCTAGCCAGTTAAGCTGCTGACGAAACTGAGAGATATGGTCATACATTCGTAGACCAAAAACGTATCGAATTGCTTGATTTTGCAGCCTGTCGAGTAATTCTTCTGAAAGATCTAGAAAAGCTACATCGGCATAGTCAAGAAGAGGTAGAAGAAGAGAACGAGCCAGCATCGCTTTGGTCTCCACAGGGAGGAAATTTTGAAGACGCCTTAACGAATGAAGCGAGGCGAAAGTTTTGCGACTTATTTCATTGACATGCGGCCACCATGACAGTGTCTGGTCCATGACAATTCCTAGGTTCCTTACTGAAGAGCGATAAGGTATTACTGTACCATTATAAACAACACGCGGAAATGCACAGTTTGGTACAATGAAATAAAGTAGGGACTGCCTATCACAATAATTTGAGATTGAAAGATGAAGTACAGCTAGCAAATCATGATCCACCATGTTGAAGGCGTTAGAGAAATCAAGTAAGATGAGAAGAGTAAGGAGTTTGTTATCAATATTTTCTCTAATATCTTCGGTAATATTAATAAGTGCCGTGACCGTGCTATGACCGGTACGAAATCCAGATTGATGCTGACTCACAAGATTATTTACTGCAAGGTATCTAGTTAGTCGTTGGTGTACAAAGTGTTCCAAGACTTTGGAAAGAAACGGTAGGATAGTAATAGGTCGGAAATCACTGAAGGAGGAAGGATTGGATTTTTTTGGAAGAGGTATCACATGGCCCCGCTTCCACAGAGCTGGGAATGTACCGGAGGATAGAGAACAATTTAAAATTTCAACCACCAACCACACAATTTATTTATATATATAATTAAAGATATTATGAATAATTGTTAGGCATTGTTACCGGTTAGATAATCTTTTATTCT
This sequence comes from Pyralis farinalis, assembly GCA_947507595.1. Taxonomy (NCBI): domain Eukaryota; kingdom Metazoa; phylum Arthropoda; class Insecta; order Lepidoptera; family Pyralidae; genus Pyralis; species Pyralis farinalis. The sequence continues at coordinate 10,771,059 of OX382274.1, forward strand.
TCTTAAGTGTTAATTCAAAGAATTAACATGTCTCTTGAACCAATTTTCGCACAAGGACTGTTTCAATTTATTATTATTGTTTTATTAGGATGGGAATAAAAAATGTAATAGAAACAATAAAACCCACGATTATAGAAAGCCAATGTTTTGGTATATGCATTCGCTAAAATTTAAAACTATTTTATATGAACTAACCTCTCACAAATACTGAAGATTGAGAATATTTTCGTTTTTAATGTAAAATGTGTTCTGCTTTTGTGATTTTTTTCCGACTTGTGCACGACATTATCCAATGTATTATTTTAATATTATTAGTATTTTTAATATTATTTTATGTTTATTTATATTTTGATGCAATAAAAATAAATTATATTGCACAAGATTGTCCCAACGCCAATTCCGCTGGCACCTTGGCCATGTCGCCTATTTTATCTGTACATATGTAAACAGATAAAATATGTGACGTATTTACATAAACCAAGATTATTCACTGAAATAACAAATTCAGTGAGCCACTAGTGATATAAGATTATTTGCTGTCGTATAATTTTACACTGGCTATTATATTCTTATCTAAAATACTTACGTCCTCTAGACAAGTACCTGCAACGTTTATAGCTGATGTCGCTGGCTACGAACAAGAAAACCCTGAGATTATGTACTCATCTCACATTCGTTTTTTTGTACGTTTGTAAGGTGGCAAAGCGTACGGCTTGCCTCGTGGTAGATAGTTGCCGTAGCCTATGGACACTTACAATACGAGCGGTGTCTCTCGCGCGCTGCTAAACCTGGCAAACCTCTTCTAGATTGTTACTATGACAGAAAAATGGTCTGAGATTGTGCATTGAATGCATTGAGTGTTAAAAAAACTGTGCTTGGGAAACGTTTGTCTCGATAAAAGTCACAACAGCATTTGTTGCAAATCGTATGTGTATATTTATCTATGTAAATGCGTGTCATAGGAAAACGGGAGAGCCTGCTTCTGAAGTTGTGAAAACTTTAATTAAAAAATCTGCCTTAAATGTTTAGCAAAATTTAATTTCTGTCTAAATGCAATACCCAGATACAAGTTAATAAAGTATAATCAATAACATATTTCACATACTTCTTTATTTATTTTTCATAATTGATAACAATATTTGTGTAGCAAGTTTGAATTTTTATTTTAATCATGGTACTTTTTTTTTTTTATATTAGTTCAGCATAGTGGCCCCTCTTTGCCTGATGGTAAGCGAAAGAGGAGCCCAAATCGCAACTGCAACTGACAACATACTACATCCCGTATCCTGTCAGTTGACGCTGCCATGCTGATCCGCAAAATGCGGGTCAGCATGGCATTTTGTGGGTCAGCTCGCTCGCTCGCTAAGGTCGCTCTTCACGCTTCACTCAGCTCGCTCGCTAAGGTCGCTCTTCACGCTTCGTTTGAAGGATCCCATATTGTAGGAAGGAGGGAACACATGTGCAGGCAAGGCGTTCCACTTTTTAATGGTACAACAAAGATAGGAATTGCCGAACTTTTTGGTACGCGAAGAGATATTCTCAACCGTGGAACTATGACATCGCAAGCTCGCACGTGTGGTTCTATGACGGAAGGGTGAGGGTGGGATAAGGGATACTATTCCAAACGGGTAAAATGACGCTATGAGACGCGATTGTGTCCGCCGTGTTTCTGTCACAAATATCTTTCCCCGAGATATCAGAAATACGGGGTTCGGTGAACGCAAAATATCCTCAAACAAAAAGTGTAACATGCCATTATCCAATGCCATTAGCTATTATTGTGATTGATACAAATGTCCAAAATATATATTGGATTGATATGTTCACATTTCAAGGCCTATACTGGGTCGTTGTATTTTGAGAGGTGGCTGTGTGTGGTGTTACGCCCAATTTTCTCCCAAACTGCTGACGCATTTGAACATTTTTTTATTATGGGTGCATATAGACGTAACTTTTTTTATGCAATGTTGGGAGGTTTGGAAGCATACGGTCCACGTAATGTAAATGTAAAGCGGTTGTTATGGCATATGAACGCTAACATTAAGTATTATTCGCGCGATGCCACCTATGCTACTCCTTAGAAGCTTAGCTCAGCAGCCTTTCTCCACAATTGTATATGCATCATAACCCTGTGAATGTAACTAAAATAGATTAGCCGCTTTGTAACCACGTCCGTCAATATTATCAAACATCATAACAGCTTATCGGGTAAATTTAATTATGCGGAATCCCGCTGCAATTTGTCTACTGTCTACTGTTCTAAAAAATCTGTATCATTAGCAAAAGATCCCTTTTTGTTGAATTCGAGGTGAATTTAGTAACATATAGCTTGTGAATCAAATCATAATGGTAACAGAACACTATTTACGTTACACTTAGTTAATTTTGTTTAAATTATTGTTAAAAATAAAAGTTTACAGATGCATATCATACTAAAATTTCATATGAAAGATGAATATAAATTTTATTTGCAGAGCAAAGTTTACGTTATGCGTCACGTGTCCGTTCATACATTTGTACGGTTATAATTTATGTGTTCGAATTCACCTTGAGTTTACAATAAATTATGACGACCATGAAAGTCACTTTTAACGCTTTTCCTACTAATCGATCAGTCAACTTAAATACGAATATGATTTTTTCTCACCTGATGTTAAAAGGAGCCATTTATTACTTCCGTATTTTTATGGGCAAGTAAAAATATAATTCCATATTTACATATTTTAGTACAATATTTTAAAAATATACTTTATTTTTTTTAAAACATGCTACCACAAATTGGATGAAGTTATACAAAATGTATCCAACCCAAATAACCCTTTTATTATTTAAAGTCATAAACGGCTGTAACAAATCAACCTTTTGTCTAAAATCTAAGACAGGTCATTTTTTCTATTGAAGATTAGTATGATGATACTCGTACTACGGAATTTAGGCATTTTCACTGCGTTCATAAAGAGTCATGGTACTTGATATCCTATTTAATGGATAAAACATATACTGGTTCTGCGTGATATATCGATTTTTTACAGGCATCATACCATTAGGACACCATTAGAATCTATATTGCACCGAAGTGATAATGAAATGTTTTCCTCAATCACACCTTCTTTGATATAGCATTTCAGACCTGGCAAATTTTAGTTGTCAGTAAATTTGACTCATACATTTAAAAATTTCTGATACTTATTATACGTATTGCCTTTGGTTTTCGCGATTGTTACACATTGATTTAAACAATTTTTTAACGGAAGTATCGCGTGTTTTATTTATTTTGTTGAACCTGACGTTACGATGCTTTGCAGCATCCGTGGTCGCAGGAAGTCTTCCTGTGACCAATAAAACACACGATACATTCGTTAAAAAATTGTTTAATTCTAATACGTAGTAACTAAAATCATGTAGTATATTCTAATTATAGGAGTAAGAAATTCGATTAAAAAAGTATAAACTGCTTTTTAAAAAACATATCAAAGATGTGTGTATGTACGAGTATGTTGCTCCAAAACGGCATTGATTGTCAATCGTTCTAATTGATATTCAAGAAATCTTTAGATTACTCCAACGAGTAATTCTGTGCGAAGCCAAGGCGGGTCGCTAGTACTATATACTCGTACAGCTTTAATTAAAACACCGGTGACACCGATTATCCCGTCTACTTCACATCTGCTAAAATTGTCCTCTTTTTCACATTTATATTTTGTCGGGATTTTGTTGAGTGAGAGAAGTGATAGTAATCAGTATAATAATGAGGTATATATAATCTTAGAGTATACACAAGCAAGCTATCGAGCGCGCCTTACAAAGTGTGAAAGCTTTGAGAGCGAATATGATAATGATATATTTATACCCTTAGAGTATACAATAGCAAGCTTTAGATCGCACCTTTCTAAGTATTAACTGTAAGCACACGTATAAACAACACCACAGGTAGACGGCACTGTCGATCAGGAGCAAAATGTGCTTCTATCAGAGATAACAGTCGTTTTGGGATGACACTTGTAGGAATGTACTCGTATGTATTGAAGTATTGATAGCCTAGACATTTCGTTACGCATGGAACATCACTATAATAGGTCTACAAGTATACCATAGATACGTATCTATAAAATTTGCTGATCGTAAGCAAACTTCCACCCCCACCAAGGTCAAAACAGCACCGCCAGGATTCACGGAGAAGCAACGTCTCATTTCCATTTTTGTAATTATAAGTAGTTATCACAGTGACACATACCTATACTTTTTTGTATACAACTTCGGGAAACTTACACGCATACGGCCCACCTGATGTGAAGCAGTTACCGTAGCCTCACGATTGCAATACATTAAGCACGTCTCTGTTAGGTAATAAGGAAGTACAAAACGCTCAGTAATCAGTAATAACACAATCTGCTTTTATTATGATAAGACCTGCTACATCACTAGTAATAATAGTCGCGTGTTCCTCGGAAAATTGTGCTTCTCCCTCTTTTTTGCGGTGTCACGGGTAAACAATTAGTATAGTAAAACAATTACACGTGGTGTTGTTCATACGTGTCCTTACGGTTAATCCTTAGAAATGTGCGGTTTAAACCTTGCTATTGTATACTCTAAGTATAAATTACTCACTATCATATTCGGTCTCAAAGCCTTACCTGCACCGCGATACATTTTCCTAAATTAACAAACGGTAATGGAGAGGTAGGGGGCATTAAAGTAGCTGGTACATACGTCCACCTCACAGAAAAGCGCAGCAGACAAATCAGAACTACGTAGTGGGTTATTGTGTTCCTCCTAGTGAATGTGGTTACCAGTAAGTTTCAGTAAAAATGTCACATTCGGTGTGGCATACTCAGATCTACTCGTAGTTACAACTAGAGAGTATTACCCAGTGTTACCTGTATATAAGTAAACTCATAATCATATAAAAATTAAATGTACATTTCACCAAGACATTCCCCCGACGAACTGGGTAAAGATGCAAGTTTGGATTTTCCCACACATAGTTGCAGAGGCTTTGGTCAACGACCAACCGACGTCACTGGTTTGGTTGGTAATGTTGAAGCAGTTTAATCCTGAATTAACCAGTGGTGTCACCGAGGACCGGCATTGACCTTACTAGTTGACATCATGTTTACTTGTTGTTAGTATTCCGGATATAATTTGCAAAAATGGAAAAACGTAATTGTTCTACACGGCATCACCTCGCTGTCCGTCTATCTGTCCGTCACAAGCTTCCAGATCCAAGCGGTACACGACTTCTAACGTAATTTGATACAAGGTAATGGATAGATAAAACACAATCTAACCTCATGAGGCACTTTTTTGAAGAAATCTATCGAATATTCCATAAGCCTACGAGTTCATTACACAATTCATAGTTCATGATCAATGTCATCAAAACCATGAAAAATTTACAAATTAGTCTGAAACGGCACATTTGGTGACTATTTCGATTCTAATGCGTAACAGTCAATTTCAATCCTATTGGTCAATCGGTGAAACTTCGAAATACCAAAGAAATCTCTTCGTAGCAGATAAAACATCATTATTGGAATCTGTTGCAACTTAAGGAAAATTCTACATAAATACGAGGTTTATCTCAAAGTAGGTTGACCATCGTCCTCGTTTTGCAATACCTTAGCTGGTTTAGTAAATCTAAATAAATATTAAAAAGGTCAAGTACCATGTACCATGCTCGCTTTCAGTTCCGTAGTTATGACACTTCTTATTATTTTACTTCAATTTCGAAAATACAATATAGTTTTTTCACAACAAAAATGCCCCCATTTTACCCCACTCCCAGTCTTCAGGGCGCTACCCTCAATATACGAGAAAGCCTGAATATGCTAGGCATGGATATTCGTAGCGACCTAAATCAACGAAATTACATCGAGAGCCTCATCTTAACAGCTTCAAAAAACTCGGAGTCCTGAACAGGGAGCACCGGTTTTTCACGCCGGACCAACTTTGTCTTCTTTATAAGACACAAGTTCGGGCCTGCGTGGAGTATTGCTCGCATGTCAGGAATGGCTCCGCACAGTATCTTCTCGATCCGCACAATCGATGACGAAGAGGTCACAAAAAACCTAGAACCTCTCTCTTCAACTTCGTAGGGACATAGGCTCACTGAGTATATTTTACCGCCTGTACCATGGTGAGTGCTCTGAAGAACCATTTTCTCTTATCCTACCCTCTCCCTTCCGTCATAGAACCACACGTGCAGGCTTGCAATGTCATAATTCTTATTATTTTATTTTTCTTGGTCATTTTTTCTCGTACTAAAAAGTTCGGCAACTCCTATCTCTGTCGAACTATTAAAAAGTGGAATGCCTTGCCTGCACATGTGTTTCCTCCTTCCTACGACATGGCATCCTTCAAACGAAGCGTGAAGAAGCACCTTGCAGGCGGGCCAGAATGGTAGCGACAACTAACTGGACACTGTAATCCTTTGTCATTGAAATTGGCGTTTTGTCAAACTGGCCACTTTGATCTCAAATATAACGAAGTAGCGTTTGGTTAGGAATTCGAAATTCAAATTTAGGCTTGCGTTTCGAATGTGATTGACGAACTCGGTGGCGTAGAAGTGAATGACGCGACTTTGACAACAACACTCGTGGATTCGATTCCCACACAAGACAAACATTTGTGTGCATGAATATTATTATATTTACATTATTGTTTGTCTTGGTCTGGATGTTTTAAGAGAGGTAGGGCGCATCAAAGCAGTCCATCTGGGAAAATACCGCCATCTCACAGAAAACCGCAGCCAAATAACAACTCCGTAGGGGGTTGTTATGTTCCTGCGTGTGAGTGAGGTCACCAGTAAGCTCCTAAGGAGTTGCTGTGTTAGCAATAGAGGAGGCATCGCGTGAGTAATACTTAAAGTTCAGCGTTCATAAGTTACGGTAACCGCTTTATTTTATGTATTGTATGCCTTCCGACATAAAAAAATGTGATTCATTTGCTTTTACGTCATTTGATTTTTTAGGGTTCCGTACCCAAAGGGTAAAACGGAACCCTATTACTGAGGCTCCGCTGTCCGTCCGTCCGTCCGTCCGTCCGTCCGTCTGTCACCAGGCTGTATCTCTTGAACCGTGATAGTTAGACAGTTGAAATTTTCACAGATGATGTATTTCTGTTGCCGCTGTAACAACAAATACTAAAAAATAGAATAAAATATATATTTAAGGGGGCTCCCATACAACAAACGTGATTTTTTTGCTCATTTTTGCTTGATATTGATAACGGCAACAGGTAGACGCTTGAAATATTCACAGAATATTTAGTTATATATTTACTTTAAGAATAAATAATTAAATTAAAATAAAACAAATATTTAAGGGGGGCTTCGATACAACAAACGTGATTTTTTTTGCTGTTTTTATAGATAATGGTACGGAACCCTTCGTGCGCGAGTCCGACTCGCACTTGGCCGATTTTCTTTGACATCGGCCAGTTCACAATCGGGAAAACTTAAAATATTGCGTTATTTACGAATACGAGTTCCACCGTACCACCAAAAATACTGCAGAAACAGCTCGAAGGATTAATCACGTGTATGAGAAAGCTACTGTAAACGAAAACACGATACGTTTTTGGTTCCAACGTTTTCGTTCTGGAAATTTTGATCTACAGAACAAACCTCGTGGACGGCTGGAAACCTTAGTTGACAACGAAGAATTAAAGGTGATCGTGGAAGTAGATACATCGCAAACCACGTCAAAGTCAGCGGCAGGTTTCGGTGTGAGTGACAGTTTTTTCACAGAAAAGTGAAAAAGCTCGAGAAATGGGTACTGCATGAATTGAGTGTTGCGTTACTCAACCGTCACAATAACGAGAGGATTTTGAATCGTATTGTTACTTGTGATGAAAAATGGATCCTGTACGAAAATCGGAAATGCTCATCACAGTGATGCTCATCACACCCAGGAGAACCGGCGAAATCCTGTCCCAAGTGAAAGTTGACGTAGAAAAATCGGCCAAGTGCGAGTGGGACTCGCGCTAAGGGTTCCGTACCATTATCTATAAAAAATGCAAAAAAAAATCACGTTTGTTGTATGGGAGCCCCCTTAAATATTTATTTTATTATATTTTTTAGTATTTGTTGTTATAGCGGCAATAGAAATACATCATCTGTGAAAATTTCAACTGTCTAACTGTCACGGTTCATGAGATACAGCCTGGTGACAGACGGACGGACGGACGGACGGACAGCGGAGCCTCAGTAATAGGGTTCCGTTTTACCCTTTGGGTACGGAACCCTAAAAAGGTACTGGTGAGTGTTTGGTGAATCAGTCCTAGTGTCATACACATGATTACGGCAGTCTGACAGCGATCTCATAACTGTTGAGTTTTATTCTCTGAGTACGGAATCCTAAAAACTAAACTTCGATAACGTGTTTTGCAGGGAACTTGAGCAGATTTAACTGGTTTTGATCAACTTTATAAGGAAAACCTCTCGAGATACTGTACAGTGCGTGACACTTATTGAATACAGAACATCGCACGCGGCTTTACACGCTCTGGCGCTCAAGGTGTTGTGAACCAACGAATGTTTTTTATACCATCTCAAGTGGTAATCAAGCATTCCGTTGACATGATGTGAAGTGGTTATGTCAACATATAATTTTTTATCAATCTTGCAGATAAAGAAAAGAAGAAACATTTAATTTCGAGCTATGCATGAACAGCGTTATGAATGTTAAAAAAGCTAGTGAGGTGTGTACTTACGGATCGAGTCATGTGTCGGTCTCCCTGCCTACCCCGGAAGGGACGTCACGTGAAATTATAGACAGAAAATATCAATAAACCGCGAACAAACCGTTTATAGTTTGCGTCTGTGGGTATTATGTCATTATCTTATATTTTTAAACGAGCAATTCCTGAGGTATAGAATTTATATATATATATATATATATATATATATATATATATATATATATATATATATATATATAATAATAATAAAAAATAATATATAAAAAATATTTATATATTATATATATATATAAATTGTGTACCTCAGAAACGGCTATAACGATTTGGATCAAATTTTGAGTTTAGATAAGGTTTTTTTGCTTTTGAATTTTATGTAACTAGTCTGGCCATAAATATTGTTACATAGAAACTTTTCTTTTTTCAACTCTTTAATTATTTTGAATTCGGAACACGTTTATTACAATAAAAAAAAAATCGATTTACCCCTTTTTACATATATTTTGATTGCCTGGCACAAAGTGGGTATGGAGCTGTCAGTCATATTCAAAACACTTCAAAAGCTTGGTGCTGTTAGAGCTACAAAGAATGTTAATGCGTAACAGCCAGAATTCCGCTCAACCCCATTAGGAAATAAAAAAAAATATCGCGAGAAATGAAGATTCCCGCTAGGACTCTGTCGCGTATAATAAAACAAGGCCTAAATTAATCCCTACAGTTGAAGAGAGTGGATCGATCAAAACGTGTTCTGGCCCGATACGCAGGTGAAAGACATAGAAATATCCTCTTTACTAATGAAAAAATTCACGATTGACAGCACTACAACAAGCAAAATGACAAAGTGTACACACACAGTTCTAAAGAAACCGCCCAAGTGCTCAAAAAGGTACAACGTGGTCATCATCCTGCGTCTATAATGGTTTGGCGGAGGGCTGTCTTATCAAGGAGTCACAAAGCTTCATTTTTGTGAAAAAGGAGTAAAATACTTCAGCAAAAGAGTATCAAGAGACTATCTTGGGTCATCTTGTGAAACCTCTCAGCAATACACTTTTTAAAAATGTACCGTGGACTTTCCTGGTGGACTCTGCACCTGGTCACAAGTTACGAACTACCCAAGCCTGTCTCGAAAGCAACGGTCCGGACTTTATAAGAGAAGTTTTATTTAGTTTACATTACTTCATTTTAATGGAAAATATTTATAATTTGCCCGTTGGAACAAGCAACCATGCGTAGTTGACGTAGAATTCAGGATAGAACAATAGAAGATTGTTTTCATTTGTGCACAAGACAGCTCTAGCAGCACCTTTGGCTTTGGCGAAATACCGAGGGATCACTTTCAGTCGGGACGAAAGTCGTCAATTTATGATCATGACAACCAGTGGCGTGCACAGAGATTTTTTACAGGGTAGGCAGAATTTTTTTAAAACTATTAACTTACCAAAAAATACAGCATGTTGATTTTGGTTACCCAGTCTTGTGGAAATAGTGATATATTTGGGTTGTTCATCATTGTATTAATTGTATATATAATACGAGTATTAATGGAGTTAAAATCATGAATTTATCATCTGTAACGTAATCTTAAAAAAACATTTTTTTACCTTATTTGGGGTAAAACCTAAATTTTCCCCTAAAAGGATTTAGCCACTACCAGTCATAGACATGTTTCTGATTATTATGAAGAAATTGTGATAAATATTTATTTTTTATACAACATCGGAAGTCATACAAGCTACGATCTATCTGATGTCAAGTGGTTACCGCTTCAAAAAAAATTCTAATGATTTTTTAGAGGGTGGACATATATGGGACACCCCTGGTGTTGTAACTGTACGTAGGATACGGTAACTGCTTACCATCAGGCAGGTCGTATGCTTGTTTGGACATTTTTTATACTACGTCGGGAGGTATACAAACATACGCCCACTTGATTTCAAGCGGGTACCGTAGCCTATTAACGCTTGCGATATATTAAGTATCATTCGCGCGATGCCTCCTTTGTTGCTTACACAGCAACTCCTTGGGAGCTTACTGGTGACCTCACTCACACGCAGGAACACAACAACTCTATAGGAAGTTGTTATTTGGCTGCCGGTTTTCTGCGAGGTGGAGGTACTTTCCCACACGGGATGCTTTGATGCGCCCTACGTCTCTTACAAACATATAAAACAATTATACACTTCAGATAGTTGTCAAAATACGCCCGCCCGATTCATAGCCACACCAAGCAGTCCCACTAGTGAGACAAGGTACAGATAATTTTATTTACCCATAGTCATATTGACACAACCACGGACGTATACATGTTAGGATATAACGCCATGATGAAACGCATTAATAATACCAATGGTAACCAATACTCATGTGGTATGATCTAATAGAGTATACTGCGACAGCGTCCGTCCAAGGTTCGCGATTGTTGTTTCAGAGGTGTGAAATTTCTAATGCAAAGATACACTGTCTTTGAATAATTCATTGCCACAGAGAACCCTTTACATTGTAACAAATGCTGCATAAAGTAAACCTGAAAACAATGGAAATCAACACTTATGTATAATACTATTCTATAACTTCACGCCAAATCCCTTGCGGGGTAGGCAGAGAGAACCTAACGCCACGTGACTCGATCCTTACGTAACTCACTCGCTTCTTTAACATACACAACACAGTAACTTAGGACTTTACTGGTAAGCTCACTCATTCGCAGGAATACAATAACCCTCTAGAGAGTTATTATTTGGCTGCAGTTTTCTGTGAGGTGGAGATATTTGACGAGTTGCTTTGATGCACCTTACCTCTTTTTAAAACACCTAGATCTGACAAACAGACATGTTCATGCACACAAATATTAGTACTGTGTGGGAATCCACGAGAGTTGTTGTCAAAGTCGCATTATTAACCGCCGAGCCACCGAGCTCGTCAAATACATATCTTAGAGATACTAAAACAGCTGGTTAACATCTCAACATGCTCTTCGAAAGAGCATTAAGTACAAATGTACAAACCTACGTAATGTAAGATCAATGAAAACGTTGTGTTTATAGACTCACACGGTCAAACAAACCATAATACTGCGAACTACTCAAATGCGACGGCAAAGGGAGTTGGCAAGCGCCCAAAGGTTACGTGTGCCGAACTAAAGTCCTGAATTAATACCGTTTGTACGAGTATAAAACGTTATGTGTTATGGTTGTATGGACTGCATAACGCTGGAAACGCAATAAGAGCAGTTATAACCCAGTGGAGAAAGAACCAAAACTGGTCCCCGGTTGGAATCCTGACGTCTACCATTTTAAAGATAAGATAAAAATCATTTATTTGCCATTAGACCCTTACGGGCACTTAGACACGTCTTACATTCTTTAAATGAAATCATATTGTATCTTAATAATTTTCCACTTTTTTTTTTTACTTTTAATCTCTATTTTTTAATCTACCAGCATTTCGGAAATGACCATTGGCGAAGAAGAAATGCCAAAAGAAACTTGCCAATATGGGTCTTTTTTTCCATCGTTAAAATATATTACAATAAATATATGTGAGTGTACATATAGTGAAATCAAGTGGTACAATTAAAGATATATTAATACATGTGCTGAATCATTTCCAAGCATCTCTATCAGTTAGATATTCATCGATTCTATAATAACCCTTCCTGCACAGAGTATTTTTGATGTACCTTTTTAACATATTCTCTATATTCTCATTAAATTTGTGTTATCGGATTTATGTACATATTTGTAATTATCACTTGCTCAGCGATGAAGGAAAACATCGGGCATGTCCAAGAAATTATATTTCGAAAGACTTCTGATCTTACCTAAGATGATATGGCTTACCCTATGGGTTGTGGTCTGACGGCATTCGCCATGTAAAACATCAGGATCTTCCAAATCCTTGGGCTTAGCTAGCGGACCTCATCAATCCTAATGGATTAGGAAACGGGATAACGCTAAGAAAAAAACGCTGGAAGAGCAAATTAAAACCTCGACGGCACCACTTAGCTCGTCCTGATATGATGTACGATAGGTGATTAGAAGGAGATGCCTGTCTCATTAGAGCAACTGTAAACCATGTTTGCAAATACATGAATATCGCTCAGTGGTGCCGTCCCTGCTCCTAGCTGCATCACCATAGAGAAGAGAGATAGCCATAGGGAGCACCATAAAGGTCGCGGGTTCGGTTACCACACAGGACAAATATGTGTGTTAGAACATCGTTTTGGTCTAGATGTTTCCAAGAGAGGTAGGGCACATCAAAGCAGTCCGTCAGAGAAGTATCTCCACCTGACAGAAAATCGCAACCAAATTACGACTCCCTGGAGGGTTGTTGTGTTCCTGCGAGTAAGTGAGGTAAGCTCGTAGGGAGTTGCTGTGTTAGCAGCAGAGGCGGCATCGCGTGAGTGATACTTATGTGTTACACACGTTCATAGGCTACGGTAACCGCTTTACATCAGGTTGGCCGTATGCTTGTATGTCTTCCGACGTTGTATAAACAAAGAGAGATGCTGTCTTGGATCGTGTTGTGAAACCTCTCAGCAAACACTTTTAAAAATGTACCATGGTCTTTCCAGCAGGACTCTGCACCTGGTCACTAATATATTAAATATTAAGTAAAACACGCGCGATGCCTCCTCTGCTGCTTACACAGCATCCCCTTAGGAGCTTACTGGTGACCACACGCAGGAACACAATAACCCTTTAGGGAGTTGTTATTTGGCTGCGTTTTCTGTGAGGTGGAGGTACTTCCCCAGACGGGTTGCTTTAATGCGCCCTACCTCTCTTAAACATCCAGACCAAGACAAACAGACATGTTCATGTACACAAATATTAGTATTGTGTGGGAATCGAACCCACGAGCGTTGCTACTACTTCCAAACGCCTGGTGTAGGCTACTGGCGACCGAAGAGCTTGTACAGACTCATCTACTTAATAAAAGAGAGATTTGTCATGTGGGTATGTCTGTCGTACTAGATAATCATGTCATACCAGATAATTACATAACACGGTGTATGTATTTACTGTCAATTTATATAGAATATATGGGACTATTGTTACCTTACAGGCTAAACTGAACGTGCATCAACAATACAGGAAGTGAATGAACGACAATGCATCCAAATGTCGTGAAAATTACATGAATTATATCAACTAACACCTATCACAGAGGACATCTAAGTAATTGAAACACACGCGGGGACATACAGGTGACTACGCCATTGTTGAGATTAAAATTCATTGCCACAGCTGTCAGCGGCCACTCAAATATTGTGTTTGCATCCACGACCGGTGGATTTACCTTTTTCCTGTACACATTACTGTTAATTGTCCTTGTTTGACGTCAATGAAATAGTACGAAACCTTGTTCAAGGTAGGTAGGGTGCCATTTTTAGGGCTGCGTACCCAAAGGGTAAAACGGGACCCTATTACTGAGGCTCCGCTGTCCTTCCGTCCGTCCGTCTGTCTGTCAGGCTGTCACATGAACCGTGATAGTTAGACAGTTGAAATTTTCACAGATGATGTATTTCTGTTGCCGTTCTGCCGTCTGTTGTATAACAACAAATACTAAAACACAGAATAAAATAAATATTTAAGGGGGTTCCCATACAACAAACGTGATTTTTTTGCTCAGTTTTGCTCGATATTGATAACGGCAACAGGTAGACGCTTGAAATATTCACGGAATATTTAGTTATATATTCACTTTAAAAATGAATAAATAAATTAAAATAAAACAAATATTTATGGGAGCTCCCATACAACAAACGTGATTTTTTTTGCCGTTTTTAGGGTTCCGTACCTATAGGGTAAAACGGAACCCGATTACTGAGACTCCGCTGTCCGTCCGTCCGTCCGTCTGTCTGTCAGGCTGTATCTCAAGAACCGTGATAGTTAGACAGTTGAAATTTTCACAAATGATGTATTTCTGTTGCCGCTATAACAACAAATACTAAAAATAAAAAAAACTAAATATTTAAGGGGGCTCCCATACAACAAACGTGAATTATTTACTTGTTTTTGCTCGATATTGCTAACGGCAACAGGTAGACGCTTGAAATATTTACAGAATATTTAGTTATATATTCACTTTAAGAATAAATAATTAAATTAAAATAAAACAAATATTAACAAACGTGACTTTTTTGCCGTTTTTATAGATAATGGTACGGAACTGCGAGTCTGACTCGCACTTGCCCGTTTTTTATAGATAATGGTACGGAACTTTCGGCCGGTTTTATTTGTCTAACAAGCATACGGTCTCGCATGTTACTGATCCCTTCTACTTATAAAGCAACTCCTGAAAATGAAGCTAGGTATTTCGTCAGTACAGTCAACCTGTTTCTTACGAATCATCGCCGTATTCAACCATTTTGATGGGAACACGGAAACCCACCAGACGACGACGCCGCCGCCCCTTTTAACACTTTTCAGTAAGACTCGCTCACCTCTGTCAGCCCCCATCATTATATAATCTCGTTAAATATTACTAGCGTTAGCACTTGCTCTACTTTGTACTTTTTATTCCATTCATCTCAGCATGTCGTAAACGTACACTTAATTAATTAGACGTCTCGCGTCGAGGCACCACTGCTCAAAAAACGAGTACCACCCGCGGCGGCAAAACGAAAAATTTGCCCACGACGCGACGTCGTGTGTAATTCCAACTTATCGGTGACATTAGATTCTATGCTCCTATAGTTGCTTACAATCAATTTCTATTTCACTTTTTTATTCAATGTGAAGTAACTCCTTTACTGTCCGTGCAGCGCTGCTCTGGAACAAATTGCCACCGCAAATAAGAAACTGTTCATCAGACACAATTTTTGAAAAAGATTGATAAAACACTATATTTCTCAAGTATTATATATAAATAATATAATATTAATAATAATATTGTTGGACAAATTACACAGCGCCACCTTGCCCCAAAGTAAGCGAAGCTTGTGTTATGGGTACTAGACAACTGATAAACGTAAATATGTTTTTTTTTTGTAAATACATACTTGTTATACATAGAAAATACCCAGACCAACACAAACAGGCATGTTCATGCACACAAATGTTTGTATTGTGTGGGAATCGAACCCACGAGCGTTGGTATCAAAGTAGTGTAACAGCGCGATCCACCACTGCGCCACCGAGCTCGTCAACGTCAACGTCAACATGTGTATACAAATGTGTATTTATGTAATATATATTTGTTTATTCGTAGATATATGTACTGTGTATATGCGTATAAGTGTATATATTTGTTTATTGATGAAGATTTGTAATATTCGATGTTTATGAGTTAACTTTGTAAATATTAAGTTTAATATTGTTATTATTGCCGATTCTTAACACTGTTTTGTACCTGTTGCTGTTACTTTGTCACCCGTCAATTAACGATTCCTTTAACCATCTATAGGGTTGGCTGGAAGAGATAACTTGTAGATATAAAGCTCACCTTTGTACACATTTTAAGTAACAATATTCTGTATATTAATGTGCAATAAAGAATACCTTCTTTACACTATACAGTAATGTTTTAAAAATCCTTTTAGAGAGTTGGCCGTATGTACCGATATATACGAGACGGCCTTGACTAGAAGTTATTTAATTCTATGAGATTCGGGGGACGTAAAAAACGCTTACCGTTAAATAAGTTATATGCTTGTTTATCACCTTAGTGGCGTAAAAAAGTTCATACAAAGTGGACGTCATCAATCACTAATATGGTGGACGCGCAATGGAGCTCTCTAATAAATAAATAAAATAAAATACATTTATTTCAGGCGACAACAGTCCATATTATGTCATTAATTCAATTAAATTAAATATGAAATAAAATACAAATACAATAAAATACAATTGCTTTTTTTTATAATAATCTCTCCATTCGGCATTGTGTGATATGTCTTTCACAGCAATGCCGAGTGTAGGGACAGTCGAACCTGCTAGCTATCATTGCTAGTACGGTGTTGGAGCTGGCTTGCACCCTGCGTACCAGGGAGGCTCCTCTTTTGCGCATACTCGCGTGAAAGCAGTCGGTGTCCGCCGCTGCAAACAAACCTGATGCGTTACAGAAACGAGACAGCCCCAACATCGCTCTAAATGCATTATTAAATTGTACACAGAGAGATCCATAGACCTTCTGCGAGTATTTTGACTTTACCTACAATTTATTTTTTCTTTCATTCATTCGATGAGGCTCGTACCAGCCGACTGTGTTAGTACTACAATGAATATTTATGTCTACGTAATGTTGCTACGAAAGTGATAGTCTACGTGATCTAAGAACTGCAAGTACTGCAACATTTGTACGTAGTCATTATTTATTCTGTTGTAATTTCGTAAAGCGTAGCGCTAGTCGTAGCATACAACCTATCATTTATGGACGTATAACTTGGCAAGTGGCAGAGTGTGCAACGTAGCATACGGTGTAGATCTTGGTGTAGCGAGTAGTATGGGCGCATGACAGTTGGCTAGTGGGGCGGAAACGTGAGAAAATAACCTAACGTAATGAGGTGATTGTTGCGTAGTAAATAAAATCAACCCTAAGGGTCGGGACTAAAGTAGATTGCGTAGCTCTTATTGAATAGTTCATAGATCGATATCACGGTACTCAACAGCTAGTTTGTTGAAATATACTCCCATTGGTCAGCTCGAATCTTTGAGATATTTAGGCGCTAAAATACATCGTTTTGGTGAGTGAGAAGTGCCTTTATGCGCAATCAAAAGATTTAGTATTTTGTGGGCGAAAATGTCCATAGATGTTCGTCGGACCGTTGCTTATGAATGCTTGCGATAGGTAATCACTAATCACATTAAGATCTCACTCGCAAAACCACAACAACCCTCCAGGAGGAGGAGCTTCCTGTTCTTGCTCTGTATCTGTAAGTGATAAAGGCTACCAGTAAGCTCCCAAGGAGGTGTGTAATCAGGAGCTGTGCCAGCGCACGAGTGATATTTCATGCATTATGCGCGTTCATAAGCTACTTTAATCGCTTTACATTAGGTGAGCCATATACTTGCATGTCTACCGACATTGTTGTTATTGGTTATGGTTTTCTTTAAAGTGGAGGTATTAGTCCGCGCGGACTGCTTTGATGCGCCATACGTCTCTTACAAATACCAGGCGAGATAAACGACGAGCTCGGTGGCGCAGTGTTACGCTACGCTACTTTGACACGAGGATTCGATTCCCACACAGGACAAACATTTGTGTGCATGAACATGTCTGCTTGTCTTGGTCTGGGAGCATCAAAGTAGCCCGTCTGGAGAAATACCTTCACCTCACAGAAAACCGCAGCCAAATAACAAAAACAGACAAGAAAAAAAAGACATATTTATGCACTCAAATGTTCATTGTGTGGGAATCAAACCCTTGGTGTTAAAATAGCTATTGCTAAAGTGTTGTATATTGCATTACATCCTATAGTAAAATGGGTCATTCTCTTTTTTAACCTACAATTTGACATAGTATTAGCTCAAATTTGTAAAAAAAATTCTAAGGCTTCCCCGTCAGCGCTTAAATTTTTTATGATAGCTGAGTTTCTATTCAATCGGAAAAAGATGTCAGCCGCGAAGTTTATATATTTTTTGTAAGATTTTCAGGACCTGAAAGGGGATTCGACCCTTGATTTGACCAAAAATTGTACACCTCTGTCACAAAATATTTTATTCTATTTAATCTTCATCAAATAATCTTAATTTTCTGTTACGATAATAAATAAAGGATACTTTTAGAAAACATATTTAAAGCAATACATTTGTATTAATTAAAATATATTTATTTAGGACCTTATACCACTCTGTCACATTTCTAGTTAATTTGAAGTATATTTTTGCTATAAATCAATTTTCACTATTACTTAGAGACCAATAATAACATCATAGACAGGAATATCATTAACTATTATTAATATGATTATTCCAAGTTTGCACTATTAATAACAAAATATATAAACAACTAAAACTATTTTACTACCAGGAGACAACATCGTGACAGAGTAGTAAAGTATGTTACAGAGTTGTTATTCTATGGAATATAAGGCTGCGTTTTAGTATAAAACACGTTTATTTATTTAGAATTATTTATTAACTTATAAAACTTTGACAGTATAGATATTTATCTAATTAAATCACATTTGGCAACCTTTGGATAAAACATCACTACTTTAGGAAATTAAAAAGACTAACATGTAAGATTAACATGTGTCAGCTAATAATAAACCTTGTCTAAATTGACAACAAATAAAAGATTTAAAACACAATATCAACAATTATTAATAATTATTATTTAATAATTATTATTTAATAGTCTACTAAGTCTTCAGCCAGTCTTAGTTTTCGAATACTACCAACGGCTCTTTTAACTAGGAAAAAATGTCTCGTTCCTTTTTTAAGAAGCCCAAAGAGCTGGTAGGACTTTGATAAATTTATCGAAAGAAACATCCGATAAGTCATTCTCCACCAACTTAAACAGTCTTCTACTATCATCGACTTCCTTCGTCGACGGCGCGTTTTGCTACTACAGCTTAAGTATATTGGACATTTCTTTCGCTCCGTACTTTAATCAAAACGTGTACTCCGCTTTTCTATTTTCGTTGGATGAATGTCCTCAGGCTAGAGTATTTGATAAGAAGTACCGGAGACGGCAGTTGGGTTATCTGTATAATCTTTACAGTTAAGCACGGCCAATGGCTGATCTTCATCAGATGATTCATTCGGGCTATACACAGTATTGTAAAATCTTTTTAGAGGGATCCAAATTTTGTTCGTAATATCTGCAAGTAAGAAATTCTCTACTTCACGAACTTTATCGTCTTCTTTATCGTTGGCTGAAAACAAAGTTGGGTTGTGTATCAGGCAGAGGTCTATAAATTTTAGGGACGTGATTATAACTTTATTTTTATGTAAATTATTAACGTAACCTAAGTTAGGTTACATTTCCAAGTAACTTACATAAGCAAGTATCCCTTCCATCTACAGTAGGTGGTTTCACATAAAATGAAATAAAAGCGAAGTAGCTGTAGTGGCATTTGATGCCACTATTTTCTACTACAAAGGCTTTGTAAAGGTTTGTCATAGAGTCCAATAAAAATCTTTTTGTACTTTATTTTATTTTGTTTATCACAGTCTCCTTCTTCAAAGCTGTAGCTATCGTTACAGCATCTCGCAAAAAAAAAATATCTGTCGAGTCTTCCATATAAGATCAGTTTGTTTTGGTTAAACATTCTTGTATTTTAAAGAAGACCTAAGGTGTCTCTTACCAATTGGGTCTGCATTCTAGACTGTTTTATAATGCGGGTTTGAAGTAACGATTGAATGAGACGCTTTTCTTCACGACTTTTGACAGTTTTGTATCGTTCCTTAATGACATTAGAAAGGATTCTATATTTATTTTTATTCTGACTATTACGTTCAATTTTGATACTGCTGTCTTTTTTTAATTTTCTTTGCAATATTTTTTGTATTTTCGAACTTTCTTTTCCAACTGGTCTATTTTTCCTTGAAACTTAATGTTATATCTGTATAAGTTTGATCTACCTCTTTTCACTTTCTTCCCCTTGAACTAGATACTTCCGAGGGAGTTAGTATTACAGAAGAACGATTAATTCGTGGGTTTTCTGGTATAGGTGATGGAGCCATCGTATTTACAAGTACGCTTTCAAGCATTTCTTCTCCCTTCTTTTTATATTTCCTTGTTGCCAGTTACGTTTCATGATTCTATGTTCTCTCACGGTCATGTCTGCCACTAGCTTCTTTTGAGCATGATATCTTTCTAAATCCTTTCGTTTTACTTCAGCTACCTTCTCATGGTCATTTTTTCTTTTCTCCTGACAACGCCGGTGTCTTTCTGCTGCGGTTAATGCCTTTTTTTTCATCATGATAATACCTGGCAATAGAAAATAAGTAAGTACCTAAAAATAAAAATAAAAAGACAAATATTTTTGATACTTTCCGTAGAAATAATCATAATTCAACATTTCTCGCCGTTGAATAATAACCCCCTGCAAAATCCAAACAGACATTCAGCATAAATAGTGCACAATATAGTTATTTTACTCCTCCATCACATACTTTACCACTCGGTAACAATAAATAGGTGACAAAGTTGTTATGTGATGGAGGGGTAAAAATTTGTTGCAAAGTAGATAATATTTAAACATTAACATAAAATATGGGATCAATATGCTGGCATGGAAGTATTTCTTATCATGTAAGAGTAGATAATAAAAAGTAACTATAATTTATATTTTTTTAATCAATTACTTACGTGACGAAGCTGTCGCCGATTAAACACACGCACCTATTATCACAGCTTACGGTCGACTGACGCGCAGTCATTGGATCTCAGAGGGTAAATCGTGGCAAAGGAGGAAAGGAGCGTAAATCTCCAATCGATGGCCACATAGACGAGCAGCATAAAACGTGTATTTCGAAGGACAACCCACGTGACAGAATTTACGTACTAAAACATCAACAGTGGGAGACAAGTTTTTATGTTTTTTTTTACATTCTATTAAAAATGACAAATAATAATGGCCACTATTACATGATAGGTTATATATTTTGCAATTAAAAAATAATTTTGTATTTTATGTCGTCATATATTTTTTTCGTAACAATATGGAATGTACGCAAGCCGAGGTAGTGGGAGACAACTGTAATTTGTATGAATTACACTTCTGTCACGCGAATTTACGACTCTGTAACTTAATTTTTACTACAAAAATTTAACTACATATTTTTTAAAACGTGTACAGCCTTTAGGTCTTTAGTACAGTGCATGTTGAAATATAAATAAAGAAATAATATTGATAATATCCTCGAATTTTTCTTCAATACCTGGAGAGACACCTTTATGTAGGTTAAAAAGAAGAACAACCCAAATACCAGAAATAGCCCATGCTTTGTTCAAATAGATCAAAAACCACATTAAAATTATTTCAACAAAAGAGGTTATTGTAGACTCGATGAATATACGGCTGATAAAGATGTCTGGAGATAATATAGCTCAGGTAGATATCCAAATGTAACTCTATCTGTGGATTCATTTGCATTACACTGGGTATATGTATATATAATAACTCGGCTCCAGGTGTAAACCCATTTTCTCCACCGGCGAACTAATATCCAGCGTTTTATATTATTCTTTATGCTAGCGTCCGTACTGTTCTGCCAACATTTTCTCACCGTGTAATGCAAATGTGTAAAATGTCATATACTCGTATCTCATTACATTGACTGTACTATGGTATAACTTTAAGAATCTAGAAATATTTAATATCGAAAGGAATCTAATACGATTAAAATTACATATAATAAAATAAAATAAAAAATTTCTAGATAAATCTCTCAAACTTTTTATAAATACATTACTTTCAGTCTTAGGAATAAGGAGCCCTAGAAACCGGCAACTGTGCATGAAAAGAGCTATGAATGTTGAAGAAGTGAGTGAGGTGTGTAATGACCGAGTCATGGGGCGCGCGATTCACTCTGCTACCCCGCAATGAATTTGGCGTGAAGTCATAGATTTTAGTTATAGGTTTAGACTTTCAGTGTTAATGCTTAATTAATATAAAAAAGAAATAAAGTATCTACATTTTAAAACCCAACTATTGGCACTGAAAATATTCTTCTTCTAAAAATTATCTTATTATTTATCTATAAATGACAATAATTGTGTGGGTGGGAACGTATCGACGAATTGCCATATATTTCTTATTATTTTTCAACAATGGTTAGTCGAATTTAAAAAATAACAAAACCGAAACTATGTCAAAATTTTAACGGTCTATATATAAAATATGAAATTATCGTGCGAGCTCGACGGTGCGGTGGTTAACAACAACACCAAATCATTAGACAGGAAAAATACAAAACAGGGTCAAGGCAACGCTAACTACTCGCCATCAGGTAGACAAAGTGGCTTGTTTTCCTACAATTCAGCTTGTATCTTTACTAATAGGACTCCTATAAATATGGTACGTAAAATTAAGATATTCTATTCCCCAAACTATTTTTTAAGTTCATTAAAAGCATAACAGCATATACATGTTTTGATTTGCAAAAAAATAATGAAGATTGCATCTTAAATAAGATATATACAATACAATATTTGCATACCTAGATGTGTATTTATAGGTGCTACAAACGGTGACCTTATGGAATTAGTTATGACCAATCAATATACAAGATTTAAAACTATATTTCCAGCTCGATGGCGTCGTTGCGGGTGTCGTTTTAACCCAACACGCAGCTTAAGCAAGGTCGATCGCAGCCTGTATTTGGATGGGTTTATCTATCTCGATTTTCTTCGTGCTTCGGAGGGCACGTTAAGCCGTTCGGTCCCGGTTGTTATCGATAGATGACAGTCGTTAAGCTAAGTCAGTGGCCCTCGGGCGGCTTAAAAACACTGGCGGGGAGGCCAATTTGCATTTGAGCAAACGTCCCTAAACCCCTTCGGTTGAAGGGAGACCCGTATCCCTGCAGTGGGATGCGTAAGAGTCGATGTGGTGGATATTTTGAAAACGATATTAAATCTAGTTGTTTAAATTAATTATATTGTAAAAGATGTATTACATAACTCCTTTGCGTGCTATGGAAAATATTAAAAAAAATAGCTAGTAAACTAACTGCAGTGGTAAAAACGTTTTTATGTAAAAATGCACCAAGTCGCATTTGCCGCAAGATGTGATTATAAGAAATCATCACACCTTGCGCCAAATACGACTTGCGAGGTATGTATAACATATTTCTCATAACTATTAACTAAACAAGCTCTTTTATTTTGTGTCTATCTGAGATATTGATATTCAATCTAGATATAGGTATACAGATCGATACTTTTCCATTTAGATATAATATTGGTATACGACCACAGAAAATTATACAAAAGCACAATGTTATTGATAAATGCATGGCGAAGTAGTACAATAAAGTAGAATGATAGATATAAATAAATAAAAGTCGTCAATTGCGAGTTCGACTCGCTCACCGAGGGTTCCGTAATAGGTATTTACGCAAATTATTTTCGCAAAAAACATTTATTAAAGGAAAAAAAAAACATTTTTAAAGGGAATAATGAAAGTGGACGAAGCGAAACAAGTATGTAAGGATCGTAGCAAGTGGAAAGAAGTGGTCTCTGCCTACCCCTAGGGGATAGAGGCGTGATTTTATGTATGTATGTATGTAAAAATCATTTTTTGTTTTGTGATATAACGACAAATTTATGATTTTCGAAATTTTTCCTTAACTTGTGCTACATGACCTTGCTTCTTACCAAATGATTCTTGGTCAACGGGAAGTATCCTATTGATTTTGAAATATGCGCATAAACGAGGCATAAACTGCCACATCTTTTGATTGCGTTAACTTAGAAGATCGTTTTTTTCACTGCTCGAAGGAACTGCAGACCTGAGTATGTGATATTAATTTTAGCTTGATAGCTCCTCCCGTCACTGAAAACTGATGTTTTGACAGACAGACAGACGGACAACAAAGTGATCCTATAAGGGTTCCGCTTTGCCTTTTGAGGTACGAAACTCTAAAAATATAGAAATCTAAATTATAATATATAGACACACTTTAATGTATACTATATTATACTAGTAAATAACAGCAAGCTGTGTAGGCAGAGCTGATATTTTTTAAATTTAAAAAATATTTAATTATTTTATTTTTAATTTTTTAATAATATATGGAACCCTGTACGACATCTAGTGACGAGTGCTGTTACTTTTTCTGTTGATGGGAGTGCAGTGCAGACTCTGCACTGCAGAGTGGCCGGCCATACGTTTTCCCATATGTTTTTTTTTCTATATAATTGGAACGATTTTGGACCGTTCTTCCTCACCAACGAACATTTAAATTTCAAATTAAAGGATACAAAACTACAATATGTTAGCTATTAGTGTGTCGATTTTGGAGTTTCTCACTATTACCGTCTAAACGCTAGCTGGATGACATCAGTCTACCCCAAACGACAATTTTGAGGGTAATGTGGCTCCGCTGGCTATCGCAGCTCTGCCAACTATGTCTTATAATTTAGATTTTTTTCTACATCCCATAATATACTAGCTTTATTATACTCGTATACCAAAGGTCAACCGGTTTGTATAAATTTCACCTTATTATTTACTTTATTATTTGCCGCGGAACCGTATACCCTTATATAAAATAAAAGTTTTTATCTTGAGTGTATATTATAGACGTACTATAACATTTTCATCTTTATCCGACGAGTAGCTTTTAATTATACATAGGTCCTATTTTTAGGGTTCCGTACCGTGACCAGTCAGAACCCGTTATATACGTTTTCCCATACATTTCGCGGTCATATACGACCACCCGGGTTTCGAAGGGTTAAATGAAAAATGTAACGCTCATGGATTTGTTGTCCGTCTGTCTGACCTTTACGGGAGACAACGTATATTTATTTTATTTTTATTACATAAAAAATGCGTAGTTATTTTATGTCACAAAAAATACTTATTCTATGAAAATAATGATAAAAACTAAATTGCAGTCCCCCGAAGGGGAAGATATTTCCCTCTAATTTTAACAGTTTTTCATTTTTTACGCAGGAACCCTAAATATTTACGGGATAAAAAGTACCCTGTATTCTACTCTGAACTGTCCTCTACCTACCAGTGAAAGTCCCGTCAAAATCGGTTCAGCCATTTCGAAGATTAGCCCGGACAAACAAACGACAGACAGACAGACAAAAAAAATTAAAATGCGTATTTAGGCTTTGGTAACGTGAAAATAATAATTTGAGCTTAAAATAATGGCTTTATTTTAAAATCACAGACAGACACTTCAATTTTATTTATATGTATAGATTGTATAGATACAACATCATCTAGTGATTTGGTTGGAAGACTATTAGACGAAAACTACAAATTATACACAGGCGGGTACTGCGGAGATAGATAGCATTGATACTTATAACACCTGCACACATATGCACATATTTTTTGTAAAAAAAGAAGTATTGTTTCATGAACCTATTGTCGATTAAGGCCTTTCACGTGATAACATTCACCAATGTAACTAATATTACGAGAACTACCTATTGAGCCATTGTAATATTTGTATACAAGGTAGCAACTTCAAGTGTTCCTGCCAATTACTATGCCTTCACGCCTCGTCCCTTGTGGGGTAAACAGAGAGAACCGAGCGCAGCAATTTTCCTATAAATTGTGCAACATTTTATAGGAATACAGAAATTAATTATTGTTTTATTTTCATACTCACACATAATGTGAGGGGGATTACAATCATATAACCCACCTGATGTAAAGTGGTTCCCGTACGCTTGCAACACAAGGAGCATCGCTGGCATCGCATTTGCTACCCTCGCTGTTAACACGACAATTCCCCAGGAGCTTCCTGGAAACGACACTCAGTCAGAGAAGCACAACGATTCTAGGGAATTCTATTTTAGCTGCGATTTTCTGTAAGGTTAGCGTACTTTCCCAGTTAGGCTGTTTATGGCCTAAATGGCTTATGGCTTGTAATGGCTTAAATAATTTCGCATTAGTATTGCGATTCAGCGCGGGAATGCTGCCAGCATCGTTGGTACACTGCCGCGGGGGCCACACTTTTTAGATTTATTTTAGGTTATTATTATTATTTTAGATTTATTAAATTTTAGATGTAATTTAGTTTTAGTTTTATTGTGTATTATATTTTATTGTGTGTAATAAATAAAGTTTGAATATCTGTTTGCAATGTAAATATAAGTTTTTTACTATTTTTTTTACACCAAACAAACAATCTAGCATGGGAAACAAGCGTACGGCCTGTTTGATGATACGCAGACATTTGCGACACCGGGAGTATTATAGGTATTTATTATTTATTATTGTACACTCTTGCATTGTAGGAACCACTTCACGCCCTCCTTGAAGATCCCCATACTGTAGTCCATTGGGGAAACCTCGTTCCACGACTTAACAGTTCTTGGTAGAAAACTTCTCTGGATCTGCACAGTACGCGACCATTACAGCTCCAGTGTATGAGGATGAACTCCCAGCCGTAGGCGAGCTGTGCGATTATAAAACGAGACTCTTGACATTATGTCGAATAACTCCTTTGAACACAACTCACAATCCGTAGAACACGCAAGTCAAAATCTCTTCTTAAACTCAAGGGATCCTCATAGCTCCTCCTTGGACTGAGTCACAAGGTCCTAGCTGGTATCCAGGTGCTCTAGCCCAAAGGTGACTACAGTACCTACTCCATATGCGGTCTGACTTGAGACTTACATAAGTCGTAAGTACGTAAGTCTTTGCCCCGAGTTTGGCTCTGTTGAGCACACCAAGTTTCTTGGACCCAAGCTTGACCTTCTCCTCCAGGTAACTTCGGTACTGAATATCGCTGGAGATCTCGACACCGGGAATTCCAGTGCTCTTGGCAGTTGTAAGCGATGTGTTCTGGAAACCACAGTAAATGGGGTTTGCTAGCGATGAACGCGCAGACTTGTGTCTTGATAGGGTTGAATTGGACCAAGTTCAATTGCCCCCAGATAGTTTACTCAAAGTATCCTCTATTTCAAACAAAAGCTTGACAAGGCAACGAGTGATGCTAGCACGGCCGGTATAATAAATGTCCCCGGTGCTGTCGTCCGCATAACAATGAATGCTGTCAATTGACACAATGTCATTGATGTACAGCAGAAACAGCATCGGATACAGAGCCTGTGGGACGCCAGCATTGATATCCATGCTATCGGAGCAACTACCGTCTACCACGGCTTTTATGTATCTGCTGGATAAGAAGCTGGCAACCCATATGCACAAACCCTCGGGCAGCCTGTACGATGGTAACTTCGATAGAAGACTCCGATGCCAGACCCGATCGAAAGCCCAGCGGTGTGTATTTTACACTAGAAGATCACCAGTCTAACAACTGTGGTGAAAGCCGTATTGACGGTCGCTGATTAAGTCGTGATCCTCTAGTTATACAATAGATAACATACGACCTGGGTCGCGTGTTTATCACATATGTTTATCACACGCTCCAACACCTTGGAGAGAAGAGAGGTTATAGCAATAAGCCTGTAATTCGATGGATCTAATCTATCGCCCTTTTTCGGCACCGGGTGCAAATTGGTGGTATTCCATGAAGACGGGACTTGCCCAGTGGAGTACGAAAATACGACAAGACGCGTCAGCACCACTGCCGGTATGCCACCTGGCCCACTCGACTTATAGTCGAGGGAGAGCAACGCCCGCCGAACATCTCGTACATATGTATATGAATGTACACAGTACTTACACCAATTTATTTTTATTTTGGTCTGTCTGTGTGTTGGGACTTTCACTGGTAGATAGCTGATATTATAAAGAGTAACTTAAGCTACTTTTATTTAAATATGAAAAGTATTTCGAGGGCCAAAGCCCATGAAATTTTGGACAGATTCCAATTCCGCGCGGATGAAGGCGCGAGGGAGAGGCTAGGCTAGCGTCAAATACAGGAAATGTTAAATACATAGTGTCAAAGGAGTATACAAAAGTGAGTTTAGCTCTTTAAGAGATTTATTGTAGATGTGTTTGTGTGGCAGGTTGCATACAAACACGAATGTTTCATCGCTGCCACTTTCCCCGCTCCTGTGAGTTTTAGCTTTTAGGGCAGATGAATTGGCTTTATTAATACTATATGCAAATATAATATATGTCGGTAAAAATAGTAATTTAAAAACTAAGTATAATTTATAATCATAATATAAAAACAAATCGCCTATAATAGTAGTAGAAAGAAAAAGTTTTGTTAATTCGTATATATTTTCCTCGAATTTTCAATAATTCTTAAATCAAGCGTTATACCGTTACCAATCCTTAGATAGAGAACCCTGCCAATCCACAGGATTGCTTGTGCTGTTTACTTTATATGGAAAAATGGGTGATTGAACTTTATATGAAACTTTTTATGGTATGTAAAACGACTTTGAATTTAAGTGCAAACATTACTTATAATGTTTGCACTTAAATTCAAAGCCAAACTAAAAGTGACAATCCCGAAAATTAACATATATATAAATAAGTAAAAGTACATATGTATTAATAAAAGTAGATATGTAATAGTCGCTGTGTTTGTTTTTAAACATAATACTTATAAAATATATCGATAATAATGCAATTGAAGATTAAACACCAATTAGTAAGTAATTCAAACAAAGCCCTGGTGGTGCAGCAGTCTATTTGGGCAGTGATATAATGTGTAGTGTGATCTCACATTCCCCTCCTGTGTATAAATCACCCGAGCATCTTTTTCTCGAAGTCAACCTACATCATTCGAAAGTCTTACTCGGGGTTTACTATTCTCCTTCATTGCACATCAGTTTCTTTGATTCTTTGGAATCTACTCTTACAGATCTCCGATCTCAGTATGATCACATAGTGTTAATGGGCGACTTTAATATGTGCCTTATTAAAAATGACAGTCGCTCAAAAAGATGAACCGATATGTTTCAGTCGTTGGATTTACATCTCTTGCGGTTTGGCCCCACTCCCTTCCCACATAATGGTCCGCCATCGTTGCTTGATCTAATCATCACAACTTCTCCTGATATAGTCGCGTGTCACGGACAATTTAATGCGCCCGCAATCTCTGCTTACGACCTTATTTCCGCCTCTCTAAAATTACGAGAACCAAAAAGGAAACTTAAGGTCCTCATACTGTAGAATGCAGCACCATGGCTTACCGAGGGCATAAGATGGCCTAAAGAGATAGGACCAAGGTAAAATGGAGAAAAGACCCTTCCGACATCCACCACCTTAATTACGTCTCACTGCGCAAGGGCTGCAACAAGCGTTGTAGGGAGGCAAGGAAAAAATTCATCCTTAGCTCAGTAGAAAAGTGTTCCCCGGATAAGTTGTGGAAGTTTTTAAATAAAATAGGTGTAGGCAAGATGGGGTCAAATCAAGATCACAAACTAGATATAGATGTCCTCAACAAACACTTCAGTGCAGCTACATCTAATGTGTCTACACAATCTAAATCGGCAACGTTGAGTCGTTTAAGCTCTTCTGGTAGATTAACTCACGATCTTTTTGAGCTAGAATTAATTACGGCAGATGAGGTAAAGAAATACATTGGCTCCATCAAGTCTAAGTCTGTGGGTAGTAAAGACATAGGTCTGTCTATGGTCGAGTCAATTACTAATACAATAGCACCTATTATAGCCGCAATTATACATTGCTCCTTGTCCTCCGGCATATTCCCGGCATTGTAGAAGCGTGGCCATGTGATTCCTGTTTCAAAAAATCCAATCCTTCCTCCTTCGGTGATTCTCGACCTATATCCTACCGTTTCTTTCTAAAGTAGTTCTTGGGACACATTGTGCATCAACGACGTTGTAGGTTACTTGCTCTAAGTAATTTACTCAATCAGTCAGCATCAATCTGGATTTTGTACCGGTCTTAGCACCGTTTCGGCACTTATCAATATTACCGACGATATTTGTAAAAATATTGACAATAAACTTCTTACTCTTCTCGTATTACTTGACTTCTCTTATGCTTTCAATATGGTCAATCATGTTGCTCATGCATCATGTTGCTGACGGCGCTTCGTCAATTAAATTTCTCATCTGCTTCCCTCTCTTGATTTCAATCTTATCTCTCTGATCGTTTTCAATTGGTAAAGTGAATGAAAGCATGTCCAACTGGTGCAAGGTCAGGGTTGGGGTCCCTCAGAGTAGTGTGCTTTCACCTGTCCTATACTCCATCTTCATCAACGGTATCACGTCATGTCTAGCCTCCTCGTTTCATCTGTATCGAGATGACGTACAAATATACGCTGCTGCCTCTGACCTTCAAGCAATTAACGTCTAAAAACTTTCTTCCTATGGAGACCAAAGCGATCCTGGCTCGTTCCTTTCCCCTAAATAATGACTATGCTGACGTAGCCTTTTTTGATCCTTCAGAAGAATTACTGGATAAATTAGACACACTTCAAAATCAAGCAATTCGATATGTTTTTGGTCTTCGTAAATATGACCAAATCTTTCAGTTTCGGTAGCAGCTTAACTGGCTACCTATAAGGCAATATCGCAACATCCACATTCTCACCTCTCTATACAATGTCGTTTTCAACCCGTCTTCTATACATCTATACATATAAATAAAATTGAAGTGTCTGTCTGTGATTTCATAATAAAGCCTTTATCTTAAGCTCATATTATTATTTTCACGTTACCAAAGCCTAAATACGCATTTTTAACTTTTTTGTCTGTCTGTCTGTCTGTTTGTTTGTCCGGGCTAATCTTCGAAATGGCTGAACCGATTTTAACGGGACTTTCACTGGTAGGTAGAGGACTGTTCACAGCAGAATATAGGGTACTTTTTATCCCGTAAATGTTTAGGGTTCCTGCGCAAAAAATTAAAAACTGCTAAAATTAGGGGGAAATATCTTCCCCTTCGGGGGACTTTGCAATTTTATTTTTATTATTTTCATAGAATACGTATTTTTTGTAACATAAGATAACTACGCACTTTTTATGAAATATAAATAAAATACATATACGTTGCCTCCTGTAAAGGTCAATAGATGGCGCTATACTAAAATTGAATCGCTCTATGGTTGCATCTACAACCCTGAACTTTGTTTTTTTTTTTAAACAGAAACAATTCCATGTCTACAGAGAAATAAAAGCTACTAAAAGCCCAAATCTCATGCGTGCGAAGCCGCGGGCTTCTGCTAGTCTCCAATATATCTCCGGGAGACGTTTCACTTTCGGAAATTAGACGAACGTTTACGGCGGCGTAGCGAAAATCCTTTACTGAAGGTGCCGGTCATACATACAAATACTTTTTGCCACTTATACACGGTACAAGCTGCGCGCATGTGGAACGCACTTCCTTTGGAAATTATTAGGCGCTTACAGACTGTGAGCTCCTTAAAATGAAATTAAACTAGCTCTATGGTACTCCCGCTTCGAAATGAGGTTGGGTAGATACGAGTATGTAGTTATTGTTTATCTATACAGATAAATAAAATTGGAGTGTCTGTTTGTAATATTAAAATAATATAATATATAATAATAATATTTTTACTAAATGCATTTGGATGTATACACGGTACATATACCAAAATGAATATTTTTACAATTTTTGTCTGTCTGTCTATCTATCTGTCTGTTTGTTCCGGCTCATCTCTGTAACGGCTGGACCGATTTTGACGGGACTTTCACTGGCAGATAGCTGATGTGATAAGGAGTAACTTATGCTACTTTTATTTTGGAAATTTTATTTATTTTTATTAATATAAATAAATAATATAAAAATAACTATTCCGCGCGGACGAAGTACATAATACATATATATTATTATGGTGATGTTGGCTATTTTACTCTGCTTATTTAGGTACTTATAATCAAATAATAAATAAAATTATAAGTTTATAAACTGAACAATCACTTATTTGTTAAATTCCGCGCGGACGAAGTCGCGGGCACAGCTAGTTTAAAATATATGTGTACTAGTTTCCTCCATTCGGGAACTCTAAAGCGTGGCTCTAAAGTGGTTGGCTGGAAGAGATTCCTCGAAGGAATAAGCCCGCCTTTACAAATCATGTAATTTTTATACTTGTAAAAAGAAAAAAAAACATACAAGCAAAATAGATAAGTTAACTGAGCTATTTTACAGTACACGTTACTACTATAATAAATTTTCTACATTTCTTAGTTTGCCATTTTCCTGCTTTATGGTAAGGTAAGGTGCCTAACCATAAAATTAAAAAACGAAACATTGTAATGACAAAAAGCTCCTAATACTAAACTATTAATGTAACTCAACGCCCCAGTTTCTTTTACGGCATCCATCATCATAGTCGCATCACTCACTCACCTCACCCCATTAAGGCGACACCTCGATCGTGAAGCTTTAAAATGGCTCCGCCCAATCACCCCGCGCCCCTCAATTGACACTCGACGCTCGATTTGTAAAATTTGAAATTAGCGCCTAATAGGTAACCTGGGGTCAACGTATAGTCAATGCAAACGAACAGAAAAGCTACAGAGTCGCGTCACACTTAAATAAAATTTATAATATCAATATTTAATAAAAATTATTGATTTAATTATTATTTAGCTTTATACATACTGAACCAAACATATTTATTTAAGCTAGACGGAAAACAATAGTAATAATAGTAATAAAAAACTACAGAAACGTATTCACTTTTAAAAGTTTATTGAAAGAGAAATCAATGACATCGTTTTATGTTTATATCTCTATAAGTTAACATGTCTTGGTATCTATGTTGTTCTTACTTAGGTCTCGTCCAGTGGCGCCCTCATTGAATAAAAAAACATATTATAGCATAGAAGATAAACATTATGAAATCTTATGTTGCATTTATTACGAAGATAGTAAAGTATTTTTACGTCATTAAACCAACACTCAAAATATTCCACTATCGTTGTTATAAGCAAAAGTGCTAAAAGAGGCCGTTTTTTGGCAATTATGCCTATAACAACGAAAGCAAAACATTTCAATTGTTGGTTTAATGACGTAAAAGTACGTTATTGTATTTGTAACACACGCAACACATGACTTTATAATGTTTATCTTCCACGCTAAGATACGATATTTTATTCCTTGAGGCGCCACTGGACGGCATGTATCCCCCTTAAGAAGAATGAAACACTAGCTACATAATACAACATTGTTTATCGAGAGGCTAAAGCGGGCCATTTGTTGATTCGGACACATATGTTTAGTTAGCAGATACACCATCTAAACTGCAAACACTGGTCACAGCGATGAAAGACGACTGTATGGAGAAAGGCTTACTACTGAATGCGAAGAAAACAAAGATAATGGTATTTGAAAGAGAAGAATCCAGAACTAATGTAAGGATTACGATTGATGATGAAGTGTTGGAACAAGTGGATGAGTTTGTATATCTTGGATGCGCTTTCAGCAGGGATGGAAGGTACACCGCAGATGTGGAAAGACGAGTGAGTGCTGGGAATAGTGTGAATGGAGCGTTGGGAAAACTTCTTGGCAGTAAAATCCTGAGCCAGAAGGCACAACTCGCTATACACAATGCAGTGTTGGTCCCAACGCTAACTTATGGAAGCGAGAGTTGGGTAGGGCAGAAAGAGCATGAAAGTAGAATAAACGCGGTTAAAATGCGAGCGCTGCGCAAAATTTGTGGCGTAAGGCTTGTAGACCGTATTCGTAATGATGATGTTAGAAATAGAGTTGGTCTGAAAGAGAGCGTCGGTGTTAAAATAAGAAGAGGCATGCTCCGATGGTTCGGGCATGTAGAAAGAATGCAAGATGAAAGAATGACGAAGCAGATATACAATGCAAAAGTGGAAGGATGTAGGAGCCGGGGAAGGCCAAGACTTACCTACCATGACCAAATTGGTCATGTTCTATCAGAAGGTGATGTCAGGAGCCCTAGAAACCGGCGTGCGTGCATGAGAAGAGCAATGAATGTTAAAGAAGCGAGTGAGATATGTAAGGATCGAGTCACGTGGCGCTCGGCTCTCTCTGCCTACCCCGCAAGGGATTTGGCTTGAAGTTATAGATGTTCGAGTGTCATAATGGCTGATAGCGCCGAGTAAACACAGGATTTTTTTATTTCGAATAAATAAGAGAAATAAAGGGGTCATGTGCCAGAAGCGTGCTCGTTCGCGACCCCTGCCAATCAGTCGATTGCAATTCTGGACCAAGAGCGCACCGACGTGCGGATTAGGGCGTCCCCCGTAGGCGACGCGCACCGATCCGCCCCCGTCGGTGCGAATATAGCTGCATGCGGCGGTGGGGGCCGCCACCCACCACGCAGCGCCAATTCCGGCGGGACGAGGGGAACCGAGTGCCGCATAGGCACGTGGAATGTGAGAGGTGGATTGAAAGATAAGACGAATGAACTGATAGACGTAATGAATGATAGACGTTTGGATGCTTTATGTGTGACAGAGACTAAGCGCAAGGGGAGCGACACCGATGATCTGCCCGGTGGTATGATGGCCCTATGGTCTGGGGTAGACCGGGACGATCATGCCAGTGCTGGTGTAGGTGTCGTACTCTCCTCTCGCTTAGCCACTGGTGTAAGAGATTACTGTTTGGTAGGGCCTAGACTTCTCTGGGTTCGTATTAAACTGGGCATCACGCGAGTATTTTTGGTTGCAGCATACGCTCCCGTAAGCTCAGCGTGTGCTCAAGAACTGGAGAAGTTTTGGGAGTCTGTGAGGGATGTTCTGGACTTAGCTGAAGGGAATGAAAGAGTGATTATGTGTGGAGACTTGAATGGATGGGTTGGGACCAAGCGATATAGCTATGAAGCTGTTCTTGGTCCGTATGGAGATAAGAGAGTGAACGAAGCAGGTAAGTCAATACTAGATTTATGTATGGAACGAGGCCTCCTCGTGTCGAATACTTTATTTCATCATAAGGATATTCACACGTATACATGGAGAAGGAATGATCAAAAAAGTGTGATTGATTTGATTTTAATAGATAGACGGCTCCGAAATGTTTTAATGGATACAAGAGCCTTTAGAGGCCCCACTCTTGAGACGGACCACTACCTGGTGGTAAGCCGGTTTGTGGGCCTTTTTAGGAAGTGGAGGCACTGGCGAATGCGTATCCCTTTCGGAGATCATGAAAGGATAATGAGCGAAAAATTGCAAGATGAAAGTGTAAGGGGAATGTATGTGCATCTGGTAAGTGAGAGACTTGCAAATGCAAGCCTCTCCGACTCAGATGTGGATGATTGTTGGAAAGTTTTGAAAGAAAGTATGGTGGATAGTGCAAAAGAAGCTTGTGGATGCGCAAAGAGACGTAAAACAGCGAAAGGAGATGCCTGGTGGGATGCGGAGGTTGAATCCTCCGTAGCAAGAAAGAGGAAAGCGTGGCTGGATTACGTATCATCTTTGCCTTTAAATGAAAATATGAGAGAAAAGAAGAAAGAAATGTACCGTCTATGCAAGAATGAAACCAAGGCTTTAGTGAAAGAGAAGCGTGAAAGACAAATTATGAATGAGGAAGAGAGGCTGACGAAAAACTTCGAGGCAAATACCAAACTCTTTTGGAGAGAGGTAAAGAAGTCTCGGAGTGGTTCGTCGGCATCCAGAATGGATAAGATAAAGTCTAAAGCTGGTGTCATTCTTGCGAACACTCAGGAAGTGTTAGAACGGTGGAGTGAATATTTTGAGGAAATGTATGAGTATGCCTCGGACGCTGGCAATGAGAGTGAGTCGAATGCTTACTCCACGTTGACGGCGTCCGACGAAGGCATAACTATGGATGAGATCGAATGGTCGATACGAAGCTTGAAAAATGGAAAATCAGCGGGAATTGATCTGATCACAGCTGAGATGATCAAATTAGGTGGCACTTACGTCCGGGACGCCTTCTGGTACCTATGCAACCTATGCTGGAGAACTGGAAGGGTCCCAATAGACTGGAGACGCGCAGTCATCGTGCCCTTGTATAAAGGCAAGGGATCACGCATGGACTGCGCCAACTATAGGGCCATCAGTTTGATCAGCTTAGCAGCAAAAGTATATGGAAAGGTGATTGAAAGGAGAATGAGGGTGAAATCCGATGAAATGCTGTGGGCCGCACAAGGAGGTTTCCGAAATGGAAGGGGATGTACGGATCAAGTTTTCTCGCTCCGCAATATCGTAGAGAAGCATCTGGCTATAGACCGGAAGGTTTTCTGCGGTTTTGTGGATCTTGAGAAAGCCTTTGATAGGGTTGTGCGAAAGGAACTGTGGGACATATTGCCGAGATATGGGATTGACGGTTCACTGCTCCGTGCTGTGCAGTCCACTTACAAGGATTGCTCAGCATGTGTGCGGATAGACGGTGGCATGTCACCCTGGTTTGATGTCAAAATTGGTGTCAAACAGGGTTGCATGCTATCTGCTAGGCTGTTTATCCTGTATCTCGATAGTTGTCTGCAGAGAATAAGGTCAACGAATGTGGGATTGCGCATGGGTGACCAAGTGGTGAACTGTCTGCTGTATGCAGACGATGCCGTGCTATTAGCAGATACACCATCTAAACTGCAAACACTGGTCACAGCGATGAAAGACGACTGTATGGAGAAAGGCTTACTACTGAATGCGAAGAAAACAAAGATAATGGTATTTGAAAGAGAAGAATCCAGAACTAATGTAAGGATTACGATTGATGATGAAGTGTTGGAACAAGTGGATGAGTTTGTATATCTTGGATGCGCTTTCAGCAGGGATGGAAGGTACACCGCAGATGTGGAAAGACGAGTGAGTGCTGGGAATAGTGTGAATGGAGCGTTGGGAAAACTTCTTAGCAGTAAAATCCTGAGCCAGAAGGCACAACTCGCTATACACAATGCAGTGTTGGTCCCAACGCTAACTTATGGAAGCGAGAGTTGGGTATGGCAGAAAGAGCATGAAAGTAGAATAAACGCGGTTGAAATGCGAGCGCTGCGCAAAATTTGTGGCGTAAGGCTCGTAGACCGTATTCGCAATGATGATGTTAGAAATAGAGTTTGTATTAAAGAGAGCGTCGGTGTTAAAATAAGGAGAGGCATGCTCCGATGGTTCGGGCATGTAGAAAGAATGCAAGATGAAAGAATGACGAAGCAGATATACAATGCAAAAGTGGAAGGATGTAGGAGCCGGGGAAGGCCAAGACTTACCTACCATGACCAAATTGGTCATGTTCTATCAGAAGGTGATGTCAGGAGCCCTAGAAACCGGCGTGCGTGCATGAGAAGAGCAATGAATGTTAAAGAAGCGAGTGAGATATGTAAGGATCGAGTCACGTGGCGCTCGGTTCTCTCTGCCTACCCCGCAAGGGATTTGGCGTGAAGTTATAGATAGATAGATAGAAGAGAAATAAAATTATCAGATTGAATTAGATTGAAATTGAAATAGAAAATTGGAATTTTTTTGCAACTCCCTCCTGGTGAAGATTCACAAGTTATTTTACACAGTTAGGTATAGCTCTGGTAGGGATCCTAGCTTTTTCCCTAAATATAATACACTCTCGAATGACTAGGTATGCGCTTTCACTAACAGTCAATTTAACTTCGCGAATTTTATAAAAAAGTACAGGAAGAACTTGACGGTTAGACGGTAATTTTG
The DNA here is from genome assembly GCA_947507595.1 of Pyralis farinalis. Classification (NCBI taxonomy): domain Eukaryota; kingdom Metazoa; phylum Arthropoda; class Insecta; order Lepidoptera; family Pyralidae; genus Pyralis; species Pyralis farinalis. The sequence goes on from OX382274.1 coordinate 10,808,841, forward strand.
CGCCTATTATTTGATAATTTACGTCTCCAACTAAGAAAATACTTGATTTATTGCTTCTCAATTCCACTGCCATCTTATAAAAGTTAAAACATTACGTATTAATCACGAGAATAACTGACATTCAAAATTAATAGACGGTTAGGTAATTATGACGAAGTTAACGATGCTCTCTCTAAAGTTATTCATTGGTTTAGTGTTAATAATCTGCTTTTAAATGATAAAAAGACTAAAGTAATTAAGTTCTCAACACCTAATGTAAGGCAGGTGGCTACCAATGTACATGTTAATGGAACTAATTTAGCCTCTGTGGAGACAACTGTGTTCTTGGGTATAACAATTGACTCCAGACTACAAAGGGGCCCACAAATTGAAAAATTATCAGGAAAACTAAGTTCTGCAGCTTATGCAGTGAAAACTATTAGACGGCTCACTGATATTGATACGGCTAGAATAGTTTATTTCAGCTACTTTCATAGTATTATGTCATATGGAATTCTTCTTTGGGGTAACTCCGCGGATATTAACACCATCTTTTTATTGCAAAAGAGAGCCATAAGAGCTATCTACAAACTTGGTCCCCGTGAGAGCCTTAGAGAAAAATTCAAAGAAATAAATATTTTAACAGTCGCATCGCAATATATCTATGAAAATCTTTTGTATGTCCATAAAAACATAGACTCATTTTGTAAAAAGAGTGATATTCATAGCATAAATACTAGATATAAGCATAATCTTGTGTTATATGCAAGCCGTCTCCACAAAACAAGTAATTATTTTATGGGGCAATGTATACGGTTCTATAACAAACTTCCCAGCAATATAAGAGATTTGTCAATAAACAAATTTAAAACTACTATTAAAGCCAAATTGTGTAGCAGGGCATATTATAAAGTATCTGACTATATTAATGATAAAAATGCCTGGGAGTGAGTCGATCCAATTATAATGTAATTAACAAAATATGTAAATTTGTTTGGATACCAAAAGAGGGATGCCTGAGTTTTTTGGCAGTATTTTTATCAGTGCTCACCTAGTCATAAACTGCACGGTAGGGAAAAAAAATGTGACGATTCCAAACAAATGTAGCCATTTTTACGGAATAAAAAGATTTTGACTTTGAATTTGAACAAATGAATACCGCGAGCGAGCGGCACTGCCGCGCAACTTGTATGAACATGTTTCGATGTAATTCGGCACGGATTATCGTAATCCAAATAAGTTAAAAATTAATTTCCGAGTGTTTTAAAAGCAAATGAACAAAACTAAGACATATGCGTTAGAAAATAAAAACTTTGAAAAATAAGGGACACCCTAATATACATATATACAAATAGATTTTATAATCTATTCATATTTAAAAAAAACATGTGACAAATGATTTTCTTGCTGTTTCATAACTTTAACTTCAGTATAATGACATTTATTGTATTTTACTTATGTATACTCTGTGTTTTGTATTGTTGTACGTTTCCTTGTTATTTATTAAACTCTCAAGAAGAAAGAACCAGGACCATCTCTGATGTTGCAAAATAAATCTAATCCGTACAATAGTTCAATACTAACCACAATGTATAGAATAGATGATTTTTTTGTGTTTTCAGTGTTGGTTCATAGTAAATATTATTTGTTTTCACGAGTACCATGGGTATAAGTATACTATCTATCTATATCTTCACGCTAAATCCCTCGTGAGCGCCACATGACTCGGTACTTACACACCTCGCTCGCTTCTTTAACATGAAACATACCGAGTTTTTTTTAAAACTATCAAAATATACTATTTTACTAGTAATTATTTTAATACAGAAAAAAAAAAAAACCTCCACTGGTTTTCTATATTCTGATTGGATAAATTTCCAACGTAAACTAACCTTCACCTACGTACAATGTCTAAGTCGGAGTTCGGTGAGCTTATAATGGTTACTATGAGTTTGTCGTCCCGTATGACACTTACGTTAAAGTAGCATATAAATCGAGTAGTGATTCTTCTAGTGGAATATGTTTATTTAGTAAGTTTCTCCTAAAAAACAAAACAGCAAAAATATTCTATTTTATAAGTTTTTATTTTAATACAAAGAAATAAAGAGTCTCCACTGGTTGCTATGTGCTGAGAACGCGAACCTTATTGGTATAAATTTCCAACGTAACCTGACCTCCACCGACGTACAACTTCTAAGTCGGAGTTCGGTCAGATTATAATGGACATAATAGGAGTTTGACGTCCTATATAGGTACGCGGTCAGCCTGTGGATAATGTATACCAATTATCAAATGTTACTGTTTATTCCTGCAAAAAATAACTCTTATTTAATTAATGCAGTTTTATATAGAGTTATTAAGTAAGCAAAATTAAAAAAAAGTTTGAAGAGGAATTAAATAGCTTGGGCCAACCATACCTAGGAACTGTTCTAAAAACTAGAAATATGTCTACACAATGTTATTATAATATGTTTAATGAATATAATAATTAAAAAAAATAAATACCTTGTCTTGTTCGCCTCCCCCATTCTACGAACATTTTCTTTGTATTTTTATTCTATATATTTTCTTTTTAGTGTTCCCCATTATTACAACAGTATAATAAATATATATAAACCTATAATATTATTTACTACTTATATCTAATAATAATACACTTACGCTAAATACTATAATATTGAATATTTACAACTATTAATTATAAAAACTTCGGTGTCGCGATGTAAATGGAGCGAGCTCGAGCAGACAGCGGACATAGGTCTTACCTCGAAGCGGGCTGCAGCCGGACTGGCTGGATGTAGTTAGTCAACGCGTTTATAATCCTCATTACCGCACAATAAGGTCGAAAACACGTAGCACCTAAGACGAATGTGATCGCTTAGAAATTGTCAGAAACTTAAAATATTTTAAAAAAATTTCATGTTTCACTTATCAAAATATGCAGCAAGCATATTATAAACATAGATATTACTAATAGATTTAAGTAATTTTGAAGCGTATAAACAGAACAACTTCGTTGTAATTTCAATAATAATGAATTTCAGGAGGTGTTTTCGAAAGTAATTATTATCGAATCAATTTTACACAATCGCGTATTTGAGCAAGCAAATTCAAGATAAAGAAATGAAGTTATTTATATTAAAATCTTAGATCCGTCAGTTTAGTCATTAGCCTATACTATTCGATGAAAGTTGGTCTAATTTTTCGATGTGTCGCCTTAAATATTTGAAACAGTTTATATTAAATTCTTGAATACAGTTCCCGCGATTCATATGATTCAGTTTCCGCAAGTAAACCCCACCAGCGGTTTTAGTAATATTTATAATGGTACGCGTAGAATGAATGAATAATGTGCGCACGCGTCACTAGCTACTCACAACTACCTATTGGTATCTTGGATAGCGTTGCGTTGTTACGACGTGAATGACACAACGGAATTATACAAAAATGTACGTAAATAAATAAATGAACATTCTTTAGCCACACAGACTTCTGACGCTCGAGTCGACTGCAGCGATTCCCCATACATTCTAGTGGTTAGGAACAATAGAGAGCAAGTATTGGGTAGCATACGAAAATATATATTTGATTAACAAAATTTGAAGTGAATATTTTGAGGAAATGTATGAAGTAGGTATTTCGGTCATAAAAAGGAAGTATGTTCCTTTTTATGTACGAAAATTCTGACTATATAATATACACAAATAATTATAAAAATATAAGTTACATAATATTTTTTGTACATATTTGTAATTTTAATTTTAATTGTTAGGTTAATATATATGTGTAACTAATTCCGTTTATGAGCTATAGACACGTGACTATTGCTAAACATGTTATAGGTGTATAGAATGCCATTTACTCAGCTGTACTTAACTTTATACCATTTACTCAGCGCCACCTACATGTTTTATTACATTTTTATAGTTCTCTCTTAGGTTATGTTGTCTGGAAGAGATCGCTTAGGGATAAGACCGCCTGTTGCACTTTATTTCTTAAATATATTGTTTATGTGGGTGCAATAAATAATACTTAAAGAATACTATAACGATAATAAAGAATAGTTTAAAATTGTTACGTTTCAAAATCATTAATGAAAAAACGCATTTATAAATAAATACCCACGATCTTGTTGTAAAGAAGCCTTAGAGCCAAGTACCGATTGATAGAGATAGATAGATGAAACAACCAACGCAATGTGTATATTCACATACCGTTGGTTGAAATTATTCGTTATTCATTGCTTATTTTCCAATGGGCTCAAAATATCCAAAAAACAGAATTATAAATATCATTGTAAACAATCTACGGCAGTCCTATTTTAATTTCCCTTGCATTGCAATTAAATAGGTATCAACACAAACAATAAACAATATTCAAATCAAGGATTTGAATATTGTTTCCACAATATTCAAATAGATAATATATATATATATCTTCACGCCAGATACCTTGCGGGGTAGGCAGAGAGAACCGAACGCCATAAAACACTTCACTCGCTTCTTTCACATTCATAGCTCTTTTCATGCACGCTTGCCGGTTCCTAGGGCTCCTAACATCACCTTCTGATAAAACACGACCGGTCATGGTAGGTTAGTCTTGCTCTTCCTCGGCTCCTACATCCTTCCATTTTCGCATTGTATATCTGTTTCGTCATTCTTTCATCTTGCATTATTTCTAAGTCAAAGTCAAAATCTTTTTATTCCGTAAAAATGGCTACATTTGTTTGGAATCGTCACAATTTTTTTCCCTACCGTGCAGTTCATGACTAGGTGAGCACTGATAAAAATACTGCCAAAAAACTCAGGCATCCCTCTTTTGGTATCCAAACAAATTTACATAATTTATTAATTACATTATAATTGGATCGACTCAATCCCAGGCATTTTTATCATTAATATAGTCAGATACTTTATAATATGCCCTGCTACACAATTTGGCTTTAATAGTAGTTTTAAACTTGTTTATTGACAATTCTCTTATATTGCTGGGAAGTTTGTTATAGAACCGTATACATTGCCCCATAAAAGAATTACTTATTTTGTGGAGACGGCTTGCATGTAACACAAGATTATGCTTATATCTAGTATTTATGTTATGAGTATCACTTTTTTTACAAAATGAGTCTATGTTTTTATGGACATACAAAAGAATTTCATAGATATATTGCGATGCGACTGTTAGAATATTTATTTCTTTGAATTTTTCTCTAAGGCTCTCACGGGGACCAAGTTTGTAGATAGCTCTTATGGCTCTCTTTTGCAATAAAAATATGGTGTTAATGTCCGCGGAGTTACCCCAAAGAAGAATTCCGTATGACATAATACTATGAAAGTAGCTGAAATAAACTATTCTAGCCGTATCAACATCAGTGAGCCGTCTAATAGTTTTCACTGCATAGGCTGCAGAACTTAGTTTTCCTGATAATTTTTCAATTTGTGGGCCCCATTGTAGTTTGGAGTCAATTGTTATACCCAAGAACACAGTTGTCTCCACAGGGGCTAAATTAGTTCCATTAACATGTACATTGGTAGTCACCTGTCTTACATTAGGTGTAGAGAACTTAATTACTTTAGTCTTTTTATCATTTAAAAGCAGATTATTAACATTAAACCAATGCATAACTTTAGAGAGAGCATCGTTAACTTCGTCATAATTATCTAACTGTCTATTAATTTTGAATGTCAAAGAGGTATCATCCGCAAACAATACAATCTCATGTTTATCCTTTACATAATAAGGTAAGTCATTTATATATACTAAAAATAAGAATGGACCTAGAATTGACCCCTGTGGGACTCCCATGACTACAGGGGTCCCCGAAGATCTTTTACCATTAACATCGACCTTCTGTATCCTATTGCCCAGATAAGAAGACAGAAGTTCGAGAGCCTTGTTCCTGATACCGTAGTGGTGTAATTTTCTGACAAGAGTGTCATGGTGCACGCAGTCAAACGCTTTAGACAGATCACAGAAAATTCCCAAGGCATCTTGCGAACCTTCCCATGCCGCGAATATACTTTTAAGCAAATGAATCCCTGCGTCTATAGTTGAACAACCTCTCGTAAATCCGAACTGTCTCCTATGAAGCAAATTATGTATATTAAAATGTCTGAGCAACTGGCTAAGCATTAGTTTTTCAAAAATTTTACTGAGAATGGGCAGTATGGAAACAGGTCGAAAATTCGAAGGGTCCGAACTATCACCAGATTTAAATAATGGAATGATTTTACTATGTTTCATCAAGTCAGGAAATACACCAGATGCCACACAACAATTGAAAATTGTAGCTAAATGTGGAGCGATTGAAATAATAATAGAAGATATGGTTTTGACAGATAGACCCCACAGATCTTTAGTGTTTTTCATATTTATTGATTTAAAAGCGTTCAAAACATCTTTTGGGCTTACAGCTGAAAATTCAAATATTGTGTCGCATTCTACCACGCTCTGTTTGAGAACGAGTTCAGCAGCTATAGAAGAAGACCTAAGATTTCTCGTAGTAATAAGAGGAATGTTAGAAAAATATTTTTCAAACTCAGTCGCAATTTCTACATCATTTTTGATATCTATATCATTTATCTTTAACTGAAAGTCTCGACTACGTACTTTCGCTCTACCCGTCTCATTATTTATCATATTCCAAACAGATTTAATAATATTTGTTGAACCATTAATTTTATTTCTTAAATATATAGACTTAGCATTGGAACAGGCTCGTTTAAATATTTTAGCATAATTTTTTACAAGTTCTTGAAAAGTCGGATTGTGATTACAGGTCCTTTCTTCATAAAGTTCATACAATTTATTCCGACTTTTGTAAATACCAGGAGTTGCCCAATCACTGAATGTCATACGGTCACTTACAGACAGTTGTTTTGGAGTAAAGATTGCATTAAATTCACTAGTAATTAAGCTAAATAATGAACTGTATAAGTGGTCCGGAGTACCGTGATAGGGCAACAATAAAATTTTTTCTGCTATATTAGACTTAAATCTTTCTAACCGGCTTTTACTAAATGGTATATAATTTATTTGCTTTATTTGTATTTTTGAAGAATTTGGAAATGAAACCAATTGACCTGAATGGTCTGACTGAACTTTATTAATTATAGATTGATATGAAGGTTTTACATTGCTAAATATATTGTCAATACATGTAGCACTTGTAGCAGTTACTCTTGTTGGCTCTGTAAAAATATGATGCAAATTGTTTGATTTAAATAAATTTAAAAAGTTGTAGGTAACAGTATTTTTCTCCAAGATATTTATATTAAAGTCTCCACAAATTATAACAGTTTTATGGCTATTAGATAATTTATTTAAGGCATCCTCCATGATATTTGAAAATGTTGCAAAGGGCGTGCTAGGAGGTTTATACAGGTTCATAACAATGAATCGTTCCAATTCAATGCATGAAATCTCTACAACTCGCTCAACAGAGAGGCTCACAATGTCACACCTTTCTTTAAATTTAAGCAACTTATTTAATAATATTAAGGAGCCACCATGTATACAGTTATCTCTGATGAATGAGCTTGCAACCTGGTGGTTATTGAAGCTGAAAATGAATTGATGGGGTTTTAGCCAGTGCTCAGTTAGACATAAAATATCTACATGTCCGAACCAACGGAGCATGCCCTTTCTTATCTTAACACCGACACTCTATTTCAGTCCAACTCTCTTTCGTACGTCATCATTTCGAACGCGGTCAGCAAGCGTTATGCCACAAATTTTTCGCAGTGCTCGCATCTCGACCGCATTTATTCTACTTTCATGCTCTCTCTGCCATATCCAACTCTCACTTCCAAATAAATAATATTTTTATTATAACATATAAATTACTTACTTAATGAATCATGACCATAAAAATGTTAGTCACTAATCGATTGCTTCCTTACATCTTCTTTGAATCACACCTTGGTCTTAATAATCAATTAAGTCCATCTTAAAAAATCATTTAAGAAAAAAAAAATAACAAGATAATTTAAGGAAAACAGCCGCGGCTGTTGTCAAGATAAGTAGGTTTAAGGAAAAGAGTATAATGACATGTTAGGTAAACGGTCTGAAGGTTACAGTGAAATATTTGAAATAATATCTCTAACTTAATGTGTAGAGGATAAGCGTTGCTATCCTGCGAGGTAATGTTGCCAGCCGTCTTGGTACGTAAGTAATTCGAAGGGAAAGTATTATTCATGACACTTCTCTTTTTATTAACTTTCTATTTTAAGGGAAGTACTTGTCCAATTACAGTTGCTTTGTGTGTTCCAGATTGTGCAATTACTTGTGTTCCGATTAATTGTTCGATATGATGCCTACCACCTCGTTTTACAACGACACTGCTCGCCGATGGCTGAGAATCTATCCCCATACACTGGTACCGTAATGGTAGCGCTTTGTGGTCCCGGAGAAGTTTTCTAACGAGAACTCTTAAGTTAGGTATGCAATGACCTTCCTGAGGTTTTACCTCTGACTATGCGTGAGTTCCTTAAAAATAGGTTTGAATAGGTTTTTACAAGCTGGACAACGCACTAGAATGACATTCCTGATGTTCCAAGCTACGAAGGCTACGGTGGCTTACCATCTGGCAGATCGTAAGTAAGTAAGTAAAAATCCCTTAAGAAAGGAAGTTATCATGTATATTGCTAAAAAAAATACCTGAGTCGTTCTGTACCATTTTCAAAGTAGATGCAAGTAGAAGCGTGGCATTAACGCGGGTGTATGCCTCTGGGCAATAGCAATGTAGGGTATAACCATGTTTAGTAAGTAATGTCTTACTAAATATTAACCTTAGCCAAATAACAACTCATTGGAGGATGGTTGTGTTCCTACGAATAAGCGAGTGCTGCGGTGGCAGCACAGGTAACGACGCGCAAGTGTTACTCCATGTGTACTATACTAACATAGGCTACGGTAATCGCTTAATTGCAACCGGTACGGTAAGCGTTTGAAGTTTTTAGATATGTGGTGATGACAAAATCGAATGAAATAAAATTGATCGAGATAATTTATAGTGCAGACAAAATTCATTTGGAATAAACATTGAAAAGTTTAATATAAACTCGAATCGATATCGAAATATCGGATAAAGCGCAAAGCTATCATGATTTGAAGTCATGACGCCGATGCACGCTGCACACTAGTCACCGGTCGTGAAGCTAGCTAACAACCGTTCTTCCTGGCTACTTATTTATTTATTCTTTGGAATACCAACAGCTTTTTAAATCAAATTACGTTAAAAAACTTATAAATAACAGAGGGCCAATAACAAGTCTTCACTTGGCGAAGATACTGATTTTAGCATGGATCGACTGCCGTCAGACCTTTACAACCCAGAGGGAAAACCAGACTTTTCTTAGGTTAGATCACACGCGTATCGATATATAATTTCTTGGAAATGCGAGTTTCCTCATGATGTTTTCCTTCACCCCCGAGACAGTGATTATTACAAATGTGTATATAAATCTGAAAACAGGACTCTAACAGTCCACACTAAGATTCAAACCACGGTTCAATCGGTAATAGGATGGTTCTTTATCCACCAGGCTATCACTATCACATATACAACCGTTAAATAAGTCACTAAATAGTTTATGCATTAATTATCGATTAAAATGATCATTATCAATTTCTATGACGCAACAATTCAATTTCTACATTGTAGTTTACATTACATAATACGTATACGTATTAAAATTATTAAGCCGACCCGCCCTGGCTTAATATAATATTTAACTTATTATCTTGTTTACTGAAAGGAGGTGCATTGACAGTTTTTAATTTACAAATATGTTAAAAAGAGATCATGAATTTTATGCCCTGCCGGTTAGCAACGAGGCCCTCACAAAAGAGGGAGAGACATAGCTATAATACTAGCAATTGCTCGTGGTTTCCTCTATGAGATTGGTTTTTTAATTCTACGCATAAATCCTAAATATTTCAGAAATAAGAAGTAACCTAAACATTGAGACTCAATAAATATCCTAAACTTAGCTGAACTTTTTACGTGTTTTTTTAAACTTCACGCCAAACCTCTTGCGGGGTAGGCAGAGAGAACCGAGCGCCACGTGATCCGATCCTTACGCACCGCTCACTCGCTTCTTTCACATTCATTGCTCTTCTCATGCACGCTCGCCGGTTTCTAGGGCTCCTGACATCATCTTCTGATAGAACACGACCAATTTGGTCACGGTAGGTAAGTCTTGGCTTTCCTCGGCTCCTGCATCCTTCCACTTTTGTGTTGTATATCTGCTTCATTTTTTCATCCTCCATTCTTTCTAATGTCGGAATCGGTTTTACGTTGTACCTATATAAATGTCTATACTATGTAAATTATTATTATTTGCTAAATTATTCCATTTCTCCTTCTTCATCTAGCAAGTTAATTTGAGGTTTGGTTATTTCAGCCGTTAGACAGATATTACAACTAGCAAGTAATCGGTGAAAAGATTCGTACTTGTTCGTACCTACAGTTCAATGTCAACAAATTGGGACACGTAGGAAAAATTTGCGAACGGAAGTTGAGAGGGAGATGTAAGTTAGTGACTTTTGGCAACCACTATAATAATGTGAATGCGAAAAAAGTGCTTCTAAGCGCTAACGTTCAATAAAGTTTACGAAGAAGAAGAAGACGAAGAAGAAGAAGACGAAGAAGAAGAACCAAGTGAAATTCCCAGTCAACAGTCCGTGCGTGCGTGCGTGCGTGCGTCGGTCCGCCCGTCGCGAGTTAAATTGACTATTGTCTGTAAGTTTGACTTCAGTCGTGTGGTCTAAAGCACACTCGTTTTTTTTATCAATACAGAGGTCAAGTACACACTCCTTATTTTTTTGTCTGTGTATCTAATACGTCACGCGTCGATCATTGAACAGATTTTCATGAAATTTGATGTAGTGATCTCTGGGGCAACATATCTGATTTTTGTTATTGTAATAAAATGTGTCATTCCCATGGCAAATACAAAAATGATGGGTCAAGCAAGAACTACGCCGAAACATTAAATGTTTTTTATAAATAATGCAAAATATATATAATAATTTTAGCCAAATAATAATAATGAAACAATCAAATCAACTTTTAAAACAAAGCGTTATTGCTCTGTTTTTTTCTTTAATATATCTCTGTGTGTGTTGTGTTGACTTATTTTCTGTATGTTTTCTGTATTTATGTATGTTAACTATTATTTTCAGGAACACCGTTCCTATATGAAATCTATATGCTTGTCTGTGCGTTTGTCTGTGCGTTAGTCTGTGTGTTTGTCTGTCCCTTTTTTCGAATATTCGCATTTTGATTCTTCAGATTCGGATTCAGCATAAAAAAGTAGAATAGAAATGTTCATGTTCAACACCGTTCCTATCTCTTAAGGAACATGCGCAAAATGGCCGACAAATTAAAAAAAATAATTGAATTGTTATATAATTGATGAGCCAGGTGTTCCTCTGGCAATGCAAGGTTGCGCATTCTCAACTAGTTTCTTTATGTATTACTAGCAACACGCCGTATGACTTCCGAAAATATTAAAGGGTTTATATAAGTATGATATATAATTATAAAATGAACCAATGTAATCTTAATAAAACTTATATGTACATATTTATGGAAGTCTCAGCAAAAGAAATAAAGTCTATTCAAAATGGCCACCTGTGGCTTTGATACAGGCCTTTAATTTGTCTGGCCACGAATCTATGGACTTACGCACTGTTTTCATGGGAAATTTAGCCACTGCTTGCTACAGAGATTTCTTAAGAGACACAATGTCGGCGTGTCGTTTTGAGCAGACCATGTCCTCTAAAACTGACCATAATTTGTAGTCTAAAGGGTTCAGAACTGGGCTAGACGGGGGCCAGTCTTCAGCTCTTTTAACGCCGGAACGTTGGTTTCAAGTCACACTTACACTTTGGTTGAAATCATCACTCCTTTTTCTTGCTAAATGAAGCTTTGCGACTCGTTGATAAGACACCCCCACCAAACCATTACAGATGCAGGATGATGACCACATTGTACCTTTCTGACCACTTGGTCAGCTTCTTTATATCTCTGTGTGTACACTTTGTCATTTTGCTGTAGCGCTTTTCAATCATGAAAATTGTTTCATCAGTAAAGAGGATATTTCTGTACCTTTCACCTGCAAATGGCGACAGAATACCGTTTTATCGATCTACTCTCTTTAACTGTAGGGATTGATTTAGAGCATGTCCTGTATATCGACGATAAGCGCCTTCAGATCTTGTTTTATTGTATGTGACAGAGTCTCACGATAAGATTTTTAGTTTCCTAATGGGGTTTCGGCGAATTCTGAATTATACTTCCATGCAAACTTTTCCAACAACCAAATTTTTTTTTAATTATTTTACGTCGGGGGGCATACGGTCCACCTTATGTAAAGCGGGTACCGTAGCCTATTAACGCTTGCGATATATTAAGTATCACTCGCGCGATGCCTCCTCTGCTGCTTACACAGCAACTCCTTGGGAGCTTACTGGTGACCTCACTCACACGCAGGAACTCAACAACCCTCTAGGGAGTTATTATTCGGCTGCGGTTTTCTGTGAGGTGGAGGTACTTCCCCAGACGGGCTGCTTTGATGCGCCCTACCTCTCTTAAAACATTTCCAATCTTAAAATCCAAAAACTTATGGAGAACTTATATAATCAATTTGACTTTGTCCCCATGAGGGGACACGGTCAGCATACGTATGGTAGAAAGGTCAAATTTCTTAACTGTACTTTTGAATCGAAATGAATCTCAATTTCAAATTTAACATGTTGCACGTTGAACTATGTGAATACAATTACAGAATCATCGTTGTTGGATTGCCTAGGTACTATGTGTGCGCTAGTTCATAGTAAGTCTTACCTACGGCTTTCAGAAATAGAAGTTACAGATAGTACCCACCGAGCCAATCTCGCATAATATCTCGAAATTATTGCAGGAGAAGAACGATGACGTCGTTACGTGTATCTGCGTAATGGGATATAGTCTATGGATTGTTTATCTTATGGATATATTATTTCTGGATTATTTGGATTAGGTATGTATATGAATAATTCATATACCTAATCCAAATAATCCAAAGGATTATTTACATGGAATGTTTATCTCGGGAATATAGATTTTTGGGAATAAATTACTATTTATCTATCTATCGAGATCCTCCATGCTAGGATAAAAAGCAAAACCAGTCTTTTTTTTAAACTACGTCGGGAGGCATACAAACATACGGTCCACCTGATGTAAAGTGGGTACCGTAGCCTATTAACGCTTGCGATATCTTAAGTATCACTCGCGCGATGCCTCCTCTGCTGCTTACACAGCAACCCCTTAGGAGTTTACTGGTGACCTCACTCACACGCAAGAACTCAACACCCCTCTAGGGAGTTGTTATTTGGCTGCGGTTTTCTGTTTCCCCAGATGGGCTGCATTGATGCGCCCTACCTCTCTTAAAACTTCCAGACCAAGACAAACAGACATGTTCATGCACACAAATAAGACACAAATGTTTGCCTTGTGTGGGAATCAAACCCACGAGCGTTGGTGTTAAAGTCGCGTCATTCACGACTGAGCTACTGAGCTTGCCGTTATTGAGACCAGTGGTCTAATAGTTAGCAATGGTTACTTTAACAATAATGGTTGGTGAGTTCGATTTCCACACAGGTCATACATTTGCATGCATGCACATGTCTGGTTGTCTGAGACTGGGTTTTTTCTATGTAATGGTTGGTTTGATTAAATTGGGATATGGTGCCGGTATACGAGTAGTCCAGAAATGGTTTTTGTTTATAATTTATTATTAATTAACTCAGTGGTCTTCGAGTGACTTGATAACACTGGCCTTTGATCTAGTACTAATTAATACATGGCGAAGTATTCTCTAAATTCAAAACGAAAACAAAACAAAAAAACGATTTTTTTTTTGCAAGGAGTTGTTTATTTTTAATTGGCAGAGCTGCGATAGCCAGCGGAGCCACATTACCCTCAAAATTGCCGTTTGGGGTAGACTGATGTCATCCAGCTAGCGTTTAGACGGTAATAGTGAGAAACTCCAAAATCGACACACTAATAGCTAACATATTGTAGTTTTGTATCCTTTAATTTGAAATTTAAATGTTCGTTGGTGAGGAAGAACGGTCCAAAATCGTTCCAATTAGAAAAAAAAACATATGGGAAAACGTATGGCCGGCCACTCTGCAGTGCAGAGTCTGCACTGCACTCCCATCAACAGAAAAACTAACAGCACTCGTCGCTAGATGTCGTACAGGGTTCCATATATTTTTAAAAAATTAAAAAATTTAAAATAAAATATTTTTTAAATTTAAAAAATATCAGCTCTGCCTACACAGCTTGCTGTTATTTACTAGTTAATATTCTTTAAGTATTATTCTACGCGGTTGTAGCCACTCACGACCTTACTGGCATATATTGTCCTGGTTTTTGACCCAGTTTGGGTTGAAATTTGCAAAACTCGTTTCTCAAACTGTACCTCCGACGTAAATCTCTGAGATATATGATGTTCATCCGGTTTTTGAATATTGTCTCTTAAAGATATCGAAATGATATAATATCGATAAACGTCAATAATGCAGAATATTTAACATCTAGATATTTACCCGACTGCGAGATAGTCAAGTGTTATGTTTTAAGTACATCTATTATTACCTCATATCATCTGCACATACCGATGAATTTATTTATGACTAGCTCGGTGGCTCAGTCGTGAATTACGCGACTTCGACACCAACGCTCGTGCGTTCGATTCCCACACACGGCAAACATTTGAGTGCATGAACATGTCTGTTTTGTATATTGCAAATAACAACTTCTGGAGGGATTTCTGTTCCTGCGTGTGAGTGAGGTCACCAGTAAGCTCCCAAGGAGTTGCTGTGTAAGCAGCAGAGGAGGCACCGCGCGAGTGATACTTAATTACAAGTGTTAATAGGCTACGCCCGCTTTGCAACAGGTGGGCCGTATGCTTGTATGCCTCCCTTGTGTATGTAGTGTTTCTGCGAGTAAGTGAGGTCTGCAGTAAGCTCCTAAGAAGTAGCAGATTTAACAGCAGAGGTGGCATCGCACCAGTGATACTTAGTGTGTTGCAAGCGTTCATAGGCTTCAATAACCACTTTACATCAAGTGCTTGTATGCCTCCCGATGTTGTATGTAAAAAAAACTGATTAATGAACAGAGATGTTTAAGATAAATTTCTTCTCAATGTTTTGTACTCGTATGTACTACAATGAATATATATTTTATATTGTACAATACAGTAACTGTTTGCTTAGTTGTTTGAGTGAAATAAAATATGTTAAATACAATATGTGGGATGTGTCTGTGCTGTGCTTTCTATAATAACTGAACATTGACAACATTATTATATTTTAAGGTGTATAATTATAATTATTTTAATTTTATATTGAAACCAGTTGAGAATGCGCAAGCTTGCATTGCCAGAGGAACACCTGGCTCGTCAATTATATAACAATTCAATTATTTTTTTAATTTGTCCCATTTAGACCATGTTCCTTAAGAGATAGGAACGGTGTTCCTAAACATTCCTATTCTACTTTTTTATGTTGAATCCGAATCTAAAGTCGAAATTTGAATATTCGAAAAAAACGCATATACAAACGCACAGACAAACATATAGATTTAGTATAGGAACGGTGTTCCTAAAAAGAGTGTCGAAGCAATCTCGAATCGCGCCTACGCGCAATAAATCAAATATAATTGTTACAAATTAATCGCCGATATTTATATAATTACCGATAACGTGATGGCATTTGTTTAATTATACATACTTATGGACCTATTCTATGATTGAAGTTTATGTATGGTGAAGGTATTAGATGAATATTGTTACTATCTATATTTATATTGAGACATTGCTTGGAGAAATGTCATACGTCACATTGACGCATTTGAAATAAGTATAACATTACCACAATGATATATTAACGTAATTAGCATAAAATGTTTATGAACCGACAAATCTGAAATACTTAATTACAATTGTTACAGGAAGAATTGTAGCATGTTTCTAACTAGGATATATTAATAAAACGATCCTTCTAAAAAAATATGTGTGATTGGGTCACCATTTGATGTTTTTTAGATCAGGTTTGATTTAGATTCGTGCGAAGAAAATAAGAAAGTTACTAATTAACTAGTTTTTGAACAAATCTCATATATTGTTCCCAACAAACTTAGTCTTGCGGTCCAGTGAACACCCAGGACTCTCAGTAAGCGAGTCTCACTACCACTTGACCGGTTTCATTACATATTAGAATTCAAAATTGAAAGGAGAAAGGATGTCACGAAGTTCTTTAGTTATATTATATCTAGCAACGTAACAGAAAGTAAAAAGTTTTACTTTCAAAGCAAAATCAAAGAAAAATAATTGTATCTCGCAGATATTTAATGTTATCAGTATAAAAATTAAATAAAGTTTCTATAAACTTGTCGAGTCGTGAGAAAAGTATATTCCTTAGGTAAGATTTAATTTAACTTGATGTCATGTTACCGCGTTAATTTGATAGAAAGTACATACGATAAACTTTTATTTCTCAACTTCTAAAGATAAATGGACCTCCTGTAAAGAGAATAAATGGACTTTTGTTACTTTAATAAAGTAATAAAAAGCCTTTCTTCTTTAACGTGCATAGTTTTTCCTGAATGCAATCAATAAACCAGCCATAAACTTATTTTTTAAAACAAATTTACAAGAAGATTCTCTGATAGACGCGGACATTGTGTTCCAAATTGTTAACACCTAGTAAATTTGAATAAACTTAATGCCAGGGTGTAAATATGAATTATTTTATAAAGTTCTGTTTTAACTTATCATATGACATTGTTATGTTCCCAAATGTCAACAATATCATTAACAGTAAGTACATATTTATGGAAACTACGAAATTAAGTACAATGCATCAATTGCGAAACAGGGAAAACAGGCAAATATATAATTAATACAGGTGGTAGATACAAGTAATTTTACTCACTTCGTCAAACGGGTTTATATTAGACTAAAAACATTTTCTCACATTCACTAAAATAAAATAAAGAATCACACAATCTAAATTATCACAACAGTTTTGTATCACTCACACTGTCCAGTCAAATTAAAACAATAAATCAAATTAATATTTATTGTAGGTATGTCAAAACGTTCGATTAATCGCGAAGTGATGATTTCGCAGTGCGCGCAAATACGTGCATAGCCCGCGAAGGCTTCTGCACGACTCTTGCAAACCAGACTGTCCTCACACACAATACAATCAACTGGCTATATTAATTAATTATTACTCCAATTATTTCTAGTGTACACGAGATTTCAGCTGGTTTCGACGGAAATCGGAGCTTACGAAGTCCGAATTTCGAAAGCTCTCTTCGACGAGTACCGCTGTTATGTTTATTTTTAGTAAATCCCGAATATTATTTACATTGGAAACCGAAGTGAATCGGCTATAAAACACGATATTGCAACGATAGACAGCAGAGCTATAGGCGAATAATATATGTCGGTTACACGTTAAATTTTTCAGGAACTCGGTCATAAAACATGTTTTATTACTAGCATTACTGAATGAGTAATATTACTGGCACTAATAAGTGCACTAAGTGCACTTGTAAACTACCAATTTGACTTAGTTAAAAATACGTAGGTAAGTACCAAACGAAATCTCGTCAACGTACTTACAACAAAGACTTAATTAAACTTGATTTATTCACATGTTTTCCAGATTTTGTGATAAGTACGCGAGTGACCGAGCTTCACTCAGCGTTTTTATGCTTTTATGTGAAAGTTTTTCCAGGACAGAAGACAATACAGATAACTTTATGAAGGCAAACCTTATCTAAATACAAAATTTGATCCAAATTGCAACACAACCCTCGAGTTTTGTAATAACCTCACTCAGCACCAGCAATTTATTACAAATTTATTGTGTAAAATAAAGATCAGTCAAAACTCTCAGGAGATCTTCATTTTAAGGCAATTAATCATATTATTTCAAAAGCAAAAATTGGCCTTGACATCTTTAAAAGACGCATGAACGAAAACAGCCACTAAAGGAAATAAATCGCATGAATTTTTTTTTCAATATCCGTTCACGAGCTAAATTTGAAATCATTGGCAACGTTAGTTTCATTCCCGTGGTCACTTAAGAATAATAAAAATTTAATGGGCTATAAATTTAAATGTAGTGTAGACCTATAAAACATACCAAGACTGACTAACTGGCAGATAACGTCCTGCAGCTGGATGTTGAGACACAAAATTTGGAGAGAACATTCTTTGAGTAGGGGAGGTCAGCCACCAGTTACAGTGGACACCAAAATTTTGTTTAAAATAGTAACTCAAAACAGCGTCAGAATTTTGGCAAGTTAATGCCATGGGTAATTTATTTTTGTATCGTAACTCACGAACAAAAAACAAACAAATGTAAAATAATAATGATTTGAAAATGATTTAAACATAGCTAAACATCAACTTAGCATTGACATTTGAAAAGGAATACGGGGCATAATTTTCATAGAAGCACACAGAATTCCTTGTTTTCAATAAAATTAAAATATTTGATTTTAAGTTTCATCAGAAAATAATCAATATGTGTATACTTATTTGATTTTTCGTCGATACTTATCAGCACCAACCAACCATAATATAAAATATATAAAAACAACCGCCCAAAAAAATCACAGTTAGCCGAACATCTTATAGATTAATTACATATATTCGCCACTAACACATCTTACACACAATAAATAAAAGATTAAAACTAAATATTACAACGAAAAGACTAACATCTAAAGCGTGTGAGGATGCTTCTTGCAGAGCTGCAACGGTGTCGGGGCATGCGGTTCCTACTCCAGATAGCCGACCATCGCAGAAATAACCGCAGCAGCCGAGACAGAGACGACCAATCCAGCCGTGGTAGCGACGACATACGACTGGTAGAGGGCGAGTGCCGGCCAGAGCTTGTTCGCATGAACTAACTGGTGGCGGAAGCACACAAATTAGTTTAGATGAAATTGCCTATAAATTAGAATTTCGAAAAATAATACCTGAATCTATAACTAGGTACCTATTTTGGTAGAAAGTTCGATTGTGGAACTTCGCGTTTCGTTAACATTTTTAATAGGTTGAATTCTTTTGTCCATTGCGCCTTCGAACCATGTTGCCAGAGAATTTCTTTTGGAATTGTTCCATCTAAAGAAACCAAAGTTCACTATGTAGCTACATATATTGAAGGACAGAGCTAGTACTTTGCTTTGGCCGTTGCGCCTATTTCGGACATTTTGTTTTAAATGATCATATAAGAATAAAAAATACTACTACACCAATCATAACTCATCCCACTGCTCGGATAGAGGTATCCCTTCAACCGAAGGCGTTCAGACCATACTCCACTACGCTGCCCAACTATGCACTGGACGAAAGCCAGTGTTATCAAGCCACCCGAAAACCAAAGACGGTAACGCCTGAGTGTTGCTCGTATTATTGTAAGCATTATGGGCGCTTATTACTGGCCAGTTGGGGCAAGCAGTGATTATACTTGCGACGGGTTTGAAATACTGAAGAAATTATATTTCGAAAGACGTGTTACCTTAACCAAGAAAGGTCTGGTTTACCTTCTGCGTTGTGAAGGCCTGTCATGATGAAAGGTGATGACTGAGTCGCTCCATGTAAAATACGGTATCTTTGCCAAGGCCCTAGCCATAGGCACTAATAAATAATAAAAAATTATAACGCTAAGAAGAATATTTAATGTGTGGTGATTGTGATTATGATATGTGTTATACTTGTATATATAATAGTTTATTTGATTGATAATATTTGTTATTATATACCGAGTAATTAATTAGATTAAATTATGAGTTTATAAAATATAAGCTCATAAGATTTCTATAAAGAATTTAATCTAATTAGTTATAATTATTTTAAAGTTTTAAAATATACTAAATTATATGTGTGTATGTTTATTACATACAATAATTGGACATATGTATAATGTGCATTGTTTTTTCCCGAAATTATTGTATTTTTATTTTATTACATACTAGCAGAAGCCCGCGGCTTCGCACGCATGAGATTTGGGATTTCAGTAGCCTTTATTTCTATGTAGACATGAAATTGTTTCTGTTGTGAGATACATATTAAAAAAAAAAACAAAGTTCAGGGTCGTAGATGCAACCATAGAGCGATTCATTTTCGTACAGCGCCATCTATTGACCTTTACAGGAGGCAACGTATATGTATTTTATTTATATTACATAAAAAATGCGTAGTTATTTTATGTTACAGAAAATAAGCATTCTATGAAAATAATAAAATAAAATTGCAAAGTCCCCCAAAGGGGAAGATATTTCCCCCTAATTTTAACAGTTTTTAATTTTTTACGCAGGAACCCTAAATATTTACGGGATAAAAAGTACCCTATATTCTGCTCTGAACAATTCTCTATCTACCAGTGAAAGTCCCGTTAAAATCGGTTCAGCCATTTCGAAGATTAGCCCGGACAAACAAATAGACAGACAGACAAAAAAGTTAAAAATGCGTATTTAGGCTTTGGTAACGTGAAAATAACAATATGAGCTTAAGATAAAGGCTTTATTTTGAAATCACAGACAGACACTTCAATTTTATTTATATGTGTTTATAGATGTTCAAATTTTATTGTGTAAGTATATAATAATAATATTTTTTATTGTATATCGTTTAGTACTATCGCGTTTTTAGTGCCGTAGTGATATGATAAAGAAAATTATCATACACACATCAAAAGTGTCTAGGGATCAAGCATTTTTATGCGGATTTCTTGAGATTGAGATGTGGCTTTGTAATAAAAAAATATATAAAATATATAAACGCATACGACACTGGAGAACCCCTGGACGCCAACAGCGATTAAAATCCTGCCAGGAAGTCCATCCTTATAGTGGTGGAACCATCATGGTATGGGCGGGTATTTGGATCGGCGGAAGAACTGAGTTGATTTGGATCAGAGGCAACCTCAACGCTCAAATTTATGCTGAGACGATTGTATCAGACGTCATCGTTCCTCTACAAGTGCAAATCGGTCCCTTATTTCAGTTAATGCATGATAATGCACGACCGCACACCGCAAGAGTTGTAAGACAGACTCTCGCCGCAGCTAACATCAATGTCATGCCCTGGCCTGCTCAGTCGCCAGACTTGAACCCGATTGAGCATGCATGGGATATGCTACAGAGAAGAGCTCTGCCGAATATGGAGGGTATCCAGTCGCAAGAAGACCTTTTTTTGTTGTTGCAACGAACATGGGCGGCCATTCCACAGCGTGATTTGGATGAACTCATTTTGAGTATGCCAAACCGATGTTCTTGTGTTGTTAGTGTTCGCGGTAGAAACACGGATTATTAATTGTTTAAGTTACCCAATAAAATTTTAAAGAAAACTGTTATTTCAGTCTTTTTTTCGAACTTTAATGTTAGTGGTTCAAATGTCAAAAATCCCTTTATTATGAAAATGGCAAATTTCTTTATTAATGCAAAGGTGACTTGGTTTATCGTTACTGTAGACAAACGAAAACACTTTATTTGATGAATCCTTAAAGAAAATTTTAATTAATATCAATCAGGAGAAAAGTTATTGCAAAAATATATGTTGATCCCTAGACACTTTTGATGTGTGTATATGGCATGATTTATATTTAAGGATTTTTTTTATGTCTACCTACGTTAGTCCCGAAATGTGGGCACTCCGCCTGACTGGCAGGCGCCCCACGATGCATATATCTCAATTTAAAACCATGGAGATACTATCCGAACCCCCTTGAACTTATCAAGATTTTGATCATTAGGTTGTTTAGCAGCACTTCTTGCATATACGGTTTTGCTTCTGGCTTCTTTCGTATAATTTTTTTTCCGTTTCCCCAAGGTTTCCTGCCTGATGATCACATTGGCATAAGAGGTAGGGAACGCGTCATACTCTGCGGTTTTACTACGGGCTTCCTCCTTACAATGGTTTAACCATTTCCCAATGGCTTCCTGCCCGATTATCACCTTGGCGTAAGAAGTAGGGAACGCGTATACTATGGCGCCGTCTCTTTTTTAGCGCCGCATTCTTGTCTAGCTTATCAGCCCTTTCGTTTTTTACTATCTATCTATAACTTCACGCCAAATCCCTTGCGGGGTAGGCAGAGAGAACCGAGCGCCACGTGACTCGATCCTTACATATCTCACTCGCTTCTTTAACATTCATTGCTCTTCTCATGCACGCACGCCGGTTTCTAGGGCTCCTGACATCACCTTCTGATAGAACATGACCAATTTGGTCATGGTAGGTAAGTCTTGGCCTTCCCCGGCTCCTACATCCTTCCACTTTTGCATTGTATATCTGCTTCGTCATTCTTTCATCTTGCATTCTTTCTACATGCCCGAACCATCGGAGCATGCCTCTTCTTATTTTAACACCGACGCTCTCTTTCAGACCAACTCTATTTCTAACATCATCATTGCGAATACGGTCTACGAGCCTTACGCCACAAATTTTGCGCAGCGCTCGCATTTCAACCGCGTTTATTCTACTTTCATGCTCTTTCTGCCATACCCAACTCTCGCTTCCATAAGTTAGCGTTGGGACCAACACTGCATTGTGTATAGCGAGTTGTGCCTTCTGGCTCAGGATTTTACTGCCAAGAAGTTTTCCCAACGCTCCATTCACACTATTCCCAGCACTCACTCGTCTTTCCACATCTGCGGTGTACCTTCCATCCCTGCTGAAAGCGGATCCAAGATATACAAACTCATCCACTTGTTCCAACACTTCATCATCAATCGTAATCCTTACATTAGTTCTGGATTCTTCTCTTTCAAATACCATTATCTTTGTTTTCTTCGCATTCAGTAGTAAGCCTTTCTCCATACAGTCGTCTTTCATCGCTGTGACCAGTGTTTGCAATTTAGATGGTGTATCTGCTAATAGCACGGCATCGTCTGCATACAGCAGACAGTTCACCACTTGGTCACCCATGCGCAATCCCACATTCGTTGACCTTATTCTCTGCAGACAACTATCGAGATACAGGATAAACAGCCTAGCAGATAGCATGCAACCCTGTTTGACACCAATTTTGACATCAAACCAGGGTGACATGCCACCGTCTATCCGCACACATGCTGAGCAATCCTTGTAAGTGGACTGCACAGCACGGAGCAGTGAACCGTCAATCCCATATCTCGGCAATATGTCCCACAGTTCCTTTCGCACAACCCTATCAAAGGCTTTCTCAAGATCCACAAAACCGCAGAAAACCTTCCGGTCTATGGCCAGATGCTTCTCTACGATATTGCGGAGCGAGAAAACTTGATCCGTACATCCCCTTCCATTTCGGAAACCTCCTTGTGCGTCCCACAGCATTTCATCGGATTTCACCCTCATTCTCCTTTCAATCACCTTTCCATATACTTTTGCTGCTAAGCTGATCAAACTGATGGCCCTATAGTTGGCGCAGTCCATGCGTGATCCCTTGCCTTTATACAAGGGCACGATGACTGCGCGTCTCCAGTCCATTGGGACCCTTCCAGTTCTCCAGCATAGGTTGCATAGGTACCAGAAGGCGTCCCGGACGTAAGTGCCACCTAATTTGATCATCTCAGCTGTGATCAGATCAATTCCCGCTGATTTTCCATTTTTCAAGCTTCGTATCGACCATTCGATCTCATCCATAGTTATGCCTTCGTCGGACGCCGTCAACGTGGAGTAAGCATCCGACTCACTCTCATTGCCAGCGTCCGAGGCATACTCATACATTTCCTCAAAATATTCACTCCACCGTTCTAACACTTCCTGAGTGTTGGCAAGAATGACACCAGCTTTAGACTTTATCTTATCCATTCTGGATGCCGACGAACCACTCCGAGACTTCTTTACCTCTCTCCAAAAGAGTTTGGTATTTGCCTCGAAGTTTTTCGTCAGCCTCTCTTCCTCATTCATAATTTGTCTTTCACGCTTCTCTTTCACTAAAGCCTTGGTTTCATTCTTGCATAGACGGTACATTTCTTTCTTCTTTTCTCTCATATTTTCATTTAAAGGCAAAGATGATACGTAATCCAGCCACGCTTTCCTCTTTCTTGCTACGGAGGATTCAACCTCCGCATCCCACCAGGCATCTCCTTTCGCTGTTTTACGTCTCTTTGCGCATCCACAAGCTTCTTTTGCACTATTCACCATACTTTCTTTCAAAACTTTCCAAGTCTCTCACTTACCAGATGCACATACATTCTCCTTACACTTTCATCTTGCAATTTTTCGCTCATTATCCTTTCATGATCTCCGAAAGGGATACGCACTCGCCAGTGCCTCCACTTCCTAAAAAGGCCCACAAACCGGCTTACCACCAGGTAGTGGTCCGTCTCAAGAGTGGGGCCTCTAAAGGCTCTTGTATCCATTAAAACATTTCGGAGACGTCTATCTATTAAAATCAAATCAATCACACTTTTTTGATCATTTCTTCTCCATGTATACGTGTGAATATCCTTATGATGAAATAAAGTATTCGACACGAGGAGGCCTCGTTCCATACATAAATCTAGTATAGACTTACCTGCTTCGTTCACTCTCTTATCTCCATACGGACCAAGAACAGCTTCATAGCTGTATCGCTTGGTCCCAACCCATCCATTCAAGTCTCCACACATAATCACTCTTTCGTTCCCTTCAACTAAGTCCAGAACATCCCTCACAGACTCCCAAAACTTCTCCAGTTCTTGAGCACACGCTGAGCTTACGGGAGCGTATGCTGCAACCAAAAATACTCGCGTGATGCCCAGTTTTATACGAACCCAGAGAAGTCTAGGCCCTACCAAACAGTAATCTCTTACACCAGTGGCTAAGCGAGAGGAGAGTACGACACCTACACCAGCACTGGCATGATCGTCACGGTCTACCCCAGACCATAGGGCCATCATACCACCGGGCAGATCATCGGTGTCGCTCCCCTTGCGCTTAGTCTCTGTCACACATAAAGCATCCAAACGTCTATCATTCATTACGTCTATCAGTTCATTCGTCTTATCTTTCAATCCACCTCTCACATTCCACGTGCCTATGCGGCACTCGGCTCCCCTCGTCCCGCCGGAATTGGCGCTGCGTGGTGGGTGGCGGCCCCCACCGCCGCATGCAGCTGTATTCGCACCGACGGGGGCGGATCGGTGCGCGTCGCCTACGGGGGACGCCCTAATCCGCACGTCGGTGCGCTCTTGGTCCAGAATTGCAATCGACTGATTGGCAGGGGTCGCGAACGAGCACGCTTCTGGCACATGACCCCCTAAACCTACTTTTTTTACAAAATAAATGTAATAACGGAGAATATTATTATGTTAATAATGGAGTAGAGATAGCATAGTGGAACCGGCCTGGTGACCAACTGGTCCCGGTTCGAATCCTGGCATATGCCACTAAATTCGTGTTTTCGGATTTATGTACATATTTGTAATTATAACTTGCTCGGCGGTGAAAGAAATCATCGTGAGGAAACCCGCACGTCCAAGGAATTATATTTAGAAAGACGTGTGACCTTACCTAAGAATGATCTAGTTTTCCCTCTACGCCACATCCTTAGGTACGGTAACGAATCCCGTCAATTTTAATGGATTTTGAAACTGGATAACTCTAAGAAAAAGAAGATTGATATTGCAATAATAAAAGAAAAATAACAAATTTATTAATATTATGTTTTAACAATTTTTCATGCGCGAAATATTTTCTCGTATAAGTATTTATAAAAATAAAAACATAAAAAATACAATCTTTTAGAGAATTTTCTTCCACATCAATACAATTTTCGAATTCTTCTATTTTATTTTTATTTTATATTGGCTCAGCATAGTGGCTCCTCTTCGCCTGTTGGTAAGCGAAAAGAGGAGCCCAAATTGCAGCGGCAACTGATAAAGGACTACAGTGTCCTGTCAGTTGACGCTACCATGCTGGCCTGCAAGGTGCTTCATTTGAAGGATCCCATGTTGTAGGAAGGAGGAAACACATGTGCAAGCAAGGCGTTCCACTTTTTAGTAGTTCGACAGAGATAGGAGTTGCCGAACTTTTTAGTACGAGAACAAATGTCCTCAATAGTGGAGTAATGACATCGCAAGCCCGCACGTGTGGTTCTATGACGAAAGGGAGAGGGTGGGATACGGGAAAATAGTTCTTCAGAGCACTCACCATGGTACAGGCGGTAAAATGTATAGTAATAGGGAGCCTATGTCCCTACGAAGTTGCAGAGGTTCTAGGTATTTTGTGACCTCTTCGTCGTCGATTATGCGGATAGGCCGTCGCTGCAACCTGTCGAGAGCCTCGAGAAGATACTGTGCGGAGCCGTCCCAGAGATGCGAGCAATACTCCACGCAGGCCCGAACTTGAGTCTTATAAAGAAGACAAAGTTGGTCCGGTGTGAAGAACCGGCGCACCCTGTTCAGGACTCCAAGATTCTTTGAAGCTGTTAAAATGAGGCTCTCGATGTAATTTCGTTGGTTTAGGTCGCAACGAATATCCATGCCTCGCATATTCAGGCTATCGCGCATATTGAGGATAGCGCCCTGAAGACTGGGAGTGGGGTGAAATGGGGACATTTTTGTTGTGAACGTGCACACCTGAGTTTTCTTGACATTAAACTCAACCAGGTTATTGGAACCCCATTTACTAATGAGGTCCAAAACCCGATTAAGCTCAACGACAAGTCTCACGCCTCTCAACGATTTCTGCCCGACCAGCACTAGGCCGCTCGAAATATCGCCCATGGACCGTACTGTCATCTGCATAGCAATGAATATTAACAAGTGGCAGCATAGCATTGATATGAAGAAGAAAGAGGGTGAGCGACAGGACGGAGCCCTGTGGGACACCGGCATTCACTGACATGAACCGCGAAGCGCATCCATCTGCAAGGACGCGGATTTAATATCTAAATTTTATTTTCTATTTTGATATCTAAACTCAATGATATCTCTTTATAATCTATTCCGAACTTTACGCACTTTTAAAATTGTTACAATTAAAATTTGTTAATGTAAAAAAGTAAGCTTTCACTAATTTTCATGTAACATTTTTTTTTGACATTTCAATTTTATTTATTTTTTACGAACGATAAATGGATTTCTGAAAAAGTTATTAGAAAAATCCTCTCCTAGTTTTAGATTAATTCATTGTATACAACTTTTGTGAATAGAACTCACATTTTGTTGTAAACCGATTGAATTATTATGAGTGGATAAAATAAAAAAAATACAGTTTTTCAACTTTTTATCCTATATGGTACACTTACATGTTATGTGAAAGTTTCAGATTTTCATCTATTTGTCTATCTTCACGCCAAGTTTCTTGCGGAATAGGTAAAGAAAACACCACATCACTCGACCCTTACACGGCTTACTCGCTTCTATTTTATTCTATTTCTGTTCATTTCAGATTTTTTGCATCTATATGTCAAAGAGTACTTGACCCACATTAGCCCTCACTTCATAATTTCACTTTATACGTGTTTTTATCCTATTAGTTATCTCACACTTTGACTTGTACACAATTAATATATTTCTTTTAAAAAGAAACCATTTTCAAAAGAAATACATTAACTTAAACTTGGCACTAGTATAACCCGTATTGGTTTTTCAAATAATAGAGTAGTAAGTGGGAATTATCTAAATTTTGTAACTAACAGGGTGGTCAGACATCTCGGGGAGTGACTGCACTATGAAGAAGCAGTTTGCTACGCCATCACCAAGGATGGGTCATCCATATTTAAGTGAATACACAAACAGATTGCATAAAATTTCCTTGGCAGTCAACACGATTTATGGGTTTTCCAATTCTTACAGAATTTCCCTTAAACAAGTACTCAATCTTGCACCTTCGTTGTTCGTTGGTTAACGTTTCAACTTTGCGGCCAAAAGGTGAGCTCAAATTTACAAGTTCCAAACATATCTTCACACGTATTTAGGTAAATAGTAGGTACACTGTGCCCTTTTACAGAAGGTGTCAAGCAAGGCGTAAAAGGGACGAGGAAATCAACAAACGAACTTTTGTTGTTCGTGGAAATGACGTAAGGCGGCAGCGATCGGATCGGTCCACCTCGCACCAGTTCCAGTTGGATTCATGCTACGGGTTTGATGGCTAACGCACTCTTATTAACCCAACGTTATGACACACGCATTTCGAAGAGCTTAAATTACATACACAATTCGTTTCATATCATTGTCTTAATACGAGTAATTATTTTTCAGAAACTTGTGACTGTATCGAGAAATGAAAATGCTACGTGTAGTTAATTCAGTTCTGCGAGTAAAACTGTTGCGAGTTAGTGGCTCGCCATCATTTTTCGAGTTAAATCCAACAAACGAGAGCTAGGTGTCAAAGCAGACTGAGCTGAGGAGCTACTGTGTTAGCACCACGGGTGGTAACGCGCGGGCGACAGTACCTGACCACTTTACTTCAGGTGGACCATACGCTTAATTGTTGTTTGACGAATATACGTATTGAAAGCATGAATTACGTAGCCACCAGCCTCCTGCTGTGGGCTACGTGGTCTCAGACGCGGTGCCCTCAATGTATACTTATTCAAAACTAGCTCCGGACTGCCATGTTTTTCGGTTTTTCACTAACCCATGGACATTTTCAAAATTTTAAATTACAAAATCAATAATTTTGACAGATCATAGAGCATGCTAAGAAAAGATTATATATAAATTATATTAAATAATGTTTTAACATTACAGCGTCCCGATAACAAAATCTTTTTTTTATATACATATATACAACGTCTGGGAGCATACTAGCATGCGGTCCACCTGATGTAAAGTGGTTGCCGTAGCCTATGAACGCTGGTAATACATTAAGTATCACTCGCGAGATGCCGTCTCTACTGCTAACACAGAAACTTCTTGGCGGCTTACTGGTGACCTCATTCACACGCAGGAACACAACAATCCTCCATGAAATTGCTATTTGGCTGCGGTTTTCTGTGAGGTGAGGTGTGAGGAGGTACTTGTCCAGTCCTTGTTGCTTTGATGCGCTCTACCTCTCTTAGGATCTAGGAGTATTTCGCAAAAAGTAGTGGTAACTAAAATGTCTCAATCTATCTATCTATATCTCCACGTCAAGCCCCTGACGAAGTAGGCTAGACTGATAAGAGCGCACCATGACTCGGTCCTTACACCCTCCACTCGCTTCTTTAATATTCTCTTGCCGGTTCCTAAGAATCCTGACACCATATGTTATCAGATTATGTTACCAGTTGTATGTCACTAGAATAACACACGACTTAATTGTTAATTACTCCATATAAAGGGTAATTTCATCAAGGTATATTTTGGCGAATAAACCATTAGGTAAATTTATATCTCTTTATCGCCTTCTCAGGTGAACAAAAATGATAAAGGGACAAAAACGGAAAAGTGTAGGTATATGAACACCTTTTAATATAAAAGAAAAGTAATACAAAACACTAAATTCAGAATATTCTTATTCATCCCTATTTACGGTATATCATTTCTAGACTATAGGAGCTAACCATTAACTACCCTTTACGTAATTAATTTATAGAAATCGATGAAATTATTACATAAGCGAATTTGCTTTAAAAATATAAATTCAGGTCTGTACTGCAATGACATTTTAGTATAAACTCAGAAGAAACTACAGTTTTAAATATTTAGCGTCTTTTATAGAATTTGTAGTCGTACGGACTTGTTCAGCTTTAACAGCAGTAACAACCTTTGTAGTTCTAACAGCACGTGGTCGCCCCGATCTTTTATGGTTTTGAACATGGAATGTGTTGGTATATCTGACGATAATACGCTCTAGGAACATACAACTGATACCAAGCTTTTAAAGTGTCTTAAATAGGAACGACGGCTCGATACCCACTTTGTACGAGGCAATCACTGCATTCTTATTTTCTTTAACACCTCATTCCATATTGTAATTTGGCAATAAACACGAAAAAAAATTAAAAAAACGACAGGAAATCGAAAGAAGTTTTTGACATAATAAACGTGTTTCAATTTAAAAATAATTAAAGAATTTAAAAATGAAAAGTTTCTATGTAAGTATTTATGGCCAGACTAGTTATATTAACTATAGGTATATATGTTAATATAACTAGTCTAGTAGTATGCAAAGTTTCGAAAACCATTGTCGCAAACACTTTCCAATCCACCAACACCCCTTCCTTCTTCGGCCTAATTTTTTTCTATACAACGTCGGGAGGCATACATGCCCAATAAGACCCACCTGATGTAAAGTGGTTACCGTAGCCTATAAACGCCTGTAATACGTTATATATCTACTACAGGTTTTCTGTAAGATAGAGGTATTTTCCCAGTCGGCTGCTTTGATGGGCCCTACCTACTTAAAACACCCAGACCAAGACAAACAGTCGTGTTCATGAACACATATGTTTGTCCTGTGTGGGAATCGAACACACGAGCCCTGGTGTCAAACTAGCATTACCTACTAACCACTTCGCCACCGAGCTCGGCATTTAAATTAAGTAACTAAGTCTAATCGAACACTGCTATCGAAACTTACGACGATGAAAACTTCATTCATCCTTCGTTGATTCTATGAATTGCGGCACCGCTCGATTTTTTAATCACAGAAGACATGTATAATTGTACCCCCAACCCCATGGATTAGGAGGACAATTCGAGCTTCGAAGTGTTGCTCCTCTCCAGGTAATCATATACAATATAAGACAATTACTTTCCGATATGTACCAAGGTTCGGGCATGTAGTAAGAATGATGAAGATGAAAGTAGGAGCCGAGGAAGGGTGACACTCGCCTTCCGCAACCAATTGACAGTCTTTTATCAGAAAGTGATATCAGGAGCACTAGGAATCGGCAAGCATGCATGAAAAGATGATTAGAAAACATTATCTCAGTATACCCCGCAACTGTACTGTACCTGGCGTGAAAATAAACATATAAACATACATACATCATTAGGAAATGCTACAACCTCAAGGTTGATGTGCTGTGGAAAATAGAAAGCGCCATGCTTTAATCGGACTTATATAGAGTTAATCATCTCCATCGAGATCATCTCAAACAGGCTGCTTACGGGGGCTTCAACCTAAACACGTGCTAATGGGGATCCTAATGTCTCTGATTTGAAACGCAACCTGAATGTCGCCTTTCAGTAAGCGGGTGGTTGGTAAACAAAATACGATTTCGTTGGTGAGTGAGGAAGCCACGCCTCTAGGAGCCATGCTTTCTGGTCGATCACTAAACCTGGTGGCCGTCTGTGTTCAAATGGATTGCCAACTACTTATCCAGCCGGTGCAAAAACTGTAATAAATTGTTGCTGCACCGATTGCGTGGGTGTCAATGCTGGCGTCCCTAACGACTGTTTTTATTATACAACGTCGGGGAGCATACAAGAATACGGCATACATGATATAAAGTTACTGGAATCTATGAGCTCTTATAATACATTAAGAATCGCTCGCACGATGCCACCTCTGCTGTTAACACAACAACTCCCATATCCCAACCAACCGCCCCACGCAAGAACGCAACAACCATCCTGGGAGTTGTTATTTGGTTGCAGTTTTTTATGAGGAGGAGGTACTTCCCCAGATAAATAAATAAATAATAAATATTGCCGGACAAATTACACAGCGCCATCTAGCCCCAAAGTAAGCGAAGCTTGTGTTATGGGTACTAGACAACTGATAAACATACGTAAATATTTTTTTTTTTGTGAATACTTACTTATTATACATAGAAAATACCCAGACCAAGACAAACAGACATGTTCATGCACACAAATGTTTGTACTGTGTGGGAATCGAACCCACGAGCGTGGGTGTCAAAGTAGCGTAACAGCGCGTTTCACCACTGCGCCACCGAGCTCGTCTACTTACTTTGTTGCACCCTACCTCTGATAAAAACACCCAGATCGAGGCAAATCGACATGTTCATATTGTTGTATGTATGTATGTATGTATATCTTCACGCCAAGTCCCTTGCGGGGTAGGCAGAGAGAACCGAGCGCCATAAGACGCGGTCCTTGCATACTTCACTCGCTTCTGTGACATTCATAGCTCTTTTCATGCACGCTCGCCGGTTCCTGGGGCTTCTGACATCACCTTCTGATAAAACACGACCAATTTGGTCATGGTAGGTTAGTCTCGGCCTTCCTCGGCTCCTACATCCTTCGACTTTTGCATTGTATATCTGTTTCGTCATTCTTTCGTCCCGCATTCTTTCTACATGTCCGAACCAACGGAGCATGCACTTTCTTATCTTAACACCGACACTCTCTTTTAGACCAACTCTTTCTCTCACGTCTTTATTACGAACGCGGTCAGCAAGCGTTATGCCACAAATTTTGCGCAATGCTCGCATCTCGACCGCATTTATTCTACTTTCATGCTCTCTCTGCCATACCCAGCTCTCACTTCCATAAGTTAGCGTTGGAATTAGCACCGCGTTGTGTACAGCGAGCTGTGCCTTCTGGCTTAGATATCGGCTGCCTAGAAGTTTACCCAACGCTCCATTCACCCTATTCCCGGCACTCACTAGTCTCTCCACATCAGCGGTGTACCTTCCATTGCTGCTAAAAACACTTCCAAGATATACAATCTCATTCACTTGCTCCAACACTACATCATCAACCATAATCCTAGTGTTCGTTCTGGTTGTCTCTCTTTCAAATACCATTATCTTGGTTTTCTTCGCATTCAATTGTAAGCCTTTCTTCATACAATCATCTTTCATTGTTGTAACTAGTGTTTGCAGTTCGGATGGTGATTCTGCTATTAATGCCGCATCGTCTGCATAAAGCAGGCAGTTGACCACTAAGTCACCCATTCGCATTCCCACATTCATATTTCTTATTCTCTGAAGACAACTGTCCAGATACAGGATGAACAGCCGAGCCGACAGCACGCATCCCTGTCTGACACCAATGTTGACATCAAACCAGGGCGACAAGTCCCATCTTTGAAGTTATGTTTTGTTAACCACACACAAGTGAGTTGTACAGTAGAGCAAAGATATAATGGTTTGACAATTATTTATTCTTAGCACCGTAATAGAGCGACACTCTGAATATTCATACGAGCCCCATATTCTAGCACATAAAAGACTAATAATTTTTGAGGTTGGCGCAAACCAGGCCTTTGATTTACGCCAACCTCAAAAATTATTAGTCCACTCTGGCCAGTCACTTTTTCTGCTTTCTAGAATCTTTCTTATACAATAGAGTAAGCAAAGCATCTGTCGATCTATAGTCTGAATAAAGAGTAAAATGCAAAATAGTGGTCATAAATTGGTTACTTAACTTTGGCTATGATGACACCGAAAAGTTGATAAGTGTGGTAACCTAGTTCTCAAAGTTTGTTTTCATTAATCTCTTCTAATACATTAATACACAATTGAAGTTACTCACTTTCACCTCTACCCATACAACACATGACATATTTCTCACGATCCCTAAGTAAATCTCACTTGAAATTTACATACTCGTACATTTACACTGCAATTACTTACGCATGAACACACATATCACGCATATACAGTCATAACTTCTTAGTTTTTGAATATAGTTATCAATAAAGCAATGTACAACTTAAACATATGCAACGTAACAACAACACACACTTCACATATCCCACATTAACTCTCATCTCACCAAACACGTACCGAAGTCTTATTAGTGGCTCAAATACTCTGTTTCATTTTTCTGTGCTCATCTAATTAAAGTTATTAAAATTGGAATATTGTTTCACTAAGCCAATAACATACGGGTGGAAGCTTGGTGGCCTGAAATAGGCTTCCCTAGGTTAGGCACCACTGTCCCATAACAATGAACCCAGTAATCTATAACATTCTGTTTTTTGTACAACTTATGGTAGAAATAAATATTTATTATTATATATTATATATATTATATATCCACCCGCACACATGCTGTACAATCCTCATAAGTGGATTGCACAGCACGGAGTAGGTCACCGTCAACCCCATATCCGGGCAAAATGTTCCAGAGATTCTTTCGCACGACTCTATCAAATGCTTTCTCAAAGTCCACAAAACCGCAGAAAACCTTCTGGTCCAAAGCCAGATGCTTCTCTACGATGTTGCGGAGTGAAAAAACTAGATCCGTACATCCTCTGCAGCTTCGAAATCCACCCTGTGCTTCCCAAAGCATTCCATCGGATTTCACCCTCATTCTCCTTTCAATGATTTTGCCATACACTTTAGCTGCTAAGCTGATTAAACTGATGGCCCTATAGTTGGCGCAGTCCATACGTGAGCCCTTGCCTTTATACAAGGGCACGATGACTGCGCGTCTCCAATCGCTCGGGACCCTTCCGGTTCTCCAGCATAATTTGCTCAAAAACCAGAAGGCGTCCCTAACGCAGGTACCACCTAGCTTGATCATCTCAGCTGTTACCATATCGATTCCCGCTGACTTTCCATCTTTCAAACTTCGTATCGACCATTCAATCTCATCCATAGTAATGTCTTCATGGTACGCTGGCACTGCCGAGTCAATCACAGACTCATTCACAATGCCAGCGTCATGGACATAATCATACATTTCTCTAAAATATTCACTCCACCGTTCTAACACTTCCTGAGTGTTAGCAAGAATGCCACCAGCTTTACATCTTATCTTATCCATTCTGGATGCTGACGAACCACTTCGAGACTTCTTTACCTCTCTCCAGAAGAGTTTGGTATTTGCCTCGAAGTTCTTCGTCAGCTTCTCTTCCTCAATCATATGTAGTCTTTCACGCTTCTCTTTCACTAAAGCTTTAGAGTCATTCTTGCATCGACGGTATATTTCTTTCTTCATTTCTTTCATACCATCACTCTGGTGCAAAGATGATACGTAATCCAGCCACGCTTTCCTCTTTTTTTCCACGGAGGATTGAACCTCCGCATCCCACCAGGCATCTCCTCTTAGTGTTCTACGTCTCTTTGCGCATCCACATGCTTCTTTCGCACTGTCCACCATACTTTCTTTCAGAACTTTCCAACATTCGTCTACATCTGAGTCGGAAAGATTCGCGTTCGCAAGTCTTTCACTGACTAGACGTACATACGTACTCCTCACACTTTCATCTTCCAATTTTTCACTTCTTATTCTTTCATGGTCTCCGAAAGGAATACGCACTCGCCAGTGCCTCCACTTCTTGAAAAGGCCCACAAATCGGCTTATCACCAGATAGTGGTCCGTTTCAAGAGTGGGACCTCTGAAGGCTCTTGTATCCATTAACGACTTTCGGAGACGTCCATCTATCAAAATCAAATCAAATCAATTCATATTGTTCATGCACACAAATGTTTGAATCGAACCCACCTGTGTCAAAGTAACATTTCTAACCACTCCGCCACCGAGCTTGTCAAAAGTTGCTGTTCCCGACGTTGTTTCGCCTGCACATTTATGAAATATTATGCGAGAATCTTCACGATATTTAACTTCACTGTGAAGGTATTATATTTATATAATATATTTACCTTATATTTACTTTCACTTGACGACTGTGGTTATCGTCGAGCGGGAGCACATAAATAACAGCTAAGACCTTGTGATACGGCTCAGAAACGATGAAGGAAGACAAGGACACATCGCATATATAATGAGTATGTTGTGATCATTGCACATGCCAATCTAGTGATGTTAGCATAAAGGAAATAATCTTTGGAGAACCGATGAGACGATTTTGCGTAGTAACTCAACTCACCACTACACACCGGGAGTAAAGTAGAACGTGCAACTCTTACTGATTAGTTAACGGATCCACATCGCGTCACTTATCACCTTTTTGGTTAAAATATCCTCCCATTGGTCAGTAATAAATAATAAATAAATATTGTCGGACAAATTACACAGCGCCATCAAGCCCCAAAGTAACCGAAGCTTGTGTACTATGAGTACTAGACAACTGATAAACAGACATTTTCATACACACAAATGTTTGTACTGTGTGGGAATCGAACCCATGAGCGTTGGTATCATAGTAGCGTAACAGCGCGTTTTACCACTGCGCCACCGAGCTCGTCAAATAATCAGGATAGTAGGAAATAGGAAAGTAATCAGGAATCGCTGCGATGATTAGACGTTAAAACACCACGTTTGCGAGTTTTCATCATCATCACACACCCCATAATGTTCCCCCTTCGACATCCACAACAATCAGTCCTGTGCCGCATGCATCCATTGGCTTCTTGAGATCTTCTCCGAGCATGGCTCTGTCCATCGCACGCTGTGCAACGTCGTGCTTCCGTATAAGGCTATAATAGTAAGGGACGACGTTTTGTGTCGTAAGTCATCACAAGCAATGCACGCTAGTCGAAGACTTTGGTGTTGAGACATTGAGGTATTTTGAACGAGAAAATCTTTCGCAATTTCCCAGCTATTACAGTTAAGTCCAACTTCAATAAGAAGTTGGACTTACCTACCTAGACTGTTTGTCCTAGGTACACATACTCGTCAAAAACTTCGAGAACGGAGTTCTTAACTGAAACTGGAGTGGGTACGTACAAGTTGTACATTCAACATAATCTACGTTTTGCCCATGTTCATCTTCAAACCTACTCGTTGGGATGCTGTCGTATTCAGGTCCTCCGACGATTCCGCCATGATTAGGTACATCTATCATATACGAGTATCATCGGCAAAGCAAAGGTGATTAATATACTCGCCGTTGATGTTGATGCCGTATCCTTATTCGTAGGCCGTATCCTTTCCAGACCAGTAGCTTGAAAACATTTTCCGCTGAGGCAGTAAATAGTTTCAGAGAAACAACGTCTCCCTGTCTCATTCCTCTCTGCAATTGGATAGGTTTCGTACTCTGGTCCTGTTGTCGAAATGTCATGGTCGCGTTTTTGTATACTCCCCAACACACTTATACACGCATTTTAATATGCATTACACTTTGAAAAATAATCAACGTGGCACGGCTGGAGACTGCTGGAGTATAGACCAAGTCTCGACCGAATCGAAGGCCTTCTCATAGTCGATAAACGCTAAGCATAGTGTGGTTATTTATACGCTTCGGTCTTCTGTATAATCTACCGCAGGTTATGGTATACCGTCTATGGTATTGGTTTTAAGAAGCGTTTTCGGAAACGGACTTTTATGGGAAGCTGAAAGACATCAAACCTGACCCTTGAAAACAGCTAAACATGACTCAAAAGAGAGATGATCTATAGTTTTTCAATAATTTTATCACCCTTCTTGAAAAACAACACCGCCACGTTTCTACCACATGCACGTGGCATTTTGCCATTGAGGATTACTGGATTGAAAATCTTCTGAAGGACCCTAAGTACAAAATTTCTACCCGCTTTCAGAAATTTCGATGCGAGTCATCCCCAGGGTTTTTCTGTTTTTGAGCCATTTTAATCTCGTACGCGCTGATGTCCGGGATATCCTCGGGTCAATTTGGCTCTTGGGGTCTGATATAGTGCGTTATTTGTCAAACAATATTATATTTATTATAGAACCCAAAGCGGATTCTGATCACTTGGTGTATAACCGTCCATAGAAACAATCTCCCTCAAGATATCTGGTTTGGACGAGACAATGGAGCCACGTTTGACCTAACTAGTTTCGACTAACTGATACATCGCGTCGCGTCGCAAAAGGGTTCGATATCTTCCGGTGTAGCTGCCTATAAGAGGACGTATCTACTGAAGACTGCAATCTCATTTCTCGTTAATTAATCTTAAATGAATTACAATGAAACTAAATAGTGGAAAACTATGTTATAATGGAATGTACATTATTTATTTTTTTAATATAGAAATCCATGTTAATATAATATAGGATTTGTGACCATGTTTTTAGCACTTTGTGCTGTACTAGATGTTATGAACTTTTGCGAATAAATGAATATGAATATAACGCAATAATACCTCTACTTGTTGCTCTTTGTTAAACATTTGTTCATTCAGGCGTGACCCAGGAGTTCGTAAGAAAATAAATTTACTCGGGAAAAACTGGAGAATTTGTCAGTGGCGACATTAGGCATCGCGGACGTCGACTGCTTCGCACCCGAGGGCCTCGCAAATTTCTTGCATTTTTTTGTCATTATTGGATTGGCAATAAAATTCCTCTCTTTATGCTCTACCAATTGTACAATGAGTTGTGTTACAAGGAGTTTTTTGATATAGGTAATGCCAAAAGTATTCTTCTACAACCGCTTATAAGTTGTGGAATGAACAACCCAACAAGGTTTTCCTACGGGACTACAGCAAGAGATTCTTTTAAAAAGGTGTGAAGTTTTTATTGGATCGTCACCTCTCGAGCAAGCTGTTATTTATTTTTTGAGTCTTGATTTTCCATAACTACTATATTTAAGTTTGTTCTTCTTTAGTCATTGTTGCATCCAACTGAACATTTATACTAAGTTGAGTCACAAACAACCCGCTTTAGGTTACTGTAAAGTGTAAACTAGGAACAACAAGGACTGTATCTGTTGCGCATAGTCCCTGCTGCAACTCCTCAGAAGCCTCAGTTATTTAGCCCGTCAAGACCCGGGTGTACCGTTATTCCATATATACATTCTGTGTACTAAGTATCGGGAATTTGTCAATAAAACAAAAAATACAAATTATTCATCTAAATTTATTTTATCGCCTTCAAAGTAGGCCCCATCGCTTGCAATACAACATCTCCACCGCTTCACCCAGTCTTCCATACATTTTTCATAGGCTATTTGCGGTATGGCCTTTAGCTCATTCAGCGAATTTTCTTTTATGGCTTCTATCGACTCAAAACGTTTTCCTCGAAGTGGTAATTTTAACTTGGGAAATAAAAAAAAGTCAGACGGAGCCATATCAGGTGAATACGGTGCTTGGTCGAGAACTTTTGTTGAATTTTTCGCTAAAAACTCTTTAACTATAATGGCTGTGTGTGATGGTGCATTATCATGGTGCAGCATCCATGAGTTGTGTTGCCACAAATCTGGACGTTTTCGGCGGATACTCTCACGCAAACGCTTCATGACGCCTAAATAATATTCTTTATTCACTGTTTCTCCCTCTGGAAGGAATTCGGAGTGAACCACACCACGGTAGTCAAAAAAAACTGTCAGCATCACCTTGATTTTGGAGCGACTTTGCCGCGGTTTTTTGGGTTTCGGCTCGTTTTCGAGACGCCATTCTGAAGACTGTTGGCTTGTTTGCATGTCGTACTCATAAACCCATGTCTCGTCGCCAGTTATTATACGTTTCATAAAGGTCGGATCCGTAGAAGCTCGGGAAACCATGTCTTCAGCGACATGCTTTCGCTGCGCTTTTTGAACAAAATTGAGCTCTTTTGGAACTAGTCGAGCGGCGACGCGTTTCATGCCTAAAATGTCAATGAGAATGTTGTGGACGGACTTAAAAGATATGTTCACCTCACTAGCCAACTCTCTCAGACTCATACGTCGATTTTCGAGCACTAGCTTCTTGATTCTGTCGATGTTTTCTCTGGTCGTAGCGGTTGAAGGTCTACCAGAACGAGGCAAGTCTACTACTACTTCTCGGCCTTCTTTAAAAGCCTTATACCATTCATAAGCCCTTGTTTTCGATATACACGATTCGCCGTAGGTATTTCGCAACATTTTTAGTGATTCACCACATGAAATATCATTTGAAACACAAAATTTAAGGCACACTCTTTGTTCAACAATATTTTCCATTGTAAAAATCGCCGAGGACTCAAAACTATGACCAACAAAAAGTGTAGTTTAAAACAAATTAAATGACAGATCCCGCTCAAATTTTGCGCGCTAAATCAGTACAGTGCTACCAACATGCAGTAAAAAAATTAGAACGACCTCTTTTACGCGGGTCTTTTTATTGACATATTCCCGATACTTTTTACACAGAGTAGTATGTCGTAAGCGAGTGGTATAATTATGCCAGTTGGATCTTGCCAGGTTAGACAAACCTCAAGGGTGTTGTTATTTGGTTACAACTTGTCTAGTGGGACACATTATTCAAGAAAGCCGTGTCTCTATTTTAATAAATCCAGATTTCCTACTTTACACATGTATATTGAATCATAAAAATCTAAATTTGACAGTTTGGTAGCTAAAGTACCAATGGTTCAAAATGATGAATAACATCAAAGCATTTCAAACAGATTTTGGAAAAGAACTTACTTAAAAATGGGTGTGATAATAAAGAAATAAGCCCAAACACCAGAGTCTTGTACAAGATACTTTATTGTAAGCCTGTACAGTTTTTTTTACACTTAGCCTAGGACAGTCGCAGCACTCTACTTGAGAGGAATGAACCTGGAGCTGTGGGTGGCACCAATACCAGGCCTTCCGTGCTTCACAGGCTTGTATGTGACTGAGAATTCACCGAGGTAGTGGCCAATCATCTCTGGCTTAATTTCCACCTGAAAATATATTTATTGGTAAGAAAAAACTAAAAGCAACTTTTTTAAGTACAAGCACCTGCTTCGTTGAAGCAGTTACTGTATCATATGGACATTTGCGAAAACAAAGATCAACAACTCCTCAGGAGCTTTCGAGTGGCATTGCTCAATTGCGGAAACAATCGCCCTTGGAAGTAATTGATATTTGTGCTATTTTCTTCTATAACATCCTCCCTAACTCCTTATTTATACTAGGCGACAAATTCAAGTTTTAGCTGTTTGAAACTTGACCACCTTAAGACTGTTTGGAGTTTGACAACCAGAGAATGCTTCAAGTGTTTAGAATATATTTAAAAATAGAAAAGAAATTGAAAGTCTCAGTGTCCTCTGTTATTTCCATAGACTAAAGATTTTACTACACAACAAATGTGCTTTGTATGTAGTTATAAAATTTATAGATACAAATAACTATGTTAATCAAATAACAATATTATTTGTCTAGGTCATAGAAATAGTACTTATCAAATTAATAAAAATCTGCACAAAATGATGAAAGAATGATGAATTTGTATAAATTTTTAGAGAAATAATTTATCTAGCACAAGTAAGATTAATTCACTAAAGATTAATTATTCATGTTATGCAGATTTATATTAAATACATAAAATGATAAATTTGAAGTTTTCCTATACATGAAAGGAATGGAGTTAATAAGATCTTTTCTTAAAAATTTTTTGAAATCAAAAAACAGCCACCTAATGCAAGACTCGATAGATGAGCTGAGCTTTTGAGAAAATAACATAAAATAATGTCTGGTAAAATATGAAATTTAATAATGACATTTCTGATAAAATTTGATTATTTTACATTATACAATTATTTAATTATTATACAATTGTATTGCATAACATCCTAATACTGAATGAAAATAAATTTATTTCTTTTTTAAAACCAATAACAGACATAGACAGCTATGCCCAGGGTGTTATAAAAAAAATCATTCACAATTTCCACTGCCACGAAGCAAGCCATTCAGTACTTCATTTGCCCCCATATCACCCGGACCACAATCCTATATAAATGGCCTGGTTCCAAATAAAGCGATATGTCGCCAGCAAAAATTAAGTTGTAATCTTACAACGAACCGGCGAGCATGCATGATAAAAGCTATGAATGTCACAGAAGCGAGTGAAGTAAGGACAGCATCTTATGGCGCTCAGTTCTCTCTGCCTACACTGCAAGTGACTTGGCGTGAAGATATACATACATACACCTTACAAGGATAACTGACCTGGTCAATATTTAATGGGAGCAACAGAATGGGAGAAATTATTCACCAAAGGAAATAGAGGCTGATTATTGTACATGATGACAGAAAAATTTATTATTAGCATAGGGTAGCGATGGGCGATTCCGAGATGTTTTAACAATCGAAAGAATCGCAGTCGTCAAAATATACAATCGAGTCAACAATCGACTCGCCGTTTTACAAAACAATCGAGAGGTTTTTCGATTGTTTCGATTGTTGCATCAGTCAGTCATTCATCGGTCACCGGTCAGTTTAGCCGGACGGACTCGACTCGCTGCTGGTTGTTTACAAGCATCGAGCCGAGGTCACATCCGACCACAAGACA
Organism: Pyralis farinalis; assembly: GCA_947507595.1. Taxonomy (NCBI): domain Eukaryota; kingdom Metazoa; phylum Arthropoda; class Insecta; order Lepidoptera; family Pyralidae; genus Pyralis; species Pyralis farinalis. The sequence goes on from OX382274.1 coordinate 10,850,814, forward strand.
ATCACAAGACAAGGCCAAGTCCGACCATTGAGATGTTCTAATATAACTCAAAACAATCGACTGAAACCTCTCGCCATCGTGCATACTCGCAATTCGCAACCACAAATTCGAGTTAAATCGCGCCGAAAACGAACACAACAACAATCGAGATGTTCGACGAAACAATCGAAAACAATCGAGATGTTCGAACAATCGAGACAATCGAAAAAAACCTCTCGCAATCGCCCATCGCTAGCATAGGGGATGATGATTCTCACTCAAGTGATGACAGTGATGATGATGTAATGGCCACTTCTAGCACCAACACAGGCTAGTTCAAAAATAAAACAATAGGCCTAGTACTTTCGTGCGCAAGTGTATGATTTTTACATGACCCTATACCTCAATGTAAAGTAGATATGTACACTTGAAATTAAAGGATATTGCTTGCATAATGTCATTCATAGTGCTAATTAAACTCATCAGAAGCTTGGTAACCTTGCTCAATCCCAGGAACAGAACATTTCTACAGGCAGCAAATCCATACTAATATATAACACGAAGTTTGTTTGAAGGCACTAATTTTCAAAATTAAAAAAATTGTATATCTTCACCCCAAGTCCCTTGCGGGGTAGGCAGAGAGAACCGAGCACCATAAGACGCGGTCCTTGCATACTTCACTCGCTTCTGTGACATTCATAGCTCTTTTCATGCACGCTCGCCGGTTCCTGGGGCTTCTGACATCACCTTCTGATAAAACACAACCAATTTGGTCATGGTAGGTTAGTCTCGGCCTTCCTCGGCTCCTACATCCTTCCACTTTTGCATTGTATATCTGTTTCGTCATTCTTTCGTCCCGCATTCTTTCTACATGTCCGAACCAACGGAGCATGCCCTTTCTTATCTTAACACCGACACTCTCTTTTAGACCAACTCTTTCTCTCACGTCTTCATTACGAACGCGGTCAGCAAGCGTTATGCCACAAATTTTGCGCAATGCTCTCATCTCGACCGCATTTATTCTACTTTCATGCTCTCTCTGCCATATCCAGCTCTCACTTCCATAAGTTAGCGTTGGAATTAGCACCGCGTTGTGTACAGCGAGCTGTGCCTTCTGGCTTAGATTTCGGCTGCCTAGAAGTTTACCCAACGCTCCCTTCACCCTATTCCCGGCACTCACTCGTCTCTCCACATCAGCGGTGTACCTTCCATTGCTGCTAAAAGCACTTCCAAGATATACAATCTCATTCACTTGCTCCAACACTACATCATCAAACATAATCCTAGTGTTCGTTCTGGTTGTCTCTCTTTCAAATACCATTATCTTGGAAGTAAAGCTATCAACACCAAGATACGACTCTTGGAAGTAAAACTGAAGTGGAAAGAAAGTAAGAATAGGTGGTGCCCACGGGATGCCGAGATTCACACAGACGAAGTGGCGGGCTGCAGCTAGTTGGTTATAAGGTTGATATGGTTCTTTGTACAATCAAATAGGCTAACAAAAATATGTTTGCATCAAGCTCTCTTTACCCTCTTTCTAAAATTGACGAATAATTATGTAGGGGATAATGTAATAAGTTACCTGGTTAAAAGTCTTGCCATTGTAAATGCCGACAATTGAACCGACCATCTCTGGAACAATGATCATGTTGCGGAGGTGAGTTTTAACAATTTCAGGCTTCTCATTTGGCGGGGCTTCTTTCTTAGCACGTCGGAGCTTCTTCACTAATGCCATTGGCTTACGCTTCAGACCGCGAGCAAACCTCCGCCGAGCACGGGCATGCATCAATTCCATTAGTTGTTCACTGTAATTAAAATATAACCGTATTCCAATTTTTGTCATACGAAAATAGTAAAGGAGTTTGACTAAAAAATACTAAATTTGTTCTAAATTGTTCTATTTTATACAGGGTAGAAAATTCCGTATATACAACAAGCTTAGAGGTTATATTATGTTTATTATAAATTCTATGTTACGACTGACAAAAGTAAGATTTTACTTACTTGGGCATATCTAGAAGCTGATCAAGATCAACTCCTCGGAAGGTAAACTTCCTATACGAACGCTTTTTCTTGATAGTTTCATCAACCTGTAAACATTAAACATTCTGCGGTCACTAATGAAATATCACTTCACAAAGTTTCCACTGAAGAAGGAACTGTTAACGGCGATGTAAATAGGAATAGTTTACTACAGATTCCTGGGATTTATAACGATAAAAAAAGAAATTATTTCACAAACCTCAGCCATGTTTCTGATTGTAAGACAGAGCGACAAGAAAAGGAAATTTAAGAATTTGACATTGACAGCCTTTCATTTTTTTTTTGTTTTGGTTCTTTTTATACACGAGGGGAAAGGCAAAGGGATCTAGCCCATACAGCCAAGTCTTCAGTTTAGTTTAGAACCATTTGAAAATCTTAATCCTATGTTCCAGCTTCAGGAACTGTGCTGAAAAAATACTTGGGAAGGGTACCTCGACCCAATTAACCCAGTTTAAATACTACCCATAAAACGATAGGAATTTTACAAGGTTTTCTTGATAAACTTATTCACGTCTTCCAAAAAGTGCATAAACATGTTATATTTGAGTTTTTTCATTACTGTATAATTGCACTAGCACTCATATTACAAAGTACTACCGAAAATGTCACATAAAACTAATTTTATACTGAATTGTAAAAATTTCCAGTATAACAACAACGACACTCGTCAAAAGCACGGGAAAAAGTCCTGACAGACTTTCATGCATACGTTCGATTTTTTTTATTACTAGAACGGCCCCAGATATTAGGACATACATCGTATATAAACAAATGATTTAAGAACGACAGACCGATGAAGCTGTAATATATATTAATATACTATGTTATAGCAAGCTGCCACCGACGCTAACTATGTTACAAATATTTTGCACTCATTAGCTTTGCGATCATGATCTCATAAACACGTTTTCGCAAAATATTCATGATTATGATTGCTTTTTTACAGAACGTCGTGAAGTATGCAATCATACGGCCTACCTAATGTAAAACGGTTAATGTAGCCTTCTAAACGCTTGCAATACATTACTATCACGGGTATCACGTATCGCGCAATGGCTTTTCTGTAGCTAAGACAACAACTCCTAAGGAGCATTCTGGTGACCTCACACGTCAAAATACAACAACCCTCAAGAAAGTTGTTATTTGGTTGGGATTTCCTGTGAGGTGGAGGTACTTCCTCAGGACGGGGTGCTTTGATGCGCCCTATATCTTTTAAAAGGGATACGTTCTGTATGTATGTATGTATGTATGTATGTATGTATATCTTCACGCCAAGTCCCTTGCGGGGTAGGCAGAGAGAACCGAGCGCCATAAGACGCGGTCCTTGCATACTTCACTCGCTTCTGTGACATTCATAGCTCTTTTCATGCACGCTCGCCGGTTTCTGGGGCTTCTGACATCACCTTGTGATAAAACACGACCAATTTGGTCATGGTAGGTTAGTCTCGGCCTTCCTCGGCTCCTACATCCTTCCACTTTTGCATTGTATATCTGTTTCGTCATTCTTTCGTCCCGCATTCTTTCTACATGTCCGAACCAACGGAGCATGCCCTTTCTTATCTTAACACCGACACTCTCTTTTAGACCAACTCTTTCTCTCACGTCTTCGTTACGAACGCGGTCAGCAAGCGTTATGTCACAAATTTTGCGCAATGCTCGCATCTCGACCGCATTTATTCTACTTTCATGCTCTCTCTGCCATACCCAGCTCTCACTTCCATAAGTTAGCGTTGGTATTAGCACCGCGTTGTGTACAGCGAGCTGTGCCTTCTGGCTTAGATTTCGGCAGCCTAGAAGTTTACCCAACGCTCCATTCATCCTATTCCCGGCACTCACTCGTCTCTCCACATCAGCGGTGTACCTTCCATTGCTGCTAAAAGCACTTCCAAGATATACAATCTCATTCACTTGCTCCAACACTACATCATCAACCATAATCCTAGTGTTCGTTCTGGTTGTCTCTCTTTCAAATACCATTATCTTGGTTTTCTTCGCATTCAATTGTAAGCCTTTCTTCATACAATCATCTTTCATTGTTGTAACTAGTGTTTGCAGTTCGGATGGTGATTCTGCTATTAATGCCGCATCGTCTGCATAAAGCAGGCAGTTGACCACTGAGTCACCCATTCGCATTCCCACATTCATATTTCTTATTCTCTGAAGACAACTGTCCAGATACAGGATGAACAGCCGAGCCGACAGCACGCATCCCTGTCTGACACCAATGTTGACATCAAACCAGGGCGACAAGCTGCCGTCCACCCGCACACATGCTGTACAATCCTCATAAGTGGATTGCACAGCACGGAGTAGGTCACCGTCAACCCCATATCCGGGCAAAATGTTCCAGAGATTCTTTCGCACGACTCTATCAAATGCTTTCTCAAAGTCCACAAAACCGCAGAAAACCTTCTGGTCCAAAGCCAGATGCTTCTCTACGATGTTGCGGAGTGAAAAAACTTGATCCGTACATCCTCTGCCGCTTCGAAATCCACCCTGTGCTTCCCAAAGCATTCCATCGGATTTCACCCTCATTCTCCTTTCAATGATTTTTCCATACACTTTAGCTGCTAAGCTGATCAAACTGATGGCCCTATAGTTGGCGCAGTCCATACGTGAGCCCTTGCCTTTATACAAGGGCACGATGACCGCGCGTCTCCAATCGCTCGGAACCCTTCCGGTTCTCCAGCATAATTTGCTCAAAAACCAGAAGGCGTCCCTAACGCAGGTACCACCTAGCTTGATCATCTCAGCTGTTACCATATCGATTCCCGCTGACTTTCCATCTTTCAAACTTCGTATCGACCATTCAATCTCATCCATAGTAATGTCTTCATGGTACGCTGGCACTGCCGAGTCAATCACAGACTCATTCACAATGCCAGCGTCATGGACATAATCATACATTTCTCTAAAATATTCACTCCACCGTTCTAACACTTCCTGAGTGTTAGCAAGAATGCCACCAGCTTTACATCTTATCTTGTCCATTCTGGATGCTGACGAACCACTTCGAGACTTCTTTACCTCTCTCCAGAAGAGTTTGGTATTTGCCTCGAAGTTCTTCGTCAGCTTCTCTTCCTCAATCATATGTAGTCTTTCACGCTTCTCTTTCACTAAAGCTTTGGTGTCATTCTTGCATCGACGGTATATTTCTTTCTTCATTTCTTTCATACCATCACTCTGGTGCAAAGATGATACGTAATCCAGCCACGCTTTCCTCTTTTTTTCCACGGAGGATTGAACCTCCGCATCCCACCAGGCATCTCCTCTTAGTGTTCTACGTCTCTTTGCGCATCCACATGCTTCTTTCGCACTGTCCACCATACTTTCTTTCAGAACTTTCCAACATTCGTCTACATCTGAGTCGGAAAGACTCGCGTTCGCAAGTCTTTCACTGACTAGACGTACATACGTACTCCTCACACTTTCATCTTCCAATTTTTCACTTCTTATTCTTTCATGGTCTCCGAAAGGAATACGCACTCGCCAGTGCCTCCACTTCTTGAAAAGGCCCACAAATCGGCTTACCACCAGATAGTGGTCCGTTTCAAGAGTGGGACCTCTGAAGGCTCTTGTATCCATTAACGACTTTCGGAGACGTTCATCTATCAAAATCAAATCAATCACACTTTTCTGTTCATTCCGTCTCCATGTGTAAGTGTGAATATCCTTGTGATGGAAGAGCGTGTTCGACACAAGGAGGTTTCGTTCCATACATACGTCTAAAAGTAACTTACCAGCATCGTTCACTCTCTTATCTCCGTATGGACCAAGCACAGCCTCATAACTGCTTCGCTTGGTCCCAACCCATCCATTCAGATCACCACACATAATTATCCGTTCATTCGCTTCGGCCAAATCCAGAATACCCCTTACAGTCTCCCAAAACTTCTCGAGCTCCTGGGGATCAGCAGAGCTCACAGGAGCATATGCTGCAACTAAAAACACTCGCGTAATCCCCAGTTTTATCTTAACCCAGAGAAATCTTGGACCTACTAAATCGTAATCTTTCACACCAGCGGCCAAGCGAGATGAAAGCACGACACCTACGCCAGCGCTGGCATGAACGTCCTGGTCCACCCCGGACCACAGCGCCATCATGCCACCGGGCAGATCTTCGGTGTCGCTTCCCTTTCGCTTGGTCTCTGACACACACAAAGCATCTAGGCATCTCACGTTCATTATATCTATCAACTCATTCATCTTATCTTTTAGACCACCTCTCACATTCCATGTGCCTATACGACACTCAGCTCTCCTCGACCCGCCGGGATGGGCGTTGCGTGGTGGGTGGCGGCCCCCACCGCCGCATGCCTTAGATTTCGCACCGACGGGGGCGGATCGGTGCGCGTCGCCTCCGGGGGACGCCCTAATCCGCGCGTCTGTGCGGTTTGGGTCCAGAATTGCAGTCCAAGTGTTGGACTGGCAGGGTCGCGGCGTGCACGCTTCTGGTACCGACCCCAATAATAGGAGGATACAAGGATACGTTCTGATTATAAATACTGTAGTACATATGTACTGCGATTGAAATTACCGTATTTTTTATTTAATCCCACCAGGCTTGAAATACAACAACCCTCAAGAAAGTTATTATTTGGTTGGGGTTTCCTGTGAGGTGGAGGTACTTCCTCAGGACGGGGTGCTTTGATGCGCCCTATATCTTTTAAAAGGGATACGTTCTGATTATAAATACTGTAGTACATATGTACTGCGATTGAAATTACAGTAGGTTGTCAGTAGGTTTTTATTGAACCAGAGAGATATCTCCCTGAGCCCTTTCTTGTGTCTTGCTTCGGCCCAAGTATCTCCCTGAAATATGAGAGCAGTATCATATGCATAAGAGAAAAATTTGCCATTGAGCGGTTTATACACATAGTTCATTAATATAAATCAGAAAGAGACTCGGGCCTAGCACACTTCCCTGTCCCACATATTAATGATAAAGGACTGCTAACTTGGTCCTTTATCTTCACAGATTGGGTCATATTCAATTGGTAGCTCTCGAGTAGTTGAAGAGATGACTTCATGGTTCCTAAGTAGGCCTCAAGAATGCTCCAGACACTCAGCTTTCATATAATCATTTAAAAAAGTAATACTTAATAAAGCTACTTTGGCAAAAATCGGCCCTCAAAGACAGTGAGGTGGAAAATTCTTAAAACTAGCCATCAGTTTAAAAAAATCTTTAGCCATTTTACCATTCCTAAGGTTACGTAATAATAGAGAACGCGTGGTATCCTTTATCTTTAAGTATGGCTTGGATAGGAGTCCTTGGGATGTTCAGTGCACGAGCCATACTTCTCATACTCGTGGTCGAAGTGGTTCTTCCAGCACAGTTTCTCTGCGATCCGTGTCAGCTTTAGGTATTCTTCACGACTGCCGCGTCGGCCAGGAATGCGGCCTGCCAGTGAGGTGCCGTGCGTGTTAATAAAAACACTATGGTCGGGATATCGCTCAGGTTGCGGCCCATCAAGATGTTGAAGTTGTTCGCGATACAGTCGCGCTGCTTGACGGCCGTTTCCTCGTGCAACTCCATAAAAAAAAATATACACTATATACTAACGACATCCCTCGGTTCCCGAGGCGCAAAGGCGCGAGGGGGAGAGGGGTGTCATGTTGTCACTGTTCGCAGACAGTGCCTATTTCACAGCATCCAAAAAGCCAGCAGTCGCGGCCGCGCGCTTACAGAGGTCGTTGGGCACACTACCTCGCTGGCTGGATCTGTGGCGCCTCAAGGCCATCGTAGATAAGACCATGGCGCTGCAGATTGACCGTAGGAGGGTTCCAACCCCGCTGCGGCTACGCGGGCAGCCCATTGCATGGGAGAGCAGTTTGCGCTACCTGGGTTTGCTATTAGACCGGTCTTTCAGTATGGTGGCTAACGTTAATCACGTAACCACCCAAGCCAAAGCAACCAAAGGCGCGCTGAGACCGATCCTATCTTCTCAACTTCAGCTGCGAACTAAGTTAAGTATTTACAAAAAATATGTTAGCAGCAGAGTCACTTACGCAGCCCCAGCGTGGTACGCATTATGCTCGCCCACGCAAAGAAAACGGCTGCAGACGGTACAAAACATAGCATTACGCATGAGTGTAGGTGCAGGACGATGTGTATCGAACGCCACAATAGCCAGCAGTTTCCGAATACAATCAGTCCACGAGTACATAGTCGAGACGACACGGAAATTATTTGACTTCATGCGCATGCATTTTGCACCTATGCGTGCATGCAGCCACCGCTGGTACCCTTCGGGGCGGTACGTGTGGGCGTGACACTGGTGACCGGCGGCCCTCTCCGGTGGGCTTCGCTCGCGGGACTCACTCTTCACGCGGGACGCCGTGTAGCACGCACACACGGGTTGATTAGTCGGGTCCATCGACGGACAAACCTAGCAGCTCCTCTCGGTTGTGCCTCAGTCGTGGAGTCCATTCTTGCTATGGTAATCTAGTGTTTGGACTTCGCGGGTGAGTGCACACTGGTAGTGGAGCTGTGTGGACCCGGGCGATGTAGCCTATGCTTCTGCGTTGCTGGAGTCTAGGACGAAGACACCTAGAACACATTGTTTTCTTCAGTACTTTAATGTACATATTTTACTCAATTTTGCGAAGCAAGAGTATTGTCTGACGACCAAACACGACACATAGCTAGATACTGTAATGCGCATAGTGCAACTATTAAACACCATCTACACCGCGTCTAGCGAGGTACAACACGCAGGGGAGGCTCTCTCCTGAAGTCTTTCCCGAGTAGAGTAATAGCTCGAGACTCGTATCACAGCTTATTAAAGCTGTACGCTCCAGTAGCTAGCATAAAAATAATGCATTTCTGCATATTCACTTAATGCGTAACTCATCTCTTAAACTTTCAAGTAAACAAAGTCTAAATCAGAATGCAGAGCACCGTCCAATAAACACGCAAAGTAGTCAAACAAGCAGGCGGCGGGGTCCGTGGGCAAGGCGAGTGTGGTAAACACGAAATGGAGAGACGCGTAGCTATACATCGATGGTAGCAGTAAACACAAAGTGAGCGACTGAGGTGACTTGTTTTGCGTTAGCTTCAGTTGCGCGATGCCCCTATCACCAACGAGAGCTAAAAAGATAGCAATAATTCGGTTCTTTTCTTATCCTCTCGGCCCATTGCTATTGAAGGCAAAAAAGATGCATCAACGTTTACAACACATGATCCTGAATAGATATAAAGATGACTATTTTATTTTGTTAGACATGTGACATGACATGAGTTTTGTTCATGTTGCCAGTTTCACTGGTTTCTTTTCCCTACTTTTTTTATAAAGTTGACATTGATGAAATAAATAATAAATAACACACAGATAAATAAATATTGTCGCTCAAATTACACAGCGCCACCTAGCCCCAAATTAAGCGTAGCTTGTGTTATGGGTACTAGACAACTGATAAACATACGTAAATACATTTTTTTTTTTGTAAATACATACTTATTATACATAGGAAACACACAGACCCAGACAAACAGACATGTTCATGCATACAAATGTTTGTACTGTGTGGGAATCGAACCCACGAGCGTTGGTGTCAAAGTAGCGTACCAACGCGTTTCACCACTGCGCCACCGAGCTCGTCATAAATGCATATTACGTATCAAAGGTAGACACGTTACAAACGAAAATTATTGTATTTTAAAATGGCGCAAGTACTACTATATCTACATACAGTTATTTATTATCACACTTTGCTCTAAAAAGAGACAAATGATAGAGAATACCTGTCGTTAGAAAGAGATGAATATACATCTTTAGTTACGTATTGATTGCTGCTGAACGCTCATTGGCGCGAGCACTGATTTATCGATATGGAGGAGACTGGGGAAAAAGCTCTGGATTTAATTAGTGTTTAAAATAATAAAACCAATTATGTACAAAACATCTATTTTCGTAATATAAATTGTGAACAATGAAATTATAAAATAATATCGAGTCAGTCTGTGAGTGAATAAAAAAAATACGTATGTGATAAATAATTATTCCCTCAAATAAACTTAACTTATCCCTTTTTTAATCAGTTTTCTAATCTAGATTATTTTTATGCGCGAAATATATTTTAACTTCTCTATAATAGCGCGTATTAGGTGAAGCCTGTGATTATAAGTCAGATATTGCTCTAGGGAATGACAATTTAAAGAGGAAAATACATCATTGCGAAATAGGAAAGACTTTAAATGACGACTAGAAATTTGACGAGCTCGGTGGCTCAGTCGTGAATGACGCGACTTTGACACCAACGCTCGTGGGTTCGATTCCCACACAAGGCAAACATTTGTGTGCATGAACATGTCAGTTTGTCTTGGTCTGAATGTTTTAAGAGAGGTAGGGCGCATCAAAGCAGCCCATCTGGGGAAGTACCTCTACCTTACAGAAAACCGCAGCCAAATAACAACTCCCTAGAGGGTTGTTGTGTTCCTACGTGTGAGTTTGGTCACCAGTAAGCTCCCAAGGAGTTGTTGTGTAAGCAGCAGAGGAGGCATCGCGCGAGTGATAATTAATATATCGCAAGCGTTAATAGGCTACGGTACCCGCTTCACATCAGGTGGGCCGTATGCTTATATGCCTCCCGACGTAGTATAAAAAAAATATATAACCATTTTTTTTTCATCAAAACATGTAGGTAATCTAAAATGGAAAGAAATAAATGATAAGTAATATTCTATTCGCTTCATTCTTTTCTTCTAGAACGTGTAGTATTACTAGTATCTAATAATTGAAAATAAGGTAGGTAGGCGTATTACTTAATATAAAACAAAGTTAGGAATAAATTTAATTCACAATTCTGTGTTCATAACGTGATAGTTAAATTTTCCTCAACTTCCCCTAGCAACGGCTGCCACTAGACCCGCTCTAATATTGCTAAAAACTAAATACATTTACTATGTTTTTAATAAAAAAATCTGTACTTACAAATTAAATGACACGTTTTCCTTGTCTTTAACAGTTGCCGTGTAATTTGTGGTCCATCTAAAAACACAGGAAGGCATTTTTGCCAGAAATAACTTATTTACGCTTTGTGGCGAAAACGCGACGCGAGAGCGTGCCCGTCTGAATGCGAGGTGGGCAATTACCTTACTTTCGTATTGCCATTCTAGAGCGTGTACGACGTATCTATGACTATAAAAACATCTTAGCGTAGGTACTAGTCGTCCAAATGTCAAACTAAACTACTCTCTTTGAGAGTAGTTTATATGGCTTCAGTTTTGGGCGTGTTCGCGGTTTCTGGTTTATTCTGTATTCTGAGAGATCCACGAATAGGTCACCACCGCAATACGAGCGGCCCTACCCATGTGACAAGTTGACAGGGGCTCCCGTACAGTGCGTGGGCACGGCTGAAGATGCGAACCAAACGGAAACTCGGCGTTTGGCACACGGACTGGACGCGCAAGGGAGCTAACCGTGGTGCTCTTCAGGCGAAAGGTTATCGTTGGACGGGAACCGCTTTGGTGACCGGTTTATGACCATATGAGAGCTTGTCGATGGAGTTGTGACTTACTTGATAAGTTACTACGCGCTACAGGCCAGTTGTGGCAAAGCTGAAGTTTTGTAATCAACTCGGTATAGTGCTTCGTGGTTATCACAGGAGACGATTTTAGTTTAGAGAATACCACGCTGTTCAAATGCGAATTGGCGGAGGCCAGTGTTTTCAAGCCGCCCGAGGGCCACTAAGCTTAACGACTGTCATCTACCGACAACAGCCATGACCATGTGATTCGATTCAGAGACGAGCTGTGAGAATTGTCGACAATCCTAAGCTTACACACGGTATTGAACCCTTAATTTAAGGAGATTTTGCCTCCCTTTCGTGTGTTCTACCGATTGTACAACAGGTTGTGTTCTATAGAATTGTTTGAAATGGTGCCAGACAGCTACATTTTATAACCACACCGCTCGCCGACGGCGGGGAGTTCACCCTCTATGCTGGAAACGCAAAGGTCGTACACTGTGCGGTTTCCGAGAAGTTTTTAGAGAACTCTCAAGCTTAGAGCTGCCAGCCGAGGTTTTTCCAAGGGACTATAGCATGGAATTCTTCAAGAAATGCGTGAACAGGTTTTTAGAGTCTGCAACGGATGAGTGACATCCCTGGTGTTGCAAATGTCCATAGGCTGTGGTGACTGTTTACCATCAGGTAGGCCATATGCTTGCTACCTTAATGGTATAAAAAAAAACAGCCCGAACCGACGGCTTAACGTGCCCTCCTAAGCACCGACAAACTCGAGATAGATAAACCCATAGGATAGGCTGTGGTAGACATTGCTTAACCTGCGTGTTCGGTTATAATGACACGCACAACGACGCCATCGAGCTCTCCAACAGATTCATCATGTTTCTATTTCAAATCCACTGATTCAAATTCTCTCATATTTTAATATTTATTAGAAATAATAATATTTTTATTATTTGCCTTATCTGTAGAATGTAAGTTTTCAAAGCTTAGACTGATATTATTTTTTTTAAAGATTATAAATAGGCATCTAATACAAAAATAGAGGCCAGTCCTCTATTTTTGTATATAAATACATACATACAAAATCTACTACAGCCACTTTATTATAATCCAACTGGAGGTTTTTACACAGTCCATAGACTAACAGTAAATGCTTACCATCACTGCTGTATACTTTTTTGCCATATTAGCAGTATGAAATGTCATTACTTACAATGTCTGACATTAGTTGTGATTCTAAGACGGTTTTCATAACTCTATTTAAATTTTTGTTTAAAAAACTTTATTTAAATTTAATATATACAATAAAAAATTTAATGCCTAATAAGTATATACACTAATAATTAAAAGGATGACATTTTGAAGACCACAACTTGACATATTCGGTGTACAGTTATGCAATGCAGCAGGCTTAAACATGTCTCATATTTGCAGTCATGTATTATGCATGATGTATTTATTGGTGACACTAAATTGTCTTTATCTTTTAGTAACAATGTCAAAACATTAAGACAGTTTTAAATGAAATGTTTCAATGCCTCCTTAACTGCAAACAGTGACATTAGAAATTGATTGAATATTAGTAGATACATCTTCTTTTTGATTTAAAACACAGTCATTTGTAGACCGTAGCAATTTCGATAACCGTTTGCCAATTAATTTAGGATACATTTTAGTTTTAATTAAAAACTCTTTTGATTGATGTGTTACTGCACCATTGTCTAACTGATATTTGCATAATGTATGCAGGGGTTGAATTAGCTGGTCTCTGTACTTATTGTCTCCTTCAAGCTGTGCCAGGGCCTCTGCAGCGGTTTCCAGAGTACTCAAACATCCTTCCGTAGGTTGCGTTCTTATTATATAGCTGCTTATGTTGGTAGTAAGAAGCTTAACTTGTTTAATCTCATGAAGAATTGGACTGGAAGCATAGATAGCTTTGGCCTGGGGCCATGTACCATCAATCAAGATGAGGTTGTATGAGCCCCAATGTTTTTCCAAATCTTTCAAATCAACAGCCGCTTTGCTTGGATATAATAAAACTGTATTTGGTTGAGTAAGAATGTCTTCTAAATTTTCATGTTTTGGTTGTGGAAATTTTTTTCCTTTGAATATAAGGCACTTGTTTTCAGATAAACCTAGTTTCAACATTGGGGCAGTTCTCAAAGATCTTTTTTCTTCTGCTGGATGTTGAAGTAAAACAATTCGACTTTGAGGATTTAACCTTTCTGGTGGCAGGGCTGAACACCAACAAACAGCCATTGGCCTTCTGGAACATAAATATGAACAACAGATGAAGAATACTGAACAAATTTTGATCTAACCTGTTTGTGTGCTTCCACCACCAATTAGTTCATACGGACTTGCGCCGGCCGGCACCCACCCACTACCGCTAGTAGATGCAACATGGTAGTGACGCTAGTCCGTATGAAGTAATTGGTGCCGGAAGCACACAAAGCAGGTTAGATCAAACTGCACGTAAATTTGATTTTCCCAAAATAACGCCTTAATCTATTAACTAATTGAATATATTTGGGTTTATTATATTAAAATGACCATGTGGAATACAGGAATTACAAACTTACTCGCAGTTATTACACAGCTCTCGCATAACGGGTGGATCTGCAGGGATGTTAGACAAATCGTCCCATACCTCTATTTCGTCCATTGTGAATTATTTGTTCTATTGTATTTGACATATGCCTACTCTCATAAAATCATTGTAAAGATCAACTCTTACAAATATAATTTTTCCACGCACTATTATTAGGTACCACCCGAACGTTTATTCGATTTAGAGCGGCTCTAAGCATAATGTTTGAGATTTAAGTTTTATAACAGGAAATTCATATCATTGTTATAGTGGTGCAGAATTATTACGTTCGTAATATAAATTAAAATACTATTTGTATTTCTTCGTAAGACAGGCCGCAATACAACATTACACTTTCAAACTTCAATTTTTTTTTGTTTTCATCCCCGAGGGGTAAGGCAAAGGGATCTAGCCCATACAGCACTTGTGTGCAGTTTAAAAACTTATACATAATAAAGACACGCCACAAGGAATATTGGCTTTATTCAACGTAAAACCGTAACATATTTTAGGGTTAAATACTTGACAGCTAATGTAAATAATCTATCTCCATAGAAATGGCCATAGCTACACATCAATAACAATTATCTTATATTCTGTGTCCCAGCTTTAAAAACTGTGGTAAAAAAATATTCGGGAATAGACATGGGCATTCCGCCGGGTTTAAATCTATGACTGGGCCGATTTATGCCCATTTGTTTCTGCCATCTGGGCATAAATCGGGCATTTATTTTGAGAAGCTATTAAAAAGTATTTTTTTGTGTTAAGTATAGTTTATTTTATTGTAACCCATTATTTGTCTTATTTTTTAATTTAGGTAATGATTGTTTAATTTGAAGGATAAAAGAAATAGGCAATATTTAAAAACCATTTAAACGTAGTAAAAGCCGTAGGGATTTCCACTATTTGCCATTATGTGATGAGGTGTGGTGAAAAGGAAAGCGAGGTTTCTCCCATTCTATCCTCAAAAGGAAAAATCCCAGAAATGTATAGTTTTCGAGAAAATAAAAATTAAATATGGAGATTATATACTCAAAAACAAAAAATAATTGGTGTTAAAGTAACCTAAGGAGCCTCGCTTGCCCGGTTTTTCGTAATCACGGTACAACTAAAACCTAACCCTACAGTGCAGTGACAGCAACAGTGCTTTTACGCAATTTTGATAATCTTTAATTATTATTACAACGCTAGCTTGCTATCACGTTCTTTCATTCACTGAACTATTCAAAATGAAATTTCAATATTACGTCAAATTCCCATCCATAAACAAACTTTACCTGATGAGAATGCATGAAAATAAACTTATACTATACTTATACAAATTTCTTTATTTTCTTTTACGCAATTTGTTTGACTCTCAGTTGAAAAAATCGTAAATGTGTTCTTAATTGCGATTATTTTGACCAAACAAATTGAAGTTAAAAAAGTAACTCTATGACAAGTAATCTGATCCATAAAACATCCAAACCATTAGGTATTTCTACTACTTCATCAGCAGTCAACTTTTTTCATAATCAAAATAAGTCAAATCGACAAGGCGACCAATTCCGAGAATTTCTTTTGCCTAAGGCAAGAATGTAGATACAGGAAAGATTTCAAAAACCAAGTGATTTTCGATTACATTGAGTCGTTTTCAAGTGGTCAAGGTCAAATAAAACGTAAGTACCGTTTAGCATTACTCTTGTAAATAATAATAAGAAAAATCGTATGCTAATCGTACGATATAGGGAACCCGAGGCTCTAAAGTTTTCGCCAAAAAAATGTCTAAAAGGCAATGGCGTCATTATTTCTTCGAAGACTATTATTCTATATATATTCTAAGTGAGATGAAGAACGGCTATGGAGAGCTGTACACATCGTCGTTACAGAGCAACTGTGCAAAAAACAACCCAAAAGGTAAACTGACCCGACGCTGTATTGAATATATCCGGGACATCACTGACTGAGGAGTATAATTTGCCTTTATGTCTGGCGTATGTGGAATACAAAAAGCTTTTGATTTGTTTGAGACATGGGTAGTAGCACACAAGAGTTAAAATAAATTAATAAGCCGACACGTTGTCGAAGATATCCCGTATATCAGTCTGTACGAGATTAATATGGCCCTCAAAGAAAATAAAATAGGAAATTATCGGGTGACGGCAGTGCTTCACCGCTAAATTTCACAGAAGATGGAAGAAAATGTGCCCTTATGTCTTGATTACGAAAAAGCCTTTGGTACGGTTGAGACGCGCGCAATATACAGTATAGTCTCTCTTGATTTCTGTGAATTAAAGGACCACTTCAAAGATATGTTTGCAGCATGGAAACAGGATCTAGATGCTAAACATAGTACTATGTTGGAGGCGATATGTGAAATTAAATGCCAAAACGCGGATATCAGCAAGGCAATGGAGTTCATGTCCTGTAAATATGAAGAAATGTCACAAAGAATTACAACTTTAGAAACGGAGCGCAATAAAGATCTTGCATATATTCGTGCATTGGAATCTAAAGTCGAAGGTTTAGAACGTACCCTCAAGCTTCCAACATTAGAGCTACGTAACATCCCCAAGCCAGCAAAAGAGACAAAAGAGGCCCTGGTAGAACTTATAAAGAAAACAGGTGAGGCCCTCAATCAAACAATTCAGAGCTCAGATATTAAAGATGTATACAGAATGGGTGGGAAAACCGGGATGCCTAAGCATGTGGTGGTTGAACTAAATAGTGTCCACCTAAAGGACAACATCATAAAAGCGATGAGGAGTTTCAACAAGGCAAACTCAGGTAGGCTGTCTACCACAAATCTAGGACTGGAGGGGCCGTCATCGCCGGTGTTTATTTCTGAGTGCCTGACAACTAATGCAAAAAAACTTTTCTTTCTGTCTAGAGAGTTTGCTAGCGCTCATAAATACCGTTACTGTTGGACTAATTATGGGAAAATATATCTCCGTGTGGCTGAGGGCAAACCACTAATCCGCATCGAGTGTGAGGATGACCTTAAAAAACTAAGCAGTACAAAATGACTATTTATAGTGCACTATTTTGGTATATTATTCAGCTACACTTTTAAAAATTATGAACATTTTAGAATTAAGATTTGTTTCTGTCTGTATAATTCATGCGATGTAACCTTGAAGACACAGTTTTTATGTGTGCTACTTGAACATAACAATCATCTATATACTTGTATAAATCTATCCAACAGTACCGTTCTCCAATTAACAACCCCAGATGTTATTAACGGGAAGTATTGCTTTGGCCAACCCACATATCTCTTAATTACTTGCTTTCACGGGGGTATCAAAGATCTTCTAGTATCATCTTGCCCTAAATATCAAAATTCGATAATATAAACTACGTATTATATAACCTGGATAGAGTCTCCGTATCGGAATCCGAAATCTGCCATCCAGAATTGGTGAAGCGGAGGCTAGCAAGCTCGTTAAACTCACTTACCATATTAACTCAAAATATACGAAGTATCAGTGCCAACTCTCCACATCTACTCACATTGCTCGCTAGAATCGATGTTGCGCTAGATATCATTGTGCTAACTGAATGTTGGCTTTCGCACACTATACAAATTCCGAAAATTGACGGATTCTACAGTCACAATAGTTCCAACAATAATAATCAAAACGCAGGAGTTGTGGTATATATTAAACAGTCTGTGGGAGATATTGCGGTCGAATCACCTCGCTTTCAAGATGCAGATTGTGTCGTCATAAAGTTGGGTAAACAGACTGCGGTAATAGCTATATATCGATCACCTTCATGTACCAATATTGATAATTTTCTCGGATCTTTGGACAGACTTGCTACCCAATTAAAGTCATTTGAAAATATAATTATTATAGGAGACATTAATATAAATATAGTCAGCGATACCGAAGATGAACGTAGTAGTGAATATTTAGAGTTGCTGGCATTTCACGGTATTCTCCCGGCACATACCTTACCCACCCGTGGTGGAGCATGTTTAGATCACGTAAACTTAAAAACTAAAGCGCCAGCTGTTACTCTTGTTATGGACTGTCCTTTAACTGATCATCATCCTGTCCTACTGTCACTATCTGCAAAAAAGGTAGTTAATCGTAGAATTGCGACGAGAAAGGTCATTGATCACTCAGCACTAGCTGAAGCTATGGAAAAGATAGATTTTTCTCCTATACTTCAATCACGTGATACTGAATTTGTAGCCACCTATTTTGTCGACTCGCTCAAAAGTTGTATCGCGTCAAGCACGAAAGCAGTAAATTTACCCCGACGTAAGAATATTATCCAGCCTTGGATAACAACAGGACTCTTGCGCTGTATGCGTCACCGTGATAACCTACACAGAAAGGTTAAAGCCAACCCGCTAGACGAAGCACTTCTTGTCACTTATAAGCGATACCGTAACTTCTTAACGAAACTCCTAAAAAAACTAAAGAGACAGCATGATCGACGCGAATTAATTAATGCTGGCTCAAACTCCAAACAGATCTGGAAGTCTATACGCAATATCACCAACACGGAAAAACATCACACAGATCTTGATGAATTGTTGAGCATTAAAACCACGTCTATTGAGTCTGTGAATTATGTTAACGACTACTTCTCTTGTGTGGGAGAATCGCTTGCCAGCAAGATCCCTACTGACACAACTGGCCCAAGAAATATTCCCGCTTCAGTAAGAGCTGGCTCATTTGTGATGGATGACGTGGATGAGGATGAGATAACAAGCCTTATTGACTCCCTAAAAAGTGACGCGGCTTCGGGTTGGGATGATATTTCACCTCTCTTTCTCAAATACTACAAAAAAATTATAGTTCCACCATTAGTTCATATTTGCAACCTGTGCTTTCAAAACGGTATATTTCCGAGGGTGTTCAAGATAGCTGAGATTCGACCCGTATACAAGGCTGGAAGTAGAGATCATGTAGAAAATTATCGACCAATCTCCATCTTAACTTCCCTCTCTAAAATCTTGGAGCGCGCCATAAATAGAAGACTGATTAACTATCTCGAAAATAATAAATTGCTATCATCAGCTCAATTTGGTTTCCGAGGAGGCAAATCAACGGCACAAGCTGTTGAACATCTAACTAGCAATGTAGTGAAGGCTCTTGACTCTAACCTAAAATGTCTAGTTGTCTTCCTTGATTTAATGAAAGCCTTCGACACGGTCTCTATACCTAAACTACTACTGAAACTCGAGGCTCTTGGTGTGAGAGGCACGCAACTAGACCTGTTTCGTGATTATCTCTCTAATAGAATTCAGCGTGTCAAAATCGGTCGCCATATAAGTACGGATCGAACATTGAAGTTTGGTGTCCCGCAAGGTAGTATCTTGGGCCCGAGTCTGTTCCTTACTTACATAAATGATCTCTGTAATCAAACACTTATAAACGGAAAAATTATATCCTTTGCCGATGATACCGCCCTAATATTCACAGGAACGAACTGGACCGCAGCTTTTGAATCCGCACAAAGAGGATTAAATCAAGTAGGAATATGGTTACAGGATAATATGCTTACTTTAAACACCACCAAAACGAACTACATGACTTTTGCAATAAGAAACTTAACGCTTCCGGATCCGAAGCTCCATCACTTGATTGCTCACTCTCAATCGTCTGTTATGTGTGACATAGGTACGTGTGATTGCCCTAAGCTGAACGCAACTAGTCATACCAAGTATTTGGGAATTACAATTGATAATCAATTGAACTTTAGACAACACATTGCCCTTCTGGCTGCACGCGTTAGAAAGCTTTTATATGTCTTCAAACAGCTACGCCATGTCGCCGATTCTAAAGTGCTTAGGGTAGCATATAGTTCTTTATGCCAATCGCTAATCCTCTACTGCATTACTTCATGGGGAGGTGCGGCTAAGTCGCATCTCATTATCCTAGAAAGGGCACAAAGAGTGATACTAAAAGTGTGCAATTTCAAGCCATTTAGATTCCCTACTGCCGAATTATATAGACTGTACAACGTGCTTACGGTGCGTCAACTTTTTATACTTTATACAGTACTTAATCAACACTCGCGTATGAGTTACAACCCGACAACTGACAGACGAAATGACAGACTTCAACTACAGATTCCCATTCGTAATACGGTATTTGCCCAAAGATTCTCAAGCTTCCTCGGACCTTTTCTTTACAAAAAAATTAACCCTAAATTGAAAATCTATGCCTTAAATAAATACAAATGTAAGAAAGAATTAACTACGTGGCTAAAATCCTTAACTTACCTTGAAACAGAAAACCTACTGAAACCTATTTCCTAAACCAATATCTTGTCCTATCTTATTCTGCTCTCATAATGATGTATACAAGTATGCCACTTATGAGTATGCCACTTTTCTACAGAGACACAAATTGTATCATACTCTGAGAGGAGGCCTGGTGACCTGTGATACAGGTTCTTCGGATGCCTAGTTCAGGCGCCAGGTCTCTACAACTTGACACAAATTGTCTATTAAGTATGTGATCCATGTACTCGTAATATAAGTACACCGTTGTAATGTACAAAGTGTTCAAGACTGTGGAGACAAATAAATTAAATTTTTTTTTATTTTATAGTCTCTCCAGCGACGCCGAATTGATTATCGGTACATCGAACCGTTCAAGTGCTTGTACAGTGAGGCAACCTTTAGTCAACAGACGAGTTTAACTCGGATAGACAGCGTTCGGATGGATATAGACTATTCTTCGAACAGCGTGTGTTGCCAGTGATGACACATGAAACTGAGACGTGACCCTTCACTGCGGGCCGTACGGAGAAGCTCAAGGTCGCTCAGCTTGCTATGGAAAAGGCTATGCTTTCTCTGCGTGATGGAATCAGAAAAATGGATACCCACAGTAGAACTTAAGTAACTTACATAGCCCAAATGATAAGTCAGCTAAAGTGGTCCGGCCACATTGCTCGTAGAACAGACAATCGCTGGGAAAAATGGTTTTCGAATGGTGTCCCCGTTCTTGTACACGCAGTGTGGGGCGGACCCGCACTAGATGGAGCGACGAACTGAAGAAATGTATAGGGAGACGATGGAGGAAGGTGGCTCAGTATCGAGGCGAGTGCCTCTCTATAGGGGAAGCCTATGTCCAGTAGTGGACGAATATGACCTAAAATAACGATGGTGAAAAAGAACAGAAGAAAGATGTGAACCTTAGCTCAATTTTATTTACATTGATTTCATGTCTGGATCACTACGCTATTATTGCTTATATACTTAATAATTAGAACACTTCTTATGTCAAGAAGTAATTTATCTATGAGACTTATTATGGATTACTTGTTTGCAAAGGCTGATATTTATTAAGAGAGAATACATTTCTGTGCGCTAGCCTTTCAATTGAAATAATTTTGCCAAGACTTAGTCAAAATGCGAATTTGAAATTTAAAGTCAAAATCATGTTTTAATAAATAAACATGAACTATAACAATATGAGTGTACAAAACTATTTAGTATAATGTTTATTTTATAAGGTACATAAATAAATAATATATGTAGGTAAGCCTACGTTTACGTTACGAGTCGCGCGGCTACACGCAGTCTGCATATACGATCCGGATCGAAGGACCAGCTGAAGGGTTTAGGTTTCCTGGTTCCAAAATGATACACGTTCTCACACTTACTGATACAATTTATTGGTGAAAACACATCACTTTCGAGTACAATATATTGCCACATGATTTTTATGTTGTTGGACAACGTGCGGTCTCGTCGGGTAGTATGTGCAGACTGCGTGTGGCCGCGCGACTCGTAACGTAAACGTAGGCTTACCTACATATATTATTTATTTATGTAGTTTATAAAGTAAACATTATACTAAATGAGCTCGTCGCTAACACATGGGGAGGCCGAAATAGGAGCGAATATGGAAAAAATACAAAGAAAGTGGAAATAAATTAGTTTAATTATTGGACATAAACTTGTAATTGTTGCAATATAATAGTAGCAATAGTTTTTTTTTGCATATAAGCGTTATAATATCTCTTGATATTAAAACGTTTATATGCAGAAAAATAAAATGCAAAATACAAATCACTTGCTATTTTACCATAGGTGTCTAGAAACTGATTGCTAGAATGCCTCAGTCCATGGTAGAACACTAACTCTTTTTCATACATTTCAGCCACATGTATATGGCCATCCCGGAAAGTTGCTCCTACAGCATTATTTACCAGGGTATACAGAAATATCCAGCACGAAATAGTTAATGAATGACATGATATCAAAATTGCCAATCCGATGAATGCACACAATTCTGTAAGATTATGACATGAGAATAAACCAAATATGTTTATTACCAAAATATGCAAAGAGTTTACCAATTATTTAAAGAAGAGTATCAATAAATAACTTTTCTCAACTGCATTGCATGCTTTACATTTCAATAGTCCAAGGACATCAAAAGAATTCCTGTTGTTGATGTTTTTGTAGTAAATGTGAGCCAACAAATGTTATTAAATCGAGAAAAAAATGTCAAGTTGTCTCTACTCTGCTACACATTGTGTGTGTCTACACAGCTGTTGACAAAAGTTAAACGACCGTGTGACACGAGATGAGGTAGCGTTTACACAAGCCTAAAAAATTTACAAAACACAAAATTTAGTCTGTTCATCAGAATGCCAATTTTCAAATTCATTAGGATTGACGGGGTCCGCTACCTAAGTCTAAGTATTTGGCGAACATACTGATTTAACATAGAGCGACTTCACACCTTCAATACCCACAGTGATTTCCCCCGGGCTGTGATGGTCTGACGACAGTCGCTCTTGGGTTAGTTCACACTTGTCTCGAAATATAACTTCTTGGACGTGCGGGTTTCCTCAAAATACTTTCTTTCACCGCCGAACATGTTATTATTACAAATATATACATTAATCCGAAAACGCGGATTTAGTGGTACATGCCCAGACCAAGATTTCAAAGGGACCGGCGGACTAGGCTCTGTAAGAGATAATTCCGGCGTACTTATGTATGTACGTACAAACTGTACTATAATTGTACTATAATTTTGTCAATTTTGTTATTATGTATATACAGGGTGTCCCAAAAAATACGGACGACCCGAAGCCCAGAGATAGAACACCCTTAGAGGTATCCGAATAACCCCTATGTATGTTCTACGATTTTTTGTAGTTTTCGAGTTATGAATTTTTTGAATTATTTTTTATCATTTTTTGACTTACAAGGCGTTTTTGTTGACGGTGAAGTGAATAAACAAAGTACATGCTTGATTTTTTTTTCTTAAATAGCTGAATGTACGACTATACGAACAAAATAGTCTCTGTTATCCTCAGATGTAACCATCAAGCAAGAAAAAAAAATATTACCAAAAATGAAAAATTAAAAGATTTGAAAAATCTCCAAGAGCTTTTTATTCAAAACATAACCCATTTTTTTTCTTTCAAATCGACTTTAAAAACTTGTCTATTTCATCAACTATTTACTCTGAAAATTTCGTTGAGCTATCTCTACGGCATCGTATATAAAATTTAATTCGAAACGCAAAATGGACGAAATTCGCTTAAGAAACCGGTTTCAAATTCTTACCTGCGCAGATGAGTCATGTGATGTGAAAGGGACAACAAATACTTAGTGGTGATTAGAATGAGATAGAGAGACGTGCCCGATCTCTAGCATGAATGAATGAATGAATAATATATTTTATTTCAAGCAATTACAAGCTCATATTTTGTTAGTAGAATCTTAGTAACATGATCTTTTGTTATCGTATTTAATTTCCTTTCAGTCGTTTGCTTGCCTTTGCGCCCTACGATACGTTCCGTGTACTTACAGTTCCTAATTGATTGTGCGACGATTTTGGCTTTCCCAACGGACTTTTGAAATTGTGCCTATCGATCTGGACATTGACACGCTTCTGTTTTAACGACCTTCGCTTTCTTAACGGACTTGGACGGGCTAATTAAAATGCCTTTTACTGCCAGAGATTATGCAGAAATGCATTATTATTACGGATATGCAAGAGGAAACGCGTCTGAAGCGGCAAGACTGTACCGGGACCAGGTTGTACGTAGGGGTGGACCTCAACCTGAGACATTCCCTGACCGCCGTGTTATACAACGTGTTCATGACGCCTACATGGAAGGTCGCATACCTGGCACAAGGGCTGGTCGTCCTCGACAGTATGACAGAGATTTGATTGACGCAGTGCTTGAAGAAGTGGATGGGGATTCTTCGATAAGTGTTGGAAGCATAGAACACCGTACCGGAATTCCGAAGTCTCAGGCACATCGCATACTTCAACGTGAGGGTTTTCACCCATACCACATCCAAAGAGTACAACAATTAAAACCTGAGGATTACCCAAGAAGGTTATCATTCTGCCGCGAAATGTTGCGGCGTCAAAATGAGAATGAAATTTTTTTTTAAATGCATTTTGTGGACAGATGAATCTCACTTTAAACGATGTGGGATATTCAACATCCATAATTACCATTCTTGGAGCATTGAAAATCCGCACCTATCTCGTGCCTCCAATTTCCAAGAACAATTTAGTGTCAACTTGTGGAGCGGGATCCTAAATGGACAGCTGATTGGCCCCTTCCAATTACCTGATCGTCTAAATGGGGAATCCTATTTACGATTCCTAGAAGAAAATTTGGATGAATTGTTAGAAGACGTAGATTTAATGACGATCAGGAATATGATCTTTCAGAACGATGGGGCACCGTGCCACTTCGCAGCGAGAGTCAGAAATCATTTGAATGATAGGTTTCCAGGCAGATGGATTGGTCGCGGAGGACCCATTGCTTGGCCGCCCCGGTCCCCAGACCTAAACCCCATAGATTTTTTTGTCTGGGGCTACTTCAAGGAAATAGTTTATGTAAAAGAAATAAGAAGCCTAGCCGAACTACAAGCAAAATTGCGCGATGCACAAGAAACAATTAAGAACAACAGGATGACATTCAATCGACTTAGACAAAACTTTTTTAGAAGATGCAGACTGTGCATTGAACATGGAGGTCGACATTTTGAAAACTTCTTGTAATAAAAACATTTTTTTAACAATAATTATGAGTTTTATTAAATTACATTCTCACTTTGAAACCTCAGATTTTTTAGGTATCAACATGTTAAATAAAATTTATTTCTGTTTCCGCAGTGATAGATCAAAGAAATTTTCAAAGGAAATAGTTGATGAAATAGACAAGTTTTTAAAGTCGATTTGAAAGAAAAAAAAATGGGTTATGTTTTGAATAAAAAGCTCTTGGAGATTTTTGGTAATATTATTTTTTTTCTTGCTTGATGGTTACATCTGAGGATAACAGAGACTATTTTGTTCGTATAGTCGTACATTCAGCTATTTAAGAAAAAAAAATCAAGCATGTACTTTGTTTATTCACTTCACCGTCAACAAAAACGCCTTGTAAGTCAAATAATGATAAAAAATAATTAAAAAAATTCATAACTCGAAAACTACAAAAAATCGTAGAACATACATAGGGGTTATTCGGATACCTCTAAGGGTGTTCTATCTCTGGGCTTCGGGTCGTCCGTATTTTTTGGGACACCCTGTATGTACAATAAAGAGATTACTACAACAACAACAGGTACCATTCGGCCCATAGACGGGTTTTGTATTCACTAGGCCATCATTACTCATTATTTTTCTAGATATATGAGTATTATTGACCTTTTGTGTATTCTTCCTTAACTTAACATTGATTTACTTTTTTAATATCATTAAATACATTGAACGTAAGTTTTTATCTAGTTTAAAAGCCTTCCCAAACTGTGCAATAAAACATTATTTTAATTTATGCCAAGCGATTATCGGGCAGAACGTGTTTCCGCCGGGTTTAAACTCAAATGGGCAGATTGAATTTTAACTCATCGCCCATCTGTACTCGGAGGGGTTCCTAAATTCTATTTCTATGGCATAGAAATCTACATAAGATATTAGATACTATTTCACCTTGTTTTGAGTTTTCCTTCCCGAGCACAGTGATTTCAGCCTCTGACCCGGTGCTCTAAGCATGAAGAATTGGCACAACAAATTTCTTAACAAACGTCAGGAATTGTTTATTCAGTTGGCTTATTTTAATAACAGAGGGATGAAAATATAAAATCCCTCAGTGACATAGTATCTAATATCTAATGTAGATTTCGAAGCTATAATTTACGATCACTTCATATTCATTAAATTTTCTAATGATATTATTAAATGTAGAAATGTCGATGATATGACATGGATTCTTTCGTGAGCGATACCTATGATAATCTTACACGGCATTATTAGAGTTTCGTTCGTTTAAATTTTTGCATCTTTTTCATCTAAGGTGCTAAAATGTTCTTTTAAAATATCAGGCCTCCATTACAGAATCATTACATAATTTTTATATCTCTTGTAACAATTCACTGATTTTCATATTACGTTGGTATGAAGTATTTTGATGTTCAAATTTGTTCGTTTGGTATTCCCTGTGTATGTAAAATTTATCCGTGAATTACATACCTATGAAGTTCTGTAGTAATTATCTTGTGTTTGCGTCAGGCCAAGATAGATGGCACCACTATGCCTATTTATAGTTTAACTTTAATGTTTTAGCAAAAATCAACTTTCGTTAAAAAAATGAAACTAAACAGCTAGGTATTTCTTCATTATTGATATACATGGCTATATATCGTGAAACATAAACAAATGTAACACTACAATACTTAAAATCGGTGTTTGTACTGACGCCATTTTGCGCCGCAGTTCATCCATAGATGTATGCATGTATAATATAAAAGTTGTACGTACGTCTCATTCTTACTCTCATGATTTTCATATGTGAAAATGGGTTAGAGTTCTCAACATACTGACTTTCTCCATACATTTATGTATATGTTCTATAGAATTATAAAATAATTTTTATTTGAATGATTTGTAAACATGGAGGCCAAGTGTTACTGTGTGGTGTAAATCTATCAATTGTCTTTGTTACTTCATAGTTTATCATCTCAAGGTAAGACACATAAATATGTTGTCTCCAAACAAATCATGTTGCATTATTCTGCACGCTCTTGTTGAAATTGATGTTGTGAGTGCAAACGTATGCACTTATTTGGCGCCAATGTCCTAAAAGACCGTTATGTCTATTGATAATTTCTAGCGTGTAACTTATATTTATTATAACAGTATGATTTTCAGCGTTTTAATATCAAGAGCTTCTATCAAATGAAAATATTATACCTACGTCGTGATAAACTAAACTGGTCCTGCCGAGTGTCGTCAGATCTGTCATTCCAATAGATTAATACATAGTGGAATTAGATTTTTTCGTGTTAAATGGATAAAACACTTCACAAAATATATATTCTCATTGATTTTTAGCTTGCGGTCATGTTCGTGGACAACCCATGATTGAAATGAAGGAATTTCTGCTTTTGCATTTGGAAACATCTTGACCAACCTTGAAGTGAGTACTTCATTAGACCAATATATAGCGTCATTACTACTAAATTCGGCTTTAACTAGTTAAGTATCGTAAAATTTCTTTAATATACATAAATTATAGCACGTATAGCAGCGAATTATTAGAATAGTTCCATATGAAACCATAATAGACCTTTTGAGGATGCTGTTAGGAATCATAACGTATGGTATATTGGCCAAATTCAAGGCTATAGAAGTAAATCAAGTTCAAGATTATCTAATGTCATTATTTAAATTTTTCAACACAATATTTCAAGAATTACAGCATACTATATATTGTTTCAGCAACCGGCATGGAGTTGCCAAAAACTCCAGGTTCTAGTGGTGATTCTGACTCTAATACTGATTCAGAGGTATGTATAGTTTTATTTTCATTTTTATTCCTCTTGGGTGGCAAAGAAGCGCATGAGCAAAGCCACCAGTGCCCTAAATTTCTATACCTAAACAGATAATAGTGTGCCATGTTTAAATCTTGTGAAAGAGCAACAATAGCGCAGTGAATAAAAAACCAGCCTATTAACCAGTGGCCCCTGGTTTAAATCCTGATGGGGCATTACTACTACTAAATTTGTGTTTTCAGATTTATGTATATATTTGTAATTAGCGCTTGAAGGAATCATCAGGAAAGTCACATGTCCAAGAAATTATTTTACCAAAGACTTGTGACCTAACCTAAGAAAAGATCTGGTTTTCCCTCTGGTCGTTGGAGGTCTGACGGCAGTCACTCCATGTCAAAATTAGTATTTTCGCGAAATCCTTAGGCAGACTTGGGTACCGATACCTATCAGTCCTATTGGATTAAGAAATGGGATAATAGTGGAAAGAAAATTATTTATAAATGTTTTCTTTATTATTAAAAATTTATGTATAAAACACCAAAAGTAATTTATTTGCTAACATTTGATATAATAAATACTTACTACCCTATATATTATTACATTATGTTGTACAGGAATCTATTTCACGAAATAAAACAACGATGGCACTGATTGACTTCGATTTAGTGTTTTTAAAGTACCGTTCTAGTCTACGTCTCGTGGCCAAGTGAGAAGTCTATTCGCTATATCACAGTGTTGCCAGACTACTGAATCACTTGAGTAAATCACTAGTACGACACCTGTTCCGAAATATCGCGTACGACAAATACTTGCCATAGATAATTAATACACCAACAGTAATAACAGTAAGTGATGGCCCAAATGAATCTTACAACTCGGCCATCCTATCAGAAGTGAGTCCTCTCACTTGGGAACTAGAGGATTAAAAATACAATTTTTACTTAATCAAGGCACATAAATTACATTAATTTCTTGTTTAAATATTAACTGTCTTACACAGTCTGCTACGATCTACAACCATCTGTGCGATATCAATTGCTTGATATCATTCACTATCTGCACTGATTGCTCGTAGCCCATGCTCTAACAACAAATATAATCTTATACTATCTTGCAATCATCTATGCAACATCAATTGCTCAATGTTATTCGGTATCTGCACTGATTGCTCATTATATACGCTCTTACTATCTTACATGATCTGCAATCATCTGTACCTGTGCGGATGTCACTTGCTATCTGTACTGATTGCTCATGTTTCTATTTTATTACAACCATCTGCGCGGAACTGGTAATACAGCTCATTTCGCTATCTGCGCTGGTTCTGTAATTCTAATCAATTCACATTCATGTCAGTTTTCATCATTAATAATAACGCATCTTAATTTAATCAACAACTCGAATACCATCAAATAAGAATTCAAATACATTATGTATTCTACAACATCTACCAGTTACAGGTTGTCAAACAATTATTAATACAATTACCAATCGCTCATTACTAACAATACACAATGATATTATTAATAAAGTATTATCAAAATTCATGAAGTTAATCACGATTACTCTCGTTTCTTATTCATTATCTCATATAACTATCAGCTCTAAATGTCATTTTCGCTACCATCACTGGAATAGTCATTAAAATTGAGCCATGGATGAATTTTATCTATCGCTATTACATTTTCATATTTCTTGTTTCCTTTTTTAGTTAGTGGAGTATCTTCAACTAAAAACCTATCATTTGGTAGAATCTTTATAATACGATATGGACCATTAAATTTTGATATCAATTTTTTTGATTTACCCAAATGTTCTTTATCTATGATTGTTCTTTCAATTCGAACGAGATCACCCACTTTATAAGTCGTCGAAGGTTTTCTGTTTCTATCAAATCTTTTCTTAGAGATTTCCTGATCCTTGTCAATCTTTTCTTTAGCATAAGATCTCATCTGCATCAAGTTATCGCCACTTACTAGTTGCGATGTTTCTGTAATAATGTCTCCTAACATATTTTCTGATACGGTAACTAATTTACATCCAAATAATAATTCCGAGGGGCTCTTTCCAGTTGTTTTGTTCACTGTAGTATTAATACCTATCTGTATATCGCCTACGTAATCATCCCAAGTATTCTCATTCTTGCCGTGACACTTAGTGCTTAAGGCATCTAATATAGTACGATTAAATCGCTCGACCTGTCCGTTGGCCCTGGGTGTTGAGACTGCATTTAAAATATGCTTTATATTTAATTTATTCACGAATTCCTGGAATTTCGCACTGGTAAAGCATGTGCCTCGATCGGTTATTAATCGCGAGGGAGTACCAAAATAACTAAAATATTTTTTAAATTCTTTTATCGCAGTCGCGGTTTTCGTGTCTCTGACAGCACGTATATCGACAAACTTGGTAAATGCGTCAACGATTACGAGTATATATATATTATGCCTTTTAGAGCGAACGAACGGGCCAAGATGATCCGCGTGTATTGTATGGAAAGGCATTTCTATTTTGGGTATGGGATGGAGCAAACCCTCTTTACGTCCAGATGGTGCTTTGTGGTGCGCGCACTCTAAACATGAAGAAACGTATTTCTTCGTAAAACGGCGCATCTTTGGGAACCAAAACGTTCCTTTTAATCGGCTCAGAGTTTTGTCATAACCGAAATGCCCTACATCGTCATGGTTCATGCGCAATACCTGCCAGCGTACACCACGCGGTACCACCCAACGAATGCCATCGTCTAAAATACGATACACATGTTCTCCTTTCAGTTGATAGTTTTTGCGCACGTCGGCAACAAATTTGGTATCGTTATCCAGTAAAATATCTCTAATTCGTTTTATATCATCATCATTACTTTGGACCGTAGCAATCCAATCCTTAACTTCTAATTGCAGAACATCTATCACATGTATATCAGATCGCGATGTGGTATCGGCTACTGGGGCACGACTTAATGCATCCACATGGGCCATGCGAGCACCGGGACGATATTCAATACTACAGTCATACTCCTGCAACTGTACCCACCAACGTGCTATTCTTGGGATAAGGTCCCGTTTCGTCAGAGTAGTACGCAAAGCATTACAGTCTGTTACTATTTTAAATTTCAGACCAAGTAAGTACACACGGAAACGACTCAATGACGCAATGACTGCTAGAGTTTCAAGCTCAAATGAGTGAAACTTTTGCTCATCTGCGGATGTTTTGCGACTATAATACGCTACCGGCCTAAACTGACTATCAATTCCTCGTTGCATAAGTATGCCTGCGATTCCTATTTTTGACGCATCTGTGTGCAATTCGGTTTCTAATTTACCATCAAACAAGGAGAGTATCGGTCGCTCCATTAACTTTTGCTTTAATATATTAAAAACCTGTGTATGGTCATCAGTCCATTTCCATTCGAATTTTGTACTCAGAAGATTTGTTAAAGGACATGATATTAATGCGAAATTCTTCACAAATCTTCGGAAAAAACTCGTAAGCCCTACAAATCGCCTCAAATCATGTATGTTTTTAGGTACAGGAAAATTTGAAATAGCAAGTGTCTTACGTAAACCTGGCCGTATTCCTTCACCAGAAACATGAAATCCTAAAAAGTCGAGTTCTTTTTGAAAGAAGTAGCATTTTTTTAATTTCAATGTCAGACCCGCTTCGAGTAAAAGTTTAAGAACTTCTTCCAGTCATAATAGCCCTTCATCAAATGAACAAGCAGGAATCAGAATATCGTCCATGTAAATGACTACATATTTAAGGCTGGAAAGTACTCTGTTCATGGTTCTTTGGAAAACAGAGGGTGCATTCGCCAGCCCAAATGGCATTCTTTTGTACTGATATTGCCCATCGGGCGTAACAAATGCTGTTTTTTCCTGGGAGCTCTCTGAAATTGGAATCTGGTAGTACCCAGATGCAAGATCAAGGCTAATGAACAAAGAATTACCAGATAACCTATCCAATTGGTCATCGATCAAAGGCAAAGGGTAATGTTCCTTACGAGTCTTATTGTTTAAAGCTCTGTAGTCAACACAGAGTCGTTTTTCGCCTGTCTTCTTTTTTACTAGAAGAATAGGACTAGCATATGGGGAATTGGACTCGCATACTATATCGGCATCGATCATCTCTTGTACCATTGAACGTACCAATTCACGTTCTGTGTGCGAAAGTCTGTATGGACGATAAACGACCGGCCGTGTATCATCCAGTTCAATATCCATTTCGACTACATTAGTGTAACCTAAGTCCCTTAGATTGCACGAAAAACAACTTTCATATCTTTTTAACAGATCCTTAAGTTTAGTGACTTCATTGTCATTTAAATGTTTACCACAGTTCAGATCTGATATAGTTTCTTGGTCATTAAAATTTAAAGTATTTATATTAAACGCATTTCTAGTACTGAAAACTCTAGTAATTAAGGCATGTTTGTGTAAGGTTAACAAATTATCGCTTAAATTTTGCACTAATAAAGCTCCAACTCCAGATTCTAGATCATATTCGCCGGGTAAAATATAAAATTCCTTATTTGGTTCACCACGTAGAGATCCTCTTACATATACACCTCCGGAGTAATTAATATTTGAATAAATCCGTATAATCAACATTTGTCTTGCAGGAACCTGAACGCTTTCTTTTAAAAATAAATGTAGTTTTAATAGATCCTTTCGTTCAAAAACTAAGGAATCTGCTGTTTTTGTCATGATTATGCCAGGGCTTTCGGTAAAACTGTGGCCAACCAACACAGGATAATTCATGACGCAATCTTCGACAACATAGGCATCAAGTTTTTCTGCAATACTGTGAATCTCAATTTCGACACACGCTATGCCTACCGGGACAACTATATTATTACCTAATCCTCTCATAACCGGTAATTTATCGACGCGCCAATTTACACCTAAACGTTTTGCTTCGCTGTGTTGGATCAACGTACATTGACTGCCTAGATCAATATACCCTTGAGTTGTAACACCATTTACTTTTATTGACATTACAAATTTATCATTAGCAGATTTTTCCAAATTAACCTGCATCACAGACTTTTCATTAGTATTAATAATTGAATCTTTGTTAGAATCGTTCGGTAATCTAGGACAATTAATAGTTAAATGACCTAATCTGTTACATACAGTGCATTTCATTATCTTTTTAGGACACTTAAAACTAAAATGACCTATTTCGTTACAATTGTAACAAATTACAGTTGACTGATGCTTTGATACTTTTTGTTCATTACTACTGTGATGCTTAATATTTGCTGTAGTATTAAATGAAGAAAAGGGCCTTTTATCTTGAATAGTTTTAGGCCGCTCAAATTCACGACCTTGCTGTTTAATCGATTGAAAGTAATTCAACACCTGTTCTGGCTCTTGACATTTTGCGGCTTTAGCCCCTAATCTTAAGGAGCGGTCCTCGATCCCATAAAGCAAACAATCCACTGCCCGTTTTCCAAAAATTTCACAACGATTTAATAAATTAATCTTTTCGTAATAATATAATTCTAATGATTCGTTATATTTCACACGTTTAGATAACATTTCATTTAATAATTCAGCGTAATCATCACAGCTAGGGAACGAATCAATTAATTTATTTTTCCATTCAGGCCACGAAAATGACATTGTAGGTAAGGCTTGATACCATGTTCGTGCGACACCTGACAATCTTGGCAATGCATAGTGTATAATTTGGTCATCACCCCAATTGTAAAGTCTCGCACATTCATCTACTTTATTCGTCCACATTTGTATAGTTTGACCTTTGACCATAGGGTCAAATTCAGGTATTACATTACCTAACATTGGAAATTTATTGCCTTCCGATCTAATATTTGTCAACGATTTTACTAAATCACATAAAAACAGCCGCGTTTCATTATTTGTTATAGCAGAATTAATAGTGTTCGTACCTTGGGGAGGCTGCAACTTTGACGCACTTTTATAACTACTTGGAGACCTGCTGCTGGACTCGGATGCTGTGCGATTGTGCCTTGATCTTCGGTTTTTGTGAAGCTTCCTCTCCATGCTACGACTTGGTCGATGCTCGTGTTCACGCCTTCGGCGGCGTTTCCTCATTCTGCTACGTTTACCTTCAGTAACCGTTTTTGAACGGCTCCTTTGTTCATCTTCGTTCGGTGACGAACTGCGCCTGCTTTCATGCCTTCTACGACGTTTTGATTTGTTCGATCTGTCATCGCTGCGCTCATCATCACGACGGCTTCTGCGTTTCGGCTTTACGATATCTGGAGTATACCGTGCACGGCTCTCTCGGCAACGAACATCGTTAATGTCTTGATGGTTATTCATGACAAAAAAAAATTAATAATACCAAATTCGTGAAATTGTGAGTGTATAATGTTCATCCCACTTCTGAAATGTTGTACAGGAATCTATTTCACGAAATAAAACAACGATGGCACTGATTGACTTCGATTTAGTGTTTTTAAAGTACCGTTCTAGTCTACGTCTCGTGGCCAAGTGAGAAGTCTATTCGCTATATCACAGTGTTGCCAGACTACTGAATCACTTGAGTAAATCACTAGTACGACACCTGTTCCGAAATATCGCGTACGACAAATACTTGCCATAGATAATTAATACACCAACAGTAATAACAGTAAGTGATGGCCCAAATGAATCTTACAATTAGTGTTTTGATTCCAAAACTATAATTTGTTAGACAATATCTCCGCTGTCAACATGGCATATCTAAGCTTCTTTAGAACTTACATTAATGATAAATTGTCTCTTGAAAAGTTATCTCTTTATTTTAATAACAATACAAAAAATTACTTTGCCATTACTGTTGCAATATATTTTAATAATTTAATTCACGGTTCTGGCTATCTGTATCTTCACACCAAGTCTTTTACGGGTAGGCATAGGACTGAGTGCCACATGACACTGTTCTGTATACTTCATTTGTCTCTTTGATTTATGTGTATTTGCAGTTTTTTTATTCCCTCATACCATCCTGTGATATAACCTCTGGGACACTGAAAGTTGTGGGTCACCATTTCTGCTGTTAATACAATACTTCAGGCTTTGAAGAACTTACTGACATAAACAACAAATTGTTCAAGTTATATAGTCTTTGTGTTGATATCAAAATTATTATTTTGAATACAAATTTTGTAGGATGTATAATTAAATTGTACATAACATTAGTATTAACCAGTGGCGCGTCCCATACATTTGAAAATTTCCCGTTTTGATTAGAAATATCAATTTTCGAGTTGATTTGTTGTTTGTCAATAAATGGCCTAAAGGGTAGTTTTGGTTGTTATCTAGTTCAAAGAGCCAGTCAAAATGTAGGATGCTGTGAGCGAATATTCCTATATCCGGCCTCAGTCTACAGGATGTGTGATGGGTTAATCATAAATCAATACTATATTACTAACTAAAAGTTGAGTTTACTTATTACTCCTTACACCTTTTCAGTATTTACATTGATTTTATGTTGATAAATTGTTATAGTTGTGGCTTGTAACATTAGCACTTTCATCTGTCCTGGGCTAATCCAACTATCAATCAATTTGCAAACAATTGTAATTTGTTGGGTCTCACAAGTTTGTTTTGTCTTACACTTTCATGTATCTTTTATTGACAACTGTAGATATGCATGTAAAATCTAGAGGGTCAACCGCCTGTCACTGTCTCCCTCTGGATACATTCACTGGTAATATTTTGATATCAGAAAAATCAAATAGGGGTACTTGGTTTTCTCAAGATGTTGTAAATCCATAATTTAACCATATGAAAAATAGTAGTAGAAAGTATAAACATGGCCATAAAAAAAGGGCAGTAATTATGTGTATATATTAGTGACTTGTACTTAGCATGCAAAAAGGCACACTGCCCTTATACTACTACCCTTATGTGAAAGCGCAGGCAGGTGCATGCAATAGGCGTCCGTTTTGCAAAAATGTATGGGAAATGTTTTAACACATTGTGTATGTAAGTGAGCTATTACATTTTAATAAGTGCATGTTTTTTGATTTTACAGAACAGCAGTACCAGTGACTCTTCTGGAAGTGATTGGGAATGCTCAAGTAACAAGCAAAGCTCAGGGAATAAACCTCATTTCTCAGTCACCTCTTGTGACACCGGATTGAAACTCAAAATTGCAGCAATACCACCAAGGAAGGTAGCTCCTAAAAAAGTTGGAGTAAAACCTTCAGTCAAAAAGAAACCAGCTGAAATTACACCTAAGACTGTAAAATCTAATAAAGACAGACCAACATTGAAAAGAAAGGGTAAATCTCAACTTTCTGACACTACATCTAGTTCTGAGTCATGTAAATGTTCATCGGATTCCTCTAGTGACGACGACGTGCCTCTCAAAACTGTCTCCAAGTCATTACCAGCAAAATCATCACCACAGAAAGTGGTAAAGAATGTAAAGGAGGAAAGTGAAGATGGTATGCAAAGTGATGGAGACAATACATCGAAATCAATAATCAGTAAAGAAAAACAGTGTGGTTCAAAGTCTAATACTTCAGTGAAAAAAACTAAAGGTGATGATGTAGCTCAAGACACCACGGTGAAGAGAGGACGGGGACGGCCGCAGTCCAAGGTAAGTGCATTTTATGTGAATTAGATTAAAAATTCTTATTATTATATATATACCTAGCATTATTCCATTTCCTAATCCATTTAGATTGGCGGGTTCCACTACCTAGTCATGTCTTAAGTTCTGTCATAAACTTTTGATGTAATTAATGATAGACTTTTTGATAATTATGTAAATGTTATATATGAAATGAAAGATAATTAAATGTACAATAAAATTTTACATACATTATTGGAAATGCCCTCCTCTATTTTGAATACATGCCCTTATCGACGCGGCCTGTCATCGATCGCAGCACGCACCACATTTATATCAATTTCTGCCGCTGCTTTAACCAGAGATGCTCGGGGAGATTCCAAATTCTGATGAGGTATAGCGCAGACTTTCTCCTCCAAATGTTGCCATATCTTGTAGTCGTAGTTGTAGGGTTAAAATCTGGACTAGAAGAAGGCCAGTCTTCATGCCCGATGAAGTCAATTCCACGGGCAGTCTATCAGTTTTGAGTGCTTCGTGCCTTATGAGCTGGTGCAGGTCCTATTGGAATATCCAATGTCTGTTTTTGAACATTTTCTGAGAAAGAGGTTCTACTATGTTTGTTAAGACGGTATTTTGGTTAACCACGGCGCTGGTTTTCATTCCTTTTTCACAGAAAAACACCTCAGTTAAGCCTGAGTATGCAACTCCAAGCCAAACCATGATTGATGAAGGATAATGCCCTCGCTAGACCCTCGGAATACGCGCGCTCGCTTCTTTATAACTGTGGGCATACACCTTATCATTTTGTTTGTTGTAACTTTCTTCGATGGTAAAACTTATTCATCCGAAAACATTTTTTTTCTGTGACCTCCCTTTGCGTACCGCTTCAGTAGTTGTTTCGATTTTACCACCCTATTCTTTTTAAAATGATCAGTTAAAAAATGACCAGTACGTCTCTTATAGGCTGTAAGTCCTAAGTCATCTTTTAAAATACGCGACATGATTCTAGGCCCTGTCTTCATCTCCCGAGATAAAATCTTTTGCTTTCAGACAGAATTTCTTCGAATTCTTACTGCTTTGACCACCGTTTTCGTACAAACACTATGTGGACGGCCAGATCTTTTTCTGTCACAAACAGAGGAGGTCTCATTGTACCTATTAATAGCCAGCAATACACAAATATTTTACTAATACCAAGCCTATGGAGAGTTTTAAAAATTGCATTTGGCTCCATACCTACTTTGTGTAATGCAATCACAGAGATTCTGTTCTCTTTATCACTCCACTCCATTTTAATATCGCAAATTATTGTACAATGTATTGGCGCCAAAATGAGAAAATTCAATGAACAATCATATAAAAATGACAGATTCCAAATCCAAATGTAATATTTTGTTTATTTTTAATTGTAACAGTATTTATGGCTAGACTAAGTATTTAACCCTAAGGATTTGGTGGAGATACTGATTTGGACATGGAATGGCTGCCGTCACAACTCCACAACCCAGAGGCATAACTAGACCTTTCATTCCTTAGGTTAGGTCACACATCGTTTGAAATAAAATTTCTTTTATTTTCAAGTGTGGTTCTCCTCATGATGTTTTCCTTTATCACTGAGAAAATGATAATTACGAATATATACATAAACACGAATTTAGTGGTACATGCCCATCCACCACACCAGATCAATCCTTACTCATCCCACTGCAGAGAATCAGGTCTCCCTTCAACCAAAGGGGTTTAGAGCATACTCCACCATGCTGCTCAAATGCGTTTGGCAGAGGCCAATGTTTTCAAGCCGCCAGAAGGCCACTGACTTAACGACTGTCATCTATCGACAACAGCCGGGACCGACGGCTTAACGTGCCCTCCGGCACGGAGAAACTCGAGATAGACCCATCCATAGACAGGCTGCGGCCGACGTTACTTAACCTGCGTGTTTGGTTAGAATGACACGCGCAACAACGCCATCAAGCTCGCACACATGCCCATGCCAGCATAAAAACCGAACCGAACCAAAGACCGTTGGTTATTAGGTTATGACTATCTTCTGGTAGATCCGCCCCCGTCGGTGCATGCGGCGGTGGGGGCCGTCAACCACCACGCACTGCCAATTCCGACCTGTTGAGGAGCGCCGAGTGCTGCATAGGCACGTGGAATGTGAGAGGTGGATTGAATGATAATATGAACGAACTGATACATGTAATGAATGAGAGACGTGAGAGACACCGATGATCTGCCCAGTGGAGTGATTGTCCTATGGTCTGGAGTAGACCAGGACGATCATGCCAGTGCTAGTGTAGGTGTCGTACTCTCCTCTTGCTTAGCCACTGGTCTAAAAGATTACTGTTTGGTAGGCCCTAGACTTCTCTGGGTTCGTATAAAACTGGGCATCACGCGAGTATTTCTGGTTGCAGCATACGCTCCCGTAAGCTCATCGTGTGCTCAGGAACTACAGAAGTTTGGTAGTCTGTGAGGGATGTTTTGGATTTAGCTGAAGGGAATAAAAGAGTTATTATGTGTGGAGATTTGAATGATGGGTTGGGACCAAACAAGCTATGAAACTGTTCTTACGTCCTCCGTACGGACCAGGTAACGGTACGGATCTCCATACGGACCAGGTAAGTCAATTCTAGATTTATGTATGGAACGAAACCTCCTCGTGTTGAATACTTTATTTCATCACAAGGATATTCACACGTATACATTGAGATGGATTGACCAAAACAGTGTGATTGATTTGATCTTAATGATATGGATACAAGAGCCTTTAGAGGTCCCACTCATGAAACGGACCACTGCCTGGTGGTAAGCCGGTTTGTAGGACTTTTCAGGAACTGAAGTCACTGGCGAGTGCGTATCCCTTTCGGAGATTTTGAATGGGTAAGGAGAGAAAAATTACAAGATGAAAGTGTAAGGAGAACGTATATGTACATCTGGTAAGTGAAAGACTTACAAATACAAGCCTTTTCGACCCAGATGTGGATGATTGCTGGAATCTTTTGAAAGAAAGCATGGTGATGCAAAGGAAGAAGCATGTGCATGTGCAAAGAGGTATAAAACATTGAAAGCAGATCCTGGTGGGATGCGGAGGTTGACTCCTCCGTAGCAAGAAAGAGGAATGCGTGGCTTTGATAGATTGAAGAAGAAAGAAATGTACCGTCTATGCCGGAATGAAACCAAGGCTATAGTGAAAGAGAAGCTTGAAACACAAATTTTGAATGAGGAAGACAGTCTGGCGAAAAACTTCGAAGCAAATACCAAACTCTTTTGGAGAGAGGTATAAAAGTCTTGGAGTGGTTCGTCGGCATCCATAATGGGCAAGATAAACTCAAAAGCTGGTGTCATTCTTGCGAACACTCAAGAAGTGTTAGAACGGTGGAGTGAATATTTTGAAGAAATGCAAGTGAATTTGATGTTGAAGGCATAACTATGGATGAGATCGGATGAGATCGAATGGTCGATGCGAAGCTTGAAAAACGGGAAGTCAGCGGGAATTGTCTAATCACAGTTGAGATCATCAAACTAGGTGGCACTTACGTCCGGGACGCCTTCTGGTACTTATGCAACCTATGCTGGAGAATTGGAAGGATCCCAATGGACTGGAGACGTACAGTCATCATGCCCTTGTATAAAGGCAAGGGGTCACGCATGGAATGCGCCAGCTATAGGCCTAGCAATTTGATCAGCTTAGCAGCAAAGTTATATGTGAAAGGTAATTGAAAGGAGAATGAGGGTGAAATGAAAGGGGATGTACGGATCAAGTTTTCTTGCTCCGCAATATCGTGAAGAAGCATCTGGCCATAGACCAGCATTTGATAGGGTCGTGCGAAAGGAACTGGTACATATTGCCGAGGTATGGGATAGACGGTTCATCGCTCCGTGGTGTGCAGTCCACTTATGAGGATTGCTCAGCGTGTGTGCGGATGTATGGTAGCCTGTCACCCTGGTTTGATGTCAAAATTGGTGTCAAACAGGGTTGCATGCTATCTGCTGGGCTGTTTATTTTGTATCTCGATAGTTGTCTGCAGAATAAAGTCAACGAATGCAGGATTGCGCATGGCTGACCTATAGGTGAACTGTCTGCTGTATGTAAACGATGCCGTGATTTTAGCAGAAACACCACGTGAACTGCAAATACTGGTCACAATGATGAAAGACGATTGTATGGAGAAAGGATTTTTTTTCATTACTCTTGAATGCGAAGAAAACAAGGATAAATGGTACATGAAAGAGAAGAAATCAGAATCAATGTAAGGATTACGGTTGATGTTGAAGTGTTGGAACAAGTGGACGAGATTGTATGTCTTAGATGCTCTTTGAGCAGGAATGGAAGGTACACCGCTGATGTGGAAAGACGAGTTAGTGCTGGGAATATTGTGAATGGAGCGTTGGGAAAACTTCTTGGCAGTAAAAATTGCAGCCAGAAGGCCCAGCTCGCCATTTATACACAATGCAGTGCCGGTCCCAAGCTTACTTATGGAAGCGAGAGCTGGGTATGTCAGAGAGCGAATGAAAGTAGGATAAACGCGGTCGAAATGCGTGCGTTGCGCAAAATTTGTGGCGTAAATTCGCAATGATGATGTTAGAAACAGAGTTAGTCTCAAAGAAAGCGTCGGTGTTAAAATAAGAATAGGCATGCTCCGTTGGTTCGAACATGTACAAAGAATACAGGATGAAAGAATGACCAAGCAGATATACAACCCAAAAAAATTGGAGGGATATAGGAGCCGAGGAAGGCCATGACTAAACTGGTCGTGTTCTATCAGAAGGTGATGCGAGGAGCCTTAGAAACCGGGCGAGCGAGAATTAGAAGAGCAATGAATGTTAAAGAAGCGATGTGCTAGGATCGAGTGACGTAGCGCTCGGTTCTCCCTGCGTACCCCGCAAGGGATTTGGCGTGAACCTTATAGATAAAGATAGATAGATAGAAAAAAAATGTATTGGATTTAAATCTAATGAATGTGCGGGTGATTTAATTGGCACGCCACTCGCTACACCTAATTCATCATTCATAAAAGGTTATGTTCAAGGTATTCGATAACGTCAGGTAACAACAGGCACCCATTTTAAAAATAATTCATTTTCGTATTTGTAAATTGACGTCCTCCAGTAATCCTTTTCTGGCAGAAGGAACAAACTGGCGACTGTTTTCATTACGCTCGCTGATTTCTAGAACTCCTGGACCACCATCCGAAATACCCTATAAAAGATTAAGTATGCAATGTACTACTAATACCTATATTATCCATAACCTTTCGTTTTTCCTTTATCTGATATAAATTATTTGGTGATTGGCGAGTAATTGGTCTTCTTTGGCTGTTAGATTCTTCCACTTTCGCGTCATACTAGTCCGGTTATTAGTTCTGTTACAAATAAATATGTATTTATTTTTTTATGAAGCAATGTAATGTTAATCAGACTTATATGTACATATTTATGGAAGTCTCAGCAAAAAAACAAAAATCTTTTCGAAATAGCCACCTTTGGCTTTGATACAATTAATCTGTCTGGCCACGAACGAATCTATGGATTTACGCACTGTTTCCATGGGGAATTTAGTCACTGCTTGCTCCAGAAATTTCTTTAGAGACACAATGTCGGCGTGTCGTTTCGAGCAGGTCATGTCCTCTAAAACTGACCATAATTTGTAGTCTAAGGGGTTCAGATCTGGGCTAGACGAGGGCCTGCTTCAGCTCTTATAAAGTCTGGAACGTTAGTTTCGAGCCAGGCTTGGTAGTTCGTGCCTTGTGACCAACTGTGTGCAGAGTCCTGGAAAGTCCACGGTACATTTTTTAAAAGTGTATTGCCGAAACGCCAACACGATCCAAGACCGTCTCTTGATACACTTTAGCTAAAACCTTCACCTCTTTTTCACAAACATGAAGTCGAAGTTCGAACTTAGAAAATTACCATATCCATTTTCCTTTTTGGCCTTCGTCTCCTGCTATCTTTTATACCTCCCGTTCACTTCCCACTCTACTGTTTAAACGTTATTCAGCTTGTTTACTGTCTGCAACATATTAACCATTCACATTCCGTCCAGTTGTATTGATTCTCAGCATAATTTTAATTTTGTTTTAAAACAATAAATCAGGATCTGCACCAATAGTGTTTCCACACTATATCCTCGACATGTTAATTGAAAATGGTAACATAAAAAATAAAAATATTCTAGTTATTACATAGTGCTATGTGAACTCAAACTAAGCAAAGTAAGGCATGGCTTGCTAAATTTTAGTAAAATAGGGGGTAGTAAAATTTGTGGCAGTGATAGCCACTAAATTCGTGTTATCGGATTTTTGTACATATTTGTAATTATCACTAGTTGGACGGTGAAGTGAGTGACCCACACGTCCTGTCCAAATTATAATTCGAAAGACGTATGACATTATCTAAGAGAGGCCTGGTTTTATTTTCATTCGCTCTATTTATAACATGGGCTCCAGAGAATCCCTCAGGGAACTGTTCAAAGAAATAAATATCCTCACTGTTACTTCTCAATATATTTATGAAAACAATGTATGCCCGTAAAAATTTAAAGTCGTTTTCAAACTTCAGTGAAAAACTTAGAAGTAGAAATAAGTTGTGTATGCCGGTACATCGGCTGCTAGGACTAGTAGATCTTTTCTTGTAAATTGTATTCGATTTTATAATAAGTTGCCTGAAACAGTTCTGTCCTTTCCTGACAATGTATTCAAAAAGCACATTAAAAATACTCTCTGTAGAAGGGCTTATTATAGAATTGATGAATATATAACTGACAAAGATGTCTGGAAATAATTCAGCACAGACTACCTGTTCTTAATAATCTTTAATTTTACCATTTGATATCATTATTGTACCAATATGCTTATGTATTTTTTTTTGTAATATCTAATTGACAATTTTAAAAGAGACCTATATTGGCAAGTTTCTTTCGGCATTTCTTCTTAGCCAATGGTCATTTCCGAAATGCTAGTAGATAAAAAAAAGGAAAAAAGTAAAAAGAGAATTAAATAAGATACAATAAGATTATATTTCAAAAACTGTAAGACGTGTCTAAGTGCCCGCGTGCCAATGGCAAATAAAGAATTTTTATCTTTATTTTATTTATTTAAGAGTGCAGTCAGAGCTCCACAACACAACCCAAAGAGGGTTGTGTTGTGGAGCTCTGACGGCACTCGCTTCACGAAAAAATCAGTATATTAGCCAAATCCTTAGGCTTAGTTAGCGGACCCCGCCGATTCTAATGGATTAGATAACGTTAAGGAAACGTGCAGGTGCAGTGTAGGGTTTTTAACAGAATAACGTTTCATTTACTGCAGCATTGCTGCAACGTCGCTGCTATTAGTTCGCTTAACAGAATAACAAAACGTCAATATGTACGCAATTTGACACACGCCGCACAGCAGTGTAGTTGCATTTTTTTTAGCAGAATTGACCTACTGGACGTGTACACACGTACAGAAGATATGTATGTACATGTATGTGATTTCAC
This sequence comes from Pyralis farinalis, assembly GCA_947507595.1. NCBI lineage: Eukaryota > Metazoa > Arthropoda > Insecta > Lepidoptera > Pyralidae > Pyralis > Pyralis farinalis. The sequence goes on from OX382274.1 coordinate 10,894,689, forward strand.
AAAATCCTCAGCGACACCACGCAATCATGGTCGACATTTTTTTCTATTCTCATTAAAAATGTCTAGTGATATGATAATTCATATTCAGTTTAGTGAAACGGCTTATCACAGACAGTATAATAGTATTTTATCATATCACTATTCCTTTTTTCCTTTCTTATTTCCTTTGTAAGGAGACGTAAAGAAAAGAAAATCGACATCTACCGTGATTTCGTGGTATCCCTAGGTGAAATCCACGGTATCGTCATTTCCCTGCGACATATATGTATAAAACTATAAAACAAATACTTGTAATGTTTTCTCTTTAACGTGGAGGCTGACTGTATGTTTAGGAACCAGGATGGCAGAATTTCTTGAAAGACTGGAGCAAAAACCGAACATTACGTCATATACATCCTGATTACCAACTGTATCCGAGTGGATCAATCGCTCAAACCCTTTTCCTACAATAATTCCTAATGAAATCGATCGATAGATCCTCGCAGATTCAAGGTCTCCAATTCTGTTCTTGGGAACAGATCTACATCCCACACAGTCTTCATCAGATCTCTCGGTATGTACCCGCTCCTAACACAAATGGAATAAACTAATCAATTTGATAATGTTCGTATCGCCAGCAATAGACGTGCTCTATGCTGAGCCTGTCCTGTCCAGAAAATCTACCTGTGTGAATATTCCTGGTAACGGAAACCACCTGCTCCATCGTATATCTCTGAAGCTGGTCGGAGATACATTAAAGTAATATTCATCTGGGGTTACCCTATTTGCGAGCAAATAAATCGTCTATCCCTCCTTGTTCCTGAACATTATTTATAGATACAGAAAGCTGGGAACTATACGAAAGCTTTTTGGTGGCATTCCAAAACCTGGTTACGTCTCTCACGTGAAAGAACGCAACAACCCTTAACGGAGTTGTTTCATATACAACGCCAGTAGGCAAATCATGCGGGCACCTCAAAGTGTATCTATGAACCATAACCTATCAACGCCTGCATTACAAGGAGTACCGCACACCTTCATTAGTAACCTCAGTCCCTCACCAGGAACACAATAACCACCCAGTAAGTTGTTATTTGGCTGTCTTCTTGTATTCTCTATACCGTTTGCGTTGCCACTATTTAGATACTGCGAACTAGCGTCGGCCGACATTACTCATTACCGTTATAGCACGCAAATTAATAGTTAATTAGCACTAAATAACAATACACGAATTATTTTTAAATCAAATTTACAGTCATTTGACCTCGATTGTTTTGATTTACAATAACGCCAGCGGCATCACTCCTACCGTTATAGCACGCAAATTAATAGAATTAATTACTGATGGAATTGTTAAATAAATAATAATACACGAATTAATTCTAAATCTTTACTGCCAATTTGACTGATAATCTATTTGTATTTTTTGATTTATAATAAATACACCTGAATCATTATTATATATTTTTAATTGTCTTTGAATCAGGTTTATGCTATTGTGAAATTGAGTACATCTGGGTATTGTCACGAGCGTGAGATACAAGTGCCGGCCTGTTAAACGTGGACGTTTATTGAAGCCACCCCTCAAAAAGTAGCTTAGGGGCGACTGAGGCCTTTCACATATAACAAGTTCCTTTGTCGATTTAATCTAATCCAGTTTTTTATATAATATCTTTATTTTTGTTTACCACACACCCTTCTCCATGAATGAGAAGTTACAAGTCTTATGAGCAATAATTCCCCATAATTTATTAAATATGTTGTCAATGAGAGCAGATGTATCATATTATTCATGTGCATGAAATGAGCTGTTTAATGGTGTCGTTGAATTTTAAATGTGATCTAAAAGTGTTACAAAACACTCATTAGTGTTTTGTAAAACGATTACAAAAAAAAAACTGAACATATGGAATCGAAATGTTCTCATAGCACAAATATTTCTGAGAAAAGAGCTGTACCTACAGGTTGCTTCTTTGAGACGAGTTAATGTATAAAAATGTATATATCTATCTATAATTTCACGTCAAATTCCTTATGGGGTTGACAGAGGACAGAGCACCACATGACTCGGGCCATATACACCTCACTCGCTTCTTTAACATTCATATAGCTATTCTCATGCACGGACGCCGGTTTCCACCGGGCTCCTAACGCCACTTGATAAAAGACGTTCAATGTAAATTTATTTCAGGTAAATAAGTAGTTTCAGATCGAGCAGTTGTAGTCCGTTGGATAAAGAACTGGCCTAGTGAACAACAGGTCCCCGGTTCGAATTCGTGTTTTCGGATTTATATACATATTTGTAATTGTCCCTTGCTCGGGGGTCAAAACATCGTGAGCAAAACCCGCACCTTGCTTAAGAATGATCTGGTATTCCCTCTGGGTTGCGGAGGTCTGACGGCAGTCGCTCCATGTAAGAACCCGTATCTTCGCCAAATCCTTGGATTAAAAAGCGGGATAACGCTAAGAAGAAGAAGTAGTTTTAGACAGAGAAGTTCGATGGGGTTATTGCGCATATCATTCGATTACACAGGTTAAGCAACGTCGACCGCAGCCTATCTATGGATGGGTTCATCTATCTGGAGCTTCTCCATGCTGGAGGGTACGTTAGCAGTAAGTCCTGACTATTGTCCTTAAAGGGCACAAACGGGACATAAGTTTGGAATGGATTCTTTAAGGTTTAAACAGAAGACATGGTAGCAAAACTTGATAAACAAAATCAAAGTTCATTAATTATGTTTTGTAACAATTAATTGTTTGTGGATAGTTTCCCTTTATTTAAAAAAGGACAACAATAATTTTAGTTTTAGTTAATTACAATAATCTTGTTTATTAGCCGAAAAGATAAGGCAACTGCATAACATAGTCAGAAAAACCGACCAAGTGCGAGTCTGACTCACCCACTGAGGGTTTCGTACTAACTTGTAAGTATGTAAATAGTTCATCACGGGAATCCTGTCTCGAAGATTTTTCCCATTCCCAGTATTTTGTATGTTTCTCCCCAACGATGAAAGCACCGAACATTGCTCTAACGAAAGGATAAACAGGATTGAGGATGAAACTTAACTTTGCTGTTAGAAAGCTGTTGTTCCCATACATCGATATAGGTCCCAGATAGTTTACCAACTGTAAAAAAAGTTTGCTATCATGAAAAAGACTACAAAACATCGATTTTCGATTTTTTCCCTTTACATGTGCTACATGACATCGCTTGCCAATTTTCATGATTATAGGTCAACGGGATATATTATAGGATTATAGGTTTTGATACCCTTGCGAGTGTCAAAATTATGTGGTAAAGAGGCAGTATTTTTTGATTACGTTGACTTAGCAATTTGATTTTATACTACTCCGAGGGACTGCAAACTTGAGAATTTGATATTAATTTCAATTTGATACCTTCACGCGTTCCCTAGAAAAAGGACATTGACAGATAATTGTTCCGCTTTAGCACTCGAGATAAGGGAACCCTAACAAAACAAAATTGTTTGTACAGATTAATGGAAACCAAAATACGATTTTTTTATCTTTTCACTAGTTAGAACGTGTTGATTGCGTGACGTCGTTTAACACTAGATTTCTTTTATCTTCTATACATTTTGGCATTATATCTTGTGTTTTTTTATTTTTCGTTATGTTTTATATTGGCAATTTAAGGAGTTATAAACTTTTTTTTATACCACGTTGGGAGGCATACAAGCATACGGCCCACCTGATGTAAAGCGGGTACCGTAGCCTATTAACGCTTGTAATATATTAAGTATCACTCGCGCGATGCCTCCTCTGCTGCTTACACAGCAACTCCTTGGCAACTTCCTGGGGACCTTACTCACGCGCAGGAACACAACAACTAGGGAGTTTTTATTTGGCTGCGGTTTTCTGTAAGGTGGAGGTACTTCCTCAGACGGGCTGCTTTGATGCGCCCTACCTCTCTTAAAACATCCAGACCAAGACAAACAGACATGTTCATGCACACAAATGTTTGCCTTGTGTGGGAATCGAACCCACGAGCGTTGGCGTCAAAGTCGCGTCATTCACGACTGAGCTACCGAACTCGTCAAAAACTCCTTAGCAATCTCTTCAAAGACAGTTATCGTATTGCTAAAAAGATATCTCTAGTGAAACCTGTTTCATTTCGTTAGTCATATAACTCGTAATATGACAATAGCTACTTAACTGCTAATTATCCAAATAAGCAATATATATTTTATGTCGATATGTAAACATCTCTTTACAAGCTTGTTTCACGATACAGTCATATGCCCGCGGCGATGGTTTTTTCTCTATATGCACTCATGCATGGCGCTTTATGGCCATCTATATACAGTGTGACTTTAATACTATGTATAGTGGTTATTATCTTCAAGATAATACGGAGCAGTGATAGTCTAGTGGATAAAGAACCGGCCAAGTGACCAACAGGTCTCGGGTTCGTATCCTGGTATGTACAACTGAATTCGTGTTTTAGTATTTACTTATATTTGTAACTAGCTGTGCCCTGCGACTTTGTCCGCGTGGAATATTATTTATTTATATTAATAAAAATAAATAAAATTTCTAAAACAATAGTAGCCTAAGTTACTCCTTATTACATCAGCTATCTGATATATATCAGCTAACAAACAGACAGACAGCCAGACAAAAATTGTAAAAATATTCATTTTATATATTCTTTATTGCATATAACAGTGTAAGAAAATAACATAGTAAGAAAATAGTAATGCAAAGGCGAGCTTATCTCTATAATAAAGAGATCTCTTCCAGCCAACCTGTGCTGTGGGATATTTTGTAAAGAATACCGGATGGTTAAAGTACAATATACCAGATATATCTCTACGGTACACTAACAAGATACAAATAAATACTTATTAATATTACTTACATAACTTTATAATTACGAAATAAATACTACTAAAATAAATACATATATACAATTACATATATAAATATCTAAGCGATAATAGATAGGTAGTGTTCTTTCAGTCTTTTTTTTAAAGTGGTGACAGATGAACTCTCACGAATATATGAGGGTAGTTGATTCCACAACTGTGCAGCACGGTAAGTGTACGAGTTATAGAAGAAACTGGAGTGCGCAGTTGGAAGGATTAGCGTCTTGGTAACGCAAGGACGTAGAGGGCGGGATCTAGGTGGAAGCAATTTGAAACGGGAACTCAGATAAGCGGGGGCCAAAGGGATCTTTGAGGATCTTATAGAGAAAAGAAAGAACATGGTGATTACGGCGAAAGCGAATTGGGAGCCATTTCAGTTGTTTCCGGTATTTACTGTTACGGTATTCATTTTAGTATATGTACCGTGTATACGTCCATATGCATTTAGTAAAAAGTGGTTATTTTAATATTACAAACAGACACTCCAATTTTATTTATCTGTATAGATTATCACGTGCTCGGCGGCGAAGGTTTGGTTTTCCCTCTGGGTTGCGGAAGTCGCTCCATGTAAAAATTAGTCTATCTATCTATCTATAACTTCACGCCAAATCCCTTGCGGGGTAGGCAGAGAGAACCGGGCGCCACGTGACTCGATCCTTACATATCTCACTCGCTTCTTTAACATTCATTGCTCTTCTCATGCACGCTCGCCGGTTGCTAGGGCTCCTGACATCACCTTCTGATAGAACATGACCAATTTGGTCATGGTAGGTAAGTCTTGGCCTTCCCCGGCTCCTACATCCTTCCACTTTTGCATTGTATATCTGCTTCTGCACAAATTTTGCGCAGCGCTCGCATTTCAACCGCGTTTATTCTACTTTCATGCTCTTTCTGCCATACCCAACTCTCGCTTCCATAAGTTAGCGTTGGGACCAACACTGCATTGTGTATAGCGAGTTGTGCCTTAAAAATTAGTACCTACGCCAAATCCTTAGGCTTAGGTAGCGGACCCCGTCAATCCTAATGGTTTAGGAAACTGGATAATGATAAGAAGTGGTATTGTCTTCGAGAAACTTGTTCCCGTTTAAGTCGCATAGAGCGTTAATTAAATATCATTTAATCTTTAGTATTTGGTCGGCCGCTCGGAGATTTTTTTTTGTGTAATATCGCGTTTTCAGGTAGGAAACCTATATAGATAAACATGAATAGTAAAATCTTGTCTATAACTTCACGCCAAATTCCTTGCGCGATAGGCAGTGAGTATCGAGCGCCACATAACTCTTGTCAATACACACCTCAATTGCTTCTTTAACATTCATAGCTATTTTCATGCTACATGCTCATCATCATGCTATTTGAATAGCTATTTGTAGAAATTAAATAAGAATTGCTCATTTAAAGTAATAAGACATAGTATCGAAAATGTATGAAATCCGTCAATAATATAGAATTCCTCGGAAATCTATAATGCCTAATACACGAAGGAAATAACCTGTGAAGAGCCGATGAGACGCCTATTACGTGGTAACTCAATTCAACGCAACGAGTCGGGGGGTAATGTAGAATGTCCAGCTTAGCTTGTTCGCCTATCAACATCGTGGAACTAGTCAGCGTATAAAATATTTAGGCGTTTAAACACAACGTTTTTGTGAGCGCGGGGTGCCTTCATGCGAAATTAAGAGGTTTATAGGTTTGTGGCCAAATACGAGTAGAAAATGCATCGAATCGCATCGGAAGCCTTGATGTCGTCAATCCACGTGTCAAACAGCCTGTCTACACGTATGTGTGGGTTTAGTCATCTCGAGTACCTTCGTTCGAAGGACGACTGCCATCTATCTATTGAAAACAGCCGGGACGGACAGCATCCCGGCTGGATCAATAGATGGCAGTCGTTAAACAAAGACATGTAGGAGGGTACAGTTAATTTGGGACAGTACCTCCATGTCACATGTAACCGCAGCGAAAAGACTGTCGTATATTCTTCTTAGCTTTATCCCGTTTCCTAATCTGGATATTGGGGGATCTGAATCTTGGTATTGGGGAAGTTCGCTCCCTACCTTGGTTCTTCCAAAGCGTTGCATGAGCACTAGGTCTGCTGGAAGTTGATAACCATTAGGATGCAATGATTAGGATAGCTATTTTTGTATAGTTCAAATGTCTTAGAGGGATTCGTACTATTATTAATGTAAAAGTGTATTTATTTGTCGGTTCGTGCTTTTTAGGGTTCCGTAGTAAACAAGGAACCCTTATAGTTTCGTTTGATCGTCTGTCCGTCTGAGTAGGTTTTTTTAAAAACATTGAGGGTGTGTGAAGGTCATTTTTAAATTAAAAGTTTAGTATTTTTTATTAGACTCGAGTGAATTTAAAAGGTATCTCGGATAAGCAGGCTTTACAGATTAACGAGTAATAGTCGACGAACCTATTGGTCAACTAGCTCCGTTGGTAGTAATAAAAAATTACGAAAAAAAAAGCATGTGGAGAAAAATTATGAAGAGTGATTATTATGAACACAAATCGGTAGTAAAACAAAAAATAGGAATAAGATTTTTGCGAGGCAATATGGACTGAGTGACGCATTAAATCGGTGTTTTTTTATGGTGATTTATTTTGTATGGAGAGCCCGACAGTGACATAGGCTACTTTTTACCGCGGCCAAATCTCTTAACTCACACAGGAAAACACGCTTTGTTTCCCTTTGACCACACGGGCGAAGCCGCGGGTAACAGCTAGTATGTACATAAATCTGAAAACAAGAATTTCGAATGGAATACATGCCAGGATTGGTACCCGTGACCTGGTGCTCAATAGGCAGCTTCTTTATCCACTGGGCTATCACTGCTCATAAACTGCTCTCTACCTTGGTTATGCGCTATGTGTACGTGTAACTATATTGGTTATAGCGGAATCGGGTCAGTCTCCGCTCCTGCATTAATTCCCTGATAAGGAATGATTACAGACAGGAAATGAGAGATTTGTTCGCATATCAGCAATCTCAGCCTCGAACCGCCAAGTCAAATCATCTAAAAGAAATGACGTCGTTACGCGCCACGTTTGTTTACTCTGAGAGAGATCGCACATGAAAGTTGAATTGTTTGCATTCGTCATAACTGTTATTCGGTATTATAATGATTGATTGTCTGAGCCCAGTTCTGTTCAGTGCTTGCTTATGAAATATGGAGAAAGCCGTAGCGATCTATGCATTTGCGGTCTGATTGTCGCATTGTATGATGCGAGCGGTTTTGCTTCATTGTGTGATTAGCCAATGCTTAGTGTGTTTCCATTGGCAATAATTTTTTGACGTTTCACCTTCATACGTTTGTTATGGTAATTTGAAATCATTCCATTAAACCATTTTGATGTTGTTGGAATAGAATCAAATAAACTTTTTTTTCGTTCTCGCGTGACAAACAAACGTAAGACTCATCTGACGTGTAACTATAACTATAAATCTACCCACCTATATATGCAAACGCACAAGGAAAATCGTGAGTGTGTCCCATTGTAAGCAGCAACTTCAAGTTAGTTCCCTGGTAACTATACTAATTGTCACAGGTACACTTCCCAGAGTCTTATAGCAAGTATATACTTCATTCTTCTTCCTTTAGCGACAGGTAAAGGACAGACAGGAAGACAATTTTTTTGTGAATACATTTTACCCTAACCTAAAAAGCCCTCTGGCCAGTCTTGTTTGCTCATGTGCAACATGCATGGCGGTATGCTGTTGAGATTGGTTGTCTTTGACTCTAAACATGTAAGGAACCACTTTACATTTGTTACATTATTGCTTTTCATATTAATCTTCGGTTCTCGAGTTTCATTATATGAGGTCAATTTTAACAGTCATTAGTCGCCTAGACTGTGCACGCCTGAACACGTGCTCCGTACAGCTATTTTTGCTCGTTCTGTGCATATTTACCTATCTACATCGATACGCATGGATGTATCTGAGCGTGATGAGATCACTTCCAACGTTTCGGATTACATTATTAGAATTTGTATGTTCTGCAGTTGAATTGTAGTATAAAGTTACTAGTATACATCTTCATAATTAAGACGTTACCAGTATAATTTATAATTAGTTAAATTCGTAATGAGTTGTACAGTTTTTGATCGGAGAATGTGCTGAAAATTAATATTAAATACCTAGCATTGGATTGCATTGGCACATCATAATCGTCTTTAGAGACAATGGTAACCTCGCCTGCACGTTATCTATGCTGCAGACTGCCAAAAAATCTGGCTAAAGATGGGTTCAGAGGGATCACACTGCTGCTACTTTTTCTACCTACAGAAGGCTAGGGCGAAAAACAAGGAACATTTTGGAGTGCTAGGCGAGTGATAACAAATAGGGTGACAACGTGCGTGCGATATTTTTCTTTAGTTGCATGCAGTCATTGTATTCTCATCACGCGGGGCGTATCCTTATATAGGAAAAAAGTAATGGAAGGTATGCGAACTGTCTGAACAATACGATGTATCATTAATTACGAACTATCTGACAATGATAGGTAATCGGGAGTTACATTGATATTCTTCGTCGGCTTCCGATATTTAGATCAGTGTTCACGTCAGACACGTTTGAGACGGGCGGTCGTTCACCCGCCTACCAATTACAATGTCTTCTGAACTGTTTGTGATATGTTCAAGGTGATTGAATATGTACCTATGCTGGTTAATTAGAATATTTGACATTTCAGATGTTTCCATTTACTCAGTGTAGACGACTGCTTTAAAAGATTTACCAGATATTAAAAAGAGTATATTAATTCGACTGCGGTGTCGCGTTAATATAATGTTTGTTTGATAGTGTAAAGTGGAAGGTGGCAGGGTAGGTTGATGCGAGGGGTAGGTGCAACGTGCAGCATTTAATTAAGGCGGTGGGTGAGCTTGGCTCGCGTGCCGCCGCGGTGCACTTCCGGCGCGCCCCCGGGGGCGCTGCGCTTTTTCCTAGGGCCCGGGGGAGGTCGGCGCGAGGAAAGCGCGACCGGTCGTCACCCGCCTAGAGGAATTAAAATTTTTCACATAAACTGGTTTGATAGCGCGTACGGTGGCGGAGTGGGGATCGCGAATACGCGCCTCGCCGGTCATTAGCTGGGTCGCGGTGAAGCGCGCGCGCGTCCCGCTCTCTGCGTACGCGGTCCCGCGCTCGCACGACGTGCACGTACTCGTACTTCTCCCGAGCCCGCGGTGTCGCTGTACATCGATCGGTTATTGTGATCTAGTGATGCAAGTGATATACGTAATCGGTGATAAAATACTTTAGTGTTTTTTTTTTATACAATTTGTGATAATTTATTTTATAAAAGTTATTTCGTACTTGAAATCGTAGAGCATAGTGATTAGTTATTAATGCCGGTTCGTAATCTTTAAACATGTATTATCAGTTAACAGCAGTTAATTTATTCGTGATCATGTCACCGCATTATAATGTGGATCGCGACACTAATTTCATACAAAACAAACACGGCGGGCGATAAGCGAGTGGAGAGCACCGCGGCGGCACGCGGCCCCGGGGCGGCAGCGTCGCGGCGCGGCGCGGGGCGCCCGCCGAATTTCCCTTATCAATCGTTTAGCGCGGCTCAAGGTCGTGCGTTATCACCCGCGGTCGCCAAGCTCATGGATTCGTTCCGTAATAGAACGCATCGATGCATCACTAACCTTTAGTAACACTAATTTGATTTATGTACTTTTTATTAAAATATTGCTCGAAAAGCCCTGCTATACAGCTCTTTTCAAGCAATATTTAACTTTATTTGTGTATTCATACGAGTTACATTCATGTCTTAATCCCATAAAATATTGAAAGTAATTTAAAGAAAAAAAAAATAAAGGTATTTAACTGACTATATTATTACCAATAAACATTTGTTGTGGGTGTTATCTAACTGCCTTTAATAGCATCCCTATACACTACATTACATGAGGAATATTCACTCGTAAATTTCAAGTCTTTACCATCCAGTAGTAAAATTTATGCTATATCGTATCAAATCAATGAATCAATGATTATGAACAATTGAATATCTTTCTAATTATGCAAAACGGGGAATGAATATACAAATTACATGAGAAAGTAAACAATACTGTTTTAGTCTTACGAGTCTTTCCATGCAAACAGCTCAAGTGTGTTGTGAGATGTGGATCGCGACCTAGTTGCGCGTGATTGAGGATAAAATAATATAAATAGCTCGTCCCGGCTAGTGGACGTTAGCGGCGAGAACTAACTGCCCGTGTAACTAGTGCACTTAGCCGCAGTATCGCGTTTGAAGTGACACTTTCGTATTGGCACCGCGTGCGATTTGTTTGCGTCGTGTGATGGTGGCAATGCTGGCATGATGCGGCACGCGGCTAACGCAGCGGCGTGGACCGCGCCCGGCGAGGTCTGGGAGTACGTCAGCCAGCTCGTCAGCTCCTACCACGATCAGCACGACTGCCAGGTAAGGTGCCCCTATTGCCTACCTATTGCTAATTGGTGCAGTCTTTCGCGCGTTCATATCTTGCTTAATTTTTCTGTCAGTATTCACGGCTAAACGGCTGAACATTTTTTTTATTTTTCGCCACCAGCAAGACTGAAGTGAGTAGAGTGAGCAAGGTCTGTTTGATCGAAGGCGAGAGACTCAGTTAACTTCTGGTCAATAAATGTATACAAAGTTTTCTAATTGCGATAGACCTGAAGGCTTTTAAGTTTTCATCTGACACGACCGCCCCAGAGGTATGTGTTCACACAAATGCTCTGACCGCATCAGACCCACTATCCTTGATGGCCTACCGTTCGCACCATACAAATATACTAATATTTTTAATGTCTAAGTAATTGTTATGTTTGCTCTGTTAGGCCACTGAGGCCAGATGAGATGGTCTCAATATTACCTGTAGCAAACATCATGTATTAATTCACACATTCTGTTAACTACATTTTTATTGTACATTATTCATGTGTGAGACCCAGTTTGCCAGACCAACTGCATGGACGGTAGACATATCTTTACAGATAAATAAAATTGGAGTGTCTGTTTGTAATATTAAAATAACCGCTTTTTGTTAAATGCATATGGATGTATACACGGTACATATACCAAAATATATTTTTTACAATTTTTGTCTTGTCTGTTTGTTCCGGGTAATCTCTGAAACGACTGGACCGATTTTGACGGGAATTTCACTGGCAGATAGCTGATGTAATAAGGAGTAAAAAGGAGTACTTTTATTTTAGAAATTTTATTTATTTTTATTAATATAAATAAATAATATAAAAATAACTATTCCGCGCGGACGAAGTCGCGGGCACAACTAGTATGTACTAAGGAGACACTGGGGTAAGATTGCCACTATATAACACTTAATTTTAAACTGACGCAACATCTGAGTTTGGAGTTGGACATCGAAACGTAATTTATCTATTTATTTAGGTCATAGATATATGTAGGTATTCGCGGATATTCTTTTGTGTTTTTCGGCTTAAGCATATCGAGACAAAATTAGGAATACCAGTTTTTTTATGATTGCTATCTTTGCCTCTTCGATTGGACTAGTCAGTTACTGACATTGGATTGAAGAAATTTTCCCTTCTGGTCTAATCATAGTATCTACGAAAGATAATAAATAATATTTTCAACCAATATTTTTCATCTATAGATCTATAGATATTCACCTCCATTTGTATTATAAAATCGCGACCCTGTATGACAAGTATCTCGAAAAGACCATTACATTTACAATTAAAACGTTCAGGTTGTGTTACTTCTAATCGATAAGCTTCAATCCTGTTTGTTGAACTCGTTTGACGAAAAACTAACAATAGACCGACGTAATAGACAAATCAAACTTCGTTTATTTGACCGTGAAATTGTGGTCGAGCGAGCGTGACTGTTTCGCGTGCTTAGATATGGAATGCATTCACATCTACATAAAACACTATCTTCGTGGCAGTTCTGACACAAATCAAATGTAGTGTCTATCGATTAAATAATTAATAATGATCCGCTTGTAAAATATACGTATAGGCGTGTTCATGTACAAACTAATGATAAGATAACAGCTATTTAGAGGTTTTTAATTTAGATAAACCTTGGTTTTCCTTCTTTAATTGCGAGTATATGATGATAAGGTAAATCAAATAGTTTCATGTACGTCTTCTAATTTGGGAATCGTGAAAGAATATGATTGATAATAATAGTAAGCCCGCAATGTTAATAGCGCGTATGTTATAGTGAGTATCGACACTACAGTCATAGTGCTTCAGAGAGTTGATCAAAGCCTCCGTCTCCGGCGTGGTTTCGAGTAGAAACCCAGGAAAGCAGAACTTTCAGCATTGACTTTATAATGTACTACATCTCGGAGGGGCCTCTACGTGTGGAATCCATATTCTCGCGTTCGCTTTTGATAGGCGTATCACCGGATACACCTATCTATCTATATTAATATTATTACACAGCGCCGTCTCGATCTATGATAAGGTTTTAAAATAATTTTTAGTCTTAAATTTGATATCTTTACTATCACCACCTCTTCAGCTCACTGCAGGGAAATCATTTTCTTTATCTTGTTATAATTATATTTGTCCATGGTACTCTAGGCGGATTGATGTCTGCCTAACTAGTACGCCCAAAAGCCACTAACCGTTTAACGTGCCCTCTGAAAGCCCAAAGCTCGAGATAATTAAATCCATTCACGTAGATGCTGCGGTCGACGATGCTTGACTTGCATGATAGTTTAGTCTAAATTGCAACGACGATATCGCACTACTTATTTTATGGGTTCCATGCCATGATCGGCGTGTGTCACCAGTGATGACTTACGGCGCAGAAACGTGTTCCTCATACGGAAGGTCAGATTGGCACAGCATGCGATCGAGAGAACCATGCTCTCTGCGAGACCAAGTTTCGCTGCGAGATAGATTTAGCAGTAAACACATTCATAATAGTAATAGAACTAGAGTTACCGACGTCGATCTAAGGATCAGTAAACTGAAGTAGTAATGGGCAGGTCACATAGCTCGAACAACTGATATATAGCCGCTGGGGCAGAAAATTTATTGAATGGCGAACACGAACTGGAAAACGCAGCGTAGGATGGCTCACTACACGATGACCGACGATCTCGTGAAGATCGTATGGACCTGATGCAAGTGGCACAGGATCAATCGCTGTGGAAGTCTAATTGGGTGGCCTATGTTCAGCAGTGAACGTTTTTCGGATGACATGGTGATGATAATGTTGCCCTTAAGCTGAAAATACAGTTTATTAAAGTTTATATAAATATTACAGGTAAATTAGTCTCGATTCTAATTACACAGTGTCTATGAATCAATAAAAAATCGCCTCCCTTTTAAATCTTATTTTTGAAGTTCGTAAAATAAAATATTTGATAACAATTGAAAATTGTCTTACAGAAATAATAGAATCATGCTTTAGCTAGTACAAGTTTTAAGAAATCATCAAAGGCCGTTCATTTGAAACGTTAATTCAATATCCATCAGTAGCTGCAGAGCCAGCCATTATAGATAATAAATACGCTTAGTGGGAATACAGGAAGTTAATAGCTGGCCAGAGACCGCGTCCTGATTGATGTATCTTGCCGTTAAAGCCTGCTGATTTTATCTTATCTATCTAATTCGTTTAACGAGATTACGGTACACGAACGCACCAACAGTTCCCGTCTTCCTGCTCACTGGAATAACAGTACAATTATTTTGCTTCATCTGTCAAGCTAAATAACATCGCCGTCGATAGCGCATTGTTTATTTGTATTGTCACATTGCATGACATTGTTTATCTCGTCATGATTGTAATCGACATTAATGACCGGTTGGGCAATGTATAGTTTCATCTAATGTTGGCGATGATTCAATGCACGTTTATACAATACGACGTTATATTGTTTCGTTATTCTTTTAGTTTTTTTGCTACTTATAATATTGTATATGGAAATCTTTTGTATTGTCGCATAATAGTGTTGTTAATTCATTTATTAACACTGAATAGTAGGAAGATCTTAGTCGGATTCTTAATGATCTAAATGCTGCTTGTCTAGAATTTATCTGTGACAAGAAGCTGTGAATGACATAAATCGTATTCAGTCACATCTCGAGCTGGACGTCCCTCATGACAATGTGACTGTACAGCTAAAAGCAGATCACGCTTGAAACTGGGAAGTGCGTTTGCAAGCTCTTATTACCTACGGCATAAGATTGGTACACTTGGTACACGGCCAAAGCGTCAAGCTTGACGTGCACCTGGCTGTACTTCACCCGACTATCGTTGGGAATGCATTCATTTGAAGAAGTTACTATACTACTACCTCGAACATGACATTGTAGTTTAGCTGAGGCATCTTCCTCAAATACGTATCGGACGGGTTTCGGGTGCATTTGGCGACATCACTCATCCCGTTGGGACTGAAATATTTTGGTAAATACCTCCTTCCCACTTTGATCTACGGTGCAGACCTGCATCCTGACCGGTCATAGCTCTTTGACTATCAAACTGAGGAAGCCAAACCCTCAATTTGGTAGCTACACAGTTGTGTCTGTTTCTCGAAGAATATGGAACCAGGAAATACGGTAAATCTAACTTGTCAAGATTAGTAGGTTAAGTGTCAATATTTGGTGACATTCTGCCGAATCAGTGATATGCATGTAGGGTATACATGTGGTGTCTCGATGGCAGATGACAGTCCTAAAGTAGAGGTCCTATACAAGATTAAGTCGATCCGTCGACAGCCTGTCTTTTGATGTCTTCAATCTGTAGAGTTTTATGTACCGAAGACATCAAAAGATCGACGGGATGTGACACAATACGAAAAGCAGACGATCGCATATTGTTGAAAACATTATACATTCAATATTCAGCACTGCGTAGATATAGGATCAGATAATAGATTGCTACCATTTAATTCTTTTGGACACGCTCTATATTTACACAATGTCAATGTTAGACTGAATCATTGGTTTATCGAATTCAGTCAATATTGTAAATACATTTACGTTAGCCCTTTTAATCATATTGCATCGGTACTTGTGTCCGATAGTGCCCGCTGTTAGTCGATGCCATGTACAGTAATTGTATTCATCAATTATAGTAACCATAAACGTAATGGGGTCGACATAATATGCGACATTATGTTGTGAGGTGTGTGACTACATTCGTGTTGCAATGGCACAGCGTCTGTATTGCGTTTTGCGGTATTTGACGAGTTAGTCTGTGTGACGGGTGTAGGTTACTTTACGTCATTCAGTACACAAATCAAACGGCAATTTTCATTAAAAGTGAATGGCATGGATTTAAAATACCGTTCTGGCTAATGTAACTGAAAATTGAAGTATAAAGCACGTATTTTTGTTTTATAACTACATGCTTAAGATACACACGCGTACTTTGTCGGGTATGAAAAGAGGTTTAAAACTACAAGTACAGGTTGGTCAGTCTTGTGAGTTAAGACCATGACATAATATTTTAAGTTGTTGCTCTCTAGCAGATTTTGGATGGTTGTTCAGATTCAGTATATCACGAGGTAAAGAAACATTTGGCCCGCTTCGTGTAAAATATAGACACACAAGCAAGTAGTGGTACTCGCGTCTGACGAATTATGTTTCCGCCAAATTGCTGGTGATCTTACTCACTCGCAGGTATTTCCACAGTTTAATTGCTTCTTATTAACCCTTCGAAACCCGTGTGGTCATATATGACCGCGAAATGTATGGGAAAAGGTATATAACGGGTTCCGAAGGCTAGCTTTACCCTAAACTTCTGTGCGTCTGAGACATAATTTGCCAATCGGGCACGGTGCTCAACGTGCAGGCAAGATTAAATTTAGATCCAAATACAACGGTGAACCGTTTATCTCGTGTGTGAATTGCAGCATTACGTAATCAATACCTAATTAAAAAAAATAACTTAATTTTTTTTTATTGATGACGTATGGTAACTTACGCTCATCGCGCTGACTAATTGTTAAATTTGCAGACGCCCTTATGACGATGAGTGGCGATGGTAACATAAACCGGTTGGACACCTTTGTCGCCACACAACCGCCGGCTTTTGGTGGTGACATCCGCAAAAAGTGCACAATGGAATGCACGTGAGTTTGGTGGGCCCTTTAATCGATGCGACGCTGTAGACGCTAACCGCCGAACGTTCCTCTTGCACACCACTATCTTATTATACCGAGGCATTTGATTTGTTGAAGTAGCCATTAAAACCGGTCGGGCCTAAGTTCTATGCACTTAGACGACTGGCTTGTTCCCACTTGCTTTCATAATATAATGATTCTATTAAAGCAGTTGTACGTGATTTAACAGCTCGGACGCGCTATGTGATAGGTATGTACTATTCGTCAGTTATAGTTATCGTCTCGTACAACGTCGCGTGGAAACCGAGTACACGACCTGCCTTATGTGAAACGGTTACCGTAGCTTATGAACGCTTGCAATACAAGCTACGATTGAATTTCGATTGCTCACGATTCACGAAGCTACCCAGCTCACTGGTAACCCCCACTCCCTCGCTGATATACATCCCTTAATGGAGTTCTTATTTAGCTGCATTCTTCTTTAAGACTAACCTCGAACACGAGGCACAGTGTACTACGTGCTAGCGAAGTTAATTTTGGTGTTAAAGATTACATTCGTGTGAGTCATCGCTTACAATCGGTTTTCCCAAGGGACTACAGTATGGGGTTCTTCAAGAAAGGCGTGAAGAGGTTCTTACAGGGTCGGCAACGCAAGAGTGGCACCCCTGGTGTTGCAAATGCCCATAGGCTACGGTAACTGCTTACCGTCAGGCAGGCCGTACGCTTGTTTGCCACCTTAGTGGTATAAAAAAAAAACACACCTCAATAATTCTTTTACGTGAACTAAAAATGATTTAACATACTATATGATTCGTCAAATATATTTTAGTGTAAACTCAACGGAATGTTAGTTGCAAGTTAAGAGTAATGCATAAACCGAGACAGGTAAAAGTTGTGCGCAGGGAATGCAGTCGGCCGGTGCACGGCGTGCTCGACACGTCCCGAGCCCGACAGACTTGGTCACATTGATTTTATGCACCAACGCCGCGTGCTCATATTCAATCGTTCACTTTATATATAAATCGCCGACCCTCATACGGGCTTGTTGTATTAATAATAAACGCGTTCAATCAGCCTCGTCCTCATGTGCCAATTAAATATTTATAAGTATACTCATACGCTTAACTACGGCGTGAGAAGTTCGCAATCGTTTAAGCGTTTGTAATGCTTTCATTACGGATTATGGCGTTGTGTCAATAACACAATGTGGACTGTTAATTGCATTGCACAGTGATAGCCCAGTGGATAAATAATCAGCTCATTAGCCGACTGATCCTTATTCGAATCCTATATTTATAATTCTTTCTTTTTGACGAGCTCGGTGGCGCAGAGGTGAAACGCGTTGTTACGCTACTTTGGCACCAACGCTCGTGGGTTCGATTCCCACACGGTACAAACATTTGTGTGCATGAACATGTCTGTTTGTCTTGGTCTGGGTATTTTCTATGTATAATAAGTATGTATTTACAAAAAAAAATGTATTTACGTATGTTTATCAGTTGTCTAGTACCCATAACACAAGCTTCGCTTACATTGGGGCTAGATGGCGCTGTGTAATTTGTCCGACAATATTTATTTCTTAATAGATTCAGGCGTTATTTTGCGAAAGTCAAACTTACATGCAATTTGATCCAACCTGCCTTGTGTGCTTCCGCCACCAATTAGTTCATGCGGCCTAGCGCCGGCCGGCACCCACCCACTACTGTTAGTACATGGTACATGCCGACGCTGCCATGGCTGCTCCGGTAGTCTCTGCCTCGGCTGCTGCGGTCGCCCGCCATCTGGAACAGATTCCGCATGCCCCCACCACCACCGTCGCTGCCACGACTGGCCTGGTCGTCGCTGCGACACGTGTTTCGCCTCTCCACGAGGCATCATCAGGCGTTGTCGACGTTAATCGTAAGAATAACATGCTACAAGTGTACTAACAGTAGTGGGTGGGTGCCGGCCGGCGCTAGGCCGCATGAACTAATTGGTGGCGGAAGCACACAAGGCAGGTTGGATCAAATTGCATATTTATTTCTTATCGGTGAAGGAAAACGTCGTGAGGAAACTGGCCCGTCTGAAAAAAAAATATTTTGAAAGGCGTGAACCTAACCTAAGAAAGATCTAATATTCCCTTTTAGATGTAGAGGGCTGAATGTTAAAATCAGTATCTTTGCCAAATCCTTAGGCTTGGGTAGCGCTCGCCAACCCTAACGGATTATAAAGCGGGGTAACGCTAGGAAGAAGAATGTGGACTATTAATTATTGCATCTCTCAATTACAATAACCGATAAATTAACAATTTAAATAAATTTGTGGGACGTAATGGTATTGTGTGTTTCCAAAGAAATTTTCAACTGAAAACTCCCTGCTGGGGTTGTCCCTAGAGACTATACAGCATGAGGCTCTACAAATTGCGTGTAGAGGCATTACAGGGCATCGGCAACGCACGAGTGACACCCATGGTTTTGCAACTATCAGGTTGGATGTATGCTTGTTTGTCACCTTAGGAGTATAAAAAAACGAATGCCCGTCTTCTTCTTAGCGTTATCCCGGTTCCTAATCCATTAGAATTGACGGAGTCCGCTACCTGAGTCTAAAGATTTGGCGAAGGTAGTGATTTTTACATGGAGCGACTGTCGTCTGACCTCCACAATCCAGAGAGAAAACCAGACCTTTCTTAGGTTAGGTCACACGTTCTCCAAAATAAAATTTCTTGGACATGAGGATTTCCTCACGCTGTTTCCCTTCACCGCCGAGCAAATAATAATTACAAATATGTACCTTCATAAAAAATGAATCCCCGTATCGGTTTAGGCCCTTAGTTCAAAGCATAAACTAATATTATATAATTATGTAGAATTATAAAAACTCCTTTTTCGTAACACATTAAAAATTCCAATAACACATACTACGCGTTATGCATTTTGGGTTCAATATCTTTTGTTAAAAGAATTTGTAAAGGATGATTGTTACAGAGAAGCTTAATGTCTTAAGTCAGAAGCGGTATCTGTATAATTTCATTGAGTATAGAAACATATGCGTTGCGTATTGACGAGGCGGGAAGGGTGCTCTGGGAATCGGGATGAGCCGGTCCGACGGCCATTTTAGCATCGTTTAATAATGCCTGTACGACAACTGCGTTCGCCCACAGGGATGCCAACAATTCAATAATCCAGCTATATTATAATGCAACAAACAGCCATGATTCATTATTTGATGTGCGTTATTTCTTACACACGATCTCAATATTCGTCGAGGCATTGATGTATAATAAAAAGAACCACGAAGAGGTATCCCTGCAGTTATGTCACAGCCCGGCGGCGGCTATTTAAGAGTGACTGGTCCCATTATCGTGAACGGCAAGAATTATACATACAGCGATAGAATGATTCAGCCCTGGCTCCCGATCGGGTAATGCAAAACGAGACTCGATAATAAATCGTTTACATGGTTGTCGGCGTAAACTGGTCCCACTAGCCGCCGCGCCGCGCTGTGCCGCGCGGAGGTAGGAAGCGTCCGCCGATAACTGATTGTCAAAACAATGCGAGTTTATTGAGTGCTCTCTATATTCGTTATTTATTAAAATCTCACATCTACCGGAATCCAAAGGATTTAAGGAGTTTTATAGGATTCGCGTGGCTTATGGTGATAATGTATATTGTTTTGTCAATGTCTAGATAAACTGCTGGAGAGAAGTTAATTGAGTACTCTCTATCTAGGTATTATTTACCATTTGTTAAAAATTCCTATTTATGTTTGTTATGATATAGCTATGATGATAATGCATATCCTTTTGCCACTCGCTAGATAAACAACCGGAGAGTAGTTTATTGATTGCTCTCCATTTGTTAAGAGTTTATTGAGTGTTTTCTATATTAGTTATTTAATAAAATCTTCACCTATACGTACGTACGTACGGAGATGACTATTTCAGAACATGTTAGGATTCGCATTGCTTATGGTTATAATCATCTTGTAGGTATTGACTTCTGCTGACATGTCGACTGCTGTAGTCTAGCATAATGAATTTGTCTCAGGTTTTCGCGATTGTTACACATTGAATTAAACAATTTTTAACGGAAGTATCGCGTATTTTATTTATTTTGTTGAACCTGACGTTTCGAACGCTTTGCAGCGTCCGTGGTCGCAGGAAGACTAAGGTGGTATTTGCCTTACATTAGTTATTCAATTATTACATCTACCGACATGGATGGATTAATTATATATGTTCCGATTCACACAAAAATCGCTCACAGTGTCCGAACATTTTTTAGATCTTTGGGTTTGAGACTTGATTATTTTTAGGACTGGATCCCAAGCAGGTGGTACTTGCCAACCATCTTCTCTATTGAAATTGGGGTGTTTTCTTATTTCAATAGCCTCGCGCAACATTCTCGGCATGTAGCGATTCTCCTTGGCGAGGATTTGTGGTTTATCGAAGCGGATGTAATGGTTTGGCTGGTCCAGTGTATGTTCACATACTGCAGAGTTTTTATCGCGCCTATTCTTCATGTCAGCAATGTGTTCTTTCACACGAGTACCTACGCTTCTCTTTGTTTGCCCTATGTATGATAAACCACATTCGCAGTCTAATTTGTATACTCCTGCATCTTGTAAGGGGATATTAGACTTGATAGGTCTTAGAATTTGACTGATCTTCTTATGGGGCTTGAAATAAGTTTTAATTGAAGCTCGCCGTAAGATGTTGCCAATTTTGTCTGTGACTCCCTTTAAGTATGGTAAGATGGCAGGTTGACGTTCAACTGTAGGTGTGGCTTCGGGCGGCTTCTGTGACGCATGCGAGGGAGTTTGTGACTGTTGCTCCGCAGTACTTGTTTGATGATGTTGGAGTTCCTCCTCTAGATGCTCAGCGTCGCAGATGCCTTGTGCTCTCTGAAACAAAGATTTGCCTACGGTAGCTAACTGACATGGATGGTGGTGTGAGTTACCATTGAGATATTTGTCTGTATGGGTGGGTTTCCTATACACTGTGTGAGTAAGTGAGTTGTCAAGTTTCCTGGTAATTAATATATCAAGGAATGCTAGTGAATTATTTGCCTCTAATTCCATGGTGAATTTGATTTTGTTGTTGATGGAATTAAGGTCTCACAACTTCGTGGACATACAAGTGCATATGTTAAGGATTCCTACCATTTCATTAGCCAAATAAAAGACCTAAAATTGACTAGTGATGAAACTATGGTCAGTTTTGATATACAGTCACTATTCACCTGCCTACCTGTACAAGACTGCATAGAAATTGTGAACAGGAAGCTTTGTGAAAATGACATGCCTGAGGAATATGGAGAACTTCTAGAACTTTGCTTAACATCTGGCTATTTTCTTTGGAATGACGAATTTTACACCCAAATTGATGGCGTAGCTATGGGCTCTCCCATTTCTCCTGTTGTAGCTGACATTTTCATGGAAGACCTTGAGGAGAGAGCGCTGTCGATGGCACCGGCTGTGCCGAAGATGTACAAACGGTACGTAGATGATACTTTTGTTGTCATACCCAAAGATAAAGTGTCTATATTCCTACATCACCTTAATTCCATCAACAACAAAATCAAATTCACCATGGAATTAGAGGCAAATAATTCACTAGCATTCCTTGATATATTAATTACCAGGAAACTTGACAACTCACTTACTCACACAGTGTATAGGAAACCCACCCATACAGACAAATATCTCAATGGTAACTCACACCACCATCCATGTCAGTTAGCTACCGTAGGCAAATCTTTGTTTCAGAGAGCACAAGGCATCTGCGACGCTGAGCATCTAGAGGAGGAACTCCAACATGTCAAACAAGTACTGCGGAGCAACAGTCACAAACTCCCTCGCATGCGTCACAGAAGCCGCCCGAAGCCACACCTACAGTTGAACGTCAACCTGCCATCTTACCATACTTAAAGGGAGTCACAGACAAAATTGGCAACATCTTACGGCGAGCTTCAATTAAAACTTATTTCAAGCCCCATAAGAAGATCAGTCAAATTCTAAGACCTATCAAGTCTAATATCCCCTTACAAGATGCAGGAGTATACAAATTAGACTGCGAATGTGGTTTATCATACATAGGGCAAACAAAGAGAAGCGTAGGTACTCGTGTGAAAGAACACATTGCTGACATGAAGAATAGGCGCGATAAAAACTCTGCAGTATGTGAACATACACTGGACCAGCCAAACCATTACATCCGGTTCGATAAACCACAAATCCTCGCCAAGGAGAATCGCTACATGCCGAGAATGTTGCGCGAGGCTATTGAAATAAGAAAACACCCCAATTTCAATAGAGAAGATGGTTGGCAAGTACCACCTGCTTGGGATCCAGTCCTAAAAATAATCAAGTCCCAAACCCAAAGATCTAAAAAATGTTCGGACACTGTGAGCGATTTTTGTGTGAATCGGAACATATATAATTAATCCATCCATGTCGGTAGATGTAATAATTGAATAACTAATGTAAGACAAATACCACCTTAGTCTTCCTGCGACCACGGACGCTGCAAAGCGTTCGAAACGTCAGGTTCAACAAAATAAATAAAATACGCGATACTTCCGTTAAAAATTGTTTAATTCAACATAATGAATTTGTTCTTTATTGAGTTGTTCTGCATCGGACGGTGATGAATTTTTTGGGAATTAGTTTGATTCGCATTGCTCATGACGATAATTAATTATGTTTAGTCAATCACTATGTTAATTCGTGTAGGTTTCGCTTCCACATAGACTGTTTATGGTCGGACTATAATGTCTACTGACAACGACAATCTTTTTCGATCGGATCAAATGTATGAACCTAATTCAGATGCCGCATCTGATTGCAGTGTACGCACGGTGTCGGAGTAGGTTTGCGTTGTACGCTGTGTATTCGCATCGCAGCAGTGGCGGTCTTATCTCGCCATTAGAGTTATTACCGGCTGGTATCTCGCCCATCGCACCGCTTCGATTGTTTCTGAACGCGCCTCAGCCGGGCGCTACCATCGTAATTGACCACTGTTTACTTCCACGACGAGCTCTTATTTTGTACGTTATTCTGCGGTTTTTTTTTGCTGCGTTTAAGACAACCATCTGCAAATAGGCAAGCTTTAGAAGATAGTTGAGTGACCATTATACAAACTTGCGTCTGAAGGAATTTTAATCGGTTGATGCCGACTCTTTTTGTTTGAAAATAAAGTACTGTCTAATATAATTAAAGTGACCATTGCTACGATGCTCTGTTACTCAATTATGCATAAAAGGCGGAACTGATTTCAATGACACTGACCGTACAAATAGAATACGGTCTGGATGAACGAAGACGGCAACGTCATTTATTGTCATACACGTCTAACAGCACAAGGACTGTGCCTTGTGTTGTTTTTGCGCATTATTTTTGAATACGAATTTTGTCATGCCTTCAACTTAGCACTGATGCCATACAATATTAACAACGGTTAGTTTTTGGATTGATCGTTTTTGTTTCGGGAAATTGATCACAACAATGAACCCTGTGGCCGATCGGAGACGAAAGTGGATAGCGATGAATTGAAAAGCCCTTGAACATTACTTTGTAATAGTATCGTTTTTATGAAAAATACAACAAAAGTCAGTGAATTGCATAACTTGTATGGTATATGGAATGTAGTGGAAGTACTTAGTTAATTTTAACATGAGATTATATTGCCAATTGTAGTACTGATTCTAAAAGAAAAAAGTAATAATGAAGGAATTTCATTAAAATCACCTTTGCCGACTTCTTGCCGTCTATAAATATTGCTGGACAGGCGGCTTCACGATTAGTCGGTACATCTTTACTTAATAACCTGCAGTGACAAACACATACCAATCAACCACTTAACGGTACATAATGGCACCCCTTACTCACCAAAACATAGTATTTTAGCACTTATACATCTCAGCGATTCTAGCCTGCACTCCAATGGTAGGATATTTTAACCAATAAGCGGATAAGTGACGCGATGTTGATCCGTGAACTAACCAATTAGAGCTGCGCGTTCTATTTCATCACTCCCCGACCCGGTGAGTGAGTTAGAAATAAAAATCTGTTAATCGGTTCTCCATTATTTATTTCATGGTAATGATTGTTCAAATCATATCGGTAGATCGTGTTGAAGAAAATTGTAAGGCTAAATCAAGTTTTACACCAGATGACAGCTGGAAGTTAAAAACACTCTAATTAATCATAGGTAAGCAATGTATCGCTACAGATAGACAATCAGATCATCGTATATATCAGACATTTCAGATATCGGTTGCAGGAATACAAGTTTTACAAAATACTGTGCATCGAGCTATTTGATATTTATAGCAAGTGCAGCTGCATATAACCTCAATGTTCTTATTAATTACTAAATGTTAAACCTTAATACACTTTAATTTTAAGATAAGAGGCTGTGCAGTGACGGACAGCGTATATAAACAACAATAATGCTCTTTATCTTGTGTTCCTATTATGTGCACGTATGCAACCGGTTACGGTAGAGGCAAATTTGCGATGTCCAAGTCGGCAAAGGGCATTCGTACAGATACTATCGGATGATCGCCGCCCACGAGTTCTGCTCCCTCTACTTCATTACTTATGATTAAGGGAATTGAAACGAAAAGATCCACAACATCGTACAGTTCTATATTTAGAGTGTTTAGTTTCAACGATAACCGTTTTCGGAGTTTCAATTTGGAGTGTAAACAACGCTGACTCACTTTGTGCCTTCAATTAGTTTCATTTATTTTGTGTTTTCAATTGTACGTGTTGCCAGACAAGTCTTGTTAAGATTCCGTACATAAAGTGTGCCAGCGAAACCTTATTACTATGGCTCGTTGTCTGTCCGTCTGTCTGTCTATCCGTCCGATATGTAACTTTAAAATCGTTATAGGTGAAACTTGAATTTTTCACATAGTGTGGCGTCTACAACAAATAATGAAGTTGAAAGGGGAATATTGTTTCATTTTTATATTTATTTTTATATAAAATACTATTTAAAAGATATGGTGTTAACTAAATTTATAATTATGTCTGTTAGATCGAAATTTCTGCGCCAAGACACATAGTTTTTTAAATTAAATAATATTTTTTATAGTTTTAACTTGTTACAGTATTGGTATAGTTAAACATCATCAATTCCACTGCTAAGTTTGCCGAGGCCGCTATGTTGCGGCACCTTTTAATCAAAAGAAGAATAATGCGATACAATAAGAACCGCAAAGCAAAAAGTGCACTTTAGAAAAACAAATTTGATCAATTATAAAATAACATGTTTCAATCAATGATTTAGATTTTGATTTCAATCGATCAGGCCTGCTTCAGAGTGACCAAAAATCCTAGTAAATTCTCGTAAAAAATCCAATGAAAACCGTTGTAAAACATCCTGTATTATTATAACTATAATTTATGCACAATTCCGGATTCGGTATAGATAGATGTATGGGATACTTAACCTTTCAGATAATTATTCTTAACTTATATTACTTCGTTTTTATTTTCCATTATTATTCACTAATGGCATCGGTCGTGTCGTTTCTGCCTGTGAATGTCAGATAATTCGCATGGAAACTACTTGTGCAATATGCATAAGTTTAATGTAGAGAAACGGTTATTCGCAGGAAAACTTAATTTAACAGTTGAAAATTTATGTACAACAACCGTTCAATCCGAAGTGTTAAAACTCTTCGAGAAAACTTTAATTCTATGTGAAATGTTAATATATCTGTAGAATATATTACTACGCAGTTCTAGTGAAACAAACAGAGAACTTGTTTACAGAATCACTTATATTGCCAGAATACTAATGATATAATAAGGACCGCGTCTTATGGCGTTCGGTTCTCTCTACCTACCCCACAAGGGACCTCGCGTGAAGATACATACATACATATTGCCATTCGAAAATCTACAACAGAATTGCAAAGTATAAAAAAAACTACATTACAATACCTTAATTCTATTTGAACTGTTTACTCTTGAGAATACTTCAATTCGATATGAATTTCTAGTATAACAATCATAATAAAACTTAAGAATTAATTATGTTAATATCCGAAATTCCTCATACATTTCCATTGGATTCGAAGTGTTAAAATCCTTATGAATATTTCAATGGATGCATTTTTTTTATTAAAACCGAAAAATTAATAATATTTGTAACTGCTTGAAAGTATTTGAGTGCGATACGAAGTTTTAGCACCTTTTGACAATACTTAATTTCGATACAAATTTCAAGCATAACTGACTACAAAAAACTTGTTTCAAAAGTCTATAATTTTGCCGTAATTAATATCCAAAATTCTTTGTTACTCAGTCATATATGAATATGAAAATAAATATAGAAAATTCGTATTAAAAATAAAATATATTGCTATCATCAATTTCCGTAATATACGCGTCAATGCTTGAAGGCTTGGTACGGCCCAACACTAAAATCATACAATTGGCGACGTCAGCGTTTTTACGCGGCTGTCTACAGTTTTTCATTGATACCAGTATTTCACGTTTAATGATCACGGAACTTACGCGTGCAAATAGTCGTAACAAATCGATCAATCCATGTTCGACGATAAAATTTGCACACATTATAATTTATTATAATCTTCACTGTTGTATATATACCAGAAGGAAGATATTTTTGGTCCTTCGAGCCGGATTATCGAGTCATGGATTCTCTTTTCTGAAGATATAGAAAACTTGTTTGTAGAATCAATTATACCATGCCATCATTAATGTCCGATTCGCGATATTTGTAATACGCGTAAGCTGTCTGTCCATAGACAGCGAACTTGCTATATCCAAGGTGTCAAGACCGCTGCTTTAATGGCCAGCCTCGCCGTTGCTCCACTTTGCTTTTATTTGCTCATTTGAGACGCATCCAGTATTCATATCAGTCAATTACAAGGACCCTTATGAATTCAATAAAATGAGACAAAATCTTAAGAGGCAAAGTCGACGTTGTGCATAAGTTATTGTTTACACCCTGACTATCGAAGTGCAGAAGATTGCAGCCAAATAACAATTACCTGGGGGTTGCTGTGCTGCTACTACTAGTGCGTCATGTCATTAGAAAGTTTTGAGAAGTTGCTGCGTACGTAACGTACTAAACGTTTGCATACCGTACATTAAGAAAAGAAATACGTTGAGATGCAAGTAACTTAATAATGGTGAATTGGTGGATCTATTTATATACCAAAATGCATTTGTGCATGTTCGTTGGTAAACCATAGGATCATGCTGTAATCAATCTTTTAATGAATGTAATAAATTCATAGAAAAATCCAGCACCAGTGTTCAATAAAAGTACTGTTACCCGATTCCTTTATCACACATTGAACATACACAATTCAAAATATCTTCATCTGTTTGCAATATGCTATACTGAAGAGGTTTTATCGTCGTGTTGGGTACTTGGTTGTTATATTCATCAACATCATCAAAGTATAGGTTGCGTTTTTGTTGAAACATTTTGTTTAGTCAACAAAGGTAATTTGTGATTTGTTTGTTCTGGGCCCGTGGTGGACGTGGATTTAGCGGGCATAGTGTCCTTGGGCCGCACATACATACACAGGCACCGTCTGGTCAATTAGCGCGAGCGGTGATCGGAACAGCTCGTATCCGCGTGTCGGCTCGTGGGAATGCCTCGTCTCGCCCTCCCACTCTACACACCTGAACAAAGCGATGCGGCTTATTGGAAAATAGTTTCTTCGCCTCATTATCAATGAAGAAATTATGAGTTGTTAATTAATCCGAGGCGTTATTAGATCCAACAGCCGCGCGTTGCTGTTGCAGGGTAGTAGGATAAGTCATTAATTGAATATTATTGATTTAAATAAATGTGAGGGAATTTGATGGATGTTTGTCATAAAAGAATACAAAATATATTTCAGTAATTTTTGTTCCTCTGTCTGCAACTTACACGTTAAAACTTCTGTAAAATTGGTTTTAACGTGTAAGTATATCTCTAGTTCTGATGACTCTAATAGTCTAATTAGCCAAGTCTAAGGTTCGTCGAGAAGTTGCCGTATAAATGTCACATTTGATTGTTAATATCACCTAGAATTGAGGCTCCAAAGCTTTAGCATCTCTAGGTATTACTCGGCCAATTTTGGAACTACGCCAAATATTTTTGTGAAGTGAGGGCTATTTTAAATCTAGAAAAAATGTCTGTTGCGTTAAATTTGTGTTCCCGGTCAATCAAAATTATTAAACGAAACGGCGAAGAAAACAAAATAGAGCAACGGTGAATGGTGAAAGCCTACAATGCGAGTGCGGAGCTGGCACGTAAACTTGGGGCAGGTCGGGCATTCTTACGGCTTCGCGTTGATTGGAGGTGTAACTTTATGATCGCACGCTTCTGATCGCTACTATTGTTCTAATAGTCCCTTGGCCCCACACTCACCTCTCATACACGTCTCGTTATATGCGGGCTTGAGGTCACGCGTTCAGCTTGATCTCGCCGATTCTTCACGCTTTTATGGGAATTGTTTGGATGATTTTATTTTACTGCCGTTTTATATTGAATGAACGTTCGATTGTTCGTATTTCATACTGCTTATTTATGCCGATTGTTTGTAACTTAAACGACATCAGTGTAGAGGGCGTACCGCTTAGCTTGTCGCGTTTACGCGTGCGATGCGCGACATTCAACATTGAATAGGTACGTTTTAAGGAGTCGGTGTCGTCGACCGTAATCGTGCCGCGGCTATCGTAGTCAATTAATCTTGCAGTTGTGTGACTTGTGACGTGCTGTCCTGATTCCATGCTGCAGTGACGAGGCACGGCAATATTTTACACATGATTAGAGCGGCACTGTATGGGTAAGCAAATTGCGCCGACGCGACGCGCAGTCACGATCTGAACCGCGCGGGAACCCGGGAGAGTTTCTACAGAATTCCAACGTAAATGCTACACGGATATTAATGGCAGTATCGTTCTTGATTTACCGGTTCACATCGGGATGCGGATTTTAAACTATGTTTACGTTGATTCCGATGCATTTCTTAATATTACAATCACTGCAAAAATTAATAATAATAATTTATTATTTATTTTCTCTCACAAAATAAGTACTATACAATACATTTGTATCTTAATATGTATACATTTGTTGTCTGAAAAGAGTATTAGTAGATACACTAATAACTATCTTCTCTCTTTTTGTGAGAAACTGGTGCCTGATGTGGGTTCAGAAGAACCTGTATAACAGGTCACCAGGCCCTCCCGCGAACATACTATAATACTAGTCTTGTATGACTAAGCAATTAATTTAAAAACGCCCGATTTCTTCTGAAAGAATCCATACACATTATTATTAGGAAGCCAAATAAGAATAAGCGTAACAGTCATAAATTAATATCCCATTTATCTACTTTCATCAATAACCATCACGAATCAATAAAGCAAGCGACCCATTCATAACAATTCAGCTAGCCAGCCAGCTATCTTCATGCCAAATTTTATTATACAACAAAAAGTCGACCGAATTACTTTTGCATTGTCATGGTATGGAAGTATGTATTATAGGTATTCTATCCCATAACCATAGACATAACTCCTGGGGCCGGTATATTTTTCAAAAATACATATCACAACAAAAAGAGTTTCCGCTCGTCGTTCAGGGCAATAATAATTTCTTTAATTAAATTCTCACTGCATTTATAATGGATGCGTTGTACGTGCAATGTGTTTTTCGTTCTCAAGGATGTCTGTTATTTTGGGAGGGAATGAATACAGGTCGGCATTTATTCAAATTAGACATCG
Organism: Pyralis farinalis; assembly: GCA_947507595.1. Lineage (NCBI taxonomy): Eukaryota > Metazoa > Arthropoda > Insecta > Lepidoptera > Pyralidae > Pyralis > Pyralis farinalis. The sequence continues at coordinate 10,925,372 of OX382274.1, forward strand.
CTCCCCGGCAGATTGTATCGTGTAACGGATAAGGAAGTCTCGGTCGGTATCTTGTCATCGGTGTAGGACTGCCACCGCGCCTCAACATACGTACATGCGATGCCAAGTTTGTCTGTAAATGTAGCAGAAAATACAACTATTATCCATGAACTTTAATCTGAATACAATCTGCTTAAATTGATCAGAATACAGTATTTTATATTATATTATGTATTTTATATTAGTTTTTTATACTATTAAGATTAAATATTATTAATATTGTCGGACAAATTACACAGCGCCATCTAGCCCCAAAGTAAGCGAAGCTTGTGTTATGGGTACTAGACAACTGATAAACATACGTAAATACATTTTTTTTTTGTAAATACATACTTATTATACATAGAAAATACCCAGACCATGACAAACAGACATGTTCATGCACACAAATGTTTGCCATGTGCGGGAATCGAACCCACGAGCGTTGGTGTCAAAGTCGCGTCATTCACGACTGAGCCACCGAGCTCGTCAGATGATGGGAAACAAGTATACGGACTGCGTGATGGTAAGCAGTTACCGTAGCCTAAGGGTAGTGACCCTAATACCAGTGGTGTCACTCGTGCATTACCGTCCTGTTAAAAACCTCTTCACGCCATTTTCGAGGAACTTTATGCTGTAGTCCCTAGAGAAAACCTGGGCAGGGAGAGTTCAGATCACAACTTAAAGAGTTCTCGGTAGAAAACTCTTTGGAACCATGCAGTACGAGACTATACCGAATCCAGTGTATGAGGATAAACTTCTTAACTGAAGGGTTGTTCAGTTGTTTGCAATGCTCCTAGTATTGCAGCTAGGTAGGCCGTATGCTTGTTCACCATCCGACGTTGTATAAAAATATTATTTCCAATTTAGACTATACTGAAATGGAAAACAAGTCAAATATATATATATATATATCTTACATTCAATACATATTAATAATTATATTCAGCATTTTAATTAATTACAAACTAGAGTATTGATTGACACCGAAGTAATTTGATATAATGCAATAACAATGAAGCAATATCGATATGTATTTTTTATAAAAATAGTAAAATTATAAAATATTAGAATATTTTATTTTTAATTCTCATGAAATTTTTATACATGTCAATAATACATTACAGGAATTTGTGATAATTACTTCTTTTTAACCCCAGTCATTAATAATATTATTGAAGTTTATTTAATATGTTGCTCAAAAAAATTAATATTTTGCGCATTAATTCGGCTTAAAACGCGATCAAACAAACATCAGTTTTAATACATTAGTATGTGTAACATAATTATTACTTTTTATATTTAATCAATATAAAATTTAGTATGTAAGTATCTTATAAAACATGTTGATAATATTATATTTTTAAACTTGTTTTGTAGCGTTTGTATTAGATTTTTACAGAGAAAATTGTGTAAAAGACATTCCGCGTAAGTGACTTTCTCTGAAAATTGACATTCTACGAAAGTGACCAAATTTTGTGCTTCACATTTTACAAAGGTGATGTTCTGCGTCAATTCATATTTTTCGTGGTCCATGTATGTGCGTAGAGATTATTAAATTTGTTACTTGCAATAAGTATAACTTAAAGAACATCAAATTGAAGTCTTAAAAGCGATATTGATATTGCACGTGATTATTGCGTTTACTTATTACCTTTTTGGAATGTGTTCAGCCTATTTAGACTTCTAGAACACGGCTATTTAATAAGCAGTTTATTAACACCGTTTAACATTTTCAGGTCGGCTTACATTTAGATATGCGTTAAATATTTCCACCGAGTTGTTCGTACTCGTTCCGAATATAGTCATAATAAACACGTCTTAGTGCAACGCACGGTGTATAACGCCCTCACTATTATTACATGAGGTTTTTCGTTTCGCACCCTAAATGTGGACACGTTAATTAAGTATGGTCGGGATCTGGAGATAGTGATCGCAGGTATGGTAATGGTGCGCCTAATTCTGAGTCACGGACGGGTCGGCGCCGGCGCGACTCGCCCGCCACAACCACAGTAGAAAAATAACACAGTACGTTAACTAACGCTCTTAGGCCTTTTTTGACATCATTACCAACGCTTGGTCATGTTCTATCAGAAGGTGATGTCAGGAGCCCTAGAAACCGGCGTGCGTGCATGAGAAGAGCAATGAATGTTAAAGAAGCGAGTGAGATATGTAAGGATCGAGTCACGTGGCGCTCGGTTCTCTCTGCCTACCCCGCAAGGGATTTGGCGTGAAGTTATAGATAGATTACCAACGCTCGCGTTAGAGAGGAGGTTGTCAAGTCAAGATCGCGAGCGGAGAGCGGCTGCATAGACGTGACCAGTAAGTTCGATCTATGTATTCGATAGAATACATGGTACATATATTTTCTATCTATATCTATAACTTCACGCCAAATCCCAGGCAGGGTAGGCAGAGAGAACCGAGCGCCACGTGACTATATCCTTATATACCTCACTCGCTTCTTTAACATTCATTGCTCTTTTCATGCACACGCCGGTTTCTAGGGCTCCTGACATCACCTTCTGATAGTACACGATCAATTAGACCATGGTATGTAGGTCTTGCCCTTCCTCGGCTCCGACATCCTTCCACTTTTGCATTGTATATCTGCTTCGTCATGCTTTCGTCCTGTATTCTTTCTACATGGCCGAACCAACGGAGCATGCCTCTCATTTTAACACCGACGCTCTCTTTCAGACCAACTCAGACTTCTAACCCCATCATAATATCTTCTTATTTAAAAAAATCTATGTGTGTATATATGTTTCCTATGGCCACCAAAATGGCTTGACCGACTTTGATGATATTTTCAGGTAATCTTCAGATTAGCCCAACGGGATGATCTTGTGAAGTTGGTTAGCGATCTGATCACCCGTGCGATGTATGAATTGTACCCATTATGTAAAACTATGTGAATGTCCAGAGGCCAACACTCAACTGAGCAGCGCGCTGACATTTTGTCACATGTTTATTTACAAAAAAAAAATAGTTTTTCGTGATACACTTTATACCATTGAAAAATTTATTAGGTTAATATTGTTAGATCCTATACATAGATGTGCGTATTCGTGAGTGCGGCGATTGTTAATGTTGTTTGAAGTTATTCTACTGTATATGCGCTTTACCTCAACGCTGCACCGGTCGCCATGGTACGGTGTGCCCGACCGCCCGGAACTCCTCAGCCCTCGAACAAAACAACTCTGTTTGGACACGTGGTTTATTATTGGACGTCCAATTTGTTTGCTTTATTTTGCTGACCGACGTCGCGAGTCAAGATCAAATTGATAAATATTGCAATAAGAATGACCGTGTCGCCTCGTGCGTATGCGCTGCATCTTGTCTTGTTGATTAGTATAAGTAGGTACTAATATGAAATGGTATTTTTTTTTCACGTCGTCGTCTATACATATACGCATGTTTCTCAAAATAGTCCACTGATCAGAATGTGTAAATTGTACAACGAGATCTGTAACTCAGATAAAGTTGATATATTCCATCAAAAGTTGGGTTCGTATAGAGATGCGCTTTATAATACACTGTGAAGTGCATTTCTGTTAGAATTAAAAGAAATGTATATTTTGTAAAACATTATATATTTATTATTATATTTTTTATTTATTTTTGTTAACAGCCTTACTGTGACGTTTGTATAAAATTTAATCATTGCGTTAAGATGTGTACAACTGTAATTGGATTATAGACTAGCCGTGCCCATACGTATATAATATGTGTAAATGTTTAAGTTTATATTCTGTTGTTGTGCCAAATAAATAAATAAATAAATAGCATACGGCTCACCGGGTGTAAAGTGGTTACTGTAGCCTATGAATACGTGCAAATCGCTCGCGCGGTGTCATCTCTCCTGCTAACACAGAAACTCCTTAGGACCTTACCGGCAACCTCACTCACTCGAGGAACAACCATCCAGGAAGTAGTTATTTGACTGCGATTTTCTGTGAGGCAGAAGCACTTCCCTAAACGGGATGTTTTGAGGCGACCTATCGGTCTTAAAAACCACCCAAACCAAAACAAACAGACATGTTCATGCGCACAAATGTTTGTTATGTGTGGGAATCGAACCCATTGCACAAACAACTCGACACAACCCAAGCTCACCACCGGCACCGAGCTCGCTAGAAAGTTTAAATTGAAAATTATATAAATACATGGAGCTTTTATAGAACCACTCGACCTATGTTTTTAATTCTTTAAGAGCTCTGTCGAGATCCTAGTAAAGATACATTTTCGGGGCGTAAGCATCATCAGAGCCAAAACTAAAGATATTAACAAAACAGGCTCTGATGAAAGAGAGATACGGTGTGTTGATATTTAATCAGAAGTATTTTTTTCCCAGGCGGGCTGCTCTGATGCGCCCTGCCTCTCTTTAAAATACCCAGCCTAAGACAACAGACATTCATGCACGCAAATGTTTGTCCTGTGTGGGAATTGAACCGACGAGCGTCGGCGACAAAGTCGCGTTATTAACCGATGCTTCACCGACTTCGTTAAGGAGTGGCCTGGAAATGCTTTTACTTACAGAAAAATACATATCTAAGCTTTAAACACCTGCCATGCAATTCTCTAAGCGACTCGTAATGGCTGTGTGCGTCGCTGTGATCACAGATGTCACAGCTTTGACATCGTCTATTGCGATCACGGCTAAATTATTTGGTATTCTATAAGGCTGTAAGCGTACGCGAGGCTGTTTGCCTTGTAGAATTCCAATTCCAAACGCAGCCTTGGGGCGCTAGTGTCGCACAACCATGAAAAGCGACACCAAAGAATTGCAATTTTATGTTCAAGGCTGTAGTAACAGCCGATGTTTCCGAGGATGTAAGTATGTTTGCTCTTACAGAATTGCATGGCTGAAGAAGTGCTTATTTTAGAAGGATGGAATGAGAACCGAGTGATGCGATTGTTTACCATTTGACGAAATATAATTAAATGGTGTAGGGAAATTTACACAACATACCACGTTTCCGAGTAAAATGCGTGAGTGACCCGTTAATTTGTTTAATTATTAGAGCGATATATTTTGAGAGGTAGACGACAATTTCTATAACGTAGATTGTGCCCTAGAGCTTTCCTAATGCGCTTTAGTATCTTAATGTTTCATCTCGGAAGGTGTCTTTGCTGTAGTGTTGCGGAATTTTACGACGGCTCGTTACTTGTTACCACGTGTCGTAAATGTCGAAAACGAGACCAACGTCTCCCGCGGTATTCATTGCCGGCCGGCAGTACTGGACTCGATTTTATGTACGATTTCTAATATCCGAGTTGGCCCGCTAGTGTTTGTTATTGTTCTAAATACTGGCGAGCGTTCGTTCGTTTGCTAATGTTGCTTTAGACGTAAAAACGTCTTACAATACAAGACCCGGTGCGCAGAACGAGAGTGCAATAAAGCGATGAACGATTAAATGTAGAAACATAAATATTTGTTAGTAAATTTGTTCTGTGACAGAGGCAGTGCTTCACTTCTTGACTTAAATGTCTTCCTAGTTTTGGTTACACAACGTCGTTTGCCAAGCATACGGCCCACCTGATCTGAAGCAGTTACCGTGGCCTATAGACGCTTACAACACTAGGAATGTCGCTTGCGCACTGCCACTCATGATATTAACGCAACAACTCCTAAAGATCTATCTAGTAACCTCATTCACTCACAGGAACATGATTCCTGTCTTCCATGAGATGTAGGTAGTATAAGATTTGACAGCAATTTGATATATATTTTAATTTGATACTCCTGATTTGATATTGCAGCGATAATCCGATATAGAATCAGCTCATTTACCGACGGTCGCTGGTTCGATTTATGCGCTTGTTTGTAATTATCCCTTGTTCGGCCGTGAATGTAAATATCGTGAGAAAACCCGTACGTTTAGGAAATTATATTTCAAAAGCCTTTTGATCTACTCGAGGAAAGGGCTAGTTCTCCCTGTGTGTTGTTTAGGTCTGACGGCAGTCGGTCCATGTCAGAATCAGTACCTTCGCCAAATCTTTAGGCTTAGGTAATGGACCGCGCTATCCTAATGGATGGATGGATGGGAAGAAGACTCCTGATTTGATATTATGCATACTTCCAAACCTCTCGAGAAACACGTTTAAAAATATTTGTAAAATTTGAAAATAATAGTCTTTTGTTAAATACCAAGTGTCAATTACTTTTATAGTTCATTTTTTGTTCTTTAAACTTGTATGCTTATTATTTTTCTTCTTATGTCTTTCTTCCTACTTTAAACGGCATTTCATGTATATATATTTCGAGTATCTCAGAAACGGCTATAACGATTGGTATCAAATTATGTGTTTAGATAGGGGTTTCATGGATTCATGTGTATATTCCTGAGAAAACGCGTTTCAATACAAAAAAAAACTTAAAGAACGCCGAGGGAAGTTTGGTCTTCCATGTACTGAGACATCGTGGTAGGCTTATATATATGGTAGGCGTAGGTCAATTTCTTTTTTGAAATAAAACTTCTTTACGCACGCTTGACTTGGGGAGTAAGCTGGTGAATGCGTGACGAGAACGTTACGAAAAGTGTGATCGGGCGAGGCGAACGGAAGTTTAGAGGGAGATATAAGTTAGTAAAGATAGAAAGAGAGAGAGTTTTGTATATTACTGTAGCGGCAAGAGAGAGAGAGGTGCGAGCACACATTTTCTTTCTATATTTCTCTCAGAGCGAGTGTTTCGTATATCTAAGACACAGTGCAGGCCTATTCTCTGTATCACACTATGGAGCTAAAGAAGTTTTACTTCAGTCGTGTGGTCTAAAGCACACTCGTTTTTATTTTACCTGTTTAGTGTGTTTAAAGTTATGATTGTTAATTTGTTGGGTTCATTTCAATTAGATTAAATTCGAAACGACTCCTCTACTGTCTAGTCAGTGTCACGCACGCTACTCATTCACAATATATATTTGACTCCTTCCTCGTTGACTCCCCACCACCCTAAAGTTCCGGGGAGATATTACGTATTCATTTCGTATACTGCATTTGCAGATCGCTACACTACAAAAATACCACTCGGATATTATGAGAATAGAATTTTAGAGTAAGACTCATTAGGAGTTTTGATAGATACTTGGCCTAATTTACATATTATAACGCAATCTTTTATAGTTAAGACACTTACCTACAAGTCTATAAGCTAGTAAGCTTATAGGATTAAACAAGTCTTTACTATCCACACAAACCCATACTCATCCCACTGCAGGGATACGGATCTCCTGTCAGCAGTGTTTTGAGCATATTCCGCCACACTGTTCAAGGCCTATGAATAACGAATGTCTTCTATCGAGAACAGGTGGGTTAGCCTCCGGAAGCTTGTGACGATAGATAAACCCATCGTTAAACCGGTTCCGGTCAAAGTTGCCTAACCTACATGTTTATAGTGCCACGCGCAGCGACGCCATCGAGCTCCTTATACAGTCCAATGTCAAACTAAATTTGTCATTGAAATTTTGCTAATTCTGATTTCGAGACGTGGCTCGCCGACGTTTCGGTGGCGCAACATGGACGGCTGTGGCTTACTCGTGTCGACACGTTTAAACGGTTTCTAAAATTGTAGAGTTCAAAATGATCGCCTAAATTTGGTCATATTAAATAAACGTTCGAGTTTATTAAATAACTTCGCCTCCTTCTATGGAAAATGATTTACTTATACGGTAATAGGTTTTAACAAAACTAACATTTAAAACTAAATTGCATTCCTGCTTATAATGGATGTTTTAATTTAAAGACGCGTAATGCTGTAAATGTGCAAAGGAGCAGTGATAGCCCAGTGGACAAAGAACCGTCTTATTAGTTAATAGATTCAGGCGTTATTTTGCGAAAGTAAAATTTAGATGCAATTTGATCTAACCTGCTTTGTGTACTTAAGCCACCAATTAGTTCATGCGGCCTAGCGCCGGCCGGCACCCACCCACTACTGTTAGTAAATGCAACATGCCGACGCTGCCACGGCTGCTTCGGTAGTCTCTGCCTCGGCTGCTGCGGTCGTCCGCCATCTGGAACAGAATCCGCATGTATAGGCATGCATCCACCACCACCTTAGATTTGACGGTTAGATCAAATTGCATGTAACCTTCTTATTGACTAACTGGTCCACGGTTCGAATTCTGGTATGCACGTATTTGTAATTATCTCTTGCTCGGCGGTGAGGAAACATAGTGAGATATTTCGAAAGACGTATAACCTAACCTAAGGAAAGGTATGGTTTTCCTACTGGGTTTTGGAGGTCAGACGGCTGTCGCTTCATGTAATAATCAATATCTTCGCCAAATTCTTAGGATCGAAGGATATGAGGTAGCGGATCCCTCTAATCCTAATGGATTAGAAAAGTGTAGCATCTACACTCACATTGTTTCTTAAATTCTCGCGAAGCCCATATCGCCTTTCAGGTTCTCTATGATTGTTGACTGAAAGAGACCCCCAATGGGATAAGTCAGCCATTGCACAGTACTAATTCTTACACATCGTAAATGTTCGATATTGTACAATAAAGTTTTCAACAACAACAGTATTAAAGAATCGTATTTTAGTCCAGTTTGAACGAATCTACTAATAAAGTTAATTTTTTTTTATAAAGTTAAAATGCGGTCTTTGTACCAATTTTTGTATATTCCGCCAAAAAGGCAACACGTAGGCTCATTACGTGAAAGTAATTTGTAATCCGTGCTTGTTTACGAGGTTTTTGCTGTCATCCCGTAAGTTCTAGAATGAACATCTTGTTAAGCTTTTCCAACATAGAGTTCTTAAAAAGAGGCAAATGTGCGTATGTCCTCCCTTGTTTTTCGATCAGGCAGAATAGACGCGTGTGTTCACCTCAATAGTGCTTGATTCGTATTATATAAAAAGTCGATATTTAATGTTTGGTTGTTTATAAGATATTTTATTCAACTCGGGCGCTTGTTTCACGGCACAAACCGTCTTCTTGTTGAAGGATATTCTCCATGCGTCGATGCGTATAGGCACACCATTAAATGCATTAATGCGATTAAGTCTATTATGGCGCAAGGGACCACTGTGGGAACCCTATTATTGGTAATGATAAAGTAACAGGGAAGATTAATATTTGGAATTTTGTTAGTAAAATCAGAAACGTCCTTTTTAAGAGAGGCAGGGGAGTACTTCCAGTAGTTCCCACCGCACAGATAACCGCGCCCAAATAACAACTTACTGGACGGTTGTTGTGTTCCTGCTAGCGAGGTTACCAGGTGGTGACTCTTGAGGAGTGGCTGTTAGCAGCAGGGGTACGATTCAATTGATTTTTATGAGATTTTAACTGTCATTTACAAAATTTAAAATCTTTTATGACAGATTTTTATGTTTTATACCACGTCGGAAGGTATACAAGCATACGGCCCACCCGAATTGATGTAGCCTATGAACACTTCATAGGCTACAATCACATCAGGTGGGCCCTACCTAATGCAGCGCAATAAATTAAGCATCGCTCACGTGTTGCCACATCATCTATTAAGTACTGAGCTTGCTTGTCACCTCACTCGATCGCAGGATCACAACAACCCATGTATAGATGTACCCAAGTAGATATGTAGGTATATGTAGACAACCTATCATGCGAAAATATAATAGAATTTGTCATTTGGTTGTGGTCGTCTGTGGAAGGTGGAGGTACTCCCCAGTCGTTTATTGGTTGTATACAATCGTAGAAATTATCTAGTTTCATATAATATTACTTGAAATAGTGATACAGTAGGACTATAATGACTCAGAAGAATAAAATACATCTTTTTTTTGTCTGGCAATCCGTTGTGTATGGTTCATACTCGTACAAAAACTACTGAGTGAATTATCATGAAAAATGTATATCTATATATTTATACTACTTTTTATCCTGGAAACGATCAGATTTCCTGCGTAATAAATATACTAACTTGAAAAATTAAACTGCCCTGTAGCTGGCTTGTATTTAATATACCCGTGCTCTACTCCTCTTTCTTGTAGCACCTCGTTTGCTAATTGTCATGGTGCACCACGTGTAACTACGCTGAAATTGCAAGTAGGTTTTAGTTATAAATGTTATATATAACTAGCTGTACCTCTCGACTTCGTCCATTCGTATGCCCGGTATCCTGTAGCAACCGTTTTGTCTACTCTATTTCTTTTTCCTTGTCTAAGAGCCTTCTTCTAAGAGTAGTACCTTCCTTAAGAATTGCGTTATAAAATTCAATAAGATTTTTTCAAATCCGACTGGTAGTTCCAGGGACAAACGCCTTCAAATAAACGAAACTCTTCCGCTGTATATATTAGTATATATGAGCTAATTGCCCCATGAAATACTCTCAAAATACACGCGACAAGAATTATGCGAATATCCAGAACCGAAACAAATATATCTAAAACTAGCTACTCAACCCAGCTTCGCACGTGTGATCCAATCGTTACCAAACTTCATAGGATCACCTGCTGGGCTAACCTGAAGATTCACTGAAAATTTCATCAAAATCTTCCCAGCCGTTTTTGAGTCCATAGAGGACTTACAGAGAAACATTCATTTTTATATATATAGATTCACTGCCATTTTTGTCATAAAGTATAATTTAAACGTATTTTGGGACAATTATCCCTTAAAAAGAGCTTAATTTAAGAGCCTAATTACATGTGTTTTTCGGGGCGATACTCCTAATATATTTCGCTACTTAACCGTTTAAGTGACCATAATCACTTCAATTCAGTGCCTTTAAACCTTTTGAAGCATTCGACGGTACAATGAATATCTTAATATATTTAATTTTCCTGCTTAATCTTTATTTGCTTTTGATATTAATACCTATCGTCTTAAAACCGTTTCCGATGAAACTGGCAAACATTATCATGTTTTTATTTCGGCACAGGCTCGGAACACTTGTGCTCACAACATGACAAAGCGATGAGTGACATCATTCCCTGCGAATGCCTACAGCTGGAAGTGACCGCTCTGCCTAACTTCCACGTTTACTTATTAATCTTCTTCACAATCACATCGGACGCAATTTAATTCAAATATATCCTTTGTATGTAATTGAATCCATAATAGGCTTTGATTGGTTCAATTACTTAATTCCCTAACAAGTCATTGAGTCACACCCACGCTGTATTTTTCTGTATCACCTCGCAAGGCATCGGTGTCGACATGGAAGAATATTCCGTTTTGGTATCTCCGTCGGTAGGCACACAAGCATACGGCCCACATGATATAAAATGGTTACCGTAGTATATGAACGCCTGCAATACATTTAGTATCAATTGCGCGATGCCACCTCTGCTGCTAACACAGCAACTCCTTAGGAATTTACTGGTGACTTCCAAGGAGTTGTCATATGGCTGCGGTTTTCTGTGAGGTGGCTCTACCTCTCTTAAAAACACCCATATCAAGACAAACAGACATATTCATGTACATATATGTATGTCCTGTGTTGAAATAAAACAAGCGTTGGCCTTATTAACCACTACGCTACCGAGCTCGTCAGAGTGTCAGTGAGTTTGTGCATTTTAGGGCTAATCTCGAGACGGTTATACGGATTTTAATCAATTATCTAAGAAGGTTATAAGGCTTCACGCCACGCCCATTGCGAGGTATTGACACAATTTAATCTAATAAATATATTTGTCATCTTAAGCTTAATTTATTATGGTCAAAATTGGTCTCCAAACCATACAATTTTGATGATTATCATAAGAATTAAAATTACGAGCGCAACAAAATGTTAACAACAACCACATAAGTTGCAGGTAACAGGAGTGAGTTTATACTCTATTCCTGCCTTGTCATTTCCCATGGTAGGTAGTTGCTGAGATAGGTGCGTGCAAGCATAACAATACTTTAACTTTGCACCATTATAGCAAAGTGCATTAATGATCAACATGGAAAGTCACATTTCTGCCGTAAACGGTTACCCATCCATTCACCAGAAATCACCTGGCTATAGATACATATTCCTTTTGTTACCACACGTACAAACCTAGGGGTAGGTCGCAAGTATTTCAAAAATCTATCGATCTGTCTATCTATAACTTCACGTAAAAGTTTTTCGATGTAGGCAGAGAGAACCGAGCGCCACATGCCTCGGTCCTTCCACGCCACACTCATTTCAAATATGTTTAATTAATACGATTTTTGATTTATATAATAGGGAGCTAATGAGCATATATGAATATTTGTTAATATTTTTACGGATACAAATTAGAAAAGCATACGCACACAATGTAGTATTTCATTAGTTATATCTGTATATCCTTGTAGGTATATATAATTCTTCTGTTCGTGTGTAGTCCCGAACTCCTAAACGGTTGGATCGATTTTGATGAAATTTTTTGTGTGTTTAAGTGGTGTGGTTTAGATTCACAATTAGACCCGCGGTGGCGTGGTGGCGCTTGGATCGGGTCTGTAACCCGATCGAAGCGCCACCTACTAATTATTTTTAATTTAGAACAGGACAACGTCTGTAGGGCCTTCTAATAAATAGGTAGATGCTAAAAAAAGCAGTAGATTTTTTCGTTTGTTGTTAAGCGATTTTCTTTTTTATTTAGTAGCTATTGACGAGCTCAGGTGTTATAAAAAGAATAAACACATTTTTTTTCACCTACGTAGAGACGAAGCCTTTATTTAGAAGTCGCTATTCGTCATACTTCACGCTCCTTACGTCTACAATAACCAGTATTTGTACAATATAGGTGGTGTATAATATATGCATAGTTTCAGATGTACAATGAAAGTTTCAACTTTTTTTTTCAGTTAATATACACTATTTGACCTTTATACCGTTCTTATGTGGTACGCTATAAGAGTAAACATCGGGCTGCAAGTGCCTAAGACTAATTTCAAGAATGAAAACAAAATGTAAACATGCAAATTCATGTATGATTGTTTTCCTCGATCTTTCAATACTAATTATTGTCGAATTTGAACTATTGGGCGATTTCTGTTACTACGAATATATATGTCCACGCCAGGTCCCTTGCGGTGTAGGCAAAGAGACTCAAACATCACTACATGACTTGGTTCTTACACACTTCGCTTCTTTAAAGGTCATGCTTCTTTTCGTGCACGCTCGCCGGTTTATAGGGTTCTCGACGTCACCTTATAAAACACAATCAATTTAGTCATCCACTTTTAATTGTCGTAATGATGAAATTTAGTAATTGAGTTTAGAATAATAATAGTGTCATCGAGGTGGTCATAATGGAGGCCGGATGTGGCCATTGGTACCCATAAAATATTTAATCGTGTAATTATCCTCTATAGTTAATAAGGTCTATCTACTCGTAGATAGGACTGGATTTGACTTGGCTATGTTAGCGCTTTGGTAACGCAGCGTGTTTTTTAATTATAATTTTATTTGTAATAACGTAATTGTCATAATTGAATTTTTAATACCACTGAGGTTGCAAATAACTATATGGCCTGCCCGATTGTAACCAGTTACCGTTACCGTAGCAATACCAGGTGTGTCACTCGTGTGTTGGTGAACCTTTCACAGCTTTTTGAAGAACCTTCTTTATTAATTAGCCTGATCGCTAAGCAAATTTTGTACTAACTCTGATTTTGATCATCTTAGAATGTTATATGATATTTATATAGGTAGGTATCGATATTTTAAACCAATACGATGAATTCTCTTTTTGTACATTGGTTGTATTTCTTTTGACATGGTCGCTCTGTAAATTTGTTTTACACGGTGCAATAAAGTGCGAGGTGGTTGTTAGCTAGGCAGTTGGCATGAACCGCGTGGAGACCATCACCATTTGATTTATTCGTGCAGTCCTTACCGCACCCGTGTCTGTTTGATTGTAGTAATGTCGGTCGCTAGGTCATTGAGTCATTGCGGCGGAAAGAGCACATTCTACAAGACTACCGAAAATGAAGTTAATACGAATGTGTTATCAGATTTTGTTTTATGTGAGTGCGAATTCCTTTATTACACTATAACTTGTATACTTTTCGTCTATCGCCTGTATCTTTAAATTAAATCAAGGATAAAAAAAATACTGCATAATTATGTATCTACATTTTTTTTTAAATGGGTTTGACCCTATAATTAGACACTTCACACCGCAGAATTATTGTGCTATTAGTGATGTGAATAAGTTGGATATATATGATTTAAATGGTAAGTATGTGAGTTTCGCTGTGTCGTGAAGTCTTACGCATTCACTTCCAGGTTCATTAATCTCGCGGATACTTGTCCAATATAATATTTTAATACATGGTATTAAACGTAGTATGAGAGTTTCGAAATGATGTAGTTGTCCGTACGCAGCGAATTGGCAAGATTTGTAATAATTACTTACTTGAATTGTATCTACTATTTTGTTCAATTGCGTACGAGTAATAAATAATGATTCGTCACTTCCCGCCGAGTTTCCAACAAGTCATAAAAGTCATGTTGTGAACATTTAAACTTCTCATAACGTCATTAACACTTGTAATCGCTGGAGTATCAGTCGGTTGCGGTTTTTAGCCGAAAGCGGCATAAATTTGGCTGAATACAAAACAGGGTCGTATTCAGTATTTTATTCCGAATCCGAAGCTGAGTTTCGATTTTATCCCGTACTCTAGAATCTTTACAATTCATAAAAAAGTTAGTATTACAGGAAAAATAAAATATGAAAGTAGAATAACTGCGGTCGAGATGAGAGCATTGCGTAAAATTTTTGGCGTAACTCTTGCTGACCGCGTTTGTAATGATGACGTAAGAAAGAGAGTTGGTCTGAAAGAGAGTGTCGGTGTTAAGGCGACACATCGAAAAATTAGACCAACTTTCATCGAATAGTATAGGCTAATGACTAAACTGACGGATCTAAGATTTTAATATAAATAACTTCATTTCTTTATCTTGAATTTGCTTGCTCAAATACGCGATTGTGTAAAATTGATTCGATAATAATTACTTTCGAAAACACCTCCTGAAATTCATTATTCTTGAAATTACAACGAAGTTGTTCTGTTTATACGCTTCAAAATTACTTAAATCTATTAGTAATATCTATGTTTATAATATGCTTGCTGCATATTTTGATAAGTGAAACATGAAATTTTTTAAAGATATTTTAAGTTTCTGACAATTTCTAAGCGATCACATTCGTCTTGGGTGCTACGTGTTTTCGACCTTATTGTGCGGTAATGAGGATTATAAACGCGTTGACTAACTACATCCAGCCAGTCCGGCTGCAGCCCGCTTCGAGGTAAGACCTATGTCGACTGTCTGCTCGAGCTCGCTCCATTTACATCGCGACACCGAAGTTTTTATAATTAATAGTTGTAAATATTCAATATTATAGTATTTAGCGTAAGTGTATTATTATTAGATATAAGTAGTAAATAATATTATAGGTTTATATATATTTATTATACTGTTGTAATAATGGGGAACACTAAAAAGAAAATATATAGAATAAAAATACAAAGAAAATGTTCGTAGAATGGGGGAGGCGAACAAGACAAGGTATTTATTTTTTTTAATTATTATATTCATTAAACATATTATAATAACATTGTGTAGACATATTTCTAGTTTTTAGAACAGTTCCTAGGTATGGTTGGCCCAAGCTATTTAATTCCTCTTCAAACTTTTTTTTAATTTTGCTTACTTAATAACTCTATATAAAACTGCATTAATTAAATAAGAGTTATTTTTTGCAGGAATAAACAGTAACATTTGATAATTGGTATACATTATCCACAGGCTGACCGCGTACCTATATAGGACGTCAAACTCCTATTATGTCCATTATAATCTGACCGAACTCCGACTTAGAAGTTGTACGTCGGTGGAGGTCAGGTTACGTTGGAAATTTATACCAATAAGGTTCGCGTTCTCAGCACATAGCAACCAGTGGAGACTCTTTATTTCTTTGTATTAAAATAAAAACTTATAAAATAGAATATTTTTGCTGTTTTGTTTTTTAGGAGAAACTTACTAAATAAACATATTCCACTAGAAGAATCACTACTCGATTTATATGCTACTTTAACGTAAGTGTCATACGGGACGACAAACTCATAGTAACCATTATAAGCTCACCGAACTCCGACTTAGACATTGTACGTAGGTGAAGGTTAGTTTACGTTGGAAATTTATCCAATCAGAAGATAGAAAACCAGTGGAGGTTTTTTTTTTTTTTTTTGTATTAAAATAATTACTAGTAAAATAGTATATTTTGATAGTTTTTAAAAAAACTCGGTATGTTTCATGTTAAAGAAGCGAGCGAGGTGTGTAAGTACCGAGTCATGTGGCGCTCACGAGGGATTTAGCGTGAAGATATAGATAGATAGTATACTTATACCCATGGTACTCGTGAAAACAAATAATATTTACTATGAACCAACACTGAAAACACAAAAAAATCATCTATTCTATACATTGTGGTTAGTATTGAACTATTGTACGGATTAGATTTATTTTGCAACATCAGAGATGGTCCTGGTTCTTTCTTCTTGAGAGTTTAATAAATAACAAGGAAACGTACAACAATACAAAACACAGAGTATACATAAGTAAAATACAATAAATGTCATTATACTGAAGTTAAAGTTATGAAACAGCAAGAAAATCATTTGTCACATGTTTTTTTTAAATATGAATAGATTATAAAATCTATTTGTATATATGTATATTAGGGTGTCCCTTATTTTTCAAAGTTTTTATTTTCTAACGCATATGTCTTAGTTTTGTTCATTTGCTTTTAAAACACTCGGAAATTAATTTTTAACTTATTTGGATTACGATAATCCGTGCCGAATTACATCGAAACATGTTCATACAAGTTGCGCGGCAGTGCCGCACGTACTCGCGGTATTCATTTGTTCAAATTCAAAGTCAAAATCTTTTTATTCCGTAAAAATGGCTACATTTGTTTGGAATCGTCACATTTTTTTTCCCTACCGTGCAGTTTATGACTAGGTGAGCACTGATAAAAATACTGCCAAAAAACTCAGGCATCCCTCTTTTGGTATCCAAACAAATTTACATATTTTGTTAATTACATTATAATTGGATCGACTCACTCCCAGGCATTTTTATCATTAATATAGTCAGATACTTTATAATATGCCCTGCTACACAATTTGGCTTTAATAGTAGTTTTAAATTTGTTTATTGACAAATCTCTTATATTGCTGGGAAGTTTGTTATAGAACCGTATACATTGCCCCATAAAATAATTACTTGTTTTGTGGAGACGGCTTGCATATAACACAAGATTATGCTTATATCTAGTATTTATGCTATGAATATCACTCTTTTTACAAAATGAGTCTATGTTTTTATGGACATACAAAAGATTTTCATAGATATATTGCGATGCGACTGTTAAAATATTTATTTCTTTGAATTTTTCTCTAAGGCTCTCACGGGGACCAAGTTTGTAGATAGCTCTTATGGCTCTCTTTTGCAATAAAAAGATGGTGTTAATATCCGCGGAGTTACCCCAAAGAAGAATTCCATATGACATAATACTATGAAAGTAGCTGAAATAAACTATTCTAGCCGTATCAATATCAGTGAGCCGTCTAATAGTTTTCACTGCATAAGCTGCAGAACTTAGTTTTCCTGATAATTTTTCAATTTGTGGGCCCCTTTGTAGTCTGGAGTCAATTGTTATACCCAAGAACACAGTTGTCTCCACAGAGGCTAAATTAGTTCCATTAACATGTACGTTGGTAGCCACCTGCCTTACATTAGGTGTTGAGAACTTAATTACTTTAGTCTTTTTATCATTTAAAAGCAGATTATTAACACTAAACCAATGAATAACTTTAGAGAGAGCATCGTTAACTTCGTCATAATTACCTAACCGTCTATTAATTTTGAATGTCAGTTATTCTCGTGATTAATACGTAATGTTTTAACTTTTATAAGATGGCAGTGGAATTGAGAAGCAATAAATCAAGTATTTTCTTAGTTGGAGACGTAAATGATCAAATAATAGGGGCAAAATTACCGTCTAACCGTCAAGTTCTTCCTGTACTTTTTTATAAAATTCGCGAAGTTAAATTGACTGTTAGTGAAAGCGCATACCTAGTCATTCGAGAGTGTATTATATTTAGGGAAAAAGCTAGGATCCCTACCAGAGCTATACCTAACTGTGTAAAATAACTTGTGAATCTTCACCAGGAGGGAGTTGCAAAAAAATTCCAATTTTCTATTTCAATTTCAATCTAATTCAATCTGATAATTTTATTTCTCTTATTTATTCGAAATAAAAAAATCCTGTGTTTACTCGGCGCTATCAGCCATTATGACACTCGAACATCTATAACTTCAAGCCAAATCCCTTGCGGGGTAGGCAGAGAGAGCCGAGCGCCACGTGACTCGATCCTTACATATCTCACTCGCTTCTTTAACATTCATTGCTCTTCTCATGCACGCACGCCGGTTTCTAGGGCTCCTGACATCACCTTCTGATAGAACATGACCAATTTGGTCATGGTAGGTAAGTCTTGGCCTTCCCCGGCTCCTACATCCTTCCACTTTTGCATTGTATATCTGCTTCGTCATTCTTTCATCTTGCATTCTTTCTACATGCCCGAACCATCGGAGCATGCCTCTTCTTATTTTAACACCGACGCTCTCTTTCAGACCAACTCTATTTCTAACATCATCATTACGAATACGGTCTACAAGCCTTACGCCACAAATTTTGCGCAGCGCTCGCATTTCAACCGCGTTTATTCTACTTTCATGCTCTTTCTGCCATACCCAACTCTCGCTTCCATAAGTTAGCGTTGGGACCAACACTGCATTGTGTATAGCGAGTTGTGCCTTCTGGCTCAGGATTTTACTGCCAAGAAGTTTTCCCAACGCTCCATTCACACTATTCCCAGCACTCACTCGTCTTTCCACATCTGCGGTGTACCTTCCATCCCTGCTGAAAGCGCATCCAAGATATACAAACACATCCACTTGTTCCAACACTTCATCATCAATCGTAATCCTTACATTAGTTCTGGATTCTTCTCTTTCAAATACCATTATCTTTGTTTTCTTCGCATTCAGTAGTAAGCCTTTCTCCATACAGTCGTCTTTCATCGCTGTGACCAGTGTTTGCAGTTTAGATGGTGTATCTGCTAACTAAACATATGTGTCCGAATCAACAAATGGCCCGCTTTAGCCTCTCGATAAACAATGTTGTATTATGTAGCTAGTGTTTCATTCTTCTTAAGGGGGATACATGCCGTCCAGTGGCGCCTCAAGGAATAAAATATCGTATCTTAGCGTGGAAGATAAACATTATAAAGTCATGTGTTGCGTGTGTTACAAATACAATAACGTACTTTTACGTCATTAAACCAACAATTGAAATGTTTTGCTTTCGTTGTTATAGGCATAATTGCCAAAAAACGGCCTCTTTTAGCACTTTTGCTTATAACAACGATAGTGGAATATTTTGAGTGTTGGTTTAATGACGTAAAAATACTTTACTATCTTCGTAATAAATGCAACATAAGATTTCATAATGTTTATCTTCTATGCTATAATATGTTTTTTTATTCAATGAGGGCGCCACTGGACGAGACCTAAGTAAGAACAACATAGATACCAAGACATGTTAACTTATAGAGATATAAACATAAAACGATGTCATTGATTTCTCTTTCAATAAACTTTTAAAAGTGAATACGTTTCTGTAGTTTTTTATTACTATTATTACTATTGTTTTCCGTCTAGCTTAAATAAATATGTTTGGTTCAGTATGTATAAAGCTAAATAATAATTAAATCAATAATTTTTATTAAATATTGATATTATAAATTTTATTTAAGTGTGACGCGACTCTGTAGCTTTTCTGTTCGTTTGCATTGACTATACGTTGACCCCAGGTTACCTATTAGGCGCTAATTTCAAATTTTACAAATCGAGCGTCGAGTGTCAATTGAGGGGCGCGGGGTGATTGGGCGGAGCCATTTTAAAGCTTCACGATCGAGGTGTCGCCTTAAGATAAGAAAAGGCATGCTCCGTTGGTTCGGAGATGTATAAAGAATGCAGGATGAAAGAATGACGAAACAGATATACAATGCAAAAA
Source organism: Pyralis farinalis (assembly GCA_947507595.1). Classification (NCBI taxonomy): domain Eukaryota; kingdom Metazoa; phylum Arthropoda; class Insecta; order Lepidoptera; family Pyralidae; genus Pyralis; species Pyralis farinalis. Next base: position 10,945,424 of record OX382274.1, read on the forward strand.
TGGAAGGATATAGGAGCCGAGGAAGACCAAGACTAACCTACCATGACCAAATTGGTCGTATTTTATTAGAAGCCCCGCCCGCCGGTTTCTAGGACTCTTGTGATGTAGAGTCCTAGAAACCTAAATATTTCATTCTTATTTATAATATAAAAAAGTCCTAGAAACCGGCGGGCGTGTATGAAAAGAGTTTTGAATGTTAAAGAAGCGAGTGAAGTGTGTAAGAACCGCTTCTTATGGCGCTCGGTTCTCTCTGCCTACCCCGCAAGGGATTTGCCTTTTTCTACTACAAATAATAATAGTCATTTTCGTCTTTTCTTAAATCATCATATATCATCAGATAATCAAATAAATTATTAATTAATAAGAAAAAATACGACTGCATAAAAAATTACAAATGAAAAGTGAATTAAAACAAAAAAGTTAGACTACATTTAAAATCTAATTAAAAGCTAAAAAATAACATGCGTATAAGATATGTCACATCACTCTTCTATCCTATTTGGGCATAAGGATGACACAACCTAATTCAATGTACATACTTCTTTTGCCTAGCGTTATTCCGTTTCCTAATCTACTAGGATTGGCAGGGTCTGCTACCTAAACCTAACAAGCGAAGATATTGATTTTGATATAGAGCGATGGCCGTCATAACTCTTTCTTAGATCAGCCATGCAATTCTCTAAGCGACTCGTAATGGCTGTGTGCGTCGCTGTGATCACAGATGTCACAGCTTTGACATTGTCTACTGCGATCACGGCTAAATTATTTGATATTCTATAAGGCTGTAAGCGTACGCGAGGCTGTTTGCCTTGTAGAATTCCAATTCCAAACGCAGCCTTGCGGCGCTAGTTTCGCACAACCATGAAAAGCCAAAGACACCAAAGAATTGCAATTTTGTGTTCAAGGCTGTAACAGCCGATGTTTCCGAGGATGTAAGGACGTTTGCTCTTACAGAATTGCATGGCAGGTGACCTAATCTAAGACGTCTTTCCAAAATATAATTTCTTGGACGTGCGAGTTTCCTCGCGATGTTTTCGGACACCGCCGAGCAAGTGATAATTACAAATATGTGCAAAAATTCGCAAAGAATTTAATGGTACATGCTCTCACCAGGATTCGAATTGATCAGTGTTGTCTACTACACTATAACTGCTTCAACATACATTCGTAAAACATTATACCTGGGTAAAAAGCTAACGATTTTCTGGCGTGTCGCGTATCGTATAACGTATGTATACGTCGCATCGTGTGCACCTACAAACGCTCGTACACGGTTTTATTTAGGTTACTTCATGTTTTCGTGGCGTCATTAGTTTTGGCTGCCGGCTAGGAAGTTCTGGTGCAGCGATTGCCGCCATAAAACTCCTACGTTTCATGTTAACGGATAAATAACACGAAATTCGCGTTTAATGTAAGCAGATGGACAGTAATAAATTATTAGCTCTGTAAAAGCAGCATTAAACGTTGAAAGCTGTAAACGTGTCAGTCATCTCAATGAGTGTGCGAAATGTTCAACATACGGCGCAAACAAATATACTTGCGGTTCTTTTACTAGTCAATATTTTCCCAGACCTTTTAAATTAGTGGTATTATTTAAGCGCTTGCGATGCGACTTATCCGTTCGACTTATGCGTGGGCTCCGCTGAATTATCTGGACTGTGCAAGTGCACTGCAAATTACTCTTTATTTACTCAGCGGTTTTGTGTGAGACTTGCTCCATTGTCAATACAGACGCGGAAATTTATTTAAATAATAAGTGTTTTGTACCACCGAAGTGTGATTTGAATTCCATAATGAATTCTGTAAACGGGTTTGATACCTGCGTTTGACAATGTCAAATCATGACAATCCCAAGGTATAGGTACGTGAATTCCTGCTTTATAAATAACACGTTCGGAACAAGTTGAGTACATTGCATTTTAATTATTTGAATTTGTTGTTTTCTTCATACATTGTAAAACATAAAATATATCTAATATTTGTTGTTTCTTACTGACGGCGGTCATAGAAAAAAGCACAGTACATGGAAGTAGTAGTGAGAAAGTTATGCTATTTATCGTGCGTCAAGAACAAATGCTTAGCAAACATGTACAGTATAAAATTATTAAAAAAAACAAGAGCTTGCGTTAAAATTCTGCCGTAAACCAACATTGTTTTTATTTAATACTTCCAACTAGCATGTGCTCAAAGCTTACAAACTCGTGTGCTGTTCGGCTTTTAAGATTTGGAGGAACCCTAAATAAAATGCACTCGAAAATAACGTAGCTTCATATTAGTGAAATTATTTTTAAAATCAATTCAGTAGTTTATCAGAAGGTGAAGTCTGGAGCCTCTGAGAAACGGCGAGCGTGCGTATTGAAAATCTTAGGTTGTGACGCTGGGTTTTTTTTCCTTCCGCGCAAGGGATCTGGCGTGAAGATATGAGTAGATAGATACAATACAATGAGTAGGTCTAGAGATTGCCCGCCACATCCAAATAAAGTTGGCTGTTTATATTATTAGAATCTAGAAATAGAGGTGACCTGTAATTATTACTCTAGGGCGTCATAAAGTTTTATGGTATTTTCTGTGTTAATTAATCTTAAATGGGTACTATTAAAATGTGTTTAATACTCTTTATAGGGACTATACTTTTTATACCGCGCAAGGGACTTGGCGTGAAGATATACGTACATTTTTAGGGTCGGCAACGCAAGAGTGACATCCCTGGTGTTGCAAATGTCCATAGGCTACGGTAACTGCTTACCATCAGGCAGGCCGTATGCTTGTTTCCACATTAGTGGTATAAAAAAAATATAGGTTAAACTGAGAGCACTTGTAATTTATGGTTTGTTTGTTGAAGTATAATGTTGTAACTGCTAATCCTCAACTGACTGCGCAAACAATTCTTAACTTGCATAATGGCTATTTTGTCGGTTACGTGTGTGAGAACTGATATCCGGAATAGACTTCACAAAGGTCTTCATTTAGGTAACGGCAACATATCACGCAAGTTGTACAAACGGGGCATTGCTTTTACACATCATACATCCACGTTTTGGTTGGCTCCGTGTTATGGTCTGGGGAGGGATGACTACGGCCCAGGCTGAGCTCATATTCTTTACTGAAGATAATGAATCGGCCAAAGTTACGTTAAAATTTGTTATTTTTTTTTATAGTACGTCGGGAGGCATACAAGCATACGGCCCACCTGCTGTAAAGCGGGTACCGTAGGCTATTAACGATTGCGATATATTAAGTATCACTCGCGCGATGTCTCCTCTGCTGCTTACACAGCAACTCCTTGGGAGCATACTGGTGACCTCACTCACACGCAGGAACACGATAACTCTCCAGGGAGCCGTTATTTGCCTGCGGTTTTCTGTTAGCCCTACGTCTCTTGAATATAGCACTCGAAAATAATTTAGCTTCATATTATTGTAGATTTGGTCAAGTTATTTAATTGACACAACAGGCTGGACCAGGACTCTTCCCATTACTGGGATCGAGTTATAGTCATGTCTAACCAGGGCTCTGGACCTGAATCCCATTAATTATTTACGAGCTCGGTGGCGCAGTGGTGAAACGCGTTGTTTCACTACTTTGACACCAACGCTCGTGGGTTCGATTCCCACACAGTACAAACATTTGTGTGCATGAACATGTCTGTTTGTATTGGTCTGGGTATTTTCTATGTATAATAAGTATGTATTTACAAAAAAAAAAAAAAAATGTATTTACGTATGTTTATCAGTTGTCTAGTACCCATAACACAAGCTTCGCTTACTTTGGGGCTAGATGGCGCTGTGTAATTTGTCCGACAATATTTATTTATTTATTTATTTATATTTGATCATTTATAAAGAAATGTCAGAGAAAGTGACATTCCGTTAAACACGTAGGGTCTCAGAAATGCTTTTGAAAATGTGCTAAGAGAGAATAATTGCAATTGACGGCAATTGATTGAGCATGCTCCTAGGATAGGAGCGTGCGTTGCTAATAGAGGAGGTCATGCTTGTTATAATATATATACATATATAAGGATTAAAAATATTTTAAAGTGTTATTTTCCTTACCTTTTATATTCTGCTGAATGAATACAATACAAAACTTATTCAGAATTGATCAAAAATAGAGAAATAATAGCATTCCCATAAACACGCAGCAGAATCTCATAACATACTCTTGAAAATATGCTGAAAGGGAATTCCTAAAGAAAATATCCGACATTTGATTAAGAGCATACTTCTAGGATAAGGGCCTGCGTTGTTGAAAGAGGAGGCAACGCCAGTCATACTTCGGTCAGAGTATAATTTAAGAAAAGACGAAAATTACTATCAGTCGGAGTATAATTTAAGAAAAGACGAAAATGACTATTATATATATTATTTATAGTAGAAAATGGATAATGAAAATTAATTCCTTTTTTATCTATCTATCTATAACTTCACGCCAAATCCCTTGTGGGGTAGGCAAGGAGAACCGAGCGCCTTAAGACGCGGTCCTTACACACTTCACTCGCTTCTTTAACATTCATAACTCTTTTCATGCACGTCCGCCGGTTTCTAGGACTTTTTATATTATAAATAAGAATGAAATATAGTTATCAATTGGCTACAAATGAAACTTTTTTAAGCCGTTTAATAAATTTAAGTCATCGTCACAAGAAAACCTAGCTTTTTCTATATAGTTCCAATGGCGGTAAATTGTGAAAATTTACAGCACTTGTGTGCTACACAAATCTTCTTAAACTACAGTTTAAGAGGGTTTCATATATTCACGTGAAGTGAAATACCTGTTTAATTCTGCAGACGCAAGTCAGTCGTCGCCGTGGAAACGTACAGTTTACTTATAAGTAGTGCGACGGGTAGTCCTTTTGTCCTTGTGTTTTGCTTGTTTTGCTTTTTGGGTCTGCTTGCAATGTGCTTTGTTGACGTGATGTGTATTTGCATATACCCTTGACTCGACGGATGCCTTGTCAAACGTAACTGCATTGTTCACCCGGTGATATGATCGTAATGTACAACATTGTTACCGACTCGTCACGTCTTGAGACCTATCTTATTTCAACACAAAAAACTTGTGTAGGCAATTTGTGATTTTCAAGATGTAATAATACCATCTGCTAAAATTGCCACGAATTTAGCCATATGCCACAAAAAATAGTAGCAGACAATGAGGTTCGCACATTCGAAAATATCGAGGTGAGTGAACCCCGAGCACAGAACATAGTCAATAGTTTTTGTCGGTCCTCCGTTCACATAAAAACTGTTTTGAATAAATCGTCTCAACCAATGAGACAGGCGCGGAGCTCTTCTAATGAGCTATGTTTGTTTAATTTAAGCCAATGTTCAATTGTAAATACTTACGATAGAGTACGTATTGGCAATTAATGTACATTCAATTATTACGAATAATATTAGTCAATTGAATCATAAAGATTCCGTACTCTTTTTATCTAACATAATTTAACCCGTAACGAATCAAAATTCTCGCTTGTGCATGTAGTTTAATCGGAGAGAAGGAATTACATGACATTGGTCATCACGCCATGAAAACTAGTTTGATATCTCCGTACATAATCATTTCTCAAATTGTCTATGGATTCAGATAAATTTGATGTTCGATACGTTTGAGTTGTGATTATAATTAAGCGATATATTATTAAATTTACATACTCGATGTATAAACTGACATAACCAACAAACGCTCGACTATTTCGTCTGTTATTTATATTCCCATCGGAGACGACTGGAGATATTTTAATTTATATAGATAACCGCCGATATGTATCATGAATATAAATGAGTTGCGAGACAAAAAACGAGATGTGTTTGCGGAGAAATAATAAGAGGCGATCGTCTAGGTTGGCTCGTCCTTGAGTGCAGAAATCCTTGATGAGTACAATAAACCGACACCGGATAGTCGTCTTCGTCCAGGGCTGCCAATTAATATTTTATTAACTGCCAACTCGATTCTGTGTCCGTTTAAACGGGTTTAGTTCATCTCGGTGTATATTTTTCTCTTTAATGGCTCCCTCGTCAATGTGAGGCTGCCATCCTGTTTATTTATTGATTTTATTATTCGCAAATTAAAACTGCAAAATCATAATATTTATTAATGGAATTGTTTATTATGTAATTTATTTTGACGGGTTTAATTACATGCTTCGGATGAGAATCAACTTGCTGCTTCTAATTAATTCTGTCTGATCTATTTAATGCAAATATTTTTTTCCTTTTTTGATACAATTAGATATAGTAATTAATCTAATATTTATATGGTCATTTAAATAATTAATTGTTATATCAAGGAAAATATTAGCATTATATTTCTTCTTGCAACAGACTTGAATATGTATAGAAAATAATCTTCGTTGGTACTAGAAGTCTGTTTAATTGTCGTTAGTAATTTTGTAATTAATTGAAATATAGTATTGCAGAGCATTGGAACGCAGCCCTAAGATGTTGCGTAGGTGCTAGCAACTGTGTGACGACAAAAACTAAAACTGAAAAATAAATGGGCGCGAAACAGCCTATTAGCTCTGTGGTCGCCTGCGATACTTGTCCTACCTGATGTGGACTACTGTCCGTATTTGTAAATGGTCCATTACACGCACCAATCATTATATTAATGCCATGAACGCTTTTATACTATGTTATTTTAAACGTTCTATTTTATTACAAAGCTTCGTTTATCTAATAATCGGTCTTTCAGATACAATCATCAAGTAAAACGGAATAGTAAATTTTTATCTATCAACTGTTCCGATTGGCATCACATTTCCGGCAGCCGCTATTTATCTTCTCATCGTGCATTTAAGTAGAAGCAGGTACTACGTAAACATGTCACGCTTAAAATTCAGTCGCAACTTAAATTGAATTTAACTCGAGCCACGACCTGTCAACTTATCGAATATAAATTCACTTAATAATCGTTACCAATTACGTGAGCGTTCGGCCTCGTACTATACGATAAATCTCTGCAGAAACGCCGTAGGGACCGATTACTGCGAAGGATTAAGATCTTTTTGCGTCCGCGTGTAAGGGAGAAAATGAACTGTCAATTGAATGTTGATTGGTCTTTTTGGCGCGATGTGGGAACTGTCGTCGTGAGGCGAGCCGGCCGGTCCGCCGCGCCGGCACCATGAGATATGCTGGGGCATTATGAAACCATCGTCGGCAAACTGCGAATAACAAAATACCTAGCTTTATACTGGACGACTTAGTCATGGAGCGCGGAAATTGTAAATCACAACATTTCATCGTACCATTACATGTTGCAAACATGATTGTTAACAAGAAGTTAATTATGGCAGTGGTTTTTGTTTGCGACGTGATTTATCTGAGTTTATTGGTCAATTTGTTGAATATTGATGCAGTTGTACCATTTTGTAGCCGGCATTTTGCTTAACAATATATTAAACGACCTTACTCTCGCCCTTCCGCGCGGCGGCGGGCGTCTGAAACTGCGTCTGCCGCGTCTCGACGCTGGATTGTCTCTCAAAGTTAAGTTCACGGCCTCAACTACTGGCGTTCTGCAACATTTTCTTCTACCTCGTGACTTTTTGTTTATGTATTTATTTGAAAGCAGAACAATAGACGCTCTTCGACGAGAGTTACGACATTCGATTTCTACGTGACCCTTATCGTATCTCAATTACACAGATGTAGTAACTTTATGTAAGTACCAGACTACTTTACAATACCGCCTCTCGTTATAAATGTCGAAACGGTTCAATCACGACGGCGCCGGACTAGCGTTGAGCCTCTTAAGGTGCTTTCCATACTTTCTTTTCAACTGAGTATAAGATCTCGATACGTGATCATTGTAATGTTACATTGAGCGCATAGTATTGTTCTCAACATTTGGCGCGGTCACCGACCGGCACAATCAACTGTTTACTCACGTCCAATGTTGAAAATAGATTCTAGAAGACGCTCTACTTATCATTTGAGATATCAACGAAAGAAACCTGTAATGGTTCAATAAACTCTACTATTTTGGACCTCATTACATTTGTTTACAATTTGTTGTACTGTAAAGAAAATTCCGTTACCGGTATTTAACGCCGGCCGTAGTCACTCGAGTCAAAATATAGACATAAGTTGAACGGCCATCATACCTTCCTACGTATAAAAAGTTGTTTACCAGTTTAATAAAACTTCTCAGTTAAAATTCACGTACGAACCATGTCTAACTCGTGTAATTATCTATTTGTATCGTACATGTAAAGTATTATATATTAAATAGTAATGTGTATGTATAAAAGAAACTGACTGATATTTATCCTTGTACGCCTCAAAACCTAGAATGCACACCTGTCGCATGGGGTTACCATATAGCGCATCGATTATGAAAGGATTTTCGGATTAAAAAATATTACACAGGATACATTTTTATTTTTATACATACTTAACCGATTTAAATGTAAATTAATACGATAGATCCAAAAAGATCTTAGCTTATATCCTCCCGCACCGCATGGTACAATGTATGCAGATATACAAAATTACATCAAAGTCAACTCTAGGAGGTTAACTAAACAGTTATTAAATCACATATTCCTCTTCGGTTTACATGTTAGTGTTTGTCTATTGTTGAAAATGGAAAATCACTGTTCGATAGTACGTTTGATTTCATTTCGTAAAGTATTTGGTCTCTCTTTTGGTGACAGTGGAGTGAATTTATTATGGGATAATTTAATCTAACCTTATATTCGATTTGCGACCGATTACCGAATCGTATGCTCGATATATTATTATTAGTCCGTTTGATAGAGCAAGGAGTATAAAACCGCGTCGCATGCGATGCGTCACAGCCACACAATTCCTTCTTTTGTTTGTACTAAAACTACGTCGCGTGACAAACAAGCATACGACCTGCCAAATGTGAAGCGGGCACCGTAGGTCTACAATCGCTTGTAATGCAACAAGTATCGCTCACGTGTGCCGCGCTGGCTGTACAGCAGCAACCTCGGGTTCTGTTACACCAGATTTTGACTAAATATCTTGGCTTCAGCTGGATTACCATTTTATCCACTGTTTGTCGATTGTGGCTAACAGACGATAATGATGTTAAAGCCTTTGGAATTGGAGGAATCCGTCGCGGTAATTGGGCAAAACAGAACGTTTTACCGGGTTGAATTACCAGTTTAGATTGTTCGTTCGGACAGTAAGCAGTTCTAAATAGTAGAGATTGAAAGACTCAATGTATGATAGGGGGCAACATTTTGTGTTTGTTTGGTGCTATTGCTGTCAGATATAAATCTCCGCGGATCACGAGGTCGTTAATGTGATATTCGTGTCGACGCCGACTCAGATCGGTACCGTTACCCTATTGTCGATTCAAATGGACTGAGCTTTCATATTTGTCCGTAGATATTGTATGATTTAGTTCAACTCTTACAAGTGAGTACACGTTGCGGCTGCTACAATTGGAATCATAAGTACAGAGATTGAATAGATGATTCTTATTTAAATACATTGCCTAGTTTTTTTTGTACTTCGACAGGAGGCATACAAGCATAAGGCCCACAGGATGTAAAGTGGTTACCGTGGCCTACGGACGCTAGAAATACATTAAGTGCCGATCGCGCGATGTTACTTCTGCTGCTAACACAGTTACTTCTTACCAGATTACTGATAACCTCACTCACTCGCGGGAACACAACAACCCTGCAGGGAGTTGCTATTTGGCTGCGGTTTTCTGAGGTGGAGGTGCTTTCTTAACGGGCTGCTTTTATGCGCCTTATCTCTCTTAATATCACCAAGACCAAGATAAACGTACAAGTTCGTACACACAAATGCCTGTCTGTAGATGTAACTCCTGCCATACAGGAAATATTGCTCGCGTATTGTCATCCTTAGAAGCTTACTGGTAATCCCACTCATTAGCTGAGGTGGAGGTACTTCCACAGTCGGGCTACTTTAATGCATCTTTTCTCTTAAAATAACATCCAGACCAAGACAAACAGACATGTTCATGCACATGAATGTTTTCCAGTGTGGGACTCGAGCCCACAAGCTTTACTGTTAAATGAGCCTTGTTAACCACTCCGCCACTGGGCTCGGCATTATAGTTAATATACATTATGAATATACGTCTAAATTGAGTCGAGTTTGGTACCTATAATAAATGAAACCTTTAGTTTTTTTTACTGTGTGCTAATATGTGGCGATTTATTCTCCCGTAATACAAAAGGAGGTGAATTTATTCATAAATAGAGACAACGTTTACTGTGAAATCCATTTCGAAATCATGAAAAAATTTCAATGTCTTCATATAAATTATTCGATCACCTAATATCACTTACTTGTATGAGTATTGGATTATTAAGATTTTTGCATCGGCCGCGTATAAAAAAATATTTTGTCCATCCTGTTAACTTACATTGGAGCACCTATCTATGTATCTATATTTTCCCTTGCACGGTACGTTGAGATTATCGAGCGCCATAAGACACGGTTCTTAACATCTCCCTCGCTTCTTTAACATCACTCTTTTCATGCACCGTCGCCGGTTCTTAAGGGTCCCAATATCACCTTCGTGTAAAACACGACTTATTTGCTGGTGATAGACGAGTCTTTGCCTTTTTCGGCTCCTACGTCCTTCCATTTTTGCATTGTATATCTGTATAGTAATTAATTTGTCATGCATTATTTTTTCATGCTTGAACTAAGGAAGCATGATTTTGTTATGTCATGAGGTCTAAAGTATTAATATGTTCATATTATCAAAATGTCTATATATTCATTTGGTCTAAAATATTAATTTAATACTATGATAATTTATATTTACTACATTCGAATACTGTGGTAATATTGATACATGGACGATTTCAACAGATCATTTTGAATAAATAGACATTTTAATATTTTAGATAGATAGATAGAATAAGCTTTATTTACATAATAATTTTACAGGAAATTTCTTAAAAAATAGTAAAATATGAATACCTATTATGCAACAAGACCTTAACCTCAAGAATTTCCTGAAATATTATAAATAATCGACTTATAATTATAAAATCTTAGCTAAAGGTCCTCAATTTTTGATTGTATCGCATGACTACATATAAAATATTGTACACAATGCCCTAACCCTAACCCTAACATAGTAAAAAGAACGTACCTGCCGCGCCACCACAAGCATTGGTAATGGGGGTTGGCTCCGTAGTATTTGATATGCGAACGGTGATAAGGCTGGCGGGCACACGACACTTGCTAAACCCCTTCCAGTGTTGAGGGTTCGCCCTTCCGCCTTATTGATTAGCATTAGCACCCTCGGAAAATCAACTTAATGGTGAAGAGAAAACACGACATCACTACCTCGCTACTTTATTATTAACGTGTCCACTTATTACTCACTACGCAAACTGGGAACCATAAATTATTTCAATAGTAATCAAAACAGTTTTGTTAGCGTATTATTAGCGTCTCGCTATATTATTGTAGGTAAAGAAAAAAGTTATGACTAAAGGATTGCCTCGGCGTTTTATTTTTTAATTCTAGAATGGTTTCAAACTAAAATAAAGACTAGTTTTTGCGAATTGAGAGTACGGTACACTTTTGTCAGTACTGCGTTTATAGTTTTGTATAATTTTATTTAGAACTAGCTGTTCCCGCGACTTCGTCCGCGCGGAATAGTTTTTTTTTTATTATTTATTTATATTAATAAAAATAAATAAAATTTCTAAAATAAAGGTAGCCTAAGTTACTCCTTATTACATAAGCTATCTGCCAGTGAAAGTCCCGTCAAAATCGGTCCAGCCGTTTCAGAGATTAGCCGGAACAAACAGACAGACGGACAGACAGACAGACAAAAATTGTAAAAATATTCATTTTGGTATATGTACCGTGTATAATATCCATATACATTTAGTAAAAAGCGATTATTTCAATATTACAAACAGACACTCCAATTTTATTTATCTGTATAGATCAATTATGAGCTATTTCAACGGATTGATATTGTCTGACTACATACTACAACACATGACAGATGAATAAAAAAATATTGTAAATTTAAAAGCATTTTTTAGTACGGATGGCACACAAGCACACGGTTCGCCTAATTAGAAGCCTTTATCTTAGCCTAGGGACGGTTGCAACGTATCTGAAGTATCCCTCATGTTTTGCAAGCCAGTCAGCTTTCAGGTAATCCTATTCACTCGTTGATGTGGTTCCACAGAACTGTAATTCATTCAAGATACCTACAAACGGTCCAATTAAGTTTTTACTCAGTTCTTCCACTGTCAGTTCATCAGTTCATTTTAGTAGTTTATTACTCTAAATAAGCCAAACCTAACTTCAAATGCATATGGTGCACTCTGCCAATCGACAAATAGAGCGCATATGATAAAAGAGTGGCGCACTTTATTTAATAAGCCAGCCATTATTTATTTAATAAACCGAAGCTGATATTGTTCTACTGCACAAAGGGTGACAGTTAACAGTCTCGGTGTTATGGTTTTCCTGCGTGTTACTAGTAAGCTCTGGCGTGGTAAAGAGTGAGCTCCTTGTGTTGCGGTCCGCTTCACATTAGGTGCAGTATACTTGTTGGCTCCCGAGGTTGTCTCTACCAATATTATAAATAGCTAGTTTATTTGTTTGGATGTAGGAGTAATTTAAACTAATTTATTTATTGTTAGGAAGACCAACAGCTACAGGTGACATAATAAGTAACAATATTAATTGCTAATGGAGACAATTACAGGTCCTCACAGATAGAACTTGAATGATTATTTAAAGGAAACTTGAACACAAATAACACGCTGTTACAATAAGATGTCGTGTCACAACATGGTCGATTTCATCTATATGAATATAAAAAAGTATTTATATAAAATTAAATAATAATAATAAAAAAAAAGGGGGAGCTCATAAAATTACATCATTAAAATTAAAAAAACATCGTTGTGATGTGGCTTTATGTTATTGGAGCAAATGATGATAAAGCAAGTGCTTCGCTCTGGTTATGCTTGTAGCGAATAAATCAATGTCAACAGTTTTAGATATTTTATTAAATTTTTTGCCTGCGCGCAATAAAACGAATTTTGCCGGTAATTAGTGTAACTATTTGGAAGAAGAAGAAGAGGGTTAAATCGAAGTGATCTAGAGGGAGTGCTTAAATAATGTGCTAATGCTCCGATACTGAAAATTCTTATACTAATTTAAAATTTCCAATATACCTGAATGCTAAAGGCTTATATTTTTATCTTTGGGCAATATATACAGTGCTATCTGGCCCCAAATTAAGCGAAACTTGTGGTATGGGTACTAAGATAATATTTTTTTTTCTAAATACATACTTTTGATATATTGAAAACACCTAGACCAAGACAAATAGACATGTTCATGCACACAAATATTTGTCCTGTGTGGGAATCGAAACCACAACTCCTTGGTGATAAATTAGTAATGACCACTTGGCCACCGGGGTCGTCTCTTTAGGGTCCCCATCTAAATTTGGAAAGCCAAACTCCGCTTAGACGTAGCCACGAACACCAACTTGTCCATACTTATATTAATATTATACATGTAAGAGTGTGTTTGACTTTTTCTTTGACATCAAAACGGAGCAATGGAGTAATGTGATTCTTAGTATGGAGATAGTTGGAGGGACCGAGAGTGACACAGGTTACTCTCTATGGCACCAAAATCTATACTTACAAGCTTACACATACTTAGTCGCAGTTAACCGTGCGACCACGAGCGAATTGCTCCGATCAAGCCGTGTTAGCCAATTCAAATAAGAGCGTGTTGTAAATCCCTTGCCTTCATTGTGTTACGAGAGTCGTGAGCTGTGCATTCATTTTTGAAAAGGCACTTGGAACAGAAGGACAAATAAATACTTGCATGTTCTACGTTACTATTGTTAGCCCAGGAATCGACTTTGGACTAATTGTATTTAAATAGTGCAGTCACGATGGCATAACGATAGTAAACGAGGCTCTGGCGAAAGAGTAGGGCGTAGCGATATGTACTAAGGACTAACACGACTAAGTATCTATTCACTGAGGTCACCAGGTAATTCCAAAAAGCACCTTGATTTGTGAAGTGCTTGCAGCAAGGGGGCAAGGCTCCTGCGATACTGCTGTTTTGCAAACTCCTATCTAAACTAACCTTTGTTAGCTCTGTGAATCACAATGATTTAATTAGTAATCCGACTGGCCAATTTCCTTATGGTCCACCTCACTGACGATCTTTTTTTATTTAGGGTTCCGTACCCAAAGGGTAAAACGGAACCCTATTACTGAGGCTCCGCTGTCCGTCCGTCCGTCCGTCCGTCCGTCCGTCCGTCTGTCACCAGGCTGTATCTCATGAACGGTGATAGTTAGACAGTTGAAATTTTCATTGTATTCCAAGCGCTAAGATAACTCGCTTCACATCAGGCAGCCCGTGTGTTTATTTGTGGTATAAAACATGCAAATACGATTGCGAACGTGATATGAAATTAAGATTTATGATTTACGTCTCCTATTAAGAGTCAAATGACTACTCGTAAAATTTAATGCAGTGCTATATGCGATATGGCTGCACAAGTGTGAAGTGGCGTTTTGCGGTCGGTAAGGGTCTTAGCTTGCTCTAATCGACCGCCGGTTGCACCAAATCAATCATGGGCTGATGTTAATGATACCTCAGAACACGACTAAATTGTGGTTGTTTCCAATGCATTGCACACAATTGTAGGTTTGTTTTCATCATAGTTGCTCGTAAATAGCCTCAGCGAGTAATGTGGGCGTTCTTATGAATATTTTTTTCAAAAAGGTTTAAATCAGAGAAAAAAATCATTCGTTTCTAACTCTAATTAGGGAATTATTAAATTCGTTTGAAATAGTTTTCATGGTATTTTACAAGTATTCAGTTTTAATGAGATTAAAATAGAGAATATAAATCATTCATTTATAAAAGTAAGAGTTTTAAGAAAATTGCTATTCGTCACATATTGCTATAAATACATTTAAACTACCAGCAAATGCTTTATGATAGATAATCGTATTTCATATACAATTTCTTCAGTTCCTCGCGAAATGAGATGAAATTATTTTATAAGCACGAGCGGAATTACAAACTGTAGACATGAAAGCTGGCCTCTCGTTCGTAATTCCGAATGTACCTACTGTTAGTATACAATTAAAGTTTATATAGGCATCTTTAATCCTTGTTTATTGCGTTAGATGTAATATCTGCTCTTCAAGTAAATAAATAGCATTGCATTGCTCTTTAACCGGTAGTTAATTACATTTTGTAACATTAATTATGAGCGGTGGTTGTGAGTTGATTTCAAGTTTATTTAATTGTGGTTTATTATTGGGTTTAGAGTAAGTGGCCCATTACCATTCTAAGAACAGCATCTGCATGTAACGCACCCTATCAGCGAACGAGGTTTTGGCGAAAGATATCCACATAATTTATAGTCGTCTACCTAGTACTCTCTTTATCTTCTTGGCGGTTCAATAGGTTAACTCCCCAATGTAAAAAACGGCAATATCTCAATAAGGAAAATTTACAGGAAGAACAGTTGAACTTACTAAAGGACCCTTTAGTACCGTTTAATAACATTACAAGAGTCCTTATGTTGCCAGCGTATATCTGTAGGCTGTGGTAGCCTCATTCCGCGATGTAGCCAAGGAGCAGGTGTACTATTAGTAGTCTATTTCAATGAATTTATTTTATAATTACTATGTAGGTATAATACAAAGATTTCACATATTTCATTCTCCAAACATAAAATATCGTATCCAAAGTGGCATTTAAATACATTTATCAGTTTTAATTAAGCCTCCCTTATTAAGTGTTTTTAATGAGAACTAATTTAGGCTGCCCAAGATCTGCTCCAAGTTTGTAGGTCTGTAAATAAATTTTATCTTATTAATTTGAGAAAACTTGTTTTGTATGATTAGGTACTATAAAATTAACTGGTTCACTGTCCCCACTTTGACAACATATTCCGATACGTCTCAGTGTACATTGTGTGAACATTGATATCATTATTCTTGTGATTGACTGTAATGTTTATATATTAGGGGATGTAATTGTCGTCTATTTTAGAGTTAAAATTTTACGGTGTTAACTCGACCAACTAGCACACAATTTTTTGCAAAAGACAGGTAGAGTGCAGCGTGATTTAATTGAGTGCGCCCCAACATAGAAGTATGTACACTTTACCGAATACAAATAGGAACGAAAGTAAGTCAGGAAGTTGTTCCTGAGAGAGCAACGTCACCAGAAACTTTCAGCAGGTTTTAGCGGCTCATAAGACAATTTGCGAGCTATACTGTATAGATTGAAATAACGGTTTGACACAAGCTTCACAGATTTATTTGCCATCTCGCGAAAAAAAATTAAAAGAAAAGAAAGCATAAAAAAATTGAAATGAATATACTTAATGATAAAATCGTTTTTTAACAGTTCGCGTCGTCGGCTACGGATAGCGTTGCCTGCGGCAGCAGTACGTCCTCTTCGACTTCCTCGTCATCGTCTTCGTCCTCATCGTCGTCTTCGTCATCCTCGGACTCGGACTCGGCGGACGCTGCGGGCGGCTCCGCACACGCTTCGGCTGACGATTCTAGTGCTGCGCTCGTAGCTGCCTGTCAACTTCAGGTAAGGCGGACACACAGAATTGGCACAGTAGGAAGATTTAAGCAGTAAGTTAACTAGCGTACTGCCACTTGCGTGTTCAAAAATGTATGTGTAATAGCACCGACTGTAATACTTACATACTTGTTGCACGTATGATTTATTTATTACGAGAGTAGTTATCGAGATACATGTCGATAGAGAGTTATTATTAATTCTTTTCTATGGAACAGTTTTTTTTGCTAAATTGAGACTTTGTTTACATAGGGGGTCTCATGGTAAATGATATCACATTGCCGTGTCGATGATGTATAATTAGGTACTGTAACTGAACCCATAACTACACAAAAAATGTACTGTTGTTGAAATATAGATTTTATGAAATATGAATATTTTGCACGTAATTCTTGGGCACTATTGGAAGTCGTATATTAATTACTACATACTGATTGACCGTTTCGAATGGTTCCATACCAAGCGTAGAAGTAAAAGAGTTAAGAAATTATTATTTAACTGTATTCCTTATAACTAGAAGGATTAGAGTGATCGAGATTAGCGCCTTTTTATGATTATTTTCATTTGTTTTGTGTAAAATAGCGTTTTTTTTTTTTCACCAAATGCACTTGTGATGAACATAAAAAGGAACACTTTATCTAAATATAAAATTTGATCCAAATCCTAGGAGCCGTGTTTGAGACCCATGAAGTTTATATATGCATATATAAGAATTACTCGTTTAAAATATAAGCATATATACATATATATTATACCACTACGGTGGCAAACAAGCATACGGCCTGCCTGATGATAAGCTTTTACCTTAGCCTATGGACATTTGCAACGCCAGGGGTGTCACTCTTGCGTTGCAGACCCTGTAAGAACCTCTTCACGCCTTTCTTGAAGAACCCCATACTGTAGTCCCTTGGGAAAACCTCGGCAGGGAGCTCATTCCACAACTTAATAGTTCTCGGTAGAAAGCTTCTCAAGAACCGCACAGTTATATTTTAACCTATCAGGGTTAGCAGAAACTACATTTTATAAGTCCATCCATTCCATGGACTTCCGCATTAGAGTATCTATGGTTCTTTTTTTTTCACAAAAAATAAATGACTAGAGTATGCCGCTAAAATTCTTGATCAATGTAGAATATTTGAATATACATACTTCACTACAATATAAAAATGTGTTTATACTCCACAGGTTATAGACGATGCAGACCTCGCGGAACTATTTCCAGAACAAACACCGAGCGCGCCGGCGCCACAGCCCAATTTCTCGACTATCACGGACAACGGTAAGTTTACAACATAACATTTAACGCATTTAAGATAGAGCGGGACAGAAAGTTATGAACGAAATTTGTTTTCCAGGAGATGGTTCGAGCAGTGAAATGGAACTTGCGCCTCTCATTCAAAGAGTGACAGCAGATTCTTCCAGTTCCGAAAACGAGTGCTCCAACTCGGAAGCTGGTCATCCAAATACTACTCACTACGCGTCCAGTCTATTACAGCACTTTGAAGCCCAAACACAGTTATTAAGTAACACAAATCCTTTGGCTTCCATAAATAGTGCAACGACATCAACATTGACTTGTGGTATTAATCCTGATCCTATAGATGGTGTCGGAACAATTAGTGATTGTGTTCTTGGGCAAATAAATAATTTACCGGAAATAACACCCATCGCGCCAAATTTTTTAACGGCTAGTCAGCATTTAAGTCCACAACAAACTGAAGAACTATCACAAATTAATAAAGATCTCGAGGAAATTACTTCTGTCGCTGAAGGAATGTCAATTCCGAACCCAACTCTCGATGATTGTGTTGATAATAATGATTTTATGAACTTGGATATAACACAAAGTGCTTCTGAGTTGGGAAACGCTAATGATTTATTGAAAAGTTCGCCTATAACCGTGATCAGCACTGATATC
Organism: Pyralis farinalis; assembly: GCA_947507595.1. Lineage (NCBI taxonomy): Eukaryota > Metazoa > Arthropoda > Insecta > Lepidoptera > Pyralidae > Pyralis > Pyralis farinalis. The sequence goes on from OX382274.1 coordinate 10,963,919, forward strand.
AATCATCTCAATCAAATTGATACTCAAAAATTAGATACGATTAGTACTAATTCGGTTGAATCTCAGGAAGATGTTAAAAATATTGTTGTGGAGTCTAGGCGAAAGAGAGGTAGACCGCGTAAAGTGAAGAAAATTGAAGAAGAATTTGGCAATAAGTCAATAGAATCTCAAAAAGAGGATAAATCTGCCGTCAATGTAATTAATTTCCACAACAATAACGACCCACCAAATGTGTCGCCAGATTCAGGTATTCTATCGAATCATAATTCTCCCACACATTCACCTTTACGACGCCACGATGAAGAGGAAGGTCATGGCAGATTAGGTAGGAAATCTATTCAGAAAGAAAATAATACTAGGGAACGGAGACCAGTGAGATCGAAATCAAAAAGCAGAAATAGAGCCCAAATTAGATCTGATTCAAGTGATTGCGATTATCAGAAAAAGAAAATCGAAAATGAAGTAAAACAGATAAAAACTGAAGCTCCCTCTCCAGTTCCATTAAAGCAAGAGCAGAACAAATTCGAGAAAACAAAGAAGAATGATCAAAAATTAGACATAGCAGCTTTGCATAGAATGTTGTACGCTACCGATCGAGTATTATATCCTCCCAGAAAGAAAGTTGGCAGGAAACCCCAAAATAAAACTAAAGCAACTACAAAAACTCCACCCAAAACTTTAAAAGATAAAAATCAATATGATTCAGGGGATAGTGATGAGGAATCGTTGCCGTCGAATAGATCTGTTTTATCAGGAGTGTATGCAAAAAGAAAAGAACTTAACAGTAAACTTGCGAATTTGCCTAAAAAGAGTAATAATAAAGCATTTACTAATAACACTTGGAGAGATAATCAAAGCGAAAATGAAGCGGCGGTAGACGATCCACTAGATCCAACATGGAAACAAATTGACTTAAATCCGAAATATAAAGATATATTATCAGGATATAAAAGTGATCATGAATTCAAGCCTTATAAAAGTTGTAGTCGACTGATAGAATCAGGGTACAAAAGTGATTATGGATGCAGATCAGGCTACAAAAGCGATTACTACCGGTCCGGCTACAAAAGTGATCGTAAATCCGGTTATAAAAGTGATAAGTCGGGCTACAAAACGGATTACAGTGTAAGAAGTATGCGGAGACGGATGCGAAAACTGAAGAAAACTAGGTCAGTCAGAGATAGATCGTATTATAAAAATCAGAAACATTTTGTGTCTGATCAAGAGATATTATTGTTAACTAACAAAACTTTTAGCACTTTAACTTTGGGTCACAGTTCGAGTGACTCTGAGTGTGAAAGCTATCTTAGAAAACCTAATGCCAGTCCCAAGTACGTAAGCGTGTGTACTAAGTATCCTTTGCCTTCCAAGTATGATTTTAGTTTTTCGAAGATGGGCAAGAAGCAAATTTTACGTTCAAATTCTTCAGATCCGTTTGCGCCTGGGCCTGTGTTTAGTGGCTTGCAAAGACCAGTTACGACATACAACATCTTTAAAGTCAGCCACAATAATAACAATACTCTTCTTAAATCTGCAACAAAACCCAGTTACGTTGGAAGTCCATTGCCAGCACTAAAACCTGTATTCACGCATAAGTTTGGCGCATCACCTATTTGCACTGTAGCCAAATTATCAGGATCTAGAAAAGATAACGATTGTAGTGTGAAATACTTGACACGAACATTATCACCTAAAAGCCGGAAACAAAAGTCCACTAATTCGTTATTTTCCACTTCTCCAAAAAAAGAAATCTCCATGAAGCCCCTTCCAAGTATTTTTGAAAAGGCAAAAAATAGTTACATACCGAATAAATCTTTATCAAGGAATGTGTTTCTTAGCTTCAAAAAGCCTCATTTGAAACCGTCTTTCCATATGAAACGACATAGACGAACAGTCGTACTCGCACCGCCCAAAATTAATTTAAAACCTATGGAGAGACCATCACGAATCATGATTAAAACAGAAAACAGACATCATAGACACAGAAGTAAACGAAGACATCGGTCAAGATCTGTGTCAAAATGTCGTGAATCCTACACAAAAGTAATAGATTTGGTAGACCAAAAATTCAGCCAAGACATGGACAGTCTGATTTCAAATTTCATTAAATTATGCCAAATTGCACCTAAAATGATTGTCAATGTGACTCCAAATCAATTCAAAAACATAGAAAAACCTGTTGTAGAGTCTGTTATGGCTAAAGTTGTTAAAAGAGGGTCGAAAAAACGCAAAACAGGAGATAATCAAGAATTAGCAACTCCTACTTCAAAACGAAGACATAAAAAACAGTTAACAGAATCTCAAAGTAAAGGAGGTAAAGATACCAACGAGCACAAATTGCCTCTTAAAAAGAGACACTATCACATAAACTCTTCCACCAGTAATTCATTGAGCCTTAGCTTAGTTACGGCGGAGTTTGAAGAAAATTCGAAGACTAGCCCTGAAAAGTTTTTGTGCACTGAAACCGATTGTATGGGTGAAATGCCTAATAATATATCAGAGGAATCTCCCAAAACTAAAGTCAGCGACAAAAATAAGAAGGGAAATGAAAACTCAAAAACTACTATTCAGTCAAGTAATACACCAGAAGTTAAAAATCAAAATAACGAATTAGCTAAAATGAAATCTAATATAGCTACTGCTACAGATTCAGATGTAAATGCGCTAGTTGTATTAGTTAACGAAATTAATACAACACCTGGAAGCAAGAATCAGTCACCAAATTCAAATGAATCAGCCGAGGATGACGCATTAATTAAAAAGCGTATTCCAGAACAATCAGAATTGTCTAAAAAGATCTATGAAACATCAGAAAAGTTAAAAGCTGTGGATAAGATGGTACATGATCTAGAAAAATCATTGCCTAACTGTAAAGAGAGTGATGTCAAGATAGATTCAATAAAACAGGATACCAATAAAGTGTCCTCACCCCGATCTGAAACGAAGTTATCACCGGTGAGGAATTCGGCACCTATAGTCACTCCTAAGAAGCGTCACAGATTAGAGGCTGAGAAAGTTATACCACAGTCAAATTTAGATCAAGTTGTACAGTCTTTATCGAAAAAAATATCGGAAGAGAAATCTAACAGTACTACGACCATTAAAGATGTTAATCAAAATAACTCGAAGGAAGATACAAGTAAAACAGAAAAATCGGATATTACTTTGTTAAATAACTCGGTAGCTTCTACAAACGCTAATTCTGTTGATCCGTTGAAAAGTATGTCTGCGCGATCTTTGTACAAAAGTTCTATGCCACCAGCACAGAAATCCGAAATAATGACTCGCAAGAAAAACAGACTTGAAGGCTTAACCAGTAACTTAGTTTCAAAAATAAACCCAAGTGCCGCGACTAAAGTTTTGGATACTCTTTTAAATAATAACATTCGTAAGTCCATTGAATCACGAATATTGGAGAAAGAGAAAACTACTTCCGACGTTACTACTAAAGTGTCCGACGAAAAAAGTAAAAGCAAGGAACAGACGCCAATGAGTACCAGAGCTACAGTTATTAAGTCTCCTGTATCTAAAGGAAAGGTGCTTGAAGCTAAAAGGTCGAAGGCCCCAGAGCTTTCTGTACAGCAGACAATACTTGCAAGCGACGATAAACCAACGGGCATATTTGAGCCATCAATTGATTTAGAAGATCAAATACCTAAGTCATCTATTTGCATAAACAATATATTAACAGATGCAAGTAAATGTAAAAACAAAAATAAATCGATTGATAACAAATGTACTAATGCGTTGTTAACTCCCATTGATACCGAATCCGAAATACCTTTGGCACTCATTTCTGAGACTCCTGACCCCATTATTAGACCTAAAAGAGGTGAATCTATTGCTTCTGTCTTGTCAGATAAAATACAAGAGACATCGGGAGGTCACAATTTACGCCAAACTAAGCGGAACATAGTAAATGAAAATGAAGAGAGTGATAATAAAAAGAAAAAGAAGTCTTATAATATTATACGAGAAAGTAAATTAGTGTTACCATCAAAAATGCTTATTCCTAAAGTTCAAGCGGAAAGGTTGCCTATGCTAGATACATCTAAAAAAGTTGCTACCCTGGTAAAAAAAACAGAAGTTATTGATTCAAGTGAAAGCAAAACTACGGATACTTCGAAAAAAAAGGCTAGGAGGCGCAAGGCAATTAATAGAACAGGCTTCCCTAGCATCAAGAAGAAAAAGAAGAAGGTTGAATCAACTAGTCAAAATATGACTTCTGACAATCAGTGTATGTCCGACACTGATAACAACTCTGCTTTTGACAGGGTACCAAAAGATGGTGAAGCTATGAGTAGCTTTTTGGAGCGCACCACTAACAAGAAACCTGAACTTAAAATTGTACTAAATAAAGATGAATGTCCCAAGCAAGGGCGTTTAACTGTGGTCGCTCTTGAAAAACTACAAGGCAAAGAAGTTACAACGGATAGCAACAAACCGCCAAGCAGTAAATCAGAAGGTATAGCAACAGGAAAGAAAAACACCAGCTCGTCTATCTTGAGGGCGCCAGCTCTCCAACTAAAAAATAAAGCTGAAAAGGACCTGAAAAACCATGTAAATAAGTGGGAAGTTCTCAGTGAAACAGATAGTATCCCTTCTTTAGCTAGCTCTATTAGCAATGATCCCGAAGATAGTATACCATTGAGTTTGTTAAATTTGAAACCGAGTAGACCTGGAAGTCGATTAGATAATTTAGAAAGACTGAAACGCAAAACACGAGCGATGTCTCCGTCTCAAGAGATAGAAGAAATATTTTCAAAGCGAAAGATAGTTGAAAAGAACAGTAAAATTGGCCTTAGGCCAAAATCAAGCCTTGCTGTTCTGTACCCAACTGAAAGACGATTTACAAGGAGTTCCGATATTCCAAATGAGGATGTGAAAAGCAATAAAAGTAAAAAATATGATAATAAAAAACCTGCACCGGAATCTAACGAGAAATCTGCTAAACCACTCAGTATTGTTACTAGGCGAAAATCTAGATCGTGTCAAATCAATAAGAAAATTAACGAAGTACATTCAAGTTCGAGAGAAAGTTCCTTGGATACTGTCGTAAGTCGCAAACTAAATTCAAAATCTCGTGAACCATCAATAGATACACTTCGCGATCATGATGAAAACGATCCATTGCCACTTAACGAGAAGGAGATAGACTTTGAAAAAAGCATTGACATTCTGTCAAAGAATGTTATTTGCAAAAAGCGAGTTGCTTCGTCGCGAGATGATAGTCCCGCGAGCAGCGTTGATAACAGAGATAAACCAGTGGTTTCGAAAAGAAACCCTCGACTGAGGAAGAAGTTCTTGGTCGCGGGCCTGTTTTCAGATTATTACAAAGACGAGTAAGTACTTCTGTATTTATTGTGTAATTGCATGCGACGTTTCCTACATTTTGATAGTTTAATATTTTTGTTTTTTCAGTCCAAAACCGGATGGAAAAGGAAAGAATCTCGTCACGCAAACAGAGTTCCCGCCTGGTTTGTTGTCCCCGCCACCTTACTGCGAGCGGTGGGTGCGGCGTCGTCTTCTCCACTTCACACTTCCCTACGATATTTGGTGGCAACAACATTATAATCAACCAGTGCCTTCCTGGAATTACAAGAAGATACGTACAAGTATGTGGCAGCATAATTCAGTTATAATTATTGCATTGTAAGTACTATAATAATAATCTTTGATTTACAGACGTATATTACGATGTGAAACCTTCGACTGAGGAGTGTGAGAGCGTAGCATGCAACTGTGTTCCATCATCAGGATGCAATGAAGACTGTATTAACAGGCTGGTTTTCTCAGAATGTTCTCCGCAGCTATGTCCTTGTAGGTGAGTAGATAAATGTTCGTATTATTGCGCAGATGCTATGTCTCTGCATTCATATAAATCCTTACATTTCATCGATAAAACTGTGGTAGGTCGAGGAAGGATCTAAGGAGTAATCCTTATACTAACGCGCCTGAGTCGTCGTCGAGTCTCGTGGAGAGACCGAACATGTGTCGCAGAGACGACCATAGTAGTTAGGGTCATGCAAGGTATGCTAGCAACAATTGATGCGGGCAATCGTAGAGACGATTGCAGCAGCCAACGAATGCAGTTCGTATAAGCTAAATGGTAGCGGAAAAACAAAAATAATAATTAACCGTGAACGTTCTAACGGGCTTGTGGGTGTCCACAAGAGGCTGTGATTGTATTATCATCAGGCAACTCTCATGTTATGTTGTCAAATATACTATGAAACTTCGTTCTACCCTGAATTTCGAATACTTGGAATGGAATACTTAAGTTGTATCTATGTGGGAAAAACCCACACTAGTATACGAAAAATGCTGTGAAAGTAGCTGAAATAGACCAGGCGAGCAGTAACTACATCCGTCAATTAAATAATTCTAACTGCATAAATGGCTGAGCTAAGCTTACTGGCAAGTTTATCTGTGTAGAACGCGTTCATTGTGGCAACTGTGATTTCTGCGCCGCAGACATTTCACGGTCACTTTGATTCAGCTCTTGTTTATCGTCATTCGTGATCTAAAATAAGGAAAGCATTAATGTTCTTCAGTGACAGGTGCAAGAATCAACGAATACAGCGCCACGAGTGGGCCTCGGGCTTGGAGAAGTTCATGACTGAGAATAAAGGATGGGGGGTGAGAACGAAGCACAAGATCACTTCAGGGGACTTCATATTAGAGTACGTCGGGGAGGTCGTCTCCGACAAAGAATTCAAGGTACATTAGCTAATGTTTTGTGAATATATTATATATTAATATTTAATACAAGTAGATAGTTTATATGGACTAACTCAAAAAGGTAAAATAAGCAAAAGGGTTGCTGCAATAGCAGCGGAGATGGTGACACGTTAGTGGCTCCTTGTGTTGCAACAATACGTAGATTGACTACATACCAGACGCCGGCTTAAAGGGCCAGATCAAAAGCGACAAAAACTGAAGTGCGTGCATGAAGAGGCTGATGACTATTGAAGAAGCGAGACAGGTATGTTTGGATAGGTGGGGTGCACCTGCTGGATAGGCGATTTAATTTTTTTAGAATGATTTCTGCTTAAATCTTTCAGACTTGTACAAAAATAATGGAAATATATTATTTCGTACCTTATCAAATTAAAATAAATATATTAATATGTTTTGCGTATATATGTGAATAAACAGTTTTTATTTTTTTATACCTGAAGGCATAATAATGGTATAACCTATGATTTTTGGACAATCGTTTATAGAACAAAATAATAATATCGGTTTTCTATTATTTTTTTTACTTAAGCCTCATAAATAGTTCTTGTTCACCGAAGGCAGGAATCTGACTAACTAACCAATCTCCAACGTGCCAGATTGAGAGATAGCTAATGGTGATAGTTTTCGTATAATCATCATCCATATATATGAGGCAGTATTAGAAACAGAAATACATTATATACAATGTGGTATAAAAATGTAAATTCATGCATAGTATAATGGCTGTTTTGCACACTTCCAATAGTCACGATACATTGTTGGATAGTTTTTTAAGTATAATAAAAATTACTATGGTAGCAAGTTCCAATTCCTTATGTATTTCGAACAACTTTTATTATAGTCTGTAGTTATTATGATTTGAAGTTTTTTTTCTTTTTAACTGTATGCTATTAATTGAATAAAATATTTGTAATACGTCATGACATTCTTCTAAATTTTTGTATTCTTTTTTTACTTTGACTATTAATCATTGTTGTAACTGTCATTTAATAACCATATCACTAATTCCTAAAAAGGCGATTGTGTAACAACAAAAATCCATCTACGAAGCACTAGCGTGTACTTATTGTTACCAATTGTACATGATTAATAAATGAATATAATACAGGTTTGTTCATGTTATAAACTAGCAAAAGCAAAGCTTATTAATTTATCAGAATTTATACCATCTAATTAGTTAACACACCATTTATTGATCCTGAGGCGGTACGAAGTTCGCCGGGTCAGCTAGTACTATATAATGATAAAAAGTACTTATACAAAATAAGGCAAATTATACTAAATATGACAAGTTATTAAATAATGTATTATTAATATGAAATCAATCACCAACAAAAAATATATAGATAAATCTAAACAAAAAGGTAGGGCAACATGGCAAGTAATTAAAAATAAATCAGATACTCCGAAAACTCAAAACAAAACAATAGATAAGTTGATGGTAAATGGTAAAGAAATAACAGCCCCTGAAGAGATTGCAGAATCCTTTAATGACTTCTTCATCTCTTCTACTAATACTGATGAACAAAAAAGGCATCCTAACTATAAAATGCTAGAAACAGTAAATGATACCCTATTTCTTTCACCTACATCAATTGATGAAGTACTGTCTGCTATTAGATCATTAAACAATACCAATGCAGTAGGTAATGACAGTATTTCAACATATATAATCAAGCAATGTGGTATGGAACTTGTGGACATACAGTGTTACTTTATAAACAAATTCCTTAGCGAAGGAATATTTCCTGACAAACTAAAATACTCAATTCTATATACTTTATGAATAAGTAATTGTATACCAATAGCCTTGATCCCATTATTTTCTAAGATCTATAAAAAAAATATGTACCCGAGATTAACTAATTTTCTACACAAACTAAAACTACGACATTTAGACTTGTCCAAAATATTACTGAAAATATTGACAAAAAAAAACGTGTCTCGGCAACTATGCTTTTCAAATCAACTTTTCAGACCCAACGCTGTTTCTAGCTTAGCTAGACCTCTCGTAACAACTTTCGAGCTAGTAATAATAATGTAAATTATTGACTTCATGTCATTAACAGCACTTTACAAACTGTACGGCAATGGATGGTAGTGGTTCCTATATACCCAACCAGCCAGGAATGTAGTAGGTACTTTCAGTGTTTCCTTGATCTCATTTTTGGTTACATGTGCATAAGAGTTTCTATTATATCCTATGTTTTACTTAATCGAGTATCATTCCAAGGTTAATTTAAGCAGGAACAATTAGGTTTTCGATTGTGGATCATAGTTGTTTTTTATTTCAATATTATATTGTATTCTATGTCTAAATTTATAACAGTGTAATACTATATAATAAGTCATTTTTATACTTAGAAGTATTGCATGTTATTAGCAGAAAAATGTGCACATTTTAGGAGTGCTAATTTTAAGAAATAGGCTCTGTGTCAGACAGGTATTTCGCATTTGGGCTTACAGTGAGAAGTTTTGCGAAATGCACATGTCATGTGTCAATCCCTACTTATCTGGGGATTTAACTGTACTATGATACGGTTTTTTTTTATAAATGTGTTTTGTAATAGTTGTATAATATTTGTTCCAGGAACGAATGGCGACCCGATACGCGCGCGACACCCACCACTATTGCCTGCACCTGGACGGCGGGCTAGTGATCGACGGCCACCGGATGGGCGGCGACGGTCGGTTCGTCAACCACTCCTGCCGGCCCAACTGTGAGATGCAGAAGTGGACCGCTAACGGTACAAATTCTTGACTCCTGATTGGCTAACAAGCAACTAAAAGTATATTTTTTCAATGTAATATACATCAAACGTAATAACAGCATTTCAAACAATACATATATGGTACGTACAACAGTGAAGATCGTACGCAAAAATAAATGTTTGAATCAAATTACGACAGTGTCGCGTGTTCAAAATTTCTGTTTCTTCACTTGCTATAATATACTGGTCTATAATAATTATGAGCACTGGAGTTAAACAATTTTACCTATGTTTATTATGATTCAATATATATATTTATTAAACTAAGGTCATCACGTAAGCATTTACTATAGCATAACTGCATACTGTATTTCATTTAGACTCAACTGGGAATTCATTTTACATTATGAATGTTTGCGGAAGAAACCCTCATCAATGTTTGAGGATGAATTCCCAAGTCGATGAGGAGCAGTGTGATTGTAAGATGCTGTAGTCATATCAGATGGCCCCATTGATCACAATCTACAATCAGTAGAACGTACAAAGATAGGCAAACTGTCCATAGACTTAGAGGCTCAGTACCGTGCGTAAGTTTACTTGTCAATAATAATATATAATATATAATGTTATTATTTATTATTTACAGGCACATTCAGAATGGCATTATTCGCACTGCGAGACATTGAACCGGATGAAGAGTTGACTTACGATTATAACTTCTCCTTGTTCAATCCTGCTGTGGGTCAGGTAATGATTGACATAATTATATGTTATGCCAATGAATGGTATTTATTAGGTTTTTGTACTGCGTCTCGTGGCTAACAATGAAATAAATATTTCTGGACAAAGGTCCAATTAGACTTAAACTAAGCACGGCTTTGGGTGCTAGATAATTGATATACGAACTTAAAATACCCTTCGTGATAACATACTTATGTATACTAATATACAAAGTGCAAATGTTTGTTTACTTGTTGGATCGTGCTGTGCTAATCTGTGGAATCAGATTTAAAAACTCTGCATTTGATAGCCCAATTCTTGTTTCCACAAGAATTGACCTTTAGATGCCGAGTAAAAAGAAAGAAAATAGAATAAGCTGTTCCCGCGGACACAAGAATACACACGGACGAAGTCACGGGTGCAGCTAGTAAACTATATATATTTTTTTAAATAAACCAAAATATCAATGCAACTAAATCTGCGTCTTGTGTTGAAACTGAACCACGATGCTTGCAAAAAGAAACATCTTGTACCACCAACGTTGCTACGCAGCAGCTCCTTTACTTGACTTTCACTTTGCCGTCACGTCGACAACTGTCTGAAGTTTTCTGTAAGGTCTGGTTGCTTATTAAATATCGTTTCTCCCAACCGCTCTTTTGTCGGAGCTTGGTTTGCTATTTGATAGATTGATTATAACATTAAAAATATTATCAATTTTATAGCCGTGCAAATGCGATTCCGAGGACTGTCGCGGAGTTATCGGGGGCAAGTCGCAGAGAATCACCAAGCAGCCTCTGAAGACCCAGTCCCGTACTCCATCGAACACATCTACGCAATCTCAAGGGTCGAACGGTAATCAACCTCGAGTCGGTCGGCCAAGGAAAGCGGTGAAATGCAACAAGAAATCTGAAACGCAGAGCGTCTCAGCGTGCGACATTAAGACAATGACCATATTGAAGTACCAGCAACATCTGAGCAAGTTGTGGCAGGAACCGCAGATGAAGCCGCTAACGGCGAAGGAGCGGAACTTAGTTAAGGAGAGGCACTGCTTCCTCTTCAGGAATCTAGAAAATGTGAGTAATAAATTAATTTTATATAGGCACTCAAATTTCTGTTAAGAGCTGTTTCTTCCAGTATATTGTTCATTTCAAAATTGATTTATCTTGGATTGATTACGGCTGCCGCTGATCGATCGCCGTCGGATATATATAGCATAGTGTTCATATTTCACACCTGTACCTTGTATATAGGTTATATTTATATGTAAGGAATGCCATATTAAGCCGAAAGGGGACGATTCGATCATTAATGTGATCAGATCCCCTTCCATTCTGCTTGCGTTAGCATACTAAGAAATGTCACTACGAGACTTTCTTCAGACTTTCTTAGTCATGAAATTTAAGTCATTCCGTAGAAATAAATTTCATATGAAAATACCTCGTACCATAAAGTTTCCAGAACCACATACATCTGGTACGTAACTTCCAACATACTATTGTTGGTCCGATCACTTCTACCAATTACTTACTACGTGTGACTTGGGCCCCACACGTCAAGAACGCCACATTTGATACAGCCACTTTCACGACACGGGCTCGTTTAAATACCTATATGAGAAGAGTGAGATGACATAAAACAACATTATGTCAACATTGCTCTCTAATTGAAACGCATTTTAATTAAATATGAGTATGAGTGAGAGAGAAATAAACTTCAAATCAAGCTTCTAATCAAATTCTTTATTTTCTCCACAAATCTCATACATATATACTAGGTACAACAGTAGTTACAATAGGTGTGTAATTGTTTTGAGATTGTGAAAAACTTATATTTGAGCTTATGTTGACAAATACCCTCCGGCAGTTAATACTCAAACATTTATGTGTATTATTTATTATGATGTAGATATATGAGAGACTGTAAATAATTATGTTGTAGAAATATGCAAACAATGCAGTATTAATTTTGTTTACAGGTACGACGAATAAGAGATCGGCTAACAATAGGGTTGCCTCCGTCTCCGCCGGCGGCAGTACAAGTCCCAGCCCCTGCGCTCACGGCGCCGGTCCCGCCTCCGGTCGTGGTGGAGCCGGCGTGCGTGTCCTCCGTGAACGTGAACCCTCTAACGCTGCCAGACACCATGGACCCTACGGTGTTCCTGACCCGTCTTCAGGTAATGCTCGTCATAACATCTCTAAACATAAGACCATTTGTAACATGAAGTGTATATCATACGCGATACATATCCTGTAAAACCTTTTCGCGCAATTTTTTGAAGAATTTCGCGCTGTAAGTCCTTGCGAGAACCTCGGCAAGGAGTTCGTTTCACAATTTAAGGGTTCATGCTGTGATCGCCGCGGAAACCGCAACAGTTTAGAATACATTCATATTTTTTTACATTCTACATATTTCTTGAGCTGATTTATAGTACTGGTAATCTAGTATAAATCAGTTATAAACATGTTATAATTAGTTGTCCCGGAATGACTCTTAGTATACATAAAATTTAAGTAAAAACCTAAGCTTTTCTCAAGTTACAATTTCAATATTAAATAGTTCCACTTTATCACTTCTGTCGGGCGTCCCGAGACGCATATTTTTTTTTATATTACTCAGAAGGAAACAAAATGTCTTAAGCCTAAGGAGATAGCGACACGAAAGGTATCATTATCACTATGCGAAAACAGTATCATAATATGCTGACCTTCCTTGATATTTCGAAGAAGAAAATTTTAATAACTGTGTGTACTTGCAGGCGCTGCGTTCGCCGCCGAGACCAACGCTTCGTGCCTTCGTGCTTGAGGACGAGGTCTCTCTTGCCGCTCTCTCGCCGGAACAACGCAGAACCAAGGCTCTCACTGCATTGTACACTGCAGTTGTCTCTGTCAAAGGTCAGGACACATAACTTTCGACTTCGCTGTCACAAAATTGCTTAAAAAAATGAAAAAAATATAGCTTATCTATCTATATAATGATATGACCCAATATATAGTTTAAATTAGTTCCGCTCATTGCACATGAATCTTTCCTCTCGACTCCTATTTATTTTTACAATTTCAACACAGATTGAATTAAACAATTTTTAACGGAAGTATCGCGTATTTTATTTATTTTGTTGAACCTGACGTTTCGAACGCTTTGCAGCGTCCGTGGTCGCAGGAAGACTAAGGTGGTATTTGTCTTACATTAGTTATTCAATTATTACATCTACCGACATGGATGGATTAATTATATATGTTCCGATTCACACAAAAATCGCTCACAGTGTCCGAACATTTTTTAGATCTTTGGGTTTGGGATTTGATTATTTTTAGGACTGGATCCCAAGCAGGTGGTACTTGCCAACCATCTTCTCTATTGAAATTGGGGTGTTTTCTTATTTCAATAGCCTCGCGCAACATTCTCGGCATGTAGCGATTCTCCTTGGCGAGGATTTGTGGTTTATCAAACCGGATGTAATGGTTTGGCTGGTCCAGTGTATGTTCACAAACTGCAGAGTTTTTATCGCGCCTATTCTTCATGTCAGCAATGTGTTCTTTCACACGAGTACCTACGCTTCTCTTTGTTTGCCCTATGTATGATAAACCACATTCGCAGTCTAATTTGTATACTCCTGCATCTTGTAAGGGGATATTAGACTTGATAGGTCTTAGAAATTGACTGATCTTCTTATGGGGCTTGAAATAAGTTTTAATTGAAGCTCGCCGTAAGATGTTGCCAATTTTGTCTGTGACTCCCTTTAAGTATGGTAAGATGGCAGGTTGACGTTCAACTGTAGGTGGCTTCGGGCGGTTTCTGTGACGCATACGAGGAAGTTTGTGACTGTTGCTCCGCAGTACTTGTTTGACATGTTGGAGTTCCTCCTCTAGATGCTCAGCGTCGCAGATGCCTTGTGCTCTCTGAAACAAAGATTTGCCCACGGTAGCTAACTGACATGGATGGTGGTGTGAGTTACCATTGATATTTGTCTGTATGGGTGGGTTTCCTATACACTGTGTGAGTAAGTGAGTTGTCAAGTTTCCTGGTAATTAATATATCAAGGAATGCTAGTGAATTATTTGCCTCTAATTCCATGGTGAATTTGATTTTGTTGTTGATGGAATTAAGGTGGTGTAGGAATATAGACACTTTATCTTTAGGTATGACAACGAAAGTATCATCTACGTACCGTTTGTACATCTTCGGCACAGCCGGTGCCATCGACAGCGCTCTCTCCTCAAGGTCTTCCATGAAAATGTCAGCGACAACAGGTGAAATGGGAGAGCCCATAGCTACGCCATCGATTTGGGTGTAAAATTCGTCATTCCAAAGAAAATAGCCAGATGTTAAGCAAAGTTCTAGAAGTTCTCCATATTCCTCAGGCATGTCATTTTCACAAAGCTTCCTTTTCACAATTTCTATGCAGTCTTGTACAGGTAGGCAGGTGAATAGTGACTGTATATCAAAACTGACCATAGTTTCATCACTAGTCAATTTTAGGTCTTTTATTTGGCTAATGAAATGGTAGGAATCCTTAACATATGCACTTGTATGTCCACGAAGTTGTGAGAATACCTTCGATAGATGTCGAGCCAGTTTGTAGGTTGGTGTGTCAATCTGGCTAACTATGGGTCGTAAAGGAATGCTGTTTTTATGTATTTTAGGTAATCCATACAGTTTTGGTGGTTTAACGCAAGAAGGTACAAGCATGTTTACGTCTAGATCCAGTTTTTCGGAGTGTTTCTTTATTAATTCTTTAGTTTTGGTGAGAATTTTTGCGGTGGGGTCTTTGTTTACCTTTTTATAAGTGGTATCATCCGACAAAAGTTGTTGAATTTTACTGATATATTCCGATATATTCCTGCGACCACGGACGCTGCAAAGCGTTCGAAACGTCAGGTTCAACAAAATAAATAAAATACGCGATACTTCCGTTAAAAATTGTTTAATTCAATGTGTAACAATCGCGAAAACCTAAGACAATTCAACACAGATATAAAGAAATAATTTGAGTTCTTAAGTTCTTAAACACATGGTAATACTACCGAGAATCCATATTAGAAAAGAACCCGTCTTTTGTATAATGATTTCCAAAACAGTATATTGTAGTACATTATGCAGCGAAAGTAGCTGAAATCGCTTTATGGTTAGGTTAAGCACAATGCGCGCACGTATACAATTGCTGACCCTTCACGCGACAATAGCCTAAATCAGCGACAGAGCAGTTCGGTGACTTTGGTATTTTTTACAGTTGTAGAGGATAAGAGAGAGAGATGAACTTACGGGCATAAGTTTGAGAGCTCCAATATAATTATATATCGTAGCCTACGAATAAATAATAAGTCAGGAAATGTCACTGCACTCAAAAAATGACCCAACGAAAATCGTGTACAAGTGGGCGAGGCTTGAAAGTCGTGTACACGCGTCGTTAAGTCGAAGATTTTTCACGCAAGCGAGCCCATGTCAAATCTTTGTGTACGTTTTAATTTTTATCACTGTAAATCAACTAAAAATCATCATGATAGGTTGTGTTGTGAAGTGGTGCAGGAGCCATACAATATTTAAATGTCCTAGGATCACTTTTCATTAGTAATAGTTGCTCAAATATAATTAAAAATGTTCAAATACGCAATGAAATCGAGATGGTCAATATTATGCCAAATGAAGTCAGTCAATTTTCGACTTTAGTAGGATCTTTTTTTCCTCTTGGTAAAATATTTAAAACGATAAAATTATCAAATATATTTTTATAACTTGTTTATATTTTGCTTATTTTGTTTACTTTTAATTTTTCTACCGATTTAATTCGTCAAAATAACTGGATAGCTGCAGTTAGGCTAGAAAGACATCAGACGTCAGCTACTGAGGTCAGACCATAGATAACAGAAGGGCCAGACGGCAGTCGCTCTAATATAAGCTGTACTCTCGTCACATCAATATGTAACCCACTCCAGGGACTCCAGCATAGTATAAATAAATAAGTAGGCCGGACGCGAGCCTCGAGCGAACGATAATAGCCTAAAGACGTAGGGATGTCGTTTATAGTTTATACAATAATCAAAAATGCATAGTCTATCTATACTCAAAACAATTTTCCCCTGTAGGGGAATCATCAGGGATCTATAATACAAAGTTTTTCTTAATTATTTATTGTACATAGACCAGGAGCTGATTACAATTTTTTCATTACCTACGTCATGTTACCTGTTTAGTGATTTGAAAAATTACAGTCGAAATAGGGTTAATTCAAACGTGGCATTGACATTGCAGTCTGTGCGCGAACCAATCTCTGCTCTTGTTTTGAATTTAAACCAATCACTAGGCACGTGTGTTAGTGTAACCTAATTGATTCGTAATTTGAACATACGTCGTTTTGGTTTCACGTAGCACCACTTTTTGTGTGGAATTTGTTCTGAGTTACAGTTCCCGACTTATTATTTATTTGTAGATCGTAGCTAAATTTAAACTTCTTACTAACAGATGAAAAAGACAAGCTTCTCTGTGCTCCGCTGCTAAAGATCAAGAGTAAATCAAGCGAAGCAGCGGAAGTTCCCGCAGACCTGTCAACAGTCGAGAGTAACATCGAGAGCGGACAGTACGAGACGGCGGCGCAGTTCGACGCCGATATGAACGCTGTGTTCACTGCGTTCATTCGAGAACACGGCAAATTCTCGTCGCTCGGAACTATAGCCACACAGCTGAAGAAGGTGAGAAATATATTTTTATTATTTCTATTAGTTTTATTATATTTTAGTATAAACAAAGAGTCAGTTCAACCACCAAACTCCTCGCGAGCGAGTTCGACTGTATTTAAGAATGCGTGGGATTGCGAGAGCCAGTTCGAAGACTAGCTACTAGGTCAGATATAGCGTGACAGTGAGGAAGCCAGCACATACATAGCGTGACTATTCCAATGTCTTTTTCATCATTCACGCCACTGTTCAAATATTTGTGAGCCTATTCGAATACACACTACACTGTTCGATCTTACACCAGATTGTTGGAACGTACGTAAAAGACTCCTTGAACATACGAGAAATATGTGGGTATTTGTGATATCCCCTGACGTGTCTGACTATCGTCGCCCAAGAATATTCACAATTTCCGTCCAGTCTGAATTGATCATAGAAGTGCTGCGTACCGTTATTTTGCTCTGTAGTTACCAACAGTTGTTTTTGCTAATGCCACGCTAATATAAGTAGTTTGATCGGTGGCGAGTCTGCAGACCAGCTACAAACATTATCATCGTTTTTTTATATACAACTAGATTGGCAAATAAGCATGCGGCCCGCATTAGATGGTAAGCGGTCGCCGGAGCCTAGCCTAGCGTCGTGGCGAGCATCAACAGGCTGCGGCGGCCGGGGATGTTACTCGCGCGCTGCCAGTCTTGTGACCTAAGGCTGTTTCGTCACAGTACCCAGTAATTTCTTTGCCATATTTCACCCTTCAAACCGGAACACAGCTACATAAATATAGCTGCTTGGCGGTAGAAATAGGTGAGACAGAGGTACCCGCGCAGACAACTTTTGTACAAAGTCTCCTTTATCGGAAATGACAATTTATATTTCGTCGGTGAGATGGTATAGGCAGCCTGTGTGTACATGAATATCATTAATTTTAACAAAAGAATATAAATGTTAATATAAAAGATATTTTTTCTAATTAATAGATTCTGGCGTTATTTTGCGAAAGTCAAATTGTCGGATACCGATCGGTATCGAAAGCGCACAAAGTAGTTTAGATTAATTTGCCTGATATTTTTTCTTTATACATAAACATAATTGTGTATGGCAAATCGGTAGATATACACTGCCGCGAAGACGGAGTATGCGGAGCAACTGACTAAACTGCTGGGACCTGAGTATCCGTTGCCGGCCGCATTTGTACCAAAAAATAAGACTGGTAGGTACACATTTCTTTCACATTTTTTGTGTAGAGATTATAGAGTTGTTTTAAATTGCGCGGAAACTAGGTGTTATTTTAAATAAGACAAGACAGCTCTTACTGTAATAATATCTTTACGACGTCTCTTGCGGGGTAGGCAAAGTGAACGAACCGAGCTCCTTACATAACTGATAGTTGTGCTTTTACAATTACAATAATATCACTAGACAGTATGTATGTAAATGAGCTGTGATCAATTTTAGCGGATTATTTTGTGATTAGTTAACATTTAGCCCCAAACTGTAGTTACTGAGACGTGCAGTTTTGTTTGATAGAAGAGGTGATTCTCTGCATCTGCGGTCTCCACGTGGAGGAAGGCCTGATGGTGCAGTGCGGCGGAGCTGGATGTGGCGTGTGGCAGCACGCGCGCTGCATGCGGGTCGACGACACCCGCGCCGCGCACTACTGTCACAACTGTGCCAATACACAGGTACACATCACACACACACACACAAGAACACAAATAACCAGTCGTGTGATAGGCTTGTTCATCATCCCAGCTCACACATATTTTCTTTAAATGCAAATAAAGTAGTTTCTATAATTGGTTCAGGTTGATCGTGAGATACCTCTAGATGACTACACAGAGGAGGGCCACCAGTTCTATTTGTCGCTGATGCGTGGCGATTTGCAAGTGCGACAAGGTGACACGGTGTATGTGTTGCGAGACATCCCCATCGACGACAAAAACCCCGACGTCAGCCAAAAGAACGGCTCTAAGGCCGACTCGCCGAAAACCAAGCGCGTGGATAGGAAGAAGGTGAAGAACATGGCCAAAGGGAAGGATAAGACTGATGACGCCGCTCACAAGGTAAACAAACATTTTAAATACACAATCATAACTACATCTCTTAGAGCGCATTTGTAAGAAATGGACGCCAAAACAAAAATATATTTTTTGTCGTAATTTCTCAGTGACCCTATAGCTCGCATTGTATAGAATTTTCGGGTTACACGAGGCCGGACAGAGCTGGAGAGAGAGAAGTATCATAAAGTGTCAAAACTACGACTTTGTATCACTGTCTCGGGTTCATAGACCAATACTTTGCTATTTCAGTACCCCTTTGATCTTCCTAAGTGCTCGAGGACGGCATGGATGAATGCAGCCAATAAGACTGTTAAAAAAATACGCGACCAATAATAGTTCATCATATAAACGTAAAAGCTCTTCGATTTACGCCATGTCTTGACGTAATATGTCGTGGAAAGCATAAAATTATATTTTAATTCCAGGAGGGCGAAGTCAGGAAGCACACTTATCAAACGATAGGCGAGATCCCCGTGTCAGAACTGGATATATTCCGCGTGGAGAGGCTCTGGAAACATAAAGACACGCAGGAGAGATATGTGTATGGTCATCATTATCTCAGGCCGCATGAAACGTTCCATGAGCCCACCAGGAAGTAAGTAGTTTTACCTGTCTAGTACTGAGTCAAGAGTTACTCGACATGGAAATAAGTTTACCATTGGTTTTGTTTACTATTTCCACATATTGTTTACAAAATAACACACAAATGACCATTATAAAACATAAAATCGTAACATAAAGAGGACAACCTTGATATATAAGTTGTACCAAATAAACAACTAACGTATTTTAAACGATAAATTAACTATTTTTTCAGTGAGTTATTTCAAGTGCTCAATACTACTAATAGTACTATTTTCACGCCAAGTCCCTTGCGATGTAGGCTAAGAGAACCGTGAATCACATGTCTCGATCCTTACATATCTCACTCGCACTTTATAAGAACTATAGGCTTGCCCTCGTCTAGCCCAGATCTAAACCCCTTAGAGTACAAATTATGGTCAGTTTTAGAGGACACGGCCTGCTCGAATCGACACGCCGACATTGTGTATTTTAAGAAATCTCTGGAGCAAGCAGTTGCTAAATTTCCCATAGAAACAGTGCGTAAATCCATAGATTCGTGGTCAGACAGATTAAAGACCTGTATCTAAGCGACAGGTGGCCATTTCGAATAGAATCATTTTTTATTTTTTGCTGAGACTTCCATAAATATATCCATTTATTGGATAGATCCATAATCCAAGTTTTATTATGGATATATCCAATAAATGGATATTCATTTGTAACAGATATTATGGCCGCACTAGGTTATTTTTATCAATCATTCATTTAATCCCCTCGCTAATTAATTAATTACGTTGTTACAATATGTTACATGGTTAAATCCGACCACACAACTCCTGTGTTAGAATAATAACATATTTTTCTTCTTTTACTAAAATTAACAGTACTAGTATGAGAGAAAGTGTGTTGAATATTTCATTACTAAAACGTGACATTTATATGTGAACACTTTTAACACAAATTTGCTCTATATTACAGATTCTTCCACAACGAAGTGATGCGTGTGCCCCTGTACGAGGCTGTTCCCATTGAGCTCGTCATGTCACAGTGTTGGGTCATGGATCTCAATACCTATTGCAAGGTAAACCACCGTTACTGTCGTTTGACTATAATCATTAGCATTTGGTCTCAAACAGGAGTATTCCTATATTGCGTCAGTGCCAAAATTGAAATAATATTGTGGTACGTTACAGGGTCGTCCAGTAGGCGCAGCGGAACGCCACGTGTACATCTGCGAGCTCCGCGTGGACCGCTCGGCGCGACTATTCGCCAAGGTCTCGCGGCCCAAGTACCCCATCTGCACCAAGCCGTACGCCTTCGACCACTTCCCCGCTAGACTCAAGATCACGCGCACATACGCGGTACGTATTTGAAACAACAGCTGAATCGAAGGATGCCCACTGTTGATCATTCCTGTCCACGACACTTTTGGATTTTTCTTCTAGATGTGTTACTCCACTCAGTGTCACAACACGTGAATCTGATTGAACCGTGTTTCAACGGACGTAAGGACGTAGTAATGCTGGATTTCATATAGGTGTAAAAGATACAATATAAAATTTCATTTTCAGTCATCATCAGTTTTCTGTCATTTCAGTTTCGTCACGTAACTGAATACCGAGAACAATTTGAATGGTTTTCTATTCGTCTGTGTAGAAAATGACATATTTTTTTCCTTTCTTTACTTCGTACACTCCAATCGTAAAAGCGCCTCCTTATCTCAAAGTTTGGTTCAATTTTTACTCTCTCACAACTTGTAACTTTGCTCCTGTGAAAACCTTTCGGTGCCTTAACCATCTCATTTCTCTAAATTCTTCGTTCACTTCTTCACTGTCAAATCTGTTAGGCTATGGAATAACTTACCAGTGGTATTAGTACAACTAGATCTATAGCCATTTTAAAAAAATTAGCAAAATTCATCTTCTTCCTCTTTGATTTTAATTAATAAATACATTTAAAACATCATTATTTATACATTAAGCATATGTTTATGTATTTTATGTACAATATATGCTGTTGCATGTATACGTCGTATGCATATAACGATACGTATATATGTAATATACATATTTGTTTGTATATACATGTATTATGTTTGAATTTGTATACCTATAACTAATAATATCAATAATTTTAAATTAGTATCCGTTATATTGATTTCATCATTTCGTTTTGTGCTAGCCCTACCTTTTCTGTACACAGATTCGTTACCTTAAGGTTGCTTTAAAAAGATTGCTTTTAGCAATAAAGCCGCCTTGTTGCATAGTATGTTTTTATCTAATTTTAAGAATCTTTACGACTGTATTCCCTAAAATCTGTACTACGCAAATAAAGTGTATTCTGTCTATAAAATCCGTCTCGACGCAAATTATTCAATAAGTAAAACATTCAAAATGCAAGTTTTTTTTATTGCAATGTCAGAATATTCAAAGAATGTTCAATACCCAAAATGTCTATTCTCTTCGATTCACAAAGCGATTACTAAAAACGAGAATTACAATTAAAAAAAAAACAAGTTTGCTTAGCAAAATAATATTGTTTAAATATATGAAATAATCATGTTTTCATTAATTTTTGTGTAGATGTCAACATCTTTCTTCATGTTTACTCCAATTTTTTTAGACCAAATGAGTGAATAGAGAGTTTGATACTATAAATAGTTTTATATTTTAAACCTTATGAACTGAAAGGTAAATACATTTATTATATTATAAGAAAGTACCATTTCAAGTGTCCCGTACATGTGCCTGCAACAACCTCTTTGTTTTGCTTTTTGAACGTTTTACATGTTGAACAGTAATTGACTTATGTCTAGTATGCCTTTTTCTACAATGACGACGACCGGATGAACGTATTAGACCAATGTTGTACTACTATAATTGCATCAACCCTTATTAAACGTGCCGGATCTTTATACCCAAAGGTATTGTGTTGGGTTTATATATTTAGCGGCGTCCATATAGTAAAACTATATGGACAAATAACAATACAACAAGACAGAACTTAATAGGAACAATTAACAATCACAACAAAATAATTTTAACCGCAAGTGACATAAAATGAAAACCTGCTCGTTCAATCTCTGCCCCGTAATCTCCACGTACCATATATCGCGGTCTTTATTTTAATGATAGTATAACGACATTTTCGACGCTATTTTACCTGATATCATTGAAGAAAGTGGCAACGGACAAAGTTCATTTAGGTCATGCCATTCACCATATCACTTTACACATTTATCACAATTCAGCATTTCACTCTTTACAAACTAAGATGTAACCACGCAGACAGAGTTACTATCCCTACTAATATTGGACAATATCAATTTTTGATAATAAATTTTACTTATTTGGTTCACAGCCTCACGAAGTGTCTCCTGAATATCTAAAGGGTCGGTGGTCGAAGGGCGCGGCGCCGGCGGACAAGCCCGCCAAGACTGTCGTCAACAAGGATCAAAAGAAGAAGCCACCCCTCATAACGATACCAGAGGCACCCAAGGTAAATTGTTTCTTTTTTACTCATATATATATACCTACAACATGCTGTGAGTTGAGCTTAAGTTGGTTTAAAATAGAATAAACGATACTTTTACTAAGACTACTTTTTGATAAGAAGTAGGCAGTAAGCAGTTTACTGTGGAAATACCTTCACCTCACAGAAAACTGTAATCAAGAACAACTTCCTGGAAGCTTGTTGTGTTCTTGTGAGTGTAGTCATCAGTCAGTATCAGTATGCTCCTGAGGAGTTGCTGTGTTGTCAGCAGAGGTGGCAATGCGCAAGCTATGTTTCCTGTATTGAAAGCATTCATAGACTATGGTGATCACTTTACATGAGGTGGGTCATATGCTTAAAATAACTGCTACTTACAACTACTTGCTGCCTATGGGACAAAATTTATTTAATAATTTGAAAGGTTTTTGAAATGGTTTATGTAATTTATTTTCGTGGTCTCCTTAGTTAAACGAAATTTCATTAGTTGGGCTCTTTGGCAAGACGATAGATGAAGCTAGGTATATGTAACGTAGTGTTATAACACTACGTTGACATCCGGTCGTCACAGGAATAGATTTTTAGTTAAATAACTGTATGTAGATGTAATAAGACACCTGCATACAGTTATTTAACTAAAAATCTAACTATCCTAATAGTGTAGCATGACGAACAACATTGCGAATTCTGTGTTTTCTCTACCACAGAACCATGAACAGTGGGTAACATGGCTGTACATCATTTAAGTGCGGCCCATATTGTGGTCAAACTTTGAACGCGCTTGAGTAACCAGTCACGGCATTAGTTTTATTCAGACCTGAGTGCAACTTTTGTTGTCCTATGTATGAACAAATACTCTTTTTAGGGTTCCGTACCCAAAGGGTAAAACGGATCCCTATTACTGAGGCTCCGCTGTCCGTCCGTCCGTCCGTCCGTCTGTCCGTGTTAGACAGTTGAAATTTTCACAGATGATGATGTATTTCTGTTGCCGCTATAACAACAAATACTAAAAAATAGAATAAAATAAATATTTAAGGGGGCTCCCATACAACAAAATATTTTGCTCGATATTGATAACGGCAACAGGTAGACGCTTGAAATATTCACAGAATATTTAGTTATATATTCACTTTAAGAATAAATAATTAAATTAAAATAAAACAAATATTTAAGGGGGGCTCCCATACAACAAACGTGTTTTTTTTGCCGTTTTTATAGATAATGGTACGGAACCCTTCGTGCGCGAGTCCGACTCGCACTTGGCCGATTTTTTTACTAATTCATGTGTTCGATGTTCTGTACTGTGTTTTTCAATAGTGTGACATTGTTGTTCTGTTCTGCAGCAGAGCTCCTCGAATAGTAATTTGTGCGGCGCGAGCGCTGCGATACGCCGCGAGCAGCAGAAAGAACGTGTGAACAGTATCGCGAAAAGGCTTCTGGCGCAAGGCTCACCACGTCCAGCGCTCGACGCATCGTACCTGCTGGCCCCACGCCGGCCACGTCGCAGTCCCTCCTGACCGCGCGCGACACAACACAGACACACGCGTGCCTGCCTCGCGTGCGGACCACCCGCCGGCACCGACTGCCCAGCCGTCGGTGTTCACAAAACACAAAGAACTACCCGGCGACCAATACGATTTGTTGATGACACAACGGGAAAGTGAAGTGTAGTGTACAGAAGGTCACATTTTATATTATTATGACAGTTTGACTGTCGTAAACTGCTCACTTGGAGAAGATGTAGTGTCCCACACAGTTACTAAATGCAATTCAAGCGTACCACTACGTTTGAACTCTGACATAAAATTCGTAGTGTGTGAACTATTATAAAATGTGTGCAAAGAAAGCCCTTTTAAATTGCAAACATTGCACTAATTGAGGTAAAGCATTAGCCCAAATAGAATCGGTGTGTGGTGTTATTGGAACTTTTGTTAATATTGATATTTTTCATACTGTTATTTATTATTTGAACATTCCGCTAGTACGAGAGTTTGGAAAGATGGACCAGTGCCGATTCCGGCGACAGGATTGGATTCAACATGTGTATGTGAATGTGTGTCGAATCTCTTGTATCTTTTGTAAATAAATCAATCTTGTCCCATTTGATAACACTAGTTTAGATCTTACTACACATAGATAAGTCGACTAAATAATATTTTTATAATGCTAAATTGTAGTTTTATGTTTTATTTATACAACATGTTTGGTAATTTATTTTAGGTACGTACATCTATCTACACAGTTTGAGTAGAATTTGAGTGTTACTCTGAGCATGCTTACCTTTGTAATCTCAGTATATTTTAGTATTATTGTTCTTCTCTGTGTGCTTAAAGCTATGTACTTTTATTAGAAAGCAGGATAATGTATTTAAACGTAGGGTTATTATAATGTGTAGTTTATAAATAGTTATATTTTTACATAAGTGAATGTGAATATTTGTTATGATAATGAATGCATTGTAGGCTAAAGTGAATTAATTAGTTGATGACCACTGGTGCGAACTGATGTTGAATGTTGAAGAGGTTTAATAGAGGTTAGATACTGTACCGTTGTTTGGGAGGTTGTTGCTGTAATGTTACTGGTTGATTGATATTGTTTACATTGATAATCTTCCGATAGTGTAGGACGTATGATTTAATTATTATCCTTCTGGTCATTTCTGGTACAGCCTTTAGAGTGTATGATGTTTGCGACGTGCACTAAAATCTCTCTATTTTTTATAATTTTAGTTTATTGTTGTACATATTGAATGAATTGGGTGGTTGGTTGTTTATTTAAAAATCAAATTGATAATATATTGCTAACTGTATGGATGTTTTTGTCCCGATTGAGATTTCTCTGCTTTGTTTACACGGTCATTGCGCGCCAAGCAATCCTCTTGTAGCCTTTATTATTGTGATTACAGAGAACAAAGTTGTTTTTGTTTCTAATTTATTTGTAAATTAATGTTATTTACACAATTTTCGTACATAATTTAACTTTTGCTATTTTATGTGGAAATTATGTGACGTATTTTAATTGTACGCTTTTACTCTACGCTATTGAGTTACGAAGATGAATATGGAGCAATGGAAGGCGATTGATCCCAAAATCTAGTACAAATTCAATCTTTATTTCTTGCCTAGTGGTGTCCGGGACGTGGAATGGATCCTATAGTATGGAATAAATATATTAATAATATCAATGTAGTTAGACAGTTAGAACGCACAATTAGACAATTCTTATTACATCGATTTTATATTGTTGACAGTAAAATATGAATCAATAGTATGGAGGGTTAACTATTTATAGTCTCAGCAATACTGTTTTCATTCGTCACTGCACTTTGAAATAGAAAACAATAATAGTTGCCTTGTAGATAATTTTCAATTACAAATAAAATAGACTGCCATTCTAATCTTCATTATACATTTGAACTGAGGTAATACCGCACGTGTACTTAATTACAAGGAAATGGTTTTCCAATAGTCAATAATTGTCATAGTTTAAGATTTCAGATTCTTTGCTTTTCGTGTGCTCTTTTAGTGACGGTGGATGAAACTAGCTCACTTATAAAACGATATATTTTGGGATCATAATTAATTTTATAAATAAATTGCAGTCCAAATTGTTTGCCATGAGCAGTAATCCACTTGAACCCTTTCTATGTAACAGGGTTATTTGCAGTGCCTTGTGAATTTTCGCTGTAAAGATTTATCTTAATCCAACAGTGCATGACTTTTAATCCTTCGATGCTGATTTGTTTTCATACGAGTGGCAAACTGTAATGCAATGTCAATCCTGCTACGGTTCAAGTGATTTTGCCATTATTACATCTTTGTATCTATTACGACTTATTACTTGGTATAAAGAGCAGCTTTATTATTTATATGTATTTGTTTAAGATGCCATTTGTTGTAACTCATGTTTGAAACTTTGAATATTACATTAAAAATTTGGATTACGATTGGTTTTTCTTTGAGACATTTCTCCCTCCGAGGATGAGAATTTACAATACACAATACGAGTTTTTCATTACCATATGTGTCTCCCTTTAGACCACGAGATTCCCAATTCTATTCCTAACCATCTATATATAAGTTTTTTCTATATATATATTACAGTTTTTTCTTTTTTTCACATACGCCATGTAATATAACGTTAACCGTACAACCTTGTTTTCGTTTCGTCTTAATGCTATATTAAATGAAGTATAATAGTACTGTCTACATTTTGTTTCATTGTGTGGTCACAGTACTCTATCTATTATCATAGGATTAAAAAAATGAGATTATCTCAGCCAAGAGGTAAGAAATACGCAATATTATTTAGTTGAAACTTTTTACTAATAGTTAAGTTCTACTCTGGTATTCCTCTCGTCTAGCCGCTAGTAAGTATGCTTGTATAAGCACATAATGTCAGTGGAGGTGAGAATTGAGGGGCCAGTTTTAATAATAGCTTTCTTCAAATTGTGTCGATATATTTTTCCATATCTTTTTTTACATTTTTTTTAACTCTATTAAAACATATGTGGAAAAAGAAAATTTTTATTTATTTAATTCGATAATATTAAGTAAAATATTTATCTTGTGTGGAATGAGGGACCACAAGTCGTTATATATATTTCTTTGATGCTTTGTGCTCTATTAAAATGTCTTTACAAATTCTTAGTACTTTGTCACAATACTTAATTTTTCACATTCTTTCCGAAATCTGGTTGATGGTCTGTGAGGACTAAATGATCGCACTTTAAGGGCTGTAGTTACCTAGTAGTAACCTTCGTTGCAACAAATGGGAAAAAAGTCTCACTAGTTCGACGATCGAACAAGTGAGATTTTATTTACTCAATTTTCGACCCGAACGACGAACTTATTTTAATCGAGATACAAGAAACAGTGAAATAAAATTAACCTCTTGTATCGATAAAAAAAGGTTTATATTTGTATACATGATGTTTGTACATCTGTAGTCTGTACCACATCCTTGATCAAATACATAATTGGAACATATTTTTCTTTCTATCTTGCTTATCTCAATAAGCTTAATCATAAACAAGAATATGTGTAATAATTGATCATTTATTAGTCAAAGATCGAATTGCATACTTCAAAATTACAATTATACATATGTAACTAGAATCTTAAAAACAACAATCTTGTACATAACTTTGATGAAATGTACATGAACAAATATATTTTTCTGTCTTTTTTATTCTCGTCTTTTAACGATTATTTTGATTAAACATGGATGAGTAATGATTGACATACAATTTGGTCGGTTTATGGCGAACGCCACTGAACAAATAATGCAGTAGAAGGATGGCACCGTAAAATAAATAACTCGTAGGTAACGAAAGTTCATGTTAACCTGTTACAAATATTTCACATTTTACCGGATGATTCTGCATTGTCTTCATATCGAAATGATATCCTTCATTGATTTACACAATGACTTATTATATTATTGATGCTCAAGTGCAATTAACATGCGGGCAAATTAGTGTTGGGCTTTTTTTAGAACAAATGCGATAATTATATAAATAATTTGATTATTAGATAAATATAAATCAATATTTTATTCAATATATCTTTGACGGAATATACATATTCATAGTTATTTATCTCCCTACTGCTTATTGAGATAAATGAGACAGAGAAAAATATATTTGATCATGTATATTTCATCACAGTTATGTACATTTTTATCATGCTCCGTTGGTTTGGACGACGCGAAAGTAGAAGAATGTAGGAGCCGAGGAAGGCCAAGACATCTACCATGACCAAATTGATCGTGATTTATCAGAAGGTGATGTCAGGAGCCTATAGAAGAGAGCTATGAATGTTTAAGAAGCGAGTGAGGTTTGTAAGGATCGAGTCATGTGGCACTTGGTTCTCTCAGCCTACTCCGCAAGAGATTTGGTGCGTGAAGCGTGTACTTTTATATAGGTAGAAAGTTATGTATAAGATTGTTTTTTTAGGATTTTAATTATGTATAATTATAATTTTAATGTAACAGTCGACTATCGACTGGACCTCACGTATAAGAAACAAATGAAAAGTTTGCTTCTGCAAGTGACTAA
Source organism: Pyralis farinalis (assembly GCA_947507595.1). Lineage (NCBI taxonomy): Eukaryota > Metazoa > Arthropoda > Insecta > Lepidoptera > Pyralidae > Pyralis > Pyralis farinalis. The sequence goes on from OX382274.1 coordinate 10,992,933, forward strand.
GTTGAAGTTTATACTAGATATAAGCATAATCTTGTCTTACATGCAAGCCGTCTCCACAAAATAAGTAATTCTTTTATGGGGCAATGTATACGGTTCTATAACAAACTTCCCAGCAATATAAGAGAATTGTCAATTAACAAATTTAAAACTACTATTAAAGCCAAATTGTGTAGCAGGGCATATTATAAAGTATCTGACTATATTAATGATAAAAATGCCTGGGAATGAGTCGATCCAATTATAATGTAATTAATAAAATATGTAAATTTGTTTGGATACCAAAAGAGGGATGCCTGAGTTTTTTGGCAGTATTTTTATCAGTGCTCACCTAGTCATAAACTGCACGGTAGGGAAAAAAATTGTGACGATTCCAAACAAATGTAGCCATTTTTACGGAATAAAAAGATTTTGACTTTGACTTTGACCACGAAGTTGACTAAGAGTTACTTGGAGCGAGGTTGGTAATGCACAATCTGTATTTCCTATGATGCAAGCCTTCATAGACTACCTATGGCAGCCATTGTATGTCGGGTGGCTGTATGCTAGCTTGCTGCTTTACGTTGTATAAAAAAGCATGAAGTTAAATTCGTACGTTGATATTCCCATTGGCAAGTTGTAAGACCGAGCGGAGGTGACTCATCATCACATTTATTAAACGTTCACTAATAAACCCACCACTTGTGCCGTAGTGAAATAGTATCGACGTAGCTCTATGTGTCACGACTTCATTGGTCTACGAAGGTCGTAGATTTTCGTCAGGCAAAAAAAACTTACTTATCATTGAGGACTCGACGATGGATAACGTCATAAAGTAAATTTTGTTCTTTCGCGGTTAGTCCAGTCCAGCTTTATATAGTTCGGGAAACGGTGGGTCGCCCACCGTTTCCCGAACTATATAACGTTGGAGTCCTGTTCCTAAATATTCATAAACAAAGTTTCATAGTTATTTATGGCAGAAAAAATCGAATTATTAATAAAATGCAATTTCACCTCCCCGCCTAGGTGGAGATTGAAGAGTGAACCTTCTCCATAGCAGGGTCAAGAGCTCTTTAAACTGAGCTGTTAGAATGGTTTCTGACAGCGGCGATTTTATCAATTTCTGTAAAGCGGCGGTATAGCGCCACTTACCTTTACAGTAATTTATTAGTGAGCATAGCAATAAATGCATTAGTGGGAAAATCCAACACAGGTGCAGTAGGTAGGTATTGCCTGTTAATTTTAAATTATGTATCTTTGTGTATATTGTCTACAGACTAGTTATATGTCAATGGATTTTTGTGGTTGAATATAAACAAATAATAAAAGCGATATTGAAATATTTTGACGAGCACGATGGCGCAGTAGTTAGGAATGCTACTTTGACACCAACGGGTTCGATTGCTACACAGGACAAACAATTGGTCTGGGTGTTTTCTTTGAATCATAAATACGTATTTGCAAAAAAATATTTACATATGTATATTAGTTGTCTAGTACACATAAAACAAGATTTGCTTACATTGGGTCTAGGTGGTGTTGTATGATTTGTCCGACAAGAATTATTTATTATTAATTACTTTAGTATAATTGTCTATCTGTCCATCTATATTTTTACGTCCACGTCCAAGGACATGACTCGGTCCTATCACACTTCACTCACATCTTCATAGTTCTTATGACAGCTCGCCGACTTCTGCTACTCCTGTCAGCACCTATATATATATACAGTACATACGTACTGCCAAAACTTTGCCCGAACTAAGCAAAGTATATTATGTGTACTAGACAACTGATATTACTGTGATAACTACGATTTACGTACAGCAATTTCAAAGGAAGTCGATATTGGGATAATTTTGTCAATAACACATTTTGTATACAATGTCGGGAGACAAACATGCGACGCCCCTGATGTAAAGTGGCTGCAATTTTCTGTGAGGTTAAATACCATTTTTCGGAAACACGTAGTTACTTATATTACATATAAATAAATCAATATAAACATACCGTATATGTTTACGTATCTTTCGCACGGTAATAAACATCCACAACACCACCGACACATCAACACCACCCACCACGATATGAGAACCGAACCTATGAATGTACAAACTGCTTATTAGGCCAAGTTACAGCTACTGGTCTAAGCCCATTAATGCTTTGTAGACAAACAAGTGGTACTGCGCCAAAGCCTTAAGGCATGAGCGACTGGTCTCACACATAATGCTGGTTCAGCACTTCTGCCGCGAGATGCAGCATGACGTGATCCGATCACGACAGTAAACAAACGTACCTGATTGGCATGTAGTAAAATTAGTTGGTTGTTAGTGCCTTTTGTTGAATAAACTATTGAAATTATTTCGTATAGCGTGAATTTCGTCAGAATAAGTTGGTACCTAATCGCCGAATAACGGTAGACTATGTGATGAGGGAAACGGCACTATTATTTAATAGGTAAGTGTAGCGAGTAAGTACGTAGTATGCTTCAATGCATTTCCGTCCTTTACAATATAAGTGTAGTTTGCATGTTCATGCCTACGACAATCCTTAACTATCCGCTACGAATGCATGATTGTCTAATTTGTCAAATCGGATATTTAGGCCAAGTAGGTAGGAGTAAGGACCGAGACGCCGCAACTTGCTACGGTCGTAGACTAGCATTATACATTATGTCCTTTTTTATACAATTAAGGTGGTAAACAAGCGTACAGCATGCCTGGCAGGAAGCGGCTACTGCGGATACTTGTAACACCCAGTGGGGTTTCTCGTGCATTAGTGACTTTGTTAAAACCTCTTTACGTCATTTTTAAATATTCTCATGCTAACTCTTGTAAAATTTTCGGCGGGTAGTTAGCACAAAATTAACGGTTCTCAGAAGAAATCCCCTACGAAACGCACATTCACCATTGAGGTTGTATTGTGAGGATGAATTTCCTGCCGATGACACGCGGTGCGGTTGCAGAAGGACGCTGTGATCCTTTTATAACAATGCAATGCACTTACACCGCAATGATGTTCCGGCGGACAACTGGACAAGTCGCGGGGAGAACGTTTACCAAGGCATCTAATAGATGGCACTGATAGTTTACTGATATATGATAATAGTGGGGAATCATTTTGTACACCTTTCTCCTACGTAGGTGTCTTTCCTGAAAAAAAGGGGGTTTACACAAGAAACATAAAATCGTCGAGTGAAGCTCGGTCGACTAAATATTGAATCGAAGGTCGGGTTGTGTAGTTTAGGGCAAACTACACACTACACTACACACGGTACACTATTTGATTGTATACCACATCGAATGGTAAATGAGCATACGGCCCGCGTGACATGAAGCTATTACAGTAGGTAGGTATACTATGAATATTTGTAACACAAAGACTATCGCTTCCGCCCGCTCTAATGCATGAACTTTTCATCAGCTCCCTGGTTACCTTACGAGCAGAAATACTACCCTTTCGCCAATCGAATTGTCATTTAACTGCAGTTTTCTGTACGATTAAGGTCGTGACATGTATTTCCCCACTGCCTTTTAAAAAGTTTACATTGCAATACTACCCTACCGTACTTTCACCTTAATTACCATGGTGCACCACGTGTACGTGAGGTTGGCTTTGATTCTAAGATGATGGTGACTCATGCACAGTCGAAATGTCACAATCGTCTTTCATAAAAAGAGGCAAATAATGCATCCCTAGATAGATGAGTTCCCATGAGTGAGCGTGGATATCAAGAATTTCACGAGGAGGTGGTGAGTCGGCAGCGGATGGTAACCACTTAGAGGATTCGATAGAAACTTCACACTACCTGTGATGTATTCATGTACTTACAAATGTTTATAAAATACCAAGATTCGTCAATATTTGATTACCTTATAATCACGATTGTTAAATCGCAATAATAAACTTTTTTCAGTGATACCTACTCACCAGTAACACCTGCCATTGGCGTCATATAAAAAAACCAGGCACAATACCAATACCTTTAGTGACAAAACTGTTATTAGATGCAATCATTGGATGCAATGAATCATATTCATCCTTCGGTTACACGACCGCCATGAATTTTCACATTCAGAGGAAGAATTTCTTATCCATCCTGCCAATACACCTCTTATTTTTTGGCATTTGGCATAAATCTTAAAATGGAGATGGGATGTCATTAATATTATGTTATTGGTAACGCCCAGTGAGTTGAACAATGGCCTAACATTGACCTTAAATAACAATTTACGTTTACGATTTGTCCTGGGAGTGCGCACCAGGCGTCCCCACAGGCGGGGGTCACTCGTAATGAGAAGATTGGGCTCCGTCCGCGTCCGCCCGCATACCTCTCACCTCATGCCATACTCGCCACATCATAAATACCCTGCTTTCTAGTAGCTAGTGCTGAAAGAAGTAAATCTAATAAACACAATCAACCATAATGCGTCAGATATTTACCTAGTGGAACAGCAAGGTGGTGGATAAATCAAATGTCTAATTAGTATAATGAAATTTATACATATAGAGATACATAATATGCCTTAAGGCTATACCTATTCACCTATAGATATACAAATAAGAGGTATGATACGAACGGCATCGACGTGGTATGGTGAAAACAGAGTATTATTTTGTATACTACATCGGGAGTACTGATGTAAAGCTGGTACAGTAGCCTATAAACGCTTGCGATATATTAAGTATCACTCGCGCGATGCCTCCTCTGCTGCTTACACAACAACTCCTTGGGAACTTACTGGTGACCTCACTCACAGGCAGGAACACAACAACCCTCTAGGGAGTTGTTATTTGGTGCGGTTTTGATGCGCCCTACCTCTCTTAAAATAATCTTAAAATAACCTCTCTTAAAGTAATTGGATATTTGACTGAATTAATCTAAGAATTTTTTATATGTTGATTACAAGAAATGAAATTCGATTGGTCATGATGGAACATCGTGTGACGTCACACAAACTAAAACACAGCTGTTTTATCATAACGCTATAAAAATAAACTAAGTGTTCGCCTGAGCATTTAATCTAAAAAAAATTGTTGCTTGTGAAAGGTTTTGGTATAAGGTTTTAAAAAGGAAACAGGAGGATGAAATATAAATACTGTACGAAAGTCGATAAATAGTGTACAAATTTGTCCAAAGTCCCAAAACCCAAAAATTTCTTTGCGTGTAATCCTAACTTTTGCGCTCCTGAGTTTCGGAATGCAATCATTGAGTTTCACGTGTAGCACTAAAGTCTATGTCATTTGAGTAAGTGACTCATTATATTCTTTAGAGTCAAAAATAACCGTTGCACCACTAAACCAACGGCCTCCCCAGCACCAAGTGCAGTAGAGGTCGTCGGTGCAGCAGAGCGTCGCGGTCGCAGTTTACTTTGATTATTTACTGCCCATATGTCACGTGACCGATTTGTTACTCGCGTCATTTCAAAGTGATGACGAAAATGTTTTTCTATTAAATAATGATTTTAAGAGAAAAAGGTAACTGTACAAATTGTATATAGGTAAGATTTATTATAATTGTAAAATAAAAATTAGCTAAATTTAAAAATTTTGCTTATTAAATGCTTATTATAAGGTTACAATTCAAAAAAGTTCGCAATCGTGCCATTGCGAAAATGTGATCTAAATCGATGACATTTTGTAGCAAAATGAATACACGCTTTGCACGCTTTACTTTACTCAAATGATATGAATATAAATAATTTGCTTGCCAATTTTAAACTGTGGCATTTTTGTAATAATGTTAGCTGCGGTCTTCTGAAGAGAAAGTAAGGTAAGACGCAGCGAAGCAATCCGACTGGGGAAATTTAGCTTACAGGAGTGTAAGCTAAATTTCCCCCGTCGGATTGCTTCGCTGCGTCTTACCTTACTTTTGTTATAGCCTCCTTTGCTAATTGGCAGGGTGCACCATATACAATTGAGGTTCGTTTTGATATATATGTACAAGTTCATTACTAGTCATTTCTTTTAAAAATATGAAGTTCGTTCGTTTTCCTGCTATTCAATTGTTCTTTAATATCGCTGTTTCTGTGACCAAGACAAAATCGAAAGAGATCGAGAGCTATAAATGTTAAAGAAGCGAGTGAAGTCTGTAAGGACCGAGTCACATGGTGCTCGGTACTCTCTACTTACCCCGCAAGGCGTTTAGGGTGAAGTTATAGAGGTCCATCGTGCACTACCGAAGCATAGACAGCATGCAATGTCAATGACGTGTATGGACCAGGTACTGGAAGTGAATGTACTGTACGTATTTTTAGAATCATGTATTATTTTCTGGAAACTTTTCGCAATGAACTCACCAATGAGTCCCGCGGCCGTCCGGAAACGAGGATGATTGATGACATAGATGAGGAGATTTGCTATAAAAAATGCATCCTGTAGTACAGTCAAAACCAACTGTCACACTGGTTCGACTAGTTAGACACCCTTGCCATGTGGTTGGCTGCCTGGGCAGGCAAGGGTGCGCGAACGCACTGTAAGTTAAAAGAAGTTGCTTGTGAGTGTGCCGGCATTGTTTATTACAGCTTCTTAAGAACTGTAACAAAACAATGCAATGCAGAGGTGTACTGTGAAGAGTTGATGGAAAATCACGCTGTCCCGGTGTGTCACCGAGACTTTTCAATTGGTCTAGTTCACTCGTTCACGATAACATTCCACCACACACCGCACAATAGTCTCGAAACTACTGGAGTTACGACCGGAAACTCTACATCACCCGCCATACTTACGAGACTTTGAGTATCGACTCAAATTTGTTTTTTCGAGTTTTGGATTCACACTGTACACATAACTTCAAACTAGATAAGGTAGTGAAAATACCTTATAAAACTAAATTTTATACGTAAGGACCAGAACTGTTAAATAATTAAACAAAATGTTTTTTTTTGCTCCCGACGTGTGTGCGTTAGTCATTCTTCTCTGGACATGACGAGAGGGAGCTGGTGAATCCTCAAGGATACCCTTTTGGAAGGCCGAACAAGTTATGTTAGACTCATACTGACTAAACATCATCTTGGGGCTGCCTTTAGCCGGGAGGCTTTAAAGGCTTCAGCGGAAGCGAATGCCCAGGGGAACGGGACGAGGCAAAAACAAAATGTTCACAGTTGAAGGTTTTATCATTCCGGGGTAAAACAAAGTTACGTATTGTTTCTTTCAATCATCATCATTTCCTCAATATTGACGGAATGATGATGATTGCAACATATACTGCAAATATAAAAAATATAATTAATAATAATAATAATAAATATTGTCGGACAAATTACACAGCGCCATCTAGCCCCAAAGTAAGCGAAGCTTGTGTTATGGGTACTAGACAACTGATAAACATACGTAAATACATTTTTTTTTGTAAATACATACTTATCATACATAGAAAATACCCAGACCAAGACAAACAGACATGTTCATGCACACAAATGTTTGTACTGTGTGGGAATCGAACCCACGAGCGTTGGTGTCAAAGTAGTGTAACAACGCGTTTCACCACTGCGCCACCGAGCTCGTCGCAAAAAAAAGAGATATATTATTTTTATATAATATATATTTTTTATATTTGTTTATGTTTGAGTACGTTCGCCTAATTAGGATCCTCACGCATAGGTAGCGTATTGTAGGAAGGTACTTATATTCAGTTTTTGTATTCATTACGATTAAAATTTATTAGTGCGAAGAAAACGAGTTTTTCGTGAAGGTTTTTCACGAAATAATAAGACCCTTTTACGAATCATCGAAAACAATAATAGGTTGTCTATTTTATAAGGTGCCATAAAACTTTGAAGGGCATTTAATGTTAAATTGATAACTTTACGTGAAAACAAAAAGAGATATACGAAATTTCAGTTTTCCTTTCAACATACATTTACAATTTATCAAAAAAATTTCTATTGTCTTTTACAAGAATAAAATAAATTAACGAATAATTTTATAATTAACCATTTGTATGTGATCATACGCACTGTTCAGAGACACATCTTTTGCAATTTACGTTGCAAGTTATCTCTTTTATAATCAATAGGTATCAAAAAAGTAGTACCTACAGATGCAATGCTCGTAGCGTATGGTTTTCCTATGTACATTCACCGATACCTAGGAGATCGCTTAACCCAAAGGATCTCATACTTATTTCACCTACCGTCTACTTTGATAATTATTTTTATTGGCTGGCAAATATTTTATCCTTCCACATTTATATTTAGCCGTATCTTAAATTTATTCACAATTGTAATCATTAATTTAACAACTCCAATTTATATATAGCGTGACATATATTAGTATTATCTTGTTATTGAGTTCAAATTAACGTTTTAATTAAGACCATTATAATGAGAGCAAGAAACGGAACTTCATAAATATCTAATGTTCAGCAAAATTAAAACATACATTTTAATTCTAATAGGATTTTTTTATACTACGGGAGGCATTCAAGCATACGGCCCACCTGATGTAAAGCAGTTACTGTAGCCTATTAACACTTTAAATATATTAAGTATCACTCGCGCGATGCCTCCTCTGCTGCTTACACGCTTAGGAGCTTACTAGTAACTTCATTCACACTCAGGAACACAACAACCTTCTAGGGAGTTGTTATTTGGCTGCGGTTTTCTGTGAAGTGGAGGTACTTCCCTAGACGGGCTGCTTTGATGCGCGCTACCTCTCTTTAAACATCCAGACCAAGACAAACAGTATGTTCATGCACACAAATGTTTGTCTTGTGTGGAAATCTAACCCACGAGTGTTGGTGTCTAAGTCGCGTCATTCACGACTCAACCACCGGGCTCGTCAAAAAATTTTGTGTAAAGGATGAATCTGATGATTTTTAACAAATTTCATGCTCGAGTGTAGCATAAATAGACGCGAGCGTTCAGTGACATCCAAACTCACTTTTAGTTGCAGATTACTCATTTTTAGTTGCAGAGTTGCTACAGCACATTAAATCCACGTTTATACAAATATAACATTGTGAATTTAAAATACCCTGGTCTTGTTCTACGAGATCTACGAGACCAGTTTAGGACCAGTCTTCAGCTCTTATAAAGTCTGGAACGTTAGTTTCGAGCCAGGCTTGGTTATTTGATACACTTTGGCTGAACTCTTCGCTCCTTTTTCACAAAAATGAAGCTTTGTGACTCCTTGATAAGACGCCAACCAACAAATCATTACAGACGCAGAAGATGACCACGTTGTACCTTTCCAACCACTTAGGCGGCTTCTTTAGAACTGTGTGAGTACACTTTGTCATTTTACTTGTTTTGTGACACCACGATGCGTTGAGCGATGCACTCTCGTAATTTCATAATAAACAGGAAAAAAATATGTAAAATGGCGGGAAATCGAAAGAATAAAAAGTTTTTGACATAATAAACGCGTTCCAAAATCAAAATAATTAGAGTTGAAAAAAAATAAAGTTTTATGTAACAGTATTTATGGCCAGACTAGTTATATTGATTATATTATATTATATTATGAATTTAGAGCCGGCAACGCATGAGTGGCACCCCTGGTGTTGCAAATGTCCATATGCTACTGTTTTCCTCCCGAGTAGTAAATAAAAAACACCAAGTTCCCCGATTTTTGGCCGCAAGCAAGATAATATATATATTAAATATATTGAAATTAAACTATTTTTAACGGAAGTATCGCGTGTTTTATTTATTTTGTTGAAACCTGACGTTTCGAACGCTTTGCAGCGTCCGTGGTCGCAGGAAACAGTCTTTCCGCGACTTCGACGCGATACTTCCGTTAAAAATAGTTTAATTTCAATGTGTAACAATCGCGAAAACCTAAGACAATACTATATTAAATATAATTAGGTACTATGTACCGGTCTTAATAAACATTTGTATCATGTTATGTACTACACTTTGAAAGCTTGTTAAACCTGCAACAAGCTTAATTCTGCTAAGCTAACGAACTATTATACTAGACCGCCTGTATGTTATTATAAACCCAGAAGCAATGAATCAAATATGGTTGTAACTTTTATTCAAGTTTGTTATTTTCCTGCAAGTGTTGTTGAATTGAACTGGCACGTAGAAAAATGTAGAACGTCCGGTTATCACAATGTGTGTCTGTAATACGTGAGCGGAAGTGGTTGATTGGCAGTATTTCTTTTTAAACAATAACGTTATCTCTAAGAATTATGGCGTAGTAATGTTCCACGACAAATGTGGGTGAACTGAAGTTTACATTGCCCACTTTTCATTGTAGAAATATCGTCGTATGTGACTATTGCAGATCAAGAAGAAGATCAAAGAGGTGACGCCACATGGAAGGCATCCGACCATAAAAACAAACACCTCAAATAAGATAAAACCACCTCAGATAAGACTACAGTCAAATAACAACTTCAACGAGCTCCTGAGAAGTTGCTGTGTTACCAGAAGAGGTGGAAACGCGCGAGCGAAACTTCTTGTATTATAAGCTTTCATAAGGTAACGGGTACAGTGCTTGTTTGTCATTGCATAAAACAATATTTAACAAAATGTATGTCAGTGTTAGTCGATTGTCTAATCATTGTCTTTCGCCGTAATCATGAATTCAACAACTTTGTATTCGCTGCAGCATCTACCCACTACACTTACATCACAACAATAAAATTATTTTATAAAGTGAAATGATTTATAATAGGGTCGAGAAGTCTGCAGGACGTGCAATCCAGTGTTATTGAATGGAGCCAGTCGACGAATGCCTGCGTAGCGCACTGCCCTCATAACACGTACGACGGTCGTGTCACATCTATAGAAAACATTCGAATCCACGACGTCACCTTTAAGAGTACAATTGAGAGATTTCCCGCGAAACTGTGTGGTGTTTAGACTCGGCCGCTTCGAGGCATGAAAACGGCTGTGGCATCCTGGGATCATCAAACTCTATCGAAGCCAATTTATATATCTCCGCTTTCCACAAGTATGCACACGTAAGTTGGATCAACAGTTTACTTTTTACCTGTCTGCGATATGGTACATTATCCTTAGGTGTTAATGACACCACAGGTGACTCATGAACCCTTGTAAGAGTCTCATTTGTCAATGTTACATACGAGTGAGATCGCAAGGCCGCAACCTTATGGCAAGGCGTTTCTGCCGCGAGTGTAAGTGTAATCAACGATAATTTATTTCTGGTTACAAAAATAACACAAGGGAACTTGTATGTAATATTATTTCTCGCCGTTATGTCTTTTTATGACAATTATCTACTACAATGACGAAAAATACAATAAATTATTCGATTGTTTTTTTGTTATCAAAATGTTGTTCTAAGACAATTTTATAGAGTCAATGGAAATGATCTAACTTAACTAAGGTAGTTCGTAAAATATTTGAGACTACATATTTCAGTATAAATTTTTTTTTTACAAAATTTTGTTTACTAATAAATAAACTACTATGTGAATCGGTGTTTTTAACTATTTATTGTATATAATTACAATATGTGAAACTGATACATAGAAGTTGACAATTCTTAAATATATAGTTCAGTATTTAAGATTCCGTAACAAAAATGGCCTAAAAGTGAGTGAGTGAAGTATCATCTCACATGCCAGGGTGGGAAAATAACCCTTTGCCGCACAAAAATTTAATGTAAAAACTTTATATCCAACATTTTAGATAATATATTAAAATTTCAGTTTAATAACTCATCTCGTTTACGAGTTTAAAACTGTGTTATATTGACAGATGGACGGACATACAGCAAAGTTTAGGTATTGAACCGTAACGTATGAACACTTGTAACTGCAAAGTATCGAGTGACTTCCTGTTGATCTTACTGGTGGTACCCACAATAACACTCAACGAGGTTTTTTTATACAACGTCGGGAGGCATACAAACATACAAACGCTTAGTATAATGGCAAAACTTTAAAAGCTTACTGGTAACCCCACTCACTCGCAGGAACGCAACAACCTCCCAGGGTTTTTTATTTGGCTGCGATTTTCCGTGAGGTGGAGGTACTGTCGGGTTGCTGATGCGTGCTAGCTCTCTTAAAATACTCAGACGTGTTCATTCAGTAAAATGATTTTACTCTGTAGTAATCGAACCAACGAGCGTTAGTGTCAAAGTAGCGTTACTAACCATTGCGCCACAGAGCTCATAAAAATTTCACTTTTGCGCTTTTCACGTATATCACTATGCCCTACCTCTCGCTAGCGCACCGTTTTCTTATCATCAGGGTGTATCACGTGCATGCGATGTGCGGGCCTCTGTGCCGTAACATAACGGAGCCACTTATAGTATATTAAAATGATAAATTATCCTTTTATAGTTAACACAACTTAGAAGACACTTGCAAGTTCCTGTTCCGAGAATAAAACGGCAAAGTAATATAAGTAACATATTATTATACAAGTTAGTATATCTGTTATTATTATATTTGCATTTTCATATCGATGCATACGGAATGTTAATTTATCTGTTATATTATCTATTAATTATGTTATATATCTCTCCAAATTTATGTGTTCATAGTAGTTCAGTTACCAGTTCAATTGATCGTAACTGCAACTTTTCACTCTCATTAGCACGGGTATTGAACCCGATCATTTGATAGGCGTGCGCGGGGATATGGATCCAACGCGTAGAGTAATGTAATGTAGTACACACGACATGTCCCACTCCGGGGGATATCAATGGAACAATATATTATATATTATTACTATATATTATGTTAGCTCGCGGCTCTACCCGAGTGAAGTTTGGTTGTCTAAATTTCTCGCTGGAACTTTAGATATTTCCGGTGGGAAAAATAGCCTAAATGTTGACTCAATATAAAGTTATCATTATCACTGTGGAAAAGTTCATCTAAATTCGTTAACTGGTAGTTGTAACTAGTAGTTTGTTTGATGCGTGTACAGCTGACAGGCAGTTGGGTTGACAAACAATAAGTATTTCAAAATTAATATTCCACAACAAACTTGACCCTGATAAGATTTTATTATAGGTATCTAGCGAGCCGCCCCAGCATCGCACTTGTTATTATTATAGCTGGATGACTTCTCGTGGATGGATGGGGAGTCTAAACAGATTTAAAGGACAATTTTGACCTAAATTAAATACTTAAGGTGACTAACTCATTTATTCTAGATTTCTGACTGATAATGTGACGATAAAGCATTTTTGTAAATAAAGGGTTCTTTTAGAACATATTAAATTTAAGAATCATAAATATGATTATTGTGAGTCAACCCCGACAGAGTGGATAGAACTTTTCGTGTAGCTTTAGCTCTCAGAAGCGACGATTTTATCGGAATAATATGTTTTATGTTTATTTTTGAATAATATCGTGTTTTTTCGGGAAAGACAATTACATATAGTAAACATAAATTGCAAAACCTTATCTAAATCCATAATTTTAATCCAAATCGTTAGAGCCCTTTCCGAGATACACGAAATATATTTATATGTTAGATCATTTTCATGAAATATTTGCAAATTATATCAAGACCTTCCTAGATAATTCTCTCTTCACAGTAGTCCGTTCAGATGTTTCTAAGAAGACTGATTTAACAGTAACCAGTTTAATAGTAACCGGTACTGAATTTAACGTTCTTAACGTTCCTCGAAATAAAGGTATATTAACATATTCATACACAGCCTTTGGTAAAAAATAATGATTTAAATCGAAATCTTCAGAATCATAAGAAATTTAATGGGGTTTTTAACTAAGAAAAGAAGGTTGAAGTATTAATCTAGCATACTAAGCCATAAGTTATAATAATGAGCTTAAATAACTAAGCATAAGGAAGCTAGGATCTGACATCAGGTTTATTCCGATATACTCGTACCTTTCCCTGGAAACTTACTCCGCCCGTTGTATTTCCTTGAGCTCGTTATCTCATAAAGTCGTCGAAACGGATGTAATCATTGTTATTAGGACTAATAAATGGCTGCACGAATAACAATTGTGTTTCGCTCTGTGTAAAACACAATATAATGTACAAGCATACAATAAATTATCTATAAACATGGCACATAAACTGTTGTAAGTGGGTAATATCTATCTATTCACAATGTATTTTAGTGTTACTGGCATAAATTGGTAAAACTGAAAACTCATGGTCCAAATTCCAATTCTAGCTTCTAAATAGTGACTTGAAAGGAATACTTAAAATTTGTCACTAGTCCTACCGTCTGCGTCCAGTGAAAATCCCGTAAAACATTTTATGTTTATGTATTCATAAATAAAATGAATTTATTTTTAAGTTCAAAGCTTGAGCAATGTTTCGAAATAACACATACAATGGGATTTTTTTGGTCTAATACTCTGAAAGATAAATAAAAGAAATAATAATGAATGCGATCTTATGAGGTTTTCACTGGACAGCGACATATTGTAGTTTATTTATAAAAAAAAAGTTAATGAAACACAATTGTCTTAGGGATTACCTACCTGCTAACAGAAATTTGCTGTAATTCAGGTGGTCTAAACACGTATCTTATTAAAAAAAATAGGTTCCATTAAACTTATTGTGCCAAATGAAAGCTAAAATATTTGGATAACATTATCAGTTAAGTTCTAGGATCTGTACCACTTTATAAAAAGACGACGAAAGTCACGTTTCTTATTGGAGGTTATAATTGTAAAATAATTAAGGCATGTGTAACAGTAAAGCCCAATAGCAAATAAATAATATTTAATCTTATTTTTTACATTATCTTTACCGTAACTGGAAATACCCGGCAGCATCGCCCGTTATCCCTTGTGCTGAAAGGGCAACTCGTTTCTATCAGCTTTCTGGCGATGGGAGCACCACATGTAGGAATAGGATAACTTTGATTTTAATTAATTGCAAAATCTCCCAAACAACACTAGCTGAGTTCGATCCTCGTCAGGCAAATGGTACACCACAGGCCACCAATTTTTTTTATTGAGAGCTGTCTACAAATTTAACCTTAACATTGTTGTAATACGAGTACCTTGGTAATTTTCAATTGCATAGGATGGGATGATCTATTAATAGAATTGATTTTCTATTGATATCATGATAGAAAATCATGAATACTAAATACATATACAATACTAAAGACATAAAAAATATATATTTTTTATGTCAATATATATTTTTATGTAAAAAATATATATTTTTTATGTCAGATTCGAAAAGTAAATTAAAAATATTTTTTTAATTTGTCGGCCATTTTGACCGTGTTCCTTAAGAGATAGGAGGTTGGTTTTTCAGACATGCCTATTCTACTTTTTAATGCTGAATCCGAATCTGAAGTCAAAATTCGAATATTCGAAAAAAGCGACAGACACACAGAGAGACACACATATAGATTTCATATAGGAACGGTGTTCCTGAAAATAACGCTCTGTGCGTAAGTGTTTTTAAAACTTACTAAGGCGCTTGGAAAAAGTCGTGTAAAGGTGCACTTTGCGTTGCGTAAGCGAATGTGGTGAATCATATGACGTGATTGTTAAATAGGTACGGGACAGTCAACGGAGAGGCTGTTCTCAAACACTTTGTTTCTAGCGTGTTCCATTTTGTAGACAAATACAAGGAGAATATAAATAGTAATGTTTAATAAACATGGTGTGTTGGTAACCGCAAGCAATAGTTACATTTATTTCTCCTATGCTTTGACCAAGACCATGAATAGTGTCCGTGTATATCATAAATTTTATACAATAATGTAAATTCACTATAGAGGTTCCAAAAAACGTTTCTTTGACGGGTATTATTCCTAAACAAAGACAATCATTTATTGGTTGTTTGATCCAAACTTTTTTGTGTGTTTCCACTACTACCAATTAGTTCATACGTACTAGCGTCGGCCGGATTCAAACCGGCTGGCTGGTACCTGGTTTAAATCCTGGTGTGGACATGTACACTTAATTATTGTTTTCGGATTTATGTACATATTTGTGATTATCACCTGCTCGACGGTGCAGGAAAACATCGAGAGGAAACCGGGACATCCAAGAAAGTCTATTTCGAAAGATGTGTGATCTAACCTAAGTAAGATCTGATTTTCGCACTGGGTTGTGGAGATCTGACAGTCGGTCCATTTGATAATGGAGCGACTGCAGTCAGGTGTTCGCCAAATCCTCAGATTCTAATGGATTGAAATACAGGATATAACAATATTGCATATTGTGATTGCTAAAAATATGCAAGGATGCCAGGAAAACTTGAATGATGTTTTTAATTAGCACGTTTTTTTTAATTATCAAAAGTAGTCAATAAACAAACTTAGTAGTAGTAGTCATTCAGCGGTCTTGCGGTCCATGGACCGGACGATTTGGTGCACGAGTCCGTCTCGCACTTGCCGGTTTTATATAATCTTGTGAGTTCAGCACAGTGCAAATATTTGGTTATATTAGAAATCAAAATCACTAATAACAATTTAAAGTGACATATGTCAACAACAATTATTAACATGGAAATGAAGAAAATAAAAATTATCCACTGGTCATGCTACCTTTAAGAGAGGTAAAACGACTGATTGGGGAAGTAAGGTACAATCACAATAAAAACTTAACAGCTAGGGATGCGAGCATATGCTTCCTGTATTTTAAGCGACGAAAGGTTACGGTAACTACATTATCTTATAGGTATCAACGTTTTATTCAAAAGTTCAACCGGTGTAACCCGTGGCGGACTTTCCTGATATTTCTGTGTATATAATCAGTAAGCGGTGATGATGAGTCGCCGACTGCAGGAAATGGCGTTCAGAAGTGGTCGTTACATACCGCGTCGGTCTCTATTATGAAATAGCCCAATACCAATTGCCGTCAGATCTTATATGCATTTATATTCAATAACCATTTCATTTCAGACACATATTCACTATAATTTTAATCATTAGCCCCAATATCTGCCGACACTGTTCATGGGTATGTTGTTTCATTTATATCATGCCTACAGGTTTCGGCGACTGTACTACATTATACTCATCTTCTCTAAGCGGCCTCCTCAATCCTCTTCCGGACTGACCGGTCAATCAGTGATTTCAGAAACATACGTTCAAATCAATGGATCCCAATTAAAATAAATGAAATACTCGTAAATTGACTGTCATGGAGACTGTCGATAGAAGTGAAAACTCAAAATATAGCTGTCGGTGACGTAAACTCATCACTTCTTGTACCAAAAGCTGCTTAGAGCGCCTAGAGAAGTTTTCCCTTCAAAATTATTTAAAATATTACATCTTGTAATAAATAATTCGACATATTGCCATTAAAGTATCGTCTCAGAAATCACGAAAATTAAGACTAGATTTAAATTGCTTTCTTCCTAACAAAGTAATGACAACAGACAGATTGTTTATAGAGGTATACACTACACCTGTCAGAGATGGGTATTATCACATAAGTTTATATATTTGTAGGTGTCTGGTACTACTTTTATAACACTATATCTTGCTCACATCTTCGCACACGCGAGGAACCCGTTGTAATAATATTTACCAAGTCCCAATATTTAGTTCAGGGGTTAAGGTAACAAACATATAATAAAATCTACTTTCTCATGCTTAAATTGTTATATAATCGTAAAAAATGTGGAAGTCTGGTTTCGTTTTGGATAACTTTACTTATTTCGTTTCCTCCGGCAATTTGAGTGAGAGCTGCTAAAATTTTGTTTATTTAAGAAAAATGACAGGTAAAAGTTAAGATAAAAGTAAACCGCCGAATTAGGTTTGGGCCACAGAGGAGCACAAAGGCACATACGAGTATATAAAACACTACTGGACTCGTAAACCGTTATCTGTCGTTTTAGCCAGTTACCTAGATAAAAACAAGACTAGCAATTTAAAACGACACATTTTCCTAATTTCATGTATTCGAGGAAGTGGACGCTCATGTCCGCGTATCTATGTTCGTAAACAGTCCTTGCGTGATGGTAAGCGGTGTCGGACAGCGGGCGGACGCGGCCCATGAGCCTCGACAGCCGAAATCGCGCCTCACACAGCCGGAACACTTGATCCGTCGTTATTGATAAATTGCCGCGTCAATTTGCTGCTGCTTATACCTCCAGTGCAGCCGATTGCCCACCATCGTCAGCTACTCGCCGATACAAATGTCACATTGTTGTGCTAAACATAGACCTCCTTACCTTCTATGGCTATATGTGGATGTGTCGCAAATTTTAGACGTAAGTAGATTTTTAACAGTTAATTGGTTACAATATAAGCCAGAAATAGATTTCTGTTATGTTTCGGTTAATATTATTTTTGTTATACTATTCATTTCAAATTAATGTTTGGTGACAAACAAGTATATGTTCCGTCTGATGCAGGCGGTTGCCGTAGATCAGTTTTTCGCAAACTTTTTGTGTTCAAAGTACACCTGTCAAATCAACAAGTTTTAGATGTACACCATAATTCTGGCTATAACAACATTAACAGCCTTTGTAGTTCTAGTAGCAAATTGTCGTCCCGATCTTTTATGGTCTTCAACAGAGGAAGTGTTGGTATGTCCGTCGAGAGTACGATATATATATACGGCTGATACCAAGCTTTTGAAGTGTCTTCATTATGACCGACGGCTCCATACCCACTTTGTGCAAGGCAATCACTGCAATCCTATTTTCTGTAACACCCCATTCCATATTGTAATTTGATAATAAACACGAAGAAAATATGTAAATCGGCGGCAAATCGAAAGAAGGTTTTAAACCATAATAAACGCGTTCCAAATTCAAAATAATTAGAGAGTTGAAAAAATAAAAAAATCTTTATAACAGTATTTATGGCCAGACTTATAAAGCGAAAGAGTTTGTTTATTTGAACGCGCTAATCCCTGGAAATACCAGACGGATTTGACTTCTTTTTGTATTTGATTACCCTATTCTTGAGGTAGGTTATAGGCTATTGAATCACGATAATACCCATAGTAGCCGAGAAAAAAATGAAGTAGGATAAGATACCCGTAGGGGCCGCCCTACGGGATATCAGGATGCGCGTGGTCGAAGTCGCGGGGGTCAGGTAATCTTAAATAGAGTTGAAAAGTTTTATTTTGAATTGCTACAGAAAAAGAACCGTCAAGTGCGAGTCCGACTCGCGCACCGAAGGTTCCGTAAAAAATATTTTCGAAAAATTATTTTCGCAATTATTTTTTTGCGATGTAACAATAAATTTACGGTTTTCAGATATTTTCCTTTACTTGTGCTATATGACCTTGCTTCTTACCAAATTTCATGATCTTAGGTCAACGAGAAGTACCCTATACGTTTTGATTACCTTGAGAGTGTCTAAATATGCACATAAATGGGACATAAACGGCCGTATCTTTTGATTGCCTTGACTTAGATGTTTGATTTTTTCACTGCTCAAAAGGATTGTATACCTCAGTATTTGATATTAATATCAGCTTGATAGCTCTACCCGTCCCTGAGAAAAAGAGTCTCGACAGACAGACGGACAACAAGGGTTCAATTTTTCCTTTTGAGGTACGGAACCCTAAAAAACAAATGATGTTTTTAATTCAAAAATAATCAAAATGCTAACAGTGCAACTAAGTTTGTTTATAAAGGGCTTTCCGTCACAAACAGACTTATAATGCCGTTGAACGAACGGCGTCAGACGACTCGCACATGTACTTGAGGTTTGATTCAGGTTTGAGTCAGTTTGCAGTCAAGATAAGGTCTAATTTGGGCCAGGTTTGGATCTTTACCTTCAGGAATTTTTTTTTAATGATATTTCTAACTATATATACTTAATTCTACATACCACAGTGAAAATCACCATAATGAATATTAACCAAAAATGGAAATTATTTCGTCACAATAAAGTACATATCTATGTAATGTGTTGAAATAAGATTCAAATTCGTTTTTACCATGATTTTCTCCCTTGGTACTTGGGCAAAACCACACGTGAGAAACAAGATCGGTCGAGTGTACCAAAAAGCTATACAAATTAATATAAATCTTAACACCGTAAGCGGTACGGTACAATTTCGTTTGTAGTCATCTATGAAAAATTCAGTTTTTCATTCATTACATCAACCGAAATTTGTCACCTGTTGAGTAATTTAATTTTAATTATGTATTTCATTTTGTGTATGTATATGTCCACGACAGATCCCTTGCGGGGTAGGTAAAGAGAACCCAGCGCCATAAGACGCAGTCCATACATACCTCACTCGCTTCTTTAACATTCATAGCTCTTTTCATGCACGCTCGCTGGTTCCTAGAGCTCCTGACATCGCCTTCTAATAAAACACGACCAATTTGGGTATGGTAGGTGAGTCTTGGTTTTCCTTGGCTCCTACATCCTTTCGCATTGTAAGTATATCTGTTTCGTCATTCTTTCGTCATGAATTTTTCTACATGACCGAACCAATGGAGCATGCCTTTGTTGTCTTAACAACGACACCCTTTTTCAGATCAACTCTCTTTCGTACATCATCATTGCGAACGTGGTCAGCAAGCGTCATGTTACACATTTTGCGCAATGCTCGCATCCCGACCGCATTTACTGTACTTTCATGTTCTCTCTGCTTATACCTAGCTTTCACTTCCGTAAGTTAGCGTTGGGATTAGCAGCGCGTGGTGTACTCGAGCTGTGCCTCCTGACTTAGATTTTAGCTGCCTAGAAGTTTATCCAACGGTCCATTCACGCTGTTTCCTGCATTCACTCATCTCTCCACAATAGCGGTATACTATTTGATTTTGGGTTAATATTTTATATAATTTTATAGGGAGTCGATGGATGGCAGGTGGCACAGGACCAAGACGAATGGCACTCTAGAGGGGAGGCCTATGTTCAGCAGTGGACGAATACAGGCTGAGATGATGATGATGATTTTACATAAAATATCCAAACAGGTCTGTAGGTTGAATAATTTGTAAGTCTGCAGCTAGAGACTTAATTACTAACACACAGAATATCAATAATATATAGTGTGCCCAATTTGCTTCACGGGTACGAAACCTAAATTATTAACTACGAGTAGTACCTGTTCAGTAAGTTATTCACATGTAAAATATTTCACCTGAAGGTCTGAGCCGTGAATTAATTCAGCAAGCGAACCTTGAGAGAACTGTCGCTATCGAGCAAGCGGCACTCAAATCGATTAGTACGAGTATTATAGCCGCATTAATCGGTATCGATAAACAAATAACTGTTAGAACATAACGATTACACAATTTAATACGCACAATCCCCGACCAACATACACTACATATATAGCCTACAAACGACGATAAAAACAAAAATATGACTTACATTACCCAGTATTAATGAACTAAGCTACCGACTACGTTATGTTGCTTAGTATTAGTGGTATCAACTTTTAAAGAATTGTTTATATACGATTTTGTTCATAGTTAAACAAATATAATTCGTTAGATAGTAAACTTAATATGTGACAGTTGTAATCTAATTTAATTGGTGTAAAACGTCACGTTTACGTATCCATCACGTTCTACATTAATTAGATCATTAAGTTATATGTCTTACATTTTTATTACGGTTCTTCAAATTTCTGCTAAGTATTATTGAACTATATTATATAGGTTTTATCAAAAAAGGTATTTTTTATTTGATAGAGCTATAGTTGAAAAAGTGAATTAAAAATTCGACATCTCTATATAATCAGGTGAAGGGAGCTCTATCTGGAAGTCAACTTTTTGTGATGTTATTCATATAATTTAGCGAAGTTGGTTGCGATGTTGGTCCGCGAACTACCCAATAAGAACTGCGCGTTCTACTTTTACTCTTCGACCCATGAATTGAGTTACTACGTAATATTAGTCTCATGGTTTCTCTATAGGTCCTTCATGCAGTGGCAGTGTATTCGCATACGTCATTCGTTGCTCATTCAATGTTGAATACTACGTAAAATAATGATATGTGACACTTCGGCATAAATGATTTAATTTATCAAAATTCACAACCGATATATCGCAACACATGGACATATTTTCTATTATTCATACGTGACACTGAGAGAGACACGTTTATAAATACTCCATTGTTTAGTTGGGGGATTGTTTGACTTGCATCTACATCACATGTGATTGTCGCAAAAGTAAGCCAGCGTTTTGTCATATCAACTACGTAGGGTTGTGCAAACAGACTGATAACAAAATAATCGGTTGCCAAATATTTTACTGTAAAAATATTCAAAGTATTGAGGCTTTTAAAAATAATGCCAGGTCTTTCGACCAAATTGCGTTCAATTTCTGAGTTGTTAGTCTAAAGTAGGAAATTAAGTATCATAATTTAATTAGGCATATATCAGAGAATCAACGTAGAACACACGTAGGTATCCGATTGGAGTACGTATAATAAGTATGCAAAGCATGATTTGTTAAGAACATCTTTTGTCAATTTATTTTGTATGTGTGTTCCGTATTTGTAATGTTTTATTATACTATTTTCAATAGATGGACATTATAAATACGTTTTCTCGTGTTATGGGGCTAGTTATTATATCTTATATACGTTACAAAGTTTTTTAGCGACAAAAAAAAGATCACAAAAATATCATCATTCTCTCCTAGGTACGTAAAGAAACTTACTATGCTGGTTCTTATAAGCGCCATTCAGCATACCATCCCATTATTTGCAATAGTAAAATAAAAAACCGGACTACGGTCGACTATTGACGAGCTCGGTGGCGCAGTCGTGAATGACACGTCTTTGACGCCAACGCTCGTGGGTTCGATTTCCACGAAAGACAAACATTTGTGTGCATGAACATGCCTGTTTCTCTGGTCTGGATGTTTTAAGAGAGGTAGGGCGCATCAAAGCGGCCCATCTGGGGAAGTATCTCCACCTAACGGAAAACATATTCATTCATAGGCTACGGCAACCGCTTTACATCAGGTGGGCCGTATGCTTGTATGCTTTTCGGCGTTGTATATAAAAAAAACGGAAAATAGTATATTACAAAGATAGCAATCAATGCCAATGTTTCTGTCACGGAATCGTAACGTCGTAGGGGGTGTTCAATTGTATTGTATACCATACCCTTTTTTATACAAATCAGGTGGAAAACAGGTTTACGATTGCCTGCCTGATGGTTAATTACCGTAGTAGTAATAACCCTGTAAAAACCTCTTCCCGTCTATTTTGAAGAACCTCAAGCTTATCCATACACTAATGAGTAACTTATCTAAAGTAACTTAACAACGTATGAATAATACTTGCACACCACAAGAACGATTTGATTTGACGATGCTTGTCTATAATCTTTTATAAAACGCTATATTCCCTAGGCTAGTGGCTGTTGCAGAAGCTAAAACGTGATAGCGTTTTAATCAGCCTTGCAGAGAAACTTATCTTTTCAAACAAGCTGTTTATGAGGCTTCGATCACGGTGGATACTAATGGGGATTTAATTGTCCCTGATTTGATATACGAAGTCATTGTTGCCTCAAGGTCCAGTAAGAGTTTTGCTAGTTCAAAATCAATTTTGTTCGTTGAATTGGCTAACGGCTTGTGAGCTTTCTCTCTGGGTGCCGTGCTTTCTGGTCGCTCGTTAAAGCTGCCGAGGCAATCTTCTGTCGAATATTAACCAGAGGGAAAATCGAATGGCAGGGCCTATTGTGCTTAAGTGAACGCCAATTTACTCGATAATCTCTTTGCCTATAACTTGAATGACGGATGGGGCAGTACCACGTAGCTCAATGCTGGGAATCTTAATTACCCAGCAAGATGTCCGGCGAGCGTTACTCTTTCTAGATATTCATAAGCAGAGAGGACCAGATTGCATACCGGCAGTGGTGTTGAGCTGAAGCTATATTCCCTTAATTTGTCATCCGAACTGACGCGCCTTTTTATGTTTTCGTCATCCACTGGACAAGACGCGTGTTCGTAGAAGACTGCTAATATGCACCCAGTGTCAAATCAGATCCATTGAATTACAGGCCTAATAACGTCCCTTTTCTCCAAGGTGATGGAGTATGTGAGAAACACGTGATTCCTAGCTTATAGCTGCATATGTAGTCTATTTCAGGTACTTTCAGAGCATTATGTCATATTGTAGACTAGTGTGGGGAACACCTGCTAACATTGATACATTTTTTATCTTTTTATAAAAAAAAGAGCCATTCGCTCTATTTATAACATTATCATTTTCAAACTTCAGTGAAAATCTCAGAAGCATTCCACCGTAAAAGTCGGAATTTTTACTGGTATTTTTAGATGAAAATTTCAATCAAAAGTATTGCAAATATCAAACTGATATCAATTCTATGTTAATCAATGAAACATTTTCAAAAATTAATTTGATTTTTTGAATATTTTCATTGATTTCAGTTCGTAGTTTAATTCTTTAGAATAAATGCCATCAGCGAAGCGTCGAAATATCGAAATTCAATTTCTAGGAATGTTTCGGAGGGATGACCTTCTCGACTGGCAGACAACACACAGCCTAAATTTCTGGAAAAAGAGACGTGACGTGAGAAAGATAAGAAAACGCTCATCTATACATTTATCTATTTCTCATTTTCTTTATTAGTGGATTGTATCTATGCTAAACCGGAGCATCACTAGTTTATAATAATAATTAAACGAAAACATAATTATAATAAGAGAAATAATACAAATTATTAAGTGCCTTAAAAAGTGTACCGTGGCGGAATGCCAATCATTCGGGTGTATGTCGGGGTTTTTGTATGAAATCAAACAGCTGTAAGAACACTCCCCGTGGATAGAAGACGTATCTGGCGTAGACAAGTCATTAGTTTTGCGGACCATATTAAACATCCATCAACACCGCACACGATATCATGTCGGACATGATATCATGTAAGTACAATAGGTAGAGCAAAAAGGCAAATAAAGTTAAGGGCTCAATGCCGTGTGTAAGTTTGGGATCGCCTGTTTTTCCAGTTCGTGTTTGAATTGATCCACAATGCCCAAACTGGTATACAGGAGCTTTCAAATTATCAGTTTGTGTAAACATATGCAAAGATTTGGCATACAATGTAAGTCAGTTTTTTACATGATAACAAGTACAAAATATTTCTAATTATCACTAACTCAGCGGCGAAGAAAAACATCTGAGGCAACTCGCGCGTCCAAGCTATAATAATATAAATATATAATTCAAAAGACGTGTGACCTAAGATAGATCTGGTTTTCCCTCTGGGTTAAGGAGGTCTGACGGCAGTCGCTATAACTTCACGCCAAATCCCTTACGGGGTAGGCAGAGAGCACCGAGCGCCACGCGACTCGATCCTTACATACCTCACTCGCTTCTTTAACATTCATTGCTCTTTTCATGCACGCTCGCTGGTTTCTAAGGCTCCTGATATCACCTTCTGATAGAACACGACGAATTCTGACAGCAGTCGCTCCATGTGAAAAGCGGTATCTTCGTCAAATCTTTAGGTTTAGGTAGCGGACCGCGCCAATCCCATTGGATTAGGAAACGGGATAACGCTCTACAGAAGAGGATAAGTTTAAAATATTATATGTATGTTTAGTACGAGTATATCATAACATGCTTTTCTAGGTAACTACCCAACATTAAAAACTTCATATTTGGCATGATGTCAGAAATAGGTAATGTACACAAATTACAATAATCACTATTTCTTCACTTCACATCACATCGTGTGTGTTCTTGTTTAAAGTCACTAAGGGGACGGGCACACATACGTTCTGTTCGGTAGCAAACAGTCGCCGTAGCATATAGATGCACCCAAAAAGTGCATGAGCATCACCTACACGTTGCCGAATGTGCAGTTTTGTTCCGTGAGGTATGTATTTTCTTCATATTTGGTTATCTGGAGATAATAATTATTGAATCACATGACATTTTTTGCATAAAAATATCTACGAAAAAGAGCTCAATTCAACCTCATCCATTTCATCTCTCTAAGTATTTATTTCTCTAACCAAATTGCAGGTAGAAAATTACATTTTAATCATATTGGGAAAAAGTTTTTTTTATAGTGACGTTTAGAAATTAACCATGTACATTAGTATTAAAAAAATATTGTATAATCCTCAATAGGGAACCTTCAAAGAATAACTAAAGCTGAGGGAACTTTACCCAAGGTTTTAACAAATCTCACGATATTTGACGTTGGAGTCATTGCTTTTATACATTAATTTATTGTTTAATAAATAATAATAAATGATTTACGTATGAAAACGTATCACTTTTTCGCATTTTATAAATTTTTGCCAAGTGTAGATTCATAATGTGTATTATGCTATAATATTAGTGAAATATTCACATATATATTCAATAAGTCATCCATAATATCAGTGAAGCTTATGATAATGAGTTAGGTGCTGAATGGATTGTTTATCGTATTATATTTTTGATGATCTCCTTGAAATACTAGATGCATAGAAGAAATAAACTTAATATGTCCTGCCCTGAAAATCCAGAAACCCTGAGCCACTAATCCACCTATAAAAACAACAAGTGCAAAATAGCGCGAATTTGAACGGTAACAATAATACACACATCAAAAGTGTCTAGGGATCAAGCATTTTTATGCGGATTTCTTGAGATTGAGATGTGGCTTTGTAATAAATTTATGATTTTATAAATTTATATGGATCCTTTTTGGTGCATTTCATAATTTGAAACAGGAACTGTCAATCAAATTCGAGTAAAAGATGAAAATCAGCTGTCAATATTTTCCCTATAAAAACATACAACGCATTGAAGACGTTATTAGTGCTACTGTTTCCCTACTACTGATTAAAACCAACGTTATTATGGAGCGGCGACGTCATTTAAGCAGGGAAGAAATGCTCAGAGCCGTGGGAATGATAGAAGCTGGTTCCCGGCAACGTACTGTGGCTTTAGCTCTGAATACAAGTCAGAGTGTTATCAGTCGACTTTGGACACGTTACCGAAGCACTGGTACCGTGGCTGAGCGCCATGGAGGACGGTATCGCTGCACCACACGGAGACAAGACCGATACATTCAAATCACAACTCGAAGAGCTCCAACAATAACCGCCATGATGTTAGCCGTGACGCTTCATCACTCTTCAGGGAACTTAATTAGCGACCAAACAGTCAGAAACCGCTTGCATGAAGTGAACCTTCATTCCCGAAGACCGCTAAGGGTACCTATAGCAATGCACAATCGTAGGATTCTATATCAATGGGCTCTTGAACACAGAAATTGGGCAGAAGAACAATGGCGTTTCGTGTGCTTTTCTGATGAGTCTCGTTTTGGTATGAGACCGGATACAAGACGTATACGACACTGGAGAACCCCTGGACGCCCACAGCGATTAAAATCCTGCCAGGAAGTCCATCCTTATAGTGGTGGAACCATCATGGTATGGGCGGGTATTTGGATCGGCGGAAGAACTGAGTTGATTTGGATCAGAGGCAACCTCAACGCTCAAATTTATGCTGAGACGATTGTATCAGACGTCATCGTTCCTCTACAAGTGCAAATCGGTCCCTTATTTCAGTTAATGCATGATAATGCACGACCGCACACCGTAAGAGTTGTAAGACAGACTCTCGCCGCAGCTAACATCAATATCATGCCCTGGCCTGCTCAGTCACCAGACTTGAACCCGATTGAGCATGCATGGGATATGCTACAGAGAAGAGCTCTGCCGAATATGGAGGGTATCCAGTCGCAAGAAGACCTTTTTTTGTTGTTGCAACGAACATGGGCGGCCATTCCACAGCGTGATTTGGATGAACTCATTTTGAGTATGCCAAACCGATGTTCTTGTGTTGTTAGTGTTCGCGGTAGAAACACGGATTATTAATTGTTTAAGTTACCCAATAAAATTTTAAAGAAAACTGTTATTTCAGTCTTTTTTTCGAACTTTAATGTTAGTGGTAGTGGTAGTGGTAGTGGTCAAAAATCCCTTTATTATGAAAATGGCAAATTTCTTTATTAATGCAAAGGTGACTTGGTTTATCGTTACTGTAGACAAACGAAAACACTTTATTTGATGAATCCTTAAAGAAAATTTTAATTAATATCAATCAGGAGAAAAGTTATTGCAAAAATATATGTTGATCCCTAGACACTTTTGATGTGTGTAGTTTATGCTGGTCTCTAAATATGTAAATAGTTATAAATGAACAGTAATAATAAATAAAAACAAGCTATGTTAGAATCGGGCTCCGATATAAAAGGTTCCACATCACCGTGTAGAAAAAATCTCTGAAAAAATAGATCCTTCTTATAGTTCGAATTTCATTTTAATTATTTGTTGCCAATTTAACCCAAGTAATACACACTCTGTGACAATTTTGAGTCTCTACATTACGGGTCAAAAGATCCAACCAAAATAAAATAAATTCCAAGACACTATTACTTCGTCGATCTCTATGTGCCAGAATCTAGGGTGCCCAACTAAGTTAAGTGATATTTCATACTTCATACCCAGTTAAGTCTAAGTGATATTTCATACTGCCTTTCTGTCCTCTTTTAGAGCCACCTAAACCTACTAATATCCACTATTAAGTTATTTTGTTTGGCTTCAGAATGTCAGGAGGCTCAGACTGCCGTGAGAAATCTGGATTTTGTGACCCCTATTTTTATACAATCGCGTCATACGAGACTGAGCCACCGAGGTCGTCAACTTCACGTTTGGCACATTTGCCAATACGGGTATTTTAGTTAAAAGGGATACCTTTTGGGAAATAGAGTCTCTGCGCTCACAGTTGTCACTGTTAGTCATCTATTAGCCTGGGCATCATGTTCTTCCGTACGAAAGGACGCTAGACGTTTCTCTTTTAGTATATCCTGAACGAGATTTTCACCCGTCAATGGTACCGGCTAGTCTAGAGTCGAACGGTATCGTGTGTGACCTCGGATACCCTACTGAATCTTCTAATCCTTTAGAGGACGGGAAAGTGTCTGCTCTATGATAGTATTTTCGGGAACCCTTATTAGATCGCTTTATAATCGATGATTTACATTTTCAATATTTAATTGATGTTGAAAGCATTTTGTTTGCTACCGTGATGGTATTTGTAAAAGATAAAGAGTATAATGCTGAATATCTCGTAATAATCGTTTACAGCACTCAATGTTTTGTTTACAAGCGATAAAAACCTGCTCCTTACTGATAATGTTTTGAAATAAAAGAAAAGGAAATATTGTAAATACCTAGATGTTAATTTAATTTACCGAGAAAAGATAAGTCATGAACGGAGAATATATTTCCTTGTCTATACTAATATTTTCTAACTCCTTATATCTCGAGCAGGCTTGAAATGACTGCAATAGCTATTCTTAATCATGTCGTATTTATTAGCTATTAAATTCATTGCTAAATATATGTTGGATACATACCTACATATACGGGTAAGCTGATGCGGAGCGGTTATCGTAACCTATTTATGCTTCCAGAACTTATAAGGGGTATCGTTCGTGAGATCTGCTAACGCAACTACTCCTTGCAACAGAACTGGCAATCTCATAAAAGGAGTACGCCAAGGAGTTGCTATTTATTCCCGGTCTTAAAAATACACCAATAAAATTTAAGTGCAGTTGCAGCACAACTCAATCTTTGACAACGCGATAGCCCATAGTTGTATAGCAACTCGGTGGACGTCCGAGTTAAACTGTCACATGATCAAAATAATTATAATAAAGAGAGAGTGAGAAAGAGTATTATTAACATTAATAATAATTCGATGATTGTCAAGTAATCTCTGTAAGCGTCGACTACTGCGTACCGTGCAGAACATATAATTCCTGTGTAAATTGTATTTAAGGTGTTCTACGTACTATTTGCAAACGGATCCGAGGTGATTTGTGGCGGGGCCTCCGACCAATATAATGGAGTGTGACAGTGTACAGACGCTCACACTCTCTCGAGAGTGTTCTCAGATACGAATAGTATAAGTTCACCTCATTTCATCCAAAAAGTTTTTGTTCATAGCCACCTGTGTGGCGGAACACTCATCGAAAACAGAAGACATCACACATAACATCGCCCGGTGAGTTTCACTTAGTGCCGTTAACTGCTCGCTCACGACCGACTTAGTTATACCCCGGTCGATTAGCACGCGTTTACTCATACCTCTTAGCTACCCGCCTGTAATTCTGTGTTTAGCGATGCTGTTGATAACATTCGTGATAAGTGATATTTTTACAGTCAAATTTTTCCAGATTTAATGAAGGAATTCTACGATTTTAAGCTTAATGTGATTATTTTCCTTTACTTTTTTATGTCCCGTAGTTTTGACTACGTAATTAATGTACTCCGATCTCTACGTGGCGGGTTTAACTAGCGTAGTCAGATTAGGTCGAACCTGCCGCGTGGTATCCTTTATTGTTCGCTCTTCAATACATAACCCTGATTGTTGCAACCAATATTGGTAGGATAAATCTTCGTGTAAGGTACTTATGACTGTGTTCATATTAACCTGTACAAGATATAGTTCTATCTTTTGACGAGCTCGGCGGTGGAATGGCTAGCGATGTCTTAGTTAGCATCAAGGCTCGTGGGTTCAATTCCCACATAAGGCAATTATTTGTGTGCATGTATGTAATATTTCTGTTTATCTAGGTCCGGATCTTTTCTATGTATTATAAGTATGTATTTACAAAAAAGATATTTACATATGCCTATCAGTTGATTGCACAAGCTTTGTTTAGTGTGTCAGAGAATATTTATTTATTATTTTATCTATAGCTTAACGCTAAGTTCCTTGGGGGGTAGAGAGACAGAGACAGTTTTCGATCCATTTAGAATTTTAGCATTTCAAGTTTTAACATTTGACGACATTTAGGTCATCATTTAATTCATAGGTATTTATTTTAACTATGTTCACATCTGTTAATTGTTTAAAAATGTTAAGTATATAGAAGTCACAAAAGCTTGAAATGACACACGGTGTTAATTTTTTTCAATTTTTTTATGTAATTTCATATATACGTAGATACGTATATATCGATCGACATACCGTCGCAGACCCTGAAGTATTTCAATATCTTATAAATTTATAACATAATGGGCAGGACATTCTCTTGCCTCCCTGTATATTACTATTCTATTATTTTATAACAATTGTCCTGTACATCATTAGATAAATCCTCTTCTTTCCCATGGTACGCCTGTTCCGTTCACCTATAAACAATCCATGTAGTATTTTCTGAAAGTATGATTCTATTGTTGAAACTATTATTCTGAGACACCGCTCATAGATTCGCTTCCAATTGTTGGACAAGGCATGAACGCGAGGCGACGTTAGTTGCCCTACTTCATTCAAGTGATGTTTATTACCTATCATTATTTACTTACTTTGTGAGATAAACTGCTACTGAGCATACTGCGGAGGGCGTGCTAAAAACACCTGACATCAAATTAAATCGCTTCTTTACATTGTTTTCGAATTAGAAACGGCTATTCCGTGGTTATTACACTATTATATTTGTTAGGCATTGTTCTTGTAAACATTTTACTATGTACATACACGTATTCATTTGATAAACCACGAAATTATTTTCAATACATACTTGTACGCAGTGTGTGTATTCTTGGACTGTCGATGTCGTAACAAGCAAAATAAATGATGCATGAGGCTTCATCATGTCTAATAGTTTTTAATGTTTTTTTGCAGTACGTAACCCTAAAAATTTTTGGAAGTAAATTAGCTTAAATGTTGACTCAGGATGTATTTCATCAAAGTTTGTTGAGTAATTATTACGTATTGCGTGTGCAACGGGCAAACAGACAGATAGCAATTATGTTTGAAAACGTTTTAAAATATGTTTTGGTTTCGGTATCGACATTTAAATTGGATCACTATTATATATATAAACACAGTGCAATAAAATATGTCCACATAGTTATGCGATCATCCTACAATATTATTTTATACATACATATACATATCTAATTATATTTACATAATAGGGGTTAAAGTATGAAATTGCCGTTTTATAGTAATAGATACCTACTTTGAATTGGCATTAAATCTTCATGGTGTGAGATTTTCGAGTGAGACTCTTTTCACATGATACCTATGAAGTTTTGTCTTTTATAAATGTGTAACAGTTGATTTTCAAATTTCAATTGTTTTTTTTTATTCAGCGTAGACAGGAAAGTTGGATACTTCGAAAATCCGAGTAATTTTTGAATACGAGTTCCGTCGAGGAACTAACGCGGCAGAAACGGCTGCGTTTGGTGAGGAGACTGGTAATGAACGCACCGTGCGTTTTTGTTTTAATCGCTTTCGTAATGGAAACTTCGACTTGAAGAACGAACCACTTGGAAGACCGCCCAGGTAAATAACGCTGAATTGAAGGAGATGGTGGATGCCGAGCCGAGTCATACTACCCAGGAATTAGCGGCATGGTTTAACGTTACCTTACCTACACTATTGACTCATTTGCATCAAATCAATAAGATAAAAGAATATGAAAAATGGGTGCCTCATGATTTGACTGATCTGCAGAAAGAAACGCGTATTGAAACTTGTTGAATCGGTACAGAAATAAATGAATATTGAATCAAATTGTGACATGTAACTGCCAGTGAAACAGCCCCGACTCGTGAATCGATCTTCACCATTATTGCTGCATGATAATGCAAGACCTCACACTGTACGAGAAACCGTTGTAACTCTACAGGAGCTGCAGTTAGAAACCATACGTCATCCACTGTACTCGCCAGACCTTGCTCCAACTAACTACTGGTTTTTCGTAATTTGGACAATTTTCTACGTGGTTTGTTGAATATAGATCCACAGTGTTCTATCGCAAAGACATAAATAAACTTCCGATTAGATGGCAGCAATGTATAGATAATGAGGGTAAATATTTTGATTAAATAAATATGTTACATCTTAGCAAAAAAGAGTTTTAAATTTTCAGTATAAATCAGCAATTTCATACTTTAACCCCTAATGTTTACAATTATATTATTTCATGTACTTACATTATATATAAACATCTGGATCGATTAATGTAAAGCAGTAGTAAATAAATACGACGATACGATGAGAGACGAGTTTCATGAAAGGCGTCCACTGTGCGATTTTGAATCAATCATATCGAACAACGCTCGACGCAACTCATTGTGGGTTCTCCACAATTGGAGGCAAATTCTCACAGCTCTTCTCTGTACCGAATAATAAGGCCCTAGCTGGTATTCACTTGCCCCCGCTCAAGGGGACTACAGTATGTGCTCTATTAAGCACACCAAATTTCATGGACGCCAGTATGTCTTTTTTGTCGAGGTGAATTTTATTCAAATCTGAAGTTCACTGGAGATCTCAGCACCAATAATCCAATACAAAAATAATGTAATAGTAATACTACAACGCAACATATAGTATTCGGCTATGATAATACTCGTATAAAAGTAACTGCAATATCTGATGGCAAAACAATAACAGATATTTGAAGTAGACGTAGTTACAGTTAATAAACATATTGTTTATGCAGTTCCGAATAATGTGGAAAAATACGCGTTACATCTTTTATCAACATAAATAGTAATGTGTCTATTATTCCAATGGTCTCGGGTCATTGCTAATAATAAATATTGAGTATTTGAACATGTCTACTCGTTACCAACGATCTTCATAATTACAATATGAACCAATATCGTCATCATATTTTTAATTTATGTTCCGTATTTAGTTTGTAATGAAAAGTTTTGGTCATATCAAATAATATTTCTAAGTTGTCTTTTTTTGATTGTTTGATCTCTTTATTTTTTTTCTCGTTCGTTGCTACCATGTTGTTTTAAATTTTTTTGTTTCAATATTTTTCTCGTTGTTACAATGTTTATGTCTTGTATTTTATCCATTCTATGTTCTTTCTCTTCTTTTTTCTTATTTTATTCCAGTATTAATTATCAATTTCAATTATTATATCATAACAAATAAATTATTTTTTATATTATTTTTTCGTCTATTTAATTTTTTTCTCGTTCGTTGCTACCATGTTGTTTAAAATTTTTTGGTCCAATATTTTTCTCGTTTTTACAATGTTTGTCTTGTATTTTATCCCTTCTATAATAATAATAATAATAGAATTTTATTTCGGACCAATTAAAAATCCATAAATGTTATTTGACTTAATATTAACTAATTATATAAATTAAAATGAATACTTTCAGGAATAGATAAAGTACTTAATAATTATTTTTCAATTTCTACGCAGATGTACAGATACCCAGTGCCTGAGCATGGGATTGTCCATTTTTGCAATTAATGTGTTTAGGATACCACTGACACTACTGCGACACCGTCGCATCAGGGAGGCTATTCTTTTGCGGATGATAGCATAAAAATCATCTGTTCGAGCTTCCGCAAACATACCTGACGCGCTGCAGAAACGGAATAGTCCCAGTAGAATCCTAAACCTATGTTTATTTTTAATTTTCTATGTTCTTTCTCTTAATTTTTCTATTATTCGAGTAAATTTTATTCCAGTAAAATAGTCCTTTTCAAAACTATTATATATTCCTTGCTTTAAACATATATGTTCACAATTCACAAGTATCACAATTTTTATGTTTTATACGTAGACAGAAATATTTTAATTTACTTTTTCAGTACTGACATTTAGTGCATTATTCTGTATCATGCATTCAATCATTTACGTTTTTCATGAAACAGACTGGCTACCCAGACTGGCACGTGAATGAATAGATCGTAATAACAAATGAATATAGCCGTCTGGAAAATATTCTTTTTGCTCAGTATTTTTAATTCAGCCCAAAAAAGGAACAGAGGTTTCTTGTATTATCTTTTTGTAAATGTTAAATGTTTTCCCCCAAAGCCCATTCTAAAGCCAAATCCATCACTTCCATCTGCCAGCATCGCTCGAGTCACCTTATAGAATCTTCTACTTCAAGATCAATCAGGTTTCTAAAGCAAGCATGATGCCTTTAAACACTTCTACTCCGTATTTTTCTACAATTTTATTGATTGAGATATAAAGATACCTCACATTGTTTGCTTTTTATACACTGGGTGTGTGTGCACAACCTTTTGAGTCACCAGTTAAGCTAATGTTGGAAAGGTTACCAATAGGAATCAATAGAAGTATTATTGCAGTTTTTTATGTCTATTGCCTTAATGCCATCATGTCAGGAGCATTATAGTTATAAAGGTCAATATCTTTTTATTTTCTCTGGAGTAGCAGTTTAATGAGCAAGGTTTTATCACACAGGATTTTATAATATTCAACAAACTGAATGTTATGGGTAGATAGATATACTTGCTACGCATGAAATACGTTCCATGTTAAAAGATACCGGTTTCCAATCGGAAACGCGGTACCTACCAATTAATTAGGGTCCTATTAAACAATTTGTTTTAGAAGACTGATAATTATGTGTTATGAAAAACATTGCGTAATAACTATTAGAACAACAATATTTTAAGAAATAATGTTACCTTAGGTGCCCAGAGCGACCTCAATTATTGAAGTTGACATTTCTTCTACTGAGATCTCGTTCTATAACAGGCAGGTGGCGCCATTCTCTCAATATATTCTATATAATAATTCTCATAATAAGTATCCTCATTCATCGCTATATTCTCCAAATGAAACACATTCCAATTGTTCCAATGAATCTGTCAATATACTGACAGTATATAATATAGAAGTGTATGTGTATTTGTGTAAAAGGTTGTTGCCATGTCTGATTATCATATCCATCCGTTTTCATATATCAACTTCGTTTGAGTGACCTAAAGGAATATATATATAGGTAATGTTCTGATTCAACATTAATCTGGTTTCCATAGCAGATAAGCCTCGGTGAAACTTACATACTGCATTATTTTTCTTATCCAAATTAAGAATTACCTGTTTGTATTAGTCCTTTTCGACTTCACTAGTAATGCCTTTAGTTCGGTTAATTTAAACGTCTTAGTTAACATTCTACAAACCTTCAAACTTTCTTGAGCGTCGATCCCTGAGTCCTGTCCTGCGTGATGTATATTATTGCATTCTTCAATCATTTGGCTCCAGTCCCGTTCTCTATGTTTCACTGTGCTGCTATCAAAGCGTATATGATTTACCTTTACAAAAAAGTCTCTTTCTTGTAGTAGTATGTAAATTATAATAATGATATTACACACGAACATCAGGTATTATCATTGAGATGTCAAACGGTGTCAATGCACCATACATTTCAATTAAGGACTACGTACATACATTAAAAATAGTCGCCGGTCTCGGCTGCCTTGTTATTTCAAAACAAATGACCCAATAGCCGACTAGTTAATCCTGCGGACAAGGAGAAAGTACTGGTTGTAAACAGCTTTCTATGAAAACATTTCTAAGAATATAATTAGAATTCGTTATTTTGGACTAGCACACATTGAACTGAATAATTTCGCCAAGTTGTTTTGTATGAAAAGAATAAGATTTTCTTGAAACAAGCATACGACTCACCGATGAAGAGTTACTGTAGGCAGCCTCTGAACACTTGCAATACAAACAGTGTCGATCGCGCGGCGCCACTCCTCCAGCTCCAGCTACTCTCCAAGAGCTTACTTCACATCAGGTGGACTATATAGTTGTTTGCCTCTCGACATAAAGTAAAATAAATAGTTGTGACCGTTGCAATTACATTGAGCCCTACACTGTTGCAATGTAAATTGAAGCCTGTATATCCATAATTTTGCTGTTTGTAATCAGAAAAATCTGAAATATTTATAAATGACAAAGGGTACGACAAACAATGAAGCAAAATACTTTGTTTTTATATCACCAAAAATCCTCTACCAATATAGGTACCAGACATGTAGGTAACCCTCGGTGTGTTAATCCAACACATATTGACGTATTTTATTTACTAGCGCGCAATGTACGTATTCTGTAACAGGTTTTATGTTGGCGAATGTCGTCGTTAGTATCAACAAAAATATTTTGCTGATTTTGGTTTTTTTTTTATTAAACGTCATAGGGGCATACACGCATACATCCCACTTGATGTAAAGTGGTTAACATAGGCAATGAATGTTTGTAATAACTTAAGTATCGCTCTGCTGCTAATACAGGAACTCCTTAGGAGCTTAGGTGCTGGTAACCTCACTTACTCGCAGGAACACGCAATGTTTATCCTTTGTGGGAATCGAACCCACGAGTCTTGGTATTACAAGAGCATTGGTAATTATTCCGCCACCTAGTTCGTCACAAATATTGATGAAGACATTTCCGCCCATGTTCCTTTCAAGTCCTCAGATTTAGCAGTTTGTTAGATGAGATCCTAAGCAGTTTAGAACGTGCCACATTGCTATTTTATAGGTATTGATTACACGTTTAGTAATAATTCTATCCGAAAACATTGAAGCAAGTACAAGAAAACATAGGCGCATGTTCTCATAGTACACATGATTACAAGGTTCCTGCGTGTAAACAAACAAAATCACTACGATTACTTCTGGGTACAGTGAAGTACAGTTCTCTCCACTCGCGAAGTGTAAAGGAATCATCTATATATTTGTTAATACCATGTTAATACTTTATTTGTGCCAGGGTTAATACAAATCACCTCCCTTTCATGACCGAGGTCCTCTGTGGATATGGTACACCTAATATTAAATATTCGATTTTATGTCGACTTTCTACACAAGATGTCTAAATTTCTGGTCGGTTAGTTTATTATAAAGTGCAAATTATTTTCTTTCTTAATTTTATATCAAACTAACTGGTATCGACAACTTCGTTCGCAATTAATTACTTTTTGAACCTTCTCGGTAACGTGTTGAGTATACCACAATAATAATATAATAATTCGTCAGTCGGAGTGTAAATTCAAGGTGGCCCGCAAGACTCTCAGCTCTGGCTTGCCTTCATTGGCCGTCCAGAGAGGAGTCGATAGAGCATATTGCTGTATCAGGTAACATGCTCCAGGGGTGGAAGTGTTAAAGAGCATAACGCCGCGAGTAACTTCGGAGAAAGCGCAGCACACCTCTCGACACCCCTGAGTCACTCACACCAGTGTTGCCCCCGGCCGACTTTCCCTGGCATTTCGGGGGTCCACCCAGTGAGTGGCGAGCCACCGCCTGCCAAAAGTAACAGTCAGATATGATAGTTATGGCAGGTGTCCGTCCCTTTTCTGCAATAACCTAGTACCAATAATCCCACTAGACCTCATTACAATAGCCTAATAACTTCTTACACATTCGCAATAGTCCCAACACCTGCCGTGACCTGCTCATAGATATATGGTTCTATCGATATTTTTAGGAGCGGGTCTCGGTGAGTGTACAACATAACTTGAATCTTCTCAAAAGGGCCTCTACGCGTTGGATCCATATCCCCGGGCACGCCTATCAAATGACCGGGAATTATACCCGTGAATAAAAAAAAAAAAAAAATAAGCAAAGCAGTTGAGCCTCTTCGCGATTTTGTGAGACTAAAGCACGGAAATTGGTTTTTATCTACGAGTATATTCATTATGGATTGGAAATGTTATGTTTTACGAAGATGACATATAAACGCTTAAGTTATTTCATTGTTATTTTATAAAAGTAAAAATTACCAAATAGAGTAATAATATTTCGAATATCCATTGTAAGTTACAACACACTGACTGTACACGTAAGTGACATATATCGGCATTTTATATCGTTTGTCTAAGAGCCTTCACCTTGGCGGACCGGTCCCCGACGCGATCGGGCCCGGGACACTCGAGGTCGATCCACTTGTATAATCTAATATATAAAAATTTAAGTATGTTCGTTCACCTTTTATGCATTTTCATGTAGTTCATCCGATTGAGTTCAAACATAAGGCAAATGTTCGACTCGTTACCGGGAGCTTTTATATAGCCTACAACCAAAGAAGTAGGAGACTTCAGCTAAATTAGTCTGGACTAAAAAAAGAACACACTTCTCACCTCGACATAAGGTTAACATTTTCAATTTTTTCGTTTTTCGTCACATTGCTTAAGTCGCCGAGTGTTTAGTTTATTCAGGAAATATGCAACATTATTAATTTACATTTGAAAGTTTCCCTGTAACGCGCATGATGGAAATTGATGTAAATATATAATAATAAAAAGATTTTATTTATATCAAAAATTTATTTGATACATTTAAATGGGGTGTCAACTATAACTTCACGCCAGGTTCCTTACAGGGTAGGAAGAGAGAACCGAGTGCTACAAGACGTGAACCTTACGTACTCAGTTGCTTCTTTAACTCTTGTCATGTGACGGCACGTTCTCACGCGGCCAATTTAGTCGTGATAATGAGATGTCCCGACCAATTTAATTAACTCTTTAAATATGTTTATTATTTTTCTGAAAAATGCTCGGACATTATTAGAATGATATTCGAATACAATACGTCAAATATCACATTATGAGCCGTTATGCTCGAAATTTAACCTAAAGACTAACATGTATTTTCATAGTATTTTGCTGCAGCGTTTCTGTTTGGTTTGGTTTATTCAAGGTAGAGTTTTTTGTTTTCTATTTGTCATACGGTTACTTTTTAACCAAAGCTGTTCGTTTGTGTCGATTCGAGTGAGTAAGATCACCTTCTGTTGTCCGAGAGTATAAAGATCTGGTAGAGCATATAGAGTGTATATATTGAAATTGCAAGCGTCTATATTATAGACGATCTGCCAATGTTAGACTCTTTCAGAAGAAAGCTTGCGATATGGGCTTGGGAATAACATCCCCTAGTAAGTTTACAAAACAAAGGGAATCACGCGCATGTTGCCGCGCCGGCTGCGGAATGTTTGCAATACGAGTATCATTCGCGCGTATATTAGTCACTCTTTGCAACACAAGTTACTTGGTTACGTACAATTACTTTTTCTTTCACTATTAATTACATATGTTATATATATATACATATGTATTTTAATTTTCTTTGAGTTTTTTGGTATAAGCACGATATATTGCCGGACCAGTATTAAATAAGAATTAATGAATCAAACGCTAGTCGTCTTCCGTCCGTTCCTTCCGTTTCCCGCCTCGATTAATAATACAATCTATACTAATATATGTATAAAGCAGAAGAGTTTATTTGATTGTTTGTTTGTTTGAATGCGCTAATCTCTGGAAGTACCAGCGGGATTTAGAAAATTATTTGCATTTGATAGGCCGATCTCTGAGAAATGTTATATAGGCTATTCAACATCGCGACACGACCCCTACAAGTCGAGTAAAAAAGCAAGAAAGAAAGAAGTAGCAGTTCCGCGAGATAGCATACGCGCGAAAGAAATGACGGTCTGTAGCTATTCTTTATTGAAATGTTAAGGTCTACGCGCCTCTTTAAATTGTTTGGAGCAGCTTTTTCATATACTTGTTTCTATAATGGATCGTATAATATCGTGCATGGGCGCGGCGCGGCGGTCGAATACGAGAATATTTTTTTGCGTATATTCCGCAATAGGTATCTTGGCCAATTGTGAACCTCTATCTATCCGAATCTCCAGAGGGGTAGCCAGAGGGAACAGATTTTAAAAATTTCATCGATTGCTTCGTCTTTGTAATTATAAGCACAAGGAACTCGAATACTTTGCGAGAGGACAAACGTTTGAGTGCATGGATACCCTGGTCTCGTCTGAGTCTTTATTTATTACTTTATGTACTTGGACAAAAGTATACTTAACAGTTATCTAGTAGTTTTCCATTATAGAAGCTTCACACAGTTTCGGGGTAAATAACGCTATGAAATTTGGCGGCAATTATTTATTTATAGTAAAATTTGTATATTTGAATGTTGCACTGATATATTGAATTTTATCCACTACTTTAGAATTGATAAATTGCTCGTTTGGTGGACAGGGACATTTTATATTATAGCGATTACCAATAGACTGGTCAATAGATAATTATCTAGAGAAGGAAATCTTTAAAATCAATTATTGCAACGATCGTTTAATTTGAGATTGTCGCAATAAACGTCAATTATCAGGATGTTAATGTGATTTAATTGTTGCCGCGGACAATACTCATTACGTAGTAAGTTACTTCTTATTAAACAGTTGGTTGCAACGATAGCGTGATCAGGGTGACCGGGCTACTCTGTTTGCTACATTACTTTGATCTAGATTCTGTTCGTTGGATGGTTCTGTATATTGATTTTAACACTAGTTTTTTTAAAATACTACAGCGTTACTAATAGCTCTTACTTGAGTAAAGGCTGTTATTAATCTTAAAATTAGGATACTGCTTTTTCCTAGAAGTATGGGCTTACTATGGGATTTTACAAAATTGTTTTCAACAGATAAATTACTACTTGATGTGATTTTTTTTTTATTATAAATTTAAGTTTACCGAAATTATTAATTAAAGTTATTTTAACATTTGTATTATTGTAATCATCGTATAAGAGTGTAAGAGGGAGGCAAATTTGGTATAATTTACTTTATTTAACTTAATTTTATTACAAATGACCCTCAATAAAAATAATTACAACTTTAAATACAGTATTTGTCAAATGTTATCATATAATGGTGTACAATAAATAAGGTAGAGTATTTATATTAATTACAAATATGCTCTTACAGTTTATTGGGCTGAAACTGTATACACGAGTCTGAAATGAGTCACTGTACGTCATACTGACTAATTTCATCAAACACAAATTTAGCGAACATTTTATATGTAAATGAGATCGTCAATGCAAAGAATTATAGAGTAACAATCTAATAGATTACGATGTTTGGAAAAACACCCTTATTTTTCACTAACGGTAGCTTTAAATATATAAGTTGCATATATATTTGAGATTGCTTTTCAAAACCCTTTATTTTTATACTCCACTCAATAGGTTTGTAAGATTTTTTAACTTCAGTCTTTATAAAATGAAGAACATTATGCTCCATATGGTTTTTATAATACGTCACTAGCGTATGTCACCCTGATTAAGGTAAAGATTTTAACAATGCCTTATACATAAAAATCACGTAAAATAATGCGCTTTTATATCGTAAGGTTATCAATAAGCGATTACGTCGTTTTTATGTTTTACTTTGCTTACCCATCCCTTGCGCGATTAAGGCGGATAAGCAACTGGCCATTGTTATCTAAATTTATGTAACAGTGCTAGTAGAAGGGCACTTTTTGCTACGAACAAAACGATTACTCCTGAATACCTAATTAATGACATAATAACACGTCATAACTATTTTATAAATCTTTCAACTTTTTTCGTTTCGGATTCGTTGTTATTTGCCCCCTTGATATATGCTACCACTAATTTACAGAACACCGCATATGGAACAGGATTCCATACAAAAACCTTCAAAAAAAGAGAGGTTTTTTTACATTGGGGGCAGGGGGGTAAACGAGCATGTGGGTCACCCGATGGTAAGCAGTCACCACCGTCCATAAACATCAGCAACACCGTTGCCAGTCTTTTTAGGGAAACATAGGCTCTTTTCTTTTCTTTTTTATTATGATTATGATCTTTTCTTTACAATATCGTATTTGTTCGGGAACACCGCTGAGGGTACTTTATTCCACAATGTCACCTGTGTAAAAATGTGTCAAAAAGCGTATTGTAGTGGATTACCCCTCATCAAGATGGTGAGGGTGAAATTTAAGTTTGTGCGATTGTGGAGCTGAGCGGCTGGTATTAAGTTGAACAGCTCCTTCGAGCACTCCCCATGATACAATTTGTACAGTACACAAAGCAACGCGTCTTCGTGTACAAAGCGAGTTCAGCCGAACGGAGAATACTGGGTCGCCGTCGATTCGAACTGCTCTACGTTGTATGCTATCAAATGGAGTAACAAATATGGTGGCGCGCCGGCCCAAAGATGTGAACAGTATTCCATGTGAGGCCGGACCTGGGCCTTGTAAAGTACTAATCCTCTTGGCCGCCAACTTAGTCTTGTTCTCCAAATGACCGCAAAATTGTGCCATCAGGCAGGCAGGTATGTTTGATTGGCACCTTAGTGGTATAAAAAAAAATTGCGTCCTTCCGTACTATCATTCGCATAGCAATGAATGTTACGCACGTGCGTACGTCACGTGCAACTACTGACTCCGCGCAGCGGTGTGTCAAGTATACCAGAATATCCCAGCTGAGCGGCCTCTTTTTTAGGGATTGGGTGTACCAAAGTCTCCTTCTATGAGCTGGAGACCACGCCAATCGAAAGAGGCGCGTTAGAATCGGAGCTAACTCTGGAACACATATCTTCAACAATGGGTGGAATTCCATCCGGCCCGCTCGACTTATTAATGTCCAGGGAGATAATTAATTCCAGGCATAGAGCTCTAACATCGCGGGATAGTCGGCGGTGTTTCTTCCTGGTCATCAAGGGTCGAGTTGGATGGAAAAGAGAGCCCAGGAGATTGGCTTTCTCCTTTGCAGCATGGGCCAGGGTTCTAAATTGACCCGCTAACTTGTGTTCATACTGGTGATACTGCACCGGACCAGGTTGTGTGACAGCAACAAAGACTTATCACGTGTGCAGTTTTTGACACAGTCTTAAACCGTTTAAAGGTGGTAGATATTCATTTTAGTTTGTGTATTACTGCAGTCGTAAACAGTGCAGCTAATAAATAAAAAACAAATTTCTCACACGAACAATCGATGATAGCAGACACAGCTGCAGTAGTGTATTTGTAAAATGCACACTAGGTGGTCAATAATTCACGTCACAGCACCTCCTATGTTATTCATATAGATATTTTTGTGAATATGTCCTGTAATATCACCTTTTAATATTTTCTTTGGTGCGTTGAACGTGTATCGCTGCCTTTGTATCATGTAATTTAATTAATTCATGTCACTAGTAAAACTCTTTCAAAATTTGTAGACGGAAAACGAAAGATTAGGTACATAAATTCACCGGTACCTGGTACGCAACGTACTTATTTAAATAAATAAAAAAACACCTAATTTATTATGTTTATGAAAAGTAATTGTCTTTTTTTGAAGATGTTTAATTTAAAATAACTTTTACGAAAGAACGCATTTGCATGTCAATCGTTAAATGTTCAAAAAAAGCTGAGCCGTTATGGAGTTGGTGGTGAAGCCCAGAACTTAATTGCATAATATACTATATATCAGAATGCAGACTGTTTATATAGATGGCGTTGAATCTAAAGGCACTAATGTTAATATCGGGGTGCTCCAGAGTTTTATTTTGGGTCCCTTTTATTTTTAGTACATATGAACGATCTGCCTTACATAGTGCAGAATATAGCGAATATAGTACTGTTTGCTAATGACACCTCTTTAATTTTTAATGTAGCCCGCCGCGCGCCGGTGTGAAAATGTTGACAATGTAAATGGTGTTTTGTGTTCTACTCTAAACTGATTCATGTGTAACAATCTTTTGTTAACCTCAGGTAAAACAGAATGTATCAAATGGCTTCCAAATGTAACTTTTGCTAATACAGTTCTTACTGAGAATAATAAATTAGAATTTGTTAACAATACTGTGTTTCTTGGAATAAATTAGAATGAAAAGAAATAAAAAACTGAAATAAATCAATTTGCTGGTAAACTTAGCTCCACTAGGTATACAATTAGGAGAATCAGACAATTAACGGACGTGGCTACTGCGTGCTTCATTATCATTATTTCAGTTACTTTCACAGCATTACGTCATATGGTATATTGTTGTGGAGAACGGCGATTGACATTGAATCAATTTTTATCTTGCAAAAAAGCTATTCTTTTATAACACGGGGTTCAGAGATTTGCTCAGGGAACTGTTC
The DNA here is from genome assembly GCA_947507595.1 of Pyralis farinalis. NCBI lineage: Eukaryota > Metazoa > Arthropoda > Insecta > Lepidoptera > Pyralidae > Pyralis > Pyralis farinalis. The sequence continues at coordinate 11,037,425 of OX382274.1, forward strand.
GAAAAAATAAATATCCATACTGTTACTTTTGAGTTTATTTATGAAACAATGTACGCTTGTAAACATATAGAGTCGTTTTCAAACTTCAGCGTAAATTTTTTCAATCATAAGCTACGTCTGTCGGTACATAACTATTTGCTAGGACTGGGAGTCTTTTCTTGCAAATTGTATGCGATCCTATGATAAATTGCCTGAAATAGTTCAGACTTTTTCTGACAATGTTTTCAAAAGGCGTAGGTATGTAAAATACTATGTGTAAAAAGGCTTATTATAGAATTGATGAATATGTAACTGACAAAGATGTCCAGAAATAATACAGCATAGGCATCAATGCATTTTTAGTTCTACCACTTGACATAATTAATGCACTAATATGCAACAGAGAGTTGTTATTTGGCTGCGGTTTTCTATTAGGTGGAGCTACTATCCCAGACGGGCTGCTTTGATGCGCCCTACCTCTTTTAATATATCCAGACCAAGACAAACAGACACGTTCGCATGAACACAAATGTTTGTCTGGTATGGGAATTGCGTCATTCACGACTGACCCACCGAGCTCGTCAATTAATAATATAATAAGTATTTGATACAATAACCAAATAATGACCATTCCTTTTTTCTATATACATGTGCTTTTCATTAAATTTCATGATCCTAGGTCAGCGGCAAGTACCGTGAAACAATAGTTTTTTCCTATTTCTTATCATACAGATGGGCAGACAGATACAACTACAAAATTTCTATTGTAATAAAACTATATTTTTTTCATATTTTCTCTATACTGACTGCTCCGTTTTCTCTGTCTGTGTGAGGCCTGACCTGTCAAATTTCATAATCTCAGGTCAAATACTTTATTTATGATATTATTATCTTGGTCGTAAAGAAAGACGAACAATAAATATATACCTTTTAATGTACGGAATCCAACAAAGTCACGGCCCATCAAACACATATTTCTGTAATAATTGGCACGTGATAATAACCTACAAGGCATTTCCCGTTGTCCTAGAATCTTGAAATTTGACATGAAGAAGGTCTTATAGTAAAGTAAAAAAATAATGTGAAAAGTAAGTAGGTATTTATTTTTCATTTTTAACTTCCTGTTTTGGAACTGTAATTGCAATAAAATTCGAAGTTCTAATTCAGTTTACATTTCAAGGCCTCTTGGGTCGTTCCAATTTTTTTTTTAATGACCGATGACTGCCTGACTGATCTGTGAATGATACACACATTCGTGTATGATCATGTGTGTATATCTGCGAGTCAGTAACAAAAAGATTGCGTTCAATTTTCTCTCGAACTACTGGACGACTAGTGTTGACATTTTTTGAAAATCTACGAGTACTATAGTTTTTTAATAATTTAAATAAATATGACTTGGAACTTGCTAATAGGCGAAATGCAATCTCACCTAGATATTATTTCCTTCGCAGGCTTCGTAATAATGATAGGATGATTGGGTAGGATTTCTCATCTCAGAACTTTTCGGTGACTTCATTCACACGCAGGAACACTCTCAATTTTTCTCACTCTGTCTGTAGTCTAGTCTACTGTTGGCACTTAAGAGTCGGCAACGCACGAGTACGACTATCCACAGGTTACGGTTAGTGCTTACCATCAGGTAATCCGTATGCTTGTTTCTCCCCTTAGTGGCATAAAAAAGTTTACTTATGGTGACCCACTTTAATTAACATAATGATAGTTTAATTTAATCAAAATGTAATGTTATCTATTTTACGTCTTTTGATGACGTAAAATACAACTAAGAATCTATCATAGACATACTCGTATTATTAAATATAAAGTAGGTTAATAGTTAGAATTTAATACGTTAGTTGGTCTATGTATACCTTCACGCCTGGTCTCATGAGGGGTAGGCAGAGAGAACCGAATGCTTACTCGTACACATCTCTTTCAATAACGTAAACTGAGTTAGTTGTGCGTATTTGTTTTTAGAGAGTTAGAGCGTTTCAAAGCAGCCCGTTTTGGGGAAGTACCTCCACCTCACAGAAAACAGCAGCTAAATAACTCCCTAGAGAGTTGTTGTGTTCTTGTGTGTAAGTGAGCCAGTAAGCGCCTAATAAAGGAGTTGCTGTGTTACCAGCAGAGGTGGCATAGCGCGAGTGATACTTAATGTATCACAAGCGTTCATAGGCTACGGTAACTGCTTTACATCAGGTGGACTGTAGGATTGTATGCCTCCCGACGTTGTATTGCCTCGAAATGTTGACACGTGCGTACGCCTATCCACCGCAGGTGACTTGTGCTGTGGCTGTGATACCGCGTAGTTCCTGTCATCGTCATGATATCATGGTTGAGCGAGCATTCTCTACGCGCTATGTACTCGTATGAATTAAACTGATATTGCAATATATCTGTACTATACTCAAATTGCTCCTTGTTAAATGAAGCTGGGTTCTGTTTCTCTTTCGACAGTGCGTCGTTTGGTTAACGACACCACGTGCAGGTGAAGTTATCTTCGACCCAAAAGGTATACGTAAGAAAACTAACATCCGTAAATTTATATATTTTTTACAAAGATCGAAGATATATATCTTTGATCAACTTATACTAGTAATATAATATATATATATTATATTGTATTAGTAACTCTATAAGTTGCTTATCAGAGAGGTTGGCGATATTACCGACAAACATGTGTAGGCTATGGTAATTGCTTACCATCAGATAGGTGATATCACCTACCTTGTTTGTCACTTTAGTGATATAAACAATATCCGCAGTCCACCACAGTGGTCGGTCCACTACTGAATAAGTGTACACGACAAGACCAATAAGGGATGATTATCTTTATGAGAGTGAACTTTTGCATGCAATGTTCATTACTAAATTTCGCCTGGGCAGATTCCGCTTTCGAAAGAGAATATCTGAACTTCGTAGTTCTAGTATTTGCCTCCCTTTTCCTCTCTTCCTTCTCCATTACCTGTTGCCTCCTGTTATTAATTAGATCCTACGGATCACATTTCATTAGTCTATTAATTTTTTACTGTTCCGTACCTCAAAAGGATAAATGGAACCTTTATAGGATCACTTTATTGTCCGTCTGTCGAATCCCTTTTTCTCAGGGAAGCTCAAGCTCTTTCAAGCTGAAATTAATATCAAACACTCAGGTCTGCAATCCCTACTAACAGTGAAAAGGTCAAACTTCAAAGACAACGCAATCAAAAGATACGGCTGTTTATGCCTCGTTTATTCGCATATTTTGAAACTCACAAGGGAATCAATACCTACAGGGTAATTCCCGTTGCACCTTGCATCACGAAATTTGGTAAGAATCACTGTCACGTAGCACAAGCAAAGGAAAAAAGTCTGAAAACCATTTTGTAGTTACATCACAAAAAATGCTTGTTATTGCGAAAATAATTAGAGAAAATATTTTAACGGAACCCTCCGTGCGCGAGTCGGACTCGCATTTGACGGCTTTTTACGATGCTCTTTCTCAATTATTACATATTATTATGACCTAAGTCTTCTGCAATGTTTAGCATGACGGTACTTTTAATAATATAATTAATATTATTAATAAGTACCATCAACCGAAATAAATTAATTTTCTGGTTTCGTTTTTGGGCTTCAGAAGCATTTCCATACACAGTACTTGCTGCCACTTAGGTGATCAATTGGTTTGTTTATAAATAAAAGATTATATGTACCACTCTATTGCATAAAATATATGAAAAGTATATTAAATAAATGTATCTCTAACTCCACATTAATATCCTTTCGGTTGTAAGTGGGGTGCTTGTCCCCATAAACTCAGTTACTACTTCCTACTACTAATAGACAGGGAAAACTTCATAGCTCTTTTTATGCACTCGCTGCCGTTAAAAATCTTTGTTTGCATCTTTGTCCGAAAATAGAGATTTTGTATAATTCAACTGTTACGGTAATTACACCTAAAAAAAATTTTTTGGTTTTTGTAAGTTCAATCCACTTGTCGCGCATCGTACCGGGAGAGATCTATACAAAGTTTCAAACTCCACTGTCGAATTTATTATTTTGTCACTGTGTGTGTACATAATATTTGACAGAGGAGACGAGCCACGATTCCTGTTACTGCTCTCCATGGGTAACGATCTTGAGTATCGTGTATTTTGGCATGTAGAGTCGCTAATTTATCTGTTTCTACTTACCGTATGCCCAAACATTTTACAACTCGCAGAATGTAAAATAGTATTCTCAACTAATTTCTGATGAACACGTTAATTTGGGCAGCGTTCAGACTGAGATATTTGTAGCATGTGCGTCAACACTACATTTAAAAAATGTTCTACTCTACAAGGAGTTTGGAAGCATATACAACGATCAATAAAAGAAAGGGCCGCATTAGCGTGATCGTTGTTATGAACTTGATGCTAAGATTGACGACCTCTTTATTAATTATGTCATAAATACTTTAATCACTGAAATAAATCAAAACGAAAGATATTAATTAAGTACTTGAGTAAACCGTCTATTTAATTAAGTGAGCTGTTGCAATCACAACATTGTCCATCTCTGTAATGTAATGAAGCTGTAATCAATGCTAGGACGATACAACAAGGTTACATCGAACCGTCTCATTGGAACATTGCTGCTAAACAGCTTTATTAAGATTACCTGTAATTATTGGTTACAAAAAAGTAGCAACAACAACAAAGGTGGGGCAATAAGGTGCAAAACATAACGCGCGCGCCCGCCGCGTACACTCGCGCGCCGACTTCGAACGTCACCACGTCTTCACGTCGCCGTCGAGCCAGTGCTACAAAACTATCGAAACACAGAGTAAAACCAACTCGTGATAATCTACTTTAAAATTTTAAATACCAAGACACCATATGCAGAAGTTAAGGACCAAAAGTGACGTGAAATGTTTTATAAAAGTGATTTTTGACGCGAGTCTTTACGACTGTTTATGATATTAACTTAATTGGACTTAAAATCATGCTCATATACAGAACTTTGTGCTGAAATATTAGTTATTTGATTATTTAACTACAAATACCGGCTATCTACTTCTCATCTTCACTACCTGCTAATAACGGTAAGGAATATAAACCATTACATAGCATTTAAAAAAGGATGAAAAGAAAAATAAACCTAATTGTAACAGATTTGGGAAATGCTCTCCTAATTAAAAAAAAATATTATCTCTACATTGACTCTGCTTTGTCGGTATATCTACATTGTTAAATTATTTCATTGGTTTAGTAATTGTTAATTTTTTATAAATTTATGGAATTGATAAAGGTTTCAAGTTTTATACAGCACGGATTTAAAAATAATACCTATGTTAATTTTAAATATTATACTTCATCGAAAGAAATTTTAATGACAGGTTTGAAAAATTATCTCAGACTTATTGGAGAAGTCACGAATTTAAACAACTTTTGTTGAATGTTTAGATAATTCCACATATAAGCAATTATAAACCACCAGTACAGCGTCCATTTATCGAGATCTGATAAAAAATTGCGTTTGTAGACACACATTTTTATGTAAAATAATATGGTATTTACTTTATGTAATTTATTACTCAATTTACATGTTGATTTAGATAAAGAAAGGAATAACCGAGTATCGTAATCTACCTACACTAACCTAAGCTAAGAAAGGTCTTTTTTTACCTTCGGATTGTGGAGGTCTGACAGCAGTCGTTCCATGTAAAAATTTGTATTTCCGCTAAATCCTTAGGCTTAGGTAGCGAACCCCGCCAATCATAATGGATTAGGAAACGGGATAACGCAAAAAAGAAGAAGATGCTAATATCGTGCTTGTACAAATTGTCTAAATATAAATAATATAAAAGGTACATCTACAGGACTAAAAGTTTACTTTTGGTAATGTAGATACGAGTACTCGTACTACGAATTAATTAATTTCTAGTTTTGCTAACACGTCCAACTGCTTAATTATAATTTGTAAATATTGCGATTTGACGTTGATAAATAACAAGTATGTATATTATTGTGAAATAAAATTATTATAAAGGTCATAGCCGAATCTCATAAACTCTCTTTAAAAATTGGACTAAGCCATCACTATATTCAAAACTTTCTCTAACGAAAGTTTGAAAGAGATTAACGCACGTATGCAGTTAAAAAAAACAGTATTAAATTGCTTGCATTTGGACGCTATTTGGGCTAAAGAGAAAAAATAATAGTACGCAAAGAAGCGAAAGACATCTCCTGTTTAAGTAACACACCTCGTTTCAAGTTCCCCGTAGCTTGTCATGTGCCATCTTCTTCATATTAACATATTCATTAATCATGTTTTTATTGGGTATGCACGGTTATCATCCAAATTATTTTAACTTGTTCTTGTGACAAATAAAGACTATTTGATATATTAACATTAAATAACATTTATTTGTCTTATTAATGCACATCATGATGTTATATTAACATTTAAATTAAACTGATATGTAAAAATTACTGCTTGTGATTTTTTATTTAAAATTTGCTAGCAGTTTATTGCGCGTTGTAAACTTTATCATTAAAATAATAATTAACATAATTATGTGATATAGTTAATTACGTTGATGATCTTGAATCAGTTAAGATAATAAATGTAGGCAAATCATGCCTATATAATACAGGAGTTAAACGCATGTCATCAATCACCAATGTTTGTATCCGTACTAGGCTACAGTAGCGGTGCCCTCGCAAGTTACAAAACGCGTTTAAAATTTGTATTTGCTCATGTGTGTATCAAAAAGTACTATATTTTAGTATTTTTTGGTTACAGTTACTTCAAATAAAAAAAATACGTTTTTATTTATACAACGTCGGAAGCAACAAACATACGGCCCTCCTGCAGTAAAGCGGTTGCCATAGTCTATGAACAGTTGCAATACAATAAATATTGTTTACACATTGCCACCCTCTCTAGTAACACAGCACTGCATTTTACACCCAAATGTGTAAGTACTGCATTTTACACCCATTTTAACCCACTTTACTTACAAACAAACTTAATAATAATGTAGTGTTAATATTGAATGCCGGTATTGAACTTCAATTGTGCTCTAGTACAACCCGTACTAAGCACGTTTTAATAATCTTATAATTTCTCGTTTCTCTATCTACCCATCTGTATTATCACGCCAAGTCTTTTGTAAAGTAGGCACAGCGAACGCAATGTCACATTTTAAACATCTCATTCCCTTCTTTAACAGTCACAGTTCTTTTCATAAACGCTCGCAGGTTTCTAAGGCTTCTGACACCACCATCTGATAGAACACGACCAACCTGGTCGTCTGGTCGTTATATGTGAGTCTTCGTTTTTCTCGGCCAATATTTCCTTCTACTTTTGCGTTGTAAGTATATCTGTTTCGTCATTATTTTCTCTTGCATTCTTTGCACCATCCGAGCATGCCATCGTGCTCACACTTCTGGAGTGTTAGCAGGAATGTCACCAGCTTTAAACTTTATCTTACACATTCTGGTTGCGGACGGACAATCTCGAGACTTCTTTACCTCTCCTCATTCATAATTATTTTTTCTCGCTTTATCTTCGCTAAGCTTTTAGTCTTGTAACGACGATATATTTTCTCACACTTTCCTCTGTATTCCCACGGAGGATTCAACCTTCACAGTCTCACCGTGCGTCACCTTTCAAGGTCTTTCCGCATTCACAAGCTTCTTTTACGCTATCCACTCCGCTATCCTCTCATGATCTCCGAAAGCGGTACCCATTATATATCTCGAAAAGGCCAATAAAACAACAAACCGTCTAGTTGTGTTTTAAATTACAGTGGGCACTATGTAGACTCTTGTATCCACAATACTGAAATGCCAAAATTAAAAAATAGTAGAAATATATGGTTTAAGGCCATTTGAATCATTCTACACAATTTTTGAGAAGATAGCTATGTTATGCGTGTGTATACATCATTTTCGATAGGGAACGTCTACCGACTAATGATGGCGCTACATGATGTTTCTGAGAGCATGGTCACAATAACTTGTCACAATTATATCATGATGATATGGTAGGAATTTTAATCAGAGCCCTTAAAGTCAATATCGTTATAGTATAATGATATGCATATTAAAATATATATTTTTATAGTAACGAGATTACACTGATAATTTATTCATTGGATACGTATACTAATGGATATTTGCACTATTTGACCGATTGATGTATGAATACTTGACATTTGCACTTATTTACGAAATAAACCACTATAAAACACCATTTTAATTATCCAATTGGTGAACATAACAAAAGAAGAAATATCGCGAAGAGTATAAAACCTTCATCGTTTTTAAAGGTTCAATCTTTTACCATCTTTTGTTTAAAATTTTCAATTCAAGAATATATTAATAATAACATTTCTAGACAATTTAAACAGCGCCATACCTGTAGTCCTAAAGTCTAATATGGTTTATTATTAATAAATACGTAGGTACTGATTATATATAGAAAACGCCTAGACCAACTGTCTAGACCGACTAAACTAACAGACATATTCACGCCGATAAATAGTTCTCTTGTTCAGCAATCTAATCCACGACCCTTCGTGTTATAGTAACTGTTGCTAACCACTAGACCTCTCACTAATAATCATAAAGTCATAATTATTTGATTATAATTTCCCGCTCTATTTTATGTTTTAGTATGTATTTAACTGTAGTCTGTGATATCGTAGAGAAATTTCCACTTAATCATTAGATTTAAAGAAATCAAATAAAACATGAAAGAGTTGGAATTAAAACAGTTCTTATTGATGTATCAGTCAGGACAACTTATTAGTTAATAGGTATACAAGGTGTAGTCGTGTAAGTGTGCGAAGCTGATTATTCTGTAACTATAAAGATATTTTTTAAAACTTTCAATTCTTATTGAATTGAAAGTATTTACGTCATCTAATGAAACGACACATAATCGTAAATTTTGTCTTTCAATACTCTCATATATTTATTGTGAAGTTAGTAGTTGTTTGTGTTTCAATTTCCTTATGAGTTTAGACGCTGCCATTTAGCTTACTAAAATATTTAATAACACACCCCTCTAACCTAATAATACAATAAAAATCACTTAAAATGTCTTTTAAATGAATAAAAAAAAGTCTTGTTTATTTTTCTCCTTTTAAAATTTATGGGAGTGTCAAAAGACAAAAATTAAATCTCTACCTTTTTATTTTTTAAACTTTTTGATGTAATTTTAATAATTAGGTGACGTAAGTACTTTCGAAACCAATGTTTTTATATATAAAAATCTCGTGTTTTATATATAAAACACCGGTTTGTGGTCGCACTCCTTCGAAACAGCTCGACCGATTTTTATGATTTTTTTAAGCATAGGTAGACATGAGAATAGGTCGTAAAGTATATTTCATAAAAATAATGAGAAAAAAAATAATAAGAAATAACTTATATGGCAGAACAACGTTTTCCGGGTCAGCTAGTCGCTTATACTCGTAGTTACAGAATAATCATATCGTCACACTCCACAATTACATCACCGTTATATAAGAACGCCCCTTATTATTACCCTACTACTGTTTAAATTATTTTACAAAGCATGTATTGCCACACATGTAGTCATATATCACATATTTAGCATTATACAGAGCTGCAATTGAACGTGAAAATAAGCATTAATTCGAACAAGGTTAAATAATTATTATATCTACATGTATTACATAAAATAATCAGTATCATCATCACTCCCTCCACATCCGCATCGGATTCCTCCATATTACATACGCACGTACGCTCTTTCTATTGCTAGATACAAGTGTAAACTGGATATAATGTGTGGATTACTATCAGTCCGAAGAAGCTGCTGTGCGCTACTGTTTACGAAAGAGGATTGTAAACACCCACGCGATTGGGCGCCAAAATACTTTGTAAACAGATAGAGACTGTTGCAGATACTGACATTGAATATGATTTCCTGAAAATAGTTTCTAAATATTGCACCAAACTTCAAGTGAACTGAACATAACTAGGTAATTACTTATGGATTTGTGATGATTTCCTAGAAACTGTGCTCATAATAATAATCATTTTTTCTGAAATATTTACATTATCCTTCAACTATTGCTTTATGAAGTCTAAAGTTAACTTGTAACAGTGTAACTTATTTGTAGGGTAAGTTGTTCAATATCATCATTAAAGTCCAATTCACTTGCCCGTGGTGCACCCTGTATATTAACAAACGAGGCGATGGCGAAAGAGAAGTACGATGTATCAAAGCTGCCTGAGGAAAGTGCCTCACAATATATCTCAGCAAAATAACAACTTCTTGTTGTTTGCCTGCCAATGAATGAGTGAAGGTACTACTGACCTCCCCGCTAAAGTAGCTTGGTCCTCCCCGGTCTCTTATTCCGGTACATCAGGTAAGCGAAATCTTACTGCGGGCGGACAACGGTCAGCTCCTTCCCTTCGTCTCCTTAACCGTCGCGTCGGCATTTCGCGGCCAAACCACTAGTAGACACACCTCCGTTATGTGTTCTGGCAACCTTATATAAATATATTGTTATCATTTGATTGCGGTCTTCTGTAAATAACTTCTAAAGATAGATAATATAATTAGAGCAAGAGGTGCCAAAAATATCAAAAGTGAAAAAAAAAAAAACAGAAAGGGCCGTCCCGCGCGGTAGAGCATCTCGCGTCTCTCTTAAGCGTTCTGTTTTTTTAACATTATTCCGTTACATTAAAAACGTGTTTACATGTTTCTGAAACATTCGAACAATATCTAAAATGCAAAATAATGCGTGAGATTATGAACATGTTGCAATGCCAAGGACCGCCATTATAACAATCTGACGTAACACATTATGTACTGTGGCGACTACAAAACAATGCAAATTAAATTATTACACAGAAAAGGATATAAGCGGAAATTCCGTGTTCCTTGGTGATTTAGGAAGTAAGTATCTCCTAACGAGGTAACGGGGATATTTGACTATTCTGTTATTATGTGCGTGAGAGATATTTATCTTACATAACCTTTCCTTATTGTTGTAGTTTTTACGAATTTACGAATAGTAGAGCGAAACTAGCCCTGCCTTCGAAAAGAATCATAAAAATAAACAAACCAAATTATAAAATGATTATATATATGAGCACTAAAATATTTTTACATCATTTATTCGACATTGAAATACATTTTTTAACACAGCTAATATTTTACCAATACCAAAAAAGGTCAGTTCAGGCGTATTAAATGTTAGAAATTATTTAATAAATTTTCACGGATCCTATATCCTATTCTGCATCCACATAAAATAAATATGGAAGATGTTATACTTATAATTATCTTTTCATTTTTCTTCGTGTTGTTTTTATAATACAAGCATACATTCCGTGTTATATGCAGACTGCATATCATACTGTAGTCTATAGATCCTTTTAATAGAAGTAGCGCCTCGCAAATCACACGATTCTATTGGTGAATATCATACTCAACCTTTGCTACGCGGCTGAGCACATCTTTGATGGATAGCCAGCGTAAGCGCGGCTAGTGGGCCCGCGAGGCGCGCCGAAGTGACCTGTTGATGACGGCTGCTTCCCGTCCATTGTTGCCGGCTCACTGAGCTGTGCCCAGTTGCAAAACATTCCGATGATACTCGTAATCCACTTACTTGGCGATTCAATTACGAATGCAAAACGCGAAAAATAGCTACCTATATTTTTTATTGATCACTGAAGGACTATATATGTATACATATAATTTTGCTGGGGAAAACGCGATTTTACAAAAAATACGGCTTAAGCCATAATAACCAATGATTCCATTGTGGAAAGGCCAATGTTGATTCCACATAAATTTAATGAACATTTGATGTATAGTTAATGATAGTTGATTGGCAGGCTCCGCGGAGGTCTCGACGCATGCGCAATAACTAAAATGTCTTTGCCTGGAGGTATCCTTGTTTGTCCAGAGATAAAGCAACCTACTCAGCTAACCCACTCAGCGAATATTTTCATGAAATCGTTTACTTTGCTGGCTTCTGGCAACAGATAAGAGAAACAAACCAAGATAATTTGTAAGTATTTTTCGGGCACCTCTTTTTACCGTGAATGAGGTGTGTACATGTCTACCGCGTTAGCCCATGCAATGCAAGAGGTGCAGATGTGTCGTTGTGGCAATAGTTCCAATTTTCGCTTCACATTAAACGTTCCTACCTTTATTCAGACTCTCGTTAGTATTCTTTTGTACTTTTTATATATTTTTTAACTGATAACAGATCGTTTATTTTGTGCGCTATGAAGAATCGTATCGCCTGTGACAATGAGGACCAATATAAGACTGACACTAAAGTGATCAAGGACGTACCTATTGGCCAAATCCTATTGATATTGAAACTCAACTGACTTAAAAAAAAAAGCAAACAAAACCTGTAGGTTACTTACCTTTACGTGGATCTCATTCAGTGAACAATAGAATAGAACAATCTTCAGTCAATTAGCAGATGACACATTGTGTCACAGATACTCAATACTAGAGTGTTTCCGCTCCGCTATTGTTGGTACTTCAAGTGTAAATAGGTATCCTGACAGTGTATATACGAACAATTTCGAGCTATACCCACTCTTACGATTCACCCCACCAAAAGTCAAAGTGCCTAATACGAGTATATATGCCTAAATGTAAAAAGAGCGGTTGAACGTTTTTTCTAGAAAAATAAATATTAAATCTTTGAAAAAACTGCCGATAGCCCTTGGTGTTGCAAATATCCATAGGCTACGGTAACTGCTTACCGTCAGGCAGGCCGTATGCTTGTTTCTCACCTTAGTTGACTATGTCAGCGATAGTCAAGAATTAAGACAAATGAAAGGTTCCATTCCACTTTCATTTAAACAATCTACAAACATTTGTTTAAATATTAAACTTGCTAAGTTATAAATTAAATGTCCATGATAGTACTATTTAACTTCAAAATCATATCACTTACGAAAGTTAAGACTTAAGACTAGGAATCAGTTCAGATTCAACACTTTCATCTGCGACTTCATAACTCAATGACATCGATTGTACCGAACTTGGACTCCCTTTTCAACATTTCTATTTTTGAGACAAATATTTACCTATTACTCGTAGCATTGTCAGTCAATGTGTGATCAAATCACAAATACAAAGAAAATGCCAAATGTATTTGTTATTCTTGTTTAGTACTCGTGTCAAATTTCACCCTAATTGCATCATCATTAGTTGAACAGAGTATCGATTAATCTTTTCATCTTCACGCCAGATCCCTGGCCCCCCGCCCCCCGTCATTACAAAACTCTATTCGTTATGCACAAAATGCCTAACGTCTATTATTTATAGAATATTTACTCGAAAGCAACCACGCATATTATTATCGAGTTTAAGGTTTTCCGATCGCTTGCCAGTTATATCGCTTGTAAAATCGTAAAAAATGCTTTAGTATATACCTCTATATCTACTCGAACATTCAAAATGCATTAAAGAAAACGTTCTAAAATGATTGCGTGCATTAAATATTTTTTTACAGTTATTACACCATAAATATATTTTTGGACATTATTGTGTCTGTAGACGAAATTTATGTCTTGAAATAAAGTACTGGATTTTGAAATTTACATTCTTCTTATATAGTATGAGCCTAACTAGCCGTTTGAGTCGTTTGGACTGGAGCCGGTCACCTAGACCTATAAATTTTCTTTGTGCCGCAAGGGGTTGCTTGAGGCAATCATGCGACCGGAAGGTTGGTCATTTCATTACCTTGTGCAGAGGAATGGTGCAATCACACATTCGCACGTAAATATCAACTCACCGTAGCGTTCCGTTTTTAAAAAGCAAATTTAAATCACATGTATAGTTTAAACATTGCATGAATATATGGAATAATATCTGTTCTTTCTAAAACCCTAAATTAAAAGTTATTTTTTAGAAGATTTTTAAATACGATTATTTTACTATTGGCGAAGCAAGTTTATATTTAAATATTTTTCTTTTATATTTTTTTTATACATTCACTAAATCTTCACAAAGATACATGAGATAATCATAGGAGCATACGAATGATCTAAACTCGGATCATAAACAAAGTAAAGTTATGATCTGGTCCTCTAATGAAAGTAATTTTAACTAAGATTTTAACCAAAAATCGAACTAACAATCATAAATAATATTTCCCAAATCTGTGTACTACTTGGAATATACTTTCAAGATAGGTTAACCCGTCTCCGACATATCGGTGAATATACAAAAAAAAACTGTGTGAGAACTATATATTGAACATCCGTTTTTGCAGTCGGTTTAAAGTTAGAACAAACGCGTAGTCCGATACGTACGTAATAAAATATTACGTATTAGTTTGTGCTATTTTCTTATATTGTAAAACAAAAATTTTGAAGTTCACGTCAAATCTCAGTGAGAACGAACAGTCGCCGGTTTTTAGCGCTCCTGACATCACTTTCTAATAAACCACGCTCAATTTGGTAATGGTAGTCTAATTTATTTACGGTATAATAAATAATATATTTATGAGACATAAGCTGACATAGAAATTACACTAAACATTTAGACTGTACTCTTTAATACAGTGTTCCGCAAAACGTGTGCCGCGATACATTGGCATGCTGCTGTTCAACGTCGCATCACCGAGACGATGGATGCGACACGCTTAGTACCTTTAGCAGTAAAGTGCGATGTTCGGGTGACTTATTCGACCTAGTAGCATTTAACATTGCATGCGAACACAATTTCGATTTAAATAAGAAAATTATCTGCGCTTTTTTGTTTAATCTATTGAACTTATTGAACTGTGTACAGTTTTAGCTCAAGTTATCACTTTGTCTTCTAACGAAGCTTTTTCCATTACATTGAAGTAATAAAAATATTATTTATAAATAAACCTACAGCGTAAGTAAAATACTACAAAGTATAAAACAACATGGTATAGTAAGCAATCAAATGAATATTATTGTATAATATTTATTTAAGAATGCCAAATAACTGTTACATTCAAAAGTTACTGTACAATGCAAGAAAATAAAAAAATGGCTACCACGGTATGAGCATGTCACAGTACCACTAACTTCATGTTTTTGGACTTATGTACATATTTGTGATTATCACTTGTCCACGGTGGAAAACATCGCGAGAAAACTTGCACATAAAAGAAGTTGTATTTAGTGAATATCTGGTTTTCCTTTGGGTTCTGGAGGTCTAACGTAAATTGTGTCATGTCAAAATCAGTATCTTCGCCAAATCCTAATGCATTAGGAAACAGGATAACGATAGAGGGAAGACGTACCCAAAAACATTTTTAAATTGTAATATCATTTATTTATCATTTCTAGTTAAGTACCTATTCAACTTAAAATACTTAGTATAACTAAGTATATAGAAGATTCCATTGACACTACTCTGAATGCCGTATCAAAAGAAATTGCATGCAAAGCATGATTTATTTAATAACTAGCTAACTAATTTTTTATAAGATAAGCTATAAAAATAACTAATCCTTTGTTATCTCTTAAAAGGAGGTCTACTCGAAATAATTTCAAGAATAGTAAATAGGAGTTTGAATTATTTTTGTAACGTATAAATTAGTAACGGATTCTCATACAGTCTTACGATCACGCTGATCATATTTAGAGGAACGTGATGGTTTTACATATCAAATTAGCGATGCCGGAAATTTTGGGGCGAAATTATTTGTTTCCGTCGTGAAGGTAGTATCTATAAAAATACAAAGCAAGTGTGGTAGCAAAAGACTCTATTGACAAATTCATCGTTTATAAATTAAATTTATTGGTATGATTTTGGCATTGTAACGCCGACCGAGTTCAAATAGCGTCTCTATTTCACTTATGGATAGTTATTTATTTTGATTTGGTTCATATTTTTATTAGTTTGAAATTTGTACGTGCATGTAACATTAAACTATCCTTTTCGGGTTGCCTCAAAAATATGTTTGTTCTAAAAAATGTTGGTCCTTCAATAAAATATGAACTATATATAGTACTTTGTGCACTTTTTTCACCAGTTATTTCACGCAAACTAGCGCTGGATGGTACCTTCCCACTTCCATCAGTAGATGCATACCAACTGCACTGGTCACGTCGTTGTACCCTGGCTGACAACCAGAGTAGCCAGCATCTGCTAATGACGAACGACAGTGTGTGCTAACACACTACTGTTCGTCGTCGGTCATCGCTAGTTTGTATAAAGTTTCTGGTAACTGAAACGCGCAAAGTATTATATATCAAATTGCCTTTCCTGGACACCGTTAAATAACACCTGAATCTATTACTTTCTGGTTATGGCACACATGCTATACCCAGAGAGTAAGATAAATGTAGTCGAAATGCGAGCGTTACGCAAATTTGTGGCGTAACGCGAGTGAGGTGTATAAGAGTGGAGTGGATGAAGTTATAAATAGACATGGATTGGATAGATATAATCTATTAGGTACTACATTCTATTGGTAAAAATGCTTGTGTATTCAAATGCAAATTAATTTCCACTTGGGATCCACGATGTGGTGGATCCAAACGACATTAAAGACACATATTGTATTGTTCCAGACGAGTCGAGCGACATTGGAAGCGACCATCCAACCAGTGAGATCGTGTTGAGAGTCCGCACACGCCGCCATACTCCGCAGCCCGCCCGCATAGGATGGTAGAAACTGACCCCGGGCCCAAGAAACCTCACAGTCAGTATTCATACATAAATAAAACAATTAATTGATATAAAGTCAGCCACATACAACTGTTAAAGATAAGTGATGATAGTCCAGTGTATAAAAATCGACTTATCAATCGACTAGTCCGCGGTTCAAATCCTGGTGGGGCATACGACTAAATTTGTGTTTTCGGATGTACATATTTGTAATTATTATTTACCCGACAGTGAAGAAAAACATAGCGAAAAAACAACATTAGGTGGGCTATATGCTTACGAATCTATACAGATAAATAAAATTGGAGTATCTGTTTGTAATATTAAAATAACCGCTTTTTACTAAATGCATATGGATGTATACACGGTACATATACCAAAATGAATATTTTTACAATTTTTGTCTGTCTGTCTGTTTGTTCCGGCTAATCTCTGAAACGGTTGGACCGATTTTGACGGGACTTTCACTGGCAGATAGCTGATGTAATAAGGTATAACTTAGGCTACTTTTATTAAAAAAAATTTTTTTTCATTAATATACATAAATAATAATAAAATAGGAATAGTTATTTTCGGACGGCGCGGACGATGGACATAATACGTATCTATTATTATTTTGCTGTTCGCTATTTTACTCTGCTATTTATGTACTTATAATCAAATCAAATAAATAAAATTATATCTGAACAATAACTTTTTTGTTAAATTCCGCGCGGACGAAGTCGCGGGCACAGCTAGTATGTACATAAATCCGAAAACACGATTAGTGATACATGGCGGGATTCGAGCCGTGGACCTGTTGTTTACTAGGCCGGTTCTTTATCCACTAGGCTATCACTGGCTAGCACAGAACATAGAGTATATTCTGAATTAATACAAGAAATAAATATTGAGAGTTTCTTTGTAATATTTGAGAAGCCGACCTTCACGTGAGCTCTTGGGTGCTGCCCAAGGCTCCGCTAGTGTAGCACAATAAACAAATTGCATATGTAAAATTATGAAAGTGTTTTATGTATCACTAACATTCAAATTGTTCCTTAAAATACTTATATTTTTGCCGGCCAATAATTTTCTTTTTTTTTTTACTATTAGGTAAAAATAATAACTCCGAACAATTTTTGTTATCGCATCCAAAGTTAATTTACGTTGTAAACGTGTATCCCAGTATTATGATTGTTGCTACTGTTGTTTATTAGACACTATAACACTACCACATTCGAACAAACTGACGATATTATAAAATAACACCATATTCGGACAAATTGATAATACCATATCGAATATAGTGGTGATATTATTAGTACATAATAAATATAATTTTAATTTTTTTTAACTGTTAGCCCTACCGGAAATTTTACCAGAGTTCGACGTGAAGGTAATCAATACGTTCCCAAAATAAAATTGAGGTTATTATGTTCCAAGAACTGACATTTTGTGCTTGAGAAAATAAGTCGGAAATCACAGTTACATATAAAAAATATATCGGAACTGTCCGAACATCACGCTAACATTGAAATATCGTTTCTAAGTAAACGATCTATTCAGCGCACAGGTGCTAATCTTAGTATTCTAACGCTAAAATGATAATATCAATAGAGACGTTCGATCATCGTTAATATTTTTATCGCAGTATGAAAAATAACACCAGTGACATATTTTAGCAATAACGTTGTAAATGTTATTACCCTTTTCCGTACTGACAAGGAAATTTTGCAAGTGTAATTTCCATCTACGCAAAAATATTTATCTACATGAAGTGTTCAAATATAGAGTGGCTGTTGAAACCACAATGTTTGCTGCAAAAATCTGTATATTAATATTAGTATCGTCAACGTCATTTGCACGTACTCGAGTACGTATATATTTGTTAGTAGGTATATTTAGTAATTTGATATTATTATA
Organism: Pyralis farinalis; assembly: GCA_947507595.1. Classification (NCBI taxonomy): domain Eukaryota; kingdom Metazoa; phylum Arthropoda; class Insecta; order Lepidoptera; family Pyralidae; genus Pyralis; species Pyralis farinalis. The sequence continues at coordinate 11,055,941 of OX382274.1, forward strand.
AATAATCGGCATCCGTTTAAATAATACCATTTTACGTCATTTGCAGTGTTTGTATACCTTGTGTTGTGATTATAATACGAATGTGAATGATTGCACAAGACAAGGCTGAATATATGTAACGTGAGAGTTTAGTACTTTATTTACTTTTACCTGAGAAGCATTTTACCACAGTGAAGTATAAATTACTGCTAGATCACAGTATATTGTTTATAGTTACGATTATTTTAATAAACATTTTATTAATAGTTCAAAATTACAAATGTTTGAAAAGGCCAAACAGCAAAGTTAGTAGGCGTATAGGTATACATATAAGTAAATAGGTATACTTGCCCGTGATTCATCTGCGTATAACACGGTCTCAGGGCTTGTGATTTGTGTTGGAGAGATTGAGTTGTGAGAATTGCTTACAATCTTTAAACAAACACACGGTACTGGGGTGTTTTGTACAATGGGTTGTGTTCTTTAAAGTGCATCGCATCACTCGCCATCTACCCGGTGTACATTTCCTTACATTGACGCTATAATGTTCACATAGGTACTGTGCCATTCCAGAGAGGCTCTTCTTTGATCCCTAGCTTGTAGGATCCACTCCCTGCTGAGGTTTTCCCAAGAAGCTGTAGCACGGGTTTGTTCACGGTCTATAACATGAGACAAATGCTTACCATAAGACAGACCGAATGCTTGTTTTCGATAAAGTCACAGTGAAAACGTTGTATATTATTGTTATATATAATGTCCAAAGGCATTCAAGTATACAGTTCACCTGATGTATAATGGTTACCGTAGCTTATGAACGCTGAATGCAATAAATTAAGTAAGATGGCACCTCTGCTGCTAACACAGTAACTCCTTAGGGGCTTACTGGTGATCTCACTCATTCGTAGGAAAACAATAACCCTCCAAGGAGTTGTTACTTGTCGGCTTCTACATTACAACTAAAAATGTAGTTTGTTCTTGTAGATCCTAGCAGTAATTAATGCTTGATGGAATACGCCCTATTTATATTGGTTCCCTAAATATTGGTGAACCCGGTGGTCGAATCATTAGCAATGGCTATATATACTTTGACACCAACGCTCGTGGGTTCGATTCCCACACAGGATAAACATTTGTATGCATGAACATGTCTGTTTGTGTTGTCTTGGTCTGGGTGTCTTTGAAAGAGGTAAGGTGCAATAAAGCAGCCCCTCTGGGGAAGTACCTCCACCTCACTGAAAACCGAAGCCAAATAACAACTCCCTAGAGAGTTATTATGTCCCTGCGTGTGAGTGAGATCACCAGTAAGCTCTTAAGGAGATGCTGTGTTAGCACCAGAGTTGGCATCGCGCGAGTGATACTTAATGTGTTGCAAGCGTTCATAGGCTACGGTAACGGCTTTACATCAGGTGGGCTGTATGTTTGTATGCCTTCCGACGTTGTATAAAAAAATAACAATAAGGGTTGTGGGTTTGATTCACACACAAAACAAACACTTGTGTGCATGTCTGTTTGTCTTAGTCTAGGTGTTTTCTATGTTTTATAAGTATTATATAACGAAAAAATATATTTACATAGGTAATTTTTTCAGTTATTTAGTATCCGTAACACAAGCTTTGTTTAATAAGGGACTAGATGGTGCTGTGTAATTCCGGAGATGTTTACGATTGTTTGTATTTAGATTTATTACTGTTAGGAATAAAAAATCTTATTTTTATACCACTATCGTGATAATTGTGTATACTCTTATACTCCGTACGATGGTATAATAAGGTAGTCCTAGGTAAGGTAGCGGCTAGTAATGACTATATTATATGACTATATTCAAGAAAGGTATTTATATATGCTAGCTATGTTTGTTAATTGTCAGTGGCCATAGGACAAGCTTTGTTTAGTTTAGAAGTTCGGCGCTGGCTAATTTCGCACCATTCGTATGTTGGCGAATTTTTAACAAACTCTACAAACCCCTTTTCCAAAATACTGCGTAATCAGAACACTAAATTCTCACAAAATACGATAACCATTTCCGTCTTCGTTTCAGATTGTGATGTAAAAAGGGACATTCAGCTAAACGGACCAGGCTCCAAAACTGCTGACCTTGGTAAGTATTTTTTTTTTTTTATATTTTATATACCATAAAGGTTACAAGCAAAAATAAATAGAGGCCGAATGATGGTGACGAACGGAATATATAAATTCAAAAATATAAAACTGCAATACAAAATATACTTTACATGTAAAATTGGCAGTTTACATAGAAAAAAAAACATTCAATTTAATGAAAATATGTAAGGCTTTACCGCTTCAGAGGATTTAAAATTTAGTCCCCGTAAAACATATCCAATATCCGGAAAAAGAAAATCGGTTGGAGCAAGATTTTCTGAATGTGGTGGTGATGGAACAGTCATCTGTGATCTCCAAATTTCAAGAACGGAAGCGAATCAAACACTCTTGCGGTATCTAATACGAGTAGAACTCTAATTCAAGAGTAAAGATAGATTTTAGATTTCAATTTAGATTCAGAAACAATGATATCAAATAGAAACGAATGGCGAAAAATAAAATACATTCCATTCTTTTATTATTAAAATGTTATTAAATTAATTAGTTTACAGAATGCAATTGAAAAAAAAAAAGACAAATAATGTAATGTACTGATAACGTAAATTAGATATATGGTGACGGTACCGTTTAACATTTAAAATATATTGGATTTTTACAAGTATAAATAAATTGACTTATCATTCGTCCATACATAATTAATTTTATTGATGACTAAATGAGTTAATTTTAAACTCTAGGTAAAGCAAGCAAGATTGTCCGTCGGTTAATTAACAGTAAATTAAGTATGTTTAATTTACGTACACGTATTTCTTGATGCACTCTACTTTTTACTAGTATTCAATTTGTGTGACACATACTGATTCTGTAGTACTGATTATGTAACTACTCGTATCATGCATGGGAGATATTTTTTGTTTTAAAGTTAAACAATTTAAAAAACCTCAAAAGAAATAAAGAGGATCCTTAGGGATCAACTGTAGCGAATGCTGTATTGATGTTCGCTGTTCAAATTGTGATCTTCCATGTACGTCAGGAGTAGAGGAAAGGGAAAGAGTTATAGAGATAGTACGTGTGTGAGTTTATTACTGTCTTTATTAAAAAAAGCAAATCTTGTATATATATATATACATATATATATGTTTCGTATACTTGTTGGACATTTAAATAGTTACACTTTGTACGGTAAATTTGCGTTTTTACAGAAAAAAAACGTAACATTACTTTTTATTTTCTGTAAAAACGCAAATTGACACAAAACACCCGAACGAAACTCGGCCTACACCTATGAACGCCTGCAAATTGGATATTTTTTACGGGGACTAAATTTTAAATCCCCTGAAGCGGTAAAGCCTTACATATTTTCATTAAAAGATTCATGATTTTTCTATGTAAACTGTCAATTTTACATGTAAAGTATATTTAGTATTGCAGATTTATATATTTTTGAATTTACCTATTACGTTCGTTACCATCACTCGGCCCCTATTTATTTTTGCTAACCCGATATTGTAAATAATAAATAAATATTCCTCTTGATTTTATACATATAACAACTCGAGAATCGCATTACAAATCGGTCAGAGTAATACATGTCGACACGAGTGGTGTTATGAAATAATGTCCTACATAATTCATTTCTTTAAGTATAAAATTAAATCAATAATTGGCAGAGCTGCGATAGCCAGCGGAGCCACGTTACCCTCAAAATTGTCGTTTGGGGTAGACTGATGTCATCCAGCTAGCGTTTAGACGGTAATAGTGAGAAACTCCAAAATCGACACACTAATAGCTAACATATTGTAGTTTTGTATCCTTTAATTTGAAATTTAAATGTTCGTTGGTGAGGAAGAACGGTCCAAAATCGTTCCAATTAGAAAAAAAAACATATGGGAAAACGTATGGCCGGCCACTCTGCAGTGCAGAGTCTGCACTGTACTCCCATCAACAGAAAAAGTAACAGCACTCGTCGCTAGATGTCGTACAGGGTTCCATATATTTTTAAAAAATTAAAAAATAAAAAATAAAATATTTTTTAAATTTAAAAAATATCAGCTCTGCCTACACAGCTTGCTGTTATTTACTAGTTAAAGAACATTTGCTTATGTGGGTTATGCTTTATACATTTTTCGTTTGCTACGATTGCATTATTTTAAAAAGCAAGTATTGCGTGTATCAAAGACACGGCTCGATTTGGATCAATTTTGTATTTAGGTTTTGCTTTTTAAGTTAAGTCTTTCCTGAATGAGCGTTATACAAAGAAACACTAAAAATGCTTAGTACCGTTGGGTAGCCCAGGTAGCTACTTAATATTAACTAAACAGACGGCCGTGTGTCAGCCAAATTCTTCAGAAGCGAGCGAACGACATTAGGTAGGTACCTATGAAATTGTCGTTTCATATACTCGTATAAAAATCAAAGAATTTTCTTGATGTAAAGTGCAGTGATGCCATTTTAATGCATTGATGGTTCTATAACATGATGATGGTATAGCATGGACCGGTGAGTATGGCTGAGATGGCCTGTTGAGCGGTGTGTGGGAAGTAGCCAACTAGAGCAATTGACAAATCTCCATAAATTAACAGCGAGGTTGTCCATCAATCGTCAACACCCTGCAGGGTTGTTGTACCGAAAGCTGTAATGCATAATGTCGGCACAGGTTCACGGCACACATTCACACCACAAACCACTTGTCTGCGCATGAAGACACCCGCGCTTACAAGACTTTGTGTTTTAGCTCGGTGGCGTAGTGGTGAAACACGCTGTTACGCTACTTTGACACCAACGCTCGTGGGTTCGATTCCCACACTGTACAAACATTTGTGTACATGAACATGTCTGTTTGTCTTGGTCTGGGTATCTTCTATGTATAATATGTATATATTTACGAAAAAAAAGATGTATTTACGTGTTTATCAGTTGTCTAGTACCCATAATACAAGCTTCGCTTACTTTGGGGCTGGATGGCGCTGTGTAATTTATCCGACAATATTTATTTATTATTTATCACATCGATTCGAGCTTACTGGCCAATGGGAGAATATTTTGAGTGCGTCCTCTACTTTCCCCCTGCCCCACAGTAAATTGAGTCACTATGTAATATCGGTCTCATAGGTTATTTTCTTTACGATTCACACACAAGCAGCTTTTGAATCAATTTGCGTTTTCCGCTGTCACACAGGATCTACTTTTTATCATAAGCGACAATCAGATTTAGAAACTCGCCGTTTATATCTCTATTTACCATGTTAAGAGTAGCTTCGACCTTTAAGCTCATCGTTTTCATTCCTCAGGCCGTGGCGCTTTTCGCCTCTCTCATTCTATGAAGTAGTGTTGGTGGTGGCACTTAGGCACCAACTACATGGCCAGTGCCAAAAAAAAAATGGGCGGGAATTGATTCGTGAATAGTGATTTTTAAATATAACATGTCAAGATACTTAATACACAATAGACAAAATTATGCAAGTAGTAACCGTTGTAATTCTGTAAGTGAAAGTAACGATATATTAAATTTTTCTCATTTGGAGTTTCATTATTTCCTCACAGTGTGAGAAAAGCGCGGTGAATGCCGCTGTCAGGATTGTGATTGCTAGACTCGTATAATAGCAGACCTCGCCCTTCAGCTTGGCCTTACGTTAACATATACTCGTCCGTCAATCCATAACTTGCCAACCTCTACAGTAATTTACGATTGGCTGTTTGATTTGAAAACGTTTGTCATTCGTACACGACAAAACGGAAGTGACTTAATTTCAAATTATAAGCGAACTCACGACTAAGAGCTTGTAATTAAAGGAAATGCCCATAATAATACGAACAAAACATTTATTCTCATACCGTAACTAGCACCATGAAGCACAAAAAAAGCATATATATATAGGTCTTCTTTTCACAGATAATAGTGTATTTTTATGTTGCGTTGAATTTTTTGAATGGTCTGTAAATACTGTAAACATATACTTATGTTACGAGTGGAGGTGAATAAGGTGATGTCCGGAGACCTAGGAATCGGCAAGTGTGCATGAAAGAGCTTTGAATGTTAAACAAGCGTGCGAGGTGTGCAAGGATTGCGTCGTCTGTCGTTCTGTTCTCGTTGCCTACCCGACAAGGGAACTGGTGTAAAGATATACGTACGTACACATATTCTCTCGCTCTTACTCCATGGCAACATAGAAAGTTATTTATTTGTATTTCCATGACACACAACAGTAAATACTGATAGGTACACAATCAGCGAATAAAATACGTTTTCGTAACGGGTAAACGGAAGTAAGTTTTACTGAAAAGAAATTATATGTGAAAATGATCTCAAAATGGCATCATTTCCTGCGTCACTATCCTCACTCAAAGTAACGAATTCTTTAGCTATCAAATGGTGTAATTAAATTCTGGATGAAAATATAAAAAATGTAGCTACAACACTAAACTGTGTCTCTCGATTATGTTATCATAAGCTTTCGTAATTGTCTCCCAATATGGTAGCAAATTTAATGACAGCGCATAGGCTCTGTAGAATTGTGTGTCGCAGTGATACAAAGTGGCAAGGACTTAATTTTTTGCTTGAAAAACAAATGATTGATTTTTAGCAACCGCCTGAAGAAAATTGTGGCGGCACACGTAGGAATAAAGTGTGTTTTAAGTGTATTTATGTGTAGTATACGTGTATAAAATTTCATCTTATGTCGTTGTAGTAAAGGAAAGTTTTGAACAATTTTGTATAGCTGGATCTCTCACCGTGTATACATGTAAGCCCAGCCCAGCGAGATGTCCGGCGGGCTTGCTCTCCCTCGACATTCATAAGTCGAGTGGGCCAGATGGCATACCAGCAGTGGCGCTAAAGCTGTATGCTTCTGAGTCCATCCAGTGCCCAAAAAGGGTGATGAATCAGATCCATCGAATTACAGGCCTATTGCCATAACCTCCCTTCTCTCCAAGGTGATGAAGCGTGTGATAAATACACGACTCCTGACATACCTAGAAGATAACGATTTGATCAGCGACCGTCAATACGGTTTCCGTCACGGTCGTTCGACTGGTGACCTTCTAGTGTATCTAACACACCGTTGGGCTTCGGCGATTGAGAGTCAAGGTGAGGTATTGGCTGTCAGCCTAGATATGACGAAGGCGTTCGATCGGGTCTGGCATCGGGGTCTTCTATCGAAGTTACCATCATACGGGCTACCCGAGGGTTTGTGCTAATGGGTTGCCAGCTTCTTATCCAGCAGATGCATAGTAGCCGTGGTAGACGGCAGTTGCTTCGATAGCATGGGTATCAATGCTGTCGTCCCTCAGGGCTCTGTACTCTTCCCGACGATGTTTTTGCTGCATGTCAATGGTATGTTGTCAATTGATGGCATTCATTGTTATGCGGATGACAGCGCCGGGAATACTTGATATACAGACCGGGCTAACATCCCTCTTTCCCTTGTGGAGGAAAGCTGCGATAAACTTGTGTCTGAAATGGAGGGTACTTTGGCTAAAGTATCTAACTCGGTCGAATTCAACCCCATGAAGACACAAGTTTGCACGTTCACCGCTAAGAAAACCCCATTTGCTGTGGTTTCTAAATTGCAGAACACACCTCTTACCATCACCAACAGCATTAGGATGCTTGGTGTCGAGATCTCCAGTGACGTTCAATATAGAAGTCACCTAGAGGAAAAGGTCAAGCTGGCGTCCAAAAAACTTGGTGTGTTTAACAGAGCAAAGCAGTACTTCAGTGCGGGGCAAAGAATTATGTTATATATATATATATAAGTCTCAAGTCAGATGCCCATGGGGTACTGCAGTCCCCTTTGGACGGGAGCACCTTGTTACCAGCTTGAACCGTGTGACTCCGTTCAGAGACGAGCTGTGAGAATTGTAGACGATCCTAAGCTTACACACAGCATTGAACCCTTAAGTTTAAGGAGAGATTTTGCTTCCCTTTGTGTGTTTTGCCGATTGTACAACGGGTTGTATTCTGTGTCTGTCTGTGAATTATTTGATATGATGCCGACAGCTACTATTTACAAGCGTACCGCTCGCCGACGGCGGGAAGTTCACCCTCACATGCTGGAACCACAGTGGTCGCGTACTGTTCGCTTCCAGAAAAGTTTTCTTCCGAGAACTCTCAAGTATGTGAAATTAACTTCCAGCCGAGGTTTTCCCAAGGGAATACAGCATGGGGCTCTTCAAGAAAGGCGCGAAGAGGTTTTTAGAGGGTCGGCAACGCATGAGTAACACCCCTGGTGTTGCAAATATCCATAGGCTACGGTGACTGTTTACCATCAGGCAGGCCGTATGCTTGTTTGCCACCTTGGTGGTATAAAAAAATAAAGCAAATATTAGGTTATAAATAGTGTATTATAGTTATAATCTGCAAAACTGACCTTTTTCTTCTTCTTAGCGTTATTCCGCTTCATAATCTATTAGGATTAGCGGGGTACGCTACGTAAACTTAAGGATTTGACCAAGATTTAGATTTTTAAATAAATGTAAAAATCCGTATCTTCGCTGCCATTAGGCATCCACAACCCAGAGGGAAAACCAGACCTTTCTTGGGTAAGGTCACACGGCTTTCGAAATATAATTTCTTAGAGGTACGGTTGATGTTTTCCTTCACTGCCGAGCTACTGATAATTTCAGATGTGTACATACATCCAAAAACATGAATTTAGTGGTACATGCCAGGATTAGAACCGAGGACCAGTTGGCCAATAGTCCGGGTCTTTATCCACTGGGCCTGTCACTGCTCTATTGTCAGTAATTCAAATTTTCAAGTTTCCATTTCTAGTAACCTGCAGAAAAACTGACGGACGGTCTGAAAATTCTGGAATAAACTATCCCCAGCACCACTCAACACGTGATAGTTTTCAATGAGGTGTGTGTGGGTGTGAGGATGAATTCCCTGCCAATGGCGAGAGGTTAAGACGAGCTCGGTGGCTCAGTCGTGGAAGACCCGACTTTGACACCAACGGGTTCGATTCCCACACAAGACAAACATTAGTGTGCATGAACATGTCTGCTTGTCTTGGTCTGGATATTTTAAGAGAGGTAGGGCGCATCAAAGCCTCCCGTCTGGGAAAGTACCTCCACTTCACAGAAAACCGCAGCCAAATAACAACTCCCTAGAGGGTTGTTGTGTTCCTGCGTGTGAGTGAGGTCACCAGTAAGCTCTTAAGGAGTTGCTGTGTACCTAAGCAGCAGAGGAGGCATCGCGCGAGTGATATATGTTACAAGCGTTAATAGTCTACGGTAACTGCTTTACATCAGGTGGACCGTATGCTTGAATGTCTCCCGACGTTGTATAAAGAAAAGGTACCATTTTAGGAGGCCTCGAACAACATAATAAATATTAGGCCTGAAGAAGAGCACAATTTTTATTGAGACCACAGCCAATTAAGCACTCGAATTACCGGCAGATAATTTTAATGTTTGTTATATTTTGTTGTAGGTGTCGTTCCTTCGCTGAAGACACCAGTCAAGACAGACCCGGAAAAAGGGCCCAATTCGGAAAAAGCTGACTTCGAAAGAGCCATCGAATTAACCGGTGAGTACATACTGCCTTTTTATTTGGATATCGTTGACAATCTATATAAATAAAAATCAATGTATGTTTGTCTTCTATGGACTCAAAAACGGCTGGATCGATTTTGATGAAATTTTCGAGGATGTCTTCAGATTGGCACCAAATCCTGTGAAGTTTGGTGGCAATCAGATCTTTCGTGCGAAACTGGAGCGGGTAGCTTGTAGGTAATACAAATAAATAGAATGTCACTTTGAAATACTTAGGGTTTTCTTAAACTCATAATGGCATTACGAGTCGGATTCCGTACCGTCGCTCGTGTAGAAAAACCACGTTTCTCATATAAAGCCTTTAGTTATGTAACTTTTTATGTTCACTATTTGATGTTATGGCCATAGTAATATACGCTCTGTGAAAATTTCAAATCTCTATATACGGGTCAAAAAATACAGCCCAGTGACAGACAAACGAACAGACACACGGGTTGCCTTGGTTAAAAAATATATTTTACTAAAAATTAAAACACGTACACTTGGTTTTTTTTATTGTTTTTAAGTCTCGGTACCCAAAGGTCAAACAAACAATAAAAAACAGAAAAGCGTTTTGTTTGGGTAGCTTGGTTTCATCTGACTGACACTAGTATCATACCTTTTTTAATTTTATATATGTTAAATTTTGTCTTGCTAGCCATTTTCGTCGGCCGGCCGTAAACGTCTGGTAAGATGATATTTATCGGTAGATGAAACTAAAATATCACCGTACAGTATGGCCAAGTAAAGATGTAAACCCGACTGTACATTGTATATCTGTTAGGGATAGGCCACTCTTCGAAACGGCTGAATCGAATTCTACAGGAATTTCATTCGCAGGTTTTTAATTGAAATGAACGTTATTGCCGCCTAGAGCAGCTGTTATTATCCATAAACATAGACTGGCATAGACGTAGTATTTTTTTATTCTACGTCTGGATGCAAACAAGCATACGACCCACCTGATGTAAATCGGGTACCGTAGCCTATTAGCGCTTGCTATGTATTAAGTATCACTCGCGCGACGCCTCCTCTGCTGCTTACACGGCAACTCCTTGGGAGCTTACTGGTGACCTCACTCACACGCAGGAACACAACGACCCTCTAGAGAGTTGTTATTTAGCTGCGGTTTTCTGTGACAATTAACTTTTTAGTACTTTTTTTATGTTTAAATATCTCACATACCTCCATAAATTTTGTAAGTACGATAAACCTAGTACTAGGACCTACCTATAGGCTGTCCTGTAGTCGCTAAATCAACGATACTTTTGGGATAAATTTCTGTATCATTATGAATAAAACATTAATAGTAGCGATACCTTACAAACAATATTTGCCAATCCTACAGAAATGCCTTCCTGGAACCTACTATTTGCTACTGTAACAGGTGTACCCTACACGTGCTTCCGCCCAAAGGTCACTGCAGCACTCCATGTGCGGGCCTGACTTGAAACTTGTATAATACAGTCTTTCCCTCGAGCTGAATGCTCACTCGCCAGCTTGACCATCTCCTCTATGTGACTTCGGAACTTATCTTCGCCTGAAATTTCGACACTAAGAAACCCAATGCTTTCTAACTTCAATTATAATTAAATACTTATTTTAAATGAATGAAACTTATGCAGATTCTTACCACGTAAATTGTTATTAATAATAAGTAATTCTTTTATGGGGCAATGTATACGGTTCTATAACAAACTTCCCAGCAATATAAGAGAATTGTCAATAAACAAATTTAAAACTACTATTAAAGCCAAATTGTGTAGCAGGGCATATTATAAAGTATCTGACTATGTTAATGATAAAAATGCCTGGGATTGAGTCGATCCAATTATAATGTAATTAATAAATTATGTAAATTTGTTTGGATACCAAAAGAGGGATGCCTGAGTTTTTTGGCAGTATTTTTATCAGTGCTCACCTAGTCATGAACTGCACGGTAGGGAAAAAAATTGTGACGATTCCAAACAAATGTAGCCATTTTTACGGAATAAAAAGATTTTGACTTTGACTTTATTAACTTGTCTTTCCCACTTTAACCTACTGGTGTAGAATCTTGGGCCGGCCACGAGTTGAAAGCCTTATAGTGAGAGAGAGCTATGCTCTGATTCTCATATTCTATTATGATTTCTCTTATTTCACGGGTTTTAATCCCGGTCATTTGATAGGCGTGCGCGGGGATATGAATCCAACGTGTAGAGGCCCCTTCGAAAAGAATGATTTAATGTATTATACCCGCCATGACCTGTTTCAGGGGATATTAATATACCCATGAACAGGTAATGGCAGGTATTGGGACTATTGGAAATATGTTGGAAAAAAGCGGGCTATTAAAATGATATCTGGAGGTTTTATTGGAACTGGGCTATTGCAGAAGAGGGACGGACGCCTGCCATAACTATCTGTTATGGCAGGCGTTATCTATTCTGTGATTAAAATGATACATCAGAACGCGGTAATTCTCCGAATATGTGAAGTTGTAGACATATCCCACAAAGTAAAGAAGCCGTAGTAAGTGGATGGACAACATCTGCCGAAACGTGACAAAGGGTGTGAGAGGAAAGTGCATGGATGTCGCATATGAGAGACGACGTTTAGGCTTACCCTTTCTTACCCTCTATGTATAATGTACATGCAAAACCCGACGATAATGATTTTTTTTTCCAACTAAGGTGTAAACAAGCATATAGGCTGCCTGATAGTAAACAGTCACCGTAACCTATGGACATTTGCAACACTCATGCGTTACCCACTCTACAATGATGTCCAGTAGAAATCAGGGAAGGCCTATATCTATCCAACAGTTGGTAGATAATGGTCATGATGATTTCTATTAAAATTATAACTACTTTATTGTTTGTAAACATAAAACCGGAACCCGTGCCTGTCACGTAGGTAATAACAAGTACCGCGCGCCGGAATCCGACTACGTAATTAAAATGTAACCCGAATATGAGCGCATGTCGATTTCTGAATGAATTGTTCACCTACTCAGCTCGCATTCCGCGCTGCGCCGCTGTCGCGTATTTCCTCGATGTAAACACACCACTTTTTTCTGAGAAACTGTCCTCGTGTGACAGTGAAACAACATACTCGTAAACACGTAATGTGAAGCTGGGTCGCACCCTACACATTTCTCGTGGCATACCAGTGCAATTAGTCAGTTGCATTCAAAATGAATGCAATATTGAACGGTCAACTTGCCTCGTACGTACCTTCCCAGACACTTTTATCGTGGGAACAATCTCCGACAGAGTTTATTAAATATTATAGTGTAGAAACCCCATAAAATGAGTGGAGAATAGATAAACAGATTAAAGATAATTATGAGATTAACAGCAGTTACCACTAAAGTGATAATGAACTGTGAAGTTTTATTACAATCTTACATAATATATAAATAATAGTCTTATAAATCGTAAAGTAAAGCCTAAGGCCAACTTGTAATACAAGAAAAAAAATACAACCGACTTCACTGAAATTAGCGCTTATTCACATCGATACTTAAGTCTTTACAAACGCCGGCTTCACTGAAGTCAATTTGACTATTTACGAGGTGTATAACTTTTCAGATAATTATCAAATCTTCATCAAAATTATATGGGATCATCACAGAAAGGTATACTTATAAAAACAATAATTAATATTGGATGAATTACAGGATGGGATTCTTCAATAAAAATGTAAAGAGGTTTTTACAGGGTCGGCAACGCACGAGTGACACCCTTGGTGATACAACTGTCCAAGATATTCATGGAGGCAGTGTAAACTAAAACTTTAAATGTAATATACACAAATATGAAACTAACTTAATTTTTTTAAGATAGTATTAGTACATGTTAGCTTGAAATTTAAGTTATTTATTAGCGAATACTTCTTCTCTAAGTGAGGTGTACAAGGACCGAGATATGTGACGCTCGGTTCTCTCTGTCTATCCCACAAAGGACTTACTGTGAAGATGTAGATAGCAAAATATAATATTATTAATATACTCGTACTTACTTTTTTAGTTACTTACTTAATATGCTTACTCTATCTGTGGGAATCTTATATTGGCTTTCTATTCTCTATTGTGTCTTGTACTTTATTTTTTGTAAGCTGTTGGTTTGCCTTAAATATAAATAAATAAAAAAAATGCGTATTTGTTAAAGCAGCGAGTATTTGTCGTATCCTTACTAACTTATGGCTTGTTTACATTTGCGCAGGATATGGGCGCTTCCACTACCTGCTGCTGGCGGTATGCGGCCTCGTCAGCACCTCCGAGGAGATGGACGTCATCTCCATGTCCTTCATCCTCCCGTCGGCACAGTGCGACTTAGATCTCACCACACAAACTAAAGTACGTACCTACTCTACAACATTAACTGACCGCTCTATCAGCACTTGTTGTTTGCCAATGGTCATATCCTAAATACTCATGGATTAAGGGAAGAGAAAAAGAAGAACGAGGAGTTTACATCAGTATAAAGACGAACGAACACACATATTTTTTATAGAAAATATAAGGCTTAAGATAAGAAAAAGTTTTTCGCATTTCGCTAAACTATACTACTAAAGAAAAATATAACTATTGTATTTTCGGAGTCTATTGTAGGTTAATAGGAACCTAACTATGTTTGACATAGAGCAACGGTCTACGAAGGCCGAATCCTCTATGTATATCTATGATCTATGTATGTATATGAGGGCAAAATAAACTATCAACAATGACATAGCGAGGCCGTGGCTATTCGACGAAATATTGCAGTTTTGAGCATTTCACGTAATGCAGGAAAATCCTGTTCAGTATGTTATATAAAGATTTTATAACCTACTTAATTCTTCTTCTAACCGTTATTCCATTTACGAATCAATAAGGATTGGCAGGGTCCGCTACATAATGCTAATGATTCGGCAAAGATACTTATTTTTATATGGAGCGAACGCCGTCAGACCTTTACAACCCAAAGGGAAACCAGACCTTGCTTAGGTTAGTTCGAAATATAATTTCTTGGACGTACGGTTATCCTTCACCGCCGAGCAAGTTATAACTACAAATATGTGCATAAATCCGAAAATATTTATAACCTACTTAATTAATCGATTTTAATTTCTCCAGTAACAAACTTATATATTTTTTTATCTAATTATATATATTTATGCATTTTACATTAACCCTTTTATCTCCGAAGTTTATAAACAGAAATATCTGAAATAAGTCTCTGAAGGTTTTTACAAATATTACAAGAAAACATGATGTTTCTGACTACTTTCTAGCAGTCATCATCAATAACCCTTACATGGTTCATAACATCATCAGGTCAAATATGTATATAGTAAAAATATATACGATATCATATAAAGATTCCTTCTATTAATTGAAATGTTATTTCGACGTAAAGACTTTATTAGGTCACTAATTATATTATTACTTTAAAAGAGCATTTATTTAGTTTCCTACTTCCTTAGAATTGGCGGGATCCGCTACCTAAACCTTAGGATTTGTCGAAGATACAGTTTTTAACATGGAGCGACTGTCGTCAGACCCTCACAACCCAGTGGAAAAATCAAACCTTACTTAGGTTAGGTCACACGTCTTTTGAAATACAATTTCTTGGACGTGCGGGTTTATGTTATCCTTCACGATGTTTGACTTCACCGTCGACTAAGTAATAATTACAAATATGTATCTACATAAATCCGAAAATACGCATTTAACAAGACTACGCTCAATATATCGAATATTTCTTATGTAAATGCGACTAATTTCCAATGATTTATGATATGTAGGTATTTTACGATGATTTTGAGCCAGTGTTTATCGTGTTCAAATGTGTGAAGGATCGCAATCACACATAAAATCATGTTCACGTGATTATTATGTCAAAATACCGGCCTAGTACGTAGATGTTGGTATTGCGGTTACGTGTTCAGTCTGGGTTTTTTTGAAAATAAAATGTTTTGAACTGGGTTTTCCCAATTTTTTGTTGAATAATAACTAATGCAACAACGTAATAATTAATTGTATTATTGCCCGTTTATTTTTTTCTTATATAGAGTTCAAGCTATCACCAAGAATGAATTAATCAAAGTAAAACTGCCAACATCACTTGCACTTGGTAATTCCTGCCGATTAGCATACGAGGTTTTCGTGAAAGAGATGTTAACTGTTAACTTCATAAATAACTCTTACGCCACCAATAATACGCAGTGCTTGCTGGCGAGGATGTGTCTACCCTTTACGGTATTCCATATCCTAGAACGACGTGAGTAGGCTATGTAAATAGATCCGTATATAATCTGTCGAATCACGCTTCGAACTGAATTTGTTTCGGGAAAACACTGAATTAACTGCATTTTAAAGTCGACCTTCAGCCATGCGGAACATAATTTTCATACAGGTCTAACATTTTCAAAAGAGCATGTTTTATTTGCATACCTATTGTATATATTCATAAACCAAAATTTGCAGCCATCAATTTTTTTAAATATGATTGAAGAGCTTCATGAAAAAAGCTATCCCGCTGGTTGGAAATTTCTTTGTGTTTGTCATGTTTTAGTCAAATCTTTTTAAGTTGAATGCACATTTGCCTGGATTGAGAGCAGAAGCAAGATCGGCATCTTATGTTTGATTTGAATTAAACTTTAATTTGACGTTCTTTAGCCGTGTAAATTTTAAAGAAATGTTGTAATCAGTTATTTCAGTAATTTTCACTGAACAAATTCAGTTTCAAGTGTGATTCAACAGATAAATTTGGATGAATTTAGCCAGGTCGGCCTATGATGTGGATTTCACTGATTATAAAATATATATAAATATATACGTCAGTGAATATGAATTGGGGGAAGTACTGAGGAGAATGTACTTATCTATTATAGTGTTCAACTGCGTGAAATAATTTAACGTTTATTGTTAATGCAAAGCTACAATGATATAATCATTGTAGCTTTGCATTTGTTAATCACTTATTCTTAAAGCATGAGAAAGATCGCGGACTGTTATCTGGATCTGCCTGGTTTAAAGCGGTTACCGTAGCTTACACCAGGAATACGTGGAGTATCGTTCATTTGTTGCCACTTCTGTTGGCAGAACAAATCTACAGAATCATGAAGACCTGATTCACTGTCAGTAACTTTTTGTTTTGGTGATATAGCTTAGCTTTGGTTATGTCAGCCATCAGTCGTTATTGCTCAAACTCACAGACAATTCAATTCAAATGTGTCATAGAGGTGTTAGATATTAAACGTAAAATTTTTGACGTAAATTGTGTTAAATACAAAGGCAGGAGAAGAGTGTGTGACTCAGGGTTCCGTTTTGAATGTCTTTATATTCTTAAAGTACAGTAAATTACTTATAGTGCAATTTGCTGATAATACCTAATAGATTTGGTTTCACAATTTTTAAAATAATATCGAAATAGTTAATATTTGGTGATAAGCTGATTAATATATTTCATGGCAAATATTTTGATAATCATTTACGTATAATGCAATATATACAATCCTGATATTGTAGCAGTTTTTATTTTGCAATAGACCTCTGCACCATGGTTTATACGTGGGACACTCAGAAAATTTTGCGAAAATAAAAAAGTGTTCTATAGGTAAATATTTTTTATTAAATCTTTTCAATGTACTCTCCACCAGCCTCTATACAAAGTTTCATGCGTCTGAAGCAGATTTCGAAACACTTTTTCCAGTCCGCCGCAGACACCTGATTTACAGCCTGCTCGAACGCTCACAGCGATCTTCCGGCGACGAAAATTGTATCCCTTTGAGCTGATTTTTATTTTCGGGAATAAAAAGAAGTCACACAGTCAGGGCTGTAAGGAGGGTGTTGTACAGGAAGTCCCTCGTTTTGAGTGCGGTGTACGCGGGTGAGTTGTCGTGCTGGAGCAGTAGCCCGCGGACCCCTGTGTTTGGTCGCTTGTTGCTCACAACAGAGAAAACTTCTGCCAAGCATTTGGTAGTATACCATTCGGCGTTGATGCTTCTTTGGTTCTGTAAAGGAATTGACACCAGGTAGCCAGTCAAATTGAAAAAGCTCGCTATCAAAATTTTCCCCCCGCTTCACTTTGGTAGGTGTTGATTCATTCTGAAACACCCAAACTGCCGACTGGCTGTTCGTTTCTGGATCGTATCGTTATCGATAAATCCAGGACTCGTCATCTGTAATGATGTCGTAAACACGCCGAGATGAGCCTGCTTCAAATTTGTTTATCATATCACGGCACCATTCCACCCGGGCCTGCAACGGTGAGGTTGTGCGGCACCCATCATGCAACTATCCTCACACGAAGATGCAAGTGTAGAATCTCGTGAAGGCTTCCCGATCCAATTTGCAATATGTGCTAAATCTCCGGATACGTAACTTGCCCATTATCCCCCACAACATCGGGAGGCATATAAACGTACCGCCCACCTGGTGTTAAGCGGTTATCGTAGTCTATCAACGCTTGCAATACATTAAGTATCACTAGTGCGATACCACATCTGCTGCTAACACAGCTACTCCTTTGGAAATTACTGAGACTTCTGTAATGTTTTTAGATTAAAATAAAAAAATAATGCAATTTTATAAAATAATAAAAGCCTTATCTCGTATAGTAAGATTGTCAAATAAGTAATTTTTGATATTACGGTCCATTAGAGACGGTATGGTTTTGCGAGTTGCCGCGCGGGGACGCTAAAATGTGGTCACTATGTTTTTGTTTGCAGTGTTAAATTAGCGTTCATATGTTTTAAGACGAAATAAAAACGTGAGTATATAAACTTGTTTGTTAATTCGCGACGCACGTTTGAATTGTAAATAGTAAGCTATGTATATTATGTTCGACTAATGTACACTTATTATACGGTAATTACAATTTAATTAACGATCGGTGAATTAATATTCACAGCTAGCTGTTTCTGTGGCTCCGTCCATGTGAACTGGTTTATTTAGTTTTAACAGTAAACCAAAAAAGTCCCAAAAAACCCAAATCCAAAAAAATAAACGCTTTTTGGGTTTTCCCGCACCTGTGGGTTTTGGTTTAAAAAGTAGCCTGAATTTTGACTTGGGATATCGGAATACATACGGCCCACCTGGTGTAAAGCGGTTACCGTAGCCTACGAACGCTTGTCAACCATTAAGTATCATTCGCGCGATGCGTCCTCTGCTGCTAGCACAGCAACTCCTTAAGAGCTTACTGGAGACCTCACTCTCACGCAGGAATACAATAACTATCTAGGGAGTTGTTATTTGGCTACTTCCCCAGACGGGCTGCTTCGATGACCTCGTCATCTGCAGGTGGTGCATATTAATAATTAACAAATGATTGTTACATGCGTTCACTGGGTACTACTATACATCAGGCGGGCCGTATAGAGGCCATTGATAGCCCAGTTGATAAAAAACCATCCAAACCGCCCTATTAATAACTGTGGGCACGTACCACCTAACTCGTTTCGGATTTATATAGACATTTGTAATTATTACATGCTCGCCAATGAAGGAGAATATGGTGAGGAAACCCGCACGCCCAGAAATTATATTTCAAAAGATAGGTGACCTAACTTAAAAATCTGGTTTTCCCTCTGGATTGTGGAGGCCTAATGGCAGTCTCTTCAAGTAAAAAACTGTTCTCTTCTTCTTACTGTTTGTCACGTTTCCTAATCCATTTGGATAGGCGGGGTTAGCTACCTAAGCCTAAGACTGAGGCGAAGATACTGATTTTTGCAGGCAGCGACTGTCGTCTCATGTAAAAAACAGTATTTTCGCCAAATACGTCGCCTTACGTGGCGGACCTTACCAATTTGAGCAGTCAGAACCCGTTATATCGTTTTCCCATACATTTCCCGGTCGTATTCGACCACCCGGGTTTCGAAGGGTTAAAGGATTTTTTTTTTTTTAATATTACTTGCACCCCTGCCATGGGCAAGGCTATTTTAATGCCATTTCATTAGCGAACTAAATATTAAAAAAAACACATTCATACACAATACTCCCTTTCATTCCATAACTCATTCATACATTCATCAACTTTCAGTTTTATGCCCATTTTGGAACGCCGGTGAAACGATTTTAACTGTTTTAACTTCCCTCCCCATACTGTGTCAGTCCAGCCATGGGCGACAGAGAGCTTCACAGCTCCACCTAGCCACCGCGATACCATCGGTTATACAGAGTATAGCCGAAGCATACAGCATTAGTCCTAGGGGGTTAAAGGATTAAGATCAGGCGGGTCGTATCCTTGTTTGTCGTCCAACGGCCTCTCAAACCTCCAGGGAGTTGTTATACACGTTGTAGAGTTATTAATGGAATTATGCGGTCTTCCTCACAGTAGACATCTCACGGTGGGGGTTTTCATTTCATACGATCGAATCATTTACCTACATCCCTTATGTTATTCTTACTTAACAACCTTTTCGACGATTTTAAACATTTCTTTGTAGTTATCCTACTTCTTATACCTATATCTCTACATATAATTATATCACCACGGTAGATAACAAGCATACGGCCTGCCTGATGGTAAGCGGTTATAGGAGGGTCACTCGTCCGATACCGACCCTCTGCTACGGCTGAAAGAAAAGGACTGATTTAGAATTAAGCCAGTCCTCTTAGCTGTTTCACTGTGCACTGGACGTTCCACGTACCTACGTGCTATCTCAGTCATAAAGGAAACAATCAATGGTGAACCGATCAACATCGCGTTACGTATCGGCTTACTGGTTAAAATATGCTGCCATTGGACCAGTGACAGTGATGAAGAGCACTGATAGGTCAGTGGATAAAGAACGGGCAATTTTATCCGACAATCACAAGTTCAAAACCGGTTATACCTATGCATGTACCACTGAATTCGTGTTTTCGATTTTATGCACATATTTGTAACTAGCTGTGCCCGCGATTACGTCCGCGTGGAATAGGTTTTTTTATTATTTATTTATAATAATAAAAATAAATAAAATTTCTAAAATAAAGGTAGCCTAAGTTACTCCTTATTACATCAGCTATCTGCCAGTGAAAGTCAAGAACAAACGACAGACGGACAGACAGACAAAAATTGTAAAAATATTCATTTTGGTACATGTACCGTGTATATATCCATATGCATTTAGCAAAAAGGGATTATTTTAATATTACAAACAGACACTCCAATCTTATTTATCTGTATAGAAGATTATTATTATATTATTACATATTATGTTATTACACATTTATTATTACATTTATATATAAGGGGGAAGATATTTCCCCCTAATTTTAAGTTTTTCATATTTTACACAGGAACCCTAAATATTTACGGGATAAAAAGTACCCTATATTGTGCTCTGAACAGTCGTCTACCTCCCGTCAAAATCGGTCTAGCCGTTTCAGAGATTAGCAAACTGACAAACAAAAATTGTACAAATATTCATTTTGGTATATGTACCGCGTATATATCCAAATGCATTTAGTAAAAAGCGGTTATTTTAATATTACAAACAGACACTCCAATTTTATTTATCTGTATAGATTATCAGTTGTTCGGTGAAGTCGTGAGGAAACCTGCACGTCTAAGAAATAATATTTCATAAGACGCGTGACCTGCGGTCTGACAGCAGTCGCTCCATGTGAAAATCTAGCCTTAAGTAGCGGACCCCGCCAGTCCTAATGGATTAGGAAACGGGAGAACGCTAGGAAAAAAATCCCGCCATTGATCGTAGACTCGAAACGCTAAGATATTCAAGGGCTAGAACACTACGTTTCAATGGGTGAACGGTGCCTTTAAGTGGTTTACTGGTAGCGGTGGCCCCGCGGTATAACCCCACGCCTAACAAGCGTGAGGTTCCGCGTTCGAACCCCGGCGGGTGCCTACTCGGTTTTTACGAGTAGGTTCAATTTACTTGCGTTCGGCTACCACTTGCTCACGGTAAGCGAAAACATCGTGAGGAAACCTGCAAATGCAGATCTTCTGGATGTGTAATCATGATTCATTGTCTTGTCTAGTTCCCCTTTAAGGGTTACGGAGGACAGATGGCAGTCGCTCCAATGTGATAACTGGACTCGCCACATCTTGGATCATGATCATAGCGAACCCCAGGCTCCGTAGTGGATGCAACCGGCACTTACCGCTTATGAGTGAAGTGGTATATGACTGCAGTTTATGGCTTTGTTTAGCCTGACGACACCGTTAGTCGGTGACTGTCGTTCTCTGTCGTAGGAGCTGCCAAGCCTTTGTACTTCGTATCTTCGCCTCCCGCCAATTCACAGAATTACCACTGTTACCTCCAAAGGAACATCTCAAAGGATTGTACTCCTTTACTCATCGGTTGTCAATAATCGTGTGTCATTGCAGGGATGGCTGAACAGCATAATCTTCATCGGGATGATGGTAGGCGCATACGCGTGGGGCTCCGTGGCGGATTCGCTCGGCCGCAAGCGGGTCCTCATCGCCATCTCCATCATCAACGGCCTGGCCATCGTCTGCTCATCCTTCAGTCAGAACTACGAGCTATTCATGTTATTCCGCTTCATCAACGGCGCGGCGTGAGTATTTAATGCTTGCTATTCTCTTTTTCTTTTTAACCATGACGGAACGGAGACGGTATAATGCATTTACGGTTTATGCAACGTCCGGGGACGTGCAAACATACGGCCCACATGAAGTAAAGTGGTTACCATAGTCTATTAACGCATGCAATACACAAAGTATTGCACGCGCGTTGTCACCCCTGCTGCACAGCCACTTTTAGAATTTACTGGTAACCCCAGTCATTCGCAAGGTCACGATAACCCACCAAAGAAATTGTCATTTGGCTGCACTTTTCTGTAAGGAGTTACTTATTCAGTCGAGCCGCTTTGATACGCCCTACCTTTATTTAAAACCGTACGCTAAAAGATATTTGTCTGTACGTTCAGTTCTCAACAGGTAGTGGATTGTTAAACTCATATTATACCTAAGGCAATAGTGGGCTCTGCAGTAAAGGGGCTTATCTAAAACAGTGCCACACGTGCACAATCAGGAAATCCTATTTCAATCCTTACAAAAATTAAAAAGTTTTCTCTAATAATCGTTAAAACATCGCAGTGAAGTACAAAATTTGGTAAACCTCGACTACGAGTAAAAAGTTTACGGTCAATAACGGGAGTAGGTACACGCTCTAGTAGATGTTTTAATAATTATTTACGAAATCGTTTTTGGTTTTATAGAATTGAAGAAAGGATCACTCGATAATACATAACTATACCGAGAGATCCTTTCTTCAATCCTGTGATATGTCACAGTAATCGTAACCGTTGTAATCCGATTATTCTGCCCGAGGGCCTTATTGATATATTATTAAAACGTAATCTACATGTTTAAATAAATAGACTTGAGCTTTGTTATGAGCAAGTTTCTAGTTGAACGGGTTTATAATCATATATGAAATGCGGAAGAAAAACTTCCTATTGTCTTGAAATAGCCTCCTTGGATTTTTATGAATGTACATTTTTCAAATGTTTTGAATGCATCGTTTTTACACGTTTACCAACTTAATCAGAATTTTATATGGTTACACATTGGCATTTAAGAACTTTAATACATTGTTATTTTGCGGAAGGCGTGCTATGCTCGTCTCTACATTGGTTGCCACGGTTATTTCTGAGCTTACCCATCTGTAGTGTGTATGCAACCGCCATCGTCCATTACTCGGCTCCTGTAACTACAGGATAGATACTACATTCGAAGTTCGTTGTTTTTTATTTTGCTGACTTCTTCGTTCCGGTGAAATAATTATTTTTCAAACTCTGTAATTAAATATGTATCTATGTATTGCATGTATTTATTTATTTATATATAAGTATATGTGTATATGAATATTGAAATATCTATCTATTGTATTAGTAGGCTGAATGAAATTTGTAAACACTAAGTATATATAGTTTTTTTATTCTTATTCTATTCTTATTTAATACTATTGTGTACCTACCAATATTTTTTTGTCACCCGGCCAACGATAATTGCTTCTTTTACCACCTGTAGAGTTGGCTGGAATATATCTCTTTTTGAGATAAGCTCACCTTTTTACACCTTTAGTCAATGATATGTGTAATAATACGCAACAAAAAATATATAAATTTTATTTTTAACCAATTTCCGTCATTTCATAAAGGTAGAAGTCAATTCCAACACAGCTGAGACTTGTAATAATGTTTTTAAAAATATTTGCTAATACGAGTATCAAAGAAATATCGACCAAAAATTTAGATATAATGTGTAGTTAAAACTGTTAAAAAAAATACAACTGCTGCAGAGCTTTAAACGGTAATATAGCGAAGACTAGGGTATGCAAAAGAGAAAAAAAGATTCAAATTATTTGAAACAATATAGAGGAAAGAAGTAACAACACACCGGACAGGCAGACAAACAATCTATTACTCAAAACACATGCCGCCATTCCATTATTGAATACAAAAGGACTTCTTTGATGTCATCTCAAAGCGCATCTTGATCTCGAGTCATGTCAATACTCCCTTAGATTTATAAGTACTCATTATATTAAATTATTTCCTTCCAGTCTAGGTGGATCAGGTCCTGTAATCTGGTCGTACTTCGCGGAGTTTCAGCCGAAGAAAAAGCGCGGTGCCATGTTGAGTTTCATGGCTGCTTTTTGGACACTCGGAAACTTGTTTGTCGCCGGCTTGGCGTGGGTCATCATTCCTAGCGGTCAGTATATTTATATGAAGGTAAATAGGTGTACGTATTGAAGTCGCTAAAAACTGCTTTGGGATATGGTTTCTATTACCATCAATATAATAATACTTTATTCATTACCATAACTTATGATTTGAAATAGCTTGTGAATCTTAAATCTTGAGTGGGTTTCCTTAGAACAGTTTGGGCTGATGAATGAATATTTAACTCAAAGTGCATAGAAACTCGTAATAACCATGCAAATGCAGGATATTTTCGACTTGAACTTGATTTAATAAAAAAAGACTCGTAATTTAATTAAAAAAGGAGATGGAACGGAAATCCACGCTGCTAAGACAGATAATATATCAGTGTCGATTAATGATAAATATGGCTGTTCATTGGGGGTATTTACATGGCCTCGGAAAGTCATATTCGAAGCGAAGTCGAAAAGTTTTCGCCCAGATTCAATACCTTTTGTAAGCAGCAGAGGAGGCATCGCGCTAGTGATATTTAACATATCGCGAGCGTTAATAGGCTACGGTACCCGCTTTACATCAGGTGGGCCGTATGCTTGTATGTCTGCCGAAGTAGTATATAAAGAAAAAAGATAATTTTTCGATTCCTATTCGAATGTATTGTTTCGAGGCTATGTAAATACGCCTACAGATCTGGCGTGCCTACGTTTTCCTGTAACTTGCGAAGCATATCTTAGCAGTAAAGTGCCCGCCCTTCTAATGCGTTTATTTGTCTATAATTACAGAGATTGGTGGAGAGACCGGTGGTTTCGTGTACAACTCGTGGCGCATATTCCTGCTGGTAATGTCACTGCCGTCGTTCTTAGTGGCTGTTCTGTTGCTGCTGCTTCCAGAATCACCTAAATTCCTCATATCGACCGGTCGTCACGAGGCTGCGCTAGAAGTCTTCAAAACCATCTACCTTATGAATACAGGTACCGTTCATGAACACAATGTCTGGTATAATTTAAATTGGAAGAACCATATTGAGAAACTTAAAACTAAATTATCAAAATTCACATATGCACTGTTTCAAATCAAGCAGAGTACAAACATAGAAACAGCACTATCGACCTACTACGCATATGCCTACTCTTGGTTTAAATATGGAGTCATGCTGTGGGGAAACAGTGTAGATGTAAAATCATTATTTATTCTTCAAAAAAAGTGCGTCAGAATATTAGCTCAATTAGACAATACGCAAAGCTGCAAACCTTACTTTGTTAAGTTAAAGCTGCTGACATTACCATCTATATACATACACGACATATGTTGGTTTGTACATAAAAACCCAAACCTATTCAAAAAACAACACGAAATGCATAAGATAAATACACGTAACAAAAGTAAGTTATACCTGCCACCATCTCGTATTAAAATGCAAAACTGTAGTCCATATTATATGGCTGTAAAATTATTTAATAAATTACCTAAAGACATAAAAGAAGTGACTAAATACATACAGTTTGATAAAAGACTCAAAGACTATCTAATCCAGAAATGTTTTTATTCCGTAAATGAATATCTGGAAACGAAATAATTATATATCTAAAATCATAGGCTACACAAACAAACTTTGACAAATATAGGATGAATTAAAAAATACACTAAAAGATTAAATTTTATAAAATTTATTAGTTAATTTTTCTTTTTCAATTATAATTATAATATTAAAATAATTTCAATTATAATATTAAAATAATTATTTATTATATTTAAATTCAATACAATTTACAAAAAGAAAAATGAGAATTAATTTATAAAGCAAATGACGACATACAGCGAAGGGTTAATAAAAATTAAATTATTCTGTTATTGATATATATACATGACGAAATGCTCGACGTACGAATATACTATTGTGTAAGGAGGTAGTAGAGCCTTAAATCTTTGCAATACCTGACAAAGTTGACTAAGTCGTAAGTGCTTAATTAAATCTAAGATCATTTTGTACACTTAGTTATGCGAATAAACATTTGACTTTGACTTATAATATTAGTCGGATATTTCTTATCAATTTGGCGAAAAATCGTCATATTCTCATTGTAAAGTAGGAAAATTAGGACATCATACAATTCTCTTTTCTATCTTTAGGACAAATCCCAGATTGCAAATAGAGTGACCAACACACAAATATCTATGTGACAATCATAATTTTTACATTTTTCTATGTCATATAGTACGTAAATATTGGCGCGCAAACCCTGTCTGGCTATATCTATTTAGTACAGTATGAGACTAAACTAGTAAATAACAGCAAGCTGTGTAGGCAGAGCTGATATTTTTTAAATTTAAAAAATATTTTATTTTAATTTTTTATTTTTTTTTAAATATATGGTACCCTGTACGACTTCTAGCGACGAGTGCTGTTACTTTTTCTGTTGATGGGAGTGCAGTGCAGACTCTGCACTGCAGAGTGGCCGGCCATGCGTTTTCCCATATGTTTTTTTTTCTAATTGGAACGATTTTGGACCGTTCTTCCTCACCGACGAACATTTAAATTGCAAATTAAAGGATACAAAACTACAATATGTTAGCTATTAGTGTGTCGATTTTGGAGTTTCTCACTATTACCGTCTAAACGCTAGCTGGATGACATCAGTCTACCCCAAACGGCAATTTTGAGGGTAATGTGGCTCCGCTGGCTATCGCAGCTCTGCCAATAATCAGCTAGGCAATCTTTATATATCATCATATACCTAATACTTATAAACTTGGGTTGGGTGCACTGTAATGTGGAACACCCAACGTACTAATATGAGTATTTAATATAGGTACCTACACATATAATAAATCTAAGCCAGAAGGCACAGCTCGCTGTACACAACGCGGTGCTAATCCCAACGCTAACTTATGGAAGTGACAGCTGGGTATGGCAGAGAGAGCATGAAAGTAGAATAAATGCGGTCGAGATGCTAGTACTGCGAAAAATTTGTGGCATAACGCTTGCTGACCGCGTTCGAAGTGATGACGTACGAAAGAGAATTGGTCTGCAAGAGAGTGTCGGTGTTAAGATAAGAAAGGGCATATTCCGTTGGGTCGGACATGCAGAAAGAATGTAACATGAAAGAATGATGAAACAGATATACAATGCGAAAGTGGAAGGATGTAAGAGCAGAGGAAGACCAAAACTAACCTACCATGACCGGTCGTGTTTTATCAGAAGGTGATGTCAGGAGCCTTAGGTACCGGCGAGCGTGCATGAAAAGAGCTACGAATGTGAAAGAAGCGAGTGAAGTGTGTAAGGAACGCGTCTTATGGCGCTCAGTTCTCTCTGCGTACCCCGCAAGGGAGCTGGCGTGAAGGTAGTACATACATACCTACACATATACTATGGGTGAAACTTTTGCATACATCACAATTAAAATTGGTTAAGAGCATTTTAAACATATCATTCGGTTGAACAATACCAGACCAATAAAAAAAATATTACGCATGTTTTCTATATCTTGTAGAAGGCTTTGTATTTTGATACAGCTAAGTGCACGTCTAAGTAATACTTTTATTATGCAGTAAGTTAAGATAAGTTATAAGAGTTACAATCGCGTTTCGAGCGACAAGCGTGATCGACTCTTAACTGTAGAGGTGACTGTATTTTTCTGGACACATTGAAATAAAAAGTCAACATGTCCCAGGCTACATACAGGCTGAGTAAGGTTTACAGTTATTTGAACTTGGTTCTTGTCTACAGGTCACAGCAAAGACGAGTACCCAGTAAAGCAGATCCTAGTGGATGAGCCAGTGGCGCATAGCAAGCCTGAGAAGCCAGTGGAGCCGATGGAACCCAAGTCGAAGATGAGCCGCATGCTGAGCGATATCGTGGAGCATAGCAAGCAGCTGTTCGTGCCGCCTATACTCAAGTTCACTGCAATCTCAATCACAATCAACTTTACTTTCCATATCGGGTAAGAAGTATTCTCGATTGCACGTTATATCATCATCAACAGGACGTAATAATAGGTCATGTTGGAGGTTTTAAATTCCCTTTCTTAAATGAAAAACATTGAAGTTCTTAAATTCTCTTTAAACAAAACCCTTCGAAATTCAGGAGAACAGTAATTGATTTCCAAAATCTTGTGTTTAGTAATATATATAATAAGGAATGATTTTACTTAACTATTTCTTGTATAATATTATTTTAACATTTTTCTAGGTATTACGGGCTCATGATGTGGTTTCCGGAGATGTTCAACCGCTTCGACGAGTGGTCCCGGACACACGACAACGCCGAGGCAGACATCTGTCAAGTGACAGCGTATGTTACGCAGTTCGGTACGCATTCAGCGGACTCCGCCTGCGACTCCCACATACACTCCGATGTCTTCATGGAATCCCTCATCACAGTCTCTGCTGCTATACCTTCCAACATCTTCGCTGTACTCGGTATGGACAGACTCGGCAGGAAGTTCTTCTTAGGTGAGTTTATTTTGCCTTGTCTTATTGATGGATTGTCCGGAGTGTCGGAAATTGGACACGACTATGAGCCTTAGGATATTTCTATCCTATAAATCTCATAATCATAAATATTATTAAAGAAGATTTTAAGAAAGTATAAATTATTACGTTATACATTGTGGTATAATTACATAAAATATCTTTTATACAATTAACATATTTTTAAAGTCGCAATCAGAATTTGACGAAGATTGGACGAAAGTCAAATTATTAAATAAATTATCAAGAAACTTCAATATCTCGATTGAGATTAAACTATCGAAGAAATTTACACTTATAATAGTGCAGTAATTTAGCAGCTAAATAAACGCTGTATCCCAATATACGAGTAGTTAAAAAAAACTTTAAGATTTGCGGCAACACGACTTAGCAACGTAGAACTTAGAAGTCGATATTAATATTGACTACCTATAGAGCTATTCTAAATAAAATCAATATTCTTCAAACAATATCACTGAGGAATTAAGATTCAGACATCTTAAAAATTTGTGATAAGCGTTCTCCTATATATGACTTTAAATATTTCCTCATACACTCTTCCCGTTTCGTGAAATCATACAGTACGAGTAACCGTATTACCCCATATCTTTGTATCACCAATCTTTTCATTCACATCTCTTTATTGAAACAGATAAGTAATGTATTGATTTGTTGCAGTATTCGCGACGTTCTCAGCGGGTCTGTGTTCGGCCGCGATGTACTTCGTGTACAACAAGACCAACAACCTCATCGTGAGCGCTATTTTCAGCTCCGTCATCTCGTGTGGAAATGCTTCCCTCGATTGTCTTATCACGGAAATCTTCCCGACAAACTTACGGTGAGATTGCATTATTTAAAAATAAATTAACGCCACGGTTACTCTTGACGCTAATTCCAGAGATAATTCAATTCCCATATGTAACGGATATTTGGAATAAGTAATATAAAATGGACTATAATTGGATTAAGTCTCAATAATTTCTAGTAGAGTTAGTGTCTAGCCAGACAATGGACCTCCAAACTTATCTGGCGCTACTGTAATAATTAAACAGTTTAATTCTAATTGGTGTACCGGAACTAGTTTCCAGAGTAATCCTCGTGGCCTTTTCAAATAAAATTGCTAATGTGTAAGTATAGTCAGGCTGTAAATGATCAACTTTAGAGCCAAAGCTTACCTCGCCTACACCCAGTCGATTAGCAAATGAGCTCTGGCGAAATAGAATTAGTGCTCATTAATAGTTTAGAGAAGTGTCGCTATGTTTGAAAATTGTGCGATAATTTCAGTTTGGACCATATAAATTGATATTACAGACAACAGAGACAACAACAACAGAGAGTAACAATTTTCTTGTAGGATCTTTTCTCCCTGCGAGCTTGTGAGATCACCAGAAAGCTCATGCGTACTAAATGTAACCTGTAGGTTACACTAGCCACAGGCTGGATGTTGTATAAAAATATATTCAATCTGTTTTCTTCACTTCTCTTGTCTTTAACATAAATGTTACATATACACGTTTTCGTAACCTATTAACACTTGTAATACAATAAGTGGTACCCGTGCGATGCCTCCCCTGCCGCTTACACAGCAACTCCTTAGTCACACAAGGTTAGGATCACAACAACCCTCTAGGGAGTTGTTATTTGACTGCGGTTTTGCTAAACTGATAGATGTCATCGCAGCTTTCTGTCCCGGCTGCTCCGGGTGTGTCTGCAATTGCCTGCCGTGCACAAAGCAGTACAAGTAGATAAAGTTGTCTATACATTTGGCCAGAATCAATTATGTATTTGTATTGTAATAAATTATGACTTTAATTTGCAGTGCGACGGGTGTAGCGGTGTCCATGGTGGCGGCGCGTCTCGGCGGCATCATCGGGAATGTGGTGATCGCGGCTCTACTGGATACCTACTGCCCGGCACCCACTTTCATCGTAGCCGTGCTGCTGGCCAGCGGCGGCCTCATGTGCCTCTTCCTACCCAACACCACGAGACAAGCGTTGCAGTAACGACCACACGGCTGCGTGTTATCAAGACGGCACACCGACAAACAGATGCTGCATGTGCGATAACCAAGGCTCAAAACCGTTTCAAAAATACCTTGCAAAGGTTTTTACCGGTTTTACTTGTGATGACAAGACCTTCTTATTCATGTTCTTTTGCCAGCTTATCTTGATCTCGCTCTCTCGAGATTTACCACTGTTTACCTGCTGTTTGTGTGTGTAGGTATTATGCATATTTCGTTTATGAACCTCTATGACAACATTGAGCAGTCAGAACCCGTTATATACGTTTTCCCATACATTTCGTGGTCGTATACGACCACCCGGGTTTCGAAGGGTTAAAAAAGCTAATATAGTAGAATATATTCATGGTGAAACCGGTTTCCGAGTCTTGGTTATGTCATCTCCGTCCTCACGACCTGTGAAAGTCGGTATGTTTAAAAAGCGAGAGAAGAGTTCAAAAGCTGAGAGCAACCCGCTCACCGCGGCTCTGCTATTGTGATAATCATCTCATCGAATGGCCCGCTGAGTAGGCAACTAACTTCCATATTGTACAATTTTGTATTTAAACATTAATTTATAGAAACAAAAGTACGAAAGATTAATATAAGTAATTGACTGTTGTAAGTTGTTTTTAACTTATTGCGTTTTGTTGAAACGCAAAACGTTTACCCAGAAACGAAGTTTCCGTGATTGTTAGACGAAGTATTATAGGATAAGTGTCATTCATTACCTTGTTGTATATGGCAACTATTTTCATATTACGAATTTATAAATTAGAGATTGTTACCGTAGGGAATAGTATAATAGTTTGTAGTGAAATAGATAGATAAATTTCGCGAGTTGTGATATGTATGTTATGTTTTCACCAAAGTTATTGCCTGTATATATACGTACTTAGTACTTTTACAAAACAGATTCATATAAAATATATGTATCCTTGATATCATTGCAAGAAATTGTCTTTCACATAAAATCAGTAAATCATATAAATAACTTGCCATATTGTTTCATTTATAATTGCCTGTTATTTCCTTAAGGCGTGCCAATGCCACTACAAACGGCCGTACGTTTTGATGTCGTTGAATCATATTTTTATTCGCATGTATTAAACGGAAAGACTTGTGTGTAGTGATAATCAATACTTTCATACAAGCATAAAAAATTAAATAGAATTTTAACATTTTGTTTTTATAAGCAAATAATGTAAGTAGTAAACAGCAAATATTAATTTTCCACAAAATTTCCAACCGAAGTACAAGCAGTTGAGAATGCGCAAGCTTGCATTGCCAGAGGAACACCTGGCTCGTCAATTATATAACAATTCAATTTTTTTTTTAATTTGTCGGCCATTTTGACCATGTTCGAAATAGGAACAGTGTTCCTGAACATTCCTATTCTACTTTTTAATGCTGAATCCGAATCTGAAGTCAAAATTCGAATATTCGAAAAGCGAGAGACAAACATAGATTTCATATAGGAACGGTGTTCCTGAAAACACGTATTTTCTGGAAAATTCATGAACCTTTCGCCTAACACACACACTCACTTAACAGGTGGTGTTATGTATGCACGTACCAATTCGAGCGTTTCGGGCTTGCGTGAGATGAATATCTACTCTTTTAAAACTTACTGACTACAGTGACGAACTCAACTAAACTCTGAATTACAATACCTGTTTATATAAGAAATATAAAAACTTAGTGCTGTAAAAAAAAAAATACAACTATTGCCTGCGACATGTACAGTACAGGCGTCATCTTTCAAGGTTTTATGCTGGTATTAACACATCTAAATCGAAAAGGCTTCAAGTCTTTTACAAACTGAACGCCAATACCTAGGTACTCCTTACACTTAGTACTAATAAAAATGTTTATTGAAATCCACCTATACAATAGTACATTGTTCACCGAGGTTAGAAAGTGACCGATTACTCGATACGATTATTTATTTATTATACTACGATTGGGAATCGCACTTTCTCCCCGAGTGATACACAGTGCTTTATACTACACCTGTGAGTAAAATATAAAACAAAATCTCTATTAATGGAAGTTTATATTAAAATTACTAGTTATTGAAATTAAATCTTGCGAACGGCAAAAAAATCTTCATATGCCTTGTTATATTTGTTCCTAGATTTTTCTGGCAATAGATTTTCAGTAACTGCTTGAGCAGTTTCTTTTAATTCTGGCGGCGTCGATAAATTTTCGCTTTCACTACTAGAGGACATTTCGAGAAGAACATCGTGAAACAAAACACAAATTGAAAATTCAAACAGAAAGAATGAAATCCGCGCGCGCGCGTTTTCACTTTGTTTTGTTTATTTCTCATATAGAGAGAAGCAAAGGAATCCTCTATGCAGCCACGTCAAAATATATTCACGTAAATTATATGAATGCAGAATTCAACCAAACTGTTCTAAATTTAAAATGCAATAAATGCTACAGTCAGAACCCGTTATATACGTTTTCCCGTACATTTCGCGGTCATATATGACCACCCGGGTTTCGAAGGGTTAAGCTGCCACTATCGTTCTAATTTCGATTAGTGATCTTGAATTTTCGCTGTTTCACTATTTTAATAATAACCAGAATGACAAGATAAGGCTGTATGGTTATTGACTTTTGTTTATTCTTTTATGTGGTTGAATTAAACTAACATCATTTTTTAAATTTTAATACTGTCAAAATTAAAAAAAAAAAACAACACGTTAACAATGAATTTTCATATACTTTTTCTTCTCGTTTAGCACGTTAACAATGGATTTTCATAGTTTTGCCGCCCTCATATTTGTAGGGCTACAAAGACGAACTTCCTGACCCATTCTTACGCAAGTAACAACCTACTTTCCGACCAGGTGTAGTATAAAAGTGTTTGCGATTATTCTCTTTTTTTTTCTTACCACTTATTAATGTAGTAATAACACGAGATCCCGGTCCAGGTGCAAAATTGTGTAGGTACTTATCTGTTTTTTTTTTTAATAAAATGACATTCAGATGGAAGATTATTGATAAACTCTAATAATGTATTAATTCCGGGATGCCTGTAAAAATGAATCGCTATGATTTTTAATTAAATATTTTATAATGAATAAATTTGTATGATTATGAGTTATTTGTTTTAATGTGAATGAAACGCCGTTTTAAAGGAAATGAGAGTTACAAATATTATTATATCTTTCTGTATTATATACGCCGAAAGATTAATTCATCTTTTTAGTGTTATTCCGTTTCCTAATGCATTAGGATTGGCGAGGTCCGCTAGCTAAGCCTAAGGATTTGCGGATTTTTACATGGAGCGACGCGTCAGACCTCCACAACCCAGAGGGGAAAACCAGATCTTTCTTAGGTAAGGTCACACGTCTTTCGAAATATAATTTCTTGGACGTGCGGTTTTCCTCGCGATGTTTTCGTTCACCGCTAAGCAAGTGTATACAAACACAAATATGTACGCCGAAACTTTAATTAATTAACGGTGATTACTTAATTTATTAAATAATCACAGTTAATTAATATAAATTAATTCTCCCTCTGTGATGGCATGGTTCGACTCTTTTATGTTCGCGGTCGCCGGCAATGCATCAAACTCGATGAGAGATCGTCGGAGTGGATTGATCTTATTGCAGGTGTGCCGTATTTTTATAAATAAAATATCCAAAGTTCTCTCTTCTCCCTTCCACCTATATGCAGACGACTTACAGATTTACAGCCATTTCTCAACTATCGAAACTGATGAAA
Organism: Pyralis farinalis; assembly: GCA_947507595.1. Taxonomy (NCBI): domain Eukaryota; kingdom Metazoa; phylum Arthropoda; class Insecta; order Lepidoptera; family Pyralidae; genus Pyralis; species Pyralis farinalis. Next base: position 11,090,323 of record OX382274.1, read on the forward strand.
CGATTGACGCTATAAATCGCCATCTATGTGCTAACTAAAAACCTTGACTAATCATTGACGGAACACTTTCCTGGAACGCTATTATCTATATATATATATATATATGTATATGGTTTATAATGAATGTATGTATCTATATTTGTGTGTTTTATAGTTCAATTGTTTTATTATTATTAGTTTTTTCTTTTTTTCTCGTGTTTTTCTTACATTTGATGTATTTTAGAATTTTGTTTTTTACTGTTACAATATGTTTCCACGTTGATTACGGTTGGCTGGAAGAAATCTCTTGAAGAGATAAGCTTGCCTTTGTACACTATATGTGACACTCATTTATTTTGTTTTATTTGTGTGCAATAAAGAATATATTATTTTAGATTTTTTGTAGTACAAACTTCCGAAAAAACGGTATGTTTATTATTTTTGATGATTTTTAAAAACTATATGGTAAGTAAAGGGTGTTCAACGAGACGAGATAAAAATGGTAAACACGCCGTTACCGAGTTTCGTTACAAATTTAGCGATAAATATCCCCGTCCTTTTCCTTTGCAGCCAGGAACGACAACGTAACTGTCACCGAGTGTTTCTGTCTTTAAATGTTGGTACGGGAATCATTTCTATACATGAATTCGTCACATTTGGCAGGTCAAGTAATATTTACATGTTTGAGTCAACAATTAACTAAATTTTAATATAAAACTAATAATAAGCAACAAATCCCATGACCTATGCCTGTTTAAATAAGATACATTATATTATTACGTACTTAGTAATGACGTGGGACTACGGTTGGAAAAACAGACCAATATTTTAATTATAAAAATATAATATTGGAGTACTTATGTGAACCAATACTTATGTGAATATCTAGTATAATATTATATTTTTTATTGTTTATAATAAAAAAAATAATTAATGTATGAAGTCTTGTCCTATCTTTACTAAAGGTGGGCATTTTTTATATTAGTCGAGTTTTAGTTTTCAACTTTAATTTTGTCAAAATAAATAGGTACATATTAAGTTACAATAAAAAGAGTGTGTGTAGTGATGAAAACGCTAGGAAAAATGACTAAAAATGCATATGAATGTTATAAACAATAGAAAAATGTTGTATACGCCCGAATGTTTGTTCTTTATCTTGGCTGCCTAAACGCACTTTAGTTGGAAATTCATTCTAGTTTTACTGCAATATTTACGTAAACCTCAACTGCAATTAGGGTTCCTTAGTTTAAAAACTTCGAAAATAAAGGCGGTTTCCTACTTTGTTTGTTACTAGCACTTAATTTTTGTAAATAACCTTACAAATATCTATTTCATTCGTACGTTTTTTTAAACTTCTTTCATAAGTTTAAAAAAACATACTTAGATATAATGTAAAGATGTAATGTAAAGGCTTTTTTGATGTTTTCTAAAAAATGTAGTAAGTACAAAAGTATTTTCTTTTACTAATGCACCTCATGTGAAATCTCGCTTAAAATATTGCGTTTTATTTCATTTTTAAAATATATTAAAACTAATTTACTAAATGTTGAGATTTTAGGAAATCTTTTGGCTGGAATTACGTGCATATGTGCATGTTAAATCTCTTCTAAAAACTAAACCGCTATATATATATATATATATATATATATATATTAAAATATTATACAAAAATAAGTTTTGCAGTCCTACCGCTATGGTAGTAAACCTGCATATATAAATAAACAAGAAAATTTCTGACACAACACTTGGTACAAGACCGAGTAAGGTTAAAAGATAACATCGAAAAATAAAAAATCGGTCAAGTGCGAGTCGGACTCGCGCACGAAGGGTTCCGTACCATTATCTATAAAAACAGCAAGAAAATCACGTTTGTTGTATGGGAGCCCCCTTAAATATTTATTTTATTCTATTTTTTAGTATTTGTTGTTATAGCGGCAATAGAAATACATCATCTGTGAAAATTTCAACTGTCTAACTATCACGGTTCAAGAGATACAGCCTGGTGACAGACGGACGGACAGCGGAGCCTCAGTAATAGGGTTCCGTTTTACCCTTTGGGTACGGAACCCTAAAAAGAGATGGCAGTAAACAAGGATAGCGCTATACAAGGAAGGAGTTAACGTATATATAAGGGAGAAGGAAAGATATTTCTATTTATATATTTTATACCTGTCTTAGTATTTTAATATTTAACCTACATTAGGTTAAATAACAAATACATGGAGGGTTTTCATTTTTCTGTAAGCAGCAGTGATGGTAACGCGTGAGCGGTACATACTTCTTGTAGGTATTGCAAGCAACAGCTAGTTAGTTCATAGGCTACGGTCACCATTTTACATCTGAAGAAAGGAGCTCTGAACATTCACATACAGATAAAACAAATTTGTAGTCTATATATAGGAGGGTCATTTGAAAAGTTCTTAGCCTAACATGGTTAGTCATTGGTTTTTTTTATAACTACCCTCATTTTGTAGTTCATTATTTAGCAACAAGTATGCACAGTTTAGTTTATTCACAGTAACTCATTGTTCGTTTACACGTGATACCGTAAGTCAATTCAGAGCTATTTTTGAAAATGGATAAAATTGAACACGTGCACTGATAAAATACCTGAATTTGAAAGGTTTAACTCCAAAAGCTATACATGAAGACATGTCTGCTACTTTGGGTGAGTCCGCTCCTTCGTATGCGACTGTTAAAAACTGGGTGGCAGAGTTTAAACGTGGTCGTGAGACCATTCAAGATGAGCCCCATAGTGGCCGGCCTTCAACTGCTTCCACTGATCAAAACAAAGAAAAAATCTGTGATTTAATTTTATCTGATCGAAGATTGACTGTCGAGGAGATAGCCAAGAATGTAGGCATCTCATCTGAGCGAACACATCATATAATTACTATTGAACTTGGATTCTCTAAGGTGTCTGCGCAGTGGGTACCGCGACTGCTTTCAGTGGAACAAAAACGCAACCGACTCTCAACTTCTCGCGACTGTTTAGAGTTATATGAAACTGACCCAATAGAATTTGTTGAAAGATTTATAACCATGGATGAAACCTGGGTTCACCACAATACACCCGAGACAAATTCTCGTGGATTATTTAAAAAAGGGTGAAACAATAAACTCCGATTACTATTGCAACCTGTTGCGTCGTTTGAGAGAAGAAATCAAAGAAAAACGTCCAGGTTTATTGAGAAGAAAAGTCTCGTTTCATCAGGACAATGCGCGCGTTCACACCTCTGTGCAATCCATCAATGCGGCTTCGAATTGTTACCTCATCCCCCATATTCACCGGATTTAGCACCGTCCGACTTTTATCTGTTCCCAAAGCTGAAAAAATTTTTAGGTGGTAAACATTTTTTTACAAATGAAGACGGCATAGCCGCCGTGGACGCTTATTTTGAGGAGTAAGACGAAGATTTTTTTACACGGGTATCGAAGAACCTTACCGGGTCGATGGAAAAAGTGTTTTGAGCTCGGAGGAGAGTATGTTGAAAAATAAAAATAAACTCAAAATCGTGTGGTTTCATTAAGTATGTTAGGCTAAGAACTTTTCAAATGACTCTCGTAGTTAATAGATTCAGGATTCAAGTGCAACTTTGCGGAGTTAAATTTATAAGCCATTTCCATTTTACCCCTTTGTTTCCTCCATCAATAGGCTCATAGTAACTATTACCGAAGACAATCATTACAATTTCAAAAATGAGGAATTAGTATGATTTTTAAACGGAAATCAAGAATATTGGAACGACGGGTATAGGAGGCGCAGAAGCACGACACAGATTGTAATGTAATATAGCGAGGAAAGTTTATAATCGAAAAACAATATTATGATTAAAATTTATTTTTATTAAAACTACGCTGAAGTTTATTACTAAAGACTCAGTTTTCGTAGTCCGATCTAGATTCTGACATAGATCACTCAAACAAACCAATATGTGCCTTAGACATATTCATGTTTTAAAGTTACCTCAACAATATTGTACTTAATATTAACGCTACATTATGATATAGTCATTCAGTTTTATATCCCTACCCGCCTTTTGCCAGAGGCGTGCGTACATCTACGTACGCGCACGCGACTCCCGTACACATGTACAATTTCGTGTAATCGTACACTTAAGCCAATCTTTTCTAGACGTTACAAAAATATCATATAACTAAACTTTCATATATTACACGATCCAACAATATCATAATCCAATTTAAATTTACAAAAAATTATTTCTTACATATATTTTATGCAATAAAGCACAACTATTTCATTGAAGTAGAAATAGAAAGAGGCGTAGTACAAATCTTCGCGATTATAACTATGTACAGTTTTTATACGCGTGCGTTCGTAACGCACACAAGCTCACTTTTAAAATATCAAAGTCATTATTAACATTAACAAATCGACCCGCTCGACACCACGCGATTATACCCCTAAGGCTTCCCAGGAACCAAATGTCACCTCTACATTTTCAAAATGTACACTGAAATATTAAACTTAATCTATTGCACATATAATAATAATGTAAGGATTTAATAAAAACCTATCAATAAATAAATGTCCACGTATATACGTGATTCGATAAACGGACTCAATATTGTGTGATGGTGGCGAGTGCTACTCTTGAAACTTAGCTATGGCGAGACAAGTCGTTGACGGAGAGCTGTATGAGAGGCTGCAGCGGGATCTCCGCGGAGGCCTCCGAGGTGTCCGAGCCGGGCGTGAGCAGCCGCCGCGACCATGCACCCGGGCCCTCCTCCGGCTCTGAACGAACCTCCACCTCCGCCGAGGAGGGCGAGCCGGCCGACTCCACGGACGACACCGCGCGCTCGGTCACCTCGTCCGCGTCAGTCAGGATCGGCATGGACTTGCCGCCACCCACCGATTCCTCGTCCGTGAGGAGCGGCATTGAAATAGGGCCCACCGCTCGCATATCTACTTCTTCGGTGGTCACGAAAGTCATTTCAGTATTTGGCGACGAAAGCAACGACGTCCCATAATTGTTTCCGCTCAATGGATCCGTGGTTTTTGGCGCTATCCGTGGGTCCGTTACAGTGATAGGTAACTCGAGAGAGGTCGGAACTGTGTGAGGCGTAACGCCGATGACCGCGAGTCCATCTTCCAAATTTGAAGGGACCGTCGGTTCGCTGTCTCCTTTCGTCGGCACCTCCACGGGCGTCATTATTGGCTGATTCAGGGTTGTGCTCGTTTCTGACACACGACAGTGAACGGAAACATTAGCATTTAAGTCCCTGAAATCGGGCGCCTCATCCCGCGGTGTATCCACGTGAAACACGTCGCTGTTGGCCAACGCCGCCTCGAGTATGTCCCTCCGTTCCGGTTGCGCAGTGAGCACAGGCAAATCAACCACCATCGGCACCAGCTGGTTATTTTCGAGAACTAAGGGTCGATTGTCTATCGGAGTCAAATTACCGCTATCTTCGACACAAAGGTAGTAAGAACCTGAAGGTCCTCCAAAGTGTTCTCCGGGTACCGCCAGCAGTTGACCATCGGAGAGAGGCGCAGGAGCAGGGATCAGGGTTGGTGGGACTGGCGCGATAGCTGGTGGAGCAGGCGCGAGAGCCGGCGAAGGCAGTTCGACTTGCACGATCGGCTGTTCTGGTTGTCGTGAGATAGCCGTCGATGGTAGGAGCTCTTCGAAGTTTTCTAAATCGGGGTATGTGGACGTAGTGGGTATTCCAACAGTGACCGTCGGCTGAACGAGGGAAGTGGCTGTTGTAATAGTATGAGATAAGGGAGTGAGTGCGGGCATCGGTGCCGGCGGTAGTGCCGACGCTATTGCTATCTCGTGCTTTATTTTCTTAGCGGGTGTAGGTGATTCTACAGCAGTTCGTCTAATTCTTTGTTTTTGCACATTTCCAACTGATTCGTTAGCAAGGATAGTTTTTGTTTTTTGAACAAGTATTTTGTTTTCATGAGCAAGTCCTGGAGTCTTCTGTATGATCTGTCCAGTTCTTTTGAAATGTTCGAACTGTGACGCCGTCAATTGCACCACTGCGCCAGACTTCTGCTGCAAAAAAATTAACGGTTCAGATGGAGTTTTCTGGACTGTTTGTATTATTTTTTTCGGTTCAGCCGCGACTATACGTTTCGGGCTCGGGCGTATTTCTGGAAGGGCAGCTATATTTTGGGTAGTGTTAGCCGTGCGACCGCCGACAATCAACTGACCCTTAGACGTGATAATTGCACTCTTCTGCTTCGGCACAATTCTCGTTTGTGTTTTTACTGGCGCTACGGTTGTAAGCACTGTCTTCTGTACATTCATGGGATTAGTTGAGATACGCTGAGTTATTGTTTTTAGTTGTGACATATTCGGCGATTGTTTATTAGGAAATAGAATCTTCTCATGTTCGGGAGTCAAAACTATTTTTGATTGTGCACCTTGAGCATTTGTAATAATCATTACTGTGTTTCCAGGCGTACTAGCATTCGATGATGACGGTATTAATTTCGCCGATACCGGTTTATTTTCGGCAATATTTATAGTTGATGTTTCGGGCCCTTTAGCTACCAAAACGTGAGCCTTTCCTGTTTGTGGATCAATGACGATCTTTTGTGTTCGTCCAGGCCGAGGTGAACTAGCAGAAGGTAAAATTATAAACTTATCAGCTTTACCAGTATTTTGCGTGACCTGCTGTAACAAAGCTGGTGTTTGTTTAATTTCTTTTATCTGAGGCTCTCCCTTTGTAACGATTATTTTCTTATTTCCAGTAGTCTTATCAATAACTAACATAGGTTTAGCACCACGTAACTTAGACGATTTTGAAAGAATATTTGGAGTTGTGATTTTGACTCCTTCTGACACAGGGTTCACAACCAATGTTTTCACATCGGGTTTGCTTGGTCCTGAAGTTATAGAAATTTTTTCACTTTCCACTACAGTTGGTTTTGATTTCACTAATTTTGGTGGATTAGATGCGTTAGTAATAATGTTGCCATCAGACATTACTATCGGCATTTTCTCAATACTTTCTGGAGTTAAAAGGTCATCAGACAAAACTATAGGCATCGAATTTATGTCAAACATGGGATCAATAGTGGCTTGTGTTTCATTTAAAATTTTTGGCTCAAGTGACGATGTGGCAACATTTGCCACTAAAGAATTCACTTGCTTTATTTTCTGTAGTTTAGCTGGTGTTCTAGGTACTTTCTTTAATTTTTGTTGAATTATAGTAATAGTATTAGCATCGGACGGAGGTTCTGGTGTTGTTTGCATTGTATACGTTTGAATCGAAGATCCATCTTGATTTGATTTATTGTTACGGGATAGTATAATTTTATCCGGTGTGGTAATGTCACTAATGCTGTTAATTAAAGTCTTGCTGGATGTGGTACGACGTATAATAACCGGCGATTGAGGTTTCCCAATAAACGATTTAGCAACATCAAAATTTAGAATCTTCTCCTTTCCTGGTATAATAATTTGTTTTGTCGCTGTTACCTTTGGAATCGCAACTTTTGGAACTGTGGGTTCTTCCAAAATTTTCAATAATTTGGAAGATGAAGTATCGAATTTACTGACTTTGTTAAGATTTGGTTCGCTGTTATTATCATTAGATAATAAAGACACTTTTTGTTCTACAGTAGTATCTATCCCATTTTTCGGAGTCGTGGTAAATGTAGTAGAGTTTAATATTTCTTTATTCTTCACTATTTGTGATTCAACAACATTTATCTTATGATCTATGGATTCAGACATCTGCACCAAAGATTGAGCGGCATTAAGATTTTCGCTTTTCTCTTGTTCAGTCTCAAAACGAACGTTAACATTATCTTTATCTTTTGAAATTGATTCTTGTTCAGGTTCTTCATTACAAACTTCAATTTCTTCTTTTGCATCATATATTTGAGGACTCGGTATCGTTTCTTCTGCAATTTCAACAATTTCTTCTGTTTGCTGTTCATCTGGCAATTCTACTAATGGCAGATTAAAAATTTCTTGCTGTTCGGATGTTTTAGGCTGAATAGCGGTTGATGGGAGATTTATAAGCGTTTCAGCGATTTGAAGGTCAGATTCGGATGGTACATTTTCGAGCACCGGTTCCACTTCAGTTTCATTGGTGTTCAACTCAACTTCATCACCAACCTCTACTTCGTTTAATTTTTCATCTATTTGATTATCTGTTTTAGTAATATCATCATCTATAATGGTATCGTCCTCTTCATGGAAATCAATTTTCAGATCCTTAGTTTCCGCTACTAAACGATTCTCATGTACTTCAACATCATTTTTTTCTACAGTAACACTATTTTCAATCATGTTTTCGCCAAATCCGTTAATAGAATTATGGACTCCGTTGTCTTTATTGTCATCTTCAAATAGATCTTCAGGCGGATCGTCACTTATATTTTTCGTAACTCTGTCGGCATCTCGAGATACACTCAATAAAGCATCGACAGCAGATGCAGTAGATTCATTCATAAAGGGTTCTATTGTGTGGTCGTCAGATTTTTGAAGCTTGGTATCAGAGAATTTATCTGATGTAATGCTTTCTACCTTGTCAGTTTCAAGTTTGGCGGAAGCATCATTATAAGTTTCGACGCCAGTTTCATTATTTGTATGTTTTGTACACTCAGTTACGTCGTCATTATTTTCTTTGTTATTTTCTTGAACATTTGATAAACTTTTGTTTTCTTCGAAACTTTCTTCACATACAGGTTTTATTTCTTGAGTTGGGTACAATACGTCTTGAATAGATTTAGGTAACAAGCTATTGTCATTATTTTCACTAACTTTTAGTTCGGGAGTTGAATTTTCTTCTATGTTTATTTGTGAATTAGCATTACTCGACTTAACAATACGCGGAGGTGATGTATGCTCTTCTATGTTTCTGTCGGAGTCAGTATTACTTGACATAACAAAATTTATAATCGATGAATCTTCAGTAAATTCTCTTTCTTTATATCTGTAATCACCTGATTCTCCCGACTCTCTATTGCTTTTACCCTTTTCTCGCAACTGTGCAGCTTCGGCTTTCATTTTTTTAAGTTGTATTTTTGGTGCTAATCTGGCTACTTTCACAGGTTCAATTGGTGGAGAATCTCTGGCTTCCGGCGAAGAAACTGCATCAGAGCCATTAATCTCACTTTCAGACATATCCATTCTTTCAACAGCATTCAATTGTTCAGCTACATACTTTCCTATGGCATCTTGACTCCTGGAGTGTCGGCTACGAAAAAATGTTTTCGTTTTAAAAATTGGCTTTGTGGGTTTAGTTACTGTAGATATCGTTTCACAGTCTTTGTTGCCCTCAGGTAATTTTTCTGAGTTTTTATCTGGAGATTTTATAATTGAAGGTTCAGGAAAATTTTCCTCAACTTTCAATGGTTCTGGAACTGATGGCAATTGGGGTACAGTAGTTTTAGTAAGTAATTCTGCTACTTCTCTTGCTACCTCGTCTTCATCAATGCTTATGCTCTTCGTGTCTTCTTTTCTTTTAGATGGATTCTTAACTCTTGGTATTTTTCTCCCGCCATCTGCTTCTAAAGGCCAATCTTCGTCTTCACAGAATTCATATTTAGAGTCACTCGATGATTCAGCTTTATCGATGGTATGCGGTTCATCCAGCTTTTTAATAGTAGGCAACGATGGTTCCCCTGGAACTTGAGCACTGGGTAACTCTGCAGGAGTAGGCACAGCAGGAGATTCCGCGGCAACAGGTATCTCTGGTGATCCGGCCATGACCATAGTTGACGAATCATCATTTGATTCGTCATCATCTATGTCATCCCAGTCAGCTAAAAGACTACTCTTTATCTCTTCATCCGTTTTAGGTTTTTTAACGTCCTTAGCACTCGTCTTGTCATCTTCAGAACTACGTTTTTGACCTTTATTTGTCTTCCTAGATCCTATGTCTGAATTTTCTTTACGGGGTCGTCGAACTTTCGGTGTTTTAGAAGTGCTAGGTGTGGATTTGATAATAGGTTTTTTCCTTACAGGGGATGGTGTATATGGGGTATAAGTGACACTATGTGTTTTGTTATGTAAAATTAATACGTTTAAACGAGTTGTAGAAAATGAACAAGCATGGCACGAATACTGTCCAGAATTTGATGATGTAGGGGTGGAGGGTAGTGGAGCTAAGACTGTTACAGCAGGAGGCTTCTCTGCATCTTGCGTTTTATCTTCAACCAGTTCGCCTTCAATACCACTTGTAGATGGAGTGGAGAGAGCTTCAGGCTGACTGGATGGTGTGTTTGATCCTTGTACCAAAATATGTACTTTGTAGTTAGTTTTTTCTGTTATCTGAAATAAATATACGAAACATATAGTTTTCAGTAAAAAATAGGAAAGAAAAATGCATTTATTCTGCTGCATAACACATTACATTTTTTTTTTATAAACATACTTTATTATGAAAGCGATTACTGAACAGTGTTATGGCAGCAAAAACATCCCTGTCTCAGCATAAAGTCCCAGCAGAGCTGTGACGCTGATTTTCAGACGAAGGCGGATGACGTAGTTGCGCTTCAGTAAAAAATAACGGAGATAACAATATATTAAGTAATAAATTGCATTGCGATTAATTATAAGTAATTATAAAATGTTATAATTAAAAAATAATAGAAACGTATGTATTGATTGCTTTACGCAAAATTAACATATATGAATAGACATAGTGACATCAATGACACTCTACAGCATATATATAATAGAGAAATATTGAGAACAAGTCATTACAATGTTTCCAGTAATAGCTCAAATCTAGACAGACATATATGAAAAACGCTTAGCTAGACATATTACAGTACATAGAAATAACATAACTAAATCCTATTCCATGCTTAAAAATATAAATATATCACCAATTTATTGTCAATGTACCTTTCTTGTTGGTCTATAGGAATCAGATGACTCGCGCCCTCTGTCTCTTCCTGCAAAATATATATTTTTTATTTTATAATAATAACAATATTATATTAGGCTAAAATTATTCTTATGCTTAAAATATATTTGTGTACGCGTGTTCATCTTACGCGTTTTAAACCTTATTAGCATTTGATTCTTAAAAGTATGAGTTATTTATTAGACTGATATTAACCCAGTAGTTAACACAAAGAGTAGTTAGACAAAAAGTTTTGGTAGTTTTATATATTGCAGTAATTTCTTTTTTAATTACTACTAAGTAATTTTGTACTGTTATGATTAAATACGTTAGTTTACAACACAATATAGTTTATTGCACCAAAAGAAAAATACATAAAAAAACAACAATAAAAAAAGTATCAGTACAACGGCGGTCTTATCGCGATGCGATCTTTTCCAGACAAGTAGAGAAGTGAAGAAACAAGGTAGGGTGGCGCAGAGCATAACTCAATAGTTTAATTGCAATGAAAAAATTAATTAAACCAATAAAAGCTATTTTTATTTTAGGATTGATTTCTGGGCATATAAAAAAACTGGAAACTCTCGAAAGCTATTAGCTTTGGGTCATATCCAAGGGGTGTTAATTCATTTTGTTAATAACACGTACAAATGGATCCTTAAAATAAAATTACTATATTTTGTAAAATACTTGCATAGGTATCAATGTACAAAATTCTCGTTTAATTAGCAAGATGCAGTCTGTGCCATCAAACATTAGCCCACTAACAATAAAATTAGGGACTTTGCATGGCCAAGTGAATATTACCATTATTAATAGTGCCATTTACAACTCTAATATTTGAAATGGTATATTATAGTTTAAATTCACAATGGGATAAGTAGTATTATATATTATCCTTTTTCTTATCATGTTAGCGATGTAAAATTATTGTGCTATGGGGAAGACAGCACCAGGGATACTTATATGCGTATTGGCTGTGCTAACCCTCCCTATATCTTATACGTCGTTCCCTTGTGGAAGAAAACGGCTATCAACTTGATTAAAGGGTCTAAACAGGTAAACTTTGTGCAATTTAACCCTATCAAGACAAGTCTGAGACAATAAAGACTCCATTTGCAGTAGTATTTTATTGCCGTAGCACGCTTCTTAGCATCGCAAAGAATGTAGCGATTCTCGGTGCCGAGATCTCCAGCGAAGTCCTGTTCCGAATACCCTGGAGGAGGTCAAGCTAGCGACTAAGAAACTTGGTGTGCTCAACAGAGCGAAAAAGTATTTTAACGCGGGGTATTACTACACCTGTACTGATTACCTATGGGCGGAAGTATCATAATACCGGCTTAGGACCTTGTAATTCAGTGCAGAGACGAGCTGTGAAGATTGTTGATAATCCTAAGCTCTCACACGATAATGAGCCCCTGAGTTTAAGGGGCTATTTTGCCTCTCTTAGTACGTTTTATCGATTGCACAATGGCTTGTTCCGAAGAGTTGTTCAGTACGATGTCGTTTTACAATCATATCTGAACCATGGTCGAAACTATCTACGGGAACCGCAGAGTTAATAATTAAAAGTTTCATGCTTTCCAGAGAACCACATCAACGAAAGCGCTAGCACAGTTATAGCATTTTCAACCAGGATTCAAACTGGATAAATAGGAATGAATACCAAAAGAAAAAACTGCACATTCAATCCTAATCTGCTGACCTAAAGTGCAACATAAGAATGTTATTTCTTGCGCGGTCCTTGTCAAGGAGTAATCTGAGGATCTGATAATTCTAATATGACACATAACATTAGAAAAGGGAGGGTGAAAGACCTTCCGAGACTCGTGAAGGCGATGAAACCACCTGCGCTGCGGCAGACCATATGGCTAAGGCAAAGCCGTAAAAGTATCGTCCCGCTTAGGTAATTTATTGTGGCTAAAGCCATTCAACGTAGTGGACTCATCGTGAATTATCTAGCTAGAACCACAATCTCGTTGTTGTTTAAACTCGATCCACAAGATGATCAGTTTCGATATGTTTTGGGGCCATGTAGAGGCACGCGTAAATACCAATGTGAACCTCAAAGTCTACATAATAAAGCATAATCTTGTGTTACATGCAAGCCGTCTCCACAAAATAAGTAATTCTTTTATGGGGCAATGTATACGGTTCTATAACAAACTTCCCAGCAATATAAGAGAATTGTCAATAAACAAATTTAAAACTACTATTAAAGCCAAATTGTGTAGCAGGGCATATTATAAAGTATCTGACTATATTAATGATAAAAATGCCTGGGAGTGAGTCGATCCAATTATAATGTAATTAATAAAATATGTAAATTTGTTTGGACACCAAAAGAGGGACGCCTGAGTTTTTTGGCAGTATTTTTATCAGTGCTCACCTAGTCATAAACTGCACGGTAGGGAAAAAAATTGTGACGATTCCAAACAAATGTAGCCATTTTTACGGAATAAAAAGATTTTGACTTTGACTTTGACTTACACACAACCACAAAGTGAACAGGTCCCTCTCGTCCAGTTTAGCAAGGCACAAAATTATGTTACACGTTTGTAACCTGGGTAGAGCAGTTACGACATATCTGTTGATGAAGATGTGTATAAGGTGGGTCTTTATAAAAAAAGAGCAAGTCTGCTTTAACTGTTTCCAGATGATAATGACTGATCTGAGTGAAATGTTCTGATAATGCAAGGGCTCTCTTTCACTGAGGGTAATGGTACACCCCAGGGGCTAATTTGCTTTATAATACCACTCGGCTATTTTCGGGTCACTTATCGCAAGAAATACAATAATAGTACACTTATATTTCACACTCGTTTTCTATCAGAGTGGTCCTACCCCGAAAGAGCAGTATGTTTCACGGATATTTCAAGGTCATAATCTTTTATCTGTTTTTTATATGTTCATTTGATGATCAATTCATCAGGTGACAATATAAATTAGAATTGTTGAAAACGTTGTTGTAGTACTTTTAAAATGTGTACAAATTTCATTCTTGTATATCAGACTACAAGTTTATATGTACCTTTCTTTCCAGAGCCAGGTGACATCTTCTTAGCAGAATCACCAAAAAGCCCAGCATAGCTTTCTTTCTTGACTTCTTGAAATTCATCCCGTGTTAGAATCTCTATATCCCCTCCCACGGCAGTTTCTGCTCGAATCACGTCTTCTGGAAACTTCTCCATAGGCCCATGTTTTGTTCTATACATATCTGTAAGAAAATAAATTTGTTCCTCAAGCTTTATGTTATTATTAGTAAGCATTGTAGATACTGACCAGGGTACTCTACAATCGATCACATTCACACTCTAGTTCAGATAGTAGACAAATACCAGAAAATCAACAGCCCGCTATACATCGCCTATACTGACTATGAGTAATTATTCGAGCGAAGCACAATCGCTCAGGTATTGGAATATTATGCTTATACCAACTGTAAGAGTTTGAAATAGGAATGTAACAATAGTTTTAGATCTGACATTACATGGTTAATGGTTTCAAGCTTTTAAAGGATGATGTACCGATAATTTAAAATTATTACGACTCATATTCCTATCTATGTTAGTTCTATTGATATAATATATAAGATTTTGTCCACTTATTAATGGTGAAAACAAATCCTCCCTCAAATTAAAACTAGAGTAATAATTACCACACCTTTTGCTGCTTTCAGCTGTTATTTAACGATAATCCACTATATAGTTGTTTTAGATTCGCAAATACAATATAATAAAAAAACAAAATCATACAATTTGAACAATACAGAATAAAAAATAATTTGTATATAATCATATTGTATATGCCCAAAACACTTACAGAGTCCTTTGTTGATAAATTCATTTTTACGGTCACAGTTATATCTGTAGATTGCATTTGTATTCTTGACATATTCACTGAAAAAAATAAAAAATATATTATAATTTTATTAAATTAAAATAATATATAAATTAAGACACAAAATCTAATTTAATTTCAAGGTACATGTTTTCAAGTGAAATAAATAATTCTAAATAAACGCAGTGTAAAAAGTCACAAATCATACAAAAATCTGACAAAAACGTAATAAGAAGAAACTTGAAAAAGAAAGTGAAGTTGTAAATGTATCGATCAATCTATAAATTATATTATAATGCTACAATAATATAATCTTTGTTCCTTCCACTTTCGTATTGTACATCTTCGCTTCGTCATTCTTTTATCGTGCATTCTTACTACATGTCCCAACCAGCGGAGCATGCCTTTTCTCATCTTAACACTGACACTCTCTTACAGACCAACTCTCACTCACTCTCCACATCAGCGGTATACCTTACCGGCCCCAACACAACATCATGAACCGTAATCATCACGTTTGTTCTGATTGTCTCTCTTTCAAATACCATACAAATACCATTATGTTGGTTTTCTTGAATTCAATTGTAGCGAGTATGTACATAAATATATGTACAAATGTATATATATAAATCAGAAAACAAGAATCTAGAGTGAAGGACTAAATTAAAGTGAAATAAATTTAGTGTGCCCATGCCAGGATTCAATCCAGGGACGGTAAGTTACTAGGTCGGATTTTTATCCACTACAGTGCTTATTACATATTAGGATGCTCTTAATTTACTTGAAAAAAATTCAAAATGTCTTGGGATTGAAATCACTGTGGCAGTACTCCAAATGTTAGCAGTAAGCAGCAAGTCTTTATTGTTATAGCTTGTTATTCATAAATTAGAAAAATTGTGAAACTCTCAATAGTTTTCTTGAGATATTATTGTTTAATTAAATTTAATTAATCAGCTCGAAGCTGGAGACTGATATAACCAAATGATATATCTGTTTGTCAAATATGCAATATCATTCTTTGATGAGATGAGGTTGTTGTACAACTACTTGGTTTTTATTTTTATAGAACTCTTATCACAGTTATGCACTTCTGTGTGAAAGTTTAAGAGGCATTAAAAGTTTATGTTAATAAAAGTAGGGTGCATTCAAGGCCGACTGGGACTTCCGCAACTTACTACCTTTCTGACAACAGAAATTCAACAATGACAGAATATAAAAACACGTAGCACTACTATAAAACAAAAACAACAACTTTAACAAAAAATATTAAGAAAAAGTGACAATACAACAACAACAATCCATATATACCCACTTGCTAGACCTCTGTGTACGTAATAATGTCAAGTAATAATGAAAAGTATAATCCAGATCAAAAAAGTTGTTAATTCTTCATACTTTGTATGTATTAACTGTTGATTTCATTGGTAACTATATAA
The DNA here is from genome assembly GCA_947507595.1 of Pyralis farinalis. Taxonomy (NCBI): domain Eukaryota; kingdom Metazoa; phylum Arthropoda; class Insecta; order Lepidoptera; family Pyralidae; genus Pyralis; species Pyralis farinalis. The sequence goes on from OX382274.1 coordinate 11,106,417, forward strand.
TTCATTAATTCTGTAAGCAGCCCCTGGGCTCCAAAGCGAAAGCACAGGACACAACCAAGATTAACGCTCAGATGATGATAATGCATTAATTCTTTGAAAATACAAGAACATAGGGTCTTTTTTAATGCTCACAATTAGGCAAACTTACACAGAAAATTATACATGTATGATAAATTGATACATGTAGAGTAATCAAAATATTGTGCAAAAGCAATATAAATTATGATCGTAATTCTAGTAGTAACATTACAATATTTATTTTTTTATATGCAAGTAACATAAAATGTTTTACTAAATGTATTGAGTTAGTTTGATGAAAGTTTAGTTCATGATACATGAGTGACACTAAAAATTGCTTTTTTATGGTTTTTTTTATACCACTAAGGTGACAACGAAGCATACTGCCTGCCTGATGGTAGACAGTCAGCCTATGGACATTTGCAACACCAGGGGTGTCACTCATGCATTGCTGACCCTCTAAAAATCTTTGTTTGTTTACACTGTCACAAGCTGGAGTAAATACAGTATAGTGGCTATAAATTCAATGCAATTTGGAATTAAATGCTGAAAAGGAAGGGATAAAAAAGAAAAAAATTGGACTGGATTTAGAAAAAAGTATAAAAATTTTAAGGTAAAGCGTATATTTTGTTTATTCTATAAAAATAATTATAAACATCATATCGAGATTCACAAAATTATGAAGGAAACAATCTAAGGCAATTTTGAGATTAGATGTAGATTATTTAATTTATCATTTCGCATCTGAAAAAACCGAACAGCTATTTAGCAGTTTTGAATTTTATGGACTGTTTTGAAGAACTAACGCAGCATTGATTGAAGCAGCTTTATTTTTTAGCACTCTATAAAGTTTTAGTAATGCCATGTGATAGCTGTCAATTTCTGTCCATTATCATCTTACTTATAAACTGCTAAACATATGTTTTATTACAGGTGGCCAAAACATATACTTCTTTTCATGTCTTTCTACTCTGAATGCAGTTCAGTAAAAAGATCTAGTGTCCTAGAAGGCTTTATCGCAACTTTTAAAAATGTATGTATGTGTAATAATACACTTTTACAATGGTTAGATCCACTACAGATCTTAAAGCTTTATTGGTTAACCTGTCAGACCCCGTTATATACGGTTTCCCATACATTTCGTGACGCAAAAGCGGTCCACGGGTAATGAGAGATTAAGGCTCACAGCTTCGTCTGCGTGTACAATGGGAAACTAAACATGTTTTTATGGGAGTGAGCTATTTTACCAAGATAGACAGTAGCATCTATCACTCTCGACCCTCCCTCTATCAACATAAAATGCATCACATCACTCCATTTCGTGTTTGTTTATATGAAAGAAGGATACTCAACAAACAAACACACTTTCACAATTTTATAATATTATAGTATGACTAGCATGGATTATGCAATCAAGCAGGGCAGGAATAAGAAGATATCAATTAAAGTACTGTAATAGGTAGGTTTTTATTACAGTTTCCTATCCTTCAATTAAAATATTCTTTAGAAAAGCACAAACCAACCATAGACACCCTAAACATCTTCAATTATTTCTTCACCTCCCAATTTTCCATAGGTCTTTTACCACTCCAAAGTAAACACTTTGTACAGCTATTATTGACAATCTAACGAAGCTTGCAATTTAGTAATGAATATCAATTTTTTTTGTATTGTCTTAATACAAAAATTGATAAAGTTCAGGTACTTTAAAAAAAATGATAATATAACCTCAATTAACAATTACTGACATAAATTATATTACCCTTATAGACCTTAATATTTAAGTAAATATTGATGTAACATTTTTTTTTATTTAGTGATTTGTCAATCAATCATACAAATTAGGAATGATGACTTGTTAACATTTCTATTTGAAGCATCCAATAGATTGACTTGTAGTCCAGTAGAGGAGCAGGATTGACAGCAGCAGACACTCAATATTAGTTTATTTTATAACATCAAACATTAGCAGTTTCATAAACTTTTGTCTACTTCTGCGAAAAGTTTTTTCAGCAAAGGTATTTAGCATTACAAATGGAATCAGGTAAATATAGTTAAATAAAAATATTGTAATAAAGTAATAATTCATTGATTCTAAAGTTAGTGAAGTATATTATAAGTATTTTCTAATTATATTCACGACTTACTAAGTGTCCTCCTGGAAAAATTTGACGACAGCGATAGGTGGTTTTCGAAATGATGGCAAGACATCTGGTGGAAGCTTTTCAGACCCTACCACCTCGCCGGGCCACCAGCATGAGCCCAGCTTCACCCATACCACGTCTCCGTCCAAATAATTACTCTCAGCTTGCTCGCACATCACCACTTATCTGTTCAGGCGAAACGTACGACCATATTTTGTCAACTGTAGTCACTATGCCGACTGCAACTGTTACCAGAACATTTTCACTAGATTCACAAATATTTCAGTGCGCTACTATAACATATAATCAACTTTGCGTTATAAATTATACTTTTTATTAATTTGTGTTGTATTTGTCAAAACAGTAGCAAAATAATAGTTGTAAATATCACCGACTGCGTACGAAATTATTCTTCGCCTGCTCTAGTGGCAGTACTGATTTTAACACTCTTTATAAATATGTCACTTATTAAAGCAAGACTTTTAGTTGAATATTTATATATTTATTTTTAATAACTTTATGAATAACATTTAGCTAAAATAAGTAGACAGTATTTATTAATATACTAAATAATATATCAGGAAATAAGTATGCAGGACGGCGTCAGCAGATACCAACATACAAACAAATAAGTGTGCAAAGATAATAATTTATTTGTTCGTCAAAACGGTAAGCAAGGATTCTATGACTACACGGCCTAAATATATTTCATGCTCTCGCGGGACATGGCATCGAAATTATAGACAATACGTACGTTTCTGGATACCGTTCATCAGTAAATCTTAAACGACCAGAAACGGAAATTAAGATTTATATTCTAAATCTACTTCTTCGAATCGGGTTAATCGACACCTATTATATGACACTAATTCCAAAGAGCATTGCTTCCGTGATTCTTCAACGAGAATTTGTTCCATAAAAAATAGCCAGCGACTTGTCTAAAGATTAATGTGTTTCCATTCTACTTACAATTCTAAATTCAAATTGAGACTTAGCTATAGCATTTGACGAGCTCGGTGGCGCAATGATGAAACGCGTTGTTACACTACTTTGACACCAAAGCTCGTGGGTTCGATTCCCACACAGTACAAACATTTGTGTGCATGAACTGGATATTTTTTATGTATAATAAGTATGTATTTACAAAAAAAATGTATTTACGTATGTTTATCAGTTGTCTAGTACCCATAACACAAGCTTCGCTTACTTTGGAGCTAGATGGCGCTGTGTAATTTGTCCGACAATATTTTATTTAAATTCTTGAAAATCAGCTGTTCTTTAGTTTTCCCACCGATTGTTTCTTTGTCGCTGTTTGAGTGGCATTCAAAAATTGAAATGCGCAATAGGTATTTTGTTTTCGTATAGCTATAAGTTCTGTCATGGCATCAACGCAGCTAATACAGAACGTGGATATTAACCATTAGTACCACTACTAGACCAGGTACCGTAACTAAACGTACGGTGCATTTTTGATTTGATTGTTTCCGTTTTGAAAATTTTGATTTCAATATTAAACTCCACAGCCGCAGCCGACCGGAGATGAAATGTATAAAATTTAAATAAATGTATAAAAAGCTTGGGGCTCTCCTGGGGTAATACCACTACACCACAAGCGTCCATACACTATGGTAACTTCATTTTATCAGACAAACCTTATGCTTTATTGCCGCCATAGTGGTAAAAAAAACTGAGAAGTTTACATGCATTTTGATCTATCCAGCTACTTTTACTTTCACCACCAATTGCTGGATATTTAGTTTGAATATTTATAACGCCTGAATTAATCTAAACAAAGACGGGCGCTGTTAATAAATGCTGGAAGAAATCTCTTGAAGAGATAAACTCGCCTATGTACACTGTATTTGACACTCATTATATTGTTTTATTTGTGTGCAATAAATAATATATATATATATATAAATCTTCAGAAACCCCGGCTAAGGCGTCAAAGTGGCCGTCACGCTTGTAATGAAGAAAACAACGCGTGAAGCATAGTCAAAGTTAATACGTGTTAAATTAATAAACTTTTAAGCAATCTCATACGGGTCTACAGTAGATATACATTTTAGTGAAAATAACAAAAATAATACTTGAATTAATCTTGGATTGCGTAAATTATTCATGTTATAATAGAATTTTAATCTTAATTTAAGCTGTCGACAATACCTACATACGACTTGTAAACGTCATATGTCGAAAAGAGACAAAGCTATAATAACCGTACCATATACGAGTAGTTTTATTTTATACAACATCGGTAGGCATTCAAGGATACGGCTCACTTGGCATAAAGCGTTTACTTTAGCCTATGTATACCTGCAATACATCAAGTATCACTCGCGCTATGCCACCTCTGTTGCTAACACAGTAACTCCTTAGGGGCTTACTGATGACCTCACTCACGGCTTTGATGCGCCCTACCTCTCTTAAAAATACTCAGGCCAAGACAAACAGACATGTTCATGCACACAAATGTTTGTCCTGTGTGAGAATCGAACCCACGAGCATTGGTGTCAACATAGCGTTTCATTTTTCTTTAATTGAATTATTTTGACGAGCTGCATCGATCTCGTCAAAATAGTTCAATAGGTATCGTTGCAAAATAAGGGTAGGTTTGGACTTAAGAATTTGGACTTAAGAAATAAGTTAGAGTGAAATTGTAAAATTAGTGACCGCCCGACTTCATCTCCTCACCTGCAGTCCTTCCGAATATCCGCCAACTAAACCTTTTTTTCATGTACCAGCCTACCTCATCGATACCTTATGAAATTTATACAGCTGTCATACTTTGTAATTAAACCCTTTACATATTTATGTTTTTTATTAATAAATTAATATAACTCTCTGTAAAAAAATGTCTCGAAACAGGCGGCCACGAGCTCACGAACTTAGAAGCAAAGCTAAATTTAATCACGATATGGTGTGAAATAGGCAAGGATTCACAAATAAACTGATATTAAAAAAATCGAACTGAAACTATATAATTCACGCATTAAATTATTGGTAATATATCCAATATTCATCACCCAAAAGCTTTCAAACTGATATAATATTTAGTAATAATACATTTAAATATCTTAAAGTAAAAAGAGCATTAAGATGCGGAAATAGGGGACATTTACCTTATTTTGTCTATATATCTGTAACATGTAAGAAGGTTTTCTGTACATCATTAATGGGTTTTATGAAAACTCGTTCATAGCATTAAGTGGCATAACTTATGCTAAATTAATTTTGTACCTAATGAAAATGAAATATAGAGCAACGTTATTGTTAATCATATTAAAAAATGCCGCCAGCTGATGATTGCGGGTGTAAATACAATCAGTTCATATGTAAAAGTGACTATGCACCGCTCAGATGTACCGACGGTTTTACCACCGTTACAAATATAGCTGACTATTTTTTTAACTATTAATATAAAGTATGACAATTCAGCTGTATAAATTTATAAGGTATAAAATGTCTTTATACTTGAACATTTTTAATATGGTTCATATACGTGACTAACGAATAATCCCCTCTCTTCAATACAGCTGATGGTTGTTTTTTTGTTAAAACTATCCTCAGGAATCACATGGTATAGTATGGTATGGTATAAAAATACGCGTAGGTAGCATATTTTATTTTAACAACTATTATATAGGTAATATCACCTTCACTCCGCCGCGGGTGCGGCGACTGATGCATATTTTATTGATTGTTAAATCTCAAGCAACTATTTAAAATAAAATTCCTTCGTTATAAAATTAATCGGATAAATTAACGTTGCCTCCCCTACTATTATACTGTGGTATAACTCGACATTAGTCCGAAATTCATGTAATATTTCGAATATATATTTGAATATCGCCCAAATTAGTATTACGAAACCCATTACCAGACACCAATCAATTTTATAGTCGCGCTAGAGAGCTCGATGGCGTCGTTGCGCGTGTCATTCTAACCAATCACGCAGGTTAAGCAATGTCGACCGCCGCCTGTCTATGGATGATTTTATCGATCTCGAGTTTGTCCGTGACTCGGAGGGCCCGTTAAGCCGTCTCGGTCCCGGCTGTTGTCGATAGATGACAGTCGTTGAGCTATAAGTCAGTGGCCCTCGGGCGGTTTGAAAACACTGGCCATCGCCAATCCGCATTTTTTTTATACTACGTCGGGCGGGAGGCATTCAAGCATACGGCCCACCTGATGTAAAGCAGTTACCCTATTAACGCTTGTAAGACATCAAGTATCACTCACGCTATGCCTCCTCTGCTGTTTACACAGCAACTCCTTAGGAGCTTACTGGTGACCTCACTCACACGCAGGAACACAACAACCCTCTAGGGAGTTGTTGTTGTTGTAGTTATTTGGCTGCGGTTTACTGTGTTGTGGAGGTACTTTCCCAGACCGGTTGCTACAATGCGCCCAACCTCTCTTAAAATTTTAGTGTGGTGTGGTGGAGTATGCTCTACACCCCTTCGGTTGAAGGGATACCCGTATCCCTACAGTGAGATGAGTAACGGTTAATGTGGTGGTGGGTGGCTTTCATTTCGTTTCATCGCGTAGAGCTATCCGCAAGTAAAAATGAGATATAGCTATTTTTGACAGCGCAACTTGAAAAATGGAAAAATGGAAAGAAAAATAAAGTATATTCCATTTCAATGTGCGACTAAATTGTATAAGTACCTACGAGTATTTATACAATCTAACAATGAGTATTATTTTTTGTTATTTATTACTCACTAATTAATATTATAGTAATGAGCATTGATAGTGCAGTGAATAAGAACCGACCTATTGACCAACTGATCCTCGCCTCGAATCCTGGCATGTTTCGAAATTCACGTTCGCGGATTTATGTATATATTTTTAATTATCACCTGCTTGGTGGTGAAGGAAAACGTTAGTAAGAAACCCGCATTTCAAGAAATTATATTTCGAAAGAGTGTATATATGCAACCTTTTTTATTGTCTTTCTATACATGTATGAAATGTCATTTGTCAAAATAGGTAGTAAAAATAAATTTGTAAATTTTAAATAAGTATTTTAAATAAAAATGATGAATAGACGAACGACGAGGAACCTAGGAGTCTAGAGGAAGATTTGATCGGGAACGCACCGGGTGTACCGCGTCAGAGACCACCAGCCCCCGCTGTGTTGGCTACGCAGTGAACTCGTCGTCATATTATTCTCTTTTACCGATCCCCTGAACCTCCGGATACTTTCTTAACTATATATTATTTGAATAACTCCAGCCCCTGCTGTGTTGGCTACGCGGTGAACTACGGGGCCGGCATCTTTTACCGCTGCGGTGTTGGACCGCAAGGCGGTACCTACCGATTCAACCCATCTTCTGCGTCTTGGTCTGCGACGTCCGTGAGTCCCTCACGGATCTGCGTGCTGGCTGGTTCGTTGGCGTGCCCGTCTACGGTCGTCGGCGGCCCACTACAGCTGCTTACTACATTCGCGGGTGCTTCGGACAATGAACTTCGGGTTAGATCGTTTCATCGCGAGTTCTTAAAGACTTAAATTAGCCGAACTTTAAAGAAACATATATATATACATATATATATATATATATATATATATATATATATATATATATATATATATATATATATATATATATATATATTATTATATATATATATTATAATATATATATATATATAATACTGTGAATAATTAATAGCCTTAATAAATTTGTACCTCTTTTTAGAACTTCCTTTTCTTTTCAACTAGTAATATTACAAGAGGTGTGACCTAACTTAAGAAGGTCTGGTTTTCCCCCTGGATTCTGAAAGTCTGACGGCTGTTGCTCCTTGTACAAATCAGTACCCTCGCTAAATCTTTAGGCTTAGTTAGAGGTCCCCACCAATCCTAATGGATTAGTAAACAAGATAACGCTAAGAAGAAGTTACTCACTAATCAATCACAAGTTTAAATCAATCATAAGCATACATCGAATATGTTCCAAATTATGAATAATATTCCAAAGTCAATGTGACTTTATTGTGGTGCATGAACATGAATTGAATGGAACTATAAACATAGTACCAATATTATTGTGTTTATGAGACGAAAACCCTGATTATTCCGAACGCGCAATCTAGTGGCACAGAGATCATTATGCGTGTGTTTCCATGCTTTCAGGGGTTTACTAACGAAGATAAGATTATTGGGAAATTACAATATTTCTTGTCCTATATTCTTAGGGATGGGTAAAAAGAAAATAAAGATACAAAATATCGCTTTATTATGCGTAATGAGTTATGAATTGTCAGATATTCCAATCACATTTAACGCGATCGTTTAATAATAGGTAGGTACATTATATGTAATCAATAAAACACTATAGCTTCAAAAATAGCTTAGGCACTCTTGCATAAATAAAAAAAATATTTTATATAAATACAATCTTTAAAGTACTTACATTTTAGACAAGTTTAAATTATCAAGACTGAAATTACAAATTCAGTCAATTTTACCATTGCGTTAAAATGAATACGCGAGTCCTTACCTAGATCCTTAATTATGGTAAATATATTACAGTGCATTAACATATTATTTATTATAATTACTTAAAACAACTTAAGGCACCTTAAAAAATAAATTTAAAATCAATCAAGTTTAATATTATTTTGAGAGATACGAATAATGTATTTATCTAAATTTCAGTTTTTAGCGTCACCATTCACACCAGACAAACATCAAATGTCTAATTTTTCGATGTTACCTCATAAATTTTATGGCTGCCTACAGGTCGTAATAAAGTAAATATAAGGATATAAGTAAATGATCCCGGACAAATTACACAGAGCAGTTTAGTCGCAAATTAAGTGACGGTTGTGTGTGTGTGTTACGGGTGATATTATATATTTACGTTGACTAAACTGACCACAAAATCTCTGGACTTACTATTAAATTCCTATTTTATTTAATTACTTTCTATTTGGTCACCAACGACTGCGATATATACTGTCAAATTATCAATTCTATATTGTCGCCAGAATTTCTCTATCCTTTATACCTTAGATAATTGCGTTTATTACTTTCTTTTACCTACTAAGTTACGCAAAAATCGTATTGTACAGATTTATAATAAACTTACTAGTCTAAACGATATTTTTAATCAGTGTACATTACGGTTAATCCGGTATTATTTCTATAAATTAACGTAGCAATAATAAAATAATTGACTGATTCTAGAAAAATAACATTTTTATCAAAAATATCATGCAAGCCCAAACAACTTACAGTACCTACATTAGGAACTGTAGCTCTTACTTGAGTACTGAGGCTTAGCAGTCAGCAATGTACCTAGACTGCGTAGTGATAGATACCTACGTCAAGAAAATGTTACAATTTACGACTTTCATAGTCTAAATATCCCACTGATAAAAAATATCTCATTTGTAGGTATTCTTATGTTATTCTAAAGCACATTACATAGTGATAACCCGGCCTCCACACTAAGTTCACCTTGGTTTTCAATCATATAGTGGTTGACACGATGTTGAACAGTGGTTAGCCAACCAATTTAGTTGACCTTACAACACGTTTCGAGAGCAAGCGTGCGTTTCCGTTCGCATCGAGATTCTACTGTACACCTGCAACTGTTAAACCAGAGACTTTTTTCAAACATTTTTTGTCGTAGACCCCATCATATTAAAGTTTGAATCAGAAGGACGATAACCGTTGAGAATCTATGGTCTTAACCTCTCGAGATAATTGAGTTTCTTACAGGCAAGGAGTGCACCCGTTTATTAAGATCACAAATGATAAGCCAACTTCAGTACCGATCCTCAAACAATTCCATGACATAGCAATCCAGTATACAATATTTTGTACCACTCTATTTTAGTAATTCGGCCCAGGGAGGTTAAATAGAGATCGAAAGTTTATGTGAAACATGATTTTTAATTCAGTCAAGACGAATATTATCCGTAAATTTATGGTTAACGTTTAAAGTATACTGTAGTACATTCCCGTCAAATGCGCACTTTAAGGGGCAAAGAAGGGGATGAAAGTTTGTTTACAAATTATAAATTTTCATAAGAGTTAGCACGCAAACATTGTTGACAATTAAACTGAGGCCTCTCGTCCTATGAATCGCATCGGATGAATCCTTGGAGTCTCTATGGCTATCTTTATAGATATAGATCTTTTTATATAAATAATACGACAGATCATGCACTGTTTTTGAACCCAAACGAATAAAAATATAGGTAGATTTATTTAGAGAATAAAGGATATAGAGGTAAAGGATTAGAGAATAAGAGACAACATAAAAGATTTTTAGTATTACGAAGTCGCAGGAATCCTTTATGAACGTATGTAATTTTATACGATGCGTGTTTTTGTAAGCGAAACATATTGCTGCTACTCAAACTGGGGCCTTGTAGGCAAACACCCTCCCACCAAGGTGAGGAGGCTGGTTTCTCGCCTTGTAGCGTATGCGTAACTAATCAAAAACCTATCCAGCATACTGGCGTACGATCTTTGCCCACTGCTGCGGATAGTTTCGCTGAACGTAGGAGAGTGTTCGCTGGATCTGCTTTGTTTCTTGAGGACTACATTGAGGGCAGGCACCGCGCAACACCAGGGGAGCGAGAGCTGGAATGAAAAATCACAATAAGTTTCAGGACACCCATAGTGACAGTTTTTCAATTTTGCTTAACACAAGTTACTCGTATTTAAATTCACTACTACTTAATATTTTTTTCTGTATGTTCTGTGGATGTATATGTTCTGTGGAGGTGGCTTTTAGTCGCGATACCAGCCCGGGCACATAGCACGAGTGTCCACGTTGAGTCAATTTATTGTATTTACATTTCACTGCAATAAATAACGAGGAATGAGCGGAATAACTTAAAAAGCAAATGCGAAATATGGTTAAACCCCATTGCAAGTTAGTGTAGCAGAGATTATACTTAGTGAATGTAGCATATATTTTTTTATACAATGTCGTGAAGCATACAAGCATATGGCCTACATAGATTATGCACGCTTGCAATACAGGAACAACTCAGGAGCTTACTAGTAACCTAATTCACTCGCAGGAATACAGGAAACCTCAACAGTTGTAATTTGTGTGCGATTTTCTGTAAGGTGTAGGTGCTTGCCTACTCGAACTGTTTTGATGCAGCCTACTTCTTTTAGGAAACGTAACAGATGTTGCGATGTCTAGTGTGCATCGATCCTTGAAGAAGATAATCATAAAAGTTAAGTCATCATATCAAAAGAGACCGATCAAAGGTGAATGAATATAGGTATCTAAACTTTTCCATAAATTCTTCAATTCGAGCAAGTCTGCCCACTACTTTTGTACTCAGCCATTTTCGACCATCCTCCGCGAGAGTATCACATCGCATTTACCATGGCGCGTGAATGAGTCCGAATGGAATTTATGGATTTATGATTGATATTTTATTTGAGCCCAGATTATGTCACACCTTTTTTTGGTTTGTAGTCTTGCCTTAAATATCGTTACAAAGAAACCATCCTTTTTTGTTTCTTCTTATACAACGTACACGCATACGACCCGCCTGATAAAGCTTATGAATGCTTGCAATGCATGAAGTATTGGTCGCGCATTACCAGCACCGCTGCTAACACTGCAGCTTAAATGCTTACTGGTAATCTCACTTATTCATAGGAACACAATAACCCCCCAGGGAGTTGTTATTTAGCTGCGGTTTTCTGAGAGGTGGAGGTACTTTCCAACCGGGCTGCTTAGATGCACCCTACATTTCTTATAAGTCCGTTATTTTATACATTAATAATAATTAATAAATATGTATGACGTTTATTCAAAATTATCCTGATTAGCTTCTGATTGGATTTTATATCTATCGTATAAACTTCGTAGCCAGTTATCGATTGGAACAGGCTCGTACTCCATGAGAAAATTCACCGCTGCCACATTTGTGGAATGTTCAAGGGATTCAATTCATCATGGCGTACCTACGCAGCTATAATAGCATATACATGTACAATACACATTCCTTCCCATCCACGCTTTTGTGGATCATACTTTAAGCATCGGTGCTGAGTTTTACTGAAAGAACCATTCTTAGAACATGTTACTGTTAGTCACCAAAATCTTGTTTGATACACATGTATACACATTGCCTCGGAAAGCCTTATTCGAAACGAATTCGATAATTTTCACTCAGATTCCATACATTTTGAATAAAAAATTTATGCATCCGATTCGAGTATAGTCTTCGAGGCAATATAAACACCCCTATTGGCTTGTGTGTTTATACCTTCCACAAAAATATTGTTTATATTGGGCTGTCATTCCTTGATAGCTAAAGTTTAATGTCCATATTGTACGAGATACTTATTTAGAGCTTTAAAAATAAAATGGGCCATTCTGCTAACGAAAAAATTATTCGATAGTAAATAATTTAATTTTTCGTCAGATATTATTATTTTCTGCGGTCCTATCATATCGTACTACTAACTAACTAACAGGGTAACTTCTCAAGTTGCTTTGATTACACTATCCTATTAATTTGAAATTAGCGGTTCAATAACGACCAGTCTCTATTAGACGCAAGTCTACTCGTAAGTAATCTTTTACATAGATGCTATATTAATTTCTCAAGACAAGGTGTGTTCTTATGCTTAGAAGTAGAAGATTTCTGCATAATCATAATCATTTATTTGCTAGAATACATTATATTTTATAAGATCTTAATAAGGTACATTGGTACATGTATTCAGCGTGCATGCACAAGTGTAAATATTAAACAGTATTTTTGTCAAAATAATTTTAAAATTCATTAACACTATAAAAACAGTTATACATGAGCCAGTTATTCAAATTCCTCTTAAATGTTATATAGTATTTTATTATAGATAATTATTGAATGTTTCTTTTGAAAATTCCTATATGACATCGAGGTTGATATAATAGGTTAGCAAATTTGTCTCGTTTTTGACGGGGAAACATTTCGTTGTGCATTTTATAATATTCAGGATGTGTTTTGACAAAATGACAGACATCTCTTATATACATGCTAGTGCTAGGTAAAGGCAAACTGTCCCAATACCATGCTTTGTTTATGATCCTTCGGATTCCTTCCTTAGTGCTTTAATCGCCTTTATTGCGAATTCTATGCCGAACGAACTGATATTTTTATGCCAAAAATAGAGGACAGACCAGAATAGTATCGAGTCAGATAAACAAAGAATTATATTACTATTTTTCTTTATTGCAACAGTATTTATGACTAAACAAAGTATATAAAACCTCAGTAAAATATTTTTTAATTTAGCTTCGAGTAATGTTAGTAGGTCGATGCCGGAAATCATGTCTACGACCTTCAGACCGTGAGGCTGGGTTACTTTTCATTAAGTTATTAACGCATCGAACGATTGTCCGTTCTAAGATTTTTAAAGATATGGTGGGTTACAAAAAATATTTTTCTGTATGACTGAACTACAGTCTGTATCACATAAAATGTAACTTTGAGACAGTCAAGAGTAGCTACAAGATGCTAGGCAATCAGATTCCGTAAAGAGAAGTGCCATACGTGGAAAAAAGAGAGTGTTTGACGCAAATGTTAATTAATTATTATACTTATAAAGTGTCATTGATCATTCCCTTGGACCATTCATAGTTTCGTAAAAATTACGCGAAATGACAAAGATTTGCTGAAATGTGTTTCCATCGAGTTGCTCAATGTGGTAGTTTTTCATCCGCGTTGTTCACTATAATATAAATTTCATAACTTAAAGTGAAATCGAATGGAATAGAAAATCGAATCCCGTATCTTAAGAGAAATCAGAATATAATTGAATCCGTGAAGTGAAAATAATTTCAATGTCACCAATCAAATATCAATATTATAATTGATTGTTATTGACCTCGATACGCGATGGCTTTGTAAATGCTATAGATCCTGTTTTCCAGTCTGAGAAATAAGTTGAACACATTGAAACTGGTCTCCAATTGGTCATATTTTTGGATACCACGAGCACCAGGAGGGGAGAAGAATAGGTAGGCATATACTTTTCTTGTAAATATAAATGTAATTTAATGTAACCTACCTTTCTATATTTCTATAAATTCGTTTTCAAAATGTAGTGAAAATCTTAGAAACAGGAATAGATTCCGTATGCCAGTACATCTGCTTGCTCAGATTAATAGATCTTTTCTTGTAAATTGTATTCGATTCTATAATAAATTACCTGAAACAGTTCTGTCCGTGCCTGACAATATGTTCAAAACGCACATCAAAAATACTCTATGTAAGAAGGGTTATTATAGAATCGATGAATATCTAACTGACAGAGATGTATGGAAATGATTCAGCACATGATAACTTTAATTGTGCCACTTGATATCACTATAATGTACACTCATATCATTATATTTATTGTAATATGTACGAGTATAAGATCATTTGGAAAAAAATAAGACCTATATTGGCAAGTTTCTTTTGGCATTTCTTCTTTGCCAATGGTCATTTGGAATGGTGGTAGATTAAAAAAGAGAAAAACTTAAAAAAATAATAAGGTATAAATATTGGAAATGTAATACATGTCTAAGTGCATGTGAGGGTCTAAAGGCAAATAAAGAATTTTTATCTTTTTATCTTATCTTTTATTTTTAAAGTTTTAAATCTTAAACTTCGTAGATAGAGACAGAATGAACGGACAAATTTCGACTGTTTTTGTGTTTAACTCGATTTCCTCACCTGCCTAGGCCACGATAGCCTAAGATCCCGCTGCAAAATTGTGTAGGTATCTGTCCTTTAATAAAACATCATTCAGAAGAATAATTATTGGTAATATAATGTATTAATTCCGGATTGCCTATAAAAAATAGCCGCAATGATTTTTAATTAAATATTCTATAATTAATTAATTTGTGTGATTTTGAGCTATATGTTTTTTTTTAATAAATGAAACGTCATTTTATAGGAAATGATGTGAAGAATTTAAAAATATTTGCCACCTTCTAGTCAGCCGCAACCTTTAGCCTACCAGTACCAAAAAGACAGATATCTATACTACTCGTATTTTGCAGCGGGGTCTCGTGTATGAAGAAATAATCGTACAATCAACACCAATTTTCTGGCGTATTCTCACTCTCTCTTGTATAGTCGTAGGAGTTTAAATAACATCAATTTTGACTAATAATATGTTAGGTACCTATTTACCTATGACATGAGAGAACCCGTCCCGTTTTCCATAGCCTGTAACCGTTTAATTTTATATCGTCTTGATATCGCCTTTTCTCTATATAGGTTTGGACATACAATTAATCAAAAGTAGGCAAACTAGTAAATTTAAAACAGCAGTTGTATATAAACAAATGGCATTTCACTATCATATCAAAAATATACTGAACATATTAGTTGCTACGGTGCCCTAAGTAAGAGAGTCTGACTTGGAATTGACGACGTTTTCCTTGTTTCTATTATATCTACAATTTTAATACCAAAGTACTAACTTTTCAATCGTTTTCCAACAGGATCACAAGGCCCTTCGCCCAGGGCGCATTTGAGTTGCCTCTGTATGTACCGCTTGTCTTGTAGGGCTTCATCAAGAGCTGTGTCCGACACCGGGGGGCGCTGTGTCTCCGCCAAACACGCGACTACCAGCGTGCAGATTGCTAACACGTGTCTGACCTAGAAAATATATTAAAAAGTGTTTTGTAGTGAGAAATAAAACATTACGTGACCTTAGAACAACCGCCAAATTACTTTTAACTGTCTTCATAAAAGAAGGTTCTGCATATTATTATGTCGCGCATGTGTTTGTAGGTTCCTTATCTGTATATTGTATTTTAATATAGTATTTTTTAACTTCAAACTTTTATTTTCAAATTGGTAGATTCGTCATAACATAACAACTACTGATATATCGAAAAACTGTACGGAACTCTCTTTGCAGTGTTCACGGAAAACGGACACTGTTTGTTTCACAAACGTAGATAGTTTTATCTAATTTCAAAATAAGTATTATCCACGAAACGTAGAGAGTATAACATCTTTTTATATATGCACTAAAATGAAAGGAAACACAATCTAAAGGGTGTGTTACATGGGTTCAAAATTTTGATCCTGCTTTCTTCCTTTTTTTAAGTGATTTTTCAAGTTTATTAATTTCACGACCACAGCACACAACTAATTATATGAAATATATATGCCTTGTTGGATAAATGCCTCCACTTTTAATAAAATACCAATTGATTGCATGTGTTGCCGGTTTTTGTCTCTAAACATGTATATTCACTACTTATTAGTTATTATTCAAAATAGGCTGTTTGTATGGTGAATCTTGGTCGAAATCTGACAGGACAATGTAGCTAACAGTCCGGGCCAGCGACGCGTAATAATAGAACTTCGTGTCACAGTTACGAGCATTATGCAATGAGCGGAGAACGACACCTCGCCCTAATAACACAGTAGAGGCTACCCGCACATAACATAATAAACGACCGCCATTTCGCGAGAAAAGCTGTTAGTTAACGGAATTGTTCATAGAAGTATTGCCTATTCCGTAATGTCTTGCAAACCTACATAATTTAGACGAGACTAATGTACCTATTATTCAAATAAATTGTTGTCAACATGTACACGTGAAATATGAATGGAAAAATATTTGCAATCTAAACTAGGAAATTAGTTAAAAATAAAGTTTACACGATTAGGACGGAAGACAAAACTAATGAAAATAGTGGAATGCGTCTATTCCACCAATTTCATTGTGAGAGAGATTTTCAGAGAGATGTGGAAATATTCACAAAAAAGCCATATTCGAAACGAAATAGAAAAGTTTTCATTCAGTTTCCATACATGCGGAGTGCGTGAATTCTACGCATAGTACCCGTGGAGGCACCACGTGTACTATGCGTAGAATTCATGCACTCGGTCCCAGTCTGCCGAGTTATGGTGCAATTCGCGACGCCATCCGAAAGGGCGAGGTGGATCACATCTGTTGTAGGGCACTTGGGTCCGATGAGGCAGTAGTCCGATGAGCCAAGCACTGTGATGTTATATTCATCCAGACGTGTAGTCAGCAGAATGTCCAGTAGAGAGCTTGCATGGTCCTCTATATCTGGTATTCTCGTAGGAGAATGAACCAGTTGAGAGAAACCATAGGCCAGAGCAAATTCATGAGCAAACCTCCCCGCGAAATCAGCGCAAAGGGAGCCGAGCCATTCCGTATAATGAGCCTTAAAGTCTCCCAAAATCACTAATTCCGTGAAGGGATATTGCTCGATGACTTTGCCAGTTGCTATTTGCAGGTGCTAGAATAAACGGGCTGTGTCCGTGTCACCGCTATGAGACCTGTAAAGGCACGCGTAGATCCGGGTGTGGCCGCCTTGATCCACGCGTACCCACCCACAATAACGACAGATCCCTGTCTTCTAGGCTATGAAGACGACGACAACAAATATCGCATGACGCACGAATAAGTGCTCGACTTTGTACCCGTGATAATGTAAGTACGATGTGTCAGCCTGTGAGGATATTTGTGTCACCGTAAGGAAAAAAGGGGTCTGCCGAGCGCCTGACCCTGACCGCCGTGTCAACCTTCCGCGCCCGCATTGTTCGTGGCGGTGTGACATCCGCCGGTCCTCCCGCTGCCGGCGCAATGACATCTCGAGCAACTGGCAACGTTACTCACGCACAGGAACAGAGCAAACCTCCTGGAGTTGCTGTTTAGCTGCGGTCTTCTGTAAGGTGGCGGTTCTTCTATCTATCTATAACTTCACCCCAAATCCCTTGCGGGGTAGGCAGAGAGAACCGAGCGCCACGTGACTCGTTCCTTACATAACTCACTCAGTTCTTTAACATTCATTGCTCTTCCCATGCACGCTCGCTAGTTTCTAGGGCAGGATCACAACTACTCTCCAGGGCAGCTATATATATTGGCTATGGTTGTCTGTGAGGTGGAGATACTTCCCCAGACGGGCTACTTTGATGCGCCCTACTTCTCTTAAAAACACCCAGCCCAAGATAAACAGACATGTTCAGACACACAAATGTTTGTCCTGTGTAGGAATCGCACTCGCGAGCCTCGGTGTCAAAGTAACATTGTAAACCACTCCACCACCGCACCAAATCTCGCCAGTATCACCGTAGCCTATGAATGCTGGAAGTACAGGAAAGATGGCGCGTGCGTTATAAGGTATCCTGACTCGTAGAAATGCAACAACTCTCCATGGAGTTGTTATTAGGCTGCGTTTTTCCGTTAGGTGCTGAAAAACTTACCCAGTTAGATAGATAGCTTTGATGTGTCCTACCTCTCTTAATCAAATCGTTATATCATCATTAAGCTTGAAACTAGTTTCATGGTATGTTCGCGAAATTTCATTAAATGCAGTTCGACCTGACAGAAGCGTGTTTGAAATGTAAAGTGAAATATCAAAATGAAGCTTATTTTATATTTAAAATATGCACATAATATGTAATAAAAATAAAAAAATATCTTAATAATTATGTAAAATTTTACGTTTATTTATTTTAATAAAATACGTGTCCTTATGTGCCAGCATAAATACAATATCGTTGCAAGTCAAGTTACTTGCGATTCACAGACAAAAATACAGGAGTTAAATTACAATATTAAAATACTCGTATCTATAAACAGATGCTTATTGATACATTATGATTACAATAAAATGATACTTGCGTTGGCATGTGAATGTGGATCAAGACTATTTAGACTTTTTAATTACACGTGGTTTCCGTATTTGGCCCTATACATATAAAATTTGATTGACAAAATGGTGACAATATAAGGACGATGTGACACTAGAGTCTGAAAATATATAGTTATATTTTAATATCTCGATAGGATCGAGATTTCTCCTCAGCTCAGTGCATGTCATCAAAATTTCTCCAACTTTTTAATAACTTGATTTAATGAGATTTTGACAACTCTTCAAAATTCTTGCTTGATTTCTTTATCGGTGTTAAATCTTTTGCATCCTATCTATTCTTTTTTTTTTATTGGCAACCAGGAAATAGTTGTAAATTAACACGATTAACATTAAATCCGAAGAATGGTAAGTAAGGAATAAAATAACAAAAATAAACGTTGGTTGTAATTGATGATGAGCAAATAAAAGTTTTTTACGCATAGAAAAAATATGAAAGTAAATTACAGAGCACCTAAGATATATTTAGCACTACCACACATAGGCATCTCTATTTTCTATCACAACCAACATGGCATCGAAATATTGGATTACAATTTTCGTAATGCCACGTCAATGATTTACAGATAATGATAGTCATTATCATCTCTGGCATCTCTAAAATCACGGGGAGATACTCGGTTGTATAGGAGTGTGCGGGGATATGAGTATGCGTACGTATGAGTTTGAAAAAGTTTATCATAGTGTAGTATATAGTGTACCCACTGCGACCGGCTCCAGGGGAAAAGATGAAACAATATAGCCATGACCAGTAGGAGTATTCTATTCACATAGCTTCGGAAGGTCATATTCGAAACATTTGAGTGAAAACTTTTCGATTTAATTATTTATTGATGTGAGATCTGGAATATTGAGGAATTATTGATATTGGACTATTACAGAAACAGGCATTCTAGGGTTCCACTCAAACCAACTAATACACGCCAGACACGTAACGATTATTAGGCAACATTTTAACGTAAATATTTTGAAAGAGAGTATGGATTCTTCGATGCGCGACTCCGACTAAGACCTGCCTGATTTTATTTTTGCATTTCACCAAAGCCCTGTGGAAGCGGAAGTAGGAAGTAGTACCTAAGTAGAAGACAGAAGTGAGAAGGGAGAAAAACTATTACGTACGTATGATCAAGACTTCGACTATGAAAAAGAAGTAGTTCAAACTGTTACTGTGAAGACAACGGACAATAACATTCATGGTAAGAAAATAGTGGGGAAACGTCGAATTAAATATATCCAAAGTTAATTTTTGCAGAAACCCTGAACAGTTATGAAATAAAAAAGTAAGTTTAAGTGCCCACCACCAAGTTTATGTGACTTCATAATGTATTTTATATACAAACTATGAACTTTTCCTATCAACCTTCTTCAGATATTGATGTTCTACGTTGCTTTCATCTCCATATTTCTTCTTCGGATTCTCCCTCCTCCTTTATTTACGGTTTATAAATATTTAAATTCAGATTATATGTGTAATATATAGATAGTTAACTTCATTCTTGTTTCCACTCGCTGTTCGTCCACTATTCGGAGTTTTAAGTATTTAGAGGGTACCGAACGCTACAAGACGCAGCCCTTATACACCTTCCCCGCAAGGGACCTGGCGTAAGATATAGAGATATGTAAATTACGTGCCCTATGACTCTTTGGGCTGTCATAGAACAATTACCAAGAATAATTATCAACATGAGCGTACCTACCTTACCACAGTACCATATTGTCAATACAAATTCAAGAGCCAGCGCGTGCTTAGAAATTTAATGAGTGAGTAATCTTCGACTAATAAATCACGAGTACGTATGTAACGCAATCATTGAATTACAAAATATACTTTTAGTATTATTTCAGGGGCAAAAGAGGAGCTACAAACATACCTATCTTTTTCTTCTTCAGGGGCAAAAGAGGAGCTACAGACATACCTATCTTTTTCTTCTTCAGGGGCAAAAGAGGAGCTACAGACATACCTATCTTTTTCTTCTTCAGGGGCAAAAGAGGAGCTACAGACATACCTATCTTTTTCTTCTTCAGGGGCAAAAGAGGAGCTACAGACATACCTATCTTTTTCTTCTTCTTGGTGTTATCCCGTTTCCTAATCTATTAGGAGTAGCGGACGTTACCTAACCCTAAGGGTTTTGCAAAGATATAGATTTTTACATGGTGCGACTGCTTTCAAGTCTCCACAACCCAGAGAGAAAAACAGACCTTTAGTTTAGGTGAGGGCATACGTTTTACGAAATATAATTTCTTGGACGTGCGGGACGTTCCTCGGGATGTTTTCGTGACCTATGAACGCAGGTGATACATTATATACTCGCGCGATACCACCTCTGCTGCTAACACAACAACTCCTTAGGAGCTTACCGATGACCTCACTCACACGCAGGAACACAACAATCCTCCAGGGAGTTGTTATTTGGGCGCGGTTTTCTATGAGGTGGTTGCTGTCAAAGTCGCGTTATTAACCGCGACGCCACGCCACGGAGCATGTCCTTACAACCGATTGAGTTTCTTTGAGTCAGTAATACTGTTGTATACGCGTTCAAATATTCTTTCTAGGTTACGATAACTGTTACAAATGTGGCCGGCTGTAAGATTACAAGTAAGTGAGTAGTATCAAAAGGAATCACGTAGAATCCAAATCAACATTGATTATGTTAAGAGGAAAGAACCGATATACGAAATATTCACGAGAACGTCGAGCTCGATGGCTCAGTCGTGAATGACGCGACTTTGACACCAACGCTCGTGGGTTTGATTCCCACACAAGGCAAACATTTGTGTGCATGAACTTGTTTGTTTGTCTTGGTCTGGATATTTTAAGAGAGGTAGGGCGCATCAAAGCAGCCCGTCTGGGAAAGTACCTCCACCTCACAGAAAACCGCAACCATACAACTCCCTAGAGGACCGTGGTGTTCCGGCGTGTGAGTGAGGTCACCAGTAAGCTCCTAAGGAGTTGCTGTGTAAGCAGCAGAGGAGACATCGCGAGAGTATATAATGTATCAATATATCACAAGTGATAATAGGCTACGATATCCGCTTTACATCAGGTGGGCCGTGTGCCCTTGATTCTATATGTCTCCCGACCTAGTGTAAAAAAAAATCAACTACACAAAATAATATGACCTTAAAAACTTTTCAGCATTAATTTAGAAAGTCATTAAAGAATATGCAATATACATTTTTTTATCAATTTAATGTATGATGATTTGATGAAATTTAGTAACCTGATATCTACTCGTATTTAAGTTAGGCGAAAAGAGTGAACTTGGGAAAAGCAAATCCCAATCTATTTTGCTAGTTTATCAAAACCTAAGGAAATTTTTAGCAACGCAATATGATTCTACAGCAGGCATAACAACAGATTTGAATAACAGAACGAAGGCTATTTACACAAATTGATTTATGTCAATAGCCTTCGTAGATCTAAGCAGGTATAGGTTGTTCACTGTTCAGTAGGATTTTTTATAATTTGGGTTCGTAATCTTTTTTTTTATACAACGTCAGGAGGCATACAAGCACATGCTCCACCTGGTGTAAAGAGGTTACCGTAGCCTATGAACGCTTGCAATACATTAAGTATCGCTCGCGCAATGCCACCGCTGTTGTTAGCACAGCACGCCTTATGACCATACTTGTGTGAAGTCACAGTCACTAGCAAGAACACAATTAACAATTCTCCAAGGAATTATTATTTGGCTGCGGTTTCCTGCGAAATGAAGGTACTTCCCCTGACATGCTGCTTCGAAGCGCCCTACCTCTTTTAAAAAAACCCTGACCGAACATGCATGCAAATATTTGTCCGTGGGAATCGAACTCAAATCTCGGCTGATCATCAGCAATCTAGCCTAGGTTGACTTTCTGGAATAAGTTGCTTGTTGTTGTGAAAACGGAATCCACAAAGGCCAAACATCGTACAGAAGCTAATTAGTAAAAAAATGCGAGTCATTGGAGACTATTCGCGAATTTGTCAACCTCATCAACCTATACTCAACCGACTGAGACGGTCTTCGTACAAATTCAGAGCATACTTCTTCGCGATGCATTATTGTTGATAGAATCAATTGGTCCAATTGTATATAGGTATGTTGCTGTTATCTATAGATAATTTATATGCTACTAAAACTAGGAAATCAAGAACGACATTCTATTTACTAAGTAATTTTTATATTATTACTACATACTTTTATATTATATAGTAGATTCTAAACTATCTAATGTGTTTCTGTTAACGATTATTCCATGCGAACGAATGCCGACCGACATCCACCCACTATCGTTAGGAGATGCATGCCGTGGCTGCCATGGCTGCTCCGGTCGTCTTTGCGAACATCCGCCATCTGAAACATGAACCCCATGCATCCGCCACCATTGCTGCCCTTGCTGCTCCGGTTGTCTCAGCGACACGTGTTTTGCCTCTCCACATCCTCACCTAGGCGAACGAGGCTCCTAAAAAGATACGGAGTGTGACTCAACATGAACAGGCACCTCACAACTAACATCCACAGTAGCGTAAGCACACAAAGTAGGTTAGATTGAATTGCCTTTTATATTATATTTAATATAAACCAGTTGAGAATGCGCAAGCTGCATTGCCAAAGGGACACCTGGCTCGTCAATTATATAACAATTCAATTTTGATTTTTTTATTTGTCGGCCATTTTGACCATGTTCCTTAAGAGATAGGAACGGTATTCCTGAACATTCCTATTCTACTTTTTTATGCTGAATCCGAATCTGAAGTCAAAATTCGAATATTCGAAAAAAAGCGACAGTCAAACACACAGACAAACGCACAGACAAACATATTGATTTCAAATAGTAACGGTGTTCCTGGAAATAATAGTACAGTTACTTCCATTCTAACTTCGAAGTCAATTCAAATAGACCCCCTTATCAAGTAGACTCACCTACATTCACAAGTAGAAATGCTTAAACTATGAATAATTTAAATTTTAATTACTGTTCTTGATACATTATTAACGTAACATTGGATACATAATAAAAATGAAGAATATAAATAATTATTATGTAGGAATTGATACCGCGATGGCGTAATAGTCAACACGGGCGATGTTGGATAATTGTCGAAGGCTGGGATTTGACTCCTAGAGTGCAATGTATGTAAGTAACCATTTGTTGTATGCTCAAATTAACATTTCAAGAACTTTGGATGAGACTATTTTAATAAGACTTCAACTCCCTTTTTCATCATTTACCTAATGATAATGACGAATATAAAAAGAATGCGTCATAACATAATAATGTTGCGGTTTATTTAATGAAAATTGTATATGAACTCCATTGAATTACTGTTTGCACATAAACATTTCAATAACAAGGGGAAACTGACTTCATTTACGTCTTTGCTTTATTATTTACTTGCGTCGACGTCAGCGAAATCGGTTTAACTTTTATTAATCGAGTTCAAAAAGGAGGTGTCAATTCGACGTTATATTTTTATGTATGTTTGTAACGCGATCATTCCGCCAATTATGAATTGATTTTGATGATTCTTTTTTTGTTTGATAGGTAAGAGATGGTTTCAAATAAATTTTATCGAAATTGATCAGCGCTGTGCTCATGTTTTGGTCTGAGGTTTCCTTCAGCAAAAGTTTTTGATGAGGATTTCTATCTCTGCTTTTTATATTTACACTAGTAAAAAGCAAAAAATAACCGCCTTTAAAAAACATCCCGGAACTAAAAAGCGAAAAACAGCGTTTTTAAAGGCGGATTTTTTTTATTTAAAAATAATTTTATCTAACAAGCGATCCACCCCGGCTTCGCACGGGTGATCCATCGTCAAACGTCATAGAGTCACCCGCTAGGCTAATCTTGAGATTCCCTGAAATTTTTAACAAAATTGATCCAGCCGTTTTCGGGTCCATAGAGGACAAACAAATTGTCACGGGAATATAGGTACTACGGAGTATACACGCGGAACAGAAATTAAAATTGAAGCGTAAACAAAACAAAGACAATAAACATATATGATAATTCTTTTTTTTACTTTTGATCTAGAAAATCAATCATTAATTCTGGAGAATTGATGATTGATCATCATCATCATCTCAGCCTGTATATATGTGAGCCTATAAAGGCTGAGATATATATATTAATTAAATATACTTTACGACCTCTTCTCATACCTACCAAATATACATAAAAAAATTCATAAACATCGGTCGAGCCGTTTCGGAGGAGTGTGAACGCAAACACCATGACACGAGATTTTTATAGATAGATATTTCACAGCTATATTCCCAGCGTGAACACGAACGATAGCTAAGCTTTACACTCCTATAAGAGCCGAAGACAAGAGTAGGCATACTGAAGGATAGGATACTCTGGTTACTTAAACTTACAAATAATTGCTTTATTGGTTAACGTATCTGACCATTGTAAGCTGGCCTCATAATAATATGTAGAGAGCTACAAAAAAACAGCAAACATACCTACTAAAGAATAGTTACTCTGGTAACATACAATTTCACTTTTTTACATTCCTCTACTGATTGTCATACCACATTATAGCTTTATGTGATCTATCGTTTATATGTCAGAGGTACAATAGGGTATATATATACCTTAGGTACCCATAGACTTCTGGAAGAGTACAAGAATGTCGTAGCCAAATTCCTAGTATCAAAATAATAGATAAATAATGTAAATATGCAGGTAAATATAATATTCCTCTTTCATTTTACGAGTTACATGTGTAATTTGCATTTCTAATTTGTGTGTCACATGAACTGAAAAGGGTCACTGCTGAATGATTCACCAATATAAACGACTTTTGTATTGTCCATTGCCTAACCTTGGAGACATCCTGTCACACAACTATGGAACAAAACAATCACAGACATCAACTAAATGTTCAAAACAACGTGAAAATTGTCGAGACGTGGTATTCAACGAAATAGCCGCCCTTCGCCTACTTTGGTCACAAGCTCGTTATCTTCTACTAAATCTAGAGGCCAGATTATGTAGTTGTATGTCCTAATTCGATCCATCGACAAGACAAGCTATAAAATTCTCAAAGGTTTCCTCTTTGTAGTTAACTTTGCGTAAACTTGTTTACGGTTCTCCGAATTGGTTATCCTTGGGTAAATGTATTTTAATATTATGGGTACCAGTAAGTGATACTACTTACAGTATTTATTCAATGCTCGAGCCGAGCGAGCCTTAAATGCATTTATGATATTCTCGTTGACAAACAAGACTGGCGTATTATTTTAGCCATGATTTTAGATAACCCAAATTAATATGAGTAGATTTTTTTTGTAATGCCTTTTAAGCATATTGCGCGCACGGAGAGAATTAAAGTAAAAAAATGAATTATAATTTATACCACTGGGTAAAAGCTATTTTACATCATAAATCATGATCAGGCAGGTATTTATCAATATCATGACTCAAGAACATCACCATATATTCTAGAGTCTGATGATATTGCTAAAGGTAACAATAATTTATACTTCTGGCTATAGATTCTGTATTCTGTTTATCGTTTTTGGAAGTTATCAAGTAACTTCACAGTTCATTTCACAGTGTAAATGTCCAGGATAGGAATCTTTCAAGTTGATTTTAGAGGTCTTGTAGATACCCAATTGGCATAAAATTTGTTGACAACACACACAACATAATGATGACTGGATATAGAAATCGATTTTGACGAGCTCGGTGGCTCAGTCGTGAATGACGTATGTGTTTTGTCTTGGTCTGGATGTTTTAAGAGAGGTAGGGCGCATCAAAGCAACCCGTCTGGGGAAGTACCGCCACACAGAAAACCGCAGCCAAACAACAACTCCATAGACGGTTGTTGTGTTCCTGCGTGTGAGTGAGGTCACCAGTAAGTTCCCAAGGAGTTGCTGTGTAAGCAGCAGAGGAGGCATCGCGCGAGTGATACTTAATATATCGCAAGCGTTAATAGCCTATGGTACCCGCTTTACATCAGGTGGGCCGTATGCTTGTATGCCTCCCGACGTAGTATAAAAAAAATATGGTTATGGGAAAGTAAGTAGTAGCCCTGGCCGGGCGGGTAACCTTGCCACTGTCAGTTTTATACGCCATTACGCACACATAAATAAATAGTTTACATCTTAAAATGACCGCAGTGCCGCGTAACTGGATATTAAATAATTGACCGTTATTAGAAGCTCTATAAGTCTGAGAGAGACCTGTCAAGTTTTTCGCCTATTTGCCTCCTTTTCTACCCGTATACAGATTTCTCCTTCACACAAACGGGTTTTTTATACCACCATGGTGGAAAACAAGCATACGGCCTGCCTGATGATACACAGTCACCGCAGCCTATGGACATTTGCAACACCAGGGGTGTCACTTTCAGTCAGTTTGTTTTTCGCCGAATGCAGTCGTCTAAAGACCCAAGTATACCTTTTATATTACTACAGAACCTACAATTGCTGCAATACAATTTGGGTTTGTAAGTAAAATTGAATTTTTAAGTTAGTAATTTACAATTTCACAACAGTTATGACTATTCGTTTAAAAATATCGCCTAATGATTACTTGAAATGTATTAACACATTTTTTATTTGATTACCAACATTTACTTATCCGATAGGCTGGGTTTGCTGGTATTAATCTCAATTTCCTTCTAACCAAAGTCAAAATTTATATATGCATAGAAACCAATTTCCAAAGAGAGGGTAGTCGTTATCCCGGACCACAAGCAGGTGACTCCTTGCCGGCACCGCAACCCAAAAGCGACAATAACATTACCCGTGAAGACGCCGTGCCTCCATTAGTAGTAGTAGTAGTTCATCTACAAGTACTTCTTCAAGTAGTTCTAATTATAGTGAAAGCGATTCCTCCAAACGCAATAAAAGGCGTGTAAGCGCCATCATAAAAGAAGGGGGGGGACGGGACGTAAGAGCCGTCGCGATTACCAATTAGATGAAATAACGCGTGAAATTAGCGAATTACGCAAGCAAATCCCTTTTCATGATATTATATTCAAATAATATTTGGAGCCTTAATTGTGATAATGCTATTGATGATGTGGTTAAGTTAGTGGAGTATTATATGAAGATGCAAACACTCAGATCTCGTCATTAAGTTGAAACTCAAAAGACTTATAATTCTACTACCCCCGGTTTCGTAGAATTGGAAGTAAATAATGAACTCAAAGCTTAAAACTCATTGCGTAACCTCGCTCATGCAGAAAACTCTCATGCTGCCTTGACATTTTGTGTATTAAAACAACACGAAGTTCTGCTATCGGTTGTACAAAATCTATCACAATAGGTATCAAGCTCAAATGATATTTCACCCGAAAGTATTAAAGAAAAAATTAACGCGGTATTTTGACCGGCGACCTTTTCCAGGTGTCGACATACCTTTTGCAGTTAATCTGTGGCCACAGAGCTGAAATAGTTAAAATGAGAAGTGATGGAATCATAAACTTCGTTCGAGATCCGCTCACGAAGTAGGCCATACGTAAAATCCACCCTCTTCACAACACGTATTGGACTCAGAATCTCTGATTTCATTACCAGAAAAGTCAGTACCGTGCGTAAAGCACTTTTGCCAATTTATAAACCTGACATTAACGATTCAGCTTCGCGAGCGGAACCAAACGGACAAATTCGCCACCCCTGAGAGGCAGGCACGTCATATAAAACTGTGGCTATCGTGGTCGTTCTTCGTAAGAGCATGAGCAAACGAATGCTCAAAAAGTACATGAAATTACTCTAGAAGTTTGGAATGTGGGGGTGGGCAGAAAACTTAACAGATTGGAATACTTCACATCGTAATCCCCTCCTTTCATCTTGGCGTCCGTCTACCCAAAGGACTCAGCCAAAGGACTTACAAAGTCGCTTGGCGCCGATGGTTAAACTGGTGCAGCACTAACAAAATCCAATATGTTCAATCTTTGCCAGATTCTTAGCAAATATGTACTATCTCACTGAAAAGCTTTTTTACAATACCTACCTTATTACTGCATAAAGCCGAGTGTCCACTCCATGTAACACGGAAATGTCTGGTCATTGAGTAGTCATATTTTAGTAAAGCATGTTCTTAAAGCTATTTCCATAAAACAGCCAATTCCACACAAATCCGATATATGGAATGTCGATGATTTACTATCCAATGACTTTCATAGTTTTAGACATAGATGTTGCTTCTGTTATGTTCGGAAGACGCGTACAAGATCCTTTCGATTGATCTAAACATTACATAAGGAATGAGGATTATATAATTTTGTGGACGTTATTTGGTTCTACAACCGATAATTGTACTTACAGGCAGACGGGCTGGAAGCTGTTGAAGAAAAAGGATTGCAAAAATTTTAATCCTGTATTTTGGATAAATCATAGCGTCAACCTTAACAGCGACAGGCTTAAGATTTTCAAACTTGTTTATTTAACAAGGGCAGTTTAGTATATTATGATTACTTAAAAATAACAACTATACGATTGTTTATCATGAATTGTCAATAAACTTTGTTTTTGAGTGAACATTCATTCAAAAAATCGTGCTGCAAGTGTAACATGACTTGTGTCTATACCTGGTTATAGTAATTAGCAGATGTTTAATATGCAGATTATATTGATTAGCGTTATTTGATAAATACAAATGAGTACCTGCAATAAATTTGTTTTGTTCATATCTAAATATTTTTAATTTATCTTAACATCACATAGTTATGTTCATTTATCACCCTTGCAACCGGTTCACATTGGCGTCTCTACCAACAGGTGATAAACACGTCGCAAACTTATTAAGCTTCAAATAACGGTCAATTATTTAAGAGACCTGAAATAAAAAGCTTATTCAATACTTGCCTTATTTGAACCTTAACTTTTATTTCTGCCTGGTGTTTTTGACTCGATGAACTAAAAAGGGTCGAGCAAGCTATAAGAGCTCTCGACCTTCTGCCTAGGTAGGGACTAAGCCGATTGTATAAAGGAGACTGCTATATACGGGTAGAAATGGAGGCAAATAGGCGAAAAACCTGACAGGGGCCTCTCTCAAACTTATAGAGCTTCAAATAAGGTAAGTATTTAATAAGCGTTTTATTTCAGGTAAACGTCTCTATTAGAATCTAGTGCACAATAGTTGAGTGAACATCTTGTGGCGATGTTTTATTTACCCCACGTAGGATTTATTTTTTCTACATGTAAAAATAACGCATTATGAAAGAATGACGAAACAGATATACAACGCGAAAGTGGAAGGATGTAGGAGCCGAGGAAGGCCAACACTTAGTAACTATCGCGATCAAATTAGTCGTGTTTTATCAGAAGGTGGTGGAAGGAAGGTGGTTTTATCAGGAGCCCTAGGACCCGGCGAGCATGCATGAAAAGAGCTAGCTATGTGATATCAGGAGTCATTAGGATCCGGCGAGCATGCACGAAAAGACCTGTGAATGTTAAAGAAGCGAGTGAGGTATGTAAGACCGCGTCTTTTGGCGCTCGATTATCTGTCTACCTCGCAAGGGACCTAGCGTGAAGATACAGTATAGTAAGATCTTTACGTGCGCCGCTTTTTGAATGTGAGACGTCGACTTATATTCCCTACGTTAGTATCAGAGTAATCGAAAACGAGAACCGTTCAATAACATTCAGGCAGGCAATAAAAGTGAATGAAATATGATTGAGTTTTTTCACCCGTATGTGTTCAACCACTATCATGTGGTACCGTTTGCACAATCCCAGTTGAAGATCTCAAAAGTGTTAATACCGACTGGTACCCCACCATTTGTTTACACAATGTGCTTAAAAGGAATAAGACGATGCTTCTTGGCACACGAAATTTGTTAAACTTCGGAGAAGTAGAACATGACTCATTGTGCACATAGTCTGGACGTCGTATGACGTGACTTTATTATATTAACGAAAATCAAAGATTTGTTGAGAGGTTTGACTTTTACGAAGTCAGAAGAAGCCATGATTCCTTTCAATGGACACTTGAAAAATTAGCAGTTCGAACAGTATTTCATGTTTTTAAAATAATTCAACTAAATCAATAAATTTGTAAATTATAAGTAGAGTTTCATTAAAAACATTAAATACATAATTTTGTTCTTGATTAATTTATGAATTTTCCAACACTTTCAATGCGCACTACCCAAAAGCTGATAATTAGATAATGATAAACCTTTATAATAGTTTATTTTGTAAACCACATTCGTGTATGTGGGCTTTTCTTAAAGGACGACTTAATGCAAGAGCATAGGTACTCTACCAGCCGGTAACGCCAAACGCTCTACCGGTCAATTCCGCCTTTTTTGTCTTATTTTGTGAATCTAATTTGTATAATTTTGTAGGTATACAAATTTAAAATTAAATGTGAAAATATAAAAAAGGCAATGTGATAGTTTTAGAGTGGCTGTGACATACAGTCGTACAAATAGTGAGACATGACGAAATAATACGTGTTCCCCGTGCCCTAACGAACTCTAATGCGACTAGAAGTCGTGCCATGACCGTTCCGTCATGTGTACGGAAATTTGAGTTTGATTGGAATAATATTCTATTAAATTGAGTTACAAACTTGAGTTTTTGTAGGTGTATGAAATCATAGACTAAATTGCAATTATTCTATACTTGATATAAATTTCGGATGGATATTTTAACCATTTCGAGGAAGTATAAGCCATAACAAACAGGGACAAACAGAAAGGACAATAATCAAATTATTCAGTAAGTTTACCATTTGACCAAAGCGATTCAAGATTTAAAAATAAGTAGATGTAAATCTGCAAAAAGAAATTAGGGCTTATCTTTTTAGCGCTTTAGCCGTGAAAGAGGAAACAAACAAGCAGATATACTTTTGCATCTATTACAGTTTAGTTAAGAGGAACAAACAAGCAAATATACTGTTGCATTTATAACAGTTTAGTAAAGGGTTATTATTAGTTTAGTTTAATTAGGATTATCTTAGAAGGCCATCTAAGTAACTTAGAATTCTATAAATATTTTACACATAATTGCTTAGGTATCAATCATAAATAGTAGCCACTTTTGAGAAAAAAATAAAATACAAAGGTGAAGGTGTGATTGCATTATAGACGACGGCAGTAAAAATCTAAATAAAAATGTGAATAGTTGACTTCAGTTAATCGATTCCATTTTTTGATTAATAAGTATTTAATTACATAACTTTTTAGTGGATCTTTAAGTCTTGACTATTTTTATTAAGATTTCGTGTAGTTTTACAATACAATTTTGAATTACATAACTTTTTAGTGTATTGTTAAATCTTTACAAATTTTCGTGATGATTTCATGTAGTTATGATTACTCAACTTTTAATTACATAACCTTTTAGTGTATTTTTAAATCTTCACTTATTTTCATTAAGATTTCATTAAGTTTTGTATGACACAGGAGTGTACTCATGAAAGATAATAATCACAATCGAGATCATGAACAATTAGAATCAGCACGTACGAGTGATGCTGTATTATTATTGCTATCCATAGACGAAAGTATGCATAGGCTATGGTAGGTTACTGTTTACTATCAGGCAGACCGTACGCTTGTCCGTGTATAAACAAAACAAATTGGCATTTCTAATACAAATTATAACAAACAAATGGAACATCAAAAGACACAGGAAGATGAAGGTTTTTTTTATTATCTATCACCAAATCTGTCAGTGACTCCTTCGGGTTCACCTTACTAGACTACTGTTGAAACTGTCTACATCGCTCAAATAGTTTATGAGATATCGAGGACAATATAAAACAAAACAAAACACAGAACCTGCTTCTACAAAACTGTTTTCTGGCATTCAAGTTAATAAATGTGTTCGGCAGAAAGTTATTTAAATATTAATATGTACTCCATACAAAAATTATCCAAGAAATAAAGCTAGATTTAAAACTACATAGTACTTCACTTATTATAAAAGACTTAGGTATGACAAGTGCCAATAATTTTGGTCAGCGTTCTCAAGTTCACCCGAATACATCACACATTAGCCAACAGGAAACATATAGCTAACAGGAAAATTAATATGTAGAAACTGCATCGACTCACCTGCATCTTTCTAGTTGCTCGTAAATCCGCTTGCTCAACACGCAAGACACTTTTACTTTCCGCGCACAGCTCCGTTCCTAGCGATTGACCCGGATCTCGGAATTAAGATTTCTGCAATACTTCAGCGTGATCCAGTGAAGCGTTTTAGCCTGCGCTCGACTCGAGTAGCGAATGCTGAGGTCTGTACTTGTGCGGTAACCTCTTACTTAACCGCAATCCGCAACCCCCCCTCTACTCGGTCGTACGCCACTGTGATTGTGCGTTACGTGAGCAATATCACAGAAATAAACAACAACAGATAGTAAAATGTTTATTTTATAATAGATATAGCCCTTAACTATAATAAATAATATCTAGATATTCGAATTATATAGGCGTTGTCCTGTTTTATAAAGCAATAATATGTAGGTAATATTTACCTACATATTATTGGTTTGGGTCAGTCAAATGAGCACACTTTACTAATGTAAACAAATATAACTTAACGATTGGTATTTGTTTACCTACCAATGTATATTACATGACCTTAATATATTTGTACGTAATTGAAAATTAATTGTAATATTAGTAATTAAATTATTTACATCTTAATTAGTCATTGTCGAGTTGTATGGGGTGGGGAGCGGGATATTATAGGGGGAGGGGGGGATCATTACCTTTGGAGCCAAAGACCCGCACCTGCCTCACTTCGAAACATAAGAGAGGTAACATACAGTAATTGGAAGATTGCAGCCAAATAAAAATTAAGGAAGGATTATAGTGTTTCTGTCAGAGATAGTACCAGAGAGCTCCTGGAATGATACTCCTTGATTTGCAAGGGTCCACTACGGTAACCTCACAGCAGGCCATATGCATGTTTGTTACCCGATGTAGTGTAAAACATTACCTTGTGCCAATTTGTCATAATTTCACCAATTCCAATCCTCGTATTTTAAATTCAATAATTTCCGTGAAGGTTTGAAATATATCACGGAGTCAATTAATCATGAATAAACCAAAAAATAATTATTCTACAGTTAAGTAACACTAATTAGGCATTCAGCCATACTGGCGGACGATCTTGGCCCACTCCCATGGATAGTTTCTCTGGATGAAGGCGAGTGTACGCCGGATCTGGATGGTTTCTTTCGGAGAACATTGGGGGCAAGCACCTCGGAGTACCAGAGGTGCTAGCGCTAAAAAATAAGGTAGATCAATCAGAAAGCGAAGTAGCCTAATCATAGAGTTTAACACACTTCTCGGAACCTCAAATTGGAAAACAAATATATCTATACAAATAAAATTGGAGTGTCTGTTTGTAATATTAAAATAACCGCTTTTTACTAAATGCATATGGATGTATACACGGTACATATACCAAAATGAATATTTTTACCATTTTTGTCTGTCTGTCTGTTTGTTCCGGCTAATATTTGAAACGCCTGGACCGATTTTGTTAAATAAGGAGTAACTTAGGCTACTTTTATTTTAGAATATTTTTTTATTAACATAAACAAATAATAAAAAATAACTATTCCGCGCGGACGAAGTACATAATACATGTCTATTATTATTTTGCTGTGCGCTATTTTACTCTGCTTATTTAGGTACTTATAATCAAATCAAATAAATAAAATTATAACTGAACAATAACTTTTAACACAGCTAGTTAAGAATAAACATGCATAAAATTACTTATACAAACACAGCCGAGCGCTTTTGAAGAGCTTGGTGGCGCAGTCGTACATGGACACGACTTCGACACCAACGCTTGTGGATTCGATTCCCACACAAGACAAAACATTTGTGTATGAACTGATTTTGATGTGTGTGTGTGAGTGGATCCCTGGATGGTTTAGATTCACAATTTGACCCGGTAGGTGACGTTGCAACTTGGCTTGACTTTTCGCGACATTTTCAACAATTAATCATCATATTTCAAACGATTTACACAAAACATTAACAAATTATTCATGTAAACCTTCCTCAAGTATCACTCTGTCTATTGGTGAAAACCGCATGACAATTGGTCCAGTAGTTTTTGAGTTAATCGCGAACAGACAGACAGACGCGGCATGGGACTTTGTTTTATAATATGTATTGAAGACATACGAACCGTCATTGTACAATAAAAGGAATACCAGTCCATCTGTCAAATTTGAAGACTACGTATGCTACCAAATTGCATTACCCACCACAACACGTTCAAAATTTATGACATTACGCGTAAATCATGTTGGGTTTCGGAATAGTGTTGCACAACTATACATTGTTTTAGTATCGATAGTCACTATATCAAGCCACCAAATGTTGGAACAACATACCTCCGCCACTGCGACTTCTCAATAGTAAAAAAAGCTTCAAACATAAATATAGATTGTTTATATTAGATGAACAACGCCTCGATTTACCATCATGGTACATTCAGGACATGTAATTCTGGTAGCTGCCTTTATTTGTGTGATTTGTTGCTTTGTCTTGTCATGAAAAAAAACTAGAAATTCCAGTGCAAATTTAGTGTGTGGAAATGTAGCATTAACAATAGTAAAACTGTTGCGTGCATATCTTGTAGCTGACCCTAGGTTACAGCTGAAAACCAGTGTTTTGCTCTTGAGCAATACTGACACTGAGCTGCAGCCTTTTTGTCATACTTTGGCACATACATGATGTGCTTGTACATACACACATTGTAATAAAAATAATTTTAATGTAAGCATTTTATGTATGTCAATGAAGATGCAAATAAAAATGATATCTATCTATCTATATAATTAAATGAATATTGAAACAATGGTTACGTTGGGGACACTGCAGTGTCCTCCAGTTATGGTCCCTATGGTCGAACCTATGCTCTATACTTATGGTCGAACATTACAATTTCACGTGTTATGTAAAATTTGGGATGTGTGTGGTGACTCACTCACACATCATTAGAGTGATAGTCAACCTCACCTACACGTGGTGCACATTGTTAATTTACAAACACGATTCTGGCGCAGGAGAGGCAGCATAGTAGCAACCCGATTGGGGAAGTCCCTTCTGTCGACGACTGCAAATAACTCCATGAAGGGTTGTCGTGTTCCTGCGATTTAGTCAGATAACCAGTAAACTGAGGAATTCCTGTGTTGTATTAATAGCAGTAGAAAAGCGCGAGGTAATTTATTGTATTACAAGCGTTCATAAGTTACGGTTATCAGTTGGGTCGTATGGTTTGCCTGCCGATGTTGTTAACAAACAACATTTCTTTCCATTGGCAATTGATTTCTAAAAATGTATTTACTTTAACTCAAAGTCAATAGCATCTGAGAGATACATATTGAAACTAATTAGAATTCTAACAGAAACTTCTTTTATTACGGCATTTACTAAATCATTTATATCAACACGATGTAGCATTATAGCACGATGTAGCAGTGATAGCTCAGTGGATAAAAATCGGGCCCATTTATTGAGCAGTCAGAACCCGTTATATACGTTTTCCCATACATTTCGCGGACGTATACGACCACCCGGGTTTCGAAGGGTTAACCGATTGATCCCTGGTTCGAATCAACCTGAAGCAACCTGAGTGAGAAGCCTCTAACTTACAAAAAACCACAGTCAAATAATAACTCTCTCGAAGGCTGTCGTGTTCCTGCGAGTGAGTGATTTTACCAGGAAGCTTTTGAGGTGTTAATGCATGTGTACTATCTCACGAGCAACGGTTCTTATACTGCAAACGGTCATATAATACGGTAACCATTTTACATTAGGTGGGCATACCTACTGTTAAGTAATACTGTTGAAGATTTGTTATTTCCCAATGTGAATTTTCGATTTCCAAGTAGGGAAACCCTACAAGATCAATAAATTGGAACTATGTCTTATGAAATTGATTGTTAAACTAAGAAAA
This sequence comes from Pyralis farinalis, assembly GCA_947507595.1. Taxonomy (NCBI): domain Eukaryota; kingdom Metazoa; phylum Arthropoda; class Insecta; order Lepidoptera; family Pyralidae; genus Pyralis; species Pyralis farinalis. The sequence goes on from OX382274.1 coordinate 11,143,128, forward strand.
CATCATTCTGTTTGTTCCATAAATTCTACTGCAGTATATTTTACCACGAATATCAATTGAAATTTATCCATTACACTTACATAATTGATTAACAGACTATTCATTTATTATTTTATATTTTTCAATTACATTCTGTTATTAGAAGTGTAAATGATCGATATTTAATGTGTACAATTATACCGTATTCACTTGACTTGAGACAAAATGTAAACAAACCGAACGAAATAAACTTTCATCGGAGTCCGATGAAAGTTCCGGTTCCGATGATCGGACACAATACATTTAGTAAAATCTGAGAACCGAGACACGATCCTTATACACCTCACTCGCTTCTTTAACATTCATTGCCCTTCTCATGTACATTCACCGGTTTCTAAGCCTTCTGATAAAACACGAACAATTTGGTAATCGTAGATTAGTATTTGTCTTCCTCGGCTCCTACATCCTTCCACTTTCGCATTGTATATGTTTCGTCATTCTTTTATCTTGCATTCTTTCTACATGTCCGAACTAACGGAGCATGCCTTTTCTTATATTAACACCGACACTCTCTTTCAAACATACTCTCTTCTTACGATATCATTACGAACGCGGCCAGCAAGCGTTACGCCACAAATTTTGTGCAGTGCTCGCATCTCGACCGCATTTACAGAAATATTATAGTATTTTATGCACAGAAATATGTAGGTAATATGGGCATAAAAGGAGCGCTAAATAGTATAAACGAAGTAACTCTTTTCTCGTACGAAAATATTGCATTTGCTAGAAGAAGATAGATATATTTTTGATAGTACTGCGAAATACATAGGTGTAACATTTTTAATACTACTAGGGATGGAAATCATACCTATTGATATCGATTAATGACAGAAAATATTCAAAATCACACAACTCATATAAATAATGTTTATTTTTACTATAACTTTACTTTGAGTATCTATATTAAAAAAAACATATAAAACAGTACCAAACGCTTTTACCAAACGCCTAGGCGTTGACAGACGATTCGATAAGCAGGAAAACGACCGTCTATATTACATCAATATCTATTTGTATGTAAAAGGCAGGTCTATTTCGATACCTAATAAATACTTTAAATATTACTCATATTATCATAGAAGAATATAAACAAACAAAAAAGAACATAAATAAACTGTCCAAGTACAACTCGGAATTACGAACCGAGATTTCCATCCATCCTCGCTGTGGGCTAGTAATTAATCCGCATGTGCAGGGAACACAACGCGACGGTCGCGTACAATGTGGTTCCAGAGACTTTTTTTAAATTGTAGAATGACCTCTTCGTCGAGGTTTACCCATGAAACAATCAAGAAAAGGCATGAATAGGTGTAAACTGGGTAGACTACGCACGAATGTCCATAGGCAGGCAGTAACTGCTTTTTATCAAACAGGACGTACGTTTATTTAATCTATTTAAAAACGAATGTTGCCGAAACAGCAATTTTCAAATTTTTTTCCTGTACATGTACCAAGAGACATTGACCCGAAATCTGGCTCTTTTTAAACGAGCGTGCATGAAAAGAGCTATGAATGTTAGAGAAGCGAGTGAAGTGTGCAAGTGTCTTATGGCGCTCGGTTCTATCTGCCTACCCCGCAAGGGACCTGGCGGGCATACATACATTTCTATGCAAATAAGTTTATTAGTTACTATATAGCATTTTATTCAATCGCCAATTCAAAAAATAGTAGATAATGGAATGCAATGGTAAAGATGGAACCCTGGCCCGATTCTCCTTTCACGTTTGTAGGTAGGTATGTCTGACATGTGTTGAGACAAACACATGTATCGAACTGACACACTCACACTTAAGTAACAAAGAGTTGAACTTACTCCTCAGCCTTCTCCCGACAGGGTCGCAGGGTCCTTCACCGAGGGCGCATTTCAGATGCCGTTGCATGGTGCTCTTGTCCGTCAGGGTTCTGTCCAGCTGTGCATCAGACATTTGAGGTGATGCCGCCACCAAGCCCGTGGCTATTGTATATACGATGCATAATAAGAACAGTGTCTGAAATTTGAAATTTACATTTTTAATATCCCCATTTGTACTGCTTACCATTCACAGTGAGGCGAAAAGTCTATTTATTTAGCTGCGACCCAGACGAAAAGGTTAATATGTGTTTGATTCAATTTGTTCTAGTGCTATTTGTATTTTAAGGTGTATAATACCACACTTCAAAACAACTAGCAAATCATGTCTGCAGAATAAGCAGTTACGGAGCCTGTGAAAGCTTGTAATACAGAGGGGTACTGGCACTTAGTAGACCGTGTCACCTCTTCACTTTTTTTACCTAACGATTGCACTTAGGTATAACCTTTTGAGCAAACCTAGGTAGGGAGTTTTAAGAATTCACGATATATAATCCTCGTATATAATCATCTATTCATGTATAATTTTATAAAACATTAAAAATACATTTTTATACCGCTAATATGGCAAACAGGCATAGTTGTCATAGGTTATGGACACATTGACGGTTACGGTTTATTGGCGCCAAATAATAGTTACAATGCGTTCTACAAATTAAATGAGTGAGATATAATAAAATCTCGATGGTAAAATATGAATAATGCGACTAAATATACATTTGTAAAATAATTATGCTTATATTCCAGGCCAGGAGCCGCCCCCAATAGGTACAATCAATTAGTTTAGAAAATTATCAATACCCATAAGTACGCAACTGCCCTGGTGTTGTGCCCGTATCTGTTGATACCGATTATAACAGGTTTCAATTACATACGCATCTGTGCTATCGAAGTACTTACTCTGTGATTGTAGTTATAGCTACCTACGTTTTACATTTATGTTAGTCTAATCTAAAGCAATGGTACGCAATCTTTTGATGTCAAACATCTATTGGCGCGCCTTGACAGTAAAATGGAACCGTATGCTGTGACGGCAAATGGCATGACGCTCTCTCATGTCGTCATACCCCCTCTACGGCCACCGCCACTCTCAACTTCCTTGCGTGTGTGCGAGCGCATACTCCGTTGCTTCTCTGTATGAGCATTTTACTATATCTATATCCAATGGTTTTTGATTTTGATTTATTGAAAATTTTAATATTTATAATATGTTTCACATCTGCTGGGCGTCCCGTGACGGCCACCTTTTTTTACCACAGACTACTTTGATTTATTTGTTGTATGCAGAAACAATAAGATTAAAAAATATCGGCCAAGTACGAGTCGGACTCGCACACGAAGGGTTCCGTACCATTATCGATAAAAACGGCAAAAAAATCACGTTTGTTGTATGGGAGCCCCTAAAATATTTATGTTATTCTATTTTTTAGTATTTGTTGTTATAGCGACAATCGAAATACATCATCTGTGAAAATTTCAACTGTGTAACTATCACGGTTCATGAGATACAGCCTGGTGACAGACGGACGGACGGACGGACGGACAGCGGAGCCTCAGTAATAGGGTTCCGTTTTACCCTTTAGGTACGGAACCCTAAAAAATAGACCTTTGGCACAGTACATTTTTTTATTGTTGTGATCCTTAACGTTTGGCAGGGATAGCCCAATGGATAAGGAACCAGCCTATTGAGCAACAGGTCCCCGGTTCGAATCCTAACGTGTACCACTAAAGTCATGTTTTCGTATTTATGTACATATTTATAATTATCACTTGCTCGGCGGTGAAGGAAAACATCACGAGGAAACCCGCACGTCCCAGAAATTATATTTCGATAGACATGCGACCTAACCTAAGAAAGATCTTAAAGGTTCATTACAGACCCTAACATTTACAATGCCCATAGGCTACGGTAACGGCTTACCATCAGGCAGGCCGTACGCTTGTTTGCCACCTTAGTGGTATAAAAAGTCTGGTTTTCCATCTGGGTTGTGGAGGTCTGACGGCATCGCTTCATGTTAAAATCAGTATCTTATCTTCGCCAAATCTTCAGGCTTAGGTAGCGGACTCCGCCAATCCAATCAATCGGATTTTGGAAAGAAACGGGATGACGGGATGGGAAGTTGTGATCCTTAACTTTTCGAAATCTTTATTATTTTTTAAGATATCGTTGAACTCAAATGTAACATAAATTGCCTGCTGCTATAATCATAAATACTCGTATATTAATTTTAGAATGAAAGCTTCAACAATGTTTTCTTCGTGCTTGCACTTTTATACAAGCATTGTATTGTATTATGTAAAAAAGGTAAGTGATGATATCATTGTGGATATCGACTATTACTTTCAATCGGAAGTATTCATATTGACTCGGAGAGCCATATTCGAAAAGTTTTCACTCAAATTCCATGCATTTTGACAGATAACATTTCGATTATGATTCGATAATGGCTTTCCGACGCAATGTGACACAGGACTTGTTTTTAGAAGGATGTTTTCTCGCACATATCTTGTATGTATGCATGTAATATTCTGTATTACCTCGTATCATTTAAACGAATGAATGAATTCTGATAATTAATTAAGTGAGATTCGTCTTCCACATCCGCACACAAGTCCATGTGACGCTAAAGAAAACGCAATAACGGCAAATTTGTGCGCCATTTTGTGCAGTTACAAGAAAAGAAAATTTTCAAACCAACACCGAGTGTCAAAATGACGATTTTCATAAATAAAATAAAATAAAAATAAAATATATCTTATTTCAGACCTTAGTCCATATTCTGTTAGCAAACAACAAATAGTAGTACCTTAGTTAGTACTTATTCATCGTAATTGTTTTTTTTTTAATTTTGATACCTACTGCGCTTGTCATGACAGCACACTCAGCTTTCTCACCAATAACCCGCCGTCAACCGATTTATGTTAACCACAAACGTTATATTTTCTTGATCACCTCAATTTTAAACACATAAGTTAATTTTAAACACCATTTGTATTTAAGACATACAACGAATGTAATTAACTAATGATATGTAATTCAAATTAATTTAGTTTGGTTTGGCAAGCAATGCACTTAACACACAGTTGGATTTGTAAAGTTTTAAATTATCAAAAACACTGATATTGCGGAAAACTCATTAAAAAAAACTTAATAAACCCGCAATTTATTCCTACATGTAGGCGCTAAGTTCAATTTCGTACAAATCAATTTATCAGAAAACGTGCAATCGCAAAAGGGTTAAACAACTGGTTAATACATACAACTTTGTATGCTTCATATTTTGTACTAATACGGTTATAAATTATGTTTGAATGCTGTGAATAGATAAGTAATCTACTTCGAAAAAGGTTATACCTACGTTCCTCGCATAATGTTTTTTATTTACAGCGACAGCATAGAATTGACGGCAAGAAAAGCAAGAAAGTTTGGTGCAAGCAACCGTGCATATTTCCCACGATTTGACTCAAATGACCACGAGGTCGGTGGAGCCCTGTGAAGGTGGCGAGAGATGTACTTTTTATAGTGTTTCGTTCGTATATCGTTGTGGAATGAAGACGCTAAAGAAAACGCAATAACGGCGTTCTACAACAACCCTGCTCAGTGCGATGCTGCTGGTGCCATAAGTGTCTATAGTCCATGGTAAATGCTTACTATCAGGCAGGCTGTACGCTTGTTTCCCACCATAAACGCTTTACGCAAGTAAATGCATATACTAGGTTTTTTATACCACTAAGGTGTAAAAAAAAGCGCACGGCCTGCCTGATGGTAAGCAGTTACCGCAGCCCACGGCCATTTGCAATACCAGGGATCTTTCTCATGCGTTACCGACACTGTAAAAACCTCTTCACACCTTTCTTGAAGAACATCATGTTGTAGTTGGGAAAATCTCCTCCTAAAAGTCAATTCAAAATCTCAGAATACGGAATAAATTAATAAATGATGATAATGATAAACCACAGAAACGCTAACGAAACCTTGAGGAGATGAGTTTGTTTATGCAAGTGCATAAATGAATTGAACTATATGTAATTTAAAATGTAAGCATGTGGTATGATACTGACTTCAAACAATGGCGGAATTTATGATTATATTCTCGAATACATTGTAATCTTATCATAATGAATTATGTACCTTTACGCTGACGAACATACATTGCGTAAAATCGGATGTATCACATCAGATGAACGACTTCACCCGTACGAAAATGCATTATAATATTCAGTCTGCTATTAAAAACTTTTCTGTATTGTTCATTATCGTGTTTTTATTGTTTTATGTGTGTAAATAAAATTTTATTAAACCTTCAATAACGCAGGTACTCCATACTTGTAGGTACTCCAAATTAAATTTGTTTCACACTTTTCGATTAGTTTTGTACCTATTTGCGTTGTCAGCTTTTAAAGTAACTTTGAAAACAATCTATTGTTTCTTAAAATAGTACCTACTTTTAATAAGTTTGGCAAGTTTCTTTTGGCATTTCTTCTTCGCCAATGGTCATTTTCGAAATGCTAGTAGATTAACAAAGAGAGTTTAAAAATAAAAAAAAAGCTGGAAAATTATTAAGATACAATATAGTAATTTAATTTAAATAATGTAAGACGTGTCTAAGTGCCCGTAAGGGCCTATTGGCAAATAAATGATTTTTATCTTTATCTTTAATAAAAAGAAACATAAGAAAAACCATGGGATTACTTACCTTCATTTTTATTAAACAGGAAAGTAACTTGTACAAATAATGGTATACTGTTTGAGTTCAAACTACACTATTTGGGCACCGGAGCGACGTAGGACCAACGGGCCAACTGGCCACCACTCCAATCATTTCCGATACCGGGAATTCTCCCCCCCTTTGTAAAGCTATTAGGATTAAATTGAGGGCTCTTAACTACACAAGTCGTTAGGGCGAGTTTCGAACGCAGTTCCCACCGAACACCGCAACTTTAAATAAGCGTGAGTAGATAAAGGCGATAATAGGTTTACTATAAAATGCTAATGAGTTTAGTGGTATTCCTTGTTATTGTGTGATATGGGTAGATACTACATTTTTGGTTCTTTAAAAAAAGTAGGTTGTTATTTATATAAAACTATTAGTACAGACTGAACTTAAAGCGGGAATTCAGTATTCAGTTTATTGGAAACTTAAGACTTGACGAGCTCGGTGGCGTAGTGGTTAATAACGGTGCTTTGACACCAACTATCGTTCAAGCTTCGATGATTCAAGTTCGAACTATCTGAGGAAGTACCTCCACCTCACACAAAACCACAGCCAAATAACATTTCCCTAGAGGGTCGTTGTTTTCCTGCGTGTGATGTCACCAGTAAACACCGTTCATAGGCTACGGTTACCGGTTTACATCAGGTCCGTATGCTTGTATGCCTCCCGACGTCGTATATAAAAAAATGTCTTACGAAAATGTAATCGCAGTTGAAAAAGATATTTCTTCATTCCCAAGTTTGAAGTCCCGCCACCTTCTATAATTGTACCGCTTGTTATCTGGAATTTGGGATGTGAAGTGATCATATACTAAGCGTATAACCGCAATGGTCGCGAAGATGCAGAGCGGCTCCAGAGAAGTTTTCTTCTAAGAATTCTTAAGTTGTGGAATAAACTCCTTACTCAGGTTTACGGCTTGAGGTTCTTCAATATGTAAAGAGGTTATTACAGTTGTTGTTGGTAACGCACAAGTGCATCTGGTGCTGCAAGTCCATGGCTATGGTAACTGATTACCAGCAGGCAGGTCGTACGCTTGTTTGGCATCTTAGAGGTATAAAAAAGTGGTTTTCAAGAGATGTTCGGAGAAGACCTATTAAGTTAAGAAAAAAGGTTTTTCCGTAACTACATTACGCAGTTTGTCTATATTGGCTTGAAGGTAACTTTACGGGTCCAGAAACGAGCGAGTGATACTTTTTCTAATGCAAGCGCTATGGACGGATAGCAGAGGTAACAATTGTTTGCTATTAGGCAGGTCGTATGTTCGTTTATCATCTTAAGTTATATAAAATAACTAGCTTATCCCCGCAGCTTCGCACGCGTAGATTTTGGAATTTCAGCAGTTTTACTTATTTTTATTTTACTTCTTATTTTTTAGTACAGTCGGCATTAAATAGTTAGTAAAAGTATCAAATATCCTTATTTGTGTAGTAATGAAGATATGTCACGGCCTGTTCGGTTTTCATTAACTATTTGATACTGGCTGTATACACTCAAAGCACCTCTTTATTCTCAACATTGCCTATTTTAAAAACATAAAAGTTTCAAGCCACATAAAAAAAAATATCTGCCTGGGTTGAAATTCAAAAAATCTTCCTTATCTCTCATATGCATTACAAAAGGAACATATTGGTCATTGAGTCAGTGAATTAGACAGGAACTCCATTTCTATTAATATAGATTAGCGTCTCGTTCAAACACAATTTCAACCCCCTTTTCACCTCACCTCACCTCGCTAAGGGTGGAATTTTTGAAAACGTTGAAAACATTTTTTTTTGGATTCTAATAGAGAGTATCTATACAAAGTTTCAAGTCACTAACTTCAAAAAGTTTTCTGCTCCATACAAACTGTCAACCCCCCTTTCAGCCCCTAAATGTGGAATTTTTAAAAACGCTGAAATTACTTATTGGACGTCTTGATTGAGAGTATATTTACAGTCTAAAGCAGCTCACTTTAAAAAATAACAATTTCTTAATAATTCAACTTTTAGTTCAAGAAAATACTTTTGACCTCCATTACACCTGGGGTGGAATTTTAAGGGATGATTGTTGAGAAAAATATTTTACTCGTGTTTCATGCCTTTCAATAAAGAACCTTCATGCTGAATTTCATTCGAATAACTTCAAAAACGGCAAAGTTTCATACTAACTTTGCGCCCCTGTTTAACCCCCTAAGGGATGAATTTACAAAAAAATATTTTACTCATGTTTCATGCCTATCAGTAAAGAACCTTCATGCTGAATTTCATTCGAATAACTTCAAAAACGCCAAAGTTTCATACTAAATTTGCACCCCCGTTTTACCCCCTTAGGGGATTAATTTCCAAAAATCCTTTCTTAGTGCTCCCCTACGTTATAAAAGGAACCCCTGTGCAAAATTTCAAGTTTCTAACCCTTATAGTTTAGGCCCTGCGTTGATATGTCAGTCAGTCAGCTTCTCCTTTTATATATATAGATTATAGAAAACTACAAGTATAGATTTTTCTTTAGGTACATCTACTGCACGTACAGCTGAGAGCAGATCATGCCTGACACTGGAAGTGCGATTGTAACTCTTATCGTGATAATACATAGAACCGTTCAAAACTCAGTGTCAAGCTGGGTAGGTATCTTTGTACAGCTACGTGCATGCCTCGCTTGAAACTTGACAAGTGAATCTTATGCTGTAAGAAGTAAGAGTTATAATATCCTTTTCATTATACCTATAGGAACTCGTTATTTTTTTTTTTTATACTACGTCGGGAGGCATACAAGCATACGGCCCACCTGATGTAAAGCAGGTACCGTAGCCTATTAATGCTTGCGATATATTAAGTATCACTCGCACGATGCCTCCTCTGCTGCTTACACAGCAAGTCCTTAGGAGCTTTCTGGCGACCTCACTTACACGCAGGAACACAACAACCCTCTGGGAAGTTGTTATTTGGCTGCGGATTTCTGTGAGGTGGAAGTACTTCCCCAGACGGGCTGCTTTGATGCGCCCTACCTCTCTTAAAACATCCAGACTAAGACAAACAGACATGTTCATGTACACAAATGTTTGCCTTGTGTAGGAATCGAACCCGTTAGTGTCAAAGTCGCGCCATTCACGAGTGAGCCACCACCAATCGTCAAAATTACCTTGTATTAGCCAAACCGCTGAATAGCTTCTGCACCTCAATGCGAGTATAGAACAAAATCTGCGTCATAGAGGTGCCTGGAGGTACATATTTGCTCCAAACGGTGCGTGCGGTGCCGTCGTGTGTGATAAAGAACTGGCCTATTACCTACTGGTCCACGGTTCGCATCCTGGCATGTAATATTGTGATATTGTGTTATTAGACACAGCTTATTGCGAAATTTCGTGAATCTGAAGCTCCTCCCTGGTAACCTCACTCACTCTCAGGAACACAACCACATTCCAGGTAGTTGCTACTTGTCTGCGGTCTTCTGTACTATTAACCCTTCGAAACCCGGGTGGTCGTATACGACCGCGAAATGTATGGGAAAACGTATATAACGGGTTCTGACTGCTCAAAGTACAAACAGTAGGACTGCTTTGATGCACTCGGATCTCTCTTTGGCCAGAGCCTCGTTAGTTGTTTACGAGGGTGCACCACATGTAAGTGAGATGACGTGGACAGATCTAAAGATGATAGTGAGTCACAGGTCACAGCCCTTCTTGCACTCATTCTTTGAGAACAGACTTACCTACGTCTGAAAAAAGTTAACGCACATCGATTTATTGTTTATTCATATAGAAGCCAGTTGGCTGGAAAAGCAGCTCTACCTTGCGGAAGACCACAACTACAGAAGCAACTCCACCTTGCAGAAGACCACAACTAAAAAAGCAACTCCACTTTGCGGATGACCACAACTAAAAACCTAATCGTATGTAAAACTAAACGGGCACACATCGCATACACTTATACGGGCAGGTTACACCACGTGCAGTAGGCCGATTCTACTAAAAAACTGCAACTGCACTGCAGCGCGGTGTTTGTCAAAGTGCGTACATTTTGACGTTTCGTTAAGCGATCTGACAGCAGCGACGTTTAACGAAATGTCAAAATGTACGCATATTGTCACACGCCGCTCTGCAGTCCAGTTGCAGTTTTTTAGTAGAATCGGCCTACAGCTAGGGTTGACTTACACTCAGTGGCGGATTTACATAATGGCCGCCAGTAGGCTTGTCTGACTTAGCTCATGGGCTCGATTATCACACAGGATAAACATTTGTGTGCTCCAGTAAGCTCCTAAGGTGTTGCCGCTTTAGCAGCAGGGATAGCATTGCACGCGCGGCACTTAGTGTATTGCAAGTGTTCATAGGCTACGGTAGTAGTGGCGGCGCTAGACAGAACGTGGACGACGACGGGGACAACAGCCTTGCGAGGCCTTATGATGATGACACTTTAGATCAGTTGGCCCGTATGACTGCCTCCTGATGTTGTATGGACATAAATAATATTTTTTTTTTTTTAAATTATCAAATGGATATTAGCAGATATAATAGTTGGAAGTTGGTATTGAAGACAATTGTGTAAAGGAATATTTGCAACACGAACGAGTCACTGCGAGTGCGTTTTTGTCGAACCACGAGGAAAACTGCCCACACAGGTGAACAACTCTGAATTGAAAGAGACGATGTAAGCCGATCCGAATCAAACTACCCAGGAATTTGCAGCATGATTTAATGTTACCTTACTTACAATATTGACTCATTTACATCAAATCAATAGGATAAAATATATGAAACATGAGTGCCTCATGATTTGCCAAATCTGCAGTAAGAAACACGTGTTGATACTTGTGTTGCCTTGTTGAATCGATACAGAAGTGAAGGAATATTGGATCGAATTGTGATATGTGACGAAAAGTGGATTATTTACGATAACCGTAAGCGAAAAATGCAATAGCTGACCCCAGGACAAACGCTGCAACAGAGCCCTAAAGCAATGCTTGCCAATAAAAAACTAATGGTAAGTGTTTGGTGATCTCTTCATGGCGTTATTTGCTATAGCTTTCTCAGGTGTGGTCAAGCAATAACAGCAGATATTTACTGTGCCGAACTTCAAACGATGATGGCGAAACTGACAGTGAAGCAGCCCCGACTCGTGAATCGATCTTCATCATTGTTTCTCCATGATAACGCAAGGCCTCACACTGCACGAGAAACCGTTGTAACTCTACAGAAGCTGCAGTTAGAAACCGTACCTCATCCTCCGTAGACGTCAGACCTTGCTCCAACTGACTACAATTTTTGTCGTGATTTAGACAATTTTCTACGTGTTTATTATTATTATTTTTTTGCCAGTAGTCAGTACAAAATGCTTTCACACAGCTTGTCGAATATAGATCCCCAGCGTTCTATCGTAAAGACATAAATAAATTTCCAATGTATAGATAATGAGGGTAAATATTTTGATTAAATAAATATGTTACCTCTTAGAAAAAACATGTTTTAATTTTTCAGTACAAATCGGCAATTTCATACTTTAATGCCTAATATCAATGTACGTGTACGCTACAGAATGAGCAAGTGGACTGTATTTACAAATAGGGTCGAAAAATGGTAAAGGAAGACACGTACTATGAGGTAAATGGGTATAATAAATATAAAATAATCAAATATAGAAAAATACAAGAAATCCGTACCCGAACAGAAAAGCGAATACAAGCCACCGACCCCATACGTCACAAACGTCCAAATAAAAAAAAGATGTAAAATAACTAAAAAAGGTTGCCTTCGGCAACACTCTCCCACGTTTAGATGTATAGCAACAGTATGAATGCACTTAACTGGGTGTAATCATACATTTACAAGTTTCCACTCAGATTCTATATATTTTAATTGAAAACTTTTTGATTCCGATTCAAATATAGTATTTAGAGGTAATGTGAATACCTACGAATAAATAATTTATTTATTCGTAGGTGAATACGCCTACAGATCAGTGAAGGTATTCATATTACCTCGAAACCTATATTCGAAAAGTTTTCACTCGGATGTCGTACATTTTGACAGATACATAACTCGTCAACTTCGATTTGAATATGGTTATTTTTCCCTGAATACCCCACAGAGACGTAGACGTGTCCGAGCTCTCGGAGGACGTGACATTGTTGCAGCAGATTCCTAGGTTTTACCTAGTTATTATATTTAAAATATCCACGTTAGTCTACTATCTTGACGAAGGTCTTCGCAGAAGACAGATATTCTTGAAACAAGGCAACACTGATATATAACCCATGCAAATTACGTAGGAACCTCGCGTTAGAAGAATACCATTTTGGATAGCTGTCAAGCTAACGTGTAGATTTTTAACAACATTTTCAGTTTTGAAAGTTGGTATCTCTGTCGTATCCCTGTCTTTATAATCTATTCTATACATACATAATCTGTGGTAGTATTCTTTTAATTATTCTATTCTTTGACAATTTTCTTTCACTCATTTCTTTCGTAATTTTTGCGTAAAATTATGAATTCTGCCAATAATATCGCATAAATCTTCTATAAGCAATATTTAAACTCCGATATATTTTTGTACAGTTTTAAATAAGTGTAATATTATCATAAAACTTATAATTAACTTCTTGTCATACAATCATATGGTGTTAATTAACGTTGTCAATGTTTGTTTACTAATGAAAACTTTGGTCAAAATCAAGACATATAACAACTTTTCGTGATGAATTATCCGGAATCCATGGGAGAGTCGTCGTCGAAACGACAAGAAAATGGCGACGGCCCGCCAGGGTCAGAGCGCCCACTCAAGAAAGCACGATTTGCATGGCAAGTCAAAGGGAAATACCATTTGAAAAATGACTCTAACGATGTAAATAAGTCTTCAACTACATGCATGACTGAATCAAGCACAGCTGGTACTTCCTCAAACGCTGAAAATGTTTCCAGAGATTTAGTTGGCAGTACAGAACAAAATTTAGAAATATTAGGGGATTATTTATTGAAGCAGGATTTCAATACTATAGATTCTGTGATTGCCGACTCTGAGAAATCGCTCTTAAAACCTTTATGTCTACAGAAAGTAGATAGTTTATCTAACATGTCAACAGACAGGATAGACTATCCTAGATATGTCAGCTCCAATGACAATAATGATCAAAAAAGACAGAGTTCCAGTGCTAGTAGTAGTGAACACATGCCAATACACATGTCAATGATACAGGAATACACTGAAAATCAATGTATAGCACGGTGGCAAGCTAAACAGGTATATACATAATGTTATTTGAACTTGATTGACTTTTTATTTTAATTTATAATACAAAATAGTAATTTAATTCATAATAAAAATTGTAACAATTACTATTTTAGTTAAAATCTGTGGTGGAAAAATAGAAAAATCAAATATTGTATGCAAGACCTTAAAATTTCAATTTCGCCCTTCTGTAGTCCTGTGGGCCGATTCTACTAAAAACTGCAACTGCACTGCAGCGCGGCGTGTGTCAAAATGCGCACCTTTTGACGTTTCGGTATTCTGTTAAACGATCTGACAGCAGCGACGTTGCAGGAATGTTGCAGTAAATGAATCGCTATTCTGTTAAAAAACCTGCACTGCAACTGCACGTTTCCTGCAATATAATCGTATTCTGATAAATTGTTTTGACATTTGTATACCGGTGACAGACGTTTTGAAGGAGTTTACTTGCAGTTTTGTTAACGTTACTCTTGAGCAACTTTTGCGAAGTGAAATTAATATTCTGAGGCGGTGGATTATATTTGCTTTGTTTTAGGAGATGTTTGTGGATAAAAATAATTAAGTAAAGCTTCTTTTCGGTTAGAAATACCTCCACTCCGGCAACCAAGGTCAATAGTGAAACTATAGGAGTCAACATTAAATAAAAATTCAGTTTTATTAGATTGAAATATTTGCCATATTTCAGGTTTTAAGTAGTTTACTTGCAGGATACGCACAGTTGCAGCGTAGTTGCAGTGCCGTTGCAGTGCAGCATACGCGCAGTTCAAGCGCAGTTGCAGTGCAGGATATTTTAGTAGAATACACCTATCGGCACTGCACTTGTCCTGCACGACTCAAGTGACAGGCGTAAACGTGCAGTTGCAGTTATTTAGCAGAATTGGCCCACTGACGCGCACACCTCACAGTAATATGCTTTATTATGTGTGCTCGAGTCTGAGAAACACAACCGGGCACACAGTATAATTTTTCATCTATAAATAATTGTTTTTATTATATACTAGTGCCCACCTTGGCTTTGCCCAGGTGATCTGATCACTTTCAAAGCTAAGCTAATCTGAAGATTTCCTGAAAAATTCATTTAAAATCGATTCAGCCATTTTCGGGTCCATAGAGGACAAATATACATACACTGCTTTTTATTTACATAGATTATGTTTTCTGTGGTAAATTAATTTTGAAAATTATATTGTTCCTGTTAACAATGGCCAAACAATTAATTAAAACACAAATTTTAGAAATACATTTGGATAGAAATGACGGTACGGCTTTTTTAAATTTATTAAACATTTTCATCAAAGTTTTATTGTGTACAATTTGGATTTGGAGGTGAATTTGGAGGTGTACTTGTGGTCCATATTGCAAGGATATAATTAACGGCCTTTTATTGGTAGCATAGTTAGAGACCTAATTTTATTGTACAATATTCAACGAAACCTATTTTGTAAGGATTTGGTGCCTAAAATCTATTTTATTGTGATTAAGATAGACCAAGGAGAAAAGAAAACTTTACAAGTTTGGATCGAAATCCTTAACCGGTTTGAATTTTTCTCTGGAATCTATTACTATTTTCACACAAAGTTTCTTGTAGAGAGAAACGAGCGCCATGACTCAGTCCTTGCACACCTCATTTTTTTCTTTAACATTCATAGCTCTTTTCATGCACGCTCGCCGGTTCCTAGGGATCTTGGACCTTTTGATAACACATCCAATCTTGTTGTGGTAGGTGAATCTTGGCCTTACTCGGCTCCTACATCGTTCTATTTTCGCGTGCTATATCTGTTTCTTCATTATTTCCTCTTCCAGAACCTAAACCTTGCGTTAAAGCCTGATATGTTAATGGTTTTGGTGTAGAAAATTTTCATTTTTTACGAAATACAACAATAAAATACTTTTAAAATAGGTAGACTGCCTCAAACGTACCTTCACCTCGCATAAAACTGCGGCCAAATAATAATCCCTGATGGGTTATTGTGTTCCTGCATGTGAGTGAGAGAAAAAAATATTAGACTATGTATCCTGGCAATTTTGACATTTGATGAGATGTAAGAGATTGTATGAGATGTAAGTAAAAGATTCGACCGAGAAAGCGAGTGGAATTGTGAACCCAGATCTGACATTGACCCTTACAGGTTTAAAAGATTATGGAAGGAATTAACGAAACAAGCCAAACATTGAAATTAGGTATATGTTCAGCCAGAAAATCATCAGTACAAAAGTGCGCCTTCTAGAATAAATCTAGTATTCCACCTCACAGAAAGATTAACCCTGATCACTCTTCCCCACCACCACCACTGTCTATTTAATTCAAGGAGTGTATTTAATACCACTGATAGTATAGTAGTATATTAGCTCCTGGATATTGTAAATGTATTACAATATCCAGGAGCTAATTACTACTATAAATTTAAATTGATTAGTAGTAACTTATTCAAATTTAATTTCAGATGGCTAAAGGATTTGTGGATAACACAATAAATCGGGTGTTAGACTCATGGTCACGCCCACTGCCATTACCTGAAATGGATCAGTCCAGATTTTTGGCTATGGACATTGCAGAGTTCATCAACAACATGCCAGATTATGACAATAATGTGGAAAATGAAGGGATACTCATGGCAATATCAGCTCATGGACTGCAGAACACTTCAGCTTCCAGTGACCATACCAGCCAAGACGAACACACGAACGATAGCTTCTCGAAATCTAAAGAAAAAAAGTTTCTATCGCCACCAAGCAGTCCATTGCCCTCTGAAGAAGAATTAGTAGAACCAATGCCTGATAAGCAAAGTGTCACAGAAAGACGTTCCTCTACAGATTCCCTGTGGCCATACTCTGATGTAACAAAGCCAGATAACAGCAACGAGTATTCGATTTTTGATACGTCAAGTTCGTACCAATATTACAATGAAAATGATAGCCTTCAAACAAACAATGCTGATTACAGTACTGGTGAAGTAGACAGCAACCATTTTGACTTCATGGATACGGCTGTTTCATTTGCTATTCTAAATAAAGGCCTGACTACTTTTGGGAATGAATATGGTTAACTCATAAATTCCTTTGTTACTACAAATTTAAGAAGAGAGGTAGGGTATAAACATAAACTGACTGAAAAGGCAATCTTTTTTGAGTAACATAAATAATAGTGATATCTTTATTTTTACATTTTGTACTCAAAAATAATGCATCTTGTTTGAGTTGTTTGAGATTTGATCCGTCGTCCATCAAGGGCGTTGCAGTGGAACGACATAGGGAGTTCCCGTGAAATTTTTGCAGCTTGTTACATTATATTCCATAGACATGTTCTGAACAATATCTTTAAGGAGCACAACGAGTAGTGTGGTTAACCCACCACTTGGGTTAATTGCGACATAATTTTTTTAAAAGCCAGTTGCAAAGCATATTATTTTATACAATGACCTATCATTACTTAGTCCTAATATTTCTGTTCTTTGCACAGTCCTATTGTATAGATATAGATGATAAGACTAATAATAATAAGTATATTCATCCACATTGATGACAAATATACTTTAAAATGCATTTGTTTCCACGATTAGATTTAAGGTCTGTACCATCGCTCGAATTTTTCAACCAATGCCAACAATTACTGTTTAACTAAATACACATAATAGTTTACTAATATTTTAAAAATAAGATTTTATGATAGTTTGTACATTGTACCTTAACGAGAGTCATCATTCAGACAAACGCGTCCACACTTTAATTACGCTTAGGGTACTCTGATGAGGTGCTTACTTTCTAGAGGCATTTTAAAAACGAATAAGATTGTTTTATTCTTTTTCAAAATACATCTGGAGATATATCTTGCGAAGTAAGAGCTCTTGCAAAATTTAGAAACATAAAAGCCATCACCCTTTATAAATTGTTTTCTACTTATTTCCATTTTAACTACAATGTATATTATATACAATACATTTTAACTGAAATGTATGATAAAAAATAATTAGTCAAACGATTTCCGGTCAATTAAAAAAAAGAAACAAACATTCCTGATTTAAACAGTTATGAACAGCCTGGAGCGCAAAACTTTCAATGTTGTCTATGTATGAGCATGAGCAACCAGAGGCAAGTAATGACGGTCATTGTATGAAATCCTGCGTACTCTGCAACGAAACTTGAAATGCCTACAGTAATATTAACACTAAGATTTCATAAGCACAACTTTTATGAGTTAAATCATTTTATACCCTATAGCTGTAGTTTACCATAGGATTACTTACTCAGTATTTTATTGACATTTGTATTACTTCCAAATCAATATAAATTATCAGTAATATTAATGTGTATGTGGAATAATTGTGATATTATATAAAAATGGACAAAGAGATGACATTTTAAACTTCTGTAGAGAGTACAAAAGTTTCAGTTATTGAAACATATCAATTGACTGAGCTGGGGCACAGGGACTTTCATTTATTAATCTTACTAATTATTCTATGTAAACTGTGGATTAAGGTAGAGATAGCATTGCAATCAACTGATACCTATAGTTCAATGAATTAGTTTCAATTTTTTGCTGTAGAGTAAAAATTATAAATATAGAAGAGTAAATTTGCTTCAGATCAGTATGAAAAAAAAAAAATGCCATTGGAATAAACATTGTTTCTATGGCATATCGCCATGACATAAGTTTGGGCGTTCTCTACCAAGGAAACAAAAAACTCCCTATCATACAGTTTTACAAAATTTTACCACTTGCTAACTAATTTCGTTTCGAGCTTGAAATGTATATTGCTGATGTAAAAGGCTGATATGGCGTTAAAAAGAGCGCGAAACATTGCTTCTTAGTGCACACAATTTAAGTCATAAGACTGAACTTGTTTGAAGATACTGCTGCCACCTTTTTGTTTGGGGAGCAACTAAATAACAGTTTGTCTCTTGTGATAAAGCAATATTGAGGATTTACTGAAGAAACATATCTCGCCACTGCACATTCTGGTCTGTCGATTAATGCCTTACTTTATGTGTTCTATATCTTGTACAACGGGCTGTGTTCAGTACACAAGTCATATCATCTACAATCACTGCTAGTCAAGGACACAAATATATTCTCACACACCCAAGAACCCAAATGGTCATACAGTGTGTTTCTACAGGGACCACCTACCATAGCCGCTCAGCCTGTAAAATTAGCTACTTCAAGGTTGTCTCCAAAGACACCATCACTTTCGTCAAATAGAATGTCATTATCTCCTACGCATTTGCTTCGGAACCCAGAGCCCCGCTGTTCTTCATATGGGATGTGTAGAACTTTTTATCCGGTCATTAATGTTGCTAACCTGTGGAAGCTAGATACTGCATGTTTATTTCATTAGCGGTATCTTACGAACTGTGCTTGTTTTGGCATTTAATGAAAAAAATATATTGTGTGCTTTTTTTTTTTATTTTTAGACGAGACTTTTCTCTACACTACATACTAATGAATGTTTTACCACAAAATAAGTCATTTTCATTTTTACTCTATAGCAAAGAAAACATTTTTTTATATGAAAACACTGGACTAATTTTTAAAGATTTTAACCGTTATTAGGTGATTTTTATTAGTGTATATCGAATTGTTTAAACGTAAGTACATATTAAATATAAAAATTATATAACATAGATATAGTATCAAAATGTATGCCATACTGACATTACAGTCAATAAAAAGATACTCATCGAGACCTATTTTATTATTTCATTATTCCGCATGCGCTGCGTAATCTAGTCTACTGCGTCATTATATTGACATTATACCTACGATAATAAAGATTACAAAAATATGGCTCACCAAAAACTAATAAGTGGACGGATTTGTTGCTCGATTGTGTCACAAAAGTATTACATCGTATAGCATGAGCTTTATTCACTGTGAGCTGTAAGGGGAACCTCAAGGTCGCTCAGCGTGCTATGGCCTATACCTAAAGTAATAAGTTTTAAGTAGGTACATATATAATATGCGCAGTAGAACTAAAGTAACCGACATAGCTCACAGGATAAGCAAGCCGTAGTGGCAGTGTCCCGACAACATAGTTTGTAGAATCGACAACCGCTAGGGAAGAAAGGTTCTCGAATGGGGGACGCCATTCGAGAACCTTTCTTCCCTAGCACTGGTACACGCAGTATGGTGCGACTCCAAAAAATATTTATCGGAAACCTTGTTCGGGAGGCTGGAAATCATCAAACCTGCGATTGTGATAACCCTTAGAAACAGCTTATAGACATGGGTCTATAGTTGTTCAATAAGGCTTTATTACCCTTCTCGAATAAACAACACAATCTCATATGCCACTGCCAGCATCAGTCTGTTCCCTTCGGTTACGCTGCCCTATTTCAGATTGTCCCACTCTACTCTGTCTCGCTCCTCTAGCCTAACCTTCATTGAAATCACCCATAACAACTGCATAGTGAAGGTATGTAAATATATAGCCTTAGAGATATCCTCATACATTTGTTTATTTTTCAGCGTGTGTCGAAACCGGCGCCGAGACCTATATCACCTTTAGAAGGTATAGCTTAGTAATTTTAAGGACAAGGTACCTACGCTACTCTGGTCGACACACTTCCAGTCGACACGATGTTGTTACGGAGTGAACTCCGGACGATAAACCCAGTACACTTGGAACTGTTGGTCACCTTCCTGAATATAGAGCAAGTTGCCGGATTCAAGGATTATCGTATCCTCGACCTCTCTTCGGACTTCTAATAATCCAATGATATCCCAGTGCAACTTGTCTATTTGTTCTTCCAGCTGTGTAATTTTCTGGTCAGTTTGCCAGATTCAGTCGTCAATTTTTGACTGCCTGATCTCTACCGGGGTTTCTTCTAGGTCGGACTAGCTGTTAGTTATGTTAGGGTATAAGGTATAGGTGTCTTAGGTATATCAAGGTGTTGAGGAGGAGTATATAAACACCACCTTATCGATCTGACTATAGGACCCGATCATAAAACCTCCATTTTTTACCACAATTGCCTAGAGTTGTGAAACAAGTTGTGTTAGGTATATCTCAGTGTGTTTACAAACTACTAGACTGGAAAGAATACGGTATCAACATCAATGACGAGTATATTACTCACTTTCGATTCGCCGATAATATAGTAGATGACGAAATTGCTGGAGAACCTGGGCACAATGCTCGAAGGCCTCGAACATCGCAACGAGTGGGTCTTAAGATGAACATGGCCAAAATGAAGATTCTGTCGAATGTACAAGTCGCTTACTCAATTCAGTTTTATTGGGAGCTCGTTTCTTGATGATGTTGATAAGTATGTCTATCTGGGGCAAACATTCCAGCTAAGTAGAGCCAACTTTGAAAAGAACACTAAAAAAATAAGTATATAAATTTTACTTTGTAATTTTCACGCCTTGATTCGAACGGGTGGAATGAGTTTCGCAGCAGTGATAACTCAGTGGATGAAGAATCATTTTATTGATCA
Source organism: Pyralis farinalis (assembly GCA_947507595.1). Classification (NCBI taxonomy): domain Eukaryota; kingdom Metazoa; phylum Arthropoda; class Insecta; order Lepidoptera; family Pyralidae; genus Pyralis; species Pyralis farinalis. The sequence continues at coordinate 11,164,367 of OX382274.1, forward strand.
ACTAGTCACCGGTTCGAATCCTGGCATGTACCTACCCCTAAATTCGTATTTTCAGATTTATATAGGTACATATTTATAATTATCACTTGTTCGACAGTGAAGGAAAATGTGAGAAAACCAAACCCGCACGTTTAAGAAATTATATTTCGAAAGACGTGTGACCTTACCTAAGATAAATCTGGTTTTTCCACTAAGTTTAAGGAGGTCTGACGGCAGTCGCTCCATGTAAAAGTCAGTATCTTCGCCAAGGCTAGGCTTAGGTAACGGATAACGCAAAGAGGAGGATGGTACAAGATTAGCGATATAAGAAACAAGATAGTTCTGCGTCAGCGTCTCTTGCGTGTTATTTAACAATGACTTTTCCATGTGATGTAGTCTTACTGCCGTCCTGTTCAACTCTATTTATTCTTATTAAAAGATTTGTACAACGAACGTCTAAACAACGTCGACCTCAGTCTGTCTATGGATCGGTCGATCTATCTCGAGTTACTCCGTGCTCGGAGGGCACGTTAAGCCTCTGGTCCCGGTTGTTATCGATAGATGACAGTCGTTGAGCTAAGTCAGTGGCCTTCGAGCGACTTGAAAACACGGGCCTCCGCCAACGCCTTCGATAATGGGAAACCAGTATCCCTATAGTGGAATGAGTAAGGGTAGAAGTGTATAGATAAAAAATAATTGTACATGGATTTGTTGATATCAGCAACCTACTAGCAGGTGTGTACCTAATTGTGACCAACTTGCATACACTTGTATTATCTGTATCCATGACAATCATGGTATCGCACGACTGGTCGGTTTATGTTATCTTTTACACTTTTTTCACCAGGAAGTCGTGGACAATTGATAGTATATTATCCCACCAAGGTATATATACCACCATTACATCAAGGCACCCAATATTCAGCTGGAAAACGGGCCTCTTGAAAGTGATTAGATTTTCAGAATCAGCCATGCTGTTCTACTGTGAATTAGCGAAGGTACTGTATATCAGCCGTCAGCAGGCCACCGACTTTGCTTAACAACCATCATCTATCTACAACAGCAGGCTTAACCTGCTCTAAGTCCAGATAAATAGACCATTCCATACAAACTGTAATCAACATTACCTAACTCGTGTGTCTAGACTGCAAAGTGTAGTTTCATAGCGCATAGTCAATTGGCGCTGATGCACACGAATGATAATACACCTACTTAAACTGACGTCACCTATGTTATAAAAAATGGAATGAGGACACAGGGAGCTATGCCACATTTGGCAAAGTTCAGATCATCCGAAACCGGTTTGCTCGAAACATAAACGGAAGTCTCTACCTAGACTTTCATCTACTATCCATTGTTAGTTTCATGAAGGAAGTCTTGAGCGCTATTTCCAAACTGTTTCACAGCATCCCAACGACTATCAATTACACCCCGCGAAGTTAGGGGATATCTGCGCAGACCGCGAAATTCATTCCTTGATCCCATTAGTCGTAGGTACTGTTGCGATTGCCCCCTACCCTTCAACTCTACTTCCAACATACCACCGACGCCGCTTCCGAGTGCAAAGAGCTCATTATCGCTATCTACGCGATACACTATGTATAATACTGGAACCCCTTTTTTCCGTAAGCCCTTCAGTCGTGGAAGTTACATGTTCCGGTTGTATCCCACACAAAGTCCTAAGCCGAGATCAAACACCTCTCGGGGGCCTTCAAGCACGTTGATCATGGACCATTTACACGAGCCCAATAGGCAAGGCAATCAAATAAGTCAGTCCAGTATTGGCATCGACTAAATAGAATCCACTGCATTAAATTCCTCAAGCCATTGATCAGGCCAGTCCAATGAAATAGAACAATTTAAAAAAATTCGAAGCTTTCTCCCACCACTCGAGCGGTGAATTGGCTTGTCTATTGGCTCCGTGTAAACGTGCATCCCTATCCAGCAAGCCACCGGAATACTCCCGCGGCAGGGATAATTCTGGCGGTGGCTCAAACGCACCTTTGAGAAAAATAAAATATCTCAATAACAATTTTATTATTGCTTGTTATTATTCACATAATACAAAATAAACTATGCACAAGTATAAGACCACTGACGTCGTTCTATTAGACTTCATAAAATATTCTTAAATACAACGCGCTATTCATTCACAACAGTTGTGTCGCAGATATAATGTAACACAAGTAATGTACATTTATAAGTGAAAATAATATACAATCGCAGCAGTCTCCCAAAAACAATTGTGATGCTTTACCTACCGTATACAGGAAAAGCGCGGGAATGGGCGGGCAATAAGTTTACGATGGTTACTCGCTTTATCAAAAGCGCTTACAAATATGGCTTCGCTATGAACGCCTAACGATATATAACAATCGCGTAGAAGCGTCACAGTAACCTAACATTTTCGAAAGATGGGATTCTATTTAGAGGGTTTATAAAAATGGGGCGCGTAGGCCGAAGCCAAACCTAACCCACTGTTATAATCGGTATGATTTCCGAGTTATGCTTGTGGGTTATGTTAAACACAATTTGTTAACAAACTATTTGATCACTAGGCGTATTCACATTGCCTCGAAATACTATATTCGAATAGGAATCATAAAGTTATCTGTCAAAATGTATGAAATCTGAGTCAAAACATTTCAAATCCAATTAGAATATGGCTTTCAGAGGTAATGTGAATACACCCACGGGTTAACATATAATTTTTTTTCTGGCGCAAGGCCCTCTTTTACGGTCTGCTTTTTGTTGCTTTGGTTCCTGCCAATCACCGGTCGGAAACCTATAACATACAATCATTGTGAAACTCAATATGAACCGAAAAAGTTATTTTTCCCATTCCCGAGCCCGCGCTTTTCCTATGGGGAATGCATTACGACGTTAAATTATAGTATTATTACAATTATGGCCGATCATCCTATATTATATGCTAATTTATAAGTAACTGTACAGTCGGCGAATATACGTGAATCGTCATTAAATTCAAATATATTTACAAATTAATTGTATTTCCGCTTGTCTACTTAATTTTTTATCCATTAGTATTTTCCGAGGTGTTTATCAATAATTAATATAATTAATTAATACAATTTATCATCGAAATGCGTTTCATTTTATCAGTATAAATAACATCAATAAGTTTATTCATTAAGTTTGGTTGTATATAAAGGCAAAAATAAATATTATAAGAAATTCAATGTTATTATCACGGAAGGGGGACAGACACAAACACGCGATAAATAAATAAATCAATCACGAAAAATCTAATAATTTATACATATATATATAATATAAACAAGTTAGCCCAAACTTGTCTAAAATATTATACATAAAACAGTGAAGCTACATTTCCTTTTGTTTTTACTTTTTTCGAGATAAAAGATATTGTTGTAATTCATTGAATAGTCAAAAATTGAAATATTTTGACGATGTTTAGTACAACTAAATTTATTTAGTTTAACATAGATTACCTTAGGAAGTTTGAATGACTTTTTCCCCATCCAAAGACAGGAACGTCGAGTAAATGACCTTGACTAACTGGATACTCAAGATTTAATACAGAATGTCTTTTGAAAAAAAAAAATAGAAAAATTGTATTGCGAAATGCGTATCTAATCCATTTATTATTAAAAACGTGGGATGAATGTTAAGGTGTTCTAAATGTTATATAATTCGCTTATAAAGAAGTCGAAAATTAACAATAAAAAACATACAATCAAACAAATAATTTTAAAAGTAAAATTCAATTGTAGAATATGGAAGATTAGTATGATAATGAATCTTAAGAAAATAGAAGCAAATTCATTTCATTAAAAATACAGCTTAAGGAGTTACCACATATATATAACATTTGTCTTTACTTTTATCCGAGTGCTGTGAAGAATAATTGGTGTATTGCAACAGTAGTTTTAAATAATAAAACACCAATAAGGACTATATCGATTGCGTTTTGTTTATTTGGTATAAATTATGTCGGTGATTTATTACTTCAAATTGTACCCTGTAAATATTCAGTATTATTCTTAACAATGGAAGTAAATTCAAATAGGTAAAATATTTATGGTAAACTCCGAACGGTAAAAAAGTATGCATGGAAGTGATATATACTAAGTGTCAAACCCCATCATGATATTTAAGTTCCATTAATTCATATGTACATGTCATGGAGATTTAGAACTATTATACTATGACCATTTTATTCATCTTTTAAGAGATATCCTTACCTAATAGTACCAGAATTGAGATACATAACATTTGAAGCTTAACTGTCCATTTCAAACTCATTACAAATGTTACCTGCCGAAAGATGAATAAATAATGAGCAAAATACAAAGTAGTACTTAAGTATCGGATTCAAGAAAATATATAAATTGTTGTGAGTTGAAATACAAGCTTAATTTATTTACAAACAGAAGTGATTCATGAATAACATTAAGTACCAACTAAGACTTAAAAAATCTTACAATCGAAACCATTTTTATCTTCAATACTGCAAAACTAGCGCGATACAATACATAACACGGTACAGGGTTCGTGTCCCAACGGCAAATCGGACACAAATTCATAGATGGCTCAAGAGAGTTGGAGATATTTGTTGCGTGCGTACTCATACGAGGCACATAACTTCAGACAAGATGAAAGTGGTGACTGATATAGTAGAGATATAAACAGTATGTAATATGCCTTTGTTAATACGATAAGGTCGACGGACTTCATGATCGCGAAACAACTCCCTGCACTGGAGAACTGACTGATAACTGCAAAATACGTGTAGAATCATGTATATTGTAATATATTAGAATAATAAATATAATATATAATCATGTAGCAGCGCGCACACATACGCGCACACGCAAATTCTAATATATTTCTTCACTAGTGTGACAAGAACGACCGTTTCTTTGAAGTCATCCTATTGCTACTGATCTGTCCCGTTACACACCACCCTTTTACTTTATTTATCGAGTTAAGAACAGTTTCAAATTACGCGTCTCACTGTACGAGTGATACCGGCAAATTAATCAAGAACAAACACGTCCAAAGTATGCGTATACATAGTATCTAAACAGTCACTGGTAAAGAATCCAAATAAACATGTAGCTAGTAGGTAAGGATTACTATTTGTACTGCAAATTTGAAAATAAAGCATAGATAAAAGTAACAAGGTAACGATTTCATTTGGGTTGTATGTGATGTATAAAGATGGAGGATTGAAAGTGAAATGAAATACAAAAAATAATACGAGATATTATTTCCATAGCTGAGAGGTAATGAATTACATTCCTATATTACAGTTTTGTTATATTTATTGTTGAAATAAATTACAACAATTAAGTACCGGCTGATATTTTTTTGCATGGAAAATAATATAAACAGGCGAGGTAGATTTTGCCAACGAGACAATTATTTTGATTATTTTATGGATCAATTGAAATCACCAACGTCACCAAAGGTAACAAAGTTGCATCATAATTGGTTATGGACAATGAAAGTCGCCTGCCGCTTCTTTTGGCTGTTTCAAATACACACTATGCCTATACAAGTTATCATGTATAGATTATGGACATTAGCCTTCCAGGTATAAAATGAGCCATTACACAAATTAACAAGAAAAAAATTATTCTAATGATATCGATCAGGATCCTTCGTTTATTTTATTAACCCCAGATTTTTGTAATATTTATGAGGAGCAGTTGAAGCGTAGAAATGAGATAAAGCCGGACGGAGGCCAAACCGTTCTCCGTGTTTTTCGATGTATTACATTTTATTGTTTATTAGATGCATATTCGTACCTTTATATGTACGAAAGACACGCTTCTTTTCTATTATAATTCGTGTCGCATTAGTCCATCGCTACAATTACGCATCTCCATTGTATTTTTTACGCGTCATACACGGACATTGTCGAAATTTGAAGTTCCCTAATTAGGTTGTATAAAGTTGCGCTTAACTTTTAGATCGCAATCACATTTACGCACCGGAGTTCATTTCATCAGATGAGTTTGATCTGCAGAAATGATTTTATATAAGTCAACTTAAGTATTTACATATTTGTTTTCTGGTGGTTTGTTATATCGAAAAACACCAAAACTAATACCTCAATGGCATGACGGCACCCATGCCTTATGGTCTTGTAATTCAATCTAGCACATAAATTAATATGTACTTGTTAAATTATAGATTTTTCCAGTGACTATTGTCACTATCAACTAGAGTAGTTACGGTGTATGTAGTTAACATACAATTAAGAGTTATAGCAACAAAGAGTTCAGCACAAAATATGAAAATGCATGTTATTGTTCACAAATGTTGGATGCAAAAAGGAATTTCTTATGGCAACTCTTAATTGATTTTGCAAGCAAAGAATAAGTACCGTTTCAACTTTTTGACACGACCATATCATAATACAAATATTAGCTTTGCTTTTTAATACCCGAAGATTACATTGACAACAGTTCGTCAATTAAGTAGTCAAGCCTTCTTCTTCGCGTTATCCCGTTTCCTAATCCATTAAGATTGGCGGGGTCCACTACCTAAGCTTAAGGATTTGCCGAAGACACGTGATTTTTACATAGAGCGACTGCCGTCATACCTCCACAACCTCAAGGGAAAATCAGATCTTTCTTAGGTTAGGTTAGGTCGAAATATATTCTCTTGGACGTATGGGTTTCCTTACGATGTTTTCCTTTACTGCCCAGCAAGTGATAAATATGTACATAAATCCGAACACACGAATTTAGTGGTACATGCCCCCGCCAGGATTCGAACCGAAGACCATTTGCTCAATAGGCCGGTTCCTTATCCACTAGGTTATCACTGCTCTCAATTAAGTAGTCAAGTCTTTAGTCAAAAAGATATAATGAAGTTAGCAGACAGCACCTTTAGACATTGTTGTATGTTATAGAAGCTGTACGTCTTTTTATATATAATTCTTTTGTACGTGTTTAGTTTAACGTGTGGAGTTTAGTGACGTACACTATATTCCCTAAACGGGATTGATTTGGATGGATTTTTTTATATTTGTATGTATTTGTGTGGTCCCTGGATGGTTAGATTAGATTCACAATAGGGAAAATGTATGACATTTTTTTAGGACAGATTAAGAGGAGATAGAGACAGGAAGATATCTCAAAGTATTTTTTTTCTACGATAATCAGTTTGCGAGATAATGCTGTTTGAAAGTGGCATTTCATCACGTGAATTGAATACGCTTTATAATAAGACGCCGCGGTAGATGACGTCACAAACTATGAAATTATGAAGAAATGTATATATTTCATCTATATATTAGCTGTATTTCCGAAATTCAAGCATTCACGTTGATGCTGTCATAGTAAAACATGTTCAAAATATGACAATGATTCAAATTATCAAGTTATAGAAACTGTTTGATCTTTTTTACTATTTTTAACATAGCTATAAAACTAAACCAAAAAATTAAACTACAGAAAACTAAACTACAAAAAAATGATTTTTGTTTTACTTTTTATATCATAATTGTGCGATTTAAAACGAGATATAAATTTCATGCATGTTTCCTATTGAAGATGGTAAATGAGGTTACAGTCCGGTCATAGGAGTTTTTTTTTATTATCGGGCAGTGCAACGTCTGTTGGGTTCTCTAGTCTAATATAAATACACTCACAACAATTATACCACTTGTTTCAAAACCATATTATCTACTAGTTCCCGGTGGTTACATAGTGAAGTTGCAAATATATGGTGTTGATTCCTGGATTTTAACAAATATTTCCAAGCCTTTTTTATTTTCACATGTGACTAGGGATTTCCTTTTTGTCTGGCTTTTTAGTGATGAATCAAGAAACCATAGCTACTAACATATAATTTCACAACCATGCTAGCACGTTTTAAGTTGATCTTGCACACAAAATGTACTTTATTGTTTCATATGTTATACAATACTATGTTCCAAGGATAACCTGCACATCTAAAATGGCTGAAACTAGACTAAAATTATTTTTAAAAAGCTAATTAAAGCAATTTTTTTTATGAATATTCACGATTTAATATTTTTATTAATTACCAAAACCTTTTTCACTGAACAAACAATAACTTTTGAATTAAGGATTATTTTAAACACAGTCCAGGACAGATATGTTTCGCAAATAACATTCAATCACGTAAAATCGGTCAATTGGTTTTTTTAATGATCATCGTATTTTAAAAAAAATATATATTCTTCAATATTTTTTTTTTATTTAATGACAGATTTATCTTAAACTTATTTTTAATGAACACAATCTTAGGTAGGCACTAAAAACATTAAATAATAAGTATTTATTTTAAAAATGTTTTTTCTTTTTTCGAATAATTTCAGTCCAATTTCGCCGATTTTGGAATTGTTGATTATCGTGGGACACATACGGCTCTTTTTCTACTTAAAATAGAAAGTCCAAATAACTATTACGGTTTTCCATTTCTTTTCTTTCTATTTCACACTTTTCTGTATTATGTCTTGGCAAGTCCAGGTGACAAACAATAAAGATAGTCAACTTGTAAAAAACAAAGTACAACGCTGATCAATAATATAGCAAAAGGCCCCAGAAATAATGCGCTATGGTTCACATTATAAATAAAATAAAGCTAGCTGAAGGCTATCTCACACAAATCAATTCACAACCGCGCAAAAGTCTGGGGCCAACGTTTCGATAATAATCTCATTTCCCTTAAACACATTTATTTACAAATCTACCTTACTTTACACGCCTATTATTTAAAAAATCTCCAAAAGTTAAAAAATTGACAAACACATCAACACTCTTATCCTTAACAAAGCGTATGGATTCATCATATTTACATTTGCGTAAAATAACGCGCGTATTATTACATGCAAATTAGGGCACCAAAATAAGTACATTATTATCAATAAAAAAGGTGATTGCTTCGGTTCCCTCTCGTGCAATGGTGCACCGCTAGAGAGACACGGCAACCAACCAAGTGAAGCCGTAAGCCATTCAGACCAAGAGTAAAAATACTCAAGTACCAGTGATAAAGAAACATTATCACAAACGGACATAAAGCCCAAAACAGTACACAATAACACGTGATTATTCGTTATATTTTAAAATAGTATAATCAATTTTGCAAACTGATCTGTACTTTATTGAAAATTCTCGAGCATTGTACCATTTCGTCTGATTTGACCTTAAGACAATTCACAAGATAACCAAAAAGCGTACACACTACGTTCAATAAGCTTGACTGTACACATATAGGTCACCATATTATAAGGCGGAAAGTGATTTATAGATTTAACACTTATCTACGAAATATTTACAATATGCACAAAGAGTAAAGCGAGACACGCATCGACAACTTCTTGGGCAGCCGTCATATTGATTCACCTAGATTTGTGTCGGGGCTGGTGATTCACTACAGAGGTGTCACACAAATGCTTCAACAGATATGCCTAATGCAGGAACCTATGCGATGAATATTATTATACTTATTTCATCATGACCATTGACCATACATACTCATACATATTAATATTTATAAATAAATAAAATGACAATCAAAACAGACTAGACATAACGGGACCGTCTGTGATTTCACAATTAATTATTTCCTTATGCCATCTGCCCAATTCCAAATAAAAGACATATTTTAAAAGCCATTTATAGTAAATTTTCAACTCAATGTCTACATTCCATTATCCATACACAATTTCCTTAAATTGTAACTAGCCAACATGAGATCTTTCTTATTAAGTCTACTGACAAACCAATATCTTGCCCAAGATCATTATATTGCGATTCCACAGTGTCCATTTATTAATTTTAAAACAAAGATTAAAGAAGGTAACACTATGTTACTTGTATCATTTTACCCGAAAAAAGGGGTAAATATAATTTGTAAATAACAGAGATGGTGAACCAATGACATGCATAGCAGATGACATTCGGCATTGTTAAGTATCCATACGAAAAAATATATTTATTTCATGCCGGCAAATAAATAACATGTCTAAATGATTCTAATTGTATGACGCATTAAATAGATTTTTTTTAAAATTGGGACATTGGCAAAGGTTCACCGTCCCTGGCATAATGGCAAGTTTACATTAGGGAGCGCAGCCCCCGTTGTATTGCAAGAATCTACACATATATATGCCATATTGTCATTATTAATTTAAGAGCCCTTATGCGTCTTTAAATTTTAAACATGTAACCTCTTAATAGCATTTTTAAGGAACAAAAGTTGTATTAATTTAAAATTCATAAATACATAAGAGGTTTTAGATTCTCAAAGACAATATGTAAGAAAAAACGTGTCAAAGCTTTTCATAAGCGCCATGTATTGGAAGGTCATTCGAAATTATTAATCAAAAGATTACAACTTTAATAATTGAAATAAATACTTGTGATGAGTTTCAGAGAGGTTGCCTCACATGGGTGGCAGGAGAGGCGAGGGAGGGGCAGCGCAACGCTATGGCTTAAATTTCACGAGGGGAATATTTTTAGACTGCAGGCACTTGTCACACACCCACTCCGCGTACACCTCAGCCGTCAACAACTGGAACGCTGGCTCAGTTAGTCCAGTGCAGCCCCTGGAATTTATCATATTTCATTTTAGATTTATAAAATATATAATATTTATTTGGTTACCTGACAAGGGAGTATGAAATATGTTATAGATAAATTAAAATACATAATTGGATCCTCTTTAGGAACAAGCCGGAAGAAATAATTCATTTCAATAATTCAGAAGAGGACATTAATAAGAGAGAAAAAGGGATTTCTGAAATAAGTTCTTTTCTAATTTAGATACTAAACAAAAAAAAAATGATTTTTTAAAACAGCAATTATATTTATAAAATATACCATATCTTTGATTTTGTTAAACCCAAATAAATTAAATGTGTTATAGATAACAGATTAATAGATTAGAATCTAACCTGAGGAAATCCTATAATTTTACAACAAATAAGGCCAAATAAAATGCCAAGGCAAATTAAGATTATATTGTAATCTGAATTTGCCTATGCTAAAAGAAAATTATCTTTAGAAGTTTATATTACAAATTACATGGACTTTTTTTAATATATGTTCCCACAAAATTGATCCTTCTCAAGTGATAACCCTACATATTGATACCCTAAAATATACTTTAACCATAAAAGGAACAATAATATTATGACTATGTTGAGACAAAAAAGTTGTGCTACATGGCATTTCAATACACTTAAAACACTAAGCACTTTGACCAGCACAATTAATGATCCACATGCCCCTAAGATATATGTGTTGTATGGGACTATATCTAAGAAATTCTTATTCTACTCAATATGTCATAAGTGTAAATTATAAACTTTTTGATGTTTTTGTAATGTAAGTTATGTTACTTTACAAAAACATCATACATTATATAAGTAAGTAGATAGTGGCAATCAGCTCAGTACCATACCATACTTTGAAATATGATCCATGTTCAAATGTTAATACTGTTCAAAAGTTAAGTCACAAAACTTACCACACTAAACCAGTATGTTTTGCCTAGCTAGTTATCTAATTAACCATAGCCATGTTCATTTATAGGATTAAAAAAATGATTTTTTATTACATTAATTAAATAAATTATAAAGATGTAACTAAAATTGGTATGATCTTAACTGAAAATTATATAAATATAATTATGTAATCTTATATTTTAAAATGAGAAATTTTTGTATATATGCGTAAATATATTTTATGTATCTTGAAAACGGCTCTAACGATTTGGATGAAATAATGTTTTGCTTTTTAAGTTTATGTATATTGGATCTTAGGTGTATTATTTTAAATGCGAAAGGTGTATTTCCTTTTCCACAAAAAACATAAAAAACTATGGATTGTGTCAAACACCAAATATCAGCTAGCTATTCAACATTATGATTATTTACGTATTTGATCTCGCTGTATGTACGTCTATCCCATACAGTCCCAGTTAAGTTGGTCCCCGGTTCAAACCACACTAAGGGCACTCTTTTTTGCACATTTTTGCTTATTACTTTAAATTCTTGTTTTTACAACATAAAAAACGCCGCTCGGTCGCCCAAGTACTATAAAAATAAACTATCTAACTGTTGTGGAATACATTGAAGTTTTCGATTAGTGTTATGTGAGTATTCTCCCAGAGCAGTTCTATGTATTCTTAATTAAGGTTTGATGATAAAATAGTTTTTAATACTATTCTTACAGTTATGAGTTAGCCTATCTAGTTTAACTAGATATTCTTTAGATCTACAAATTGGCCAAAGAAAATATTGGTTCTGTTGTTCAGTATGACATAATTAATTCAAAGAAATTTGATATTGGTCATCCATGTAGTGCTAGATACAAAACCTCTGTTCTAATATCCCGCTAAAACATTGCTTGTGAGCTGTTTTAAAAACATATATTCCTAAAATCTCCTACCTTAATCCCTCATTCTATATCATAAGGGATATTATGCAATAATAAATTAATACATTAGTGCTTCTTTAGTATTAATAAGATTAATATTAACGATGTGAGTGAGGTGTGTAAGAAACGAGTCATGCGGCGAATTATATACTCTTCTAGGTTTTCCAATGGCTAAACAAATCAGCCAGATGTATGTTAATTTCGGTTTTATTTAATTTAGAAATTAAAGTGAGGTAAACTACAGTTCACATCAGGCTTAACTGCCACCTGATGGAGGAAAGAAAAAAACTGTAATAGCCCTTTGAAAGCGCGCGAAAATTCTAGATACAGGACGAAGCGGCGAGCCTGTCATCCAATTTTTTACATTCAAACTGTACTCTTGCCAACTGATGTTTATTTGAATCTTATTTAAGATCACTTCATTTGAAGTGCCCTGTTTTGGGTTTACTTTTTGTACAGATGTGTGGTTTGTTATGGATAAAAAAAATAACTAATTGCATTTTTTCTCTTTCTCTTTACGTTGTTTAAAAATTTCTATTTCGAAAAGTAAATCGGTAACTAATGATTTTGTTATTTCTCATTCTCATTCTTGTTTTTTTTTTAGTTTCTTTTTCTTTTGTTAGTCTCAAAACGATGCCACTCTACATAACTGCGTAATGGTGTTACGGAAAGATTTTATTTTTTTTTAAATTCTGTATGAGAATAGTAAAATCTCCTTATTCGCAAGGTATATGTTCCAAAATTATGCTGCGAATATGGAAACTGTGAATATGGAATGTTGATTTGTATGGAAATAAGCTTAACACAAATAATATTTAAATGTTTTTGTCTATATTTTGACGCCTACTTGTTCCTGTCCTGTCTATAAGTAGGCCGACCATATCTATATTGAACAATGAATTGTTATCTCTTTTTAAATTATATGCATAATCGTAATCTATGTATCTGCAAATAACGAAATACAGGAAGTGATCTCAATTTTTACATCTGCAAATACTGAAATTGCGAATAACGGAACCGCGAATAAGGAGTTTGTTTCTACTGTATTTGAATGACTATGATTGGATGATATTGCCAACTTAATAGTAAACTGTACAAAAGATATGCAAGCAGGATATAACCATTAACGTGTCAAGACCCACGTGGCTTGATCAATCCATGCACGTTACGATAAACAGTATATAACGGGCCTCGACAGGCCTCGATTAGAGAGAAATACAAGGTTATACAATGAAGCAGGCCTCTGGGACACTTCGATACCATTGGCATTTGAGCGGATAACAGACAATTACTCAACAAATTCAGTGTCTTCTAGAATTCACAAATAGTTATACCACTCAACAGATATAAAATTGTGTTATTATAATCCATCATAGTATGAAGCAAAAATTTGTATGCATTATTACTAGCTACATAAGTGACAAGTATTTCTTTTTCTAAACCTTACAATAGTTATTAACTAATTACAGATAGTTCAACTAATTGGTAAATGCATGTAACATATGTGTGCATAAAGCTTGTACAGTAGTGAGCGTGTTACATATTGCTCAGTTAGAAGACTGCTGCATCACTGCCACACAAATCTGCTGCATTATAACAAGCGCACAAGAGTTGAACTATCTGTATAGTGAGTTATTAATTTCTTTTATTAAATAAATAGTGCAAAAAAATCTTACCTATGAAACCAAAAGTTGCATCCTGATTCACATAATATTGCTTGATCATTATCATGTACTTCCTTGTGACACACTCCACATGGGTAGATTGGTGGAGCATTAGGATTTTGTGGATTGAAAACCATGGGCTGATCCGGTGGGTACACTTTCCCAGCACTCACTGGCATAGGCTTAGGTCCAAACATTCCCATTCCCTGCCCCATTGGGCCCACACCTTGTCCTCCAGGTCCGCTCATTGCCATACCACTCATCCCAGCAAGAGGTCCACAGCTACCCATACTACCTGGTCCCGGACCCATACCCATTGAACCACTTCCTCCCATACCCATAGGTCCACCATGGCCCATGTGACCTCCAGCATATGGTGGTCCAGGGCCCATAGATGTCATTGGTCCATTGCCACCCATAGGGCCACTGCCCATTGCTGATCCCATGGGACTACCATGCCTCATTGGCCCACAATGACCAGGACCCATGCCACCACTCTGCATTGGGTTAGAAGACATTATTGAACTAGTGGGGCCCATAGACCCATTGGAACAGCTTGGCCCCATTGGTCCATTCATTCGAGGAACATTCATGCCTGGACCACCTCCACCCATGGGTCCATTCATTGGCCCATTCATGGATCCCGCTCCAAGAGGACTGTGCATTGGTGGGCCCATTGGACTATTACTCATATGACTTCCAGCCATTGAACCCATATTCATAGGACTTCCCATAGGACCAGATGACATTGGTGAACCCATTGGCATAGAATTCATTGGACTCATTGGACTACCCATAGATCTTGATGAAGGTCCCATTCCAGGACCCATGTTGTGGTTACTCATACCCATGTTGGGCCCTGCCATTGGAGACATACCACCCATATGTCCCATAGGGCTCATATTTCCCATAGGACTTATTCCACCTCTGGGTGGCATCTGCTGATTCATAGGGCTCATGCTGTGTGGTAGAGGGCTCATATGCCTCATTGGTGGTCCTCCCATACTGTGCATTGGGCCAACCATACCCATTGGGCCATTTTGACTCATCATTGGCCCATTATGGCTCATCATGGGTCCATTATGTGAGACTGTTGTAGGAGAATCATCAAAAGGATTGGACGCAACAATTGTATCTCCATAGCCTGTGAGTGGTGGGGGCAACAAATCCTGAGCCGTTGGTGGTGGCTGAGGAGTTAGTGCATTATTTGCATTAGAAGTTTTTCTTCGCTTTTTTGGATTACTCGGCGCCGGCGCGGGCGGTGTTGGTGTGTCCATTGGTGGTTTGAAGTCTGGAGGTCCCAGTCCAGGGCCTGGCAGCCTGTAGGACGGCATCCCAGCCAAATTGTGACTCATTATGTTACTATTCAGTTTCAGCTCTAATAACCATTATGATGAAGTATAGTATTAGATGATTGAAAGTTAGAATATAGATTCACTAGGAAGACACCGCATTGTCACAAGAAAGCGCAATAACGTGCCGGAAGACTGATTGTGTCTATTTCTGTAACAAAAAAATATTGCATTCTTAGTGACAAAATATTGGGCGAGTGACCATTAAAGAGTGACAAAGCAAATTAAATCGCTTTATTATAAAATAGAAACGATAATGTTAATGACGGTTACGAAGCCAAATACGACTATTATGTTTAGTAACCTGGATAACATTAAAATACCCTGAACTACAAATATCTTAATAAATCTTAGTCCTAATAGAAATATTTAGCGAAATTAAACATTATTATGTACAAGAACTTACTGCATTATCAATTTATGATGGGAATTAATGATATATTTTTTTTGTCTTCTTCCAGACCCCAAGGCAGGCGTGCAACATATGATAAAATACTACAAGTAAACCACCTTTTTAGCCTTGCTCTTACTGTTCACATAAACTTCCTTAATAGATTAATGTTTTCACACATATGAAGGACACTTTTAACAACTAATATAATCGTACTGAGTACATTTTTATTTACGACTCACAATATTCCAAACAACACACGCCACATTCACGATGTATTTTCGTCACAAATTCACCACCAGGGGGCTCTCGTTTAAGTGTTGCCAACTCTGAATTAAATAAAATGACTAATAAAAATGACATATAGATTAGAAGAATTTGCATATAAATTACGCAGGTTTTCAATCTTAGAAGGATAAATAAATATATTATAAAAGAAGTTTCCTGTTTCATTTTTGAATGGAAAAAAATCAAATTGCATAATAATCTCATAAAAATATTGAAGAAACAAATGAAAACGGTATTCAGTAGCATAAATTCTAAGACAAAATCACAGTCAAATCAAATTAATCGAGGCTAGTCTTTTAAAATGACAGGTGAAGGAGGTGTTACAATCGCTGTAGTATATAGCGCAGTGTTCATGATCTTAAAAAGAGACGAATCTTGAGCTTCAGTGTGAGCATTTTACGCAAAAATAATTAAAAAGTGAACGCTAGTTGACCTTGTGCTTGTATCTCTCTAACTGTGTTTCAGAGGTCTGTGATGGAACTAACTTACCATCAGTATACTACTACTAAATCAATTCAGAAAAGACACATTTCTACTTTATTACTCCGCGGGACGATCATATTTAATTAGCGATTTAAATCTTTGCTACAATTGATATAAGAATGATCCGTATAGAGATGCAATAAGGAACAAAAGTAAAGCCACAAGAAAAAGCTAGATAACATATTCATTGAGCATATTCCTCGCAGAACTCTTTCTTTTTGCAAATAAGAAAACATACGGCTCACAAAACAATTGTTAAATAATAATGTATTGTTAGTAATATGACACTGCGACTTGAAAGAAATAAAGTAGGTGACGGGTATATTAGTACCAATACAAATAATAAGTACCTACTAAATCCGGCCTAGAAAAAAAAATCAACTACGCCTTCAACATAGATATATCAGTATAGAATTAATTATATAGATTTAATAGCAAAGTATTATGTCGGTAAGTTTTATTAATTTTTGTATCCTAACTTGGCAGGCTTGCCGGTTTCTAGCGCTCCTGACATCACTTTCTGATAAAACATAGTCAATTTGGTCTTAGTATGTAAGTCTTGGCCTTCCTCGGATCCTACATCCTTCTACTTTCGCGTTGTATATTTGTTATTTTAGCACCGACACTATTTCAGTCCAACTCTGTTTCTGACATTATTATTACGGTCTATAAGCGTTATGCCACAAATTTTGCGCAACGCTCGCATTTCGACCGCGGTTGTCCTACTGTCATGCTCTCTCTGACATACCCAGCCCAATATACCTAATGCCGCGACCACATGCTTGGCAAACATCAACAAGCCGTCACTAATTCAAACGTGTGCATAGAGTGGCTTGGTTTGCGTATGTTTGTAAGCGCTTATTGCTAATCCGATCGTGTGTAGGTTTTTTGTCCAAATAAAAGCGAATTTGCCGCAAGCGCTTGCGACGCGTTCACATGTTTGTTCACGCGCATTCAGTCTCCTTTGTGCACTGGTGGCGAATAAACGTACGTTGTGCTTCTTGTGGGAAAAACGAGTGACTGGTCATGTGAAAACGTCTTAAACTTCCTGGAATGTTACCAAGGAGGGTCATGCGTTTGGGACCAGAGCAATAGTGATAAAAAGGATAAAAAAAAGTAGCTGAGGCATGGAGTCGCCTTAGTAACTCATTGAAGAAATAAATTCTTATGAATTGATTCCTTCAGAGAGCAATTGAAAAAGAAACACGAATGTATTTTATTTCTTTCGGTGTGTTTCGGAGGGCGACGTTAATAAAAGGATTTTGTCTGGGTCAACCAAAGCTGTGGGCAGCGATAACATGGGTCTTAATATGATAACACCAATCTTGAAAGACATATTGCCTATTATTACTCACATTACTAACTTTTCTCTGACAAGAAATGTTATTCCGACAATGTGGTAAAAGGCTATGATAAAGATGGATTAGGCAATGTTCCTAATCCATCTTTACTTTCGCAGTATCGTTCTATCTCTATTCTAGTTGTCCCCTCTAAAATACTAGAAGACGCTGTCTACAAGCAACTATATTCCTATTTATCTACAAATAATCTTCTCAGTCCATATCAATTTGGATTTCGTCCCTCACATTATACCATAAGTGTGTTACTTAATACCACTGAAGATATTCGTTACGCAATGGATAACCTACAACTCGCTGTAGTAATACTATTAGATTTTAGTAGTGCCTTTAACTCTGTAGACTTTGATGTTTTACTTGGTACTCTAGATATATTTAACGTCTCACCTTCCGCAATCTCGTGTTTAACTCATATCTTCGAGGTAGGCAGCAGAGTGTTCAAGTTGATGACAACTTTTGGCAGTGGATCGACTTAACCGCTGGTGTCCCTCAAGGAAGCGTGCTATTACCACTATTCTTTTCGGTATTCATTAACCAAATTACTTAAGTAATTTATTCTTCCTACCATCTACCTATACGCAGACGATTTACAAATATATCGACATTTTCCAGCATCTCCGATCTTTTCGGCTATCCGATCAATTAATTTCAGAGATTTTTTTATATACAACGTCCGGAGGCATACAAGCATGCGACTCATCTGATGTAAAATGGTCACCGTAGCCTATTAACGCTTGTAATATGTTAAGTATCACTCGCGCGATGCCTCTTCTGCTGCTTACACAACAACTCCTTAGGAGTTTACCAGTGACCTCAATCACACGCTGGAACACAACAAACCTCTAGGGAGTTGTTATTTAGCTGCGGTTTTCTGTGATGAGCCCTACCTCTCTTAAAACATCCGGACCAAGACAAACAGAAATAATAATAATAATTTATTTAGCAAGAATGTTACAATTTCTGTTGCACTGGCTCCCACATCCGGTGTGTGTGTAAGTGGGTGAGTGTGGGTGTTTGTGTGAGTGGGTGGATTTGGGTGTTAGGTATGTTTTTACGTATATTATTGGGGTAACAAGTATAGTAATTTAGCTTAATATATTAAATAATTCTTCAGTCTCATCATAGGTCTTTCCAGCTAGCCATGAGAGAAGAACTTTTTTGAATGAATTGGCCCTAAGGGTCATAATATTTTTGTCTGTCAATAAAAAAATGTTATACAAAAATGGAGCAATGTAGTCGAAGAATCTTTGTGCAAACCTGGTTTCAACTCGAGGAATTGGACATCGCTGTATACGTTTTTTAGTTAGAGGGATGAAAGGGACAGTTAGTCGGTGGTATCTAGTATGGCTAAGAAATATTCATGCACACAAATGTTTGTCTTATGTGGGAATCGAACCCATGAGCGTCGTTGTCATCATTCACGATTGAGCCACCGAGCAGGTCAAAGATGAGGTGAGAAGACGCGTGTACTATACATTTCATTCTCTACGGCGTCTCCAGAATTTTCTTCCTGTTACCACTGAAGTCATGCATAGTCATATTTTGCTTCTCCCTCTTCTCGATTACGTCCACATATGTTTCCTTGAGGCTAATGAGGAGATGTTAAATAAAATGGAACGTCTACAAAATCTTGCGATTAGGTTCATTTAGAGCTTAAATAAATCTGAACATATTACTAAATACCGGAAACAACTAAAATGACTCCCAATTGGCTTTCGGCGTAATTTCCATATCCTTTCTTTCCTCTATAAGATCCTCAAAGATCCACTTACCCCCTCTTATCTACGTTCCCGTCGTTGCGTCACTAAGACGCTAATCCTTCCAACTGCGCATCCAATTTCTTTTATAACTCGTATACTTACCGTGCTGCACTGCTGTGGAATCAACCCTCGTATAGTCGTGAGAGTTCCTCTGTCACCATTTTCAAAAAGAGATTGAAAATCCACTACCAATCGATTATCACATAGATATTTATGTCCGCCTGATGTAAAGCAGTTACCGACGCCTACAGACGCTTTCAACAAAAAAAGTGTCGCTTGCGCGTTGCCACATCGGTTGCTTATGCTCCACAGGAGAGTCCTGGTAACCTCACTCACTCGCAGGAACAACAATCCTCCAGGGAATTATTTGGCTGCGGTCTTCTGTGAGGTGAGCGTACTTTCCCAGTTAGGCTATCGTAGTACTTACCTCTCTTTCGCCAGAGCCTCGTTTATTATTTGGCAGGGTGCACCACGTGCAGCTGAGGTTGGCTTTGGCTCTAAAGGTGATATCACTTATAAGCCATGCTATAAAAAATACGATTTTGTTAGGTCACTGCGTTTTTTAATAAAATCTAATTCTTGCAACAATCAAGATCATCATAAACAGCTGTTACAAAAATGGTTGATGAAGCTAAATAGACAGTAAACAATAACAGCTTGGCGACTTCTGCAGTTGCTGTCTGTGCACCATTTACAAAAAAAGCACGGACAAATCTAGTTGTCGAACTGCTTCAGACTTAGGTGAACAACAAATGGCTACAGCCTTTTGCCAATTAACGAACGTATTTCCATCTGATCCGTCAGCATTAATTTCAGACGTAATTTCTATAGTTAATGATGATCCTTGTCGTATATTGGAATGGAGTCATTCTCATGGTCTTGTTGTAAATCTAACCAAGACGCAGACGATCGTAATCAGAAGTCCTCGCCAAATTACTAAAATTGACTGGTCTAATTTGCATTCAGTAAACTTTAACGGTACCGATATACCTTTTTCGGACACTATAAAAAATCTTGGGGTCATCTTTGATAAAAATTTATCTTGGTCATCTCAAATCGCAATTTTAAAATCTCTATCTCTAGTTTTTTTTAAAGTATGATAAATAATGATACTTCCTCCTAAAATATTAATCATTCTTATAACAAGTTGGTACACGTAACACAACTTATACAGTACCTTGAAAGTTTCAAATAAGAACTTGTGTTAATTACTAGGGGTCGATTTTTAGGCCTCGTTGACCCCCAAAATCAGTTTTCGTTTGTGTCGACCCCTGGGAAACCGATATCGATATCCCCGGGGTCGATATCGACCACTTTGGGAATCCTTGGGGTAGACTTTTTGTAACTGTCACCAGTTGCTAAATATCTTGCTAACAGCGTAATGTAATGTTATTGCAAGACAATATTTAGCTGGTATAGCTTCTCTGTGGTCTGTATTTTTCTTTGTAATCATAGGTGAAATTGGATTTAAAAAATCCGTAAAGCTCACCCGGTAGAAGTTGAAACTTATTTTTTTTTCATGTAGTCTCTGCAATGCAATAAAACATCTATACAGATATACAGTACTATTCAAATAATAATAAATAAAATCAATGTAAAATAAAGTAAGTACCTACCAATAATAAAATAATTTCATAATTACCTGGTGCAATATAATAAAAATAACTTAAGTAAAATGTTATGGCCGACACAACAACCTCGATGTCCTTCATACTTGCGTCTTCAGAACCAAAGAATATAATACTTCCTTTCAGAACAAACTAACGCACTCGCAAGCGTGTGGATGCTGACGTCTGATTCCCAAAATCAAGCCAAACCTTTGTAGAGATTTGGAGTATGTGGCCAGTGCCAAGTGAAAAAAACAAGTGTAATGAAAAAACTCAAATATAACACGTTTATTCACTTTTTGGAAGACGTGACTAAGTTCATCAAGAAAACTTTGTAAAAATCAGTATCGTTTTACGGGTGGTATTTAAATTGGGTTGATTGGGTCTAGGTACCCTTCCCAAGTATTTTTTCAGCACAGTTCCTGAAACTGGAACATAGAATTATGATTTTCGAATGGTTCTAAACTGAAGACTTGGCTGTATGGGCTAGATCCCTTTGCCTTTCCCCTCGGGGATAAAAAGAACCAAAAAAATAATAATTTTAGGTTATGTATGATGTAGTTCATAAATTTACACAAACTCAAAATATTATATTGCTACATTAATTTTTAACATTGATTAACAAAGTAAATGTTGTATTATGGCGTTAAATAGGTTATTTGCCAGTTTAGCCATTACACCTAGTCTAATATGTAGAAGATCAATAAATATAGCTGCAGTTAATTTTGCGAGTAAACCCAGTGTTGTAAAACCTCTTATAGGACATGGTAAAAGTTTTAGGCGGATTGTACATTTTCCAGAAGAATATACTGTAAAACCTTTAGAAGTTACAAACCTTGCCGGCAGAGACCCCGTTACTGGTCAGTATTTTTTTTATAACCTTGTTTTGACTAAATATAAATGTCGTATTAGGAATAAATATTATTATAAATTGATATTTACATAATTACAAATGCATAAAAACATGTCCATACTCCTGAAAATCTTTCTTTCTGTGCCGCTTAGAATTTTAAGAAAACCGAAGCCAAATAAGAACTCCCTAGAGGGTTGTTGTGTTCCTGCGTGTTAGTGAAGCCACTAAGTAAGCAGTAGTACGCTCCTAAAGAGTTGCTGTATTAGCAGCAGAGGAGGCATCACACAAGTGTTACTATGTATTACAAGCGTTCATAGGCTACTGTTACTACTTTACATCAGGTGCGTCATAAGCTTGAATGCCTTCCAACATTGTATAAAAAAAATTCTATGATATAGACGAGCATTACATTTTTAAGGATTTTATTAATATGTTTGTTTCAACATTGGATACATTGAAGTAGGAATGGGATGTAAGTGGCTCACACTTATCTTCAAACTAAACAGTCACATGTACTTAGCACATCCATCCAACTAGCAAATAAGACTCCCAATATTGAGATAGAGCACAGCAATATTCAATTACAGTGCGGCCTACAAAAGATTGCGATCCTGACGTCTGTCAGTTGGTCATAGCTAGTGGTGGGAAATAATTAACACTATTATTAACTTTTTAATTGACCCAATAAAAAAGTAACCTAAGTTTCATTTCCTACTTCTTTTTTTCGGATTCTAATTTCTGAATTTAACTATAGTAATAAAGAAAATATAACTGCTATAATAATATTCAGAAAAATATAACAATATCTTGAAAAAGAGTTGCGACTTGCAAACAAAGAAATTGAATTTGATTCCGATTTGCTTAAGGAGGTGCTGTATTCATCATCATCTTCACCTAAATGTATAATTATATTGTTATCAACAAAGTGTGGGTTCTTGACAGCTGTATACCATTATTTAAAAAATATAAGGTGCTGCGTCTGCCTTCTATGTACATTAAGACTTGAAAACTAATTAAGAATAGTTAAGTGTGTTTTTACAAATATACACATTTGTAAAAACACACTTAACTATTTTGAAAAGCGTGATGACAAAACTAAAACAAAACAATAAACAAAGAGCACAGGACAGGAACTTATTATATTGACCTCCCTGTCCCACTGATATTGGTTGCAGAAATGTTTTTAATATGTGCATCAAAATTTATAGTGTATTACTGAATGAGATAAAAGCACTAAATGTGAATTTATTTAAACGTAAATTGTATTCATGGTTACTACAAAACTGTTTTTATAGCGTAAAGGATTATATGAACCAAACGAAGAAAAATTATGTCAATTACCTTATTCTAACATACAGTAGATTTAAATAGCCGATCCAATAATAATATATACCTATTCCATATTATATCTAGTAATATTTGCATATCGGTATGCAGATTGAATACTGTTACTTAACAATTATCTACTCAAAATCATGTAAAACGTATTCTGGCAAATAAATATATTTGTCTTTGTCAATGATAGTATCAATTCTGATATCTCGGTCAAAGTTTTTCATTAATAAAAAAATAAGATTTTTCGTTTTTTCGCCGAGGTTCGCCCAGTCATCTTTTGTGACTTTCCAGCAGGCTTCTTTTAATAGGCTCATCATCTTTTTTGTGCTGAATGGCCGAAAAGTGTTGTGGCGGGCTGCGTAACTTTTTATTCGAGCCCAGATTAGCTCAATCGCATTATACTGGCAATGATAGGGAGGGATTCTGAGACTTGTGTGATAAATAGACAAAATTTTAACTTTTTTTTTTAATCATGTCATGTCGCTTGCCTTTATAAGTTTGGTTTGGGCGCCGTTTTATAATATATCATTAACTATATTACTACAGTTAATAGATTCAGGCGTTATTTTGCGAAAGTCAAATCTACATGCAACTTGATCTAACCTGCCTTGTGTGCTTCCGCCACCAATATATTATTGGTGGCGGAAGCACACAAGGCAGGTTAGATCAAGTTGCATATATTACTACATTCTTATATTATCAAATTATTAGAAAGGAAAATGCATTATTGTATAAAATAATGACAAATAACCTTCTAGCTGTTATTTTTGGCACATCACTACAAAAATAAACAGTTGATCTATCCTGGTAACAGCGTAGTATGGTTTTAAAAAATATTGTTTTCTTATTTATTGAACATTAAATTTAGCACAAAAATATAACATTTATTGTAAGTTGACATAATGATATATTTTTAAAGATAATTATCCATTAGAGTGGCAAATAAATATATATTTAATCTTATTATTATTATATTATTATATTTTTTAATCTTAAATTCAATGTCACTTCAAAGTTATGTTATCTGTTCGATCACAACCTGTCAGAATCGCAATCTTTCTTTGCACACACCGTAGTAGTCCCACTGGCCTGGCCATACTCAACTTTTAGTTCAAAGGTAGGGAAACCCTGAAATTTTTAAGCTGTGTCCTATAAGTTTGTTTTTGCGTTACATTATAATGTAACTTTCATCAACAATCACACATAGGTATGAACCTGGTATGCCCATGTCATGCTGAAGTTTTTCCATTCGATAGACCACTATAATCAAATAACAATTTTGTGGAGGATTGTTGGGTTCTTGTGAGTGATAGAGGTTACCAGTAAACTCATGAGTTGTTGTGTTAATAGTGACCATTTGAGCAATACTCCTTGTGCTGCAAATATGCATACGGTATGGTAATTAATAGGTTTAGACCAACTTCTATATTCGTTTATATATGATGATGTTGTATAAAATTACCAGAGGGAGACTTTGTACAAAAGTTGTCTGTTAGGGTACCTCTGTCTCACCTATATCTACGCCAAGCAGCTATATTTATATAGCTGTGTTCCGGTTTGAAGGGTGAGATATGTCAATAGAAATTACTGAGTGCTGTGACGAAAATGCCTTAGGTCACAAGATTGGCAGCGCGTAAGTAACATCCCCATGGTGTTGCGAGCGACAATAGGCTGCGGTGACTGCTTACATCTAATGTGGGCCACTTGTTTGTTAGCCAATTTGAATGTATAAAAAAATTCATCAAAATTGGTCCAGTCTTTTTCAAGTCCATATGGAATATACATACACACATACGTTTTTATGTACAAAAAGATTTGAGATGTTTTTATCTATTATAGAAACGAATTTAGTAGTTCTCTTATCAGCAGGAAGCTTATAAAGAGAGAAATATTTTTTTTCGTAAACCTTCAATTTATTACAGGTCGGGTAGTAGTAAAAGGTATAGGCGGTGGCATTAAACATAAATATCATTGGATAGACTGGGTCAGAGATGGACCCACTGAGGGCCCTCCTCAGGAAGAAAAAGTCATTCAGGTAAGTTTTAATGACCAAGTAAAGTGTTGTATTTTTACTAGTCTGTTGTATTATCATTACTGTATACCATTACCATTACAGCACCTTTCATCACAATTTCCTAGTGAGTCCAATGTCCCACTCAGTCACAGGAACACAATCCACTCTCCAGGAATTGTTAAATGGCTGTTCTTCTGTTAGGTGGAGTTAGTCAGTCAGATACTTTATCATATCACATATCGTATCTTTTGCCATTGCATTATTTTCTAATTATTTGTTTGCTCCACCTTCAAGTGGAGATTACTGACGATGAGGTGTTATTTTGCAGAAGTCGAACATACAGGCAGGTTACTCAGATTGAGTTAAGTATAATCATTATTATCGAATTAGTCATTATCTGCCATACCATCATCATTAATGCCAGAGAGACTAACATGTGTAAAACTATTACTTGAAAACTTTACTACATTGCATTTCTTCTACTGGAAGGCTTAACACTACTCAATTTGCAGGTGATGGAAGATGGCTGTAGAACTTCTCACATAGCTCTTGTAGCTGTAGGTGACAGACTGAAATATATACTAGCAACGGAGAACATGAAAGCAGGTGACATCTTGAAGACTTCTAGAGAGCTTCCAAGGATGCCTGGTAGGTTAATAGGCCTAATAACTCCTTAAATGTAATATTATTAATTCATTTATTTTATATTGCAAGACTTGTGCAGTATTTGCTTAGAGAATAGAAATTGACAACTGAATTGAGTTAGGTGTGATATCCTTGTGATCCTTTTAGTAAAAGGTACAATTGATAATTTAATTGTCGGAAACTAATACCAATACTATATACCCTTCGAGCACCGCGTGGTCATATATGACCAGTCGCTTATGGCGGAATGCATAGAAACGTGTATATAACGGGCCTTTAGTGCTTGATTACTACTAATACTAGATTGTGCAAATTTCACACAGGAAATTTGATTTAAAATTTTTTACTGTATTCCAAAATATTTACGAAATGAAAAGTAGCCAAATATTGCTCTAATACTAATAATAGTCATGTAAACTTTCAATTATCATGTTAATTTAATTAAAATCTATTTGCTAGGTATTTTAATAGGTTCTTATTGTGTGATGCATGTATAATGTAATTCACGACAGAATGTATATAAATTAATATTTTTTTTTAGTTAGAGCAAATGAAGGCGATGCATACTTGTTGGGAGCACTCCCCACGGGCACGATCGTACATTGCATTGAAAAAACTCCAGGTAACAAATAAAATTTTTTTCGTGTTTTTGAAATATAATGCTAAGAAGAAGAAGACTTTGGAAATTTCTTCCTACAGTAGCATTTATTATATAGATGGTTGTGACGAAGCAGCACATCAGTGTTATATATGATGATTGTGAGTCAGCCTTAAAAGATATATATATATATATATATATGTGTATATATATTTACATTTTACGTATGATCTTGCGCCAAGGGTCGAAAATTTGCAAAGGATGCTGCGTCCGACCGGTATACTGCGTCCGATATACGGACGCAAGATTAACCCCACCTGATTTTCACCCAACAGGCTCCATATCACCTATAAAACGCGTGGGCAAAAAATCGGCCTGGACGTGTTTTGACCTCTGAGGTGTAATTCGCCGTATTTTTTAGTTCTGGGACTTACCGCGCAACTTTCTGAGGTCGTTACTGCGCGGCGTATATCGGAGCAACGTATATTAACATTTTTTGTCTATACATTTCTCCGATTATCCTGCTGCTATATATTGTAAATAATATTCATGTTTTTATCAGTTCGAAGTGGCGATTTAAATGCTTCCGTTAAATTTGTTTCGAGATAGATGTCTGCGGGGAAATGACAAAAGGAAAGGGGGGAGGGGCAGCAGAATCGCGCGGTCGAGGGGCCACTATTTTTACACGTATTTAATATCTTCTTTTGCGACTATGTATGGGAACAAATATTGAAAGACGAATTTAACCAACTTGTAATTATCGTATCAATTACTAACTTCGCGAATGCATGTTAATCCGATGACAATAAAATAATAATAAAAATGTATAATTTGGTTCGACCGAGCTGGTGTGATGATGCACCCCGAAGGTGGATTGTGAAACTCTTTATTGATTACTAGTAAACCCCCCGAGTTTGGGCTCGTTTGGTTAGTTTTAACGAGTCGCATACGTTACACTTGGTGACACTGTTCTGACGATGCATTTTGGAGGTGGATAGTGGAACTCATAAACTGTTAGAAGTAAACCCCTCGAGTTTGACCTTAATTGGTTTGTTTTAACTAGTTGAATACTTTAGACTTCGTGATAAGTATCTGAGAATGCATCCTGGAGGTGGATAGTAGAACTCTTTAATGGTTACTATGTAGTAAAGTCATC
Source organism: Pyralis farinalis (assembly GCA_947507595.1). Lineage (NCBI taxonomy): Eukaryota > Metazoa > Arthropoda > Insecta > Lepidoptera > Pyralidae > Pyralis > Pyralis farinalis. The sequence goes on from OX382274.1 coordinate 11,192,257, forward strand.
GAGTTTGAGCTCCTTTGATTTGCTTTGACGAGTCGAATATGTTACACTTGGTGACGACTATAATTTTTACATTACTATAGGGCCTGATTGTGGTGATGATGCATCCTGGAGATGGATAATGGAACTCATAAATGGTTACTAGTAAACCTATCGAGTTGCAGCTTATTTGGTTTCATGACATTAGACTTCATGATGTGGGTCTGATAATGCATCCTAAAGGTGAATAAAGGAGGAATTCCTTAATGGTTTCTAGTGAACCCATCGAGTTTGAGCTTATTTAATATATTTTAACGAGTAATACTTTAGACCTCGTGATAAGGGTCTGAAGACGCATCCTCGGAGTGGATAGAACTCTTTAATGGTTACTAGTAAAGCCATTGAGTTTGAGCTTCTTTGATTAGCTTTGACGAGTCAAATATATTCTACTTGGTGACGACTATCTTATGATGTATCCTTAGATAGTGGATATTTCTTGTACATTTCAAGTCAAGAGATTAAGATAAGATTCATTCTGGATTCAACGGGAATTTTTCTTCTTGTTGAACGATCACAGTGCCTGCGCCCACGCTGTCATGATTCTGTAGAGCATTAAAATTTTCATTCCTAACCAAGTCCCAATTATTGTTCATGAGGTCTTGCACAGATGGGGTTCAACGTAGGCGGGGTGCATGCTGACCCCAATCTAATGGCTTCTGAACAATTGCTGTGTTAGCAGAAGGATTGGCAACGATACTTTTTACACTACATGGGTTTATTGGTTTGTTCATCTGATGCTATTGTATAAAAAATCTCCTGCTTCCCCAATACTTGTAACCACGGGACAATGAAGTCGCTACATGTAGCAAGTCAATGATATGTATAAAGAATAGAATAGGGGACAAGAAACAGCCTTGTGGTATGCCAGTATTTAAGAGCAACATATTCAAGCAAGTACCGCCAACTGCGACTTTGATGCTCCACATGCAATTAATGCTGGACACTACTATTGAAGCTTCTTTAATTTCGCAAATAGTGCCATTTGCCACATCCGATCGAATGCATTGAACTAAGTCTAAGCTAGTGGCTAAATCTTCACCATTGAGTTTAATGATAAGTTTAGTACACTAGAACATCCCAACTGAGTAGAAACGACTTATGTTTTCCACAACTTTAGAAAAAGACATAATTACTATAGGAAATAACATTGGATTAATCAGAGCCTATCCTGTGTTGGCATCCAAATCTCCAGGTCTCTCTAGTGTTAGAACAGGCCAGTATAAATCATGCTAACTTGCAGACGTCAAGTGGTAAGTCCCTTTCATAGTTCGGGGCGTCTTACCTTGGAGTCTTAACAAAACCCTCAAACCATGGCAGGAACTTACCACTGCTGAATCAGATGAAGAGAATTTTCCTATCTTGCAGAATGGCAGTAGCGTAAGTGTTGGTATAGGCGCAGTGCTTATCCAAAAATACTAAAAACCCATTCTAATATTCTGATAATTTGGGGCCATCACTCAGTAAAAATCCTAAAAGGAAAGTTATAGAATGGTAGCCTTTTCCGTCTGGTACTTACATAAGTGACGTAAATAACAGCATTCGAACTCAATATTAAAAATTGCGTTCCATGTACTAAGGCTGATCTCCCCGCTTTGATCAATTGAAAGTTTTGATGTCGTAGGCACTAAGATCACACAGAATCATTATTTTAGGGGAAAGGATTGCCTGTATAATTCTGTCCGTTGTCCTTTGAATCTGTTGTACAAGTGGGGATAACTGCTGGATACTATATCTATGCCGTCGTCAAAAAGAATCAAATTAATTTAACTACTTTCTTGGTGATGTCGTTAAGCTCATACAATGTAGAACATAGGGTGTCACGCCATTTTCCTCTTTCTCTAAATTTAATCTCAATCATTTGACATTGGAAAATAATAATAATTAATATAGGGCGCCAATTTTAGCTCCGAAATATCTTATCAATAAGCTAACTAATTAGAGCTGGGCGTTCTGCTTCATCCCCCAAATCCGTAACGGTGAGTTAGTTGAGTTTCAAAGCAAAATCGTTCTACCAGCTGCGTTTTTGGATAAGAAAGAGAAAATCATAACTAGTTTATGTGTCGTCTTTGGACCTACGTATGAGAGAGTAGAAGAAAAAATTATTTCGTCAGTACTGGAATGAAACACTTCGAGTGAGGAAGAGAGGCTGACAATTCTGGAAGGAGGTAAAGGCTAGTAGTTCGTCAGAATCCAGAATCGATGAGACGAAGTCTAAAGATGATATCATTCTTACTAATATATGTGATGTGCTGAACGGTGACGTAAATATTTTTCGAAAAAGCATGACTATACCTCGGATGTTAATACTGAGAGTAAATCTATTACTGACCCCAAAATATCAGCAGTAGCAGCAGATACGATGTTAACCGAGATGATAATACTAGGAGGTACCTATACTTGGTACATGACACTCTCTGGTACTTATTAGGTTGGAGAACCGGGACAGTCACAACGGATTATAGACGCACAGTTACCATGTCTTGTATAAAGGGTTCACTGATTAGAATGAAAGACTGTAGAATACCGTGGGATGTACACCGGCTTTTAAAGATCTTGAGAAAACATTTGACAAAATTATGTTAAAGTATCTAGAGGCCATATTGCAGCTCGCGTGTGGGAATTGTACAGCAATGTGCAGGTAAACGAACTTTAGGACGTAGATTGAAGTCAGAAGCCATAGTACGCTTAGTTGGCGTATTTTACGAATGAAGGACTGCGTGTAAATGACCAAATCGTGAATTATCTGCTTCATGCAGGTGATGGCATGTTGTTAGCAGAAACGCTGTTGAAAGACAAATATATAGAAATAGACGTACATTGAATGTAAAGAAAACAAATATGGTGTTCAAAAAAGAGCATTAACACAAACGCATATTAACGTTTATGTAAATAATAAATAATGGTTATGTAGTGTGAGAATAAGTGGATCAGATTGTATATCTTAGATGTACTTTACAGGGATGTAAGGAACACCGATGATGTGATGTGTGATGTGATGACCCCTTTATGGGGGTCATGTGCCAGAAGCGTGCTCGTTCGCGACCCCTGCCAATCAGTCGATTGCAATTCTGGACCAAGAGCGCACCGACGTGCGGATTAGGGCGTCCCCCGTAGGCGACGCGCACCGATCCGCCCCCGTCGGTGCGAATACAGCTGCATGCGGCGGTGGTGGCCGCCACCCACCACGCAGCGCCAATTCCGGCGGGACGAGGGGAGCCGAGTGCCGCATAGGCACGTGGAATGTGAGAGGTGGATTGAAAGATAAGACGAATGAACTGATAGACGTAATGAATGATAGACGTTTGGATGCTTTATTTGTGACAGAGACTAAGCGCAAGGGGAGCGACACCGATGATCTGCCCGGTGGTATGATGGCCCTATGGTCTGGGGTAGACCGTGACGATCATGCCAGTGCTGGTGTAGGTGTCGTACTCTCCTCTCGCTTAGCCACTGGTGTAAGAGATTACTGTTTGGTAGGGCCTAGACTTCTCTGGGTTCGTATTAAACTGGGCATCACGTGAGTATTTTTGGTTGCAGCATACGCTCCCGTAAGCTCAGCGTGTGCTCAAGAACTGGAGAAGTTATGGGAGTCTGTGAGGGATGTTCTGGACTTAGTTGAAGGGAACGAAAGAGTGATTATGTGTGGAGACTTGAATGGATGGGTTGGGACCAAGCGATACAGCTATGAAGCTGTTCTTGGTCCGTATGGAGATAAGAGAGTGAACGAAGCAGGTAAGTCTATACTAGATTTATGTATGGAACGAGGCCTCCTCGTGTCGAATACTTTATTTCATCATAAGGATATTCACACGTATACATGGAGAAGGAATGATCAAAAAAGTGTGATTGATTTGATTTTAATAGATAGACGTCTCCGAAATGTTTTAATGGATACAAGAGCCTTTAGAGGCCCCACTCTTGAGACGGACCACTACCTGGTGGTAAGCCGGTTTGTGGGCCTTTTTAGGAAGTGGAGGCACTGGCGAGTGCGTATCCCTTTCGGAGATCATGAAAGGATAATGAGCGAAAAATTGCAAGATGAAAGTGTAAGGAGAATGTATGTGCATCTGGTAAGTGAGAGACTTGCAAATGCAAGCCTCTCCGACTCAGATGTGGATGATTGTTGGAAAGTTTTAAAGAAAGTATGGTGAATAGTGCAAAAGAAGCTTGTGGATGCGCAAAGAGACGTAAAACAGCGAAAGGAGATGCCTGGTGGGATGCGGAGGTTGAATCCTCCGTAGCAAGAAAGAGGAAAGCGTGGCTGGATTACGTATCATCTTTGCCTTTAAATGAAAATATGAGAGAAAAGAAGAAAGAAATGTACCGTCTATGCAAGAATGAAACCAAGGCTTTAGTGAAAGAGAAGCGTGAAAGACAAATTATGAATGAGGAAGAGAGGCTGACGAAAAACTTCGAGGCAAATACCAAACTCTTTTGGAGAGAGGTAAAGAAGTCTCGGAGTGGTTCGTCGGCATCCAGAATGGATAAGATAAAGTCTAAAGCTGGTGTCATTCTTGCCAACACTCAGGAAGTGTTAGAACGGTGGAGTGAATATTTTGAGGAAATGTATGAGTATGCCTCGGACGCTGGCAATGAGAGTGAGTCGGATGCTTACTCCACGTTGACGGCGTCCGACGAAGGCATAACTATGGATGAGATCGAATGGTCGATAAGAAGCTTGAAAAATGGAAAATCAGCGGGAATTGATCTGATCACAGCTGAGATGATCAAATTAGGTGGCACTTACGTCCGGGACGCCTTCTGGTACCTATGCAACCTATGCTGGAGAACTGGAAGGGTCCCTATGGACTGGAGACGCGCAGTCATCGTGCCCTTGTATAAAGGCAAGGGATCACGCATGGACTGCGCCAACTATAGGGCCATCAGTTTGATCAGCTTAGCAGCAAAAGTATATGGAAAGGTGATTGAAAGGAGAATGAGGGTGAAATCCGATGAAATGCTGTGGGACGCACAAGGAGGTTTCCGAAATGGAAGGGGATGTACGGATCAAGTTTTCTCGCTCCGCAATATCGTAGAGAAGCATCTGGCCATAGACCGGAAGGTTTTCTGCGGTTTTGTGGATCTTGAGAAAGCCTTTGATAGGGTTGTGCGAAAGGAACTGTGGGACATATTGCCGAGATATGGGATTGACGGTTCACTGCTCCGTGCTGTGCAGTCCACTTACAAGGATTGCTCAGCATGTGTGCGGATAGACGGTGGCATGTCACCCTGGTTTGATGTCAAAATTGGTGTCAAACAGGGTTGCATGCTATCTGCTAGGCTGTTTATCCTGTATCTCGATAGTTGTCTGCAGAGAATAAGGTCAACGAATGTGGGATTGCGCATGGGTGACCAAGTGGTGAACTGTCTGCTGTATGCAGACGATGCCGTGCTATTAGCAGATACACCATCTAAACTGCAAACACTGGTCACAGCGATGAAAGACGACTGTATGGAGAAAGGCTTACTACTGAATGCGAAGAAAACAAAGATAATGGTATTTGAAAGAGAAGAATCCAGAACTAATGTAAGGATTACGATTGATGATGAAGTGTTGGAACAAGTGGATGAGTTTGTATATCTTGGATGCGCTTTCAGCAGGGATGGAAGGTACACCGCAGATGTGGAAAGACGAGTGAGTGCTGGGAATAGTGTGAATGGAGCGTTGGGAAAACTTCTTGGCAGTAAAATCCTGAGCCAGAAGGCACAACTCGCTATACACAATGCAGTGTTGGTCCCAACGCTAACTTATGGAAGCGAGAGTTGGGTATGGCAGAAAGAGCATGAAAGTAGAATAAACGCGGTTGAAATGCGAGCGCTGCGCAAAATTTGTGGCGTAAGGCTCGTAGACCGTATTCGCAATGATGATGTTAGAAATAGAGTTGGTCTGAAAGAGAGCGTCGGTGTTAAAATAAGAAGAGGCATGCTCCGATGGTTCGGGCATGTAGAAAGAATGCAAGATGAAAGAATGACGAAGCAGATATACAATGCAAAAGTGGAAGGATGTAGGAGCCGGGGAAGGCCAAGACTTACCTACCATGACCAAATTGGTCATGTTCTATCAGAAGGTGATGTCAGGAGCCCTAGAAACCAGCGTGCGTGCATGAGAAGAGCAATGAATGTTAAAGAAGCGAGTGAGATATGTAAGGATCGAGTCACGTGGCGCTCGGTTCTCTCTGCCTACCCCGCAAGGGATTTGGCGTGAAGTTATAGATAGATAAACCGATGATGTGAAATGATGACTGAGTGCAGAAATAGTATGAACAGAGTGTGAAACTTAAGCTAAACAGCACAACTCTTTAATAATGCAGTATTAATCCCAACATCACAAAATCGAAACGAAAGCTGGCTATAATAGAGAAAGCATGAAAGTAGATGATGTAAGAAAGTGTGTTGGTCAGAAAGAGAGTATTCGAGATACGATAAGATGAGGTACACTCCGTTGGTTAATACATGTAGGAAGAACACACGAGGGTAGATTGACAAAACATATCTATCTACCTATAACTTCACATAAAATCCCTTGCGGGGTAGGCAGAGATAACCGAGCGCCACGTGACTGGATCCTTACATACCTTACTCGTTTCTTTAACATTAATTGCCCTTCTCATGTACGCTCGTCGGCTTCTAGAGCTCCTGACATCACCTTCTGATAGAACACGGCCAATTTAATCATGGTAGGTAAGTCTTCGCCTTCCTCGGCTCCTACATCCTTCCACTTTTGCGTTGTATATCTGCTTCGTCATTCTTTCATCATGCACTCTTTCTACATGTCATAATTCAGCACAGACGACCTGTCTTTAATAATAATCTTTAATTCTACCATTTGATATCATTGTTGTACCAATATGCTAATGTAATTTTATTTTGTGATTGACAATTTAAAAAGAGACCTATATTGACAAGTTTCTTTCGGCATTTCTTCTTTAGTCATTTCCAAAATGCTAGCAGATAAAAAAAAAAGTAAAATAAGAGAATTGATTAAGATACAATTAGACTATATTTCAAAAAATGTAAGACGTGTCTAAGTCCCCGCGAGGGGGCAAATAAAGATTATTTATTATTATCTTATCTTTTATGTGCCACATTGTTTCCATCAGGAACGGGTTTTAGAAGGGAGCAATTTACACATACCATATACGGAATATACAGTGTGCCATATAATTTTCGTCACGAACGGACGTATTAAGTGAGCACAATACACCAAATATATATGAAAATATACAGGATGCCTGAAGTTTCTCAATACGAACGGACGCATAATGTTAGCAAAGCATATAAACTATATACAGAATATACACATGTGCCCCATGGTTTCCATAATGTATGGACTCCATAAACAAGCGAGAATTATTCAAAATTGAATATTGTGGTATGTAAAGTAAATGTAATATCTTTACGACTACGGTCTTAGTTTACAATAAAACAACCAATATTCACAGTAAAAACAATTAAAATACCATTAGAAGTGGGAGACGCAATAAGTATCGAAAATGAAAAGACGCAAGATCACGTCTGCGATTTAAATATATATATATATATCATATATATATATATATATATATATCATATATATATATATATATATATATACTTTTATTTCGAACATTCTAAGAGGAACTACTTCATTATAAGTTATTTTCATGCAACTTAAGCTATTAAGCCCACATAAGCTCTCGGAACGAACGATGTTCCCCCCTAATTCATAAATATCATTATACTGTTAGTTTATTTTCACAAAATGTTCATAAATTATAGTCTATTTATTTATTTAATACATACTTTATTGACCACAATACAGTTGGTTCAATGCGGACTTAATGCTAATCATTCTCTACCAGTCAACCATCGGGAGTGGAGAAATAACGCGATTGCGGTTTTTATTAAAGTTAAAATAAAATATTAATCGACCCCATAAAGAATTTGTTCTTTATATTGAAACCTAACATAAATATAAGAATACATAAATAAATAACTACGATAATACATACACAAACACAATAATACATACAAGACCCTAGTAATACATACATATTTTCTCTATAAATAATATATTATATACTAATTATACAACACACATTGGATGATTACTGCCTGGATACTCTCTAAAAGATAGGCACGTAACTTCTTTTTAAAAGTAAACTTGTTTGGGGAGTCTCTAATGGTCTATGATCAACCTCTATTATCACTCTTCCTGTTGTTGAAAACATTATGAAAATCTGCACAGTGGTTTCTGAGATTACTCCGAAGAAACTCAAATTTCAGTGCAATGAAGAATTTAATTAATAATATGTAGTGATTTTTTATTAACTTACCTACGTACTAGAACCGAGCGCCACATCGGTCATCTCAACGCTTCTAAGGCCCATCTGTTTCTACGGCTCCTGACATTTTGATAAAACGGATCAATTTGGTCACGGTAATTGGATTATAGTCAGAAAACTAGAAAAGATATGTTGTGATTTAAAATTTATATGACTACTAGAAAATGATGTGTTTTATCAGAACGCTGTATCAAGAGCCCCCGGAGATGGCGCGCGTACATGAAAAGTGATATGAATGTTAAATAATAGTTAACGCATACAAAACATTAAGTTCGCGCGTTGCCACCTATGTTGCTAACACAACAATTCCCTAGAAGCTTACTGGTGGTTTCCACCATTGTAAACCTCACTCACTCGCAGGAACTCAACAACGGCGTGGAGATATTTCCCCAATCGAGCTGTTTTGATGCTCCCTACCTTTAGGTATGTTCACAGATGTCTGTGCTGTATGCGAATAGAACCTACGCCGTGGTGTCAAAGTAGCGTCAGCAGTTAGCTACCGCCACCGAGCTCGTCCTATATATTTGATTATATGAACATTTTTTGTGTTCTCTGTAGGTGACGGTGGGCTGTATATCCATGCGGCCGGGACTTTCGGCACTATTTTGAGGAAGCAAGACGACAGAATCATCGTTCAGATGCCCTCGAAGAGACTGTTCAGTTTCAGCCAGTACTGCATGGCAGTTGTTGGTAAGCTTAGACTGCTTAGAGTATACATAAGCAAGCTGTAGAGTGTGGCTTACTATGTGTGAACCGTAAGCACACGAATGAACAACACTACGTGAATACGTCGGGTCGCTGTCGATCAGTAGTAAAACAACACGCGATAAACGTTGTCGACGAGCAATATTTTATTGATGTTGTGATAATGGTGAAATATACAGGGATCGGTTTGCAAAAAATATTTACCAAAGCAAAATAAAAGGAATAGTAACATGTCTGTTTAACAGTTACTAGTACTTTAATAGTAATGTGGCGGTTGTAGCAAAATTCGGTCTCAAAAGCGAACTAGAGAGACGCGGGGCAGGTCACCGCTGCGCGCTGTCATTGGCTATATTTTCTTTAAAAAGAAATGCGAACATTTAATCACCTACAGGAGCGGAAGGCATGCTACTCAAATTGATTTTTTACTCACTAAGAGACACCACATCAGCAAAGTAGCCAACTGCAAGGTCATACCCGGCGAGAATCTCACTGCACAACAGTGGCGTGCGCAGAGATTTTTGACAGGGTAGGCAGAATTTTTTTTAAAGCTATTAACTTACCAAAAAATACAGCATGTTGCATTTCAAATCCGGTGTACAGCGGCCTTTCTCAATCACTTGTTTTTTTTTCACCAAAAGATAGTTTTGAAAACGTATCATTTTTTATTTTCCTTACACACACACACCACAACTTACGCAGTGAATATTATCCATTTTTATCAACTTTAAAATCTTATTTTCTCTGCAAACTATCCAAACCATTTCTAAACAAACAATGGCGGCGCAGTTAAGTAGCAATGTACACGCGACGCGACACTTCGGTAATTTACGTCATGGATCGGGTGAAAAGACAATGTCTATGCTATGCGATTGTGTGCGTTATTTGTGTTATTGTGGGCAATATAATTATAGGAATGCACACTACGCTATCCGTATGTTTGACGCGGTGATACCGTGGCACACATACGTAAATTTAGACAGAAATAGTTCGTGTCTCTGCCGTTAAGATCTCATAGCGCCGCTAATGTAGCACATCGATTTAGCAGGTACCTACCAATGAATGAATCTACTTTAATAACTTGCACCGATAGCGATAGATGGAGCAGTTTTTAATTTTTTTGATACGAAATATTAGTTAAAAACTATGTTTAAGAATTAAGAAACATCGGATGGTATTTATCAAATTGATAGGGTAGGCAATGTCTTTTTGCCTATATGGAGTGCACGCCACTGCTGCACAACATCGTCTCCTTGTCATGGATCTCTGCGTGAAGCCCAAAAGAGAGTCGCTTTGAGCTCTGCAGACGCTAAATTAGGTGGTGGCTGCTTGATAAAGTCAAATCCCAGGAGTTCGCCTCGGCTACCTGCGATACGTGCGCTGGTATCGACGGCGAACCAGTCCAGCACCACTGGGATAGGATTCAGGCGGCCGACACCTGAGCGGCCCAAGCAGTGCTTGGAAAAACCAAGTAACAAGGAGACAATGCGGCAGGTGTAACAAGGTGGAAGCCTGGAAGGTGATGGGGCCTTATGGTGTGAGCATCTTGATCGACCTGTGAAACGGCATACTCCTCACCGGAAAAATCCCGCACCAATGGAGACCGAGTGTCATGACACTAGTTTTCAAAGGAAGGGGATCAGTGCTGTAGTGTGGTAGTTACCGCTGTATATGCTGCTTCGTCGCATGAGGAATGGGAGGTAGTCAGAGCCAATGGAGCCCCTATTGAAGCCTGGAAGGTGATGGGGCCTCATTGTGTGAGCATCTTGACCGACCTATGTAACGGCATACTCCTCACCGGAAAAATACCGCACCAATGGAGACTGAGTGTCATCACTCTAGTTTTCAAAGGAAGCGGATCAGTGCTGTAGTGTGGTAGTTACCACTGTATAAAGGTCGGCACTATGCAGCTCCTCTTCGAGCGGATAATTGTCTCCCGGATCCGGCAGGAGTACAATGTCTCGGAGTGTCAGTATGTCTTCCAGTCTGATCATGGGACCGTGGACCCCGTTTCTGCTCTAAGCATCGTCATGGAGAAATACAGGACGAGTTTAACGGTTCTGTATCTTCTGTTTTTAGACATAGAGAAGGCTATGACGCTTCGACTGTGTTCCTCGCGCGATGATCTGGTCTTTCCAATCACCGTCGGGGTCCACCAGGGATCAGTCCTTAGTCCGTTTTCGTTCAGCGTAATTTTAGACGTAGTGCCGACAGCATTAAAAATGCACATGAGCTGCCTCCTCATGTATGCTGACCATATTGCACTCGCGGACGCGGAGGGTCACTTGAGAACGGCGGTCGGAAACTAATGTGACGAAGACAGAATACTTGGCATGCAATATCTCAGATCCTACACCCGTTCGCATTGGTGAAGCCACGGTCGAACATATGGACCGGTGTAGCTATTTGGGATCTGTCCTCCACGCGTCCGGAGACATCGATTGCGACGTCAAGGTACACTTATCAGTGGCTTGGGCCAGGACGCATGAGATGGCTGGTGTCATTTGTGACCCTAGAATGCTAAAGGGACAGGTTTATAAATCCATCATTAGACCTGTCCTTTTATATGGCAGCGAAGCGTGGCCTGTACATAAGCGTCACAAGCAGGAGCTGCGTGTCTTGGAGATGGAAATGCTGCGCTGGATGTGCGGAGTGACGTGTAAGGAACTCCCGCATTCGCGGTAGCCTTCGCGTCTGTGATACAGCAAATAAACTGCCTACGTTGGTACAGCCACGTCTTACGAAAACCGGCAAGTTACGTGGGGAACAAATGTCTAGCCATGCCACGTCCGCCGTGTCCCGGCAGAAGGGACAGACCCAGGAAGTGCTGGCTTGATATTGTGAGGGGATGACATGCGAGCCAATGGTCTCACTATGAGGGATGCCGAAAACTGCGCGAAATGAAGATGTAAAAGTCGAAAAGCGGACCCTAGGCTCCAAAGCGAAAGCGTAGGAACCGACCGGGATTAACGCTCGGATGATCGAAAAGGAGAAAACATATGCATAAGATCAGTCAGGATCACGAAAATCTGTCGTTTTCAGCAATAGCAGGTTTCAAGGTGAATTCAATAACAATCCATCTGCCCTACAGTATAAAATAATGTATTAAAAAGCTCTTGATTTACATAGAATTGAGAAAGTTAATTATGGTAAATTGCTTTTCTTTAGAAAACATAATTTTGCTTCATCGTTCATCATGAATGGGTAACATAGTCTGACAACTAGGTCAATACAGGTCACATATTGATAAAACGCATGACGATATCTTTGCTGTTTTATCAGATAACCATTTCTTTGTAGTTGTATATGACTTCTCGAATAAAATTGTTACCATTTTTCAGGTCGTTTATCAAATGTAGACCACGGCGATACTCCAATAGGTTCCCCACAGCGGAACAGGTGGCTCGGCAACCGACCACGTTCCGGCTTATGGCAACGAAAGACAGGTCGTCACGGCAGGAAGATCAAACCCCCTAAACCTGTCAAGGTCATCGGCCAGTCGAAGACACTGACATTACCTGCTGTACAGATGACCATGCAGCCATAAGTAATTTGTGTAGTGTTACCTGAATAGATTATGTAATAAATAAATAATTTAAAATACAATTCTTTTTAATACTTATTTTTGTATTTCTTTTAATTTATTGACGAGCTCGGTGGCGCACTGGTGAAACGCGCTGTTTCGCTACTTTGACACCAACGCTCGTGGGTTCGATTCCCACACAGTACAAACATTTGTTTGCATGAACATGTCTGTTTGTCTTGGTCTGGGTATTTTCTATTTATAATAAGTATGTATTTACAAAAAAAAAAAAATGTATTTACGTATGTTTATCAGTTGTCTAGTACCCATAACACAAGCCTCGCTTACTTTGGGGCTGGATGGCGCTGTGTAATTTGTCCGACAATATTTATATATTTAGTACAGTCCGATTAAAAATCGTATGTACATGTAACGACCGCTAGTATTATAATGTTACTAGTTTTTAGTATCCGCCCGAATATTTGTTATGTTTTTTAATACAACTAGCTAGATTGGCAAACAAGCATGCGGCCCGCATCAGATGGTAAGCGGCCATCGCACTCATATTGACGCTCGCAACACCACGGGGATGTTACTCGTGCGTTGCCAATCTTGTGACCTAAGGATGTTTCGTCACAGTACCCAGTAATTTTTCTGCCATATCTCACCCTTCAAACCGGAACACAACTATATAAATATAGCTGCTTGGCGGTAGAAATAGGTGAGACAGAGGTACTCGCGCAGATAACTTTTGTACAAAGTCTCCCTCTGGTATTATAACATGAATATATATATTAAATATAATATTTAATATATATTTATCTTATAATATTTTTGTTTCCTTCTCGGCCCTATTTGGCTTCAGATTCGATTTCTACTTATGACGTCCGTGGGCTGTAATATCACAAAATTTACAAGATGGATGTAAACTATAACAATTGTAGAATAAAAAAAAACACGAACGACGAACATAATACCGTTATCTTTTTCAAAGTTGGTAAATAATAGCATTCCATTTTCAACAATCGATTATAATTCGAAATAAATCAAGGAAAACCAATTTCATTCTATTTTCCCCAACAGGCATACCCCATAAACATACGGAACTGAATTCATCCAACCGGACACCATTCCAATATAAATTTAGGAATAAACAGACCATAAGTTTATAAAGGTAGAAACTCAATTCAGCGAACGCTAATTTCATCATAAATTCATTAATAGGCAAATCATAAATTCATAGAAAGCGAACTGAATGCAACCGAACATTGATTTCACATTAATTTTGCAATAGATAGGCCATAAAGTTATTACACCGTGAAACTGAATTTTACCGAACACTAATTTGTTACATTTTCTTCGATAACAAGACCATAAACCTATATTTATTTTTATACAGCGTCGGGAGGCGTAAAAGCATGGCCCGCCTGATGTTACCGGTTACCGTAGCCTATGAGTGCTTGTAATACATTCAGTTTAAAGATTCTTTATTTCTCATAAAACACAAAATGTCACTTACATGAGAAATTATACTATAAATAAAGTACTAACATAAAATACTTGAATCGCTCGAAACAGTGGACATACATTATTTCTATAGTTTGAATATTATACTTACTTACCGTTGACAAGACATGATGCAAAAATCAAAAACGGAAAACAGTTACATTGCCAAACACATTACAAATATGCAATCATTACCACTCATAAGTAACAAACCACTATTTAGAAACAAAACACAAACAAATATTTCCCTACATATTCAGGTATACAATGAATAAACTGTTAACGCATTAACACAAGGTAGAAAAATATAACACAACGCACTAGAACAGGAGGGAGACCAAAGCTGTATCATTGCAAGTATTTTGTAATACCCACAACGAGTAACTGAAACTAGTGACGGTAAGTTGTTTGGGATACCAGGCCAAGTCTTTTGATCAGTATCAGTAGTTTGATTCAGTAATATGTATTATTATTAATATTATATATTTCACTATTATATTATATACATACACACACACACATATGTATATCCTTATGCTATATTTTAACGCATTAACGCAAGAAATACAACAAAAACAAAACACACTGCATACCCGTACATATATATTTATATATATTAACCCTACATAGATATTCTCTTAACGACTTTGAGAACTATTTAATCTTTCAATATCACACTGATATTATAGATATTTTGAGGTATTGAGGATGTATATTGTATTATAATACATTGATATTGACTAACACCGGCAAGTGACATGAAGTTAGTTGGGACACGGCCTAGTCAGTCGATAATTTGTATTAAATTTGATTGTATTTTTTTTTTTATATTTTATTATTGCTGAATTGTTATTGGTACATTATTATTGCTTTATATGATTATAGACATGATTTTTAATGCTCAATATTGTTAGTGTGGTTTACGTTTGTTGTTCCTAATATAATTCTTTTGTTTTGTTGTATTTTAATTTACATATGATTTTTTTTCAATAATGAATTTAGTTAATCTCGACTTGAAGACCCCAAATGTTTGGATATTTTTAATATCCTGCGGCAGCTTATTGTAAAGTTGTACCCCCTCGAAGGTTATCATCTTTTGTCCATAGTTAGTTCTTACTCTTGGTAACATAATATTGTTGGCTCTTCTACTTGAATATCTGTTTTTTGTTATTGTGAAAGAAATATTTGTATGAATTTTTTGATTTAACATTTTACGAATGAGTATGCAAGTTTTAAACACATATAACTGTTTCAGATTCATAAGCTTTGTTTCTTCGTAGATTTTAGCAGTTGGTGTGCGGTACTGATAGTGAAACAACATTTTAATAAGCTTATTTTGTGTAATTTGTAAATCATTTAGTTTAGTTTTTGAAGCATTACCCCAGATTTCAATTAGGTATAATAAATGCGGTTTTACAAAAGAGTTATAAATTGCAAGCTGAACTTTCTTGGGGAGACATCGAACCACACCACGCAAGGAACCCATTAGACTTAAAAGTTTGCTCTTAATGTGCTCAATCTGGGCTTCCCATTTTAAACAACTATCCAGTCTCAATCCAAGATATTTCTCTTGAGTTTGTTCTTTTAGTGAGATGTTATTAATTTTTAAAGGCGCGTATGGTGGGAGCTTTTTATTACCAGGCTTGAATATTATGTAGCTTGTTTTGGAAGTATTTATTGTTAGTAAATTGTATTGGAACCAGATGTTTAAGTTGTTCAAATCTTCTTGTGCTTGTCTATGTAGATCGTGAATGGATGATCCAAAGTAAAAAAGTCTAGTATCATCGGCGTATAATGTTATTTGACCATGTAAATCGACTTCGTTGATATTATTTATGTAAATTAGAAAGAGCAACGGTCCCAAAATCGAACCTTGAGGTACACCGCAAGTGACAGATAATGGCTGACTTTGGTACTTATTAATTTTTACAATCTGGTTTCTGTTGGTTAAATAAGACTGGAACATATCGTAGGCTTTTCCGGTGATACCAATACTTTCTAGCTTTTTGAGTAACAGGGTATGACTGACTGTGTCGAATGCTTTTTTAAGGTCAATAAATACTCCCAATACTAGATTTTTTTCATCAATATTTGACTTAATTTTAGTTATAATATCGGTTGCAGCCGAAAGAGTATTGGACATTGGTCTGAAGCCATACTGTCGCACACAGAGGAAGTTTATAGCGTTTAGGAAGTTATTCAAACGTTTGTACATAATTCTTTCTAGAATCTTGGACATTACGGGTAAAACAGAAATAGGCCGGTAATTGCCAGGGTCAGATTTAGAGCCCGACTTGTAAATAGGGCATACTTTAGCTAGCTTCAGTGTGTCAGGAAATTTCCCCTCAAGTAGCAATTGGTTAATACAGTTTGTTAGGTTGGCTAAGATTAGAGTTTTAACGCATTTTAAAGATTTAATAGATATTTCGTCTATGCCAGTGCTAGTATTAGAATCCAAATTATCTATTATTTTACTTACTTCTTCTTTTGTGCAAGGATCCAAAATGGAATGCTGTTCATGACTGATGTCTGTTGCGAGTCGAGGCAAAGTGTGAGAGAAGTTATTGTGATATTTTGCCGGAATATTGTTGGCAAGACTTTCACCTACCGTTGAAAAGAAGTTATTAAATGCATCGCAAATCTGAGTGGGATCACTCACCATGACCCCACTGCCTACGGATAATTTCGAGGGAGCGGAAGTCACCTTTGCCTTACCACAGGATATGGAGTTAATAAGCTTCCACATCTTCTTCGGCTTTTTGAGGCACTTATTAAATTCCCCATAGTAGTAAGCATCTTTAGTATTTTTTATAATCTTCCGTAATTTATCTCTATAGGTTTTGAATTCATGCTGTAATTCTTTGTTGTCTGGATCAGCCCTTAGTTTGCGCCATAATTTGTTCCGAATGTTAATGCTGTGTATGATGTCTTTATGTATCCAGTCTTCTCGTGTACTGTTGGATATCTTAGTTTTGATTTGTTTGCTCTTTCGTATACCGGTCACAATTACGTTTTCTAACTCTGCGAAATTATTGCAGTCATTAAGTTCGCTGCCTTTTATCCATTCATAAAATTTATGGTAATTATTGGCCTCATAGGTAATACGCAGTTTTGGCTGATGCTGTACCTTCTTAAGTTCTACATATATTTGCTTGTGATCTGAGAGAGGAAAATCCATTATTGCGACATGAAATCTGTTGTTGGTCAAGTTGGAGCTAACATGATCAATTATAGATCTAGTTGTGGAAGTTTCCCGAGTACAGAAGTTAATGTCAGTTTTATTTAATATTTTATATCCACATTCAGTCATAAGTTCCTTGTACATTTTAGTTCTCTTGTCTTTATTCAGTAAATCGATGTTGAAGTCACCAAATACCATAGTCCTGTTCCTTTGTTGCAGTTGTGTGCTGAAATCTTCATGGAATGTTTTGTAATTTGTATCACCAGGTTTATAAACTATTCCTATTTCCAAACCGTATTTTCCCAGATGTATCCACAAATAGTTATTTCCACCGGTGTATGAAGATTCAGATAGATTGTGTTGTAGGCTGTTATGTATGAAGGCAGAAACTCCTCCCCCCAGCTTATCAGTTCTGAAATTGGAGTAATGAGTATAGTTTGGCAGCTGTAAGGTTTTAGCTTGTTCTTCGCTTTTGATCCATGTTTCTGACAGCAAAACAATATGCACTAGAGTCTCAATGGCATGTAAAGTACATTTAAGTTCATCAAACTTTCCCTGTCTGCAAATACTGCGTACATTAGCGTAGAATCATAAATCAATTAGTTGATATGTGACATTATCCGTCACAGCATCATCCAAAACAGGAGATTTGGATTATTCAGTTTTTTTGTGCAGTTGTGCGTATAATTTTGGGAATGCCTCTAATATATTTAATAGTAAGATTAGATTCGCCTTGGTTTAAACGTTGTGAAAGCTCACTCTTCAAATCAGACAAGTTTAGTTGCTGATTGGGAGTTTGATCGGAGTAAAACCTTATTTCTTTGGGAGCTTTAGTTTTATTTTGCAAGAGTAGTTTTGCAGTTTCTTGAGAAGAGAAGCATACCTTAATCAGTCTAGTCTTATCAGGATTATATTTCCCTAGACGAAAAATCTTGACGGGCTTAGGGCAATTATCTATAATGGATGTCAGCATCTTAATAATCTCGTATTTATCTTCACTTTCACGCTCATCATCGCTACTAGCATTTGATTCAGGCACTCGTGCTACAATAATATTTTTTCCTCTGCGTTGCCGTTCCTGTAGCTCGCCAATGATTTTCTCACTCGTGAGAATTTGATCTTGAGCTGCTCGTGTAGACGAGGCACCCATTTTGATGTTACTAAGATCCGATTCTATTGATTTGATTTTTTCGTCATATTGAGCAATGTTCTTTTCAAGGTGTGTAATCTGTGATCTCAGTTTATTTTGCTCCAATAAAATACCCGATGTAGATGTTTGTATATCTTCCATCTGCTTTTTAATATCAGATATATTTCTGTTAACCGCATCCATGCTTTGCTCTTGTGTTCCCGTAAACTTTATTAGCAAAGAAGTAATATTAGACAATTCGTTGCGTAATTCCAACAGCTCATTTGTGCAATTGCAGTCTCTATCCGGAAACTTCCTCTTGCGCATTGTAATTTGACTATTTGCAGTATCCTCTCTTAATTTCGACAGATCGGGGAATGAACCGCTGGTAGTGATTGTTTTCTTGTCATGTGATCGAAGTGTACTCATTGTGTGTCGATACAAAACACCTGATAATTGATCAGCGAGGACTTGGTTGTGCACTACCGTGCGCCGTTGAAACAATATATTTGAAAAATTCTCTCACCGCTCCTGCTGTTGTCAAAGTGGGTAGATAACTAGGTAAGTAATTTATCAGCACTCATCCGACAACCAACACAGGTAGAAGCAGAGCGGTTGTCGTTGAAATTATCACTCATAGAATATTACTGTTGTTAAATTTGTTCAAATTTGGGTTTTACGCTGTAGGGTTTTAGAAGTAATTTTGAGTAGCAAGTAATTTTAAATTTCAAGAAAACTGTGTACGCGTCCACTCGGCTCGAGCAACTCGAGCTAACCTCATTAGGTATGACTCTCACGATGCTATCTCTGTTGCTAACATAGCAACTCCTTATGAGCTTACTGGTGACCTTATTTACACGCAGGATTCATTTGCACTCTAGAGAGTGGTTATTTGGCTGCGGTTTTCTGTGAGGTGGAGGTACTTCCCCAGACGGGCTGCTTTGATGCGCCCTACCTCTCTTAAAACTTTCCAGACCAAGACAAACAGACATGTTCATGCAAACAAATGTTTGTCTTGTGTGGGAATCGAACCCACGGGCGTTGGTCTCAAAGTCGCGTCTTTCACGACTGAACCAACGAGCTCGTCAAAAAACAGTATCAACATAATATTAGTATAGATTAGCCACATCAATAAACGCATGAGTAGGCCCACGGAAGCAGCTAGAGCCCTCTCTGTCACGGTGTCCAAAAAGCACGTATTATGGCTAGTTACAAAGTCAAACTCATCTGAAGTGACACCCTGCTGATTAACACACAAGGCTATGGCTAAAAAACATAGGGCGCATTGAAGCAGCAAGACTGAGGAAGTACCTCCACCATACAGAAGACCAAAGCCAAGTAACAACTCTCTACAGGTTTGTTGTGTTCTTGCGAGTGACGGAGGTTAGCACTAAGCCCTTCCGGAGTTGCTGCGTTAACAGAGGGGGTGGAACCATTATTACCATTATCTATAAAAACGGCAAAAAAATCACGTTTGTTGTATGAGAGCCCCCTTAAATATTTATTTTATTCCATTCATTAGTATTTGTTATAGCGGCAACAGAAATACATCATGTGTGAAAATTTCAACTGTCTAACTATCACAGTTCATGAGATACAGTTCATAAAGTGACAGACGGACGGACGGACAGCGAAGTCTCAGTAATAGGGTTCCGTTTTACCCTTTGGGTACGGAACCCTAAAAAAAGGATTAAATAGTTATAAATAAAAGTAGGCACCTTAAGTAACTGTCTGCGTTTAGTAGGCGAGGTAAGGCTTACATGGCTATTATTATCAGAACGAAAGACAATCTCATCAGCATATGATGTGCCCTGCCGATGAGCAAGCGAGGCGGAAAATATGCCATTAAGAAACACCCAACGGACCTACCTAACAGAACACCGCATACCCAATAACAATTCCCTTTGATTTTGCTGTTCTAGACGAGTGACGTCCTAAAAGGCTCCAGAGGATTTGCTGCGTTGGCCACTATATCGTTGCCGAATTTACTAAGCAACGATACCCGTTTGTCGTAATCGTCCTTAGGCTGCAATGATATCAGACTTAGTTATAGAAGTCACGGGCAATCACTAGTTAGGAACGTAAATAACATGCTTGTTTGAGTACTTTTTTTAATACATCAAGAACATTTATTATACAAAGTATACAAATTATATCACAATATATAAAGCTGCCTTATTGTTGTGCTACATAATGCTGTAAAGAGCGGCTGAAAAGCTATCTTATGCCACTGCGGTAGCCATTGAGGACAGATTTCAAAATTTTAAATTATCCTTTCTAAAGTCTGAATTAAAAAAATGACGTAACATTACAATTATTCAATGATCATATAGACAAGAGTCTTCTTCCTAGCACTATCTCGTGCTTAGAATGTGCGAGTCTGCTATCTAAGGCTAAGCATTTGGCGAATATGTATATTAATTTTGCCATGGAGCGACTGGCATTAAACCTCCACAATACGTAAGGAAAATCAGACTTCTCGTTGGTTAGGTCACACTTCTTTCGAAATGTAGTTTCCTGGCGACGTTTTCCTTCACCGACAAGTCAGTGATAATTACAAATATGTACATAAGATCCAACACGAAATTAGCGGGACATGCCCGCATCAGAATTCGATGCAGCGACCATTCGGTTAATAGGGTTATCCGTTATCGAAATCGAGTATACAATTTTGTTGTGTAGAGGAAACAAATTGCCTCCGTAACAAATTTAACACAGGTATTAAGGTTAAAAGAATTTTGTACTTTGTACAATGTGTTGCACACGACTATACAACAATATTGTTTTACAAATTGGTTTCATTTATCTTAGTAGAACTAGGTAAAACCTGGCCTGTGGGCCTTTGCCATTAATTACTTTAAAATAATAGATAAATTCAGTCAGTGATACAATTTGTGTAGATAACAAAAAGATCCATAAATATAAAAGTGGCTACGTCTTTTAAATTATTGATTCGAATCCATTAATGTCTTCAACAATGGTCAATTTAACTATGCTCTTGTGCATTCTCCAATCTCTTGTTCTTATGTTTATACTATATTCTTAATTGATGGAGCCCTCCATTCTATTGAAACTCATTTAAAACTACAATTATCGTACCTTATGGTACGTAATCGTGATTAAGACTTCGTCAGACATATATTTTTCAGAAGCAATATTTGCCAATGTTCAGCTTCTGATACTACAGCAGTTGATCCCGTGTAAAATTAGGGTGACAAAAAAATGGTAGTAGAGGGAGATTATTGCTCTCATAGTAAAGGTCGAGACCCACTAGGATTATTATTAAATTAAAATTGACCCATCTCCCTATTATAGTCCAAATAATCAGCCTTAAAATTTTGAAATAATATGGAACACCGGTTCTTACCTGCAGATTACATGTCTTTTTTATGTCGAGTTTGTTTTGGGATTTAATTAATTTGGTATAAAAAATTATTATCAATAAATTGAGAAAGTTATACATTTTTCCCAGTTTTACTACCAGCACGTGTATACCCGTAACAAAGCATTGCTAAACCATTTAAAGAATATAATTTATATTTTACCTCAACCCTACTCATCAAATCTTGGAGTTTGCACCAATTAAGTGTTACTGTGTTAAACACTTATTGTATTTATAGTTATAAAGCTCAAAAATATAAAATATTGACAAATAAAAAAAAACACATTTACATTTTTTAAATATTTTAGTGTAAGAATCAAATATGGTTAGTTTGGCCGTATTGGTATGGTGCCACGTATCTAAACAACTATATCAACTCTTACACATCCCACTGCGGGGATACGGGTATCCCTTCAACTAAAGAGGTTTAGAGCATTCCACCAAACTACTCGATTACAGATTGGCGGTCGTCAGTGATTTCCAGCCGCCTGAAGATCACTGTCTTAGGTTAATAGCGTCATCTATGGACAACAGTCGAACCGACGGCTTAACGTGCCCTAGTACGGAGGACTTCGAGATAGATAATTATGACGAGCTCGCTGGCACAGTGGTTATTAACGCTACTCTTACACCATCGCTCGTGGGTTCGATTTCCACACAGGACAAACGTTTGTGTGCATGAACATGTATATTTATCTTCATTTGGATATTTGTAAGAGGTAGGGCGCATCATAAATAATTTTCTTACTTTCAAAGCAGCTCGTCTGTTGTAGGAAGTTCCTCCACTTTGTTGTGTTCCATCGTGTGAGTGAGGTCACCAGTAAAGGAGTTGTTGTGTTAGCAGCAGAGTTGGCATCGTGCAAGAGGAATGCATTGTAAGGATTCATAGGCTATGGTAACCGCTTTACATTAGCGAACCGTATGCTCGTATGCCTCCAGATTGCAGTCGACGTTGGATAACCTGCATGTTCGATCAGACTGACACAGGTAACGACGCCATCGAAGCTCCCCCTATAATTAACTCCCCTTAATATAATAAGAAAATTGGTGGAGGACCCATCTTACAAGTAACAAGTTTGCTGTGAACACCTTATCTTGGCCCCTTTTTACACTTACGTTTTGAATTTGTAACGGTTTTTATGCTACCTGCATACATGTTATGTAGTAGTAGTAAAACTAGGAAAAAAATATCTCGATATTATTTCTATACACCATTCCAACTATGAAGTATCATAAATAAATATTCTTTTACTGCAATTAATTGAAATAATTTTCTCAATTTAAAAGTTTCAATAAATACAAATGGTGATTTACTAACATAAGCAACTAGCTACACCCCGCGACTCGGCCTGCGTGTATGGCTTTGTCTACTTTCATTCTTTTTCCTCCTCTTCTAAGGGACGTATCGTTACGTTGAATAGCCTTATGACCTTCCTCAAGACCTATCTAACTATCTATAACTTCACGCCAAATGCCGTACGGGGCAGGCAGAGAGAATCGAGCGCCACGTGACTCGATCAAATGCAAAAAATATATTTTTTAATCCAGTACTTTCAGAGATTACGACGTTCAAACGAACAAACTTTTCCGCTTTTATAAACGAAATTTTCCTTGTAGTAAAATTGAGAAAATATATTTCAATATGTGACTATTTGGCGAAAATGTGAAATATAAAAATTCCTTCCAATTAACCGTGCAAAAGCCGGAGAGCACAGTAAGTGAAAGAAACTCCATTAATACATATAAATATATCAATTAATGCTATTTCCTCACTGCGCGACATTAGCAGGAATTAACTCTCATACAAAGGAACCACATTGGTTGCATACTGTGCGATTTTAGACAATTTTTCTTCTGAAAACCGTTAGATTGTGTAATGATTCCATCGAGTTTTATCAATAGCTTTATTAAGAGACAACGTGAAGTTCTTCAAAAAGGTTTTTCCAAGGTTTGCAGTGTACGAGCCATGCCGCCAGTGTCGTAATTTTCTGTAGGCTGCGGTGCCGTTTACCATCAAGCCGTACGCTAGTTGTACTAATAATGTGTAACTAACATGCGCTTCGGTAAATAGCCCTCTTATATAGACACATGCATATAAGTATCAAGCTTCACCTATAACTATAAAAGCTTTATAGCATAACACCATAGTAATGAAACTTTTGTATTTCTTCTATCACACATCGTTGTTTGGTGCTGAAGTTGTCGTGAATATCGTGGACTACCACTTTCGCATTAGATCTCATCATAAGTAGATTGTAATGGTTTATTCTTCATCTTCGTCATCAGAAAACGTTAATACCTGAAAGTATAAATAACTTCGATTATAGGCAGGACACAGAATTTTTGGTTAGAGATTGTCTTAAAAACTGTTCGGCGCTATACATCGATGGGCGCTATAGTCGGAATTCGAGTCCTTATTGAAAATTTACATAACCTTCCTAAACCGCCAACGTAGATGCATTGCGCACTACACGCCCTGTTAAATTCTCCAAAAATCCGCGAGCAGATGCAACATTCTCTGTAATATCAATACACCATAACTACTAAATGTCTTAACCAATTAATCCTTAATATTTATTTCTAATATTGCATAGTAAGTCTTGTTACGAGTTTCAAACGATACACAATTAAACGAATAGTATAAAAGTTAAACAGGAAACCCTAATTGATTAATGGAAGCATCTGTTCACAATGCATCTAATCGGTCTTCAAACTTGACCAACAAAAAATTTTTTTAATGGTCTACCCTACCTCAACCCTGACACGTAGTAAAGTAGGATATTAAGCGATAATTTATTAAAATATTGTAGGTTATGTAAAAATTATATGATTTTCAATCCCGAATCCTAACTTATCTTACTCCTATAACTAGAATAAAATTCTCAATAATTTCGAAATTCCGGAATCCCGGTGGCATATCCAAACTAACATCAAAGTTTGAAATCATTGACCTACCTACTAAATCAATCTACCTACTAGGTCATACACAGAAATATGCAAGCTATTTCTGTGTATTTTTGTACGCCTGTCTGCCTTCGTGGCCGGTAATCCCACAGAGAGGAAGTACAGCTTTATTTTTAGGAAGCGGCCATGATAGGCAAGCACCTGGAGGTGCTATGACATTCCCCCCCCTTATAGCAGTCAAATAAAATACTCTGAATGGTTCTTGCAAGCGTACATGGGTTATAATAACCGCATATTAAGCAGGTAGGTACGTATGCTTGCCATCCTTGTTCTTCTTACCACTATTACGTTCCCAAATCCATTAGGACTGGCGGGACATGCTATTTATTATACCTAAACCTAAGCATTATGCGCTCATGAACAAACAGACTGACATAAACAATTCCACTCTATTAAATATCTTTTCACTAACACCATCCACCCCCACCCTCAGTTCAATATAAGGGGCGGCACTGCGAGGGATTTGTTACTTGTAGCATGTTGTTCTTACGATTAATATCTACAGCGCCTGATGATGCCTCGTGGAGAGGCGAAACACGTGTCGCAGCGACGACCAGGCCAGTCGTGGCAGCGACGGTGGTGGTGGGGGCATGCGGATTCTGTTCCAGATGGCGGTGGGCCGTATGCTATGCCTCCCGGCGTAGTATACAAAAAAAAACTGATTTTGACATAGCAAAGCAGTGAATGCCCAGTAAACTATAGCATTTACTGGGCATATGCATGGACTATACTTTAGTCTCTGGTTGTCTTTAAGTTGTGGCGGTCTGACGTCATTCGCTCTACGTGTAAAAATCAGAATCTTCGGCAAATCCGTGGTCTTAGGTAGCGGACCCCGCTAATTCTAATGGATTAGAAAACGGAATGACGCTAAGAAGACTAATTTTGACCTGGCGGGACTGCCGTTAGACCTCCACAACTCATGATATATATATATAAAATATATATCATGAGTTGTGGAGGTCTATATATAAAAATCATGATACTTACGTCAGTCATCTCAGCTGTCAAATGCAACTCTGATAGTCCAGTGACCTCCTCCAAATAACTCCCGCTGTTGAACACCTTCAGCAGGAACTCCACTCCTTCTTCTCTATATTTATTTATAACAATATCAGAACACGCTATACATTGCTTGAACTTTGAGCATGTTGGTACTACTGTCTGATAGTTATGTAAAAATCCTCTGATGGAGTGTGGTACAGAGCCGAGGACGCCCTGCATCTGGGATGGCACCTCGATATCTTCTTCTTCGGCTAAATTGTACGGCGCTGGGGATTCCTCTCTGGAAATATGGACAATCATTTTACAAAAACAATGTTTTTTAAACAACGATGGAAACAAACAATAGTTCGCCTGACGTAAAGTTGTTATGTTAGCTCGAACGTTACCATCCACGCTGCTATACTGCTATTAGCTCCATTTGCCTGTTTTGTCCTATGGTGTCAAGTACAACGCTTGCTCTCATTTTTGAGGTGGCTTTAATTTTGGAATTATCAGTATGTACCGTCTTTTATGTATCATCGAATTCTTGTTTAAACGGTTTACCAGGACAACTAAATCCAATTTACGTTTACTTTCTTACTACATGCTAAAGTTCCAGACTTCAGTACAGGTGTAGAATAAAGAATCCATGTATAAAACTACCTTAAGGGATGTTGCAGCAACCCGACTAGAATCTCAACAGCTAGAGCTCCGGCGATCGCTGCCACCCCTGGTCTCGTGACCGTACATTGTTGATCTAATGTGCGGTCTTTCAGCGACTGAAACATGTGCGAGGGATTGTTGTTTATTGCTAGAAACAACAATATTAGGCGGGCCGGTAATATCGCCATTTCGAGGTATTTTTTTTTTATTATAAAGTAGTTACCATTTCCTCCGCCGTCCCACAAAACCTTCTTCACCTTTCCTGCCTTGTTGTTGGGGAAGAATTTGAACTTGTTTAGGGTCATTGGATTCAAGCAGGAAAAGGAAAGTTTTTCGCCTCTACAAATTTTAGATAAACTGTATAAAGTGTTAGGAGTCTTAATAGTTACCTGTTATAAAGGCGAAGAGGTTTTGTACGAATTGTAGGCGCGCGGCAGATGACGTCACAAGCTGTGTGGGTATGAAGAAATGTATGGATTTCATCTAAATATTAGCAGTATTTCCGTTACCGTCATAATCATTTAAATATGCACACTTCTCTGGAGTTCCTTAAACTACAGGTAAAACTAGAAGCCACATTCAGCCTATCCAAGTAATAAAAAGATCCTCGAGTTATGTCGCGGGCAGACATCGCAAATGTGGATTTTTCATTTCAAGTTTTTCATAGCCTAAATGTTAATCTGTTTGTAAAATATGAATATTAAAAAAACCCTATGGCCTATGGTACATCGGTAATCGTCTCTGCTACGGTTCATTTTTCTTTGCTAAGTTAGGTAAACTTACCAGTTAAAATTGCCAGTGATTTTCTGTCAAGTGACGGTACTTGGCAATGAGACTGTTTTTTGTTTAGTACTACCTGATACGGGGCAATTTAATTGGTAATAAAATGCAGTATAGCTTGAACTAGACAGCTTACTTTTTACAATTGTCGCATGTAAGACTCTTTGGAACACCCTGGAATGTGCGTTATTGCTGTGGAGATTGTTATCTATTGTGTACGGTGGTCTAATCTAGACAAAATATGAAGTCAGTTTCTCTCGTAGTCCTTTTAAGTAAAAGTATATAAAAAAAATAAAAGGGGACGATTTTACCAGTAAGCCAGAAATCGTTAAAACAAGCAAGTAAGTAACAAAGGTATCGACTTCAATAAATCTGGCTCCCCATAACCATTATAAATCAAAGGATCTATCGCATGCAGTAGAAAACGACTTACATTTCCAGGTGCTGTGACATCGTTGCAGAAGTAGCATCCTAGTTGACCGCCTGGTATGTATGATGCGGAAACCGACGTGGCGCCCTCTTGTAGAGCACAACCACCCACTCCGTGACGCATCACTAGGTAGCTGTCAAAGCCTAGCGCTGCATTGATTACTATCTGGAAGTAAATTAATTTATGCAGGATGAAAATAAGTAAAAGTACATTAGAAATACCATTAGAACCGTTCGTTTTATAACAGCTTGTCAGGCGATATCTATTACCAGACCAGATATCATCCGAAGACTTTTTTTACCACGAAGGATTTTAAGTGTTACTGATTAAATTTTAAACAAAGATCTTTAAACAGAATACTTTGCAATTTATTGCTGCTTCCTAATTTTTGGGGCGACTCCACAATTTTTTCAGGTATTTGTTGAAATTCAGCGATTTGCTCCTCGGGAAAATAATACATTGAGCTGCCTCTTTCACTACTGCGACACACAGTTCTATAGTTACTATATATCTATGTAATTTTACATACTTAGAATGTATAGATAAGGGACGTGTGTGTTAGAAAGCATGCACACTATTTTTTAATCTTTCTGTATTTGTTATGCCGTAGACAAAAAAGCTACCTTTGGAATGCGAAAGACAACATAATAGTACCAAAACTATATGTTTTGGTAGTACAAGTGTTCGTTCCATGATTTTACCTTTCCATAATGCGCGGCAATAAGCGTAGGCAGCCAGCGAGCTTCTCTGGTGTCCAATAACAGGAATATAACGTCGTGCTCCATTATTTCGTCTGTGATCATTTTAATATTGAAAACAGTCTCTTCTTTCACGGATTCGCCAACTGGATGCCCTGGCATGGGGATGTGGGCAACCAGACCTTTAGTTATCTGAAATATATACATTATATTTCATAATGGTTCTTTAAAAAAACCTTAAGAGACCATTTGTAAGTGATTCCCCTGGTATTTAAATTAAAAAGGGGCAAACGTGTATGTAGGTCACCTGATAGTAAGTGATCACCGTCACCTATAAAACAGCAACACCGCACGGGCAACCTTCTCAGGGATATATACTCTTTTTTGACAGTGATAGCCTAACGGATAACAAACCAGTTTAGTTACCGACAGGCGCTAGTTTCAACCCGAGTGTGGCTAGGTAACACTAAATTCGTGTTTTCTGATTGATGCACATATTTGTAATTATAATTGTCATTCTCAGAAGCGAAGAAAAACAGAGGTCCGATGACAGTCGTTCCAAATGCCAAAATCAGTATTTTCTTAAATTTCGATTTCAAATTCTTAGATTCATGAGGATTCATCCATCATTAGGATTAGGAATCGGGTTAACGCTAGGAAGAAGATTTACACTTTTTTAAAGGTTGTATTTGTACAAGATTACTATTGTAGGAGTTGTTTCCGTAACTTTAGCGTACCTATAAGAAGGACGCCTGTTTATGTGCAGGCGACTAATGCGCTAGTATATCAGCTTAGGAGTGCACATATTACAAGTTTCTATTCCCTTACAACTATTACATAAGAAAAGGTATGCTGCGTTGGTTTGCGCATGTAGAAAGAATGCAGGATTAGAAAATGACGAAACAGATATACAATGCGAAAGTGAAAAGTGCTTATTGTTTTGTTCCTATGTACCGCGACCAAATTAGTCCTGTTTTATCCGGACGAGATTTCAGCAAAGCCTAGGAACCAGCGAACGTGCATGAAGAGATATGAATGCTAAAAAAGCGAGCGAGGTATGCGAGGACCGTGTCTCATGGCGCTCGCGCTTATCACTGACTACCCTGCAAGGAACCTTATTTACTTGATATACTCATATGTTGCTTATCGAAGTTATACTTCTAATGCGACTTGCAAAAAGGTTGCGTTAAACGTTTAACGCTACCACAGGTTGAAGCTGCTAAATGTTTCACGATATTACCGGTAGATAGCGCTATAGTTAAAAATGTGCAATAGGTTAACACTGCTAAATGTTTCACGGTATTACCGGTAGATGGCGCGATAGTTAAAAATGTATAACATTTGTATTTTACATTTGACTTGTATGTAATACATTCCATAAACATCGCCGCTACTACTTGATAGACGTTTTTTAATTTAAGTTATTAATGTCAAATATTTATTTAATGATGCCAGAGAAGTATAACTTCTCACGCGCGTATATAAGTACGCGCACCCATTTTTTGATAGTGTAACATTACATTTCGAAATAAGTTATACTTCTTCCTCTTTTCTAGAAGCAATTTAAAAATATGACTGACAGTTTTTTCGTAGTATACATGTCTATAAAAGTCATTTATTGTCAAATAATATCTTGCAGCATACATACAGGAATAACGAAGAAATTTTTTGTAGTTTGTTAAAAGTTAAAAATTATTTTTGTACCATTGCGCTCTTCCACACGTCTTACATTTTCTAAATAAAATCTTACTGTATTGTATTCATTTCAAATATATATATATTTTAATTTACCAACATTTCAAAAATGACAATAACTAGAATTATATTATTACGAGTACCTACCATAAAAGACAATAAAGGTAAGTATTAATAGTTAATAGATTCAGGCGTTATTTTGCGAAAGTCAAATTTACATGCAATTTGATCCAACCTGCTTTGTGTGCTTCCGCCACCAATTAGTTCATGCGGCCTAGCGCCGGCCGGCACCCACCCACTACTGTTAGTACGTGCAACATGCCGACGCTGCCTTGGCTGCTCCGTTATTCTCTGCCTCGGCTGCTGCGGTCGTCCGCCATCTGGAACAGAATCCGCATGCCCCCACCACCACCGTCGCTGCCACGACTGGCTTGCCATGCAATTCTCTAAGCGACTCGTAATGGCTATGTGCGTTGCTGTGATCACAGATGTCACAGCTTTGACATCGTCTACTGCGATCACGGCTAAATTATTTGGTATTCTATAAGGCTGTAAGCGTACGCGAGGCTGTTTGCCTTGTAGAATTCCAATTCCAAACGCAGCATTGCGGCGCTAGTGTCGCACAACCACGAAATCGACACTAAGGAATTGCAATTTTGTGTTCAAAGCTATAACAGCCGATGTTTCCGAGGATGTAAGGACGTTTGCTCTTACAGAATTGCATGGCTGGTCGTCGCTGCGACACGTGTTTCGCCTCTCCACGAGGCACCATCAGGCGTTGTAGACGTTAATCGTAAGAATAACATGCTACAAGGACTTGTAGCACTTGTAGTAACAGTAGTGGGTGGGTGCCGGCCGGCGCTAGGCCGCATGAACTAATTGGTGACGGAAGCACACAAAGCAGGTTAGATCAAATTGCAAGTACTAATAGTAGCAAAAGTAGATAAAATAAGTACCTATTGAAGCGCAGCGTTTTAGGTATATTTCAAATTTTTTAATCTTTAAATTATATCTGTTTACATAATATATTTCCAAATTTCGTGCAAATCGCTCAATAGTTTCGCTAGTTACTTTTCAATAATAGGTAACTAACACAAATATAATTATTATTATTATACATATAAATTGGTACGTGGATTCGGGTACGACATATTTCAATTACTTGCACAGCATACCGACAGCAGTAATAGAAAATTGCTCCTCAAATTGCCAACAGCCGCCCCCGTCTTCATCCGTCTTAAATTAGGGCAGTGCTGGTAGTTGAAAAATACCTTCCGCGTTAGATTCAAGAAAGAAACCTTTCAGTTACCTTTACAGCATTGCTACAACAGTAGGAAGTTCTGCATTTTGCAGCTGTTTGGACCTTCTTGCTTCCTTTGTCTAGGCAGTACTTGTAATTGAATAATACTTGGTGGGTGCATTACGATCCTATAAAACCTTTTTAATATTTTTATATCATACGTACAACAGTCGGAAGTATGTTCCTCAAATTTTCTGCAGCTGCCTCCGCCTTCTTTCGCCCTCCGTTAAGGCAGTCATGGTGGGTGAACAGTATTTGCCGGGTGGGGTTCGAGTATGATACTTTTCCATTGTCCAAAAACGTTACGTGACGAAAGCCCCAAGCCTGAAAGAAAACACAGTTCAAATGTAGAACAATCACCAGCAACTATTGTGTATCCTAAACTAATGTGCTCAATGAAAAACAAAATTCAGTCGTTCTAATCCTATCTAGTCAAATTTAAGGCCATAAAGTATTTCTCATTTTCGAAATAATAATAAAGCATGTTTGGTAAAACCAAAAGTGCACAACCCGCAAGTGTCACATAGTCCTGACGCTGATAATAACCAGTACCTGGGCGACAGCTTTGCTTGGCGTTTTATGTAAAAAGCGGAAACTTATATATATATATATTATCTATATATATATGTATATATACACAGTTTGATCCAAATCGTTAGGGCCCTTACCAATATCCTCTAAATGTCTATCTATATACAACATCACGCCAAATCCCTTGCAGGAGAAGCAGAGAGAACCGAGCGCCACATGACTCGGTTCTTACGTCATATTTATAGCTCTTCATGCACGCTCGCATTTCTAGGGCTCCTGACATCGCATTCTATAAATATATACCTATAGGAATTGCTCGTTTAGCCCTTGAATACTATACCTATAAGAATTGCTCGTGTAAAAATATTCTCTCATTGGTCAGTAGGCAGGAATAGCAGAGATATTTAGGCGCCAAAACACAAAGCTTTTGTGAGCACGCGGTGTTTTCATGCGTGGTTAAATGATTTGTGATAAGTTATAAATAAAAATGTTTTGAACTCAGGTCTGTACAAACCCTGACAATGGAGCCCAAACCAGATGGATTCTAAGAAATATGCATGTTACACTATACAGGGTTACAGAAAATTCGGTACATTCTTTTGGATAGGTTAAAGTAGATCTCTAATATATATATTATCTAATATATATATATATATAGATAAATAATAGTTTTAGGCTACTTAAATTTTTAGGTTTTTTATTAATAAATGGATTTTTTTTCCAAAAACAAAAGAATAAAAGTACCTAAAAGAATATTCTATTTTAATCTTTTTTTTGTGCATTATTTAATAGCTAACAGTTCAATACTGCGTCAAGATACCATTAGGTAAGTGAATAATATTAAATTTCATGTTATGGACTTGGAATTACAATAATCTTATGATTATATTTGTGTAAGTTTTTAGTGAATTTTCTTTAAAAATATATATGGAGTGCATCATACAGTCTATTAAAATGAATTCCTTATTTCATTAATATCAAAAATGGTATTAATAGTTCCCATCTGTAGTGATATACATATAAATACACATAAATATTACAACGTGTATTGAAATAAATTGACACCCATACATGACGATGATAGGTACCACTTGCTTATTGTTTTGTCAAGTATTCAAAAAGATTTTAACGTACTTTCTTGAAAACTAATTCACTGTAGAATTGACGAGTGAAGGACCAATAAGCTCCTCATTAGTTGCTTTTGCAGGAGAGTAAGCATCGCATGAGCGATACTTAATGTATTGCGAGCGTTCATATGCTACAGTAAACACTTTACATGAGATGGGCCGTATGTTTTATGCCTTCGTATCAAAAAAAAAGTTGGATATGAAGCGAAAAAATATTTATCTATAGTACCTACATAATCTTAGTCATTATTGTCGACAATGGTATCAGACATTGCGTTCGACACTCTGGTCAGCCTTTTCTAAGTACATTGCTTGCTTTCTTGCGACATATTAGTTGTTATACGTCATCAAGTCAGTAATATACATCAGACGCGCTTGCACTTTGGTTACTGTGTTATCCATCACTCATACTTACAAGCAAATCTCGGGCTACGTGACAACCGAGTGTACCCGCACCGAGCAATAAACATTTTGTATTCTTCATCACTTCCACGTCGATATCAGGAACAAGCCGCCATTTCATCAGTTTTATATTGAGATCTGATGATGCCTCAGCTAGTCTAAAATCATAGAAAATAATATTATCAAAAAATTTGAATCACATCACTAGATTAGGTTTCACTACATACCGAGCAAGTGACACGGCGTGATAGTTTTAAATAAATAAATATTCACTCCCAAAAGTAGTACAAACGATAGATTAATGCAAATGCATTAATAGATGCTGTTGTATAATTTTATTGCTTGATTTGATATTCAGGTCGTGACACGACTTTAGAAGGCGAGGATTATCGCATGCGCTCGCGAGAGGTCTTTTGGCCACTCAAAGATCATAGTAATATCCAATAAAATCAACAATTTTTCACTGGATTTAAATTAGTAAACAAACACAAGCTCTACTCGCATTACCGTTGACATATAAGTATAAATGCATCATTTGTAGTGATTATGATTACTTTTATATTGCATCCGCCATTAAATTTAAATATTAAAGTTTATACATTAGTAAATAAAGGTCTTCTTCTTAGTATTATACCGTTTTCTAATCCATTATGATTGGCGGGATTTTTACATGGAACGACGGCAGTCAGACCTTCACAACCCAGAGGGTAAACCAGACCTGTACTAGGTTAAGTCACACGTCTTTCCAAGTATAATTTCTTAGACAGGTTTACTCACGACGATTTCCTTCACCGCCGAGCTAGTGGTATTTACAAATTACAAATATGTACATAAAACCGAAAGCACGAATTTAGTGGTACATGCCCGGATTCGAACCGGGGACCACTTAGTCAATAGGCCGGAACTTATCCACTAGGCTATCACTGTTGCACATCCATATAGATAAAAATCAGTGTATGTATATTTGCCCTCTATGGACTCGAAAACGGCTGGGCAGACAGGAACTCTTAGACTACTTAGAGGATCGCCAGCTGATTAGTAATCGCCAATATGGCTTCTGCCGTGGCCGTTCGGTTGGCGATCTTCTGGTATAGTTGACGCACCTCTGGGCGGAGTCAGTAGAAAGCAAAGGTGAGACTTTAGCCGTTAGTCTGGACATAGCAAAGGCCTACGATCGGGTGTGGCACCAAGTATTTCTCTCGAACCTTCCTTCTTTTGGTCTACCCGAAAAAATTTGTGCATGGGTTGCCAGTTTTCTTATTGGGCAGAACATCAAGGTCGTAGTTGACGGTGCGTGCTCCATCTACTACCCCTGAACACTGGCGTACCACAAGGCTGTGTGTTGTCTCCCACTCTGTTTCTTCTACATATCAGTGACTTGTTGCACGTGTGCAACATTCATTGCTATGCGGATGAGAGTATGGTGGACGCACGATACACTGGTTAAGCCAATATCGTTCAGGATTGCGTCAATAAGTGCCGATCACAACTTGTGTCTGAAATTGAAACATCACTAGTCTTGGGGTAGACTGAATTTAGTTCAACTTAATCCCCTAAAGACACAAGTGTGCGCATTTACAGCGAAAAAGTCCCCATTTATCGTAGCTCCTTGATTAGAAGGTATACCCCTCAGTGTTACGCCTAGCATCGGTATCCTGGGTATCGAGCGATGTGCAGTTTCGGTCGGTCACCTGAGGAGCAAAGCTATGTTGGCGTCCAAGAAAATTAGTGTGATCAATAGAGCTAGACAATACTCTACAGCTCAACATCGCCGCTCGGCTGAGCTCGCTATGTACACGAAGAAACGTTGCTTCTCTCTGTGTACTGTACAAATTGTATCATGGGGAGTGTACGGAGGAGCTGTTCAACTAGCCGCTGAGTTCCACTATTGTACCACTCGCCACAAACTAAATTTTCGCCCTCACCATCTTGATGAGAGGCAATCCACGCTTTCTGAGGCATTTTCTACCACGTACGGTGAAATTGTGAAATCGACTACCCTCAGCGGTGTTTCCGAACAAATACGTTATGGGTGCCTTCAAGAAAAGAGCCTATAGAAGACTCTTTGGTTTTGCCGTGGTGACTCACATGCTCGTTTGCCCACCCTCTAATATACAAATAAATAAAAAGATTCTGATGAAATTTTCAGGGAATCTTCAGATTACCCCAGCAGGTGATCCTGTGAAGTTTGGTAGATCACCCGTGCGAAGCTCGGTCAGCTAGTTAGTAAATAAAGATAAAAAATAAAAACAGATAATATTAATCTCAAAAAATCAGCATCAGCTTATGTTAAAATGACAACATCAGCAACAACTATCAGGGTTGTTGCCAATGTAAGAGAATGAGGAGATGACTTCATGTGTTATAATACTTAATACGTTATACGAGGGTCATTTGAAAAGTTCTTAGCCTAACATACTTAATGAAACCACACGATTTTGAGTTTATTTTTATTTTTCAACATACTCTCCTCCGAGCTCAAAACACTTTTTCCATCGACCCGGTAAGGCTTCGATACCCGTTTTAAAAAAATCTTCGTCTAACTTCCTCAAAATAAGCGTCCACGGCGGCTATGACCTCTTCATTTGTAAAAAAATGTTTACCACCTAACAATTTTTTCAGCTTTGGGAACAGATAAAAGTCGGACGGTGCTAAATCCGATGAATATGGGGAATGAGGTAACAATTCGAAGCCACATTGATGGATTTCTGCCATGGATTGCACAGAGGTGTGAACGCGCGCATTGTCCTGATGAAACAAGACTTTTCTTCTCAATAAACCTGGACGTTTTTCTTTGATTTCTTCTCTCAAACGACGCAACAGGTTGCAATAGTAATCGGAGTTTATTATTTCACCCTTTTTTAAATAATCCACGAGAATTATATCCTTTTCATCCCAAAAAACGGATGCCATGACTTTGCCCGCCGATAAAACCACCTTTGCCTTCTTTGGGGTGGGCGATCCTGCTCTTTTCCATTGTTTCGACTGTTGTTTTGTCTGTGTGTATTGTGGTGAACCCAGGTTTCATCCATGGTTATAAATCTTTCAACAAATTCTATTGGGTCAGCTTCATATAACTCTAAACAGTCGCGAGAAGTTGTGAGTCGGTTGCGTTTTTGTTCCACTGAAAGCAGCCGCGGTACCCACCGCGCAGACACCTTAGAGAATCCAAGTTCAGTAGTAATTATATGATGTGTTCGCTCAGATGAGATGCCTCTTAGCTATCTCCTCGACAGTCAATCTTCGATCAGATAAAATTAAATCACAGATTTTTTCTTTGTTTTGATCAGTGGAAGCAGTCGAAGGCCGGCCACTACGGGGCTCATCTTGAATGGTCTCACGACCACGTTTAAACTCTGCCACCCAGTTTAACAGTCGCATACGAAGGAGCGGACTCACCCAAAGTAGCAGACATCTCTTCATGTATAGCTTTTGGAGTTAAACCTTTCAAATTCAGGTATTTTATCACTGCATGATGTTCAATTTTAT
The DNA here is from genome assembly GCA_947507595.1 of Pyralis farinalis. Classification (NCBI taxonomy): domain Eukaryota; kingdom Metazoa; phylum Arthropoda; class Insecta; order Lepidoptera; family Pyralidae; genus Pyralis; species Pyralis farinalis. Next base: position 11,229,100 of record OX382274.1, read on the forward strand.
CCATTTTCAAAAATAGCTCTGACTTGACTTACGGTATCACGTGTAAACGAACAATGAGTTACTGTGAATAAACTAAACTGTGCATACTTGTTGCTAAATAATGTATCTACAAAATGAGGGTAGTTATAAAAAAAACCAATGACTTAAACATGTTAGGCTAAGAACTTTTCAAATGACCCTCGTATTATTAACTCACTTCATAGGATCCATAGACGCAGACATGTTTGCGAGTTTAGGTCCAAAGTTTCCTTTGTCATTCCTCTCCCAGCCAACCCACCCAGCACTTTCGACCGGTTGCACATTCTAAAATAATAGGATTACACTGTGACCGACGGAGAATGCGTTTCTAACACCTCATAAAGGTACATAACGTACAAACGCAGCAACTACAATTACAGGCGAGCGACACTGACAAGTATCAATGGGTCATTATGGAATTCTCCATGTACCGTGAACGGATTTTGTTGTCTATGACCACCTTCATCTTGCGGTTTGCATTGTAATCTCGGCATAAAATCAATATTATATTTGATGGTTTATGTATCCTTGCATATAAAAGATCTATTTAACTGATTGAGCTTAAACTGAAGGCCAACAAAAATATACAAAAAAAGATACTAGATACTGTGTAGTATAGTTGTTTACAAGTGATAAAATTGTATATATACTTATATTAATTACCTTAGGAATGTCAATTAAATAGATAACGCTGTTGTCAATACAACCACTGGCATTGCACCTTAGGCCAATAAATTGAACACATTTACCAGCAAGACTAGAACAGTGATCCAATAATGCGGCTATGTACATTCTCAGGGGCCAACCAGGGCTATTGCCATTACTAGAATCCGCAAAACAAAAATATATTTCCGAGACGTTAATATCATTCAAATCTTTGTTTGTCCGTAGGATATTCGAGAGAGGAACAACAGATATATTATCCTTTTCAGTAGTGATGATAAAAAAAGATCTTTGTTCAGATTCTAGAGACTTGTACCCATGTGTAAGGTCATCAATTTGTTTGTTGCTAAAGTAAGAGCTTATGGGTTTGCTCTTTTCTTTTAATAATACGGTCGGTTGACTTGGAGCTGGGAAGGCAAACCAGTAATAATAATGGAATTTTTTGAGATCCTGAAACAAAAAAAAAACAAAATGTTGCAGGTTTTTTCAATTAAAATATACAAGTGAACACAAGCATATATACATAAAAATATCTTTTTCTAATTTTTTATTATACAACGTCAGGAGGTTTACAACTGTACAGCCCACCTGATGTAAAGTGGTTACCGTAGCCTATGGACTCTTGAAGTACATTAAGTATTACTCGCGTGATGCAACCTGTACTGCTAATAAAGTAACTCCTTAGGAGCTTAATGACCTCACTCACACACAGGCAAACAATAACCCTCTAGGGAATTGTTATTTGGCTGCGGTTTTTTGCGAGGTGGAGGTACTTTCCCAGACTGGCTGCTTTGATGCACCCTACCTCTCTTAAAAATACCTAGACCAAGACAAAGAGACATGCTCATGTACACAAATGTTAGTCTTGTGTCGAAATTGAATCCTCGAGCATCAGCTTGTCAGTCACTAAGCCACCAAGTTAAAATTTAATTGTAGTCTTTATTTATTGATTGAATCACTTAACAAAGTGGTGAATGCTGACCCACAAAATGGGTTAGTAGTTTATTTCCATGAAGCTATTATTATTCTGTTGACGGTGGGATGTAACTGGTCCACAGGCCTCACATGTAGAATACCAGACAGTATACATTAAGGCTATAAATCCAACGAAAGGCAAATTTATTAAGAGTCTGTGGCCGTACATAAACAACATATTAAATTGTAAATAGTGCTGGGTAAATTGTACGAAATTACCTTACTATATTAAGTCATAATACTGTTTCATGCACATAGATTATACTTACAGCAAATGAAAGAATAATAAAGTTTAATAATGAATTGGGCTTGGTGATCCAAGTCTTGTTCTTGATGTTGGCCCAAATGATTTCACCAACAGAATTAACCAATGCTGCTTTGTCAATAGTTTTGAAATCTTCTATTGTATTCTTATTCATTAATGTACCGGTCACATTTTCATAAAGTTGCTCATTCTCCGGCACACTACAATCATTATTGCTTTTAACATATAAAGATCACATATTGGACAGTCAATTGGAAGTACTCTAAATGTAATCAGAACATTATTTTTACTTAAATGTCACTTATGGCATGTTTATGAACCTCACTACTGCACTACATCCACTGCATGCAGATATGCATGCCCTGATTGATGACCTCTGAGTCATGAGAGAATATGTGAAATAAGGTAAAGGGCCCCTGTGCTAGTACATTATTTCGTTAGTTTTATTTCAGGCGCAAAAAATAGCAATTAAAATATTATTTATATAAATTATACATTAGTACAAAATCTCCATCTTTTAATTAAACTGTCTAAGAAATCAAGTACCAACATTTTGGCGAGTAAACTGAGAGCAATGCGACACTTAAAACTCTCAGTCAGCCACGAACATAATTCTTGTGCTTACGGAAAGGCAAAGGTAAGTCTCATTTGTATTCCTTAACAATTGATTTGACTTAGAAAAAAGTGCTATGAAAGCATAGAATTTCTTTAAAATTGCAATAAATCAACTCACGAAATAGCATCATTTTATTTATTGTGTGTCCCTCAGTTTGTGTCATTACCAAATTAGGGACATTCTAGATACATTTTTGTTGCTTGTGTATTTATATCATAATTTAGATGTAACTGTAAATTGTAATGAGTTATATTCGGTATGTTTTGTTCACTAGATTTCTTTTAATAAGAGTAGACCTAAAATTTACATTTTTAAGGTAAATTCGCATAGGTATAACCAGCATAATTATGTTTGTTATACAATTTACTTTATGGATTTTTGTATATTTTTATTATAAGAAAGCTCTTATTCCGGGAATATATCCCTACCTACTTAATAATAAACGGCAGATGAACCAAAAATATTGCCATTGCTTTAGAAAATATTGAGCATTTTCTAAAAAATCTATTCAGGGGACTGTTGCCTATGTCAGGGGACTGTGTATGTAAATTAAAAATATAATTTAAGTATCAAAATTAAATCTCTTTTATTTTCAAAAAGATTTGGAGCTTAGGAATTAAGTAATTGAACAATATAGAAACAAAAAATTCAATAGTCTTTTTACAATATTCTACTCAAACTCTTAATATGTATCAATGTGATTTTCACGCCAGGTCCCTTGCGGGGTAGGCAATTGGGTGACTTTAGTATCAATTAAATCACATACATTGAAAGATAATGCCCATATCATCTCATGTACCTTATTTGTTTGTGAAGTAGTTTTATTAGAAAGATATTTTAATTATTAGGGTTTTATAGGGGAAATTAAGCCCTACTACAAAAACTCACATAAATACTTTTGAAATAAAGTGTCCTAAAAAAGATACGGTACGTACTAGACACTATATTTAATAACCTGTGTGTGTTAATAACCATGTGGCAAATAGTTAAAGAGAAAACAAATAAAATTACAAATAAAAATAAAGAAAACTTACAACTAGAAATCGATAATATTAAAATAGATGACCCACAACAAATTGCCAACGCGTTCAATAATTATTTTATTAACATTGGCATAAATCATACAAAAAATGACACCCCCAACCGACCCATTGGTAGGCGCTTAGCTAACGAAAAGTCTATGTTTTTGACCCCAACTAGTCCTCATGAAATATATAAAATTATACGTAGTATGAAAAATAAGAGAAGCTTTGGGTTTGACGAAATTCCACCATTTCTAATAAAACAATGTGCACAGGAACTAGCAATACCTTTATCCATTTTGGTTAACCAATCATTCACTGAAGGACATGTACCTAATCCATTAAAATTAGTAGTTGTCAAACCCTCACACAAAAAAGGATCGAAATATGAGCGTAATAATTATCGCCCTATAGCATTGTTGCCAACATTTGCAAAAATCTTAGAATCCTCTATGTCCAAACGTCTTCACTCATTCTGCGAGAAGTATAAAATATTTGATGACAATCAAAACGGTTTCCGAAGGGGCAGGTCCACCACACTAGCGGTCTTCTCTTACATTGATGAAGTACTGAATATTATTAACAATAAAAAATATGCTATAGGTTTGCTCCTGGATATGAGTAAAGCATACGATAGGGTAAAATTTGACATACTTTTGGCCAAATTATATGATATTGGAGTGAGGGGAATAACGCATCAATGGTTTTCATCGTATCTTTCAAACCGTACGCAATATGTAGAAATAGAACATCATGATTTTAAAACCGGAAAAATTTGTGGGATAAGATCACAAAAAGCAAAGGTAACCATGTCAATTCCTCAAGGAAGCGTACTGGGGTGCTTACTGTTTATTATCTATATAAATGACCTTCCTAAAGTAATAGACAGTCATTGTACAGTGTTTGCAGATGACATTTCTATAGTTTTCCCGTGCCAAAATACCATGAACCTAGAAAATCAATTAAATAATATTCTGTCTCCTGTCACATCTTGGCTCCACGAGCATAACCTTGAATTAAATTTATCAAAAACGAAGTTAATGCAATTTAGACCATACCAAAAACGCCCTATGACTATAAATTATACATTTCAACAAAAAAAAATAGACTGTGTAGACACATGTAATCTATTAGGGATACATATAGATGTAAATTTGAATTGGAAAGAACATATAGAATCGATTAGCTCCAAATTATCTAGATTTTCCTATGCATTATATGAATTAAAAAGAACCACAAATATTGACACGGCATTGAACGCCTATTATGCTTATGCTCACTCATGGCTCCTTTATGGAATAGTACTGTGGGGAAACAGCACAAATATTGCACAACTTTTTCGTCTACAAAAGAAATGTATTAGGACCATAGCAAATATAGATATTACGGAGAGTTGTAGGCCTCATTTTATAAAAAACAATATATTGACTCTAACATCAATTTATATATTAGAAACCTGCAACTTTGTTAAAAAGTACATGCATAAGTTCCCAGTTTATAGTCGACCCCATCATCTTAGACCAAAAGATCGATTGGCTCTACCGCCCGCTAAGCTGTATTTATTCCAATCTGGACCTTATTCGATGTGTGTAAAAATTTTCAACAAGTTACCTGGCGACATAAAATCGGAAGAAAATTCTCTAAAATTCAAACAATTATTGAAAAAGCTATTGATTGCAAAATGTTATTATTCACTAAATGAGTTCTTTAATGATAGTCGAAACAAATGAATCTGATATGTACAAAAAATATAATAATATTACTTACTTTAATATTGACATTATAAAGGGTATTGATTTGTATTTAATATAGTAGTATTGACTAAACTTAATGTATGTACAGCATTTTATCCTAAGTTGACATTGTATAATTATATAATAAAATTGACATTAAATTAATTATTTGCAATTGTATGACAAGATAAATTGACATTCACTATTATTCAAATATTATATCACAGTATTTAATTTAATTTATTTCCAAAAATACATTTTATTATTAATGTTAGTGTTTGCTGTGTCCTATACAGGGTTTGTTTATAATGCATTGAAAGACTTTTGAATTGAAAATTGTTAAGTGGAAATAGTACATAATTATGGTGACAAATTGTTGCGATGCCCTTACAGGGTTCATGTTACGGCTGCTATCTAGTTTTAAGACCTAATGTACCACATGAAAGCAATAAACAAATGAATAAATGAATAAATGAACCTGTTAAACGATGTGCCGTCGACTTCGAAAACGGTACCAATATCTTCCCGGTACGTGAAACGCCCAAACACTTGTTTTGTAGTTTCGTTTAGCTTATCGACGTCAAGTTTCAATTCCGTGAGTGTATGCCAAAAGGACGGATGCACAAACGACATGAATGGCACATATTGTATGATATCTTGTTGATTGATTGCGGACATTATTATTTTATTTTGAATAATTCAGAAATCTCAAGTGTTCACAACAATTGATGGTTGAAAGTTAGTTGGCTTTGGTCGTAGATGGAGAAGAATTTTCTCCGTCTACGGCTTTCGTGTTGATTTTTGTTTCGTCACTGTCATTACGAAATCTGTCATTATCAGCTGTGCTAGATTTTTTTCTTTGGTTCTTTTTATCCCCGAGGGGAAGGGGAAAGGCAAAGGGATCTAGCCCATACAGCCAAGTCATCAGTTTAGAACCATTTGAAAATCTTAATCCTATGTTCCAGCTTCAGAGACTGTGCTGAAAAAATACTTGGGAAGGGTACCTCGATCCAATCAACCCAGTTTAAATACCACCCGTAAAACGATAGTGATTTTTACAAGGTTTTCTATATGAAATTATTCACGTCTTCCAAAAAGTGCATAAACGTGTTATATTTGAGTTTTTTCATTACTGTATAATTTCACTAGCACTTATGTTACAAAATACTATCGAAATTGTCACATAAAACTAATATTATTTTATGTTAATTTCAACGAGCAATTCTTGTATTTAAAATTTTATATTGAGGTAAGGTTTTGTTTTGTAAGTTTATCAAAAAACATTGAGCGGAGTTCGGACGCCCAGGCAATAAAATTATTCTAATAAATTAAATAATTGTATAATTAATTGAAAAATCTATCGTATTCATAAACCAAGTTGACAATATGAAAAAAATATTCGTGGTTAAAAAAAATCGATTCGTACTTTACTTTCGTAAAACCACTAACACTACAAGGTTTACAAATTTTTATTTTTAGATTAAACATTTCGTTTCCGAATTTTGAAGTTAGAGATATTTATCTACCTATGAACTCATGTCAAGGTCCTTGCGGTATAGGCAGAGAGGACCGACCGCTACATGACTCGCTTCTTTAATATTAATAGCTCTTTGAAAATGTAACAGATAATAGTAATTAATTCTGTTGATATATCGCAACAAAGCAACGATTTCTTGGTTTGATTAGATTTTAAATACAACCTTTGTTGATTAATGAAACAAAATCCGAGCATGTAGAGTCCATAAAGTCAATATACCCAGATATAAACCTTATGGCAGAATCTTGAATGAATTAAAGAAAACACGACTAAAACAAAGTACTATCTATGAAAATGTCATCACAGACATATTAAGAGTCCCAAACAAAGTCGATGGCGCGTACACTTATATTTTTTTAAATCTATTTTATTGCAAAATAAGTTTAGTTTCATGTAGTGGTGTCGATTTGTTAGGCCATCGAAATCGAAATTATAGTGAGTAGCTACGTATAAATGAAAGGTAATGGTGATCCGCTTTAACTTTATTGTATTAATTAATATTATAGGAGTTTGGACACTCAGATCCCGTTATATACTTTCCGCCGTAACGCGCATGGCTGATATCAGTCACTCGGAGCTTAAGGGATTAAATTAATTTTCTAAGTTTATTTAGAGCACATAAACTGCCCACCACGAGGTATGCAATTACTGTAGCCTATGGAAACGTACAGCACCACGGGCGATACTTGTAGCTAGCTATGTTGCCGATCCAACTATACAAAATCTCTTTGCGCCTTTGAAAAAACATACTATGAAATATGTAAATGAGTTCATTTCACGACTGAAAAGTTCTCGAATGAAAATTTAATTGGAATCTCATCAGTCTGCGATCATTGTGATTCCGATGTGTGAGGATGAAATTCCGGTTTCGCCGAGCGGTGCAGTTACAGAAGGATACTTTTGGCATTATCTCGAACAACTCTTCAGAACAAAGCCCATTGTACAATCAGCAAGCACACAGTGTCTTTTTTTAAACTCAAGTCCTCAATACAATATGTATTAGCCCTCGAGTTTAAGATCGACGACAATTCTCACAGCTGGCTAGCTGGTATCCAGGTATTTCCGCCCAAAAGTGCTAGTACTCCATGTGCGATCTGACTTTTGTCTGCCATAAGTATCTGCCCGCTTGATATTCTCCAGGTGACTTCAGAATTAAACTTCACTGGAGATCTCGACTCTAGAATCCCATTGCTTTTGGCGATGATGCGAAGAGGTGTATTCTGTTTGTAATTGATTTTTTGGGCTACATTTTTACAATTACAATCTTCTTCCTAGCGTTATCTCATTTCCTAATTCACTATGATTAGCGGGGTCCGCTACCGAAATCTAATGATTTGGCGATGATACTGATTTTCACATACAGCGACTGTCATCAGACCTCTACAACCCAGAAGGAAAACCAGACCTTTTGTACGTTAAGTTATACGTCTTTCGAAATATAGCTTCTTGGACATGTAGGTTTCCTCACGATGTTTTTTTTCACCGGCGAGCAAGTGATAATTACAAATATGTGCATAAATCCGAAAATACGAATTTAGTGGTACATGCCTACACCAGGATGTGAACTCGGGACCATCGGATGATGGGTTGGTTCTTTATTACTTGAGCTATCACAGCTCTTTGCTGCTACTGGACTACAGTACAGCATATGGGGCTTTAGTGGCTGTGTACGCGCAGACTTGTGTCTTGATGTGGTTGAATTTGACCAAATTCAACCATCCCCAGTTGGACCCTTTACTCAAATTACCCTTAATTTCAGACACAAGTTATTCGCGGCCATCCCTCACAAGGAAATGAGAAATGTTAGCACGGCCTGTATAATACATGTTCCCTGTGCTGTTTTACTGTGTTGTTCATCGTGTAAATGGCATCAATTAATTAAAAATAATTCGCTTTGAGTAGGCAATCATGCCCTTTCTTTAAATAGGATTCCATAGACACATTCACATTCCATTCATTCAACACAGTACGAGAGTACTCAAGTTGTTGCCGTGTATCCACATTTAAATGAAATCTAGTCACATTTCATATTATTATAATATTAGACAGAAATCAATCTAAATAAACGAAACAAATTAAGAGCAGTAGGTGGGCGCATCAAACAGCCCTCTTGGGAATGTACCTCGAAATTACAGAAAACTACAAACAAATAACAGCTGCCTAAAGGGTCGTTGTGTTCCTGCAAAGGAGTGAATTTACCAGTAACCTCCTAAGGAGTTGCTATGGTAGCAGCAGAGGTGGCAAGAATCGTTTTTTGCAAACGAAATTAAATTGGAAGATCGAAATTTCAAAGTGCGGTTACTAAGGGTCGTTTAACGAGACGAGATAATAATGATAAACATGCCGAAACAAAGTAGTAAAAAGTAGTTAAAATAAAATTATTTTTTTACTAGTAACAAAATAGTGAAAAGTAGTTAAAATTTAATTTATTGTCGATATTTATCGTATGATTTGTAACGAAACTCAGTAAAGGCATGTTTATCATTTTTATCTCGTCTCGTTAAACGACCTTTAATAACCGTACTTTGAAATTTCGATCTGCCATTTTAATTTCGTTTGCAAAAAACGATTCTTTTTCTTTTGCAACAAGGTTCGAAAAGCAATATTTAAAACTATTCCTGATTCAAATCGATAAATTAGTAGTTGTCCAATTATATTAGATAATATTTAAAAAATACGATGGTCTCATAATTGTACTAAACACGGCCTCATCAATTTCGAAATGTTTTATTTTAAACGTTAAATTGTAATGTATCAAAAACGGTGAAATTTTTCTACTTACATTTAACCGCCTCGCAAATGCATTTCCATTATTTGATCAATAATTAAATGACAAATAATGAAAATGCGTACAAATATAACCACAATTGTAACTAATATATGCGCACAAACCAAACACCTCCGCAACCTGATTTCTCACCAGAGGAATCCTCCTCCTCCTCCTCTTTCCCTTTCCTACTCATTTATGGGAAGGAAAATAACTAGGGGCGGAAACTTACCAAATAGCATATTATAAAATTGTGTATAAACAGATATACACGCACACATGTACTGTGACTTCAAGCAACACAAGCACGAACTTCACTTGAATTTCTATATTGCTCGCAAAGGATCCTAGTAAAGCTCGTCTATAATTCTTTTGCTGAATGTTTTTTTTTAATAATTTTTATCGGACCATTTCAAAATAAATTTTAACAGATTGCTTGATTTATCCATACCTGTTGAGTTTTCGAAAACATACGTCATAATAAAACATACGCGACGAACATAGAACCATCACTTATTTGCTGTCGGTTAAATAGTAAAGACGCCGCACAACAATTCAAATGGCTTCTGTTGACTGCTTATATGAGATACATAGACATAGATAATCAAATTTGTCAAAGAATAATTTTAATTGCGATTTGCATTTACAATCTGCCCTTATAAATAAATCGTATTTCATCTACGAATAAATAATAAGTCAGGAAATGTAACTGCACTCAAAAAATGTCCCAACGATAATCGTGTACAAGTAGGCGGGGCTTAAAAGTCGTGTACACGCGTCACTTAGTCGAACATTTTTCACGCAAGCGAGCACATGTCAAATCTTTGTGTACGTTTTCGTTTTTATCACTGGATAGCTGCAGTTACGTTGGAAAGACGTCATACATCAGCTACAGAGGTCAGACCATAGATAACAGAAGGGTCAGATGGTAGTCGCTCCAATATAAGGTGGACTCTTGTCACATCAAGATGTAACCCACTCCAGGGACTCCAAGCTCCGTAATGGATGTAAACGCGATTTACCGCTTGAAGAAGAAGGATAGCCCAGGACCTATGCGCAGAAGATAGCTACACGGCTAACTAGGCTATACGGGTTGTCAAAATAATATTGTCATAAATAATTATTCGTAGTGGAATTCCTATTAACTATGTTACGTCATGGCCGGCATGCAGGGAAATAAGTCCGCCACTGCATTTAAATTATATTGTTTAAATACTTCTGTTTATTTTGTGCAATAATATTTAAATACCAATTTCGAATCCATTCGTATGTATAACAACTTAGCAAATAATTTTTAATAACAGCTTAAACATTAAAACAACAAAGGAATATCTATTTATTTATAGCATTAAAAATATTATTTTATTATACGTTTGTTCCTTTTCACTTATAGCATTACATCGTCCACGCCGCTATGACTCAACTACTACCATTGGCATTGCATTCTGCGCGCGAACCAATCTGTGCTCTTGTTTTAAATTTAAACCAATCACTAGGCACGTGTGTTAGTGTAACCTAATTGATTCGTAATTTGAACATACGTCGTTTTGGTTTCACGTAGCGCCACTTTTTGTGTGGAATTTGTTCTAAGTTTATGTCATAAGTTTTATTAGTATTTATGCGGCTAATATCATGATTATTAAGCTTATTGTTTTTGTTATTACGAATTCAGAGTTCCTGACTTATTATTTATTCGTAGTATTTCATATCTCTTTTGACAGACTACCTACAGGTACATGTCTATTGTCATTTAAAACGAAATACCTACATTACAGTAATACATAATTTTTCGGGCTAGTTATTTTACAACAGTGTCTTTTTTTTACTCTGTACTAAATTTTATTTATTTGTCGGTAAAATTTCAGACATAACTACTGGAATATGGCAATAAACTCAAAAGATGTAATACGCAACAAGAATCCTACAAAATCTACGTGTTCTATCAATGTCTCGGACGGTAGCAATGTGTCTTCTCAGTTTATGAGATTTATAACTGGTAGAAGTAAATGTAGGAAGCCAGTAAAAACCAACTCACCTTATCTTACTAGTGATAAGAGACAGATGTCAACAGTAAAGGGAAAACGTTTAGTCCATAAACAGAATCCAGATTTAATCTCATCATTTCCTTTGACCGCCTGCATATACAAATCTAATTCAGATGATGTTAGATTGACAAAGCGAACAAATAAAACGGCAAAATCAGTGCTAACTCTACCTAACGAGCCGTTGGTTAAACCTCAAGCGTGTACTGTAAGTGATATCAATGAATCTGAATACTGCAACCGAGATGATGAAGACCGTAAACATAAGGTCAGAAAGCGGCTTCCTTCGCAAAACAAAAGAAGACCACGTATCACAAATAAAAACGAGTTCGAGTTTTACGATAGAGATGCTCGTTATTGCTCACAAATGAATGTTCACTTGGACTATAGTTCAAGTGGTTTAATCAGTGATTTCAACGGTGATGGGAAACAGTACTCTGACAAATCTCACTTTGCTGATATTTCGCGCACAGAGAAAAAAGTGGACAATCACGATGTTTGGGCTGTGCTTAGAAATATAAATCAGTTTCAATTCAGACCTTCCCCGCCGATGTCTCGAGGGAATATAGCATCGCAAAAGAAAAGACAGTTAAATAAGAAACGAAAACATTTGAAAGATACTCGGTAATACGGTACATTTACATTTGAATTTCAATTTGCTTTTTTTATATACCACTAAGTTGACAAACAAGCATATGGCCTGCCTGATGGTAATCACTTACCTCAGCCTATGGACATGCAACACCAGGGGTGTCACTCTTGATTTTACTTATGTTCCACTAAATAATGCTTTTAATGACTAAGGAACATAAATTAAAAGTTTAGTATTATTACTTAGAGTAAAAATATCAGTACTTGACATCCTTCGTACAAATAACAACTTGTAAGCACAGCAAGGTAATATAGCCACAAATGTAATGTCTTTTTTTTCGAAGTATATATATAGGTATATATACCATCGAATCGCATTCGCAGTCACGCGAAGAAAATAGTCACTATGACTGTTTTCGATGGCCGATTCATAAAGCTAACGGTGGTTTTGTTGAATGACATATATATAGATTTTTTTATTGTTTTAGTGTTATTGAAACTTGTCGAACAGAAGAATTCGCATATGTATCCGATTTTGAAGTAACCACTAAATCACCCAATTTTTCACAATCGTCGAGTTTTGATCGCATTACTGTTATAAATAAAGATCATAAAATTGACGAAATACATAAGAAGTCTATAAAAGACGCTTCTAATGCAAAGGCTCATAGTCGAATAAAAAACATATCTTCGAAAAATAAAAGAAAAGTTAACAATATTTATAAAGTAGAAGAAAAAAGGGTCGATTCAGATTCAAACCAGTTGATGTTATTTAAACAAATGGAAAGTAATTCAATGAATATCAAACAACATATTGATAGCGCCAAAAAATTGCATACAGTTCAAGACGAAGAGTCGCTGTATCATAAAACTGGCTCATCTTTCAACACATCAGTAAAAACGTGTAATTTCGATCAATTGAGTTTAACAATTAGAGCTGTAGACCAAATAATAGAAAAAAATAAAACCAATATAACGAATTCACGTGAAGATGGCAATGAACCATGTACAAGATATTTGGGTTCAAGTAAAGCAGGCCTCCGAAATTGCATTACTAAGAATATCAATAACAAAAGTAAGCATATCAAAATCTGTATATGACATGTATGTGACATAAGGTTACATTAGTTTATATTCTTATCGTCTCTTATTATATCGCAATATTCACAATTAACTTCTATGTTGCAGAAAAAAATAAGTTACCTACAGATCCATATCATGAATGTACTCAAGAAATTAAAGGAATAACTCAGATATTTTTCAACAAACCTCCAGATGTGACGGTACCCAATAGTGATGTAGGTAGAATACCTCGGGTTGTGACGACTGTACCCAGTAGTGCAATAACACCTAAAATAAGTGAATCAGAAAAGAAATCGCCAAATATAAAATTTCCTATAGTAATACTGGGAAAAGATCAACTAAGTTCTTCGTCCATCCAAGTCGAATCTTTTGATGCCTTCAAATTTTATAGATTGGATGAACAAGTATGGCCATTCATGGTACATTGGTATGATAATAAAGTACTTAGCAACGGCGTAAATAACTCGACAATTGAAAACAAGCATGAAAGTCGCTGCAATACTATTAGTAAATATATAGCTAAAGAGGATGAAACAAAGGACAGAAAATCTTATAATAACCATAATATCATCAATAAAACAAAAATGGAACTACAAAGAATAACTCCATGCATTGAAAACTGCAAACGACAACCTCTAGCTAAAAAAATAAAACCAATGCGTCAATTTAAAGATAAAGTGATGCAATTACTGTACAAAAAGTCACATGTTGGAAATATAACGAACGCTGCTGATGATATGCATAGAGCATATGAAAAATGTGATACTAAGAAACAAAAACACATCAAAGTTCTTAATCATTTGCAAACAATGACCAATACTGAAAAAAAAGATGCTAGTACGGAAACTTATAATGAACATCAAAATACTCTGAAAGAACTGATGAGTTCGAGTAGTCCATCTATGCAATTTAGAAAAACAAAAATGGCAAGATACCCATGGAGTAAAGTAAAATGGGCTAGTGATTTCATAGATAATATAATTAACAAAGTTAAAGGCGGGATTTATTATATTGGGGAAAATAGATCCGTAGATAACAAGCATTATCCAGGTCAGCATGTGAAATAAGTTAAACATTTTACTTTGTATATACTGTATTAGTTAGATACTGCATTAGGCTTGATCCTCGTTTATTGATTAGCAGCGTGCACCACAAGCTGTTAAGTTGACTTTGACACTAAAGATGAGAATAAGCCACTTACTTAAAATAAGGAGTGAGAGTAGTGCACCAGAGGAGAGCATTCTTGTCTATTATTTGATCCCTTTACCTTTTTCCATTAGAGTTAGATCGATATGAATAGACCTTATTTGTAGATTTTATACAGCTCTCACATACACATGCAATGTTTATTTTATATATAACAGTTAATTATTGTACTTTATAGCGTTGAGAGAAGCTTCAACACAAACAAATTTATCTATGAGAATAAAGTCATTCGATGATTACATTATAGGAGAAAATGAACTGATTCCTAAGGCAATGACAAATAATAAAAAAGATCCACTAAAAATTATACCAGGATTTGATGACGCATTGCAAGCTATAGAAATTAAAACCATGAACTTTAAAAAAATAACAATAAAGCATTGTCTGACAAATGTTATGGTTGAATTCGATGTGGCGATTCCAATAGAACCGAAATGCATTGTCTTGAAACCTCAAAAGGTATCGTCTTTAGCGTCCATAACTATAACCAACAGCCAAACTAAGATATTGAAGTGCAAGAGTACTATATTAAACTCGGTATTGCCCGCGGAACTTTGCTGTTTACTACCGAAAATGATGCAAAGTATAATGGAGTTTAGTCTTACAAAACATCTGGCTTTGCCAAATATATTATCAGAAAAAAATGACGTGCATTTATCGACAATTGAGGAACTAACGCATTGTGAACATCCTGAAAATTTTAAATTTTCACTAGTTTCACATATTGCGATTACGAAGTCAAGGAATTTAATGGAATTATCTAAAGGAATTATTACTGATGTCGTTAAAAATAAATCGATGTATAAGAAAAGAGCCATCAAGAAATTTAGTTTATGTAATAATATGGATATATTTACAAAAGTAGAGGTGGTTCTTTTCTTACCATTATACAGGGTAAATCCGGACACAACAACAATTCTCTCGGAACAAAAATATAATGTGTTACCTAAACAAAAATGTCACAGTTGTACTGCTTTACAACCATATGTGGCATCGAAGCGGAGCTTGATTCCAACTGTAACTGCCAGAAGCTACAGCAACATATTGAAAAAAATGTGCGGCAACGATCTCATTATACATTTGATGGCGTGCCCAGTTTATGGCGATAACATTCAAGTTACAATCTACAATAAACTTTACGATGCAGAGAATAACGGAAATCAACAACTTATATCCCTTTCGGTTAATAAATTGAAGATAAATTCACTTTACAATGACTTTATAAAACCTAATCATATGGCGATAACAAACTTTGCAAGTAATCCAATAAAATCTAGACGCATAGAGTGCGTTAAAATATTTAAAACTGAAAAAAGGTACTTGCAAAGTTTAAGCTCAAATAATATCAAAAACAAAAAGAAATGTTTCGTCAGACTTTACAAAAAGTGTAAATCAACGTCTAATATATCTGGGGAGAAAACTAGCACTTCTTTAAGCAAAATAGTCACCATCGAAGATTTCTGCCAAGTTCTTGGATCTGGAAAGTTATTATCCAGCGTATTTGAAGGATACACAGAGAGAAAAATATTGACATCGTTGGCTGAGGTAAGATATACTCCTATTAGATCCAATAAGTTAATGAGAATAAAAATGATAAAAGGGATTAGGTTGACTTTTCAGATTCTATTCATTTTCATAGACAGCAACTTTTCAAACCCGATATGAATATAGTGTTTCCAGGCATCTCATTCCCCTGGCTAACGACTGGCTTTTGCGTTTTGTTGAACGTCTGGAGGTCGCATTAACAACATCGCGTGGTCACGGTTATATGAGGCGAATCGCCGGAGTTGCCACTTGTGACTTCGTCGCGTAGAGACGTGTTGGACTAAGTTTATGCCGAATTCAACTCAATTCACCGACGTGGTGAGGTTTTGTGTTTGTTCTGCCATGAATCCAGAAATGTCCGGTATGACCTAAGTATTATTAGGTGCGGCACTACCCAAGGTATTAATCATAATGAATATTTCTGTATTCTGATAAATGAGACCCAGATATAAGTGTTATTAATTACAGCGAAATGCTTATACATTTAATGAATTTAAAGTGAACGCCATTACAATTTACACACTTATGTATTTGCTGATACCATTGTAAAAAGCAGTTAACCCTGTCTTCCTTAGATACCTGTTCAATGATTTCATGAAACACGTTAATCATCGATTCAGGACTCTTAAGTGCGTCTGAAAGTTTCTCTTTAATTTTATGATATAAACAGAGTTCAGGATGCGAGATCTGGGCTTTATGGCGGATGCATAGTTCTAAATTTAAAACCTTCAAATGCGCTTCCGTTACCTTAGCAGAATGTACGGATGTGTTACAGTTAACATTGCATCAAGGACGCGAATTTTTCTAAGACTTTTGGCAAGCGGCTATTGGTGTATCATTCTTCACTCCACTCTGACCTTTGGTCTTAAGTGGCATTGTTGTGTAATGTTCTAAATTGCCGAAAAAATACACCCATTTACTTACCAATGGTTCGACGTTTCTTAATTTTCGTTGGCAAGTCTTCAAAGAGAAATATCGATGGGATTTTTCTTTCCTGTTCTAAGAGGTACACGCCGGTTTTGTCATTTGCCCTCCATTAAATGTTACTATCACTTTGCGACACCATTCTACACGCAGTCGTTTTGTTCTTCCGTCAAACCATGCGATTTGTATCGAATGCAAAGCTTCCGTTTAGATGCAGCGTAAAATTTTTCGCTATTACTCATTTCCATATATGATAGGGTATGAATTTGCTGAACTACGAATACACAGAGCTACAAAATGGTCCTTCATCCCCAAATGCCAATAGGTGGCTATGGCTACTGTAGCTGAATACAAGACTACTTTCCAGTTTAGAACCCTGATAGCTGCGAGTGTAAGGTCGATAGTCCTCTGTCAACGTAATCTTTCGATTACGAATCACTGATTTCACGCCGATGACGTTAAAATGTGAATGTGGCCTTCTACGTGGGACACTTAGAAAGTTATGCGAAAATAATAAAAAGTGTTCTATAGGTAAATATTGTTTTATTAAATCTTTTCAAAGTACTCTCCACCAGCCTCTATACAAAGCTTCATGCGTCTGAACCAGTTTTCGATACACTTTTTCCAATCCGCCGCAAACGCCTCATTTACAGCCTGCTCGAATGCTGACAGCGCATCTTCCGGCGACGAAAATTGTATCCCTTATCATTGTGATTGTTGTCAGGGCTGTAAGGATGGTGACTCAAGAGTTTGACCCGGCGTGCTATCCAGAAAGTCCCTCGTTTTGAGCGCGGAGTGCGCGGGCGCGTTGTCGTGGTGGAGCAGTAGCATGCGGAGCCCTTTGTTTAGTCGCGTGTTGTTCACAACAGAGAAAACTTCTGTCAAGCATTTGGCAGTATACCTTTCGGCATTGATGCTTGATTCGGTAAAGGAATTGACACCAGGTAGCCAGTCAAATTGAAAAATCTCGCGATCAAAATCTTCCCCCTGTTTCTAGACCGCTTCACTTTGGTAGGCATTGATTCGTTTTGAAACACCGTCGACTGGTATCACCTGTAATGATGTCGTAAACACGCCGAGACGAGCTTCCTTCAAATTTGTTTATCATATCAGTCCACCCGGGCCTGCTTCTGAGCAACGATGAGGTTGTGCGGTACCCAGCGTGAAACTATCCTCCTGTCGCGAAACAGCAATTGTAGAATCTCGTGAAGTATTCCGATCCAATCTGCAGTATGTGCTGAATCTTCTAATACGTAACACGCCTATTGTCTTGGATTAAATTTTTCACTGCTGCACGTTTTCTTCCGTAACAGCTATCAAAGGGCGACCACTTCTTTCTTCATCCCCCATAGTTAGTCCACCGAGCTTGAATTCGTTATATCAACGATACACGGTTGCCTTGGAAGGGCTTTTACCCATGAATGGCATTTGAAGTCTATCGTATGATTCGTCCGGTTTCAGGCGACACTTGAAATCGTAAAAAATCATAGCGCGAAAATGTTCCCGGCTCAGATCCATTTTTCCATGAGACACGATAATTTAAATTAGCTCGCAAAAATATGGAGGGAAATTTTGAAATTGGAACGTACCAACCTATTTTTACTCATAAATAAACATATTTTCAAAATAGATTATAACTGCCAGGCCTCTAATACATAAAAACTGTTTTTTCGCTTTCGCAATACTTTCTGAGTGACCTGGTATCTTCTCTGCATATTGGACGTACAGTCCTTCTTTGCTACATGCAAGGTAGTGTGTGTTACTTAGATGGTTGACCAGTGCAACAGCTCAAAACTTGGGTTTTTTTCGAGCTCTTGCACAGATATCAAGTTATTATTTATTATTAGTGTTTGAACCGGTACAGTCGTATTCACATTGC
This sequence comes from Pyralis farinalis, assembly GCA_947507595.1. NCBI lineage: Eukaryota > Metazoa > Arthropoda > Insecta > Lepidoptera > Pyralidae > Pyralis > Pyralis farinalis. The sequence goes on from OX382274.1 coordinate 11,247,966, forward strand.
CTCGAAACACAATATTCGAATCGGAGTCAAAAAGTTAAATGTCAAAATGTATGGAGTCTGAATAAAAACTTTTCGAATCGGTTTCGTATATGGTTTTCCGAGGCAATGACAATACTCCCACATAAAAAAACAGTGACGTCGACGGTTGGTGTAACGTATATTAGATCCAAATGAGAATAAGTTAATAGTAATAAAAATAGGGGGTTTCCGCTCGGGTTTTCCTGGTACGAAATGGTCCGCTCGTCGCTGGCGACTTTTATTGCCAACGGCTGGCACTTGTGATCCCACGACCAACGACGGGTAGATGCCCTGTAATTAACGTGTGGAGGCCGCGCAATTGACATGTGGACATACTCGTAGTAGTCTATGAACGATCTTAACCGGTCTTAATTTGTAATGTCCTTTTTTACAATCCATGAATCGGGTTTTGGTCCAATCGGGTCCTGCACGTTGATAACTCGTAGTAAACGCACCGTAAACAAGCAAGCGTGTCACCGTCTGTCGTTTAGCTGATTCCTATAGACAGCTTAATAGCGAGATGATTCGGATTCGGATTCGCACGCGATACTTCCGTTAAAAATTGTTCAATTCAATGTGTAACAATCGCGAAAACCTAAGACAACACTACAAGTAATATTCTTAAAAATTCCAGATGAAGAACTGGATAACGGAAATAAATCAGAGACAGGCAGTGTTAGTTCTTCTGTTAATGAATAAGAAAGATACCCCGAATTTAGTACGCTTCAGATCTATTCTACTTCAAGGCATTGCAGTTAACAGGATAACCCGTGCTTCGGAACTCGATATGGAAGTCGAAGTTATAGAAACAGAAAATGTTAACAGACGGTCTCAAGTAAGATATGAATCATATTGTACTTCATATTACAAGAATTTAAGTATTACAAGCGACGACAAAAATGAGAGTGATCGATTCTTCTCATTAATACGAATGACTTTCAGTATATAACCGATATTATTGATTCTCCGCATAAATGTGATCAACGGGCAGAACAATTTCAATTGTAGGTACCAACTATATTATCTAAAGAACCGTAACCTATTATTTTTAATTGTTTGTTTTTTTCCATCTCCAGTATGAAGCCATATCACACATAATACCATATGAACAAGCCAAAGACAGTCTTCTAGAAGAATTGTATTGGATAGCGAAAACCACTGTAAGACTTTAAAGACTATTTTTGTTATAATATAGACACCAGCAAGGAAAAACATCGTAACTCATTTTTCGTAACTTTAGAGGAGAGCGTGTCTGAGATTAAAAAAACGAGTGTGCTTTAGACCACACGACTGAAGTAAAACTTCTTTAGCTCCATAGTGTGATACAGACAATAGGTCTGCACTGTGTCTTAGATATACGAAACTTAACTCGCTATGAGAGAAAGAAAATGTGTGTTCGCACCTCTCTCTCTCCGCCCCTACAGTAATATACGAAACGTAACTCTCTCCACTAACTTATATCTCCCTCTCAACTTCCGTTCGTCTCGCCCGATCACACTTTTCGTAACGCTCTCGTCACGCATTCACCAGCTTACTCCCCTAGTCAATCGTGCGTGAAGAAGTTTTACTTCAAAAAAATTATTATGCTCTTTTAAGCGTTATGCCTAACAGAGCATAATAATGTTTTGAATCTAACGCGCTCTCCTCTAATGTTTTTCCTTGCAGGTGTCGGTATAAGCTAATATTATGAAGAGGTAATGTTTGTTTGTATGTAATATTAAAACTATGGGGTAAACATTAAAACTATTGATCCGATTCTGAAATTTTTTCACTCGAATAAAAATCATTGGAATTAGACCACTCTAATACCTACTCCTAAATAAACATACTAGCTGTCTGCGAGAATCATTCTTTGGTGTCCTATTCCATTAGAAAATATTCTTAAAATTTATTACTGTGCTTCAGTAGGGATCTAAATCAATTATTAAATTTCATTAAAATTTGGCATGCATATGTTAAGGCTACGTAGCGCCACTTAACGTTAACTATCTGAACTAACAAGCGCGGCGCGCCGCTGCGGCGCCGGCCGGCGAGGCGCGGCGGCGGTGGCGGTGCGATGCGTAAAAATGTTAACAATGCGATTTATCGACGCCATCAATCTCGGACTATATTTCTTTCAATTAAAGTTTTATAAATTATAAAATTTGTAAAAGTTTGATTCGTAATAAAGGACCTTTAAAATGTTAAAAAGTTTTCTTCTCTCAGCACATAGACATACTTACGCATTTTTTAGTACTTATAAGTAATTTTACACGGGGTTTAATCTACCGTCGTCGGCGTCGTACAAATTGCTGGTGGAGCTTTTCGATTGATATGTACATATTTACTATAAATAATTTAGGAATAATGTACTTAGTAGGTAAAGCTTTCGAATACTTAGGAATAAAAGTGACCTAAAATTGTTTCAAAGTGGTGTTGCAATGAGCATACCGCACCAAAAATAGTAGCTAATCGCAATCTTAAATAGCTTTGATAAATGATTACTTGAATTTCTGCACGTGAGTAAGGTCACCCAGAGTACAAAGAGAAGTCGTTGTGTTCATAGCTGGGGAGCCGATTGCTATCGCCAGAAGCGGTAAGCGCGGCATGCTGACTAATATGGTGTTCAGGGAGACGGCGAAAATCGTGCGATCAGTAAGCAAGATCCACTCAATGTCCGCCCCGATAAGATTGAAAGTTAACTTGTGGGAAGTCCCTGTTGCAATGGTTATGTCCTAGAAGGAAACCAGGGAAGACTCCACCGTTTGTTTCATTGATTCGGGCATTGAAGTCTTCTGTCGAAATTGATATTGTACAAGAGTTTCTTTCAAAAGTGCCTGCCCAAAGGTTTGTAGGAATGAGTTGCTAGCATTTATTCAGCATTTAAGTCATTGTTGATGGCATCTGCTCCGATAACAAGTATATCAATGCTGGCAACCCGTAAGGATTTGGACAATTTTATTGGCGACGTAACAACCATAGTGATAGTGATCCAAAACGGATCCAAATCACAAAGATAATGAATCGTACACATTTGAACCTGTTGTAAAAAAGCGAATGACTTTTCATTTATTAATATTTATTAAAATAATTAATTAATAAACTTTCTTGTACACAATTGAACCTACAGAAAATATACTGAAATAAAAAAAGAAACTTTTTCAAATAATTTCTCATTAATGAAGCGCTTTATTATTTTCGGATCATGTGGAGCGGTTTTAATTTTATACTAAGTATATCTTAAACAAACTTGGATTACTGATAACCATTGAAACAACACCCAATTTAGTATTTTAATTGAGAGATCTTGATTATGATATTGAATCACGTTAACGGGAGGACGGCCACTGCTGAGCAACTACTGTTAAACTAATTAAACCAACTAATTTTTCTATTTATTTGCGATTTCAGGCATCTGATTATCAGAAACCTTTTGACGAGTCATCAGAGCGGCAGCTGAAGTCACTTCTAGAAAAGCGCAAAAAACTGAATCCTTCGTACCTTCGAGTTATGGCGCGTTATGTTGGATTGGGATTACTAAAACTACCGAGAAAAAATATTTAAATTATACATCGTTAATAAAACTGTGATTTAGTAAAACGTATTACTCGTTCTAGCATAAAAATACCAGACAATTTGAAAGGTATGGATGTAATGTACATTGCAATTCATAAATTAAAATTGAACAGCGGCATGGGATTTGTGATTGATGAGTGGTGTGGGCAGTAGACACTGGTCTTTACTCTTCATGAGATGTCTCAAAGTATGTCAAGTAAAGCGTGGCATTTGTTCCTAGTGCTCACGGTGAGCTAACTAACCTAAACTATAAAAGAGCTACTTTAGTACTTACCTGAACTCCTGCGCCGACGTGATCAACATCGATGAAATGTTTCGATAATGGTGTCATCCATCATCAAACCGGAGATGTCATCATCTCTGGTTTCTCATAAAACAGGGCGCCTGTGATTTTGATTGAAGCATAAGGTTTATTGCCGTGCAATGTCGGCATGCGCTCAAGAACTTGAGAAGTTTTGGGGGTCTGTAAGGGATATTCTCGATTTAGCTGAAGGAAAGGAATGGTGATTATGTATAAAGATCTGAATGGGGGGTTAGGATCAAATGGGACTATGAAGTTGTTCTCGGTCATAAGAGGCAACGAAGCCGTATATAGATTTATTACGTACTTATACTATTGCGTTTTTACGCTAATAATTTATAAAATGCATAGATTTCAAATTCTATGTGCCGCCATAACCAAACCACTAAGTCTTATAATATTATTCTTAGTGCTACATAATTATGCCCAAAAACCAGGAAATAATGTAGATAACCTTAAGATTTTATGCCTAAGCGCTGTACAGTGCACATCCTTTGTCCGCTTTAGCACTGCTCAGTGCAAAGGTCAGTAGTAACACGTTTCGCTCTAAATTGTTTTATATATTTATAGTCCATAAAAGAAAAAGCAAGGCGATGTCAGGAGCCTTAGAAACCGGCGAGCGTGCATAAGAAGAGCAATGAATGCTAAACAAGCGAGTGAAGGATCGTGTCATTTGACGTTCGGTGTCTGCCTACCCCGCAAGGGATTTGGCGTGAAGTTATACACAGATAGTCCATAAAACAAATAACTCACAAAAAATATCATTCATGACAGATAAATAGACAAACTGTTTATTTGTTCTTCAATCACACATACATATACTATAAATAACACATTTAAATACAGCAATCAACTTAACTGTTTACAATAGTATAGTAATGCAACTACTTTAGTGGTAAATTTTAGAGGACATGGCCTTTTCGAAACGACACGTCCATATTTGTATCTCTGGAGCATATCTCTGGAGCAAGCAGTGGCTAAATTTCCAATGGAAACAATGCGTAAATCCATAGATTCGTGGCCAGACAGATTAAAGGCCTGTATCAAGTGGAATATATCATAATATCAAAGCCAAAGGTGTCCAGGTGTGTGTCTTTGGCTTTGATATTATGACATATTCCATTTAGAATGGAATTTTTTTTTTTGCAGATTCAGTTTTTTTTGATACAACGGAGGAGTCATACAAGCATACGACCCACCTGATGTAAATCGGTTACCGTAGCCTATGAACGTTTGTAATACATTAAGTATCACTCGAGCGATGCCTCCTCTGCTACTAACACAACAACACCTTAGGAGCTTACTGGTGACCTCACTCACATGTAGGAACACAACCCTCTAGGGAGTTACTATTTGACTGCGGTTTGCTGTGAGGTGGAGGTACTTCCCCAGACCACTTCCCTCTCTTAAAACATCCAGACCGAGACAAACAGACATGTTCATGCACACAAATGTTTGTCTTGTGTGGGAATTGAACCTACGAGCGTTGGTGCAGTTACGTCATTCACGACTGCGCCATCGAACCCGTCAAAAAAAGTTTTAGGTTACTTTTTTTTTTATTCAACGTCTGAAGGCATACGGCCCACCTGATGTAAAGCCGTTACCGTAGCCTATTAACGATGTTATTATCGATGTACATATTTGATCACAAATAATGAGCAAAGAATCGGTTTTCTGCCAGCCTTTGAGACGAATTTTTTTTTTCTATCTCTCTCGACTGAAGTCTTTTTTATTTTCTACAAAGACATACAACTGCCTGTAGTCTTTTTAAACAACTTTGAAAAATAAGACGTTGGTCTCTCTCAGATCTTAATTTATTTGAGATTATCCACTTTAAGCAGTGGTGTGACTAGAAAAATAATAATGCATTTCACACAACCATTTTAGTTATCAGACTAGCGTTCTTAGGAGTGTAAGCAGTATCATGTCTCTCCAAAATACCATCAATGACAATTGCGTTAGTAGTAATCGAAAGTATATATTTCACGCTCTTACTTTCTTAAACATGCTCTAAAATTAAAGAGGCATTACCAAATCTATGAAACTCGAAAGAAGTAACTTCAGGACCGCGGTACTGTTTTACTACATGGTACATTATAAAAGCCACAGTTGATAAACATTAGGATCACAAAGTGATCTGCTAGACAATCATACACTTTAGGCCAGATCACTCTCTTTCAGAACAATTCTTTCTTAATTAAATCTTTCACAATCGCATTTTGCGTAACACACGCATTTCGAGGATTTGTGATAAAATAAAAAAAAATGTTTACATAGATTTTAATTTTTTTTTATTATTTTAAAGTTGATCACTTTTGCGGCGCGCTCGTGCTAGAGCTCTTTGAATCGCGCATTGAAGCCGAACGCCTGCGTTTGAGTTCCTCTTGACGACGTACCTGCATAGACGAGAAAAAATATATAAAATGGATGGATTTACGAAGGATTGTATTTATTTGGTCAACATACTAACCCAAATCTAACCTACGAAAATACTATATTCTAAAATTAATGAAATGTACATCAAATCAATAATCTGATATGTATTTCAATATTTTATTATCTAATTAAACAGAGTTTTCCAAATGGGTCTATTATCGCCCTGAGAGGGTGATGTCAAAATACATTGGAACCGAGTGTCACATGATTAGGTCTTTACATACCTCACTGCTTTTTAAACATTCATTTTGTATACGCATTGATTTTTAGGGTACCAGAGAGGATATATACTATAAGTACAGGGAAGCCAAGGAAATGAGCTAGAGTGAATGTCGCTGACTAAATACCTTAGTTTATATTGAAAATATACTAAGGGGTAAGGTACAGCACTATGATATTACAGAAGAATACAATTTGCCACAAACTGTTGTGGTTATAATGGTAGTCTCTGTGTTTCTGGTGTGAGTAGTATGACAATTTACTGTTCCTTGGGTAGACTATGGTTAGTAGTAGGTTAAACTTTAATAAGAGATGAAATTTACCTTAGACTCCTTCTTTCTCTGGGCGAGCAGTTTGGCGTATTCCGCCTCTGAGGTCTTGCGTTTGTTGAGGCGCTTCTTCTTGAGCGCCAAACGATGCCGTCTTCGCTGTAGCACCACAGGGGTCACCAACCTTTGAATTTTTGGGGCCTACAACAAAATAATATTATTGTGTAAATATTAGCAATGTAGTGATAATTTACCAAAATACAATCCATTTCTTTACACAGTACAGCTAACAGCACATCAAGTTTGAGAAATTGTAATATTTGTATCGCTTAGTAGCAATTTGATTTATACATACAAGTACAGTGATAAGTCATGTTAGATGCTTGCAGAATCATTTTACTATTAGTGCGTGCGTCATAATAATGATACAAAAGTCAAATGGCCTAGCTTGAGGTGTCACTGTATGTACATTCATCGCATGAATACAAAACTCTCATAAGGATATGCTCTAATGGTTACATGGGGGCAATACATGAAGTATTTACTTAGTCTAGATAGCAATGTCCATCAAGTGAATAAAATGAAACATCTTGTATGTATGTAATCTTCACGACAGGTCCCTCGTGAGGTAGGCAGAGAGAACCGATCGCCATAGGATGTGGTCCACACTTCTCTCGCTTCTTTAACATTCAGTTTCTAGGACTCCTGACATCACATTCTGATAAAACACGGTCATGGTAGATTAGTCTCCGAGTCTGCCTTGGCTTTCCATCCTTCCACTTTCGCATTGTATATCTGTTTTGTCATTCTTTCATTCTTTCTACATATTTGCACCAACGAGCATGCCTTTTCTTATCTTAACACCAACACTCTCTTTCAGACCACCTCTCTTACGTCGTCATTACAAATGCAGTCAGCAATCGTTATGCCACAAATTTTGCACAATGCTCTCATCTGGACCGCATTTATTCTACTTTCATGCGCTCTTGGCCATACCCAGCTTTCACTTGCATAAGTTAGCGTTGGGATTAGCACCGCATTTAAAGGTTAAATATCTTATATACAATAAATCTAAATGTACAGCACATTGTAAAAGTAGACAGGCATTTTAGCCTGAATCTGCTGCTCTGTGCTAAGATATTATGCCCTAATGCTTTTGTTAACTAGCCATATTAAACTAGCCAACACTAAGTGCACTAGGGCAAACAAGTTAAGTGTACAGCACACTGTAAAATGACACAGGTAATAGTGAGTACCTGAATCTGTTGCTCAGTGCAGAAATGCTGTTCCCTAATGCTGCTGTTTACTAGCCATAAGAAATAGCAAACAATATTTTAATTAGGGTAATAGTTGGGGCCGTTTTTTATGTGCGGTAGAAAGCACACGTAATAAGCGGTGTTGGTTCTCAGTGGTTTTAGTGTTAAGCAGGTAATGATTAAAACTTGTTGCACGAAGTATTTGAATTTCACGACTATAAATAAAACAAGCTGTAAACCATGGGGATTGTTTCTCTGTATAAAGTAATGTGTTAGCAAGCGCGCTTAAGCACCGGTAATGCGTGAGGGCTAACGCGGGTGATACTATTCTCGGTGCGTGTCGCGACCTACACTAAAAAGACTAAAAACTAAATCAATTATGTTTAATAATTTTAATCATCTAAAATGTGTACTGTTTAAGATTTGAATTAACTTTCCACAAAATATGTTTACTTTATTTTAATGCATGCAATAGTACACAGTGCATTTCATAATACTTTGACATGTGGGAAATTGTGTACATGTTTTTTGGGTTAAGATACTTGTTTGACAGACATAAATAATGCATGAATATTAAACATAATATAATTAAATTAACTTGACACATTATGGGTAAGCTGGAGTTATGTAAATTGTACATATTTCGCATCACATTTTGCTAAATTACCAACTTGCATCTCAGGCGTATTTAATAAATTTGTATGTTTTGCATAATGAAAATTTCATACTTTTTGCACAAACACAACACAAACAAAATCAGTAGAGGTAGGTATAAGATTTTACATGTTACCTTATATCTCGGTTTAGCATTTTCTTTGCCCTCCTTGGTAGGCAGGAGACGTTTGACAACGTAGCGACGGACATCATCCTCCTTTGTCAAATTGAATAACTTGCGGATTTTGGATGCACGCTTGGGCCCAAGGCGGCGAGGTACATTACCATCAGTAAGCCCGGGGATTTCCTAAAAAAATATTAAAACATTGGTTGCTGAGTTAATATTACAAACAGTTTTGCAAATCCCCCAGGATTTGAAAGTTTAGGCTTTAAAAGTTTATGCAGAACTGATTCTGAATATATGTAAGCAAAACAAATTAGAATTATACAATTTCAAACATTGCAAGTTACAAGTTATCAATAACATTGTTTTGACAACCAGTTGTAACTTGCGTAAAGTTCTTGGAACTTAAATGTTTGAAAATGTTTTTCATATGTCGAGAGGCACACAGGCATAATGGGCACCTGATGTAAAGTACTTACCATAGTCTACAAAAGCTTGTAATATAACAGTCTTAACAAGCTTACTGGTAACCCCACTCACTTACAGGAACACAACCCTTGACAAGGGACAAGGGATTTGTAAATAATAAATAAATAGGTGTAATTTCCTGTGAGGTGTAGGTACTTCACCTGTCAGGCTGCTTTGATGCACCTGAATGATCATGTCAGTGTAGGTACTTCACCTGTCAGGCTGCTTTGATGCACCTGAATGATCATGTCAGTTTATCTTATTATGGGTAGAAAATATATATAGGCAGAATTAGGCAAACTGACATGATAATTCAGACTAATGTCTGTTTTGTGTGGGAATCAAACCCACAAGCCTTGGTGTTTTAAGTAGCATTGCTAACCAGTCCACCACCGGGTTTGTCAAATATCAAATATGTTTTACTAAAGAATTTGCATGTATGGTTCATAGATAAGCCAAGATGTAATTAACAAAAAGTGACATTTATCTATGTACCAGAGTTCTCATACTATACCCTGCCGCATATAATTACCCAAGATTTGCAGATCTGGGAAACAGTAAGAACAGGGAGATTGAATTTAGCACAAAAGGACTTTTAAACATACAACAAAATGTTTGCAATTCTAAAACTACTGCACTTTATTGTATAACAGGCATGTGTTGCTTTTGCTTTTTATCATCAGTGGTCTTATTTTATATATATATATCTAGGTTCAAAATGTCATCTTAGATTCCTGGATCGTTCAAATTATAGTACATAGAACAAATCTATTCTTCCTTGCTCTTAACCGGTCAGAACCTGCTATATATGTTTTCCCATACATTTTGTGGTTGTAAACGACCACCCGGTAAACAGGTTGATATAAAAAATGGTTGATTTTCTCACACAATATTTCTGCGCAAGATAACCAAAAGAAACACAGTCTTTTAGTTGATTTACTCACCTGAGCACCCTTGCGGACGATAACTAAAGCCAAAACAGACAGGTTAGCATCAACAATGCAGCCACGGACAGACTTGCGTTTCCTTTCACCATCACGACGGGGTCTGTAGCAGGAGTGCCCCTTTGACATCAATAAACGTACACGACCTGAAAATAGCAGGAAATGTAATTCAAATTCAGTTTCAACATATTACTTTTAGAAACTTCAGAATGTTAATGTCAAATTTACACCTAATGTGCATCAGTAATGTATGATACAATGTACAAAGTATTAAAAAAACATTGCATTGCAACAAACATGGAAAAACAATTTACATATCATTACTTGTGATCCCACCTATTAGTTTATGATTCAAAGCTTGTAGTTTGTCAGTACACAGTGACTGTGCTGTTTTTGATTAAATCATTCCTAATCTTCAATCCCATTTATGAAATTAATTGATAGCTGACCAAGCTAAGCTCCACTGGCCACTCTTGGCTCAATGATCACTCTTGGTTCACTTGTTTTTTTCATGAGAAGCCTAAATCAAAATGAATTTTCATCATTTGTCATAAACGTAAATGACAATAAAACTTTATACCAATATCAACTCAATATATGTGTAATATCTCCTCTTCTTCCTCTACTTCTCCCTATGTCTCTTATTAAAAAGTGTTATTTAAATCTAAGTGCTTCCATGACTCCTGCCATACCACCATTGAAAATAGTGTGCATGTAATTTCTATGCTCAAGTATATTAGACATTCTAGAGCTTTTATTACACTAGATATACACTGAAACACCTCTACAGTAACAATAGAAGTGGATAAATAATTCAGCATGCTTGGTGCACTATCACCAGAGGGAACTTTTCCTAGTTTGACGGCAAAAATGGACACTAAAGAAAAATATAATCATAAACAAAATATTGTAACCTTTATTACACAAATGTATTTTATAATATCACAGACATTATGCCACTACGGTCAACTGTTATTATGTTGTGAATTAATTACAACAATGGTTTTTATCGTTAGACAAAAACACAAAAAAAGGAAAGTAAGTAGGTACTAGAAAAGGACTTACTATTAGTCAGAACTCCCTGCTTCATGGGGAAACCCTGCTTGTCGTTGCCACCGGCAACACGAAGCACGTAACCCTTCCATTCATCGCCTAGCTGGTCCGCCTCTACTTCAGCGCCCATACGCTTTTCATAAAAGATGCGGAGCTTGTGCTCGTCCACAACCTCAAATAACTTCTGACATCCCGTTGCCGGGAAGGACACATTCAGCTACAAAAACAAAGTTGAGGTTATATACGTTCACACTAGTAAAATATCACCATTTATGACATGGTATATTTATTAAATGAAGAGTAAGTAGAGATGATGTTATTTAATTCTAACCACGACATAAACATGCGATATATATATAACACTTAAAAGAAAGATTCACTCCCACAACACGGTGTAATTAATCCGACTTTTCTATAAAAATCTTGGAATTTATCACAGAACTACTAATATCAATATCCGATTTACAATATGAGGGATTCATAAAACATCTTATTTCTTGAATTTATAGTAAAAATACAGAAATATTATATGAGAACCTTCATGACTGCAGAATGGGCCGTGGAACGTCAGCCATGAAAAAGAACTAAAGTAATCCAACAAAGTGTGACCAATTTTTTTTTTAACAAATCTACCACAGTATTTGAAAAAAACTACCATTTTGCTAATAAATATTGTCGGACAAATGATTAATACTTACCAAAACTTCGCTACGATACTAAAACTTAATTTACGTACAAATCAAATACTAAGACATAATAATTAGGCAATTAGAGTCCAACCCTCCTAGCATTAAATTAAAATGGCAACCTCGAAATAATTTTTTTGAGGCAATTAATTTGCTACTGTCACCTTCACGCTATTGTACAACTCCGACTCACATCCAACCCAACACTTTCCATCGAAACTGCACTCGAGGAATTTGAGTTCGAGGAGTTAGAATTTCAGCGTGATTCATCAGGTATTGAATAGGTCAGGTGTGCCTCTCTTCTTAGCTTCATCACCAAGACCAAAACTATTCACATTGGCATAACGACATCTCGTTCGAATCTAAAAGTTGTACCACGGAATTCGAATCATTTTCTAGTAAGTATCTTCTGGTTATTTCAATGACCTTGTGTATAGAAGGTCATTAGGTTATTTGTATCCCGAGGTGAAAGGTGTTACCTTAGCCCATATAGGATAAATCTTAGGTTTAGAAGAGTTTCAAAATCTTACTAAGTCTAGATGTCCTTGTTTCAAAAAATCTGCTAAAAGTACTCGGAAATTGATCTTAGAAACAATCATATAGTTACAATAGTACCCGTAAAAGTATAATAGTGAATTTTACAAGCGTATCTACCTATTATGGACATGGTCTATATTATTTAAATTTTTCACGAAATGACCTTTTGTTAAATTACTAATTTATGCAATATACATATAATAATTATTTACGGCCGAAAAATTTCATGAGCCCACAAGCTCTCAAGAATATTTCGAGTCAAATGTAGTAAATTTACGTAAGAAGCTGTCAAATTGTTTCGATTCGATCTACTTATTGTATGTCGATTTCGTTACGAATATTGCGTTCCGTGTCAATGTGAATAAAAATTATTTTGTTTGAGTCGAAATTAAAAAAAAAAAATCGCCCAAGTGCGAGTCGGACTCGCGCACGAATGGTTCCGTACCATTATCTATAAAAACAGCAAAAAAAAATCACGTTTGTTGTATGGGAGCCCCCCTTAAATATTTGTTTTATTTTAATTTAATTATTTATTCTTAAAGTGAATATATAACTAAATATTCTGTGAATATTTCAAGCGTCTACCTGTTGCCGTTATCCGTATCAAGCAAAAATGAGCAAAAAATTCACGTTTGTTGTATGGGAGCCCCCTTATATATTTATTTTATTCAATTTTTTAGTATTTGTTGTTATAGCGGCAGCAGAAATACATCATCGGTGAAAATTTCAACTATCTAACTATCACGGTTCAAGAGATACAGCCTGGTGACAGACGGACGGACGGACGGACGGACAGCGGAACCTCAGTAATAGGGTTCCGTTTTACCCTTTGGGTACGGAACCCTAAAAACCATTCCGATTTCACGTAACAACTTTTCAATTCGAATGAGAATTTTTCACGTCGTTGTAAATACCTCAGTAGGCACAGAATCCGCGTGTTCCTATTTTTTTAAATCTAGTCGCATTTTTTTATATACTAGCATTTCCTTTTTTTCGGGTTGTAACGCTTCACACTCACGCTGCTCCTCAAATCAGGTAGAACGGCCTGGGCCTGCAGTAATTTAATATTCAATGTCAAAAAAAATTAACCTTGTGGTAACACTATCGTAAACTTATTAATCACAGAGTAAATCGAATTATAAGTTTATCATTACCATAACTACTTGAAGAAGAAGACACATGAAATTTATGAATAAAAAAAAAAATATACGGTATTCTAATCTATCTTGTAATCCTACTACAAATTAATTTTTATTGCTAAATAAAATTCCTCAGTCCCTCGTTATTTAAATTTGCAGTTCTCTTCACCTCACTGTAAGAACTAGTTACGTGGAGCGAAATTCTGGTCTTGTTTATTTCAATCTTGGACGTTTCCAAGGGAGTACAATTTAGTATATATTTATTGAAGATTAGTAATGAATATCGAGGAAAATAGAGAGTTGTCTCACCGGCAACATGTTAAATATTTTATGCGATTTTTAAACATATTGCCTTCATCCCTCTCGTCTCACGATACGACGAGGTGAGTTGTCGTTTTTGTTAAGTTTTATAAATATATTTAAGAATTTGGGCTTATTTAGTTTTTGTTCCTTCAATAATGTTTCCTCTAATGGCTAATTAATATTCATTAAGTTCATGGTCATAGTAGTCATTTACCTTCTAATTAGAAGGTAAATGTAAATCTATACATCTAAGGTTTTAGTTATTCATAACTATGCTTTTAGTTATTCATAACCATAGTTTTTAGGATATTTTGCTCAAGTTTTCGGTATTGGAACCTACCAACAAAAGTTATATTATATTTTTTTTAGGTACCGTTAACATGGCAAAAAACACAGCCTGCAGTTACCCACTTGCAACACTAAGTTTTGTCATTTGTGCTTTGTTGAATCTGTATAAATTAGAAAACGTCACCCTTGGGAAAGTTTGTCAGGGAGTTAATTTCACTTTTTTATACAACATCGGTTGCCATGCACAAGTACGGCCCACTTGAAGTAAAGCGGTTACTGTAGTTTATGAACACTTACAATACATGAAGTATTATTTGAGCATTGCCACCCCTTTTTTTTTTTTTTTTTTTGTGACGCAGGAAAAAAAACGTTAAACACACCACCGGTGCCTGGGTGGCCTCCGGTGGTAGTGTGGGACTCCCCGTCGGCTGTCCGACGGTATACCCACTAAACAACCCCGCGAAATGCCATCGGCCGCGTTGGTGTGCTGGTAACACACCAACTTCTTAGGAGCTTACTGGTAACCACATTCACTCGCAGGTACCTAACAACCCTCCAGGTAGTTGTTATTTGCATGTGGTTTTCTGTCATGTTGAGGTACTTTCCCTGGAGGGCTTCGTTGATGCATCCTACCTCTTTTGAAAATATCCATACCAAGTTAAAAAGATATGTTCATGCACACAAATGTTTGTCATGTGTGGGAATCAAACACCAGAGCCTTGGTGTCAAAGTTGTGGTGGTAAGCAATGCATCAGATATGAGAGTTAAAGAGTTATAGGAAGGAAACTTCTCTAAAACTATTCCATATGCGACCATTGCAGTCTCCACCTCTGGCTATTCATTTTACTGGCATATTGCCTGTTGAATTTTTTTTCCACTTATTATATAAGGGAACACATGATCAAGGAGGTGCGTACATACAGATCTGTTTCATAACAGTGCATAATCTATTTCATTCAGAGCACATCTACGATGATGAATGTAAAATCCTTATGATGCTTAGTAGACACATGTGGAGCATGTCTACAATAGTGTACAAGTATAGTGATACATTTTATAAAAATGGAAGAGCACTATTGCACAATGCATACCTTTGTTACTTTACTTGTTGATTGTACACGGAGTATATCTTGTGGGATGACACATTCAGATTTATATAAATTTTGAAAGCATTGTAGCCTTGAGCGGTTGATCCATTGCATTCGGAGCATTTCAATAGGCACACACCTTTGAGGGTTGTGTTTCATGAAAATGAAAGCCTATCTGGTCTAGATTTACTATCTAGTCCACAACCAGATATTTCAAAATATTCTTTGAATTCACATATACATTAGTTGTAAAACTAATAAAACTATTATTTAATAAATGGTTTCACCTGTCTATTAACAAGGTAGAATTCTGAGGAAAGTATTTCACCGTATGCACTTGTAGTTTCTGCCCGCTCTACTCTACCTAAATCGTAAATAAGAAATAGCCCTCACGGTTAATGTAGTTTCCTATCAGTGAAAGAATTTTGTGAAAGCGATCAGTAGTTTCCGATATTACCCTTTATCCAAATAAACAAACTTAACCTTAAACTACCTCTTTATATGGGTTAGTGCTACTTAGAAGGTGCTGAAAGATATATTCTGGCAAACTTTGCCAAATCTGGATACTGTGTCATGTTGGCTGATAGCTAAGTTTAGGGATTCATTAAATGTCATCAACATGTAAGCTCATATTCTCTAGATCTGCCTGATCATCCCTGTTGTGCTTCTGTGAGTTCATTTAAATCTACACTATTATTATCTAGCTTATAGGATGGTCAGATAAATAATCTGGCTGAACACACAACAATGTTGAGAGAGTGACATCATGTGTGTTCCCATTATTCAAATGTTGGATTTGGAGGATTGTTTGAGCTCAGTACGGTTCTGAGAGGCCTGTGTTCCCTAGACTTCCTGATAAGCCTGGTATTAATATGAACCTTTTAGAGGAGTCTGAAGGGTGAAGTTTAAGTAAGGAGGGACGAGCTGAATCAGTGGGGAAACCCAACAATCTGGCTAAACAGCTATGTTACCATATTCGGTCCAGAGTTCTTTTGGTTTTACACTTCTATTGGTGGTTCAACATCCATTAGTCCCTTCGCTATCAGCATTTTGATTTCTTTACGATTTATAATATGGACTGCAAACCAATATATTATATTATGTGGGAGAAATAAACAAGGTAGATAGTGCCTGAAGAGATTTATGTGAATAAGTTTCATTTCCAGCCCAACAAAGTAATAAGCGGAAATAAATAGGGGTAACTAATATGTAAAATTATTTTTTTCTTTTGATTTATTTTTAATCTTTTTGTAAATAGTATTTATCACATCAACCCTTACTCATCCCACTGCAGGGATACGGGTCTTCCTTCAACCGAATGCTCAATTGTGGATTGGCGGAGGCCAGTGTTTTCAAGCCGCCCGAGGGCCACTGACTAAGCTTAACGACTGTCATCTATCGACAACAGCCGGGACCGTGTGACCGTTTCTCCGTGCTCCGAAGCACGGAAAAACTCGAGATAGAAAACCCATCCATAGATAGGCTGCGGTCGACGTTGCTTAACTTGCGTGTTCGGTTAGAATGACACGCGCAACGACGCAATCGAGCTCTCGAATCTCGAATAGTATTTATCATCACAAACCAATAAACCACTTGACTGCGCAAGAAGGTGCCCCACGCTCACAAAACGTTGTGTTTTAGCGCCTAAATATCTCATCGATTCGAGTCTACTGACCAGTGAGAGAATATTGTAATCAATAAGCCGATAAATATTGCGATGATGATCCGCGAACTAGCCAATAAAGGCCGTGGGTTCTACTTTACCCTTTAAGAGAGGTAGGGCGCATCAAAGCAGCTCGTCTGGGGAAGTACCTCCACCTCACAGAAAACCGCAGCCAAATAACAACACCCTAGAGGGTTGTTGTGTTCCTGCGTGTGAGTGAGGTCACCAGTAAGCTCCCAAGGAGTTGTTGTGTAAGCAGCAGAGGAGGCATCGCGCGAGTGATACTTAATATATCACAAGCGTTAATAGGCTACGGTACCCGCTTTACATCTGGTGGGCCATAAGCTTGTATATCTCCCGACGTAGTATAAAAAAAAACCCCGACCCGTAGCAGTATATGAATTATTACGTAATATCGGTCTCATCGGTCCTCCATAGGTTATTTCCTGTTAGTCAGTTCACAAGTAACCTCTTAAGAATGTGATCTGTTAACAGAAGGAGTGGCAACGCGCGGGCGACATTTCATGGATTGCAACCGTACATAGGCTTCGGTAACCACTTTACATCAGGTGGTATGCTTGTATGCGCGACGTTGTATAAAGAAGAAGACAAATGAAAATGATAGTGAGACTATTGGGGACAGTTAGTTAAGTAATTGCCACTAAGAGAACAAGTAATTTATTATACTATTTTGTTTTAGAGTCACTATAGCATATTTTTCCGTTTGCGGCCTGGACATGTTGGGAGCAATAGCATCATCCATTTCATTAGAACAAAGATCCAGGATAATAGAATGGATTTATATGCTTCAAGTGCACCCAGACAAAGAAAGTAAGTAAATAAATAAAATTATGGTATGGATGCCTTCAGCGGTGGTGGTTACATGCCGGTAACCACCAAGGGTAGTTGGTCGTTGCCGAGGTCGGGGGCAAAACAGCCCGGCCGGGGAAATACCGCCACCTCATATAACACTACAGCCAAACAACAACTCTCTGGAGTATTGTTGTGTTCTTGCTACTGAGTGAGGTTAGCACTGAGCTCGTCAAGAGTTGCTGTGTTTGCAGCAGTGGTGGCCACGCGCAAATGATACTTTTTGTATTACAAGCGTTCATAGCCTACAGTAATCTCTTTACATTATAAAAAGACTGACATTTGCGCCTGCCGGCTGCCGTCAGATTTCCAGAGGGAAAGTCAGACCTTTCTCAGGTTAGGCCACATGTCATGTTGGAACATAATTTTGCACTGGGATTATCCTTGCACTGCTCAAATCGTGCTTGGATATTTACAAGGCCGGCCAATTGCACGAGATTTCCGTACGTGACTTGCATCGCATAGTAAGTTTCTTTACGGTTCATTGCTTATTAAAAACATTCTTCTTCATGTTTCTTCATGACGAACCTGATCTAAAGCCGTCCTAAACTAGACTCAAGCATAAAGGTCAAGGACGAGTTGAACGCACGCTGTACTTTCACATCATCTGCATAAATAACAATATTAGTTTTGAACGAAATTCCTTCACAAACATACAAACACATTAGTTATGCGATTAGAATTTTTGATGATATGTACTGCCTTGCAATTCTCTAAGCGACTCGTAATGGCTGTGTGCGTGGCTGTGATCACAGATGTCACAGCTTGGACATCGTCTACTGCGATCCCGGCTTTATTTTTGGTATTCTATAAGACTGTAAGCGTACGCTAGGCTGTTTGCCTTGTAGAATTCCAATTCCAAACGCAGCCTTGCGGCGCTAGTGTCGCACAACCATGAAAAGCGACACTAAGGAATAGCAATTTTGTGTTCAAGGCTATAACAGCCGGTGTTTCCGAGGATGTTTGCTCTTACAGAATTGCATGGCAGACTGTTTTTTGTAAAATATATCGCTGTGTATTTAACTGTAATTGTTTCTGATTAAAAAAAAAAAACTAAATTCGGTTTTGGGTACTTTTGATTTTGCTAAAATTAACTGAATCAAAAGCACCCAAAACCGTAAAGCTTGCATGAAGAGGTTGATCAGTGTGGAAGGAGCGTGAGAGGTATGTCTGAACCTGGCGTTCGATAGCCTCAGCCTACCCTAATGGTAGACGGGCGTGATGTACTACATACATATGTATGTAGTTTCGGATTTTATAGTTTCCAAACTTCGGAGATATAGCAGCAGAAATGATATTTCTAATTCAAGTAGTGCTCCTAATCCTAAAATCGGATTATTAACAACGACGTTCAGTCGAGATGTTACGTTACGTTAACTATTTCGATGTTAGAAACAGAGTTGGTCTGAAAGAGAGTGTCGGTGTTAAAATAAGCAGAGGCATGCTCCGTTCGTTTACATGAAGAAAGAATGCAGGAGGAGAGACTTTGGAAACAGATATATAACGCGAAAGTAGAAAGATATTGTCACCTACCATGATCAAATTGATTGTGTTTTATAGTGATGTCAGGAGCCTTAGAAACCGGAGAGCGTGCATAAAAAGAGCTAGACATGTTAAAAAAGAGAGTGAGGTATGTAAGCATCTAGGCATGTCTCGCACGGTTTACTCTGCCTACCCCGCAAGGGATTTGGCGTGAAGCTATAGATAGATAGATAGTGTTATTTATCGTCACAGCGCTACTTGTACCTCGCTTCATTTAATGAGATATAATATCGTATTTGTTTTAATATCCAAGGCATATATGCAAACACTTCCCTGTGTATATAGTATATTATAGTCCTTTAAAAGTCATCTAATGACATTACTTATCATACAATGCTACTGTTAGCTCTTTAATTACGTGTTTATTACACTATGTAATGTATGTTTTATCTTAATTATGTATGTTTTTACTGCGTTTGCCTAATACACTCTACAATTTTATTTAGCGTTTATTGTATGTATAAAGTTTTAGAATACAATACTGAAAATATTAAAATAAATCCTATAAGGCTATAGACTATAAGGCTAAGTTGTGACCATAAGGAAAGTTTGTGAGGATGTATGAATGTTTGTTGATCTTTAGCTCGAAAACGGTTGCAGTTATTTGGATGAAGTTTAGCACACAAATAGAGTATGTCCTGAATTAACACATAGGCTACTTTTTATCCTGAAACTCTCGAAAAGGATAGAATTCTGATAAATATAAAAAGCAGCCTGTCTGGGAGCGTACCTCCACCTCAGAGAAAACCGCAGCCAAATAACATCTTTGCAGTTGTATTCCTGCGTGTGAGTGAGTTCACCAAAAAGCTCCTAAGGTGGCATCGCGCAAGTGATACTTAATGTATTTCAAGCGTTCATAGGCTATGCAGAAAGGCTATGCTTGTATGGCTCCTGATTTTTATAAAAAAATATACTGTTTTTTACTTTTGGTTTTTAAATTAAAGATTATTTATTATATTATTGTTATGGTGTATACCTCAAAAACGGAACTAGAATAATCGGATTTTTTCATACCTGATGAAGTTAAGCATTTACCATAGCCTATGGAGACTTGCAGCACTAGTGACGTCACTTATTCATTGCCGACCCTATCAATTTCTCCTGTAAAAAGCTCATCAGGTCTTTATTGAAAAACTTCATGCTGTTTACCATAACGGGCATCATTCAAGAAATAACGCAGAAAGAACTAAGGGCCGCGTGACTTAGATCCTACACCCTCACTCGCCTACTCCTTATACATTTTCTGACTCCCTTTAACTTGGTTCGTCTTTGTAGTGTTTGTACCTAATCTTATGTTTCTGAGATATCGAAAGAATCGATTGAGAAGAAGAGTTAGCCGTAGATTGAGATTCATCTTCGGAATTAGACACATCAATGCATCTTGCATTACTCGCTTCCACAGTGTAGAATTTTGTTCTTTGCAAGAACCATAAACAACAAAACGACCACTTGACAGACTATGATACTAGTAGGCGTTTTCAAGACTTTCTTTCACTTACACTTTTATTCACCTATCATCGGGTAAATAAAATGAAAAAAAAAATGTTAAATATGTTTAATGAATTAATTGTACTCAATAAAAAAGAAAAAAATACTTAATTTGGGTTTAATACTAGGTATTAATATAGGATTACTAATGGGATGCTATAAAATTGCTTTGTAGTAACCAATGTATTGATTAATTTTCCTTTTTTGCATATTATACTACTTGTTTACGCTAAACTTGTCACCTGTTATCGGCAACTATTGTGCAGGTCTATTGTATTAGAAATGTTTCAACAGTTTTTAATACAATGGACCCAATACTCAATGCATTTTTGCAGAAATGTCTCTAATTCACTTGCAATATGGTTGGTTGTACATTCGCCCGGAATAAAAGTGGCACATGTTTTAACTTATCAATTTATGCGTCACGTAAACAATCTCTATACAAAAATAGCTAGCCTAATCATTGCATCCCAATGGTTGTCATCTTCCAGCAGCCCTAAATGTTTCCTGTACGACCCTGTTCACTGTTTTCAGGACGATAAAGCTGGTCGGGCCTCGTACTTGTTTGAACACCATAGACAAGCAGTAGCTTTCGAAATTATTTACATGCACTGTATATATGCGTCCAAGTGCGTCGACCAGTCCGTACACCTAGTCAGTTCTCCGACGAAATCCCTTGTACACGCCGCTTCCACTTCTTTCTTGAAGCATTCCACGTATAATAGCTGGGAATCTCTGGGTAAATAGAGTATTCGAAGAGGTCATCCCACAGGAACACATCACCGGGATAAAAAGTAGACTAGTGTGGGATAGTAATAGATGAACACCTTTGAGACGTGAAAGCCAAATAAAACATCCATATTTAGTAAGATTCAAACATCTAAACATCCAAACTATCCCACGGGGAAATATCACCGGGATAAACATTAGACTATGGGTTAATCCAGTACCTCATCTATCTACCTACCAAATTTCATCCAAATCCGTTCAGCCGTTGAGGCGTGAAAACGAAACATATATCCAAACATCCATACTTTCACATTTATAATATTAGTAGGATATTGTCGGACAAATTCCACAGTGCCATCTAGCCCTTAAGTATGCGAAGCTAGTGTTACGGGTACAAGACAACTGATAGACATACGTAAATACATTTTATTATGTAAATACGTAACTATGATACATAGAAAACACCCAGATCAAAACTAACAGGCATATTCACGCACACAACTTTTTGTCCTGTGTGGCAATTGAACCCACGAGCGAAGGTGTCAAAGTAGTGTTACTAACCACTGCGCCACCGTGTTCGACGGCGTCGAGAAGAAGTAAATGTGTAACTAAAACTCAACAACTACAGCGCGGCTTACAACAAGAACTTTGTTCACAGAAATCTGTAGTTTTCTTAAGAAACATAACATTACAAAGTCCGTAATGTTAATTTCGTTACACCATGTGTTTTCAGGTGGCGACATGTCTACGTGCGGATTCCAAGGTTCGTCTACAGTGAACATAAATTTGGGACCAGAAAACAACCAATACCGCTGCGGTCACCTCGCCATGACGTACACGGGACTATGCATCTTATTAACTCTAGGTGACGATTTGTCCAGAGTCAACAGGAAGGCTTTGGTACAAGGTAAAAATGTTTTTAATTACTTGATTTTAATTAGGTTTAGATAAGCGTGAACGTGAGTAATAAAAGTTGGGTTTCAATAGTGATATCGCATGTGTAAATAGACCCTTATTGACATAGGATAACCTGAGTAGGCAGAGCCGTCTTACGATTGCATTAAGATAGATACGGAGCTAGCATAGTACGTATTATGCCATATCTGAAGATGTACAAATACACTTTTTGACAAGCTCGGCGGCTCAGTCGTGAATGACGCGACTTTAACACCAACGCTCGTGGGTTCGATTCCCACACAAGGCAAGCATTTGTGTGTATGAACATGTCTGTTTGTCTTGGTCTGGATGTTTTAAGAGAGGTACGGCGCATCAAAGCAGGCCGTCTGGGGAAGTACCTTCCGTGGGAGCTTACCGGTGACTTCACTCACACGCAGGAACACAACACCCCTCTAGGGAGATATTATTTGTTTGCGAGGTGGAGATACTTTCGATGCGTTCTATCTCTCTTAAACCACCCATACCAACATTTGTGCTCATGCACACAAATGACATGTGCGGGAATCGAACCCCTGACCCTTGGTGTTAAAGTCGACCACACAACTCGTCAAAGCGATTGACTATTGTAGATGAAACTTTGCAAGGGTTAAACGATTGCCTGCTTTGGTCAATTAAGTTCCTTACTCACTTAACTATTATTACTTCATTACTAATTATTATCTTCTTAGAGTCAATGATGTTATAAAAAAAGGAAGATAAGTTACTAGAGCGCCGATAATGAAGCGTACGAAAGGAGACACTTGTTGCCTCTGGCCTCAGTCGCTCTTGACCGTGCGGACCGTCAACTGCTTGTCAATTCACGATAGTCGAGTTTATATTTCGGTGTAATTGTAAAAATTCCGTCGTGTGTTATGCGCAAATGTACTAATTACGGCAGCAAAACAAACAAACTCCACGGAATCACATACCACAAGTAATTAAATCAAAATAATTATATATTATTGTATTTTAATCTCTCGGAAAACAAATATAACGCCATGTTATGGTAACTTCAAAGAAAAGGACAACCATATTCCATCACAACTGTAGCGACAAGGACACATAGCACACTAACATAGATCACCAACGTGCAGTGATTGGTGATCAGAGTGACGTTTGCATCAATTTAAGTGCAAATGACAAACGCTAGCTGTCTATTTTGTTCTTATTGTTTTTATTACGCCATCTCTTTTACTCTGTTTTTACTTCATTTGGCAATATGTGTACAACTCAGAGAAAGTATATACCTAGAGTTGACAAACGCGTACACCCGTAAGGGACGGCAACAAAAGTACATACAATAACAAGGTTACCAAATAATGCGTTTCGGCAATTTGAAATTTACAATGTACCCAGATAACTGTTTACCATAAGAAACTTGCATAGAATGTGTATTGTGTACTATAATAATATATTCATAATATGATATTAGCAATGTAAAAAATTCGAATAAGTCGATACAGCCATTTCTACACACAAAGTAAAAGTTAATATTTACATACGTATGAAAACTACAGTATCTGAATAGATCAACAAACATATTTGCACTTTAATATTATTAGAGTAGTATATTTTTACGCAAATCGAGTTACTGTATAGATCTATTAATTAATAGTAAGCCTGAGTTAGTTTCAGTAAGATCTGTGAAATCATTGGAATAAGGATAGGAGATTGGTCAAACCTAGCAGAGTTATATAAATTAAACAATATATTTTTCTATTTTAGACATATATTTTAAAGTACAAGCGATGACATGATACTAAATATAGGCATAGATATGAGATAAAAGATAAAAAACACTTTATAGACAATTAGTAAATAAAAATATTCGTGCCTTACAAACTAGCATTTATGTTTATTTTTTCATAGATTTTTATTCTTGCAATCAATGTTATTAGATCGATTTTTCTACATCGTGTATTTATATAAATATCGTGAGAATGAAACAGTCGTCGAATATTCATGGTCACATTTACATACACGGTTTTTAATTAAATCTTCCTTACACAATAAATGCGGATTATTCCTTCTTAAAATTAAACATATTGCATAAAAATTTTCAATAATTGTCATGTAAAAAAGAATTAGTGCCAGGGATGATTTAAGTGTAAATATTAAACAAAGGCAAACAATCTTTGTTTTTAAACATTTTGTATTGCGCATCATGGTTTCATTAGACTTAAACTAAAGCTACAATTGATCAAGGATTATCCTTTCACATATTGTACTCAAAAGGTGGTAAACTGCTACTGTCCCTTAATTCCCTAGTTCACTCTTTTCCTCTAACTTGTATAATGATATCTATCATCTATTCATCGATTACATTAAAATTCTGTATAATGACAGATAGTTCAGCATTTTTATTTCAAGTCGTTTAGTTTTTGACCTTAATATAGCTAATTTCTTCTTGCGTGACTCAGCCAGTAATGTTTTCAGTCTCAATTCAAAAGTAAGCTTTAATTTTCATGGTGTTAAGGCGACACCTCGATCGTGAAGCTTTAAAATGGCTCCGCCCAATCACCCCGCGCCCCTCAATTGACACTCGACGCTCGATTTGTAAAATTTGAAATTAGCGCCTAATAGGTAACCTGGGGTCAACGTATAGTCAATGCAAACGAACAGAAAAGCTACAGAGTCGCGTCACACTTAAATAAAATTTATAATATCAATATTTAATAAAAATTATTGATTTAATTATTATTTAGCTTTATACATACTGAACCAAACATATTTATTTAAGCTAGACGGAAAACAATAGTAATAATAGTAATAAAAAACTACAGAAACGTATTCACTTTTAAAAGTTTATTGAAAGAGAAATCAATGACATCGTTTTATGTTTATATCTCTACAAGTTAACATGTCTTGGTATCTATGTTGTTCTTACTTAGGTCTCGTCCAGTGGCGCCCTCATTGAATAAAAAAACATATTATAGCATAGAAGATAAACATTATGAAATCTTATGTTGCATTTATTACGAAGATAGTAAAGTATTTTTACGTCATTAAACCAACACTCAAAATATTCCACTATCGTTGTTATAAGCAAAAGTGCTAAAAGAGGCCGTTTTTTTTGGCAATTATGCCTATAACAACGAAAGCAAAACATTTCAATTGTTGGTTTAATGACGTAAAAGTACGTTATTGTATTTGTAACACACGCAACACATGACTTTATAATGTTTATCTTCCACGCTAAGATACGATATTTTATTCCTTGAGGCGCCACTGGACGGCATGTATCCCCCTTAAGAAGAATTAAACACCAGCTACATAATACAACATTGTTTATCGAGAGGCTAAAGCGGGCCATTTGTTGATTCGGACACATATGTTTAGTTAGCAGATACACCATCTAAACTGCAAACACTGGTCACAGCGATGAAAGACGACTGTATGGAGAAAGGCTTACTACTGAATGCGAAGAAAACAAAGATAATGGTATTTGAAAGAGAAGAATCCAGAACTAATGTAAGGATTACGATTGATGATGAAGTGTTGGAACAAGTGGATGAGTTTGTATATCTTGGATGCGCTTTCAGCAGGGATGGAAGGTACACCGCAGATGTGGAAAGACGAGTGAGTGCTGGGAATAGTGTGAATGGAGCGTTGGGAAAACTTCTTGGCAGTAAAATCCTGAGCCAGAAGGCACAACTCGCTATACACAATGCAGTGTTGGTCCCAACGCTAACTTATGGAAGCGAGAGTTGGGTATGGCAGAAAGAGCATGAAAGTAGAATAAACGCGGTTGAAATGCGAGCGCTGCGCAAAATTTGTGGCGTAAGGCTTGTAGACCGTATTCGTAATGATGATGTTAGAAATAGAGTTGGTCTGAAAGAGAGCGTCGGTGTTAAAATAAGAAGAGGCATGCTCCGATGGTTCGGGCATGTAGAAAGAATGCAAGATGAAAGAATGACGAAGCAGATATACAATGCAAAAGTGGAAGGATGTAGGAGCCGGGGAAGGCCAAGACTTACCTACCATGACCAAATTGGTCATGTTCTATCAGAAGGTGATGTCAGGAGACCTAGAAACCGGCGTACCTGCATGAGAAGAGCAATTAATGTTAAAGAAGCGAGTGAGATATGTAAGGATCGAGTCACGTGGCGCTCGGCTCTCTCTGCCTACCCCGCAAGGGATTTGGCTTGAAGTTATAGATGTTCGAGTGTCATAATGGCTGATAGCGCCGAGTAAACACAGGATTTTTTTATTTCGAATAAATAAGAGAAATAAAATTATCAGATTGAATTAGATTGAAATTGAAATAGAAAATTGGAATTTTTTTGCAACTCCCTCCTGGTGAAGATTCACAAGTTATTTTACACAGTTAGGTATAGCTCTGGTAGGGATCCTAGCTTTTTCCCTAAATATAATACACTCTCGAATGACTAGGTATGCGCTTTCACTAACAGTCAATTTAACTTCGCGAATTTTATAAAAAAGTACAGGAAGAACTTGACGGTTAGACGGTAATTTTGCGCCTATTATTTGATAATTTACGTCTCCAACTAAGAAAATACTTGATTTATTGCTTCTCAATTCCACTGCCATCTTATAAAAGTTAAAACATTACGTATTAATCACGAGAATAACTGACATTCAAAATTAATAGACGGTTAGGTAATTATGACGAAGTTAACGATGCTCTCTCTAAAGTTATTCATTGGTTTAGTGTTAATAATCTGCTTTTAAATGATAAAAAGACTAAAGTAATTAAGTTCTCAACACCTAATGTAAGGCAGGTGGCTACCAATGTACATGTTAATGGAACTAATTTAGCCTCTGTGGAGACAACTGTGTTCTTGGGTTTTTCAACAATTGACTCCAGACTACAAAGGGGCCCACAAATTGAAAAATTATCAGGAAAACTAAGTTCTGCAGCTTATGCAGTGAAAACTATTAGACGGCTCACTGATATACGGCTAGAATAGTTTATTTCAGCTACTTTCATAGTATTATGTCATATGGAATTCTTCTTTGGGGTAACTCCGCGGATATTAACACCATCTTTTTATTGCAAAAGAGAGCCATAAGAGCTATCTACAAACTTGGTCCCCGGGAGAGCCTTAGAGAAAAATTCAAAGAAATAAATATTTTAACAGTCGCATCGCAATATATCTATGAAAATCTTTTGTATGTCCATAAAAACATAGACTCATTTTGTAAAAAGAGTGATACTCATAGCATAAATACTAGATATAAGCATAATCTTGTGTTATATGCAAGCCGTCTCCACAAAACAAGTAATTATTTTATGGGGCAAAGTATACGGTTCTATAACAAACTTCCCAGCAATATAAGAGATTTGTCAATAAACAAATTTAAAACTACTATTAAAGCCAAATTGTGTAGCAGGGCATATTATAAAGTATCTGACTATATTAATGATAAAAATGCCTGGGAGTGAGTCGATCCAATTATAATGTAATTAACAAAATATGTAAATTTGTTTGGATACCAAAAGAGGGATGCCTGAGTTTTTTGGCAGTATTTTTATCAGTGCTCACCTAGTCATAAACTGCACGGTAGGGAAAAAAAATGTGACGATTCCAAACAAATGTAGCCATTTTTACGGAATAAAAAGATTTTGACTTTGAATTTAAACAAATGAATACCGCGAGTACGTGCGGCACTGCCGCGCAACTTGTATGAACATGTTTCGATGTAATTCGGCACGGATTATCGTAATCCAAATAAGTAAAAAATTAATTTCCGAGTGTTTTAAAAGCAAATGAACAAAACTAAGACATATGCGTTAGAAAATAAAAACTTTGAAAAATAAGGGACACCCTAATATACATATATACAAATAGATTTTATAATCTATTCATATTTAAAAAAAACATGTGACAAATGATTTTCTTGCTGTTACATAACTTTAACTTCAGTATAATGACATTTATTGTATTTTACTTATGTATACTCTGTGTTTTGTATTGTTGTACGTTTCCTTGTTATTTATTAAACTCTCAAGAAGAAAGAACCAGGACCATCTCTGATGTTGCAAAATAAATCTAATCCGTACAATAGTTCAATACTAACCACAATGTATAGAATAGATGATTTTTTTGTGTTTTCAGTGTTGGTTCATAGTAAATATTATTTGTTTTCACGAGTACCATGGGTATAAGTATACTATCTATCTATATCTTCACGCTAAATCCCTCGTGAGCGCCACATGACTCGGTACTTACACACCTCGCTCGCTTCTTTAACATGAAACATACCGAGTTTATTTAAAAACTATCAAAATATACTATTTTACTAGTAATTATTTTAATACAAAAAAAAAAAAACCTCCACTGGTTTTCTATCTTCTGATTGGATAAATTTCCAACGTAAACTAACCTTCACCTACGTACAATGTCTAAGTCGGAGTTCGGTGAGCTTATAATGGTTACTATGAGTTTGTCGTCCCGTATGACACTTACGTTAAAGTAGCATATAAATCGAGTAGTGATTCTTCTAGTGGAATATGTTTATTTAGTAAGTTTCTCCTAAAAAACAAAACAGCAAAAATATTCTATTTTATAAGTTTTTATTTTAATACAAAGAAATAAAGAGTCTCCACTGGTTGCTATGTGCTGAGAGCGCGAACCTTATTGGTATAAATTTCCAACGTAACCTGACCTCCACCGACGTACAACTTCTAAGTCGGAGTTCGGTCAGATTATAATGGACATAATAGGAGTTTGGCGTCCTATATAGGTACGCGGTCAGCCTGTGAATAATGTATACCAATTATCAAATGTTACTGTTTATTCCTGCAAAAAATAACTCTTATTTAATTAATGCAGTTTTATATAGAGTTATTAAGTAAGCAAAATTAAAAAAAAGTTTGAAGAGGAATTAAATAGCTTGGGCCAACCATACCTAGGAACTGTTCTAAAAACTGGAAATATGTCTACACAATGTTATTATAATATGTTTAATGAATACAATAATTAAAAAAAATAAATACCTTGTCTTGTTCGCCTCCGCCATTCTACGAACATTTTCTTTGTATTTTTATTCTATATATTTTCTTTTTAGTGTTCCCCATTATTACAACAGTATAATAAATATATATAAACCTATAATATTATTTACTACTTATATCTAATAATAATACACTTACGCTAAATACTATAATATTGAATATTTACAACTATTAATTATAAAAACTTCGGTGTCGCGATGTAAATGGAGCGAGCTCGAGCAGACAGTCGACATAGGTCTTACCTCGAAGTGGGCTGCAGCCGGACTGGCTGGATGTAGTTAGTCAACGCGTTTATAATCCTCATTACCGCACAATAAGGTCGAAAACACGTAGCACCCAAGACGAATGTGATCGCTTAGAAATTGTCAGAAACTTAAAATATTTTTAAAAAATTTCATGTTTCACTTATCAAAATATGCAGCAACCATATTATAAACATAGATATTACTAATAGATTTAAGTTAAATTTCATGTTTCACTTATCAAAATATGCAGCAACCATATTATAAACATAGATATTACTAATAGATTTAAGTAATTTTGAAGCGTATAAACAGAACAACTTCGTTGTAATTTCATAAATAATGAATTTCAGGAGGTGTTTTCGAAAGTAATTATTATCGAATCAATTTTACACAATCGCGTATTTGAGCAAGCAAATTCAAGATAAAGAAATGAAGTTATTTATATTAAAATCTTAGATCCGTCAGTTTAGTCATTAGCCTATACTATTCGATGAAAGTTGGTCTAATTTTTCGATGTGTCGCCTTAATGTAGTGTCCGTCGCTATTGGAAACCCTGGATAATCGGTCTGGAAAATAGGACAATTTTAATTTTGTAACGCATTATTAGCATGTAATATCGACAGCCTAGTACTAACATTATATTAAAACTACTGTCAATACTATAATTTAGTTGAGCTTTACATATTTAAAAGTTTACAAATTCAGACAATATAAAATGCTTGATTAACATTTATGTGTTGACACAAAAGCATGTGTGTGTGCGTGATTAACTTGATTAACGTGGTATAAATAATTGGTATAGAATAATCTACACGACTACCCTCCATAACTTTCACAATTACCTGTATAAATATAATCAACCCATCAACATCATATCAACCCATACTCACTTCATTACTGGAGTACGGGTTTTTATTTCAAGCAAAAGACCTTAGAAGATATGTCCCGAAACTACTCAATTACGGATTGTCGGAGTCGTTGGAATATTTTCATGTTTTTGTACTTCAATTATACGCTTCTACGACTAAAATGTAACTATGTAAAATTTCAAGTCTGTACGTGAAACTTTCTAAGACAGACTAGCAGACGAACAGGCAGGCATGTAAATCATCTAATTTAGTTCCTTATTTTTTTAATACCTATCATAATATATACTCGCCAACAAACTGTTATAACAGTTTGGCGAACATAATAATTTGTACTATGTAACTGTATCGTGTAAATAAATAAATAAAAACAATATAAAATGCCAGAGGAACACCTGGTTCGTCAACAAATCAAATGTTGACGAACCAGGTGTCCAGGTCAACAAATGTTAACTTACGTGTATGGTGGATGTTGAAACTGACGACTTATCGAAATAAATTTCTTCCGAAAGCAGTGGTCTTTAAAATGTTTGGAACATATGCGACTGTACTCGGCTCCCAATTCTGTCGTCCAGTAGCAAAAATCCATGCATTACGCACACTGACGACTTTAGGAAATCTAAAAAATAAACATACATCTAAGATTAAACAAGTTAACATTTTTAATTTAAAAATAAATAAATACATTTTGATGAAAAATTATAAACAAAGATATATAAAAAAGTAAGAAGTTAAAAAAAAAGGTGTCTGTACCCATATAATTTACCCATAATTTCGGGGTGTTTTCCCATACTACATACTGGTAACCCTAAAACGCTCATTATACCGATAAATTGAAAATACAACAGAAAATGGCTGACGCATTACCCACAGACAACCTTCAAGATTTAGGCGGATTTTACTAGAAATACTTTTTGTAAATTAAAGCGATATTTTCATTGTTTTTACGTTATTATACAAACAATTTATTTAAAAACTACATGTGTATCTAATTTTCGCAAAATATTTGATAACAACTATTAAAACTGTATACTTACGTATGAAAGGTTATGTTTTCGTATTTTTACTAACTGAGGCTTTTGCAGCCTTTTACACAGCAACGTACCATTGTTAAAGTAAAAAGACAATCCCAAACAAGCAAAAGAACACAAATTTGCACTAATATTTCCCTTATATTTAGTAATTTATGCAAAAAAATTGTTGTACTACAAGGAACGAAATGATTGTTTGCCACGAATTTGCTTTTGTGGCAAACACAAAATAGTGAAACTATGACAGGGACAAAAAATATTTTATCTGTCTCTTTCCTTCTTATGAGGAACTATATACATCTATCACGTTCTATCTTGGTATTATTATTTGCTTGTCATCTCTGGGTATCTTTCCTCTGAGGTGTACAATAAGAAATACGTATGTGTGCGCGCCGCAGCTATGCCGCATCATTTATTTAGGTTATTTTGTAAGCATATAACGTATCTTTACTTACTATAATATCATTGCTTAGAGTTAGCTCTTTTTCCAATCCATTAAGATTGGTGAGGTCCGCTATGTAAGCCTAAGGATTTGGGAAGATAGTGATTTTTACATGGAATGACTACCGTCAGACCTCCCTCCACAAGCCAGACGGAAATCCAGACCTTTCATAGGTTAGGTCACACGTATTTCGTAATATAATTTTTTGGACGTGCGGGTTACCTCACAATGTTTTCCATCGTGATAATTACAAATATGCACATAAATCCGAAATAACATATTTAGTGGTGCATGCCAGAATTTGAACCGGGGCCCAATTGATCAATAGACTGGTTCCTTATCTACTGGGCTATATTCATTTGTGCCCTGGTTTCGTAACTAACATCCTACTAATATTTTAAATGCGAAAGTTTGTATGTATGGATAGATGTTTGTTGCTCTTTCACGCTTAAACGGCTGAACGGATTTGAATGAAATTTGGCACGTAGATAGATTATGATCTGGATTAACACTTAGGTTACGTCATTTGACTCCACGCGGGCGGAGCCGCGGGCAGCAGCTAGTAACTAATATAGTGCGGTATAGGTAATACGCGGTAGTTGTATGTAGCTGATTGTCTTTTTTTTTATACCGCTACGGCGGCAATCAAGCATACGGCCTGCCTGATGGTAAACAGTCACCGTAGCCTATGGACATTTGCAACACCAGGGGCGTCACTCATGCGTTGCCGACCCTCTAAAAACCTCTTCACGCATTTCTTGAAGAACTCCATGAACTCTACTTTTACACCCGTTCTTGTCATTCTAATGGGTGATAGCTGAAAATCAGTGGTTGTTTCATAAGCAATGCCATACACTGAGCTATAGTCCATTTGCGCTACTGCGGCACACACAAGCACCTTTAAAAACGTTCTCTAATAGCGAAACTGCGTTTTAAGTTAACAGTATTATTATATCGATGTACATTGTATTGATGTGTGTGCCTGAAGTACGTAAATAAATAATCTATCTATCTATCTATCCATCTAATGTGTCTCTTAGGTGTTAAAGCGTTACAAACACCGGAGGGTAACTTCTCGGCGACACTCTCTGGCTGTGAGTCGGACATGCGGTTTGTGTACTGCGCGGCCTGCGTCAGCTACATACTCGACGATTGGTCTGGCTTCAACATCGAGAAGGCAACCGACTACATCCTCAAATCTATAGTGAGTTTATGAGATTCTAATTGAATTTATATACGTTGCCCTTCAACATATATTAGAAGCTTAGACTATTTTTTAAGAAGCACTCAAGAGATATAAAAAAGTCTGTATACTTATTTGAATAACTACCTTTGTCAATTTCGGGGTGTCGATTTTAGATGTCGGCGTGCGATCAACTTAGTTGTGTCGATTTTATTTTGAGGATTACGTATTTCTCTGTGGCGCAGTGGTTAGTGGCGCACTATTTTGATACCAACGCTTGTGGGTTCGATTCCCACCCACACAGTGCAAAGATTTGTGTGCATGAACCGTCTGTTAGATTGGTCTGGGTGTTTTTAAGAGAGGCGCATCAATGCAGGCCGTTGTGGTTGGTATCTTCACCTCACAGTGTGCCGCAGTCAAATAACTCTCTGAAGGGTTGTGTTCCTGCGAGTAAGGTTAGCTCCTAAGTAATTTCTGTGTTAGCAGCAGAGATGAAAGTGATACTTAATGTATAAAGCTTGCAGCTTTCATATGCTACGATAACCACTTTACACGTCGTGTAGTGGGTCGTATTCCTCCCGACGTAGTATAAGAAAAACATACATCTACTGTTTAAATCACCCTACCTTTTGGTAAAATGCAAGCATTTTTGGTTTACAGAGCTATGACTATGGTATTGGGCAGTATCCAGAGTTAGAATCACACGGCGGGACCACATTCTGCGCTCTGGCAACCCTAGCGCTCTCCAAGCAATTAGACAAATTATCCGAACAACAAGTCGAAGGATTGAAACGTTGGCTTCTGTTTCGACAAAGCGACGGATTTCAAGGTAGACCTAACAAACCAGTGGACACATGTTACAGTTTCTGGGTTGGCGCATCCTTGAAAATTTTAGACAGTCTACATATGACCAACTATGGTAGCAACAGAAGGTATGTCTATGATACGCAGGATTGCGTCGTGGGGGGATTCTCTAAATGGCCAGACACTTGCACAGATCCAATGCACACGTACTTAGGCCTAGCTGGTCTTAGTTTAATAGGTGAAAATGGCCTTTTAGAAATAGTACCAACCCTAAACATAACTAAAAGAGCGTACGAGCACTTGAAAGTATTGCAAGAACAATGGGCGGACGAGTCATAGTGTACAGTTTAGACTCTACATTCTTTATGGTTTTAAACGTTACAACTGTTATTTTTTGCTATAATTAATACCAAGCGATCTATTAATCGATAGAAGCTGTTTATATTGAAATGACGTACGTCAATACGATCTGCTGTTGACTGCGATAGGGTTGCCAACCGTGTTTTTTTTTCGAGGAAATGGTAAAAAAATCATAAGGTAGGTTAATAAAAATGTTTAAACACAAAAGTTTCAAACCGTGAAACTCGACTTCAGTGATGTCGCAACTGCACCATGTTTATACAGGGTACCCGAATAACAGAACTTTTCTTTAATATATATATATATATAATTAAAAAAAAACACTACTGGCTGAATTGAGAATCATTCTCTTTTATGAACTCTTAAAACCTTGAGCGTCAATTATATAACGCTGTATTAAAGCGGTATTCTCATTGGTCATAATTTGGGAATATTACGTTCTATTTTTACGTAGTGTTTGACTTTAGGGTCGACTTATAAGTGTTTCCACGAAGTAAACCACTTTGTGAACTTTAGGTGTAAAATAAAGTATTTATCTCAATTTTAGTTTTTATATAGTTGGTAACATTGATTGACGCGTCATTTTAATTTAGACAACGGTATTATTGGAGTAACTATTCATGCCATCATAAGGTTAACATTTCTTCATCAATGAAATTGTATTAGAATCACTATTTGACTATTGAAGTTAAATATTTATAAATTTTTGAGTCAATTTTTTATTGCTTTATTTGCAGACTCATACGAATTTAGTGTTGAAACTTTGTTTAATACCTAAATTATATTGATAAATGAAATAGGTGCTAATTTTGTATTAAGAGGTACTGAGTACCCGACGACGTGAAGGAAGAACAACGATTTTCTAAAATATTCTAAGAGTAAAGGGCAATACACACAACTTATTCTGTCGCTGAGCTTGCTATGTTATGCAATATATTAAAAACGCTAAACTGTACTTCTAGTGTGAAACCTACCGAACGATTTGCTCAAATAGCATGCACTTTATATAACATACAAGCAAAATGACAACACCCTCCCAGAGCAGCCCTGGTCATATCTATCGGTTAATACATTTTTGCATTGATCTTTGAAGTTAATACCGGCTGTGACTGGAATAGTGTGTTTGCTACATATAATTGCCACATCTTTGCCACTATATCTATGCTATAATTGCCACAACATCAAACAAAATGCAAACGCTAAATAGTCATTAAAATAGCTAGGCATGATATATAATCATATATATATATATATATATATATATATAAATAATTCGGGACGCATACAAGCATACGGTCCACCTGGTGTTAAGTGGTTACCGTAGCCTATGAACGTTGGTAATATATTAAGCATCATTCGCCTGATGCCACTTCTGCTGCTAACACAGCAACATTTTGGGAGTTTACTGGTGACCTCACTCACACACAGGGACATAACAACCCTCCAGCGACTCGTTATTTGGATGCGGTTTTCTGTGAGGTGGAGTTACTTCCCCAGTCGGGCTGCTTTGATGCGCCCTACCTCTTAAAACACACAGACCAACACAAACAGATATGTTCTTGCACACAAATGTTTGTTTTGTGTGGGAATCGAACCCACGAGCTATGGTGTCAAATTCGCGTTATTAACCGCGGCGCCACCGAGCTCATCGTCAATATATTATTCGTTTTATACTGTAATAGTTGCTAGCTGTAACACACTTAATTCATTTAACTTCAATGTATTCCAATGCAAATTGATTAATCTCCGAACTGATTAACTTCGGACCTATGTATGTACATACAGTATATAGGTCCGGAGTTGCCCCGCCAGGCTGTTGATATTTTGTTTATCATATTGATGTTATATTTTATATTTAGTAAATCTGTATCGGCGTAAAACAATTTGAGCAAAACGTTCATCACCTCTTGTCACATATCGAATTCGATAACACCGCTCCCATTTAGTGCTGTTTATTCGATTTAACAAATATCCTATTGTAGACAATTATACAGATAAAAAATGAATTCAGATAAAAAATGTGTGCCAATTTGGACCCCAAACAAGGGCGGCTAGTTACCACCCATCCGCACACTGGCTGTAAAATCCTCATTAGACTGCACAGCAGTAGGTTCTCCGTTAATCTTGTACCCCGGAAATATATCCTAACGATCTTTTCATACAATCCTGTAAAATGTTTTCCCAGCATCCGTAAAATCACAGAATGTCTTCTTCTCTATACACGGACGCTTTTCCACGATATTGCGGAGGAAGTAAACTGGATCTACCTCTGTTTTATAGTGAGAACAATAGAATAAATATTCTACATAAGGAAAAACTCACATGAATAATGACACAACTAAAGAATGTGCCATTAGCGAACATTTTAATTTGGATGTATTATATTAACAATTGTAGAGATTGTATGAACTAACGTTTAAAGTACTAAATTGCACGTCTGTGATCAGTTTTTTTTTTCATTTCTGGATATCGTTTATATACAGGGTTACAGGAAATTCGACATATTCTTTTGGAGGGATTAAAGTGGATCTTATTTGCGATAGATTTGGTCATATGGTACCCTGGCCGATAATGAGCATTTTTTGAGATATTGAAATTTTTATGTTTTTTTTTAAATGCCGATATTGGCAGAAAAAGTTGTGGACGTAATAGAATGTCTAATTTTTTTGTGCATTATTTGATAGCTAATAGTCTCTCCCCTGTTTAAGTACCGGCTAAATTGTAAATGGTTACCAAAACCGATAGATGGTTTCTAGAAGTTTGTTTACAATCGCACCGCTCATGCCGCCTATTGTCAACTTACTTGCCAGTGTGTAATGCCCTAATAGTACAATATATTATTATAATAACTCGCATAGTGCCATATTGTTTATAATGGCGACGTAGCGTTTGAGTAGATAGGCATTTAAAAAATTATTGCACAAAAACGTAAAGTTAAGGCCTTTTACAAAATATGGTAATTAAATGAAATTAGTTGATATCCGCGACTTCGTCTGCGTTTTTCTTTGATAGCTTGTATCCAAGAAAAACGCAGATTTATATACTTTTCCGCGTTTTTCTTTGATATGTGCGATTTAGACAGCGTTTTTCTTTTGTTTTAAAGCTTTCCCAGTAATGAATTGAACTTATAATAAAAATGTTGAAATCAGTGAAGAAATCGAGTGAGCATAAAGCTTAGACTAAACTTTTTAGGTCTAGTTTGTCTTATCGCGGTGCCAATGTGTTAAACTTTATGTTCTCTTCACTGTACTAAATATTACCCCGGACCTATATACTCTATTATTTTTTAAACATTTGCAAATATTGTATTACCCAGCGAAGAAAAAAGTTAAGTATAAGGTTGAAATTGATTATACCTTACTTATATCAGTACTCGCTATATAGGTTGCAAATATCAATACTAAATTGAATTGGTATATTGTTTCCGCAAATTATTTTTTTTAGCTCTGGTTATCTCTGGAAAACTATATATACTCCTTGCGTGTGTCGCGTCGCACATTGTATGGGATGACAGGTGATAAGTTTTTTATATACGCAATCGGGAGGCAAGCACCAATACAGCTTACATCAAATGACGATTAAATTAGGTATCTTAACCTAAGAACGCTAGTAATACAAGGAGTATCGCTTGCACGGTGCCATCGCTGCTGCTAACACAGCAATTCCTCAGGAGCTTACTGGTAACCTCGTAAGCCAGGACTCACTCAAACTTTTTATAATCATCATCTTTACCATCCCCAGCCCCTATTATACACTGTTAGATATACTCTTTCATTAATATTGTTTGATAATTCTTGTTTAATATCCCCCTCTCTCGTTTGAGATGATTTGGCCCCAGGACCAAGGCCCTTGTCATTTCACACGCTGCCTCCACTTTCGGACATTCCTTCCTCATCTGACATCACTCAGTAGATATGGTCAGTTCGTTGTCTCTTTAGTTTAGCTTAGAGATTTTATAATTCTCAATAGATTCTCTCTTACTGGGTTCTATCTTAGAGAGATACCACAAGGATAGCTTCTCCATCGCGTGGCATCTTGAACCAGCGAACCAACTAGGCGGTAAAGCTCTACGTCTCTCCTCTGTTGGTCAAAGTAGGACGCACTGATTAAAGACTCCTCACCAAGTATTGAGGTATTTGCGCGGTCAGAACGTGCTGGAGATTTTCAAATACATCCCAGCCCAGTCCAAGGCACTTAGCTCGAGTTACCTCTGCCAAGCCAAATGATCCCTTTCTGTATTCTTGTGTTGTACAATACATTGTGTTTCAAGAAACTATTTGATATGATACGAACAGCTTCCTTCTAAAACCACAACACCGACGGCTGGGAATTCATTGTCAACATTGGAACCGCAATAGTTGCGTACTGTGCGCTTCCAGAGAAGTTTCTTCCGAGAATTCTTAGTTGTAAACTTTCTACCGCAGTTTTCCCAAAAGGACTACAGCTTGAAAGGGGCATCAAAAAGGCGTGAAGTTGCTTATACACGTTCGGCAACATCCATGCTGTTACGTTCATAGGCCAGGGCAATTGTTAACTGTCAGGCAGGCCGTACGCTCGTTTGCCGTCTTTGTAGTATTATAAGGTCAACATTGTTATTCATAGCGAGCCGTAACTAAATTGAATACTGTAGGTACTTCATGCACAGATGGTTTACCGTAATTCGTCCAAATGTTGGCACTTAACCCAATTATTGGCATCCATACATTTCTTCTTCTTTTTCCTACCGTTATCCAGTTTCCTAACCCATTAGGATTGGCGGAGTCCGCGATCTAAGTCTTAAGGATTTGACAAGGTACTGATTTTTAAAAGAGCGACTGCCGTCAGATCTCCAACAGAGGGAAACCTAAATCTTTCTTAGATAAGGTCACACGTTCTTCGAAATATTATTTATAGGAAGTGAGGGTTTCCTCCCTATGTTTTCCTTCACTGTCGAGCAAGTGATAATTATAAATATGTATGTAATATCGAAAACACGAATTTAGTGGTAGGTACATGTCAGTTTGACCAATAGGCCGCTTCTTTATTCACTGGGCTGTGGCTCTATTTGATCCTTACATTTACAAACAAATAATGTGTAGTGAATAATTTAGATAGAATTTGCCAATAGGTGGGTTTTAGCATGTGAATACATATCTCAAATATTTTTTTTTATATTAACAAAGTATTAAATAATGTATTGATAAAAAGTTAGAGAGACTTACCCACATTCATCATATGTAATTTTAATCGTATTAGATTCCATTCGATATTAAATATTTGTATTTATTTCAAGATTGCTTTTTAATGTGCCAATAATTGGATGAATTAGGTACCCTGTACTCACAAGAAAAAAAAAAAATGTATTGCACAAATATGCGACGCTTTCAACTAATTGTGTTTGTTGTTTTAGAATGTGAATCGTTTATTTGAATTTTTGTTCCCATTTGGATTTTTAACATAGTCGATTATGTATATTATTAATGGAAAAAAATCCTTTTTCCTAATGACTATATTTACGCATTTATTAAGTTTTTTTTATTTACCTAACAAATATACTGAAAGTTACGAAAGAATGAGTTTGTTTTATTTAAAAAAAAATGTCCTTTAGGTATATCTGTATAAAGGTAAAATTCCGTAGATGCATTCCGTTATTTTAACGACTAAGATCTACAGCGCCTGAGGATGCCTTGTGGGGAGGCGAAACACGTGTCGCAGAGACGACCGGAGCAGCCAGGGCAGCAACGGTGGCGGGTGCATGCGGTTCACACTTCAGATGGCGAACACTCGCAGAGACGACCGCAGCAGCCGAGGCAGAGACGACCGGAGCAGCCATGCAACGGCGGCATGCATCTACTAACGGTAGTGGGTGGGTGCCAGCCGGCAGTAGTTCGCACGAACTAATCGGGAGGGGAAGCACACAAAGTAGTTTAGATCAAATTGCCTGTAAATTTGACTTTCGCAAAGTAACGCCTGAATCTATTACCTATTCAATTAAATACAATCCATTGTCATAATGAAAAAGATCTTATACAATTAAGCAAATTACTTTTATAATGTAGATACAACACAACAATGTCACAGGATTGAAAGGTAGTAGCTTTTGACGAGGTGTTTAAATTTAATAGTTATATATCCAGATTTTCGTGACAGTGACTTCTGTGCGATTTATTTTGTAACAAGGAAATTATCATTAACGATTATCTAAGAATACTTACAGACAGGAACAAGAGCGAACCTAATATTAATACCGGAGAAAGGGGCAAGGTAATAATGGTTTTTGATGACTGCATGTATTGGTTTAAATACTCGTACGTACTCATTTAAGAAATCACTTATGTAGCTCGCAAAAGTTGCAAGTAACCATAATGTGCTGAATTTTTTGTTTTACTGCGTCGGGACGCATACAAGCATACTATTAATGCTTGCGATATATGCGACAGCAATTCCTTGGGAGCTTACTGGCGACCTCACTCACACGCAGGAACACAACAACCCTCTGGGGAGTTGTTATTTACCTGCGGTTTTCTGTGAGGTGGAGTTACTTCCTCAGACGGGCTGCTATGATGCGCCCTGCCTGTCTTAAAACATCCGGACCAAGGCAAACAGACATGCTCATGCACACAAATGTTTGCCTTGTGTGGGAATTGAACCCATAGCATTGGTGTCAAAGCCGCGTCATTCACGACTGAGCCACCGAGCTCGTCAACCGACCGTGCCGAGTAGTCTGTAAATACGATACGAGTAACGAGATATAATATGGTAACAATTTATCACTTTATTATTATTTTGTATACGACGTCGGGAAGGCGTACAAGCGTACGGCCACCGCATGTTAAGTGGTTACGGTGACCTATGAATGCTTACAATACAGGTAGTATTGCTCGCGCATTGCCACCACCGCTGCTAAAATAATAACAACTCGGGAGATTACTAATAATCTTGCGAGTGAGTTAGGTCACCACTAAGCTCCTGAGAAGTAGCTATATTAGCCGTGGGGGAGGTATCGCGCGTTCAATACCTACTTCTTGTATTACAAGCGTACTCGTATATGATACCCGCTTAACATTAAGTGAACCGTATTCTTGTTAACTTTCCGACGTTGTATACTTAAAAAAATCTGCAATTCATTAGTATAGCTGAGTATGCTCTAAACACCTTCTATTTAAGAAGAATATAATGGAATATATACTCGTTATTGCACCTATGACAAATGCATATAAGACACTCCTAAAAGAAGTCAAAAGTACTTATATCACATATATAAATAGGCGGTCTTATCGCTAAAGCGATCTATTCAAACAGACAATCATAGGACAGGAAAAGTGAAGATCATTATTGATTTATAACAATATTATATTCACTTTTTTTTTATACCACCAAGGTGGAAAGAAGCATACGACCTGCCTGATGGTAAACAGTCACCGTAGCCTATGGACCTTTGCAACACCAGGGGTGTCACTCATGCGTTGCCGACCCTAAAACTATAACTTCACATTTGTAACTAGTCTGACCATGACTACCGTTACATTGAAACTTTTCTTTTTTTCAACTCTTTATTTTCAATTTGGAACGCGTTTATTATGTTAAAAACTTCTTTCGATTTCTCGCCGCGTTACATATATTTTTCGTGTTTATAATCAAATTATAATATGGAACGGGGTGTTAAAAAATAGGATTGCAGTGATTGCCTTGCACAAAGTGGGCATGGAGCCATAATGTTAAAACCATTAGGAAACAAAAATCTTATCGCGAGAAATGAAGATTCCCGCTAGGACTCTGTCGCGTATAATATAACAAGATCTGAAGCTCGGTTATCATCGATATACAGGACATGTTCTAAATGAACCCCTACTGTTGAAGAGAGTGGATCGATCAAAACGCCTTCTGTCCCGATACGCAGGTGATAGGCATAGCAATATCTTCTTTATTGATGAAAAAAATTTCACGATTGAAGTGCACTACAACAAGCAAAATGACAAAGTGTACGCACACAGTTCTAAAGAACCCGCCCAAGTGGTCGGAAAGGTACAACGTGGTCATCATCGTCATGCTGCGTTTGTAGTGGTTCCGTGGGGGGGTGGGAGGGGTGTTTTATCAAGGAGTCACAAAGCTTCATTTTTGTGAAAAAGGAGTGGAGACTTCAACCAAAGTGTATCAAGTGACTGTCTTGGATAGTGTTGTGAAACCTCTCAGCAATACACTTTTTAAAAATGTGCTGTGGACTTTCCAGCTTTTTCCACCTGGTCATAAGGTCCGAAACGGCTAAGCCTGGCTCGAAACCAACGTTCCAGACTTTATAAGAGCTGAGAACTGGCCCTCGTCTAACCCAGATCTGAACCCCTTAGAAATTATGGTCAGTTTTAGAGGACATGACCCGCTTGAAACGACACGCCGACATTGTGTCTCTTAAGAAATCTCTTGAGAAAGCAGTGGCTAAATTTCCCATGGAAACAGTGCGTTAACCCTTCGAAACCCGGGTGGTCGTATACGACCGCGAAATGTATGGGAAAACGTATATAACGGGTTCTGACTGCTCAATCCATAGATTCGTGGCCAGACAGGTTAAAGGCCTGTATCAAAGCCAAAGCTGGCCATTTCGAACAGAATGCTTTTTATTTTTTGCTGAGACTCATAAATACGTACATATAAGTTTTATTAAGATTACATTATTTCATAAAAAAAAAATACATATTCATTTGTAACAGAACTTATGCCCGGATTAGGTACATTACATGCATATATATAACGAATCACACATTCAAACATATAACAAAGAACGTCCAACAATAGCGAGCAAGTGATTAAATTGTACATAAATCCGAAGACACCAATTTAGTGGTACATGCCCCCGTCAGGATTCGAACTGGGGACCAGTTTGTCAATAGACCGGTTCCTTATCCACTGGGGTATCACTGCTCAATCCCGATCCTCCCGTGATCCCGTACCTCACTCAGATAAATAAAACATTCCTTCAAATAGCTTGGAGATGTAAATTGAGGCGAATAAATTAAAAAAAAAACAGCCGAATTGAGAACCTCCTCCTTTTTTGGAGTCGGTTAAAAGAGAGACAATGTGCCGGTTACCACGTAACCTGAGACAAGTTTTCTTCCGAGAACTTTCAAATTGTAGAATGAACTCGCAGCCGAGTTTTTCCCAAGGGAATACAGCATGGGGTTCTTCAAGAAAGGCGTGAAGAGGTTTTTAGAGGATCGACAAACCCCTGGTGTTACAAGTGTCCATAGAGTGCAGTGAGTGTTTACCATTAGGCAGATCGTTTGCTTGTTTTGCAGATAAGTGGTATAAGAAACCCTGAGAGGGAGCCACTCGAGGTGAGTTCGAAGTTCGGAAACATGATCGTATTTATGAAGCCCAAATATAAATTGAATACACATATTTTTAAGGCGCTCAAGTTTATTAATTGTCTTCAATGAGGCTAAGTAGCAAGAATCAGCATAGGTAGTCCGGGATTGGAAAGGGTAAGAACTATCCAAGCGAAATTTTGGTGTATGGTATGGTTTTGACTCAGTCGTGAATGACGCGAGTTTGACACCAACACTCGTAGGTTCGATTCCCACACAAGGCAAACATTTGTGTGCATAAACATGTCTGTTTGTCTTGGTCTGGATGTTTTATGAGAGGTAGGACCATCAAAGCAGCCCGTCTGGGGAAGTACCTCACAGAAAACCGCGGCCAAATGACAACTCCCTAGAGGGTTGTTGTGTTCCTGCGTGTAAGTGAGGTCACCAGTAAGCTCCCAAGGAGTTGCCGTGTAAGCAGCAGAGGAGGCATCGCGCGAGTATTACTTAATATATCGCAATTGTTAATAGGCTACGGTACCCGCTATACATACACGTATGCTTGTATGCCTCCTGACGTTGTATAAAAAAAAATACGCAAACGTCAAAAGGTCCAGTAGCTGCATATTTGCTATCTGCACCGATCAAGAAAAGATTCCCTCAAAAT
The DNA here is from genome assembly GCA_947507595.1 of Pyralis farinalis. NCBI lineage: Eukaryota > Metazoa > Arthropoda > Insecta > Lepidoptera > Pyralidae > Pyralis > Pyralis farinalis. The sequence goes on from OX382274.1 coordinate 11,292,384, forward strand.
AAGTACCAATGAGAGAAAGACCTTATTAAATCCCAGCAGTGGGGTAAGTGTGAATTGGAAATAGTGGAGTGTGAAATAGTAAAACACGTAGCGTATTATATCAATCATAACATAACACATAACACTAGCGATAACAACAGACAATCCATCAAATCTACATATACAATGGAGATACTCGTACGTCAAAGTAAATTGCTTGGATTTGATTGGCTGTAGACGAACCGCTCGGCGTTCCCCGGTTCAAGTCTTCTAACAAATATAAAACACAAAAATATGAACCTGTCAAATGCAAAAACGGGGTAAATAATCAAAATTGCCTGAGACTGAAAGCCAGTAATTAATAAAATTGATAATAATTTATCTTCCAGCATTTAATTAGAGCGCCGGACAAAAAGTTTTCGTTCAGACGCCGCGCAGTAAATAATTTGCGTTTAACTTGGCGACGGAGAGGGTGATTAGAGTAACATTTCTAAATTACAGTCTGAGACGGAATCCGTCTAAAGCGATCCAGTTGTGGCAAGTTAACGGAATTAACATACTAGTGAGTAACGCGCGCCCGGGCCTCGTGAAGCGCGTCACAATGAATGAGCGTGAAATTGCTTGCCTCCGTGTAAAGACGATAGAACACACACACACAAATCTATACAAGTTCATCTCCTCAGAGTAATATTATGCAGGCTATTATGGAAGGAAATGAATGGTGATAGTAACTACGTTGGTAAATCAGATTCCATTGCCGTACAATTACTAGTAAATTAGTTAGTTGACATATGTATATATATATTTACTAATAACAAAAGATAGAGCACGGCAGTCCAACTAGGAAAGCACCTCTAACTTATAAGAAAGTGACAACGCTGACAGGGTGAATTATTGAGTTCCTATCACCGAGATAAAGCAAAAAAAAAGGAAAGCTTCCAACAATTTACTGCGTTAGCAGCCGGTGTATCAACGTGCGTATAATATTATATTTACATGCAATTTGATCAAACCTGCTTTGTGTGCTTCCGCCACTAATTAGTGCATGCGGCCTAGCGGCGGCCGACACCCACCCACTTCTGTTAGTAGATGCAACATGCCGACGCTGCCGCTGCTCCGGTAGTCTCTGTCTCTCGTCTGCTATCTGGAACAGAAACCATCTGGAACAGAAAAATATTGTATTATCCGCTTGTCGATGGGAGTACTAGCCCGTGTATTGAAACAAGAAAGGGCACGGGTAAGGCTTCATCAGGCAGGTCGTGTGCTTATTTGTCATATAACGCGGTATCCAGTATAAGAGGAATGTTGTGCGTGTCAGGTGGTAGTAATATGCGTTGAGTACAGAAGATAGGGCACACCAGCCTGACTGGGGGCCGACGACTGAGGAAGAAGATTGTTATGTTCCTGTCATTAAGTGAATTGAACGGAAAGCTCCTAAGGAGTTACTGGATTAGCAGTGGCACTTACGCGCGCGGGTAATAACGGTGAAGTTTTGTAAGGAGAAAGGGTACAGTAACCCGTCACATCGGGCGGGGCGTCTGCTTGTTCGCCCTCTGACCTTGTATGTAAATAATACGTAGTTTAAAAATACGTACGTACGTTTGTAACACAAATATAAATATTGGCACAGTTCACACCTTGGCATGGATGGGATCTCATAGTTCACAGCATTTAATGAACAGTATTCAGACGCTCTCAAATATACATGTCAAGCAAATCTTATCTTATATTATTAGATACTAAGATATAGGTGAGAGACCAGAAGGTGTTTGAAGTATACTCCGCTATACTGCTCAATCTTGGATTAGCGAAAGCATGGATAACATTCAGACATTTTTTCTGATAGAAGGCAATTTAATTGGTCAGTAAATACTAATAAATCTACGTATAACGGGACCTAACTCAACTTATAGTTACATTAACATCTTGCTATTACAGCGTTTAATCGTTCAAAGCTCATTTATTACCAAATCCAATCTACGTTTACGTTATTACCCGCCTTATCTTCCCACCGCAGACTAGGAAACCAGAAGCACAAAGCATTAGATTGATAGAATGCCTTAATTTCCATTCAAGGCATAGTGTTCGTTCATCGCAGCTAAGCTCGCTGCAACTGCGCGGGCGAGATAGTCTTGCACTAATACTTCGGTAAGCAGGTTGCCTCAACACCAGCCTGTCTTAAAACCGCCTTATACGTTTGCCAAAGTTATACGTTCCCTTCATTCTGTATTATCTTGAGTGAAACAGACACACAGATTCGTTAAAGCCCGATGCGTGGGCCTAACACATATCTGAAAACCAAACTACTCGTTTGAGTAATGTAACGAACACGAAATGAGATTTGAATTTAGATTCAGTAGTGTAATTTTGCATAAACTTATATCATATTACGTTCTGTGTATGTTATATTACCACGATAAATAATGCACTGCGAGAATTTTAATACACATGAGAAACGTTTTGAAAATAAAGTCTACGATGCGGGTGTAATGGATCTGACTTGCAAGCCTCTACACTATAGTAACTGCTTATTATACAGGCAGAGCATTTTTTTATGCTACGTCGGAAGGCATACAAGCATACGGCCCACCTGATGTAAAGCGGGTACCGTAGCCTATTAACGCTTGCGATATGTTAATTATCAGTCGCACGATGCCTCCTTTGCTGCTTACACAGCAACTCCTTGGGAGCTTACTGGTGAATTCACTCACACACAGGAATACAACAACACTCTAGGGAGTTGTTATTTGGCTGCGGTTTTCTGTGAGGTGGAGGTATTTAACCAGACGGTGCCCTACCTCTCTTAAAAAATACACAGCATACACTTGTTCGCTGCTTCAGTGGTATAAAAATGTTTGTGCGTTAGTATCATGCGTACGACCGGTACGACCGATTTACCGTGACCGTGACATATGGAGTATGGAATTCAACTATCGTGTCGAAATTACTTATTTAAATATATATATCCTCTTTATGGAACTGAGTGTACTTCTGTACACACGGCAATGGGTGAAGCTAAACACAACCGTTCAAATCTCACTTCCACTGCAACGGCCTAAAATACATAAATATATAACTTGATATGTTGTTATCTGTACCTACGCTCATTTCCATTATCCAAGCTATTTATTACCTTCGTTCACTTCATTATAATTATGACACTTCACTGAACTGCTTGCACTGATGTGAAGATCAGCTTCGCATCACCTTCCTAGTGACATTGCTTACTCGCAAGAGAAACAGTCCTTCTGGCAAAAATATGCATGAAAAAATTTTAGGATAGATTTTAAAAGAGGAGATATCGGCAGGAAGATATCTCAAAGTATTTTTTTTCTACGATAACAAGTTTGCGAGATAATGCTATTTGAAAGTGGTATTTCATCACGTGACTTACTAAACGCATCATACTAGAAGGCCGTGGCAGATGACGTCACAAACCGTGTGGCTATGAAGAAATGTATGGATTTCATATAAATATTAGCTGTATTTCCGCAGTTCAAGCATTTACTCGTACATTGACGCTGTCGTAGTGAAACATGTTCAAAATATGACAATGATTCAAATTATGAAGTTTGTTTTATTATAGAAACTGTTTGATTTTTTACGTATTTAACACAACTAAACAAAAAAAAAAAACTAAAAACTAAACTACAATAAAATCTTATTTTTTTTTACTTTTTATAAGATAATTGTGTGATTTAAATCGAAAAATAAATTTCATGCATATTCCCTATTGTCTTTTCTACGTTTTTCTATACGTTATTAAATTTATTTGAGCCCTACACCTCTTTTGTTGAAGTGCTTTACACCTTAATACGTGAAAAGGGACTTGTTATCTTTTTATTGTAGGTATTATGAAGTGGTTACCGCAGCCTATACACGGTTGTAATAGTAAGAGCTCACGCGTACGGCCAGAACTTTTTAACACAATTTTATCAATTATCTGCTGTACAATAAATTACCAAGAACGAAATAAATAAGGGTCGAAGAACCGTCACCGTCGTCTAGGGATTGAAACCTGACCCCATAGTTTTAATAAGGGATTCAGAACACGAACCGAAATTTTCTCACTTCCATTAATTAAACAAGAAAGCAGATCGTCTAGATAAAGCACTATAAATCTAAATGATGAATAGGTGGGCTCTACTGGATTGGAATTGTAAATTGCTTATTTGTGTGTATTTGCGGCGTAAGGATTCTTCCGTTGATAAAATGTACGGTGTTTTTAGTTGGATTGTCGGCATTTATTGATGGCAGAGTGATTAATTGAGCCGTCAACGAATTGCCTTATAAGCATCATCGAATCAAAGCTACGTTGCTTATTGAAAAGTACTTTACTTTGAGCGATACGGCGCTTAATTTTGTTTAAGTTGTTGAAGGGAGCCACAGAAGTACGGAATAACTCTTAAGTAGCTTATTTCTGAATATTTACATTATTAATAATATTAATCGGTTCTCTCTGGCTACCCCACAAGGGATTTGGCGAGAAGTTATACATACATACGTACAATATTAATATCATAATAGCATTTTTACGTAATAATAATACATTTTTTTCATAATAATAATTTTATTTCAAGGTAAATGAACATAATAAATACATTTTAAGTGCACATTGCTAAATAGTACAATATTTGCAAAGATCTGTGTCCGAAATAGGTTATAATAAACCTGTAATCCTTAATTTTATACAAACATTAGCAAAGCGTAAGATACTTTTAGAGTATTCTAGTTAAAACATACAATTTGTGTTAATCTAAAATCAGATACAAATTACAACATAGACACATACAACATAGAAAAATATAAAACAAAGACAAAAATACCAAAAAGGCAAAGAAATTGTAAAATAAAAGTGTATATCTTCACGCCAAGTCCCTTGCGGGGTAGGCAGAGAGAACCGAGCGCCATAAGACGCGGTCCTTGCATACTTCACTCGCTTCTGTGACATTCATAGCTCTTTTCATGCACGCTCGCCGGTTCCTGGGGCTTCTGACATCACCTTCTGATAAAACACGACCAATTTGGTCATGGTAAGTTAGTCTCGGCCTTCCTCGGCTCCTACATCCTTCCACTTTTGCATTGTATATCTGTTTCGTCATTCTTTCGTCCCGCATTCTTTCTACATGTCCGAACCAACGGAGCATGCCCTTTCTTATCTTAACACCGACACTCTCTTTTAGACCAACTCTTTCTCTCACGTCTTCATTACGAACGCGGTCAGCAAGCGTTATGCCACAAAATTTGCGCAATGCTCGCATCTCGACCGCATTTATTTTACTTTCATGCTCTCTCTGCCATACCCAGCTCTCACTTCCATAAGTTAGCGTTGGAATTCGCACCGCGTTGTGTACAGCGAGCTGTGCCTTCTGGCTTAGATTTCGGCTGCCTAGAAGTTTACCCAACGCTCCATTCACCCTATTCCCGGCACTCACTCGTCTCTCCACATCAGCGGTGTACCTTCCATTGCTGCTAAAAGCACTTCCAAGATATACAATCTCATTCACTTGCTCCAACACTACATCATCAACCATAATCCTAGTGTTCGTTCTGGTTGTCTCTCTTTCAAATATCATTATCTTGGTTTTCTTCGCATTCAATTGTAAGCCTTTCTTCATACAATCATCTTTCATTGTTGTAACTAGTGTTTGCAGTTCGGATGGTGATTCTGCTATTAATACCGCATCGTCTGCATAAAGCAGGCAGTTGACCACTGAGTCACCCATTCGCATTCCCACATTCATATTTCTTATTCTCTGAAGACAACTGTCCAGATACAGGATGAACAACCGAGCCGACAGCACGCATCCCTATCTGACACCAATGTTGACATCAAACCAGGGCGACAAGCTGCCGTCCACCCGCACACATGCTGTACAATCCTCATAAGTGGATTGCACAGCACGGAGTAGGTCACCGACAACCCCATATCCGGGCAAAATGTTCCAGAGATTCTTTCGCACGACTCTATCAAATGCTTTCTCAAAGTCCACAAAGCCGCAGAAAACCTTCTGGTCCAAAGCCAGATGCTTGTCTACGATGTTGCGGAGTGAAAAAATTTGATCCGTGCATCCTCTGCCGCTTCGAAATCCACCCTGTGCTTCCCAAAGCATTCCATCGGATTTCACCCTCATTCTCCTTTCAATGATTTTTCCATACACTTTAGCTGCTAAGCTGATCACACTGATGCCTCACAACCTCACAAGAGGGATGCCTGAGTTTTTTGGCAGTATTTTTATCAGTGCTCACCTAGTCATAAACTGCACGGTAGGGAAAAAAATTGTGACGATTCCAAACAAATGTAGCCATTTTTACGGAATAAAAAGATTTTGACTTTGACTTGACTTTGACTTTGATGGCCCTATAGTTGGCGCAGTCCATTCATGGTACGCTGGCACTGCCGAGTCAATCACAGACTCATTCACAATGCCAGCGACATGGACACAATCATACATTTCTCTAAAATATTCACTCCACCGTTCTAACACTTCCTGAGTGTTAGCAAGAATGCCACCAGCTTTACATCTTATCTTGTCCATTCTGGATGCTGACGAACCACTTCGAGACTTCTTTACCTCTCTCCAGAAGAGTTTGGTATTTGCCTCGAAGTTCTTCGTCAGCTTCTCTTCCTCAATCATATTTAGTCTTTCACGCTTCTCTTTCACACTCTTTCTTAAAATAAAAGTCTTAATAAAAATTAGTGGGAGAAATTGTGGTAGTGTATAGTGTTCTCCTCTCCTTGTGTAATGTATGAGTGTATTTATGAGTGTGGTGACTGAGTGCGTGTGAAGAGTTTAGCCGCTAATTGACCCACATATATATCAATAATCAAATGGATATCAAAAGTACATTAATGATGAAGTAAAAGTTCTGTATTATCGTAATTTAATGTTTTTAAATACGTATAATAGCATTTTTACGTAATTGTCCCGGAAAAGGAGTGTAATATTTCGATGTTCATGTATGTTTGTGAGTTCTTTATCCCATAACTACTAAACGCCTTAACCGATTCAGTTGTATGAGGTATAGAGGTTAGCATTTTTACATTATCCAGGGTATTATCCGGTAGTATTATCCGGGGTAATATAGATTATGTGAAGTCAAAATAAAAACTTGGCGGATTAAGTACTCAATATTGTGCAAACTAGAGAATATCTTGCAAACCTATCGAATGGGTATCAAAATTAAGGGTATTGGTATCAAAAAAAGGTATAAAATATAATATATTTTTGAGGTCACTCAAAAATACTCGTATATATATATCATACTTCTATGTTTAAACCTACTTTTTACTCAATATTTTATTCATTAACCCTGTGTACTTGTTGTAATTTGGCTGAAGTTTTCGTAGCCGGGCTGCTGTGCCCTATCTTCTGTTATTAACGCATATTTTAGTAATTTACCAGTAATTGTACGATAATTGAAACAGATTTACCAACCTAGTTACCAATTCCATTCGATTCCTTCCGTAATAGCCTGCATAATCCTACACTGAGGAGATGAACTTGTATAGATTATGTGTGTGTGTTCTATCGTCTTTACACGGAGGCAAGCAATTTCACGCTCGCTCATTGTGACGCGCTTCACGAGGCCGGGCGCGCGTTACTCACTAGTATGTTAATTCCGTTAACTTGCCACAACTGGATCGCTTTAGACGGATTCCGTCTCTGACTGTAATTAGAAATGTTACCTAATCGCCTGCTCCGTCACTAAGTTAAACGTAAATTATTTACGACGCGGCATGTGAAATGTAATGCTCTCTATGTAATTGCTAGAAGATACCGCCCATTAAATGCATAGGGACCACAATTCAAAAAGCTCGCAATAGTGTCATTGCGTAAATGTGATTGATCTAAATGATGGGATAATCTTTTAGGGCAATTCGACAGACAAAGATCGAGCATTCAAAGCTCAAAAAAAATGTCTCAGATCGATCTGTCATCTGCAAAAAAGAGACAGTTGCAAACCATATTTTATCAAACATAAAATCCTCACTTTACCTTGTTTATATATCTTGAATAGTATTTTATTCGTCAAAGGCAACGCACATTTATTTCAGCACCTAGTAAGTGCCCGCAACAGCCATAAGATTAGAACTCCAATGTCAAAATCCAAGATGTACCACAGCAGTGTATTTGTAATGGCACCAAAGCTGTATAACAAGTTACCTAAACACATACTACAAATGAGAAATTTTTTCGCCTTTAAGAAGAAAGTCAAGGACATTCTCCTTAATAAAGCTTATTATCGTATTAATGAATATTTCAATGATAATATTAATATGTGTTGACATTTTGTTTAATATAATTCAATAATTAATAATAAAATATATGTAAGTATATGATTTCTTAAAGGACGATATGCAAACAATTGACAATTTCATGACTATGTTATGCATAATTTTGTACACTGTAATGGTAGAATACGGTATAGAACCTAATATTTCTTGTAATGTAACCTGTATTCATGCAAAATAAACAATTTGATTTGATTTGATGATAGTTTTTGTAAAATTAAGACACCTTACTTCACTCAAATAATATTAATATGAATATATTTAATTAGCAAATAAAAATACTAAAAATCTTTAAGACGTACGTTTTAAACTTTATTTTGCTTGGCCTATTTAATTATTATTCAATTTCTTACTTATTACTGAATTTCAGTTTTCGTATGTTTTAATTGTAAATCGCTTTTGCATCTGGCAGGTTTTTTATACAAAATCGTGAGGCGCATAACCATACGGCCCACCTGATTTAGTTACCGTAGCCTATGAACGCTTGCAACACATTAAGCTGGTAATCACACTCGCAGGAACGCAACAGCCCTCTAGAGAGTTGTTATTTTGCTGCGATTTTCCGCGAGATGGAGTTACTTTCCCAGTCCGGCTGCTTGGATGAGTCTTACCTCTCTTTTTTCTTCGTTTCTTGTCTGTTAGGCTTGTATTATTTTGTTTTACATTCGTTTCACGTTGCCGTTTTGTATATGTGGGAGTCATTCGCATATGAGCCGTCCCACCTAGAGATGGGTTAAGGACTGAGTATTTATCCAAGGGTGAGTAAATACTCATAAATACCCGTTTCTACTAAGTTTTTATCCAAAATCGGCAGTAAATATTTTTTCTTTAGTTAAGTCTTATAAATTGATTCGGAATTATGGATTTACTAAAATATCAAGGGATTAGAGGTTATTTGTGTGTTTTATTAATAGTAAGTACCTAATAAAAAAGTACCGTGCCAATATTCAATGTAAGGTATTTATTATTCCCACAAACACTGGTATTATTAAAGGCCTCCGACTTAGCTATACGCCTGAGGCACACCTGAGGTGGGGTAGGCGGGGGCAAGGGTCCTTTATTTCGCTGTCACTGTCGTCAGCGTGCTCGTAGCATTTTTTTTACATACGACAGTAAAGTCTCACCCGTCGGAGGAAGTGCACGCGCTCGTCGTATTTGGACATAAAATTAACATTGTAGCATTTTTACTTGTCGTATTTGTGTATTTGAATGTGAAATCACCTGCACGTAGCGCATACCGATCAGCAAACGAGGTTCTGGCGAAAGAGAGGTAGGTCAATAAGGAGCTATTGCGTTGGCAACGGGGATGGTAATGCGCGAGCGACACTCCTTATGTTGCAGGCATTCATTGGCGACGGTAACTGCTTACAATCACGTCGGCCGTATACTTATTTATCACCCGACGTGGTATATAAAAAATATACTTTTGTTATCTAAAGAGAGGTAGGTAGGACCCAGCAAGGGGTCGTGCCATGCTCCGTCCAGTCAGACATTCTGTAGCGGCGGGGCATGGCAAGACCTCTTGCTCTAAGTATCCGTCTGGGGAAGCACCTCCACCTTACAGAAGACCGCAGCTAAATAGCAATTCCGGGAGGATTGTTGTGTTCCTGTGTGTGAGTAAGGTCGCCAGTTAGTTGAGAAGTCGTTGTGTGGGTAGCGGGAGGACCGGCGGATATCAAACCGCCAATGACGGTGTGGGCGCGTAAGGCTGGCCCGGCGGTCAGGGAGATCCGGTGAAACGGCTGACCGCTGGCCGCCCGTGGGTCAGTAGAGTTCCTGAACCCGGGGATTTCTTAAACTCCGGCCCGGGAGGCTGAACCGCCAACCCCCGAAAAATCCCCGTTGTAGTTGGCGTGCCGGAGAAGGAGACCGGAGTGGACCCGGCTGCTGCAGCAGGGGGGACGGGGGCCCTTCCGCCCGCCGTGCCAGTGCCAAATCGCATAACCTGCATTGTCCAGTGATAGAAGATACCGGGCTTTTGTCCTCTACTCTGTCGGCTCAGCGACTTCTCTTTTGAAACTCAACACAACATAAATGGCACCGAAAAGGAATAGGAAAAGAAATTTGTCTTACATTAGTTATTCAATTATTACATCTACCGACATGGATGGATTAATTATATATGTTCCGATTCACACAAAAATCGCTCACAGTGTCCGAACATTTTTTAGATCTTTGGGTTTGGGATTTGATCATTTTTAGGACTGGATCCCAAGCAGGTGGTACTTGCCAACCATCTTCTCTATTGAAATTGGGGTGTTTTCTTATTTCAATAGCCTCGCGCAACATTCTCGGCATGTAGCGATTCTCCTTGGCGAGGATTTGTGGTTTATCAAACCGGATGTAATGGTTTGGCTGGTCCAGTGTATGTTCACAAACTGCAGAGTTTTTTAGTTTGTGAACATACACTGGACCAGCCAAACCATTACATCCGGTTTGATAAACCACAAATCCTCGCCAAGGAGAATCGCTACATGCCGAGAATGTTGCGCGAGGCTATTGAAATAAGAAAACACCCCAATTTCAATAGAGAAGATGGTTGGCAAGTACCACCTGCTTGGGATCCAGTCCTAAAAATGATCAAATCCCAAACCCAAAGATCTAAAAAATGTTCGGACACTGTGAGCGATTTTTGTGTGAATCGGAACATATATAATTAATCCATCCATGTCGGTAGATGTAATAATTGAATAACTAATGTAAGACAAATACCACCTTAGTCTTCCTGCGACCACGGACGCTGCAAAGCGTTCGAAACGTCAGGTTCAACAAAATAAATAAAATACGCGATACTTCCGTTAAAAATTGTTTAATTCAATGTGTAACAATCGCGAAAACCTAAGACAATACTAGGAAAAGAAATATTACAGCGGCTGCTCCTTCCACAATAAATGTGGATTTTTGGAACATCAGGGGACTACACTCCAATATTAATGCGGTTCACTATCACTTCGAGACCGCTTGGCCGACCCTTCTTTTCCTCACGGAGACACAAATATCCTCACCGGCCGACACATCTTACTTACGTTACCCCGGGTACAAACTTGAACACCTATTTGTACGCCGTGCCGGGGTATGTATGTACGTTCGGGAGGATATTTGTTGTCGCCGTCTTCATAGCCACGAAGACAGGGACCTGTTATTATTATGGGTGCGCGTGGATCATGGCGGCCACACCCGAATCTACCTACCTACGTGCCTTTACAGGTCCTATAGCGGTGATACAGACACATCCCGTTTATTTGAGCACCTGCAAATGGCAACTGACAAAGTTATCAAGCAGTATCCCTCCGCGGAGTTAGTGATTTTGAGAGATTTTAATGCCCACCACACCGAATGGCTTGGCTCTCGGTGCACTGATTCCGCGGGGAGATCTGCTTATGACTTTGCCTTAGTCTATGGTTTCTCCCAACTGGTACATTCTGCGACGAGAGTACCAGACAGATAGAGGACCATACAAGCTTCTTACTGGACCTTCTGCTGGACCACACGTCCGGATGAGTATAACATCTCGGTGGATGCGCCGTTTGGCTCATCGGAGCACTGTCTCATCCGGACCCAAGTGCCCTGTGCCAGGCGTGGCCCACCTCGGCCTACCGGATGGCACTATAAGTCGGCAGAATAGGACGGATTGCGTGAATTCTGCACGTCGTACCCGTGGTGGCAGCTTTGTTTCAAAACAGATGATATCGAATCCTGTGCGACTACGGTAGCTGCGGCGATATTAGATGGCATGGAATGCTACGTTCCCAATCGCTTTGTGGCTACAGCGGTAGCTAAAAATCGACCGTGGTTTAATCGGCCTTGCAAAGAAGCTAAACTTCTCAAATAGGCTGCTTTCGAGGCTTGGACCACGGCGCGTGCTAATGGAAATCCAGATGTCTCAGTATTGAAACGTAAACAGAACGCTGCCTCGAGGTCCAGTAAGAGGGTAATCGCCAGAGCTAAGTTTGATTTCGTCGGTAGAGTTGGTGAGCGGCTTGCAAGCCTTCCGTTTGGGAGCCGTGCTTTCTAGTCGCTGGCTAAAGCTGCCGAGGGAAACTTTTGTCAGTTGTCTAGTCCACCATTGCAAAAACCGGATGGCAGTCTGGCGTACAGTGCTAAAGAGAAAGCCGATTTACTGGGTAATCTCTTTGCCTCTAACTCGACTTTGAATGACGGGGGAGCTGTGCCACTTACCATCCCGAGGTGCAGTAGCTCAATGCCGGAAATCTCAATTACCCAACGAGATATCCGGCGGACGATGCTCTCCCTCGACATTCATAAGTCGAGTGGGCCAGATGCCATTCCAGCAGTAGTACTAAAGCAGTGTGCTCCTGAGCTGTGTTCTGTGCTAACGCGCCTTTTCGTGCTTTCCTACTCCTTTGGGCAAGCTCCGTCTTCGTCGAAGACTGCCAATGTGCACCCGTTGCCCAAAAAGGGCGGTAGATCAGACCCTTCGAATTACAGGCCTATTGCCATAACCTCCCTTCTCTCCAAGGTGGTGGAGCGTGTGATAAACACACGACTCCTGGCATACCTAGAGGATCACGATTTAATCAGCGACCGTCAATACGGCCACGGTCGTTCGACTGGTGATCTTCTAGTGTATCTTACACACCGCTGGGCTTCGGCGATCGAGAGTCAAGATGAGGTATTGGCTGTCAGCCTAGATATGGCAAAGGCGTTCGATCGGGTCTGGCTGTGGTTGACGGTGGTTGCTCCAATAGCATGGATATCAATGTTGGTGTCCCACAGGGCTCTGTATTGTCCCCAACGCTGTTTCTGCTGCATATCAATGACATGTTGTCAATTGACGGCATTCATTGTTATGCGGATGATAGTACTGGGGTCACTTATTACACAGGCCGTGCTAGTACCCCTCGTTCACTTGTGGAAGAAAAAGCCGCGTTAGACTTGTGTCTGAAATAGAGTGTGCTTTGGGTAGGGTGCCCGACTGGGGACGGTTGAACTTGGTTCAATTCAACCCTACCAAGACACAAGTCAGCGCGTTCACCGCTAAAAAACCCCATTTGATGTAGTCCCCCAATTCCAGAACACGCCACTAACCATTGCCAAGAGTATTGAGATTCTCGGCGTCGAGATCTCCAGCGAAGTTCAGTGCCGAAGCCACTTGGAAGAAAAGGTCAAGCTGGCGTCAAAGAAACTTGGTGTGCTCAACAGAGCCAAACAGTACTTCAGCGCGGGGCAAAGACTTATATTTTAGATAAGTCCCAAGTCAGACTGCATATGAAGTACTGTAGTCATCTCTGGGCGGGGGCACCTGGTTACCAGCTAGGACCTTGCGACTCGGTGCAAAGACGAGCTGTAAGAATCGTGGATGATCCTAAACTCACACACGGTATTGAGCCCTTGAGTCTAAGGAGAGATTTCGCCTCCCTTTGCGTGTTCTACCGATTGTACAATGGGTTGTGTTCTGAGGAATTGTTCGTTATCATGCCAATAGCCTCGTTTTACCATCGCACTGCTCGCCGACGGCTGAGAGTTTACCCTCATACACTGGAACCGCAATGGTCGCGTACTGTGCGGTTCCTGAGAAGCTTTCTACCGAGAACTATTAAGTTGTGGAATGAGCTCCCTGCTGAGGTTTTCCAAGGGACTACAGTATGGGGTTCTTCAAGAAAGGCGTGAAGAGGTTCTTAAAGGGTCGGCAACGCAAGAGTGACACCCCTGGTGGTTGCAAATGTCCATAGGCTACGGTAACTGCTTATCATCAGGCAGGCCGTAAGCTTGTTTGCCACCTTAGTGGTATAAAAATCTTTAAAAAAAAGAGTTAGATGGGGTCGTTGCGCATGTCATTCTAACCGAACACGTAGGTCTACCGCAGTCTGTCTATGGATGGGTTTATCTATCTTGAGTTTTCCGTGCTCCGAGGGCACGTTAAGCCGTCGGACCCGGCTGTTGTCGATAGATGACAGTCGTTAAGCTAAGTCAGTGGCCCTCGGGCGGCTTGAAAACACTGGCCTCCGCCAATCCGCATTCGAGCAGCGTGGCAGAGTAAGCTCTAAACCCCTTCCGTTGAAGGGAGACTAAAATTTCAAGTCTTTTTGTGTTTATTTTTTTTTACTCATGCATTTGGATAAATACTCAGTATAAATGAGTAAAAATGGATAAATACTAATATTTATCTTTCCATCTCAGTAAATACTATTTAGTATTTACTGACCGCCCATCTCTAGTCCCACCATACAATTTTATTGACGTATCACGTGAGTAGATTTGATAGTGTCTCTTGCTAAAACCAGAGTTATGTATATTATTACTAGCGATCTTATATTATGATATTATCAACTCATTACTTCACTTTTAGAGGGATAAGTACTTATAGATATACTTCACCCTCTGCTGGAATTCGTTACTGGGTTCTCTTACATTATGGCCTTTAGAGTGAGTTTGGTAGACGCAACTATTTTCAAACCACATGAAGGCTACAGATTAACCTAATGGCTGTTATCTATTGACAATAAGCGACGTCAATCCACTGGCGACACTCAAGTAAAATAAATTCAAATTAATAATTTGCTAAACATATAATTGATTAATAAAATTAATTACACGTTTGTTTGATAACTCATATAATTTACTTATAACTCATAAACATAATAAAATAAAGTACTTTGTAGTTTTTGAATCAAAAGGTGCCAAAAACGACCGTTTCTGGCACATTTCATTTCGAAAACTTCTTCAGTTTATTAGTTCTAAAAAACTACAGGGCTTAATACACAATTATGTATTTTTTTTTTGTTAAATTGCGTATTTTGTGAATTATTAATTTTTACTTGAGTGGCACTAGTGGACTCACAGAAACCCATTTAATTGATTGCGTAATTTATCCAATATTACCGTCTTGTCCCTTCGACCGGAATAAATTTTGAGTTCGCTAATGTTGCTCTGTATAAATTATACGTCGTTAATATTAATTACCTCAGAGAAATCGCACAGTAGTCTTACAAACGCGGCTGGCGTCATTTGTGTCTGAGAAGGAAGATTTATTTACAACTAATGCATTTTTATTAGCACTATCACAAGGTTCCCGGGGCGAAGAAAAGGATAGTAAGAATAAATATGAATATCAAGATGAGAAAATGAAGAATTAATGTTTAAAAACCAAGGAAGAGTATAACCTAATAAGGGGGAAATTGAAATGGTGTGGAATTTTGAGTAGGGACAATATATCTCGTTAAATATTTGCACAAACAACGACATATCAAGTTATACATATAAGTTATCAGGCATCTTATGTCGTAGCAGTAAAAGTGAAATTTGCATGGATTTGCATAGCTTGACCTGTCATCGTGTGCACCTAATTTTTTCATGAAGTCACCAAGCACGTCTATACGGATATCATATACTCCTTAACTCGCAAGCTTCCTCAGAATAATTATTTTGTTAAATTAATTTTCTTGGTTCTGATATGCTGCTGGTTAAGTTTTCGGCTTAAAGAAAAATCGGTGTTGAGATCCAATGGTAGTTGAGACGACGGAGATGAAAGGAACCTGGAACGTGAATTCCTGAAAGTCGTAGTAGATTTGTAGCTTGGTATAACGACTAACATCTACAGCGTCTGAGGATGTCTCGTGGAGAGGTGAAACACGTGTTGCAGCGACGACCAGCCATGCAATTCTGTAAGAGCAAACATACTTACATCCTCGGAAACATCGGCTGTTACAGCCTTGAACACAAAATTGCAATTCTTTGGTGTCGCTTTTCATGGTTGTGCGACACTAGCGCCGCAAGGCTGCGTTTGGAATTGGAATTCTACAAGGCAAACAGCCTCGCGTACCATTACATAGAATACCAAATAATTTAGCCGTGATCGCAGTAGACGATGTCAAAGCTGTGACATCTGTGATCACAGCGACGCACACAGCCATTACGAGTCGCTTAGAGAATTGCATGGCGGTAAGGTCAAGGCAGCGAAGGTGGCGGCTGTATGCGGTTTCTGTTCAAGATGGCAGGCGACCGTACCGGCCGAGGTAGAGTCTAACAGAGCAGCTATGGCAGCGACAGCATTTGGGATCAAATAACAGTAGGTGTCAGCCGGCGCTAGCTCGTATGAATTAATCTGTGTTGGGCACACAAAGCAGATTAGATCAAATTACATATAATTGTACGTTGAACAGGTATGATAGAAAACAAGGTCGTTGATCCTAACACATAACAATAATTAAGAATTAGGGTTGAGGGTCGGCAACGCACGCGTGACACTACCGAGGTTACAAATATCCTTAGGCTACAGTATCTGCTTACTATCATGTAGGCCGTACGCTTATTTGTACCGTTGTTAGTGGTATAAAAATTGTGAAATATATGAACAAAATCACATTGAAAAATAAGTCAAATATTTGGAACTAACAAATATAAACACCACTTGAAAACATTTTTGCAATTGTCTACAGTAAAATACCATAATGGAAATTACGCGTTAATCATTTTACACTTCTCTTACCATCACCAAGATCAGTAGATGTTCCAGTTGTCATGTTCTCCATCGACGATCAGTTTCCCTAGTTAAATGAAGAAGTTCAAGCTAGTGTCCAAGAAACTTGGTGTGCTCAACAGAGCGAACCAGTACTTCATCTCGGGGCAAAGACTTACGTGACACAATTTTTTCCTCTTGTTCTTAGTGTTATCCCGTTTCCTAATCCATTAGGATTGGCGGGGTCCGCTAGCTAAGCGTAACGATTTGGCGAAGATACTCATTTTAACATGGAGCGAGACAGACCTCCACAACCCAGAGTGAAAATCAAACCTTTTTTAGGTTATGTCACAAGATAAAGATAAAAAAAAGATAAAAATTCTTTATCCGTCTTACATTATTTGAAATATAATCTTATTGTATTTTATTTAATTCTCTTATTTTACTTTTTTCCTTATTTTTTTAATCTACTAGCATTTCGGAAATGACCATTGGCGAAGAAGAAATGCCGAAAGAAACTTGCCAATATAATACACATTTTGAAATTAAACTATTTTTAACGGAAGTATCGCGTGTTTTATTTATTTTGTTGAAACCTGACGTTTCGAACGCTTTGCAGCGTCCGTGGTCGCAGGAAAGACTAAGGTGGTATTTGTCTTACATTAGTTATTCAATTATTACATCTACCGACATGGATGGATTAATTATATATGTTCCGATTCACACAAAAATCGCTCACAGTGTCCGAACATTTTTTAGTAGATCTTTGGATTTGTGACTTGATTATTTTTAGGACTGGATCCCAAGCAGGTGGTACTTGCCAACCATCTTCTCTATTGAAATTGGGGTGTTTTCTTATTTCAATAGCCTCGGCAACATTCTCGGCATGTAGCGATTCTCCTTGGCGAGGATTTGTGGTTTATCGAACCGGATGTAATGGTTTGGTTTGGTTGGTCCAGTGTATGCTGCAAAGCGTTCGAAACGTCAGGTTTCAACAAAATAAATAAAACACGCGATACTTCCGTTAAAAATAGTTTAATTTCAATGTGTAACAATCGCGAAAACCTAAGACAATACTATAATACACATTCTTTGAAATATAATTTCTTGGACATGTGGGTTTCCTCACTTTGTTTTCCTTCACCATCGAGCAAGTGATAATTACAAATCACATATATGTACGAGTACATAAATACGAAAACACGAATTTAGTGCATGACAGGATTCAATCAATTCAAAGGTCAATTGGCCAGTTCCTTATCCACTAGGCTGTCACTGCACTCAAACTTACATTACCCAATATCCGGCATTAATTTTTCTATATGTTCACGTTAGGTCCTTGTGGACTGTCTATGGGCTAGGCAGAGTAAACCGAGTATGCATTTATACAACCTAATATCTGTATTTTAAAGCCCTACAAGAACTACATTTTCCTGAACGTCATTGACACTCGATGATGACTATGATACGTAGTTTTGCTTTATTTCTATCTATCTATCTACGAGTATAACTACACGCCAACTTCCTTGAGGGTTAGGCAGAGAGAACCGAACGCCACATGATTCGATCCTTACACACCTCAATTGCTTTTTTAACATTCATTGCTTATCTCATACACGCCCGCCGGTTTCTAAGGCTCGTGACATCACCTTCTGAAAAAAATTTTCTGAATATATTAGGACCGGCATGACCCAACCAAGCACGAACCTTATTGCCCCCTGACAAAAGACTTTTAAGAACTTTTGTTAGGCGGCTATAGAAACGTTCTTTTACATATTGTTTCATATCGGCCTCAATAATTTCAATCATACCCAAGTACCTGTACATTTCAGTTTCCAAAAGGGATTTCAGGTTTATAGTGCCTGATGAAAGATATTGGTATCTGAAAGGCTTAAGCGCCTTTCAGATACCAGTATCTTTCATTTCTTAAAATGCAAGACCGCACATTTGCTTATACCAAATTCCATATTAATACAATTACTAGTTTTCAGTAACCTTTAGTAACGTCATTAATTGGTCTTGGCTAGAAGCAAAAAGTTTCAAATTATTCATGGATGGAAGGTGAGATATAGCCTGACCTCCCCTTCGCAACCTGTAGGCCAGCCTTGAATCCTCCAACAATGTGCTTGAAGGATTCAAGGCTAAACAAAACCACTCCTTTGGAATATTCGCCTTTTAATTTCTATTGGTTCGTCATTATCGTTGATAGATCGGCAACCTGGATAGATTGTTCTCCATACATGACTTCATCGATCATCAAGGTGCATACCGTTGCATCAGTTTTGTATAACTTTAAGACCTTCATAAGTCATGCATGGGGCACAGAATCATTAGCCTTTTGAGTGAAACTCAAAACTTTTTTGGAAATTACGCGTTAATCATTTTTTTGTAAAAATTGTAAAGATCTCTATGTATCTATCCAGCATACATATAGATCTTTACAATTTCTACGAACCTGTATATCAATGAGGACCAACTCTTTGGTACCACGAGATCCATTCCTACATCCATTCTGAGCACCAAACATAATATTGTTGGTGTCAATGTGCTGTGTAATTGCTATTTGCTTCTCAGAATAGATGTAAGTTGCTTATAGATGGTGGGTAAGCAAGTAATCGGTCTATAGTTTTTAGGATCCATGTACTACCAGATTTATAGAGGTGAGTTACGCCAGTAGTCATCAAATTTGGAAAAGACGCCATATCTAACACCTGTTGAAATTGAAACGCTAAAGATACATGTGAACTTGGTAGCCACTTTAACCAATAGTTTTGATGTTCATCCGGTCCTGGTGTCTTCCAATTGGCCATGGACTGCAGTGGCCACATCATCTGATAGAATTTTGGACATCGGTGTTATATGTTCACATGCTCGCCCAATTGTCTTAACCCATACATCGTCAGTGTGATTGACAGGCAATGTTACGCCAGAATATATTCATGGCATCTACATCAGGTAGATGCATATCAGCCACATTTCAGCTCGTTCCCAAAGCCTATACATGGCCTATACCATCCTTACCTACCGTTAATTAACCGTATACCTACGTATACGGTTAGCCCATGCATAAACTTTTTGATTCAGTAGGTCTATGCTTTCTCTGACCCGAGACAAAATATTCTTGTGATGAAATATTAGTATCATTAAATGCTCGTTTCACAAAACCCTTCGTGCGCCCTTCGTGTCCTGGCTGTGGTCAGCATTCGTATTTGTCATCATAGATTTCGTCAATAGTGATTTTTGTTTGTTTACATTATGATATTGTCAATCTGCTATCAAAAAATGTTTCACAGGAAATATGGTAAAACTGGATATTCCATTATGATAAATATACCCATTTTTTATTTGATACCCCAAAAATGTATATATAGTATATCTTGCTTCTTATTTTTAACTATTAGAAAATAAAAATATTTTACGGAGGTTTAAAGAATACGTCAACTGCTAGTAGTGTTGCCAGGTTATTTATATTATTATTTTTATACGTATTATCGCGGTCATTTGATAGGCGTGCGCGGGGATATGCATTCAACGCGTAGAGGCCCTTTTGAGAAGATTCATGTTATGTTGTACACCCACCGAGAGCCGCTGCTAAAAATATCGATTGAACCATATATCCATGAGCAGGTCACGGCAGGTATTGGGACTATTGCGAATGTGTAGGAAATTATTAGTCTATTGTAATGAGGGCTGGAGGGATTATTGGTACTGGGTTATTGCAGAAGAGGGATGGACACCTCTATTATATCTGACTGTTACTTTTAGCAGGCGGTGGCTCGCCACTCACTGGGTGGACCCCCCAAATGCCAGGGAAAGTCGGCCGGGGGCAACACCGGTCTGAGTGACTCAGGGGTGTCGAGAGGTGTGCTGCGCTTTCTCCGAAGTTACTCGCGGCGTTATGCTCTTTAACACTTCCACCCCTGGAGCGTATTACCTGATACAGCAACATGCTCTATCGACTCCTCTCTGGACGGCCGATGAAGGCAAGCCAGAGCTGAGAGCCTTGCGGGTCTCCTTGAGTTTACACTCCGACCGACGAAGACATGCCGGAGACGAAGGCCCTGATCGACTCTCTGGAACACTCGGGTACCCGTGGTGTCGTTACGCACCAACAGCTCGCCACAAGCTGCCCTGCGGAGTTTTTTTTATTATTATTACAATTCTTTAAACTTTTGTTTTTGGGGTGGTATGTGAATAACATATTAACTATTTATATATTGCAGAAATCTATCAAAACCTGGGTGCATGAGACCAACATTCACTCGACCGCTTACTTTGCTTAAAATTTCACGTATTATAAAAACTAAGTTTAGAGCGAATTCTTATTGTGGGGAATATTACTTCGAGCTCTCTGTACGAACACTGGTAAGTAAACAAACTCCCAAGCACTGCTATTGTCGCGCTTTAGGCTGACTCGGATATAAAGATGGTCTTTTTTAAGGGAGAGAACGAAGTAAATGAGGTTTGATGCAACACTGGTTTATTAAAATGACTTGTTTACATCACAGAATACTGGAGTTTTTGATATTTATATGCAACTGTTATATACTATTTACACTTTGAATAATATGCACCCATTATTCGTTTGCAATTTATAAGTTGTATTTTTTATACAACTAGATTGGCAAACAAACATGCATTAGATGGTAAACGGTCACCGCAGCCTATTGACGCTCGCAACATCAACGTTACTCGCGCGCTGCCAATCTTGTGACCAAAGGCTGTTTCGTCACAGTACCGAGTAATTTCTCTGCCATATCTCACCATTCAAACTGGAACACAGCTATATAAATGTAGATGCTTGGCGGCAGAAATAGGTGTGACAGAGGTACCGACGCAGACCACTTTTGTACAAAGTCTCCCTCTGTTAATACCCCCGAATTTCCGAAAAAACCTATTTTGGGAAACCCTAGTCAAATAACTTACTGGGTACTTCATGGTTATTATAAAGTTATTTTCGAGTCAGTAGTTATGTAACCGATTTTCAACTGAAGCAAGTAAAAAGAGCTGAATTTTGCAGTCTGTGAAATTTATTGTCAAAAACTTCCTAAGGTGTTTATATGAAAAGTAACTGTAGCTGGACGGACGCCAAGCCAGAATATTTGATATAAAGTGGTATAAAGTAATTTTCGCGGGCGAAATAAAAACGAAACTTGGGTTTCTAAATGTTGCATTTTAGGAAGAATTGTGCTATAACCCCTGAGTTTGGAGTAACACATAAACGTTTTAAGTGAGATCCAAGCACTTGAGGGCCATCCTATTCTCGAATTTCTTTGTCCACTTAGAAGGGGCCCTAAGAAATGGACCCTTTACCCGTGATAAAAAGCAACTTTTGTTTAAGACACTCCGTTTAGAGTCAACTAAGTTAAGATTTTTTACCTTAAGAACTTCCTTTGAATACTTTCTTTCTAAACATACGAATGAAATGGGTGCGTTCATTACTCCGCTCTCGAAAATTTCCTTCCATGTAGCTAATTAAATTTCTTTCTTGAGTAATTCCGCGTTCTATTGTAACAGTATACTATAATGTAATTTCTTTGTGCGTATTACCTTTCAGCTGTTTAACCAAATTACCCGTAAACGTATGTAAAGCTCAAAAGTCACGGTATCTTTGTAATTTATTTGTATGAACATCAAATAACAGGAAAATAGAATTAATAAGTTTGAACGTCTCATGTTTGCTTTGTACAAGAATCAATATTTACTTTATTATTTGCGATAACTGCATAAAACAGTCTTTGCATTTTTTTGACAATAAAAGGCTTTTGTTAAAAATAATAAATTTTTAAATAAAAAAGTAAAAAAAATAAAAAAATTCTATGTTATCGAATTTTTATTTGCTTGCGGTTACCTCCTGGAACCTATGATTGTCAATAACGAAATTTCCTCAGAAAAAGAGCTTCCTGGATATATGTATATATATATACACAATATATATGTATATATATATAGAACTCGAATCGCACAGTACCCGACCATTGCGGTTCCATTGTGCGAGAAACGACGCCGTTGGTACGATTTGATACAACCTACTTTGCAATCGGTAGAACATACAGAGGGAGACAAAGTCTATCCTTAAAGTATGTATATATTCACGCCAGGTCAGGAGAGAGCGAGCGCCATAAGACGCAGTCCTTATACACTTAACTCACTTCTTTCAAATTCATAGCTCTTTCAAGATATGATATTACAGTCTATTATATAACAAAACAATATAAATGTGTTATATAATAAAAGTATTTCCTTCAAGAGTGAAAAATAACGAAAAATAACTTCACACGTAGACTTTTATAATCCCGTACGCGCGAGGTTGGTATTAAAAACTTCATAACTGGTAGTTATATCAAATTGCAGTTAACACTCGATTGCCGTCATATCATCTGGAACTGCACCGTTTAATGTCCCCAAATTTGCATTTAGAATACTCCACACCTAGAAGTCGCCAGGAAATTGGACTCGTTTTATTGTTATTGCTTTAGGAACTTACCAAAAATGTTTAGCGGCATTATTATACGGTGGCCATCATAGATAGCCTAGTGGATAACTAATCGGCCTTGTGGCCAACAGGTCCCGGGTTCAAATCCTGGCGTGTACCACTAAATTCGTGTTTTCGGATTTTTGTGATTGTGACTTGTTCGGCGGTGAAGGAAAACATCGTGAGGAAACCCGCGCGCCCAAGAAATTATATTTCAAAAGACGTATGACCTTACTTAAGATAAGTCTGACGGTTTGACGAGCTCGGTGGCTCAGTCGTGAATGACGCGACTTTGACACCAACGCTCGTGGGTTCGACTCCCACACAAGGCAAACATTTGTGTGCATGAACGTGGATTGTCATTTTTTTTTTATTTTTTTTTATTGTCGAACAAATTACACAGCGCCACCTAGCCCCAAAGTAAGCGAAGCTTGTGTTATGGGTACTAGACAACTGATAAACATACGTAAATACATTTTATTTTTTTAAATACATACTTATTATACATAGAAAATACCCAGACCAATACAAACAGACATGTTCATGCACACAAATCTTTGTACTGTGTGGGAATTGAATCCACGAGCGTTGGTGTCAAAGTAGCGTAACAGCGCGTTCCACCACTGAGCCACCGAGCTTGTCTTGGTCTGGATGTTTTAAGAGAGGTAGGGCGCATCAAAGCAGCCCGTCTGGGCTCCCTCCCTAGGAGGTTGTTGTGTTCCTGCGTTTGAGTGAGGTCACCAGTGAGCTCCCAAGGGGTTGCTGTGTAAGCAGCAGAGGAGGCATCGCGCGAGTTATAGGTACTTAATATATCGCAAGTGTTAATAGGCTACGGTACCCGCTTTACATCAACTGGGCCGTATGCTTGTATGCTTCCCGACGTAGTATAAAAAAAGGTCTGGTTTTCCCCCTGGCTTGACCCCGCCAATCCAAATGGATTAGGAAATGGAATAACGCTAAGAAGAAGAAGATTATACGGTGGCCATTGACACGTCATTTCCGCAGAAGAACGATACAGAGAATTATACAACATGTTGTGCGTTTTAATTAACTTACAGAAGTGAATATAAGTTATGTTTAATATCCAGTTAAAATTAAATTAAAACTTAACTTTGCCATTCTCATTTCTCCTCTGGAATCAGTGATACTCGTTCCCAAACTTTTCGTAGTTTCAAGATAAGAATAAAGAATAAGCCCAATTTAACCAATTTAGAAGTCAATTTAAATTACTAATGTTTTGAACAAAAATAAGCATCAAGCTTACGATCCACCAGATGTGAAGCATCAAACGTAGCTTATGAACATTTTCAAATACAAGTAGTATCACTCACTAGTTGTCACTCCATCCAGGAGCTGGCTACTGGTAACCTCACTGCATACCTCACATTAATACTCCATGGCGTCGTTATTTGGTTGCAGATTATTCACGTTCATGTATAAAAATACGTTTGCTCTGTATGGGAATCGAACCCACGACTTGCTGTAAAAGTAGCATAACCCCTCCGCCACTGGGCTCGTCAATATACATGGATAAAATGGATGTTTGTATGTTTGTTCCGCGTGGACTCGGAAACGGCTGGATCGCTTTTGATGAAATTTTCAGGCAATCTTCAGATTAGCTCAGCGGGTAATCCTGTAAATTTTGGTAGCGATCGGATCACCTGTTCGAAGCCAGAGCGGTAGTTAGTTCCATATCGCCAGCTCAGAAGACCACTGTGCGATCGTCGTGTACGATGACGATGACCAAGTGGTGTTAGATTAGACTAGAAGATGACAGTGACCTGTAATAAAACGCTGGTGAACCCTAAATTTTTTTGACACAACGTCGGAAGGTGTACAAGCATACGACCCACCTGATTGAGTGTTAACTGCAAAGCGGTCACTGTAGCCATAGGCTAACGCTTGTAATACATTAAGAATCACTCGCGCAATGCCTCTTAGCGCCAAATAATCCTCTAGGGACTCATTTGGCTGCGGATTTCTGTGAGGTGGATGTACTTCCCCAGACGGGCTGCTTTGATGCGCCCTACCTCTCTTAAAAACATCCTGACCAAGACAAACAGACATGTTCAAGCACGCAAATGTTGTCATATGTGGGAATCGAACACAAGAACGTTGGTGTCAAAGTCGCGTCATTCAATATTGCGCCACCGAGCTTGTCATTTACAAATAAAAATCGTACACTCACAATGATACTAAATACGTTCTATATCAAACGGAAATCAAAGTTTCTATTAAATGTAATAATATCTACGTTGAACTAAAACACTTGTGGTGTTCAAACTGCTCTTCCTGTCTTTCTTAGATTGACAAGAAAATAAAAAAAAGATCACTGCGCATCAGAAAATATAAGGGCACCTGACAAGTGAATCTACGCGGACACACAGCACTCTGTATTGTTTTGGCAACATGTGTAATATTATTTGTGGCAATTATCTTATATGTAACATGTGCGGAATAATATTCTTTTTGTTACGCAAAGAAGCTCTTCGTATTTTACTTTTCCTCTACTTTTTTTAAAAGTCAGTATGACTATCAATGAATGAATGCGAAGAAAACAAAGATAATGGTATTTGAAAGAGAAGAATCCAGAACTAATGTAAGGATTACGATTGATGATGAAGTGTTGGAACAAGTAGATGAGTTTGTATATCTTGGATGCGCTTTCAGCAGGGATGGAAGGTACACCGCAGATGTGGAAAGACGAGTGAGTGCTAGGAATAGTGTGAATGGAGCATTGGGAAAACTTCTTGGCAGTAAAAACCGGAGCCAGAAGGCGCAACTCGCTATATACAATGCAGTGTTGGTCCCAACGCTAACGTATAGAAGCGAGAGCTGGGTATGGCAGAAAGAGCATGAAAGTAGAATAAACGCAAGCGAAATGCGAGCGCTGCGCAAAATTTGTGGCGTAAGGCTTGTAGACCGTATTCGCAATGATGATGTTAGAAACAGAGTTGGTCTGAAAGAGAGCGTCGGTGTTAAAATAAGAAGAGGCATGCTCCGATGGATCGGACATGTAGAAAGAATGCAAGATGAAAGAATGACGAAGCAGATATATAATGCAAAAGTGGAAGGATGTAAGAGCCGGGGAAGGCCAAGACTTACCTACCATGACCAAATTGGTCGTGTTCTATCAGAAGGTGATGTCAGGAGCCCTAGAAACCGGCGAGCGTGCATGAGAAGAGCAATGAATGTTAAAGAAGCGAGTGAGATATATAAGGATCGAGTTACGTGGCGCTCGGTTCTCTCTGCCTACCCCGCAAGGGATTTGGCGTGAAGTTATAGATAGATAGATGACTATCAATAGGATTACTCCTGACGCTAATTTCTATTGCAATCCAGTTTCAAAGTCGAATATTTGAATAATATTCCGTAAATCCGACAATATTTTGTTTAACATGGGATTGAATCTCTTTGACCGTGTCAAAATAGATAAATAATTGGCCACCAAGGTCAAAGTAATTTAGCGCTACTACTGTGATTCAAGAGTTAAATTCCAATATCGTTGTATCGGAATTGGTTTCTAGAGTATCTGCTATTAATCATTTAAAGCTCTCTTCTTCAGTTTTCTTTGCGAAAACTGTGTACAT
Organism: Pyralis farinalis; assembly: GCA_947507595.1. Classification (NCBI taxonomy): domain Eukaryota; kingdom Metazoa; phylum Arthropoda; class Insecta; order Lepidoptera; family Pyralidae; genus Pyralis; species Pyralis farinalis. The sequence continues at coordinate 11,319,143 of OX382274.1, forward strand.
ACCATTGACGAATTTAGACGAATAAAATACTATGTTGAATGATGTTATCGATTATTATTACCTATTTTTTTTTTATATTGGCTCAGCTTAGCTCCGCTTCGCCTGTTGATAAGCGAAAAGAGGAGCCCAAATTGCAGCGGCAACTGACAAAGGACTACAGTGTCCTGTCAGTTGACGCTGCCATGCTGGCCCGCAAGGTGCTTCTTCACGCTTCGTTTGGAGGATCCCATATTGTAGGAAGGAGGAAACACATGTGCAGGCATGGCGTTCCACTTTTTAATAGTTCGACAGAGATAGGAGTTACCGAACCTTTCAGTACGTGAAAAAATGTCCTCAACAGTGGAATGATGACATTGCAAGCCTGCACGTGTGGTTCTATGACGGAAGGGAGAGGGTGGGATAAGGGAAAATAGTTCTTCAGAGCACTCACCATGGCACAGGCGGTAAAATTTACTTAGGGAGCCTATGTCCCTACAAAGTTGCATAGGTTCTAGGTTTTTTGTGACCTCTTCGTCGTCGATTATGCGAATAGCCCGTCGCTGCAACCTATCGAGAGTCTCGAACCTATCTAATACTTACATACATACATATCATCACGCCTCATCACACCGATTCAAACATACCCCTCTCGCTACTTCCACACTCATCAATCTCTTCATGCATGCTCTTCGGTTTTGGGTGCTTTTGATTTGGCCCTTTTGATGTGTCATGTGACGTCACCAATTTGATCTATATGTATGTGTCATCACCAAATCACCATTCACTATTGCTTGATACACTACTTTCGTAACTCTTTTGTTATCCATTCTTTCTAAATGTCCAAACCATCACAGCATATCCTTTTCAATTTTTGTCACTACATCATCTTTCATTCCACAAAGTTCTCGTATCGTGTTATTTTTAGGGTACCCAAAGGGTAAAACGGAACCCTATTACTGAGACTCCGCTGTCCGTCCGTCCGTCTGTCACCAGGCTGTATCTCATGAACCGTGTTAGTTAGACAGCTAAAATTTTCACAGATGATGTATTTCTATTGCCGCTATGACAACAAATACTAAAAAATAGAATAAAATAAATATTTAAGGGGTCTCCCATACAACAAACGTGATTTTTTTTGCTCATTTTTGCTCGATATTGATAACGGCAACAAGTAGACGCTGGAAATATTCACAGAATATTTACTTATATATTCACTTTTAGAATAAATAATTAAAATAAAATAAATATTTAAGGGGGGGGGGGGGGGGGTCCCATACAACAAACGTGATTTTTTTGCCGTTTTCATAGGTAATTTCGTGCCCGAGTCCGACTCGCACTTGGCCGATTTTTTTCTCTATCAACCATTTTCACTCCACACATACTCCTCAGCGCTCTCATTTCTACGGTGTTCACCTTGCATTCATGCTTCTTACACCTTTCAAACACCATCCTTTTCGTCTTCATTACATTTAATTTCATACCTGTCCTTTTAAAGGCCCCATTCATTACAGTAACCATTTGTTATAGTTCTTCCGCCGAAGATGCAAGGAGAACCTAATCACAACAGGATACAACACGGCGTACAACAGGGTCCTAAATACTGACTCACAAATTTTTATTCCACAGTCATAGTCTCTCAAGTCTGTCAAACAACTGTCCATGAATAAGTTGAACAGCCAAGGGGATGCTACACAGCCTTGCCTAACACCACATTCGATGCTGAACCAATCTGATCTGTATGTATAAATGAGGTCATTTACCCTGATACGGGCACTCGAATCCTTACACAAGTACTCGAGTATTATTAAATATTATTATCCTTGCAAAGTACTATCCACCTCAAACATGGAGAGCGTAGTTCAAAGTTCGTCCCTCGCCACTCTGTCATAAGTATTATCCAAGTCAATGAACGCGCAGAAAACCTTTTTCTGTTGTGCTAAGGCTTTCTCCGTTATACATCTTAAGGAAAAGATTTGATCCACACATCCCATCCCCTTTCAGAACCCCGCTTGCACATCCCAAATTTTCGATTCAGTTACAAACTCTTTTTCTATTATCTAATATTATTATAAAATTATCACTAAGTATTATTTTAAATTAGTCAGATGATATTAAGTGTAAATTTGATTGAAATTTAATGTTTTGCATATGTACCAGTCACTGGCGCGAAACGCATGTACCGACCAAATGTTATATTGTGAACATATTTACTGTGTTTTCCTGCAAATAAATTGTTTGTATTTGTAAATCTAAGCAAATATAAATAAAATTTAATATTTTATTTTTTTATTTTTCATTAGTTTATTGAATTTACTCCTGTATAATTTTATTTTAAGCTAGCATTTGGTAATTTTAAGTGTGTTCATGTTCTTACTTATACGTACCATATGATTAAATATTTACTTATATTATCATATTTTTGTACCCTCGGTTCTTTTGGTGAAAAAAAAAAACGATTTTAGAGGAATTATTTTAATTGCTTCGGGCATATAGACAGAATGTGGAATGATATAATGTTGAAAAAGATATACAACGCGAAATTGGAAAGATGTAGGAGCCTAAAGCCAAGACTTCCTCTCTCCTCTCTCCTACCATGACCAAATTGATCGTATTTTATCAGAGGGTGGTTATGAGCCCTAGGAACTGATCAACTTGCATGAAAACAGCTATGCATGTTAAAGAAGCGAGTGACGTATGTAAGGACCGAGATCATGCGGTTCTCTCTCTGCCTACCTAAGGACATGGCGGCGTGAAGATATATACAGATTAATGTAATTGTCCCAAAAGTCGAAATTCAAATTTAGTTATTACATCGAAGTTTGTTTGTGCGTGCGTACATGTTCATATAGGTTAATGTGTGTGTATATGCTACGTTTGTTTGTAACCTACCTACACAGCAATATTTCTAGCTTAATTTGATCAGACTGCAGAATACAACATTAGATTATTTATTCAGCCTAAAAGACGGTTTCTTTCCCCTTGATACTCATATGGCCAAAAAAACGTTCATCCTTTTATAACAACAGGTTTCTATAGTATCATAATGCGTACTAATTATTTTGCATCGTTAATTACATGTATAAAAATAGTACTCAATCGTTATTATTAGAATTCATTAAAAGGTATTAATATTTTTTATTTTCGTGACTTTTCTATAACTTCACGCCAAATCCCTTACGGGGTAGGCAGAGAGAACCGAGCGCCACGCGACTCGATCCTTACATACCTCACTCGCTTCTTTCACATTCATTGCTCTTTTCATGCACGCTCGCCGGTTTCTAGGGCTCCTGACATCACCTTCTGATAGAACACGACCAATCTGATCATGATAGGTAAGTCTTGGCCTTCCTCGGCTCCTACATCCTTCCACTTTTGCATTGTATATCTGCTTCGTCATTCTTTCATCCTGCATTCTTTCTACATGTCCGAACCAGCGGAGCATGCCTCTTCTTATTTTAACACCGACGCTCTCTTTTAGACCAACTCTGCTTCTAACCTCATCATTGCGGATACGATCTGCAAGCGTTACACCACAGATTTTGCGCAACGCTCGCATTTCAACCGCGTTTATCCTACTTTCATGCTCTCTCTGCCATACCCAGCTCTCGCTTCCATAAGTAAGCGTTGGGACCAGCACTGCATTGAGTATAGCCAGCTGCGCCTTCTGACTCAGGTTTTTACTGCCAAGAAGTTTTCCCAACGCTCCATTCACACTATTCCCAGCACTCACTCGCCTTTTCACATCTGCGGTGTACCTTCCATCCCTGCTGAAAGCGCATCCAAGATATACAAACTCATTCACTTGTTCCAACACTTCATCATCTACCGTAATTCTTACATTGGTTCTGGTTTCTTCTCTTTCAAATACCATAATCTTTGTTTTCTTGTTCACGAATCACGAAGAAAACAAAGATTCGTGACTTTTAACATAAAATATATTATTACTAGCTTTTGCCCGCGGCTTTGCACGCGTAGATTTTGGAATTTTGGCAGTTTTACTTATTTTTATTTTACATCTTATTTTTACAGTCATTATTTTTGTAGTAATGAAGATATGTTCAGTTTTCATCTCGTCCAAACAGACATTCAACCCCCTTTTCACCCCCCTAAGGGTGGTATTTTTGAAAACGCTGAACCATTTTTTGTATTCTTATAGAAAGTATATGTACAAAGTTTTAAGTCACTAACATCAAAAATATTTCTACTCGTGTCAACGCTTTTTCAGCCCCATAAGGGAATTTAGAAAAACGCTGAAATTACTATTTTGTCTCTTGATTGAGAGTATATTTACTAAGTCTAAAGTTGCTCACTATAAAAAAATAAATTTCTTAACACTTCAACTTTTAATTCAAGAAATACTTTTGACTCCCATTACACACTTTAACGGGTGGAATTTTTGAAAACGCAGAAATCACTTTTATTGGATTCTAATAGAGAGTATCTGTACAAAGTTCCAAATCACTAACTTCTAAAAATATTCTACTGTCAACCCCCTTTTCAGCCCCCTAAGGGTGAAATTTTGAAAAACCCTGAAATGACTTTTTTGATGTCTTGTTTGTGAGTATATTTACAAAGTCTAAAGTTAAAAAAACTATTTCTTAACAGTTCAACTTTTAATTCAAGAAATACTTTTAACCCTCATTACACCTTTTAAGGGATGGAATTCTTGTAAACCCTGAAATTACTTTTTTGGATTTTAATAAAGAGTATCGGTACAAAGTTGCAAGTGTGACTTGAAATAATATTTCTGTTCCATACAAATTGTTAATCCCTTTTTCACCCCCATAGAGGTTGAATTTCAAAAAATCCTATCTCTCGGGAGCATTACAAAAGTAACCTCTTTGCAAAATTTCAGTTTTCTAGGTTCAAGGGCTTGGCGATGATGAGTCAGTGAATTAGTCAGGAACTCCATTTTTATTAATATAGATTTAATTAGTAAACCTTTTTCCTTTTCTTTTTATTGGGCCCGTCTTACGTCTTTTTTTAAATCTTATAAGACACAATAAGATTTAGTCCATTTGTTATAGTTTTAATTCTCACTTTTGGAACCCTATTCTAGCGGCTTTGCTCTCTATCCGTCCGTCTGTGTGTTTGTCTGCCTATCTGTCCAGCTTTATTTTATGAAACGTAATAAATAAACCCTTGCTTTTTTTGACCGTGTATACTTTTTCTGCCATTGTAATGACGGAAAACTCATAGCGAAGACAACAAAAAAATTAAAATAAAATATAAAGTCAAAATTTGAAGGGCGACACAACCATTTAAGAAACCTATCTTTGTTCTTCTCGCGTTTATTATAAACGGAGGTATGGAACCCTAGTAAGCGATTCCGACTCGCACGTGGCTGGTTTTTTAATATACCAGCATTTCTGAAATTACAATTTGCGAAGAAGAAAGCCGGTATATACAGTAGTACATTTGTAGGTAGTTTGAGTAACTTTATCAGCGGCAATAAAAGAAGCCGTTCTTATTCTACTTCTAAAAAGGTACAGTCGTAAAATTAGCAACGGTTCGCCGGGCGTTACGACAGTGTGTCCTTACATTTGCTTTGTTGAAAGCCCGTGGGGGAATGCCCTAACTATGGCAGCACTTTTTCACTACACGAAAAATGCATTTGTGATTCCATCCTAAACGATTCTTTGAGGCTTTATAAACGTAACCCCACGTACGTGTCGAAGCCACGTAGAGAAACGAGCTGGCAACACTGTTCTATAGGATACCTAGGATTGCCCGGTCGTATACTGTCCAGCAGCTATCTTGGTATTTCAGCTAGGTATTAAAGTGCACACGAGACTTGCATATATTAATTCGTTAGTAGTTCACAATTTCGTTCTCGGAAAATACGGTAGCATGTGGCTTAGATTTATGTTGAAAATGTTTAGCTTAAACTTCACTCGGTGTTGGTTTTGTTCCTCTATGTCGGATGACAAATAAGATACAGCCCGCCTGCTTTGAAGTAGCTATCGTCGCTGCTAGCTTAATCGTTGAGATTTAGGTAATATCATTCATTTAAGAAAGAAAACAATTTCGGGACGAGTTTTTATTTGGACGCGGTCTTGCCAGGTGGGCCCCCATTATTTGTTTTTTTTTTTTAATTTGTGGTCACTTTTATCTGTTATATGTAAGGGACTTGCACCGCTTAGTTTGTTTCGCTTATAATAGACTTGATTCAATGATGGTCTGTGAGGATGGATTTTTAGTCTACACACGGGATTGAATTAAATCTGGAGAATAATTAGAAAATTATTCTCCAGATTTAATTCAATCCGTTAGGCAGAGGTCTGTGTATTATTCTACTGAATATAATATGGGTTTTATTCAGAAGAATTGTTAAGTATGATATTTAAGATTTACTTCTAAAAGCACATCGTGGTCTATTATCATATAATTTAAGTACACATTGAACGGTACTTTTTGTTCCAAGAAGTGTTTCTTCTGCGAACTATTATGAACTCACCGTGGACGCTTTTGCAACACACTGCAACCAGGGGATGTTAATTCTTCTGGGGGTTCTGCAACATACAGACGGACAATTAGGTACAATGGCGCCATAGATTCCTTTTTAAGTTTTTTACTTATTATTAATTATTACTTAGAATCGAAACAAAAAGCTATATACAAAAAAAAAAATTTAGTTGACGCAGATCCACACACTACCAGGATGAACATTTGAACATAAAACTGTACCTACATAAACGCTAAAAAGATATTTTGACGTCTCAATGTCAAACTTCACTTGAAAGTTCCTAATACTAGATTTACAAATTCATAACTTTAATGTTTGTCGATATATAACTATATGTGGTATAGATGCGATAAATGGTTATGTGGACACAAACAACAAAATAAACACTTCTCATCTAGCTGTTGGTTATTCGTCGTAGTTTTTGGTTCGACTTGTGTAAATATTTGCTACATAACTGTACTTCTCGGAGCCCCAAACTACGGCTTCCCATTTTAATAAGCGATTCCACACCGAGTATGTGGGTTACCTCTATAAAATAAATCATTCTGAATCACGCTATGAAAATTGTTTACTATCTGAAACTGCCCTAATAACACCTAAAGGGGGGTAATGAAGGGAGATAGTGGCATTTAGTATTCGTTCTGTATATTTTGACCTCAATAAATTTAGAGAACCAACTTATTGGCATTAACAGCGGCGAGGATTAGTTTCGTAAAGTGACCCGATATCTTAAAGGCTAGGTTAATGGGAGCAAACAGGAACAAACGATGGTCATTCGTCTTAGTACACAGAAAATACCATTCATTCTGTTGGGGCACAAAATGTTTTTGTTCCAAGTCTCCACAGTCTTTATTAGTCCGTCTTTGTTTCGGGATATTGGGGAAATGAAGGTTTCTATTTCGCATGCGTTATATATATCTGAAGACTTAACAGGATATCCCATTTGTTAAGTAATAATTCAAATATACATGTAGTGTTATTAGTAACTATGCCGAATTTTATTACGATTTCATTTTCTAGTTCAACACGCAATATAACCATCATAATGTAAATAGATGTGTTTTTTAGTTTCTTTACAAAGGATTATTAAAATAATTGTATTTTGTACAGTCAGCATAATAAAGTTATTGATTAATTATATCATCAATATTAATATTCAATATATTAATATTTATTATTTGATTATTGTTGATGATATTAAAATTGATTGCAAGCAATCGTTTGTAATCATATTATTCAATAACTGATTTTTATTGCTATTGTTAATGAAATTTAATAACCGTAAACTATTCGATTATTTCTCTTTATCCAATTTGTGTTGAGTGTAACTTGTTCATAATCATGTTGTGAAATAAAGATAATTCACACTAATGTAACCCGATGGGTTGGGAACGAGTTTATGGCGCAAAAGATGTAAGGGTCAATGATGTTTCTTTAGGAGGAAACGCAACAGGATTCCTCCTAGGGCGGTTCCTTCTCCTTGAAGAAAACAGGCAAATGAGAATGTCTTGAAAGGTTGTTGTATTCCTGTGAGTGAGTCAAGGCACCAGAACGCTTCTGTCGATACGCAGCTTTATAAGTTAGTTTAGCATTTTTATTTTCATTTTATAGTTAATAGATTCAGGCGTTATTTTGCGAAAGTCAAATTTACATGCAATTTGATCCAACCAAACACGTGTCGCAGCGACGACCAGGCCAGTCGTGACAGCGACGGTGGTGGAGGGGGCATGCGGATTCTGTTCCAGATGGCGGACGACCGCAGCAGCCGAGGCAGAGACTACCGGAGCAGCCATGGCAGCGTCGGCATGTTGCACGCACTAACAGTAGTGGGTGGGTGCCGGCCGGCGCTAGGCCGCATGAACTAATTGGTGGCGGAAGCACACAAAGCAGGTTGGATCAAATTGCATGTATTTTCATTTTATTAGGATATTTACACCAACTATTGCCTTAATCGGCCTACGGTATAGTTTTCTTCACTATAAACCAGATGTGGTTTAAATTTTCGTAAATCATTTTTAAAATTTTCGTTAATCTAATTTTAAAAGATTACATTTACACTTCTACCAAACAAGGTACTCGAACGAGCGATTTAGGCATTGCATTGCGTTTGTCAGTCAGTCAGAACTTTGTCTTGTATATATATTTCTTTTTAATATCATGGGGATCACTATCGTAGATATGCACCTACCTTAAACTTAGATCGTTACGACGTGCTAGGAATAAGGAAATAATATTGATTATATTATATTAATTAATAGTAATGTCAGCATAACACTTTTTCTCAGAACGTGCATCTAAACCACTTATTAATTGTAAGAATCTCTTTGTTATATATTCATATAAATACGCTTCTTATAGTTTATAGTATCAGATCATATAAAAACATATACCAAACACAAGAGTTTGGTTTTCTACACATTCCCACAATAGTGGCTATTTCGCCACAAATATATTTTCTTTTTATGCAGGTACTCCATTCTATTGTGAATCTTTTTTATTGAAATTTTATTTCACTAGTTTAATTTTAACAATTAATTAATGATTTAAGTCATAAAACAACATAACTACGTAATACATTATAAGGACAATACATAATAACACTAAAGTTTTTTCTAAAATTGACCATCTAATTTAATTTACATAGTTAATTTTAGAAGTAAATTAGCTATGTAATCTCTATAAAAATCTATCTATGTAATATCAATAAAAACATGTTTTATTCAACGTCAGGAGGCATACAAGCATACGACCAACCTGATGTAAAGTGGTCACCGTAACCTATAAAAACTTGCAATACATTAAGTATCGCTCGTGCGATGCCACCTCTGCTGCTAATACAACAACTCCTTAGGAGCTTACTGGTAACCTTCCTCACTCGCGGGAACACAACAACACTCCGGGGAGTTGTTATTTGCCCGCGGTTTTCTGTGAGGTCATGTTCATGCACAGAAATATTTGTACTGTGTGGGAATCGAACACCCAAGCTTTGGTGTCAAACTGGCATTACTATCCACTGTGCCATCGAGTTCGTCAATTAGTATTTCATTTCCAGTACTACTACTGAACTCACAATATTTGTGAATTCCTTTACAATACACAATTTTCCTACTTATAAGTTTGTTAACTGTCACGCGTCCGCCGATAACAATCACAGTAACTATGTAATTTGCGCGACAGAAACGTGGTCGATTATGCGCTAATATTACTAATTTGGAGCTAAACAAAGCTAATTATTACAGGCTCACACAATAGCCTGATTAGGTTGTATTCACAGATGGCGTTGCGGTCGCAATCAACTGGGATATAAATCAATGCAGATAACAGCGGGCGCTTTGGCGATGAATGGGGAAATGGTACCTACACGTTGTAATTTAATTATTTTTGTTTACAGTTACGGCATTTTGGTTGTACGTATATTGTAAAATTTATTGAGATATGAAATGTAATTAACATATTTTTGTTAGTTAGACTATGTAGATATGTTGTTATAATAATTATATATTAGACTTATAACAATTTATACATTCAATGGAGCCATTTATTCTCTCTCTCTCTCTCTTCCGACGTTATACAAAAATAAAAAGCCGTCAAGTGCGAGTATGAGTCGCGCACCAAGGGTTCCGTAAAAAAATATATTCGAAGTTATTTTTTGTGATGTAACAACAAATTTACAGTTTTCAGATTTTTCCTTTTCTCGTGTTACATGAAATTGCTTTTTACCAAATTTCACGATTGTAGGTGAACGTTTTGATTCCTTTTGCGAGTGTCAAAACACGCGCATAAACGACGCATAAAGGGCCGTACCGTAGGATTACGGAACCCTAAAAAATGTTTTAAAATAAATGATTTTGATGTGGGTATTTTACGCCAAAATTAGAGGTCGATATTCCCCGTCCGTCTCACCCTGAGATTATCACGCTAATGCAATGGTAAAGAAATACATTCGTATGCATATTTACACAAAGTTCAGTGTTGCCTAAAATGAAAAGCATTTGCGTCTGTACTTAAATAAAGAAAATCCAAAAAATCGTAATAACCACTTCAACACTTTTCCCATCAAATTCTTAATAATACGTAAGAGTACAACTGCACTGCAATATACTGCAACTACACCGCAATAGACATTTCGTGTTCTTGTCAAATAAAAGTAAAACCTTTGAAAACTTAAACCCAACAACGGAATAGTAGAAAATAAAACAGTGATTCGTACAGAGGCTTCAGTCACTGAATTGTAATGCCGCAGGTGGCGTTCAGAGCTCAGTTGATATATCAGGCTGTTGGCATTTGTCGATACTTCGATGTTTTACAACTAAACACACCCACCAAACTAAACAGCACCTAAGGTATTACAACTCTGTGACGGAAAGTAAGTAAGTGGCTTACTATTGTCTATAGAGTAATAACCTGGTTGGTTTAAGATTAAAAAATCGGCCAAGTGCGAGTGGGACTCGCGCACGAAGGGTTCCGTACCATTATCTATAAAAAAGGCAATAAAATCACGTTTGTTGTATGGGAGCCCCCTTAAATATTTATTTTATTCTATTTTTTAGATTTGTTGTTATAGCGGCAACAGAAATACATCATCTGTGAAAATTTCAACTGTCTAACTATCACGGTTCATGAGATACAGCCTGGTGACAGACGGACGGACGGACGGACGGACGGACGGACGGACAGCGGAGCCTCAGTAATAGGGTTCCGTTTTACCCTTTGGGTACGGAACCCTAAAAAGGAAAAAGGAAGAAGAAGAGGTTGAGCTATTAACCCTTCGAAACCCGGGTGGTCGTATACGACCGCGAAATGTATGGGAAAACATATAAAACGGGTTCTGACAGCTCAAGGCTCAAGTTATAAAGAGATATAACGCAACCTCGAAACGGCCTAGCTGAGATGACCCCCCCGTCACGAAGACCACAGCCAAATAACCATTCGATCATTGATCGTGTATCAGTCTAACAAATACACAAGTTAAGCAGCGTCGGCCGCAGACTGTTTATATTGGGTTTACTCCTCATTTCAAGTTCCTCCATGGTCTGAGCGCACGTAAAGTCGTTGGTCCCGACAGTTTCAGATAGATGACAGTCGTAAAGTAAAAAGAGGTAGAGCACGACTCGAAGATCAAGCTGGGAAATACCTCCACCTCACAAAAAAGCGTAACAAAATAATTTCCTATAGGATTGTGTTCTTGCGATTAAGTGAGGTTAGCAGTAGGTTTCTGAGGAGTCGCTAGGAGTAGTAGCTGGGGTGGCAACTCACGAGGGATATTTCTTTTATTGCAAGCATTCTTAGGTTACGGTAACCACTTTATATCAGGTCGTATGCTCGTATATCTACTGGTGTTGTAAAAAGGAAAATACTTTACATCCAGCGGATCGTAAGCTTCATGCCTCCCGAAGTTGTATATAAAAAAAAACAACTATATGGAAAAAATAACTCCCAATAAGTAGTTGTTTGGACTTCTTCCCGCGCTTTTGACGAGTGACATTGTTGTTTTACTTGAAATTTTGACAATTCAGTATAAAATTAGTCTTGTGTGACAATTTCGATAGTATTTTGTAACATAAGTGCTAGTGAAATTATACAGTAATGAAAAAACTCAAATATAACACGTTTATGCACTTTTTGGAAGACGTGAAAAAGTTCTTCAAGAAAACCTTGTAAAAATCACTATCGTTTTACGGGTGGTATTTAAATTGGGTTGATTGGGTCTAGGTACCCTTCCCAAGTATTTTTTCAGCACAGTTCCTGAAGCTGGAACATAGAATTAAGATTTTCAAATGGTTCTAAAACTCTTTGACACTAGCAACACTACTGCCATAGATATTAAAAAAAAAAGTAGTCATTATTTCTGTTTAACAACAAGAAAAAAACATCGAATAGTTAAAGTTAATTTCTTTTCATTTCCATTTTCAAATTATTCCTTTCAGAAGTATCTGCTGTATCTGCATTATACAAAACAGTTCAAATCTTTGATACAGTCACTTTTATTCGCGATTTCAAAATGGATTCCACAGTGAGATTGTTCCGGGTTCCGTACCCAAAGGGTAAAACGGAACCCTATTACTGAGGCTCCGCTGTCCGTCCGTCCGTCCGTCCGTCCGTCTGTCACCAGGCTGTATCTCATGATCGGTGATAGTTAGATAGTTGAAATTTTCACAGATGATGTATTTCTGTTGCCGCTATAACAACAAATACTAAAAAATAGAATAAAATAAATATTTAATTAATTTATTTCCCATACAATAAACGTGATTTTTTTGCTCATTTTTGCTCGATATTGATAACGGCAACAGGTAGACGCTTGAAATATTCACAGAATGTTTAGTTATATATTCACTTTAAGAATAAATAATTAAATCAAAATAAAACAAATATTTAAGGGGGGCTCCCATACAACAAACGTGATTTTTTTTGGCGTTTTTACAGATAATGGTACGGAACCCTTCGTGCGCGAGTCCGACTCGCACTTGGCCGATTTTTTTTAAGTGAACCCTGATTTCACTCCGCTCTCTTTACTCGTTATCTCTCATCTATTTTTAGGGTTCCGTACCCAAAGGGCAAAACGGAACCCTATTACTGAGGCTCCGCTGTCCGTCCGTCCGTCCGTCCGTCTGTCACCAGGCTGTATCTCATGAACCGTGATAGTTAGACAGTTGAAATTTTCACAGATGATGTATTATTTCTGTTGCCGCTATAACAACAAATACTAAAAAGTAGAATAAAATAAATATTTAAGGGGGCTCCCATACAACAAACGTGATTTGTTTGCTCATTTTTGCTCGATATTGATAACGGCGACAGGTAGACGCTTGAAATATTCACAGAGTATTTAGTTATATATTCACTTTAAGAATAAATAATGAAATTAAAATAAAACAAATATTTAAGGGGGGGGCCCAAACAACAAACGTGATTTTTTGCCGTTTTTATAGATAATGGTACGGAACCCTTCGTGGGCTAGTCCGACTCGCATTTGGCCGATTTTTAGTTTTTATCTTTATTCTTTCACCCTGTATCCATATTGCGTGGCTCTAGTTTCACCAGTTACGATTTATCGTTTGTTGTACATTTTGTATACCCACTTTCCCACCTTGTTGGTTGCCTGCCTGAAATTCCGGGAACAGATGTGTATGTTGCTTTGTCGATCGTTTCAACATTACATTTCAATCTGTCAATGGAATATTGTTTATACTGACATAGGACTCCTTATATAGTTGAACACTGCATACGTGTAGTTAATCTCTTATAATATGAAACCGGGATGACCGAGCTTTGTTCGGCGTTTTATGCTTTTTATATGTTTTTTATGTGAAATAAAGTTTCTACAGGAAATCTAAGATGTTTTTATAGTTATAGGTACGTTATACACGCTCTAGAATGGCAATATAAAAGTAAGGTAATTGCCCAACTCGCATTCAGTTGCTCACGCTCTCGCGTCGCGGCTATACGTATTTCGCCACAAAGCATAAATGTCTTACGATATATATTCATCTCTTTCTAACGACAAGTATGCTCAATAATTTGTCTCTTTGTTTGAGCAAAGTGTCATAATAAATAACTGTATGTCGATATAGTACTACTTGCGCCATTTTAAAATATAATAAAGTTGGTGCGTAACGAGTCGACCTTTTGATACGTCGCCGCAGGAAATCACTTATATACAAAAACTTAAAAAGCAAAACCAAATAGTTAGATCAAATAGTTAGACCAGTTTCACGAGTCTAACTACACACATCAAAAGTGTCTAGGGATCAAGCATTTTTATGCGGATTTCTTGAGATTGAGATGTGGCTTTGTAATAAAAAAATATATAAAATATATAAACGTATACGACACTGGAGAACCCCTGGACGCCAACAGCGATTAAAATCCTGCCAGGAAGTCCATCCTTATAGTGGTGGAACCATCATGGTATGGGCGGGTATTTGGATCGGCGGAAGAACTGAGTTGATTTGGATCAGAGGCAACCTCAACGCTCAAATTTATGCTGAGACGATTGTATCAGACGTCATCGTTCCTCTACAAGTGCAAATCGGTCCCTTATTTCAGTTAATGCATGATAATGCACGACCGCACACCGCAAGAGTTGTAAGACAGACTCTCGCCGCAGCTAACATCAATGTCATGCCCTGGCCTGCTCAGTCGCCAGACTTGAACCCGATTGAGCATGCATGGGATATGCTACAGAGAAGAGCTCTGCCGAATATGGAGGGTATCCAGTCGCAAGAAGACCTTTTTTTGTTGTTGCAACGAACATGGGCGGCCATTCCACAGCGTGATTTGGATGAACTCATTTTGAGTATGCCAAACCGATGTTCTTGTGTTGTTAGTGTTCGCGGTAGAAACACGGATTATTAATTGTTTAAGTTACCCAATAAAATTTTAAAGAAAACTGTTATTTCAGTCTTTTTTTCGAACTTTAATGTTAGTGGTTCAAATGTCAAAAATCCCTTTATTATGAAAATGGCAAATGTCTTTATTAATGCAAAGGTGACTTGGTTTATCGTTACTGTAGACAAACGAAAACACTTTATTTGATGAATCCTTAAAGAAAATTTTAATTAATATCAATCAGGAGAAAAGTTATTGCAAAAATATATGTTGATCCCTAGACACTTTTGATGTGTGTATTTGAGAGATATACGAAATATATTTTTTCATTTCAAGACTTCAAATAAATTAAAAGCTTTTGGAACCATGCATTGTTAACCACTATGTACATATTAAAAATAAAAAATAAGGTAGTTCGATTGTACTTTTCTTTTTATATACGTACATACTTTAATATTATATTCATGTGACTGTTACTAAGTATTCTATATTTTCTTTATTATATCATATATACCTAGTTCGGCCATAAGTTCTGTTACAAATGAATATGCATTTATTTTATATAATGTAATCTAAATAAAATTTATATGTACATATTTATGGAAGTCTCAGCAAAAAACAAAAAAATGATTCTATTCGGTCATGTCGTCTAAACTGCCCATAATTTGTTGTTTAAGGGGTTCAGATCTGGGCTATACGAGGGCCAGTCTTCAGCCCTTCCGGAAGTCCAAAAGTCCGGAACGTTGATTTCGAGCCAGGGTAAGGCACGAACTACCCATCGTGCCTTATGACCAGGTGCAGAGTCCTGCTGGAAAGTCTACGGTACATTTTAAAAAAGTGTATTGCTGAGAGGTTTCACAACACAATTCAAGACAGTCTCTTGATACACTTTGACTAAAGTCTTCACTCCTTTTTCACAAAATAAAGCATTGTGACTCCTTGATAAGACACCCCTTACTAAACCATTACAGACGCATGATAATTAGCACGTTGTACCTTTCCGACTACTTGGGTGGCTTCTTAGAACTGCGTGCGTACACTTTGTCATTTTGCTTGTTGTAGTGCTCTTCAATCATTAATTTTCTTTAACACCCCATTCTATATTGAAATTTGATAATAAACACGAAAAAATTATGTAAAATGGCGGGAAATCGAAAGAAGTTTTTAATATAATAAACGCGTTCCAAGAGTTGAAAAAAAAGTTTCTATGTAACAGTATTTATGACCAGACTAGTTATATAGGTATATGTTGACAAAAAATACTTCGTTTGAGAGCAGATTTGAGGGAATTATGTTCCCGACAAATAAACACAAGCTGTATACACAACAAAATAAACAGCAGAATTACAACCTCTAAATGTAACATACTCGTAAACCAATTGAGAGTGAAACTAAATTTGACTAAACATTCAAATTCTGCACAGAGAGCGACGAAAGTTGCAAATACGAGGTATCATTTTATTGCGTTGTAAACTAAGCCATTGTTCTGACCGCGTCGTGTGTTACAATGGTTACGACGTATTCTGTCACGAAAAAAATATTTAGCAGTAACTATAGCGCTATAGTACATATAGTAGGTACAGTTAATTGCACTTCAAGCTTTACACTTTGACTTGTGTATCGTTTTTAGGGTTCCGTACCCAAAGGGTAAAACGGAACCCTATTACTGAGGCTCCGCTGTCCGTCCGTCCGTCCGTCTGTCACCAGGCTGTATCTCATGAACCGTGATAGTTAGACAGTTGAAATTTTCATAGATGATGTATTTCTGTTGCCGCTACAACAACAAATACTAAAAAATAGAATAAATTAAATATTTAAGGGGGCTCCCATACAACAAACGTGATTTTTTTGATGTTTTTATAGATAATGGTACGGAACCCTTAGTGCGCGAGTCCGACTCGCACTTGGCCGATTTTTGTGTCATACGTATTTACCGGTTTGCGAGGCAATTGAATGAAAGTCAGTTGTTGAGATCGGAATATTTTTATGTATATGCATGTATGTATGTATGTATATCTTCACGCCAAGTCCCTTGCGGGGTAGGCAGAGAAAACCGAGCGCCATAAGATGCGGTCCTTGCATACTTATATGCATGTAGCCTACATTTATATGGGAAAACGATTAACAAGTGAAAATATAAAAATGAAAAATTGGCCAAGTGCGAGTCGGACTCGCGCACGAAGGGTTCCGTACCATTATCTATGAAAACGGCAAAAAAATCACGTTTGTTGTACGGAAGCCCCCTTAAATATTTATATTATTCTATTTTTTAGTATTTGTTGTTATAGCGGCAACAGAAATACATCATCTGTGAAAATTTCAACTGTCTAACTATCACGGTTCGTGAGATACAGCCTGGTGACAGACGGACGGACGGACGGACAGCGAAGTCTCAGTAATAGGGTTCCGTTTTACCCTTTGGGTACGGAACCCTAAAGACCAATGGATAAAAATGATCATCTTTTCGAGACGAGCACCTTAGCCATCGTGTCGCCGCGCCGCGCCGCCGCGCCGCCCCGGGCCGTGGCGGAGGTTATAAATATATCATCGCTTCATCGCAAATCGTATTGTGTCGTCCTGTTCAGATGAAGCCTCACGGCTAAAAACAGTTCCCGGTGGTGTTTTAGTCAGTAGGAATCTGACATAACCTTTTCGGCCTTCCGCACGGGTATCTTATGCAAGATTTCACCACCTCCCTCCCATATGTCCAGAGGGTGCCCCTCACGGAAGAATGACTAACGCGCGCTCGGGGTGGGTTAGTCCTTATTTATGTGAGTCTACATTTTCATGGGCGAAAAAAAAATTGCGAATCGCTAGTGGCCATATGTTTCCGAGGAGTGTGGGCGGCTCGCGAAGCGCTTGTTTGGATTGGCACGGAGGCCTACACAACTTGGCTGCAGAGAAGCACTAGACTAATTCTCGTCTTTCCATTATTATTCGGCCGTCAGTCACTTTATTTCCGTTTCTTTATAGATGCTTTAAGTATATTTATTTTTCAAATGGTTTTTAAATAAAAATATATACCACTATTTTTCAGCGATAATTATTTAAAATCAATAATCGTCAGTAGCACAAAACCCTGTCGTAGAGGTGAACTTTTCCATTCAAAGTCAAAGTCAGGATGATTTTTCCCAATTGAAAAATATTTAGAAAACATAAACAACTTCATGTAAGCATTGCGTCAAAATGATACAGTTTTACACCCATACAGGGCAATTTCTTTTTTTATACTACGTCTAGAGACATGCAAGCATACGGGCCACCTGACGTAAAGCGGGTACCGTAGCCTATTAACGCTAGCGATATATTAAGTATCTATCACTCACGCGATGCCTCCTCTGTTGCTTACATAGTACCTAACTCCTTGGGAGTTTACTGGTGACCTCACTCACACGCAGTAACACAACACCCCTCTAGGGAGTTGTTATTTGGCTGCGGTATTCTGTGAGCAGGAGGTACTTCCCCAGACGGGCTGCTTTGATGCGCCCGACCTCTCTTAAAAAACAAATGTGCTCTCAATTCAAATAGAAAAAAATCAAAGGCAAATTCTATTTTAGATGTGTAGGAAATGACACTAAGTAGGCACAAAACTTCCCGGTTACATCAAACATTAGGTACTGCTAGATTATATAGTTTTGTTAAAGGTATTATAGTCGACCGCGTGTGGGTTATAGCCTGCGACAGACCGCGTTCGTGTTTAAAACAAAATTTCATAATTATCCACTTTCAGCTAACTACAGAGCTATGTATCTGTTTTGAAAGCTACGTCAATAAAATTGACGAGGCCATTAAACGGTATATAGCCCAAATTCCGTCTCTTTCCCAGTTAATTATTTGCCCCTAACGTGTTATGACGCCGCTGAAATGTCGGATTAACATTTAATGACTTGCTTTATTGTAGCACTTTACATTGACGTGAACAGTCCCAATTTAGTAATAACATTATTTAGCATGAAACCTGATGTTTCCCACATTCGTATATTTGTTACCTACTTTCAGGATTGATAGGGTTTAGGGTAGGCAACGCGTGAGTAATGCCCCTGTTGTTACAAACGTCATAGGGTGCGAGAACTGCTTACCGCCTGAGTCCACACTTGGTCGTCTTAATCAGGATCCAACCCGATAGGAATGGTACAGTGACGGCACGTCAAACTTAACATTTTGACCTTTAGGCTTTAGGGTTTTACGCCGTACGTAATAATAGTTAAAACTAATCATGACCGTGATCAGGTCTTAGCTGTCTCTCCACTTTACAAAATAATGGACATGATTAGTAATTTCCTGCAAGTCGACCAATGATAGAATATATTAACCAATAAGCCGTAAAGTGACTCGATGTTGATCGTTGAACTAGCCAATAAGAGGTGCGCGTTTTACTTTACTTTCCGACCTGTAGTTGTGAGTTTATTTACTACGTAAAATCATGTCATCGGGTCTTCATAGGTTATTTTAGTACTGAAAAATTAAAACTCGTTTTCTTTCTAAGATGTAACATATTTATTTAATCAACATATTTACCCTTATTCCTATACACGATAGAACTCTGATTTAGATTCGACAAACTGTCTGAAAGCATTTTGTACTGCCTCCTGGGAAGAAATTTTTTCACCACGTAGAAAATTGTCCAAATCATGAAAAATATGGTAGTTGTACCAAGTATGGCAGTTGGACCAAGGTCTGGGGAGTACGGAGGATGACGTATGGTTTCTAACTGCAGCTCCTGCAGAGTTACAACGGTTTCTCGTGCAGTGTGAGGTCTTGGATTATCCTGGAGCAATAATGGTGAAGATTAATTCACGAGTCAGGGCTGTTTCACTGCCAGTTTCGCCATCATTGTTCGAAGTTCGGCACAGTAAACATCTGCTGTTATTGCTAGACCAGACCTGAGAAAGCTATAGTGAATAATGTCATAAAGAGACCACCAAACAGTTACCTTTTTATTGGTAATCTTTCCCGTCTAATCTGAATAAAAAAAAAACAATTGGAATTCGGAAATCGAATGATGCACATTTAAAAAAAAAACTCATATGTTACATATAAAAAAAGTTTCACTTGAAAATTTCACACCATGAAGGTTTAATGTCAATTCAAAGTATTTATTACCTTAAAACGTCAATTTCGTACTTTAACCCCTATTATTATACTTGCGGGCCTAACAGACGTTGTCCTGTTCGAAGAAAAACCTAGAACCCAATTACAGCGCCACCTACCGGGTCCAATTGTGATTATCCTCTTTAAACACACACAAATAGAAAAAATATATAGATTCGGTCCAGCCATTTAGGAAGAGTTTAGTTATACACATTTGTTATACAGAACTAACTGCACCCACGACTTCGTCGCGTATACCGGTATCCCGTGGGATCAGCTTTTTTGTTAACTTTCTTTCTTTTTTCTAAAAGTCAGAGGTTAAGACTCTTAAGGGTAAAAGTATCGTGATGTTGAATAACCATCCTCGAGAATTGAGCTATCAAATGCAAGAAGATTTTTTCAAATCTGACTGGTAGTTCCAAAGATTAGCGTACAAAAAAAAAAGTAATTGAACTTTTCCACTTTGCATATTAGTATAAATAGAATATATACATATAAATAAAAAAAATACAAAATTTGTCCCCGCGTCCGTCCCCTCTACCTCGGCAACTTGAAGTTCGATAATAATAAATCTGAAAAAGAACAGTAAAACAATATGTTGTACTATTACGAGTATACACATTTGACGTGCGAACTATCGTGAGCAAATGTATTTTAATGGATCTCGACAAAAATAATACGTTGAAATAACTTGACCTTAATTAGTTGAGTGAAAAAAACATTAAAAAAAGGCAAGCAATCAAAGGACGTACCTACCATCGAAGCACGGCGGGTCTGATTCGCGTTTGGACGGTAGTAAAGCCATATCTTAAACCTGGCCTGACATTTTTAAACTTATACATTTTTTCGAACTCGATGGCGCAATGGTGAATGGCACAACAATGACACCAACGATCATTTGTGTACATGAACATGTCTGTTTGCTTTGCTCTAGGTGTGTTTAAGAGAGGTAGGGCGCATCAAAGCAGCCCGTCTGGAGAAGAACCTCCACCTCACAGAAAACTGCAGCCTAATAGCGACTCCCTATAGGGTTGTTGTGTTCTGCCATGTGGAATGGAAAATAGCAGCAGAGGTGGCATCGCGCGAGTGATATTTATGTATTACAAGCGTTCATAGGCCACGTTAACCGCTTTACATTAGATGGGCCGCATGATTGTGTGCCTCCAAAAAAAAAAAAAACAAAAAATTGGTGGCCGTATCGGGGCGGCCGGCAGATGTGAAACATCTTAGTGAATATTAAAATTTTTAATAACTAAAAATCAAAAAATCTAGTATGCGCACGCACACACGCAAGGGAGCCGTCCGAGAGAGCGAGCGTTATGACATTTTGCCGTCACGGCATACAGTTCTATTTTATTGCCAAGGCACACCTATACATGTTTCAACAAATATGTACATTTATGTTATGTATGTACTTTTTTGGGTTTCGTATTCGAAGGAGAAAACTAAAACCCTATTGCTGTCACTCTGCTGCTTTGGAACGAAATAAGCTACTGACATATGGATATAACGGGGTAGAGAGCCGAGCGCCTCCTCTTATTTTAAAATCAATACTCTCATCAAGACCATATCTAACACTTACATGTAGCATCTATGGCGCAGTAGTTAGTAACACTACTGACACCAACACTCGTGGGTTCGCTCCTACACAGGACGAACATTTGTGCGCATGAACATGTTTGTGTATCTTAGTCTGGGTGGTTTTAAGAGCGCACCAGAGCAGCCTGTCTGGGGAAGTACCTCACTTCATAGGAAATTGCAACTCTCTGGAGAGTTAACTAATTTAATCCTGCTGGAACGTGCTCAACGTGCAGTACTTAAAACAATGCTGAGAAAGCCCGTACGTTTCCCAACTACTCTGCTCTATAAAGAGACCAAGGTACTTAGCGTGAGGAGATTATATCTTTTCGCTATAACCCTGCTGACACACAAAGAAGTTCGTTCATCGGCAAATTATGAAAGAATGCTAGCTAATCGTACATTTAGACTCCCGATACCCAAACTAAATACCACCTTTGCGCAACGTTTCTCCATTTTTAGAAAGCCCTTTATTTATAATAAGATGAATAATCTGTTTCCCCTTTGCAAGTCTACCTATTGCGAAGCAAAATCAAAGATTCAAGCTGAATTACTTAACTGGACCTACCGGTATTCGGAGGATTTTTTATGTACATTGCAATAATATTGAAACAGAATAAATTATTAATGAATGATAATGTTCAAGAATTTATAGATTAAAATTAAGAAAGAAAAAAAAAAAAAAAAAAAAAAAAAAAAAAGAAAAAAAAAATTATAAAGAATTAAATGGGGTTGATTGGTTCAAGTGCATTTAAAATGAATTTAAATGCATTTGAACTAATTAATTTGATTTAATTATTATTGTTATTGTTTTGGCTATATGTATAATTCGATTTATTGAATCTCGCAAATCTTTTTCTTTATTTGTATTATTGTTATTAAGATTTTAATTTGCATGATTTGAATTTAATTGTAATATAATTCACCGCAAGTATTGTTATAGCAAAAGTAATTAGTCTAGTTCCCACAGGACAGGCTTAGCCTAGTGTGGGTAATAAGGTTAAATTTAAATACCTGTAACAATTTTTGCAATAAAGTATTTATTATTATTATTTATTTGCAATAAAGTATTTATTATTTATTATTATTATTACAGTAACTCTTTAGGAGCTTAATGGTGAACTCACTCGCACGCAGGAAAACAACAACCTTCTGTGGCTGCGGTTTTGTGTTAGGTACTTCCCCAGAGGGCTGCTTTGATGCGCCCTATCTCTCTTACCTACAAATTATTGCAAATATATTAACACGTCATGGTTATCCTGTAGTTGACTGTACATTATGTATACATTAATCTGAAATTTATACCATAAATAAATGTTCAGTTCTTGTGTGCCTGCGTGTGAATGACGTCACGAGTAAGATCCTAAGGAGTTGCTTTGGTAGCAGCAGGGGTGTCATCGCGCGAGTGGTACTTATTGTTTCATAAGCATACGGCAACCGTTTCACACCAGGTGAGCCATACAGTTATATGCTTCCCGACATTGTTAAAAAAAAACATCATCAATGTGATTGCGGTCTACAAGCGTTACGCCAAAGATTTCAGCAACGCTCGCATTTCCCGTTTATTTTACTTTCATGCTCACTCTGTCATGTGCAGCTCTCGCCTTCATAAGTTAGCGTTGGGAGCAGCACCGCGTTATATATAAAAAAGGCTGTTCAGTGAGGGTACTTACAATGCCTCGAAAAGCCATAATCGAAACGGATTCGAAAAGTTTTCACTCAGATTCCATGCATTTAAACAGATAACTTTTCGATTCCAATTCTAATATACCTAGTGTTTCGAGGCAATGTGAATACGCCTACTGCCCTACGATTTTACTGCCTAGATGTTTTCCCAATACACTCACTCCTTTCACACTTTTCCTAACAGTCACTCGTTTCTCCACATCTGCTTGGATTACACCAAGACATACAATCTCATTCACTTGTTCACATTACATCAATAACCGTAATGCTTGCGTTAGTTCCGAATTATAAATTTCATTACAAATTCAATTACATTATGTTACATGGGGGCCTCATACATGATAAGGAACCGTCATTATTTTGTAGCTTGTCACGCAGAGATTTTACTCTATTTTAGGGATCCGTACCTCAAGCCGTATAAAACGGAACTTTCATAAGATCATTCAAATATGTATTCGTCCCTCTTTTTCACACATTTTTTTGTTTTTTGATGAGCGCTGTGGCGAATCAATGCTATTTTAATACCATAGCTCGTGGGTCCGATTGTCACTCAGAACACACATTTGTCTGCATGACTATATCTGTTCGTCTTGGACTGAATATTTTCATGTGAGGTAGCCCACATAAGCTGTTCGACTAGGGGAGTACCTTCACTTCACAGTTGTCGTACAATGTGCAGCCGGTCCCCAATAAGGGAGACCGTTCCGACCTATCAAGTTACCGCCCCCTTGCCGTCAGTGTTGTGCAAAGTCATGGAACTGATCCTTAATAATCAATTGATCCGCTACCTAGAAGATCAGTCCCTAATTAATGATCATCAGTATGGTTTTACACCGACACGATTGACGGGTGATCTACTAGCGTATGTGACGCACCTCTGGGGGAGGCAATCGATAAACATGGCGAATCTATGGCAGTCAGCCTAGATATCGCCAAGGCATTTGATCGAGTTTGGCATAAAGCACTTCTCTCCAAAATTCCGGCATACGGTTTGCCCCTCCAGCTTTGTAAGCAGTTCCCTCAGTATGCGAGATGGCCTGAATATGCTAGGCATGGATATTCGTTGCGATCTTAACCAACGTAATTACGAGTATATCGAGAACCTCATCTCAACAGCTTCAAAAAAACTCAGATTCCTGAACAGGGTGCCCCGGTTCATCATACCGGACCAGCTTTGTCTGGTTTATAAGACTCAAGTTCGGGCCTGCGTGGAGTATTGCTCGCATCTCTGGGATGCACAAAATCTTCTCGAGGCTCTCAATAAGTTGCAGCGAAGGGCTATCCACATAATCAACGACAAAGAGGTCACCAAAAACCTCTTCAACTTTGTAGGGACATTGGCTCGCTAAGCGTATTTTACCGCCTTTACCATGGTGAGTGCTCTGTAAAACTGTTTTTCCTTATTCGTCTCTCTCCCTTCCGGCATAGAACCATGCAGGCTTGCGATGTCATTATTTCACTGTCGAGAATATTTCTTCGCGTACGGCAACTCCTATCTCTGTCGTACTATTAAAAAGTGGAACGTCTTGCCAGCACATGTGTTTTCTCCTTCCTACAATATCCTCCAAGCGAAGTGTGAAGAAATGTCTCTTTCTGCTTACCATCAGGCGAAGCCACTATGCTGAGCTGAAATAAAAAAAAATGTGGCTCTCGTTTTAGATATAGAACCCCAAATTTAGTAGCATATATTTAAAGTTATAATCATGCCTCGTCTGTAGCCGTATTATGTGGATGAAACATGAACACGACTCCGGTAATGTACCTGCGGAAAGTTACTAACGTAATCCAAACATATTCGCAGCTAACAAGGTACGAAAACTTGGAAAATCATCCACAACCTCAAAATACCATCCATCTAGTATTTATAAGCAAACTCGAAAAAGGCACCGTTCTTTTATAAAAATGGCCCGATTTAGGAGAACTTCGTTTCGTAAAAACATAAATCTTAAAACTTCATTACTTTGCCCGCAAGTTGGTTTTCGCAACAAGGCGCTGATGTTTACGATTTAAAAGGTTTCCGACGTAAAATATTACTGTTGGCAACACTTTTTACCGTGCCGTGTTTAATGGTTAAGACGTTCACTCAAGGAGAGACGCCGATTTTTGTCTCACGTGTTTGGAACTAGTTTTCAAAGGGCGTCACACAAATCGGCTACGAAAAAGTTTACTAACAAAAATCATTAAATGTTGTTATTTTATTTTCAGAGTAGCGAGTGGGTAAAAAGCTAGCCTATTATCCGACGGTCTCGGGTTCGTTTCCTGGCATGTACCTCTAAATCCGTGTCTTCGGATTTATATACATGTCTGTAATTATCACTTGTTCGGCGTTGAAGGAAAACATACACAAGTATATTTCGAAAGACGTGTGATCTAACCTACAAAGGCCCGGCTTTGCCTGCGAGTTTTGTAGGTCTGACGGCAGTCACTCCATGACAAAATCAGTATCTTCACCAAATGCTAAGGCTTAGCGGGCCCCGGATGGATTTGGAGGCGGGGTAACAATAGAAAGATGTTTTATTCTACTATTTATCCTATTAAGTACTCCTTTAGTACGCTATTATTAACATTTATTATTTATTATTAGTTTATTACTAACATAGCGTAAGATATTGATGTTAATAATATTTCCATGGTCGTATGGTCCGAAATAAAAAGTTAAATATTATTTTTAACGCGCTGAGCTAACTAGAAGATACTTCTTCACACTGGCAGGTGTGATACACCGCCGTATCATTCTTAAAAACACCTAGACCAAGACAAACAGATATGTTAATGCACACAAATGTTTCTTCTGTGTAGGAATGGAACCCACTAGCGTTTGTGTCAAAGTAGCTTTACTAACCACTGCACCACAAAGCTTACTTACTTTGAAAATCACGAAGGTAAACTATTGAAAGTACAGTCATAATCGCATTATATACATAAAAAAAATTCAATCATTAGTGCCCGGTGGACTGTATGTAGGTACTCTTGCTTAGATATTTTCTCTTTTGTGCAAACCCTTTGCTTTGCACATATGTATAAAATTTACGGATTCCTTGTACGTCGACATCTCTGGGGGTCGATAGTCTATAATATAGACTATAGTATATAATATAGACCCTAGATTACAGTTGGGACCTGTTGGGAAGTAGGTGGTGAACTCTCATGAGTACCCTTTCGGACGACCGAACGAGTTATGTCAGGCCCACCACTCAATCCCACCACTGTGTCTCCTGTGTAGCCAGAATTAACAGCGGCGACCACCAAAAAGGCAATGAACAGTGAGATTTATTGCTGTCTCGGGGGTTAAAACCATGAATTTAATCAGAAGAAATTTGTAGGAGTGGAAGTTTTGGAATTGACTTCCCCTCTTGGCAAAGTGAGAGACAGCAATATGACAAATAAGTCATTTAAAAACTTTCAAAGAGATAGCTAGTCGAGTGAAACTCAACTGCCGTGCACCACGGTTTCTCAAATATCTCACACTATTGGGACCTAAATTGTGAGTTGTAACCTAACACATCGATTCCAATAATATAGATTGCAGAACCGCCTAAACGCCTGGTAATTCTCTCTTGTTATTATGTTAGACTTTTACCGACTAAACATTACCTAGGATTTGCTGTCACCCGGGAAGGCTTTATCGGAAGCGAGCACCCAGGGGAAGAGGGGCGACGCAAACACAAAGTCACAAAGAAAGCATGACGCGCGTATTCCTGAAGAGGATATGGTTAAACATTAAGTGTACATAAATATTACAGGAGAGCTTGATGGCGTCGTTGTGCGTACATTCTAACCAAACACGCAGGTTAAGCAACGTCTACCGCAGCATGTCTATGGATGGGTTTATCTGTCTCGAGTTTCTCCGTGCTTCGGAGGGCACGTTAAGCCCGAAGCCGTCGGTCCCGGCTGTTGTCCATAGATGACAAACGTTAAGCTAAGTCAGTGGCCCTCGGGCGGCTTGAAAACACTGACCTCCGCCAATCCGCATTTGAGCAGCGTGGTGGAGTATGCTCTAAACCCCTTCGTTGAAGAGAGACCCGTATCCCTGCAGTGGAATAAGTAAGGGTTGACGTGGTACACATTTACAGCAGACACAAAAACTCTTTCTTTATAAAGTTGTGTAAAAAATTGTTATAGTGAAACCTAATGTAGTGATTTCTATACGTGTACAAAATTTTTGTACGTCTACAGTTTTCCAAACAGTTATTCGAAATATAAATATTTTTTTTAATACAGTTGCTCAAAAAGTGGCGTATTGCAGGGACGTATAGCGTTCGGGATGTGCACTCGAGCTTTTTCTTTACTTTTTCCGAACTCGTGCGTTCTCTTTCCCAACTGTCAAAATAATGTCTATTAAAA
The DNA here is from genome assembly GCA_947507595.1 of Pyralis farinalis. Lineage (NCBI taxonomy): Eukaryota > Metazoa > Arthropoda > Insecta > Lepidoptera > Pyralidae > Pyralis > Pyralis farinalis. The sequence continues at coordinate 11,346,618 of OX382274.1, forward strand.
AGAAAAAACCAACCACGAAGTTTTTACTAAAAAAAATTCATAGAAGTTTTATGATTCATGCAAATATTTCTAAAAAGAAGCTAACTAATTTGTTTCAATATCAGATTTAATGATTTGATTCAATGAGTTAGGTTAGGTTTCATTTCATTTCATCTCATTAAATTTCATTTTCATTTCATATCAATAAAAAAAATCTACTGAAGATTTGGCTCCCTTTGCCTACCCAGAATGGGTGAAGAAAACAAAAGAAAATCTCTGCTTATATTCTTTTACGGTTGGCGCCATTTTCCTAGTTAGTTGAGTTTATTGTGTTTTTATTATTTTATTAAATTGCTTCATTTTTTCGCAACTGTATTAAAAATAGTTGTTCAGTACACGTGCGGAACTGTCATTGCAAAGAGTTCCGACTGTCAACCCGCACCTTCGGCTGCGCCTCGGCTCGGGTAGACATTTGTCGGAACTCTTTGCAATGACAGACTTTCCGCACTTGTAATGAAATATACTATTTCAACAACAACAACAAATTTTTGTCAACTTTTCTTACTGACCCATTCTAAAATCTTTCAGTATGATCCCTGTAAAAGCTAATTCGATCAATAATTGTACTTGCTCAGACTCAGTCAGGCTTAATTGAACCTAATAATAGATTTTTCTTCTAAACGGAGGCATATAAATACAAGTGGTGCACTCTGCCCATTAATAGGTAAATGAAATCTCAGGCAGCCCTTGTCCTTAGCTCATGGATTGTTCATTAAAAAAATCCATAAGAGAAAATGAAATCATAAATTAAAATTTTCATTGTACTAGATCACAAACAACCTCATATCATAACATACACGCAAATTATGTTGTATGGTCTTCATAACGCCCACAGCCGCAATAGCTTTTTTATTGCATTACATTTTGCTCTAACATCAAATGCCAGACAAATATTTTGAATAATAGAAACTGAAGTGCTTTTTTACGATAATAATTTTAAGCCCTCTTTATTTTAAATTTTATTATCTATTTGATACCAGTAGTATTTTTCTGTTATTTATTATCCAAATTAGACAAATAATGACTGCCAATCGATAGTTCTTTTTTCTTAGACTTTTACGTTATGAAACGAGATATTTACATTATTTGTGCAATAATACTTTTTGAGAAGCCCAGTATATGTATAAAAAAATATCAAAAATTAAATTTAAACTTATTATCAACGAAGTCTAAAGATAGATTCTTGGCCAACTGTGATCATTTTCATTGCTTAAATTTTTATGCGTTTGCTTGCAAATGGGATGAACAGCATTATTATAACACACGAGCGGTATAAAAGTTACAAATTGAGTCTTTAAAGTCTTCAGACGCATGCTTATATAGCACATCGTTTCTAATTCATACTCTACCCTCTTTAATGCATAATGTACCTACTGTAACAGGAGTAGTCCGATTTTGGAAGTAAACCTTAAAACAAAAAGGAGACGTAGAGGCCCAGCTCCATTGGGAAGTTCCTCCATCTCACAGGAGTCTCCTGTGAGATGGAGTTGATTTAAGTGCACCTAATATACACAAACACCTAAATAATGCTCTCTGGAGGATTGTTGTATTCCTGCGACGGGATGAGGTTACTAGTAAGCTCCCGAGAAGTTGCTGTGCTGATAGCAGGGATGACGCAGCAAGGCGCAAGCGATACTTCTACTATTAAATGCATTCATTAGGCTATAAAGTAATGTTGCTACCTAATTACTTTGCATCAGGCCCTATGCTTGTCTGCCTTCTGATGTCGTAGAAATTATGCATCTAAATAACAATTTACTTGAACTCGATATGATTGGAATCAGGTTCCCTACATTCCATTACTCGGTTACATTCAGATGAGCAGTGATAGCCCAGTAGATATGGAACCATCAAATTTATCAACTGTTCCCCAGTTCTAATCCTGGTGGGGGCATGTACCACAAAATTATATTTATGTACGTATTCATGTGCATATTTGTAATTATCACTTGCTCGATGGTGACGGAAAACCTCGTGTGGAATCCGCACATCCCAGAAAATAATTGGACGTCGTGTGGGAATCCGCACATCCCAGAAAATAATTGGACCTCGTGTGGGAAACCGCACATCCCAGGAAATAATTGGACCTTGTGTGGGAAACCGCACATCCCAGAAAATAATTGGACCTCGTGTGGGAAACCGCACATCCCAGAAAATAATTGGACCTCGTGTGGGAAACCGGACATCCCAGAAAATAATTCGAAATACGTGTGACCTAACCCTCTGGGTTCTGGACGTCTGACGGCAGTCTATCCATGTAAAAAATCCGTATCCTCGCCTAGTTGTTTGGTAGTGGACCCCTCCAATTCTAAAGGATTAGGAAACGGAATAATGCTAGGAAGAAGATTCAGATCGAAAGCAGAAAGGAAGCTGTTAATGAAACGTATGTATGTTATATACATAAGAATTATATATTATATAATATCAATCTATCTTCACGCCGATCCCTTCTGGTGTAGGTACAATGAAGCGAGCGCCATAGGATGCGGTCCTAACGCACTTCACTCGGATTTTTAACATTCATAGCTCTTTTCATGCACGCTTGCCATAAACTTTGCGGTGTAACGCTTGCTGACCACGTTTGGAATGATGATGTAAGAAAGAGACTTAGTTTGAAAGAGAGTTAGAATCTGTTGGTGTTAAGATAAGAAAAGACATGCTTCGTTGATTCGGACATGTAGAATTAATGCAGAAAGAACGAATTACGAAACAGATATACAATGCGAAAGTGCAGGGATGTAGGAGCCGTGGAAGATCAAGTCTCACTTACCAGGACCAAATTAGTCGTGTTTTATCAGAAGGTGATATCAGGAGCCCTATGATTCGGTAAGCGTGCATAAAAAGAGCTAATAAAAAGTACAATCCACAAGATTATGTCTCTTATCTATAGAAATTTACAACTCTACCTAACTTTACAGAAACGCTTGTAAATCCATCGGCTGACAGCGTTTATATCAAAGAAGGACAAAAAGTTTGAAATGCATGCAAATTACGACACTTGAGATAGAACTGACTCGTAGATCCTGCCGTCCCTAACTTAAGTTGGATTATGTCTCCAAATTGGAATTATACTAAGTTAGCGACACCCAATTACTTACAGTACTTGAATCACTTTATGTCGGTCCTCTCACTTCACAAACCGAACTCAAAATTGTATTTGCTGAATCTATTGTATTGTCATAACTAATATTGAAATGCTTAGACTAAACTCACAATACAAACTTCACCTTTTGAAAGAATCAACATATCTAAAGTGTTGTTTATTGTGAAAATGCAAAATATGTTTGAGTGTGCAAAAGATAAATTCTTAGTTGCGAGATCCAGTGACTTCGTTTCTCTGAATATTTCGCTGTAGCAAAGATCATAATAGTCAGTTTGATATTTTTTATAGTACGTACTAAAAGAAGCATGCGGTCCACGGGTTATGCCGCACATGTTAGCATCTAGACGGCGTTTTGTCTACTTTCATGCTCTCTCTGCCACACCCAGCTCTCACTTCTCTTCTTTGTTTTTATACAAGAAAATGAACAGATTTTATTATATTTCATTTATATAAAGAGTTTTTTTTATGCAACGTCGGAGGGTATACAAGTTTACGGCCCACCTGATGTAAAGCGGTTACCGTAACCTATGAACGCCCGCAACACATTAAATAACACTCGCGCGATGCTACCTCTGCTGCTAGTATAACAATTCTTTAGGTTGTTACTGGTGAGTTCACTCATTTTCAGGAACATAGGGAGTTACTGTTGGCTGCGGTTTTCTGCGAGCTGTAGGTACTTCCCCAGACGATTATGACTTCCGCTATGTGTCCTATACTGCTGATCATTTAAACTGCTCCAGTTGATCTGCTGTAGGGATCTGAAAACAGTTTCGTTAATGTCTGTCTAAATTATACTATTAGAATCTAGCATTATAAAATTGCTATTAAAATCGTTCTAGCAAGTTAGCGTAGCGGCCTTCGTGTTTTGCGTAGAAAGGAACTAACGGAGAAGCAGAGAACATTTTATATATTTATTGTACTCGTATAACTGCATTAGGCACAGGAAACGCTCTATATGAATAACAAGGAACTCAACTATTTTAGGTTGATAAGAGTCATTTTCAGTAGGCCTTTGAGAATATAGAATGTTTTTTCTTATATTTTAAGGTTCTGCATCTGAAGAGTATAAGGGAACTTACTGGTACTTTGCTGTCTATCCATCTGTCTGTCAATGGTTATTAACTCTTAAAAGTCACATACCTAAATGTTTGTAAAGAATGTTTATCGAATATTTTATGAAAATTTTTTATGATAGGTTTTATACAAAAACTACTAATAATACTGTGTTCACGTCAAGTTCATAGCGCGTTAGGCAGAGAGAAATTATCGCCATAAGACGCGGTCGCTTCTTTAACATTCATAGCTCTTTTCATGCGTGCTTCCCGATACCTAAGGCTTGTGACGTGATCTTCTGATAACAAATGACTAATTTGGCAGTGGTAGGTGAGTATTGGCCTTCCTTGTCCCCTACATCCTACTAATTTCGCGTTGTATATCTGTTTCGTCATTTTTCTTCTCGCATTCTTTCTACACGTCCGAACCAGCGGAACATGCCTTTTCTTATCTTCACACGATAGTCTCCGTCAGACAAACTATATTTTTTACATATTCATTACGAATTCAATCTACATGCGTTACGCCACAGACATTGCGCAACGCTCGCATCTCGTCGGCGTTTATTTTTTCACTTCCTTTCTTTGCTTTCATGCATTCAGAAGTATTTAGGGAGAAGTTACTGGCCACTGGAACAGTAAGTACCTCAGTTATAAAGGCGAAAGCTTTATAATGGTTGCATTTACTTTTATCAGCTTTCTGATGTAGTATAGTATGGCAATCAGTATATTTTTTGTTTAACGTAATTTGACAAATGTTTGCAAGTGAAAAAAATCAAAGTTTGTTTTACAACAACCAAGTATGTATTACAGCCAGCCAAATATATTTGAAATTGGAACGCCTAAAGCTGAAGAGAGGGACTTTGTCTCATCTTGTGTGTTCAACCGCTTATACAATGAGTTGTGTTCGGAGGAATCGTTTGAAATTCACCCTCACATATTGGAATCGAAATAGACGTGTACTTTGCGACGTGTATAGTATGTAAAGGAAGTTGTAATTGATCTTACCGAAAATTGAGGTGGAATCGTCATGAACATGTATAACGGGAATGGGAAGTGATGCATTTAGAGTTTGATAACTATCATGGAAGTGATAGACCAGTAGATAATTATAATTAATTCTTTATTTACCACAACAATTACAAGGTTTACAGAGTGGCTAAGACATGACACTAGGCTAGGCCTGTCCTGTGGGAATCTTTACATTCTCGAATCAATTGTATTGCGGTACTATAAACAGAATTATAAGACTATAATTGTTGATTACCAAATACAAAATTAGATTACAAAATACATAATGTTTAAGAATCCTGTATAATATCAGTCATGAATGTGCTATGAATTTTATTTACATTTTATTTGTAGTTTGAAATTATTAGTTTAACAACATTATAAATTAATTTGGGATAGTTGAGTTGACATTGTAATAGTTATTTGAAATAATTTGATTGACGTTATATGTAATTTACAATAATGAAATTTTAACCGCTCAAGGCATTAAATTATTCTACGCTAATCAAAATGTCCTCTGAGTCCCGGTTGGTCCAGTTCTGCAATTCCGTTTCGATTTTAAATTTTGCTTTTAAAATCGAAAGGGAATTGCAGAACTGGGCCTACCGGGACTCAATTGGGAATGGGAATTGACCAAGTCAGGTTCGAATCCTGGCATGTACCATTAAATTCGTATTTCCGGATTTATATACATATTTGTAATTATCATTTTCTCGTTGATGAAGGAAAACATGGTGAAACCCTCACTATTAAAAAATAATATTTGGAAAGATATGTGATCAATTTAAAAAAACACTGATTTTATCTCTAGGTTGTGGAGTACTGACAGTAGTCGCTCGATGTTATAATCAGTATCTTCGCCAAAAATCCTTAAACTCAAGCAGCGGACCCCGCCAATCCTAATGGATTAGGGAGCGGCTTAACGCTAGGAAGAAGGGAAATCATACGCTAGTGTGGTACTATAGTGCGATAAAACATGTAATAATAAATAAATAGGAGAGGTAGAGCACATCAAAACAGACCATCTGGGGAAGTACCTCTACCTCACAGAGAGTCGCAGCCAAATAGCAACTCCCTGCAGGGTTGTTGTGTTCCAGCGAGTGAGTGAGGCCACCAGTAAGTTCCTAAGGAGTTATGTTACCAGCAGAGATGGGAACGCACGAGTAATATGCGCATAATGTATTGTTAGCATTCATATTCTACGGTAACCGCTTTACATCAGGTAGGCCGTATGCCTCCCAACATTGTATAAAAAATGTAATAAATAAATGACCAGTCGATTTATTGGTTTTAATTTGCATCAAGCACGAATTTCACTTCGCTCGATGTTTTAATCAGCGCGCTCGCACGGTTACGTGTCTTTGTCGCAGGGACGCCTCATCCTCACCGTGTACTGTCACCAAGTATTACTGAAAATCTGGGACAACATTTTAATGATTGCGAAACTTTTATGGGTATAATATTGACGAGCCCGGTGTGTTGGTTAGTAACGCTGCTTTGACACCGATGCTCATGAGTTAGATTCCTCCCAGGATAAATACTTGTGTGCATGAACATATCTGTTTGCTTTAATCTGGGTGTTTTAATAGCGGTACGGTGCATTAAAGCAGTACAACTGAGGAAACACCATCATCTCGTGGAAAATCGCAGCCTAATAGCAACAAAAAACAACTGAAGGATTGTTGTGTTCCTGCGTGTGAGTGATGCCCTACCTTCTAAAGAGTTGCTGCGTTAGCAACAGAGGTGGCATCGCGCGAGTGATTAATGTTGTTTTTCTAAAAACAAATATATATCAATAGAATAATAAAAACATGTTATCAATAGAATAATAAAAACACTATGCATAAACATTGAAAAAAAAAAACGAGTTGCGCTCCGGGAGTGCCGGCAGATGTGAAAACTTGAACATTAACGTTGTGCATTTTTGAATATTTTGGAATGGTTAGGGAAAAATTTCGCACGAATTGCTTTATTTATCAGTATAAAAGTACTATCGTATATGTCGTAAAATCTCTAAAACTCTAACACACACGCACACTCGTGCAAGCGCCCTGCGCCGCTTAAACTAAACAGCAATGTTGATAAACTACGTGGAACAAAACGCGTAAACGCCAACAATTTCATGGCGCTTACAACGTTTTGGTCGCGAGAAAATAATGCCCTATTTTTTAATTGTTTAATTAGAGGGAACTAATGTTTTAGCGCTGCAGCGAACTTAAGTTCTAATTCTCACCAAAATCTTACGGTCAAAGTCACGTGTCCTGATGGCCTGACGCGAGTTTAGCATTTTTTACTCATCCCAAAAAGTGCACAACGCCGCTAAAGAACTTATCACTTCAAAATTTTTTTCTAAATATTCAATAGTCAATTAATAAAAATGACTTTATTGATGTATGACAAACATTTCCATTTTGCTAAAAAAAGCTATGTTTCACAACAAAAAACGTGTGCATCTCGGGACGCCCGAGAAGAGAAAAGAAGTGATAACTTAAACTAATTAGCTGCCGTATGCATGAGAGAAAGGGAATCCAGACAGACTGGCGCCGTAACGCGTTACGTAACGAAGTGGTTTACCCTCCCATAAGAAGTTATCACTTCAAAAATGAAAAACAACATTACATTGACTACACTACATTAAATATCGTTGACAGTACAAAGCAAAGTGCATTACTTGCCTCACGCATGCACTTATTCAAGCTGGGTGCAATTAATTCAAATCATGGCACCCATGACATGCCGCCATTTTTTTACCGGCAACTATGGATTATTGTGTTCAGCAAAAAATTATCTTCAATTTGATATAATATTTAAGAAAAACACGTGGGAGTCTGTGAGGGATGTTCTGGATTTAGTTGAAGGGAACGAAAGAGTGATTATGTGTGGAGACTTGAATGGATGGGTTGGGACCAAGCGATACAGCTATGAAGCTGTTCTTGGTCCGTATGGAGATAAGAGAGTGAACGAAGCAGGTAAGTCTATACTAGATTTATGTATGGAACGAGGCCTCCTCGTGTCGAATACTTTATTTCATCATAAGGATATTCACACGTATACATGGAGAAGGAATGATCAAAAAATTGAAAATTGAAAAAAATGATTGATTTGATTTTAATAGATAGACGTCTCCGAAATGTTTTAATGGATACAAGAGCCTTTAGAGGCCCCACTCTTGAGACGGACCACTACCTGGTGGTAAGCCGGTTTGTGGGCCTTTTTAGGAAGTGGAGGCACTGGCGAGTGCGTATCCCTTTCGGAGATCATGAAAGGATAATGAGCGAAAAATTGCAAGATGAAAGTGTAAGGAGAATGTATGTGCATCTGGTAAGTGAGAGACTTGCAAATGCAAGCCTCTCCGACTCAGATGTGGATGATTGTTGGAAAGTTTTGAAAGAAAGTATGGTGAATAGTGCAAAAGAAGCTTGTGGATGCGCAAAGAGACGTAAAACAGCGAAAGGAGATGCCTGGTGGGATGCGGAGGTTGAATCCTCCGTAGCAAGAAAGAGGAAAGCGTGGCTGGATTACGTATCATCTTTGCCTTTAAATGAAAATATGAGAGAAAAGAAGAAAGAAATGTACCGTCTATGCAAGAATGAAACCAAGGCTTTAGTGAAAGAGAAGCGTGAAAGACAAATTATGAATGAGGAAGAGAGGCTGACGAAAAACTTCGAGGCAAATACCAAACTCTTTTGGAGAGAGGTAAAGAAGTCTCGGAGTGGTTCGTCGGCATCCAGAATGGATAAGATAAAGTCTAAAGCTGGTGTCATTCTTGCCAACACTCAGGAAGTGTTAGAACGGTGGAGTGAATATTTTGAGGAAATGTATGAGTATGCCTCGGACGCTGGCAATGAGAGTGAGTCGGATGCTTACTCCACGTTGACGGCGTCCGACGAAGGCATAACTATGGATGAGATCGAATGGTCGATACGAAGCTTGAAAAATGGAAAATCAGCGGGAATTGATCTGATCACAGCTGAGATGATCAAATTAGGTGGCACTTACGTCCGGGACGCCTTCTGGTACCTATGCAACCTATGCTGGAGAACTGGAAGGGTCCCAATGGACTGGAGACGCGCAGTCATCGTGCCCTTGTATAAAGGCAAGGGATCACGCATGGACTGCGCCAACTATAGGGCCATCAGTTTGATCAGCTTAGCAGCAAAAGTATATGGAAAGGTGATTGAAAGGAGAATGAGGGTGAAATCCGATGAAATGCTGTGGGACGCACAAGGAGGTTTCCGAAATGGAAGGGGATGTACGGATCAAGTTTTCTCGCTCCGCAATATCGTAGAGAAGCATCTGGCCATAGACCGGAAGGTTTTCTGCGGTTTTGTGGATCTTGAGAAAGCCTTTGATAGGGTTGTGCGAAAGGAACTGTGGGACATATTGCCGAGATATGGGATTGACGATTCACTGCTCCGTGCTGTGCAGTCCACTTACAAGGATTGCTCAGCATGTGTGCGGATAGACGGTGGCATGTCACCCTGGTTTGATGTCAAAATTGGTGTCAAACAGGGTTGCATGCTATCTGCTAGGCTGTTTATCCTGTATCTCGATAGTTGTCTGCAGAGAATAAGGTCAACGAATGTGGGATTGCGCATGGGTGACCATGTGGTGAACTGTCTGCTGTATGCAGACGATGCCGTGCTATTAGCAGATACACCATCTAAACTGCAAGCACTGGTCACAGCGATGAAAGACGACTGTATGGAGAAAGGCTTACTACTGAATGCGAAGAAAACAAAGATAATGGTATTTGAAAGAGAAGAATCCAGAACTAATGTAAGGATTACGATTGATGATGAAGTGTTGGAACAAGTGGATGAGTTTGTATATCTTGGATGCGCTTTCAGCAGGGATGGAAGGTACACCGCAGATGTGGAAAGACGAGTGAGTGCTGGGAATAGTGTGAATGGAGCGTTGGGAAAACTTCTTGGCAGTAAAATCTTGAGCCAGAAGGCACAACTCGCTATACACAATGCAGTGTTGGTCCCAACGCTAACTTATGAAAGCGAGAGTTGGGTATGGCAGAAAGAGCATGAAAGTAGAATAAACGCGGTTGAAATGCGAGCGCTGCGCAAAATTTGTGGCGTAAGGCTCGTAGACCGTATTCGCAATGATGATGTTAGAAATAGAGTTGGTCTGAAAGAGAGCGTCGGTGTTAAAATAAGAAGAGGCATGCTCCGATGGTTCGGGCATGTAGAAAGAATGCAAGATGAAAGAATGACGAAGCAGATATACAATGCAAAAGTGGAAGGATGTAGGAGCCGGGGAAGGCCAAGACTTACCTACCATGACCAAATTGGTCATGTTCTATCAGAAGGTGATGTCAGGAGCCCTAGAAACCGGCGTGCGTGCATGAGAAGAGCAATGAATGTTAAAGAAGCGAGTGAGATATGTAAGGATCGAGTCACGTGGCGCTCGGTTCTCTCTGCCTACCCCGCAAGGGATTTGGCGTGAAGTTATAGATAGATAGATAGAAAAACACGTAATGATGTTTTATTAAAAAACACATATTTATATATAGATCTTAGGCTATAACGTAATGATGGCAAGGCGTGGATGAATGCGGAAAAGTATTAATTTTGTTATTATTGTCTATGTTAGTATAGATCTTGCGAGGTAAGCGGAGAGAACCGAGAACCACTGGACTCGGTTCTTCAACTCCACTCGCTTCTTTATTTTCTCTCTTTTCATATCTCCTGATACGACCTTCTGACACACGACCTATTTGGTTGTGGTAGGTGATCTTTCCATCATTTTACTTTCGAGTTGTATGTCTATTTCATCATTAGACAATAGTTTATAGAGAATGTTTGTAATAAATAATATCAAACAAATATTACCCGGACGAAATAGTCAGCCCTGTTTGTTCCAAATAAAGCAAATCTTGTAAACTCACCAACGTAAGCATTTGCATTTACATATTTTTAATATAGGCAGTGGACGAATACGGGCTGAGATAGTGATGATGATTATGACCTTTAATATACAAAAAGTAGGTACCTATTAAGTTATATATATATAGTATAGTTAAGTTTTGGTATTATAAATATATTTAATTTTAAAATATTTTTAATGCAGTCACGTTACACGAATATAGTGATTACATGGATCTACGATGAGTGTCACAGAAGCGAGTGAGGTATGTAAGAATCGAGTCACGTGACGCACGGTTCTCTCTGCCTACCCCGTAAGGGATTTGGCATGAAGTTATAGATAGATAGATCTACGACAGAGCAAGGAGCAATATTGCTCCGTCCTGAAACTAATATCTTATCCGTACCGAAGTTTGGACACGAAAGAGCTGTAGATCAGTGTCGTCTCAGATATTTATAATTTTAATTAGTGACACCATACGTGAGGGGAGTCGCGCCATTATCATGAAACAAATATTTAAATAAATAAGGATTGTTTATATTTCCACGAAAGAGTCATCAATCGATGCTAGAGATGGTGGCATCTGAAACAAAATAAATAAGGATTGTTTATATTTCCACGAAAGAGTCATCAATCGATGCTAGAGATGGTGGCATCTGAAACAATAACATCAATTCATAGGAGTGTTTTTGTTTATATTCTATCAATTGAGATGAAGCGTGAAGACGATGGGTCGGTATACATAACAACCAAGACCAAGATAAGCAAACATGTCGATACACACTCATGTTTGCTCTACCTATGTATAGCGAGCAGCATAGCTAGCTCTGTAGTTAATATATCCATTTGTTATTTTGCGAAAGCTAAATTTACGGGCAGTTTGACCAACTTACTTTGTATACTTCGACCACTAGCTAGATATGTCAACTAGCGGCGGCAGACATCTAACCACTTAATTACATAAGCAGCAAGAAGAAGGATCACTAAAACTGCTTCTGATATTATTTAGGTGTTTCATATAGATTGTGAGGTGTATTGTACTCAAATTGCACCAATAAATTCCTTTTCAACCATTTTATTGTTAAGTCCGCTATTGTATAATTTAGTTTTTTGATAATGTATACAACAAAGTTTTATAAAGGAACACTATCGTTAGTAGACACATGGCGTACCGCATCTCTGATTATTACTGTGTCGACTGCTACGTGCTGCGGCTGCTGCTTGTTATAGATGGCGGGAAATCGCGACACGACGTCTGCGATCGTCCGCTGTCTATAACAGGAACCGTATGAACATGCCGCTGCTACTGCCCTGGCTGTCATAGTCGTTTTGACATGTGTTTCGAGGCATTCTCAGGCACCATAGATGTTTATCATAAGAAAAACGTATCTATAGCTAAAGGGCGTTCAACGTCACGATATAAAAATGGTAAACACTCCAGCTTTTACTGAGTTGCGTTACAAATCAAGTGATAAGTATCTCCGTCCTTTATCTCGCAGGCAGCAACAGCGGCGCAACTGTCATTAACGTTTTAAAATTTTGGTATGAGTATCATGTCTGTAAATGAATTCGCCGCATTTGGCAAGTCAAGTAATTTATTTACGTGGTTCAGTCGCCAATTAATGAAAATTTTATACAAACTAACAATATACCGTGTTTAAATGAGATGCGAGACATTATTACGTATTTAGTAATGATGTGTGACTATGGCTGGACAAAACAGACATTTATTTTAATTACAATTTGCTCATACAAGTAGTCTAATATTATTTTTGTTTATCAATTTATTGGCAGAGCTGCGATAGCCAGCGGAGTCACATTACTCTCAAATTTGCCGTTTGGGGTAGACTGATGTCATCCAGCTAGCGTTTAGACGGTAATAGTGAGAAACTCCAAAATCGACACACTAATAGCGAACATATTGTAGTTTTGTATCCTTTAATTTGAAATTTAAATGTTCGTTGGTGAGGAAGAACGGTCCAAAATCGTTCCAATTAGAAAAAAAAACATATGGGAAAACGTATGGCCGGCCACTCTGCAGTGCAGAGTCTGCACTGCACTCCCATCAACAGAAAAAGTAACAGTACTCATCGCTAGATGTCGTACAGGGTTCCATATATTTAAAAAAAATTAAAAATAAAATATTTAAATATTTTTTAAATTTAAAAAATATCAGCTCTGCCTACACAGCTTGCTGTTATTTACTAGTAATAAAAAATGCCTACTTTACAGTCTTGTCTATATATTTTCAGTAGGTACGCAAGTTTTGTATTAGTCAGCTTTTAGTTATCGAGTTTAATTTCGTTTAAGTAAATACACACTAAGTAAAAGAGTAGAGATAGCCTGTTGGTGGTAATGCTACAAGGAAGAAGACTGTACTCTATCCTCCATAAAGATATGTTCTGCGCCCTTGAATGTTTGTACATTCTTTATCTCGGCTGCCTGAACGCACTTTTGTTTCTACAGTTTCGCATAGAATTATCCGACAGAAATTAAGACTTATGGTAACATTAAGCAGTAGCTCTATCTTAATATTAAATTACACAGTCCGTTCAGTGGCATATGCACTCTCGACGCGGCCACAACTTAGTAGCACTTGACACGAGCAATCCGGGCGGGATTACCGCGCGACCTCTGCCCACTCGCTTGATTAACTTGCGGGCAATGTGTTTGGACAATAGTTTGATATTAAATTTTGATATTGTCAGTTATTACAACACAAGTAATAAACAAGAGCATTAGATCACGTCTAGTTCCCTACAGATCACTTGTAGTACTACTACAGTAACAACCTAAATTGATCACACTTCAATCGAAATCGCTTCAATGGAAGCGGTTTAGAGCATCGCACTGCTCAACTACGGATTGGTAGACACCAGTGTTTTCAAGCCGCCTGAAGGCCACTGACTCCGAAGCACGGAGAAGCTCGAGATAGGTAATCCTATCATACACAGGTTGCGGTCGACGCTGCTTAACTTGCTTGCGAGTTCGGTTAGAATAACACACGCATCTACGCCATCGAGCTCTCAGGATCACGAGTTGAGGACCATGATGACATTACAACTGGTACCATCTTGTCTGTTAGGATTTTTTATGCAATATGGGAGGCATACAAGCATGCGGCTTATTTACGGTAGCCATTTTCCATCAAAGTGGTTACTGAAGCTTATGGACGCTAGTAATACGGTAGGTATCACTCGCGCGATGCCATCTCTGCTGCCAACACAGCAACTCCTTAGGAGCTTCTAATACCATCACCATTGTTAAGCAATTTCATGTAATCGACAAAACAATGTTTAATTTCAGTTTTGTATGAACAATTACTGGGTTTCATAACCAAATAACCGGAAAAGTAAATGTAAGTAGTTGTTCCATCTCGGGAATGGAATGTTCAAGAATTCTGTTAGAGCTACAATATTAGTTTGTGCAGTTAATTTCAACAAAATAATTATTTCAGCAAATATTCCTCTAACCAAAAGATAAATCGGGTGGAAAAATAAACACAATTTTGTATTGTATATTCGTCCACACCTCGATACATGCTTATACTAGCAACTAGTTGAATCTGCTGTATTAGCAGCCAAGGTGATATCGCGCGAGTTATACTCAATGTATTACAAGCGTTCATAGGCTATGGTAACCGTTTTATATCAGGGCGTATGCTTGTATCCTCATGCAGACATTGTACATAAAAATAAATCCGCTACGGCCTTACCACGTAACAAAATTGCATGAACGATCCAAGTTGATAATCTTGAATGTTAGTAGATTTTGCTTTAGCTAAAAAAATTATTTTGCTGTGTGTACATAACTAAAAAAAAAAGTAGTTTAAATGGAAAATAATGTTGGAGAAATTCGTATTAAATCCCGAAGCGTAGAATGCCGAATCTAAACAAAATACAAATCGTACAATATAACTTTTGGATAGAGTGCATGAGTGTACGCGACAATATGCATCCCCAGAGTACAAACTGTTACCTGCATCCAATTAGTCTGTCGTGGCTAAATTGTAAATGGGCGACGAACTTGCGACATTTTCTGCAATGAAATTAACAATCGTCTGTTGAAACCACCTACCGTCGGGTTCATTTAGAGTTTGACAATAAAATTTTGATTGTTATGCTGTGATTTTGTTATTTTTTTGTTGTAACAGGATGAAGTACTGACACACCTGATGTGAAGTGTTAACGTAGGCTATGAATGCTTGCAATACGAGTGTCGCCCGTGCGTTGCCACCTTCTCTATTAACTCAGAAAGACATGCACAGGAACACAGAAATCAATTGAGTTGTTATTTCAATGTACCTAGGATTTTATGGAGCTATTATTGAATTGATTCCGTGTGGATGCACCTTTATGTTAATAAATAGTTCCAGTATTAATTATGCAAGGACAGGAGAAAGATATTAAAATTATTTCCTTGTGTTTTTATTCGAAAGTGTCATCGTAGTCCTCAATTGAACGTGATGCAGAGTGAAAATGAAGACGAAGAAAAACACAATCACATCGATATCTATATCTAAGGGCCTCCACTTTAATGAAGTTGGTATAATTTACTTATTAACATTTTTTAACTTAATCTTAACGATAACTTATGGAAGTGAAAGTAGGGTATGATTATGAAGTACAATAAATGCGGTCGAGATGAGAGTAATGTACAAAATTTGTGGCGTAGCGTTTGTTAACCGCATTCACAATGATGATATAAGAAAGTGAATTGGTATGAAAGAGATTGCCTGTCTAAAATAAGAAAAGGCATGTTCCGTTGGTTCGGACATGTAGATAGATTGCAGGATGAAAGAATAACGAAACATATGAACAAAATACACAATGCGAAAGCGGAAGATTGTACCTACCATGACCAAATTGATCGTGTTTTATCAGAAGATGTCAGGGACCTTAGAAACGCGCGAGCGTATATGAAAAGGGTAGTGAATGCTAAAGCAGCGAGTGGGGGTGTGAAGATTGCGTCTTATAGCGCTCGGTCTACCTGCTTAACCCACAATGGACCTGGCGTGACCATGTACATACATAACACTTTCATACAAAACACTTTTTTGTATCATAAACTAGAACTAACACCATTGTCAGAATTGCTATTCATCCAAATGAATCTAAAATCAGGTCTCAGCTTTAGCACCAAAACAAATGACACTAATTAGTACTGTAACTCAAGCGCGTTTAACGCAATATTCTGAAACTTGTATCTAACCTTCTTCAAATGTCAAAGTCAAAATCTTTTTATTCCGTAAAAATGGCTACATTTGTTTGGAATCGTCACAATTTTTTTCCCTACCGTGCAGTTTATGGCTAGGTGAGCACTGATAAAAATACTGCCAAAAAACTCAGGCATCCCTCTTTGGTATCCAAACAAATTTACATAATTTATTAATTACATTATAATTGGATCGACTCAATCTCATGCATTTTTATCTATACATATAAATAAAATTCAAGTGTCTGTCTGTGATTTCAAAATAAACCCTTTATCTAAAGCTCATATTATTATTTTCACGTTACCAAAGCCTAAATACGGATTTTTAACTTTTTCGTCTCTCTGTCTGTCCATCTGTTTGTTTGTCCGGGCTAATCATCGAAATGGCTGAACCGATTTTGACGGGACTTTCACTGGTAGGTAGAGGACTGTTCAGAGCAGAATATAGGGTACTTTTTATGCCGTAAATATTTAGGTATTCTGCGTAAAAAATTAAAAACTGTTAAAATTAAGGGGAAATATCGTCCCTTTCAGGGAACTTTGCAATTTTATTATTATTTTCATAGAATACGTATGTTTTAAATAACTACGCATTTTTTATGTTCATGTAATAAAAATAAAATAATGTTGCCTCCCGTAAATGTCAATAGATGGCGCTGTATGAAAACTGAATCGCCCTATTGTTGCATCTACGACCCTAAATTTTTTTTTTAAACAGAAAGGATTTGAGGTCTATAGAGACATAATTAATTACCTACCAAAAGCACAAATCTCATGCGTGCGAAGTCGCGGGCTTAAGCTAGTCATTAATTAATATAGTCAGATACTTTATAATATGCCCTGCTACACAATTTGGCTTTAATAGTAGTTTTAAATTTGTTTATTGACAATTCTCTTATATTGCTGGGAAGTTTGTTATAGAACCGTATACATTTCCCCATAAAAGTATTACTTATTTTGTGGAGACGGCTTGGATGTAACACAAGATTATGCTTATATCTAGTATTTTATCGGTCGTCGGTCCATCATGTGTGGGGCGTATTATTTTCATTTTTAAACATACAATTGTAAGAAATACATTTAAAAATATAAAAAAAACAGAATCTCTCTGTATTGCTTTCTGTTACTGGCACTTTATTCAGCTTGCTAATGGCAGTCATAATCGAAACATTTACTGAAAATCGGCCAAGTGCGAGTGGGACTCGCGCACAAAGGGTTCCGTACCATTATCTATAAAAAAGGCAAAAAAATCACGTTTGTTGTACGGGAGACCCCTTAAATATTTATTTTATTCTATTTTTTAGTATTTGTTGTTATATATAGCGGCAACAGAAATACATCATTTGTGAAAATTTCAACTGTTTAACTATCACGGTTCATGAGATACAGCCTGGTGACACACGGACGGACGGACGGACGGACAGCGGAGCCTCAGTAATAGGGTTCCGTTTTACCCTTTGGGCACGGAACCCTAAAAATCGCCATTCCGTATATCAGCAAATTCTCGTGAACTAAATTTGTTAGTTTGTTTTTATCCGCTTTCGCAAGATTGCCGTCATTGGACCAGCGATATTACGAGTAACAATCACTGCTTGACGCGTCGAGGGCGCTTATTCCCTACAATAGACTTGTCAGTGATTATAGATCGATTGAATATGGCATGGTCATTTTTGAAAACTGTTAGGAGCTCCTGTAATATGGCACCTCATTAACCACAACACTATATTTCAAAGCAAACTGCTTGTGGATTATTTGGCTAATTGATTATGTACATGCAAATGCTCGCCATTGGCAAGATGCCATGATTGTTTTCCCAGGAAGATGATACATTCGACAGATGTCTAGCGTGCCATCTTTTTGATTATATTTCCAGAAAGAGCTACACGTAATCAGGATACGAATGCTAATGTACCTATATCAGACCCATGTAAAGCTTGGTAGAATTGTCTATATAGCTCTTTACTTTGATGTAACGAACTGCTATCATAGGTGTTTGATATTGCAGATATATGCCAATTCTCTTTTATTCATATTAACTACACCCATTGCATATGCGCATTCATCTCAGTATGTAGGAAATACTTCCTGAAATTACATATCTCTCAATTATGTAGTGTCTTAGCGTTTAATGAGCCACGACCACCACATTTTTATTCTACCTCATTAAAACGTTCAAAGAAACGTTCCTTCATCGATTGTTTCATATCGTCTCAATCAATATCCAAGTTTTACGATATATATTTATGAGTTTCAATTTCCGAGAGAGATTTCAAGTAAATAGTATCTGATAGTTCAAGTCTTTTAGATACCAATATTTTTCTTTTCTTTACAAGCATGAGAGCACATAATTTTGTCTATATCAAATTCCATTTTAATAACATTACTAAAGTTTTCTGTCATCTTTAGTAAATCCATTAACTGAATTTTATTATACACACACACAAATAACTGAAGGTGAAGGGTCTTAAGTTTTTTGCAAATATATTGAAAATGATATATAATCTGACCTCCTCTTTCCTACCTATGGCCCAGTTTTGAATCCTTTAATAATAAGCTTAAAAGGGACAAGTCTAGACAAAACTACAAGGGACTCTTACTCTAGAATATATCTCTTTTAATTTTTATTAAATCGTTACACCGTTGATATATTAATATCTTGGGTGGAGATATTTAATTTCTTCTAATTAAGTACAAGCATTTTCTATGCAGTATATTATATAGTATTTAAGTTTTCTGATGAAATACCATCGACTATGGATTACTGAGTTTGGATCACACGACCCTCGTTTGCACCTCGCATACGGCACGCTTTATAACCAATATTGATAGGATCATAAATCATGGACCATCCTTATTTGCACGAAGGGCTTCTATCCAACGACGTAAGGTGTGTATTACGTAAGTGAACCTTCCACTTTATTTGTGTCTATAGAATGTTGTGTTTAAAAAACAGGTTATAAATAGGTGGTAGATACGTATGTATATCTTCACGCCAAGTCCCTTGCGGGGTAGGCAGAGAGAACCGAGCGCCATAAGACGCGGTCCTTGCATACTTCACTCGTTTCTGTGACATTCATAGCTCTTTTCATGCACGCTCGCCGGTTCCTGGGGCTTCTGACATCACCTTCTGATAAAACACGACCAATTTGGTCATGGTAGGTTAGTCTCGGCCTTCCTCGGCTCCTACGTCCTTCCACTTTTGCATTGTATATCTGTTTCGTCATTCTTTCGTCCCGGTAGATACGTGCTAAATTATAAATATTAAAAATGAAAGTTACATAATTTACCCGATAAAATGGTTATGTTTTTTATGTTTATAGTCAGCTTCATCCTTATGTCACCCATGTCTGTACTTTGTTCTAACTTATTTTAGTTATATCTATGTTAGTAGCGCTTTTATCTTAAAAACAAGGCCTGGGGCAGTTGTCTGCTAAAGTAATCTCTCCTTCTTGGGCGTTATGCCGTTTCCTAAACCATTAGGATCGGCAGGGTTTGCTATCTAAGTATAAACATTTGGCGAAGATATTGACTTTTACATGGAGCGACCGTCAGACCTGCACAACCAAGAGAGAAAACCAGACCTTTTTTAGGTAAGTTCACGCGAAATATAATTTCGTAGACGTGCGGGTTTCTTCACGATGTTTTTCCTTCACGTCCGAGCTAGTGATAGGTAATTTTAAATATGTACGTAATTCCGAAAATAGGAATTTAGTGGTTAATTACCATGGTCAGGTCAATAGGGAATGGTTCGCGGGCGGTAGAGTTCTTTTTCCACTGGGCTATCACTAGCCAAATAACATTTATATTAAAAGATAAAATAAATATGATACGATAGCGTAACTAAGTAAAGGTCAGATAAAGGTGAAGCTGGTTGGGTTTGTGCAGACGCTAAAAATCACGTTTCGGTCACGTTTCGCCGTATCTACTATTAAGCACGTGGTGATAAGGTACGATTTATGTACGTGGTTTCCAGTACTATTTATACCGAGGTTTTAAAAACGGGGGCTCTATTTTAAATCAAAGATACTCGTAAGAAACTTATGTGTACGTTAGTACTACTTAATATGACCGAGTCGGACTGCTTCAAGCTAATCTCACGTGACTACAACTAAAGTAGGTTGTCGTGTACATATTACTATAAAATAGAACAAGATTTCTACAAATATTTAACAGATAATAAGATACAGTGTTTCTGATTTTTTTAGAGATGAACAAACACCCATAATAGATGTTTTAGGGAGCTGGGTCTGTCTGGGTTTATCCTGTTACCTAATCCATTAGGGTTCCGCTACCTAAGTCTAAAGATTTCGCTAAGATACTGATTTTGATATGGTAACTGCCATTGTAACATATAGGGAAAAACCTGTTTTTTTCAGGTTAGGCTCTTTCGAAATGTAATTCCTTGAACGTGCGGGATTCCTGACGATATTTTTCTTTTCTGCCAAACTGAGAATAAGTTGTCAGACCTCCACAATCCAGAGAGAAAACCAGATTTTTATTAGGTTAGGTCGCACATTGTGGGATTTCGTACGTCCAAGAAGTATTTTTTGGCCAAGAAATGTTTGCTTTTTAGGGTTCCGTACCCAAAGGGTAAAACGGAACCCTATTACTGAGTCTCCGCTGTCCGTCTGTCACCAGGCTGTATCTCACGAATTGTGATAGTTAGACAGTTGAAATTTTCACAGATGATGTATTTCTATTGCCGCTATAACAACAAATACTAAAAAATAGAATACCATAAATATTTAAGGGGGCTCCCATACAACAAACATGATTTTTTTGCCGTTTTTATAGATAGTGGTACGGAACCCTTCGTGCGCGAGTCCGACTCGCACTTGGCCGATTTTGTTCATCGCAGAGCACGTGATACTTACCATCATGCCCATAAATCCGAAAATACGAATTTAATAGTACATGCTCACATTAGTATGCCGGAACCAGAGACCAATTGATTCATGTTTATTGGCGGTTTCCGCTGCTCTTCTTCTCTGCTCCTCACAATTACTATCCTAACGGTATACAACTACCGGAATAACCATTATTGCATCAACAAAGATATTATTTTTTCACCAATTTCAAAAAGGTGGATGATCATAATACGAGCTGACCAGTTTTATGCATGTTTGTGATGTCAGGAGTGCATGAAAAGAGCTATGAATGTTAAAGAAGCGAATGAGGTGTGTAAGGCCGCGTCTTATGACGCTCGCTTCTCTCTGCCTACCCCCTAAGGGACCTGACGTGAAGATATATATATATATATATATACATGTTGTACTATATCTATGCTAATTGAATACATATTTCCTTGAAAAGAGTATGTCGAAGAAACGAGTGTGGTGTGCTAGAATCTCTTTGCTTACTACGTATTTTAGATACATAAATGTAACGCCATATTGAACATACCATATTGAGCGATATCATCATATAATTGCTTGGCTTGTTTATCCACATATTGAAACAATATTAGGTTTATCGGTTACAATACCTGACAGTGATTGGAATAGTTTGATAATTTATGACTTTATGATATTCGTTTCGGATAATTACTTACCTGTAGATTACCCACAGGTAAGCAGTTAACGGCTAAGTCAAAGTTATCACAAGATATATTGCTTCTGTATTACCATATTCTTTTGGAAATGTGTGTGTAAGTCTGTAGTACGAGTGCGTAGTATATATATATATATATATCGATATCGATGAAAACGATATCGATGATATCGATGAAGATACTTATGCCAATGAGATACAGCTATTGGAATTACTTTTAGGGTCGGCAATGCATGTATGACATCCCTCATGTTGCAAATTTACATAAGTTACGATAACTGCTTACCATCAGGCAGGTCTGTGTGCTTGGCGTGAGCGAGGTTGCCAGTAAGTACCTGAGAAGTTGCTGTGTTGCATTCATAGATACATAGGTTCATTTAAAGCAACCAATGTACAATTAGTATGCTTAAATATGCTTGTATGTTTCCAAACGTTGAATAAAAAATGATGATAAAATAATAGCAACATCAGAAGCAGATAGAATAGTGGTGAAATAGCATTTCCCTTCACTGTAGTCTGTTGTGTTCCTGCGAGTAAGTGAGATTACCAAGATACTTGGTGAACGTTGCAGATAGTTTTAAAGTGAGAGGGGTAATCCTTGTTGCAAGCGTCTACAACCTACGGTAATTCACATAAGCCGGGTCATAGCATTTGCCAAGTGAGATTGTACAAAACATTCAGTACTTCTCTAATATTCGTAAGTTATTTAGGACAATCCTTATATGCAATTAACCACTATCGAACGGACTTAAATGTAAAATATTCCCCCGGAAGTCCATAAAAGTGTCGATGGTTGTTTTATGTTCGACGTAAACTATGCTGCTGGAGTTGAGCGCTGGGAATATCGTATTGATGACTCTGAATATAGCTGTATTGACGTGGAGATTCAGTGGGATTACTTTGTTTTAGTTTATTTTAAGATTTTCGCATACGTATATACGTATGTAGTTGATTTTGCATCCCTTTGTGTGTACTACGTGCCTCTAAACCCCTTCGGTTGAAGGAAGATCAGTGTCCCCGCGGTGGTATGAGTGTGTGATGGGAGGTAGTGGTCTACTGATTATAAATCGCGCTATGTATCTAGGAGCTCATCAGTATGATGTCAACCACTTCCTTATCCATCGCACCGTTTGCCGACGGCGGTATTAATTCTCTTGTACTGGAAGTGAACTGTGAGGAACCATAGAATTTTTCCGCAAAATCGAGCACGCGACCCGTCTTAGTGATTTTCTAGTCTCTTTATACATTTTGGCTGAAGTCTTCACTCCTTTTTCACAAAAATCAAGCTTTGTGTCTTCTTCATTAGACACGCCCCACCGAACCATTACAGACCTAGGATGATGACCATGGTTGTACCTTTCCGATCACTTGGGCGGCTTCTTTAGAACTGTTTGCGTACACTTCGTAATTTTTCTTGTTATAGTGCTCTTCAATCGTGAAAAGTTTTTCATCACTAAAGAGGACATATCTGTGCCTTCCACCTGCGTATGGGACAGAAGGTGTTTTGATCCATCCACTTTCTTCAACTGTAGGGGTTGACTTAGGACATGTCCTGTATATCGACGATAAGCGCAGGTGTTGTTTTCTTATACGCGACAGAGTCCTAGCGGGAATCTTCATTTCTTGTGATAAGATTTTTGTTTTCTAATGGGGTTTCCGCGAATTCTGGCTTTAACAGCATTAACAGCCTTTGTTCTAACAGCACGCGATCGCCCTGATCTTTATAAGGTCTTCAACAGAGGAAGTGTTGCTATATCTGTCGAGAGTACGACATACGAACATACGGCTGATACTAAGCTTTTGAAGTGTCTTGAATATGACCACGGCTCCATATCCACTTTGTGCAAGGCAATCACTGCAATCCTATTTTCTTTACCACCCCCTTCCATATTGTCTTTTGATAATAAACACGAAAAAAATATGTAAAACGGCGGGAAATCGAAAGACGTTTTTAACATAACAAACGTGTTCTAAATTCAAAATGAAAGCGTTGAAAAAGGGAAATGTTTGTATGTAAGAGTAGGCTAAACTATATTGGTTTCGATGTGGCATTTTTAGGAATCGACCAAAAATTGATAGCTTAATTAGGGCGCTTCTCACGGCTCATTTTTAAGGGGCATGTGAAGTCGCATCAAGGTAGCCAAACTGGGGAAGTACCTCATTACACAAAAAACCGCAGCCAAACAACAACTCCTTGACGGGGTGTTGCGTTCCTATGAGTGCTACGCAAGTGGGGTTATCAGTAAGCTCCTAAGGAGTTGCTACTGTGTCAGCAGCATTGCAAGTATTGCAAGTGTTATTAACTAACAGTAACTACAGTATATCAGATGAGCCGTATGCTTGTACGAAAAAGAAAGAAAATAACGTATTCCGTAAATTAGTGACTTGTGTGTTCAGCGTTACGCAGCAAAAACATTGCTTCTTTTTCATTACTACGAGTATTTACAAAGACAGTGATGCAAAGCCCAAAGGTTAGTCAGCATCTTGAACTAATTAATCTATACTAGTTACATCCACGATGTTCTTTTTTCTGGTCCGATACCCAATGCGTTAAATAGCACTAATTATTTTGTTGCCTCTTTACGAGTGTTTTCATAGCCATGAATTTTACTACGTCTAGGATGCATACAAACATACGACCCACCTGATGTAAAGCGGGTACCATAGCCTATTAACGCTTGCGATATATTAAGTATCACTCGCGCGATGCCTCCTCTGTTTCTTACACAGCAACTCCTTGGGAGCTTACTGGTGACCTCAATCACACGTAGGAACACAACAACCCTCTAGGGAGTTGTCATTTGGCTGCGGTTTTCTGTGAGTTGGAGGTACTTCACCAGACGGGCTGCTTTGATGCGCCCTACCTCTATTAAACTAATTACTAAATTTACAATACCAGAGGTGACACTAGTGGGTTTCGGTTCCTGTAAAAACTTCTTCATACCTTTTTTGAGTTTCCTCACGCTGTGGTACCATGGATAAACACAAGCAGGGAGTTCTTCGAAAGCGCACAGTACGCAACCGTAGCGGTACCTGTACGTGAGGATGACTTCCCTGTCATCGGCCAGCGGTAAGGTTGGAGTAGGGAAGTGGCATATTGAATAGCTTCTACCAACCTGATATCCCGAATAACAATCGATGAAACACATAAAGCTAGGAGAAGTCAAAGTTTCTCCTTAGTCATGGGCTCAATACCGGGTGTAAGATGAGCATCGTCGACAATTTTCATACTTCTTTGAAGCCAATCACAAGATGCCAGGCACCCTAAAACTGGTAAGCGTGCATGAAAGCGAGTCAGGTGTGGCATCTTCATCTTTAGAGCAAGATTAGCAATTAAGGTGATGGGAGGCAAGTGGGTGTGGCGATGATAAGCTGCGAGTTCACACTTGTCTAGTTTTTTTCTTTAACTGCAACTTAGGATAGAAAATGAGCATTACAGATGTTTAAAGTCCCGTGGTCAATAATTCATTCCACGTTGATTGTCATACAAGCATAAGCAGCCTAGAAATAAATAAAACTTCTTTATTTGTCATTGGGAACTCGCTTGAACTCGCATTTAGTTACGCTGCTTTGGAAGCAAGGCTCGTGGGTTCGATTTCACACAGCACAAACATTTGTGTGCATTAACATGTCTGTTTGTATTGGTCTGGGTTTTCTTAAGAGACCTAGGGCGTATCAAAGCAGCCCTTCTGGGGAAGTACCTCCAACTTACAGAAAAGTGCAGCCAAATAACAACTCTTTCGAGGGTTATAGTTTTCCTGCCTGAAACTGCCTTTTCTGCATTTCTCGACTGAGTGAGAATGCCATTAATGAGTAGCTGTGTTAGCAGCAGAGTCGCCCGAGTGATATTTATATACGAGTATTGCAAGCCTTCATAGACAACGGTAACTACTTTAATGACGTGAGCCGTATGCTTGTATGTCTACCGACTTTGTATAAAAAAAGTATATTTGTTGTGTCTTTTTAACATATTGTCAGGAATGGACTGAACTATTTCAGACAAATAGGTAGTGAATAAAGAACCGGCCTATTTATTTATTTATTTATTTATAATCACTTCAATTTATAACATTAATTTAGTACTATTAAAAGTGGTATACGGGATGGTCAATATGTTATAAATTACCTTGTCAAGGCACACGTGATTTGACCTTACAATAATTACTATTTTTATCAAATTTATGACAATTTACGATATTTTACTTGTGACAATTTACATTATACTATGAGAATTTACAATATAATTTGCTTCCATTATAACATTTATCTATTCATTATTATTCTAAAGAGGTTATATTATATTATTTATTATGATATGTCATTCATTTATTAATTATGTAAACTATGTCAATTTCAAATTTTGATTCATAATAGTTTTTTAACAATTTATTTATACAACAATTTAAATACTTTATATTTTTACAATTTATCCCCTAGGTATTCTTTAACTGAATAATAAGCTTTTGCCAGAAGTAGTCTTTTCACAGTTCTATCAAATTTACTACTTTGACCGCCTGGTATTGATTCAAATACTGGGGCGGGCGGCAGTCTATCCTGAGCTGTCGCCGTGAGCACACCTCAGGATACACTGAACTCGTCCTAATGGTGCATGCAATAAGGGTAATTAAATAGTGTGTGTGACATGACTTGTCGCAGTGTGTACCACTAAATTAGTTTTTTCGGATTAATGTACGTGTTTATAATTGTCACTTGTTCAGCAGTGTACGAAAAAATCGTATGAGGTCGTACGTCCAAGAAATTATATTTAGAAATTTATTTATCAATTGAACATTTCATAATAAAATATTTGATATCTTTTGAACGAATTTCAATATTTGAATATAATTTTCAGTACATTTCTAGAAATATAGACTACTAGCTTTTGCCCGCGGCTTCGCTCGCGTAGATTTTGGTATTTCGGCTGTTTTACTTATTTGTAATTTACTTCTTATTGTTATTTTTAAGTACAGTCAGCATTAAATAGTTAGTAAAAATACCAAGTATTATTATTTGTGTAATAATGAAGATATGTCACGATTTGTTTGGTTTTCATTAACTATTTGATACTGACTGTATAATGGGTATTAAGGTGTGAGGCATCATAGTCCCCCCAATTTTCAATGATTCAACAGTCATTGTGATAAATAGCTACCTAATATATGTATTTTAATCTAAGTATAATAATTTTGTCTTTTCTTGTATGTTGACCGGGAAGCGACGCGCTCGTTTCTGTCCCAAATAAGGCATCGAGAAGAGCCATATGAAAAAAATTTATTGAGGTATTCTAAATGTCCACTTTTTTATTGATTCCTTTGTGTAACGATTCGTGTGATACAATACGTACATTTTTTTAAAACAAGTTGAATATACGAGTATTATATTATGTTGAATAAATATCTGTAATCCAAATATGGACGTGTAACATAAATAACTTTTGTATTTGGTGATGGTCACTAAAGGGAAGCTGTGGTCCATAATTTTTTTTCCCTTTTTAACGCATCATGCATTTTATAACAATTACAGACGACTCTCATCCACATATCAGACGAGCTCGGTGGCGCAGTTGGTGAAACGCGTTGTTACGCTACTTTGACACCAACGCTCGTGGGTTCGATTCCCACACAGTACAAACATTTGTGTGCATGAACATGTCTGTTTGTCTTGGTCTGGGTATTTTCTATGTATAATAAGTATGTATTTACAAAAAAAATAAATGTATTTACGTATGTTTATCAGTTGTCTAGTACCCATAACACAAGCTTCGCTTACTTTGGCTAGATGGCGCTGTGTAATTTGTCTGACATTACAAAAAAAGAAAAATCACTTAGTTACAGAGAATGTTAGCCTCCGCATCTACTTTTTTTAACTAAAGCCTATTTCAAAAACAAAAGTTTCAAGTCACTAACTTAAAACAATATCTGTCCACCACCTTAGGAGATTAAATCCTTTCTTATCTCTCATATGCATTATAAAAGGAACCTCTTGGTGAGTCAGTGAATTAGTCAGGAACTCCATTTCCATTACTATAGAATAATGTCTCGTCCGTACACACTTTCAACCCGCTTTTCACCCGCCTAAGGGTGAAATTTGTGAAAACCATGAAACAATTTTTTTTGTATTCTAATTGAAAGTAACTAACTTATAAAATATTTCTACAATTCCTTAACACTTCAACTTTAAGTTCAAGAAATACTTTTGACCCCCGTTACATCCTTTAAGGGGTAGAATTTTTGAAACCGCTGAAATAGCTTTTTTTTGATTCCAATAAAGTGTATCTGTACAAAGTTTCAAGACACTGACTTTAAATAATATTTCTGCTCCATACAAACTGTCAACCCCTGTTCACCCCTTTAGGAGTTGAATTTCAAAGAATACTTTCTTATCTCTCGTGAGAATTATAAAAGCGTGTACAAAATTTCAGCTTCCTAGGTTTACGCGTTTGGCGTGGGCGTTGTTGAGTTAGTGAATTAGTCAAGAACTCCATTTTGATATATATATGGCTAGTGATGATTAAAATGACTGATTAATACGAGTAATTAACCAGTCATTTTAATCATCACTAACCATTATTTTAAATGATTAAAGTCACATTCTCCTGAATGTATTAGCCACGGAATTGAGCCTACCGGCAAGTTTATAATATCAAATCATTTTATTTGCAAAGTAAATGATTAGATCTTAGAAGGTAATTGTACGCGTGAATACACTGTTCTGATAACACATTAATATATAAATTTTGAATCAAGATATGCTTGGTCACTATACAAACTCGAAATGATCAATCGTTGTCTAAGTTTTCTTGACATACGCTTCGTAGGACCTTGAAGGAAGGATTTACAACAAAGTACCAGAAAGGTACTTTGTTGTAAATCCTACGGCACATGTTGTAACATAAACATATACTATATAAAGATATTTTAGGACAGAAACTAAGTGCGAGTCTATTAGGAAGTCAGTATTTCTGGAACATACTTCAACGACCGTTTCAAAAAGTTGCTTTATATTAAAAAAAATTGTAAAGTAACAGCTTCACAAATTTAAAAATTTCAAGAAAGTGTATCCCTTGCCTTTTATAGATATCTGTGGACTATTAGAAGCATGTATGACCTCCATGAGCCCTGATTACAGCTAACAATGACGCCGTATGCTTCATATTAAGTAATTCCAAATGTGTTCCCTAGAAGTATTTAGATTTGGTTTCATTTTCATACGGAAATTATGATGCCGTAAGTGATCTAACTCGGCGGCGACATACTCGCAAACAGACACACACAAACACAAAATTACATGTACTCATTCAAACATACTCACACATACACACATACTTATATGCATATACACAGCGTCAACGCTGCACGGTGGTGACGGAGGCGTCATCGCCTCACTCTACAGTCGGCTATCAAAGTGTTTGCACATAACAATTTATAAACTACTATACCAATAAATGCATTAAAGCCAGTCAAGTCACTTTCATCATCATCATCAACATCAGCTCATCATCCACCATCACCCCTCCCGTACGACTGCTGCGCATAAACAGTTTATGCTCTGAAATTATCTTGCATATAGTGTGTGAGACAGAATCTTTACTTGTCGGTAAAGAGAATTGGCCTCTAGTATTTGAGTTGCTAATTAGCTTAGTTTGTGCGAACTGTCTGTAAACCCACAGACAGTTCGCACAAACTAAGCTAATCTGTCTGTGTTGATGAGCTAAAAAGTCTGTGTTGAATAGTTAGGTGCAATGCCCGCACAGGTCGGTGCACCTAAATTGTTTTCGTTTAATCTAGTCTTTACCGTTTCCTTGTCGATCTTGGTATATTTTGTAGACCTCATGCAGTAGCGGTGCGATTACGCAAAGTTGATCCCTAGGTAGCGATGTTGAAAAGGAGTGGTTTTCCTCGTTCGACCCTGCCAAGCTTCTTTGAGTATTCTTCTGTAGAGTATGGAAGTATTACCTAGAGAGGTAAGACTTCCATAGTCTTTAGAAAATAGAAAAGATGACTCCTATATTCATGCCTCATAGTTCGACAAGTCAGATTTGATATAACAACTCTCTAAATGAAATTAACATTAACTTGAACCAACAACAATACTTAGAACACTTAAAGGGCCTCTGAAAATGTGTTTCCTGTGGTTAAACATCGAAGAAAAGGCAATGGCGTCACTACAATAAATTAAGAACCACTAGCACTACCGCTAATGTTCGTCTGTGTTTATTTTGAAATTTATTTATTATTTTCTGGCCACTTGTAATTAAAACCCTAAGTAAAAGTTTAGTTCTACTTTCAAATCTTGTTTCCCCTATTGTTTTGATAAATAAAAATAAAACGAGATCCTCACATCTTTCAACATCGAATAATTAATTTCGCTTTGCCGGCCGCCCTCCGGCGGGATGTCACAACAACAGGAATCTTGTTACCTCTCGTAATACGGAAAGTACAGCGTTTTCTTTGTGTTCCTGATCCTTAATTGGATAGTGCACGGAACCGTCTTATGGTACCTGCAGTCTGGGGTCCTTTAAAATGAAATAAAATACAGCACTGAATTACTTTTTGAAGCTGATATTGTTGTAATAAGAAAATATTGTGGGAGTACGGATAAAGTAGGTACTTAATAAATGTACTAAGTAAAGTTTTGAAAGTAATACTTCCTTGCAGATACTCTAATGAAATATGATACTCATTTCAAACATACTGTTACTCCCGTTCCAAGTACCTACGAGAACAAATTTCATAAAGCTCACGTGTGAATCACGCGAAGTATGTTAAGTATTCTTGGGTTTCTTTATATGACCAGCGTAATATCTGATATAACTGTATCGTCGTCTAGAATGCTTTGATTTACATTCACTAATGTAAAAACAAGCATACGGCCCGTTTGATCGTAAACACTTCCATTTGGAACGTCATAGCGTGTTTGTCAACCCAATAATAATTCTTCATCTTCTTTATGCTGCAGACACAAGTAGTATCTCATGCACGTCGCTATCCCTGATGCTACGCAGCAATTTCTATCACTCGCACAGGAGTGCAACAATCCTCCATGGGTATGTTTTTTTAATGTGGTGTTCATAAGGCATAGTTATAGTTCTCCGTCGCGTTACTTCTAATATTACTATTCTTTTTTTGTATAACATCTGGAGACATACAATCTTTTGGCCCACCTGATAAACGGTTACCGTAGCATATGCACGCTTGCAACACATCAAGTATCACTCGCGCGATGCCGGCTCTGCTGCTAACACAGCAACTACTTAAAAGCTTACTACTGGCCTCACACACTCGCAGGAACACAACAACCCTCCAGAGAGTTGTTATATGGCTGTAGTTGTCTGTGAGGTGGAGGTACTTCTCCAAATGAGCTGCTTTGATGCACCCTACTTCCTTCCCTTAAATACACCTAGACTAAGACAAACAGTCATTTTTCACAAATGATCGTCCTGTGTGAGAATTGTACCCAGGAGCATTGGTGTCAATGCAGCGTTACTAATCACTGCGCCACTGAGCTTGTCACCTATTCTCTATCATTATTTCATGCAGCTGAGATGTACGTCTACCTACTAGCTTTTAAGGCTTAATACTCGTATTACCTTCTGACAAATTTGGTCGTGGTAAGTAACTCGTGTACAGAAACACGACAATCCTCGCGGAGTGTCATTGGCAGGGGCCTTCTGTTGTCGGACACTTAGAGCAAGAAACCTCGCTATGCCCCTCTGCTACGATAAAATGTAAGAAGAGGCGGGACATAGCATGACTACTTGCTGTGATGTCACTATCTGCCTATAAATGTGAATGATATTTGTTTCGTGATTTTTTCATCTTGCATTCTTCTATATACCCAAACCAACGGAACATGCCTCTTCGTATTTTAACACCAGTACTCACTTTCAAACCAATTTTCTTTTTCACATACGAGTACTTATACCTGCCGTGCCCACGACCTAACTCAGGCTTACTTACGTAGATGGCTCACCTATATTATTTAGAGCGAGAGTGAGAACCAAGCATCCTTCGTTATCTGTTATAAATGCAGAACATACATTTCGACGAGCTCGGTGGCGCAGTGGTGAAACGCGTTGTTACGCTACTTTGACACCGACGCTCGTGGGTTCGATTCCCACACAGGACAAACATTTGTGTGCATGAACATGTCTGTTTGTCTTTGTCTGGGTATTTTCTATGTATAATAAGTATATATTTACAAAAAAAAAAATGTATTTACGTATGTTTATCAGTTGTCTAGTACCCATAACACAAGCTTCGCTTACTTTGGGGCTAGATGGCGCTGTGTAATTTGTCCGACAATATTTATTATTTATTATTATCATTATACGCAAAATCAGTAATTGCAGCGACTATGGTAGCTTGCTCATTAGTTTGTTATCGAGATGGCAGGCAATCGCAGAGAGGAACCCAGTAGCCATAGCAGCGACGGCACGCACGGCTCTACTTGTGGTAGAGGGAGTATGGGTGTTGGTTGGCGTTATTTCATATGAACTGTAGTGGAAGCACATAAAGTACGAGTAGATTGAATCCAATTTGGCGAAGATTTGACTTCAAAATTACTTCTAAATTTATTTATTATTTTGGGCTAAAATTAAATGTGGTGCAACTATAAGCAAAACTGACTCTAGTAGAAAGGGGTAGGGCACACGTAGATAGGATGACTCAGTCATCAGCGATACAAAAATTGGAGTCTCATCACTAACGACGTTCTCTATGGAATAAATTATAAAATAATGTAAAAAGAATTGCGATTTTGATATAGCCCTCATAGTGAAAGTTATTGTTAATTATGAGGAGTACATTTATTATCCTTTTATATAAATTGTGAAGAAAATTTTTCGATGACATTAGGTGATTTTCGGGGTAGGTGGTATCATCGATAAAAGATTAAAATATAACAGATGTCATCAGATCCCGTAACCATTCCTTTGATCATGCCTGTCGGAATGTACACCAATCTTCAATTAATTTAAAAACTAATTTATTATGTGAAGCTAACCAACAGCTATGATATAACCAAACATTTGTTGTCGAAACTATCAACATTAGTGTAAATTGATAAACAATCAATTAATAACAATACAAAATGCCGTGAACACTCGTAACGCTCTCAACATTTCAAGTACCTAATAATGTAAAAACTATATCTCTATATACACATAACTGTATAACATCCTTTTTGGACTTCTCAAGTTCTTGGGATATACGTTGAGCTCACGGGATGGGGAGCAATAATTATGTTACAATCAAAAAATCGCATGATCATCAATTATATACGGCCCTAGTAAAACATTTTCTCTAATACTGGAGGCTAGGCGAGAGCTTGACACCTACACCTAGAATGACATGATCATCTTAGTTTACCCAGACCCCAAAGCCATTATGATATAGTGAAGATAGTCGATGTCGCTCCCCTTACATTTAATCTACTACTATTACTATACTACTATAACTTCACGCCAAATCCCTTGCGGGGTAGGCAGAGAGAACCGAGCGCCACGTGACTCGATCCTTACATATCTCACTCGCTTCTTTAACATTCATTGCTCTTCTCATGCACGCACGCCGGTTTCTAGGGCTCCTGACATCACCTTCTGATAGAACATGACCAATTTGGTCGTGGTAGGTAAGTCTTGGCCTTCCCCGGCTCCTACATCCTTCCACTTTTGCATTGTATATCTGCTTCGTCATTCTTTCATCTTGCATTCTTTCTACATGCCCGAACCATCGGAGCATGCCTCTTCTTATACACCGACGCTCTCTTTCAGACCAACTCTATTTCTAACATCATCATTGCGAATACGGTCTACAAGCCTTACGCCACAAATTTTCCGCAGCGCTCGCATTTCAACCGCATTTATTCTACTTTGATGCTCTTTCTGCCATACCCTACTCTCGCTTCCATAAGTTAGCGTTGGGACCAACACTGCATTGTGTATAGCGAGTTGTGCCTTCTGGCTCAGGATTTTACTGCCAAGAAGTTTTCCCAACGCTCCATTCACACTATTCCCAGCACTCACTCGTCTTTCCACATCTGCGGTGTACCTTCCATCCCTGCTGAAAGCGCATCCAAGATATACAAACTCATCCACTTGTTCCAACACTTCATCATCAATCGTAATCTTTACATTAGTTCTGGATTCTTCTCTTTCAAATACCATTATCTTTGTTTTCTTCGCATTCAGTAGTAAGCCTTTCTCCATACATTCGTCTTTCATCGTTGTGACCAGTGTTTGCAGTTTAGATGGTGTATCTGCTAATAGCACGGCATCGTCTGCGTACAGCAGACAGTTCACCACTTGGTCACCCATGCGCAATCCCACATTCGTTGACCTTATTCTCTGCAGACAACTATCGAGATACAGGATAAACAGCCTAGCAGATAGCATGCAACCCTGTTTGACACCAATTTTGACATCAAACCAGGGTGACATGCCACCGTCTATCCGCACACATGCTGAGCAATCCTTGTAAGTGGACTGCACAGCACGGAGCAGTGAACCGTCAATCCCATATCTCGGCAATATGTCCCACAGTTCCTTTCGTACAACCCTATCAAAGGCTTTCTCAAAATCCACAAAACCGCAGAAAACCTTCCGGTCTATGGCCAGATGCTTCTCTACGATATTGCGGAGCGAGAAAACTTGATCCGTACATCCCCTTCCATTTCGGAAACCTCCTTGTGCGTCCCACAGCATTTCATCGGATTTCACCCTCATTCTCCTTTCAATCACCTTTCCATATACTTTTGCTGCTAAGCTGATCAAACTGATGGCCCTATAGTTGGCGCAGTCCATGCGTGATCCCTTGCCTTTATACAAGGGCACGATGACTGCGCGTCTCCAGTCCATTGGGACCCTTCCAGTTCTCCAGCATAGGTTGCATAGGTACCAGAAGGCGTCCCGGACGTAAGTGCCACCTAATTTGATCATCTCAGCTGTGATCAGATCAATTCCCGCTGATTTTCCATTTTTCAAGCTTCGTATCGACCATTCGATCTCATCCATAGTTATGCCTTCGTCGGACGCTGTCAAAGTGGAGTAAGCATCCGACTCACTCTCATTGCCAGCGTCCGAGGCATACTCATTCATTTCCACAAAATATTCACTCCACCGTTCTAACACTTCCTGAGTGCTCGCAAGAATGACACCAGCTTTAGACTTTATCTTATCCATTCTGGATGCCGACGAACCACTCCGAGACTTCTTTACCTCTCTCCAAAAGAGTTTGGTATTTGCCTCGAAGTTTTTCGTCAGCCTCTCTTCCTCATTCATAATTTGTCTTTCACGCTTCTCTTTCACTAAAGCCTTGGTTTCATTCTTGCATAGACGGTATATTTCTTTCTTCTTCTCTCATATTTTCATTTAAAGGCAAAGATGATACGTAATCCAACCACGCTTTCTTCTTTCTTGCTACGGAGGATTCAACCTCCGCATCCCACCAGGCATCTCCTTTCGCTGTTTTACGTCTCTTTGCGCATCCACAAGCTTCTTTTGCACTATCCACCATACTTTCTTTCAAAACTTTTCAACAATTAGCCACATCTGAGTCGGAGAGGCTTGCATTTGCAAGTCTCTCACTTACCTACTCGCATACACATTGGCCACAGACAGTAAACTCAACAATTTACACATTTAACTGTTTAATTGAATTAGTTCCTGAGCAACTTCTAACCGGGGCTATAGTATAAATAGTATATTATATTAAATAATTACTCACTACTGCATAAAATACATGGGTTTATATAATTGCCATTAGTGAATTAGCCATTAAATATAGTATACAATAACTTAATCTGTATCATTCAAATTTGGTACACCTACCTTATTTATTTATTTACTTTTTAACTAAACGGTTTGAGGTGAAATGATGCTGACCAGAAAGGCAATGGCTGAGGCACGCTATGAAGAGTTAAATGACAGGTATTTAAATGCATTAAAAGATGTTAAAAATTCAGAGCTACGATACAAAGAATTAAATAATAAATTTTTATTAACTTTAAAAGATTTAAAGAAATATAAGGAATTGTCGGAAAAATTGCAAAATGAACGAGATGACAATGAGTTGGAAGCACTGTCAATTATTAAAAGTAATACTATACTTAAGGAAAAGATAGTGAAAATTAATTTAGAGTTAGATAATGCTTTGGAAGACAATAATACATTGCAGTCTTTGGTAGGTAGTTTTGATAAATGTAGGGTTGAGTTTGAGACCACTCTAGAACGCAATATTCAGCTAGAAACTAAATTGAAACAGGCACTAAGTACAATTGATCAGCTGGAATGTTTCCATCAGGAGTCAACAGTTGTTCATTCCCAGTCGTTATTCGATGAATTGCTAGATAGCGCTCCAAACTTAGTTACTGCTTCTGCCATCTCAAATACGAATGATCCACCGTCACTGACAATTGACTTAACCTGTGATGGGTCTGTAGTATCGAACACACAGGATAAACATGCTAGTGTATGTAGTGTATGTACAATAAAATTTAATACTAATAATAGGGAATATAAAAACATCATTCAAGACCTACAATCTGAGATCCAAACACTTAATAGTTCTTTAGATTTAATGACTAAAAAATATGAGGATGCTCAAAGAGATATTGAAGAATACAGTGTAGGCATGGATAGATTACTAGCTGACTTGAGAGAAAATGAACAAAAATTATCGTCTCTTAGTAACTTGTACAATAGGAATGAATTAACCCGAACTCCGATGAAATGTTCACAGGTAACTCGATCCTCAAAACTATCTCAAGTACATAGCCATAATGTGAATGAGGCCATTAATAGTAGTGCTTTTAAACAGATGTCATCATCATTAAATAATAATAGTGAAGATAATAACTCCAAAATAATAATGTATAGTGATGAAATAGGTAAAAATATGGGCCAATTATTATTACAAAAATCAGGAAAACTGGTTACCAATTATTGTTTGCCTGGAGCCAGTTTCACTCAAATAGTTGATAAAATAGTTAAGAGGGATTACCACCCCAACACAACTTTAATTGTTTTTATTGGGAGGAGAGGAAATTTAAACAAACATATAATGATTAAATATTTTAATATGTTACAGCAGTTAAATGTGGGAAAAGTGTTTTTATTTACTTTTCCATACAGTACTTTGTTGCCCGAGGCGGAAAATGCATCTAGGTATAGATTAAATGATAAAATGCATACATTGACATTATATGATGACAAATTTCATATACTTGACATAAATATATTTAATAATAAACATTATAATTTGACAGAAGATAAATTTTATCTTAGCAATTTTTATAAAAGACAAATAGCAGATTCGCTATCATATTGTTTTAAGAAACCAGCCAAAAGTTTGGCTAACAACCCTGCTTCTTTTGAGCAGTTAGATAATTTGACATTATGTAATGGTACCTTGGAAGGTATTCCAAATTCTTTAAATTAGGTTACAAGACAATAGAGTTATACTCTGGCAATGTAAATAGTAATAATAACAATATTCAAAATGAAACTAAAAGTAATAATAATACAATATCCCATCAATTGTAAATTGTCAAGAATATAGAAAGAATAATAATTGTATCAACCTGGTGCACCAGAACATTCAGGGGATGATAGGAAAGGAGTTAGAATTGGAGTTGTTTATGAATTGTAGCAATATTGATATTTTATGTCTAACTGAGCACTGGCTAAAACCCCATCAATTCATTTTCAGCTTCAATAACCACCAGGTTGCAAGCTCATTCATCAGAGATAACTGTATACATGGTGGCTCCTTAATATTATTAAATAAGTTGCTTAAATTTAAAGAAAGGTGTGACATTGTGAGCCTCTCTGTTGAGCGAGTTGTAGAGATTTCATGCATTGAATTGGAACGATTCATTGTTATGAACCTGTATAAACCTCCTAGCACGCCCTTTGAAACATTTTCAAATATCATGGAGGATGCCTTAAATAAATTATCTAATAGCCATAAAACTGTTATAATTTGTGGAGACTTTAATATAAATATCTTGGAGAAAAATACTGTTACCTACAACTTTTTAAATTTATTTAAATCAAACAATTTGCATCATATTTTTACAGAGCCAACAAGAGTAACTGCTACAAGTGCTACATGTATTGACAATATATTTAGCAATGTAAAACCTTCATATCAATCTATAATTAATAAAGTTCAGTCAGACCATTCAGGTCAATTGGTTTCA
This sequence comes from Pyralis farinalis, assembly GCA_947507595.1. Taxonomy (NCBI): domain Eukaryota; kingdom Metazoa; phylum Arthropoda; class Insecta; order Lepidoptera; family Pyralidae; genus Pyralis; species Pyralis farinalis. Next base: position 11,384,664 of record OX382274.1, read on the forward strand.
TTTCCAAATTCTTCAAAAATACAAAGAAAGCAAATAAATTATATACCATTTAGTAAAAGCCGCTTAGAAAGATTTAAGTCTAATATAGCAGAAAAAATTGTATTGTTGCCCTATCACGGTACTCCGGACCACTTGTACAGTTCATTATTTAGCTTAATTACTAGTGAATTTAATGCAATCTTTACTCCAAAACAACTGTCTGTAAGTGACCGTATGACATTCAGTGATTGGGCAACTCCTGGTATTTACAAAAGTCGGAATAAATTGTATGAACTTTATGAAGAAAGGACCTGTAATCACAATCCGACTTTTCAAGAACTTGTAAAAAATTATGCTAAAATATTTAAACGAGCCTGTTCCAATGCTAAGTCTATATATTTAAGAAATAAAATTAATGGTTCAACAAATATTATTAAATCTGTTTGGAATATGATAAATAATGAGACGGGTAGAGCGAAAGTACGTAGTCGAGACTTTCAGTTAAAGATAAATGATATCGATATCAAAAATGATGTAGAAATTGCGACTGAGTTTGAAAAATATTTTTCTAACATTCCTCTTATTACTACGAGAAATCTTAGGTCTTCTTCTATAGCTGCTGAACTCGTTCTCAAACAGAGCGTGGTAGAATGCGACACAATATTTGAATTTTCAGCTGTAAGCCCAAAAGATGTTTTGAATGCTTTTAAATCAATAAATATGAAAAACACTAAAGATCTGTGGGGTCTATCTGTCAAAACCATATCTTCTATTATTATTTCAATCGCTCCACATTTAGCTACAATTTTCAATTGTTGTGTGGCATCTGGTGTATTTCCTGACTTGATGAAACATAGTAAAATCATTCCATTATTTAAATCTGGTGATAGTTCGGACCCTTCGAATTTTCGACCTGTTTCCATACTGCCCATTCTCAGTAAAATTTTTGAAAAACTAATGCTTAGCCAGTTGCTCAGACATTTTAATACACATAATTTGCTTCATAGGAGACAGTTCGGATTTACGAGAGGTTGTTCAACTATAGACGCAGGGATTCATTTGCTTAAAAGTATATTCGCGGCATGGGAAGGTTCGCAAGATGCCTTGGGAATTTTCTGTGATCTGTCTAAAGCGTTTGACTGCGTGCACCATGACACTCTTGTCAGAAAATTACACCACTACGGTATCAGGAACAAGGCTCTCGAACTTCTGTCTTCTTATCTGGGCAATAGGATACAGAAGGTCGATGTTAATGGTAAAATATCTTCGGGGTCCCCTGTAGTCATGGGAGTCCCACAGGGGTCAATTCTAGGTCCATTCTTATTTTTAGTATATATAAATGACTTACCTTATTATGTAAAGGATAAACATGAGATTGTATTGTTTGCGGATGATACCTCTTTGACATTCAAAATTAATAGACAGTTAGGTAATTATGACGAAGTTAACGATGCTCTCTCTAAAGTTATGCATTGGTTTAATGTTAATAATCTGCTTTTAAATGATAAAAAGACTAAAGTAATTAAGTTCTCAACACCTAATGTAAGACAGGTGACTACCAATGTACATGTTAATGGAACTAATTTAGCCCCTGTGGAGACAACTGTGTTCTTGGGTATAACAATTGACTCCAAACTACAATGGGGCCCACAAATTGAAAAATTATCAGGAAAACTAAGTTCTGCAGCCTATGCAGTGAAAACTATTAGACGGCTCACTGATGTTGATACGGCTAGAATAGTTTATTTCAGCTACTTTCATAGTATTATGTCATACGGAATTCTTCTTTGGGGTAACTCCGCGGACATTAACACCATCTTTTTATTGCAAAAGAGAGCCATAAGAGCTATCTACAAACTTGGTCCCCGTGAGAGCCTTAGAGAAAAATTCAAAGAAATAAATATTCTAACAGTCGCATCGCAATATATCTATGAAAATCTTTTGTATGTCCATAAAAACATAGACTCATTTTGTAAAAAGAGCGATACTCATAACATAAATACTAGATATAAGCATAATCTTGTGTTACATGCAAGCCGTCTCCACAAAATAAGTAATTCTTTTATGGGGCAATGTATACGGTTCTATAACAAACTTCCCAGCAATATAAGAGAATTGTCAATAAACAAGTTTAAAACTACTATTAAAGCCAAATTGTGTAGCAGGGCATATTATAAAGTATCTGACTATATTAATGATAAAAATGCCTGGGATTGAGTCGATCCAATTATAATGTAATTAATAAATTATGTAAATTTGTTTGGATACCAAAAGAGGGATGCCTGAGTTTTTTGGCAGTATTTTTATCAGTGCTCACCTAGTCATGAACTGCACGGTAGGGAAAAAAATTGTGACGATTCCAAACAAATGTAGCCATTTTTACGGAATAAAAAGATTTTGACTTTGACTTTGACTTTGACTTTGACTACCAGATGCACATACATTCTCCTTACACTTTCATCGTGCAATTTTTCGCTCATTATCCTTTCATGGTCTCCGAAAGGGATACGCACTCGCCAGTGCCTCCACTTCCTAAAAAGGCCCACAAACCGGCTTACCACCAGGTAGTGGTCCGTCTCAAGAGTGGGGCCTCTAAAGGCTCTTGTATCCATTAGAACATTTCGGAGACGTCTATCTATTAAAATCAAATCAATCACACTTTTTTGATCATTCCTTCTCCATGTATACGTGTGAATATCCTTATGATGAAATAAAGTATTCGACACGAGGAGGCCTCGTTCCATACATAAATCTAGTATTGACTTACCTGCTTCGTTCACTCTCTTATCTCCATACGGACCAAGAACAGCTTCATAGCTGTATCGCTTGGTCCCAAGCCATCCATTCAAGTCTCCACACATAATCACTCTTTCATTCCCTTCAGCTAAGTCCAGAACATCCCTCACAGACTCCCAATACTTCTCCAGTTCTTGAGCACACGCTGAGCTTACGGGAGCGTATGCTGCAACCAAAAATACTCGCGTGATGCCCAGTTTAATACGAACCCAGAGAAGTCTAGGCCCTACCAAACAGTAATCTCTTACACCAGTGGCTAAGCGAGAGGAGAGTACGACACCTACACCAGCACTGGCATGATCGTCCCGGTCTACCCCGGACCATAGGGCCATCATACCACCGGGCAGATCATCGGTGTCGTTCCCCTTGTGCTTAGTCTCTGTCACACATAAAGCATCCAAACGTCTATCATTCATTACGTCTATCAGTTCATTCGTCTTATCATTCAATCCACCTCTCACATTCCACGTGCCTATGCGGCACTCGGCTCCCCTCGTCCCGCCGGAATTGGCGCTGCGTGGTGGGTGGCGGCCCCCACCGCCGCATGCAGCTGTATTCGCACCGACGGGGGCGGATCGGTGCGCGTCGCCTACGGGGGACGCCCTAATCCGCACGTCGGTGCGCTCTTGGTCCAGAATTGCAATCGACTGACTGGCAGGGGTCGCGAACGAGCACGCTTCTGGCACATGACCCCCAACATTTAATTTACATTTAATCTCTGTTACATATAAAACATCTAAGCATCTCTCATAAATTTTATCTATCCGTTCATTCACCTTATCTTACAGTCCACCTCTTACATGCTACGTGCCTATACGGTGCTCGGTTCTCCTCGATCCACCGGACAGAACGTTGCTGGATAGGTGGCTATTGCCGCATGCACTGTTCATCGCAGCAATGTGGCGGATCGGTGTGCGACACACCAGGGCACATTTTAACCGCACATTAGTACGCAATCGGTTTAGAATCACAATGACCTAGATTGTCAGGAGTTGCTGCGAGTACGTATCTCTTACGTAACCCTCACATGAATTGACCCTGCCAATTGAAAATCCATTGAACAATTTACATAGTCATTATCAAAATGTTGAACATTAAGGCGAGAAAGTGCAGTATTTCCTAGTGTTTATAATAAAGAATTGAAGTGAGAGTAATTAAGAAAAAAAAGCAGAAGCTTTTTTTTTGTAGCACATGACCCCCTAAATATTTTGTTATATGTAATATTAAATTCTATTATTGTTTGCCATTAAGAAATACATTTCTTTTTAGATTATTTCTTAAACTCTTCATGAAAATTTGTTCCGAAATTAAAATTAGTTCCAGAAGTAACCGCTCTTATTTTTTTTGAACCTAAATTTCCATACAGGAGTATGAACGATTTTGCTTTACACCACCACTATTTGAAAATACTGAGCGATTACTACCACGAAAATTTCGATGATTCTTGAACTTACCTCGTGTGTTTAACATTTCTTCATCAGAAGTAGAAGACATTTCGCATCTATAACGCCTTAAATAGCATCCTTTAATGAGCTATAATTTCGCATTGTAATTATTGTGCTAAGTCGCGTATTTCGTAGCCCATTGGAGAATCTCTTTATCGCGTTTCTCTCGTCTATAGATTTCAAAATATTATATTTTTCAGAATCTCAATTTGACTGCGATATTACGTAGGTCACACTATAAGTTTTGCGTAACTTAAAAAAACAACATGTTATAACCAAAATATTATGTTTATTGCTTTTCAAAATACTCTCCTTTACATTTTAAACATTTTTTCATGCGATCGAACCATTTTTTAAAACAGGAGGACCACAGATCTGAATGCATGTTTTCTACGTGCTGATTGAACGCTATCACTGTCTCTTTGGAGTTGGTAAAAGTGAAACCTCTCATCAAATCTTTGATTTTGGGGAAAATACAGAAATCACAGGGTGCTAGGTCGGGGCTATGCGCAGGATGGGTAACGAGTTGTACTTTTTCGGAAGTTAAAAATGACTTTGTTTTGTTGGCTGTGTGTGAAGAAGCGTTGTCATGATGTAGGAGAACGCGGCTTTTTGGTCGTCTTTCGCGAAATTTTTCTAATACCCTGGGTAAACAAATGGCAGAATACCACTCGGCATTAACACTCTTTGATCTTCAAGTGGAATTGTGCAGATGGGACCCGTAGCTGAGAACAAAAACGCGATCATTTTTTTACCAACGTTTCTCGCCTGCCTCACTTTTGTTGACCTGTTCTCATTTTCAAACACCCATTCACAAGATTGCTGTTTTTTTTTCGGGTTCAAAACAATAAATCCACGTTTCGTCTCCTGTGACAATGTCATAAACAGCATTAGAATGTCCGTGGTCGTACTTCAGTAGCATCTGTGCACCATTCCACGCGAGCCCGCTTCTGCTCCGCTGTCAGTTCATGAGGGATCCAACGACAACAAAGTTTCCGAACTTTCAATTCTTCGTGTAAAATTTTCTGAATTTGTCTCATACCAATCCCCAATAGTTCTCGAATTGTCTCATAGGTAATCCGCGGGTTTTCTTCAATTAGCCACTTAACAGTAGCCACATTATTTACGTTGACGGCAGTTGAAGGCCGCCCTTCACGAAATTCGTCATGTAAAGAAACTCGACCTCTCTCAAATTCAGCAAACCATCGCCTCACGGTGCTCAAAGAAGGTGCTTCTCTCCCAAAAGCATTTTGAAGACGAGCAGCACAGTCTTGCGGAGATAGAGAACTTTTAAAATCATAAAAAATCATCGCTCTAAAATCTTTTCGACTCAATTCCATTTTCGTTGCGTACGTAGAACTTTGATGTGTGATGAAAAACATTTGACAAATGATTTCCCGCCAATTGTTTTTTTTTATTACTAAGTAGGTAATAAAAAAAACTACGTTTCAAAAAATATAACATTCGAAATTCAAATAGTTCCGATTAGCTAGAGAAGTGCAAAACTTTTAGTGTGCCCCTAGTATTAATTCTACAAACATTTTTTCAATACTCTTACCAATTATTCAATGGTTAGTTGATTCGGCTTGGCTCGCTGCAACTGCTTTTGAATCGCTGTATCGGAATTCTTAGTAAGCATAACCGTTCTCATATATTTTATTAAATCTGCAACATAGTTATACTTTTGTGACATGCAGTTTTTATTAATTATTAATGAAATGTTTACCGCTAGTTTTCAACTAATGTACTATCGTACATCTCAATATTCGCGATAAGCTGCTTAGTGACCTCTTTGTCACCTGTCATAACCGGCAACAATGAGATTGCAGTTTTTAATTGGAACTTCTCCGTGTTTACACCTACGTTTTCAGTTTACTATCACTACTAGTACTATCCCCGTTGTCCATATACCTATCGTTCATAAAAGGATTGGACGTCTAAACATAATTCGCTAATATAGTCTACGCTATTATCTTAAATTGTCTTACTGGTGATCTATCAATTCTTCTACTGATTAAATAAAATAAAACTCGTTATAATATGTCGTGGCCTCTAAACTTTATCCGATTTAATTTTTAAACTACGCAGACTTGAGCTTTATTAAATATTCCTTTATATGTTTTATTTTATTATGCAAATCTTTCAAGTTTTGAAGCCATTCCATACTTTAAATACGAGGCGAGTAAACATATAAGCTTATTTTAAAGTAGGGTAAGCGTTTGTTTCATTATACATATTTATGATATATACTTATATATGTTATTATATTAAATTAAGCTACACAATATGCGTAAAAAAAAAGAAAAAAAAAATACGATAGAAATAACATGTGTAAAACTTTAAAAATATTATATGAAAAACTTTATACGAACTGTTTATCGTCCATTATTCCTTGTCTATTTTCGGCAACCAATCTCGAAAATGATCTTTATGTAATACTTGGACTTACGCACTTCAATGTGTAGCCGCAATTATTTTGTTTACACTTATGCACTACAATGTGTAGCCGCACTTATTTTGTTTACACTTATGCACTATAATGTGTAGCCGCACTTATTTTGTTTACACTTATGCACTATAATGTGTAGCCGCACTTATTTTGTTTACACTTATGCATTACAATGTACAGCTGCACTTATTTTGCTTACACTTAATCACCTGCCTTGCCACTTTGCTTTGTCCCGCTACGCCTGCGCCAGGACCGACGGGATAGCTCATGATGAAATATCTCTTTTCTTATACCTTTTTAGGGTTCCGTACCCAAAGGGTAAAACGGAACCCTATTACTAAGGCTCCGCTGTCCGTTCGTCCGTCCGTCTGTCACCAGGCTGTATCTCATGAACCGTGATAGTTAGACAGTTGAAATTTTCACAGATGATGTATTTCTGTTGCCGCTATAACAACAAATACTAAAAAGTAGAATAAAATAAATATTTAAGGGGGCTCCCATACAACAAACGTGACTTTTTTGCTCATTTTTGCTCGATATTGATAACGGCAACAGGTAGACGCTTGAAATATTCACAGAATATTTAGTTATATATTCACTTTAAGAATAAATAATTAAATTAAAATAAATCAAATATTTAAGGGGGCTTCCATATAACAAACGTGATTTTTTTGCCGTTTTTATAGATAATGGTACGGAACCCTTCCTGTGCGAGTCCGACTCGCACTTGGCCGATTTTTATAGATAAAGTAAAGTAAAGTAAAGCTCTTTATTTGCACATAGTGGTACGGAACCCTTCGTGCGCGAGTCCGACTCGCACTTGGCCAATTTTTTTCATCGCAAAGCACGTGATACTTACCATCATGCCCATAGATCCGAAAACACGAATTTAATAGTCCATGCTCACATTAGTATGCCGGAACCAGAGACCAATTGATTTATGTTTATAGTCGGTTTCCGCTGCTCTTCTTCTCTGCTCCTCACAATTACTATCCTAACGGTATACAACTACCGGAATAACCATTATTGCATCAACAAAGACATTATTTTTTCACCAATTTCAAAAAGGTGGATGATCATAATATGAGCTGACCAGTTTTATGCATGTCTGTGATGTCAGGAGTGCATGAAAAGAGCTATGAATGTTAAAGAAGCGAATGAGGTGTGTAAGGCCGCGTCTTATGACGCTCGCTTCTCTCTGTCTACCCCCCAAGGGGCCTGACGTGAAGATATATATATACCTGAGAAGTTGCTGTGTTGCATTCATAGATACATAAGTTAATTTACAGTAACCAATATACAATTTGTGGCCCATATGCTTGTATGTTTCCAAACGTTGAATAAAAAATGATGATAAAATAATAACAACATCAGAAGCAGATAGAATAGTGGTGAAATAGCATTTCCCTTCACTGTAGTCTGTTGTGTTCCTGCGAGTAAGTGAGATTACCAAGATACTTGGTGACCTCGTTTGAACGTTGCAGATAGTTTTAAAGTGAGAGGGGTAATCCTTGTTGCAAGCATCTACAACCTACGGTAATTCACATAAGCCGGGTCATAGCATTTGCCAAGTGAGATTGTACAAAACATTCAGTACTTCTCTAATATTCGTGAGTTATTTAGGACAATCCTTATATGCAATTAACCACTATCGAACGGACTTAAATGTAAAATATTCCCCCGGAAGTCCATAAAAGTGTCGATGGTTGTTTTATGTTCGACGTAAACTATGCTGCTGGAGTTGAGCGCTGGGAATATCGTATTGATGACTCTGAATATAGCTGTATTGACGGGAGATCCAGTGGGATTACTTTGTTTTAGTTTATTTTAAGATTTTCGCATACGTATATACGTATGTAGTTGATTTTGCATTCCTTTGTTTGTGCTACGTGCCTATAAACCCCTTCGGTTGAAGGAAGATCAGTGTCCCCGCGGTGGTATGAGTGTGTGATGGGAGGTAGTGGTCTACTGATTATAAATCGCGTTATGTATCTAGGAGCTCATCAGTATGATGTCAACCACTTCCTTATCCATCGCACCGTTTGCCGACGGCGGTATTAATTCTCTTGTACTGGAAGTGAACTGTGAGGAACCATAGAATTTTTCCGCAAAATCGAGCACGCGACCCGTCTTAGTGATTTTCTAGTCTCTTTATACATTTTGGCTGAAGTCTTCACTCCTTTTTCACAAAATCAAGCTTTGTGTCTTCTTGATTAGACACGCCCCACCGAACCATTACAGACCTAGGATGCTGACCATGGTTGTACCTTTCCGATCACTTGGGCGGCTTCTTTAGAACTGTTTGCGTACACTTCGTATTTTTTCTTGTTATAGTGCTCTTCAATCGTGAAAAGTTTTACATCAGTAAAGAGGACATATCTGTGCCTTCCACCTGCGTATGGGACAGAAGGTGTTTTGATCCTTCCACTTTCTTCAATTGTAGGGATTGACTTAGGACATGTCCTGTATATAGACGATAAGCGCAGGTGTTGTTTTCTTATACGCGACAGAGTCCTAGCGGGAATCTTCATTTCTTGTGATAAGATTTTTTTTTCTAATGGGGTTTCCGAGAATTCTGGCTTTAACATCATTAACAGCCTTTGTAGTTCTAACAGCACGCGATCACCCCGATCTTTTATGGTCTTCAACAGAGGAAGAATGCTAAATATAACTTATGTAAAGTTAAAGGGAAGTTCAAAAACTATTACGTAAATAATTTCGTTTAATGAACGACTCGCTGTACATAGATAAACCCTGCGGGTTTTCGTGATGCAGCATTTGTAAACATTTTAAATAGGTACTTTTGCTTTGAATAAACGCTTTAAAAAAAAAAAAAGTGTTGCTATATCTGTCGAGAGTACGACATACGAACATACGGCTGATACTAAGCTTTTGAAGTGTCTTGAATATGACCACGGCTCCATATCCACTTTGTGCAAGGCAATCACTGCAATCCTATTTTCTTTAACACCCCCTTCCATATTGTCATTTGATAATAAACACGAAAAAAATATGTAAAACGGCGGGAAATCGAAAGACGTTTTTAACATAATAAACGTGTTCTAAATTCAAAATGAAAGCGTTGAAAAAGGGAAAACTTGTATGTAAGTAAACGTAGGCTAAACTATATTGGTTTCGATGTGACATTTTTAGGAGTCGATCAAAAATTGATAACTTAATTAGGTCGCTTCTCACGGCTCATTTTTAAGGGGCATGTGAAGTCGCATCAAGGTAGCCAAACTGGGGAAGTACCTCATTACACAAAAAACCGCAGCCAAACAACAACTCCTTGACGGGGTGTTGCGTTCCTATGAGTGCTAAGCAAGTGAGGTTATCAGTAAGCTCCTAAGGAGTTGCTACTGTGTCAGCAGCATTGCAAGTATTGCAAGTGTTATTAGCTAACAGTAACTGCAGTATATCAGATGAGCCGTATGCTTGTACGAAAAAGAAAGAAAATAACGTATTCCGTAAATTAGTGACTTGTGTGTTCAGCGTTACGCAGCAAAAACATTGCTTCTTTTTCATTACTACGAATATTTACAAAGACAGTGATGCAAAGCCCAAAGGTTAGTCAGTATCTTGAACTAATTAATCTATACTAGTTACATCCACGATGTTCTTTTTTCTGGCCCGATACCCAATGCGTTAAATAACCCCTATAACGCGCAGCTCGTCCGCGCACTTCGCGGAGCCGTACCTCGTCCCGCACCCTACTCGCGCCCGCGCAGCGCATGCGCGCTGCGCTCCTTTAGGCTCTACCGACATGAGAGACCGCGTTCCGCCCGCCAGTCGGCGGCCCGCTCTCATTAGTTGTACTTGATGTTTGTTTTGTCGACTTGCGTTTGTGCTCGTAATAGTACATAAACTGTATGTAACTGTTTGTTTGTTTAATAAAAGTGCTCATCAATAATAGCCTTTTATACTGGCGCACCAACTAGAGGCCGAGCCACACAGTACAGTGTTAGTGTTATCGTTTCCCGCTAACAATGCCGCCAAAACGAACGACCCGCACTGCCCGCTCTGCGGAAAAGCTAGCTACAGGGGCAGACGACATAAACGAGGAAGGCAGTGGCTCAGAGGATTTTCAGGCCGCGGAACCGCACAACTACGGCGGCGCCGCTGCTGCTAATCGCCTCAACGCTGTCGCTGCCGCCGCCGCCGACCAAGACAAAAGCCGCACTTACGCCAGCCCTTTCGTGTGTGATCCGGAAAGGCTGATGTCCTCAATGATGGAGACTTTCGTCCGCGCACAGGCGGAGACGAATCGGACTCTCATGGAGGCGTTGCGTGGAATGCAGCAACCATGGAACCCAGCCGCTTCGACGCCGACTGCGGCGTCGGTGCCGCTAACATCGCCGGGACTTGCGACGACGGTGACGACTGCTTACGCCGGCGCGTCAGGAGGAAACTTCGCCCGGTGCACCGCGCGCTACAGTGGTGACTCGCAGGATCCGGAGGTGCTGGAAGCGTTTGTAGACGCTGTGGAGGTGTACAAGGAGTGCGCCGACGTGTCCGACGCCCACGCGCTACGTGGCCTCCCCATGCTGCTGGAAGGTGCCGCCGCCGTGTGGTGGCGCGGCGCCCGCGCTAGTGTCGCGACGTGGCAGGACGCCGTGGCGCGTCTACGTGCAGTGTACGGTGCTCCTCGACCAGGTTTTAAACTGTTTCGTGATATGTTCGCGTCCGAGCAAAGTGATGGTGAGCGTGCAGAAGTCTTCGCGTGCAGGGTACGCGCATGCATCGCTCGGCTCCCATACAAGCTCCCAGATGCTGCTCAGGTAGACATTATATACGGTTTGATGAACAGACGTGTACGAAAACGCGTATTACGTGACTCAATATGTAGTGTCGATGATTTAGTGGAGAAGTGTCGAATTGTTGAAGACGCCATATCGGAATCAGTGTGCAAAAGCTCTAATATTAATAGTAGCAATAGTGATGTAAAGAAACGAATAGGTATTACTGTTGTAAGTAACTCGAGCGAACGAAACGAAAGCGCGACCGCCGCGACAAACTCGCGCGAACTCGGGCGAGGTACGAACGCGGCCCGTACTAGTGGTTCGTCCACTACTACCGACGCTAAACTCGATGTTAACTCGAATGATACGAAAGTTCCCGGCGGTCGACGTAGGAACGATACTTCGATACGTTGCTATGGTTGTGGCCAGCCAGGGGTGATTAGATCGAAATGTGATAAATGTAAAAACGTAAAATCGGCGGATTTTAATACTTTAGTGAGCGAAAGTGTCACGCACCCGATGGTAGAAATAGGGATCGTAGGTAGGGTAGGTGTAGCCATTCTCGACACTGGGGCTAGTCACTGCGTAGCAAGCCCATCTCTTCATTCGATTTTAATTCAGAATGGAGTGTCATTTAGAGAAATAGACCGTACCATCGGACTCGCCGACGGGTCGCGACAATCTAGAACGGTACTCGCCGCATCGGTACCAGTCATTATCGGTGACAAGGAGGTCACCATCGATTTTATGGTGTTTCCTGGAGACGAGACCAGGACCCTGCTAGGCCGCGATTTTATTGCGAGTGCGGGGATTGTGTTAGACATAGCAAAGGATACCTGGCACTTCTCGTCAGACCCTGTAGCGAAGTTCCCTTTTGTCCATTCCTGTGTGTTAAACAGTGCAGAGTTGATGCAAGCGGAGGCTTCCAACGTCTGCCTGCGCGAAGGGGAAGGCGCTGGGCTGGCACCAGAGTACAGGGTAGCCCTTAATAAGTTCTTAACTAGCAGAAAGGGACAGTTTGCTTCGGCGGGGCCTGCCACAGACTTCGCCACCCACAAAATAAAGGTAAGTGTAGACTTCGGAAAGGCCTCTGCAATAGCAGAGATGCCTGCTCCTGATAATGTCAAGCACTTGAGGTGCTTCCTGCAGACCTCGAGCTGGTTAAGGCGGTTTATCTCCAATTACGCCGAGGTTGCTCGGCCTTTGACGACGTTGCTGAAGAAGGCAAGTATCTGGCATTGGAACTCTGGTCAGCAGAAGGCTTTTGAGCACATTAAGTATTTGCTGAGGTCAGCGCCGATCCTGCAACAGGCAGACGAGAGTATGCCGTTTGCCCTCAGAACCGACAGCAGCGCTTACGCTCTTGGGGCAGCTCTCCTCCAGGGGGAGGGGGGATGATGAGCGCCCGGTTGAGTACGCCAGCCGTCTACTCACCGCCGCTGAGAGGAACTACAATACGACAGAAAGGGAGGCCTTAGCTGTCGTATGGGCCGTCTCAAGGTTTCGCGGCTACATAGATGGAGCAGAGGTGGTTATTAAGTCCGACCATCAGCCTCTTAGATGGCTGATGAGTGTTAAGTCACCCAGCGGTCGCCTGGCCAGGTGGGCGCTGAGCCTGCAAGAATACAACCTTAGGATCGAATATACACCGGGTAAGTCAAACGTCCTAGCAGATACACTCTCCCGCCCGCAGTGTGTGGACGACGTGGAGTGCGACCTGTGCACGGCAGTGGTTGACGTTCCGGCACGCAGTACCCACGAGATCCGAGAGGGGCAGCTGCTGGACCCGGAGGTACGTAAGATCGTTGATGCCCTCGAGTCCGACGATCCGTTTAGGGGGAGGGCCTGGGCAGGCAAGGGTTACCTCCTCGATGATGGCATTCTGTACAGGCACGGGCCTGAGAATGAAGATGATGACAACGCTAGTCTCGTAGTTCCGGAGGGGGAACGTGGTAAAATTCTCGCAGAGTACCACGATGCACCGACCGCTGGTCATTTCGGCGTCGAGCGTACCTTGCAACGCTTGCTGTCCAAGTATTATTGGCCGGGGATGCGTTCTTATGTAAGTGGATACATTAAAAACTGCGTGCCTTGTCAACGATACAAAGCCGACACGAGGAAGCCAGCGGGGCTGGTGCAGGTACCCGCGATGGCTCGCCGCTTCGAGGTACTGGCAGTGGATCTGTTCGGTCCACTACCAGAAACTGCAAACGGGAACAAGTGGATCCTCATTCTGGAGGATACCTGTACTCGGTGGGTAGAATTGTTCGCACTGAGGACTGCGACGGCTGAGGAGTGCGCAAAGACCATGGTTTCGGAGGTCCTATTGCGTTATGGAGTCCCCAGGAGGCTGGTAAGTGACAACGGTGTCCAATTCGTGAGCGAGATCATGCAACAGACTTGCCACGTTATGGGCATTACGCAGTCGCTGACTTCTTACTATCACCCGGAGGCTAATCCGGTTGAGCGCAAAAATCGCGACCTGAAGCCGCAGCTTGCCATATTGGTCGGCAGAGATCACAACCGGTGGGACGTCCATATCCCGGCAATTCGCTTCGCGATGAACTCTGCAGTGTCGTCAGGTACGGGGCATACGCCCGCTTATTTAAACTTTGGACGCGAGATAAGGGCACCCGCTGACATTGCATCGGATATGCGCGCCATTGTCGATGGCGACCGTACAACAGCTTTGACTCCTTATCTCAAGGAGTTGTCCACCGCTCTTGTGGACGCTAGGGACGCTTACGAGAAGGCCCAGGAAACCCAGAAGAGTCACGCAGATGCAGGGCGCAGACCTGCACCGGAATACCAGGTAGGTGACCTCGTACTACTCAAAACGCAGGGTCTGAATGATACGGGGAAGGGGCAAACTCCTAAATTCATCCCTCGCCGCGACGGTCCGTATATGATACAAAACGTAACCAGCGCGTCAACTTATATTCTGGAGCGCGTTCCCGACGGTACGATCTTAGGCAAGTATCACGTTTCGTGTCTGACACCTTTCGTTGGCCACGCGACAGCTCCCGTACAGGAAAAGAGGAGAAGGGGAAGACCACGTAAGAAGGCTAACCCCAGCGCGGGGACGCATTGTTAGGGGTTAGAGGGGGAGAACTATAACGCGCAGCTCGTCCGCGCACTTCGCGGAGCCGTACCTCGTCCCGCACCCTACTCGCGCCCGCGCAGCGCATGCGCGCTGCGCTCCTTTAGGCTCTACCGACATGAGAGACCGCGTTCCGCCCGCCAGTCGGCGGCCCGCTTTCATTACTTATACTTGATGTTTGTTTTGTCGACTTGTGTTCATGCTCGTAATAGTACATAAACTGTATGTAACTGTTTGTTTGTTTAATAAAAGTGCTCATCAATAATAGCCTTTTATACCCCTAATTATTTTGTTGCCTCTTTACGAGTGTTTTCATAGCCATGAATATTTTTTTTTATACTACGTCGGGATGCATACAAACATACGACCCACCTGATGTAAAGCGGGTACCATAGCCTATTAACGCGTGCGATATATTAAGTATCACTCGCGCGATGCCTCCTCTGCTTCTTACACAGCAACTCCTTGGGAGCTTACTGGTGACCTCAATCACACGCAGGAACACAACAAGCTCCTAATGAGTAGCTGTGTTAGCAGCAGAGTCGCGCGAGTGATATTTATATACGAGTATTGCAAGCCTTCATAGACAACGCTAACTACTTTAATGACGTGAGCCGTATGCTTGTATGTCTACCGACTTTGTATAAAAAAAGTATATTTGTTGTGTCTTTTTAACATATTGTCAGGAACTGAACTATTTCAGACAAATAGGTAGTGAATAAAGAACCGGCCTATTGACCGCCTGGTATTGATTCAAATACTGGGGCGGGCGGCAGTCTATCCTGAGCTGTCGCCGTGAGCACACCTCAGGATACATTGAACTCGTCTTAATGGTGCATGCAATAAGGGTAATTAAATAGCGTGTATGACATGACTTGTCGCAGTGTGTACCACTAAATTAGTTTTTTCGGATTAATGTACGTGTTTGTAATTGTCACTTGTTCAGCAGTGTACGAAAAAATCGTATGAGGTCGCACGTACAAGAAATTATATTTAGAAATTTATTTATCAATTGAACATTTCATAATAAAATATTTGATATCTTTTGAACGAATTTCAATATTTTCAATATAATTTTCAGTACATTTCTAGAAACATAGACTAGTAGCTTTTGCCCGCGGCTTCGCTCGCGTAGATTTTGGAATTTCGGCTGTTTTAATTATTTGTAATTTACTTCTTATTGTTATTTTTAAGTACAGTCAGCATTAAATAGTTGGTAAAAATACCAAGTATTATTATTTGTGTAATAATGAAGATATGTCACGATCTGTTTCGTTTTCATTAACTATTTGATACTGACTGTATAATGGGTATTAAGGTGTGAGGCATCATAGTCCCCCCAACTTTCAATGATTCAACAGTCATTGTGATAAATAGCTACCTAATATATGTATTTTAATCTAAGTATAATAATTTTGTCTTTTCTTGTATGTTGACCGGGAAGCGACGCGCTCGCTTCTGTCTCAAATAAGGCATCGAGAAGAGCCATATGAAAAAAATTTATTGAGGTATTCTAAATGTCCACTTTTTTATTGATTCCTTTGTGTAACGATTCGTGTGATACAATACGTACATTTTTTTAAAACGTCTCAAGTTGAATGTACGAGTATTATAGTATGTTGAATAAATATCTGTAATCAAAATATGGATGGATGGATAAATAACTTTTATATTTGGTGATGGTTACTAAAGGGAAGCTGTGGTCCATAATTTTTTTTCCCTTTTTAAGGCATGATGCATTTTATAACAATTACAGACGACACTCATCCACATATCAGACGTAATTTCAATTAGTTACAGAGAATGTTAGCCTCCGCATCTAATTTTTTTAACTAAAGCCTATTTCAAAAACAAAAGTTTCAAGTCACTAACTTAAAACAATATCTGTCCACCACCTTAGGAGATTAAATCCTTTCTTATCTCTCATATGCATTACAAAAGGAACCTCTTGGTGAGTCAGTGAAGTAGTCAGGAACTCCATTTCCATTACTATAGAATAGTGTCTCGTCCGTACACACTTTCCACCCCCTTTTCACCCGCCTAAGGGTGAAATTTGTGAAAACCATGAAACAATTTTTTTTTGTATTCTAATTGAAAGTATAGGTATAAAGTTTAAAGTCACTAACTTCTAAAATATTTCTACAATTCCTTAACACTTCAACTTTAAGTTCAAGAAATACTTTTGACCCCCATTACACCCTTTAAGGGTTAGAATTTTTGAAACCGCTGAAATTGCTTTTTTTTTGATTCCAATAAAGTGTATCTGTATAAAGTTTCAAGACACTGACTTTAAATAATATTTCTGCTCCATACAAACTGTCAACCCCTTTTCACCCCTTTAGGAGTTGAATTTCAAAGAATACTTTCTTATCTCTCGTGAGAATTATAAAAGTGTGTACAAAATTTCAGCTTCCTAGGTTTAAGCGTTTGGCGTGGCCGTTGTTGAGTCAGTGAATTAGTCAAGAACTCCATTTTGATATGTATATATATAACAAAGTACCAGAAAGGTACTTTGTTGTAAATCCTACGGCACATGTTGTAACATAAACATATACTATATAAAGATATTTTAGGACAGAAACTAAGTGCGAGTCTATTAGGAAGTCAGTATTTCTGGAACATACTTCAACGACCGTTTCAAAAAGTTGCTTTACATTAAAAAAAATTGTAAAGTAACAGCTTCACAAATTTAAAAATTTCAAGAAAGTGTATCCCTTGCCTTTTATAGATATCTGTGGACTATTAGAAGCATGTATGACCTCCATGAGCCCTGATTACAGCTAACAATGACGCCGTATGCTTCATATTAAGTAATTCCAAATGTGTTCCCTAGGAGTATTTAGATTAGGTTTCATTTTCATACAGAAATTATGAGGCCGTAAGTGCTCTAACTCAGCGGCGACATACTCGCAAACAGACACACACAAACACAAAATTACATGCACTCATTTAAACATACTCACACACACATACATACTTATATGCATATACACATACGTAACACCACCAGCGTCAACGCTGCACGGTGGTGACGGAGGCGTCATCGCCTCACTCTACAATCGGCTATCAAAGTGTTTGCAAATAACAATTTATAAACTACTATACCAATAAATGCATTAAAGCCAGTCAAGTCACTTTCATCATCATCATCATCAACATCAGCTCATCATCCACCATCACCCCTCCCGTACGACTGCTGCGCATAAACAGTTTATGCTCTGAAATTATCTTGCATATAGCGTGTGAGACAGAATCTTTACTTGTCGGTAAAGAGAATTGGCCTCTAATATTTGAGTTGCTGATTTGCTTAGTTTGTGCGAACTGTCTGTGGGTTTGTCTGTGTTGAATAGTTAGGTGCAATGCCCGCACAGGTCGGTGCACCTAAATTGTTTTCGTTTAATCTATTCTTTACCGTTTCCTTGTCGATCTTGGTATATTTTGTAGACCTCATGCAGTAGCGGTGCGATTACGCAAAGTTGATCCCTAGGTAGCGATGTTGAAAAGCAGTGGTTTTCCTCGTTCGACCCTGCCAGGCTTCTTTGAGTATTCTTCTGTAGAGTATGGAAGTACCTAGAGAGGTAATACTTCCATAGTCTTTAGAAAATAGAAAAGATGACTCCTATATTCATGCCTCATAGTTCGACAAGTCAGATTGATATAACAACTCTCTAAATGAAATTAACATTAACTTGAACCAACAACAACACTTAGAACACTTAAAGGGCCTCTGAAAATGTGTTTCCTGTGGTTAAACATCGAAGAAAAGGCAATGGTGTCACTACAATAAATTAAGAACCACTAGCACTACCGCTAATGTTCGTCTGTGTTTATTTTGAAATTTATTTATTATTTTCTGGCCGCTTGTAATTAAAACCCTAAGTAAAAGGTTAGGTCTACTTTCAAATCTTGTTTCCCCTATTGTTTTGATAAATAAAAATAAAACGAGATCCTCACATCTTTCAACATCGAATAATTAATTTCGCTTTGCCGGCCGCCCTCCGGCGGGATGTCACAACAACAGGAATCTTGTTACCTCTCGTAATACGGAAAGTACAGCGTTTTCTTTGTGTTCCTGATCCTTAATTGGATAGTGCACGGAACCGTCTTATGGTACCTGCAGTCTGGGGTCCTTTAAAATGAAATAAAATACAGCATTGAATTATTTTTTGAAGCTGATATTGTTGTAATAAGAAAATATTGTGGGAGTACGGATAAAGTAGGTACTTATTAAATGTACTAAGTAAAGTTTTGAAAGTAATACTTCCTTGCAGATACTCTAATGAAATATGATACTCATTTCAAACATACTGTTACTCCCGTTCCAAGTACCTACGAGAACAAATTTCATAAAGCTCACGTGTGAATCGCGCGAAGTATGTTAAGTATTCTTGGGTTTCTTTATATGACCAGTGTAATATCTGATATAACTGTATCGTCGTCTAGAATGCTTTGATTTACATTCACTAATGTAAAAACAAGCATACGGCCCGTTTGATCGTAAACACTTCCATTTGGAACGTCATAGCGTGTTTGTCAACCCAATAATAATTCTTCATCTTCTTTATGCTGCAGACACAAGTAGTATCTCATGCACGTCGCTATCCCTGATGCTACGCAGCAATTTCTATCACTCGCACAGGAGTGCAACCATCCTCCATGGGTATGTTTTTTTAATGTGGTGTTCATAAGGCATAGTTATAGTTCTCCGTCGCGTTACTTCTAATATTACTATTCTTTTTTTGTATAACATCTGGAGACATACAATCTTTTGGCCCACCAGATAAACGGTTACTGTAGCATATGCACGCTTGCAACACATCAAGTATCACTCCCGCGATGCCGGCTCTGCTGCTAACACAGCAACTACTTAAAAGCTTACTACTGGCCTCACACACTCGCAGGAACACAACAACCCTCCAGAGAGTTGTTATATGGCTGTAGTTGTCTGTGAGGTGGAGGTACTTCTCCAAATGAGCTGCTTTGATGCACCCTACTTCCTTCCCTTGAATACACCTAGACTAAGACAAACAGTCATTTTTCACAAATGATCGTCCTGTGTGAGAATTGTACCCAGGAGCATTGGTGTCAATGCAGCGTTACTAATCACTGCGCCACTGAGCTTGTCACCTATTCTCTATCATTATTTCATGCAGCTGAGATGTACGTCTACCTACTAGCTTTTAAGGCTTAATATTACCTTCTGACAAATTTAGTCGTGGTAAGTAACTCGTGTATGGAAACACGACAATCCTCGCGGAGTGTCATTGGCTGGGGCCTTCTGTTGTCGGACACTTAGAGCAAGAAACCTCGCTATGCCCCTCTGCTACGATAAAATGTAAGAAGAGGCGGGACATAGCATGACTACTTGCTGTAATGTGACTATCTGCCTATAAATGTGAATGATATTTGTTTCGTGATTTTTTCATCTTGCATTCTTCTATATACCCAAACCAACGGAACATGCCTCTTTGTATTTTAACACCAGTACTCACTTTCAAACCAATTTTCTTTTTCACATACGAGTACTTATACCTGCCGTGCCCACGACCTAACTCAGGCCTGCTTACGTAGATGGCTCACCTATATTATTTAGAGCGAGAGTGAGAACCAAGCATCCTTCGTTATCTGTTATAAATGCTGAACATACGCAAAATCCGTCATTGCAGCGACTATGGTAGCTTGCTCATTAGTTTGTTACCGAGATGGCAGGCAATCGCAGAGAGGAACCCAGTAGCCATAGCAGCGACGGCACGCACGGCTCTACTTGTGGTAGAGGGTGGATGGGTGTTGGTTGGCGTTATTTCATATGAACTGTAGTAGAAGCACATAAAGTAGATTGAATCCAATTTGGTGAAGATTTGACTTCAAAATTACTTCTAAATTTATTTATTATTTTGGGCTAAAATTAAATGTGGTGCAGCTATAAGCAAAGCTGGCTCTAGTGGAAAGGGGTAGGGCACACGTAGATAGGATGACTCAATCATCAGCAATACAAAAATTGGGGTCTCATCACTAACGACGTTCTCTATGGAATAAATTATAAAATAATGTAAAAAGAATTGCGATTTTGATATAGCCCTCATAGTGAAAGTTATTGTTAATTATGAGGAGTACATTTATTATCCTTTTATATAAATTGTGAAGAAAATTTTTCGATGACATTAAGTGATTTTCGGGGTAGGTGGTATCATCGATAAAAGATTAAGATATAACAGATGTCATCAGATCCCGTAACCATTCCTTTGATCATGCCTGTCGGAATGTACACCAATCTTCAATTAATTTAAAAACTAATTTATTACGTGAAGCTAACCAACAGCTATGATATAACCAAACATCTGTTGTCGAAACTATCAACATTAGTGTAAATTGATAAACAATCAATTAATAACAATATAAAATGCCGTGAACACTCGTAACGCTCTCAACATTTCAAGTAAGTACCTAATAATGTAAAAACTATATCTCTATATACACATAACTGTATAACATCCTTTTTGGACTTCTCAAGTTCTTGGGATATACGTTGAGCTCACGGGATGGGGAGCAATAATTATGTTACAATCAAAAAATCGCATGATCATCAATTATATACGGCCCTAGTAAAACATTTTCTCTAATACTGGAGGCTAGGCGAGAGCTTGACACCTACACCTAGAATGACATGATCATCTTAGTTTACCCAGACCCCAAAGCCATTATGATATAGTGAAGATAGTCGATGTCGCTCCCCTTACATTTAATCTACTACTATTACTATACTACTATAACTTCACGCCAAATCCCTTGCGGGGTAGGCAGAGAGAACCGAGCGCCACGTGACTCGATCCTTACATATCTCACTCGCTTCTTTAACATTCATTGCTCTTCTCATGCACGCACGCCGGTTTCTAGGGCTCCTGACATCACCTTCTGATAGAACATGACCAATTTGGTCGTGGTAGGTAAGTCTTGGCCTTCCCCGGCTCCTACATCCTTCCACTTTTGCATTGTATATCTGCTTCGTCATTCTTTCATCTTGCATTATTTCTACATGCCTGAACCATCGGAGCATGCCTCTTCTTATTTTAACACCGACGCTCTCTTTCAGATCAACTCTATTTCTAACATCATCATTGCGAATACGGTCTACAAGCCTTACGCCACAAATTTTGCGCAGCGCTCGCATTTCAACCGCGTTTATTCTACTTTCATGCTCTTTCTGCCATACCCAACTCTCGCTTCCATAAGTTAGCGTTGGGACCAACACTGCATTATGTATAGCGGGTTGTGCCTTCTGGCTCAGGATTTTACTGCCAAGAAGTTTTCCCAACGCTCCATTCACACTATTCCCAGCACTCACTCGTCTTTCCACATCTGCGGTGAACCTTCCATCCCTGCTGAAAGCGCATCCAAGATATACAAACTCATCCACTTGTTCCAACACTTCATCATCAATCGTAATCTTTACATTAGTTCTGGATTCTTCTCTTTCAAATACCATTATCTTTGTTTTCTTCGCATTCAGTAGTAAGCCTTTCTCCATACATTCGTCTTTCATCGTTGTGACCAGTGTTTGCAGTTTAGATGGTGTATCTGCTAATAGCACGGCATCGTCTGCATACAGCAGACAGTTCACCACTTGGTCACCCATGCGCAATCCCACATTCGTTGACCTTATTCTCTGCAGACAACTATCGAGATACAGGATAAACAGCCTAGCAGATAGCATGCAACCCTGTTTGACACCAATTTTGACATCAAACCAGGGTGACATGCCACCGTCTATCCGCACACATGCTGAGCAATCCTTGTAAGTGGACTGCACAGCACGGAGCAGTGAACCGTCAATCCCATATCTCGGCAATATGTCCCACAGTTCCTTTCGTACAACCCTATCAAAGGCTTTCTCAAAATCCACAAAACCGCAGAAAACCTTCCGGTCTATGGCCAGATGCTTCTCTACGATATTGCGGAGCGAGAAAACTTGATCCGTACATCCCCTTCCATTTCGGAAACCTCCTTGTGCGTCCCACAGCATTTCATCGGATTTCACCCTCATTCTCCTTTCAATCACCTTTCCATATACTTTTGCTGCTAAGCTGATCAAACTGATGGCCCTATAGTTGGCGCAGTCCATGCGTGATCCCTTGCCTTTATACAAGGGCACGATGACTGCGCGTCTCCAGTCCATTGGGACCCTTCCAGTTCTCCAGCATAGGTTGCATAGGTACCAGAAGGCGTCCCGGACGTAAGTGCCACCTAATTTGATCATCTCAGCTGTGATCAGATCAATTCCCGCTGATTTTCCATTTTTCAAGCTTCGTATCGACCATTCGATCTCATCCATAGTTATGCCTTCGTCGGACGCTGTCAACGTGGAGTAAGCATCCGACTCACTCTCATTGCCAGCGTCCGAGGCATACTCATACATTTCCACAAAATATTCACTCCACCGTTCTAACACTTCCTGAGTGCTCGCAAGAATGACACCAGCTTTAGACTTTATCTTATCCATTCTGGATGCCGACGAACCACTCCGAGACTTCTTTACCTCTCTCCAAAAGAGTTTGGTATTTGCCTCGAAGTTTTTCGTCAGCCTCTCTTCCTCGTTCATAATTTGTCTTTCACGCTTCTCTTTCACTAAAGCCTTGGTTTCATTCTTGCATAGACGGTATATTTCTTTCTTCTTCTCTCATATTTTCATTTAAAGGCAAAGATGATACGTAATCCAACCACGCTTTCTTCTTTCTTGCTACGGAGGATTCAACCTCCGCATCCCACCAGGCATCTCCTTTCGCTGTTTTACGTCTCTTTGCGCATCCACAAGCTTCTTTTGCACTATCCACCATACTTTCTTTCAAAACTTTCCAACAATTATACACATCTGAGTCGGAGAGGCTTGCATTTGCAAGTCTCTCACGTACCAGATGCACATACATTCTCCTTACACTTTCATCGTGCAATTTTTCGCTCATTATCCTTTCATGGTCTCCGAAAGGGATACGCACTCGCCAGTGCCTCCACTTCCTAAAAAGGCCCACAAACCGGCTTACCACCAGGTAGTGGTCCGTCTCAAGAGTGGGGCCTCTAAAGGCTCTTGTATCCATTAGAACATTTCGGAGACGTCTATCTATTAAAATCAAATCAATCACACTTTTTTGATCATTCCTTCTCCATGTATACGTGTGAATATCCTTATGATGAAATAAAGTATTCGACACGAGGAGGCCTCGTTCCATACATAAATCTAGTATTGACTTACCTGCTTCGTTCACTCTTTTATCTCCATACAGACCAAGAACAGCTTCATAGCTGTATCGCTTGGTCCCAACCCATCCATTCAAGTCTCCACACATAATCACTCTTTCATTCCCTTCAGCTAAGTCCAGAACATCCCTCACAGACTCCCAAAACTTCTCCAGTTCTTGAGCACACGCTGAGCTTACGGAAGCGTATGCTGCAACCAAAAATACTCGCGTGATGCCCAGTTTAATACGAACCCAGAGAAGTCTAGGCCCTACCAAACAGTAATCTCTTACACCAGTGGCTAAGCGAGAGGAGAGTACGACACCTACACCAGCACTGGCATGATCGTCCCGGTCTACCCCAGACCATAGGGCCATCATACCACCGGGCAGATCATCGGTGTCGCTCCCCTTGTGCTTAGTCTCTGTCACACATAAAGCATCCAAACGTCTATCATTCATTACGTCTATCAGTTCATTCGTCTTATCATTCAATCCACCTCTCACATTCCACGTGCCTATGCGGCACTCGGCTCCCCTCGTCCCGCCGGAGTTGGCGCTGCGTGGTGGGTGGCGGCCCCCACCGCCGCATGCAGCTGTATTCGCACCGACGGGGGCGGATCGGTGCGCGTCGCCTACGGGGGACGCCCTAATCCGCACGTCGGTGCGCTCTTGGTCCAGAATTGCAATCGACTGATTGGCAGGGGTCGCGAACGAGCACGCTTCTGGCACATGACCCCCAACATTTAATTTACATTTAATCTCTGTTACGTATAAAACATCTAAGCATCTCTCATAAATTTTATCTATCCGTTCATTCATCTTATCTTACAGTCCACCTCTTACATACTACGTGCCTATACGGTGCTCGGTTCTCCTCGATCCACCGGACAGAACGTTGCTGGATAGGTGGCTATTGCCGCATGCACTGTTCATCGCAGCAATGTGGCGGATCGGTGTGCGACACACCAGGGCACATTTTAACCGCACATTAGTACGCAATCGGTTTAGAATCACAATGACCTAGATTGTCAGGAGTTGCTGCGAGTACGTATCTCTTACGTAACCCTCACATGAATTGACCCTGCCAATTGAAAATCCATTGAACAATTTACATAGTCATTATCAAAATGTTGAACATTAAGGCGAGAAAGTGCAGTATTTCCTAGTGTTTATAATAAAGAATTGAAGTGAGAGTAATTAAGAAAAAAAAGCAGAAGCTTTTTTTTTGTAGCACATGATCCCCTAAATATTTTGTTATATGTAATATTAAATTCTATTATTGTTTGCCATTAAGAAATACATTTCTTTTTAGATTATTTCTTAAACTCTTCATGAAAATTTGTTCCGAAATTAAAATTAGTTCCAGAAGTAGCCGCTCTTATTTTTTTTGAACCTAAATTTCCATACAGGAGTATGAACGATTTTGCTTTACACCACCACTATTTGAAAATACTGAGCGATTACTACCACGAAAATTTCGATGATTCTTGAACTTACCTCGTGTGTTTAACATTTCTTCATCAGAAGTAGAAGACATTTCGCATCTATAACGCCTTAAATAGCATCCTTTAATGCGCTATAATTTCGCATTGTAATTATTGTGCTAAGTCGCGTATTTCGTAGCCCATTGGAGAATCTCTTTATCGCGTTTCTCTCGTCTATAGATTTCAAAATATTATATTTTTCAGAATCTCAATTTGACTGCGATATTACGTAGGTCACACTATAAGTTTTGCGTAACTTAAAAAAACAACATGTTGTAACCAAAATATTATGTTTATTGCTTTTCAAAATACTCTCCTTTATATTTTAAACATTTTTTCATGCGATCGAACCATTTTTTAAAACAGGAGGACCACAGATCTGAATGCATGTTTTCTACGTGCTGATTGAACGCTATCACTGCCTCTTTGGAGTTGGTAAAAGTGAAACCTCTCATCAAATCTTTGATTTTGGGGAAAATACAGAAATCACAGGGTGCTAGGTCGGGGCTATGCGCAGGATGGGTAACGAGTTGTACTTTTTCGGAAGTTAAAAATAACTTTGATTTGTTGGCCGTGTGTGAAGAAGCGTTGTCATGATGTAGGAGAACGCGGCTTTTTGGTCGTCTTTCGCGAAATTTTTCTAATACCCTGGGTAAACAAATGGCAGAATACCACTCGGCATTAACACTCTTTTGATCTTCAAGTGGAATTGTGCAGATGGGACCCGTAGCTGAGAACAAAAACGCGATCATTTTTTTACCAACGTTTCTCGCCTGCCTCACTTTTGTTAACCTGTTCTCATTTTCAAACACCCATTCACAAGATTGCTGTTTTTTTTCGGGTTCAAAACAATAAATCCACGTTTCGTCTCCTGTGACAATGTCATAAACAGCATTAGAATGTCCGTGGTCGTACTTCAGTAGCATCTGTGAGCACCATTCCACGCGAGCCCGCTTCTGCTCCGCTGTCAGTTCATGAGGGATCCAACGACAACAAAGTTTCCGAACTTTCAATTCTTCGTGTAAAATTTTCTGAATTTGTCTCATACCAATCCCCAATAGTTCTCGAATTGTCTCATAGGTAATCCGCGGGTTTTCTTCAATTAGCCACTTAACAGTAGCCACATTATTTACGTTGACGGCAGTTGAAGGCCGCCCTTCACGAAATTCGTCATGTAAAGAAACTCGACCTCTCTCAAATTCAGCAAACCATCGCCTCACGGTGCTCAAAGAAGGTGCTTCTCTCCCAAAAGCATTTTGAAGACGAGCAGCACAGTCTTGCGGAGAGAGAGAACTTTTAAAATCATAAAAAATCATCGCTCTAAAATCTTTTCGACTCAATTCCATTTTCGTTGCGTACGTAGAACTTTGATGTGTGATGAAAAACATTTGACAAATGATTTCCCGCCAATTGTTTTTTTTTATTACTAAGTAGGTAATAAAAAAAACTACGTTTCAAAAAATATAACATTCGAAATTCAAATAGTTCCGATTAGCTAGAGAAGTGCAAAACTTTTAGTGTGCCCCTAGTATTAATTCTACAAACACTTTTTCAATACTCTTACCAATTATTCAATGGTTAGTTGATTCGGCTTGGCTCGCTGCAACTGCTTTTGAATCGCTGTGTCGGAATTCTTAGTAAGCATAACCGTTCTCATATATTTTATTAAATCTGCAACATAGTTATACTTTTGTGACATGCAGTTTTTATTAATTATTAATGAAATGTTTACCGCTAGTTTTCAACTAATGTATTATCGTACATCTCAATATTCGCGATAAGCTGCTTAGTGACCTCTTTGTCACCTGTCATAACCGGCAACAATGAGATTGCAGTTTTTAATTGGAACTTCTCCGTGTTTACACCTACGTTTTCAGTTTACTATCACTACTAGTACTATCCCCGTTGTCCATATACCTATCGTTCATAAAAGGATTGGACGTCTAAACATAATTCGCTAATATAGTCTACGCTATTATCTTAAATTGTCTTACTGGTGATCTATCAATTCTTCTACTGATTAAATAAAATAAAACTCGTTATAATATGTCGTGGCCTCTAAACTTTATCCGATTTAATTTTTAAACTACGCAGACTTGAGCTTTATTAAATATTCCTTTATATGTTTTATTTTATTATGCAAATCTTTCAAGTTTTGAAGCCATTCCATACTTTAAATACGAGGCGAGTAAACATATAAGCTTATTTTAAAGTAGGGTAAGCGTTTGTTTCATTATACATATTTATGATATATACTTATATATGTTATTATATTAAATTAAGCTACACAATATGCGTAAAAAAAAAGAAAAAAAATATACGATAGAAATAACATGTGTAAAACTTTAAAAATATTATATGAAAAACTTTATACGAACTGTTTATCGTCCATTATTCCTTGTCTATTTTCGGCAACCAATCTCGAAAATGATCTTTATGTAATACTTGGACTTACGCACTTCAATGTGTAGCCGCAATTATTTTGTTTACACTTATGCATTACAATGTGTAGCCGCACTTATTTTGTTTACACTTATGCACTATAATGTGTAGCCGCACTTATTTTGTTTACACTTATGCACTATAATGTGTAGCCGCACTTATTTTGTTTACACTTATGCATTACAATGTACAGCTGCACTTATTTTGCTTACACTTAATCACCTGCCTTGCCACTTTGCTTTGTCCCGCTACGCCTGCGCCAGGACCGACGGGATAGCTCATGATGAAATATCTCTTTTCTTATACCTTTTTAGGGTTCCGTACCCAAAGGGTAAAACGGACCCCTATTACTGAGGCTCCGCTGTCCGTTCGTCCGTCCGTCTGTCACCAGGCTGTATCTCATGAACCGTGATAGTTAGACAGTTGAAATTTTCACAGATGATGTATTTCTGTTGCCGCTATAACAACAAATACTAAAAAGTAGAATAAAATAAATATTTAAGGGGGCTCCCATACAACAAACGAGACTTTTTTGCTCATTTTTGCTCGATATTGATAACGGCAACAGGTAGACGCTTGAAATATTCACAGAATATTTAGTTATATATTCACTTTAAGAATAAATAATGAAATTAAAATAAATCAAATATTTAAGGGGGCTTCCATACAACAAACGTGATTTTTTTGCCGTTTTTATAGATAATGGTACGGAACCCTTCCTGTGCGAGTCCGACTCGCACTTGGCCGATTTTTATAGATAAAGTAAAGTAAAGTAAAGCTCTTTATTTGCACATAGTGGTACGGAACCCTTCGTGCGCGAGTCCGACTCGCACTTGGCCGATTTTTTTCATCGCAAAGCACGTGATACTTACCATCATGCCCATAGATCCGAAAACACGAATTTAATAGTACATGCTCACATTAGTATGCCGGAACCAGAGACCAATCGATTCATGTTTATAGTCGGTTTCCGCTGCTCTTCTTCTCTGCTTCTCATAATTACTATCCTAACGGTATACAACTACCGGAATAACCATTATTGCACCAACAAAGACATTATTTTTTCACCAATTTCAAAAAGGTGGATGATCATGATATGAGCTGACCAGTTTTATGCATGTTTGTGATGTCAGGAGTGCATGAAAAGAGCTATGAATGTTAAAGAAGCGAATGAGGTGTGTAAGGCCGCGTCTTATGACGCTCGCTTCTCTCTGTCTACCCCCCAAGGGGCCTGACGTGAAGATATATATATATATATACATATACATGTTGTACTATATCTATGCTAATTGAAAACATATTTCCTTGAAAAGAGTATGTCTGTCGAAGAAACGAGTGTGGTGTGCTAGAATCTCTTTGCTTACTACGTATTTTAGATACATAAATGTAACGCCATATTGAACATACCATATTGAGCGATATCATCATATAATTGCTTGGCTTGTTTATCCACATATTGAAACAATATTAGGTTTATCGGTTACAATACCTGACAGTGATTGGAATAGTTTGATAATTTATGACTTTATGATATTCGTTTGGGAGAATTGCTTACCTGTAGATTACCCACAGGTAAGCAGTTAACGGCTAAGTCAAAGTTATCACAAGATATATTGCTTCTGTATTACCATATTCTTTTGGAAATGTTTGTATAAGTCTGTAGTACGAGTGCGTAGTATATATATATATCGATGAAGATACCTATGCCAATGAGATACAACTATTGGAATTACTTTTAGGGTCGGCAATGCATGTATGACATCCCTGATGTTGCAATTTTACATAAGTTACGATAACTGCTTACCATCAGGCAGGTCCGTGTGCTTGGCGTGAGCGAGGTTGCCAGTAAGTACCTGAGAAGTTGCTGTGTTGCATTCATAGATACATAAGTTAATTTACAGTAACCAATATACAATTTGTGGCCCATATGCTTGTATGTTTCCAAACGTTGAATAAAAAATGATGATAAAATAATAGCAACATCAGAACCAGATAGAATAGTGGTGAAATAGCATGTCCCTTCACTGTAGTCTGTTGTGTTCCTGCGAGTAAGTGAGATTACCAAGATACTTGGTGACCTCGTTTGAACGTTGCAGATAGTTTTAAAGTGAGAGGGGTAATCCTTGTTGCAAGCATCTACAACCTACGGTAATTCTCATAAGCCGGGTCCATAGCATTTGCCAAGTGAGATTGTACAAAACATTCAGTACTTCTCTAATATTCGTGAGTTATTTAGGACAATCCTTATATGCAATTAACCACTATCGAACGGACTTAAATGTAAAATATTCCCCCGGAAGTCCATAAAAGTGTCGATGGTTGTTTTATGTTCGACGTAAACTATGCTGCTGGAGTTGAGCGCTGGGAATATCGTATTGATGACTCTGAATATAGCTGTATTGACGGGAGATCCAGTGGGATTACTTTGTTTTAGTTTATTTTAAGATTTTCGCATACGTATATACGTATGTAGTTGATTTTGCATCCCTTTGTGTGTGCTACGTGCCTCTAAACCCCTTCGGTTGAAGGAAGATCAGTGTCCCCGCGGTGGTATGAGTGTGTGATGGGAGGTAGTGGTCTACTGATTATAAATCGCGCTATGTATCTAGGAGCTCATCAGTATGATGTCAACCACTTCCTTATCCATCGCACCGTTTGCCGACGGCGGTATTAATTCTCTTGTACTGGAAGTGAACTGTGAGGAACCATAGAATTTTTCCGCAAAATCGAGCACGCGACCCGTCTTAGTTATTTTCTAGTCTCTTTATACATTTTGGCTGAAGTCTTCACTCCTTTTTCACAAAATCAAGCGTTGTGTCTTCTTGATTAGACACGCCCCACCGAACCATTACAGACCTAGGATGCTGACCATGGTTGTACCTTTCCGATCACTTGGGCGGCTTCTTTAGAACTGTTTGCGTACACTTTGTAATTTTTCTTGTTATAGTGCTCTTCAATCGTGAAAAGTTTTACATCAGTAAAGAGGACATATCTGTGCCTTCCACCTGCGTATGGGACAGAAGGTGTTTTGATCCTTCCACTTTCTTCAATTGTAGGGATTGACTTAGGACATGTCCTGTATATCGACGATAAGCGCAGGCGTTGTTTTCTTATACGCGACAGAGTCCTAGCGGGAATCTTCATTTCTTGTGATAAGATTTTTGTTTTCTAATGGGGTTTCCGAGAATTCTGGCTTTAACATCATTAACAGCCTTTGTAGTTCTAACAGCACGCGATCACCCCGATCTTTTATGGTCTTCAACAGAGGAAGTGTTGCTATATCTGTCGAGAGTACGACATACGAACATACGGCTGATACTAAGCTTTTGAAGTGTCTTGAATATGACCACGGCTCCATATCCACTTTGTGCAAGGCAATCACTGCAATCCTATTTTCTTTAACACCCCCTTCCATATTGTCATTTGATAATAAACACGAAAAAAATATGTAAAACGGCGGGAAATCGATTTTAACATAATAAACGTGTTCTAAATTCAAAATGAAAGCGTTGAAAAAGGGAAAACTTGTATGTAAGCGTAGGCTAAACTATATTGGTTTCGATGTGACATTTTTAGGAGTCGATCAAAAATTGATAGCTTAATTAGGTCGCTTCTCACGGCTCATTTTTAAGGGGCATGTGAAGTCGCATCAAGGTAGCCAAACTGGGGAAGTACCTCATTACACAAAAAACCGCAGCCAAACAACAACTCCTTGACGGGGTGTTGCGTTCCTATGAGTGCTAAGCAAGTGAGGTTATCAGTAAGCTCCTAAGGAGTTGCTACAAGTATTGCAAGTATTGCAAGTGTTATTAGCTAACAGTAACTGCAGTATATCAGATGAGCCGTATGCTTGTACGAAAAAGAAAGAAAATAACGTATTCCGTAAATTAGTGACTTGTGTGTTCAGCGTTACGCGGCAAAACATTGCTTCTTTTTCATTACTACGAGTATTTACAAAGACAGTGATGCAAAGCCCAAAGGTTAGTCAGCATCTTGAACTAATTAATCTATACTAGTTACATCCACGATGTTCTTTTTTCTGGTCCGATACCCAATGCGTTAAATAGCCCTAATTATTTTGTTGCCTCTTTACGAGTGTTTTCATAGCCATGAATATTTTTTTTATACTACGTCGGGATGCATACAAACATACGACCCACCTGATGTAAAGCGGGTACCATAGCCTATTAACGCGTGCGATATATTAAGTATCACTCGCGCGATGCCTCCTCTGCTTCTTACACAGCAACTCCTTGGGAGCTTACTGGTGACCTCAATCACACGCAGGAACACAACAAGCTCCTAATGAGTAGCTGTGTTAGCAGCAGAGTCGCGCGAGTGATATTTATATACGAGTATTGTAAGCCTTCATAGACAACGGTAACAACTTTAATGACGTGAGCCGTA
Source organism: Pyralis farinalis (assembly GCA_947507595.1). Lineage (NCBI taxonomy): Eukaryota > Metazoa > Arthropoda > Insecta > Lepidoptera > Pyralidae > Pyralis > Pyralis farinalis. The sequence continues at coordinate 11,416,735 of OX382274.1, forward strand.
TGCTTGTATGTCTACCGACTTTGTATAAAAAAAGTATATTTGTTGTGTCTTTTTAACATATTGTCAGGAACTGAACTATTTCAGACAAATAGGTAGTGAATAAAGAACCGGTCTATTGACCGCCTGGTATTGATTCAAATACTGGGGCGGGCGGCAGTCTATCCTGAGCTGTCGCCGTGAGCACACCTCAGGATACATTGAACTCGTCCTAATGGTGCATGCAATAAGGGTAATTAAATAGCGTGTATGACATGACTTGTCGCAGTGTGTACCACTAAATTAGTTTTTTCGGATTAATGTACGTGTATGTAATTGTCACTTGTTCAGCAGTGTACGAAAAAATCGTATGAGGTCGCACGTACAAGAAATTATATTTAGAAATTTATTTATCAATTGAACATTTCATAATAAAATATTTGATATCTTTTGAACGAATTTCAATATTTTCAATATAATTTTCAGTACATTTCTAGAAACATAGACTAGTAGCTTTTGCCCGCGGCTTCGCTCGCGTAGATTTTGGAATTTCGGCTGTTTTAATTATTTGTAATTTACTTCTTATTGTTATTTTTAAGTACAGTCAGCATTAAATAGTTAGTAAAAATACCAAGTATTATTATTTGTGTAATAATGAAGATATGTCACGATCTGTTTGGTTTTCATTAACTATTTGATACTGACTGTATAATGGGTATTAAGGTGTGAGGCATCATAGTCCCCCCAACTTTCAATGATTCAACAGTCATTGTGATAAATAGCTACCTAATATATGTATTTTAATCTAAGTATAATAATTTTGTCTTTTCTTGTATGTTGACCGGGAAGCGACGCGCTCGTTTCCGTCCCAAATAAGGCATCGAGAAGAGCCATATGAAAAAAATATATTGAGGTATTCTAAATGTCCACTTTTTTATTGATTCCTTTGTGTATCGATTCGTGTGATACAATACGTACATTTTTTTAAAACGTCTCAAGTTGAATGTACGAGTATGTTGAATGAATATCTGTAATCCAAATATGGACGTGTAACATTAACTTTTGTATTTGGTGATGGTCACTAAAGGGAAGCTGTGGTCCATCATATTTTTTCCCTTTTTAACGCATGATGCATTTTATAACAATTACAGACGACACTCATCCACATATCAGACGTAATTTCAATTAGTTACAGAGAATGTTAGCCTCCGCATCTATTTTTTTTTAACTAAAGCCTATTTCAAAAACAAAAGTTTCAAGTCACTAACTTAAAACAATATCTGTCCACCACCTTAGGAGATTAAATCCTTTCTTATCTCTCATATGCATTACAAAAGGAACCTCTTGGTGAGTCAGTGAATTAGTCAGGAACTCCATTTCCATTACTATAGAATAGTGTCTCGTACGTACACACTTTCCACCCCCTTTTCACCCGCCTAAGGGTGAAATTTGTGAAAACCATGAAACAATTTTTTTTTGTATTCTAATTGAAAGTATAGGTATAAAGTTTAAAGTCACTAACTTCTAAAATATTTCTACAATTCCTTAACACTTCAACTTTAAGTTCAAGAAATACTTTTGACCCCCATTACACCCTTTAAGGGGTAGAATTTTTGAAACCGCTGAAATTGCTTTTTTTTGATTCCAATAAAGAGTATCTGTATAAAGTTTCAAGACACTGACTTTAAATAATATTTCTGCTCCATACAAACTGTCAACCCCTTTTCACCCCTTTAGGAGTTGAATTTCAAAGAATACTTTCTTATCTCTCGTGAGAATTATAAAAGTGTGTACAAAATTTCAGCTTCCTAGGTTTAAGCGTTTGGCGTGGCCGTTGTTGAGTCAGTGAATTAGTCAAGAACTCCATTTTGATATGTATATATATAACAAAGTACCAGAAAGGTACTTTGTTGTAAATCCTACGGCACATGTTGTAACATAAACATATACTATATAAAGATATTTTAGGACAGAAACTAAGTGCGAGTCTATTAGGAAGTCAGTATTTCTGGAACATACTTCAACGACCGTTTCAAAAAGTTGCTTTACATTAAAAAAAATTGTAAAGTAACAGCTTCACAAATTTAAAAATTTCAAGAAAGTGTATCCCTTGCCTTTTATAGATATCTGTGGACTATTAGAAGCATGTGTGATTACCTCCATGAGCCCTGATTACAGCTAACAATGACGCCGTATGCTTCATATTAAGTAATTCCAAATGTGTTCCCTAGAAGTATTTAGATTAGGTTTCATTTTCATACGGAAATTATGATGCCGTAAGTGATCTAACTCGGCGGTGACATACTCGCAAACAGACACACACAAAATTACATGTACTCATTCAAACATACTCACACACACATACATACTTATATGCATATACACATACGTAACACCACCAGCGTCAACGCTGCACGGCGGTGACGGAGGCGTCATCGCCTCGCTCTACAATCGGCTATCAAAGTGTTTGCACGTAACAATTTATAAACTACTATACCAATAAATGCATTAAAGCCAGTCAAGTCACTTTCATCATCATCATCAACATCAGCTCATCATCCACCATCACCCCTCCCGTACGACTGCTGCGCATAAACAGTTTATGCTCTGAAATTATCTTGCATATAGCGTGTGAGACAGAATCTTTACTTGTCGGTAAAGAGAATTGGCCTCTAATATTTGAGTTGCTAATTAGCTTAGTTTGTGCGAACTGTCTGTGGGTTTGTCTGTGTTGAATAGTTAGGTGCAATGCTCGCACAGGTCGGTGCACCTAAATTGTTTTCGTTTAATCTAGTCTTTACCGTTTCCTTGTCGATCTTGGTATATTTTGTAGACCTCATGCAGTAGCGGTGCGATTACGCAAAGTTGATCCCTAGGTAGCGATGTTGAAAAGCAGTGGTTTTCCTCGTTCGACCCTGCCAGGCTTCTTTGAGTATTCTTCTGTAGAGTATGGAAGTACCTAGAGAGGTAATACTTCCATAGTCTTTAGAAAATAGAAAAGATGACTCCTATATTCATGCCTCATAGTTCGACAAGTCAGATTGATATAACAACTCTCTAAATGAAATTAACATTAACTTGAACCAACAACAACACTTAGAACACTTAAAGGGCCTCTGAAAATGTGTTTCCTGTGGTTAAACATCGAAGAAAAGGCAATGGTGTCACTACAATAAATTAAGAACCACTAGCACTACCGCTAATGTTCGTCTGTGTTTATTTTGAAATTTATTTATTATTTTCTGGCCGCTTGTAATTAAAACCCTAAGTAAAAGGTTAGGTCTACTTTCAAATCTTGTTTCCCCTATTGTTTTGATAAATAAAAATAAAACGAGATCCTCACATCTTTCAACATCGAATAATTAATTTCGCTTTGCCGGCCGCCCTCCGGCGGGATGTCACAACAACAGGAATCTTGTTACCTCTCGTAATACGGAAAGTACAGCGTTTTCTTTATGTTCCTGATCCTTAATTGGATAGTGCACGGAACCGTCTTATGGTACCTGCAGTCTGGGGTCCTTTAAAATGAAATAAAATACAGCATTGAATTATTTTTTGAAGCTGATATTGTTGTAATAAGAAAATATTGTGGGAGTACGGATAAAGTAGGTACTTATTAAATGTACTAAGTAAAGTTTTGAAAGTAATACTTCCTTGCAGATACTCTAATGAAATATGATACTCATTTCAAACATACTGTTACTCCCGTTCCAAGTACCTACGAGAACAAATTTCATAAAGCTCACGTGTGAATCGCGCGAAGTATGTTAAGTATTCTTGGGTTTCTTTATATGACCAGTGTAATATCTGATATAACTGTATCGTCGTCTAGAATGCTTTGATTTACATTCACTAATGTAAAAACAAGCATACGGCCCGTTTGATCGTAAACACTTCCATTTGGAACGTCATAGCGTGTTTGTCAACCCAATAATAATTCTTCATCTTCTTTATGCTGCAGACACAAGTAGTATCTCATGCACGTCGCTATCCCTGATGCTACGCAGCAATTTCTATCACTCGCACAGGAGTGCAACCATCCTCCACGGGTATGTTTTTTTAATGTGGTGTTCATAAGGCATAGTTATAGTTCTCCGTCGCGTTACTTCTAATATTACTATTCTTTTTTTGTATAACATCTGGAGACATACAATCTTTTGGCCCACCAGATAAACGGTTACTGTAGCATATGCACGCTTGCAACACATCAAGTATCACTCCCGCGATGCCGGCTCTGCTGCTGACACAGCAACTACTTAAAAGCTTACTACTGGCCTCACACACTCGCAGGAACACAACAACCCTCCAGAGAGTTGTTATATGGCTGTAGTTGTCTGTGAGGTGGAGGTACTTCTCCAAATGAGCTGCTTTGATGCACCCTACTTCCTTCCCTTAAATACACCTAGACTAAGACAAACAGTCATTTTTCACAAATGATCGTCCTGTGTGAGAATTGTACCCAGGAGCATTGGTGTCAATGCAGCGTTACTAATCACTGCGCCACTGAGCTTGTCACCTATTCTCTATCATTATTTCATGCAGCTGAGATGTACGTCTACCTACTAGCTTTTAAGGCTTAATACTCGTATTACCTTCTGACAAATTTGGTCGTGGTAAGTAACTCGTGTACAGAAACACGACAATCCTCGCGGAGTGTCATTGGCTGGGGCCTTCTGTTGTCGGACACTTAGAGCAAGAAACCTCGCTATGCCCCTCTGCTACGATAAAATGTAAGAAGAGGCGGGACATAGCATGACTACTTGCTGTAATGTGACTATCTGCCTATAAATGTGAATGATATTTGTTTCGTGATTTTTTCATCTTGCATTCTTCTATATACCCAAACCAACGGAACATGCCTCTTTGTATTTTAACACCAGTACTCACTTTCAAACCAATTTTCTTTTTCACATACGAGTACTTATACCTGCCGTGCCCACGACCTAACTCAGGCCTGCTTACGTAGATGGCTCACCTATATTATTTAGAGCGAGAGTGAGAACCAAGCATCCTTCGTTATCTGTTATAAATGCTGAACATACGCAAAATCCGTCATTGCAGCGACTATGGTAGCTTGCTCATTAGTTTGTTACCGAGATGGCAGGCAATCGCAGAGAGGAACCCAGTAGCCATAGCAGCGACGGCACGCACGGCTCTACTTGTGGTAGAGGGTGGATGGGTGTTGGTTGGCGTTATTTCATATGAATTGTAGTGGAAGCATATAAAGTAGATTGAATCCAATTTGGTGAAGATTTGACTTCAAAATTACTTCTAAATTTATTTATTATTTTGGGCTAAAATTAAATGTGGTGCAGCTATAAGCAAAGCTGGCTCTAGTGGAAAGGGGTAGGGCACACGTAGATAGGATGACTCAATCATCAGCAATACAAAAATTGGGGTCTCATCACTAACGACGTTCTCTATGGAATAAATTATAAAATAATGTAAAAAGAATTGCGATTTTGATATAGCCCTCATAGTGAAAGTTATTGTTAATTATGAGGAGTACATTTATTATCCTTTTATATAAATTGTGAAGAAAATTTTTCTATGACATTAGGTGATTTTCGGGGTAGGTGGTATCATCGATAAAAGATTAAGATATAACAGATGTCATCAGATCCCGTAACCATTCATTTGATCATGCCTGTCGGAATGTACACATCTTCAATTAATTTAAAAACTAATTTATTATGTGATGCTAAGCAACAGCTATGATATAACCAAACATCAGTTGTCGAAACTATCAACATTAGTGTAAATTGATAAACAATCAATTAATAACAATACAAAATGCCGTGAACACTCGTAACGCTCTCAACATTTCAAGTACCTAATAATGTAAAAACTATATCTCTATATACACATAACTGTATAACATCCTTTTTGGACTTGTCAAGTTCTTGGGATATACGTTGAGCTCACGGGATGGGGAGCAATAATTATGTTACAATCAAAAAATCGCATGATCATCAATTATATACGGCCCTAGTAAAACATTTTCTCTAATACTGGAGGCTAGGCGAGAGCTTGACACCTACACCTAGAATGACATGATCATCCTAGTTTACCCAGACCCCAAAGCCATTATGATATAGTGAAGATAGTCGATGTCGCTCCCCTTACATTTAATCTACTACTATTACTATACTACTATAACTTCACGCCAAATCTCTTGCGGGGTAGGCAGAGAGAACCGAGCGCCACGTGACTCGATTCTTACATATCTCACTCGCTTCTTTAACATTCATTGCTCTTCTCATGCACGCACGCCGGTTTCTAGGGCTCCTGACATCACCTTCTGATAGAACATGACCAATTTGGTCGTGGTAGGTAAGTCTTGGCCTTCCCCGGCTCCTACATCCTTCCACTTTTGCATTGTATATCTGCTTCGTCATTCTTTTATCTTGCATTCTTTCTACATGCCCTAACCATCGGAGCATGCCTCTTCTTATTTTAACACCGACGCTCTCTTTCAGACCAACTCTATTTCTAACATCATCATTGCGAATACGGTCTACAAGCCTTACGCCACAAATTTTCCGCAGCGCTCGCATTTCAACCGCATTTATTCTACTTTCATGCTCTTTCTGCCATACCCAACTCTCGCTTCCATAAGTTAGCGTTGGGACCAACACTGCATTGTGTATAGCGAGTTGTGCCTTCTGGCTCAGGATTTTACTGCCAAGAAGTTTTCCCAACGCTCCATTCACACTATTCCCAGCACTCACTCGTCTTTCCACATCTGCGGTGTACCTTCCATCCCTGCTGAAAGCGCATCCAAGATATACAAACTTATCCACTTGTTCCAACACTTCATCATCAATCGTAATCTTTACATTAGTTCTGGATTCTTCTCTTTCAAATACCATTATCTTTGTTTTCTTCGCATTCAGTAGTAAGCCTTTCTCCATACATTCGTCTTTCATCGTTGTGACCAGTGTTTGCAGTTTAGATGGTGTATCTGCTAATAGCACGGCATCGTCTGCATACAGCAGACAGTTCACCACTTGGTCACCCATGCGCAATCCCACATTCGTTGACCTTATTCTCTGCAGACAACTATCGAGATACATGATAAACAGCCTAGCAGATAGCATGCAACCCTGTTTGACACCAATTTTGACATCAAACCAGGGTGACATGCCACCGTCTATCCACACACATGCTGAGCAATCCTTGTAAGTGGACTGCACAGCACGGAGCAGTGAACCGTCAATCCCATATCTCGGCAATATGTCCCACAGTTCCTTTCGTACAACCCTATCAAAGGCTTTCTCAAAATCCACAAAACCGCAGAAAACCTTCCGGTCTATGGCCAGATGCTTCTCTACGATATTGCGGAGCGAGAAAACTTGATCCGTACATCCCCTTCCATTTCGGAAACCTCCTTGTGCGTCCCACAGCATTTCATCGGATTTCACCCTCATTCTCCTTTCAATCACCTTTCCATATACTTTTGCTGCTAAGCTGATCAAACTGATGGCCCTATAGTTGGCGCAGTCCATGCGTGATCCCTTGCCTTTATACAAGGGCACGATGACTGCGCGTCTCCAGTCCATTGGGACCCTTCCAGTTCTCCAGCATAGGTTGCATAGGTACCAGAAGGCGTCCCGGACGTAAGTGCCACCTAATTTGATCATCTCAACTGTGATCAGATCAATTCCCGCTGATTTTCCATTTTTCATACAATCTTTGGCCCTTTCATTCAAGCTTCGTATCGACCATTCGATCTCATCCATAGTTATGCCTTCGTCGGACGCTGTCAACGTGGAGTAAGCATCCGACTCACTCTCATTGCCAGCGTCCGAGGCATACTCATACATTTCCACAAAATATTCACTCCACCGTTCTAACACTTCCTGAGTGCTCGCAAGAATGACACCAGCTTTAGACTTTATCTTATCCATTCTGGATGCCGACGAACCACTCCGAGACTTCTTTACCTCTCTCCAAAAGAGTTTGGTATTTGCCTCGAAGTTTTTCGTCAGCCTCTCTTCCTCATTCATAATTTGTCTTTCACGCTTCTCTTTCACTAAAGCCTTGGTTTCATTCTTGCATAGACGGTATATTTCTTTCTTCTTCTCTCATATTTTCATTTAAAGGCAAAGATGATACGTAATCCAGCCACGCTTTCTTCTTTCTTGCTACGGAGGATTCAACCTCCGCATCCCACCAGGCATCTCCTTTCGCTGTTTTACGTCTCTTTGCGCATCCACAAGTTTCTTTTGCACTATCCACCATACTTTCTTTCAAAACTTTCCAACAATTATCCACATCTGAGTCGGAGAGGCTTGCATTTGCAAGTCTCTCACTTACCAGATGCACATACATTCTCCTTACACTTTCATCGTGCAATTTTTCGCTCATTATCCTTTCATGGTCTCCGAAAGGGATACGCACTCGCCAGTGCCTACACTTCCTAAAAAGGCCCACAAACCGGCTTACCAGCAGGTAGTGGTCCGTCTCAAGAGTGGGGCCTCTAAAGGCTCTTGTATCCATTAGAACATTTGGAGACGTCTATCTATTAAAATCAAATCAATCACACTTTTTTGATCATTCCTTCTCCATGTATACGTGTGAATATCCTTATGATGAAATAAAGTATTCGACACGAGGAGGCCTCGTTCCATACATAAATCTAGTATTGACTTACCTGCTTCGTTCACTCTCTTATCTCCATACGGACCAAGAACAGCTTCATAGCTGTATCGCTTGGTCCCAACCCATCCATTCAAGTCTCCACACATAATCACTCTTTCATTCCCTTCAGCTAAGTCCAGAACATCCCTCACAGACTCCCAATACTTCTCCAGTTCTTGAGCACACGCTGAGCTTACGGGAGCGTATGCTGCAACCAAAAATACTCGCGTGATGCCCAGTTTAATACGAACCCAGAGAAGTCTAGGCCCTACCAAACAGTAATCTCTTACACCAGTGGCTAAGCGAGAGGAGAGTACGACACCTACACCAGCACTGGCATGATCGTCCCGGTCTACCCCAGACCATAGGGCCATCATACCACCGGGCAGATCATCGGTGTCGCTCCCCTTGTGCTTAGTCTCTGTCACACATAAAGCATCCAAACGTCTATCATTCATTACGTCTATCAGTTCATTCGTCTTATCATTCAATCCACCTCTCACATTCCACGTGCCTATGCGGCACTCGGCTCCCCTCGTCCCGCCGGAGTTGGCGCTGCGTGGTGGGTGGCGGCCCCCACCGCCGCATGCAGCTGTATTCGCACCGACGGGGGCGGATCGGTGCGCGTCGCCTACGGGGGACGCCCTAATCCGCACGTCGGTGCGCTCTTGGTCCAGAATTGCAATCGACTGATTGGCAGGGGTCGCGAACGAGCACGCTTCTGGCACATGACCTTCAACATTTAATTTACATTTAATCTCTGTTACATATAAAACATCTAAGCATCTCTCATAAATTTTATCTATCCGTTCATTCATCTTATCTTACAGTCCACCTCTTACATGCTACGTGCCTATACGGTGCTCGGTTCTCCTCGATCCACCGGACAGAACGTTGCTGGATAGGTGGCTATTGCCGCATGCACTGTTCATCGCAGGGCCCATTTTAACCGCACATTAGTACGCAATCGGTTTAGAATCACAATGACCTAGATTGTCAGGAGTCGCTGCGAGTACGTATCTCTTACGTAACCCTCACATGAATTGACCCTGCCAATTGAAAATCCATTGAACAATTTACATAGTCATTATCAAAATGTTGAACATTAAGGCGAGAATGTGCAGTATTTCCTAGTGTTTATAATAAAGAATTGAAGTGAGAGTAATTAAGAAAAAAAAGCAGAAGCTTTTTTTTTGTAGCACATGACCCCCTAAATATTTTGTTATATGTAATATTAAATTCTATTATTGTTTGCCATTAAGAAATACATTTCTTTTTAGATTATTTCTTAAACTCTTCATGAAAATTTGTTCCGAAATTAAAATTAGTTCCAGAAGTAGCCGCTCTTATTTTTTTTGAACCTAAATTTCCATACAGGAGTATGAACGATTTTGCTTTACACCACCACTATTTGAAAATACTGAGCGATTACTACCACGAAAATTTCGATGATTCTTGAACTTACCTCGTGTGTTTAACATTTCTTCATCAGAAGTAGAAGACATTTCGCATCTATAACGCCTTAAATAGCATCCTTTAATGCGCTATAATTTCGCATTGTAATTATTGTGCTAAGTCGCGTATTTCGTAGCCCATTGGAGAATCTCTTTATCGCGTTTCTCTCGTCTATAGATTTCAAAATATTATATTTTTCAGAATCTCAATTTGACTGCGATATTACGTAGGTCACACTATAAGTTTTGCGTAACTTAAAAAAACAACATGTTGTAACCAAAATATTATGTTTATTGCTTTTCAAAATACTCTCCTTTATATTTTAAACATTTTTTCATGCGATCGAACCATTTTTTAAAACAGGAGGACCACAGATCTGAATGCATGTTTTCTACGTGCTGATTGAACGCTATCACTGCCTCTTTGGAGTTGGTAAAAGTGAAACCTCTCATCAAATCTTTGATTTTGGGGAAAATACAGAAATCACAGGGTGCTAGGTCGGGGCTATGCGCAGGATGGGTAACGAGTTGTACTTTTTCGGAAGTTAAAAATAACTTTGATTTGTTGGCCGTGTGTGAAGAAGCGTTGTCATGATGTAGGAGAACGCGGCTTTTTGGTCGTCTTTCGCGAAATTTTTCTAATACCCTGGGTAAACAAATGGCAGAATACCACTCGGCATTAACACTCTTTTGATCTTCAAGTGGAATTGTGCAGATGGGACCCGTAGCTGAGAACAAAAACGCGATCATTTTTTTACCAACGTTTCTCGCCTGCCTCACTTTTGTTAACCTGTTCTCATTTTCAAACACCCATTCACAAGATTGCTGTTTTTTTTCGGGTTCAAAACAATAAATCCACGTTTCGTCTCCTGTGACAATGTCATAAACAGCATTAGAATGTCCGTGGTCGTACTTCAGTAGCATCTGTGAGCACCATTCCACGCGAGCCCGCTTCTGCTCCGCTGTCAGTTCATGAGGGATCCAACGACAACAAAGTTTCCGAACTTTCAATTCTTCGTGTAAAATTTTCTGAATTTGTCTCATACCAATCCCCAATAGTTCTCGAATTGTCTCATAGGTAATCCGCGGGTTTTCTTCAATTAGCCACTTAACAGTAGCCACATTATTTACGTTGACGGCAGTTGAAGGCCGCCCTTCACGAAATTCGTCATGTAAAGAAACTCGACCTCTCTCAAATTCAGCAAACCATCGCCTCACGGTGCTCAAAGAAGGTGCTTCTCTCCCAAAAGCATTTTGAAGACGAGCAGCACAGTCTTGCGGAGAGAGAGAACTTTTAAAATCATAAAAAATCATCGCTCTAAAATCTTTTCGACTCAATTCCATTTTCGTTGCGTACGTAGAACTTTGATGTGTGATGAAAAACATTTGACAAATGATTTCCCGCCAATTGTTTTTTTTTATTACTAAGTAGGTAATAAAAAAAACTACGTTTCAAAAAATATAACATTCGAAATTCAAATAGTTCCGATTAGCTAGAGAAGTGCAAAACTTTTAGTGTGCCCCTAGTATTAATTCTACAAACATTTTTTCAATACTCTTACCAATTATTCAATGGTTAGTTGATTCGGCTTGGCTCGCTGCAACTGCTTTTGAATCGCTGTATCGGAATTCTTAGTAAGCATAACCGTTCTCATATATTTTATTAAATCTGCAACATAGTTATACTTTTGTGACATGCAGTTTTTATTAATTATTAATGAAATGTTTACCGCTAGTTTTCAACTAATGTACTATCGTACATCTCAATATTCACGATAAGCTGCTTAGTGACCTCTTCGTCACCTGTCATAACCGGCAACAATGAGATTGCAGTTTTTAATTGGAACTTCTCCGTGTTTACACCTACGTTTTCAGTTTACTATCACTACTAGTACTATCCCCGTTGTCCATATACCTATCGTTCATAAAAGGATTGGACGTCTAAACATAATTCGCTAATATAGTCTACGCTATTATCTTAAATTGTCTTACTGGTGATCTATCAATTCTTCTACTGATTAAATAAAATAAAACTCGTTATAATATGTCGTGGCCTCTAAACTTTATCCGATTTAATTTTTAAACTACGCTGACTTGAGCTTTATTAAATATTCCTTTATATGTTTTATTTTATTATGCAAATCTTTCAAGTTTTGAAGCCATTCCATACTTTAAATACGAGGCGAGTAAACATATAAGCTTATTTTAAAGTAGGGTAAGCGTTTGTTTCATTATACATATTTATGATATATACTTATATATGTTATTATATTAAATTAAGCTACACAATATGCATAAAAAAAAAGAAAAAAAAAATACGATAGAAATAACATGTGTAAAACTTTAAAAATATTATATGAAAAACTTTATACGAACTGTTTATCGTCCATTATTCCTTGTCTATTTTCGGCAACCAATCTCGAAAATGATCTTTATGTAATACTTGGACTTACGCACTTCAATGTGTAGCCGCAATTATTTTGTTTACACTTATGCACTACAATGTGTAGCCGCACTTATTTTGTTTACACGTATGCACTATAATGTGTAGCCGCACTTATTTTGTTTACACTTATGCACTATAATGTGTAGCCGCACTTATTTTGTTTACACTTATGCATTACAATGTACAGCTGCACTTATTTTGCTTACACTTAATCACCTGCCTTGCCACTTTGCTTTGTCCCGCTACGCCTGCGCCAGGACCGACGGGATAGCTCATGATGAAATATCTCTTTTCTTATACCTTTTTAGGGTTCCGTACCCAAAGGGTAAAACGGAACATACAACAAACGTGACTTTTTTGCTAATTTTTGCTCGATATTGATAACGGCAACAGGTAGACGCTTGAAATATTCACAGAATATTTAGTTATATATTCACTTTAAGAATAAATAATTAAATTAAAATAAATCAAATATTTAAGGGGGCTTCCATACAACAAACGTGATTTTTTTGCCGTTTTTATAGATAATGGTACGGAACCCTTCCTGTGCGAGTCCGACTCGCACTTGGCCGATTTTTATAGATAAAGTAAAGTAAAGTAAAGCTCTTTATTTGCACATAGTGGTACGGAACCCTTCGTGCGCGAGTCCGACTCGCACTTGGCCGATTTTTTTCATCGCAAAGCACGTGATACTTACCATCATGCCCATAGATCCGAAAACACGAATTTAATAGTCCATGCTCACATTAGTATGCCGGAACCAGAGACCAATCGATTCATGTTTATAGTCGGTTTCCGCTGCTCTTCTTCTCTGCTCCTCACAATTACTATCCTAACGGTATACAACTACCGGAATAACCATTATTGCATCAACAAAGACATTATTTTTTCACCAATTTCAAAAAGGTGGATGATCATAATATGAGCTGACCAGTTTTATGCATGTCTGTGATGTCAGGAGTGCATGAAAAGAGCTATGAATGTTAAAGAAGCGAATGAGGTGTGTAAGGCCGCGTCTTATGACGCTCGCTTCTCTCTGTCTACCCCCCAAGGGGCCTGACGTGAAGATATATATATACCTGAGAAGTTGCTGTGTTGCATTCATAGATACATAAGTTAATTTACAGTAACCAATATACAATTTGTGGCCCATATGCTTGTATGTTTCCAAACGTTGAATAAAAAATGATGATAAAATAATAACAACATCAGAAGCAGATAGAATAGTGGTGAAATAGCATTTCCCTTCACTGTAGTCTGTTGTGTTCCTGCGAGTAAGTGAGATTACCAAGATACTTGGTGACCTCGTTTGAACGTTGCAGATAGTTTTAAAGTGAGAGGGGTAATCCTTGTTGCAAGCATCTACAACCTACGGTAATTCACATAAGCCGGGTCATAGCATTTGCCAAGTGAGATTGTACAAAACATTCAGTACTTCTCTAATATTCGTGAGTTATTTAGGACAATCCTTATATGCAATTAACCACTATCGAACGGACTTAAATGTAAAATATTCCCCCGGAAGTCCATAAAAGTGTCGATGGTTGTTTTATGTTCGACGTAAACTATGCTGCTGGAGTTGAGCGCTGGGAATATCGTATTGATGACTCTGAATATAGCTGTATTGACGGGGAGATCCAGTGGGATTACTTTGTTTTAGTTTATTTTAAGATTTTCGCATACGTATATACGTATGTAGTTGATTTTACATCCTTTTGTGTGTGCTACGTGCCTATAAACCCCTTCGGTTGAAGGAAGATCTGTGTCCCCGCGGTGGTATGAGTGTGTGATGGGAGGTAGTCGTCTACTGATTATACATCGCGCTATGCATCTAGGAGCTCATCAGTATGATGTCAACCACTTCCTTCTCCATCGCACCGTTTGCCGACGGCGGTATTAATTCTCTTGTACTGGAACTGAACTGTGAGGAACCATAGAATTTTTCCGCAAAATCGAGCACGCGACCCGTCTTAGTTATTTTCTAGTCTCTTTATACATTTTGGCTGAAGTCTTCACTCCTTTTTCACAAAAATCAAGCTTTGTGTCTTCTTGATTAGACACGCCCCACCGAACCATTACAGATCTAGGATGCTGACCATAGTTGTACCTTTCCGATCACTTGGGCGGCTTCTTTAGAACTGTTTGCGTACACTTTGTAATTTTTCTTGTTATAGTGCTCTTTAATAGTGAAAAGTTTTTCATCAGTAAAGAGGACATATCTGTGCCTTCCACCTGCGTATGGGACAGAAGGTGTTTTGATCCATCCACTTTCTTCAACTGTAGGTATTGACTTAGGACATGTCCTGTATATCGACGATAAGCGCAGGTGTTGTTTTCTTATACGCGACAGAGTCCTAGCGGGAATCTTCATTTCTTGTGATAAGATTTTTGTTTTCTAACGGGGTTTCCGCGAATTCTGGCTTTAACAGCATTAACAGCCTTTGTAGTCCTAACAACACGCGATCGCCCCGATCTTTTATGATCTTCAACAGAGGAAGTGTTGCTATATCTGTCGAGAGTACGACATACGAACATACGGCTGATACTAAACTTTTGAAGTGTCTTGAATATGACCACGGCTCCATATCCACTTTGTGCAAGGCAATCTCTGCAATCCTATTTTCTTTAACACCCCCTTCCATATTGTCATTTGATAATAAACACGAAAAAAATATGTAAAACGGCGGGAAATCGAAAGAAATTTTTAACATAATAAACGTAAATTCAAAATGAAAGCGTTGAAAAAGGGAAATGTTTGTATGTAAGCGTAGGCTAAACTATATTGGTTTCGATGTGGCATTTTTAGGAATTGATCAAAAATTGATAGCTTAATTAGGGCGCTTCTCACGGCTCATTTTTAAGGGGCATGTGAAGTCGCATCAAGGTAGCCAAACTGGGGAAGTACCTCATTACACAAAAAACCGCAGCCAAACAACAACTCCTTGACGGGGTGTTGCGTTCCTATGAGTGCTAAGCAAGTGGGGTTATCAGTAAGCTCCTAAGGAGTTGCTACTGTGTCAGCAGCATTGCAAGTATTGCAAGTGTTATTAGCTAACAGTAACTACAGTATATCAGATGAGCCGTATGCTTGTACGAAAAAGAAAGAAAATAACGTATTCCGTAAATTAGTGACTTGTGTGTTCAGCGTTACGCAGCAAAACATTGCTTCTTTTTCATTACTACGAGTATTTAGAAAGACAGTGATGCAAAGCCCTAAGGTTAGTCAGCATCTTGAACTAATTAATCTATACTAGTTACATCCACGATGTTCTTTTTTCTGGTCCGATACCCAATGCGTTAAATAGCCCTAATTATTTTGTTGCCTTTTTACGAGTGTTTTCATAGCCATGAATATTTTTTTTATACTACGTCGGGTTGTATACAAACATACGACCCACCTGATGTAAAGCGGGTACCATAGCCTATTAACGCTTGCGATATATTAAGTATCACTCGCGCGATGCCTCCTCTGTTTCTTACACAGCAACTCCTTGGGAGCTTACTGGTGACCTCAATTACACGCAGGAACACAACAACCCTCTAGGGAGTTGTCATTTGGCTGCGGTTTTCTGTGAGTTGGAGGTACTTCACCAGACGGGCTGCTTTGATGCGCCCTACCTCTCTTAAACTAATTACTAAATTTACAATACCAGAGGTGACACTAGTGGGTTTCGGTTCCTGTAAAAACTTCTTCATACCTTTTTTGAGTTTCCTCACGCTGTGGTACCATGGATAAACACGAGCAGGGAGTTTATTCCACAACTTTTCTCGGAAGCAAACTTCTTCGAAAACGCACAGTACGCAACCGTAGCGGTACCTGTACGTGAGGATGACTTCCCTGTCATCGGCCAGCGGTAAGGTTGGAGTAGGGAAGTGGCATATTGAATAGCTTCTACCAACCTGATATCCCGAATAACAATCGATGAAACACATAAAGCTAGGAGAAGTCAAAGTTTCTCCTTAGTCATGGGCTCAATACCGGGTGTAAGATGAGCATCGTCGACAATTTTCATACTTCTTTGAAGCCAATCACAAGATGCCAGGCACCCTAAAACTGGTAAGCGTGCATGAAAGCGAGTCAGGTGTGGCATCTTCATCTTTAGAGCAAGATTAGCAATTAAGGTGATGGGAGGCAAGTGGGTGTGGCGATGATAAGCTGCGAGTTCACACTTGTCTAGTTTTTTTCTTTAACTGCAACTTAGGATAGAAAATGAGCATTACAGATGTTTAAAGTCCCGTGGTCAATAATTCATTCCACGTTGATTGTCATACAAGCATAAGCAGCCTAGAAATAAATAAAACTTCTTTATTTGTCATTGGGAACTCGCTTGAACTCGCATTTAGTTACGCTGCTTTGGAAGCAAGGCTCGTGGGTTCGATTTCACACAGCACAAACATTTGTGTGCATTAACATGTCTGTTTGTATTGGTCTGGGTTTTCTTAAGAGACCTAGGGCGTATCTAAGCAGCCCTTCTGGGGAAGTATCTCCAACTTACAGAAAAGTGCAGCCAAATAACAACTCTTTCGAGGGTTATAGTTTTCCTGCCTGAAACTGCCTTTTCTGCATTTCTCGACTGACTGAGAATGCCATTAATGAGTAGCTGTGTTAGCAGCAGAGTCGCGCGAGTGATATTTATATACGAGTATTGCAAGCCTTCATAGACAACGGTAACTACTTTAATGACGTGAGCCGTATGCTTGTATGTCTACCGACTTTGTATAAAAAAAGTATATTTGTTGTGTCTTTTTAACATATTGTCAGGAAAGGACTGAACTATTTCAGACAAATAGGTAGTGAATAAAGAACCGGCCTATTTATTTATTTATAATCACTTCAATTTATAACATTAATTTAGTACTATTAAAAGTGGTATACGGGATGGTCAATATGTTATAAATTACCTTGTCAAGGCATACGTGATTTGACCTTACAATAATTACTATTTTTATCAAATTTATGACAATTTACGATATTTTACTTATGACAATTTACATTATACTATGAGAATTTACAATATAATTTGCTTCCATTATAACATTTATCTATTCATTATTATTCTAAAGAGGTTATATTATATTATTTATTATGATATGTCATTCATTTATTAATTATGTAAACTATGTCAATTTCAAATTTTGATTCATAATAGTTTTTTAACAATTTATTTATACAACAATTTAAATACTTTATATTTTTACAATTTATCCCCTAGGTATTCTTTAACTGAATAATAAGCTTTTGCCAGAAGTAGTCTTTTCACAGTTCTATCAAATTTACTACTTTGACCGCCTGGTATTGATTCAAATACTGGGGCGGGCGGCAGTCTATCCTGAGCTGTCGCCGTGAGCACACCTCAGGATACACTGAACTCGTCCTAATGGTGCATGCAATAAGGGTAATTAAATAGTGTGTGTGACATGACTTGTCGCAGTGTGTACCACTAAATTAGTTTTTTCGGATTAATGTACGTGTTTATAATTGTCACTTGTTCAGCAGTGTACGAAAAAATCGTATGAGGTCGTACGTCCAAGAAATTATATTTAGAAATTTATTTATCAATTGAACATTTCATAATAAAATATTTGATATCTTTTGAACGAATTTCAATATTTGAATATAATTTTCAGTACATTTCTAGAAATATAGACTACTAGCTTTTGCCCGCGGCTTCGCTCGCGTAGATTTTGGTATTTCGGCTGTTTTACTTATTTGTAATTTACTTCTTATTGTTATTTTTAAGTACAGTCAGCATTAAATAGTTAGTAAAAATACCAAGTATTATTATTTGTGTAATAATGAAGATATGTCACGATTTGTTTGGTTTTCATTAACTATTTGATACTGACTGTATAATGGGTATTAAGGTGTGAGGCATCATAGTCCCCCCAATTTTCAATGATTCAACAGTCATTGTGATAAATAGCTACCTAATATATGTATTTTAATCTAAGTATAATAATTTTGTCTTTTCTTGTATGTTGACCGGGAAGCGACGCGCTCGTTTCTGTCCCAAATAAGGCATCGAGAAGAGACATATGAAAAAAATATATTGAGGTATTCTAAATGTCCACTTTTTTATTGATTCCTTTGTGTAACGATTCGTGTGATACAATACGTACATTTTTTTAAAACAAGTTGAATATACGAGTATTATATTATGTTGAATAAATATCTGTAATCCAAATATGGACGTGTAACATAAATAACTTTTGTATTTGGTGATGGTCACTAAAGGGAAGCTGTGGTCCATCATTTTTTTTCCCTTTTTAACGCATCATGCATTTTATAACAATTACAGACGACACTCATCCGCATATCAGACGAGCTCGGTGGCGCAGTGGTGAAACGCGTTGTTACGCTACTTTGACACCAACGCTCGTGGGTTCGATTCCCACACAGTACAAACATTTGTGTGCATGAACATGTCTGTTTGTCTTGGTCTGGGTATTTTCTATGTATAATAAGTATGTATTTACAAAAAAAATAAATGTATTTACGTATGTTTATCAGTTGTCTAGTACCCATAACACAAGCTTCGCTTACTTTGGGGCTAGATGGCGCTGTGTAATTTGTCTGATATTACAAAAAAAAAAAAATCACTTAGTTACAGAGAATGTTAGCCTCCGCATCTACTTTTTTTAACTAAAGCCTATTTCAAAAACAAAAGTTTCAAGTCACTAACTTAAGACAATATCTGTCCACCACCTTAGGAGATTAAATCCTTTCTTATCTCTCATATGCATTACAAAAGGAACCTCTTGGTGAGTCAGTGAATTAGTCAGGAACTCCATTTCCATTACTATAGAATAATGTCTCGTCCGTACACACTTTCAACCCGCTTTTCACCCGCCTAAGGGTGAAATTTGTGAAAACCATGAAACAATTTTTTTTGTATTTTAATTGAAAGTAACTAACTTATAAAATATTTCTACAACTCCTTAACACTTCAACTTTAAGTTCAAGAAATACTTTTGACCCCCGTTACACCCTTTAAGGGGTAGAATTTTTGAAACCGCTGAAATAGCTTTTTTTTGATTCCAATAAAGTGTATCTGTACAAAGTTTCAAGACACTGACTTTAAATAATATTTCTGCTCCATACAAACTGTCAACCCCTTTTCACCCCTTTAGGAGTTGAATTTCAAAGAATACTTTCTTATCTCTCGTGAGAATTATAAAAGCGTGTTCAAAATTTCAGCTTCCTAGGTTTACGCGTTTGGCGTGGGCGTTGTTGAGTTAGTGAATTAGTCAAGAACTCCATTTTGATATATATATGGCTAGTGATGATTAAAATGACTGATTAATACGAGTAATTAACCAGTCATTTTAATCATCACTAACCATTATTTTAAATGATTAAAGTCAAATTCTCCTGAATGTATTAGCCACGGAATTGAGCCTACCGGCAAGTTTATAATATCAAATCATTTTATTTGCAAAGTAAATGATTAGATCTTAGAAGGTAATTGTACGCGTGAATACACTGTTCTGATAACACATTAATATATAAATTTTGAATCAAGATATGCTTGGTCACTATACAAACTCGAAATGATCAATCGTTGTCTAAGTTTTCTTGACATACGCTTCGTAGGACCTTGAAGGAAGGATTTACAACAAAGTACCAGAAAGGTACTTTGTTGTAAATCCTACGGC
The DNA here is from genome assembly GCA_947507595.1 of Pyralis farinalis. NCBI lineage: Eukaryota > Metazoa > Arthropoda > Insecta > Lepidoptera > Pyralidae > Pyralis > Pyralis farinalis. Next base: position 11,436,910 of record OX382274.1, read on the forward strand.
ACATGTTGTAACATAAACATATACTATATAAAGATATTTTAGGACAGAAACTAAGTGCGAGTCTATTAGGAAGTCAGTATTTCTGGAACATACTTCAACGACCGTTTCAAAAAGTTGCTTTATATTAAAAAAAATTGTAAAGTAACAGCTTCACAAATTTAAAAATTTCAAGAAAGTGTATCCCTTGCCTTTTATAGATATCTGTGGACTATTAGAAGCATGTATGACCTCCATGAGCCCTGATTACAGCTAACAATGACGCCGTATGCTTCATATTAAGTAATTCCAAATGTGTTCCCTAGAAGTATTTAGATTTGGTTTCATTTTCATACGGAAATTATGATGCCGTAAGTGATCTAACTCGGCGGCGACATACTCGCAAACAGACACACACAAACACAAAATTACATGTACTCATTCAAACATACTCACACACACACACATACTTATATGCATATACACAGTGTCAACGCTGCACGGTGGTGACGGAGGCGTCATCGCCTCACTCTACAGTCGGCTATCAAAGTGTTTGCACATAACAATTTATAAACTACTATACCAATAAATGCATTAAAGCCAGTCAAGTCACTTTCATCAACATCAGCTCATCATCCACCATCACCCCTCCCGTACGACTGCTGCGCATAAACAGTTTATGCTCTGAAATTATCTTGCATATAGCGTGTGAGACAGAATCTTTACTTGTCGGTAAAGAGAATTGGCCTCTAGTATTTGAGTTGCTAATTAGCTTAGTTTGTGCGAACTGTCTGTGGGTTTGTCTGTGTTGAATAGTTAGGTGCAATGCCCGCACAGGTCGGTGCACCTAAATTGTTTTCGTTTAATCTAGTCTTTACCGTTTCCTTGTCGATCTTGGTATATTTTGTAGACCTCATGCAGTAGCGGTGCGATTACGCAAAGTTGATCCCTAGGTAGCGATGTTGAAAAGGAGTGGTTTTCCTCGTTCGACCCTGCCAAGCTTCTTTGAGTATTCTTCTGTAGAGTATGGAAGTATTACCTAGAGAGGTAATACTTCCATAGTCTTTAGAAAATAGAAAAGATGACTCCTATATTCATGCCTCATAGTTCGACAAGTCAGATTTGATATAACAACTCTCTAAATGAAATTAACATTAACTTGAACCAACAACAATACTTAGAACACTTAAAGGGCCTCTGAAAATGTGTTTCCTGTGGTTAAACATCGAAGAAAAGGCAATGGCGTCACTACAATAAATTAAGAACCACTAGCACTACCGCTAATGTTCGTCTGTGTTTATTTTGAAATTTATTTATTATTTTCTGGCCACTTGTAATTAAAACCCTAAGTAAAAGTTTAGTTCTACTTTCAAATCTTGTTTCCCCTATTGTTTTGATAAATAAAAATAAAATGAGATCCTCACATCTTTCAACATCGAATAATTAATTTCGCTTTGCCGGCCGCCCTCCGGCGGGATGTCACAACAACAGGAATCTTGTTACCTCTCGTAATACGGAAAGTACAGCGTTTTCTTTGTGTTCCTGATCCTTAATTGGATAGTGCACGGAACCGTCTTATGGTACCTGCAGTCTGGGGTCCTTTAAAATGAAATAAAATACAGCATTGAATTACTTTTTGAAGCTGATATTGTTGTAATAAGAAAATATTGTGGGAGTACGGATAAAGTAGGTACTTAATAAATGTACTAAGTAAAGTTTTGAAAGTAATACTTCCTTGCAGATACTCTAATGAAATATGATACTCATTTCAAACATACTGTTACTCCCGTTCCAAGTACCTACGAGAACAAATTTCATAAAGCTCACGTGTGAATCACGCGAAGTATGTTAAGTATTCTTGGGTTTCTTTATATGACCAGCGTAATATCTGATATAACTGTATCGTCGTCTAGAATGCTTTGATTTACATTCACTAATGTAAAAACAAGCATACGGCCCGTTTGATCGTAAACACTTCCATTTGGAACGTCATAGCGTGTTTGTCAACCCAATAATAATTCTTCATCTTCTTTATGCTGCAGACACAAGTAGTATCTCATGCACGTCGCTATCCCTGATGCTACGCAGCAATTTCTATCACTCGCACAGGAGTGCAACAATCCTCCATGGGTATGTTTTTTTAATGTGGTGTTCATAAGGCATAGTTATAGTTCTCCGTCGCGTTACTTCTAATATTACTATTCTTTTTTTGTATAACATCTGGAGACATACAATCTTTTGGCCCACCTGATAAACGGTTACCGTAGCATATGCACGCTTGCAACACATCAAGTATCACTCGCGCGATGCCGGCTCTGCTGCTAACACAGCAACTACTTAAAAGCTTACTACTGGCCTCACACACTCGCAGGAACACAACAACCCTCCAGAGAGTTGTTATATGGCTGTAGTTGTATGTGAGGTGGAGGTACTTCTCCAAATGAGCTGCTTTGATGCACCCTACTTCCTTCCCTTAAATACACCTAGACTAAGACAAACAGTAATTTTTCACAAATGATCGTCCTGTGTGAGAATTGTACCCAGGAGCATTAGTGTCAATGCAGCGTTACTAATCACTGCGCCACTGAGCTTGTCACCTATTCTCTATCATTATTTCATGCAGCTGAGATGTACATCTACCTACTAGTTTTTAAGGCTTAAGATTACCTTCTGACAAATTCGGTCGTGGTAAGTAGCTCGTGTACAGAAACACGATAATACTCGCGGAGTGTCATTGGCTGGGGCCTTCTGTTGTCGGACACTTAGAGCATGAAACCTCGCTATGCCCCTCTGCTACGATAAAATGTCAGAAGAGGCGGGACATAGCATGACTACTTGCTGTGATGTGACTATCTGCCTATAAATGTGAATGATATTTGTTTCGTGATTTTTTCATCTTGCATTCTTCTACGAGTATATACCCAAACCAACGGAATATGTCTCTTCGTATTTTAACACCGATACTCACCTTCAAACCAATTTTCTTTTTCACATACGAGTACTTATACCTGCCGTGCCTACGACCTAACTCAGGCCTACTTACGTAGATGGCTCACCTATATTATTTAGAGCGAGAGTGAGAACCAAGCATCCTTCGTTATCTGTTATAAATGCTGAACATTCGCAAAATCAGCAATTGCAGCGACTATGGTAGCTTGCTCATTAGTTTGTTACCGAGATGGCAGGCAATCGCAGAGAGGAACCCAGTAGCCATAGCAGCGACGGCACGCACGGCTCTACTTGTGGTAGAGGGTGGATGGGTGTTGGTTGGCGTTATTTCATATGAACTGTAGTGGAAGCACATAAAGTAGATTGAATCCAATTTGGTGAAGATTTGACTTCAAAATTACTTCTAAATTTATTTATTATTTTGGGCTAAAATTAAATGCGGTGCAGCTATAAGCAAAACTGGCTCTAGTGGAAACGGGTAGGGCACACGTAGATGGGATGACTCAGTCATCAGCAATACTAAAATTGGGGTCTCATAGTCCCATAGAAGTTTTATGTGTAACAGAGATTAAATCCTCGCATAAATTTTATCTATCCGTTCATTCATCTTATCTTACAGTCCACCTCTTACACTCTATGTGCCTATACGGCGCTCGGTTCTCCTCGATCCACCGGATAGAGCGTTGCGGGATAGGTGGCTATTGCCGCATGCACTGTTTATCGCAGCAGCGTGGCGGATCGGTGTGCGACACCACCAGAGTACATTTTAACCGCACATTAGTACGCAATCGGTTTAGAATTACAATGACCTAGATTGTCAGGAGTCGCTGCGAGTACGCTTATCTTACGTAACCCTCACATGAATTGACCCTGCCAATTGAAAATCCATTGAACAATTTACATAGTCATTATCAAAATGTTGAACATTAAGGCGAGAATGTGCAGTATTTCCTAGTGTTTATAATAAAGAATTGAAGTGAGAGTAATTAAGAAAAAAAAGCAGAAGCTTTTTTTTGTAGCACCCCCTAAATATTTTGTTATATATTAAATTCTATTATTGTTTGCCATTAAGAAATACATTTCTTTTTAGATTATTTCCTAAACTCTTCATTAAAATTTGTTCCGAAATTAAAATTAGTTCCAGAAGTGGCCGCTCTTATTTTTGTTGGACCTAAATTTCCATACAGGAATATGAACGATTTTGCTTTACACCACCACTATTTGAAAATACTGGGCGATTACTACCACGAAAATTTCGATGATTGTTGAACTTACCTCATGTGTTTAACATTACTTCATCAGAAGTAGAAGGCATTTTCGCATCTATAGCGCCTCGAATAGCATCCTCTATAATGCATCATGCATCAGCATGCGCTATAATTTCGCGTTGTAATTATTGTGCTAAGTCGCGTATTTCGTAGCCCATTGGAGAATCTCTTTATCGCGTTTCTCTCGTCTATAGATATCAAAATATTATATTTTTCAGAATCTCAATTTGACTGCGATATTATTAATTCTACAAACATTTTTTCAATACTCTTACCAAATTATTCAATAGTTAGTTGATTCGGCTTGGCTCGCTGCAACTGCTTTTGAATCGCTGTATCGGAATTCTTAGTAAGCATAACCGTTCTCATATATTTAATTAAATCTGCAACAGAGTTATGCTTTTGTGACATGCAGTTTTTATTAATTATTAATGAAATGTTTCCCGCCAGTTTACAACTAATCTACAATCGTACATCTCAATATTCGCGATAAGCTGCTTAGTGACCTCTTTGTCACCTGTCATACCCGGCAATAATGAGATTGCAGTTTTTAATTCGAACTTCTCAGTGTTTATACCTACGTTTTCAGTTTATTATCACTACTAGTACTATCCCCGTTGTCCATATACCTATCGTTCATAAAAGGATTGGACGTCTAAACATAATTCGCTAATATAGTCTACGCTATTATCTTAAATTGTCTTACTGGTGATCTATCAATTCTTCTACTGATTAAATAAAATAAAACTCGTTATAATATGTCGTGGCCTCTAAACTTTATCCGATTTAATTTTTAAACTACGCCGACTTGAGCTTTATTAAATATTCCTTTATATGTTTTATTTTATTATGCAAATCTTTCAAGTTTTGAAGCCATTCCATACTTTAAATACGAGGCGAGTAAACATATAAGCTTATTTTAAAGTAGGGTAAGCGTTTGTTTCATTATACATATTTATGATATATACTTATATATGTTATTATATTAAATTAAGCTATATATGCGTAAAAAAAAAAAGAAAAAAAAATACGATAGAAATAACATGTGTAAACCTTTAAAAATATTATATAAAAACTTTATAAGAACTGTTTATCGTCCATTATTCCTTGTCTATTTTCGGCAACCAATCTCGAAAATGATCTTTATGTAACACTTGGACTTACGCACTTCAATGTGTAGCCGCACTTATTTTGTTTACACTTATGCACTACAATGTGTAGCCGCACTTATTTTGTTTACACTTATGCACTATAATGTGTAGCCGCACTTATTTTGTTTACACTTATGCACTATAATGTGTAGCCGCACTTATTTTGTTTACACTTATGCATTACAATGTACAGCTGCACTTATTTTGCTTACACTTAATCACCTGCCTTGCCACTTTGCTTTGTCCCGCTACGCCTGCGCCAGGACCGACGGGATAGCTCATGATGAAATATCTCTTTTCTTATACCTTTTTAGGGTTCCGTACCCAAAGGGTAAAACGGAACCCTATTACTGAGATTGTTACATGTATTAAATTTGTTGCTTAAAGTATTTTATTAGTACTTTATTACACATACACCTTGCAAGTATGTAGTGCAGTTGAGCTGTGAATGTTCAGGGGATAAAGAACCGGTGTATTAACCGACTAAGTCCTAACATAGTAGTCTAGTTGGAGGCTAAAGTATTAACGTTATTTTAAGTGAAATATGGCTTGTTGGGTGCTATTTATTTGTTTATTCCAATATCGTTTTGTATACAACATTAAATGACTTATTATTTTCCTTCAGCACGTGTAAGTTTTGGACAATCAACATATTTAATCGACCGTTTGAGAAGCGTAAAGAGCTTAAATGAATGCCTGCCACTTTAAAGGTTTGCCCCTGGTATTTGTTGGTCGTCATTATAAAAGCCAATTTTAAAGGAAATTGCAACCTCTTGAATTAAAATGGCTTGCTATTCGGAATAATGGGCATGCGAATTAAATCGCTCTCTCCTTTAGCAGTGCCTGTAATAATGGTGGCTTTTATCATATTACTGTCCAGCTCCGTGATAGACTAAAGGACTGGTGCCGTTGCACATTCTAGGTGCAACTGATTCTCTGTGATAGAAAAGAAGGCTGTCGCTCCGCTTAATAAATTCTTTTAAGCTCCGTTTGAAGAGTCGTCCCTCGACTTCTAGCTACCTTCATAGCCAGAGCTTTTTAGAATTTTTACTCCATTTAAAAACACGGTTTCTGTGGAATACAATTGTTATGCTATCCCATAGGAGCCGTATATTTTTCCGGGATAAAAAGTAGCCTATGTTATTCGTATTTATAATCGGCGGTACAGGAACACCGTACGTACTAGGAATTATATTACGACGTTTATATTAAGACGTTTGATCTAACCCAAGGAAGAACTGGTTTTCCCTCTAGGTTGTGAAGGTCTGAGGGCAGTCGCGCCATATCAATCAGTATTTTAGAAAAAATTCTTAGGCGTAGCTAGCGAATTCCGCCAATCCTAATAGTTTAGGAAACTGCATAACGCCTGTAAGACGATTGCAATTATGCTAACAGATTTTTTGTAATGGAGGAGTCGATAGAAGTTCGAAATGTTTCGTATAGTATACACACCGAGCCGTGTGTCGCCCTTTTCTTTTTTGAATTTGCCTATTATCCTCATATTATTGTGTCTAGATAAGAAACATGTCGATTGGGCAAACCTCTATCTTACAGAATACTACAGCCAGTAGTCAATTAGCGGAAGGTTACTGGGTTGACGCTGTACTTTAAGTTTTCCTAGGCTACAAAAATCGCTACACCTATACACCATTACAGGGGCATTTTCTTCCGTGAACCCTTAGATTGTGAAATGAAGTCCGTGACGAGGATTTCTAAAGAGCATGAGGTTCGTGGCTTAAAGAGAAACACATGAGTTATGCACCCGGTGTTCATAGGCTGCTGACTCTACTATCATCAGGCCAGAGATACGTTTGTTTGCCATTTAATGTATTATCAAAGACACATACTTATAAGACTCAGGCACACAATATACAATCGAAGATTAGAATGGAAATAATCTTTTCGTATTTACGTAACTACAAACGTATCTCAGCGTAACGCGCCGAGGTGATTTATTCGGCAAATGTGAGAACAACGAATATTACACTCGCGGGGTGATATATGGTTCACCTGCAGACTGACGTGCTGTCCGATGCCACATTATAATGACGTGTCGCAGTATGATAACACCCACGTTATACTAAGCTTTGTTTCATAAATCAAACAATGTAGCGTTTCTGATTTAATATCACACTAATTTTGATTTTGTACAGTCGAGTAATTAGCGATGCTGCAGCGAAATCTGGGTGGAACAGCACAGTAGAGAGATGTCAGTAGTAGGATAACTACAATGAAATGTTCAAAATAATTGCACTCATATGGAGTGAGTGAGATTACAATTAATCTCCTAAGAAGTTACTGTATTAGTAGCAAGGGTGGCATGGCACGAGCGATACTTAAGGTATTACAAGTGTTCGTAGGCAACGGTAACCAATTTCCATTAGGCGGGTCGTATGTTTGTATTGTACATTGTATGAAAAATTTATACGTCCGTCATCGTTCTTCATTCTGTCGTTAATTTAACAAACAAAGTCTATCTATAACTTCACGTCAAATCCCTTACGGGGTAGGCAGAGAGAACCGAGCTCTACGCGACTCGATCCTTACATACCTCACGCTAAAACAAACAAAATAATTAATGAAATATACGTCAATGTTGCAATATTGTATATATAAGTATTGTTTATATATTATATACATACATATATTATATAAACAATACTTATAGTTTATATGCTCATATTGCAGTTACAATTAAACAAAGTAATCTAAGATCTTGTTTCAATAGACTAACTGATTGAGTATCTTTCCCTTATCGTGTAATGTATGTGACCATATTTTATCGCAAATGAGAGAAATTGCTGCACAAGTTTCGGCCAACTAACGACGGAATTATTTCGACATATCGAGTAATTTACGAACTTTAAAATAGTTTTAAAATCACTTTGAAAGTTTTCGGCTTCATCGTATCCTTCCGTGTTCCAGCTTATAATGAATTGACCTATTTTCGGCTCCTTATATTATATAAATAAAGGCTCTCCGTGACATGTCTGTCATATTTTTGAGGTGTAAGTAGATGAAACGCGGAGGAATCAGTAATTCAGGAATCAGTTCATTGTTGAATCAGTAACTTCACATAGTAGTACATAGGGGGTAGCCTTTTGGTTATTTTTTTCACATAAATTCGTGCGGCATGCAAGCATATGCCTTACCTAATGGACCGTGGTTATCGTGGTTTAGGAACGCTTGCAATATCTTAAGTATTACTCGCGTGATGCAAATCCTGCTACTAACATAGCAACTCCTTAGGAGCTTACTGGTTACCTCACCTCTTGTGTCGTTTTTCCTTATTGTATAATCTATAAGCAGTTTGTTGCAGTATGATAATCAAATTATGGGAATACATTATTACGTTGTAAAAGTCGAAGCCGGGTAGCTACGCTCCTATTATCATGTAGCAAAAATCGTAGTTGGACAGCTACGGTATTCTTGGGTGCTACGAGATTCGATGTTCTACGAGCTTATCGGTGCTTTTGAGATAGTTACTTGAGCAGGTTATTATGTAACCTGTGCATACTGTGAACGGCAACCTAGTCACTCTCTAATGTGGCAACGCAATTCACCCGAGTGCTTGTATAGAGTGTTTATACCTATAAATACTCATTTACATAGTTAGTTGCATCCTATAGAAACACTTCGACAATCAAACTGGCAACTGCAAGAATCATATCAGTATTTCTTTCCCTGTTAAAAAGATGTAACTCCTACGGAGCCATTTCTTGAGTGGCTAAGGTATTTCTGTAGTCACACCAACTCTTGATGAGGCATTAGGGATTAGGAGAGCGGTGTTCGTTTGTACAGAAAAACGATTATTTTTAATTAATAATAGAGTTCTGGGACGCAGTGATTTATGGACAAAAAACTAGCATTGGACATTATTATCGCGGCTACTGATCTTATGATTTTTTCCTACATATATCTCAAACTCCTCATCCACATAAGATACTTTACTTTTTCATTATAGGTGGTATGAACACGAGCCATTAAACTCATTTTTATTAAAACCATTACGCATATGTAAACAAGAATAACTCGACGATATGTTTACATAATAATCTCGTAAATTTCTTGCACACGAATGTTGTTTCAGGTAATGTGCCATTACTTCGGATATTGCTTTTACGTTCTGCTGAAATGAGTATTCGTATGCATTCCTACGCTTTGCTTTTTTCAGATATATCCTTGTGATATGAGTGAAAAGTTAAAAAATGCAGCTTCAAAACTTTATGTATTTGTAAGATTACTGAAACCACTTAATACTAAGAAAATCGAATTAGAAAAGTCTATTTTTAATTCGCTTTTAAAAGAAAATTTATGGTACTTCAGCTTGATGAAAAGATTTGTTACAGAAGTCTCAATTTCAATTGTAGAACGGAGTATTGTTGTTAGACTTGAGCGAGTGTATTTGGCTTGGAAATTGTGAATTCGTTAAAAGAGTTATGAGACTTGATGATTGATGAACTTGATCTTGTTAAGATTTTATCAATATAAGGACTAGGAAGTATCCGCCAAATAGAATAATGTAACCAACATTAATCAGGTAGCTGCTGAGGAGGAGGCAACGCGTGGCAATCTCTGGTGTAGCGAGCTTACTTCATCACATCATCATCATCATCACGTCAACAAGGGTTGAGTTAGGACTTATCCCACTGCAGGTATACAGAGACCCGTATCCCAGTGCAGTGGGATGAGTTAGATTACTTAAACCGAAGGAGTTTATAGAGTACACTCCACCACGCTGCTCAAATGCGGATTTACGGAGGCCAGCGTTTTCAAGCCGTTCAAGGGCAACTGACTTAGCTTAACGAATGTCATCTATCGACAACAGCCGGACACGGATCCGGTACGGAGAAACTCGAGATAGATAAACCCATCCATAGACAGGCTGCGGTCGACGTTGTTTAACCTTACGAGCTTACTTAGGCTAAGATAAATACTTCACACGGAAGAATATGGATTGTCTTTTGTGCTATTTCTTCTGTGATAGAAAGTTACTGCATTTATTATGGAACTAGCCATTATTTGAGTCTAGTCTGTTAGGAAGGGAACGGAAAATTTCGATATTATCTCCTCGTCTTTCATAGTCTTGAATTTTCTCCTTTGTATTAATTTTAATATTAAATGAACATCCCATCGAAGAACTGGCCGATTATAATAATATTATATTGTTTCCTAAACATATAACATACAATACTTGATTTTAGTAGTACCGTCATAATGATAAAAAATAACGTTAACAAACAGTGTATATTGTTTTAGTTAGTCACGAGTGCCCGCCACGTTCGTTCCGTCACGAATCTGCGGCCAATGTACTACATGCCCATTAATGAAATAACCTATGGGAGCCGATGAGACTGATATTACGTAGTAGCTCAATTCACCGCTATGGGTAGGGGTGCAAAGCAGAATGCGCAGGTTTTATTAACTAATTCGCGGATGAACACCGCGGCTTTTATCTGCTTATTGGTTAATATTCAGCCATTGGTTACTAGGTTCGGACCGCTGAGATATTTAGGCGTTAAATCATAACGTTCTTGTGAACGTAGGATGCCTCGTGAGCCAACATCGTGAATTGTTGGCGTTATGAACATGTAAATACCACAATCTAGTCTGCGATTAAATAAAAATTACAGTGACATACAGAAGGACGAACAGACAGACCGACAAATAGGACGAAATTATAAGAGTTCTTTTACTACGTAACTTCATTTTTCTACACCGTTATCGTAGCCTATGAACGCCTGTGATATAGAATGTATCACTCGTGCGTTGCTTCCCAGCTGATAACATGGCAATTCCTTGGAAGTTTACTAACCTAACCGCACTCACTCGCATGATCAAAACGAACTTCTAGGGAGTCATTATTTGGCTGCGGTATTCTGTGAGATGGAGGTACTTCTCCAGTCGGGCTACTTTGATGCACTGTACCTCTTTTATAACACCCCGATCAAAACAAACAGACATGTTCATGCACATATGTGTGTCCTGTGTGGGAATCGAACCCAGGAGCGTTGGTGTAAAAGTTGCAATGCTAACCACTCAACCACCGAGCTCGTGAAAACTTTAAAAACTATTATAATAAAAATAACTATTATAATAAAAATAACTATTATAGATTTACGGTTCATTTCTTTGAAGTGGTTGAGCTGTGCCCGAACGAACTGTTATTGTAGACATGTCAACGGTGAAATATATTGGTTTTTGTTTTACGGGACCCTAAAAGAAATAGGGTCCGTTGTTGTCGCAAGTTTAAGAGATTTGTCCATGTGCACGCCTCAATCTCCTGCCCACCGGGGGCTGTAACAGAGAAATATGAGTATTATTCCCAACTTTATATCCACCATATTTCATTCCAGCACCGGCACGGGTTTTTTATTTATTTATTTTGGAGACAATAGCTTCGTATTTATTTTTCGAGGAATGCAAGTATGTGGAGGTTTTGCCGGTATGTTTGCTTAATGAGTTTATAAGGTGTAAGTTGAGGGGTCATGTGCCAGAAGCGTGCTCGTTCGCGACCCCTGCCAATCAATTAGATTGCAATTCTGGCCCGAAAGCCCACCGATGTGCGGTCTAGGGCATCCCACGGAGGCGACGCGCACCAGTCCGCCCTCGTTGGTGGAAATATAGGTGCATGCAGTGGTGGGGACCGCCACCCACCACGCAGCGCCAATTCCGACGGGTCGAGAGGAGCTGAGTTCTGCATAGGCAACTGGAACGTGAGAGGTAGATTGAGTGATAAGGTGAACAGCAATGAAAGGAATGATGGGGTAATGAATAAAATAAGGAGGAACTAAAGTTGGGACCAAACGAGACAGCTGTGAAGCTGTTGTTGGTCCCTATAAAGATGAGAGAGTGAACGAAGCAGGTAAGTCAATTCTAGACTTATGTATGGAACGAAACCTCCTCGTGTCGAAAACTTTATTTCATCACAAGTATATTGAATACATGAAGACGGAATGACCACAAAAGTGGGATTGGTTTGATTTTCATAGATAAACGTCTCCGAAATACTATAATGGATACAAGAGACTTTAGAGGACCCACTCTTGAAACGGACCACTATCTGGTGGTAAGCCGGTTTGTGGGACTTTTAAAGAAGTGGAGACATTGGCGATTGCGTATCCCTTTCGTAGATCATGAAAGGATAAAGAGCGAAAAATAGCAATACGAAAGTGTAAGGAGAACGTATGTACATATGGTAAGCGAAAGACTTTCGAATGCAAGCCTTTCCGACTCAAATGTCGATGATGGCTGGAAAGTTCTGAAAGAAAGTATGGTGGATACCGCAAAAGAAGCGTGTGGATGCGCAAAGAGGTATAAAACATTGAAAGGAAATGCCTGGTGGGATGCGAAAGTTGAATCCTCGGTAGCAAGAAAGAGGAAAGCGTGGTTGGATTAGGTATCATTTTTGCCCTTAAATAAAAGTATGAGAGATATGAAGAAATAAATGTACCGTCTATGTAAGAACGAAACCAAGGCTTTAGTGAAAGAAAAGCGTGGAAGATAAATTATGAATCAGGAAGAGAGGCTGGCGAAAAATTTCGATGGAAATACCACACTCTTTTTAAGAGTGGTAAAGAAGTCTTGGGGTGGTTCGTCGGCATCCAGAATGGACAAAATAAAAAATAAAGTGGGTATCATTCTTGCTAACACTTAGGAAGTGTTTTTGTTGTTGTGAGTCATGTTAAATTAAAAATAGGGAAGGAAAAATAACTTACATAAAGTAAATGAAGGTAAAACTACGTTCCCTAAATAATATTAAATCAAACTCTCGCTAGATGGAGCGAAAACCTTAAAAGCATGTTATACATTCGAGTGTTCCCGCAGTCAACAATTAGGTAGAATAATTAACGATTATGTAGAACTTTGTCCAACCCGCCCCAACATCACACAACACATGCCCAAACACCAATAAATATCTATTCTTCGAAAATGAATTTTGACATAACACACGCTCTCAATAATCACGCAATTATTATAGCACGGCCACGAATACCAATGACAGGCTAACATAATAATTGATGGCTGCTCAATAGTCAGCCATATGAAAATGGTAATAGAGATTCATATATCCTGCTTTTAAGCTCGCGTTCCACCGATCGCTTTATAATGTCGACCAAAGTGAAAATTATCGATAGCTCTACCTAAATATAATATCTTGTATGTATGTATGGCTTCACATCAGGTTGTTTGTGGGGTAGGTAGTACCGAGCGCCATATGATGCGGTTCTTACATACCTCACTCGCTTCTTTAACGTTCATAGCTCTTACCATATGCGCGCCGGTTCTTAGGTGTCCTGACATCAGTCTTCTTCGGCTCCTACATACTTCCATTTTCACAATGTATATCAATTTCATGTGTATATTTCTTCTTTTTCCTACAATATTTATTTTTAGTTTGTTTCTTTGACACACAACACCGATTCTTTGGAAGCTACACAATTCGATTATGATCACATGTCGATAAATATTATTCGATGATTTTTAAGAGAGGTAGGCTTCATGAAATTAGCCCAACTGGGGAAGTATCTCCACGTACATGCAGTGGTTATATTACTGTGAGTGAGTGAGGTTACCAGTAAGCTCCTAAAGAGTTGCTGTATTAGTAACAGAGGTGGTGCAATCTGTGCTTCCCCTGACTACGGTAATCACTTCATATCAGGTGGGCCGTGTGTTTGTATACCTCGTTGAATGAAAAATAACAATACCTAATTACACAATAAGCCCGTAAAAAATGAAACAGATTACACTACAACAGTACCGAGGCACTACCAGTGCTGGCAGGCGTATTACCAGTTGACTTAGAAATTCAACGCCGGGCTTCAATGTACTACACCTCTAAAAACATACACCCTGACTTTCTAAAACGCCGCGATATTGACAAAATTCTTAGATTGTTCAAACCAATTGACGAGGTATTTGAAACTTTACTGTCTGAATGGCAAGAAAGATGGGAAACTTCTACTAAAGGACGCCACTTGTATCTGTTCTTTCAATCAGTGCGAGACAGATTAAGTAAAGAGTGGTTAGAAGTCGATCATCCTGTTGCGCAATTTTTAACAGGGCATGGAAACTTTAGGGCAAAGCTCTTTTCATTTAGACTTGTGTCATCGCCTTTATGTGAGTGTTCTACGACAAATCATGAATTCGAGCAAACAGCACATCATGTTCTCTGGGAGTGCGATCTCTGGCAACGGGAGCGGGACGATATGTTAAATTCCTTGCGTGTCACATCCGGGGTAGTATACTATTCTGATTTGGTGGCAACAAGGGCGAACTACCAGGCGTTTAGGCGGTTCTGCAATCTATATTATTGGAATCGATGTGTTAGGTAACAACTCACTGTTTAGGTCCCAATAGTGTTAGATATTTGATTATCCGTGGTGCACGGCAGTTGAGCTTCACTTGACTAGCCATCTCTTTGAGGTTTTAAATGCCTTATTTGTCATATTGCTGTCTCTCACTTTGCCAAGAGGGGAAGTCAATTCTAAAACTTCCTACTCCTACAAATTTCTTCTGATTAAATTCGTTTGTGAGTTCCAAGGCAGCTGTAGTTTAACCCCCGGGACGGCAATGGACTTCACTGTTCATTGCCTTTATTGTGGTCGCCGCTGTTAATTCTGGCTACACAGGAGACACAGTGGTGGGTATGAGTGGTGGGCCTGTCCCGTTAAAAAAAAAAAAAAAAAAAAAAACTACAACAGTCTAGACGTACATTTTGACAGCTGTATATCGATGTGATGGAGAACTGGCAACTGTCAGTCGATGTGATAAAGGAGGCCTGAGAATAGTCACTTCAGAAATAGAAAGAGATAAGTACAGATGATATGCACCCTGCTGTCATCAATTAAAACTCTAGCCAATCACACATTAAACGACTTCAAAGAAGAAAATAAGAGCCATAGAATTCGCCCATTTTCTCTACTTCTACTTGATATCTCTTGATAAATTAAGACGAGATACGATATTGGGGAGCTTTTGGCAATAACACTTTTTATAGCCAACCCCACGCTGACTTAAAAAAGAGAGACTCTACGTTCGTTGCGTATTTCTAGTGGTTAATAACGCTGTTTTGACACCAGAGCTCGATTTGGAGGTTCGGATTCGACTCCCACACAAGACAAATATTTGTGTGCATGAAGGTGTCTGCTTGTCTTGCTCTGTGTGCTTTTAAGAGAGGTAGGGTGCAACAAAATAGCTGTGGAAGTATCTCAACTTCAAGGGAACGGTATTTTATCTTTTTTTTAAATAACAATTCCTTGGAGGGTTGTTGGGTTTCTGCGAGTAAGTGAGGTTACCAGCAAACTCCCAAGGAGCTGCTTAGTAGCAGAGGTGTCATCACGCAAGCGATTCTTAAATGTATTGCAAGCGTTCATAGTCTACGGTAACCACTTTACATCAGGTGGACCGTATTCTTGTATGTCTCTCGAGATAGTATAAAGAAAAGTCACTAACGTTGAGTCACGTAATACGGTCAAAACATGCGGTACATAAATAAATGTTTTTACCCGGTGGAAACATATATTAAACTTGTCCATTTACATGACCATTGTGCCTTATCGGGAACACGTACCATTTGATTTGTTTCCGACTCTAATGACGAGCGACCCGAGATGATATCTCTATGGTCATGTTCGGACAAGGCAGTATTAAGTAAGTATAAGTACAATATAGAGCTCGTTCTCGACAATTATTGGCGTAAAGGTCTTGCCAAATCTCGATTTCATAATCTTCTCGTATGAGAACAAATGATTTAACGATTTTAGATACCAGCCCTGTACAACTGAGCCCAGGGGTTCAGTAGCTACTAATGGCCATTTAAACACAGGGATCGTTCTTGCGTAAGATAATTATTTGTTTGCACTAACATGTCTGTTTATCTATGTCCACGTGTTTTCCTATGTAATGTAAGTATATTTTACAAAATTAGGTATTTGACACTTGTCTATATTCTACAGTATAAGCTTTCTTACATTGGACTTTAGATTTTGGCATTCGATAATAATAAACGTGTGTGTAACGACACCACGGGTACCCGAATGCTCCAGAGAGTCGATCAGGACCTTCATCTCCGGCGCGTCTTCGTCGGTCGGAGTGGAAAGTCAACAAGGCTCGCAAGACTCTCAGCTCTGGCTTCTCTTCATTTGCCGTCCAGAGTGGAGTCAACAGCGCATATTGCTCTATCAGGTGATATGCTCCAGGGGTGGCAGTGTTAAAGGGCATAACGCCGTGAGTAACTTCGGGGAAAGTGCAGTGCACCTTTCAGCACCCCTGAGTGATTTCCGGTGTAAATCACTCAGGGGTGTTGTCTCCGGCGGATTTTCTCGGTCAATTTGGGGGTTAATCCAGTGGGTGACGAGTGACTGCCTGTCGAAAGTAATATCAGATATGATAGTTATGGCAGGCTTCTGTCTCTCTTTTGTAATAGCCCAGTTACAATAATCCCTCCAGATCTGGTGAATGGTCCAGGTTTTCAGTAACCTCCTAAGGAGTTGCTGTATTAGCAGCAGCGGTGGCATCGCGCGAGTAATACTTAATGTATTGTAAACGTTCATAGGATGGTAGCCACTTTACATTACGTGTGCCGTATGCTTCTACACCTCCCGACGATGTATAAATGAAAACGTAGTGTAATTTGCTAGGAAAAATGTTTATTTATAGTTTCAGAGAACCTCGATAAGCTTGTTGAAATTCAAAACATCTGTCTGTCTAACTATATCTTTATATTAAGTCTAGCTAAACTAAGGCAGGCAGATAGAACTAGAAGTCACGTTATTTGACCTATATACACCTCACTCGCTTCTTTAATATTCTAAACTCTTTTCATGCATGCATCATGATCGGTGAACGTTGGCCTTACTCGGATCCTTTTTTCATTAGAACTTGTGTTTTAACTATTCGTTAACTAAGGTTAGTGACTTTAGGGCGACCCACTGTCCTGACGTCAGGTAATGAAAGTAATTCGGTTTTAATTAAATCCAGACTTATGTTACAGCGCTTGGAAGAGTATGTGTTGTTAATAGAGTACAGTTTATTATAACAGCGCAGCGAAATATAACTTAACTAGATGAATCCCGCGACTTCATCCATGCATATCCCGGTATCTCGTTTTTCCTACTTTCTTTCCTTCTCTGCTTCTAAGGGTCATTTTGATTTGTTGAATAGCCTATAATCTTCCTCGAGAACTTGACTATCAAATGCAAAAAGATTTTATCAAATTCAACTCGTAGTTCCAGATATTAGTAGAGCTCAAACAAACAAATAAACTGTTCCGCTTTATATTTATCGTCTATCGTATTGGTATTTATTTGTCTATCGTATTGGTATAAACTGTAATGCTAGACTTAAGCAAAGATAAATAAATAAATAAAATAAAATAAATATATTAGTATAGATTTAAGATTACAAACGTCACATATAAGTACCTACATAATGTCTCCTAGCAAATTAAGATAGGGTTAATTAATTCCAACTGGGTGGGTGCCCAGTTGAAAGTTCAAAGATTGGTGACAATGCTAATGATAATATAATTGTGAGACTACAAATCATACAATTTAGGCGTGCGTGCTTTTTCCGGAAACATGTGACCAAGAAGTCGTTTTTCTTTCAAAATTACATTCTTCTTAATGTTATAGTGTTTTCTAATTCCGTAGGATTGGCGGTATCTATAAAAGAGGGAAAACCAGACCTTTCTAAGGTTAGGTCACATTATGAAGGGCTCGGTGGCGCAGTGGAGAAACTTTGACATCAACGCTCGTGGTTTCGATTCCCACACAGGACAAACATTTGTGCTGTATGAACATGTATGTTTGTCTTGGTCTGGCTGTTTTTAAGAGAGATAGCAAAGCAGCCCATCTGGGTAAATACCTCCACCTCACAGAAAATCATATATCAACTCCCTAGTTCTTGTGTTCCTGCGCGTGAGTGAGATCACCAGAAAGCTCCTAACGAGTTTGCTGTGTTAGCAGCAGAGGTGGCATCGCGTGAGTCATACTTCATATATTGCAAGCGTTCATAGGCTACGGTAACCGCTTTACAATAGGTGCGTGGTATGGATGTATGCCTCCTGACGTTGTATATAAAAAAAATCATGTATTATTTCTTGGACGTCCGTGTTTCCTCACGATGTTTTCCAAAACAGCTGAACAAGTTATAATTACAAATATGTACATAAATCTGAAAATACGAATTTAGTGGTACATGACATGCACCGGGGGTGCGTTGGGCAATAGGGCGGCGCTTATTGTTCTTTCAAATATATCTCTAGCACTAAAGAGGTAGAGCTTTTCCCAAAGCTTATCATCAGGCAGGTCGTACAATTTTTATCATCTCAGTGGTATGAAAAAACTAGCTCAATCCTCAATAGTTTATCGACTCGTTTTGATGAAATATTCTATCAATATACGACAGTACTACAAAAGAATATTCTTGAAACAACTTTCACCAACTTGTATGTTGAATATTCGTGACAAATGACGAGTCGTACAAACGCTGTATTTGTGTACGGCGAGAGCAAATACATTTTAACAAGTATAAGTATCTTGTTAAAAATTATTTGAGAAAAAGTTTGTAAGTATGAATGACTGTTATTTATTAGTAAGTCATGTCAACGACAGAATAAAATTGGATTATACATGAACCGCGCTGAAAGTTATGAGCTTGTGAACGTTCTACTATTTGAATTTCGAATATTATATTTTGTAAACATGTTATTTTGCTGTGAGCTGAAAAAAAAATATTTGTGATAGTTCTTTAGTGTTTAGCATTTTTTTTTACACAAGTATGTATTTTATTATAACTAAAACGACTTTATTCAGGAGACGAGTGGTTTAGTCTCTGCTATAATGTAACAGATGTATACAGAATGAACGGGTGGGATAAAATGAAAAAAAATATTATTAGTTTTTATTAATTGACTGAAATTATTTGTTAATTATTTTCAATCATTAGTTAGAATGCATTGTCGTGAAAATAGAATCAACGGGTAAATATTTTGGGGTGAATTTTTTTATGATATAATGTGCTCTTTCAGCGCAAGATTACTTACTTTGTTCACCTTTGAACTGGTTTTGGAAGGGAACCACTTCATCTGACAGCCATGAGATGTTTGTATGCGTAATTTAGGCGTGAATGTGTTTCTATGAATGACGAAATAAATAAAGATAGTCCTTCAACTGCGAGCACCAATGAAAACGTAGTTGTAGGTGCGTAATGGAAGAAAACTGTTCGGTATAACCTAAATTCTTTTTTTTTTATACTATTGCTCTCTCGTCTTGTAATCGGAAACTCTATTGTCTTAAGGTTTCTCATCTACTATTGCGAGAACAAAAACTGGTTCATGTCGATTGGCGCACAAAATAATTACTAGAGTACGACATTTTAATATCGTTTATGATATTATTTCAGATGAAATTAGTATATTTTTTAACTAGAGAAAACAGCCACTTCACAATACCACTCTACCTTGTGAAATGCGTATATATACGAAAACGGACCAACAAACTTGAGGTAGGTCAAAAATTTATACCCAATAAAGAAAGTTGCGTATAGTTTGCACATTTCACATGAATATCAGAGAATGTTCAAGCTGACTGTTACAGCGCCATTTTTTTTTTGTCTATACATTGTTACATTGTGCTTCAAAAAGTTTAGGAAAGACAACTGAGAAGTTTCTTCTTCTTGTGCTATGATAATATATTTTCCAACACAGTGAACAAAACTAAGTTATCAATAGATTCAAGTGCTATTTCGCGGAAGTCAAATTTATAGGCACTTTGCTCTAAACTACTTTGTTTGCTTCCGCCACCAGCTTTCTTTATCATTCAGATGGTGGAAACACTCAAAGGGGTTTTGTTAAAATTGCCACCAATACTAAATTATTCTTAGTCTCCGGAAAGTAGCGCTCGTGACTCATTCCGCACGTAGTTCGGACTCTGTGATTTCTTTATTTTTCTAAAAATGGGGGATTTGAGGTTTGAGTTTCTCGAAGTCAGAAGTAGTTGTGGTCGCTTTCAGTAGTCCTTGTGTTTTGAAAAAATATTTGACCCAACGAGAGGCTCTTGTTTTATTTATGAGAGTCTTATGCGCCTGGGTGATACTCAGGATGGAAATAACTTATGGAGAACCGATGAGACCGACATTATGCAGTAACTCAATTCACGGGGGATAAAGTAGAATGCGCAGCTCTTATTGTGCGAGTTCACGGATCAATATTACTTATTGGTTAAAATATTCTCTAATATTATCATTGGTCGGTTCGTTCAAATCGCTGAGATATTAAGGTGCTAAAACATAACCTTTTTGCGAGCGCGGGGTGACTTCGTGCGCAGTCTAGTGATTTTACATTAGTGATAGTTTTTGTCGTTGTACTCGGTTGTGTAAAATTGTATTCATCATCATAAATTCAGCCGAATGACGTCTGCAACTCAATGGTTCATTTTTCTGTTAGTAATGTAGAACCTAAAGGTATCTCGATAATTATAATTCTGCTACGTAGTTTAGTTATTACAAAAAATCTAAGTGTATCCTTCTTCATCAGCCTCGTACATACACTCATTACGTGTGCGAGATTCCTTAAAATACTGAGGTGTGTGTTTTCTAAAAGTGTAAGCTCAGTCCTAAAAGTAACTATAATAAATGTACAAGGGACGCGCCCTCATCTAGCGCGGGTGCCCGCACGTGCTGCGTTCGTTCATCTGTTATGTGAGGGCTTTGGTCTCCCTTATCATAAACTGGTCACACATTTGCGTCTCGATATATGTATATATATTACCTTTCACAAGATCCTGAACGCTTTCATTCAAGTAAGCTGAAACGAGATATATCTTTCTGGAACTTGATCCTACTCTGATTTATTTGTCCATTGATGTCAACAAGTTTTTGTTGCAGATAAAGTATACACTTCTTCTCCCTAGCGTTATTCCGTTTTCTAATCTAAGGATTTGGCGAAGATACTAAATTTGACATGCTGCGACTGCCGTCATACCTCCATAACCCAGAGGATAAATCAGATATTTTTCTTAGGTTAGGTTACTGATCTTTCTTGGATGTGTTCCAAGAAATTATATTCCGAAAGATTTCCTCACGATGTTTTTTTTTTCTATTTACTGGGTTAAAAACACTGACAAAATGAGAATAGATAAAGTAACGTAGACTAGGAATAATAATAATTTTGACACCACCACCGTTTACCACACAAACAATGTACATATTCATTGAGAAATATTCGTAATTTAGTGTCGATAAAGGCGGTGATCATTGCACAGCTAAGTGCACATCAAGCCCGACACCTAGACTAGCACAAACCGACACCTAGACTAGCGCCATTATCATCACTTGCTCGGCGACGAATGTTTTATTATTAATTTTTTATCACCAAGCAAGCGATGACTATAAACATGTACATAAAGTCGAAAACATGAGTTAAGTTTTACATGCCCACACCAGATTTCGAGGGAACCCATTAAAACGAGAACCCCGAATGAATTAACCCGAAGGCTAATAGTTTGGTTCTTTATCAAATGAGCGATCGCTGCTCTAGATGTACAAAATACATACATTCGACAGTATCATCTTTTATAATATTCATGACATATATAGAACACAGCTTAGTAAATAATAAATAAAACATACTAAGTGATCAATGAGTTCTAACAAGCTTACGAAAGTACATTACTTGAGTACAAAGTGGAAGACACGCAAAATACTCCATTTGTCTACGAACAGTCGTTTGGAGAAATAAATTATCTTCCAGGGAGCTTTTGGCGAAAGTGGCGCGGGTATGTAATACTACTTTGAGTAAGTTACAACCAAACGTGTAATGACAGATGTTCACTATTAGTTTTAAATGGCCTTTTAGTTTACTTGTTTAGGGGCTTTAGTTGATAAATTACTGTCGATTCTTTAACATAAATTTAGTCGTGCATTATTGATGAGAGCTTTAGTCACGTTTACTTGTTAGTTTCGATGTTTTAAATTAATTGTTATAGTTCTGTTTGATAATTATTATAGTAGGTTAATCGGTTACTCGTAGATCCGTATTACATTTTATAAGTTGTAATATATCTAAGGATTTAACAATAAGAAAATTGTGTAATTTTTATCATATGTGGGTATAGTTTTAGGGTCGGCACGCATGAGTGACACCCCTGGTGTTGCAAATGTCCATAGGCTACGGTGACTGTTTACCATCAGGGAGGCCGTATGCTTGATTGCCACCTCAATAGTAATGTTAAATCTGATAAAATACGGATTCGCAATATTAAAATATTTGTGTGTGCAATGTACTAGCAATTCAGTACTTGAATGGAGCAAAAATATATTTCTTTAAATTTAAGTTAATTTAAGTTAGACAAAATATGACACAATATGAACTCATAGAAAATGAAGTTCTGTGAAATAGTTCATTATTATTATCAGCCTGTATATCCCCACTGCTGGCCTAATGGTTTTCAGTTTATGCCCTTATTAGCTTTTCATATCTTATCGAAGACCTAGACTAACCTACCATGACCTAATTGGTCGTGTTTTATCAGAAGGTGATATCAGGAGCCTTAGGAACCGGCGAGCGTGCATGAAAAGAGCTATGAATGTGAAAGAAGCGAGTGAAATGTGTAAGGACCGCATCTTATGGCGCTCGGTTCTCTCTGCCTACCCCGCAAGGGACCTGGCGTGAAGATATACATACATATCTTAGCGTTATCTAAGCCATATAGAGGGGAGATGCCTAACACTTGGCTTTCACATATATTACCTCTAGTTTAGACTTCTATATATCCTGCTTGAATCAGCAGAAAATTCACTACCAGTTCAGCTTGTTGACTTTTGAGGGCTATATCAAAAACTTTGATTCTCCCTCGAATTTGTAATTGACATCTGTTTACACAACTAACTATTACATCTACTGTCATCTCTTACGTCTATCTTGTTATGGAATTCAATGTCCAACTTAGCGGTATGAGAGAAAGAGGAAAATGAATTTTACATTGCTCTTTTCCACGTCAAAACTGTAACACAATAATAAAATTGTTCCAAAGTTACTGCAACAAATGAAAATGCTTCCCAGGTAACATTTTGCATTGTGGAGTGCAACTCACAGGTGATATGTAGCAAGCGACGTTATATGCCACGGGAATTTGCAAAGGAATTCTTTTATTAAATGTTCCGTGAGGGACTATGCTTAAATTCACATAAACGTAAAAAATATGTTGTATGTCAGACTATCTGATAAAGCAGTCATATTTCCATTTAGGGTTACGTATTTATTTAAAACTTCTTTTATTTATTTTATTTACAACTTACCAAAGTCCATATTTATATGTTTTTTCTTACTACTTACTATCGTATCTTATTTAATTTGTTGATGAAATATTACTTTAGCAGCACCTATGTCATATCAGGCTTTTTTAACGTCGGGAGGCATTCAAGCATACGGCCCACCTGATGTAAAGCAGTTACCGTAGCCTATTAACGCTTGTTATAATTTAATCACTCGCGCGATGCCTCCTCTGCTGCTTACACAGCAACTCCTTAGGAGCTTACTGGTGACATCACTCACACGCAGGAACACAACAACCCTCTAGGGAGTTATTAGCTGCGGTTTTCTGTGAGGTGGAGGTACTTCCCCAGACGGGCTGCTTTGGTGCGCCCTACTTCTCTTTATTTATTTAAAACTTCTTTTATTTATTTTATTTACAACTTACCAAAGTCCATATTTATATGTTTTTTCTTACTACTTACTATCGTATCTTATTTAATTTGTTGATGAAATATTACTTTAGCAGCACCTATGTCATATCAGGCTTTTTTAACGTCGGGAGGCATTCAAGCATACGGCCCACCTGATGTAAAGCAGTTACCGTAGCCTATTAACGCTTGTTATAATTTAATCACTCGCGCGATGCCTCCTCTGCTGCTTACACAGCAACTCCTTAGGAGCTTACTGGTGACATCACTCACACGCAGGAACACAACAACCCTCTAGGGAGTTATTAGCTGCGGTTTTCTGTGAGGTGGAGGTACTTCCCCAGACGGGCTGCTTTGGTGCGCCCTACTTCTCTTAGGCTAGCTTGGCGCAGCCATTTAGTCATATATAATGAAATTCAAGTAAATACGATAAAGCGTCAGTCAGGACAGGCTCAGACAATCGAGGAGCCGATTGTACCCACGAATGTTTCTTCTTCTTCTTTATCACATTGTTCATGTACGTTTACACATGTTGAGCAGTATGCCCACTACCGCTGGAATAGCTCACTTCTATTTCGAGTCCAGACCAGAAATTCATTTAACACATCTGGTTGATGGTTTTGTTGGGTTAGAGTAACATTGTTTATTTTTATTATGTGGCTTTTAGATAAGTTTGTTTGTCATGATAAAGTAGACTGTTCAGTGTTTTTTGTGGTATAACTTTATTGCAACAATAAAATTGCAACAAAAAGTATTAGAATTGCATAATTTACAAAAGTTATTCAAGTTATTCATTTGAGAAATCTCTTCCAGTACGTATGTTCAATTCGGCGCAGGAGTACTAGTGTTTAGTAGCTTTTTAAAGGAGCTCACAGATTGCGATATCCTGTATCCACATCACCACATCAACCCTTACTCATCCCACTGCAGGGATACGGGTTTCCCTTCAACCGTAGGGGTTTAGAGCATACTCCAACACACTGCTCAAATGCGGATTGGCGGAGATCAGTGTTTTCCAGCCGCCGGAGGGCCACTGATTTAGCTTAACGACTGTCATCTATGAACAACAGCCGGGACCGACGGCTTAACGTGCCCTCCGAAACACGGAGAAACTCGATGTAGATAAACCCATTCATAGACAGGATGTCGTCGACGTTGCTTAACCTGTATGTTCCGTTCGAATAACACGCGCAACGACGCCATCGAGCTCTCTAATTTGTATGATTATTTATTTTTGCGCGGTAATTACACTGTGCATTAATTCTTTGTGTGTATCGTTACGATGTACTGATACCTATACTATATACCGCCATTGTTATTGTGCGTTACAGAGTGAGCAAGTGGACTGTATGTAAAGGGGGTCGAAAAATGGTAAAGCAAGACGTTCTTTGAGGTAAAAGAGTATAATCATCAAATATGCAAAAATACAAGAAATCCGTACCCGAACATAAAAGCGAAATCCAAGTCACCAACACCAACCTTCGGCAACATTCTGCCCCGTTTAGATGAATAGCAACAGTTATTTTGTAATAACTAAATCAACAAATTTATAATAAAATAAATAATAAAATGATTTTATTTCGACCAACTTAGATCATACAGTATGTTAGTTAGAGATATTAAAACACCTTAGATTATCTTATCGTTTGTATAGTAGATTAGGGTTATATTTCTATGTTCCTCAGTATGTGAACCATTGAGCAATGGTTCACATACCGAAGATCATATCTTTTAGCAAACATGCTCAGGATGCTGTTGGAGCTGGCCCGGACCCTGCGCGCCAGGGATGCACACCGTTTTCGCATAGTTGCAAAAAAGCAGTCTACTCTAGCTTCGGCGAACATTCCCGACGCGCTACAATATCGGGGCATCCCCATCAGCCTCCTGAACGCGTTGTTATATTGAACGCGTAGAGCGCTGAACTGCTTGTGCGTGTAATCAACCCACAGGCTGCTCGTGTAAAACGATGGACAATAAGCTCGGAATAGTATAATTTTAACTACTGTAGAACATCGAGCAAACCTGCAGGCTATCATATTCGCTCGCACAGACAGCGCCCTACGCTCTCTTTCTATGTCTATATTGTCTCTCATCCCGGAAGTCACCCAATGTCCCAGATACTTGAATTGGTCTGCTCTCTTGAGCGGGGTTCCATTTAATCGAATAGCTGGAACACTGCGCGTATATTTTCTGCCGGGATGAAAGACAATATATTCACTCTTATGTACGTTATATTTTAACCCGTGGTTTTCGGCATACCGCTGGCATATACTTATTAGTTTATTTATGCCACAAACAGAGGCACTCAGCAGCACCATATCGTCCGCGTAACTAATATTATTTACACATATATCATCAATGCGGCAGCCGACATGTGCACCGCTGAGCTCCTCTATCAACGCGTTTACATAGAGGTTGAAGAGCTTAGGCGAGGACAGACCCCCTTGCCTCACCCCACATTCCAACCTGTATGGCACGGCGGCCGAGTACGCTTTGAGCTGCGATGGACCCAGTATCGGCATCTTCAGCGACTCCATGGCGGCGCTCCAGGCGGTGGCGAACATCGAGTCCCCCCATCCCCTGGCGGTGCAGACACGGGACGCTCTTAAACTGTGCAAAAGCCAGGGTAAGAACGTCTCGTTGTTCTGGATCAAGGCACACGCGGGGTTGGAGGGGAACGAACGTGCCGATGAACTCGCCAGGAGCGCCGCACTGGGGTTGCGGAGGCGGCCAGATTACGACCGCTGCCCTGTCTCATTCGTCAAAGGTATGATCCGCAAGGGGACCATTGACGAATGGGACAGGAGATACAAATCGGGAACAACAGCTTCGACAACGAAGATGTTCTTCCCGAGTGCGGCGGCGGCGTGCGGCATCGTGGGTAAAATAGCGCCGTCGAGCATCACTACGCAGGTCCTCTCGGGGCATGGTGGGTTCTCCGCGTACTTGCACAGATTCAAGTGCGCGGATGACCCATCATGCTTTTGCGGGCCCGGCGTGGACCAGACAGTGCAGCACATATTGTTTCGGTGCCCCGCATTCTCCAAACAGAGGTACGATTTGGAGCAGGAGTTGGGAATGCGGGTCACCGAAGCAAAGGTCTCCGAAATAGTGATGGGGCAAAGTAGATCTAAATTTTTAAAATACTGCGTCGGTCTAGCCACGGCTGTCATAGATCGGAACAAGCAGAGCAGCTCCACCTAGGACTAATGTTGTATACCTCGGCTATACTCCGTATAGCCGATGGGATCGCGGTGGCTAGGTGGAGCTGTGAAGCTCGCTGACGCCCGTGGCTGGACTGATGCAGTATGGGGAGGGAAGTTGGAAACATATTAAGATATTTCACCGGCGTTCTAAAACGGGCAAATCAAAAAATAATTTTTGGAAATTAAACTGAAAGATGATGAATGTAAGAATGATTTGTGGAATATGAAAGCGAGTGTGACGTATGAATGTGTTTATTTATATTGTACAGTGACTTTTTTTTTTTTTAATGTGAACAAAACTATTTATATTGTGCAAAAAGTGCCTTGCCCACGGCAGGGGTGTAAGATTAAAAAGAAAAAAAAAAAAAAAAAACCTGTATGGTTCCGAAAAAGTGTTAGACCATTTCACAACGTTGACCTGGTTTAAGTACCAGAATTTAAAGACGTTGCTTAGTTCTGTAGGTACATTGATACTACCTAGCTTTCGCCATAATATGTCGTAACAAACCAAGTCGAATGCTTTTGAAAGGTCCAAAAAACACCCAAAAACGGGGGTTTTTCGGTCAGTATAGTACCTGACAGTCTGCTTCAAACACAAAATTGCTGTTTCAGTAGACAGACCAGGCCTGAAACCAAACTGATTGTCATGCAAATTCAAGTATTTGTCTAGTTGTGAGTTGAGTAGACTATCAAGTATCTTTGAAACCACGGTGGCCAGTGAAATAGGCCTGTAATTAGTTTTATCACTAATATCACCAGTCTTGTTTTTCACGACCGGCACCACCACAGTCCTCATCATTTCAGCAGGTAAGTATGAGTGCCCGATACACAAGGAATAGAACATAGCCAACGTTCTCGGCATGTGAGGACCTGCATGTTGAAGGTGCTCAATGCCGAGACCGTTATAGGAATGAGCTTTTTTCCCTCTTTATGCAGTTTCGTGAGAAAAAGAAAATGTGCAAAAAAAATGTCGGAAACCATTTTACGTGTAAACACTAGCTAGTTATAAACTTATAATTTGAATTGAAAACACAATTATTTGGAAGAAAAAATATGATCTTCTGAAATTGAAATTTCTCTCTACATATTCACGATTGAGTCGATATGTCTTATTAAAAAATGGTTCTGTATATCAATACAATTTCGTGGGATAATTTTTATCGAATTATACGGATACTTGATATCGTAAAAATATTGTAATGTACTTAAATCATATTTATGCTTGAAGGTACGGCTAAGATAACACTGTAACATGAAAGCCGGTTTAACGTATTTAAGCGCGGTTTAACTTCGAGAAATGAATAAAAAGTAATCGTCTTTTGCCGGCTGTTACAGAAGGGAACGTTTCCAGAAGTAAAAACAATGCAGTATGTATTAATGGCTTTGACAACATTTTACACGGACACGTACGCATGAGGTGCCGTGCCTGCAGATTCATTTCGGCGTATTTAATGCATAATTTTGCAAAATTCATATCGGATTTATCGATACGACACAGAAACAGAACGCCACTGTTTTAAAACGAATTAAAACCTATAAAATTGCAGCCACCGAGTATGAGATTGTTAATTTTGACAGTTTGACAGTATCCGGTGAATTTCTTTTTACGAAATATCGTAGTGCTCGGAAGTAGCAGTAGTAATTTAAATTTACAAGTATCTGGTCACCGTTTTTCAAAAACAAACTGTCGTAATTATTCCTTGTGTTCAATTATTTATCTCAATTACAATGTTACAAGCGCTCTAATAATCGAAAAAAAACATACTTATACACATAACCATTATCTATCTGTTTTAGAACTGACCCTAGATCTTTAAAACAAGCAAGCTTTAGAAAAAATGTCGATAGTCACAAGTCTGAGAGGTAGGGTGCATCAAAGCAGCCCGTCTGGGGAAGTACCTCCGCCTTACAGATAACCACAGCCAAATAACAACTCCCTAGAGGGTAGTTGTGTTCCTGCGTGTGAATGAGGTCACCAGTCTAAATATCGAATACAATACTGTTACAAAATACACGTGTAGAGGTACTAAGGTTATTTATTTTTAAAAGGTTGTTGTTGTTTGCTAATTTACAATAATTATTTATCTATTATCCATTGATCGTGTTCTATCAGAAGGTAATGTCAGGATTTAAGGCTCCTGCCGGCGAGCGTGCATGAGAAGAGCAATGAAGTTAGTAGTGAGTTATTTATATATTTAAAGGCCGAGTCATGTAGCTCTCGGCTCTCTCTGCCTACCCTGCTCCGGATTCGGCGTGAAGTTATACATCATACATACATTATCCATAGATCCATTTTGTATATTCAGATCATGTAATAATGTACTGATCCCGGATATTTCCGATATAATTAAAAAAATGATATACCTATCGGATATTCGTAATTGACTTTTACTGGATGATATCCAATCAATCAATTCAAATCCTAAATTCAATTCAATCCTACTAATATTATAAATGCGAAAGTTTGTATGTATGGACGGATGTTTGTTGCTCTTACGGCTGAACGGATTTGAATTAAATTTGTCACGTATGATCTGGATTAACACATAGGCTACGTTATTTGACTCCGCGCGAGCGGAGCCGCGGGCAGAAGCTAGTTTATAATAATTATTTTACTTTAACATGTAGACGAAAGAGCTCAGAAAATATGAAAGTACTAATATCTAATCATTTAATCAAACTACAAGTCGACGATGCTTGTATACTAGAGTGTACATAAGCATGCTTTAGTGTGCGTATTTCTCCGGTCGGTTGTGCAGATCGTAAACAAATGTAAATGTATATATACATACTTATCTATGGTATAGATTTATTACAATGATGTTCTATGCTTGACGAAATTTCTGTAGAGCGATTTTAATACAGATATTCCTAAAAGTCTCATTTCCAAAGACATCTTTAGACATGCACACAAGCAAATAGTGAAAAGCAAAGCAAATAACTGACCACGTAACCAGCTAAGTATAAAATCCCTTGTTTCGATGCTTCAGACAGAAAAGTATCTGTTAAAACAGTCAAGTTATCGTCATGATGAACCTTGAATTGCGTGTCTGTCATATCACTCGTTTCATCAATTTATGACTGTGTTTTATTTGTGTATTCTCTAGTTGTCACCTTTACATTATCCATAAATGATGAACAATGAAGAAAATTTATATTTTCTAAAACAAAGCAATGAATATTTGTAAGTATGTGCGAGTTAAAGGATTTTTTGGTAAGTTATTTTAAAATGTAGGGCAGGTGGATTGTTATTTAATCCACCATGAAACCTGGCTGCTAAAAACCCTTCTTGATCATAACTGTTTCTATAGAAATAGCCAGAAATATTACTGTGTCCCTTTTTTCAATAAGCTATGTAAAAATTATCGTAACGGAAAATGTCCACAGTACACCACTAAGTACCACTCTGTTGCTGCGAAGAAAATATGGCGGATAACAGCACGTAGCGGCGTCTTAGCCCGTGTCTCTCTCGTCTCCTTTTGAGGCCTTTTCGAATGTTACTAAAACACCGATTATACTATTAAAATGCTACCAAGCGATGAATAGAAATACTACTACTTCTTTCATTTTACATCGGGCAATATTTTTTTGCAAACAGAAAGATATCAAGTAAAATACACAAAATACAGTCGATATAAGAACCTTCCCTTTTGTGAAGTCGTTTTAAAATTGATATACATATGAAAACGGTCAAGAGTTCTATGAAAAGTTTGAATAAAAACACTTTATCTAGTATAACTGTTTTCGCAAATTTTATAAACTTTCAGAAACCTATATAGACTCACCGTAAGATTTAGAAAAAAAAAAATATTAAACTAAATTATAATGGTAGTATTCTCAAGCTAAAAAGGTTTTTTCGAAACTAGAAGTTTACTTTTTGTAAAGGTTCGGGTGACACAGCATGCAGATTCGATGTCTCAACTTACCGCAATGAGAAATTATAGTTTCCACGTACCTATATATTTCACAGCAGCAGCTATTGAATTGTGCTGTAGTGGTTGCGTTATTGTACAGCTAAAAGTAGGTCACGGTTAACACTCGAAGTTCGATTCTCTTTTTAAGGTAATTCTTATTACGTACGACATAAGAACGGTAAAAAGGTCACAGAGTCAAGCTTGACGTGTACTTAACTATACTTTTATCTCAGTTGGGATAGCCAGAGACATAAAAAATGCTGAGCGGAGTTCGATCGCCTAGACAATTTGTTCTAAAATATAGTCTTCAGTTTCCAAACAAAACATATTTTATGAAAACTCTTGCGTAATATTTTCGATTTCTCTTTAAACGTACGGTAAAAAAGATATTTACATATGTGCCCAATAAATTGTCAACGAATTCCTTTCATTTCAAAGTACTTCTCATTTCGAAGGAAATGAGCGTAAGTTATATACATACGTGATTCGTTCCATGTAGAAAAGCCTCCCAATCAATCTCAGACTGGGTTGTCGCCCATCTTGAATACATTTCGTAAAGACCTACATACTATTCTTTAGCCATGATTATCATTAGTTTGTATATCCTTTATTCGGATTTCGTCCTGAATTTCATCCTTTATTTTTTCCTTTTAAACTTTTTCCCTATTTTGGCATCTATTTCGTCTGCCAATTTGGGACTTCAATTACAGTTACATTACCTATAAGTTATTCTATGTTTGAACGTATCAAATCACGTGTTTAAATATTTACATAGAGCACCTACAGCGCGTATTTTGCGATAAATAGATAGTATAGTCAATAATAGATATTACAGTATTATTTATATTAAATTACAGGTAAAATTAGAAGGATGAAGGAGTCGAGGAAAGCCAAGACAACACAAGTGTTGCAAGAGAGATGTGTAAGTACCGAGTCACGTGCCGCTTGGTTGACTCAGTCTACCCCAGCTGAGATAGAAGTACATTTAAATACACGTCAAGCTTGACTCTTTAATATTTTTACCGTTCTTATGTCGTACGTATTAAGAGTTATCGTAAAAAGTCGAACATCGAGTGTTAACCGTGATCTAATAAGGCAACCACTACAGCACATTGATTCCACATCAACCCTCACTCAACCCACTGCACGGATACGGGTCTGCCTTTAACCGAAGGGGTTTAGAGCATTCTCCACCATGCTGCTCAAATGCGGATTTGCGGAGGCCAGTGTTTTCAAGCCGGCCGAGGGCCACTGACTTAGCTTAACGACTGTCATCTATCGACAACAGACCGACGGCTTAGCGTGCCCTCCGAATCACAGAGAAACTCGAGATAGATACACCCATCCATAGACAGGCTGCGGTCGACGTTGCCTGCGTGTTCGGCTGGAATGACACTCGTAACGACGCCGTCGAGCTCTCTTCATTTCGATTGTTACTGTGAAATATATACGACTAAACTATAACTTCCCATTGCGGTAAGTTGCGACACTGAATACAAAAATTTATCTTAAGAAAGTCAAATTACTTCAATAATTAGATTCTCTATTATTTATCTTTTGCATTGTACATGCGGTTAGTTAATGCTTTTTAAACTAAACATAGGCCTTTCTAGGCGTACGAAGTTGGCTAAAGTTTTGTCAGCATTAGGTGCCAGTATATGATCGATACGCTTTTAATTTATTCCGCTAGCCGTTACTAGTTTAGCAAGTAACCATTGATGGCACTCGTTATTATGTAGACCCCAGTTATGTAGACGGCAGCCCTTCTCGCTATTGGTAGAAAAATCATCTTCATGCACTGTAACCATAATGGTAATGTGCAGGTTCAGTTCAGCTTTTGACTGAAAACGAGAATTATAAATATAATACTCATAACCAGTTTATTAGTATTTAAAAATTAAATGGTATGTATCTAGATAAAAAAAAACAACAATTTTAAAACCACCACAAGCCAATTTTTTAATGAATCAAGAATCGCGCCCGCTTTTAATGTAATAAAAATACGCTTACTAATAAGTATACATGATTAACAAATAAAATTATAAGTATGATGTTATTATTATATTATATTAATAATGTATGTTATATTAAAAATTAACTTTAAACATATACGATATGTGTTTCTGAGACCACTTTTTAAAAGCCCTTAAAATTTCCACCCTAAATGTTAAGATTTTTTTTTCTTCAGTGCACAATATTAAATACATAATACGCCATATTGTTTTCATTATCCCGCCACATAGCCTATGTTATCCAGGAAAACGTAACGATTCTAAGGATATCTTATGCCTCTAAATCGTAGAAGATGTTTACGTATATGTATGTATATCTTCACGTCAGGTCCAGTCAAGGGTAGGCAGAGAGAACCGAGCGCTATAAGACACGGTCCTTACACACTTCACTCGCTTCTCTAACATTCATAGTTATTTTCATGCACGCTCGCCGGCTAGGGCTCCTGATATCACCTTCTGATAAAACATGATAACATAGGTCATGGTAGATTAGTCCTGGTCTTCCTCGGCTCCTACATCCTTCCACTTTCTCATTGTATATCTGGTTCGTCATTCTTTCATCCTACATTCTTTCTACATGTCCGAACCAACGGAGCATGCCTTTTCTTATCTTAACACCGACACTCTCTTTCAGACTAACTTTCTTTCTTATGGCATCATTACGAACGCGGTCAGCAAGCATTATGCCACAAATTTGGCGCAGTGCTCGCATCTCGATCTCATTTATTCTACTTTCATGCTCTCTCTGCCATACCCAGCGTTCACTTCCATAAGTTAGCTTTGGGATTAGCACAGTACAGCGAGCTAAGATGTTTAGAAGTTCATATACACTATGATGATAAAAAATATGAGGTACATACGTAACTAAATTTCCCGGTTTACATAAAAATCGTAATGTAAATTGGAAGGCACATATCGAGAATATCTGTACAAAATTAAACAAATATTCATATGCCCTATATATGATGGGAAGGGTAGTAAATCTGTACTTGCATTATGATGCATAAATGCATTATGAACATAGGCATGGTATGCCATGCCTATGTTAATTCAACTTTGAAATATGGCATAATCTTTTGGGGCAATTCAACTGACAGAGACAGGATATTTAAAGCCCAAAAGAAATTTGTAAGATCAATGTGCGATCTTAATCGCCAAGACAGTTGAAAACCTTATTTCACTAAATTGAAAATACTCACTGTTCCTTGTTGGTACATACTTAGTTGTATATTATTCGTTAAAAATAATACTCATTTGTTTACAAATTTAAAAAAGTAATTTTTGTATTCCACGTTTGAGAACTGCAATGTACAATACTAGTGTATTTATCATGGCACCTAAATTGTACAACAAAGTGCCTAAACATATACTTGACATTGGTGATGATGATGACCGACCTTTAAGCGTAAAGTTAAAGACATACTAGTTGGTAAATCTTATTACACAGTTAAAGACTATTTAAATGATAAATTTGATATTGAAATGCGACTAATTAGACATTTAATTACGGGAATTTAATATGCTGTGAATTGTATTAATAATATATGTATTAATAATATTGACAAATAATAATGTAACAATTATTTTACATTAAAAAGTTTATCTCTCAGAAAAATCAACTTTCATCAATAATTTCAACGACTCTTTCACCATCATCATTACCAGCATCATCATCGCCAATCTCTAAAACTCAAACACACACGCTACTCGCGCAAGCGCTTAATATTGTAATTTTAAATATGTACCTATTACTGTAACAATCGATTACTTAGATCATTGTATGGATTTGCACGCCTTAATGGTAGAATACGGAGTAGATCTTTTTACACGTTGACCAACTATTTGTCCTGTATTCATGCAAATAAACTTGATTAATTGATTAAAAAGTTATGGGTTTATGTATGCATGTTTGTTAGATTCCATTTGCTTGCAAATATGCAATATGCAAACCCTGAAAATATTACGTTCCTTTTATTGAGGTACATTGAATACCCATATTAAAATACGATAATGACCAACCAAGGAAAATCAAGAAATGATCATGATCCTGACACAAAATACTAAAACTGTAATTTTAGTAAAACTGTTTCAAAACTTACAACTAAATAAGCATTGACTGAAAAAAGCAGGTATATATGATTTAAGTCACCTAGTAACAGTTGCTTGTTTAATATCATAAATACAACATCGGTCAGTGACAGCTTGCTATAAGGGGACAGGCAAACAACAAGTAATGTTTGTATTTCCCACATCGCGACATGTGTGCAGGTGTTTGTGACAGCAACCATATTTCTACAAATAAGACAATTTTATTGTGCTCTCCGACAGAACAGGTTGTAATCTAGGAGTACTATTAAAGAAAGATGGTACTGGCAGTATAATTAATTATTGCATGCCAGATGCATCCAATAGCTAAATAATAAGGAAAGTTATCAACATTGTAGCGGACAACAAAGGCACCATTCTGTTAATAGGGAACAGATTTGTGGTACAAAGAATTACAAAGAATATATGCAAGTAACTTGCGCTGTGGAAGCATTGCCCAACAAAAAAGTAAATTAAATTACGTTTTTAATTTATGTATAATATTATACTGTATCAGCTGCATGTACTCAAAAATTTATGAATAAACCTTATAAACCTAAGAAACTAATGTTTCGATGATTCATTTGAGTAAACATTACCTCTTTGTGTATTTTACTTAAAACTAGAAATATATATATTTTATTGTCCAATTGGTAAATTATTATTAAACTTCATGATTTATGGTTATCGAAATGTGTTATTTTGAATACACGAAAACTAAACCTGTAATAAAAATAATTGCTTCCTGTGGCAAAATAATTTTATTCCCAACGTTATCTCGTTTCCTAATCCATTAGCTCCGCTACCTAGGTAAGAATAAAACATCACACCTCCATAATCCAGATAGAAAAACAGCCTTTTATTAGGTTAGGTCGCACATTGTAGGATTCCGTACGTCCATGAAATGTTTTTTCGAATGAAATTTCGAGTTCACGATATTTTGCTTCACCGCCGAGCGAGTGATAATTATCCAAAAACACGAATTTAATACTAGGCTATAACTGCTATTATATCGATACCATCTTATCTGTAAAAGAAAAATCGGCCAAGTACGAGTCAGACTCGCGCACGAAGTGTTCCGTACCATTATCTATAAAAACGGCAAAAAAAAACACGTTTGTTGTATGGGAGCCCCCCTTAAATATTTGTTTAATTGTAATTTAATTATTTATTCTTAAAGTAAATATAGAACTAAATATTCTGTGAATATTTCAAGCGTCTACCTGTTGCCGTTATCAATATCCAGCAAAAATGAGCAAAAAATCACGTTTGCTGTATGGGAGCCCCCTTAAATATTTATTTTATTCTATTTTTTAGTATTTCGTTAGTAGTCCGTCTGTCACCAGGCTGTATATAGAGATACAGCCTGGTGACAGACGGACAGACGGACGGACGGACGGACAGCGGAGCCTCAGTAATAGGGTTCCGTTTTACCCTTTGGGTACGGAACCCTAAAAAGCACTAACATGAACAAACCTGCAACAAACGCCCCGACGCACGATTGGACTTTACGCCTTACGAACGAGAGTTATCATATATATCGAATAGAAAAGAGTAAATGAACGCATCTTTTAAAATAATAAGAATAAAATGAATATTATTCATAAATGTAAATCGAATAACGAATTATTACGATAACGATTAACCGCATTCACCTGTTTTTCGGACTCTTCTTTATTACCACTCAATTAATTTCTTCAATATTTAGCTATGTTTTTATTTATTTTAATCACTTGATGATTTGTTTACAAAGGTCAAAGTGTAAAGCTTGAGCTGCACGTAGCTATACTAACACACGTACAATGCTCGGTCCCTGTAATAAACACTGTATAATGCTTTATATTTCATTATCATTTCGACGAGCTCGGTGGCACAGTCGTAAATAACGGGTGTATTCAAAGAGAGGTAGGACCCAGCAAGGGATCGTGCTGTGCTCCGCCCCGTCAGACATTCTGTAGTAGTGGGGCATGGCAGGACCTCTTGCTCTAAGTATCCGTCTGGGGAAGCACCTTCACCTTACAGAAGACCACAGCTAAATAGCAATTCCGAGAGGATTGTTGTGTTCCTGTGTGTGAGTAAGGTCGCCAGTTATTTGAGAAGACGTTGTGCGAGCAGCGGGAGGACCAGCAGATATCGAACTGCCACGAACAGCGTGGGCGCGGCAGACTGGCGCGGCGGTCAGGGAGCGAGTAAATTTTATCCATAGAAAACACATAGTGTAAAACAAACAGATATATTCATGCACAAATAATATTCGTTTTATGCGGGAATCGAAACCACATCCCTTGATGTTAAATCAGCTACCCACTCGACCATTGGATTCAAATGGAACATTTACACTTAAAAATATGTGTGTAACATGATCTGTTCAGCAGTATCTATTGTTAAAAAGTACTTATGCTACTTATGGCGTGATCCTGCTAATTATTCTAATTATGAAATACCATAGCGACTCTCTACACAAACGTACTCTGCACGATTCACGTATATGAATAAATAAACCATACTTTTTCTTGTATACCATATCTCATCATGTGGGCCGTATACTTGTTTATCATTTAACGTTGTATTGAAACACTTATTACGTAGGTAGTGCAAGCTACCCCTTAAAAGTGTGACAATCACACCATCTTTACCTTAAAGACTACACAGATCGATTGAACAGGGAACTACAAAGAATCGTTAAATGAGCATTATCTCACTTGTCGGCGAGCAAACGTTCATTTATTCTCTATTGAAAGCACTATTCAATAGTGGGATTTCCTTGCACAAAGTGGTAAGGAAATGTAGAATTCGTTGTTTGTTTTATAAAGCTTTCTTTTACTTCCATGTATACGAAAACGTATTGATACTTTTTTGTACACATGTAAAAGTAAAAGTCCCCCTCCACTAGGCAAATTTTCGGTTTATAAATACTAACTAGAGTCTGCCTAATGATTAGTTTGCACGGAATCCAAGTTTGGCGGTAGTATCTCCGAATTTTCAGGCTCTAGATTACCTCTGTTTGAATTTTTATTCCCATTCTTTTGTTGCGGTCATGACAAGTACGAGTACCAATTAGGCACTGAGATAAAGCGTATGTGGAGTTGGTTACATAAATTTGAAGTGTATAATATAAATAGACGACACATTGGCAGCATTTGTTGTGTATGTCGATAGGCAACAATTAATGAATATCGGCTTTCCTGTTAGATTGACAATCTCCTCAAAAAATCCTAGGAATTCGCAGGTTGTTGTAAGGTAAATTCTCGCTTTCAAGATGTGCATTAGCTCTGCTGGTCTGATTATACGTTGCTACGGGTTGACTATTACCATAGATAACAGAAACAACTTGAGATGTGACATACCACGCGAGTTTACACCGGGACGGTTGTCGGCAAGTTTCACCCCACCATAAAACACTCACACACTTAAATAAATAAAAGATATCATTCTACGCACACAAGTACAACGACACACTTTTGTTAAGACGCTGTCATTGGACGTTTACTCATACAACACCCAAGTAAGCACGCACTACTACATTTATAAAGCGGCAGAAACAAGCGGCCGTATCTCGAAACTGCACACACAGTGAACGAATAATATTACTCGCTTTACATTGCGTGTTGGTAAACGAGCGGTGGCGACTGCGTAATGGTAGAAAAGCAATGTATGATTTAAGAATGAGAAATTTGATATTTATAATTTGTATCGTGGTAAGGCCCTGGTAGAAATGGCGTCAGAGAATTTTTGAAATTAATTCTGTATTTATGCTTATAAAACGTAATATTATTTGTACTTATAGGTGATAAGTGATTCCATTTGATTTAAAGTTAACCACTGCACTTCTATTTTTGCAAAAAGGCAACAGCATAACTTGGCATTTTGCTAAAACAAGGAGCAACGTATCTCAATCGAACTTGATTGCAACTAACTAACTGCTCTTGGCAATGTTCTTGTTTTGAGCATATTGCGGCGACACCAACCACGCCCCCTCGTCACATCTCCAGTTGTTTCTGTTATCTATGACTATTACCTTAATCTGCGCACACTGCTCGCCTGTCGCTAAGAGGCTACTGTAGCTAGCGTGTAGATGCTTTCAATATGTAAAATATTGATAAATTAAAAGATATTGATAATGAACGCGCAATGTCAACCGTGTTGACGACTGAGTACGTTTCTATTTCCTTTCGAGTGAACGCAGAATTGTATCTTGGCAGTACAATTAGGGTGAAATGGTATTGGATAAAGAAAAAATACGAAATTGAAATATTTTTATGCCATGTGTATTATTTGAGACGAAGGGCCATCCTTGTGAGTAAAAGAGAAGATGGCCTTCCGCCTCTGTGTAATTTGGAGTGACGATGGATCACTCCAAATTATACGTCCACTGTGTTGCTGTTCGCTAGATGAAAAACGTAGATGTAGGCCGTCTCTAACGCAGACTATGTGTATAGACACACATAACGACAGCGATGTCTTCCTTGCACTTTCTCGCAAAAGCTGTATGGTCTGTGGGAGTTAGACATAGTCAATGACTACTTCCTTTTAATTTTATTATTTCAAATGCTGGTTTCGCGACGGGAACTGGGCTAGAGACGTAATATAGTTATATGCATAGAAACAGCATGCATAGAAAGAGCAGTGATAGCCAAGTGGATAAGGAACCGGCTTATTGACCAACTGGTCCCCAGTTCGAATCCTGGCGGGGCGTGTACGGCAAAATTTGTATTTTCGGATTTATGTACATATTTATCACGTGAAGGAAAACATCGCCAGGAAACGCACTCATCCATGAAATTATATTTCGTAAGACGTGTGACCTAATCAAAGAAATATCTGGTTTTCCCTCTGGGTTGTGGAGATCTGACGGTAGTCAGTCGCTCCAAGTAAAAATCTGTGTCTTCGCCAAATCCTTACGCTTAGGTACCGGACCCCGCATTATAAAATCATTTGACCGCAACATAGGCAAACTAAACTATTAACATTAATGACTTTCGTTATGTTTAGTATATTGCATATATTTCATTGCAGTCATGA
This sequence comes from Pyralis farinalis, assembly GCA_947507595.1. Classification (NCBI taxonomy): domain Eukaryota; kingdom Metazoa; phylum Arthropoda; class Insecta; order Lepidoptera; family Pyralidae; genus Pyralis; species Pyralis farinalis. The sequence goes on from OX382274.1 coordinate 11,477,177, forward strand.
ACAGTCTTGTGAACATTATATTATAACTATATAAAACTATAAAAGACAGCTTACATTTCTCAATGTGTCAAATAATGAAAGTCATTTAACAACATTAAGATACTCGTAGATTGTTTTAGCTTTTTTTTGAAGCATCCAAGATTTTCGTAATAAAAATATCTGATTATTTTCTATTCACCAGCCATAAGTTTTTTGAAAAAGTACTAGCTACATAACTATATCTTCACACCAAGTCACTTGCGGAGTAGGCAGGGAAAAATAATAAAAAAATAATAATGTGTCATACAAATTTTACATATTCATATAAAATTATGCCTATGGATACACACTACAATTCTTTTTTATTAATATTGTTGAGACATTTTAAATGATTAGAATTGCCACCAAAGATATATGGGAATATAGATCTTCTCTTCAGAAAGCGCGGTCAAAGTTTGGGAAACTTCGGCCGTAGAGCCACATTCAAAGAACAAATATGGTGGGAATGTTCTTGAATACAAATTAGAGGGTGATGCAATTTTGGGGGTACTGTGACATTTTGAACCGATTCCAACGTTCGGGGCGCCAGGAATTTTTCATTTTAAAATGTAAATATCATTATTTGGAAAGCTTGTACGCCGAAAGCATATTACTTTCTTTTCCGGTTATAGATAATTTAGTACGCATAATAAATATTTTAGTAGATACTGAGGAAGAATTTAAACACACGTATATCCGATGACTTCACATAAGAGTGTTCAGCCTATTTTTTTAATTACACGATACTTACTGAATAAGTTCAGAAATATATAAAGTTTACTAGTGTATCATACATAGTGCTTAATACATAGAAACAGTATTATTGGCAGAGGCAGAACATGTATAGATCAAGTTTTTTTTACTCCACAATATCGTGAAGAAAAATCAAGAAATATCGTGCATCTACCTATGGACCCGAAGGGTTTCGGCGGTCTTATGGATAATGCGAAAGCATTTGATTGGCTCGTCTGAAAGGATCTCTGAAATATTTTGCTCGGATATGGAACTGATGGTGACATGCTCCGTATTGTGCAATCCACTTATGTGGGTTGCATTTATACGGCATGCGTGTGGGTGGACGGCAGCTTGTCGCCCTGATCAGACATCAATCTTAGGGACAAACAGGGATGCATGCTGTCGGCTTCGCTGTTCATCCTTTATCTGGAGAGTTGTCTTCAGAGAATAAGAAATATAAATGTGAGAATGCGGTATTAAAAGCAGATCCATTATCCAAACCGCAAACATTAATTAAAATAATGAAATATGATTGTATGAAGAAAGACTTACATTTTAATGCGAAGAAAACCAAGATAATGGTATTTGAAAGAGAGGAAACCAGAACGAATATGAGGATTACGGTTGATGATGTAGTGTTTGAGCAAGTGAATGAGATTGTACATCTTGAAGTGAGGGAACAGCGTGAATGGAGCGTCCGGTAAACTTCTACGCACCCGAAATGTAAGCCATATATACATACATTATACACGACGCGGTGCTAATCCCAACACTAACATATGTAAATGAAAGTTGGGTATGGCAGAGCATGAAAGTAGTATAAATGAGATCGAGATACGAGCATTGAGCAAAATTTGCTTGCGCTTGAAATAGCTGAAAAAGCTTGCTGGCCGAGTTCGCAATGATGATGTAAGAAAGAAAATTGGTATGAAAAAGAGTGCCGGTGCTAAGATAAGAAAACACATACTCCGGTTGTTCGCATGTGTAGAAAGATGCAGGACAAAAGAATGACGACACAGATATACAATGCGACAGTGGAAAGATGCAGGATCCGAGGAAGACCAAGACGCACCTACCATGACCTAATTGGTCGTGTTTTATTGAAGGTCAGGAGTTCTGGGAACTGGCGAGCGGTCAAGAACAGCACTATGGAGGTTAAAGGGAAAAGTGAGGTGTGTAAGGACCGTACATTATGGTGCTTGGTTATTTCTGCCCACCCTGCAAGAGACCTAGCGTGAAAATATACATACGTACAGCGTTATTGATGGTTTGTGGTCTCCATGCAGTTAATATATTAACATCGCTATCGTCATCATTTGAGTCCGTATTCGTCCACTATATACTCTAGAGAACCACTTTACTCAATGCTGAGCCACCTGCATTCGATGAATAGATGCTGAATGCATATGTTTGTTAAGAATTATTAGGTTTAGGCAAGGACAAGTCAAACTTCTCCTTCTTCTTAACTTTATCCCGTTTCCTAATCCATTAAGACTGGCGGGGTCCGCTACCTAAGCCTAAGGATTTGGAAAAGATACTGATTTTTACATGGAATGACTGCCATCAGACCCCGGCAACCTAGAGGAGACTTGGGTTGTGCACTAATGAAGAATAATAGTAGGTTATAGCCTACTATGCCATATCAGGGAGGCCGTGACCGTATGCACACACACACACACATATATATATATATATATATATATATATATATTACGCCGGGAGACCGCCACGTCAGCGTGCCGCGCTATACTCGACATTGGACATTCGCCGGTGTAGCCGCGGTCGTCAGCACAGCGATTCTGTCAGTTCTGGTGCCCTTACTCACTCACAAGAGTACTTTAATCCTCCTGGTGTTCTGTCAGATGGAGGTACTCTCCTAGATCAAGAAGTTTTACTAGGCTTCACCAGTAGGAAAACATTAGAAGGGTAGGGTACAGCCAGAGGCGGCTCTAGCCCATGTAGCGCCCGGGTGCAATTGTTACCCTAGCGCCCTCTGCGGTCCAATCTAAACCTAAAAAAAAAAAATGCTACCATAGCAACGTTTCCTCCTTCCTAAGGCCTGTTAAGGTGTTTGTGTTTACACCTAATATTTGCAGAGTTCAATCTTAATTGGGATAATTATATACATTTGACAGATTCGGGAAGCTTGATGCTAGGCCAATGTGGGTACCTACGTTGGTAAAAACTATTTTTGGGAAGGAAGGGGTAAAAAAAATTACAAAACAAGTTATGGTTATTTCAAAAATGTTTAATTTAAAAACTTTATTACAGGCACAAATATATTGGATGACTGAAATATTGTTATTCTGATGACTTAAGTATTATTACAAAAAAATTACCTACCTACTTTCCGAGCTTTTGCATTAGCAAAATCCTTAATTATGTCACTGATTGTCACTGACATCAATTTTGATTACTTAATAACGATTTTGTCAATCTACTTTGCGACAATGTTGATCTCTTTAATAATCAATATTCAATACAATTACAAATAGGTTTTTAATATTTTTAGTTTAGAAAATTGATCTTTCGCTGTATGCTATGCTACTGTAACTGGCAATGTGAGGTAAATCCTAACTGCTGTGGATTGATTTGAGAACACTGAACTTAAATCATTTGTAAACAAATAGGTACTTTAAAATATCCTACAGTGTACAGTAGTGGATGGAATCATCAATGAACATCGGTAATAACAAAAAAAAACATAATTACAAAAAAGTTACTTTTCGTGCTTTTGCATTAGCAAAATCCTTAATTATGTCACTGACATCAATTTTGACTTCGTGTTCAATACTTAGGTAATAAAGATAAATTTGTCAATCGACTTTGCGACAATGTTGATCTAAGATAGTTTTTAATTATTTTTAGTTTAGAAAATGATCTTTCGCTGTGTGTGCTGTGGATAGATTTGGGAACATTAAATTAGATTATTTGCAAACAAATACTTTAAAATATCCAACGGTGTAGTGGAATCATCAATGAATATCGGTAATAATTCGATTTAATTGAAGAGCACTACCTTATCCACATCTGAAGAGCCAGCATGGCACAGTTTACGTTCTAAATTTGCACAATATGTTTTTTGTGTCTAAATCCAAATTGTTCCACTGTTTTATTTTTTGAAGAAATGAAAATATTATGTTATTTTGATTTAAAAGTTCGAACCGTTCGTAGATCTTACTAATTGCGGTATCTAATAGGTAGTAGTAAAAATTTACTTTAAAATGTGTTACCACGTCTGTTATTGGCTCATCCTCCGCCTCATAATCATAAAACCTCCTACGAACGCGAGGGCGGGCAGGTGCGGAAAATTCGGCTGTTGCCTCTACTTCTTCCGCTACTATTTTTGCGCTATTAAGAAATTCCTCAAAAGTAGAATCATTACGAAATTCAGACAAACTTTTTTTTACATGTTCAATCATTTTCACCGCTTCTGACAATGCGACGTCTGACTTTTGAAGAACCTTGCTAACTATATTTATCTTGCTTCAAATTTCAAACCAAGTGGTTTTAGACTTAAAGTCGGCACTTCTTTGGCAAGTATTTGACAACGTGCTGTTGACGCAGAAAAAAAAACATAAATTTCTTGCATAATTGAAAAGAAATTAACAATTTCTAATGAACTTTTGGCAGTGTCATTCACTATCAAATTTAGGCTGTGTGCTGCACAAGGTACATAAAATGCGCGCGGGTTTAAGTCTAAAATGCGTTTTTGAAGACCTATATTTTCCCCTTTCATGTTTGCACCATTATCGTAACCTAGACCGCGCATATCTTCTACATCAATTTCGTTTGGGGTTAAAAAATGTAACAAAAAATCAGTTTAGCCCTGACCAGTAGTATTTGTAATAGGAAAAAAACCCAGAAAGTGGTTTTTTATTTCAGCTTTGTTATTTTTAACATTTAAGAGGACGTACCGTACGACAACCGATATTTGTTCTTCGTGTGCAATAATCATAACAATCTGGAGTGCAATCTAAAACAATTGAAAAATATTTGGATTGTTTCAATTCCAAAATAATAGGTTTTTTTTATTCTTTCTCCTAATAATTGTATAATTTCATTCTGAATATTATGACCAAGATAATGAGTCAGGCATGACTCAGATTTTTGAATAAGGGCAATGTGTTCTTCAAGTACATTATCGAAATTAGAGGTGTATTCAACCAGCTTTAAAAAATTACCACTATCAGAATCGTATATTTTTTCAGACTTTCCGCGTAAAGCCAGACATTGTCTTGCTAAAAAAATAATTATGTTGATTATTCGTTCTAGTACTGCCACCCAACGTTTTTTTCCCGTTCAATTACAACCTGGTTCAAGAAATCTACAGACTTTTCTTTTAAAATAACATTTTTTAATGTAATTTATTCTTTAACACATCTTAGGTAACCAACGCTCTTTCATGGTGTTCTAAAGCTATAGATCGAAAAGAGTACTATCAGCATGGAAAGGTTTACAATAAAAACAATAAACTGAATCATTCGATTTAGAGTAAACCAGCCAGTTTCTTAAAACGGTTTCATTATTTAACAATTTTTTAGTATAATAAACATTTGAAAAAGATCTCTTCGAACTATTCATAGGATAGGAACTTTGTTTTAGCTGTACTGGTCCACGCTCAATCAAAAATATCCTCTGTTTGTCCGATAACAAATGTGGCCATAACGCGAGATCATTCATTACATCTTCTCGAAGTATAATTTCTAGGGATGTTTCGGCACAAGGGGGTACTTCGTCTTCTTCAACTATCGATGACAAAGCTAGCAGCGGCGTTGAAGAGACAACTTCTGTTGTTGAATTACCTTGGTTTTCAGATGTCGCCAGATGTTCGTCTGAGGATGGACCGGGTTCACCTGATCTAATAATAAATTTTTCGATAGAACTTGTATTCTTTTTAAGAGATTCGTCCTTCTCCAATTTTCTTTTTCGATTCTGTGCACCAGAGAGTTTCCTTTTTCCATCGACATCAGACATCAGATGAGAAATAAATTATGTTATTTGGGTAGGTAGGTACCTAGATAATCGGTTTTGGCGTGTAAAGTGGTTCATCATCACCTAGCGATACTGCTTATGTCGAAAGCGTTTATTTAAAGCCTGCGATCCTGTGGTAACCGCTACACATCAGGTGGGCCGTATGCTTGTTTGCCACTCGGCGTTGTGTAAAAAAAAGTATATTTTTATAGGCAGCTAAAAGTAGGTAGGAATTGTATTCTATTGACATAAATAAATATAGCTTAATGTTAATTCTGAATAAGTAATATTGCTCGTAAATGGTGGAAGAATTATCAAAATCGTTTCAGTAGTTTTGGAGTTTGCCCATAAAAAATAAAATAAATCCGCCGCATTGGAACCCTAGCTTCGTTCGTAGTATGGAGCGCGCGTGAACCGCTCGGCCACTCGGTCGAGGAGGTAGCACAGTCGGCATCACATAGACCCAAATTCTCAAAATATCCCAATTGATATTAAACTCTATGGGTTCGAAATTAGGTTGAAATTCAGTTGCATAAATTAATTATGGATAATGATAGACAATCAGTTATTAAATTCCATATAATCCACAACACTCTGTGACACAAACATAAACCCACATGTATTAAAACCTCGTTGGTCAGAAGTTACAAATTACATTACAAGTACATACTACTCATATTTAACTTTAACTTACCGTTTGTTCCACACTGACCACTGCACTAGAATAAATTAATGAAAAATTCGAAGTACCTAAATTACTTATATCATCACTCACTATCACTCGCTCACTGTAATGTAATGTTATTTTCAGACTTTAATTTCGCTAGCTAGTTTTTGACGAGCTCTGACCCTGGTGAAAATCGCAATCACAATAGGTGTGACAAATCAAATTTACCTTTTTATACCATTTTAATCAAAAGAAAAGCCGATGTAGCAGAGCAGTAGAGTGCAAAGTGCGGCACGCATTTGCACATGCCTTTGAGAATTGCCGCGTCCGCCCATGCATGCCAATTTGAACTTTATTTTATAAATTATTAAGATTGTAAACAACCGAATTCGCAATGATTGTCGGCGTGCTTTCAAACGAATCAAAGAGGTGCCGGCACGCGCCTTTGGTAGTGATGTGACCGACACTCACTGCCACACAATTATAATCTATAAAATATCTGCTTTAAGGTTTATTTTATGTTGAAACAAAAGTTACTATTTTTCTCTATGCAAACCGGATTTCTTTTTACATGGGGTTGATTGAGTTATAACGCCCGGCGTCATAACATGAGTGCCGTGAAAATGCCGTGCCCGCGTGCCCGCGGCGCCCCCTACATCGCTGCGCCCGTGTGCACCGCACACCCTGCACACTAGGTAAAGCCGCCTCTGGGTACAGCACGATTTCTGAGAATTCACGAGCCCAGACTCTCTTAAAAAATAATATCTGTTTCGTCATTATTTTACCCTGCTTTCTTTTTACACATGTGAACCAACAGAGCATGCCTTTCTTATACTTACACAACATTCTCTTTTACCCATAGTTGCTTCGTCTTCGTCGTAATCGCAGTCAGAAAATAAATACTCAACGGTTTTGCGCAACGCTTGCCTTTACTTTTTTCGCTCGGTAATCTAAAAGACAAAAGAATGTTAAACACGATTGTAGCAAAGATAAAAAGGTATAAGAAAACAATATTATAAGATAAATAAGAAGGGCTTGTTTATGTGCCCATAAAGGCCCAATGCAAGCATAAAGAATTTAATTTCATTTTACTGACGGCCATTTCTAGTTACGAATTCTAAGAGTTACATCATAATTCTCGCAGTCATCGCTTGGTGAGTAGATGGGTAGTAACTCGTATATATCACAGCCAGACGAATTGACTGCTTACAGCGTGTTGACGACGTACGCGTAATGCGGTAAGATAAGAAAGAAAATTTTGGAAAGAAAATTCACGGTTGTTGTTAGAGATTTACTTTCTTAGAGAATTTTCTTTTTTCTTGTTTCACTACTTAAAATAGATAACTAATTTGAATCACCATGTTATCCTATGAGAAGACATAAATTACATAGAACTATACCCAGTTCTATTTTGAGAAGCCCGGGCTTAGTTTTTTAGAAGTTAAACGCAAATTGCACTACATAGTATGACTATACGAAAAGTACGTGAGGGAACTAAGAAGTCTCAGTATAAATTGTGACGCGTAAAAATATTCAGAAAGTGAAGGCGGCAGTTTCAATTTCCAACCGGAATTGAATTTAAATATTACGGGCTTAAGGGCTGAGACTCACTTGTCTCACAGTATTTCCTAGGACTTTTTTCTGTGAATTTCTAACAATGATTCGACAGTGAATATATATAGAAAGAGAGTTGGTCTGAAAGAGAGCAGAGCACATCTTAACAGATATGAAGAGGCAAGAATGGCGAAGCCGAGCAAGGCCAATACTCACATATCACGACTAAACTGGTCGTGATTTATCAGAAGGTGGTGTTAGGAGCCCCCGGAACGGCCAAGCGTGCATAAAAAGAACTATGACTATGAAAAGATAGAGGTGAGGTGTGTAAATGACACTCAGTAGGCCAATTCTTCTAAAAACCAAACTTTTTACCTAGCCTAACCTAATTTTGGGCGGCGTGTGATTAAATGAGCACATTTTGATGGGAAGCTGTACCTTGAGACAGAAGACATAGCGCACTATACGTAGCGCACTATACATAACACAATGCTAACTTATGGAAGCGAGAGCTTGCTACGGCAGACAGAGCATGAAAGCAGGCTAAACGAACTGGTGATGCACAAAATTTGTGGCGCTTGTAGACCGCGTTCATTGTGATATAAGAAACAGAGTTGAAAGAAAACGTCGGTGTTAAAATAAGAGAAAACATGCGCCGATGGTTCGAAAATGTAGAAAGAGTGCAGAAAGAAATAATTACTAGGCAGATGTACAACGCAAAAGTAGATGGATGTAGACGCCGAGGCCAAGATTTACATACCATGACCAAATTAATCGTATTTTATCAGAAGGTGATGTCAGAAGCCCTAGAAACCGATGAGCGTGTATGAAAAGAGCTATGAATGTTAAAGAAGCGAGTGAGCTGTGTATGGACCGAGTCATGTGGTGCTCGGTTCTGTCTGCCTATCATGCAAAGAATTTGGCATGAACGCGTAGATAAATAAATAAATACTACTTTAATGTATAAATACTTTAATACATAATACGTTTACTAATGTTACATTTTTATTGTTTTATTGGTCTTGTTGTTATTATTCTTGAACTAACATAAAGTTAAGCTCATAGTTTATAAAGAGCTTATTGTTAAATAGCTAACTCTGGGGTTGAATTTGAATGAAGATGAAGATTTTTTAGTTGTGGAACATGTTATTAACAGTACTCATGTCATTCATCGTGGTATAAAGTGTAATATTTTAAATATTGTTCCTCAATATTGCGGTGTACGTTGGGCAGATTTTTGCCCTAGTTCGTTAGTTATTTTCAGCAGCCTGCATGGTGCGCAAGAACTAAAGTACCTTTTCGACTGGTTCAAATACACGCATTTCATTATGAAAATTTTAGTTAAATATTTTTAAATCATCCATTATTTTTCATCCGGAATATTACATAATTATAATGTATAGGTGGTATTTTGTCACTTGACATTATTATATACATACTGTATGACAGTATGTATATAACATAATAATAAAATAGAAATTGATATGCTACAATATGTTCAAGTACAAGATGTTCGTGAGAGCCTAATGGAAAATGGAAAATTTGGGTGTTTTCTGCTTATAAATGTAGGCATTTTTGAACTCTCAGCAGACTGCAGGTAACATTTGATACGCCTAGTATAACTCTTGATTTATATATATAGGGATAATAGATACGTCTCATCTTTCCTCAACCCACAAAACTCTAGAGTAACCCAGTCCCAAGACCTACAAGTCTATACATAGACAAGTGGGGCTCAAACCTTATTCCGCGGCGTCGCTAGCAAACGAGCGTATGGGTCTTGTGACATGTAGTAGCTATTTTCGCCGTGAATGGTACAAAGATACTGTTATGACTATAGCTTTCAAAATTGCTTACGTTCTCTTTCAATGAACCTCTAAGGTAATTTAATCGTAGATTCATATTTTAACTTACAATAAATTAAAAATTGATTCTATGGTTAATGATTCAGGAGTTATTTTGAGAGTCTTATTTACATGCAATTTCATCTAACCTACTTTGTGTACTTCCTCCATCAATCACTTCACGTGAATTAGCACCTATCGGCACCCACTTACTGCTGTTATTAGATGCATACCGACACTACCACGGCTACTTCGATCGTCTCTGCTTCGACTGTTGCAAATCTCTGCGATTGTCTATCATCTTGAAAATATTTTTTTGGATTTCGTAAAAAAGGCACCCTCCGGAATTATTATAGTGTTACGTTATCCGCCAATCTCTCTGTTATTTTTTTTATATACCACTAAAATGACAATTCAGCACAAATAGTATGGTAAGCAGTTTAGGTCTATGGACAATTGTTACACCAGGGGCTAGTAATGCCAGGGCATTGTACATTATCTAAGTTTTTCCACGGGACTACTGGGTTCTTCTGAAAAGGTTTGAAGGGTTTTTACAGAGTTGACAATGCGCTAGTGATGCATCTTGTGTAACAAGTGTCCCCTACGACTGCTTACCATACCAAGTATTTCGTTCGCAGAATTGCCACCTTAGTGGTATATGAAGAAATTAACAGAGAGATAGACGGATGGCGTAACAAATTAATTCTAATACTACGTGATAACTTTACATACATTTGTACTATTTACCTAAAATGCATTTGAAATGAGACTCGGAAACAGCAAGCAAAACTATCACGGCTAAGCAGGCTTTACAGGTTAACGAGTAATAGTACGAACTTATAAAATGTATTTCCTTTTATGACAACGTATAAATGTCATAGAATATGACATTACACTTATCTGCACTAAGCGTTTTGCTTCTTAGTTTTTAATTTGAACGGCCAAGTAGTGGAAATTCCCCCCAGCGATATAGAGGCTGTTTCATAGTTTGGCATAGTTCATTTGAATTTCATACATAATTTTAGTTCCGATATTTTACACTAGATGGCGGTGTTCACAAATAACTTCGCGCTATGGTTTCATATTCATCAATACGAGTATTATAGAAGTCAACATTTGGATAATTGTTGGTTTTATATTCATTTGCCTAAGTTTTTAATCCGTTCTGGATCTGCATAGTTGTAGATTTAAAATCGCTTTGTGTTATACCTTTGGATATTTAGTTACATTATTTAAATAGTTATAGTTATAAGTAGTAAAGTATAAATAAAATAGTTATTCTAACATTTAATTATTACTAACACGGCTCGATTCTTGAATGTATGTAGCATGTATCCTTACAATATTTGATAATAACGTGGTTTTGAATGTTAAAAAACATCTAATAGGCTCGATTTTCTATTATTTTAGGCAACTATATTTTTTTCGCAAGCTAGTAAAGCGAAGCAAATACGGAACCCTACATTGTGCGTGGCCCAACATGCACTTGGCCAGTTTTTTTCCTTTATCTTTTCTGTTTTGATAAAATTCCAAAGGCAACTTCCAATTTCTATAGCTCCACGTTCGGCAATTTCTTGATTCCACAAAAAACAATATCCTTGTTTTTCTTTAAGATCATAAATCGTTAAGTTGTAAAGAGAGAATTTTCTTTTATAATAAAAAATACCAACTTCTGATTGAGGTATTTGTAATACTTTTTCAAGATCAAAACAAGCTACAGTCTTCTCACTACTGTTATTACCATTTTCATTATTTTCTAAATCTTTTATTTTCCTTGCTTCACATTTATCTTTTATGTGTTTTATATTTTTCGTGCTATTAAAGTTTTCTTTCTTTCCTCTACGTTTTTCTAAATACTTCATACTTCAAACAAATCTTCCTCGGGCTTCAAAAAACCCAGTTAAAGCATGTATTGAAGATCAATTCGATATTGACTTTTCGTGCCCATTTTACTGTGTTTATAATCCTCTTTCGAATTCGTATATAATCTATAGATACATCTTAGAAATATTTAAAATTTCGTTTAAATATAATTTAGAAGATCTTTTTCTGGAATAATGTGACTCAATATTAGGAAAGGATTTAATGTAATACTATTAGCGGTGATCTCACTATTTTTGTGTGGTCTATTTCCATGTTTTCTTCTATAATCGACTAGCAAACTATTCTTCTTTTCAATTGCTATGTATATAACTTTTCAGTGATTCCTTAAGTTCAAGAAGTACAAGTTCTTCAATATCTCCTTTGGGCAGTTTGTAAATAAAAGTCTATGTTCGGTTGTTTTTTTTTATTCCAGCTGCTTATTATTAATATTATTAGATTTGAGCTATCTTAAAATCCAATCCCACTGTCTTTTATGATCCCCGATTTCCCAATATGACTTGAAAATTATTTGTCTCGTGTTTTCATCTCAAAGCATTTTTTTTTATATGTATAAGGAGCACCTTTTAATAAAAAAAAAAACAATTATTTTGCTTATTTGATTTGATCCACTTCTCTTTGCATAACTTTTTTTTCCTGTAATCTGCAAAGGCGAATTCGGTTCTTCTATTGATACACGTCCACAACCATTTTGTGGATCATTTAAACCTTCCCTGGATGTTAATTCCTCTAATTCTGGTTCCAATGTTCCATAGAAAACTTGCACGGCTTCATTTTATCTTGTATCACCTTCGGCGTTATCTGAATTTGAACTTTCATAGTCAATTCGAAAAACGTTAATGTTTGTTTCTAAAACAATAATTTGGTTATATTCAGCTACCGGTGTATTATTATTCTCAGGTATTACTATTTGTTCTTGTAGCTGAATCAGTTCGGTATATTTTAAATTGTTATCTGGATTTTGTAAATTATAAAAAATATTGTTGGAACATTGAATCTCTAGTACTATTTCCTTATATTTTATCTGATTGACTGTTTTAATATTATTGTCTCGGTATGTGGAATTTGATGGCATAGCTTGCACATGCATTACATTACAACTAAGTTGATGGGGTGAAAAATCTTGGCTTCCATAGTGCAAATTTTCAAAAAACAGTTCTATGTTAGATATTTCTTGAATAACATTGTTATTATTTATATAAAAAGATGATGCATCAAAATCAACAGATTTCGGAAATAGACTAGTAGAAGTACATTCCTGACGCCTTTGCGCATTTATATCGTCTGATATTACGAGATCAACGTTTTCAGTAATAGGTTCTGAATCGTCTTCAGTGGGCACTGAAGGGAAGTAATTCAAAGAAAGAAGAAGCTTCATAAATATAGCGTAAAGTGTTAAGTGAATAAATATTTTTGTTAATTAAAATAATAATTCAATTAGCCAAATAAAACTATGTAGTTTTCACATAATAGTCATCTTTATGTTATATATCTTTAGGTTCTATTCTTCTAAATATTTGATTTCGTAGTAAAAATCTAGCCACACCAAATATTGAGGTTCAATACAGATCATAAGCCCAGCTTTTTAGAGAAATACAATCATGATTGCTACAATACTCCGCGATGGCCAACCGTAAAACATGTTTAAGAACCCGCTCTGAAGTAATATGTAATACAGAAAACTACATTTACATTGATACAGCCGTTTTGGAAAGTATTAACTAACGAACAGTGGACAGACAGGCAGACAGACAGACATGTATCCCTAAATCTCTATGTACCACATCCGTTCATTTGTGGGTAAAAATAAAACCATAAATCAAACTATAATAAACTAGCATAACCCGCGTGGTGTTTCAAATTTTATGTGGGAATCCTAAAGATTTCCGGGATATAAAGTATAACCTTCCTCAAGAATTAGGCTATTAAATAATAAAAAAAATTGACAAATCTGACTGGTAGTTCTAGAAATTAGTGCGTTCAGACAAACAAATATTTCAGCAATATATTTGTGTGTGTACATTTAACTGTTTTTGACAATTTTCATTGACGACATACTCGTAATGGTCTTAAAATTACTTATAGATTTGTCCTTATTATGAAACAGTTAATATTGCATTAGTAATTTACTTACAGTAGGTACCCATATAGTCAAAGCGCAAGGCCGATTAGTAAGGTAAAAACACTCACAAACGTGAATTAGTCGAATTATTGAAACTCGAATTATTGGAATTGACGTTTTCACTTCAATATTGGAATCCAGTTTGTACAATCCAGTTCGGCTAATATTTAAAACCATTAAGTCGGTACGCGTGCCGACCATTCAAACAGTTATGATGAATTAAAAGGGGAGAGTTGGGCGTTAGTCGCAGGTAGTGGGGCGCGGTGATATACGGCCTGGCAGCTGCGAGCCGACAAATGCAGGCATCCGTCATGTCTAGAAATATTGCAGAATATCTGTGAATTGTTTTACTTGCATTCAAAACCGATATACCGTATTCGCATGGAAACTCGTCGCAACTTCAAATTGATAAACGTTGTATTTTTATGCAACCGCAACTTTGCGAGCATATCTATTTGTGGTGTTATTTCATTATCTATTGATATTTACATGCAATTTGATCTAACCTGCTATGTGCGCTTCCGCCATCAATTAGTTCATGCGGCCTAGCGCCGGGAGGCACCCACCCACTACCGTTAGTAGATGCAACATGCCGACGCTGTTATGGCTGCTCCGGTAGTCTCTGCTTCGGCTGCTGCGGTCGTCCGCCATCTGGAACAGAAACCGCATGCCCCCACCAGGCATCATCAGGCGCTGTAGACGTTAATCGTAAGAATAACATGCTTCAAGTGACGAGATGCATCGCAGTGCCGTCCCTTGCATTGAATTGAGGGTGGGGATGGATGGTGTGAGCGAAAAGATATTTAATAGTGGGGAATTGTTTACGTCAGTCTGTTTGTTCATGAGAGTAATTTTAGAATTTTTATGTTTATTAATTTCTAATTGTTCCCTAATATTTAGTTGTAAACCTTTGTCTATGGTGTGTAAAATTTGATATGTTTTAGTGGGGAATAAATTATGTCCTTTGTCTATGAGATGTTCGGCGAAGTACGACCTTTCTGGGCGATTGTTTTTATTGGCCGATACGTATTCGTGAAATCGTGTTTAAAAATTAGGACCAGTTTGACCGATATAAACGTGTTCACATTCATCGCAGAACAGCTTATAGACGCCGGATTTTTTATTGGGCGGGATTTTATCTTTAGTGTTACAAAGTGATTTGAGTGAATTACGGGATTTGAGAGCAACATGTATGTTATTTTTTCTAAATATGTGAACTATTTTATCTGTGATTTTTCCCAAGTATGACAATCTCGCAGTGTATTTATTTGTCGAAATATATGCAACCGCATTAGCGACACTACTCGTCTTTTTACGCAATAATTTATCGATGGTAGATTTGGAATAATCGTTTGACTTCGCGATCTGATATATTACATCTGAAAACCTATCTATCATTAAGATTAAATACAGTAAATCAAAATTTCAATCAAGAAACATGGCGACATCGCGTCACCTACGAAATTAATTTGACGTTGAACTCGCTATACCGAGTGCGTGTGTTTGAATTGTATGCATTAGTGAAACAGAAGATGTTTTCATCCTCTGTCATATGGTGTCGAGAATCTAATGGCTACTTCTTTATAATTGCAGACTAAGGTTCGGTCGCAATTTGCAGGCGCAAGGCCAATTCGCAAGCTGCGATATATTCGCAGACCGCAACCCGTAGCACGCGGTTCCTGGTTGTCTGATTGCTCGCTGCAGGCCCATGGCGTATCTCTGCGCCCAGTCTTGGACAAGAGGTGCAACTCTGGTTCTTGTCATCATACCCGAGACCCCACTTACAATCAGGTGATCGTTTTCATGTTTCGGAATTTTCTATAAAGTGTTAACTATTCTAAAAGATCTGTACAACTGTGCACCTGTTTTATAAGGTGTGCGACTTCATGCATTTACATAGGCCTAATACTGCAGGTAAATTTAAGTTAATGTGTAATCTAGCTTAAAGCATGATATTCTAAACTAGATGAATATATAAATATATGTTGTCCATATGAAAGGAAATTTATTTACTCTTTAATTATATTTGAATATGCCATGTGGGATATAGACATTTGAAAGTTAATTTATATTTCCTATTAATTGTGTTTGAAAGCGACTGTAAAGAATACATACATGAATACATTCTCTTTACATAAGTTTGTATGTTATTTTATACCTACGTACGTACCTTCCTGATAGGTTGAGGTTAAATCAGGTGGCGCTCTTTCTTTCTTTTATCTGTTGTCTTTGAAACAGACTAATTATTGACTTCCTGGTTTTTGGCCTGCAAAATTACTCCAACTCACTCCTTGCACACAGACTAGCCGCTAATCACCTTGCCTAGAGTCACGCTCTCTGTTCTGCCACCCCACCACCATAATTGTTACAACGTCATATATTGTGCGGTCTTGTACGGTTCACACCATCCGCAACAACAGACATCCGGCAGTGTATAGCAATAGCGAGCGGTACGTTGATATTGCGAGTAGTTCAATGTACATGAAATTAAAACAACTTAGTTCATTTAAAGTATATCATCCCTTACAACAGACATTGGTCCAGGCAATGTCTGATGTAAGGGATGATATACGGCACAAAGACGTGGTCACTAATATGGGACTCATATCGATAGAGAGAGACATACTACATAGTTGCTCTACGTAATAGATTCAGGAATGAATACATCCGTAGTAGAACTAAAGTTACCGATGTGGCTCTAAGGATCAGTAAGCTGAAGTAGCAGTGGACAAGTCACATTGCCCGAAGATGATGACCGTTGAGGCAGAAAGGTTCTCGAATGGCGACCACGAACATGTAATCGAAGCGTAGGACACACAGGTCTTAAAACCGACAAATCGCTGGGGAAGAAAGGTTCTCTATTGGCGGCGTACTGGTACTTGCGGTGTAGGTCGACCACCCACTAGCTGGAGCGACGACCTCACGAGCTTTGTAGGGAGTTGACAGATGCAGATTTCATAGGCTCGAGGCGAATGGTAGAGGCTAGAAGGAAGGCCTATATTCAGCAGTGGACGAATGCGGACTGATGAATTGACGATGACGTCGAATTATGTTAGTATACGGTAATCCTCGCCGAAAAAACATATATAGTTAGCTATATACGCTTGTATTTAAGGCCGGATGAGCTTAGTGTGTATGGATAACTATAACCAGCAGCACCTGCGACGGTGTAACCACTATACATCAGGTAGGACGAATAGTTATTTAGTATAGTGTAGTTGATATAGCAGATAATACATAAACGACGGGCATATTTATGATTAATACACTTAATAATAATTTTTTATGTACCTGTTAAATTACTTGTTAATTCTCTCTGGGGGCTTTCTGATTAAGGTGAATTTAGTTTAGATTAGTACGAAGAAGATTACAACGACCTTAAACCAGATCTAATCTAAATTGAAGTGTGATATCTAAATAAAAAAAATTGATCTGTTTCGGTTTTACCTTAGGCGGTTGATTAATAGAATCAGAGGTTACGTTGGTAAACTCTCGTACACGGTCGACGGTTTTAAGGACTTTGCGGTGAACAGTGATAGCCTATTGGATAACGAGCCGTCCCATTATTCGACAGTCCAGGGTACGAATCCTGGTGTTGTCATGTACCACTAAATTCGTGTTTTTGAATTTACGTACATATTTGTAATTATCACTTGCTCAGCGGTGAAGGAAAAACATTGTGTGGAAACTCGCATGTCCAAGAAATTATATTTCAAAAGACGTTGACCTAACCTAACCAACCCGGAGGGGAAACCATACCCCTCTGGGTTGTGGTGGTCTGACGGCAGATGCTCCATGAAAAATCAGTACCTTCGTCAAATCCTTGGGCTACCTCGTCCGTCGGTAGCGGTCCCCGTCGCTCCTAGTGGATTAGGAAACGGGACAACGTAAAGAAGAAGAGATTTAAAGGTTTCGTGATCGCGTCAAGGAGAATGGGGCGATGCGAAAAGTTAACTTTCCGGGTATTTTTTTATTTACTATTATCCGTATTCCCTTATACTTTAGGTGATGTAATTATCTCAGTCCCAGCTCTTATAGTTGTCTCCGCGCTTGCCATTTACCTGTAACAGAGACGACTGCAACTCCCGAGCGACCAACTAAACGAGAGAGTAAGTGCAGACCGGCGCTACTTGACATGAAATAATTGATACCGGAAGTACACAAAGTAGCAATTGAACATGTAAATTTGACTTCAAGGAAGAAGGCTTCCTTGAAATTTTAATTTGGTCATATTAAAACTTGTAAGATTTTGTACGCACCAAACAGGCTAAAATGTAAACAAGACAGAAGGGCACCTTTATTTGAATATCTAAATGCTTCTATTAGACTGCGTCGGACAAGAGACTCTTAACAAGGACGAGAGAAAAACTCGGGACGTACAATCATTTAATGAATTCGCAATTTGCATACCGACAACGACCCAAGAAAAAATAGAGGACATAATATAGAGTTCATTCTGTCATAAAATTCACCAACAATAAGAAAATATAAAAATAAATCCTCGCACACACATGACACACTTACGCGCTCGAAAACCTTATTGAAGTTAACATTAACGTTGGTTCTTCGAATGTTACGCACTTATATGGGGCTGTTTGTGACAACCCCATATAAGTGCATAAAACCTAAACCTAAACCTGTTTGTGTATTAGCAATTATGTCAAGAAAGACCTGGACCTTCGTTAATATCTTTTATTATGATTTAAATTATTCTCTTTTATTAGTCACTCTTGTTGTAATTATCACTATATATGAATCTGAAACTGATGAATCTTAGCGATGTTTTCTTAAAATTAACTACTTGATGAGTATCTTAATGCTACTATAGGAGCAATGAAACATAGTTTTACCTCGGCTGTTATGGTAATTCAAATCTTAATTAAACTACTTATCGTGGAGTATCTTCAATCGTTCTGCTTTGAGTAGTAACCTGATTTTGTTCTTACATTTTGTTAGACACTCCGTTTTAAAACAAGTTTTATGAGATATTTTGTATAACAGATTATGATTTATACAGAACTATAAAATTGAATGAAGAATATGGCATAGTAAGTTGTTTAATCAAAATGTGTCAAAACAAACTCAGAAATAAATTATGGAGCGAATGACTTGCAATCATCTTAACAGATAATGAAGGCTGTGAGATAACAGATAATGAGAGCTTTGGCTATAAGCGGCATATTCACCGGTTAGTCATCGAGGCCCTGGCAAAACAGAGATAGGGTATAGCTATAAATAAAAGAAGTGAATATTTTGGGGAAACGATGATTATGCCCAGAAGGCTGTAACTATAAGCAAGACTAGCTGTTTCCACATGACGACAATGAAAACATAGCAAAAAATGGTTGAGTCAAAGACTGAAAAATAGAAGTTCAGCGGAAATTAACTTAACCGAGGTATCAAATTTGAGTACTTACTTAGGGGACACTTTTCAGTAATCAACATGTTCCTGTATAAAATTACGCCAGTTATTTAGTTTGGTGAGCGTAACAGAAATGGAAACATAATCGAGAGAATTAGTTTGAAATCGGATAGAATATTGTGATACAAACAGGAAGGATGCAGAAAAGAGAAGGTACCGCTGATGTTGATGAGTGAGTGCAAGAAATGGTGTGAATAAATAACAGACTAGATTTTTTGTAACATATCCGAACAAACGGATCATGCTTCTTCTTATCCAACATTCGTAGGATGATAAAATGACGAAAGAGATATATGAAAGTGGAAGGAGTCGAGCAAAGCCAATATTCTCTTATCATGATCAAATTTGTCTTGTTTTATTAGGTGATGTCAGAATCCTTGAAAGAAAATAAATATCTAACTGACAAAGGTGATTCGGCGTAGCTCTAACGACTCCTTTCTAGATGGCCAATGATTAGGTTTCCTAACATATATATATATATAGGAAGAAGTAGAGATTATACTCGTAATTATAAGAGGAGCTCGGTGGCACTGGCAGTTGTAACGCTATTTTGACATCAACGCTCGTGGGTTCGATTTCCAGACAGGACAAACATTTGTGTATATGCACATGTCTGTTTGTCTCAGTTTTAGTGTTTTCTATGTATCATAAGTATGTATTTACAAAAAAAAATCTATTTACGAATGCTTATTAGTCGTCACAAGCTTCGCTTACTTTGGGGCTATATGGCACTGTGTAATTTGTCCGACAAAATTTATTTTAATATTTATTTTTAATTCGTTTTTATAAACGACAGGTATGTAGGAAAATCTGACTCTACGAACTGATATGATTTTTAAGAATTGCATACTTTAATGTTACCCCTTCTGTGACTATAGCAATGTTTAGTATCACACTATTCTGATGTTATCACACCGTGTTTGAGCTCTGTGTAATATAAAGTCGCTGACGGGGGAGTCGTTTTGTAATCGTCGTCTTGTCTCTTCTATTATTGGTGTCCCTTTTGTTCCGTCTTTAAATTAAAGACTATTGACCTTAACTTCTCTTAGCCGATGCCTTTCATACTATTAGTAGCTAAAGTTCTCTCTGGCTAATTACAAGAAACACTTTTGTACTGTTTTCTTTTAACTTTAAACAAGGAACACGCAAATTCGCTTCGTATTCGAAGTAGATGGTAGAGCAAAAATATTTTTAGAGGGAATTCATGATTCGTACTCCACTTAGGTTTGGGGTCGTAAAAGGCTGATGTGACGCGATAATTTGGTGGGTTTTTTCGACGAGACGAATCAGTTCGGCGGTCAAAAGGAATGGTTTCATTTCAGGCGATGTGCTTTCACGTACTTTTACTAGTCGTATTAATTAAATGCAAGCCCCTGAGTCCATTTTATGAGGCCAGTCGGAGTGGAACTCGTTTCGTTTATCCGCTTCTACTCATAAGCAATTACTTTACCGAAACGACTTTCCGAGAGACCTCGAACGTGCAAAGAAATTAAGATTTGCGGATTTTAGGGTTTATAACTTAACTAGAGTGCAGGTAGCGATTTTAAACACTTCATACTATAAAAGTCTGGTTCTCGGACAGCACCTTTGTCACACTAAATAACTTACAATTTTTAAATGTAGAACTGTAAGAGTCTCGCTTGCGATCGCCGAGTCGCGTCATTTGAAATGACGATACACTCTGTCCATTTAAACACGTTGACATTGCTGTATATTTATATAGGATGTATATATCCTGTAATCACAAGATGCGTCTGAAATGAATCACAAAATCCATAGGTTACTGCATATGCGGTCTGACCTGAGGCTTATACGAGTATAACGTATGTCTTTGCCCCTGTTTACAATTGGTGTCAGATGTATAGGATTTACAGTTGGTATAGGAGGCGTTGCATTGTATCTTGTAGCATATCATTATAGGTACCTATAATAATTTCCTATACAAAGGTAAATATTTAGAATAATACATACCGTAGTACAAATTTAGTGTTAATTTTATTGTGTTAAAATATTTTCAAAGTTTAGACTTCCATATTGGTCCTGTGGTATATTTGGTAGGAGCCTCAAATATATATCAATTCTACGATTTTATAAGATAAGGCCATGTGAATAAACATGTAAAGATAAAAATAAATAATCTTTTCAAGAGACGCATGGTGCATCAAAGCAACCTCACAGACTTATACAAATTATTTCCAAAATTATCTGACACTGTCCCAAGAAATAGACGAAACAGCAATAGACGCTGTCTCCTCTCCACAAAGAGTGTACTAATGCAAAAAAGTGTAGTCTGTATGCCACCAAAAATTTTCAATAAACTTCCAGACCGGTTGAAGACTTCAAATATTAATCTGTTTAAAATTCATTTCAAAAACTGTTGACAGAGGAATGTTATTACGCTGTAAACGGCTTTATTGAATATAAATCCTTGAAATTAATTATTATTTTATATTAGTTATTTAATGTAATATCAAATCTTATGTTATTAATTTTCATTTTTGAGAAGTTACTTTATTTCAATATCATAATATTGTTGCTCCCTCTCAAATGTTTGTACGCCAATAAGGCAAAACATGATAACCTGTTTTCTTCTTCTTTCTTCTTTATTACTTCGAAGACACTTTGCATGAAAATGTATGTATCTACTCGTGTTTTGTGCAAATAAATAATTCTTTATCTTTATCACCGTGTGGAGGTGAATTACCTTAATTCAGTGGCAAACCACGATCAGTGGTAAATACAGTATAATATTAATGTGGTTTCAAATATCTCTGCTAATTTTGAAAGAGGTGGAATACTAATATAATATACCGAATACTAATATGCAGTGAGTTATAGATAACCCACAATAACCTGAAGTTAAAATAAAGATTACATTTTCGTCATACAAGGGAACTATTGAATGACAAAAAAAAGAAATTTTTAATCGCAAATGCAGACACCCTGTATGGTTCTCGAATTTAAATTGTCTTATCTTATTAATCGTATTTTATTAAAATAAAAATTTTAATAATAGTTAATGATATCGCCTTCATATTTTTTTTCAGATGTGTACTAGCGTTTCCGTGAAGTGCAAATTCTTACTATCAAGTTACAATTGTACATATTTTGTAACTAAAAAATATTTATTTAATAGTTTGATACTATGAGATCCAGCATTGGGGTTTTTACATGAACCGTTAAATGCTCGAATAAACTCCCCGGCGAGGGTTTTACAAGAGATTACAGTATGGATTTCTTCAAAAAGAACGTGAAGAAATTTTAAAAGAGTCAGTAACGCAAGAGTGGTGCTATTTTGTGTTGCAAATGTCCATTGACTTCGACAAGTGCTTACTGTTAGGCAAGCCTTATTTGTATTCGACGTTGTATATAATCTAATAAATTCGAAAGTTGAGGAAACAATGAAAGGAAAACGTCATTGCTGTTGTTTTTACAAACAACGTCAGTTTGCAATAGTGAGCTTATGCTCCCAAACTACTAATTGAAATGGAAACATAGTTGTGAAAAGACTAACTTCATCAGCGAGACGCTCGTTAAGCTATACTAGTTAAAATTAAAATTGGCACAAAGTTTCAACTTATTCCTAATAGTATAACTTTGAATTATCAAGTTGGTTTTCTCAAAACAAATGAACATAATACATTTAATATTATTTCGTTTCTGTAACATCGTTGCACCTTAATTTCTTTTATAACTGACTTTGAAAAGTGGAAACTTCTCAATTCAACAGCGTTATTTTGGCATACGCTATATCTGGCTAATTGTAAACATAGTTGAAATTTTTATATTAGACTGGGTCCACCTCCGGGTAGTCTAATACAGATTTTACTGAAGTTTATTGACAGGATTTTCAATCTTACACAGTTATTCATTTATTTCATAGTTATTATTTTATAGAAATGAGTGAAAGTATCAAAACGGCAGACCTTGTCGAAAATTTCAGTCTACTATTCTATCTCGTATTTTCCATAAGTCTTTACATATTTTTCAATCAGTGATTCCATGAAAAACAAAACTTTAAAGTCGTGTTCAATTATAGTTTCAGATTTTTGCACTGGGTTCTAAATCTATAATCTCTTTGTACTAAAAAAGAATACAACTTTTTTCTTTTTTAAGATTACTCGATCAGAGGTGTTAACAGATAAAATTTCTCAGAAACTAGGACTTGTAAAGTTAATGCATCCTACCAACTAACAAACGGGGCACTGGCATCAGTGAGATTACGTACTTGGTGGTCTGAAATAACTACTATAGTCATCATCTCAAATTGGAATATGATAGACAGGTAACTGCTACCGAACCCATTCATAAGCTGTATTCTAGTTATTTATTTATTTGGTCAATCAACTTTTTTACACTACAGCCTAATATCTATTACATAGTTTGTTACATGAAATAAAAGAATAGTGTAAAAACAATTACAGGTAGACACGGCATGATAGGTACTGTTCTAGTAAAAATAAATCAAAATTATTTTAAGCTAGAATTATGTATAAAAAAATGTACATGTAAAAAAAAACAAAATACAAAATAGAGAAGAGAAGATATTTGGAGTCGGTCTTCGAGCTTTTAAAAGAATAGAGTGCTTTTTTAAAGTTCCTTAAAACATGCATATAGGTCAGTTTCACGATCGGAACTACGTATAAAATTTGTTATCCTCATCACAAAGTCGAAATGACACACTTTGTGCTCAAATTAGTCCTATAGTACTTTAAGAGAAAATGTTTGAAATTAGTAAGTCTAGAATTTGGTCGAGGTATTATGAATATTATTTCATTCAGTAGTTGTGAACAGTCAATGAGATCTCGTACAGTATTAAATAAGAATTCTATAATCGAAATTTATAATATAAGAAGGTATTGTGATTGTGAAATATTGGGATTGATAGAAACATCATCATATGTTCAGAAGGGATAATAGAGTCCAAGAATACACTAATGTTCTGTATGCGTCAGCTTGCCAGTCTATAATAAATAATTCCAGTCAAGCTAATAATCGAGCCTTGAAGATATTTATCAGATAGTATTTTTCTTGAATGTTATGGGGACAATTATACAACCAAAATGAAAAATATGTTATACTGTTTTTCGTTTATTTAATTCTGTAATGTTTACCAAGCTAACACTAAATTTCTTTAAAAATCTACTAACACCAAAAAGTGATGCCGCGCGTCGTTGTACCATTGATACGATATTAATAAATACATTAAATGAGAAGGCTACTAATTCTTTGGTCGCCAGTAACATCAATATATACGTCATCAATATATAGGTCTCTTTGTGAGCTGCTACGTTCCCCTTGATAGTGCGATGGCGGTGAGAAAGGGCCAGCGTGTCGACAAAGTTTAGTCTCACACTAAAATCTCACCGAGTATCATATACCAGTGACATTCCGTGGTCGCTTACCATCATTCCTGACTATACTGGTGGGTTCAACTAATTACTAGGACATTGCCAGTGGCAGCGGATAATCTCGTTGAGTGCGTCATGATGGGAGAAATGGCCTGCAATTTTTGTCAAAAAAACCCGTGTCGCCTGTTTTTTTTTTCTTTTTGGAACACATGTTGAGTCTTTCAGTCGTTGACAACCTGAGAATGGCAGGTATTAGTAACGTCATCGTATTAGCGACGATGGTTACCTAGGCTTGTAGCCAGTAGCCGGCCCATACTCTCTGCTGCCTCTTACTCTCTGTCGCCCTTCTCAGACTTCATCAGGCTCATATGTCATTAGTCTGAAACTTCGTGAAATAAATGAAACGCTATTTTTTTTCTCTCATTAATGGTATGAGGAACAGGTTCTGAAAATTTCAGACTAAATATCTTAAAAATTAAACGGTCGGCAAACCAAAAGTGACATCCCTAATGTTGCAAATGTCCATAGGTTACGGTGACTCTTACGTGGTTCGCCTCTTTACGAGGCATCCTCAGGCTAGATGTTAGGTCGTTAGAATAATGCAATGAATCATTTCGTAGTATACTTCGTAGTGATATTCTTACCATGTTATTATTAGTAGATGTTAGTCGTTAGACTAATAGCTACAGCGCCTGAGGATGCCACGTAGAGAGGCGAAACACGTATCGCATAGATGACTGGAGCAGCCAGGGCAGCAACGGTGGCAGGTGCATGCGGTTCACATTTCAGATGGCGAACACTCGCCAGCAGCCGAGGCAGAGACGACCGGAGCAGCCATGGCAGCGGCGGCATGCATCTACTAACGGTAGTGGGTGGGTGCCTATCGGCAGTAGTTCGCACGAACTAATTGGGAGCGGAAGCATATAAAGCAGTTTAGATCAAATTACCTGTAAATTTGACTTTCGCAAAGTAACGCCTGAATCTATTAACTATTAACTTTTTTACACCTCCACCTCTCCGCTATAACTATTGTTTACTGATAATGTTGAAAAATGATAAGAATTAGTAAATCTCTCAATAAGATCTCTTCTATGCAAAAATTACATTAACTGTTGTTATCTAAAGAAATTACCTACAATATGATTACTTTTGCCAGTAAAATCTAAGTGCGGTGTTTTAATCCATGGCATTGCAATCCACAGTTTCTTCAATCTTGATAGAACAGAGACGCGGGATTAATTAATCTCGCGTAAGATTCGCATGGGTGATATAAATTTATAGAAATATACTAAAAAAGCACGTTTATGTACTTAAAATTCATTTAAAATAACAAAGTATTATACTTACATTGCTTTGTAATATATTAATAGTGACATATTAAATACAAATAGAGTATGTATTTACTAAAAATAACCAGTCAACCCGCTCTGCGATACGTAAAATGCCTATTGATGAGGATGAGTTCATACGTTGAAGTTACTATAAAAAAAAAGATAGATCGAGCATTATTTGAAAAGATAAAATATTCACAAAGATTGCCACGGCAAACACTAAGTAGTTAATCCTAAGGGAAATGAAAATGAAACGAAAACAACAATGATGTCAAATGATTTGAATGTGCTCACAGACGCAATGAATGGGCGAACAAACTAGTACAGTGCTCGGTTGTTTGTTTAGAAAATTGCAGGTAAAATTCCCAACGGTTCCCATGAAAAGTTCGAGAGTTGAGCCAACTTTATGCACGTCGAGAAGAGTGGGCGAAAGAACTAGGCGTTCACTTAGATGCAATCGAGTTCTCTTTAGTTCCGCATGAATCGAATGTAAACCTTTGAATGCGGGTCCTTTGGCTGTTGGTGGCGAGGTGCTTCGGGACGCGCCAAATGAACTGGGTTGTTACTTGAATGCTATATTTAAACTTATTGAAAACTTGCAAACGGAGTTCGTACAAACAGAAACCATGATTACCTTGCGTTAGAGCTGGGACTTAAATACGAGTATATTGGCGAGTGAAACATTTACACGCTTTTGTGGTTATCTTGTAAATTAGCTGTAAACTATTTTATTTTAGAGTAAGTTAGATATAATGCTGTTGCAACAATATTACGAGCTCGGGGCATAGTGTTTTTTTTATACAACGTCGGAAGGCATACGGTCCGCCTGATGCAAAGCAGTTATTAACGCTTGTAACATATATCACTTGCGCGATGCCTCCTCTGCTGCTTACACAGCAACTCCTTAGGAGCTTACTGGTGACCTCACTCACACGCAGGAACACAATAACCCTCTAGGGAGTTGTTATTTGGCTGCGGTTTTCTGTGAGGTAGAGGCACTTCCCGTATATGGAGGGTTGTTGTGTTCATGCATGTGAGTGAGGTCACCAGTATGCTCCCAAGGAGTTGCTGTGTTATCAGCAGAGGTGGCATAGCGCATGTGATACCTAATGTGTTGCAAGCGTTCATAGACTACGGTAACCGCTTTACATTCTGTGGGCCGTATGCTTATAAAAAATCCTTTTTTGTACGAGTATGTATAAGACCGAACTGGGCTAGTTCACTCTAACTTATAGTCGAAGAAAAACTACCTGCAAACGATCGTCTTTAAGAAAATAAGTGTGAAGCGAACAGCGACGTATCAAAAGGTAGACACGTTATACACCAACATTATTGTATTTTAAAATGGCGCAAGTAGCACTATATCTACGTACAGTTATTTATTATGGCACTATGCTCTAACAAATAGGCAAATGATAGGTCATATCTGTCGTTAGAAAGAGATGTTTATGCATTGTGGCGAAATACGTATAGACGCGACGCGAGAGCGCGCCCAACTGAATGCGAGTTGGGCAATTACCTTAATTTCGTATTGCCATGTTAGAGCGTGTACAACATATCTATAAAAACATCTTAGGAGACGAAGCTATATTTAATAAGAAGCAATTGAGAAGTACAATACACCATACAATATAATATATCGTGGTAAAACTTCCTCGAGAGTTGCCTTGTTCTTGCGATTGAGTACGCTCATGAGGAAATCGAGAAGATATTATCTGTAGTATAAGTAATAAAAAGACGAAATTCCATTTTGCGCGTGAGATCCTTTCACTGAAAAACCATGAGACACTTAGCTGAATAACATCCCAGTTCACGTACCTTTCAACTAAAAATAATGCCTTCGAATCGTTCCATCTGATTTGGAACTATAATGTAATAGATAGACAGACACACGCGTCAAACATATAACATTTATCCCCTTGAACCGCGAGTTAAAAAGTGAACGCTAACGTTCACCGTTGTATATATTTCAGTCAACTGATATATAGACCCGCACTTCGTTTCAGACCCTTTGTTGAAAAAGAAAAATGGCTACTAGGGCAGGTATACACCATAAATAAAACAAAAAGTGCAACATTACCGATTGTATCACCGTTGATTTAGAAACATTCGGGCGGGAACAAAAGCATTTATTCGTCCACCACAAAGCCTGGCTGGCTCATAAATTACACAACTACACTGTACCTATGTACAGCTTTTAAAGGTAACTTCGCGAACAAAAATTAATTATTGAACTTTATGGACAGTAAAATGGTGACAATTACATTTGTTGAATGGCGCGAGTTGATTTATCTTTTGTAAACTTGGTATCATTTTTTTACATTTATGATATGACTATAACATTCTGAAAAATATGATATTGAAAAAAAATTATACCTATCTAAAAACTGGCCGGCACTTGAATGTTGAAGAATCAGGTGAGGTAAGTCGATAGAGAATAAATACGAGTAAATAAATATTGTCTTTCGGCCACAATTGTGATTTTTCATCTCTGATAATAGCGCATCCTTAAATATACAATCTCATACATTTCAAAATTAAAATAAAAAAATGATTTTTTACAAATATTCCAAGGTAACGATGTTTTACTGGAGCCTTGTTTTATGCATATACGATACCTGTGACAGCAGACTTCGCTCTTGTATATCTCTAAAATAAACATATTTTTTAAAACTATATTGCATTGTATTAAACAATTTTTAACGGAAGTATCGCGTGTTTTATTTATTTTGTTGAACCCGACGTTTCATTGTTTAATTCAATGTGTAACAATCGCGAAAACCTAAGACAATAAGTGTATGACATACAAACACGCCACCATCACCACTACATGTAATTCAACATATTTATAAACACATTAGCACCATACATATCATGTAATCTTCGCGTTGGTTTTAGTTTCCTCTCTTTTCCGGATTTGTTATTTGCTGCGGTCTTCTACATGGTGGAGGTACTTTCCCAGACAGATGCATACAGCAAAAGTACTATGTCCTACCATTACGAGGACAATCTGAAACCTTTCGCCTAGTTCAACCTCTCTTAAGATAATTGTATTTGTTATTTCAAATGAATGTAAAAAACTTATAATATTTTGTAGTTACCTTAAAAGTATTCTTTATTCTAATGAGATTAGTATGGGAATACTAAATTCGATAGGTTCGGAAGTTAAGTTGGTGAAACTGTACAAAATGGCACGTAAAATTCGATATTTTTTGAATCACTTATTTCTCGTAGGGTAGCCAACCGCATAATTCTCCTAGGGTCCAACTAATTTTGATATTTAAGACGAATTCATTTGTCACAAGTGACATTTAATTATTCTCGGACAAACTACACAGCACCATTTAGTCTCAAAGTAAGTAAAGCTTGCACTATGGGTTCTACACAACTGACAACGTACACGAATACCTTTCCTTTGTAAATACCTAATATATAGAAAACAATGAGAACAAGACAAATAGATATGTTCATGCACACAAATACTCTCTGTAAAGGGCTTATTATACTAGGGGCACACTAAAAGTTTTGCACTTCTAGCTAATCGGAACTATTTGAATTTCGAATGTTATATTTTTTGAAACGTTGCAACCTACTTAGTAATAAAACAAAACAATTGGCAGGAAATCATTTGTCAATTATGTTTATCACAGATCTAAGTTCTACGTACGCAACGAAAATGGAATTGAGTCGAAAAGATTTTAGAGCGATGATTTTTTATGATTTTAAAAGTTCTCTCTCTCCGCAAGACTGTGCTGCTCGTCTTCAAAATACTTTTGGGAGAGAAGCACCTTCTTTGAGCACCGTGAGGCGATGGTTTGCTGAATTTGAGAGAGGTCGAGTTTCTTTACATGACGAATTTCGTGGAGGGCGGCCTTCAACTGCCGTCAACGTAAATAATGTGGCTACTGTTAAGCGGCTATTTGAAGAAAACCCGCGGATTACCTATGAGACAATTCGAGAACTATTGGGGATTAGTATGACACAAATTCAGAAAATTTTACATGAAGAATTGAAAGTTCGGAAACTTTGTTGTCGTTGGATCCCTCATGAACTGACAGCGAAGCAGAAGCGGGCTCGCGTGGAATGATGCTCACAGATGCTACTGAAGTACGACCACGGACATTCTAATGCTGTGTATGATATTGTCACAGGAGACGAAATGTGGATTTATTGTTTTGAACCCGAAAAAAAACAGCAATCTTGTGAATGGGTGTTTGAAAATGAGAACAGGCCAACAAAAGTGAGGCAGGCGAGAAACGTTGGTAAAAAAATGATCGCGTTTTTTTTTTC
This sequence comes from Pyralis farinalis, assembly GCA_947507595.1. Lineage (NCBI taxonomy): Eukaryota > Metazoa > Arthropoda > Insecta > Lepidoptera > Pyralidae > Pyralis > Pyralis farinalis. The sequence goes on from OX382274.1 coordinate 11,507,366, forward strand.
AGCTACGGGTCCCATCTGCACAATTCCACTTGAAGATCAAAAGAGTGTTAATGCCGAGTGGTATTCTACCATTTGTTTACCCAGGGTGTTAGAAAAAGTTTGCGAAAGACGACCAAAAAGCCGCGTTCTCCTACATCATGACAACGCTTCTTCACACACGGCCAACAAAACAAAGTCATTTTTAACTTCCAAAAAAGTACAACTCGTTACCCATCCTGCGCATAGCCCCGACCTAGCACCCTGTTATTTCTGTATTTTCCCCAAAATCAAAGATTTGATGAGAGGTTTCACTTTTACCAACTCCGAAGAGGCAGTGATAGCGTTCAATCAGCACGTAGAAAACATGCCTTCAGATCTGTGGTCCTCCTGTTTTAAAAAATAGTTCGATCGCATGAAAAAATGTTTAAAATGTAAAGGAGAGTATTTTGAAAAGCAATAAACATAATATTTTGGTTATAACATGTTGTTTCTTTAAGTTACGCAAAACTTATAGTGTGACCTACGTAGAATTGATGAATATGTAACTGACAAAGATCTCTGGAAATAATGCAGCACAGACTACCTGTCCTTAATAATATTTAATTTTACCATTTGATATCATTATATTACCAATATGCTTATATAATTTTTTTTTGTAAAATCTAATTTACAATTTTAAAAGAGACCTATGTTAGCAAGTTTCTTTCGGCTATTCTTTTTCTTTCTTCTTAGCTAATGGTCATTTCCGAAATGCTAGTAGATAAAAAAGGGAGAAAGTAGAAAGAGAATTAAACAAGAAACAATAAGATTATATTTCAAAAATGTAAGACGTGTCTAAGTGCCCGCGAGCGCCCAATGACAAATAAAGAATTTTTATCGTTTATCTTTAAATGTTTACGTCGTGTAGGAATTTGATGTCGTGTAGGATTTTGGAATCCACGAGCTGTGGTGCTAAAGTTGCCATCGTTAGTCATTCCACCACCGCACCGGTCTCATCAAAATTGTCAAAGTCCATTCAGCCGATAAGATAACAAGATAACAAGGTAACAAAGTATATAAGTAAAGCCCTGTTGGAAATACAGCTTTGTATATGCCCTAAGGAAACTAGCTATGCTCTAATGTAGAGAGTTCTCACTGTATTTAAGTACCTGGAGACCAAGCTCAGTGTTTTATTTTTTAGTTTTGTGTAAAATCGAAAATTTTTCAGGAATTACACACACAAAATTGAAGAGTACGATCGCGCAATGGTGAAATGCCCTGTTACGCTAATTTGACACCAACGCTTGTGGGTTGTGTACATGAACATGTCTCTTTGTCTTGGTCTGGGTATTTATGTATAATAAGTATGTGTTTACGAGATACATGTACACTACATATATACAAGAATTGCTCGTTTATAATAATATTTATTTTTTACCTAGCTATAAAATAGACAAAGGATTTCATAATAAAAGTATCTTATATATTATTTCATACGAGCTTTGCTACATAAGATAATGATGACATAGTTTTAGTTCTATTCAGACTATTTAACCTTCATTTGATCGATACATTATTAGATCCTTTATTCAATGTTACCAAGCTAATTTGATGAAAAGAAATAATGCTTAATGGAGTATCCGATAGTAGTCGAGACTGATGTGAGTTGATATGATAGTTAACTATCTCTTTTATCTAAGTCTGGCTCGCTTGTTTGAGAAATATTGAAAGTCCATTTTTCTAGAACAATTGTTCTATCTAGCCAATTGTTTCATACAGAGGGATTATGTGTAAAATGTGTACAGAAGACATACTTAGGGTTTGAAACTGCTAATAAAATTTTTGTTTTTAGCTTGTGGAAGTACAAGATTTACTTAATTTAAAGTTTTTTAACTAAATTATAAAATCATAATACAAATCTTAGCTTTCGCATCTCGTCGCTATATGTAATATCGATGTCTGTTTTGATCAAGTGAATATTGTTTTGGTCAAGCATAATAAACAACCATTCGAAACCTTTTAATGCCATTGTAAACCTTTCTGCCTATCTATCTATATCTACACGCCAAGGTTTTTGCCGGCAGGCAATAGTAGGTATCGTAAGAATCTCATGTCTTTGACGGAAAGACGATCGCGTGCGCCAATAGGATGCGCGGGGCGACAAGGCTGTGATTGGGTCGAGGAGTTGGACTGGCGGTGTCTTACGTGAGTTCCATCTAATCCACAAAATGTGCAGTCTCGTTTAGAGTAACACAATCTTAGTAGTAGCTCTTTATACTGTGTTTTTCTTGCAAGGGTTGGTTACCACCTATGGATGGAGTGAAATGCGAGACGTGATACTTCCTGAAACTTCGCCGTTATGACACTCTAAACTATATGTGGTCTCGTTAAGAATTTCGAGTACCCTATATGTATAAGGGTCGTCGCGTCTAGGTATGAACTTGGATTGTTTGAGTCCGACTGGTATCGTTTGAACCGAGTCACCCACCAGGTAGTTAGGTGCTGGCCGGCGGCGGTGCTCATTAGCGTACTTCCTATGTAGTACTGAGTGACACTTGGTTTCCTCTTCAAGGAGCTACGAGGTCGTTCCCGGTTGTGCTCCTGTCTCGGGGTCCAGTCTTGCTAAGTTAATATAGTGTCCGGGCCGTGAGGGAGGATGCACACAGGTGGGACGACCGCGCTGGCACCGGAGGCAGTGCAGCCCAGGTTCCTGCGTTGCCGTGTTGTTCTTACAACTGGGTCGTTTTGTCTTTTGAGACTTGGTTCTCCATTTTACTTCCTAAAATCATAACTTAGCGTATCTGTACTATGACGGCACAGTAAATAACAATCGTTATACCTACGATGGTGCTTCAATCTATCACGCAATCCAAATAACGCGTACAGCGAAAATCAATCAATTCATAGGGGAGGGTACTTCCCTGGAGCCTCACTCGAGTAAGGAGTATGTAACTCGAATGATGACTTTAAGGTTTACGATGATTTTGCGGACATCAGAATCTTTTAACTGCGATTTTCTGTATTCGCCGACAGATTTAACCGGCACTTTGACAATAGCTTAGTACAGGTCACTATTGATATATGACACATTGAAAATAAAAATAAAATCTGTGTTAATGTCTTAAAGTTACCTTTCTATGTATCTATATCTTCACGCCACGACCCTTGCGGAGTAAGCATATGTCACATGACTCGGTCCTTATATACCTATATTTTTTTGTATAATAACTATATATAATTTAATTTGTTTCTTATTTTTACAGTTTTATGTTATTTTATTAAAGTAAAATGTGAAAGTATCTATTTTCTTAGGTTTACTTTAATTTAAAAACGTTGAAACACTGTTTTATTCCATAAATATTGTTAAACCACACCAAAAGACATCGGTACTTCCATGTCGACAAAGATGTCAACTTCATAAACAACAACATGTATTATCCTATTGTATTATGAAAACCCGAAAGATTGATCAGTAAAATAAAGAGTCGCAGTTACAGCAAAAATAAAAATAAACTATAGTCGTGTTTCTCTTTTAAGACAATTTCGGTTCTTTTTAGTGTTCCGTACCCAAAGGGTAAAACGGAACCCTATTACTGAGGCTCCGCTGTCCGTCCGTCCGTCCGTCCGTCCGTCCGTCTGTCCGTCCGTCCGTCCGTCCGTCTGTCCGTCCGTCCGTCCGTCCGTCTGTCCGTCCGTCCGTCCATCCGTCCGTCTGTCACCAGGCTGTATCTCATGAACCGTGATAGTTAGACAGTTGAAATTTTCACAGATGATGTATTTCTATTGCCGCTATAACAACAAATACTAAAAAATAGAATAAAGTAATTATTTAAGGGGGCTCCCGTACAACAAACGTGATTTTTTTACCGATTTTATAGATAATGGTACGGAACTCTTCGTGCGCGAGTCCGACTCGCACTTGGCCGATTTTTTTTAATTTACTTTGTAGCCTTTACACTTTTTTGTTAGTTTACTTTAACAGCATTCAACTACTTACATATTTAGCTACATAATCATTTTACGACTTAAACATCGTAATGATGACGTACGAAAGAGAGCTGGTCTGAAAGAGAGTGTCGGTGTTAAGATAAGAAAAGGCATGCTCCGTTGGTTTGGACATGTAGAAATAATGCAGGATGAAAGAATGACGAAACAGATATACTCGTACAATGCGAAAGTGGAAGGATTTCGGAGCCGAGGAAGACCAAGACTAACCTACTATGACCATGTGTTAACTTTATACACAGTTTAGAGAAATAAGCTGTATTGTCAGTTTGCACTGTTGTTATATTTTATAAAACATAATATTATGTAATGATTTTGCCACAACAATTTTTTTTGAACTATTAACTTGAAGGTTCATGTTTAAAAGTAAAGAAGCATATTAACTACTCTAGGTTTTCTTTATATATCACCACAGCGTATTTATAATACTCTAGTATACTTCATACAAGTTTTGATGAAAAAATGTACTTTTATATTCAAAAAAATAATAAAACACTGAGTGCACTAATTACATGACGCGTGGTCACACTATATCGCGTAGACATGTCACATCCACATCTACATGCCCAGGGTACATACATACATACATGCGTGCTATGCGATCCTTTTATATATATCTCCGTCTTCTTGGTCAGTCTCTCCTCGTGTGCACAACGTCCTTGTTGATAATATGTGCAGTTCTAGCATCGCCATAAACATACCAAATCGTCTAGTGCAAGTTAACCAATTGGAAGTTAGTTAGTTAGTTTCAATAGAAATCTAGCTGCCGATCCACGCTGCCGGAACACGGAGCCGATAGGGATTCCTTCTACTAAATTGCCGGGAATTAATAATTGAGCTTCCTTGTTAATTTCGATGAACTTCGGCTGCTTGACGCCTGATAACAGAATGCAACTTATTAATGGATTTGTGTTCTGTAATTAACACGCTTATTCGATTTTTTTGTTACTAAATTGACTGTCAGGTGGTGAATACTATTAGTAGAAGGTTAATCTTTGTACCCGTAACTTGTGGTAAAATAAAATGAAATGAAAAAATGAAAAGGCGTGTATCAAAGACAAGGGTGGCCATTTTAAGTAGAATCATTTTTTAATTTTTTCTGAGACTTCTATAAATATAGTTTTGTTAATATTACTTTTTAAAAATAAATGCATATTTATTTGTAACAGAACTTATGGCCGTACTAGGTATACTAATCCATCCAGTGTTCCATAAATAGTTTATTGCATATTCACCCACGTCTCACAAATGCAAATTGGTGTAGACAATTTTTTCAAACTGTTCAAAGGCCAGTGTTTTCCTTCGACAATCGCTGGCACTAATTTTACGTGCACTCTAGACATGGAACTCTAAAATGACTAATCCCATCCATAGACGGGGTGCGGTCGACGTTGCGTAACTTGCGCGTATAATTAGATTGTCTAATATGGACAGATCCCCCATCCTCCTCCTCTAACGCCACACTTGATGCTAATTTTGACGAATTTGATGGTTTGTGCATCGACGGAAGCGTGGTCGTATAAGCGACATCGTAGCGCTAAAATTTTCTGATGTGTACAAGATTACCGCTAGTAGAGCCAAGCTTCTTCGGCTCAGCTCGTAGTAGTCTTCATTACAATATTTCTATAATATTTACATCACGATAATACGAATATGATTAACGGGTGTACTAGATAACTGCTTGTACTAGGTAAATCAAATCATAAATTATATCGGCGATGACGAAATTATATGCCAATCGGCCAATTCTGTGCATTGCGTATGAACAGGGAGTATAAGCAGCTCATTATTATTATTAGAGTCAAGTCCAATTTCACCTGCGCCTTGTGCATAGGAAACGAGGGTCTCAGGTGAAATAGGATTAGGACATAGCGATATTTATGGAGCCCGACCCCCTGGTCGGGATACAAGCACCACCAAATTATAAAAGACCGCAGCCACTTAATAATTCTTGGTGGGTTGTTGTATTCTGCGGATGAGGTTACCAAAAACACTTTTTTTTACAGGAACGCATGCACGCACACTTGCTAATAAATTCACATACCGCACACAACCATAAGCACACCGATGCACGTGCGCTCAGTTATACGTAGCTATTCTCTAAAAAAACAAACGAGCCTTACTGTAGTCGCGTATGATGTACATACATCTGACATCTCACCTTGGTAATAAGTAAATTGATAAAATTAGAATTATAAATATTAAAAATATATTATTAGTGTAATTATTTAATTTATTTTTGAAGATAACATTCTTTAATATAACGGAATAACGTTTCCAAACGGAAATTACTAAAATCAGTAAGAAATATATTTTCAAATATCAGTGCATTATGTCCCGCTATTTAGAGTTGTTTCGAGGTAATCAAACGCGAGTTCATTGCTTAGTTGAACCAAATCAACTGAATGCACATGTAATTTGGCTTGTTTACACGCTGTATGTGTCAACAGTGGTATAACTACATGCGTCGCATCTATGATTTACAGCTGGCAGCTGGCTTAATCTGTCCATATTATACAAGTTAGATACTATTCGGTCGTAGTCATAGACAAAATCTAATTTAATGATTTCCGTAGTATTCTTATACATGTTTTCATCACTTATGCTCTAGAATTTTGTACTAAAGGTTTGGGATATGCATGTGCATGTAATATATGTATCGCATATTACGGTGAAATGTAATTGGATACAGAACAATAACCTAGAGTTGCTTTTAAATTGCCAAATCCTTTATTAGTTTATTAAAGTATTTTTAATTCACTGGGACATCATTTAATGTTAATAGTTTATTGTTGGAACATACATATAATGTTGTATGTCTCGGATGCGCGTTTACTATGAATGGAAGGAAGGTATACGAAGAGACGATTGAACGTTGGCAATGGTATAAATGGAGTGGTAGGAAAACCCGTGAGCCAGTAGGAACAGCTTGATGCTCAGTTCGGCGACACAACGTGATACCAATTGCAATGCAAATATGTAGAAATAAGAGCTTCATATCCAGCTCTCTAAGAGAATATGAAAGTAGAATAACCGCATTGCGCAATATGTCTTGCATAACGCTTCCTGATCGCGTTCGCAACGATGATATAACAATGAGAATTAGTGTGAGTGTCGTTTTTAAGACAGGACAGGCATACTCCGTTAGTTCGGGTATGACGGAACAGATATACAACACTAAAGTTGAGTCGAGAAAGCGAAAAGAGAAAGCAAGACAGACATTATTAAAAAGTGATCTAATCAATGACTGGATTACTTAGCTCATCCATGCATCTAATATATCTTAATTTACCTGTTAGTAGAAGTATTATATTTTATAGTTATATCTATACTGCCATCTTAAATATTCGTACTTTTGATTGCACACATTAAACTATTCGTGTATTTAAGCTAGCTTACTCTAAATCAAAATAAATAAAATTAAGGATCTTACTTAATCTACCCAAGACATATCTTGTTCCAGTCCGCTGAGATTTGAGAAAAGAGGTCTGCCTATAATGCGAGTACGTGTTCCTTAATACAAACTGGTTCATTCTACAGTGGGAATATTAAATATCCAAGGTCATATTAGGCCTTGGATGGACTTTTTACTGCTTACATCGCCAGATTGGGGGCCTCTCAATTTGTAAAATGAAGTTCATGACATCACTTTCTATTTTTTTAAAAGGATTTTTGGGACTTGGTAATTGAAAGTTCTTGTGCGAAGCCTCTAGCGTATCAAGCGCGCATAGGATGTGGTGGCTGTAAATCATCAGAGATCTACGGAGAGCCGATGATACCAATATTACATAGTAATCAATTTACCGCAACGGGCCGGGGGGTAAACTAGAACGCGCAGCTCTCATCGGCTAATTCACGGATCAACATCGCGCCACTTATCGGCTTATTGGTTAAAATATTCTCCTAGTAATCAGTAGGGTTGAAGAGCTGAGATATTTAGATGGTAAGACACAACGTTATTGTATTGCGTCGCGTCCCCTGGGTTGACCGGCTCCGATGAAGTCCGTAAATGGTGTTTAGTCAGTAAGAGTCTGACATAACTCGCTTAGCCGTTCGAAAGGCGTTCATGAGAGTTCGCCACCTTCCTCTCAACGGGTCCCGGAGGGCGCCTCCCTCAGAAGAATGGCTAACGCACGATTTTAGTCTAGGTTGTTGCCGACCCTGTAGAAACCTGTCCACGTCTTTTTGATGAATCTCATATCACACCATGAATCCTTAGAGAAACCCTCGGTGATAACATTTACAACTGAGTGTAGTTCAGATAACACTACAACAATATGATACCATTGATCTGGTCTGATGGCGATAGATGAATGTTGTATCTATTCGAAGAAAAATAAAAAATCTCACGACGACTGCCAATAGTTCTTGTTTTTTTTATACAACATCGGGAGGCATATCTTCATACGGCCCACCTGATGTATCTCTGCTGCTAATACAGGAACACCTCAGGAGCTTACCAGTGACGTTACTCATTCGCAGGTACGAAACACTTTTCAGTGAGTTCTTATTTGGCTATGGTTATCTGTGAGGTGGAGATACTTCCCCAGACGGTGGCTTTGATGCGTCTTACCTGTTTTGAAAATACGCTGACCAATATAAAACGTGTTCATGTGCACTAATGTTTGTCCCGTCTGGGAATCGACCCTACGAGCGCTGGTGTCAACTAACCATTGCGCCACCGAACTCGCCGAATCTTATATCATCATAAAACTTTGTAACTGATTGTACCCTTAATTACAACAGAATAATGATATCAATAAGGTGGTATGGACTTCTTAATGTTTAATATAAAGATCATCCGAGTTCGTTTGACTTGTTTTACTGAGCCCTTTGGCATTATAACGAGTTTTTTTTTACAATAAAAGTTGTTTTTTATTTGGCTATTATCGACTCTGGACTCTATGGGACTCGCAGGGTGAGTACTTAGGTTTTAACAACGTTTTTACTATTATCTGAGCTTACTTACTATTATCTGATTAATTTTCAAGTATTTCTGTCCAATAATTTATTTTCAAAGAGCTTAAGGAGGTATTGTTTCACTAATCTCAACAAATGTATTCAAGTGTGGTTTGTATAGATTTAGGAGCGAGACAAGTAGCCGAAAATGTCGATTCAGTCCCTCGTACCACGTAAGTGAGCCTTTCTGAGATTTGTGCGAGAGAAGGGCTAATCCGCGCTTGAGATTTCTTTGCACAGTAACGTTCAGGGTTTCGTTTATATAGGTATATACCACAAGTTTTATCTACTATAAGGCATGTGACCTCAGGTTTCAGCTGCTTCGATATTAGATATTGGTTGAAGTGACAGGCATTAGAATAATATTTGTACAGTTCTACTTCTACTTAGTTTTATCCCGTTTCCTGATTCATTAGGATTGGCAGGGTCCGCTACCTAAGCCTGAGGATTTGCCGAAGATACTGATTTTTACATGTAGCGATTGTCGTCAGATCTCCACAACATAAAGGGAAAATAAGACCTTTCTTAGCTAAGGTCACACGTTTATAAAATACAACCTCTTGAACATGCGAGTTTCCTCAAGATGTGATTCTTCACTTCCAAGCAAGTGATAATTACAAATATGCACATAAATTCGAAAACACGAATTTAATGGTATACGTGAGGATTTGAACCAGGGATCAGTTGGTCAATAGGGCGACTCTTTATTCACTGAGGTATCACTGCTCAATACTCGTAAAATGATGACGACGGAAAATGCAGTCTGTGACTTGAGAATTGCGCATATATATTTGCTGTTCAAAATGTACTCCAAACTTTATATGCGAAGGGTATTGACGATAGGGTAACTTGGCATATCCACACCGCTTCGCTAATCAGAAATAGAGCCGTATGGTCTATGTTCCAAGCCTGACTTTTATGTTACTCGCGCGATGTTGCCTCTGCTACTAACACAGTGAATCCTTATGAGCTTCATGGTGACCTCACTCATACGCAGAAACACATCAACCCTCCAGTTTGTTGCTTTACTTCGGTTTTTCTTTGAGGTGTAGGTAATTCCCCAGACGGGCTGCTTTGATGTGTCCTATCTCTCTTAAAATACCCAGACTAAGATAAACTGACATATTCATGCACATAAATGTTTGTTCTGTGTGGGAATCGAAACCACGAGCGTTGATGTCAAAGTTTCGTTATTAACCGCCGCGCCACCGAGCTCGTCAAATTTGGAATTAGATGATGCTGCGTGATTTATCTGGAAATATTTATTAATTTATTGTTATTTGGGCAAATTTTGCTGCAAAGTATCATACAGATAATTTTTTTTTATATACTACGTCGGGAGGTATTCAAGCATACGGCCCACCTGATGTGGCTACTGGTGTGGTAACTGGTGGCTTCCAATCCGAAGAGTCAATCCTAGACCTGAGTCTACACTACAAATATTATTTCACCTTACACGCACTCCCTACAAGCGAATTTCTTATATATGTTAAATTTAAATGTTATATTTACGCCTATGTAACAAAGTTTACAAAAGCTTGCTAGGAAGGTCCCAGAAATTTGTATAATTAGTACTGTAAGACTTTCGGAAATAAAGAGTTTTGTTTTTTTTCTGCTTTGTGTGCTTCCGCCAATAGTTAGTTCATGCGAATTAGTGCCGGTTGCCGTTAGTAGATACATCCTGCTATCATCATGTTCTACAGCGTCTGAGGTGGCGAAATACGCGTCGCAGAGACGACCAGGTCAGCCATATCAGCAACGGCAAAGCAGGTTAGACAACATTTCATGTAAAATTGGCTATCACAATATAACCCCTGAATCTATTAATCTTTAGACGGCCCATCCTACTTACTAACTAGATTCGCAAAATGGACATAGAAAGTAAACGTAACCGACAAAGAAGTAGCTCAGCCTTACAGAAAACCTCAACGATATAACAACTTTGGATTGGACGGTGGTTGGGAGCCAGAGTTCTTCCAACTATTGAGGTCACCAGCAAGCTCCTGAGGAGACACCTCGTTAATAGTAGGGGTAACAACGCGCCATTGTTCTATGTCTTTTGCAGGCGTTCATTGTTCTGATATCCGTATACTATCTGGCGAGTCGTATGCAAATTAGTTAAAAATGTGGGGTATGGGTTACTAGGATGATCATTGGGAGAGGTTGATGATGATAGTACGAGTAGCATTAGACATTTACAAAAATTTATAACGACTGATGTATGAACAACCATATATACCATTTTTCACTAAAAAACATCATGTTCGAGGTATAATGAATAAATAATAACCGTTGGCATAGCATAGAGTTTTCGAACACGATCTGGCAGTTATTTTGTTTTGTTTTAAAAATTTTATGCCATATTCACAGACGATTTACCACGGTCTACAAAACTAGCAAACTTTGTCGTTCCCTAGGCATTTTATAAATATTAAAAACAGTGCTGGTTTACGCTGCTGAATTTTATCGTCATTATAATGTATAGGTATATACCTATATATACGTCAATGTATATGCAGGTTTTACGTATTTATTTGTACTGACTCTTTCTACAAAAGAAAGTAGTCGACAGTGTCATCCTCTTGTCTCCTGTGGATCATTAAACTCGATATTTGCTAAGCAAAGTAAGAAGACTTCAGGCGGCAATGGTCTTTCCATAACGAGCTGAGGAGCTCAGTGGCACAGCGGTTAATAATGCGACTAGGGGATCAAATATTGGTCCAACTGTCACAAATGGAAGACATCGATACTTATAAATAAATAATAAATAAATATTGCCGGACAAATTACACAGCGCCACCTAGCCCCAAAGTAAGCGAAGCTTGTGTTATGGGTACTAGACAACTGATAAACATACGTAAATTCATTTTTTTTTTATAAATACATACTTATTATACATAGAAAGTACCCAGACCAATACAAACAGACATGTTCATGCACACAAATGTTTGTACTGTGTGGGAATCGAACCCACGAGCGTTGGTGTCAAAGTAGCGTAACAGCGCGTTTCACCACTGCGCCACCGAGCTCGTCAATGTAAAGGTTTATCCCACACCGTCTGTTTCATGATGACGTGGTCATAATAGCTGATTTGCTGGAGTATTTCGGTCGGATGATATGTGATCTCAATGCTGCTTCTTTATCACAACGAGGCGCTTCCTTATCCATAATGGTGGAGAGTTTAACAATGGTTACTTTAACAGCAAAGTTCCTAAATTCGATTACCACACAAGACAAAAATTTGTGTGTATGAACATGTATGTCTTGGTCTCAGTGTATTAAGAGAGGGAAAGTACCTTCACATCACAGAAAACCGCACCGAAATAACAACTCCCTAAAGGGTTGCTGCATTCCTGCGTGTAGATGAGGTTACTAATAAGCTCCTAATCAGATGCTATGTTAGCAGATATGAGGATAAAGTATAAGCGATACTACCTGTATTGCAAGTTTTATACGTCACGGTGACGGTACTTCCCGAAATATGTAAAATAAACTAGCTGACCCGGCAAACGTTGTTCTGCTATAGAAAAAAATATTTCTTACAATTTTTTTCTAATTTATTTTTATGAAATATACTTTACGACCTATTTAATATACCATCAATCAATCATACCTACCAAATATACATAAAAAATCCATAAACACCTGTCGAGCCGTTTCGGAGAAATGGGACCACAAACATTGTGACACGAGATTTTTGTACATATTACTAGGGTAATATTTTGATAATTCAAAAATTGTACAATGACTTCCTCTACTTAACCCTGTTTCAGACTAACTGTAACTGCTGTTGATGACGTCTACTTTGGACAGTTCGTACCGTTGGGCTTAGTAACTTTGGTAAAGTAATGTGGACAAAATCCGCGTTCCAGCACTCTCTGTCTTTACAATTTGTAACCAAATTAAATGTTAGTTGCATATTGACATTAAATGTCTCATGATATTACCAAATAAAAATGTATAATATTTGTACTTGACATTTGACGTCTGTTATTACATTCTAAATAAATATGGCAGTTTCTAATGTAGACGCTTTTAATTTTAATCCAACAAAACTTTATCATCCCTCCGAGCAATACATCCATCGGCCATAATTAATAAATTTTGACGAGCTCGGTGGTGCAGTGGGCAGTGATGCTGCTTTGGCACCTACACACGTGAGTTCGATTACCATACAGGACAAATATTTGTGTTTCAGGCACACAAATATTTGTCCTGTGTGGTAAATCACGTCTGTTTTTCTTGGTCTGGGTGATTTAAAGAGAGGTAGGACGCAGCATAGCCGTCTGGGTAAGTACCTCCACTTCACAGAAAACCGCAGCCAAATAACAATTACCTTGAGGGTTGTTGTGTTCCTACGTGTGAGTGAGGTCACCAGTAAGGTTCTAAGGACTCGCTGTGCTACCAGCAGGTGGCATCGCGGGAGTGATACTTAATGTTATACAAACTTTCACAGGTAACGGTAGCCACTTTACATCAGGTGGGCCGTATGCTTGTATGTTCCCGACGTTGTTTAAAAAAAATGCATTAAACTAGGCTGGGGATCATTAGAGAAGCATTTTCGCATATCCGCAAAGCTCAAGATCAATCAATTCTTTGTCACCTACGACACATATATTGGAACTGGATAGGGTTTTATATAGTTCTATGAACCAGCAAGCTCAAGTGACAATGGCTATAGTCACATAATATGACTGCCAAGCTAGTGACGACAAAAGGAAGGAAACATCTAGAGCGTAACTGAGTATGGGTGATAAAGTGTTGAACGTCCTGTTTCTAGACACGCAAATGACCCTAGAAGAGCCACCGGAAGTAGTTGCGAAAAGTGAATGACCGCAAGTAGTGAAAATCATTAGGGAAATGCCAGAAGTAATAGAGTCTTTTGTATGAAGTTTGAAATCGATTTCAAATGTACCTTAATGTGGTTACGACACGATTGTGTCAATATAGTTTTAAATCGATGGCAAAATTTAAAAGTTAAAGTCAAAATCTTTTTATTCCGTAAAAATGGCTACATTTGTTTGGAATCGTCACAATTTTTTCCCCTACCGTGCAGTTCATGACTAGGTGAGCACTGATAAAAATACTGCCAAAAAACTCAGGTATCCCTCTTTTGGTATCCAAACAAATTTACATAATTTATTAATTACATTATAATTGAATCGACTCAATCCCAGGCATTTTTATCATTAATATAGTCAGATACTTTATAATATGCCCTGCTACACAATTTGGCTTTAATAGTAGTTTTAAATTTGTTTATTGACATTTCTCTTATATTGCTGGGACCTGGGAGTTTGTTATAGAACCGTATACATTGCCCCATAAAAGAATTACTTATTTTGTGTAATTCGATTACAAACCAATAAATAGACAAAACTCCAGTTATTTTATTGTTATTGTTCTGACTCATGCATCAAGTTTCAAGTTTCTAGTTCATTGAAATTGAATTGATAGGTGGTACAAAATGGATGCTCTTAAAACTCAGCGTCACTGTAACTAAACATGCAGTGTATGCGTGAGTAATCTGTAGGTAGAGCCGTCCGGTAGCTCTCGCACGCTGAATTCAAAACATCCTGTACATTTTCAAACTAAACCTACATCCGGAATGGATGTACAAGTCACTCGCAGATTTTAGAGTTCCAAAAGAAAAAATGATTGCTCACAACTGGAATTATGTAGGTTGTTTGTGCCACTCGTTCACAGCTGCACGATTTAAAACATTTTGGTTAGATACATCTGGCTTTCTGGCGTTGATATCAGCAGTTTAAAACTGTATATATAATTTTATATATATGTTTTTTTAATTATTAGTAAATTTAATTGCTTATAAAAACTTATTATATATAGATTATAAAAACAGTATTTTTTTTATTATAGCACGTAAAAACAGACATTATCTACGAGTATCATTTATTTATTTTATTTATAAATGAAACAGTTAAGTACTTTCATCACCTCTGTTTGACAGCCAATTTTCTTGTTTAGTAGCTATTGATGAGCGTTAGTGCTATATTAGTAACAAAATGGAAAAATTAGATAAATATTGGAAAAATGCAAATTCATGTATTCGCCTCCAATTTTCAATAATGATTACGATCGACTTTTTCAATGAAAGTGAGTTAATAAACAATTTGTCACTATGTTTCATCGTACATACAAATAATAGTTTATCCGCAATATCCCGTTTTGGATTTTGTCTTGTCTAATTTGGGAGAAATTAAATTTAATTACATATATGTACATACATATGTAATTAAATTTCGAGTGATTCGCTTCAGTACACATCTTCTATTTATGCCGGTAACTTTACGCATTGGTTCTCGTAACAATACCACAACCCTACATGAAAATATTTTAAACAATTTACACGTCAGTTACCAATGTAATTAATTCTTTGACACTTTATTGCTTACTTGTTTGACTCTTTGAAAATAAGATTATTTTATTATACAACTTACTCGTAGATAGGAAAGAATGGCTGCGTCGTCGTGATGATTTAGTTTTATTAAGTGAAATGAAAACTTTTCAATAATAAATTGAAAATGACATCATTGGTCGACACCTGTTCAAAAAGATTTGTTTAATCTTACTTGGATCGACTTAAATAAAGTTAGGATTCAGTTTGTTATTTGAAAGTTTTTATTAAATGCTCACTAAAATTACGTGGTATAAGGATATTACATTAGAAAATAGGTTATAAAACAAATTCGTAATGAAAGTTGCCATTAAATCTTTTTAAATCATTTGACGTTTTAGATTACTTTAGTTCAGTTCAGTTTGAAAGTTTCAAATTCAACATCTATTCGCCAATTAACTAAAAGGGAACTAACTTCAGTTTGATGCCTTGAGGCCCGTTATATACTTGGCGCCGCGCCGTAACGCGCATGGCGGAATTCAGCCACACGGGCCTCAACGGGAAGAGAATCGTTAAAATCGAGAAAATAAAGAATCGTTAAAAATATCCTAGAGTTGTTTTCAAGACATTTGAAGTTGACTCCGAAATATTATTGTATAGACAGTAGCTCAAGAATAAATTCTATATCATCTAAATTTTAACAGGTTTAAGGAGTACATAGTTTTTAATTTATTTTATCCCCAGAACCCACGTGTACATTTTCAGTTTGAAAATCAGTCTAGACTAGTCTATCTAGTCGCTTAGTCCTGTTGTTTGTCGGTGCAAATTTTATTAAGCTCGGCGTTTTTTAGTTTTGTATTTGGTGGTCGAACTAGCGTCGAAATATACTGATGTTTTTCCTTCGTTCAGTTTGTAGCAAATACCACAGTATTTGCTGAACACATGTATTTGTAATTGAATTCATGGTTTCTTTTTTATACGAGAGGGACGCAATCAAATGTAGCTATGTACTATGTAACTACGGAATTTTAAATACCTATTTAATCAAATATTCGCATTTATTACCTACGTACTGCAGGCATAATGTCAGTTTAACTATTTGTTTGTGGCACTCCTTTCCCTTCCTGATTAGAGAAGTACCTCAAGACGTTGTGTTTTGGGACACTTAGTTGGAGTTAACATGATGAAGCCTCCTTTGCGAGTGCTTCGTTTATAATTAGCAAGGTGTTCTGCTTGTAGGTGAGGTTGGCTTTTACCAATGAAGATAAAGATGATAGTAAGTATTAAAAAAATAATAGATGTGTTAAAAAAATTGTAAACAAAATAGCTTCAGTAATCAGTTTTGCTCTTCCCCAATTAATAATACTCTTTGCTTAAAACAGTGATTAAAAGGTTATGTACATGTATGTCTGTATGTGTACGTATATATATAGTTTTATGTAGGTATTTGTACGTATGGGTATGTATATGTATGTATCTGTGTATAATACTTAAGTTCATATAAATGCATATGTGAACATAAGTATTTAACTTAAGTATGTTTATTATTTGTGCTGCGCCACCTACCTATTTTGTTCTTTTTTTATCCTCTACTTTTAGGTTGTCTGGAAGATATCGCTATGCGATAAGACCGCGTTTTGTCATTTTAATATGAATACTGTTCTATGTGGTGCAATTTCTATTTTACATGTTCTTTCCAAGGTGTTGGAACATAGATGATAAAAATAGAACTCTATCAGTACGAGTATCTTAGTAACTTTACAAGCGCATTTAACACGGTCGAATTTAATATTTTGCCTGTGTGTTGTAAATTTGGCCTTATTGTGGTTTAGATCATATCTACTTAATCGTCGCCAATTGGTAAAGATTGATGAAACTAGATCTGAATGGTGCAAGCTTCACTCTGGTGAACCTCAAGGTGGAGTAATTTCTCCTATTCTCTTCTCGATTTTCATTAACAGTATAACTTCCAAGCTCTCCTCCTCACATCATCTCTATGCTGACGTTCTTCAGATATATGCGGCTACTTCGCTCGATAATTTGAATCATCATCATTGGCAGTCCTTACTTCATATTACGTCTTCAGAATCTGCAAGATTGTACTGATGTTGTATTTGATTACATTGACATTATCCCTTATTTCTCCTATCATATTATTTTTGACCAAACTTGTACTGGGCGTCTCAGATTGGAAGGAGAAGTCTCTGAATCGAATCACACGGTCCAAGCTGGTATCCAGATACTCCCGCCCAAAGGTGACTGCAGTACTCCAAGTGCGGTCTCACTTGAGACTTATATAACATAAGTCTTTGCCCCGCACTGAAGTACTGCTTTGCTCTGTTGAGCACACCAAGTTTTATGCACGCCAGCTTGACCTTCTCCTGCAGGTGATTTCGATAAAGTTACAATAAAGTTTTCTACGACAGCAACAACAACTTCATTAAAAAATAGCCAATATATGTTTTAATGAGGGTATATTGTTTATAGTCAAAGCTAATAGCTTGCCCGTGGTGCACCTCATTATTAACAAATGAAGATGGAGAAGAAACAAGAAATACTAAAACAGATGCTCTTTCGAAAGAGAGCTAGAATCCAATAATCTCTATCTCTGAAACTATTGTAAACCTTCTTTTTTATAATCTATGGTATACTGTGATATACCGCAGTGAGAAAACTTGACCTGTACAGCCCCTTCCATTTCAGAATCCTCCCTTTGATTTCACCCTCATTCTCCTTCCATTATCTTTCCATTTACTTTTGTGCTGCTAAGCAAATTTAACTGATCTGCCATGACCAAATTAATCGTGTTTTATCAGAAGGTGAAGCCAGGAATCCAAAAAAATGGTGAGCGTGTAGTGTGGAGAGCTACGAATATGAAAGAAGTGTCTCATCTGCGTTGAAGTTGTCTGCAATTTTCTGTGAGACGGAGGTACTTCCTCAAACGGGCTACTTTGAATGCTGGCTTAAAGACGCGAGAAAGTCAGGTTAACCGAACAACTATGTTTAAATAAATAAATGTGCCCTAGGTTAAGGTTAGGAGAATTATTGTAGAGCAACGACTGCAATTTCTCCTCAAGCGGATCAGTATCAGATGTTGATGAGTCACTTAAATGAACAATAATATAATGGCTGAAATACGTATTTCGTTATTTGCACTGTTAAACATTTATATAAAATTTAAATATATCGACCAGGAAAATAGTTCTCCATATAAACTTTTATATAGTCCGAAATGACTTGAAACGTACTTGAACGTCTTTTGAGTTTGCAAACATTAAATGTATAAAAATAAAAAAAATAAAATACTATTCTAAGTTCCTAACTTCAGTAGAAACGGCTATACATTGATGATTCAATTACTCACACTTTACCTTTACACTGGATGATTTTTTCTCAGAAAAAATTATATTGCGTACTTAGTACGTGAACTAGAAATTATTAACGACAAAATTTGAATTTATTATTTTGAGGATTACAAAATAATTGAGAAAGTTCGTTAACTTTTTTCCTCACTGTGCCGGACGGCACCCATCCACTACCGTTAGTAGTTGCATGCTGCCACTATCATGGCTGCTCAGGTTGTCTCTACCTAGGCTGCTGCGGTCATCTCTGCGAATGTCAGCCATCTGAAACTTGAATCGTATACACGCGCCAATATTGCTGCCCTGGCTGCTCCGGTCGTCTTTGCGACACGTGTTTCATCTCTCTTCACCTCTACACGAGGCACCCTCAGGCACTCTAGATGTTAGTCGTTATGTAGCATATTATTCTAACCTGCACCTGAACTAATGAGTATCGGAAGCACACAAAGTTGTTCCAAATTACCTGTAAATTTGACTTTCACTAAAACACTTAAATCTATTAATTATTTACAAAAGCAGTCTGTTGGTTGCCTAGTACCCATAGAACACGGGCCACTTAATTTGAGACTACATGGGTTTATGAGATTTGTTGAGATTCATTAAAGATCGTCGTTCATTGAAGGTAAAACAATTCGGGCAAAGATTTTTATGATTTTGAGAGTGCTCTTTGTCCGCACGATTGCTTGGTTCCTGCAAAATGTTTTTGGGAGGGAAACACTTCATCTGTGCACGAGGATGTGACGCGGCAAAAAGAGATGTTAACTTTCGAGAACTCCTAAGTTGTGAACTTACTGCCGAAGTTTTCTCTACTATATTATATGCATGATATTGTATGAGGTTTTTTTATTAACATATTACATATAGCCTAGCAAAAGCGTAATTGCCTCATTTAATAAAAAATAAACTAAATATTTTTAATTTCTGGTAAATTAAATGTAATTAAAAGTATTAAATAAATAAAGTATTAATTTCATGCAAGGAAACTAATTTTGGAGCAATGTTAACAGAAGAAGGCGATAATTATTTAATAAAAAAAAAACTGCAACTGCAACGGCTGTACTGTAAATATGCAAAAATCACTAATGTGGTCTTTTTCTATCGAAGGTACGCTATATATTAATCGTAACTGGATCGCCACCATGACATGAGCTTTAATCAACCGTTTTCGGGAGTTGGTACATGTAGCGGTTATTATTTTGCAAATTGTGTGAGATGAGAACAGACAGCCGTACACAAAGATACAGCTGCACGAGCGAAACAGCAGCCAATAGCTTGTATTAGGAATTTTCATTAATCCCAGCAATTGTGCAGGTATTGCCATTGCAATAAAATCGAGACACATCAGTATGAAAGGGGTTCTTGAGCTAAAATAAAACCCGCAGCGGCGCAGCTGAGCTCTCTTCTATGCCAGAGATTTTTATTAAATCTCTGATATCTGAAGTACGTTGGGGAATGCTAAATTTGAATATAACAGTATTGCCTGAACGATTCTTTTTCCAATATCTCCATGTGAGTATAATATTGACCCGTTCATTTGTTCAAAGTATATTCGCCAGGAGCTCAATGGCGTTTCTAGTTTCTGCTGAAATTGTTGGTTTTATAAGACAGCTAGTATAAACAACGTAATAAATTATACTGCGGTTAATTGTATATAAACGACGGAAGGGAAATAATTACAAACGAGATGCTATTTTAGAGGTCTTAGAACGAAACAACTCAGGTTGGTAATTTTTGTACTGCCCGTGTTACATTAATGGTTTTCATCAAATACACAATTTTAATTTTAAAAATCATATAAATATAAAAAGAAAATGTATATAATATACTTATTCCATAATAGATATATACATAGAGAGCTTTGCTCGTATCATTCTAACCGAACACGAAGGTTAAGCAACGTCAACCGCAGCCTGTCTATGAATGGGTTTATCTATCTCGAGTTTCTCCGTGCTCGGAGGGCACGTTAAGCCCTCGGTCCCGGCTGTTGTCGATAGATGACAGTCGTAAAGCTATGTCAGTAGCCCTCGTGCGGCTTGAAAACACTGGCCTCCGTCAATCAAAGCAAAAAAAAAAACAAAGCAAAGTACAGTTTTCATTGGTAATGAGATAAAATTATTTGTTGAGCTTATCAAACAAGTCAAGCTCGTTTTAATTGTTTGTACCATCATCATCATTATCATCTCAGCATATATTCGTCCACTGCTGAACATAGGCCTCCCCTCTAGAGTTACATTCGTCTCGATCCTGTGCCACCTGCATCCATCGACTTCCTACAAACCTCTTGAGGTCGTCGCTCCATCTAGTGAGGGGTCGTCCCACATTGCATGCACAAGTACGGGAATGCCATTCGGGAACCTTTCTTCCCAAGCGGTTGTCGATCCTACGAACTATGTGGCCTGCCCACTACCGCTTCAGCTTGCTTATCCTGTGTGCTATGTCGGTTACCTTAGTTCTACTGCGGATATCCTCATTTATAATTCCTAGCATACCTAGCTCTTTCCATAGCACGCTGAGCGACCTAGACCTTCCCCATACAGCCCGCAGTGAAAGATCACGTTTCAGTTCCGTATGTCATCACTGGCAACACACACTGTTCGAAGACCTTACTCTTCAGGCGTTGAGGTATTTTGGACGAGAAGATGTGTCGAAGTTTCCCGAACGCTGCCCAGTTGAGTTGGATCCGTGTGTTGACCTCTCGGTCGAAGTTGAACTTACCTAACTGAATAACCTGCCCTAGGTAGACATATTCGGCGACAACTTCAAGTTTAGTGCTTCCAATCGTGATCGGCATAGGTTTAACATGGACATTCGACATGATCTTGGTCTTGTTCATGTTCATCTAGAGACCTACCTGGTTGGAAACACTATTGAGGTTATTGAGCATAATGCTTAGTTAAGTAAGCGACATGTTTTTCGAAATATAATTTCTTGGACGTGCGGGTTTTCTCACGATGATTTCCATCACCGTCGAGCAAGTGATAATTACGAATATTACATATGTTCGAAAGCGCGAATTTAGTGGTACATGGACTCGAACCAGTGGCAGTCGTTTAATAAACTGGTTGCATAAAGAACTAGACTATCACGGCTCTGATTTTTTACCTCATCTCAATCTTAGAGAAATGTATGATATTTACGCTAAGGCTACGTTCAAACTCCCTTTGATTGAGGGGGATAAGTCCGGTAGTTACGTGCTTAAACCTTAGACAGATTACATTACATATATTTTCTTGAAGACACATCTGCGTGCGTCGAGCGTTCGTTTGAAAGTCAGAGGTCGCTAAAGTAGGGTATTAGATGTGGTAACTTTTTGCGGCTTGTTTTTGCGGTTTTAATCTGCACGCCCTGTCCTGTGTAAACATAGATTATTGGGGAAACTTTATGTGTGCTCAGTTCTCCAACATATTTGGTAATTTGAAATAAGTCACATGACAAATCTAGAATTTAATATCACAAATCATTAGCAATTGCCGTGACTATGTTTGCTTAGAATTATGTAAAATAAGTTTTCGTTTCAATTTAGATGTGTGCCTTTTTGGTACCTAATTATCGATATCTTTGATGTTAAAGATTATAGTATACTAGCGACCCACCCCGGCTTCGCAGATAAGTAGAAAGATAAATTAGTACTTCATTTGGACAAATACAACATAACTACATTTCCTTAATTGTTTATAGACCGTTCAAAGTTTTAAATCATAGAAAATATAATTAATTCAATTGTTTTTTAGTTTACAAATAAATAAATCGTGTAGTTTTACCAAATAGACTAAGCATAGCGGTGTTCGCTCACACCGCTGCATTTTGACATTTTTATACAAGGCGGCGTAACTTCTGACCGACAGGTCTGATTCGAATAATTTAAATATGATTAAAAGAGACAAAATTGCATATACATAATCATCCTTGATATTTTTTTTATACATCGTCGGGAGGCATACAAGCATACGGCCCACCTGATGTAAAGCAGTGACCGTAGACCGACCTATTAACGCTTGTAATTATATCAAGATTCACTTGCGCGACGCCTCCTTTACTGCCTACACAGTATCTCCTTAGGAGCTTACTGGTGACCTTACTCACACGCAGGAACACAACCGCCCTCTAGGGAGTTGTTATTTACGGCTACGGTTTTCTGTCAGTTGGAGGTACTTCCCCCGACGGGCTGATTTGATGTGCCCTAGCTCTCTTAAAACATCCAGACCAAGACAAACAGACATGTTCATGCGCGCAAATGTTTGTCTTGCGTGGGAATCGAACCCACGAGTGTTGGTGTCAAAGTCGCATCATTCACGACTGAGCCATCGAGCTCGTCAAAACTATTTAGTTGGATAAAGATATTATCATGATATGATAAATATGTTATATTAATTCTAGCCGATTGATTAACTAATTTGAGCAAAAAACGGTTATTTATACTAGTTAGACATATAGCATCGCGGACTTTTTTGTGGGTAATGATGAGTAGATATTATCATGATATGATAAATATATTATATTAATTCTAGCCGATTGATTAACTAATTTGAGCAAAAAACGGTTATTTATACTAGTTAGACATATAGCATCGCGGACTTTTTTGTGGGTAATGATGAGTAGATATTATCATGATATGATAAATATATTATATTAATTCTAGCCGATTGATTAACTAATTTGAGCCAAAAACGGTTATTTATACTAGTTAGACATATAGCATCGCGGACTTTTTTGTGGGTAATGATGAGTAGATATTATCATGATATGATAAATATATTATATTAATTCTAGCCGATTGATTAACTAATTTGAGCCAAAAACGGTTATTTATACTAGTTAGACATATAGCATCGCGGACTTTTTTGTGGGTAATGATGAGTACTATATATATCTAGTACATTACATTCAGTGTGATTAGAGTTTTAGCCGCGTATGCCAAATAATGACTTTTGTAACTAATTTTTTGATAATTTGGGTTACATTACTGAACATTTTGTAGGTACTGTAAGGGCTGCTCACTCGTAAGCTTTAGATGTTAGATTGATTAATGTTCTGCTTTGATTGTAAAGATGTTTATTTAAATATAAATGATTGTTATTGATAATGTGGTGAGTTACACGTCTGCTGTGATGGAATACAAATCGTGATCTGATGTATGAAATTTTAAAATAAATGGATAAACTAAATATTGATAGCACGGCAATTCGCTGATGAAGCAATATGTATGCCTGTATCCTACAGGGACCTCTAATTTTTTTTAAATATAATACAGCCCCCGCTAATAATGTAGCTTACTACATATATATGAAATATTTTTTAAAGTCAGTTGAGCATTTTTTGAGTTTATCCATTACGTTACAGAAATTTTGTTTTATTTATTCATGCGCAAATAAAATAATGTCATAAATAGGTATATTAGATATTTGTCGCACTAATATGTTACGATTATCGCATTAAGGGGGATCTTCACACAATTCGTTTATATATAAATGCTCGTACCTCTTTATAACATTTATGTACTGATAGCGGTACATACCTACACCAGGATTCCTGCTCCCCGATTCGAATATTGGTGTGGACACGTATCACTAAATTTGACCTTAACATAAACCGCACATACGCGCGGATTAGGGCGTCCCCCGACGAGGCGACGCGCACGATTCCGCCCTCGTTGGTGCGGGTTTAAGTGCGTGCGGCGGCCAACCTGGCGGGTCGAGGAGAGCTGAGTATCGTATATGCATATGTGGGAGGTAGATTGCAAGATAAGATGAATGAGTTGATAGATATGATCAACGAGAGATGCCTAGATGCTTTGTGTGTGTCAGAGACCAAGCAAAAAGGAAGCGACATCGAAGATGTGCCCGATGGCATGATAGCCCTGTGGTCCGGGGTAAACCAAAACGATCATGGCAGCACTGGCGTAGGTGTCATGCTTTTATCTCGCTTGGCCGTTGGTGTGAAAGATTATGATTTAGTAGACCCAAGACTTCTCTGGGTTAAAATGAAACTGGGGATTGCGCGAGTCTTATTGGTTGCAACATATGCTCCTGTAAGCTCTACTAATCCCCAGGAGCTCAAGAAGTTTGCACCAGAGTGATAGTATGAAAGAGAAGAAGAAAGAAATATACAGTCGATGCAAGAACGAAACCAAAGCTTTAGTGAAAGAGAAGCGTGAAAGACTATTTATGAAAGAGGAAGAGAGGCTGACGTAGAACTTCGTAAGGCTAATACCATACTCTTCAGGAGAGAGGTAAAGAAGTCTTGGGGTGGTTTGTCGGCATCCAGAATGGATAAGATAAAATGTAAAGATGGCCGTAGAATACCACATAATCATTCATTTCTCTAAAATATTCGCTCCACCGTTCTAACACTTCCTGATTGTTAGCAAGAATTGCTCCCGTAGCTACTGAGGCCACCTCTACTACACAGGCCATTTAGATAAATCTATCAAGGTCCCTCAGGCCGCTAAGGCCGCTACGGTCCAAGACGTCAAGGCCCTTCAGGCCCCACTCACTAAGGCCCCGGCCAACAAGGCTCCCCATGCTGTAACTTCGGCTATTAAAATTCTAACTTTTTATGTAGTATTTCGATACCGTTCCTATTTTTATACAACGTCGGAAGGCATTAAAAATGATGTAAAGTAGTTACTGCAGCCTTTGAATGTTTGTAGCAGAGGTGGCACCACATGAGCGATTTACCTCTCTTAAAAATACCCAGACCGAGACAAATGTACATAATCATGAACACAAATATTTCTCTTGAGTATCGAATCCACGAACTTTGGTAATAACGTAACACATTAACTGGTTAGTACTCGTACTAAGTACATTTTCCTCGGTGATCGTAGACGAAAGGCTGACCTGCACTAAGATCGTCATTCTTAGAACACGTCTATACTCGTCTTCCGTGTGCTAACGTTTCCTCTCCCACCAAACCCTCCAAAAAACATTTCGAATCCGAACATATTTATCTTGCGAAGAAAGACATTAAAATCATAATAAATACTTTCAATATTTTTATAATAATTCCATTTTCACTACAGTATGATAAAAAGCAACAGCCAAATTATTCTTCTTCTTCACGTCATCCAGATTCCTAGTCTATTAGAATTAGCGGTGTCCGCTACCTGAGCCTAAACATTTGGCGAAGATACTGATTTTTTACATGGAGCGATTGCCGTCACACCTCCACAACCCAGTGGGAAAAACAGACCTTCCTTAGGTAAACACGAGTTTAGTGGTACTTGCCAGGATTCGAACCGGGGACTTGTTGTTCAATAGACCGGTTTCTTATCCTCTGGGCTATCACTGCTAGCCAACAGCCAAATTATTAAGGCCAATTTAAAGAAAATGTATTTAACTTGGAACATACTGAAAATTCACAAACTAATTTCTAGTTCGTAGAGCCAAATTTCCATTACTCTGAGATGTTTATCTAGTTACTTCATAATACCACTAGAGCCTACAAAATAATTTTAATTAACTCTCGTGTATACTAGTTACTGTTGAGCTAGGTCGTAGAAGTAAATTTGATTTAAATATTTGAGTTATTATCATCATCATCATCAATATTGGAGTATAATTAATACATATATACGTTTGTCAGTGAGTCATTATACAACACATTGCACTCATAACTAAATCTCTTTTAAATTATTAATTAAACCATTCAATCGATGTGACCCAAACCGATATTATTTGAAAGGCAATAATGCGAAGATGGATTTAGGCCAATAAAACAATGCATTAGGCACATTCTGTTCATTCATGAATTCGATTTTCGACTTTTCTCATACAAACATTACCAACCTCATCAAATGGTGGCGTTACTCGCAAATAAATTAGAAATATTAGTGTGAAGTTGGCGGCGTGCTCCAGAGTTGGAACGCTGAAAAATCTTTATGTTAGATTCACAGATCTTTATGTTATCTTTATATTTACATACTTACAGAAAAAACTCAAAATATCGTTTATCCGCTAGCATTAAGGTAAAAAAGTTAATAAATAAACAAAATTTCCTTTTTTTCCAACAAACGAACAAAATATATTTCTTTTTTTAGCATAGTAGCACACGCCAGGTATCCGCTAGTATTTAATAAACAACCTCACAATCTCACTAGGGAAGTACCTTCATATGTACAGAAGAACCTTGATGATTGGTATAACCCTGTGAGTGACTAAGGTCACCAGAAAAGGGAAGGGGAGTTGCTGGTTCAAGAACGGAATCCTTCTTGTTGCAAGTATCAACATGCTGCGTAAATTCTTTCACTTCAAACGAGCTATATGTTTGTTTGCCTAATGGAGTAGTATAAGACCAAATCCACAATAGACAAACTGTTGCGAAAATAGACGAATAATATCTTCAATGAACTACTGTACGCAGTTTAAAATGTTTCAACAACAAAATACACTGCGAGTTTGTCATACCTAGGAAAAATTACAGACAAAATACACACATCAAAAGTGTCTAGGGATCAAGCATTTTTATGCGGATTTCTTGAGATTGAGATGTGGCTTTGTAATAAATTTATGATTTTATAAATTTATATGGATCCTTTTTGGTGCATTTCATAATTTGAAACAGGAACTGTCAATCAAATTCGAGTAAAAGATGAAAATCAGCTGTCAATATTTTCCCTATAAAAACATTCAACGCATTGAAGACATTATTAGTGCTACTGTTTCCCTACTACTGATTAAAACCAACGTTATTATGGAGCGGCGACGTCATTTAAGCAGGGAAGAAATGCTCAGAGCCGTGGGAATGATAGAAGCTGGTTCCCGGAAACGTACTGTGGCTTTAGCTCTGAATACAAGTCAGAGTGTTATCAGTCGACTTTGGACACGTTACCGAAGCACTGGTACCGTGGCTGAGCGCCATGGAGGACGGTATCGCTGCACCACACGGAGACAAGACCGATACATTCAAATCACAACTCGAAGAGCTCCAACAATAACCGCCATGATGTTAGCCGTGACGCTTCATCACTCTTCAGGGAACTTAATTAGCGACCAAACAGTCAGAAACCGCTTGCATGAAGTGAACCTTCATTCCCGAAGACCGCTAAGGGTACCACCTTGCATTGCAATGCACAATCGTAGGATTCGATATCAATGGGCTCTTGAACACAGAAATTGGGCAGAAGAACAATGGCGTTTCGTGTGCTTTTTTGATGAGTCTCGTTTTGGTATGAGACCGGATACAAGACGTATACGACACTGGAGAACCCCTGGACGCCAACAGCGATTAAAATCCTGCCAGGAAGTCCATCCTTATAGTGGTGGAACCATCATGGTATGGGCGGGTATTTCGATCGGCGGAAGAACTGAGTTGATTTGGATCAGAGGCAACCTCAACGCTCAAATTTATGCTGAGACGATTGTATCAGACGTCATCGTTCCTCTACAAGTGCAAATCGGTCCCTTATTTCAGTTAATGCATGATAATGCACGACCGCACACCGCAAGAGTTGTAAGACAGACTCTCGCCGCAGCTAACATCAATGTCATGTCCTGGCCTGCTCAGTCGCCAGACTTGAACCCGATTGAGCATGCATGGGATATGCTACAGAGAAGAGCTCTGCCGAATATGGAGGGTATCCAGTCGCAAGAAGACCTTTTTAGGGTTCCGTACCCAAAGGGTAAAACGGAACCCTATTACTGAGGCTCCGCTGTCCGTCCGTCCGTCCGTCCGTCCGTCCGTCCGTCCGTCCGTCCGTCCGTCCGTCTGTCACCAGGCTGTATCTCATGAACCGTGATAGTTAGACAGTTGAAATTTTCACAGATGATGTATTTCTGTTGCTGCTATAACAACAAATACTAAAAAATAGAATAAAATAAATATTTAAGGGGGCTCCCATACAACAAACGTGATTTTTTTGCTGTTTTTATAGATAATGGTACGGAACCCTTCGTGCGCGAGTCCGACTCGCACTTGGCCGATTTTTTTGTTGTTGCAACGAACATGGGCGGCCATTCCACAGCGTGATTTGGATGAACTCATTTTGAGTATGCCAAACCGATGTTCTTGTGTTGTTAGTGTTCGCGGTAGAAACACGGATTATTAATTGTTTAAGTTACCCAATAAAATTTTAAAGAAAACTGTTATTTCAGTCTTTTTTTCGAACTTTAATGTTAGTAGTTCAAATGTCAAAAATCCCTTTATTATGAAAATGGCAAATTTCTTTATTAATGCAAAGGTGACTTGGTTTATCGTTACTGCAGACAAACGAAAACACTTTATTTGATGAATCCTTAAAGAAAATTTTAATTAATATCAATCAGGAGAAAAGTTATTGCAAAAATATATGTTGATCCTAGACACTTTTGATGTGTGTATTTAGAAAAAATAACATAAACGTTGCACTCAAAACACATAACGCTCTCAAATCGATTTGTAACAGTAAAGACAAAATTCCGCCGAATTAAAATTCTGGCATCTACAAGTTGTTTTGCGATGAATGTGATCATGTTTACATCGGTCAAACTGGTCGTAATTTTCAAAAACGATTTCAGGAACACTTATCACACTTCGCCGAACATCTTATAGACAAAAGACACAATTTACCCGCTACTAACACATTTAAAATCTTACATACAATAGATAAAGGACTAAAATTGAATATTAGGGAATAATTAGAAATCGTTAAACATAAAAATTCTAATATCTCTCTCATGAACAAACAGACTGACTTAAGCTACTCCCCTCTATTAAATATCTTTTCGCTTACCCCTTCCACCCCCTCCACCTTTTCTATATAAGGGACGGCACTACGATGGATGAGTCATTCGTAGCATGTTATTCTAATGACTACCATCTACAGCGCCTGAGGATGCCTCGTGGAGAGGCGAAACACGTGTCGCGGAGACGACCGGAGCAGCCAGGGCAGCAACGGTGGTGGGTGGATGCAGTTCACATTTCAGAAGTCGAACACTCGCAGAGACGACCGGATCAGCCATGGCAGCGGCGGCATGCATCACTAACGGTAGGTGTGTGCAAGCCGGCAGTAGTTAGTTCGCACGAACTAATCGGGAGCGGAAGCACACAAAGTAGTTTAGATCAAATTGCCTGTAAATTTGACTTTCGCAAAGTAACGCCTGAGTCTATTAAAGTATAAGAACTTACACATGCGCCAAACTTTTGTTGAGCTGGGTGGCGTAGTAGCTAGTACCGCTACTTTGACACCAACGCTCGTTGGTTCGATTCCCACAAATTACTAACATTTGTGTGCGTGAATATGCCTGTTTGTCTTGATCTGGGTGTTTTTAAGAGAGGTAGAGTGTATCTAAGCAGCCCGTCTGGGGAAGTACCTACACCTCACAGAAAACCCGCCACATCAACCCTTACTCATCCCACTATAGGGAAACGGGTCTCCCTTCAGTCGAAGGGTTTTAGAGCATACTCCACCACGCTGCTCAAATGCGGATTGGCGGAGGCCAGTGCTTTCAATCCGCCCGAGGGCCACTGACTTAGCTTAACGACTGTCATCTATCGACACCAGCCGGGACCGACGGCTTAACGTGCCCTCCGAACCACAGAGAAACTCGAGATAGATAAACCCATTCAGAGACGGGCTGCAGTCGGCGTTGCTTAACCTGCGTGTTCGGTTAGAATAATACACACAATGACGCCATCGAGCTCTCAGAAAACCCGCAGCTGAAAACAATTCCCTGGAGGGTTGTCATGTGTCTGCGAGTGAGTGAGACCACCAGTAAGCTCCTAATAAGTAGCTGTGTTAGCAGCAGAGGTGACATCGTGCGTGTGATACTTAATGTGTCGCAACCGTTCATAGGCTACGGTAACCATTATATATCAAGTAGACCGTATGCTTGAATGCTTCCTCACGTTGTTAAAAATTACAAACCTAGAGCCACCTCTAAGATAGAAATTTATCACTAAGACATCACAGTAGAGCGAATTTCGAGTGATACGAACACAGAATAGATCTCCGCAGCGGTTAAACGAGTATATGAGACGACGACAGAGAAACAAATGGTGCCAAGGATATACAAGCGACGATTACTTGCCACATTAAGCTAAGTGTAGCGGCATTCGTCTCGCAATTCACGAATCCTCGAGGGCTCCGTCTTCTCGTAATAGTGTATGAAGCGATCCCGAAGCGTTTGCATTTGGCATTAACTAAGCCTGCAAACGAGATAACCTAAATGCAAAGACAAAACGCTTTGAAAGGGCGTATTCGCATCTCATGCCTCTCGTTAAATTTATGTATTATTATTAGTAAAATGCTTATCTTTCGCTAATTGTCCTTTTCCCTATGCGTACCCGCCTACGGCGAAGTCAAAAGGGATGGTTATAATTTAGCAGTCATGTAGGTACGTTTGTATTTACGTGTGTTTCATCGTAGTATCTAAACTACTTATCCTATTTTGATGATTGAGGTGTCAATGTATTCGTTCTTATGATCGGACGGACATGGAAATAAACTTATTAGTTCAAACTTTCACGTATGAATTCAGATGTTTCTGTCACGGAAGTTGTAAGGAGGTGTTCAGGTAGAAAACGTCCTGCACTTGTAAAGCAAACATAATGTTTTGGTTCGATACTGGTTATCCTGGTTTCAGCGATATGAAAGTCGGTTATGTTTGGAAAACTTAAGCATAGGAAAGTTTGCATCACATGTAACATAGAAACTTCATGTTCAATTTTTTCCATGATGTTGATAATGGGGATGACAGCAGAAAAAATTGCTTCATTAATATTGATGCGATCTGAGAACTCGATACTGCGCTGCCATTTTTAATTATAAAGTAAATTATTACTGTATGCTGGTAGCTCACTGTTCATTTACAGCTGAAGAAGAAATATCGGCGTCTATGCCAAGAATTTCTAACTAATCACGTTTTTTTATCCTCACTGTAGTAGGATAATTTTACATGCCCATGAACCGGTATGGTAGGAAGAACGACTCATTAGATTCCAAGTAGGGATCAATATTTTCTGTTTTACTACTGAACACACCTTAATTATTCAATATCTTGTTTCCTATTTTTCCATAGTCAGGTTTTAGGTTTTAAATAGATTTTAATTGTAAAAATTTATAGTTTCTTGAGCTTTAATGAACTAGTGTCTTTTTGCTGTTTTTAAAGTGTTAAAAACTTCTTTTGCGTTTTGCAATTATAGTGGTACACTATAATTATATAGAGTTGGGAAAATATTCTGGATTCGCTTCACCGACATGCTAATGAGTGAATGTGAGTGATGAGTATATCTGTAATTATGAGTACAAATTTCAAGATTTCGCTTCTGTCGGTGGTCCATGAATTTTGTCTATGAATATTTTTTTTGTTATCTAAAGTATAAAATTCAATTCAAAAGATTAATTTTATACATGTGTTAGCTTAGATATACAATTAAGATACAATGACGAATCAATACTTGCTAATTCACGATCTGTCAACTGTATGGGGTACGAATGTTAATAATAATAATATTTAATAATAATAATATTTATTTGCTTTAACATACAAGTTTTTCTTAAACTATATCCGGAGTCTCCTTTTAAGCATACGAATGCCTGTGCCAGGAGACACCGCTCCTCTTTAGCTTACATGTTAGTATGTTACAATTTTATGTATATATAAGGTATATAGTTTTTACGGGTGCATTTCGATAGAATATATGCTCATGAGGGTGTGTGTGTGCATGCGAGTGTGTGTGTGTGTGTGAGTGTGCATAAGGGTGTTGCGTGTTTGTGTGTAACTTGTTCTATGTTCGAGAGAGCGTGTCACGTATGTGATAGTTTGTGTCGTGTTCAACTTTCACATGAAATTAACCACAATATCAGCTACTTGAAAGTAGGTACTTATAATTTTATTTTGTTCTACAAAGTGATTCAGTTTCATCATAGCTCATTTTTTTAATCCAATTAGTTACAGCACGTTTACATTTGAATGTTACAACGGAACGTATATATACACACTCTCAAAATATGTATTCTTTCTTCTTGATCCGTTGGGTAAATATAAGTTATCATCGTGGACAAATAATCACACGTGCAGTGTTTTTATAGCATTCGAACTCTATCTACGTTCCGGGACAGGCAGAGCGAAT
Source organism: Pyralis farinalis (assembly GCA_947507595.1). NCBI lineage: Eukaryota > Metazoa > Arthropoda > Insecta > Lepidoptera > Pyralidae > Pyralis > Pyralis farinalis. Next base: position 11,540,057 of record OX382274.1, read on the forward strand.
CAAGCACCATGACACGCGATTCTTTCCCACCTCGCTTGCTTCGTTAACGTTCATTGTTTTTACAAGCACGCACGCTGATTCCTAGTGCTGCTGTTATCTCCTTCTGATAAAACGCTACCAAATTAGTCTCTGAAGATAAGTTTTGGCTTTCCTCACCTCCTACAACCTTCCATTTACGCTTTATTTCTTTTGCATTTCTTTTTTTTGTAATTTCTTCTGACAGCGATACTCTCGTTCAGACCAACTTACATTGTTGCGAATGCAACAAACGTTACGTCACAAATTTTGTGTAACACTCGCATTTCGAGGTCGTTTATTCTACTTTACTGCTCTCATTTTCATCATCATCATTCACGTCATTCGTGTTGCTGCAGCACACGCATACCTTTGAGCATCATAATTATTACATTATTGTTTTTAGACTTATTATGTATTACATTTGTTTGTGAGTGTTAGTCAGCAATCGAATAAACGTTTTATCTATCTATCTTTATACTCTCTCTGCTATTCTCGGCTTTCACTTCCATAAGTTAGTATTGGGATTAGCATCGTGGTCACTCGTCTCACTCACATCAGCGGTGTATTTCATAATTCGCGCCAAAAGCAAAGCTTTTTGAAGCATTAAAGAGCATTTAGAATTTAATATGAAGTAATGAATATTAATTATTCATTCGGTCTACAGCATTTTTTCGTATGTGACATATATACCTTATTGTTATTGCTTTTATAGCTAGAAACAAGAATAACAAAAAGTTTTTTCTGCATTTGATTTTATATGTAAAATTATGCAAAAACCAACATAATATAAATATATAAGATTTGTACATAGAAATGATTTATTAAAAGATAACGAACGCCTATTTGTGATTTATTTGTCTCAAAAGAGAGTCCAAATGTTTAAAAATTGATAGTTTTGCTTTTCCTGTCATGTTCAACTTTTATCAACTCACAAACATAATCTCTCATCACGCTTTCAGTGTACTGGCCTTGGTAACGTCTCTCGAATTCCATTGTCTTAATGTAAAATTGTTTAATACGACGCAATTTAATTTGCAATGGTGGCATTAATATATTTCTAGGATCAACAATTACTTCCCATTTAATATTGCATTTTCCTACTTCGTACTTAGTATGTTCAGGCCAATGTTTTTGGCGGTAGTGAGCTGAATCATTTTTACTATCCCACATGCAAAGATAACAGGAGTATTTAGTATATTCACTTTGCATTCCAGTTAAAAAACATACCATCTTAAAGTCCCCAACAACTTCCCTTTTTTATATATAAATATATACAAAGGGGAGCATTGCAGTTAATAGATTTTTATTATTGTCGTAATTTTTTTTTAGATGTACGGAATGTGCCAATGAAATAGACGGAAATTTGTTATTAGGAATTTTGCAGCCCCGATACACAATCTGTCAATACTGTCAACAAATAAATCTAAATCCTCATACTAAAGAAGTATGTCCCCAATTACTTTTAGTTTTGGAGTTAATTAATTATAGATCCATTTATTCTATTTATGTCTCATTATACATTTTTTTCAGTTTCATTCAATCTTTGTTTTGTTACAACATATATACGGCTTGCCGGTTAGGAAATTTACATGCAGGCAATTAGATCTAAACTATTTTGTGTTCTTCCGCTCCCGATTAGTTCATGCGAACTACTGCCGGCCGGCACCCACCCACTACCGTTAGTAAGATGCATGCCGCCGCTGCCAAGGCTGCCCCGGTCGTCTCTGCGAGTGCTCACCATCTGAAATGTGAACCGCATGCACCCGCCACCGTTGTTGCCCTGGCTGCTCCGGTCGTCTCCGCGACACGTGTTTCGTCTCTCCACGAGGCATCCTCAGGCGCTGTGGATGTTAGTAGTTAGAATAACATGCTACGAAATCCTTATTCGTGGGTGCCGGCCGGCAGTAGTTCGCATGAACTAATCTGGAGCGGAAGAACACAAAGTAGTTTAGATCAAATTGCCTTTAAATTTGGCTTTCGCAAAGTAACGCCTGAATCTATTAAAAATTTACATGCAATTTGATCTAACCTGCTTTCTGTGCTTCCGCCACTAATTAGTTTATGCGGTCTAGCGCCGGCCGGCACCGGTTGAGAAATTGTTATTGTATTTTCAAATGGTTGCAATTCATAAAGTATTGCATGTGTTTTGGCGGTCCCGTTAACGCAGCAATTTCTTATGAACCGTCCCACTCTTTCGTAATAATCATACATACTCTTTAGATAGTTGTGAATTGGCTACAATCTTCCGTAAATTAGGGGTACTTCTCAATCAGTCTGTTCAACAAGGCCATACATACGTCACATCTCTATCGTGTTCTAGTCTGTAGATATGAATAGGTGTCAAGTATAAGTTGAATCCGTCATTATTATTCCATGAAAAGGGGTCGTGGGCTTGAGATCCACCTGCGCTCGCCCCACGTACAAATAACCACGTAAACCTGACAAATTGTATCACATTCATATTGGTCACGAGTGCTCGCGTGCCGCGTTGCCAAAAAATAAAGGTAAGTGTGTGTTGAATACGCATTTACATAGTGTTCCGCGGGCGAAAGACTTTGTGGGACTTCCATTTTATACGACTACAGGCTCGATATATTGATAATCAGTTTGGTCGAATACACAAGTTAAGCAGGGTCGACCGCAGCCTGACTTTGGATGGTTTTAGATAGATGACAATCGTTAAGCAAAGAGATGTAGGGCACAGCCCGACCGGAGAAGAAACTTCGCGAGACAGAAAATCGCAGCTAAATTACAACTCCATGGAGCGATACTTTCTGTATTGTTATATATATATATATATATGTATGTGTATAAATATATATATATATTTATATACATATATATATCCTTTGTGTTAATTTTTTAAATGTGCATACATGCATATCTTCACCGAATGTCTCTTGCGGGCTGGGCAGAGAGAACAGAAAGCCATAAGTCGCGGTCCTTACATACCTCACTCGCTTCTACAACCTTTATAACTCTTTGCATGCGCGCTCGTTGGTTCCTAGGGCTCCTGATATCACCTACTGTTAAAACCCGACCAATTTGGTCATGGTAGGTGAGTCTTGGTGTTCCTCAGCTCTTACATTCATCCACTTTCACATTGTATATCTTTTTTTTTATACTACGTCGGGAGGCATACAAGTATACGGCTTACCTGATGTAAAATGGGTACCGTAGCCTATTAACGCTTGCAATATATTAAGTATCACTCGCGCAATGCTTCCTCTGCTGCTTAAACAGCAACTCCTTGGGAGCTCACTTGTGACCTCACTCACACGCACGAACACGATAACCCTCTAGCGAGTTGTTATTTGGCTGCGGTTTTGTGTGAGGTGGAGGATACTTCCCCAGACGGGCTGCTTTGATGCGCCCTACCTCTCTTAAAACATCCAGACCAAGACAAGCAGCCATGTTCATGCACACAAATGTTTGCCTTGTGTGGGAATTGAACCCACGAGCGTTGGTGTTAAAGCCATGTCATTCACAACTGAGCCACCGAGCTCGTTAAAATAAATCGACAAAATATCTGTTTTGTCATTCTTTCATCCTGCATTCTTTCTATACGGTCGAACCAATGGACTGTGCCTTCTCTTATCTTAACACAAACACTCTCTTTTTCATCAACTCTCTTTCTGACATGCTCACTGTGAACGCGGTCAGTAAGAGTCGCTTTACATTAATTGGGGTGTATGCTTGTATGCCTTCCGACGTTGTATATAAAACAAGACGTAAACATTTGCGTTCCGGTTTAAGCGACTTGTAAGTATTATTTTACCCTAACCAGCTCCGTTACCTTATTTGTGGCGAATGCGTTGCGCGTTGTAACACTGCTACCAATACAGTGCGAGTGATACTTCCTGAATTGCTTGAATGCCTCCCTACATTGTAAAAAAAAATGTTATAGCCTTTATCAGGAAGTTGTGTGCGACTTGTAGAGCTCGTGTGGACTGTATTATTTATATGCAGGAGGATGATAAAAGCGGAGAATAAAAATATGAGGATGCAGACTAACTTGATAGCCTATGAATGCTTGCAATGCATTAAGTACCGCTCGCACGATGCCATCTCTATTGCTAATACAGCAACTCAATCACTCACGACTTTATTTGACGACCAATTTGACACTACATATTTTTTACTCTAGACATAAACTTACGAAATAGTTATAATTAAAAACAAGGTTTTATTTGTGTTGTAAACAGAAGTTATAATCTCGTTATATATCAAATGCAGTAGCGTGTTGACAAAACGAAATGATATCGCTATCCGTTTTTACAAATTGTCCGCAGATTCCAAATAAAATGTGACTAAGAACTAAGGGATTTCTCTTGTGGCAACCGTGCGACCTTTTCGCCACAATTGTGGCTGTGCGCAAATATTACTTTTTTTGTTAGTGGCTTGTGGCTCGCTCAGATTGTTATCGCACTGTAAATAATATAGCAGTGGATTTAAGAAACCGCCGGCACTAGTTTAAACGTAATATTTTTAAAGTTAACTTTTATCAACACGAAAAATTTGTTCTATGGAAATCTTTTTGTTCGATCTCGTTTCGTTCAGCAATAATTTCTAACTAGTCTTCCATAGAATAAACGCGGTTGAAATGCGAACGCTGCGCAAAATTTGTGGCGTAAGGCTTGTAGACCGTATTCGCAATGATGATGTTAGAAATAGAGTTGGTCTGAAAGAGAGCGTCGGTGTTAAAATAAGAAGAGGCATGCTCCGATGGTTCGGGCATGTAGAAAGAATGCAAGATGAAAGAATGACGAAGCAGATATACAATGCAAAAGTGGAAGGATGTAGGAGCCGGGGAAGGCCAAGACTTACCTGTCATGACCAAATTGGTCATGTTCTATCAGAAGGTGATGTCAGGAGCCCTAGAAACCGGCGTGCGTGCATGAGAAGAGCTGATGAATGTTAAAGAAGCGAGTGAGATATGTAAGGATTGAGTCACGTGGCGCTCGGTTCTCTCTGCCTACCCCGCAAGGGATTTGGCGTGAAGTTATAATAATAATAATAATAGTCTTCCATTTTGCTTGAAATGGCTATTTAAAAACTGACCTTATCAAATCTTGCTCCTATTGGCTATGTTGCCTTGATATTATGGAGAAGGCTTCAATAATATCAGCTTCTTCATATCGTTCAAAGGTTTTTCATAATCTAAGCTAAATTGTTAAACTGTCTTGTGGAAATATTGATTCGGATTGGATTGATTCGGTCCCGTTTAAAAACAAAAACAACATACAATCCAAGCAATATATATACCATCCAAGAATACATACACAACTAATCTCATTAAAATATATAAATCGGGGAGTTCACCCTCACACGCTTGAACCGCAATGGTCGCGTACTGTGCGGTTCCAGAGAAGTTTTCTTCCGAGAACACTCAAGCTGTGGAATGAGCTCCCAGCCGAGGTTTTTCCAAGGGACTACAGCATGGAGTTCTTCAAGAAATGCGTGAAGAGGTTTTTAGAGGGTCGGCAACGCATGAGTGACGCCTCTGGTGTTGCAAATGTTCATAGGCTACGGTGACTGTTTAACATCAGGCAGGCCGTATGCTTGGTTGCCACCTTAGTGGTATAAAAAAAAATCGCTTCAGCCGTTTAGGAGAACTTTTGTAATATATACACCAATTTTCTTCTTAGCATTATCGCGTTTCCTAATCCGTTAGGATTGGCGAGGTACGCTATCTAATGATACTACAAGAAGTTCGTCTCGCAACATTTCTAATACGAAAAATATTCAGAAGCTAACTGTTAATCTCACACACTCCCAGAAACACAACTATGATTAGTTATTGGAATGCGGCCTTCTGACTAAATTGGTTGTGTGTAATCAGAAGATATATGATGTCAGGAGACATGCAAGCATACGGCCTACCTGATGTAAAGTGATTACCGTGACCTAAGAACGCTTGCTTAGAGATGGCATCGCTAGAGTGATACTTAACATATTGTTAAGTATCATAAGTTTAAGTATCGCTCTAGCGATGCCATCTCTACTGCTAACTCACAAACAGTAACTCCCTAGAAGTTTACTGGTGACCTCACTCACTCGCAGGATCGCAACAGTCCTCCAGGGATTTATTACGTGACTATTGTTTTCTGTAAAGTGGATGTACTTACTACGGCTCTTAAAAATACCGTGACCATTACAAACAGACATGTTCTTGCACACAAAATGTTTACCCTTTGTGGGAATCGAACAATTCTATGTTAAAGTAGCATTGCAAATCTATCCAGCACTGGTCTCGTCATACAGATACATTACTTCCTACAAGCCGGTGAAGGGGCATAAGAAGAGCTATTAATGTCGAAGACACGAGTGAGGTGTGTAAGCAGGTACGTAGTTTTCAGTTCTCTCTGTTTATCATGCAAGGAACTTGGCGAGAAGATACATGTATATATGTCTTCTGGGTGGCTACTTCCTCAGTGGATAACCTATACAGATAAATAAAATTGAAGTGCCTGTTTGTAATATTGAAATAACCGCTTTTTACTAAATGCATATGGATGTATACACGGTACATATACCAAAATGAATATTTTTATAATTTTTGTCTGTGTGTTTTTTCCGGCTAATGGTTCACTTGCAGATAGCTGATGTAATAAGGAGTAACTTAGGCTACTTTTATTTTAGAAATTTTAATTATTTTTATTAATATAAAATAAATAATAAAAATATAACTATTCCGCGCGGACGAAGTCGCGGGCGGGCACAGCTAGTATCAAATAATATTTGGAAGCATAAGGACATGAAATTAATAAATGCCTTTGTTTTGCATTCTCACAATACGTTTTGACATTTTCTTAGACGTAAGGTGCAGTTAAGTCATGGAATCAACTTCCTTGTCAGGGTGTTACCGAAATAACACGACTTGGGGGACAAAAAGACTATATTTTCCTTGAGCAGTCAGAACCCGTTATATACATTTTCCCATACATTTCGCTGTCGTATACGACCACCCGGGTTTCGAAGGGTTAAAGGACTGATAATTTTTCGTTGACCATACATCACATATCATAGTATGCATGCATGCATTACATAGTATGCAGTTGTTTCAGGATCATTTACAACCAAATGGTCTACATGGTCATTTGCAGCAGCGATATCCCAGTGGATAAAGAACTACCAATTGGTCCCTGGTTCCAATACTGGCATTTTCCACTAAATTCGTGTCATCGAATTTATGTACATATTTGTAATTATCATTTGCTCGGCGGTGAAGGAAAACATCTTGAGGAAACCCGCACGTCTTATAAGAAATTATATTTCGAAAAACGTGTGTCCTAACCTAAGAAAGTTTTGCTTTTCCTTCTGGGTTGTAGAGGTATGAACCAATCGTTCCATATTTTCTTCAAATCCTTAGAATTAGGTAGCGAGCCCCGCCAACCACTAAATTACTAATAATTCAAATTTTCGAATATTTGTAATTACCACTTGCTCGGATCAAGAAATTAAATTATATTTAGAAATCAAATTATAAATATCTGACCTAACCTAAGAAAGATTTTAACTAGAGTGAGACTTTGTACAAAAGTAGTCTGCGTGGTACCTCTGGCTCACCTATTTCAACCGCCTAGCAGCTATATTTATATAGCTGTTCGGTTTGAAGGGTGAGATATAGCAGATAAATTACTGTGGTGGGTACTGTGACGAAGCAGCCTTAGGTCACAAGATTGGCAGTGCGCGAGTAACATCGTGCTGCGAGCGTCAATAGGCTGCGGCGACCGTTTACTATCTAATGCGGATCGAATGCTTGTTTGCCAATCTAGTTGTATAAAAAAAAATCCTCATGCTCATTTGCCTCCGCAATTTATTTATATTCATTCTAAAAATTTTTGCATATTTTTTAATTACATATAATTCTTAAATTATTACATAATATATATGTTTATTAAAAAAGGTATTTATATTATATTTTCAGTTAACTAGTAACTGTAGCAAAATCTTTGCACAGTTAGACGCTAGGTGGCGCTGTGTAAATTGTACATAAATATTTAATTAAACATTAAGTTCGTTATAACTCTCCAAGTATCTGATTTTTCGCTTAGTTGTGGAATGTAGTTTAAGTTGGAAATTAAGCAACGGAGTTTGGTACTGTTTTAATTTTTTTTTTAATAGAGATGTATAGAGTCAAAGCCAACCTCACCGCGATGCAACGTAAACTTACAGACTCACTCACTCGTAGACGACAAGCTTCCGTTGAGTTGTTTTTAGGACAGATTTTCTGGGAGCTGGAGGTGCTTTCCCTGTAGGGTTGCTTTGATGCGCTCTCCCTCTCTTAAAAAACACTTTGACCAATACAAACAGACATGTTCATGCACACAAATGTTTGTCGTGTGTGGGAATCGAACCCATGAGCATTGGAGTTGAGCCTCATCAACTTCTGCGAAGACATGACCAATTTGGTCATGGTAGGTGAGTCCCGCTCTTTCTCTGCTTCTATAATATCCTTAAATTTTCGCGTTTTGTGTCTGTTTCGCAGTTCTTTCCTCTTGCATTATTTCTGTATGTATGGACCAACGGAGTTTGCCTCTTCTTATTTTAACACCGATGTTCTCTTTACACAATGTCTATTTTTACTTTCATAGTGAATAAAGTGTGTAAGTCACGTTACAAATTTAGCGCAACGCTCGCATTTCGACCGCATTTATTCTACTTTAATGCTCTTTTGTTTCCCGACAATGTGTAAAAAAAGTTAAACTAGAAACTTTAAACAATATTGTAAGAGAAAAGGCAGTATTGTACAGGACCCTACATGTGGTTTATAAAATGCATTAATATTGTTTTTATAAAATGTTTATGTAAACTGGTGTAAGAAATAAATAAATAAAATAAAAATAAATGTATATATCTTACTTTTATTGCGATCGTTGTGTAGAAGCGTTACGCTACAAATTTTGCGCAACACTCGTATTTCGACCACGTTTCATGCTCTCTCTGCCTCTGGATATTATGCAAAAAAAAAAGTTAAACCTGAAGTTAAAGTACATAATATTATAATAGAAAAGACTCTATTATAATATTTAGAGTCTCTATACAACGAGAAACCCGCTATGAGGGACCTCGTTATACAACGTTATAGGTGCCACGACATATTCATAAAACGTAAATTTTGAAGTACACGACTTAAGTGTAGTTATATATTAATGCGGGGCTATCACATCGCGGCTTAACACTTTAAGTACGGTCGTATCTTGCCGCCGGGGCGTAAATTATGCACCTTATGAGAACCGAAGATAAATGACACTAATTTTGAATCGTGCGGCCTCTCATTAAACCTAAATAACTCCTTAAAAGCCTATGCGTAATTTTTTAATTATAAAAAGATTCAATGTTTATTTTAGTATTTTCATTGCAACGATACTTAAAAATCAAAACGAATAAACATTCTCCTTTTACGTAAGTTTATATTGTAGGTACTGTAAAATAATAGTTCTATAGATTTATATGTAAACATTGTAATAAATAATAAAAAACTACGTTGTGAATCGGTCTAATTATATTTTAATACTTTGTTTTGCTATTTTTTTTATGTCAGGTTCTACCGGTTTATCTACGCAATGCTACGACAAGTGTATATGACGAGCTCGGTAGCGCAGTGGTCGAACGCGCTGTTACTCTACTTTGACACCAACGCTCGTGGATTCGATTCCCACACAGTATAAACATTTGTGTGCATGAACATGCCTGTATGTCTTGGTCTGGGTATTTTCAATGTATAATAAGTATGTTTATCAGGAAGTAGTGATATTGTCGGACAATTTTATATTGTCGGACAAATTACACAGCGCCACCTAGCCCCAAAGTAAGCGAAGCTTGTGTTATGGGTACTAGGCAACTGATAATCATACGTAAATACATTTTTTTTTTTATAATTACATACTTATTATACATAGAAAGTACCCAGACAATACAACCAGACATGTTCATGCACACAAATGTTTGTACTGTGTGGGAATCGAACCCACGAGCGTTGGTGTCAAAGTAGCGTAACAACGCGTTTCACCACTGCGCCACCGAGCTCGTCTAGTGATAGACTAGTGAATAAACAACCGGCCCTCTAACCATGGTCCGCGGTTCGAATCCTAGTATGTACTAAACCGTGTTTTCGGATTTATGTATATATTTGTAATTATCACTAGCTCGGCGGTGAAGAAAAACATCGTAACGGGTAAGGCAAGTTCAAGAAATTAAATTTCGAATGATGTGAGACCTAACCCAAGAAAGTGGTAATTTTCCCTCTGCATTGTAAAGGTTTGACTGGTAGTAGCTCCCAGCAAAAACAGTATCTTTACGATATCCTTTGGTTTAGGAAACGGAATAATGCTAAGCATTAGAAGAAGATTTTTTTATTATAAATATTGATTTTTCAGTTACCAGTGATTGATTTTTCAACTGCAAATGCGGGAACTTAATTTACCAAATCACCAAATCACAATGGGGTCTCCACATAAACAAACTTGCCGGTAAGCTCAGCTCCACTGTATATGTAGTTAGGAGAATCAGACAATTGACGAATATGGCTTCTGCGTCCTCAGTCTATTTCAGCCACTTTCACAGCATTATGTCGTATGAATACTGTTGCGGCAGACATTGAGACAATTTTTATCTTGCAAAAAAGAGGTATTTGCTCTATTTATAGCATGGGCTCCAGAGAATCACTCAGGTAACTGTTCAAAGAAATAATGATTCTCACTGTTACTTCTCAATACATTTACGAAAACATAATATACCAGGCCACTCAGAAAGTATTGCGAAAAATTGCGTTCGAATAATTTCTCTCCATATTTTTTAGTGTCTCATTGGAAAATGGATCTGCACCGGGAACATTTTCGCCCTATGATTTTTTACGATTTCAAGTGTCACCTGAAACCGGACGAATCGTACGATAGACTAGAAATTGCATTCATGGATGGCCCTTCCAAGGCAACCGCGTATCGTTGGTATAAGGATTTCATTCATTGATCATTTCGCGGTTGACTAACTTTGGGGTATAAAGAAAGAGGTCGCTCTTTGACGGCTGTTACGGAAGAAAACGTGCTAGCAGCGAAAAATTTAATCCAAGACAATAGGCGAGTTACGTATCAGGAGATTAAGCACATACTGTAGTACTGCACATTTGATTGGACGCTGGGTGCCGCACAACCTCACCGTTGCTCAGATGCAGGCTCAGGTGGAATGATGTCGTGATATGATAAACAAATTTAAAGCAGGCTCGTCTCGGCATGCTTACAACATCATTGCTTATTATACATTTACCGATACGATCCAGAAACGAAGCGCCAGTCGACGGTTTGGGTGTTTCAAAACGAATCAACGTCTACCAAAGTGACGCGATCTAAAAGCTTTTGATCGCGAACTTTTTAAATTTGATTGGCTACCTGATGTCAATTCCTTTATGGAGCCAAAGAAGCGCTACGCCGAATGGTATATTACCAAATGTTCGGCAGAAGTTTTCTCTGTTGTGAGCAACTAGCGACCACCACCACCACAGGGCTTCGCTGGTCTGTGTTTGAGCAGGCTGTAAATGAGGTGTCTGCGGCAAACTGGTAAAAGTGTTTCCAAAATTGGTTCAGACGCATGAAACTTTGTATAGAAGCTGGTGGAGAGTACTTTGAAAATATTTAATAAAAAAAATTTTTCTTATTGAACACTTTTTTTATTTTCACAAAACTTTCTGAGTGTTCAACGTATATCGTTAAAAATTTAAACTTCAGCGAAAAACTCAGAATTAGAAATAAGTTGTGTATGCTACTGTAATATAACTGACAATTATGTCTGGAAATGATTCAGCATAGGCAACCTTTTCTTAATAATCTTTAATTCTAGCATTTGGTATCATTATTGAATATGCTAACATGGTTTTCTTGTGGTATCTAATTGACAATTTGAATAGAATTCTATATTGGCAAGTTTCTTTCGGCATTTCTTCTTCGCCAACGGTCATTTCCGAAATTAAACAAAGAAAAATAGTAACAAAAGAGAATTTAATAAGATACAACAATATTATTCAGAGGGCCGTATTGCAAATAAAAATTTTTAATCTTTATCATTACCAATATGCCAGAATGCAACATTATAAGAGTTTGGCTTTCTAATCACGTGCTGTATGTATATGTACTCTGAGATTACTGTTTAAAAGTTATAGCTGAATAATCGTCAGTATGTTACACTCTTTAGAAGTACCCTATGTAATTCTTTCAATAATATCACTTTTAAAAGCGGTTGCCGCGCCTTCTCTAGCGTAATTATCTTGGGTTTATAAGTATCTTTAATTAACATCAGTCGAATTAAGCTTTAATATTGATCGAACTATGCTGTATAAGAAGCATAGGATCGGTTAGTAATATGATTAAGGTGTTTGAAGAGCTACAATAGGCTTCTTATATATTTAGTTAGTTTACATATACCTGTCTGATTATATATTTTTATTATAATTTGATTGGTGACCAGCATAAACACCAAGGTAGCTGATCAAAGTAACGTTTTCCAGAGATTAACATTTGTATTTGTCGTAGGGAATTGAAGATGAGTGAATTCACAAGTCACTTTTGGTTCGGCATGATTTTTTATTGCGAAGGCAATATAGTTTTTGTTCAGTGTTAACAAATTGCTGTGTAACCATTTGGTAACGGTATGGAACCCTAATACGGCTCTTTTATATACCCCGTCCCAGATTAATCAAATTTGTCTCGGTGAGGCCGTTCATCAAATTAAAAAAAGGGTGGATACGAGAATACTACCCTAAAGGACACCATAAAGTGTGCAAGTTTTTTCAGGACTACAGGAGTTGTCATTTAGTTTTACCATTTAAGTTCTATTCGATAAGCAGTTAGTGAGCAGGTGAAAGGATGAAATACACCAATTCATTCGAGCTTTATAAAAAAAGCTTTTTAAGCATATAGCGTTAGGAGAAAATAATAATATGATACTCAAATGTCAGGGTAAACAAAATTGGTCACAAAATACTCGTACTTAACAGAACTAATTACATAGTCCGTAACTTGCATTACAATATATATTTGCCATTTTATCTGATAACTTGTTGCCATTTTGTAGGTAGTAACATAACCCTATTGCTGTAGAAATTTTGGAACTTCTCGAACCAAGAAACTGCGACAAGTAGTTTTGGCACTCCTTCTTGATGTTATCCTAACATTACTTAAATATGTTTGAAGAGACCGAAACAGGCGAAATCTGAGAGGATGTATAAGGGCAGTGCTATAAGGTGGACACATTTACACTTTCCAATCAAGCTGTTTTAATATTTGCTGAGTGGCTAAAGATGTGCATGATCTGAATTCATCACGAAGGAAAACCATACTCTTGATCAATTTCGGCCATTTGTCTATATTTCTTGCCTGAGTCTCATGAGCTGGCAGTAGTGATCCGAATCGATGGCTTTTACGGTAAAAGCTCATAATCAATGATGTCTTTCCAGTCCCATCATATACAGCATCGCCTTATTGCAAGTTAATTCGGGTTTCGCTATATACCTAGTCTTGCCATAAATACTGAAACAAAGAAAAAAAAATTTCAATTTCAAATAACATTTATTACTTTTACAGTGTGTTAGTTTAATACATAAATATAGAACAATTTAAAATATAAAAAGCTTATTCGAAGTGGTCTCCATTGGCTGCCATACAGTCATTTAAACGTTGAGACTAGTCATCAATAGTAGCACGCACTCTTTCCATGGGAAAATTCTTCACTGCCAACGTTCGGATTGTTTTAGGGACTCCAAATTATCATGGCGTTTAGAGCAAGCCGGAGACCGTAGGCCGACCCTGCTTTACTTTTTCAAAAATGACATCAACTTTATCCGCAACAGGTCGACCAGAGCGAACTTCATCTTGAACATCAAAATTCCCAGACTAAAAATGCTTAAATCAATTATGTGGTACTTTACTAACCTACCATGACCAAATTGGTCGTGTTTTATCAGACGGTGATATCAGGTGCCCCGGGAACCGGCGAGCGTGCATGAAAAAAGCTATGTATGTTACAGAAGCGAGTGAAGTATGTAAGGACCGCGTTTTATGGCGCTCGGTTCTCTCTGCCTACCTTGACTTGGCGTGAAGATATACACTCATACATACTAACACTGCGTTAAGTCCATATATGACACAATTTTTTTTTCACGGCTGTGAGCTGAGTTTTTTTTGTAACAAAACTTTTAAATTTATCATTTTTCTTCATTAGATTCACTCACTTTGGCGGATAGATGAGTAAAATGGTGGGAATCGATATGGTTACAACTGAGATGATCAAACTAGGTGGCATCTACGTTAGGGACGCCTTCTGTTTTTTGAGTAAATTATGCTGGAGAACCGGAAATGTCCCGACCAATTGGAGACACGCAGTCATCGTGCCCTTGTATTAAGGCAAGGGTTCACGTATGGACTGCACCAACTATAGGGCTATCAGTTTGATCAGCTTTGCAGCTACAGTGTATGGTAAAACCGCTGAAAGGAGAATGAGGGTGAAATCCGATGGAATGCTTTGGGAAGCACAGGGTGGATTTCGAAGCGGCAGAGGATGTACGGATCAAGTTTTTTCACTGTGCAACATCGTAGAGAAGCTTCTGGCTAAGGACCAAAAGGTTTTCTGTGCTTTTCTAGACCTTGAGAAAGATTTGATAGGGTCTTGCGAAAGATTCTCTAGAACATTTTGCCAAGATATAGGGTTGACGGTGACCTGCACCGTGTTATGCAATCCACTTCTGAGTATTGTACAACACGTGTGCGCATGGAAGGCAGCTTGTCGCTCTGGTTTAATACCGACATTGGTGTCAGACAGGGATGCGTGCTGTCGGCTCGGCTATTCATCCTGTATCGGAACAGTTGTCTTCAGAGAATGAGAAATATGAATGTTTTATCAGAAGGTGATGTCAGAGCCCTAGGAACCGGCGAACGTGCACTAAAAGAGCTATGAAATGACCGCATCTTATGGCGCTCGGTTCTCCCTGTCTAACTCGCAAGGGACCTGGCGTGAAGATATACGTATATACATACATATTAGTGTTCATCATGATCAAAAATTCGACCATAATAATCATTGAAAATTTGAGAAAAACAACTCAAATGTTGCAGGTCGCCAACTTATCTTCTTTTCCATTTTTTATTGATATCACTAAAGCTCGTCAATAGCCACTGAACAAAATATTAAAAAAAAAAGCAGAAAAAGGTAGTTAGCGGTTTTTTTGCCTATTTATGAATAGATAAATGGCTCAGATGCAACAGAGGTCCGATTTTATGTTTTATCTTTTACTATTTAAAATATAACAAAAGTTAGTTAAATTGTTATTTTGTGTCCTTGGTAGAGTTTTCCTTTCCTTTTCTAATAAGCATGTAGGCCACAATTTTCACGTCAGGCCATGAGGGAATTAAAAAAACGCACGTGTTAGAATAATATACGGGTGATTGTGTCAGTTGTATTGCACTGGAATGTGGAGTGACTAAGCGGTGCGCCCCGCGTGGCTTCTGGCTGACGAGCAACACCACCTGCTTGTGCACGTGCTTGTTGTTTGCCGGTTCGAAGTAGGGAGGACGCCTTATAAATACTGCCCGGCCGTTCAGTACGGGCACTTCTGTTCGAGACGTGGACAGCGACGGATCACTCTCAAAGTTAAGTAAATAATCATGTGTTATAGTGGTAATTTAGGTACTTATTAGTCATGTATTTCTAAAAATTGTAAAAAAACATTATGTTCGTTTATTATCAATAGTAATTATCTTCATTATGTTTGGTTACCATAATAAATTATGTAACTGATAATTTATAAATATAATTTATAAGTTACTATACGTAAAGTGAATTACTTATTATATATACCTAATTTTGGTCCTGCTAGTTGCTATAGCTATATTGATTAAATATCGATTTATATTACAAGCTTTGGACTTTCCTTTCTCTTTTCTATAAATTCCTTAATTTCTGTATACAAACTATTTATAGGCTAAAATACAAACTATTCAAGCAAAAATCTAATACACGCGCGGCATATCATGTAGCGCTCGAATTAGATGTATGCATTATCTTACGTAGGCTACATAGGTAGGTTATTTTTTACGCATAGGATAAAAATAAAATTGATGACGAAAAGAAAAATTACATTTTTGTAGTGTAAATTGCTCCCTTTAGAATCAAAGATTTTTACTTGCTCTTACTCCCTGTTTATCTTATATAGTCTTTATAGTGCCCAATTATATCAGTCTAATAGTTCACAGTAACTGGTTCATTATTATCTTTAGAGTCAATGTCAACAAACGAGGGGTGACAAAAGAGAGGAAAGGCGTATCCAAAACAACGTCACTTTGGCAGTACCTCCCGCCTCAAAGAACAATGCAACCAAATAAAATCTTGCTCGCCGGTTGAATTCTTGCAAGTGAGTGAGTTTACCAGTGAGCTCCTGTGGAGTCACTGTATTAGCAGCACCGGTATACTTCTTGCGTTTTTATGTTACGATAATATATATGTTCTTTATTGTATATAAATTATACAAAATAATAAAATATAAATATAATAATAAATATTGTCTGACAAATTACACAGCGCCATCTAGCCCCAAAGTAAGCGAAGCTTGTGTTATGGGTACTAGACAACTGATAAACATACGTAAATACATTTTTTTTTGTAAATAGATACATATTATACATAGAAAATACCCAGACCAAGACAAACAGACATGCTCATGCACACAAATGTTTGTATTGTGTGGGAATCGAACCCACGAGCGTTGGTGTCAAAGTAGCGTAACAGCGCGTTTCACCACTGCGCCACCGAGCTCGTCATAATAAATGTCAAATACAGTGTACAAAGGTGAGCTTATATCTTCATGAGATATCTTAAAGAAAATATACGCGCGAGCTATACTCCTTACGTTTATATATATATAGTATATCGTAGCCGATAACCATTTTGCATTAGATGAGGCATATGCTTGTTTGTCTCTCGACGCTGTCAAAGTACCTACTAATATAAAATTCGAGAGTAACTTTGAGATTCTGTGTTTGTTATTTTTTTTTGTTAGTGAAATTTGGTTCGGAGGTAATCTGGAACCTGGAAAAGCACATAGCACATTTTTACCGTGATAACAGTATCCTGCGCCAGGGCAAACATTGGGCTGAAGCTAACTTACTGTTAATATAATTTTTAGTTTATTTATCCCAGTAATGTAAAAATTAACTATTTATCAGACGAAGTATCGCTAATTAGTAAAAATAAAATAGTAAAAAAAGCTTTAAACATAAATATAGATTGTTTATATTAGATGAACAACGCCTCGATTTACCGTCATGGTATATTCAGGACATGTAATTCTGGAGCTGCCTTTATTTGTGTGATTTGTTGCTTTGACTTGTCATGAAAAAAAAAAAAACTAGAAATTCCGGTGCATATTTAGTATGTGGAAATGTAGCATTAACAATAGTAAAACTGTTGCATGCATATCTTGTAGCTGACCCTAGGTTACAGCTGAAAACCAGTGTTTTGCTCTTGAGAAATACTGACACTGAGCTGCAGCCTTTTTGTCATACTTTGGCACATACATGATGTGCTTGTACACACACAGATTGTAATAAAAATAATTTTAATGTAAGCATTTTATGTATGTGAATGAAGATGCAAATAAAAATGATATCTATTTATCTATCTAATTATAATACCTAAAACGTTTTGGTTAAAATATATCTTCTCCTTTTCGTTATCCCGTTTCCTACTCCATTAGGATTGACGGGTCCGCTATCTAAACCTATGGATTTGGCGAAGATACAGATTTTTACTGACGTCAGATCTCTACAACTCAGAGGGAAATCGTCACTTTTCCGGATCTGGACAAATTACACAGCGCCATCTAGCCCGAAAGACATAGAAATGCTACATAGAAAATACCCAGATCCTATATGTTTCGTAATTCTTTCTGCATTCTGCATCCTGTACTCTTTCTACACACCCTAACCAACGGAGCATGTCCTTTCTTCTTTTATGTCTTCTTCTTTTTCGGAATAATTAGAGAGCGCAAACAGGGCCAACCAAAGTAGGCAAAGCTTGTGTTATGCAAGCATGTAAAAAGTAAGAAAAAACAAATATGGTGAGAATTAATTTTCTCATACATTTTATATGAAACGCTTTTTATGATATCTCAAGAATGAATTAACATATCTAATATATATCTATATATTAAACAAAGTCGGGTTATTTACACCATTTATAACTCGAGATACGATAGAGATTACGCCCGATTTTTATGATCTTTGTTTTGTTGGATTTGTCTCTGCCCCGAATAACAGAATAACTGTTAAAACATGAAGAAATAACGAAAAAAAATTACGAGCTTACGAAGAAAATTATTTTTCTCACACATTTTATATGAAATGTATTATGAAATGGATCCGCGTCGGCATATCTTTATCACCAATCTCTCTCGATCTTACTCTGCGCATATGAATCTAAAGTATATGATGTCGTAATTGACTATATTAAGAGAGAAAAAATAAACATTAAAAAATATTATACAGTTGAGTTTAATTAATTATACGGCTAATTAGCGCATCATCGACACAAGTTCGTACAGTATCGGAATTGACTGTCGGTAAGCGAGAGGCAAAAGTTGTAAATTCATTAAAACAATAGCCTGGCGAGTAACTCTCCGTAACTCAGTTCTTACATCGCGCAAGTTCGCTAGTTAATTATAATTCAACCGCGGGCGCTGAATCTATGATAGCAGACAGTTTGAAGCACTGCTCTTATCTAGACGTCACGGCGAAGCGGATGTAACTTTCTCTTGAATTGAATATTTCAATTTGGAATCCAAGAACCGATTAAAGTTAATACATGTTCAGACTTTTGATAAAATATTTAGCATTTATAACTATAACTTTTGTCAGAAGGTGTTGTCAGGAGACCTAGGAACCTGCCAGCGTGCATGAAAAGAGCTATGAATGTTAAAGGACCTAGTGAAGCGCGTAAGGACCGCTTCTTATGGCGCTTGGTTCTCTCTGCCTACTCCGCAAGTGATCTGGCATGAAGATATGCGTTCATACAATACTATAACATCCACTGGAGTCAAAAACTTCTAATACGAGTAGCAAACGTGTTCCCCTAACGTGTAAACCTGCAGTGAAAAAAAAGATTAGTTGAATTTACCAAAGAAGCAAAGGTAGGCTATTTTACTAGTAAACTTTGTTAATTAATGCAAAAATTTGTATATAATATACGGTTGGTCTTCATACAAAAGTATTTTGTAGCTATCACTATTTTAAATGTATAATTTACCGCTAATAAATGGATTGTACATATAATATGGTACAGTTTATCATACTAAATAATAAATTTTATTAATTTTACTGGTACTTCATTAACCTTTTTGATTGGTAAAATCAACAATCAAAGGTAGGACCCAGTTTAACCGTCGACTTTGGTGAATTCTATTAGGAATCTGGGAAATCCAACTAAACATTTTTGTCAGTGTGGGCCAATCCTGACCGTCAGTTGAACCAATGATCTGACATGTTCGGATGGTAACGGATGAAGATATGAGCTCAGTGGATAGACAACGTGCCTCAACCCGCCTATTGATCAACTGGTTCTCCGTTCGAAATCAGGCATGTATCACTAAAATTCGTGTTATTTGGATTTATGTACATATTTGTAATTATCACTTGCTTGGCGGTGAAGGAAAACATCATGAGGAAACCAAGAAATATTTCGAGAGACATGTCACCTAACCTACGAAAGATCTGGTATTCCCTCTGGGTTGTGGAAGTCTAACGGCAGTCGCTCCATGTAAAAATCATTATTTTTGTCAAAACCTTAAGCTTAGGTAGGACTTTGCCGATCCGAATAGAAAAGGAAACGGGATAACGCGAAGAAGAAGAATGAGGTAATGAATGTAAATGGTATGAAACGTGCTGACACTTACTTTTAGGGTTCCGTACCCAGTAGGTGTAAACTGGACCTTATTATTAAGATTTCGTTGCTCGTTGTCTGTCACAGAGCTATTGTTTTTAGTCGTAACTATTAAGTAGACAATTAAAACCTGTTTCACAATGTTCACAACTGTCCTAGTTTTCAAAGCTCAAATATAGGTTCATGTGGATTAAGGACATGTGGAAAAACCACCGATAGTTGCCTCTATTTAAATATTAAATAAGTCCTTGAAAATATTAACTGTTCCATCTCTGTACATAATAGAGATGTGGACTTTTGGTAAAACAAATAAACCCCTTTTTGGTAAAATATCACGGACAAGAAACAGAGCGATACAATTACGATACCAATATGTTCATAAACTTAGAGTTGGAGGTCATTACATGGCATTGTTTGAGAAGATTATAATCGGAATGGGACCTATAATATATAAAAAATACCAAACAGTTTCAAATGATTGCCTTGTTTCAGAATAAATTAAAATCTTTTGAACCAGCAAATGTCAGTACCCGATTAGTATTTATCGAAATAACATAAATAATTTAATATAATTATTAGTATTAGTTATTAAGTAGGATAAAGATAACTTGACTTGTATTTTTTATAAATTTGCATGTCTTATTTGAATGCGAAATGTACAAGGGCCTCTATTGGACCGTGTATCACCTAATTAAACGTATCTATATTTCAAGCAAAGAAATTGATGATTATGAAAAACCAAATGTGGAAGTATTGTCTAATTAAGACAATACTATTTAAAACTTAATTATCAAGTGTACAAGTAGCTTGCATTTCACACTCTGTTAGTTGGGTTAACCATCACATTATCTACTCAGTAATTTACGCATCAAATGAACTGCTAGGTTCCTTGGCTGGGGCAGGCAGTTAGAAACCGGCAAGCGTGCATAAGAAGAGCAATTGAATGCTAAAGAAGCGAGTGAGGTTTGTAAGGGTGAAGTTATCTGATAGAACAAAATACTGTATTTTTCCTTCTATGCCGTCCGATTGGCGATTGGACTGTCCATCAAAAAATTTTCTCAGAGATTACTATGACCATTATAACAAACAAGTAGGAAATATAAATTGAAGTTAAAGAGGGCTCTCGTACAAGGACGTATTGTTTGGTGTTTTTGTTACTGTGTACAATGCAATAGTATTAAACAAAAGGAAACACTTTGATGCATTCATGAAAAGTTATGCGTCAATTATCATCTGAGTCTCTTTCATTATAATCGATAAATAGAAAATATGTACAACATGATGTGGTCGTTGAAACTACAGCGAGATATCACTGACTGTCAGTTAAATAAACAGTCGTAACAAATAAGTACAGCTAAGTACACGTCAATCTTTACACTTTGACTGTCATACCGTTCTTATGCCCTTACACATTAACAGTTACAATTGCACTTCGAATGGCAAGTGTGATCTCTTAGTATCTACAAAAATTAATCCAAAAATTTAGACCTCTTTTCAGGTTCTCTGTGCTTGATTCGGAGAGATTCTTAATAAAGTAAGTTCGCGATCCGCCATTGTACCGTTCAATTCTCTCAAAACAAAATACCTACTAGTGTTTTACGTTGTACTACAAATATTTTACAAAAAAAGATACTGAAGACGGTCATAAAAATCCGTGAGATCTCCTATTCTTTCTATATCACGTTGCTATTCTAGCTTTATGTCGAAATCCTTTACATTGCAAGCTTGACGACTCTGAAAGGCTCTTTTTGATTCTCTCAGAAAAGTTACGATCGAGTTATGCTTCGAAAAGGACACTTGCCTTTTAGACAAATTGTCGTAGCAAATTTTGTAGTTGTGTTTTTACTTCTACGCCGATTGGCAAACATGTATACGGCTCGCCTGATGTAACGGAGTTTCGCATACGCTTGTCATCTCTGTTGCTAACTACCTCAAGGTCGTTGTGGTGATTTCTCCGACTAGTAGAAGCCTCTGCAGGGATTTGACATTTGCTTGCATTGCGTTCTTATCCTTAAGTGGATGGTTCCCAATCGTATACCTTTTATTAAAAGGAAAGGGAGTATTAAAAGCGATACAAATTTAATAGGGCTATTTTACAATATAATAAATATAAAAATCAATCAAACATATCTCTTTTACCTGACATTCTTTAAGCGCTTGTAATGCTGCAACATGTACACATACTCTGATTATTTTTTAGTGTCAACTGCAAAGCATTGAATGTCATCAACTTCATTAAATTCAACATTTATGGAACGGCAGTACTGATGTCTATCCTATCACAACAGCAGCCGTCATAACGACTTTAATGCATCAGCTGGAGAAGTAGGCATTTGCACATACCTTCAGGTATACCTGCGATGACATCTTGGATAAAATACTCCGTTGTCAGATACATTCAAGTAAATAAATATTGTCGAACAAATTACACGGCGTCATCGAGCCCCAAAGTAAGCGAAGCTTGTGTTATGGGCACTAGACAACTGGCAAACATACGAAAATACATTTATTTTTGTAAATACGAGTACATACTTATTATACATAGAAAATACCCAGACTAAGACAAATAGACATGTTCATACACACAAATGTTTGTCCTGTGTGGGAATCGAACCCACGAGCGTTGGTGTCAAAGCAGCGTAACCACGCGTTTCCCCACTGCGCCACCGAGCTCTCCTCAATCGAATGTCATTAAGACATTATATATATCTAGGCTGACAGCCAATGCATCAAATTAAATCTTAATTGCCAAAGTCCAACAGTGTGTAAAATACACTCGAATCGTGGCAAAAGTAAAAAAGACTGGTGGAAAGTTGTGATTTTCCTGGCATACCAGGCGCTTTTTTTTTTTTTTTTTATAAATATTCGTGCACCCCTGCCATGGGCAAGGCTCTATTTATAACATATGTAACTATTAAATCTTTAAAATTATACAACACAGATAACACTAACACATTCATACATCATACTCTCTTTCATTCCACAATACATCTTCCATTCATCATCTTTCAGTTTTATTATCAAAAGATTTTTGATTTGACCCATATTCGAACGCCGGTGAAACAATTACATCTATTTTCAAACTTCCCTCCCCATACTGCATCGGTCCAACCACGGGCGATAGCGAGCTTCGCAGCTCCACCTAGCCACCGCGATTCCGTCGGCTATACTGAGTATAGCCGAGGTATACAATATTAGTCCTAGGTGGAGCTGCTCTATGATCTATGACAGCCATGGCTAGACCGACGCAGTATTTTAAAAATTTAGACCTATTTCTCCCCACAACTACTTCGGAGACTGTAGTTTCGGTGACCCGCATTCCCAACTCCTGCTCCAAATCGTACCTCTGTTTGGAGAATGCGGGACACCGAAACAATATGTGCTGCACTGTCTGGTCCACGCCGGGCTCGCAGAAGCAGGATGGGTCATCCGCGCACTTGAACCTGTGCAAGTACGCGGAGAACCCACCATGCCCCGAGAGGACCTGCGTGGTGATGCTCGACGGCATCATTTAGCCCACGATGCCGTACGTCTCCGCCGCACTCGGGAAGAACATCTTCGTCGTCGAAGCTGTTGTTCCCGATGTGTATCTCCTGTCCCATTCGTCAATGGTCCCCTTGCGGATCATACCTTTGACGAATGAGACAGGGCAGCGGTCATAATCTGGCCGCCTTCGCAACCCCAGTGCGGCGCTCCTGGCGAGTTCATCGGCACGTTCGTTCCCCTCCAACCCCGCGTGTGCCTTAATCCAAAACAACGAGACGCTCTTACCCTGGCTTTTGCACAGTTTAAGAGCGCCCCGTGTTTGCACCGCCAGGGGATGGGGGGACTCGACGTTCGCCACCGCCTGGAGCGCCGCCATGGAGTCGCTGAAGATGCCAATACTGGGTCCATCGCAGCTCAAAGCGTACTCGGCCGCCGTGCAGATAGCCAGGAGTTCCGCCTGGTAGACGGTACAATAGGACGACAAAGCAAGCTTGAGGGCCTTGGTTTCGGTGTCGCCGTTCCATACGGACACAGCGGCGCCAACCCGGCCCTCAATCTTGCTGCCGTCCGTAAACATTCGCAGGGCAAAGTTGGAGTGTGCCCTGCATTGTTCCTCGTCCACCAGGCTGCCGAACTCCAAGCTATCTAGCTCCGCGGGATGCGGGGCCTCGATCTTCGAGGCCATCCGCTCGGTCTCCCTGTCTCCGAGCAGCGGATGGGGTAGCCCCCTCTTGGCCTCGTATAAAGAGGCGACTTCGCGCACTCTGAGGTCAAGAGGCAGCACCCCAGCCAGCAGCAGAGCAGAGTTCAGGGAGACCGTGCGGTAGGCTCTGCAGATCTTCTGAGCGAAGCCCCGCTGTACGCTGTTGAGCTGTTTCTGGATACCCAGCTTATTGACCGCTGGAGCCCATGCGGCGGCAGCGTACAATATCGTAGGCTCCACTACGGCTGAATATATGATCTTCACTACTTCAGGGTTGAGTCCCCAACTGACGCGGGCCGTACGCGCAAGGCGCCCGTATATGGCCACTGCCCTTTTACAGACAGTAGCCACGTGCGCGTTGAACGTCAGACCCGCGTCAATCGTCAACCCCAGCAGTTTGATCTGCCGAGACATGCCAATGTCTATCCCGCCCATGGTAAGGCGCGGAGTATCATACCGAAGTTTGCGCGTGATCAGCATAGCGCTGGTCTTTTGCGGCGCAAACTTCAAACGGTTTTTGACACCCCACGCCCTCACATGCTCGAGAGCGGCATTGGCCTGTCTCTCTATATCCAGCGCAGTGTTGCCGTCGAACATCAGCACGACGTCATCGGCGAAGGCCTGACAGTGCACCCCCGCAAGGTCGAGTTGCTGCAGAAGAGGGTCCAATAGGAGGTTCCATAAAATCGGTCCTCCTATGGACCCTTGGACGCACCCTTTGGTGGTGGACCGCAAGGTTTCCCCCCCGGCATACCTCACTCTGACCGTCCTATCGCTGAGATAGCTGTCGATCACTCTCCTCAAGCCCAGAGGACAATTTTCCTCAGCCAGTCGTAGCTTGATGGCCGGCCACCAGGCGTTGTCGAAGGCTCCCTCTATATCCAGCGAGACGAGGGTGAGCATTCTCCTCTCGTCAAGCTTGGCGCGGATGTGCTGCACCAGGTTATAGAGGGAGTCTTCGGTGCCTCTTTGTGGCATAAACCCGTACTGGCGAGTACTAATCCTCGGTAGAATGTGGTGCTTGAGGCGAGCGATCAGCATTTTCTCGTATACCTTGCCCAAGACAGGCAAAAGCCCAATCGGCCTGTACGATTTGGGCAAGGTATACGAGTCCTTGCCTGGTTTTCGAAGGACAATTACGAGGGCCCCCTTCCACAGCCGAGGAAAGTAGCGGAAGGCTCGACATTTATTAAGAAGGGCCAGGAAGAACTCAGGGTCACTGTTGATGGCCCGAGCGCAAATGTCAGGCGTGATGTTATAAGTATTACATCTGCCTTTGCACCCTTACTTTACTTAATTTAAATTAAAGTATTTTTTTCAACAGCTACACTATACCTAAAAATATTGACGTTACGACCAAATATATACATAGAATATGTTGAATAACACAGCAAGTCGGAACAAGTGAATTTTATGATTTAAAAATAAACCAAACAGAAGAATCAAGTACAACTAAATGAATAAACATGCCATTCTATAACTTATTCCAACAGACGGCTCAAGTCAAAAGAAACCATTTTGTTCTGCGGGTAAAGTAATTTTGTGGAGTCTGTGATGGATCTGCATTGCAAATACCTCCAATTTTATTAAGTCACTGCAACCGTCCACTGGATTTAATCTTCCATAACGCATCCCAAAATTATGCACAACATTAACCTACTTAGTGCCGCCAAAATATCGTTTTAAATTCATGAGATCACGAAATTTTAATATTGGGCCTTCACGTTCAGCTATTTCTGTTAATGAGCCAGTAAAAAAATCTTAGTAAAGGGATACTTTTGGATGGCTACACTGCGGGAATTAGTTCAACCATCACCACATCGTTTAAGCTCCCTTTGAGTCTCCCTTTAACCTTTAACTGTTAGTGGCCTTTGGAATACAGTCTAAACCCCTTTAGAGCTTAGCTTTACGACTGTCGTCTATCGACAACAACCGGGACCGACGGCTTAACGTGTTGTCCGCAGCACGGAGAATGTCACATGCTACAACTACGTTCTCTCAGCTCTCAGACCAACCATGATATTGCAGAAATACCGGGGGCCGCCTGATGTAAAGCGGTTTCCGTAGCAAATGAACGCTTGTGTCACATTAAGTAACACTAGCGCGGTGCTACCTATACTATTACCACAGCGACTCTTTAGGCGCTTAATAGTAACCTCACTCACTCGCAAGAATACAAAAACCCTTGAGGGATTTGTTATTTGGCTATAGTTTCCTGTGAGGTTCTCCTCCTAATTTATCTAATAAAAAACACAATAACCCTTCAGGGAGTATTTTTTTACGACGTCGGGTAGCGTACGAGCATACTGCCCACCTGATGTAACCGATTACCGTTGCTTATGAATGCATGCAATACATTAAGTGTCATATGTGTGACGCTTGCAATACAAAAAGAATCGTCAAATATTTTAACCAATAAGCCGATAAGTGATGGGATATTCATCCGCGAACTAGCCAATGAGACTTGAGCTTTCTGTTATATCGCACGGCCCGTAGGCCGGTGCGTTGACTTACTTATTTAATTTGCATGTATCTAACGATAACAGTCTCTGTCAATAATTCCATTCTTTTTCGGAATGATACTCATACGAGTGTCTGTATTGAAGTATCGATAGCCTAGAAATTTCGTCACGCATAGAACTTCTTTTTGTATACAACGTCGGGAGGCATACAAGCACACGGTCCACCTGATGTAAAGTGTTTAGCGTAGGCTATGAACGCTGGTAATACATTAAGTATCACTCGCGCGATTCCACCTCTGCTGCTATCACAGCAACACTTTAGGAGGTTACTGGTGACCTCACTCACACGCAGAACAACAACTCTCAAGGGAGTTGTTACTTTGGTTGCGGTTTTCTGTGAGGTGGAATAATTCCCCAAACGGGATGCTTTGGTGCGTCCTCGGGTTCGTGGGTTCAATTCCCACATACACAAATGGTTGTCTTATGTGGGAATTGAACCTACGAGCGGTGGTGTCAAAGTCGTGACATATACAACTGAGCCACCGAAGATCGCACAGTCGATAAATGCAAGCAGCATAGAGTACCGCTTAGGGATGCCTGAGATATCAAATTCACACACTAGTACTGCATGGGTTGCGTACTGTACAGTTCCAAAGAAGTTTTCTTCCGAGAACTCTCAAGTTATGGAATGAACTGGAATGGAGGAAATGAATGAAAAAATGATTGGAATGAAGTGGAGGTTATCCGAGGCACTACAGCAAGAAAGGTGTGAAGAGGTTATTAAAGGGTGGCAACGATTGACATAGCCGGGTGTAAATGTCCATAGCTTACTGTAACTGATTAGCAACGGGCAAGCCGTACGCTTGTTTTTCACCTTAGTGTTATAAAAAAAATATTGTGGAAGTCTAAGGGGGTGGTGGTTCATGGTGCGTAATGGATGTCATTCGGCTGAAATGATGATGCCCGCTTCTGACGAGATTCTAAGTTACTTTCACTTCTTTTTCTTTCTCTTTTATCTTAAATACGAGTACTTTTGCTTGTTTAAAACTTTCAGTAACTGGACATACGAGTTGGACCACTTGTAATTTAGCACTGCAGATTAGTGTCGCAATGATTTATACTGAATATGCGACAATGTGACGGAAATGTATGGGAGAGATGTTTAATTTAAATTGTTTTTGGCACAGAGCCATGGAGTGTAGACCAAATACATCTGCAACTAATTTAAAGGCTTGGATGTTTTGTATGCAACAATAAATAGGCAGTTTATACTGAAGCAGCCTAACTAAGGAGGTGTTTCCATCCCACAGAAAATAGCAGCCAAATAACAACTCCCTGGAAATTCTGTATGTTTTGTTTGTATAACTTTAATGTATTATCCATAATTAAAATTAAAGTATAAAAATCACATGATGCAAAAGCGGACTTATTCCTTCGAGGAATCTCTTCCAGCCGGCCATTGCTTTTTAGTAGCTGAATGGAGCAATGAATAGCGGTGGAAAAACGAGATGCTGCTGCCCTCCATATATGAGAAGGCCTGAATATTCTAGGTATGGATGTTCGTTGCGAGCTAAACCAACGAAATTTCATCGAGAGCCTCATCTTAACAGCTTCAAAAAAACTCGGAGTCCTGAACAGGGTGCGCCGGTTCTTCATACCGGACCACCTTTGTCTTCTTTATAAGACTCAAGTTCGGGCCTGCGTGGATCATTGCTCGCATCTATGGGACAGCTCCGCACAGTATTTTCTCGACGCTTTCGATAGGTTGCAGCGACGGGTTATTCGCATAATCGACAACGAAAAGGTCACAAAAAAACTAGAATCTCTGCAACTTCGTAGCGGCATAGGCTCGCTAAGTATATTTTACCGCCTGGACACTGGAATTTGGGCTGCTCGTTTCGCTTCAACAGGCGAAGCTGAGCTACTATACTGAGCTAATATAAAAAAAAAAGATCAAAGCGATGCAGAATGAAGTGGACAGAGAATAAACCTAACAACATTTGTGATCAATAACAGAATCCCTAATAAATATACTCATTATATAAATGTTAGTATATATATATTAAATGAATAATAACTACATAAGTAAGTTCAATTCGACATGGGAGTACCTTACTGGAGAACAATTGAATAAACTTGAGCGTCTCCAAAATCTTTGCATCCGGTTCATATTTGGACTTCGCAAATATGACCATGTTTCTCAATTTCGCTGCCAGCTCAAGTGGCTTCCTATTAGACTTCGCCGTAACGGGCACATCCTGTCTCTTCTATACTTCATCTTGTTTAATCCTTCAACTCCAACCTATCTAAAGGAGCGCTTCACATTTCACACTGGAGTACAAGGTCGTAGCTTGCGATATACACTGTCCCTCCGGCTGTCCACGCCATCTCACTCTACCAATTATTACTCGAAGTCTTTTCGGTACAAGCTGTACGCATCTGGAATGCTCTGCCATTATATATCCGACGTGTTCAAACCTTATCGACATTCAAAAACCTTGTAAAAGCTCACTATCTGTTTCTTGACTCTGTTTAACATTACCTGTCTATAATCATTCTGTATTTTTTTCTGTTATGACGCCTGATTACGTAATAACTTTTATTAGATTATGCTTACGAATATACTTTTATACATGTTTATATATGTAGTTATGTATGTATGTATATTTATATATGTATATCATATATATATGTGTGTGTGTATGGGTATATGTATATATTTGTATATGTAGTGAATATGTAAGTAGTTTATGCGCCTCCTACCCGTTCCGTGTCATTATCGTTTCCTCTACCTCAAGGTTGTCTGGAAGAGATCGCTTTGCGATAAGACCGCCTTTTGTGTTTTAATGTTTACTTCATATATATTTGTCTTATTTGGTGCAATAAAGTGTATTGTATTGTATTAGTCGCCTTTTTAATGGAACCTAGAGTCTGCGAAACCCTGATTTCCACAGAAAGCGCATTCCATAGGCGTGTAGTTTGTATAGTGCAATACTGAATACCAGAAAGTTTTTTGTAAGTGGGGCCCCACCTTCAGTAGGATTTCTGTTACGCCGTAAATGTTCTTCCACTTTCCAAAAGTGACTACAAGCATACCACCTGATAGAAAACGGTTAACGTAGCCTATAAACTCTTGCAATACATTAAGTATTATAAGTAAGTAAAGAGCAAATAGCCTAGTGGATAAAGAACCTGCCTATTGAGCAACAGGCAGGCAGGTTTGAATCTTGGCATGTAATGTAATTTGTGTTTCAGATTTATGTACATCACTTGTTGTAATTATCACTTGTTTGGCAGGGATGGAAAACCGTACGTACGTACGTCCTAGAAATTAAATTTCGATAGCTGTGTGACCTAACCTAAGAAATGTCTGGTTTTCCCTGTAAGTTATGGAGGTCTGATGGCAGTCGCCCCATGTCAAAATTAGTATCTTCGCCAAAGGCTTAGGTAAGCGGACCCCG
This sequence comes from Pyralis farinalis, assembly GCA_947507595.1. Lineage (NCBI taxonomy): Eukaryota > Metazoa > Arthropoda > Insecta > Lepidoptera > Pyralidae > Pyralis > Pyralis farinalis. Next base: position 11,570,107 of record OX382274.1, read on the forward strand.
CCAGTCCTAATGGATAAGGAAACGGGATTAGGCTAGGAAGAAGAAAAGGTCGCGTAGTGGTAAGTGAAGCTATTTTGACAACATCACTCGTGGTTTCGATTCTCATACAGAATAAACATTTGTGTGCATAATTTGGTCTGGGTGTTTTTAGAAAAGCTGGGTGGCATCAAAATGGCCTATCGGTCTAATCTGGGGATGATGAACTCCATGGAGTTTGGCGGTTGCGTGGTAATTCCAACAGCCTCCCTGACGACTGAACGGTTCTGTGCTTTAGTGTTACAGTAACATGCTCGCGTCTCAGTAGCCCCCTAGTGTAATAGGTAAATGCTGGGTAAATGTCAAAAATGAACATGATTAATTTCATTTCTTTCACATTTACATTATTTTTTTTTTGATTTGTAATATATTAATTAAATACTATTATTGTCATCATTTTTAAACATCATCAAAAACATCATAAATATTAATTAATTCATAATATTAAAAATATTTTATAATGATAATTTGTTCCGAAATAAATGACATTTAATTTAATTTAATAGTATATTAAATAATACTCGTGCAATGTCACCTCTGCTGCTAACACAGCAATTCCTTAGAAGCTTACTGTTAACTTTATTTCCTCCCAGAAACAAAACCCTCAAGGGAGCTGTTCCCCAGTCGGGTTGCTTTGATGTATGCTATCTCTTCTTATAAACACACAAAAACAAGGCAAAACGATGTGTTCATGATGACAGAAATGTTTGTCCTGTGTGAGAATCGAATCCACGAGCCTTGGTGTTGAAATAGCATTTATTTTTATACGACGTCGGGAGGTATACAAGCATACGGTCCACCTGATGTAAAGTAGTTATCGTACTCTATAAACGCTTGCAATAAAGGGAGTTGCCACTCGTAACAGAAGAAATATGGTGTGAAGCCGACACGTAGCTAAGGTTTAGGTTAGTTTCAAGTTTGGTTTGTGTACAGCTTGACATAAAAAATGAGGTTGTCAGATTTTACACAAAATCTATTCGACCTTACATGTTGACCGTTGATACTACAGAAAAAGCGCCAAAACGGATATCAAAAAATAATTCGCTCATACATTCCCGTCAACACTGTCGCCTCCTGAATAAATCATTGTGACACTAATCTCGCATACTAAATTGCAAGAAGCCAAGTTTCCAACAGACACCCTCTTATCCCAAAGTTTAGTTTAAAATATGTTTATTATTGGATTAGTTTTAGTGGAATAATTTATTACGTGTACTTAGCAAGAGTTGTTTGCCGGCGGTATGCGAAGTCGACAATATGCTGATAACATTTTTGTGTTCACATCCGTTGCCAAAATAACTGAAATATTAGCAATAAATGTCGCACATAAAATTCTCGGGTCACGTTCCGTGGTTTTTTTGTTAATTTATTACGAAACAGGTAGTATAGAATAGAATCGTATAGCCTCAAGCGAGCAATTCTTGTATATACATATAGTATATAAATAAAATAAATATAAATATTGTCAGACAAATTACACAGCGCCATCTAGCCCCAAAGTAAGCGAAGCTTGTGTTATGGGTACTAGACAACTGATTAACATACGTAAATACATTTTTTTGTAAATATATACTTATTATACATAGAAAATACCCAGACCAAGACAAACAGACATGTTCATGCACACAAATGTTTGTACTGTGTGGGAATCGAACCCACGAGCGTTGGTGTGAACAGCGTGTTCCACCACTGCGCCACCGAGCTTGTCAAATAGTATATAAGTATAGTTTGTAAATAGTATCTCGGAAATAACTCTAATGATTTCACCAAATTTTGTGTTTATTGGTAATAAATAGCCTACCCACCTATAGACAAATTTAAAAAGCAAAACTTTATGTAATCACAAATTTGGCCCAAATCATTCATTATGTTCTTATATATAGGTTGTGTTCTTATTCACATGCAGGAACACAACCTTTTAGGGACTTGTTATTTGGCTGTAGTTTTCTGTGAGATAGAAATACCTCAGCTTACTTGCTTTGATGCACACTACCTCTCTTACAATGCGTAAAATACGGCTAGAATAAGAATTTACCTAGATAATGCACTTCTCTAATGTTGTTGTAATATAACGAAGTCAATTTTGGCTTATTTAATAATTTAAAAATGCACACAAGGAACGCAACTGTCAAGAAAAAAGTGTAATATGTGTAGGGTTTCTACAAATTCGAAAATACAAAAATAAAATTGTTTGACAAATGATATACATTTTAATTGTATGCATTTTAATTGTATTTACATTGTAAATAAGTCGTAGCATATAAGCCGTACTTCTCTGCGAGTTGAAGATGTATGAATGTCTATTAATATTAAAAAAAATTAAAGATTACTAAATATGTACCTACTACTAATGTGCTTACTTTCCTTGGTTATTGGATCGTTTCTCCATATCTGCAATAGTCATTGGGCAATATTTTAAACAATTTTGTTGCAATTCTGCTAGTGAAGTCACTTAAATGTTATCAAGGACGACCTGACTGCGTAGTGGAGATGGAAAATTCAAAAGATATACTACATGCATTCCAAGAATCTGTAGGTAAATAACTACTGACTATGTTTATTTTTAAAGTTAAATGGTGTAAGTCCTCTCTTTAGAATTAAACATACTTACTGGTGGCCGACGCCCGGTGGTCGAGTAGTTAGCAATGGTTACTTTAATATAATTAGTCCCCGCAAATGCCTGGTGCAAAAAGCGCATAATTTTCGGGTGGTTGTTTCCCGACATAAAGCAGATTAGCTTGTCAATGAGGGTCATAGCTACGCTAATATGCCGCCCGATTCTCAACTGCCATACAGGCTACGAATACAGGTATATTAGTAGCCTGTCCTGAAGCTAGGCCATAATCAAGAAATTTGACCTGAGCCGCACGACTGACCGCAATAGCCGCGCAGTAGAGAATCGAGTGGGTATCTACTAGATCCTGACTAGTGTTAATTTAGTAGTAGTATGTAGTTTTATCCCGCCGTTTGGTATAAGGTAGTCTTCATCATATCTTCGCTATATCTAGCACGCCGTTTTTATTGGTACTAATTAGGCATATCTGCGGCTGTAAAGTGACTTCGTTATTATTAGGATTAATAAATGTCGCACGTTTTTGGGTTTGTAAAAATGGTTGCATTATCTGATTTAACGCATTGTCTCGTGTCTGTACGTATAGGCATTGAAATTTTCTTTTGGCGAAAAAAAGGAAGAAAAAAATTATAATATTTCGGATGCTCTTTTTCATTTGTAGGGTTCCGTACCCAATGGGTAAAACGGAACCCTATTACTGAGGCTCCGCTGTCCGTCCGTCTGTCACCAGGTTGTATCTCATGAACCGTGATAGTTAGACAGTTGAAATTTTCACAGATGATATATTTCTGTTGCCGCTATAACAACAAATATAAAAAAAAATAGAATAAAATAAATATTTAAGGGGGCTCCCATACAACAAACGTGACTTTTTTGCTCATTTTTGCTCGATATTGATAACGGCAACAGGTAGATGCTTGAAATATTCACAGAATATTTAGTTATATATTCACTTTACGAATAAATAATTAAATTAAAATAAAACAAATACTCAAGGGGGGCTCCCATACAACAAATGTTTTTTTTTTTTGCCGTTTTTATAGATAATGGCACGGAACCCTTCGTGTGCGAGTCCGACTCGCACTTGGCCGATTTGTTTGGTACTTGTTCTTTTCGTTGTCGTATTACAGGTTGATGTCAAAGGAGTAATTTTAAGTTCGTACCCCGTTATTTACCTTTTTAAACTATTATTTTCACGTAGTTACATTTGCTACATCATTATTAGCTATTTGGGCTGAAAGAGGCTGTCGGTATTAAAATAAGAAAAGTCGTGCTCAGTGGTTCGGACATGTAGAAAGAATGCAGGAAAAAATAATGACGAAACAAATATACAATGCAAAAGAGGAAGGATATAGGAGCCGAGGAAGACCAAGACTATTCTACTATGATCAAATTGGTCGTGTTTTATCAGAAGGTGATGCCAAGAGTCCTAGAAACCGGCGAACGTACATGAAAAGAATTATGAATGTGCGAGTGAAGTATGTATGGACCGCGTCTTATGGCGCTCGGCTCTCTCTACCTACCCCGCAAGGGATTTGGCGTGAAGTTATAGATAGATAGATCGTGGTCCCCTTTTTACAGCTCACCTGACCTGAAGTGGATATCATCATGAAAGTATTACTCACACTTTGCCTTACTTACTCGCAAAAAAAGCACCAACCCGGCAGGGAGTCGTGATTTGGCTGCGATTTTCTGTCGGATGAAGTTACGTTACCAGACAAGCTGCTCTTATGTACCCTACTTGTCTTAAAAACACTCATACACATAAAATCTTATCTAGTATGGGAATTGAATCCACAAGCCGACCCCAGTATTACATGCACTGGGTCACAGAGCGCATAGACTTCCTGAAGCAGAAAGTTTATACCTGGGTAAATCGTATTCGACGATATACGGAACGTGTAGGTAGGTATTATCAGAACCGCCCCTTCCAAAGCGATCAAAATAAAGTATACCGCACTTGGGAGATTTTCGAAATCTACCCTGCGCTTCCCAAAGCTTTCCATCGGATTTCACCCTCATTTTCCTTTCAACGATTTTTCCATACACTTCAACTGCTAAACTGATTAAACTGATGGTCCTGTAGTTGGCATAGTCCATACGTTCTTAGACTGCAGCATTCGTCGTCTACATCGGATATCTGCGCGTTGCTTCCGGGGGACGCCCTAATCTGCGCGCCTGTGCGGTTTCCGTCCAGAATTGCAGTCCACAGTATTGGACTTGCAGGGTCGCGGGGTGCACACTTCTGGTACCGACCCCACCACGATCTTGGAACCACGATAGTCGCGCAATCTGCGACTTCAAAAGTATTTTCTTTTGAGTACCAATAAGTTCTTTAGCTGTTGGTCTTCCAAAGAATAAATAAATAAATAAATTTACTGAGGTTTACCGAAAGACTGCAGCATGAGATTCTTCAAATTTTGACAGGCTCTGTTCCACATAAATATCAGTTGTGATGCAAGTGTCCTTAAGCTGTAGTAAGAAGTCCTCATCAAGCAGACTGCACTTGATATAAAAATAACAAAACAAATAAGCTATATTTACCAAGAAGCAATTGGACTGGGAAAATGTGTCAACTTCACAGAAGAACACAGAAATAACCATTTTTTTATTCCTTATTGGTTCTACTCGTAAATTGAAAGTTATACCTTTTTACTTTGCAATAATTTGAGAAATGTTATTTCGTTTTTTACTACGTCGGCAGACATATTATAAGCATACAGCCCAGCTAATATACTCGTAAAGTGCTACTTTAGCCTATGAACGGTTGTAATACAGGAGGTATTGTTAGGGCGTTACTGACCCTGCTGTTAATGCAACAATTTCTTACAAGCTTACTGGTAACCCCATTCACTCACAGGCATATAACAACCCTTCAGGCAGTTGATATTTGGCTGCGGTTTTCTTTGAGGTGAAGGTATTTTCTCAATCCGCCTGCTTTGATACCTCTCTCTTAATATCCAGACAAAGTCACTGGGTTCGCCAAGCTACAATAAAATTAGGTTACACGCATTGTTTCGAAGTGAATATTGACTTAGTATTTATTTAAATCCAACCCGCTCATATTTGTATTTAATGGTTAATATGTTTTGAAGCAAGGAAGATTAAACATCTTTGTTATTTTGGGACTGGAGCGTTTTAATTATCCATGCCATCAAGGGTACGTTGCAGATTGAATTTCTAATTAAATATTCAGTTTTGGATCCACATTCTACACAAAATATATTTCAGGCAAGTAGCTCAATTCATTTACAAGCTAGAAACCCGTAACATGGCAGTTTTCTTAACAGGGTTGTCGTTTCGAGACCTAAAAAGAGGTATAAAACACATTGGCCAATAAAATCGAAGTAGGTCTAACAAGAACTATCAAACACGTTTCACTAGCACACAGCGAGCCCGGAACACCATTAGACATGGGTTATTGTGCAATACAAGCCGGAGCGAACAAATAGCTATAATTCGATCCGGCATAGCTCCTTTGAGAGTCGTATGTCTGCTAAGTACAGTCTACCGGGAAATTTTCCACTTGGTGAATTATCTACACAATTAATGTTTGGATAACTTGAAAGATAGGATATGTTGCCTGAGAATAATGTGTGGGAGCAAAACATTAGTCGTATGAAATGTGTTCGGGTTGATCAATGGTCCATACATTTTGGTAGAATAGTTAGGAGTTCGTGTACAGTATAGTACAATCAGTTTCCATTGACGATATTACAATTGGTATTGCAAACAAAATTTGAAGATGTTCTGTAAAAAATAGAAGTATAGTTAGTTACTGTAATAATGGTGAGTACTAAAAATCTTCTTAGCGTTAATCAGTTTCCTAATATGATTGGCGGGGTCCGCTGCCTAAGAGTTTTACGAAAATACTGATTTTCATATGGAGTGACTGCCGTCAGAGCTCCATCACCGAGAAGGAGATCCAGGCCTTTCTTAGGTCACAAGTCTTTCTAAATATAATTTCTTGGACGTGGGTTTCCTCACGACGTTTTTATTTAGCAACTAGCAAGTGATAATTATAAATATATATGTAAATCCAAAAAGACAAATTTACATGAAGGGCAGTTCTTTATCCACTGAGCTATCACTGTTTTTTTTTGCGTGAGTACTATAAACTTCACAATCAATACAAGACACATGTTTAAACCAGCTTCAAGAGATTCTATGTTTGCTGCGTATATTTTTTATGTATTTTGCTACTATATTTTGGAAATAGCTCAACCGATTTCGACATTTTAAACAGTCGTCTATGCATAGTAGCGACCGCATGAATCTACTATCGGTAGTAGGTGGATACCGGCCGGCGTCTGTTCGCATGAACTAATTAGCGGCGGAAGCACACAAAGCACGAAAAATAAATAGCTTGTAAATTTGACTTTCGTAACAATTCGAACTTGACTTTTTTTTTGTTACTGACCCCTCCACACACCGCACAAGAAAATAAATATTATAACGGTCTAAGTCTTCTGCATTTTTTATACGACATTGGAAGGCATACAAGCACATGACCCACATGATGCCAAGCGGTTTCTGTAGCCAATGAACAATCTCGCAATAAATTCGATCGAATAAACTCACGCGTTACCACTCTGCTGCTTACACGACATCTCCTCAGGCGTTGAACTGGTGGTTGATAAATATTACTATTCGTGACCGCGCACGTAGGAACACAACAACTGTCCAAGGAGTTGTTATTTGGCTGCGGTTTTCTGTGCGGTAGAGGCACTGCTCAAGACAGGTTGCTTTAATGCGCCCTACCTCAACACTCAGCCGAAGACAAACAGACACGTTCATGCACACAAGTGATTGCCTTATGTGGGTCAAAGTCGTAGGTTTCTCAGTCGTGTGCATTATATTCCTACGCCTAATTAAACAGACAGTTGTGAGGATACACCTGTTATTTGAATTCCACATTAGTGATATTAAATATAGAATAATCGGTGTTCATAGTTCGGTCTTTAAAACATCTCTATAGACAAAGAAGTGCGCATACGACCTATTTGTCTGTGACGTTAATTTTGTTTACCTTTTGCATATTCAAACCTTAAATACTATTGTAATGACATTATGCTAAGGTATTCTTCTACCTCGCGTTACCTGGTTTCCTATACCATTGTCGGGGTCAGCTACTTAAGCCTAAGAATTTGGAGAAGATACCGATTTGGACATGGATGAAGAGCAGCGATAGCCCAGTGGATAAATATACAACCTAGTAACTGACGGATTATAGTATGATCCCCGGCGGGAACATGTACCACTAAATTTATGTTATCAGATTTATGTACATATTTGTAATTATCGTTTGCTTGATGTAAGGAACCGTAGTGAAAAATCCCGCACGTCCAGAAATTATATTTCAAGAGACGAACTAAATATATAAATATCCGGTTTTCCCTGTGTGTTGTGGAGTTTTGACGGTACTCGCCCAATGTCAAAATCAGTACTTATACAAGATCCTTAGGGTTAGGCATCGGTACTCGCCAAGAAGACTGATTTTGTATGAAGCGACTGCCATCAGACCTTCACAACCCAGATCTTTCATACGTTAGGTTACACGTTCGATATGTAATTTTTGGATCGTGCGGATTTTCTAACGCCGATTGCCTTTACCGAGGAGCATGTGATAATTAAAATATGTTAAATTATTTTTTATAAAAAATAATTAGGTACATATCCTTTTTCAGTAACTGAAATAATACTGTTTAAATATCGTCGTAAATAGCGCTTTTTTGCCATCTTAAAATGACGCGCTGTTACGCTACTTTGACTTCAACGCTCGTGGGTTCAATTCCCACACCGGACAAACATTTGCGGGCATGAACATGTCTTTTTATCTCGATCGAGGTGATTTTAAGAGAGGTAGAGCCCATCAAAGCAGCCCGCCCGGGAAGTACTTGCACCTCACAGAAAACCGCAGCCAAATAACAACTCCCTAGGGGGTAGTTGTATTCCTGAGTGTTAGTGAGGTCACCAGTAAGCTCCCAAGGAGTTGCTGTCTAAGCAGCAGAAGTGGCATCGTGCGAGTGATACTTAACGTATTGCTAGCGTTAATAGGCTATGGTAGCCGCTTTATATCAGGTGGGCCGTATGCTTGTATGCTTTCCGAAGTTGTATAAAAAAAGAACCCTTAAAAAAAGTGGAATGAACGGGGCAGGCACATAGAACCGCGCACAACATGGCGCGCATGTGGCACTCGGTGCGCAAGTGACCTGGTGTGACCATGAAGATAAAAAAAGGATAAATATTATTCATCTGCCGTTGGGCCCTCGTACAAATCACGTCTTACATTTTTTTTTAATAAATACGTATTGTATCGTATTCACATTTCACAGTTTTAGTTTTTTTTTCTCTTAATTTTTCTGCTCTACAAGCATTTCAAAAATTTCTATTGACAAATCAAAATATGTCAAAAGGAACTGGGCAATATAGGTATTTTTTCAATTCGTAAATTTCTATTAAAATAAATCTATATTAGTATATATATATATATATATATAATAATGTCAATTGATAAAATTAAAGATTTTCATATGTGATGAATAATTTCTAGACATCTCTTTCAGTCATATTCATGAATTCTGTAATAAGCCATCTTACAAAGAGTATTTTTGATGTGCCTTTTTTATGTACGGCGTAACTTTACATCTGATGTAAATGCACTGTTATTGTAGCGTATAAACGCCTGCAACACATTAAGTATTACTCGCGCAATGCCACCTCTGCAACTCTTTAGGAGTTTACTGCTGATCTCACTTACACGCACAATAACCATCCAAGGAGTTGTTACTTTGCTGCGGTTTCCGGCTTGGTGGAGGTACTTGGCTACGAGATGCTATGATATGCCCTAACTCTCTTAAATGCCATGTAAATCCGAAAAGACAAATTTACATGAAGGGCAGTTCTTTATCCACTGAGCTATCACTGCTTTTTTTGCGTGAGTACTATAAACTGTACAATCAATACAAGACATGTTTAAACCAGCTTCAAGAGATTCTATGTTTACTGCGTATATTTTTTGTGTATTTTGCTACTATATTTTGGAAATAGCTCAACCGATTTCGATATTTTAAACAGTCGTCTATGCATAGTAGCGACCGCATGAATCTACTATCGGTAGTAGGTGGATATCGGCCGGCGTATGTTGGCATAACTAATTAGCGGCGGAAGCATACAAAGCACGAAAAATAAATTGCTTGTAAATTTGACTTTCGTAACTTTTCGAACTTGACTTTTTTTGTTACTGACCCCTCCACACACCGCACAAGAAAATAAATATTATAACGGTCTAAGTCTTCTGCATTTTTTATACGACATTGGAAGGCATACAAGTACATGACCCACATGATGCCAAGCGGTTTCTGTAGCCAATGAACAATCTCGCAATAAATTCGATCGAATAAACTCACGCGTTACCACTCTGCTGCTTACACGACATCTCCTCAGGCGTTGAACTGGTGGTTGATAAATATTACTATTCGTGACCCCGCACGTAGGAACACAACAACTGTCCAAGGAGTTGTTATTTGGCTGCGGTTTTCTGTGCGGTAGAGGCACTGCTCAAGACAGGTTGCTTTAATGCGCCCTACCTCAACACCCAGCCGAAGACAAACAGACACGTCCATGCACACAAATCATTGCCTTATGTGGGTCAAAGTCGTAGGCTTCTCAGTCGTGTGCATTATATTCCTACGCCTAATTAAACAGACAGTTGTGAGGATACACCTGTTATTTGAATTCCACATTAGTGATATTAAATATAGAATAATCGGTGTTCATAGTTCGGTCTTTAAAACATCTCTATAGACAAAGAAGTGCGCATACGACCTATTTGTCTGTGACGTTAATTTTGTTTACCTTTTGCATATTCAAACCTTAAATACTATTGTAATGACATTATGCTAAGGTATTCTTCTACCTCGCGTTACCTGGTTTCCTATACCATTGTCGGGGTCAGCTACTTAAGCCTAAGAATTTGGAGAAGATACCGATTTGGACATGGATGAAGAGCAGCGATAGCCCAGTGGATAAATATACAACCTAGTAACTGACGGATTATAGTATGATCCCCGGCGGGAACATGTACCACTAAATTTATGTTATCAGGTTTATGTACATATTTGTAATTATCGTTTGCTTGATGTAAGGAACCGTAGTGAAAAATCCCGCACGTCCAAGAAATTATATTTCAAGAGACGAACTAAATATATAAATATCCGGTTTTCCCTGTGTGTTGTGGAGTTTTGACGGTACTCGCCCAATGTCAAAATCAGTACTTATACAAGATCCTTAGGCTTAGGCATCGGTACTCGCCAAGAAGACTGATTTTGTATGAAGCGACTGCCATCAGACCTTCACAACCCAGATCTTTCATACGTTAGGTTACACGTTCGATATGTAATTTTTGGATCGTGCGGATTTTCTAACGCCGATTGCCTTTACCGAGGAGCATGTGATAATTAAAATATGTTAAATTATTTTTTATAAAAAATAATTAGGTACATATCCTTTTTCAGTAACTGAAATAATACTTTGAATTAAACAATTTTTAACGGAAGTATCGCGTATTTTATTTATTTTGTTGAACCTGACGTTTCGAACGCTTTGCAGCGTCCGTGGTCGCAGGAAGACTAAGGTGGTATTTGTCTTACATTAGTTGTTCAATTATTACATCTACCGACATGGATGGATTAATTATATATGTTCCGATTCACACAAAAATCGCTCACAGTGTCCGAACATTTTTTAGATCTTTGGGTTTGGGATTTGATCATTTTTAGGACTGGATCCCAAGCAGGTGGTACTTGCCAACCATCTTCTCTATTGAAATTGGGGTGTTTTCTTATTTCAATAGCCTCGCGCAACATTCTCGGCATGTAGCGATTCTCCTTGGCGAGGATTTGTGGTTTATCAAACCGGATGTAATGGTTTGGCTGGTCCAGTGTATGTTCACAAACTGCAGAGTTTTTATCGCGCCTATTCTTCATGTCAGCAATGTGTTCTTTCACACGAGTACCTACGCTTCTCTTTGTTTGCCCTATGTATGATAAACCACATTCGCAGTCTAATTTGTATACTCCTGCATCTTGTAAGGGGATATTAGACTTGATAGGTCTTAGAAATTGACTGATCTTCTTATGGGGCTTGAAGTAAGTTTTAATTGAAGCTCGCCGTAAGATGTTGCCAATTTTGTCTGTGACTCCCTTTAAGTATGGTAAGATGGCAGGTTGACGTTCAACTGTAGGTGGCTTCGGGCGGCTTCTGTGACGCATACGAGGGAGTTTGTGACTGTTGCTCCGCAGTACTTGTTTGACATGTTGGAGTTCCTCCTCTAGATGCTCAGCGTCGCAGATGCCTTGTGCTCTCTGAAACAAAGATTTGCCTACGGTAGCTAACTGACATGGATGGTGGTGTGAGTTACCATTGAGATATTTGTCTGTATGGGTGGGTTTCCTATACACTGTGTGAGTAAGTGAGTTGTCAAGTTTCCTGGTAATTAATATATCAAGGAATGCTAGTGAATTATTTGCCTCTAATTCCATGGTGAATTTGATTTTGTTGTTCAAATTCACCATGGAATTAGAGGCAAATAATTCACTAGCATTCCTTGATATATTAATTACCAGGAAACTTGACAACTCACTTACTCACACAGTGTATAGGAAACCCACCCATACAGACAAATATCTCAATGGTAACTCACACCACCATCCATGTCAGTTAGCTACCGTAGGCAAATCTTTGTTTCAGAGAGCACAAGGCATCTGCGACGCTGAGCATCTAGAGGAGGAACTCCAACATGTCAAACAAGTACTGCGGAGCAACAGTCACAAACTCCCTCGTATGCGTCACAGAAGCCGCCCGAAGCCACCTACAGTTGAACGTCAACCTGCCATCTTACCATACTTAAAGGGAGTCACAGACAAAATTGGCAACATCTTACGGCGAGCTTCAATTAAAACTTACTTCAAGCCCCATAAGAAGATCAGTCAATTTCTAAGACCTATCAAGTCTAATATCCCCTTACAAGATGCAGGAGTATACAAATTAGACTGCGAATGTGGTTTATCATACATAGGGCAAACAAAGAGAAGCGTAGGTACTCGTGTGAAAGAACACATTGCTGACATGAAGAATAGGCGCGATAAAAACTCTGCAGTTTGTGAACATACACTGGACCAGCCAAACCATTACATCCGGTTTGATAAACCACAAATCCTCGCCAAGGAGAATCGCTACATGCCGAGAATGTTGCGCGAGGCTATTGAAATAAGAAAACACCCCAATTTCAATAGAGAAGATGGTTGGCAAGTACCACCTGCTTGGGATCCAGTCCTAAAAATGATCAAATCCCAAACCCAAAGATCTAAAAAATGTTCGGACACTGTGAGCGATTTTTGTGTGAATCGGAACATATATAATTAATCCATCCATGTCGGTAGATGTAATAATTGAATAACTAATGTAAGACAAATACCACCTTAGTCTTCCTGCGACCACGGACGCTGCAAAGCGTTCGAAACGTCAGGTTCAACAAAATAAATAAAATACGCGATACTTCCGTTAAAAATTGTTTAATTCAATGTGTAACAATCGCGAAAACCTAAGACAATGAAATAATACTGTTTAAATATCGTCGTAAATAGCGCTTTTTTGCCATCTTTGTATGACGCGCTGTTACGCTACTTTGACTTCAACGCTCGTGGGCTCGATTCCCACACAGGGCAAACATTTGCGGGCATGATCATGTCTTTTTATCTCGATCGGGGTGATTTTAAGAGAGGTAGAGCCCATCAAAGCAGCCCGCCCGGGAAGTACTTGCACCTCACAGAAAACCGCAGCCAAATAACAACTCCCTAGGGGGTAGTTGTATTCCTGAGTGTGAGTGAGGTCACCAGTAAGCTCCCAAGGAGTTGCTGTCTAAGCAGTAGAGGTGGCATCGTGCGAGTGATACTTAACGTATTGCTAGCGTTAATAGGCTATGGTAGCCGCTTTATATCAGGTGGGCCGTATGCTTGTATGCTTTCCGAAGTTGTATAAAAAAAGAACCCTTAAAAAAAGTGGAATGAACGGGGCAGGCACATAAAACCGCGCACAACATGACGCGCATGTGGCACTCGGTTCTCGCAAGTGACCTGGTGTGACCATGAAGATAAAAAAAGGATAAATATTATTCATCTGCCGTTGGGTCCTCGTAGAAATCACGTCTTACATTTTTTTTAATAAATACGTGTTGTATCGTATTCACATTTCACAGTTTTAGTTTTTTTTTCTCTTATTTTTTCTGTTCTACAAGCATTTCAAAAATTTCTATTGACAAATCAAAATATGTCAAAAGGAACTGGGCAATATAGGTCTTTTTTCAATTCGTCAATTTCTATTAAAATAAATCTATATTATATATATAATAATGTCAATTGATAAAATTAAAGATTTTCACATGTGATGAATCATTTCTAGACATCTCTTTCAGTCATATTCATGAATTCTGTAATAAGCCATCTTACAAAGAGTATTTTTGATGTGCCTTTTTTATGTACGGCGTAACTTTACATCTGATGTAAATGCACTGTTATTGTAGCGTATAAACGCCTGCAACACATTAAGTATTACTCGCGCAATGCCACCTCTGCAACTCTTTAGGAGTTTACTGCTGATCTCACTTACACGCACAATAACCATCCAGGGAGTTGTTACTTTGCTGCGGTTTCCGGCTTGGTGGAGGTACTTGGCTACGAGATGCTATGATATGCCCTAACTCTCTTAAATGCCGATTGAACATATATATAGTCAGGAAAGGACAGAAAGATAAAAGAAGTTAATATTAATGGGTGAGGTAATCTCTACCATATCACTTTGTTAACATTCTCAGATCCAAGTTTATGATATAACTTATCAACTTAAAACACTGTTAAAATTGGTAGTCGTAAAGTTGAGAGTTGGTGCTACCTCAATAACTTTAGGTTTTAAATAGTGCTAAAGTAGTTCTAGGTCTAAATTTATGACAACGGAAGTGCTACTGGATTAGTTTCAGGATAGTTATTAATTGTAAGGCTACAAGATAAATGCGATTTAGGATCATTAGGTATTGAATTATTGATTTTTCTTCTCCTTTTATCCGACTGCGAGAGGGTTTTTTTATACAACTAGATGGTAAACAAGCATGCGGCCCTCATCAGATGGTAAGCGGTCACTGCAGCCTATTGACGCTCGCAACACCACGGGGTTGTTACTCGCGCTTTGCCAATCTTGTGATCTAAAGATGTTTCGTCACCTTCAAACCAGAACACAGTTATATAAAAATAGCTGCTTGGCGGTAGAAATAGGTGAGACAGTGATACCCATGCAGACTTTTGTACAAAGCTTCCCTCTGGTAAGGTCTGGGTTATGTGTACGTGTATCATATACATGAGTGCTGGGAATAGTGTGAATGGAGCGTTGGAAAAACTTCTTGGCAGTAAAAACTTGAGCCAGACCGCACAACTCGTTATACACAATGCAGTGCTGGTCCCAACGCTTACTTATGGAAGCAAGAACTGGATATAGCAGAGAGAGAGAGAGAGAGCATGAAAGTAGGATAAACGTGATCGAAATACGAGTGTTGCGCAAATTTTGTGGCATTACTCATGTAGACAGAATTCGCAATGATGATGTTAGAAATAGAGTTGGTCTGAAACAGAGTGTCGGTGTTAAAATAAAAAAAAGGCGTGCTCCGTGGTTTCGGACACGTAGAAATAATGCAGGAAGATATAATTATGAAACAGATTGTCACCGACGTAGCTGGCCACCATAAGTAAAGTGACATTTATAAAAAATAACTAAAAATAAATGATTTTGAACTGTAACACAGATATTAAACGCGAAAGTAGAAGATATAGGAGCGAAGAAAGGCCAAGGCTTACCAAACCTACCACGACCAAATTGATGTTTTGTCAGAGCATGTGCATGAGAAGAGTAACCATTGGTTACCATGCGACCAATGCTGGAATAATATACCTCCACCAATAAGACGCGCAACTTCAAGGTTCACATTTCAAAAGCAACTAAAATCTGTATTATTGGAAGAACAGAAACTGGGTACACGTCGCCTTGGTGTCGAATATCTTGTGCGCTCATAGTCCCTCTCTATGCATTATTATTATTTGTTTACATTATTTGTATTGTATGTTGTGGTTATATTCCCATCACTAATTTATCCTTATCACTCTTAATCTATTTTCATTATTTGGTATGCATTTATGTTTATTTATTTATAATCTCGGGCTCGGTGGCGCAGTGGTGAAACGCGCTGTTACGCTACTTTGACATCAACGCTCGTGGGTTCGATTCCCACACAGAACAAACATTTGTGTGCATGAACATGTCTCTTTGTATTGGTCTGGGTATTTTCTATGTATAATAAGTATGTATTTACAAAAAAAAAAAATGTATTTACGTACGTTTATCAGTTGTCTAGTACCCATAACACAAGCTTCGCTTACTTTGGGGCTAGGTGGCGCTGTGTAATTTGTCCGGCAATATTTATTTATTATTTACCCCGCGTGTATCCATCTCAGGCAGTAGCTCAAAATCAGTAACTTGCTCTATGAGCAATCGATTCACTGAGTTGCAGCCTATTTGTACCACTGCGACACGCATGCATGTCTACTGTCTTATCTGTTTGTGTAATGTTCATTTTTATTTCTCGGTACGTGTATTTTTTGTGTGTTGTTTCTTTGTAGCATGTGTGTTCTTAGTGTGAGTACAAATAAATCATTTATCTATCTATCTATGCTAAAGAAGGAAGTCAGGTTTGTAAGCATCGACTCATGTGGTGCCCGATCCTCTGCCTACCCCGTAAGGGATTTGGCATATTCAGAATTAGAACTAGCATAGTTAGTTAGAATTAGGACACATACATAAGTATTCAACGGGATGGGGATATCAGAAGACTGCAGTATTATGATAATTCTCTACATAAGCTCTTGAATTAGTCCTGTGCTGACTATACAGTTATGCAATACATATGTGCAAGAAATATAACTGCATACTCAGTATCGAAACAAAATCTCGAATGAGGTTACCAGTTTTTTTTAAACGTCGGGAGGCATATAGGGTCCACCCGGTGTAAAGTGGTTACAGTAGCCTATGAATGCATGCCATCTTAATACTAAAACAGCAAATCCTCAGGAGCTTACTGGTAATCTCGCTCACTCTCAATAATACAACAACCCACCAGGGAGTTGTTATTTGGCCGCAGTTTACTGTGAAGTCAAGATACTTCAAAACGGGACACACTGATTCGGGGCGCTCTACCTCTCTTAAAAACACCTAGACAAACAATCATAGTCATGGACATAAATGTTTGTCCTATGCGAAAATCGAACCCACGAGCTTTGGTGTAACAAACAGCATTACTAACTACTCCGCCACCGAGCTCGTCCACGTGTATTAGAAATCACTGTAAGAGCATTAGCGGTCACAATTCGCGAGCTATACTCATTCTGTCGCAAGCACCATTGATTATGGGTAACCGCTTTAAATGACGAGGACCGTATGATTGCTTTGACTCGCTGTAGTATAAACAATCCATTGGACGACAGTGGAAGTACGTTCGTATATAACTAATACATATATCGTTAATGATATACTTTATTATTAAGGAAAGGGTACCGTTGAAAGTAAGGCGCATGACTTCAATATGTTATTTCTTTTATTTAATTCATTTCAGTATGCCTACAAGCACTGTTACCAGTTCAAAAACCCGTTAAACTTCAACAACGCATAAATTTATTCATGCTTCTTCGATTTATTTATTTATTTCAAGGAAGTATACAGTATTATTAACAAAGTTTGTCATATCTACTGATTACACTAAAACAGATACACTAGTGCTAGTACTTTAAGCCTCCTTGAATTTAACAACTTTTAACTGAAGTATCGCGTGTTTTATTTATTTTGTTGAACATGACGTTAAAACATGCGATACTTCCGTTAAAAATTGTTTAATTCAATGTGTAACAATCGCGAAAACCTAAGACAATTTAAGCCTCTTGTTACCGAAATAGGCTAAGAATTAGCCTGTAGCCTCTTCTCACAATAGAACACATTTAGTAAGCAGAGGTTTAAAATTTATGAAACATTATCATGATTATAAATATGAACTATAAATAAATAATAATTTCTAAAAAGAAATAGCATATAAATTTGATCTTACTAAGAAATCAAATATGTTTGTATAACAGTTAATGCATTTCGTTAATTATTTCATATTGGGACCAGACATCCCGTGACCATGACGTCTGCCACGTCGCCGAAATATCGGGGAAATATAAATACAAATCGCGGTAAGTCCCGTAATACCTATAATAATAGTGTAAAAAACCGCGAATGTTTAAAATTAAAAATTATTTCATGATACTAATTAGCTATACTTGGAATTATAGGTATAACCTTTGATCTGATAATATTAATTTATAATATTATATAATCCCATTAAAATGATTAGGAGATCCATATTCCAAGCTTGCGATGAACGAAGCAAATAGGAATCTCTTGCCTACTGTTTCAAATAAATTGCGATCTCTTAGAATTGTATAGAAATCTATTTGAATGATATCTTCGTATGGTAATGCATCTCGAAGCTCAGCGCAGTTCGCATTTATATGCAAGAAATATAGCGGCTATCTATTATCCTGAAAGGTGGTAACAAAGCTCGTGTTGAACTCGGGATGTAGGTCTTATATTGATCTATATGTTCACGTCAATTCCCTCGTGAGGTAAGCAGAGATATAAAATAAAAAATAACTAGTCTAATCCATTATTTTTATTGAAGTATATTTTTATTATCACTTGCGTGTCGATAGTCTGCCTGACGTAAAGCATGTGCCAAGTATCATCGTACAGGCTCGCATAACTTTTTTGGCCTAATTTGTTATACTATGGCCTAATAAATTTTCCTATACACCAACCGGTCCCCGTTTCGAATCCAATCACATGTTATATGCCATACCACTAAATTCATGTTTTCAGATTTATAGTACATACTTGTAATTACAGAAATTGCAAGATTATCTTAAAGCATCGAGTACGTAATAGGTTATGTTATATACTCGATGTCTTAAAGTTCCAAAGACGTACATTTTATTGAAACTAAATGTTTATAGTCATAAGTGCAGTCGCAATAAACTTTGAAGGAAGATGAGGTTAAAAATTCGTTACATGCCTTCGTATCTAAGTAGACACGTAGTACACGTATTACACGAATCCTATCTCATTTCACTGTGGGGTTTGGAGCATGGCTACACAACCGCGGATAGCCTCCGCTGTTTGTCCGTTTGTCTGTCCGCCGTATAATAATAATAACACTGTATAATAATAATATAAGTACCTTAATAAGTTTGAAAGAGACCTGAAATTTTCACGAAGTGTGTATTTGGATATAGTAATAAATAATAAAAAAAAATCAAATAGTAATAATTTTCTACATGGTGGTATGGGACCATTAGTAAATGAGTGCGACTCGCACTTGGCTAGTTAAAAAGACACAAATACGATTTTTCACAATAAACGAACGTCATTTCACAAAATATTAATATGGACGTGTTTTTAGGCTTCCGTACCTTAAAAGGAAAAACGGAACCCTTATAGGATCACTTTGTTGTCTGCCTGTCTGTCAAGATCATTTTTCTCAGGAGCGGGTGTAGCTATAAAGCTGAAATTAATATCAAATACTCAGGTCTATAGTCCCTTCGAGCAGTAACAAAATCCAACTTCTAAGTTAACGCAATTAAAAGATACGGTTGTTTATGCCTCGTTTATGAAAATTGGTAAGAAGCAGTGTCATGTAGGAGAAGTGTAAGAAAAAGCCGTAAATTTGTAGTGCTATCATAAAAAAATACTTTTTTTTGCGACAATAATTTGCGAAAACATTTTTTTATGGAATCCTCAGTCGCACTCGCACTTGGCGGGTTTTTTAAATATCGAATACCAATGATTACATGATAGTTCTAAAATTGCTGAAAATGTTACCTGAATGCAAAATTTCATTGAACCCATTGTAACGATGACATTTCAGTTAAATGTTTAAAAAAAAAATTACTTGTACCAGTAGTCGTAGAGGGCTGTTTTATTGTGGAAGAAAATCATTCAATGTATCTCGACTTTTTTATATATAATTTATAGATAGCAATACTTAATTGCTATCTTAGAAACTGTTAGATATATCAATGAATTCAATCATAACCTCTTTTGTTTGTATTGAAGTTGTTTTTATGTATAACTCATTTCTTTTGATGGTATTAATCGATTTAACAATTCACATTTATTAATTTTGTTATACACACGAATCCTCAAATCTAAATGACAATGAAATGTCAATCCTCAAATTTTAGATTTTTTCCTCGGGAGGCGTACAATCATACGGCCCACTTGATGTAAAGCAGTTACCGTAGCCTATTAACGCTTGTAATATATTAAGTATCATTCGAGGGATGCCTCCTCTGCTGCTTACACAACAACTCCTTGGGGGCTTACTGGTAACCTCACTCACACACAGGAATTCCTCTAGGGAGTGGTTATTTGGCTGCAGTTTTCTGTGAGGTGGTACTTTCCCAGACGAGCAACTTTAATACGCCGTACCTCACTTAAAAAATCCAGACCAAGACAATTCATGCACACAAATGGTTGTCCTGTGTGGAAATTGAGCCCTCGCGCGCTTACTCTCGCGCTGCCAATTGAGCCCTCGCGCGCTTACTCTCGCGCTGCCAATTTTGTGACGTAACGCTGTTTCGTCACAGTACCCAGTAATTTCTCTGCCATATTTCACCCTTCAAACCGGAACACAGTTATATAAATATAGCTGCTTGATGGTAGAAATAGGTGAGAGGTTGGGTACCTACGCAGACGACTTTTGTACAAAGTCTCCTTCTGGTATCCGATATGGTTATCTTTACATATGAAGATTTTTATGTATGTGTTAACAACCTATTGTTGTAAGACTTATTATTGTATTATACACCGTGTATAATTATGAGAAAAGTATTAATAGTCAGAATGTGCGAAAAGTCACGTCATATCTCGACGGTCGGTCCCGGCTGTTGTCCATAGATGACAGTCGTTAAGCTAAGTCAGAGGCCCTCGGGGGGCATGAAAACACTGGTCCCTACCAATCCGCATTTGAGCAGCGTGGTTGAGAATGCTCTAAACCCCCCTCGACTGAAGGGAGGCCCGTAGCCCTGCAGTGGGATGAGTAATAAGGGTTGATCCTTCACATAATAAAGATTGAACTAGAAAGTTCAAATCTTTATTATGTGAAGGATCAACTTACGCGTCTCTCAGATACAACATTGTTTTTTATATGCCTGATATTAACAACGGCGGCCGATGCACCGTGAATTTGTGCTATATATCTGTATATCGTCCTTAACATACCGCACCCTTAAAACATAAGTGGCACTATACAAAAAATGGCATTATTTAGTTAAATATACAGTCAAAATGCTTAAGACGAAACGCGCCTAATGCGAAGACTCCTGTAGCTCTAATGCGCCTAAATTTCGCTAGATGTCACTAGTGTCACTTATGAATGTTTCGCAACTTGTCCAGTCGGTAATTGATAAACCGGCACTACCCCAGATCGCGACAAGTCACTTGAAGGAAACCTTGTTGAGGTGAGTTAAAAACTGGCACTTTGTGCAAAGTGCCACTTATTTAATAATTTGTTTTCAAAATTTTTACAGTTAGTAAATGCATAAGTGGTAGTTTGAGTGTAATGCCAGTTATTTAATAAATTTAGTTAGGATTTTGTCATTATACGAATTAATTAACGGGCATTTTCTGTAAAGCACCATTTAATCGATAAATTTGCTTTCAAATATTTGCAGTGTGTAATTGCATAAGTGGCAGTTTGAGTTTGCCGAATGTCCTCAAAAAGAAATTCTGAAGGAAGACTACGATAGACGTCTAGCAGAGAAGGAAAAAAGTTACTGAAATACTTGCAAAAGAAATCTTCTTTAACTAACGAAGACTTAAATGTAATTTTCTATTCAGATAACTGCTGCGGCGAGCAGAAAAATCAGTTCATCGTCGGTATGTACATCTACGCAGTACTTAACTTGAAAGAAACATCTATAACACACAAGTTTTTAATCCGTGGACACACATAGAACGAAGTAGATGCCGCACATTCAACGATTGAGAAACAAATAAAAAGAATACTCAAATCTGGACCCATTTATGTGCCTTCCCAATACGTATCCGCTATCAGAAGTGCAAAAAAACATGGCACACCATTCATAGTAAACGAAATGGCTTATAACGATTTCTGGGACATCAAAAAACTGCCCGTTCCTAGACTAAACAAAAGTGTTGAAAGTGAAGTTGTAAAATTATCTAATATAAAAGTCATCAAAGTGGTGAAAGTTGAAGACGATAAAGTAAAAATTTATTACAAAACATCCTACTTTGATGATTTCAAAGAACTGGACCTGGGAACTAAGAGTCGGTACAAGGAACCAGCGGACTCAAGAATTGCAACAACTGTATAACCAAAAGTTGGATTTATCCGAAAGAAAAAAGAATGACGTGAAAAGCCTTCTAGATGGTGGTTTGACACACAACTTTTACAATTCCTACTTCGACAGAGTTTTAAGCTAGGTGGGTTAGTGGGAACATCTTTCAAAATTGTAGTTGATTAATAATTTGTAAGAAGGAGTTTTTGATAAGTTTTTTTTGTGATCTATGTTACGGATTTTCGTGCGAAAATGTTTTCAAGTTGCTGTAACTTTATTAATATTATTCTTAGTTCTAGAACTTCGAGCCTTACTACTAAATTGATAAAAGGCTTTGCTGTTTTTTACAAGATTTTATAGTTTACGGTTTTTTGTGAAAAACAATATTTTAAGTTACTGCAAGTTTAATAACACTTTTGCTGACTCTGATAATCATTAAGCCTTTAATACGCTGATTTGTACGTTACTTTCACAGTTCCTAGTTTGAAAGACTTTTAACCTTAGTAGTTAAGTTGGAATACCTCTAATAATTGTATTGATTAGTAAGTAGTAAGAACGAGATTTTAATATAATGTTGTTTATTATAGTATAAATAAGAATTATATTCTAAGTTTCTGTTATTTTCATAATACTTTTTTCTACATTTAGACAGATTTGTGCGTGTGCCAAATAAATAGTATTCTTTACTATTTCAGTAATTATATTGTTTTATTTCTCTCTTTTTTATCATTACAATGTAGGTAAAATACCAGGTAAGGGGTCATTAAGCAAAAAGTTTTGAATAACTATGAAACTATAACCGACACTATGCAAACCTTTTTTTTTAATTGCTTCTCCGTAGATAATTAATCTATAATTTTATTATATGCCACTGGATACTGAAACAGCGTTAGTTAAAGTGTTATATTAAGCCAATCACAAAGCTTTATTTATACTTTTTTAGTTCCATATCACCCATACAATATTTAAAAAAACTTAAAACGGCCATACCGTAAAATGAACATTTTCGTATAGTGCCATTTATGTTCTAAGGGTGCGTACAAGCCTTAACTATAATCATTCAACGTAATTAATATGTGTTAACACAAAATCATTCCAATTTAAATTTATTTACGATTCTCCCAGAGAACGTAATCACTGGCTTGATTGTTTGCTGCAGATTGTAGGTAATTTTATTACCATTATACGGCGCGGACTGCCATGCATTGCGCTCGAATTCTCGTTTTCGCTTAACATTTCATCGCGCGCTCAACGATTTTTTGCGTATTGATGAGTTTTACTTGGAAATCAAAGTTAAAATTGAAACGTCCAATTGTGAGATGCGATCGGTATTTTATGATACAACATCTGGAGGCTTATAAGTACATGACCCACTGATATATAGTGGAGTGGTAGGCACAGGATCTCTCCTTTTCGATCACAGCCTATGAACGCTTGCAATTCATCACGCATTTTTACCACTGGTACACAGCAACACTATACTCAGTAACCTCACGTAAGTTTAATTACGTACGTAAGTTGCAAGATTACAACAACTCTTCCCGCAGTTGTTATGTGGCTGCAGTTTTCGGTGAGGTAGAAGTACTTCCTCCGTTGGGGCAGCTTTGATGCGCACTGCTTCTCTTTAAATGTTTATATATTATTAACACGGGAATAAAAAAATCTGTATTATTTCATAAGTACGTACGATTTGTCGTACACCCGTTTTAAATCAGGTGGACCGTATTCTTGTATACCACCTGAAGTACTATAAAAGGAGACTATGTAAACATATTTAATAATAGCTGAAGTGCTCCGGGCGGAGCGTCTAATTATGACCCGTGCCCTACACTATTATCGCCTACCTTCAAATGCATTTGCATAAATCACGACCAATTTACAATCAATTTCCGCCCTGATTCGGAGCTACTTGCATCCAATGTAATTTGCCAATCGGATCAGTTGCATAATTTGCTACGCGAGAGAGTTCCTGTTAATAAATAAACATAACACTGGTGGGTGTGATTGTACGGGCTTTTATAGGTTTGGCTTCACATTGGTTCACACTCAATTATATTATTAATTATATCAGATTATATTCTCAGGTATGTAATGATATAATATTGGAAATTTGGCAAAATGTTAGTTGTTTATTACGGAATTAGTATCCGATCCTCTCTAAGTACTGCGACATGTAGTGGAGCGGTTGACAAAATAGTGAGCCGACTCTTCTTTACGGATCTCTCCTTTTTTCGAACACAGCTACGGCATCTTTATGGTTTAATCCAGCATATTTTTTATTTTGGGAATTAATAAAAGTCGCAAGGCTGGAACTCAGAACACCTCATGCTTTTGCATAGCTACACTTAGCGAAGAACGTGTTCTGAACGCCACACAAGACTAGTTTGTCTGATGGAAGAATAAAATTGAAGCAAAAATGGATTCCCTTTCATGCAAGGAAAACTGAGATCCTTCCAAGTGGTTTAAAACTAAAATTGCCAGCGGAAAAAAATATGCCATATTCTGTAGAAGTCGCCCATTTAATTATAAATAAATACATGAAAATCTCAACACGAGCACAATACAATTTTCATGTTTGATGCTAAAAATGACTACGTGTAGGCAAATCAATTTGCCTCCAATTTTACGGCGCAATTTTGAAGTTGCAAGTTTTGCAGTGGCAACTAATCCATAGACAATAGGATGCAATGCGATTGTGTACCGGCGGCGTCAGAAAGCGGCCATGCGCAGGACGAAATCATTCCGTGCGGGTTGAGGCTTCACGGTCTCAGACGGCTTGTCTCGCGTCGGCGGCGGCGCGTCCAACCGTGTAATACCTATGTCTATTGGCTGCTGTAAAGGATAATTATATTCCTTATACAGTCCAACGAAAGCAGACAGAAAAGAGAAATGCAGGAAAGTATCTTAGATATTGTAATTAATTTAGATTATGACATAAACCTCCTTTTTTCAGAACTATACTTAATACTTATTAAGTTAAGAATTGTCTAGATTAAAACAGTAAAAATTATATTGTCTAGTTTATCTCACCATCACCTCTTGAGGGGAAGGCTACTTGACTCGCATGTGGCGTAAAAGAGAGGTCCTTTACGTCCCTTTCGAGAGACATTTAATATTATGTAACCCGAATAGGTAAGCTCCTTAAAGAGAGTTCAGGAATAACTCTTACGATTTTAAGAAGAGAATAGACGGATAACTGATTTTAAATATTTGTATGGACACATTGTGTACGTGTGCAAATTACATAGTAGATTCTAACTTCTACGAATTACGGCGTCAGTTCTCGCTGCGCCGCATTAAAGCGCAGTATAACACCTTCACGCATTTAAATTATTCCTCCCAAAATAAACCACCCCTATACCTGGTGACCCTGAATCCTGTCCCACTGCCAACACCAGTTCAGACCACACCATCTCAAATTACGCCATTCGCAATAATGGAGCAAATTACCATTGCGTCTAGGATTCCCGACTTTTGGTCGGATATGCCAAGGGCGTGGTTCACGTGAATGGAAGCGACCATAAACACTCAGAAGCTATCCGATCTGGCTAAGTACGACCTTGTAATCACAAAATTGGATAAGGAGGAGGAGTGTTAGATCACGGACATTCCGGACAAGCCACCGGAAACCGACAAGTATGGTTCTTTGAAAAATCGATTATTAGCGCTATTTGAGGAGTCGGCCAACAGACAGGTGCAGAAGCTGATTGGGGTGATGGAGCTGGGCGATCAGTAGCAGAAAAAAATGAGTTTTATTTTTTCAGTATAAATCGGAAATTTCATACTTTGACCCCTAATATTTCAGTACTGAATTATTTGTTTGTAATGAGTAAGTACAAAGCAAATCGATTTGAATAACTGAGTAATTAGCTACTGGATAATCTAAGTAAAAATTGAAAAAAAACATGTTATTCTAACGACTAACATATACAGCGCCTGAAGATGCATCGTGGAGAGGCGAATCACGTGTCGCAGCGACGACCGGGACAGTCGTGACAGCGACGGTGTCGGGTTCATGCGAGGCAGGCGGGCAGAGACTACCTGAGCAGCCATGTCAGTGACGGTATATTGTATCTACTAACGCTAGTGGGTGGGTGCTGGGCGGCGATATTCCGCATGAACTCATTGGTAGCCGAAGCACACAAAACAGGTTAGATCAAATCGCATGATGTAAAGTGGTTACCGTAGCCAATGAGCGTTTACGATGCTGAAGCGGTGCTTATACAGTAACTCCTTAGCAGGAGAGAACTGTTACACTCATTCAGTCGCAGGAACACAACAACGCTCCAGAGATTGTTATTTGAGGTTTTCTGTGAGGTGGAGCTACTTCCTCAGACGGGCTACTTTGATGCACCCTACCTCTCTTAAAATACCCAAATCAAGACAAACAGGACCCACATCGCCCATGGCTCCACTGACCATTTGACCAACGTGAGCCAAATCGCGGGAGATGCGCACGGCGCTTGCTGCTCTAAGGCTCTCTTGGTGACGTAGATAATTCCTCGCTCTCTACAAATGATTTATTTCTATGTCCGTATATTAAGCTTTCTTACCTTTCTGGGGCAGCAATAAACACAATTACACCTTCGTCGCCGTCCGTGATTGTACCGTATCAATTATTTGCTGTCCAAACTTCCCGGCCTACCAAGACAAACAGATATGTTTATACACACAATGGTTCATCCTGTGTGGACATGAAACCCATGAGCCTTGGTGTCAAATTAACATCACTAACTCGTCAACGTAGGTCAGCAGACGTTACGGTTTGCGATGCGATTATGAAATGCATTTACTGTTAGAAACTTATTAGTAAAATTGTTGTTTTCCCAGCTAAAATAGGTGTACTTTTTATGTACACGTAGGCGGTGTTAATGTAGTGGGAAATGCCTGATGATAAATAGATGCCATACCCTACAATACTTGCTAAACCAGGGGCAAACCTCATGCATTGTGTAAAAACTATTTTTACCTTGTCTGTAAAATGCGATCTCGGTGGAGAATTTCGACGACCTCGGTGACGCAGTGGCGAAACGCGCTGTTACGTTACTTTGACACCAACGCTCGTGGATTCGATTCCCATACAGTGAACATGTCTATTTGTCTTGGTCTGGGTATTTTAAGAGAGGCGCATCGAAGCAGCCCGTCTGGCGAAATACGTCCGCCTCACAGCAAACCGCATCCAAATAACAACTCCCTAGAGGGTTGTTGTGTTCCTACGTGTGAGTCAGGTCACCAGTGAGCTTCTATGGAGTTGCTGTGTCAGCAGCAGAGGTGGCATCACACGAGTGATACTCAGTGTATTGCAAGCGTTTATTGACTACGGTAAAAAGGTGGGCCGTATGCTTACATATGATGCAAAGCATTTACAGAAGGTCGCTAGTAGTACAAGGAGTACACTCTCGCGTTGTCACCTCCGCTGTTATCACAGCAACTTCCCAAGAGGTTACCTTTTAGGTTTATTTATTAACCCCTCTTCCTTGCAAAAACACAACAACCCCAGGCTCATGTGTAAATAAACATTAAGGCAATATCATTAATTATTCGAACTGAAGACAGATAATAGAAAAAAAAGTATGAGAATCATTAAAATTGATTTAAGAAATAATATTCCTTAGAAAACCCCAGGAACATAATGCATGGCATTGCCGTGGCGATATATATTATATACCAGCGGACTCGACAGACGTTGCCCTGTCCGACAATAAAAACAATAAGTCCTGTGACTCGATCGTAGCGCCACCTACCGGCTCCAAATGAGAATTTAAATTCTAAACCATTCTCAAATTCACTTAAACCCACAAAAAATTCATCAAAATCGGGTCAACCGTTTAGGAGTTCAGAATCAAATGAATTATATACATATATATATTTTGACGAGCTCGGTGGCGCAGTGGTGAAACGCGCTATTACGCTACTTTGACACCAACGCTCGTGGGTTGGATTTCCACATAGTACAAACATTTGTGTGCATGAACATGTCTGTTTGTTTTGGTCTGGGTATTTCCTATGTATAATAAGTGTGTATTTACAAAAAAAAAATGTATTTACGTATGTTTATCAGTTGTCTAGTACCCATAACACAACCTTCGCTTACATTGGGGCTAGGTGGCGCTGTATAATTTGTCCGACAATATTTATTTATTTATATATGAAGAAAATGTATATATATTTTTTTATACAGCGTCGGGAGGCATAGCATGCTAGTAGCATTACGGCGCACCTGATGTAAAGTGGTTACCTCGTCCTATGAACGCTAGTTTAACGCATTAAGTATCACTCGCGCGATGCCACCTCTGCTGCTAACACAGCAGCTGGCGACATCACTCACTCGCAGGAACACAACAACCCAACAACAGGGAGTTTTTTCTTGGCCACGGTTTTTAGTGAGGTGGAGGTACTTCCCCGACCGGCTACTTTGATGAGCCTTTTAAAACACCCAGATCAAAACAAACAAACATGTTCATGCACACAAATGTTTGCCCTGTGTGGAGTGAACTGGTGTGAAACGAACCCACGAGCGTTGGTGTCAAATTATTAGTTGGTTCAAATTAATTAATTACTAACCACTGCACCACTGAATTCGTTATCATATGATCTATATAGATGTAGTTATAAATATATACGAGTACTACTTCCAAACTTAATTGCCTTAAGAGAATGTGGGACTTATTACGACTATCTTATAAACTGTTAATCAGTCGGGCTCTTTAGGCAAGAAACGATTGTTAGTGCCGTTCGAACTACAATGTACTTTATTATCGAGGTTCAGAGTCGTTTCTTATTTGAAGACCATTGAGAAGCAAAGTTTCTTTTTTCATTAGCAATATTTATTCTTTGCCCAGCCGTTATCGGTAAATTTTACGAGCTGTGCTATTCCACTGCATTTTGTTTGCTGTCCAATTTCACTAGTTCGCCCTCGCGCGCAATGTTGATAATTAGGTTTATGATTAGGCAGATATTAAATATTAAATTAATTAATGTTAACAATGCTGTTACATTCATTTGTGGTTATTAATTTACATTGCAATATTTGTTTAATCACCCGAGATTACATTGTCAGTGATTAGGTAAACGTAATCACGTTTACCTTGTCACTTGTCTAAATAGAAAAATGTTACATTTTTACCGGTTAGTTCATTCCAACTACGAGTATAACTTATATACTATAATAATAAATATTTATTAACGCCGCAGGGCAGCTTGTGGTGAGCTTGTGGCTACGAGAGACGATCAGGCCCTTCGTCCCCAGTGTGTCTTCGTCGATCGGAGTGAAAGGTCAAAAAGGCCCGCAGGAATCTCAGCTCTGGGCTTGCCTTCATTGGCCGTCCAGATAGGAGTCGATAGAGCGTATTGCTTTATCAGGTGATATGCTCCAGGGGTGGAAGTGTTAAAGGGTATAACGCCGCGAGTAACTTCGGAGAAAGCGCAGCACACCTCTCGACACCCGAGTGACTCACACTGGTGTTGCCCCCTGCCGAATTTCTCTGACATTTCGGGGGCCCATCTAGTGAGTGGTGAGCCACCGCCTTTTTTTTTTTTTTTTGTGACTCGGGGAAAAATGCGTTACGCACACCACCGGTGAAGCCTGGGTGGCCACCGGCGGTAGTGTGGGACTCCCCGTCGGCTGCCCGACGGTATACCCACTAAACAACCCCGCGAATTGCCATAGGCCGCGTTGGTGTGGTGCCCCGGATCTGTCAGCAACAGGGCACCACTGCGACTGGCCAGCCCCTCAAAAGGGGCCGGACTTCTCTCTAGGAGGGCCATCCCGGCAAATTGGGACGGCCCCTCCGGCGGCGGGACCACTATGGGGCCAGGTTCCCATCCTGACCCCTAGTCCCACATATTAGGGAGGCGGCAATAGGTGCGCATAGCGCTCACGCCGCACTCCCGTCCGCCGTCTCCGGAGCGGGACAGCCTCGGGATCGTCCTCCCTGTCCCGCTCCGAGGTCCTGTCCTTCTGGGACATGACCGTCTCACAGAAGGAGGCCATCGCCTGCCAGGCACTGTCGCTCCCGAGCATGGAGCGGACCACGCTCGGGAGCGAGAGGTCCGCGCTTCCAAGCGCGGACACCAGATCGTGGCGCTGCCGAGACCACCTGGGACACTGCTCCAGCGTGTGTTGGGCAGTGTCCTCGGCCGCGCCACAATCGTGGCAGCCTGGCTGCTCCTCCCGCCTCGCGACCCGGTGCAGGTACTCACCGAAGCATCCTTGCCCGGTGAGCACCTGCACCATGCGGAAGGTGAGGGGTTTGCGCCTGCGGCGCATCCACGCCTCCAGGACCGGACGCAGCGCATCCGCAACGCGGACTCCATACCGCGGCTGCGCCAGGTCCTCCCCCCACCGGTGAGCCACCGCCTGCCGAAAGTAACATCAGCTTATGATAGTTATGGTAGGCGTCCGTCCCTCTTCTGTAATAGCCCAGTTCTAATAATGGCGAAACAGCTGTACAATGTGAAAGCGGCAATATGTAGTAGCCGAGGGGGACAAGGACTCATCTACCATTATCAAATTATTCGTGATTTATCAGAAGGTGATGTTATGAGCTCTAGGAACCGGCGAGAGTGCATGAAAAGAGATGTATGTTAAAGAAGCGAGTTAAGTGTAGGTATAAGGACCGCTTTTTATGGCGTTCCGTTCTCTCTGCCTCTGTCAAAACGTAAGTTACAGAATTTCTTTTAGCTTTTAATATACTCAAGAAAAGTTTCCCTGATAAAATAAACAGATATAGTTATCAATGTATATAATTAATCAATTTTATGGATTTAAAATTTTAGTTATTTCTATTTTATATGCATTTCATTTAATTAGCCGTGATACGTAGAAGTGCCCGCATCCTTCGGTATACTCCTATATTTTAAATGACAATACAATAACACTTACCATGTGGTGGTTCATTAATAAAAGTAAACCCTTCATCTACTACTTTATAATTAAAAATATATTTTTTAAGTTGAAAATAAAAAAAAGCAATGATTAATAATATATAATTGATGAATTATCATCACTTATATTTTTATACTTATTGTATACATACACACTCTTATATCATCACTACTGTCTCCCTTTGGGCTAGATAGAAACAATGGAACGCAGGTGCACTGATCCAAACATACCTCTCTCGCTTCTTCCACACTCATCAACCTCTTCATGTATGCTCATCAGATTTGGGTGCTTTTGATTTTACTCTTTTTCAACATGTCACCATTTGATCTACATGGGCGGCCCTTGCTGATTTATCCATTCATTCTTGCTTGATACACTTGTTTCGTAACTCTTTTGTCATTCATTTTTTCTAAATTACCAGCAGCAATTAACAGCTTACCCTTTTCGATTTTTGTCACTGCATCATTTTTAGGGTTCCGTACCCAAAGGGTAAAACGGAACCCTATTACTGAGGCTCGTCGTCCGTCCGTCCGTCCGTCTGTCACCAGGCTGTATCTCTTGAACCGTGATAGTTAGACAGTTGAAATTTTCACAGATGGTGTATTTCTGTTGCCGCTATAACAACAAATACTAAAAAATAGAATAAAACAAATATTTAAGGGGGCTCCCATACAACAAACGTGAACTTTTTGCTGTATTTATAGAAAATAGTACGGAACCTTTCGTGCGCGAGTCCGACTCGCACTTGGCCGATTTTTATTCCACGTAGTTCTCTTATTATACTTATTGATAACTAGATAATCCTCATCGCGGATATTCGATGACATCAACATGACTGGAGATTAAATAAAACAACTAGCGACGGATTTGATCGGTCCTAATATAATCGTGGCACCATATTACCATTGTTATCACATACAATGCAATTATCTATATAATTAATGGCCTCACTCTGTTGTTACACTGTCAGACAAATTGCACTATCTGCGTAATCTGTGTACTTTAATTAAAAACATGACATACTTACTGGGAATTAAATTGCAAGATTCCGAAGCTTTCCGCCGCATTTTTCGCTAAAGAATGAAAATATACAAAATAGACTCTTGTCATGAAAACTATTTTATTAATTTGGTAGGTTAGTGATAACTAGTAGATAAGGAAACGGCCTATTGAGTAAGTAAGTGGCCGTGGTTCGAATCTTGGCGGGACATGTACCACTAAATTCGTGTTTTGGGATTAATGTACATATTTATCACTTGCTCGGCGCTGAAGGAAAACATCGTGAGGAAAGCCACACGTCTAAGAAATTATTGTTCGAAAGACGTGTGGACTTAACTTAAGAAAGATCTGGTTTTCCCCTCTGAGTTATAGAAGTATGACGGCAGTCGCTCCATATAAAAAAAAGGGTTGCACTCCGGGAGTGCCGGTCTTCTACCGGCACTCCCGGAGTGCAACCCTTTTTTTGAACTTGAACATTAACGTTGTGTTTTTTTTAATAGTTTGGAAAGGTTAGGGATTAATTTCGCACGAATTGCTTTATTTATCAGTATAAAAGTACTATCATGTATGTGGTAAAATACAATATTCATTTATTGCGCTATCGTACACAAACATGACAATTTATATTACATAAAAAATTTAACACTTCAGAACTATTACAATCATTTTACATTAAAAAGTTTATGTCTTAGAAAAATCAACTTTCATCCATAATTTAAACGACTCTTTCATCATCATCATTACCAGCATCATCATCGCCAATCTCTAAAACTCAAACACACACGCACACTCGCCCAAGCGCCCTGCGCCGCTTAAACCAAACAGCGATGTTGACATACTAAGTTGAACGAAACGCGTAAGCGCCAAGAATTTCATGGCGCTTACAACGTTTTGGTCGCGAGAAAATAATGCCCTATGAACCATCTAGCGCTTCATGTTTTAATAGTTTAATTGGAGGTAACTAATGTTTTAGCGCTGCAGCGAACTTAAGTTCTAGTTCTCACCAAAATCTTACGGTCAGTATCACGTGTCCTGACGCGAGTTTAACATTTTTTACTCATCTACGGTTTAAGCTACGTGTAAATATTTTTGAAGTGATTACTTCTCATAGAAGGGTAAACCGCTTCGTTACGTAACGCGTTACGGCGCCAGTCTGTCTGGCTTCCCTTTCTCTCACGCATACGGCTGCTTTAATTATACATTGATTAGTTAGTAGTAAGTATCACTTCTGTCGGGCGTCCCGAGACACACACGGTTTTTTACTTAACAAGTTCCGATTTTGGCAAATACATTACAATTCAATTAAAACACACGTAGTGATATATTTTGTATATCTAAGTTAATATAAGCTTACACACACATATTTACTTCTGGTTCAGATTAACGAGGTTGTTGGTAACATTTTCCGCTTGAAGTAAGCGAGTAATTGAAAACAAATATGAATATATTTTGACTTAATTTTATTAATAGAATGTAACTTGTAAGAGGTAGGAATATAAGAAAAAGTATTAGTTATGTTTCGGTTCTTCTTCTTCTTAGCGTTATCCCGTTTCCTAATCCCTTAGGACTGGCTCGGTTCGTTATCCAAGTCTAAGGATTTAGCCAAGATACTAATTTTTACATGGAGCGACTACCGTCAGACATCCACGACCGAGACGGAAAATCAGACCTTTCTTAGGTTAGGTAACACGATTTTCGAAATATAATTTCTTGAACGGATTTCTCACGATGTTTTTCTTCACGGCCGTATTAGTGATATATACATATATGAAGTCACGAATTTAGATGTAACACTAAATGTTTATTTTAGGTTGTATGACTTGAAATGAATTCATACTTTATGCCCCTTTTACGTCACCCGACGTAGCAAAGAAGAGGCAGAAGAAAAGAAAGCAGCATGAATATTATGCGGCTATCACCGCAATAAAACAGTTAAACAGGTGTTTGAAATATAAATATTTATTCGGGTCCAAGTACGGATACCTGAGGTGGCCTCAATTTACTTGGATCGTAAAATTGAGTACGTGGCGGTGAACATGTTAACCCAATTTTAGAATGCAGTTGTACTGCAATCTCTTAGATCCATCTCACAAACGTCAGCCTCAAGTTAGACTAAATGGGGGTACCTCATTCCGTATTCGTGAAATGCATCCCCCGTCACTGGATGCGGGCTGAGTGCCTCGCTCTCGCTGCGCTGCGCAAACAGTGGCTGGTTTGATTCCCAGATATTTACTGAGAAACTCAATTGTTAATTGCATCTATTTAGACACAAATTAGATATAATTCAGTTTGTTTAGTTACCGTTAAACAGTTTGTTACATAACGAGCATTAATTCTATAATCGTTTTGGTTATGAGGAGCTTGATGGTGTTATTACAGTGTAGTCAATCTAATCGAATACATGTCAAGAACTTCATAGGATGATTGTCTATGGATGAATTTATTTATCTCGAACCAATTCTTCAGAGTGCATGTTAAATGGTCAGTGTCGGTTGATGATAGACAACAGTCTTTAAATCAAATTAGTTGTCTTCGGGCGGTTTGACTACTCACCTACAACTACAAATACTCACCTCGGGTATTAGCTAATAAACGCGTGGCACAGCCGTGGATTAAGATTTGATTAATAGTAGTGGTTATCAACAAATGGGACTTTACACTCGATTGCTACATACACGTATATAAACCTTTTACTATTACATAGACAGATGATATACACTTTTTTTATACAACGTCGGAAGGCATACAAGCATATGGCCCTCCTGATGTAAAGCGGTTACCGTAGCATATGAACGCTAGAAATACATTAAGTATCACTCGCGCGATGTCACCTCTGCTGATTACACAGCAACTCCTTAGGAGCTTACTGGTGATTATATATAACACAACAACCCTCCAGAGAGTTGTTATTTGGCTGCGGTTTTCTGTGAGGCGCAGGCACTTCCCCAGACGGGTTGATTTGATGCGCCCTGCCTCTCTTAAAAACACCCAAACCAAGACAAACAGACATGTTGATGAAAATTTCATAATTAAAAATCCTATTTATTACAATCTAATTTTCAGTACTATTACGTCAGTTTTGACAATTCCGACTGGTCCCTGGGACTGGAAATTCGTGTTTTCGTATTTATGTGCATGTAATTAACGCTTACTCGGCTGTGAAGTAAAATATCGTGTGGAAACCTACACATCCAAGAAATGTTATTGAGTTATATATGACGTGCGATCTAAGGTAAGAAAGATAAGTTTTCCCTAAGAAAAAAAAACTTGTGAAGGTCGACGGCAGTCGCTTCATGTCAAAATCAGTATCGCTAAGGTCGGCTTCACCAGCGGACTCCGTCAGTTCTGGTGGATTAGAAAATACTAGAAAGAAAAAGACTGTATTGATGATACCTTATAACTTCGAAAAGATTGGATGATAAAATCGTTATGATTTAAAATGATCGAATCAAATATAAAAGTGTAACAGACTTTATTGAAATTAAGACCAGCAGAAATTCTTATTAACAATGTAATAGACGTCCACTTCGAATGTCGCAGGTTTCACTTTATTATTATTGTTTTTAATATTAGAAGAACCACCATGGATGGAATGCAGATGTTGGATTATTTTACTACTTTATTGCTAATAATAATATAGTTGCCTACTGTATATCAAGTCTGGAACTAAGCTATGTAAACCGGACCTAAGCCCAACCTTTTTCCAAAGTAAACTCGAACTCAATCGAGCCTAAGACGGGCCTAAGTCTGACCTGAAGCATACCATAACCATGGTTACTCCGGACCCTCTACAGGCTAAATCTACCCTAACCCTGATATAAAACATTATCGACGTCACAGTAGTTTTACAAATATACCTAGGAATATAAAAAAATATGCACGTATCAGTGAATTTACCCATTGGAACCAAAATGATTGCAAATTGTATGATTTGGAAGAATACTTTTGTCTCTTCAAACTTCTACTAAACGTTTTTTTTTTAAATTGCCCTAACTACTTCTTATCTTTAACAATTCTTTGTAATATGTATTCGCGTGCTTTTTCTACCAAATAAAACCAATGAAGCAAATCAATCAGATCACTTTAATGCTTCAAAAGTATGAAACTTCAAACTGTCTCATTGTAAATATTTTATGTCATTTTATTCTATTGTGGCAGAAGGGCAAAATTCTTGTGAAAAACATAGTCTCCATTTCAATGCCTGCAAGTTCTCCTATGAATCGTTAGATTTATTGGTTTCAAAATAGGATACTTTACAAAGTACGTATCAAGTTGATACAGGGTATCATCACGCAAAATTTCATTAAAATCCGTCAAATAGTTTTCGAGTGATATACAGGTAGACACAATTTTTAAAACGCGCAGATTTGTCATTATATTGTTATTAAAATTACTAAATTCATTTTTCCTAAATTTTTTAATGAAGTACAGACATAGCCTGTTGGTAAAGTAAGTATACATTACCCGGAAGAGATCGAGAGAAACAAAACCCTTACAATAAGCGCTGTCTGCAACCCACATAGCGACCAGTGAATACGACGTGAATTCAGCTACTAACTTATAATTATAACATGGTCTTAATATGTCACTTGCCTAATAATGATATATTGGTCCAATACTCATGAATATAGATATTAATGGCTGTATCTCGCCTGTATGCTCTCTTGTTAATGTCATAATATATTATCAATTATGGCACAATTTGAATCTTGAGTCAGAGCGTTTTTTGAAGGAAACATTACTAAATGTATTCATTGATATTTTACCAAAATTCGGTGGTTAGATTGAGTCAGACAAGTCACAAAGAAACAAAATTATTTTAAATCCGAGTTCCGAATTAATTATAATCTTCGTAGGTGTTGACCATAAGTTAAAAGCTATATCGCTCTTAATTATTTAACAAAATACTTTCTATTGCAGGGCAGACAGGCGACACCGAGCACCAGAAGGCGATCGTGACATACCCGAGTCACTTCTTTAATATTCATAATTACAAAAAACCTATGCAATATGCAAGCCTTTCCGTTCTCTTTCGTGTGAATGTTTGCTGGAAAGTTCCGAAAGGAAGTATGGTGGATAGTGCAATAGAAACATGTGGATGCGCAAAGAGGAATAAAACATTGAAAGGAGATACCTGGTGGGATGCGGAGGTTGAATCGTCCGTAGCAAGAAAGAGGACAGCGAGGCTGAATATGTATCATTTTTGCCCTTAAATGAAAGTATGAGAACAAAGAAGAAATAAATGTATCTTCTATGCAATAATGAAACCAAGGATTTAGTGAAATAGAGATGTGAAAGACAAAATATGAACGAAGAAGAGAGGCTGGCGAAAAACTGTGAGGCAAATATCAAACTCTTTTTAATAGAGGTAAAGAAGTCTCGGAGTGGTTCGTCGGCATCCAGAATGATCAAGATAAAGTTTAAAGGTAGTGTCATTTTTACTAATGCACTTCCTGAGCATTTGAGAGTTTGAACGGTGGAGAGAATATTTTGAGGAAATATACGACTATGCCTTGGACTTGGACTGAGAGTGAGTCTGATGCTCACTCTACGTTGACGGCGTCTGATAAAGGCATAACTATGTATGAGATCGAATGGTCGATACGAATTTTGAAAATTGGAAAGGAAGAATTGATATGATCCCAACTAAACTGGAATCTCTACATCCTTCCACTTTTGCATTGTATATCTCTTTCTCCATTATTTCGTCCTGTTTTATTTCTACATGCATGAAAATCGGTGCATGCCTTTTCTTATCTTAATACCGATACTATCTTTCAGACTAACTATTTTAATACTTTGGGAAATCGTAAATAATGATTATTTATTACAAACAATACACATACATTTTACTGATTATGACTGCATTTTCAAAGTTCTATTGTTTTGAAATTCAATGTCAAAATCTCAAATAAAGCCCATTCGTTTCAAAGAATACCCTTTTTAATATTTATAACTCCACTTTCAATGTCTTATCGCCCATTTCAGACCCCACATCGTTAAACCGCCTGTACATGCATTAGTATGCCAATATTTTCAAGTTGCCTAAAGGTCACTGCTTAGTTTTACGACTGATGATGGTTTACAGACAACAGCCGGGACATGTTTCTCGAAGTCGAAAGAGCTCTTAACAAACTGATTTACAAAGAGTCGATTTTATTACCGTACTGTGACATGTGAAAACTGAACTGTGACAGCACAATTTTGATGAAATTTATTCCAAAATCTACGTCAAGAGACATACGCAGAACGACACTATCGAGTCTTGGATCATCACCATAGTCAATATTTGCCACTACAATAAAGGCTAATCTTAATAGCAACATCCCAGAGCGTTATTGCCTTGTTTGAAGGAGTGAATCCACGCCCTCGTATCTCAATAAAAGCGTAACATCTGCCAATAAGCGTCTGTCGCGAACGTTCATACAAATACGACACAAATCGACGAGTAGTACACGTCACTGTTTTGGCGCAGTATTGGAGTTTATTTGACGTTCGAACCGAAAAATATCATTTTTTGCGACCTGTTGGCTTTACTAGGGAATTATACGATTCTTATCATGAAAGCTACAAACTATGCAAATTGTATTTCTGTGCACAAATCGAAAAAACTTTTTCCACATTACTTTTCTCTTTTTATCCTGAACGAGTGAACAATTAAAAAAAAACATAT
This sequence comes from Pyralis farinalis, assembly GCA_947507595.1. NCBI lineage: Eukaryota > Metazoa > Arthropoda > Insecta > Lepidoptera > Pyralidae > Pyralis > Pyralis farinalis. The sequence goes on from OX382274.1 coordinate 11,608,764, forward strand.
TTGACAGTTTTTTATACAATGTAGGGAGACAATGTGTAAAGCGGATACGTCAAGTATCATTCGCGCGATGCCACCTCTGCTGGTAACACAGCAGTTACCATTACCAGTAAGTACCATTCGCGAGTTGCCACCCCTGCCAATAAAACAGCAACTCCTTAGGAGCTAATTATTAAAGAGCTGGTAAAGTAGCATTGCTAATCATAAATAGGCTGTGTAAATGTTACACGTCCCTTCGTATGGGCAAACTATTGTTCTAAACAAAAACATCTACGTAATTGACTGCTCTCAAGCATGTCGTGGAAGCATTGTCACGCTTTAGAATTCGTCGTACACGCTCATCACCAGAATTTGGCGTGCCTGTACGTACCGCTCTTGTCGCCTTTTCAGCAACATTGGTAATTTATATTTAAAAATTTCAATACAGCAAAAACACGCGACTCACGACGCGATCATCTAGGTATGGCAGGTCATAACCAGATGAAATATATTTTTCGCCACGATCACTCAACGGGTGATCTTCTAGTGTCGTATCTTACACACCGCTGGGCTTTGGCAACCGACAGTCACGTTGATAGCCTAGATAATGGCGAAGGCATTCGATCGGGTGTGGCATCGGGATTTTCTATGGAAGCTGCCATCATGCGGGATGCCCAAGGGATCTTGCAAATGGATTGCCAGCTTCTTATCCAACCGATGCAAAAAGCTATGCTATGCTATTGATGGTTGCTGTTTTGGAAGCATGGGTCTCAATATTAGCGTCCCACAAGGCTGTGTGCTGTCCCCCACGCTGTTCCTTCCGTATATTAATAATGTACTCTCAATTTATGGCCTTAATTGCTATGCGGACGATAGAACTGGGAATACTTATTATGCAGGCCGTGCTAACATCTCTCGTTCCCTTGTGGAGAAAAGCCGCGAACAACTTTTGTCTGATTTTGAGGGTACCTTGACTAAAGTGTTTGATTGGGATTAGTTAATACATTGAGGCGTTATTTTACGGAAGTCAAATTTACAATCAAGAAGCGGGTAGCCCGAAATCCAAAGGTCTCCATGAGAAAAGTCGCTCGCGAGGCCTGCATAAGCAAGTCGTCGGTACACTGAATAGCCAAAACGGAGCTCAACCTCAAGGCGTACAAGCTCCAAAAGGTTCAGCTCCTCACGGATGAGAACAAGCGCGTACGGCTCGAGAGATGTCGTCAACTCAAGCGTCGGGCCGCTAGTCAGCGATGGGAGCGGATCCTCTTCACGGGCGAGAAGCTGTTCACCGTCGAACAAGCGCACAACCACCAGAACGACATGATCTGGTCCCCAGAGGCTCCCGGCACGTCGGCCATCGTCGAACACCGTCAAAATCCCATATCCGTGATTGTATGGGGCGGAATTTGTGCCAGCGGCAAGACCCCCCACATTTTCGTGGATCAGGGGGTCAAAATCAACTAAGAAGTGTATCGCCGCGACATTCTCGAGCACGTCGTACTTCCGTGGGCCCAACAGCACTTCGGCGATGCGGATTGGACGTTCCAGCAGGACTCCGCCCCGGCCCACAAGGCGAAAATGACTCAGGGCTGGTGCCAGACCCATTTTCCGGACTTCATCTCGTCGTAGGAATGGCCGTCCTACTCGCCGGATCTCAATCCGATGGACTACAGCAACTGGTCCAATTTGAAGGCCAGGGCCTGCGCAAAGCCCCACACAAGTTGGAGGCGCTGAAGTGTTCCTTGCGTCGGGAGTAGGACCGATTGTCGCCCGAGAACCTGCGGCCCATCGCTGAAAATTTCAAGTCACATTCGAGCCTCTGCGTCGCCGCCAAGGGAAGCCACTTCGAAACCGGCTGAACATATTATTAGCAAAAAGCCATGTTATTGTTATTTGTTGTTTGTTTGTTTAATTTCTCTTGGTTTAATAAAATTTTCACTTAAAATGTTTCATCGAGTATTTCTGTTTATTCATAAAGTAAGTTTAGTTTAAAAATATTATCACTTAATCGGCAGTGAAGGCGGTGAAAGTTTAAGAAAATATATTTTATAAGGCGTGTGATCTAACCTTAAAGAGGTCTAGCTTTCTCTCTGCGTTAGGAAGCTACTGTTGACGAAAGCTCCTTGGCATAATCAGTATCTTGGTCAAATCCTTAGGTAGCGGATCCCACCAATCCTAATGGATGGAATAAAACCAGAAAAGAAAATTGGTACCGAAATATATTTTTTATATATATCGTCGGGTATTTGAAACTTTACTGTCGGAATGGCAAGAAAGATGGGAAACTTCTACTAAAGGACGCCACTTGTATCTGTTCTTTCAATCAGTGCGAGACAGATTAAGTAAAGAGTGGTTAGAAGTCGATCATCCTGTTGCGCAATTTTTAACAGGACATGGAAACTTTAGGTCAAAGCTTTTTTCATTTAGACTTGTGTCATCGCCTTTATGTGAGTGTTCTACAACAAATCATGAATTCGAGCAAACAGCACAATATGTTCTCTGGGAGTGCGATCTCTGGCAACGGGAGCGGGACGATATGTTAAATTCCTTGCGTGTCACATCCGGGGTAGTATACTATTCTGATTTCGTGGCAACAAGGGAGAACTACCAGGCGTTTAGGCGGTTCTGCAATCTATATTATTGGAATCGATGTGTTAGGTAACAACTCACAGTTTAGGTTAGGTTTAGGTCCCAATAGTGTTAGATATTTGATTATCCGTGGTGCACGGCAGTTGAGCTTCACTTGACTAGCCATCTCTTTGAGGTTTTATGATGCCTTATTTGTCATATTGCTGTCTCTCACTTTGCCAAGAGGGGAAGTCAATTCCAAAACTTCCTACTCCTACAAATTTCTTCTGATTAAATTCGTTTGTGAGTTCCAAGGCAGCTGTAGTTTAACCCCCGAGACGGCAATGGACTTCACTGTTCATTGCCTTTTTTGTGGTCGCCGCTGTAAATTCTGGCTACACAGGAGACACAGTGGTGGGTATGAGTGGTGGGCCTGTGCCGTTTAAAAAAAAAAAAATCTTCGGGACGCATACAAACATACGACCCACCTGATGTAAAGAGGTTACCGTAGCTTATTAACACTTTAGATACATTAAGTCTCACTCGGGCGATGCCCCCTCTGCTGCTAGCACAGCAACTCCGTAGGAGCCTACCGGTGAACTCACTCACACGCAGGAATACAACAACCCTCTAGGGAGTTGTTATTTGGCTGCGGTTTTCTGTGATGTGGAGCTATTTCCCCAGACGAGCTATTTTGATGCTCCTAACCTCTCTTAAAACACCCAGTCCAAGACAAACATACTTGTATGACATCACAACAGGATCGTAGCAAACTAAAATTGGCAGGTATTTTCTTAGGAATTAGATTATAAAATGTGGTCGATAGCATTATTACTTGTGCTTATATTTGAGTCTGTGTGCAGTAAATTTGTTACAAGTGAGTTACGAATTAGCGTCAAAAATATCAAGTAGCCGTGTAATAAATACAAAAAACTGGCCAAGTGTATGTCGGGCCACGCGCAGTCAGGGTTTCGTATTTGCTTGGCTTTGCATGCTTGCAAAAAAATTTGATAGTTGCCTAAAATAATAGCAAATAGAGCGTATTGGATTTTTTTTAACATTCTAAACCAAGTTATTGAGCATTATCAATATTTATTGTAAATGTTATAATAATTATTGTAAGTGTTAGTTAGTATAGTAGATGTAAAAAAATATTGTAAGTGTTAGTTAGTATAGTAGATGCTAGCTATTTTATTATAACTATTTTATAATATGATACAACTATTTTATTTTCACTTTACTACTTAGAACTATACCTATTTAAATAATGTAACTAAATATCCAAAGGTGTAATACAAAGTGGAATTAAAGACTTGAGTCTAACAAAAAATTACACTTTTAATATAAATATTTCGCGAACGGATCACTTTATCGAAAAGTGATCTTCCCACACCATCAATGTTTTTAAAAACCTATCTAATGACTCCCAACACCATGGGGTGGGCACGAATAAAAAAATCGCCTCCACTGTACTTACATGACAAACAACAACTATATTTATTACACAGAGCCACCTAGTACTATTTTACGGAAAGTCTGTATTGTTCTCGGTGCCTTCTACCTACCTCGAAAGGAAATTGGCTTGAAGATGTAGTACCAGCATTGTAGGCACGAGTTAATTGACGTATAATAAACAAAATGTTGGTTATCCAATTTAAATTAAAAATGTAGATATTCCTGGCATTACGTATATAATTTCCAACAGGTCGATGTACTGCAAGTATGAATTTTTTTTTTTTGGGTGAGGTGTGTATGTCGTATTTTAAAAATGCAAAGTATTAAAAAAATGTCCACAGCTAGCACCATGACAGAACATTTATAAGTGATATTTTTATTGCATATATCAATTATGATAAGGGCTAGCTATTATATGCATGATTGCTATCCGGTTCGAATAGTAAAAGAAAAACGATTCCCTTTTCCATACAAGCAATCATTATTATATTGACATGTACCAACAATATGTTTGCTTTTCTTGTTTCTGGCGGCTGACGAGTAGAAGAGGCGCTGCCAACACTTATGAGAACACTCGGCTCGCAGTTCATTTGTACAAGAGGATGTATATGTACTTCACTACTATGTATAATAGCTATATTTTCAGCTCTCTGACTCGTATTTTTTATAATTTAAAACTGCGTATTAATCATGTAGGTTGCCATATTAACTTTATAAACAGTTTTTTGTGGCCAATCGACAGCGTAGGTGTTCAGATCATGATGTCAGCGTAGTCTTGACTAACTTATGTTTATTCTAATAATCCTTATTACCTCTCCTTCCAGAAAAGCTGGAAAATAGAATCGAGTTCTGAAGTTCAAGGAGAGAAACTTCCTTTGCATATTCTAGCGATTGGCGTGTATCGTGTTTAGTCGTCGAATTATTGGATATGAAAAAAAAAATCTAAAGATATTCGGGGCAAATAGTTTTGCCTTACAGACATAAGTGCGGCTGCACATGGCAAACTGTTGTCTCATTTGTGCAGTAGAACAGTATCGGATATCTGCTTGGATTTTATGAGACCGTTCAGAGACGAGCTGAATTTTATGTGTGTTGATGATCCCAAGGTTAACAGTAATAAACTATTACGTGCGATGGGATATTTTACGAGTACCTCATTTGTGTATATTACTGATAGTACAACGCACTATATTCAAAGGATCTCTTTGAGATAATACAATCACCTCGCTTACATTGACAAAAATTATACTCACACAATGTGATAAAATATCTACTGTGCAGATCCATAGAGATTTTGCGAATTGAATTTACTGTCAAAGTTTTTCCAGGAAACTAGATGTGATTGTTCTAAAATCTTGTGAAAAAGCTTTCATAGAATTAGCGAATATAAAATAGTTGCATCTTTGCTTACCGTCAGGCAGTGCATTAACTTTTTTACTATCTTAGTAGTATACAAACAAACTCGGTAACATCTACACTAAACGTGGCAGCTTCTCATTTATTAATACAGATAGCGAACGGATTTCACGGGACAGATTTTATGATGGACGTCGATGATCGTAAACTCTATCAACAGAGTGAGGGTGGATTCCGAAAATAATTGCTTCCATTTACAAATAAATCCTTGGGGAACATTCAAGTCGCGGGACTAAGTAAGAGCGACACTTCATTTAATTAATGTCCGTTTTATTTTCGTTTAGTATTTAATTTATTTTTAGGAGGGCTTGAAAATTTAGATAGTACATTCGAATTTCAGCTTACTACCTGTATTGTATCGGAGATGACTAAATCCTTAGAGATAAACCGATTGCTCGTGCACGAAATCTTTACTATACCATTTTTAATGGTACCACTAGAATAAACATGGTATTAAATGGTGTGAATATTTCATTTGACCAAATCCGAAACTTTGGAGCAATTCGTTCTCGTTTTCTAAACCACTGCCAATAATCCCATCACGGTGTTTCTATCATCCCTTATTTTCATCGGGTCATCACTACGAAGTGAATTTGCAGCTGTTAATCAATATATTGGGAAAGAATGGTCTGTAATTTCAATTACCAAAGCGCTATGGCTGTGACATAAGGCACATTTAAGTTAATTTTCAATTTTCTACAGCGACAAAGGTTTCTTATAATTTACTATCAAAATTCAGCACACCGAAAAAACACCTAGAGGAAGTAACCCAAATGAAGTGGTTCCCGGAAGAGGATAAGCGAAATGACTTTCCGGTCTCGGCGGGCTCGTAAAAGTCAACGCATGCGTTTAATTCTGAGAGTTATTTTACTACGTGCTATGTGTACACCGCTTTTGTTTAATATTATTTTTTTGGCTCCAGCATGAAAGGATATTTTTATTCTCTCAAACGGGTCACTTGTGGCAGGATTATGAAAAGGTTGTCAAAATTTTTTGGGATTTAATTAATGGGCGTGTTGTTTTATTCCGTGCGTAAATTGTATTCATTTGATTAACTTAAAAAGTGTTTAATATTTTAGTCGCGTTATAAATAAGAGTATGTGTATATAACTTTTTATTTAACTTTTAAGAGAGGTAGGGCACATCAAAGCAGCCCGTCTGGGGAATTACCTCCACCTCAAAGAAAACCTCAGCCAAATAACAACTCCCTACAGGGTTGTTGTGTTCCTGCGTGTAAGTGAGGTCACCAGTAAGCTCCCAAGGAGTTGCTGTGTAAGCAGCAGAAGGGGCATCGCGCGAATGATACTGAATATATCGCAATCATTAATTGGCTACGGTACCCGCTTTTAATCAGGTGGGCCGTATGCTTGTATGCCTCCCGACGTAGTATAAAAAAAACAATTCTCATTTATTTTGTCCAGATGTTAAAAATTGCTAAAAGCCTCAAAGACAGTGGCAACAATAATCCTATGGGGCGAACATATTCGTATATATCTCAGCATGATAATGCACAATAAATAATTTAATTTTGTGGGATCACTTCGTTTTCCGTCAGTCAGTAACGGGTATCAAGTTGAAATTAATATCAAATACTGACGACTGCATTGCTTTGGAGCAGAGACAAAATCAAACTTATAAGCTAATGTAGGTAATCAACAGATACGGCCGTTTATGTCTCATATTTTGATTTATGCTTTCCTATTCCTGCTTCCTATATTTTGATTTGTCATGTAATTTGTCAACAAACAATGTCATGTAGCACAGTGTAGCACAGGTACAGTAAAAATTTCTAAAAATGTAAATTACGAGTACCTATATCTCAAAACAAATTGCGATTACAAACTAATTTGCAGTTGGTAAACTAACTGCGACCTATGTCGATATATGGTGACAACAGTTTTTCGTCGGCAATGTTGAGTTTCGCCCTCAATTCAAATTATCTTACCGTTAGAGCTCGGTGCTTTCATTGTTTATGAACTTCAGTAATGTTATTAAATTATTATAGTGAAGGTAGTTGTACATTATCTAACTGCTTACACTGTTATACGTACCTATTATAGAAGTAGCTACACAGATTTATCTCTAAATCTAATCATTAGATGATATTATCTTTGTTAATTTACGAATATTTTAAAATAAATATGGTTCAAATTTCGCACATTATTAACAAAAATAAAATAATTTTGATTTAAAAAAATTTATTTCGCTTTTAAAGATACTAATTTTATATGTATACATTTTGGAAGCTTACTTTGGGGGGAAACTAACAACATAATAGGAAAAAATGTTCGAGACATTACTCCCGCGATGGACGAACTATTTATATACCTACAAGTATGTACGGAAATTGGTGCACTACTCCGACTGGCACTTGATAGTTTTTTCTCTTTATATCATAATTCTTAATTTTAACCACGAACGACTCTTTCGGGGGGGGGGGGGGGGGGGGGGGCAGATTAATAGAGATTTGAATTTGCCACAGTGACTTGTGTTAATAACGCAAACGTTTGTGAATAATTAGAAAAGAAAAATTGTATGAGGTACCTATGAAAAAGACATGGACATAGCGTGGAAAGCGAATAACATATAAGAGCGCTAACGGTTAGGATTCTAAAAATATTTTTAATACTTACAATTTTTTAGTGGATTTAATAATATATCTACAATGCGTGGCGCCACACATTTACACATAATAATACCTTTACATATATAATAAATAATAATACTGTTTGCCTCCTGATCCCAGCGAAATAAAAAAAAAATAGCCTAAATGCATTCTATGCGGAAGAAGTCGCAGTTAGTCGTTGTATAATTTTTGTTGAATGACAAATGATTTACAGCATATATTTAGAAAGTTCCGCGCATAACCTAACAAACCAAAGGGACGGTATGTACACAAACCATACTACCCTACTTACATAATCGCCGCCACGACGGATGCATGTTTACCCTTGACAAACTATCCTCCCCGTGCGTGTTTGTTCTGGGATTATAACAACTGCAGGTGCTTGGCTCTGTTTGGATTGGTATTTGTAACATGGTAAATGGCGTAAATGGCTGTTAGGTACGTGAACTATCAGTTGCTGTTTGTTGGCGCCATGACGTTATGCGGTCGGACAACACCATGAAATATCGGCCTACCCTGCCCATGCGTCCCGCCACTGCGTAAAAAGGCTACGCACGCGATCCGGTAACGTAGTAACGGCCAACTACATATTAAATGTCAAAAACAGTAAAAAAGAGTGATTGATTGAGGGGATTGTTATTGTTCCCTAGTCTGATTGCAGTTCGTCTATTGACTATCTAAGTAAGCATAGTGCCTTGTCTATATAGAATAGTTAATACATAAATAGATTAATATGAATAGTTATCAGTCATTAAAATACTCTACTTTTTTGCAAACATAAGTAATAAAGCTGTGTTTAATATTTCGTTGTTTACTCTTTTGTTATTAATACGTTGTTTTTTCATCTTAAGATTAATGCTTAAGCTCTGGAAATTCTTTATTACTATCTAACTGTCTATATCTTTACGCTATGCCTCCCTCCCTTTTCCTATCCCTTGCGGGGCAGGCTGACGATACAAAGCGCCACATGACTTTACTTACACATCTCACTCCCGTCTTTAACATGCATTTTCATTCAGTTCATCTATTCTATAAAATTATCACGTTTATTTACATTAACACTTGTGTTCACCTCAATGGTCGAGATAAGTCGATCATAATCGCTAAGATTCAATACACTAAGTCGTTATTCTGCAATATTCAAATTTACATGCAAATTGATTTAATCTGACTTGTGTACTTTCGCCACCTATTCAGTTCATGTGCACTAGCGCCGACCGGCACCCACCCACTACTTAGTAGATGCATGCCACGGCTGCTACGGTAGTCTCTGCCTCGTCTAATGGCCAAACAAAGTCAGGTTTTATGTTAGATGGACAGTTACGTTGCTACCACCGTCAGGTTTTTTATACAACGTCGGGAGGCATACAAGCATATGACCCGCCTAGAAAGAAATGTATAGAAAGTCGAAATTTGGCTGCCGTTTTCTGTGAGGTAGAGGTACTTTCCCAGACGGGCATCGATGTCCTTTACCTTAATTGAAAACATCCAGGACACAACAAACAGACATGTTCATGCACACAAATGTTTGTTCTGTGTGGGAATCGACCTACGAGCCCTGATGTCAAAGTAGCGTTACTAACCACTGCGCCACCGAGCGCGTCATAACCAAACTCTTAGTAGCAAACTCTACAAGGATAGAGATATTGTATACTGAAATCGAAGTTGGCCTGCTACTAAGAGTTGGGTATTTTGACACCAATGCTCGTGTGTTCGATTCCCACACAAACATTTGTGTACATGAAGATATTTGTTTTTCTTAGTCTGGGTGTTTTCTATGTAGCGTAAGTACATATTTACAAAAAAAAAATGTATTTACGTATGTATATCAGTTGTTTAGTACCCACGACACAAGCTTCGTTTACTTTGGGGCTAAATGGCACTCTGTAATTTGTCCGACAATATTAATTTATTTATTAAGAGTGAACGAGTGAAGAGGCTATATACAAAGCTAGCTATATCGATTATTCGTCCCCGTAAACCCTTGTAAGAGTACTGTAAATTTTACCGAAATTGTTAGAAGTAGAACACTGGCTCATAAAATAAATGGACGTGTTTGTCCCGAACAAACTTTAGGTTGCCTTTGTGTTTGTTTATTCCCGGATTAGTGGCATTATGAGGTAACTATAGTCCAAGTTTCCTTAAAATAATGTTACAACTTTAAAATAGAAGTGCAATCACATTATTTACATTGAATTCGTCTTTAAAACTTTAACATTTTAAGTACATATTGAGCGTGTTTTATCACAAGGTGATGTCAGGAGCCTAGAAACCTGCGAGCGTACATGAGAAGAGCAACGAATGTTAAAGAAGCGGGTAAGGTGTCTAAGGATCTAGTTTTATTTATATATTTTTACACTTGACACAGTTTTTTTAGATTATAGACACGATAATTACGAAATTGAAAATAATAAGCACCTAATAAATTTCTTAAGGGACTCACGCTAAATGAGGGAGACGCTGTCCACTCTTCAATCCAAAGAAATATTTTACAAGTATTAAAGTCTTCGCTTGTTTGTCCCCGATCAGTACATAACTCGAATTATAACCGCTAAAAAGAAAGGCACCCCTTATCGTAGTATACGAACCAACGCACGAGAATTTTAAGAATCTAAAGTCTTTAGTTGTTAGCAATTATACCATTACAGAAGATGGATAAAAAATATAAAAGTAAATTGAACAAGGCTCCTTATGAATGTCTAGAGTTTATCTCAGTTTCTGCGTTTACAAAAATACTATTGAAGTCTACTAGTAAGGTAACATTACCAAAACAACTTTCCAACCAGAAACTTAGTCACTGAAACGAAAAACAGGGTGTACTCAAACTTATTGAGAAGAATATATACGAAAAATATTACCAAAGTTCTTACGAAAAATTATAATTTACACGCCAATAGTTGAGATGACTCATTTAAAATTCACAAAATTTTATGAATATTGTGATGTTTATTTAAATAATATAACATGAAAGTACGTGCTAACCTATAATTAAAATTGATCTCATATTTCCTAACAAAATGTTATAATGTTAAGCTTAGAGGTTATGTTTTGTCTTTGATTTATCAAAATTTGTTACGATTTAAAAATATCGAAATCTAATTATATACGGTATGTGTAATTATGGTAATCGCATAATTTATTTTGGTGGCAATAATTGGAGGATTTATTTATTTATATGTGAGAAACGTTGAAAGAAACCTAGTTTTATAAGAAAATGTGTCTGTTTTTCATCCCGTGTGACATTAGGCACAATTTTAAATGCAAAAGTAATTTATTTATTATTTAATCTGCATGGGTGTTTGTTATACCTATGTCCACATTTCTTATGGATAGCGTAAAAAGAAGAAGAAAAGAAATGATGCATAAACATAAAATAATAATCACATAAAATGAAAAAAAATAAAAAAAAATCAAGTCATAAATTTTGTTTTGCTAGTCCTGTAAAATATACCTATATCGGATTGCGTCCGTTTTGTATTTATTGAGCGATATATTAATTACTGCGCAGTCGTGCGCGTAGTATGCTTAATGTCACTACTTAATACGCTTGCCTCAGATTATGTTATTACAAATAACTTGTGTCATAGTTATTTGTAATAATCTTGTAGGCAACATCTAATTAAATACTCGTAGTTTTTAATGTACTGTTATGGCAAGAATTGATCTTGTACTAACTAATATAATATCTATTTAGAGTGTTTTAGATTATAATAATATAATTCGGAATGATGATATAAGAAACAGAATTGGGCTGAAAGAGAGTATCTGTGTTAAGATAAGAAGAGCCACGAGCCTTTGTTTCGGATATGGAGAAAGATAGGAGGAAGAAACAATGACAAAGCACCAAATTGGTCGTGTTTTATCAGAAGAGGGTATCATGTGTCCTAGAAAGAAGTGTGAGTAAGTTTCGAGGCATGTGGCAGTCGGTTCTGCCTGCCTATACCGCGTGTGATTTAGCGCAAACATATATATTTATATATATATAAATGTGTGTTTTTTATTTATAAGGTAATTTAATACATTCACTGCGTTACGGAAAGTATCTGTTTAGTTGTATTTATTTATTTATATTTACAGTTGTTTTGAGCTAGATGCGCGGATTACGTTACGTTCCCGTGTATACAAAAAATAAATGATTAAATTCACGATATTCTCAAGTCAAATACTTTCAATTTGAAAAGAAAATAAATACGGAAATAATTTTTCGTAACGCACAGGAGTATAATTATTTTCCTTCGTTGCGACATGGGATCTATTCAGCCGTAATCGCGGCGCGCGCGAATTATAAAGGTGTTTAGTGAAGAAGTATTTTATTAAGGTATACTATCAGATTCACAACATATTAACGCATGTACTATGTAATTAGCTAATAACATGCGTTATATACCATTATACAAATTCTACATCAATATTATTAATGCGGCCGTGACGCATATCCCAGATAAATCTCAACGCAGATGATCAGCATTGCTGGAGAAGCGGATATTAGGTGTTTCGCAATCCTTAACACTCGCGGGGCTTAAGTTCCACGTAGTGCTGTGCGTAGTAGATATCGACGTGTTGAATTTTATTTTATCGCGATTTTTTTGAAAATGATGTTGAAATTATGCAACTTAAATGAAAGTGTCTCTAAACGTACGAGTATCTAATTAAGTTTATCCTGTATTTTATAAAGAGTGACCTCATGTGAAGTTTCTGTTGATTATTACACAAGTAATCAACAGAAACTAGATATGTAGTTATTTTAATATAAGATATGTAATAAATATTTTGTTATCTATCTATAACTTCACGCCAAATGCCTTGCGGGTTAGGCAGAAAGAACCGAGCGCCATAAGACGCGGTGCTTACACACTTCACGCGTTGATTACTGAGCACAACGATCAGGGCATCTGTGCAAAACTCTTTAGTAAGCACATTCTTTTTATACTTTTTTACTTTTGAATATACTCGTACGTTCTGTTTTTATAAACGTCACTATTAATAAAATATTGTAATGGACACATCGAATCGAACTACTTTTTCTTTTCTCTTTTAGTTTGATCGCGTTCATTATTGGTCCTTCTGTGATTTTTAAAACCGGAGACGTAAAATGGTAAAGACGAGGAATCAAGCTCTGGTTGAGGCCTCGGCGCCCTCGACTGAGGACGTGCCTCCTGTCACCAGTGCTCAAGATCAGCCCCTACGTAGTGATGCACCCTGGGTAACGCCGCCGACTAATGTAGTGGGCCCTGCGGCGTCGTGTCTTTCACTCCCGGCTAGCACTTCGTCTCGTTCCACCGTTAGAGCTCGAAAATTAGCTATTGAAGCAGAACATGCACGTCGTCTCGCAGAACTGGAATGTGCACAGGCTGCGGTACAGCATAAAATTTTGCTTGCGCAACGTGTAGCTGCCAATGCTGAGCTAAAAGCACAGCTTGCTGCTCTTGAGAGCGGCCATTCTAAAAAAAATAGTGATGTAGATTCATGGGTCGAAAAGTCACATAACTTTAATTTTTGTTCTCAGGAAATTGATACTCCCTCACTACCCGGCCAGTTACCGAACCAAGGCCACGATGAACTTCCTGTCAACGATCCTGTCCGTGAATCCTACGCGATGGGTACTCAAAATATACCATCCACGCGTCCACTCCTAGACCGCCGGCCTTCCATGCAGGCGCCTACACGTACTTTATCTGGTCAGCTCCTTGATCCTACTTACACGACGGAGCGACTCCCTGCCAAGGGAGAATATTTGCCACAAAGAGTCGAACCACCACCTAGGTTTGATACGTATCAGGGCCAGTATTCAATCGTTCCTCTGCCTACTTTCGACGGTAAGTCCCACTTAGACTGGTTACACATATCTCGTATTTTTACCGATACACAACATTCATTTTCGCCTTTAACAAACCTAGCTCGGATTAATTGTGCTCTAAAAGGTGAGGCTAGGGAGGCAGTTGCTGCGATTTTGATGAGTACTCGTGATCCTAATCTTGTTATGCGTGAATTAGAATTACGCTTTGGCAGGCCCGATCTAATAGTTACTCGCGAAGTCAACTCTATGCGAGCTCTTCCTAGAGTAGTCGGAGATGGGAAAGATTTGACCATTTTTACTTCACGAGTAAGAAATTGTGTTGAAATTATTCGCTTACTTAACCAAAAAGAGTATTTGCATTCTCCAGATCTTTTTAATGCATTGTTGTATAAGTTATCGCCGTTAATCAAAACTAGATGGCTAGACTATGCGTCGCAGCTACGCACGAGGTTCGGTGGTACTAACGAATTTTCATATAATCGTGATAGAATTCACTCTGTTTCCGAGCAAAATATTAAATCATCAAGCGAAACTAAAAAATCGATAATTTCGCCAATCTGTCTGTGTTGTGAAAAGTCTCACAATCTACTTCAATGTGACAAGTTTGTGTCAATGACTGTTGACCAGAGATGGCAGTTTATAAAAGAAGCAAAAATTTGCCATAAATGTCTCAAAAAAGGTGGTCATAGATACAGTTCCTGTAAAGCTCGTATGAGTAAATTGCTTTTTAAGTCTGACAAACCTAAAATTGACACCGACAATAAACCTATACATATAGATGAAGAAATAGTAGCTCAGACAAGCACGTCATCTGCATCAATTTTTACACGTCGTCCTTTACTTAAAGTTATAGGGGTCACTGTCTCAGGTCCCGCCGGGAGCTTGGATACATACGCTTTATTAGACGATGGTTCGACAGCAACGTTTATAGATGCGAAGGTGGCCTCGAAGATTGGTTTGAGCGGCGTAGAAGGACGTGTCCAGTTAGACTGCGTAGGTGGTCTGTCACGCAACACTGAGACGCGGTATGTAGATTTTAAAATAAAAGGTAGGCATTCTCCTACGACATACACTATCCGTAACGCAAGGTCTATTAGTAGCCTAGGTATGGCTCACCAAACCGTTCTACCTAAAGACATATGTCACTATTCACATTTAACCAGCTTGGTTGATGTTTTGTGTTATGAAAACGCAAAACCGACTATTATACTAGGGTCAGATAATTGGCACTTGACTATCTCAAAGTCTACTCTTAGAGGCACTAAATCTGAACCAGTAGCGATTAATACTAATTTGGGTTGGGTTTTATTTGGATTTGTTACTAGTAAATCCAAACCAGTAGACTTCATGAATTATGTTAGAACTGACAGTGACATTAGCAATGATGAAATAAAGCCTTCTCTTGAAGCCCTTATTAAAGAACAATATCACCTGGATGCTATCGGGATCTCAAAACACATGGCACGCAGTAGTGCTGATGAACGCGCTGTAGATATCTTAAAACGTACTGCAAAACGTCTACCTTGCGGTCGTTTCGAAGTCGGTCTCTTATGGAAGGCAGACGATCTGATTATACCGAATAGCTACGGTTTAGCATTATCGCGATTTTTGAGTTTAGAGAAAAAGATGATTCGCAACCCTAATAATACCGTCAGACCCAGGATATACGTTAACAATGCGACCTCTTGGCCATACATTACGCGGTAGATTGCTGTCTGCTATAAGAACTAGATCTCCCAAACAAATCTCAGGAGCAATCCCACCTCCACGCCTCTGATGTAAGGTCGGTAGGTATTCTTTAATCCAACGCGACCAAAAGTGATCAGCTAATCGTGCTGCCTTACGCCAGCCTGTCCTCCTTGTAAGGTCGGCGTCTTCCAAACTTGCAGGAACAGCTGCTGTTGCTTATTGGCGCATTTTGTACGCAAACGGTAACGTGAAGCTTGAGCTAATTGCTAGCAAGTCACGAGTAGCACCATTATCACCAACATCGATTCCGCGTTTAGAGTTGCAAGCAGCTCTATTAGCTGCTCGGCTTGCCACCACTATTTGCGAAGCTCATCGCCATAAAGCTTTAAGTCGCACCTTTTGGAGCGACTCTAAAACTGTTTTAGAATGGCTTAGTAATGATCCGAGAAATTATAAGCCTTTTGTTTCTCACAGGGTTGGTGAAATATTGGAACTTACGAACGTGTGCGAGTGGCAATGGGTTTCTAGTAATCTAAATGTTGCGGATGATGCAACTCGAGATAATCGTATACCTCTTACTGTAGATTGTAGGTGGATTAGGGGTCCAGCGTTCCTTTTAGACAATTTTAAACCTCGATCTGTCTCATGTTGTTGTACATCGCATGTAGATATTCATACATATTCATGTTTCACCCCTTTAGTAGCTGATTCCCGTCGATTTAGTTCTTGGACTCGACTATTGAGGGCTACAGCTACTGCCCATAGTTATCTAATTTTACTACGCAAGCATTATCTGTTTAAGCGTGGGGTAATTGTTGACGAAATGAATTTGATTTCAGAATGCCTATTTTCATATGCTCCTCATGTACCCTCTGATGTAAGCGTCAAGCGTAGGCGCTCTTTACCATGTCGGACGGCACTAACTGCCGAAGATTTGAGGAGGTCTGAAATACACATATTATGCCAGAGCCAAATGGAGTCTTTTGAAAGTGATTATCATAGACTGAAAGACAATAAACAATTAGCGCCACGCAGTCGGCTTAAAAATATTTCTCCAAAAGTCTGTACTGATCATCTGATACGGTTGTCAAGTCGAATTTCTGCTGCACCTGATATAAGCACCAAGATGAAATACCCTCCTATCCTTGATGGTAAACACCCTGCTGTCCGTTTATTGGTTCAACATATACACCAGAAGGCTGCTCATGCAAATTCAGAAATGGTTGTTAATGAAATACGCCAAGAGTATTGGATAATTTCACTTCGTAGTACAGTCAGATCCATTGTTAATAGTTGTCAGGTGTGCCGCATCAAAAGGGCGGTTCCTTTCCATCCCCCAATGGGAAATCTACCTGAAGCAAGACTAACTCATCACAGTCGCCCGTTTACATTTTCTGGTTTGGATTCTTTTGGCCCGATCCAAGTCGCTGTTGGACGTCGACGAGAAAAGAAGTACGTAGCGCTATATACTTGTCTGGTTACACGAGCTTTACACCTAGAAATTGTCGACAGTCTATCAACAGATGCTGCCATGATGAGCTTAAGACGTTTCGTAGCACGTCGAGGTAGGCCGTCTCAAATTTATTCTGATAACGGCACAGCATTTGTTGGAGCAAACCGCCAACTAAGAGAGCTTTACGGAGAGGCTGTTGAAGACTACGCCGCTAATGAGAAGATTGAATGGCATTTCATACCACCTGCAGCCCCTTTCATGGGAGGAGCTTGGGAGCGTCTAGTAAAGTCAGTAAAGACTGCTCTACGTGTTACTATGAAGGAGAGAATTCCAACGTCGGAAGTTTTAGCGACCTTCTTATCTGAAGCTGAAGCAGTAATAAATTCTCACCCATTAACACACGTTGCCGTCGATCAGGAAAGTGAAGAGGCGTTAACCCCATTTCATTTCCTTATTGGCTCTTCGTCTGGACGAGCTGTTCCTGCAAGTTTGGAAGACGCCGACCTTACAGGGAGGACAGGCTGGCGTAAGGCAGCACGATTAGCTGATCACTTTTGGTCGCGTTGGATTAAAGAATACCTACCGACCTTACATCAGAGGCGTGGAGGTGGGATTGCTCCTGAGATTTATTTGGGAGATCTAGTTCTTATAGCAGACAGCAATCTACCGCGTAATGTATGGCCAAGAGGTCGCATTGTTAACGTATATCCTGGGTCTGACGGTATTATTAGGGTTGCTGATGTTAAAACTTTAGCCGGGATCTTAAAAAGACCATGTAAGAAATTAGTAAAACTTATCGTATAGTACCTATATAAATTTTGTTTGTCGTTTGTTTCGGTATCTATTGGATTTTGTTATTTTTTTACCAACTTGTTTAACATTTAGTTTTGTTCAGTTTTGCATACTTCTTCTGAATGATTATCTGAATGTACAGTCTGTCCACCATTTATTAATACCGTTTCATCAGGTACAGTCTGCTTACTAACTTCGATAGGTACTTTTCTCCTCCCGGGAGAGATGTGCAAAACTCTTTAGTAAGCACATTCTTTTTATACTTTTTTACTTTTGAATATACTCGTACGTCTTGTTTTTATAAACGTCACTATTAATAAAATATTGTAATGGACACATCGAATCGAACTACTTTTTCTTTTCTCTTTTAGTTTGATCGCGTTCAGCATCCATATAAAGATTAAATAGCATGGGCGAGGTTAAGCCACCCTGTCTCACGCCACACTCAAGCCGATATGGTTCCAACACGGCACCTGCCCATATGACGGTATTGACCTGGTGCGCGTACCAGTACTTAAATAGGTTTATAAGTTTTAGTACTTTCTAGTTTATTCCATAGAATGTCATACGCTACTAGGTCAAATGCCCTAGATAGGTCCAGGAAATACGCATACACAGGAGTTTTCCGATCCAAGTAGTATCTGACGGTGTGCCTAAGACACAGTATTGCACTATCTGTTGATAATTGAGATCCGAAACAAAACTGATTGTCATGTAACTTTATGTATTTATTTAACTGTATATCAAGCAAACCGTCCAGCACCTTTGCTACAATTGTGGCAAAGGAGATAGGACTGACTTTTCATACCATGACCATTTTTTTTAAATCTTATCGACCATTCAATCTCATTCATGGTACGCTGGCACTGCCGAGTCAGTTACAGACTCATTCACAGTGCCAGCGTCCTGGACATAATCATACATTTCTCTAAAATATTCACTCCACCGTTCTAACACTTTCAGAGTATTAGCAAGAATACCACCAGCTTTACATTTTATCTTATCCATTCTAGATGCTGACGAACCACCTCGAGACTTCTTTACCACTCTCCAGGAGAGTTTGGTATTAGCATCGAAGTTCTTCGTATCCGTATTCCTCATTCATAAGTAGTCTTTCATGCTGCTCTTTCACTAAAGCTTTGGTTTAATTCTTGCATCGAAGGTATATTTCTTTCTTCTTCTCTTTTAAACCATCATTCTGATGCAAAGATGATCGCTTTCCTCTTTTTTTCCACGGAGGATTCAACCTCCGCATCCCATCATACTTTACATCTGAATCGGAAAGACTCGCGTTCGCAATTCTTACACTGACTTGACGTACATACGTACTCCTTATACTTTCATCTTCTAAATGTTTTCTGCTTATTCTTTCATGATCTCCGAAAGGAATACGCACTCGCCAGTGCTTCCACTTCTTGAAAAGGCCCACAAACCGGCTTATCACCAGATAGTCCGTTTCAAGAGTGAGACCTCTAAAGGCTCTTGTATCAATTCCTTCAAAACCCGGGTGGTCGAATACGACCGCGAAATGTATGGGAAAACGTTTATAACGGGTTCTGACAGGTCACCGATCTATCAAAGTCAAATCAATCACACTTTTCAGTTCATTCCGTCTGCATGTGTTCGTGTGAATATTCTTGTGATGGAAGAACGTGTTCGACACAAGGAGATTACGTTCCAAACGTACGTCTAAAAGTAACTTACCAGCATCGTTCACTCTCCTATTTCCGTACGGACCAAGCACAGTCCCATAACTGCTGCGCTTGGTCCCAACCCATGCATATAAATCTCCACACATAATCATCTGTTCATTCGCATCAGCCAAATCCAGAACACCTCTGACGGTCTCCTAAACCTTCTCGAGCTCCTGGGGACTAGTCACGGAACAGAAAAAACAAACTTGTTTTTTCTGTTCCGTGGGACTAGTAGAGCTTACAGGAGCGTATGCTGCAACCAAAAAGACTCGCGTTATCCCCAGTTTTATTTTAACCCAGAGAAGTCTTGGGCCTAATTCGCGCTCCTGTGCGGTTTCCGTCTAGAATTGCAGTCCAGAGTATTGGACTGGTAGGATCGCGGCGTGCACGCTTTTGGTACCGACCCCAATTTGTTAATTAATAATAAGATATGTTTACATAGTTTTAATTATTTTTGTCGGTAAGTGCTAAATAATTTTAGGTCGTTCAATTACGATATAAAATATAATTTTAGATTCGATAATTCTAATGAATACCACAATACCATTTAGAATCATCTTAAAAAAAGAAGTTAAAATTATTTTAAATTAAAGGTACTGTAATTTATCTGTTTTTAATTAAATAAAAATTATGCAACTCAAAAGGTCGATGTTATTTTTTTTATAATAAATAATGTATTCCTCATCACTAGCATTGTATATGTTCTATGCGGCACGGGAAATACGTTTCTGTAAAATCAATGATTTGAAAGAATTTTTCTAACTGTTGAAATATTATATAGGTCCCAAGGCGACAGTAGCTATATACATGTTACGCTCAAAGATCGAAAACACATATTGAGCGAAAAAATAGCTCACAACGCGTCGTGATCACCGTAAAACATCCACATCGCGAAATTCGTGTTGTGGCTATCATGCATTCTGAGCAACTATATCACGACGAACAAGTTACAACTTGTCAATTCGAGTACAACGGTGCATTAAAATATCAGTAGATTTGTTTATTCATTTCTTGTCTATTTCTGAAAGTAAACGTACATCAGCACTAATCATGACCAATAAAATGTGTTTGTTTTATGATAAAATACTAGATAATTTTAGTGTAGTGTTTTATGATAAATTACGTGAGTTGGTCGTAACAAGCACAGGTCGTAGTTTTATCATGAGTACAGAAAAATATGAAATGCTACATCTAGAAACAAAACAGTCTAGGCTTCTTATAAAGAACAACCAGTTTCTATCTTCAAAACAGAATCGTTGTATTAAGGGATATTATGTACTAAAAGTTGGTAACACCGAAAATCTGGTCAAAGCTCAGGCAGACAGCATAAGTTCAAACAGATTCTGCAAAACAAATGAACTATTAGATATTCTAAAAGAAAACACATAAGCTTCGCGTACAAACGGACCAGAGGTAGGTTTTTTTTTTAATTTTAAAAGCCATTTTTGTTTGAGTAGCACAGTGGATCAAAACTATAATTTTCTCCTTTTTATTAAACTTCCTGCAAAAGAAAGATATGCTTTTGGTATAAAATCATCGTATGTATTCTGCCGCATATGTAATTCAGACAATATAATTATTGGATGATTTTGTATCAATTCTATTTTATATTTAGTTTTATTAGTTTCTTTTATTTCATTACATTTGATTTATAGCGTGTGGAGATTATCTACTTGAAAAGAGAAGAAATTAAAGAGACATATTATGCTTTCATACTCGTAGCATGACTGAACTGCTTTATTATTTTTGTTACAGTTATGGGAGCTGAATTGAAAAAACAATACTGTAATGTTACACGTACGATTATGAACTATATTTAAGTAAAAAAAAGATAGCAAAAACGTGGTTTAGAAGTGAAACTTATTCTATTCGACTGCGTTAATTCCAGGTGTCAAGTGGTTTTAATCGATGTGCTATTTGAACCAAATAAAGATTATAGATTTATAATGAATTATCAGGTTTACTTGACTAAATTTACTATTCTTTGGCTATCGAAAACGAAAACTGCCGAAGAGTAGCATATCGATTTTTAAATATATTTTGTTTGATCGGCGCTCCATGTATGCTGCAGAGCGAGAAAGGTCGTGAATTTGTAAATAAACTTCATCAAAAATTTTGCTGAAATGTATATATATATATATACATATATATACATATATATATATATATATATATATATATATATATATATATATATATATATATATATATATATATATATATAACATATATATATATATATATCTCTCTATATCTATCTCTATTTATACAACGCCGGAAGGCAAGGTAAAGCGGTTACCGTAGCCTATGAACGCTTGTAATTCATTAATAACACAGCAACTCCTTAGGAGCTTATTAGTGACCTCACTCACACGCAGGAACACATCAACTCTTTAGCGAGTTGTCATTTGGCTGCGGTTTTCTGTGAGGTGGAGGTACTTCACTAGATGAACTGCTTTGATGCACCCTACCTCTCTTAAAAACATCCAGACCAAGATAAATAGACATGTTCACGCACACAAAATGTTTGTGTTGTGTGGTAACCGAACCCACGAGCGATGGTGACATAGCCGCATCATTCACGACTGAGGCATAGAGCTCGTCAAAATATTATGCACAAGTGTACAATATAAAAGCAAATTTGACTTCGTAAAATGCAATTCAACTCCGTCCAATGGTCTGTGCATATGTGAGGTTGAATCGTTGAACATGTTGCATTTCTACTCGTAATGTTGCATATTGGATTCTCTACTATAATTTAACTATGTGCAGGCATATTATAGATTGTTGTTATTCATATGATATATTTCCATTTATATGATATTGCATTCTTGTTGCTTATTGATCGCTGTATATTAAGCATTCCACTTTATGCGTCAAACATATTATATTTCAGTGTGCTTCTGATTCTGTGCCTTTCGTAATAGTGTTAACGCTTATTTATTGTTATTTCTTCTAAATGTATGTTTAACTACAGTTTACAACCATCATATTAATAACGGCAATAGCCAATTCAGGAGCTGAATATGAGCTGACCTCGGGGTGTTACTTTTTGCACTACACACTTTACATATTAGTAAGTTAGAAGAATTTTTAAGCAGTTGAAACCTTGAGATAAAATTGTAAAGTTTATAAAGTTTATTCTATTATTATATTATATCCATAATGATTGTGGTACCTAATAAGTGTATAATTTACTAAATTATGTAATTTTAATTTATTATTCATTATAGAATTAGATGACTGAAAGAAAGTAGATAAGAGAGAAAGTAGATACTTATACACGTATTTTAATAAAATAAAGAAGTAATAATTGTGAAACTTAACCAATTTGTAGGCTCAAGAATGTAAAAATCTTTGCAGGGTCTTGAACAGTTGTAATTAGTTTTTACCCAACTTTTATTTTTACATTAGACGGGCTAAACTTATAAAAGTAACTGGGCCATGTAAGATACTTATTGTGTATTTTGCAAAGTCCTGCTAAGTCATACGCCGGACATATTGACTTTTTTACAAACATTTTATGTTAATCACGGCTATGAGAGCTCACAAAAAAGGTACCCGCGGAACATTCCTCCAAAAGAACCGTATCCGCTATTCATATGTAAATTGAGATGAAGGACCAGCTTTTTGTCAAATAGACATGACATGACATGTTGGATACGGGATTGGAGCATAATACCTACCTACGTCTGAAGTGAACAAAGGGGTATATAAAAGAAGTGAAAAAGATATCAAATGTGGTTAAATAAGTATTAAAAGATCTGCGACAGATAAACGTCGTCAGGATAATGTTCATGAAATAATAGAAAACATAAAATACTCCACAATTGGGACCTGTTAGTATCTTTGGGTAAGGACTAAATCGCCTTGAAATATTTTATCATTAATTCCACTAACGAAAATCAATGTATGATAAAAGCTATCAGATATATAATATTCAAAACTCAAACATTTATATGCTATACATGCCATGCAATTTATAACCAGTGGTAATTGTTTACCGTTATATGATAACAGAAATCTCAAGGATATTTTAAATATATTTTCCCTTTATTGTAATATAGGATCATCGTTAATATCCTATTTCCAGATTGTATGACAACGCACGCACACTCATATTACTATAAAATTTAAATTGTAAAAATTGAAATTTTGGAAACACAGAAAATTCAGTATGATGTCTTTCGTCATTTTGAAAATAGACGGCCTACAACGTAGTCTCAAAACGTTGCATTTGAGACTTACCTTTGAGACTTGTATAATATTGTAACTTCTTGGAAGGAGTTGGTTTCTCCTTGATTGAAGTATTTTATAATATTTAATGCCTTTTCTCGCCCACATACATCCTGACAGACAATAGCTTATAGAGTTGTAATATGGTTACTTATGAATTGTTGAATCAGACATATTGTTTATTGCTAGAAGTTACATGAAACTCTAAACCCATCCACATATTTGTAACGTTTACTTAAACTACTATCTTAAAATCAAGCAAATGAAAACTCATTAGGCTACTCTTTTTTAGGGTTCCGTACCCAAAGGGTAAAACGGAACCCTATTACTGAGGCTCCGCTGTCCGTCCGTCCGTCCGTCCGTCCGTCCGTCCGTCTGTCACCAGGCTGTATCTCATGAACCGTGATAGTTAGACAGTTGAAATTTTCACAGATGATGTATTTCTGTTGCCGCTATAACAACAAATACTAAAAAATAGAATAAAACAAATATTTAAGGGGGCTCCCATACAACAAACGTGATTTTTTTGCCGTTTTAATAGATAATGGTACGGAACCCTTAGTGCGCGAGTCCGACTCGCACTTGGCCGATTTTTTTATAATTACAATAGATTTTTGGATACATCAAGAACAAATCTTTCCTCTCGAACAGTTTCTAATATTTTTCCATTGTTTTAGAAACCTGAAGTCTAGTAAAATAATTATTTTTAATTAAAATAATAACATTTGGAGAAAATTAAAATTTCGAAAAATAATCCAACGTACTAAGATGATACTTATTTTGCTGTTGGAGTATGATAAGCCCCGAGTTATTATCTCAGTCTCGGAAATCCTACAAAAATAATCCGCAACCCTTACGAACGAATAACCAATTACACAATTTAATGTCATAATCAACGCTGAAATGTAGCCATAAAATGCTCAAGTCAGGTCGGAAATGACTTTCAACTTTCCCCTTTTTGCACAAAACAGGGAATCCACCAGCGCCCATTGACCCTAAAGGGGCTTTGAAGAGAGAGTTAATTAAATTTCTGCTGCTTACATTATAAGGGAAATTTACATTATGTGGCACGGATGTGCTTGGAAAATAAATCAATACAATAGACTAGGAAAACACGACTTTTATAATACTACGGACTCGCCATAGTCCGCGACGGCTTCGCACGAGTAGTTAGGTAGAAAGATTAGTTACTTTGTCTGTCAACCTTGATTATGAAATTTATTTATTGAGTCGGTTAAGAATTAATGTCATGATATGAATAGCATCATTTTTTTAGGGTTCCGTACCCAAAGGGTAAAACGGAACCCTATTACTGAGGCTCCGCTGTCCGTCCGTCCGTCCGTCTGTCACCAGGCTGTATCTCATGAACCGTGATAGATAGACAGTTGAAATTTTCACAGATGATATATTTCTGTTGCCGCTATAACCGCCGCTATAACAACAAATACTAAAAAATAGAATAAAATAAATATTTAAGGGGGCTCCCATACAATAAACGTGATTTTTTTGCTCATTTGTACTCGATATTGATAATGGCAACAGGTAGGCGCTTGAAATATTTACAGAATATTTAGTTATATATTCACTTTAAGAATAAATAATTAAAATAAAATTAATATTTAAGGGGGCTCCCATACAACAAACGTGATTTATTTTGCAGTTTTAATAGTTAATGGTACGGAACCCTTCGTGTGCGAGTCCGACTCGCACTTGGCCGATTTTTATAGTACGGAACCCTTTGTGCGCGAGTCCGATTCGCACTTAGCCGATTTTTTTTTATTCTACCCGTTAAGATAAAAGATAGATAAAAAATCTTTAATTGCCATTGGGCCCTCTGGAGCACTTAGACATGTCTTTCCTTTTTTTTTAATCAGCTAGTATTTCGTAATTGACCATTGGTGAAGAAGAAATGCCATTAATTATATATATTCTTACACCTATAGATATCTTTTGATAGACTACTTTTTGATAGGTATCTTTTGATATGTAGAGGTTTATTTAATATTAAATAAGGAAAAAAATACATGAATGACTCATATTGACAATATCTTCAAAACGCACATCAAAATACTCTTTATAAAAGGGTTTTATTTTATTTTATTTGGTACGGAAAGGAAATAATTCAGGATATACATTAAATGTGAAAGTAATTGAAAAATACCTATATTTGCAAAATGCCTATATTTCTACTTCGCCAATGGTACAGTGTCGACAAGCTGGTAGGTAAATTAAAAAAAGAAAACAAAACTATGAGTCATTATTCAATTCAGTAATATTTCACTTAAAAAATTAAAGATGTGTCTAAGTGCCCACGAGGGCGCAATGGCAAATAAAGATTTTCATCTTTATTAGCTAGCTAGCAATCACTACTTTAACACCGAGGGGTTATGAAAATATTTAAAACATGCCTGAATATATCTTTTTACCTTGGTCTGGGGTATTTTATACAGTAATTTATAAAGATATTATAGTATCTATTTACAATAAAAAATGTATTTACGTATTTAGCAATGTGTATTATGATATAGTGATAGTTCACTAAAATTCGGCTAGGATACTTAGTCTGCAACTGAGTAGCATGTGAGTTGCTTAACTATACAATGGGCTGTGTTCCGAGATTATTTGTTATGATACCAGCCGTTTCCTTCCCCAACCGTAACACTCGCCGTTGTTATGAAACACATCTTCGTAGACTTTAACAGCAAAGATCACGTACTGTTTAGTTCCAGAGCAGTTTTCTTCTGAAAACTGTTCCAAGAATTGTGAAATGAACTCCCTAAGGATAAGGTTCATTAAAAAAAGGTGTGAAGAGGTTTTTAAGAGATTAGCAAAGCACGGTGACGCCTGTGGTGCTGCAAGTGTCCATACGCTACGGTAGTTGCTTATCAGATAGGCCGTATGCTTGTTTACTACCTTAGTGGTAAATAAAAGTCGGATGCGACTAGTGTAACGCAAACTACAGTGTCCATTTCTACCCACCGCACCAGCCACCCTCTTTCAACTTCCCATTTAAGGGGAAATTATTGCTATGGTTCCAAAACTCGAAACTCAAATTTCATTCTGTGTTTATTTCAAGGCATTTTGATGCCTTCTAAATCGTTAAATGCCATATTTTTGAGAGAATCGCTGTATATTATATGTGTGTACTACGTTTTTAGGGACATACATATTTTTTTTTATAAAATGCAAAAGCGATTGAGCTGTTTTACAATGAATATATCTCAGTCCACATTAGATTTTAAGCGCAATCTTCACGGCAGTAAAAAAAATTAAACTTGTCTATAGGCAATATGCTACCGCAATAAGTTTCATTCATGATTCCAAACCATACTTCTAGTGAACGCGTCAGTGGAGTTTGCAACATAATAAATGCGCAGGTAAACTTTGTATTGCGTAACCACAAAATACAATGTCATTTCAGTGGGTAATTAGCGAACTCGAGTAATTTGCACATGTTAAAGCAATCCTTTGTGCTGGCCATTAAGAGACCCATATCACGTTTCTTTGTGTCTGTATAATTCGACCCACTGAGCATACGCGACCGCAAAACAAATTAATTTCAGCTTCAAAACAAATGTTGACTCGTTAGTCCAAAAATTGTAGGGTCCGCCTCCGTGTTAACTTTACACAAAGTTCGCCAGTGATTTTATGTTTTTTTAATTAATTACATAATGCACAGACCATATATTTAATTACCTTAACTAACTAAATTATAATTTCTAACAAAAATACAAAGATATTTTTGTCGACGAGTACAGTCGATCAGGGTAACTTAAGCCTTCAATATAAAATTGGCCCAAAATTTCAAATGCATATTATAGATTTTTTTTTGCTATGATTTTATGTATTTCAAACTAGATTTGTAAACATCGATTCTAATATATCTTCGTAAATGCTCAGATTCTGCCAAATAATTGACATCTATCATTGTTGAGACGTCAGTTGCTTTTTTCTGTGGTGTGAATAGAGCGGTTTGTTACGAAAGCGCCAAAAAGTTGTCTGCTGTGTTGTCATTTGAATACTTAAGGAGGCAAGTGTTATTTTAAAGTGTCTCATATGTGTCTATCTATTATTTCTTTCAAAAATTACGAGAGTTAATTAGCTAATTCCCATGATATTGCCATAAATATTGAACAGGTAAATTATTACCGGTGAATAAGGGTAACTTGAGCCCGGGCCAAAGTTCAAAATTCTCAAAATATTGAGAGGAGATATATTCGATAAGTGTGACGAAAGGGCAGAGGAAGGAGACATAACACATGAAGAAGAATGTGGTTTGGATATAGCACAGGAGGATTTTTTTTCTATAGAGACATACGAAGTACATGACGGTAGACTGGAACTTCAGATGATTAGTGATAATGTGATAAAGGCCGTGGCTCAGTTTTGCATAATGAATGATACAAATATCATACGAATGCTGAATGACACTAATATTCAAAGAAAGAAAGGTATTTTATCATATAAGACGACTTCCTGGCCATGGAATGGAATGGAAATTTTTCAAAGTTTAACCCCATGATGTAGATGTAGATTTAGGATTAAATAAAATTTTAATTATTTTGATACTTTTTTCATTGTCTTAGCTATATGGTAAGTCAGTAAATAAGTTAAAAACGCATTGTTCACCAAAAAAATAAGATTGAATAAAAACTGTGTTGATTTTCCTATGGCAATAATTTATTTACCCATTTTAGTACTAATAAAGGAAACCGAATGTATACATAATTATTGTCTATGGCCCTCAGCTGTAGTTTTTATGGTAAATATGCAGGCCAATGTTAGCAAAATGCTTTAAATAAAATAAAATAAGCAAAAACAACCTAAAATTGGGACCTGGGCCAATCCAAGCCCAACTCACAATCTAACATTGGCCCAGTGGTTAAATGGATTTTTTGAAACTATTTTCCTAGAGATTATTGGTAAATGAGTAAATTTTTTGGAAGTAGGCTACATAAAGCCACCATAACAAGTGTATCTTTTTGAGTAACGTATTATTTTAAACATTGGTCTAACTTTTTATGTGCAAACTGGGCCAAAGTTAGCCAGATTGACTGTATCGTCGTTATAGGCAGAAAAGCACATATAATATTTAGTCTGGCCATAAATACTGTTACAATTAAAAATAAACAAAATATTACATTTGAATTTGGAATCTGTCATTTTTATATGATTGTTCATTGAGTTTTCTCATTTTGGCGCCAATACATTGTACAATATTTTGCGATATTAAAATGGAGTGGGGTGATAAAGAGAACCGAATCGCTGTGATTGCATTACACAAAGTAGGTATGGAGCCAAATGCAATTTTTAAAACTATCGCTTGGTATTAAATAATGTTTGTGTACCGGGCTATTAATAGGTACAATGAGACCTCCTCTGTTTGTGACAGAAAAAGATCTGGCCGTCCACGTAGTGTTAGTACGAAAAAGGTTGTCAAAGCAGTAAGGGAAAGAATTCGAAGAAATCCTGCCCGAAAGCAAAAGATTTTATCTCGGGAGATGAAGATAGCACCTAGACTAGAGGTCATTTCTTAACTGATAATTTAAAAAAGAATAGGGTGGTAAAATCGAAACAACTACTGAAGCGGTACGCAAAGGGAGGTCACAGAAAAATTTTGTTTACGGATGAGAAAATTTTTAGAATTGAGCAACATTTTAACAAACAAAATGACCGTATTTATGCTCAAAGCTCTAAAGATGCTTCCCAATTAGTCGACAGAGTGCAACGTGGGCACTATCCGACTTCAATGATGGTTTGGTGGGGTATTAGCTATGAAGGAGTGACTGAGCATACTTTTGTGAAAAAGGTATCAAAACATCGGCACAAGTATATTAAGATACCATTCTTGAGAAGGTAGTGAAGCCCCTTAACAACACCATGTTGAATAACCAAGAATGATCCTTCCAGCAAGACTCGGCGCCGGGTCATAAAGCTCGGTCCACGCAGTCTTGGTTGAAAACGAACGTTTCGGACTTCATCAGCGCTGAAGACTGGCCGTCGTCTGGTCCCGATCTTAATCCGCTCGATTATGATTTATGGTCAGTTTTAGAGAGTACGACTTGCTCTAAACGCCATGATAATTTGCAGTCCCTAAAACAATCCGTACGATTGGCAGTGAAGAATTTTCCCACGGAAAGAGTACCTGCTTCTATTGATAACTGGTCTCAACGTTTAAAGGACTGCATGGCAGCCAATGGAGACCACTTCGAATAAGCTTTTTATATTTTTAATTGTTTTATATTTATATATTAAACTAACATACTGTAAAAGTAATAAATGTTATTTGTAATAGAATTTTTTTTTCTTCGTTTCAGTATTTATGGCAAGACTTGGTATACGTAATTCTTATGTAAACAGTTAAATGCATTTGTAACATTATATTCTACGCGTGTCCAATTTTAAATTACTAAGTTGGTGTTAATAGTTTTACATATTTTTTAATAATTTGTTTGGTAAGTGTCCCAGTTTTAAATGAAATCTGTTAGACACCTGACTGATACAATTTAACAAATATATTGTTAATTTCTTCATTGTCTTGATTATTTAACTCACTTTAAGTACATACTTATATTAGTATAAAAAAATCGATATGCCACTAGTGAAAATTGCGTAATTGTTTAAAACATTATAGACTGCCCTGAACAGTTTCATCTTTATTCCATGGTTTTATATTGAAAATAGTAATTTGTTTTCGGTCATCAAAATATTCATGGTTTTCAAAACATAGAGTGGAAGCGATACTGCTAGCCGTAAAAGATGAAAATTGCTGAGTACAGAGCAGTAAGAGCTCAGTGGATGAAGAACCGACCCATTATCCGATGGTCCCGGGTTTGAATCCCGGTGTACCACTAAATTCTACTCGTTTGTATGTAATCGTACATATTTGTAATTATTTCTTGCTCGGCGGTGAAGAATACTATCGTGAGGAAACCCGCATGTTTAAGAAAAAATATATCGAAAGACGAGTGGCCTAACCTAATAAATGTATGGTTTTGCCACTGGGTTGTGGAAGCAGTTGCTCTATATAAGAATTTGTATCTTCGCCAAATCCTTAGGCTTATGTAGCGGACCTCGCTTATCCTAATAGAGTAGGAAACGGGATAACGCTAAGAAGAAGAGACTGGAAGTGACACAGCTAGCCGTAAAAGATGAAAATTATTGACTGATCTTTGTACCAGAGGGAGACTTTGTACAAAAGTTGTCTGCGTGGATACATGGATAAACTCACTCTGTCTCACGTATGTCTATCGCCAAGCAGCTATATTTATATAGCTGTATTCCGGTTTAAAGGGTGAGATATGGCAGAGAAATAACTGGGTACTGTGACGTAACATCCTTAAGTCACCAGATTGGCAGCGCACGAGTAACATCCTCGTGGTGTTGCGAGCTTCAACAGGCTGCGGTGACCGCTTACCATCTAACGCGGGCAGATGCTTGTTTTCCAATCTAGTATCATAAAAAAAGTAACATTTGACATCAATAACGTAATCTCCCGCGCAATACAAACAACTGTCGCTGATATTTTGGTATCATCCCACAAACACCAGGTTTCTCATCCAATATGTGTCCCTGCTACCCTTTTATTGCAAAAGCTTCTATCTTTAGATTATATTCTAATCTCGTTCATCCAAAAATTTGTAAAGCCACCTATTTAGGCGATAACTCTACTCCATATCGGGACTACGATTCCACCACGATCGACTTACACTACAAAATAGAAAAACATTACGCCGGATTAACCCGCCTTATTACGTACTTTCTGCTTATACCTTCTGTATCTGCCGCTCCTGGACAATCCTTAAGCCGATTTCACTGTGCGACAAGCTTTTTCTTATCTTTTTATCTTCTCATTACTAAGTTAGATAATTCAAATTTGTAATATAGTTCTACAAACTTTTGACTACAAGCAGGCCGTAAATGTTATTATCTCATTGAATTTAAAATCTACACGTTCTTGTTTATTCATGAAAGTGTAATATTGTATTTGCATTTATCCTTGACAACGGTAAGCATGTCCTAAATAACGTATTTCGTTACAAAATAAGCAAAATAGGAACAAACTTCGAAACTTGAAATTGAAAAAGTTTTTTCAATTTTCAATAGCCGAATCTCTGTATGCTATCGAATTTCTGTTCATACGAGACGCCATCGAAAAGTTATTTATTTCTTAGCCAAGAACATATATACACATGTATCTACTCTTCACGTTGCTATTATGGCGCTACATTCAGTAAAATAACTATTTATCATGGATAAACCCACTTACGTATTGAGAGTCGAGGATACACTAGTGATGGCCCAGGTTTCTGACGTGATCCTTAAGTAGTGACTTATGAATAGTAACTGCTCAATGGGTAAAGCTGATCGTATGCATGTTAGAAAAAACTTTAAATAACTTATTGTTACAGTTATTGTATGTAATAAAAACACTAATCTGTTCCTGTAGTAAGAACTGCTAATACAGTAGAAGTATGTTTAAATATTCTTATTGCTTTCAAAGATGTTAACTAGTTATTAACTTAAATTAATAAAATGTTAAAATACCAAAAACATTTAAAGGGTGTATTCATATCTACTTTACAGGAAGACTAATGGAACAACATATTTTATTATCTTTCGTTTTCCTCACTTTCCTCTTATAATAAAAATACATCAAAGAGATATTGCAGTATTGCAAATGTTGGCCCAGTACGTTTGCAAGGCAGCGTATTGATTTCTTATATCCTTTAATTGATATTTTTTTATTATTAGAGGACTATCTATTAAAAATTGCATCGAAACAGTAATTTTGCTATTTGACTTGACTTCCAGATAAAATATGACTTACCAGTATATACCACAAATATTCTTTTGCTCTTCAAGATTTTGTAAAAAAAATAACTTTCGGTTTTATGGAAATTCTAGATTGTCCGAAATGTCAAATGTGAGTCATTCAATGTCATTTTTGTAAGGATGCCAGTGTACCTGTGTATCAGTATCGAACACTCTGTGTATTTATGTTTGTGTATGTATGGTTTACTGAGTGTGTACAAATATTTATGTTAATTTTTCTCCAAAGTATTTAAGTTGATTTAATATATTATTAGATGTGATTATTTACAATTTGCAATAACTATACTCTGATATTATGAAATTTATAATCCTTTGAAAAGAAAAGTCTCAACTTGCCTTATAAACAAAATGCTGTCTCGTGTTTGTTTTTTTATTTTACGTGTTTTTATTAAAGTTTTTGTAATTAAATTTAAATAGTGAGTACGACATACGAATCTGAAGTAATGACATAATGTATCGGTAAACAAGTTAATAAATCCCTTAAAATGTTAAATCGAAATAGTTGCGGCGAATGTACATATATCGAGTTGACTGTCCCCAGTGTCCCGACCGGTTGGTAAACTTAATTAAGGTACCCACATCAAGTTTCTTCAGAATATACGTGTTTAGTTTCTCAGTTCAGAGTTTACCTCTGTAACTAATCACGAATTAATTTAAAATGTATTTGCTTAATCTAAAAGCTACTATGCATTCAACCTTTGACATCGTTCTCGTATTGAATTTTTTTTTACTTTTATTACGTGCATATGTTCGTACAGGAATTGGTAGACATAAATCAAAGGAAACGTTTTCCCTTCGGATTAGTAGAAATTGTTCGTTGATCTGTAACATTCAGTTAAAAAGGTAGAAAATTATGTTACGTTTCTGACGATGTTTCAATGTATATTGGCAAGAGATGAGTACAGCGAAGAGCAGAAGTGCGATTGCAACTCTTATTACGTACGGCATAAGAAAGGTGCAAAGAATAAGTGGACTTAACCTTGAGAAAGCTACTTTGCCACTCAATATAAGACACACAATGCAACAAGATTTTTTTTTAAAACAATAAGTTTCACGAGCGCCTTATCTCCCCTGCTGCTAATACAGAAACTTCTTATGAGCTTACGGGTAACCTCACCACTCACAGCAAAACAAAAGCCCTACAGGAAGTTGTTAGGAGAGATTTGGCTTCTTTTTGTGTGTTCTACCGATTGTACAACAGGTTGTGTTCTGAAGAATTGTTCGATATGATGTCGACAGCTTCTTTTTACAATCACAACGCTCGCCGGCGGCAAGGGAGTTCATCCTCACATCCTGCGTTGCGTACTGTGCGGTTCCGGAGAAGTTTTCTTCCGACAACTACCAAGTTGTGGAATGAACTCCTAGCTGAGGTTTCCTCTAGAGACTACGGCGTGGGGTTCTTCAAGAGAGGCGTGAAGAGGATTTTACAAGGTCCGCAACGCATAAGTGATACCCCTGGTGTTGCAAATGTCCATAGGCTACGATGACAGCTCACCATCAGGCAGGACGTACGCTTCTTTGTCACCTTAGTGGTACATAGAAAAACGTACACTCATATTTTTTTCGTCTGTAGAGAACTGATGAAAGATATTTAAATAAGAGATTCCTTAAAAATAATGTCAATTGTTATAAGCTTCCATGCTATTTAAATGCTAATGTAAAATGTTATGATAATGCTATGGAAAAATGTAAGTCGTGATCGGCGTACGGACGCGACCTCGATAACGGAGACACTTAATGTGGAAACTACGTAGTACGCGTCGATCTATTCGATATGAAATTATACTAATGACCGAAAAGAAAATGATGCATCATTTGAAGTAACCAGCAGTGACAACTGTGCCACCAATTTTAATAGAATAACATACTAGAAAACTAGTTAATAATAATTAAAATTCTAACGACCTAGGTTCATTTATAGTGCCTGCGGATGCCTCGTGGAGAGGCGAAACGCGTGTCGCAGAGATGACCAGAGTTACAGATGGCGGACATTCGCAGAGACGGCACAACAACCGACGTAGAAACGACCGGAGCAGCCATGGCAGCGACGGAATATATCTACTGACGGTAGTGGGTGGGTGCCGGCATCGCGGCACTAGTTCGCACAAACTAATCGGTAGCGTAAGCACACAAAGTAGTTTAGATCTAATTACCTGTAAATTTGAGTTTCTCAAAATAACGCCTGAATCTTTTAACTATTTAATAGGAGTATTGTTCGTACGTTGCTACCCTCGCTCCTAATACAGCAACTCCTCGGAAAGCTGGTAACGCAAGAACACAACA
This sequence comes from Pyralis farinalis, assembly GCA_947507595.1. Lineage (NCBI taxonomy): Eukaryota > Metazoa > Arthropoda > Insecta > Lepidoptera > Pyralidae > Pyralis > Pyralis farinalis. The sequence continues at coordinate 11,643,584 of OX382274.1, forward strand.
TGCTATGGAGTTGTTACTGTTATAGTTTTGTGTGCATGAACAAATCTGGCGGTCTTGGTGTGATCTCTATGTATTTATAAAATAACATCTTGTCCGGTACTATTTGGGGCTTGCACTATTGGATATCTGTGATGCTTTTTCCATGTCTATTTATTCCTATATCAACCTGCGAATCATGTATCCTGCTAATATTATAAATGTGCATGTCCGTTTGTTTGTTACGCGCGAAAACTACTGAATCGATCATTATGAAACTTAGTACATTTATTCTTGGAGGTATCAGAAGTCAAATAGGATACTTTTTATTAAAAAAAAATATATTTTTTATCAATGCGAGCGAAGCCGCGGGTAAAAGCTAGTTTTCTATATTTTAGGTTGTCTTTGCAAATTACATTATGAATTGATGTTTTACCTAATTGTACTTTAAATACAGTACACAAAAAAAATGTTATTTCTTGTCAATTTTGCTCTGATGTACATGGCGGAAACACACACGAAAAGTTCCGTGACACCATGTTAAATAGCCACACCCACTTTTGTTGTACGAAGACCGCCTTTAATTTTTAACTTCAGTTTTATTTTATTTTGTTGTAGCCGTCATAGTAGTACACACTCTGTGAACATTTCAAGTGTTTGCCTATTTTTTTATACGGCACACCGTAGCGTACTTTATGTAAAGCGATTACCGTAGCCTATTAACGCCTGCAATATATTAAGTAGCACTCGCGCGATGTCACCTCCACTGTTACGGAATCATTAAATCACATAATTCATTACCTGTATTTTCTTTTATTTATTTAGATTAATATAGATTTATATTATAATAAATCTATATTTGTTATCTGCTGTTGGGCTACAAGTAATGTCATTTCATTTCACAGAATAAAAAAATTTATACTTATTTTACTGTACTGCGAGGCAAACGAAGACCTCCACGTTGGAGATGATGTCTTCCATGAGGTAGCCCAGTTTAAATATTTGGATTGTACGATAACAGACACCGGTCCTGACCTAGACCTGGACACTGACGCTAAAAGAGGAACAAAAGCTCTTGGCCGCGGAAAGGAAAGTTCTCCGTAAAATCCTGGGCTCAAGTGAAGGACGTAGATGGTAGCTGGAGAGTGCAGACGACCGCCGAAGTTGAGGAACTCGTGCGGGTCCTGAAAACCATTGGCGAAACTAAAGCGCCGTGCTTCCGCTGGCTGAGACCTTTGGAGAGAATGAGTGATACGTTAAGAAATCATACCTGGGTCGACCAGAAGGCTGACGCCAAGTTGGTCGACCAAGGTATCGATGTAACGTTGACGATGTCGATGACGATGAAATGTTGACGAGCTCGGTGGCGCAGTAGTGAAACGCGTTGTTACACTACTTTGACACCAACGCTCGTGGGTTCGATTCCCACACAATACAAACATTTGTGTGCATGAACATGTCTGTTTGTCTTGGTCTGGGTATTTTCTAAGTATGATAAGTATGTATTTACAAAAAAAAAAATGTATTTACGTATGTTTATCAGTTGTCTAGTACCCATAACACAAGCTTCGCTTACTTAGGGGCTAGGTGGCGCTGTGTAATTTGTCCGACAATATTTATTTATTTATTTAAAGATGTAGTGGAGGAGGAGGACTGGCGAGTGATCGTGCAAGATCGGGAAAAGTGAAACTATTGTTTCGGAGGCCAAGACACACTTCGGGTCACTGAGCCAGCTGAGTAAGTAAGGGAGGTAAATAAGCATGTGACAATAATATATATACGATAGCCACTCCGCATAGTAGCTATCGCTCGCACGTTATCATATTAATGCCAAAACAGTAACTACACAGGCAGAAGCTTACAGGTAACCTCAGTCACTCGCAAGAACACAATAACCATCCAGAGAGTTATTTTGCAGTTTTCCGTGAGGTGGAGGTGCTTCCCCAGTCAGACTGCTTTGATGCACCCTATCTCTACTTTGACGGAACCTCGTTTCTTTTGTTCACGGTTTAGACATCCGTAACATACGGATGGACAAACAGCAGAGCGTTTGGATTGGAATGGAGCGTTGCGGATTTGCGACCAAAACTTTATTTTACAATTATGATGAAGAACCAAAGATGAACAATGAAATAGATGTTTTTGAGGGTAGAATTGACAGCTCTAATTAGGTAATTCACGGATTAACATTGTGCCACTTTAGCTTATTTATCAAAACATCCGCATAGTGGGAGCATAGGCCTGAATTAGTGAGATACCTATAGGTTTATGTTTTGGCAAGTAAAGTGCATCTTTATATGCTGTAAAGTGGTTTATTGTTTCGTGGCCTAATGTAGCTAGTGCTTAAAAATAGTAATCAAGATAATGCTAACTAACATACATACATACGTACTTTGTAGTGAAGTATTGAAAACGCCCATGTTCTCAGTAGGTATGCATATCTTATCATCAACTTATTGGCTACTTTAGTGATATAAATTAAACGAAGTTAAAATTTTTATTATTATACCTGGAGCTACGTTACGAAAATTGCTGTCTTGATGAACACTTAACGAAAACAGAAGATGTTTTCTTTGCAACAAGATAGGACAATGTGCCTATTGAAGTCGTTGATTCGACGAATTCAAAGGAGTTCTCGTTGTTGGGTCAATTATGTTTTAACCCTTAACGTTTTGATGTAACTACGTAGAAATGTTTGGGCTCCTTTAGGACAAAGATAATTATCATTCACACGAAAGAAAACTAAGCTATGGGCGGTGAAACCGTTGAAAAATTCTCGTTATAGATTTTTTGTTACAACTTATGTCCTTTCAGGATATCTTGAATAAGGAATTGAATAGGTAAAATAAAGTCTGCTTGGAATAAATTTTAACATCTAATAAAGGTTTTTAAAGAATTTACGAGTAGCATTTGTAAAAATGAGAGTGTTGGAAAGTTGAATCCTTCTGTTCTTGATATATGTGTGCCAGACCAAGGCAAAACGAGGAAATAAAATTTGCGAAGCGAATGAAGTCATCGACGATAAGTACTGACATCAGATTCATAATGGCAATTTGATTTAAACTACTTTGTGTACCGCCGCTAACAATTATTCCGTTACCATTGCAATTTAGCACTAACTAGACCGACAGCTACCTGCAACCGTTAGAAGATGAACGCCGTAGCTGCTAGGACTGTTCTGGTCGTCTCTATCTTGGCTGCTGCGGTCATGTCTGCAACCTGCATGGCGGCTCACTCTTATTGGCATTTCGAGAGTCCATCCAGTGAGTGGTAAGCCACTGACTGGCAAAAGTTGGGATAAGATCTGATCATTATGGCATGCGTTCGTCTTCGCTCGTCTCTTCAGTAATAGCTAATAATATAATATAATATAATATAATATAATATAATATAATATAATATAATATAATATAATATAATATAATATAATATAATATAATATAATATAATATAATATAATATAATATAATATAATATAATATAATATAATATAATATAATATAATATAATATAATATAATATAATATAATATAATATAATATAATATAATGTAATATAACATAATATACATAATATATAATTGCCGTTAATTTCCCACACATTCGCAGTTGTCTCAATACCTGCCGAGATCTGCTTATATATATAGTGTTCCACTAATATCCACAGGAGCGGGTCTTCATTACATCAATCTTCTCAAAAAGTTCTCTAAGCAATGTATCGATGTTTTACAACTACATCGCTTGCCGACGATGGGGAATTCATTCTTATATGAACTTATATATACATACGAGAACAGCAATGACTGCATACCGTGCGGATCAAGCGAAGTTTTCTTCATTGAAGTCTTAAGTTGTGGGATGAATTCCATGCCGAGGTTTTGCTAAGCAATGTCGACGTGGAGTTCATAAAAAACATGAATAAGCTTTTACAGCATCTATGCTATATATATAGGATACTAGTCGTGTTTGTCTTAGAGGTATAAAACTAATTTTATAATGTAAAATAACCCCAACGTTTAATATTAAGTAGTGTATAATAATGTGATTTATGATATGCGGAACTAATAAAGGCTATTCTTATTTTATTTATTACTATTAACCCCAGGTTTCACACGGGTTCAAACTGCACAAGACTACCCGCTGAGCAAATCTGAAGATTCCCGGAAATTTTTATCAAATTTAGTCCAGCCATTTTCGTGTCCATATAGAACATACATACACACATCCATTTTACTATATAAGAAGAAGACATAGTGGGTTTTAGAAGAAGGAAATCCTGAGCTAGAAGGCACAACTCGCTATACACAATGCAGTGTTGGTTCCAACGCTAACTTATGGAAGCGAGAGCTGGGTATGGCAGAAAGAGCATGAAAGTAGAATAAACGCAGTCGAAATGCGAGCGCTGCGCAAAATTTATGGCGTAAGGCTTGTAGACCGTATTCGCAATGATGATGCTAGAAACAGAGCTGGTCTGAAAGAGAGCTTCGGTGTTAAAATAAGAAGAGGCATGCTCCGATGGTTCGGACATGTAGAAAGAATGCAAGATGAAAGAATGACGAAGCAGGTGTGCAATGCAAAAGTGGAAGGATGTAGGAGCCGGGGAAGGCCAAGACTTACCTACCATGACCAAATTGGTCGTGTTCTATCAGAAGGTGATGTCAGGAGCCCTAGAAACCGGCGAGCGTGCATGAGAAGAGCAATGAATGTTAAAGAAGCGAGTGAGATATGCAAGGATCGAGTCACGTGGCGCTCAGTTCTCTCTGCCTACCCCGCAAGGGATTTGGCGTGAAGTTATAGATAGATAGATAGGAAATTCACTAACTATATTAAACAATGTGCATATGATTATTTGTTTCTCATTCATGTTGAAGCAACTGATCGTTATGATTTTTACATAATGGTGAAGATGCAACAAGCTAGTAGTGCTCACTATAACCAAGCAAGCTAAGAGTAGGGAAAAGCTGGTAATAAATAAATCGTAACTCACGTTGTAAAAACTACGAATACGTGTTTTTAGGAACTTTTCAGATAACATTACTTTGTTGTACAGTTAGCACTATATGGCAGACGAATTTAAACGTAAGTGTTATTATGACGATATATTTAGGAGTCGAAATAACGTTTTATTACTTTTTATTATTATTCTATAATTGAACAGAAGTGCAACATGATACAGAAATAATGAACATAATTATAAATAAAAAAAAAAGGTGAGAATTTCAGTATTGTAATTTTACATTGAAAAAATGCAACACAAGATTTCACAGATAAACGTTAGAGGCCATTAGGCCTTTGTCAACTGATAGAAAAAACCGTAATTTACTCTAATTCGCAACTTTCGAAAATATGTAAAAAAAAACATACAATGGAAAGATTGTACAAACGACTTATGGTGCCGGTGACGCCGATATCTCTACGGATGCCAAGTTTCATACTAATTTCTTAAATAGCAGGGCATAAACATTGATGTTCCCATAATAAAATTTATTATTTTCATTAATGAAGAATTAGTATTGTCTTAGGTTTTCGCGATTGTTACACATTGAATTAAACAATTTTTAACGGAAATATCGCGTGTTTTATTTATTTTGTTTAAGGAAGACTCTTCCTGCGACCACGGATGCTGCAAAGCATTTGAAACGTCAGGTTAAACAAAATAAATAAAACACGCGATATTTCCGTTAAAAATTGTTTAATTCAATGATTACTTAATCTAAACTTTAATGTACGTACAATGAAACTAATATATTTACTAGGCCTATAATATTAAGGACAAACAACTGGCGCCATATCAGAAGGTTTTCTGCTTTTTGTGGATCTTGAGAAAACATTTGATAGGAATGTGCACCTCTGGGACAGATTGCATCTGATTGAGCTTGAATGCGAGCACAATCTGAAGCGCCAAGTCAAAAAAAAGTCTTGTGGATCGAGTTTGGATTGAAGATGTAAGAAGGATAGTTTGTCTGAAAGAGAGTATCGGTGTTAAGATAAGAAAAGGCATGCTCCGTTGGTTCGTACGTAAAAAGCATAAAAGAAAATACGAAACAGATATACAATGCAAAATTGGAAGGATATAATAGCAGAGGCAGGTCTAGATTCACCTACCAAAACGAAAACAGACATATAATTCGAAAGGACGTGGGAGCCAGAAAGGCCAAGACTCCCCTACTAAGACCAAATAGGCTATGTGCTATTAGTGTTAACAACAGACTAGCGTGCTTGAAAAGAGCTGAATCCCGTGGCGGCGGCGCTCGGTGCTCTTTGCCTACCCCGCAAGGGGCTTCCCACGAAGACATAGATTATTATGTAAAAGATTATCGAATAAAGGACTCATATTACTAGCTGACAATCAATTACAGCTTTAAGTCCTAGAAGTATGAAACTTGGAATATATTTGCCATACCTTGTGCAAATACCATACTAGAAGCTTAGTAGTAGTATATTCTACTAATTTATTTTATGAAGTAATATTTTATTTTTCGATAATGTTCAGTTGTGCATTTAATTTATCTACTATCTGCATAACCCTAGGTTTGATTGGTAGATGCTTATAAATAAAATACATTAGTGGGATAAGCCAGGATTTGAGCCCGTCTTTATCCACGAAAAAAAATATGCCTCCCGAAGTTGTATAAAAAAAAATATTAGTAAAATCATTCCTCAATCGATACAACGCGGAACTCTAGATGTGTGGCCCTCGACTCACACTTGGCAGTTTTATTTCATTTCAAACATTGAAATTAAATTGACTTTTATTCTTCAACGTTGGAGGCTTTTCATATATATTCGAGGCGTACTTAAAAGAGAACTTCAGCCGTACTCGATGAGGCAACATTGTTACGCTGTTGTACAAATAAACGTTAATTGCACGAATCTGAGTGAATGCCATTGAAAAGCCAGTTTCAAATAACAGTTCCAATAAAAGCAAATAAGTGCTTGTTTCGTCGGATCAAATTAAGGCAATGACTACTATACAAATAGCTTTTAACGTTTTTTTTTATACTGCTATACTATATGTATAGGTGACAATCAACTGTACGGTCACTAGTATTTAACGCTTACTAGTTACAAGTCTAGTATGATAGTAATATATGAAGTAATAATATTGTTAATTTTTATACTAATGCAAATAATCGCGACTTTAGATTGACGACGTTAAGTGTAGTTCGCGTGCTTAGATGTAATAATGGTTAAGTGGAACGCCCAAAACAATAAAGTAAAACCTTACTGATGTGTTCACTGCTATCAGGCAAACTGTATCTAAGTATTTAAAATACTAATATTTAGCACAACTACTCATATATTTGGAAACAGTTTTTATACCGCTAAGTTGGCAAACAAGCATACGGCCTGCTTGATAGTAAGTCTATGGACAGTTGCAATACCAGGTATACCACTCGTTTGTTACCGACTCTGTAAATACATCTTCATGCCTTTTTTGATGAACCTCATGATAAAGTCCCTAGGGAAAATGTCAGCAGAGAGTTCATTCCACAAGTTAAGTTCTCGGTAGTAAACCGCAAATTCTTTGAACCTGCACAATTCGCGACCATTGCGGTTCCAGTGCAGGAGGATGAACGCCCAGCCGTCGGTGAGCGGTGCGATTATAAAATGAGGTCGTTGGCATCATATTGAATAACTCTTGGGAACATAACGCGGTCTACAATCGGTAGAATACTCAGAGTTAGCCAAAATCCCGTCTTAAACTCCATCCGTCTTTAAGTTCAACACCGTGAGACTAAAGATCCATCAATCAATAGGAATATATTATTATCATCTGAGCATCAATCGTCGTCGCGTCCCAAGCTTGCGCTTAGGAGCTGGTGGCCGCTTTCCTGCACTTTTTTTTCTATTTCGCGCGGTCCTCGGCGTCGCATATTATGTGAGGTTTACAGGAAGTATATCGACACCTAGAGAAAACCATTCTAATTCACATAAATGTTACAATGTACGTTGAATGTTACAAGTGATATACGAATATTAAATACTCCCCGCGATATAGTCTTTTTCCTCGGCTTCAAAGAGCCATATCGTAATGTTGAATAGCCTATCACCTTCCCCAAGATTTGGGCTATCAAATGCAACTGACAAATCCGACGGATAGTTCCAGAGGTTAGCGTTCAAACAAATAAACAAACAAAAACTATTCCGTTTTATTAGTAGTATAGATATAGTAAAAAAGATGAATATGGCGATAGAGTCAGAGGGCATAAGGCCAGTATTATATGTATAACTGGCTGGCCATAGTTTGTTCTTGTCAAGCGACCCAAAGATAACTTGAATTAATGAAATTTTCAGGTGTAATCGTATCTAGCATCTTGATAGCTAAAACCAACCTGCTACCGGGAGAAGTTCACCTTGCAAAAGGTGTACCCGGCATATTTACAAACGGAACTCTGGTGAAAGAAATATATAATACAGCGATATTTAATACGAGACCCTCTTGTGAAGTACTCGTAAAAGAACCCAGCAAAATAACACTTTACTATGGGGGTATTCACATTGCCTCGAAAGGCCATATTTGAATCGAAAAATTATAGCTATCAAAATATATACAATCTAAATAAAAACTTTTCGAATTCGTTTCGAATATGGGCTTTTGAGGCAATGTGAATTCCGCCACTGTAGTGTTGTTGTATTCCTCAGAGTTAACATGACAGTGGAAATGACAACGCGCGAACAATATAATCGTAAACAAGTATTCAAAGCAAGCTATGATAATCACCTCACAGCAGGCGGACGTATGCTTGGTTCTATTCGACTATACAAAAAATTCGACTATACCTTGACTACAAAAGTCTAGAGATGAACAGCTAATGAGCACAGTTGTGTTCGTCGAAAAACTATCTGGTGGCAATATGTGGAGAAGGGAGTTATCTCTTACTAACCATATGGTATTAAGTTCTATGACGATTATCTAATTAGTGGTACGAGTAAAATTAAACATTAGTCGCTTAACTAGTGTATTTTAAACCCGTTCAATAGATGAGGCATCGTAGCGCAAAACCAAAATTTGTCTGTAAAGTGAGTATTCCGCACGAAATAATTGAGCAGTTATGCTAATGAGCTACAAGCTGAACTGACGCCAAAACGCTGTCCGCGGAGCTTTATGCAAATCACCCAGGGCGTGCGATCCGGACGCGACGCCACCGAACACGACGACCGGCGATATTGGACACGTCTAGTCAAGAATACTCATCGTAAATATTTTAGATAGTGTGCTTGAATACGGTGCTAGTAGCTGGACCAACTATGGACATAGAAAGCTGGCACGTGTAACACATTGACAGATTACAGAAGACATTGGCACGTGTAACACATTGACAGATTACGTTTGTGTAGTTGACAATGAATTGTCTATCTCTGTCACGGAGATAAGTTTCGCCGCGTGAGAGAAACGTAGAGAATTTTGATGCAGTGCAAAGTCATGCTGTGCGCTTATTTAATGACACAACATAGAACAATGTGCCAATGAGGTAAGTACAAAATGCCAGTTTTTGCTTTCGAGTAAAGTGTAATGAGATTATTCGATAGTGAATTTTGTGGTACAAGATTTTGTTAGAAACATATTCAGATACTTCGATTCTAAAAAATCATTCTCTCTCTGTCGAGTTGCACTAATTGTTCCATTTTGACGAATATATGTATCTTACATTATAACTATCTAAAAATATTTTAATGGCGATTCTCTAACTTGATTGTTAACGGGGTTCCGGGGGGAACGGGGATTCTGAATTATTTCACGTCATAATATATGAAATTAGGATTTCTTTGTTTGTTTGATTTCACACGCAATCCGATTGCAATAAAACTTTATCGACTTATTTGATAATACTTGCGCGAAGTTTATGCGGCAATTAAAAATTGTAAAATAATATTTATAAATGTTAAAGAGGGCAGTAATTCTCCAGGTATCAGGCAGTCTTTACTCCTATCTTAGGAACTACGTAACATAAACTACGTAACGTAAAATTTGTAAATAAATAAATACAGTAAGCTATAAATAAAGCTATTTAAAATAATCAATCAAAATGCTACTTACATGGTAAAGAACGTCCTTTTTCGTAGGAAGTATTTGGAATATTACAACGCACATACCTCTTTCAAAGTTCTTGGCGACACTGGCGCGGAGAAGGGTTAGCGAGGGCTCAAGTAAGTAGCATTTTGACTCAACAGATGAATTATTAAAATCGACCAGTTCCAGGAATCAATAGGATCCAGTCAAAGCGCTGGTCCAATGATCACAATCTTACCCTAAATGCTATATGTTACAGTACAGTTACACTAACATGTGGTCTTCGCATTATTTATCGATTCATTTAGATGGGGACTCATTTAAATGAATCGATTACCTCAAACAAGCGACTACAGCTGTGGATGTAGAAGTGAGACATAATGAAGAAAGAGAGAAAGAAGGGCTTATATATCGAGCAGCAGTGGTTAGAAACGATCTGATGATGATGATACTATTATCAAATGGCAAACAAGTACTGCTTTTTGTGAAGTTGTAATTGTAGCTTATATAATAAATAAATAAATAAATATTGTCGGACAAATTACACAGCGCCATCTAGCCCCAAAGTATGCGAAGCTTGTGTTATGGGTACTAGACAACTGATAAATATACGTAAATACATTTTTTTTTGTAAATAGATACTTATCATACATAGAAAATACCCAGACCAAGACAAACAGACATGTTCATGCACACAAATGTTTGTACTGTGTGGGAATCGAACCCACGGGCGTTGGTGTCAAAGTAGTGTAACAACGCGTTTCACCACTGCGCCACCGAGCTCGTCAAACGTAATACTTGCAAGGAGCATCGCTCACGTCTTCTACCTCTGTTAATGTAACAACTAACTACACACAAATTAAGTGGTAACTCCATGAATACATCGACTATCTAGGGAGAGAAAGTAACTTCTCAAGTCAGGCTGATCATGACTACGCTGTCTCCTATCTATATAATCTCTGGCTATGTAGATACTTGCTACCTGGCAGGGGCCAACGTGTAGGTGCAGATGATGTTCAGTTTTGACTAAAGAGAATGGTGAGCCAACAAATCATTTAAAAAATCTTTACTTGGGAATACATGTTACAAGTTGATATTGTAGTTAATATGAAGTTTGGAAAATTTCGCAAGGAGCTCATCCTACAACAACGATTCTCCATAGATTTTTATCTGTAGCTGCTGTCTAAATGAGAATTGTGGTGTTAGTATGTGAAGTTAAGTTCTCTACTAATGATCAACAGGGCTAATGTTGATGAAAATGCTAAAGAATGCTGTGGGACTCATATAGAACAACTCGTTTGAATACCACCACAACAAAGAGAGGTAGAATCTCTGCTTAAACTTAAGGGAACGATGTGTAAGATTAGTCGACATCCAAAGATACTACTCACAATACGCCATGTACGATCTGACTTGAAACATGTATAGTATAACTCATTGAAATTAAACTATTTTTAACGGAAGTATCGCGTGTTTTATTTATTTTGTTGAAACCTGACGTTTCGAACAGAACAGAAGCCGCCCGAAACCACCTACAGTTGAACGTCAACCTGCCATCTTACCATACTTAAAGGGAGTCACAGACAAAATTGGCAACATCTTACGGCGAGCTTCAATTAAAACTTATTTCAAGCCCCATAAGAAGATCAGTCAATTTCTAAGACCTATCAAGTCTAATATCCCCCTACAAGATGCAGGAGTATACAAATTAGACTGCGAATGTGGTTTATCATACATAGGGCAAACAAAGAGAAGCGTAGGTACTCGTGTGAAAGAACACATTGCTGACATGAAGAATAGGCGCGATAAAAACTCAGTATGTGAACATACACTGGACCAACCAAACCATTACATCCGGTTCGATAAACCACAAATCCTCGCCAAGGAGAATCGCTACATGCCGAGAATGTTGCGCGAGGCTATTGAAATAAGAAAACACCCCAATTTCAATAGAGAAGATGGTTGGCAAGTACCACCTGCTTGGGATCCAGTCCTAAAAATAATCATGTCACAGATCCAAAGATCTACTAAAAAATGTTCGGACACTGTGAGCGATTTTTGTGTGAATCGGAACATATATAATTAATCCATCCATGTCGGTAGATGTAATAATTGAATAACTAATGTAAGACAAATACCACCTTAGTCTTTCCTGCGACCACGGACGCTGCAAAGCGTTCGAAACGTCAGGTTTCAACAAAATAAATAAAACACGCGATACTTCCGTTAAAAATAGTTTAATTTCATTGTGTAACAATCGCGAAAACCTAAGACAATACTATAACTCATTGCTACGAGACAAATATCATTTTAATATATTGAGTACACCAAGCTTATATTGTTAGAGTAGATAATAATTCAACTCTAAATTGATTTTATTTTATTTTATTTTTGAGTTTCTGGATACGAGGTTTAAAAAAGTTATTGTGTTTGTGGATTTATTGTTTGCTTAGTGCTTGCTTGGTCTGTCTGTGGGGTCACAGACAGGTCTTGTCTGAAAATCAGCGCCGGGTCATGAATTGTCACGGCAATATGCTGAGATAGGACCTATTTGTGACGTCACACAGCACTATTATTGCTTCACTACTTATTGTATTGTTTAATGTGTGTGTTACGTCCAAATAAATATTTTCTTTCTTTCTTCTTTCTTTAAATTTACATAGTTATGTATGTTTACGTTTAACATTCGTCTCAATATTAATAATTTCATTATAAAATGGGAATTACCAAGACTTATTTTATGAGGAATTTATATTGATACGTAATAATAAAGGAGACCGAAAGGTTATAGACTGAACGAAGAACAATGGCGGCAGTCTGTGTTCAGCAAGGGAGCAATTAGAATGAAACAAATATTAGGCATCGTGAGTGCTAGACCGATTGTTCAAGTATGTACATAAAGCGTTTGAGTATTAAGATAAGAATTAAAAGTATTCTGTTTTTCTTACGATATATATGTAAATAGAGTGGCGTTCGGATCTCTCTGCCTATCCGGCAAGGGATTTGGCGTAAAGTTATAGATAGAAAGATAGAATAGAGTTTATAAAGATAGTTTAGTTTATTAACGTGTAATTGCGGTTGGAATTTCGAATTTATTGGAGTATGGGGCAGCACACCACTGTCGCCTTTCAACCAGCGAAGAAGACTGTTGTGCTTTTTTATATTAGCTCAGCTTAGTGGCTCCGCTTCGCCTGATGGTAAGCGAAAAGAGGCGCCCAAATTGCAGCGATAACTGACAAAAGACTACAGTGTCCTGTCAGTTGACGCTACCATGCTGGCCCGCAAGGTGCTTTTTCACGCTTCATTTGAAGGATCCCATACTGTAGGAAGGAGGAAACACATGTGCAGGCAAGACGTTACACATTTTAATGGTACGGCAGAGATAGGAGGAGTAGATGATGTAAAGCAGGTACCGTAGCCTTGCTTGCGATATATTAAGTATCACTCGCGCGATGCTTCCTCTGCTGCTTACACAGCAACTCCTTGGGAGCTTACTGGTGACCACACTCACACGCAGGAACATAACAACCCTCTAGGGAGTTGTTATTTGGTTGCGGTTTTCTGTGAGGTGGAGGTACTTCCCCAGACGGGCTGCTTTGATGCGCCCTACCTCTCTTAAAACATCCAAACCAAGACAAACAGACATGTTCATGCACACAAATGTTTGCCTTGTGTGGGAATCGAACCCACGAGCGTTGGTGTCAAAGTAGCGTCGTTCACGACTGAGCCACCGAGCTCGTCAAAGCCTGTGCTAGTATACTCGCAACATTGTAACATGTACGTACGTACCTAATACGCATCGTCTCCATATCTATGCTCTATTTATTATCATCTTAACCTATTCAATACTCAATCAACGATATTAAAAGTGCTTGAAATCCTGGAACAGAGACCGTCCCCGGCGGAACCTTCTAACAATTCAACAAGTGTTTACCTGTTTCAAGTTTTTTCAGTTGTTACCTGGACTGGATCGTAATTATATGTTATTTTCGGAGTGGAAATTTTCAGGCATCCTTTCTTCGAAGGCATCCTTTTCGTCTTTCGTTTGTCTGATATTTCAAGTTCCCTTCCCTCCATCCCTTGGCTATCTACCTACATCTAGAGTACACAAAAAATGTGCTAAACCACTTGCGCCTTCTACTGTTCTGATTGACTGTGATTAATGTTCACGTGGTCACCACAGGTCAGGCATAGGCTAGTGTGGGACGAAAAGGTAGTTCTAGCTTTTATAAGTATTCTTCTTGTAGTTGTTTGAAATTTTGTAACAAACTGTGTCACATTTTGGTAAATAAATTATACACACTTCACACGCTTCTCTAACATTCATAGCTCTTTTTATGCACGCTCGCCGGTTCCTGGGGCTTCTGATATCACCTGTTGATAAAACACGACCAGATTGGTCACGGTAGGTTAGTCTTGGTCTTCATCGGTAATTGGTGATTCTGCGCTATTAATACCGCGTCGTTTGGGTAAAGCAGACAGTTGGTCAACTGTCTGCTTTACCCAAACGACGCGGTATACTGAGTCACCCATTCACATTCCCGCATTCATATTTCTTATTCTCTGAAGACAGATGTCCAGGTACAGAATGAATAGCCGAGCCGACAGCACGAATTCCTCTCTGACACCAATGTTGATTCAACACATCCTGTACAATCCCCGAAAGTGGATTGCACAGCACGGAGCAGGTCGTCGTTAATCCCATATCTCGGTAAAATGTTCCAGAGTTTCTTTCGCACTACCCTAACAAATGCTTTCCCAAGCCATATGCTTCTCTACGATGTTGCGGCGTAAAATACTTGATCCGTACATCCTCTGCCGCTTCGAAATTCACCCTGTGCTTTCCAAAGCATTCCATCGGATTTCATATATAAGGGTGTAATTCTCCTTTCAATGATATTCTCATACACTTTAGCTGCTAAGCAGATCAAACTGATGGCCCTATAGTTGGCGCAGTCCATACGTGAACCCTTGCCTTTATACAAGGGGACGATGACTGCGCGTCTCCAATCGGTCGGGACCCTTTCGGTTCTCCACCATAATTTTTTCAAAAACCAGAAGGCGTCCCTAACGTAGGTGCCACCTAATTTAATCATCTCAGCTGTAACCATATCGATTCCCGTTCCCCTTTTTCAAATTTCGTATCGACCATTCAATCTCATCCCTGGTAATGCCTTCATTATACGCTGGCATCACACTGCCGAGTCAGTCACAGATCCATTCACAGTGTCAGCATCTTAAATATTCACTCGATCCTTCTAACACTTCCTGCCTGTTAGCAATAATGCCACCTGCTTTACATTTATCTTGACCATTCTGGATGCTGACGAACACGAACACTTCGAGACTTCTTCACCTCTCGCCAGAAGACTTTGGTATTTGGCTAGAAGTTCTTCGTCAGTCTCTCTTCCTCGTTCATAAGTAGGCTATTGCGCTTCCCTTTCACTAAAGCTTTGGTTTCATTATTGCATCGACTGTATATTTCTTTCTTCTTTTCTTCCATACCATCACTGTGGTGCAAAGATGATACGTACGATACGATGTACAGCTTTGCTTTCCTCTTTTTTTCCAAGAACCTCCACACAAGAACACACACACACAACGGATTCAACCTCCGCATCCACGTCTCTTATATGCATACACATGCTTCGCACTCGCCGGTGCCTGCACTTCTTTAAAAGGTCCACAAACTGGCTCATCACCAGATAGTGGTCCGTTTCACGAGTTGGACAATTGAAGGCTCTTGTATCAATTAACGATTTTCGGAGACGTCCATCTATCAAAATCAAATCAAGTACACTTTTCTGTTTATTCCGTCTACATATGCAAGTGTAAATATCCATGTGATGGAAGAACTTGTTCGACACAAGGAGGTTTTGTTCCACACATAAGTCTAAAAGTAACTTATCAGCATCGTTCACTCTCTTGTCCCCGTGTGGACCAAGCACAGCCTCATAACTGCTTCGCTTGGTTCCAACCCATCTATTTAGATCACCACACATAATTATCCGTTCATTCGCTTTAGCTCAATCCAGAACACCCCCTACAGTCTCCCAAAACTTCTCAAACTCCTGGGGATCAGAAAAGCTCACAGGAGCATATGCTGCAGCCATAAAGTCTCGCATAATCCCCAGTTTTATTTTAACCCATAGAAGTCTTGGACCTACTAAATCGTAATCTTTCATACCAGCGGCCAAGCGAGATGAAAGCACGACATCTACGCCAGAGTTGGCATGATCGTCCTGGTTCACACCTTCTTTCTCTTTCTCTTTGGTGTCGCTTCCCTTTCGCTTCGTCTCCGATACACACAAAGCATCTAGGCATCTCTCGCTCATTATATGTATCTATCAAGACATTCCTGCTATCTTTTAATCCACCTCTCCCGTTCCACGTGCCTATACGACTCTCCTCGATCCGCCGAGTAGGGCGTTGCGGGTGGGTGGCGCCCCCCACCGCCGCATGCACCTAATTCCGCACCGACGAGGGCGGATTCGTGCGCGTTGTCTCTGGGGGATGCCCTAATCCGCGCGTCCGTGCGGTTTGAGTCCATAATTGGAGTCTACAGTGATAGACTGGCAGAGTCGCGCCTGCACGCTTCTGGTACCGACTCCTATAAATTATTGTATTCTATTTTAATATATTGATTTAGGTATCTGCGTACTATATGCATTCATAGAGTCTTCATTAATTTTCCGATAGCTGAATATTTTATTTGTATTTTATTGTATATGTTGTACCCATTATAAAAACATATAAGTGTTTATAAACAAATTTATGACGAAAGATCAATGTACTTACGTTGATCAATGGTTAGCTAAGCGCCAATAAGCCATGCTATGGTCATTGACCTTTCGTGACAAATTTATTTGCCTACTTACTCCTGCAAATATTCTCGAGTTAATTTTGTTAAACTATATTGGGTTGGGTTAATTTTATTAAACCATATTATACATACAAATTAATGCACGAAGCTTTTTTATATGTTAACATTCTAAAAGTATTTCTTTTAATTACGTTGGAAGACAAGCATATGAGCCACCTAATATGAAACGGTTACGGGAGCCTGTAAACACGTGGCATAAAAAGAGTATCGCCCGCGCATTTTCACTGTCGGCTATTAATATTTATACCACCTCCTCCGGAGCGCATTGCTATCCTCGCACACTCGCAGCAATCCAACCATCCTCCGGCGGGTTATAAAGTTACGGTCTTCTATGTGATAGTATGATTTGCGATTAAGCTAACTAAAAAACTCTCTAAAAAAATATAAGCTATGAACGTAGCGCATTTTACGTAACTAATTTGTTGTTTTAACTAATCTTTGTTAAATATAAGCGAAATATTTTCTTTTATATCACATAGGTTTATTTTAGTTCATAGTTCATTCGTGTCTAAAACGAAATAGAAATTCAATATGCAAGATCTACGAGTAGTTAAAACAAAGCCGATCGATAGAAAACGATTCGATTCGAAACGATAATGACCCAACCGATTAATGCCACCGGTTTTGGGTTCATAGATGTATACCTATATAAGTTGTAGGTTATCCAATGAAATTAATCTACGGCCCAATTAACATGAATTATAAAAAATATCCACCTCCCATACAACTGAGGGGTTGAAATAATCGAACTGAAGAACATTTTTTTTAGTTTTTCAAATTCAAAAAGTTCCGTCGTTCAATTGTATGGGGCAGGCAACTCGTATAATGTTTACACCATAAGATCTTGTGTACCAATATAACCATAGAAAAGCATCGGATGTGCCTGTTTTTGTAGCACCTCAACACGCTTTTCTATGAATATAATGAACGAATGTAAATAATTAGTTTGAAATTCGGACACTTCATTGCTTTATCTATTACCAAAAATAAGCTTCACTTATATATTTATTTCACAGATCTTGCGTTATTTTAGTTATATGGTTATGAGAATTAAATTGAAGCAAATTACATATTCATAGTTCTTATGGTCACTAGGTTTTAAATGTGAGAAATATATCTATATCTAATATCGTTTACGGATGAATAGATTTTCTGGGGCATCTAGTACTATCTATAATCTCTATCTATCTAGAACTTCACGCCAAATCTCTTGAGGGGTAGGCAGAGAGAACCGAGCGCCACGTGACTTGATCCTTACATATCTCACCCGCTTCTTTAACATTCATTGCTCTTCTCATGCACGCTCGCCGGTTTCTAGGGCTCCTGACATCACTTTCTGATAGAACATGACCAATTTGATCATGTTAGGTAAGTCTTGGCCTTCCCCGGCTCCTACATCCTTCCACTTTGCATTGTATATCTGCTTCGTCATTCTTTCATCTTGAATTCTTTCTACATGCCCGAACCATCGGAGTATGCCTCTTCTTATTTTAAAACCGACGCTCTCTTTCAGACCAACTCTATTTTTTACATCATCATTGCGAATACGGTCTACAAGCCTTACGCTACAAATTTTGCGCAGCGCTCGCATTTCAACCGCGTTTATTCTACTTTCATGTTCTTTCTGCCATACCCAGCTCTCGCTTCCATAAGTTAGCGTTGGGACCAACACTGCATTGTGTATAGCGAGTTGTGCCTTCTGGCTCAGGTTTTTACTGCCAAGAAGTTTTCCCAACGCTCCATTCACACTATTCCCAGCACTCACTCGTCTTTCCACATTCATCATCAATCGTAATCCTTACATTAGTTCTGGATTCTTCTCTTTCAAATACCATTATCTTTGTTTTCTTCGCATTCAGTAGTAAGCCTTTCTCCATACAGTCGTCTTTCATCGATGTGACCAGTGTTTGCAGTTTAGAGGGTGTATCTGCTAATAGCACGGCATCGTCTGCATAGAGCAGACAGTTCACCACTAGGTCACCCATGCGAAATCCCACATTCGTTGACCTTATTCTCTGCAGACAACTATCGAGATACAGGATAAACAGCTTAGCAGATAGCATGCAACCCTGTTTGACACCAATTTTGACATCACACCAGGGTGACATGCCACCGTCTATCCGCACACATGCTGAGCAATCCTTGTAAGTGGACTGCACAGCACGGAGCAGTGAACCGTCAATCCCATATCTCGGCATCTAGTACTAGACGTGTGCTATTTGCCATTTTATGCAGGCTTTTAACATAATATGACGTAGACATTTATTTATACTAAAATATCATATTTCTTTTAAAGAGATATTCTTTTCACATATAATAAATTTTGCACTTTTATACATGGGTGACACTAAAAGTTTCTTGAAAATAAAAAAAAAAACAGCATGAAGTTAATAATGCTTATTTGCCATTAGACCGTGGGCACTGAAATACGTCTTACATTTTTGAAATATAAGCTTACTATATATATCTTCTTCAATTATCTTATGTTACTATTTTTCTTTTTTAATCTGCTAGTATTTCGGAAATAACCATTGGTGAAGAAGAAATGCCGAAATAAACATGTCAAAATAGGTCTCTTTTAAAACTTTCAATTAGATATTACAAAAATTCACATAAGCATATTGGTACAATAATGATATCAAATGGTAAAATTAAAGATTAATAAGGATAGGTCATCGGTGCTGAATATTTCCAGACATCGTTGTCCGTTACATATTCATAAATTCTATAAGAATCCCTTTTACAGAGGGTATTTTTAATGTTTTTTAAATACATTGTCAGGAAAGGAGAGAACTGTTTCAGGCAACTTATTATGAAATCGAATACAATTTACAAGAAAAGATCTACCAGGTCTAGCAAGCCGATGTACTGGCATACACTATTTATTTCTACTTCTATAAGTTTTTCGCTGAAGTTTGAGGACGGCTTTAAATTTTTACGGACATACATTATGTTTCCATAAATATATTTAGATGTAACAGTGAGGATATTTATTTCTTTGAACAGTTCCCTGAGGAATTCTCTGGAGCTCATGTTATAAATAGAGCGATTGGCTGTTTTTCGTGAGATAAAAATTGTCTCAATGTCAACCGCCGGTCCCCTAACAGTATACCATACGACATAACGCTATGAAAGTAGCTGAATTAGACTAAGCGCGTAGAAGCCACATTCGTCAATTGCCTGATTCTCGTAACTGCATATGCAGCGGAGCTGAGCTTACAAGCAAGTTTATTCATATTGAGGCCCCGTAATTTGGAGTCTACTGTAAATCGAAGAAAGTTAAAAATTCAAAAAAAAAAAAATTTAAGATATGTGTCAAGTGTTTCTCACAAATTTAATTGCATAGGTTTATCTGAATGCAAAGAAAAATATAATGGTATTTGAAAAAGAAATAATCAGAATGAAAGCAAGACTTATCATTCATTATGAGTATGTGTTTGAAGAGGTGGGTGAGCTTTAACATCATAGGTGCGCGAATATTTTAACGCGAATTGAAGATATAGCGTTGATGTGGGGAGGTGAGGAGTGCCGGGTAGTATGAATGGAGAGTTAAGAAAACTTCGTGTCAGTAAAAAAATTAGAGCCAGAGGGCATCCGACATATGAAGTTGAGAACTGGGTTTGGCAGAGAGTATGAAAATGAATAAGTGTGATCGAGTAGTATCAGAAGTAAGAATCGGCGAGCACACATGAAAAGAGCTATGAATGTCAAAGAAGCGGGTGAATTGTTCAAGTATGAAGGTATGTGCCGTTCGATTCTCTCTGCCTAGATAGATAGACTCATTTATCTTTATTTTATCATAAAATACACATCGCCGAACGTAATATTCTGATTCGTGTCGATTTAAATACTCACTTCGCTCATGCTTTAACATTTAAATGTTGTTAATATTTACTTGTACTGTAAATAACATTACCTTCTCTGTTAATGGAAGGCGTCAGAGCTCCGTGTAAAGCCGTCATAATAATTAAATGCAACTTACATTTTAATGGTCGGCGCTGTGTTATAATTTTTGTGAAATTCCTCTTTGTATATGTTGGGAAATTGCTGTCTGTTTTTGACATTATGTTGCGGTTAACTAGTTTATTTACCATTGTTTTTTTTATACGACGCTAAGATTCATAAAATCTGAACCGAATATTCAGATGAACTTTATTAAGTCGTATTGTAATTTAATGAGCTTCCATCAATTGATTGGAAGTATATATATAAATACTTCCAATCAATTGATGTAAAATATTTACCGTAGTCTATAAAATTTGTAATACAAGACATCGCTCTTGCGTTGCCATCCCGACTCTAAGGAGCTTATTTGTGTTATATATCCTTAGCTTTTGAGAAAAGAAACAGATGGAATCCTAAGGAGCACAAATAAGCCCCTGAAGAGTTACTCAAATCTCATTTTCTCGTAGGAACCCAACAATCCTTCAGGGAGTTGTTCTTTGGCTGTGGTTTTCTGTAACCTATAAATATATCCTCAGTAGAGCTGTTTTGATGTGCCCTACGTCTATTTCCCCAGAGCTTTGCTAAATTATGTCTGTGTATATGTCTATTTCTCCTTTGACGGTGACGGCTGCCTACCCCAGGCAGGGAGAACCATCAAAGACGCCGCTGAGCGCCATAAGACACGGTCCTTATACATCTCGCTTTTTTGTGTACACTCGCCAATTGTTAGGGCTTTTGACATCACCTCATAATAAAATTAATTTTTACATTGATAACGCTGATTATTTTTTTTTGGACAATGCTTATTTGGTTGCAGCCTTCGGTGATGGAAGTACATCCAGCAGGGCTGCTTTGATTCGCCGTTCGTATCTTTCACCAGAGACTTGTTTGTTAATTCGTAAGTGCATCACGACCATATGAGTTACGGTTTTGACAAGTTACTACGGGTATGATATCAAGGCTCGTTGTTTCGATTCTCACATAGTATGTTTGTTGTTTGTATGTATGTTTGCCTTGGTCGAGATATTTTTAAGAGAGGTAAGGCGCATCCAATCAGCTCGTCTAAAGAACCACCTCACAGAAAACTGCAGCCAATTAACAACTACCTGGAGGGTTGACATTGACTCTAAAAATGATAACGAACCACTTATTCCCCAATACTACTCACTTTTTCTGAGGATAAGTTTACGTTACATACACATCATTTTGTATCTATATTAAATAACACAAACCCTGTTTCTCGAACCATGGCATGGTTTCTGCCTTAAGGGTCGTCATGGAGAAATACAGGACGAGGAATACGCCTCTACATGCTCTGTTTTTAGACATGGAGGAGGCCTTCGACTGTGTTCCTCGCACGATGATCTGGTGGGCACTGATATACAAAAGCGTGCCTGAAGTCTATATTGATATTTGCCGAGACATGTATCTCTATTCCGATTCCATAGTTAGGACTGCTATTGGCGACACAACCCTTCTCTATCACCGTCGGGGTCCACTAGGGATCTGTCCTAAGTCTTTTTCTGTTCAGCGTAGTATTAGACGTAGTGTCGGACAGCATCACAGATGCACATAAGCAGCCGCCGTAGTTACTCATGTATACTGATGATATTGTGCTGGCGGACGATTCTTGGAGAGGGTCGCTTGAGAACGGTGGTCTGAAACTGTATGTGGCGAAGACCGAGTACTTGGCCTGCAATAGCACCGATCCGAAGACAAGGTCGAGCGCACGGATCGGTGTAAATATGTGGGATCTGTTTTCCACGCGTCCGGTGACATCGATTGCGACGGCAAGGTACGTATTTCAGCGGCTTGGCTAAATGGCGTAACATGGCTGGTGTTATCTGTGACCCAAAAACGCTGGTTATTTTTGGCTACACAGGAGGCACAGTGGTGGGATGAGTGGTGGGGCTGTCCCATAAAAAAATCATGTGATTGTACATAAAGGCACCCGCGATCACAAAACGCTGAATTTTATTTAGAGCCTGAATATCTCAGATATTCAAGCCTACTTACCAATGCGAGGATATTTTAACCAATAAGCCGAAAAAGACGGGATATTGTCCCGCGAACTAGCCAATAAGAGCAGCGCGTTCTACTTGTCCCCCCGACCCGTAGCGGGAAATTGAGTTAGTATGTAAAATCGGTCTCATCTGTTCTTCCTAGGTTAAATGACGACCTACCTGCCATATATTTAGACAAAACAACGTAAGTAACGCAATATACTTGTCGTCATTTTAATGGGAATATTGAATTAATTTATTAGTAAAATATACGGATACATAAGCTCTTATGTATCCGGCGTGTGTTGCCGCAATTTGAGCCCCAAATTCATTTATACTCCGTTAAACAAGGACAATGAGCTGCCTAAGTACCCAAATTCAAAACAAACATAATTTGTCTCAACAAGAAATAGAGTCTGAGTAAAACTGTTTGAATATATTGCAAACCAAATATTTGCGTTGCTGCTGAATAACAAAATGTTTGGTCAGCTTCATAAATATTACTTTGAACGTAAAAAATTAAAGCTATAATGGATTTTGTGGAGCAAACAATATGTAAGGTATTGCCGTATCGTTTGTAATAATTTTAGTATTCATTTATCTTCTTCAATTTACGGAGCTTGGGTTTACCTAAACATGTATTTTTCGGTGAGGTGGTAACAAAAAATAACATAAATTTAATTTCATAACTCAGACTTGACACAGAATATATATTTAGCGTTTGTTATTTCAGCGCTCGAAATTTTATAATAGCTTGTTCCGCGAACCTTCTTTCTTTCTTTGATAAAGATAAAAAATCTTTATTTGCCTTTAGTCCCTCACGGGCACTTAGACACGTCTTACATTACCAATATTATATCTTATAATATTTTTTTTAAGTTTTTCTCTTTTTCAATCTACCAGCATTGCAAATGACCATTGGCGAAGAAGAAATGCCAAAAGAAACTTGCCAATATAGGTCTTCTTTTTCCAAATCATCTTATACATATTACAATAAATATAATGATATGAGTGTACGTATAGTGATATCAAGTGGTACAATTAAAGTTATATTAATTCATGTGCTGAATCATTTCCATACATCTCTGTCAGTTAGATATTCATCGATTCTATAATAACAACAACAATGATTACATAGAGTATTTTTGATGTGTCTTTTGAGCATATTGTCAGGCAAGGACAGAACTGTTTCAGGTAATTTATTATAGAATCGAATACAATGTACCACAAAAGATCTATTAGTTTTAGCAAGCCGATGTACTGGCATACGCAATCTATTCCTGCTCCTAAGATTTTCAGTACATTTTGATTAGCGGGATCCACTACACAAGCCTAAGGATTTGGCGAATATACAGATTTTTACACGGAGTCGTACCGTTACACCTCCAAGAGTGAAAACCAAATCTTTTTTAGGTTAGGTCGTACGTCTTTCGACATATACTTTCTTGTACTTGCGGGTTTCCTCACCATGTTTTCCTTCACCGTCGAGCACGTAACAATTACAAATATGTATATAAATCCGAAAATACGAATTTAGTGGTCCATGCCAGGTTTCGAACCGGGGACCGGTTGATCAATAGGCCGGTTATTTATCCACTAGGTTATCACTAGTTATAATTTAATACATTATAACATAATAACCAATTAATTTATGACACATTCGCAATAGTCCCAATAGCACAACCTAGAAATCCATGCAGTCATTAATCGCCTTTGATGTTGGCGAAAAAGCCGACGATGTCTAGCCACCGGCGGCGACATTAGAAAATGTTAGGGTCGACACAAAAGTACGAAAAATAAACAGGTTTATTTTACAAAAAATATTTATTCAAATATACGAATTTTACGTAACTACTTATATACATAATTTTACTAAACTAAACATGTATACGTGGTAACAAGAAAGTATGAAAACTATCATCTATCTGTATCAACTATCTGTATGAAAACGTAAATATTAAAAACTAGCTAGTAGCTCCTTATTTATATTTGAGAATGATAAAGAGCCTTTCACTGCACACGTAGGTAGTATTCATAAAAATCAATACGGCTTTGCCATCGGCAGGTCTACTGTTGATGCGGCACTTGCGGTGCCCAAAAAAGTTGAACTCTCGGATAGTAAATACGAGTACGTTGTAGGAATTTTCTTAGACATTTCAGGCGCCTTCAATAATGCTTGGTGGCCAACGTTGTTGCTCAAACTAAAGGCGAGAGGTTGTCATAGCAACATATACTCCCTTATTGGATCGTACTTTTTCAATGTTACAACTAAATTAAAACTTGGCCATTATGCTGCTTCGAAGGTGCTTACGCAGGGCTGTTATTAGGGTTCGGTGTTGGAGCCGTATCTTTGGAATATTAGTTTTGACGACTTTCTTAGCCTGCCCTTACCGAAAGAGTATCTTATTAATAGAAACTAATTCCAGATCAAGTACAGAAAACTAGCCAGTATTTACCTAGTTACGATAGCTGTGTGAAAGCCACTGGGGCTATTGTAACCGTCTCGCACTCCACAAAACATATAAACTCTTATTCAAGGGAAAATTGTAGGTTCCGCCGCGATTAAATTAATTTCAATGGAGTATCAGTTGCAAATACAAACTTGGTTTGTTACTTGCGATTACTGTTAGACAAAGGTTTTAATTACATTAAATACATGAAGCAGGTTGGAAAAAACCAAAAAAAAAACTTTTATGCGTTAACTCCAATTTCCTCCCCGACGTGGGGCTTAACTTTTAAAACGTTAACAATTATTTACATAGCCACATATTTAGGATATATTACGTACGGTTTACCTCCATGGGTTGATAGGTCTACCACAGATGTTGCGCATCGCAAGTTGTTGTAAAGTCAGCGTCTCACTTTAATATTCCTATGTAAATGGTACGAACACTGAGGCACTGGTGGTGCTGGTAGGCGTATTAAAAGTTGAGTTAGAAATACAACGCCGTGGTTCAATGTACTACACCAATAAAAAACATGCACCCTGACTTTCTAAAACACCGCGATCATGACAAAATACTTACTACTTAAATTGTTCAAATCAATTGACGAGGTAGATGAAACTTTGCTGTCTGAACGGCAAGAAAGATGGGAAACGTCTACTAAAGTACGCCACTTGTATCTGTTCTTTCAAACAGTGCGAGACAGATTAAATAAAGAATGGTTAGAAGTCGATCATCCCGTTGCGCATTTTTTAACAGGGCATGGAAACTTTAGGGCTAAGCTCTTTTCGTTTAGACTTGTGTCAGCGCCTTTATGTGAGTGTTCTATGACAAATCATGAATTCGAGTAAACAGCACATCATGTTCTCTTGGAGTGCGATCGTTAGCATCGGGAGCGGAATGATATATTAAATTCCTTGCATGTCACATCCGGAGTAGTATCTTATTCTAATTTGGTGGCAACAAGGGAGAATTACCAGGCATTTAGGCGATTCGGCAATCTATATTACTGGAATAGATGTGTTAGGTAACAACTCACAATTTAGGTCCCAATAGTGTTAGATATCTGATAAATCATGGCAGTTGAGCTTCTTGACTAACCATATCTTGAGGTTTTTTAATGCCTTGTTTATCATATTGCTGTCTCTTACTTTGCCAAGAGGGGAAGTACATTCCAAACTTCCTACTTCTACGAATTTCTTCTGATTAAATTCGTTGTGAGTTCCAAGGCAGCTGTAGTTTAACCCCCGGGACAGCAATGAAATTCACTGTTCATTGCCTTTTTGGTGGTCGGGGCTGTTAATTCTGGCTACACAGGAGACACAGTGGTGGGCCTGCACACGTAGTACGTACTGTTAGTGGGGTCCAATAAGTTATTATAAAAAATCCAAGTTATTTAATTTTCACAGATTACTATACACAAATTTTACACGTTTTAGGCTTAACGTATATCGCACTATTTCTCGACTCCAACTCAAGGACTTAGGGAGGGCCGAGTCAAATGGCTTTATTCTATCAGCTTAGCTAAGTATCCAGACTGGCGGGCAGAAACCAGGTCCGTAGCTGGGCAGCAGTTTGGCTAGTCAGAATAACCACTGAATTGATTTGGAGATTGTATGGATTATATAAGCATAATATTGCTGAGCTGTTATTTCCAATATTGTAGTTATATTGAAGATAGCAACCTAAGCTAAATATAATGCTTATACAGGGATATAACAGTACGTAGTTTTCAGTAGGGACCGAGCAGCCATATGCCGCGGATGTTAGTAGCTCAGTACCGCACTTCCCACGTCTCACCCGCACCGCACCTCACGATTGCTCTGTCTAGACGCATTCGATTAATGACTGTATGGATTTCTAGGCCGTGTCAATAGCTGCCGGTACCTGTCTATATATCTACCTAAATCTAAATTGTTCCACAGATATTCTCACAGGGTGTCCTACGATTAATGGAAAATCTTAAACATTTGGAAGTAATTTCATAAAAAATACTTAACATAGTTTGTTTTGATAAATGAAATTTTGTACTATAAACAAATATTGCAATTTTATAATTATTAATATTGTTTATTTATAACTAAAATAGACTTTGAAAACCATTTTACATGGACTCTTTCATTATAACTGGCAAACAATCATAATAGAACCTTTCAATTTTTCATAATGATTGTCCGCGTCTGAGAAATATATTGTTATAAAATATTTTAATTGTTATGAATTAACGACTTACTTACATTTGTTCTATCATCATGAAACTTGGCAATCGAGTGTAGACAGTTCTGAATTTTAATTCATATGCTTATTGCTCAACATAATCGTAACCTAGTGTAGTTCAATGTTTACGTTATGTATCTCGTTTCCCAATCAATTAGGATTGGCGTGGTCCGCTACGTAATCCTAAGGATTTGGCGAAGATACTGATTTATACATGGCTAGACTGCCGCCCAATCCCCACAACTCGGAGAGAAACCAAAATCTTTCTTAGGTTAGGTCACACGTCTTTCGAAAATATAATTTCTTGGACGTACGGGTTTGCTCACGATGATTTTCTTTCACCGCCGAGCAAGTGATAAAAATGTACATAAATATGAAAACACGAATTTAGTGGTACATACCCCCGCCGGGATTCAAACCGGGAACCAGTTGGTCAATAGGCCGATTCCTTATCCATTGGGCTATCACAGCTCTTATCGTGCTTCACCTGCACTTTTATTATGCAATTGACCTATTAATTTTTCGTTTTATGTTATTTTTTAAATTATTTACTTTTAATATTATAAATACTCACTTAATTCAGCGTGAAACTTCAAATATCCTGAAATAAGTCCTATATTCTGATACATATTTCCACAGTAATCTATTACGAACATAAGTATGATATTAGGCATTGGAATGAAGGAGGCACAGAAAAAATGTTCGATATTCCCTGTTATCTTGAACAATACGACTCAAGCTGCGAAAGATAACGAACCCACATAATCTTTACAAATACCACCGCGACTAAACTTTACTCTCTGTTTCCTTTCCGGATAATCCGACCATTTTTACGCGTGTAGCACCCATGTCAAGTCCACACCTGCGATTCATTGTCCTATTTATGACATCTTCACTGGCAGTCACTTGTTACAAAGGTGGGGGAAACATTGACACGGACGCACTTAGAAACGTAGTAAGGGTATATTTTGATAGCTATCCGTGATTGTACTTATATAGTTTACAGTGTTCCTTTTTAAACATCGGACGAGCTCGGTGGCGCAGTGGTGAAACGCGTTGTTACGCTGCTTTGACACCAATGCTCGTGGGTTCGATTCCCACACAGTACAAACATTTGTGTGCATGAACTTGCCTGTTTGTCTTGGTCTGGGTATTTTGTATTTATAATAACTATGTATTTACAACAAAAAAAAAAGTATTTACGTATGTTTATCAGTTGTCTAGTACCCATAACACAAGCTTCGCTTACTTTGGGGTTAGATGGCGCTGTGTAATTTGTCCCACAATATATCAATATCAATATCAACATAGAATAGACTAGCTGTTGCCCGCAGCTTAGCTCGCGTTCAATTTAATCTTGCTTAGTAAGCTTTAGCTACAAAAATTAATAAAATTGCATACTTATTAAAATATATTATCTACAAAACTTCTTTGTAGACAATATTCTTCAGTAATTTGTTAGTAGGTGCTAGGACCTCCAAGCTACTGGGCGCGCTTCCGCGTGAGTAAGCTACATAGAATTGTCCATGCGAAAAGTAGTTTTTTTCTCAAATCTATTCCCGCAAATTTGAGAGTCTGTTTTTAGTCATTGCAAAGCAGACTTTGGGGGGAAACTGCAATCGTTTAAATTCGAATGGGAGATCGTTCGGAATTAAAGGGATTCGTGGTACAAATACAGTTTCTCCTTGCGCACACCTAGTTAAAAATGTGGCTTCAACTATATTGCAATGTAAGGCTTTGACTTTCAGCCTATGTCCATTACATGGTTTTGGTGGTTTCTAATTTCACAACAACATAATAGGAGTGCCTACATGCAGAATAAGCCTATGATTTGGTAGACTCGGTGGTTTTAATGAATTCAGAAATTCAACAGGATAATTAGTAGTATCGTCTATTTTGATCAAAGTTGTGAATGAGATCTATCTAAGTGTATTCCATTTCTTTCCTCTCAAAAGACATCAAAAGTGTATCATTGATAACCGCCGCTTGGTCGTTTTTCGAAGTACAAAGGCGATGACACAAGTCTAAGTTAAGTAAGTAGTTACAACTGTGCACAAATTTTTCAGAATGGTTATCATTCCATCAATGTCGGATAATCGACGTTACCGATTTGAAGTAGAAGATCTGCAAATGTACCAGCAGATCCTTCCCCTCTCAAGTGTACCCTCAATTTTTCGAAAACTCGAGAATGTTAATCTGAGGCCATAAAGTAGATTACTTAAAGCACGATTTCACTTCATCATCTCTGGTCGCTTTTGGCACTACTGGCAGCGTCTGCCTAAAGTCTACGGCCAACAAAACCGTTACGCTATCCATAAACTTTTTATTTCCCCTAATATCCTGAAGAGATATATTCAAAGACTCTACGCAACTCTTATGTGCCATCGTAATTCCGTCCCATACTATTATTCTTGTATTTTGTAATACTTCATCAAAATTATTTATTTTGATATATTACAAATTGCAGTATCAGCAGCTGCTACATTTAGCGGTAACTTAAAGGGTAGCATGAACAATTCGACCACTCTTAAGCAGTGTAGCTGCGATCCTCGAAGAAGTCACAGCCAAACCAATGCTGCGTGTACTTCTAATTTTGCTAAAAGTAAATTGATTAGGAAGGTTTTCCAGTTGATTCGACACTCGTAATTATTTTATTGTAAATTAAGTTTTGCTCATCATTCAGTGATCCTTCATTAATTATTACAGTGTCCACTAAAGCTGCTAAATCGTAACTTGCTTCCTTGAGATAGTCTCTATTTTCAAATGTGGTTTGTTTGGCTCAGGTAAGCCATACTCTTTAAAATGCCGACTGCCTAATGCTAACATGCCATCCTTAGTACCGATAGGCATTTGTGAAATACAATGTCCGCCAAGTCCTACATCTACCACCCTGTTTTTTTAATTGCCTTTTAAAATCTTCAGAGATCAGAAGAAATTAAAAGAGTACCTACCTCTCTTTAAATTTCTTCTATGGTCATAAGAGATCTGATACTTAACACAACCCTATAATAATCGTAAATAAATCCCGAATCATGTGCGACGATTGACAAAGTGCTGCCTTCTCTAGTACCGTGTGCAAATGCTGGTTATCTTCAAACAACCCTAGAGCCGTGCACGCGGACTGTAAAGCGGAATATAACTGCCTATGTATAGTTTTCATTGCTTTAAACGATACGAAGATGATAACAAACTTTATTGATCGGATGAATAGTACAAACTCTACCAAACTACTCAAAGCGTGTTCTTTTTTTACATCTTCAACGCTTACTCCTTTTTCCTCCTTTGAACCTTCAGGGTAAAGCAACGTTATTGCAACGTTTTGTCGTCTACTTTACATAAATCAAACAGCAGAGAAGTGTAGTTATAGGAGGACTATTCACTCTGTCGCACAGGTGTTCCTCAATAAAATAAATCATTTGCCAATTTTCCAAATGATCAGCAAGGGAAGCTACAGGAGGGAATCGCTCATGAATGGGGAATTCAAGTATTCACCACACTGCTTCTGATGAACTTATATGTCATCCACTTACGCAGGCAGGTTAACATCGTCCTTATCATTCTCTAAGTTAAATGACGCCTGGTCCGAGCCCTTATTTATATACTTGCAAACGTACTTTATGGATTTCACGGAATGGCAATATTCCACATTCACGTGAGCGTTACATGTTCTAAACAGTACAGAATTGTAAGGAATGACCCAATGATTATCTATATCTACGCCCTTGATATTCACAGTGAAACCACCGTCATCAGGTGAACGTCTCTTGTACTTGTAATCGTCATCACCAGTTTGAATTTCCTTAATGAGAGCCTTGAAATGAGAATTTCGATTAAAACTTCCACAAGGGCCATGTATCATTTTACTTTTAACGATTTCGTCAAGCTCAGGGTCACGTTTGGAATCGGGTATTTCATCACAAATAAAATTGTCGATTTGATCCAGAGTAATACGAAGCTGAAGCTATAAAAGAATGTGGATGAGCTGTGGAATGAGCTCCCAGCCGAGGTTTTTCCAAGAGACTACAGCATGGAGTTCTTCAAGAAATGCGTGAAGAGGTTTTTAGAGGGTCGGCAACGCATGAGTGACACCCCTGGTGTTGCTAATGTCCATAGGCTACGGTGACTGTTTACCATCAGGCAGGCCGTATGCTAGATTGCCACCTTAGTGGTATAAAAAAAAATGTTATTCTAACGATTAACGTTACAACATCGGAGGATGCTTCGTGGAGAAGCGAAACACGTAGGCTAGTCGTGGCAGCAACGGTGTTAGGGCCATGCGGTTTCTGTTCCAGATGGTGGATGACCACAGCAGCCGAGACAGATACTATCGGAGCAGCCATGACAGCGTCGGCATGTTGTATCTATTAACGGTAGTGGGTGGGTCGGCACCCACCCCCGTTAGTAGATGCAACATGGCGCTAGCGCTAGGCCGCATGAACTAATTGGTGGTGGAAATACGCAAAGCAGGTTCGATCAAATTGCATGTAAATTTGACTTTCGCCAAATAAAAAAAAAACAAAAATAACACCTGAATCTATTAACTAAAAATTTTCAATCTCCATTTACTAATTTTTTTTAAATATATGTTTGTTTATTTGCTTTGTAGACCATTTGTGCTACTTTTCGTTTCAATCGGCCCACGGTACATATTTTTTCCATACTAACTTTGAACCCAAATTTAACCCCCTTAAAATACGAATTTCTAAAACCCTTCCTTATGCCTTGTTTACATCATAAAAGAAACCTATCTACAAAATTTCAGCAGTCTAACTTCAAAACTGAGGACTTTCATACAAATTTCAAACCCCTATTTTTGAAAATTCCACCCCTAGGGGGGTCCCTATATATGTGTGTGAATATTCTTATGATAAAGTAGCAAATATCTTTACCTTTTAATAGACCTTCACCCGATTTTATTATTTTTAAATCCTAACCTAGAAAGATAATTAAGATGGGAAAGGTAGTCAAGCATTTACTTTGAGAAGATACGCCTCATAGAAAACCGCAGCTACAATAACAACTCCCTGGAGGGTTGTTGTATTCTTGCGAGTAGGTAGGTTACCAGTAAGCTCCTAAGAAATTGCTGTGACACCAGCTGCATCGCGTAAACTTAGCACAGGCGCGATGTCACTGTTATTACTATCAGGTGTTGAAGCATTCATAGGCTACGGTATCCACTTCATATGAGATGAAGCGTAGGCTTGAATGCTGCCCGACGTTGTATAAAAGAAACCTCTGTATGTACAACTACATGTGACATTATGGACCACGAACGAATAGACCGGTTTTAAAAATGAGGTTCCTAATTTGGGATGATAATTTAATCGGGACTATAGTGGACAGTGGTCTATATGAGAACTTTCCCTGTCGAATAAAAATATAAATCAATTTCATATCCTAAAAGAAACTGACTTTAAGCTGTACAATGAGAATCATTCTTCGGTAATTTATTCCATTGGGAAGTGGGGAGTGATAATGAAAATGAACGGAAAACAGCCTCGTTGGCAAGCCCTATCACATGCCAAATTTCCTATTTTAATCGAGATTAGCTACTCCTGAATTACATTATTCTATAAAATTTCTTATATTTATCAGAATAAAAAGTATGCTGTAACCATACCGAATTACGTTAAAAATCTGTCAGTCGTCAAAATTTGCAGAGTACAGTTTTAACAAAAGTATATATTGTAAAATTAATTACATATAAATAAATCCTTATTTTTTCTGTGGGCAGGTTTTTTGCGTTTTGATAAACCATTGGAACTCTTTTGGATACATGTACTAGTTATCTGGTTAAGTTATATATCTGTTGTTTCCTGATTCATTAATGATATCAGCTGTCAAAAACCAAATAATATAGTGGATAATGTGGATGGGTGGATAATCCGAAAAGTACATATGGCTTGATGATGATGATTACTTTTTCATTTTTTTTTTAAATCTTGTTTAAAACCTGTTCAGTATAGATTTATGTTGGGCATGAGCGTCCCATTGGGGGAGACTATAGAACGCCAGGTGCACCGATCCAAACATACCCCTCTTGCTTTTTCCACACTCATCAACATCTTCATCAAAAGTACCCAAAACCGAAGAGCATGCCTCTTCGGTTTGGGTACTTTTGATTTGGCCCTTTTTTAACACATCACCAAATTGATCTATCCCCTCCCGACAATACCATTCATTATTTTATTATAGGGAAAATATCTGGATACATTAATCCAATTTTTAAGTTTCTTGCACTAATAATTAATTTAATTTTATATATCTATCTATCTATAATTTTACGCTAAATCCCTTGCGGGGTAGGCATAGAGAACCAAGCGCCACGTGACTCGATCCTTATACACCTCACCCGCTTCTTTAACATTAATTGCTCTTTTCAAGCACGCTCGTCGATTTCTGATGCTCCTGCCATCACCTTCTGATAGAACACGATCAATTTGGTCAAGGAAGGTTAAGCCTTACTTGGCTCCTACATCCTTGCACTTTTGCGTTGTATATCTGTTTCGTAATTCTTTCTTGCTTCATTTTTTCCGTATGATGGAACCAACGGAGCATGCTTCGTCTTATTTTAACACCGACTCTCTCTTTCAGACCAACTCTGTTTCTAACATCATCATTGCGAATACGGTCTACAAGCGTTACTTTAATTAAATTAATTAATAATTGATCAAACGATAAAATAAATCTAATAATGGGTGAAGTTAGAAAAAAATAAATTCTGTGAGACAAGAGGAAATTAGGAATGCCAAATCGCGCGGTGTTGGGGGCCGGAAAAAATAAAATATTCGAGTGGGCACCGCGGAAGACACAAAGGGCCAAGGAAATTCTGTTTACTCGGGATGTCATATTATTTTTTGATTGCTTTTACGACATAATGTTGTTACAGCTACGGCAGATCTTAATCTCGGCACGTTTTGTATTATCATATTAAATATATCGAGGTCGAGGGATTGGGTTTACGGAAGTTGCCGATGCCGATTTTGATTTTTTTTTGTTCAGTGCCTGAATTAGAAAAATCGAACACCTTCTCTAGCTATGTACTCATATTAATTGTATCACCTCCATGTCCCCACCATCACTTGTATGTCACAAACTGCCAGAGGAAAATGATACATAAAAGAGAGCTGAA
Organism: Pyralis farinalis; assembly: GCA_947507595.1. Lineage (NCBI taxonomy): Eukaryota > Metazoa > Arthropoda > Insecta > Lepidoptera > Pyralidae > Pyralis > Pyralis farinalis. The sequence goes on from OX382274.1 coordinate 11,678,198, forward strand.
ATTTGCATGCATCTAATTTATTATAACCCAGTGCTTATTAACATAATTCTGATGCACTTATCAGATGAGATACAGACATGTAAATATGTCGATATGCAGTATAAAAAACACCATAGCTTTCACAACGGACTATTTTTAAAAGTGCATATACGTACATACACATGAATTCTGACTACTATAAATAAATGTAAAAGTCGGAAATTAATATTATTCAAATCAATATCTCTTGTAATTATAGTCCATTTGAAAACAATTTTGATTATTCGGAAAGTCACTTTGAGAGCGTTAGAATTTTTTATATGGACGCTAGTAATATAATTACATACACATGAATTCTGACTACTATAAATAAATGTAAAAGTCGGAAATTAATATTATTCAAATCAATATCTCTTGTAATTATAGTCCATTTGAAAACAATTTTGATTATTCGGAAAGTCACTTTGAGAGTGTTAGAATTTTTTATATGGACGCTAGTAATATAATTACATACACATGAATTCTGACTACTATAAATAAATGTAAAAGTCGGAAATTAATATTATTCAAATCAATATCTCTTGTAATTATTATTATTATCATTTGAAAACAATTTTGATTATTCGAAAAGCCACTTTGAGAGCGTTAAAATTTTTTATATGGACGCTAGAAATATAATTACATATTTTTTGTTCAACAGTTGTTTTGTTGTTTTATTGCATTGTATAAGTATATGTTAGACGTCAAATCAATGGAATTTTTCTTCATTTCGTTTTTACTTATTTTATATTTTAGTTTATATTTTTTATTATTGCTAGTATTAAAAAAATAAAGAAAGTTTTAAAGAAGGCGTACTATATAATATAATGCAATAAATTAATTATATACTTACAAAAACTCCTATCTAACGATTATGCTGTATCTAAACTTTCACGTGCATATTTTTTATTGCTTGTATAATAATAAATAAAGCACTGTATATTTTATAACGACCAACAGTAGGGCAATCCGTGTATCGATCAAAAATTATAATTAATATTTTATTTATGAAGATTACAAGTGTTACCTTAGAATGTAATAACATATTAACTGATAACTTTCATTATGATGTAACTCATTGTAATGAGAAAATAATATTATCTATGTTGGTTATCTTTGGTTGAACGAAAATTGACCTTAATATTCTAGTTACAACAGAAATCTACGTAAAACAATTTTTATTATTTTAATTACATACTCCTAAGATACAATCTTAGATACATGTAGTAGATTACAGAGTTTCAGTAAGGAATATGATGTTATGTAGATAAGAATTTGTAATTTTAGAATATTAGCTTCTATATCTGAGCTAGGTGTAAACCTTTATTACAATTAACATTGTGGAACACCTGATTTACAATATGTTACAGTCTAACGGATATAAATTTCTACATTATAATTTCTATATTAATACGTTAAATACATTGTACATAAAATGCTTTTATGTGCAATGTATTTAACGTATTTATAAATTACAGTTTGAGTCAATGTAATTTTGTTGTATAATGTAAGTGTGTATGTATAAAATTTTGTTTAATTTATTATGTAACAGTCAGTTGGTTATGGGAATGAAAATGGGTTTTATTAGATACAGCTGTCGAACTGTCATCACTTCATAGATATTTTAAAGTAAATTAGTATAGTACTGTACATGTTTACAGGTACAGATTTTCAGCACTGCGCGCTGCGCAATTTCAATACTCTTCTACATATTAGATCTGGAAGCAGCGCTCCATGCAGACATACAGTATGTTACCATTCAGGCAGAGAGAATAGTGTATATACTAGTAAGTAAGAAGTCTATGCTAGTAAGAATAAATAAATATTGTTCATTTTTATTTATTCTTATTAGTAGTTCATGTCGAAGATTTATAAAAAAGTTTAAACTTGTCAGCTCCTGCACATATTTTTTTTATGTGTTTGCTAAAATTTAGATTACTTGTTGTTAAGTCTAGGTATTTAACACAGTGAACTCGTAATGTAATGGGCACATAAGAGCACTTAGAAAGATAGATGAGCAAACATGTGGAATAATAATGTGGTAATTGCGTGGTAAAGATTTTTATGATAATATGCTTAATTGGGAAAGATTGCTCTGTGTGTATTCAAACTGTTTTTGGTTTCCTCTTCGGAATTTGGGTATCGTGACAATATTGGTCTGACAGTGTACTTAAAAAAGTAGGGGAAAAATGGTCGAGAAGCTACAACCATCTGCATCATGACAATGCTTCTCCACGGACTGCAAATAAAGTTGCTTTTAGCTTCCGAAAGATGAGAGGTGTGTCTTTTTCAAAATCGGAAGTGGTCCATCACCGGTTTTTAATCACAATTAACCAAACATACCTTGATGGCAGTGGTGGCTATTCTGAAAAACTGTTAGTTCCCAAGGAAAAAACATGAAATTGAAAAGGAGCATATTACAATAAAATATAAATACTTAATATTATATTCTTAACCTGTTTTATTTAAAACAGGTATATAATGTAAAGTAAATACAAGTTATATAAAGTTTTAAAGTACGCCCTACATTTTTTTAAAGTCGAGAAGCATGAATGTGTACTAGTCCACCCATTTTAAATGGTTAACGTAACCTATCAACATTTGCCATACTGGAAATACCACTTCTACTGCTAAATCAACAACTCCTTAGGAGCTTACTAGTGACCCATTGTATGCAAGTATATCATAGAAACTGGTTTTGATTTTTGATTAACAGGAACGTGTCTAAACTATTCAAGAACGCGTTAGCTGTAATTTTTTTAACTCTATCATCGATTTAAAAAATGTAGAGAGTCACCGTATCCGACTCTGAACTAAATACCAAGCTGAAGCTAAAAAAAAACTACGATCAGCCAACAAAGGACTTCCTATGCATGACGTTCGACACACAAAGGCGACACCCTTAATTTTTCCGGCTACTCTGAAAAACTGCCGTGATATATGAAACGTCATTTGCGAACACGGTTCCGAATGACATATTGTGCACAGTGCGATGCACCTGCGATTCGTCAAGGCTGCAGTATGGGAAAATGAAACTGTCAAAATGCGCGGGTGTTTCAGTTTTATCTTCGAGGGTAGTTGCAATGGCGCTTTGTTTTCAGAACAAATGTTGGCACTTATTCGTTGCTTACACGTTGAGTAAAACAGGAAAGTTTAGGTGGGATAAGTACTATTGTTTGTTAAGTGTACACTTTGAGTCCTACAATGTATGTGCATAAGACTGTGATAATTTAACAAGTGACTAACGTGAGTCAGGAAATGGCCAACTAAATAAGAAGAATAGAAGAAAGTATTAGGAACAGTGATAGCCTAGTGGATAAAGAACCGCTCTAATGACCAAGAGGGGACCTCTTTCGAATTCTGGCATGTATCACTAAATTCGTGTTTTCGAGTTTATGTAGGTGAAGTGTGTGGGATGGAAAACACCATGAGGAAACCCGCACGTCCAAGAAATTATATTTCGAATGACGTATTACCTTATATAAGGATGATCTGCTTTACCCTCTTGGTTGTGGAGGCCTGACGGCAGTCGCTCCGTCTTTAAAAGTGTTTCTTCGCCAAATCTTTAGGCTTAGGCAACGGATCCTGCCAATCCTAATTGATTAGGAAACGGGATAACGCTAGGAAGAAGAAAATAATAGTACCATTGTAGTCAAAACCTCATTGCTGCACGTCATCTAAAGTTATACCTAATGCTGAAATCTGCGTTCTCTTTTTATGAATGTAAAAATATATATGGAATATATTGCGGAATTCAAGTCTTGACGGCCCCGAGAAGAAAGAATGACGGAGAGATTATTGCAGGACAGATTTTCCCTTGATGTCTATACAACTAAGTTGTGTAATGTTGAATGATGTTATGAAGTTGTTGAATGAAGAATATAAACCGCTTGCCATCTAATGCGGGCCGTATGCTTATTTTCCAATTTGATAGTATAAAAAAAACAATCTTAATATTTTATTGGTAACAAATATGCAGACTGTTTATGTTTGCATGAAAAAAAAGAGTAACACCGCCGGACGTCTTGCTTTACAAATGTCACTTCCGAAAAAATTTATTTACACAATGTTGAGTTTACAAAATATTGGGCAAGTGGATGAATTTAACTAGCGTTGCTATGATAACGACAAGGATATTGTTTATTAATAAAATATGAATAAATAACATGCCATCATAAATTCATTACACGAAGATGAATGTTTTTACATTCGACGAAATGTTGGATTTTATTGCGGCGCGTATTAATTTCAGCGTGTAGTGAGAATTTTCCACATATAGCATACGTGAATGTATTTTTTTCATTAAGATTTCCCCTAGCGAGTGCCATTTACAATGCACGTCGTGTTCTGGCCATATAAATTACGCTAATGGCTTATTTGACATGATTTATTTTATATACAAACAGGTGCGTATAAATTCTTGGGCGTTTGATAGCGTAATAAACACAGACAAAAACCTATATAAGGTTTTTGTCTGTGTCTGTCTATATAACAAGAATATACTGTAAGATAAGAGTGGCTGTACACTACAGATATTTACAAGAAAAGATAAATAAAAACTCAACACTAATTTTTTACAGTATAATTTAATAAAAAAACTTTTTTATACATATTTTATGAACAAACAGGTTTTGATTAGGCATTCATAAAATTTTTCTTCGTAAATTGTAAGTAATTATTTTAGGCTACAGCAGCAAGCAGACAGCTGAAAGAAACAAATTCCAGACTAATGGTAAAATCAAATAGTCAAAATAATCAAAATAGTTTAAGACATTGTCGGTCTGGTCCGGATTTCCTTCTGAGTCTGATGATAGTCGCGCTATGTCAAAATCAGTATCTGCGCCAAATCCGAAGCACCCCGCTAACTTTTATGGATGGATTAGGACACAAAATTATGCTAAAAAGATAGGGCATTCTACACATTAATATTTTGGGGTTAAAGTAAGATGTATTTACAACTTAATGTAACGAGATATATCCTTGTGTAAGAGAGTACAAATTAAACGTAGGCCAGTTAAATCGTTCATCCACTTATTATAGTTTAACGTTAATTCGTTTTCCTTTTACTTTTACAAGTTACCGCTTTTTTCAACATTCGATTTGTCTAATTTTTTCATTTTTAGGGTTCCGTACCCAAAGGGTAAAACGGAACCCTATTACTGAGGCTCCGCTGTCCGTCCGTCCGTCCGTCTGTCACCAGACTGTATCTCATGAACCGTGATAGTTAGACAGTTGAAATTTTCACAGATGATGTATTTCTGTTGCCGCTATAACAACAAATACTAAAAAATAGAATAAAATAAATATTTAAGGGGGCTCCCATACATTAAACGTGATTTTTTTGCCGTTTTTATAGATAATGGTACGGAACCCTTAGTGCGCGAGTCCGACTCGCACTTGGCCGATTTTTTAGGGTTCCGTACCCAAAGGGTAAAACGGAACCCTATTACTGAGGCTCCGCTGTCCGTCCGTCCGTCCGTCTGTCACCAGGCTGTATCTCATGAACCGTGATAGTTAGACAGTTGAAATTTTCACAGATGATGTATTTCTGTTGCCGCTATAACAACAAATATTAAAAAATAGAATAAAATAAATATTTAAGGGGGCTCCCATACAACAAACGTGATTTTTTTGCCGTTTTTATAGATAATGGTACGGAACCCTTCGTGCGCGAGTCGGACTCGCACTTGGGCGATTTTTTTGGTTCTTTTTATCCCCGAGGGGAAAGGCAAAGGGATCTAGCCCATACAGCCAAGACATCAATTTAGAACCATTTGAAAATCTTAATTCTATATTCCAGCTTCAGGAACTGTACTGAAAAAATACTTGGGAAGGGTACCTAGACCCAATCAACCCAATTTAGATACCACCCGTAAAACGATCGTGATTTTTACAAGGTTTTCTTGATGAACTTTTTCACGTCTTTCACAAAGTGCATAAACGTGTTATATTTGAGTTTTTTCATTACTGTATAATTTCACTAGCACTTATGTTACAAAATACTATCGAAATTGTCACACAAAACTAATTTTATACTGAATTGTAAAAATTTCAAGTAAAACACTAATGTCACTCGTCAAAAGCGCGGGAAGAAGTCCTAATCTTTTCACTCATCCCTGTCTTCTTCTTCTTCTCTCCGGTGTTGCCATTTTTATAGATCAATTAAATGTTACACTTGTGGGCGATGATTGCGTTGCTCGGAGGGATGGTGAAGTTTTGTTGGATTAAAATTAAAACGTCGTTCATATTGGAGTTGCCATGATGTTCATTGGAATGAAATTACAGGCAAATATCACAAACAAATGCCATAGACGTCGTGACAGATGTCAAATGGAAGTATTATACGTTTTATTTTGGCGATACCACGAGACATTTAATCTCAATATGCAACTAACATTTTATTTGTCCACAACTTGCAAAGATAGAATGCTGGAATGCAGATATTGTCCATCTTGTATGGCAAAAAACAAAAATGTTTAATAATTAAACATTATATTTTATTAACATTTTACATGTATTATAGAATAGAATAGAAATAGAATTATTCTATTTTGGAAATAATGTATTAAACATTATTTCCAAAATAGAAGAATTCTGCTTGCATGGAAAATCGTCCTTAATATTCAGTTTAGGCAAAATCCCAGAAAATATTTACTATATTATTTATAAAATAATGTTCTGTGCCAAATTTTATGAATATTGAACTATTGGTTTAGTAAACAGGCTGACATTTCCATCGCTACCTTAATTTGAAAAATTACAGAAGCATAATTCACTTGAAAATATAAATGGCACGTCCATGGTGAAGTATTATGGTCTAAGCAATATGGAAATAAGATAGCAGCGAGACTGAAATTACGCGGTAGCGTGGATTTTTGGAAATTTGATATATTATTGCTTGCAATTTAAATATATCACTTCCGTTTAATATATTTGTCCCAATTTTAATTAATATTTAAATCAGCAATTCGTAAAATGTGGCATAATTTATGTCTCCATCGATTTGCCATTTCCATAAATTGGCCTTTCAGTCCAGCGGTGGACAAAATTAAATCTCATTTGGATGTACAATGTAGGTACATAATGAATGTAATTTCGCCCATCCTTTGTACTGAGCACAATAACCATATTTTAATTTCGTACTTCATTACGCTTTCAATGTTTTAATGTCATATGCGGAAAACGTGCAATTTATATATTGTGGAAATGATTCAATAAGTTAATAAATACCGGTCTTCTCTTGCGGATACAAAATTCACAGGCAATTCTATCTATATATCCTTCAAATCAAGTTCCATTCAGTCATCCAGTCGGGTATGCGGAGGGAACTGATCACCACATGACTCGCTCCTTACATCTCCTCATCCACTTCTATAAAACTCTTCTCATGCACGCTCTCTGATTCCTGAGACTTCTGATATCATCTACTGATAAGACAATGAATTTGCATAGCATGGAAATAATTAAAGCCTTACATTGTAATTAAATGAAAACATATTCAAATTTATTCTTTCTCCGCTAAACCGTTAGACAAATATTGTTTAGACTTACATCTCAAATTCTATAAAAAAGAAGGAAGACTGCTTAATGACATTTGTATATAAGCATGTTAATTTTTTATTATAACCTCTTCTTCTTAGCGTTATCTCGTTTCCTAATCCTTATTAGGATTGACGGCGTCCGTTACCTAAGCCTAAGGATTTGGCGAAGGTACTGATTTTTACATGGAGCTACTACCATCAGACTTCCACAACCCAGAAGGAAAATCAGACTTTTCTTAGGTAAGGTCACACGTATTTCGAAATTTAATTTCTTGTACGTGTGAGTTTCCTGACGTTGTTGTTCTAAACCGCGGAGCAAGTAATAATTACAAATATGTAAATAAATCCAAAAACACGAGTGCATGCCAGAACCGGAGACCAGTTCGAACCCAAGTAGTAGAAATGATATTACATGGGAATAATTAAATATTCACATTTTATAATAAATACAAACATGTTTAAATTTATTCTTTAACCGCTACACCGTTACTTACATCTCGAATTCTATGAAAATGAAACCGTCGAAGAAGACTACTCAATGAAATTTTTATAAAAGCGTATTAGATATTTTATTGTAACCATTTAAATAAATTAAAATCTACAAGTAAAAAAGTTTGAAAATCGCAGACTTCAATAAAACAAATGCTTTCAATACCAATATCAGTGTTTCAATAATATCGCAAAAAAAATATCTTTGTTTGCAAGCGTAGATATTCGATCTCTTATTATTCAAACATCTGTTACACTTTTCATTTATAATCTATTTATATCAAACTAATAAAGGAGCTAAGTCAGTCGAGATGAAAACCGTCTGTCGTACTGAAATATTTAAAATACGTGAATTCCGAGTTTTGAATAGAATTTCTAAAATCTTTTATCAGCTGAACCGTCACGTTTTGACATATTAGAAACCAAATTTTCAATTCAGTGAATAGATTCCCCCTGCATAAGCGTGTGTAGAACATATGAGAATTCTGAGATGTGAATTTCGGCTGAGTTAATACTTCTTTGCCCGCATGTGTGATATATTTACATATTAACAAACGTGTCATTGAAAATAAATATATTACCATTAATGTATGGTTTATACCGTGATTTTCTTTAAGCATGATGTATACCTAGTCCTTAATAAAACTTAAACGTACATATTTATGGAAGTAGCAGTAAAAAATAAAAAAAGTGACTCGAATCGGAAATGGCCTCCTTGGCTTTGATACAGGAATTCAATCTGTATGGCCACAAATATGGATTTACGCACGTTTTTCATGGGAAATTTAGCCACTGCGTGCTTCCAGACTTTTATTTTTCTTACGAGACACAATATCGACGTGCAGTCTCAAGCGGGCCATGTCCACTAAAACGGATCATAATTTGTAGTTTAAGGGTTCAGATCTGGGCTAGACCAGAGTCAGCCTTTAGCTCTTACAAAGTCCAGAATGTCCAGTTGGTTTCAAGCCAGGCTTGGGTAGGTCGTGCCTTGTGATCAGGTGCAGTTCTGCTGTAAAGTCCACGGTACCTTATTAAAAAGTGTATTCGCTGAGCTTCTTTTATCACTATGGCTGAAGTCTTCACTCGTTTTTCACAAAAATGAAGCTTTGTGACTCCTTGATAAGATATCCCTCACCAAACCATTACAGACGCAGGATGATGAGCACGTTGTACCTTTCCGACCGCTTCGACGGCTTCTTTAGAACTATGTGCGTACATTTTGCTTGGTGTAGTGCACTTAAATCGTGAAAATATTTTCATCATAAAGAGGATATTTCTGTGCCTTTCACCTGCGTATTGGGATAGATGGCATTTTGGTCGATCCAACCTCTTCAACCGTAGGGAATGATTTAGGACATGTCCTGTATGTTGACGATAAGCGACAGAGTTCTAGCAGGAATCTTCATTTCTCGCTATAAGATTTGTGAATTCTGGCTTAAACAGCATTAACAGCCTTTGTAGTTCTAACAGCATGCGGTCGCCCCAATCTTTTTTTAACTTCACCAGAGGAATATCTGTCGATAGTACGAGTACGATATACGAACTTACGGCTGATACCAAGCTATTGAAGTGTCTTGAATATGACCGACGGCTCCATACCCATTTTGTGCAAGGCAATCACTGCCATTCTATTTTCTTTAACATCCCATTTCACATTGAAATTTTGTAATAAAGACGAAAAAGAATATGTAAAACGCGTTCCAAATTCAAAATAATTAAAGACCTGAAAGAAAGAAAAGTTTCTACTCTAACTTCTTTATATCTTTTTTATCCTAAATTTAACCATTGTATGGATGATGCTGTCAGCATTTGCTATCTACGCTATGATATGATACCCTATGATAATTACAATAATGCAACCAAATGTATAAAAAATTTGCCAATGAAAGTCATTATTTGGCGTCGCTGTAAAAATTATTGATGATACGTAAAATAATTTACTACTTCTTTATAGTACTCATCATTACTCACAAATAAGTCCGCGATGCTATAAAACTAAGTTTTATAGTTCAGTAAGAGTGAGTTAAAGCAGTATCACTGCAGTGATTTAAATCAGTGATAGGTCAGTGGATAAAGAACCGGCCTATTATCCGATAGTCCCGGGTTCGAATCCTGGTGTGGGCATGTACAATTAAGTGCAGCTCAAGCTTTACACTTTGACTATTGTACTGGTCTTATGCCGTTCGTAATAAGAGTTACAATCGCATTTTGAGTGTTAAGCGTGATCTGCTCTTAGTTATACGACTAAATTCGTCTATCGGATATTTGTAATTATCATTCGCTTGACGGTGACGGAAAACATTTAATCCATCCAAGAAATTATATTTAGAAACACGTGTGACCTAATCGAAGAACGGTTTGGTTTTCCCTCTGGGATTGCGGAGGTCTGACGGCAGTCGTTCTATGTAAAGATCAGTATCTCCGCCGAACCCTTAGGCTTAGGTAGCAGACCCCGCCAATCCTAATGGATTACCCGCCAATCCTAAAGGAAACGGAATAACGTTCAGAAGAAGGGTTATAATTCAGTAACATGAACTGTTTTGTGTTTAAATTAGATAAACAAAACACGGCTAGGATTAAAAGGTGATGACATTTATATCATATTAATCCATATCCAATCTTTTGTTTAATTGAAAACGGATATTGAGGAAGTATAATATACTATTATAAAAAGCTTAAAACCGGATAGTGCCCTCGATGAAACGACATCCCAACCAGATGTTTTCAGTATATAAAAATGATATAACTGCAATCATAACTCATCTTGCCAATATATGTTTTGAAATTGGCACTTTTCCTTCATTGTTTAAAGTATGTGTTGTTACCCCGATACACAAGGGTGGGAGCAGTGATGACGTCAATAACTATAGACCCATTTCTGTTATAACAGTTTCTCCTTTATATCAACGACTTGTGGAAAATGATACGTTTTTAGTAAAAAATGGGAAATGTTCCACCTACACAGATGATACAGCTGCAGTTTTCACTGTGTCAAACTGGAATGATGCTCTTGAAGATGCTGAAGAGGGTATGGCCCAACTCGCTGCATGGATTAAACACAACCTACTTACACTCAACACATCTAAATAGTTTGCAACGACAATTTATAGCAGACATTGGAAGACTTAAAAGTTCCTACAGAATTGAATAATAACTTCAAGTTTTGGTATTTACATCAGATCAATGTCGTGAAATGGTCTTACGCCTTTTTGGAGCCAAACATCCATCCAGGTCGTGGATTGCAGCTGTCCGTTGGCTACGGTAAATGCGTATCATTGGCCAGACCGTATACTTGTTTACCACCTTAGTGATATATAAACAAAACATGCACTTCTCCTTTTTATACGATGCTTAAAGAAATAAGGATAACGATAAGGCCGCCTTGCGTATTTATGTTTTTGTACACTATTTGAATGTTCAGAGGTTGTAGTTCACCCATTCGTTTTGTATTTTTAATTTATGCATTCTTATTGGCTAGTTCACGGACCAACTTTTTTTCTTATCGTTATCCCGTTACTTAATGCACTAGGATTGGTCGGGTCCGCTACTGAAGCCTAAGGATTTAGCGAAGATACTGGTTTTTACATGCAGCAACTGCCGTTAAACCTTCACAATACAAAGGGAAACCTGACCTATCTTTGATAAGGTCACACGTCCTTTGAAACATATTTTTTTGAACGAACGGGCCTCCTCACGATATTGTCCTTTAACGCCGAACAAGCGATAAATACAAATATGTACATAATCCGAAAACACGAATTTAGTGGTACATGTCCACGCCAGAATTCGAACGGGGTACCAGTTGCTCAATAGGCCGGTTCTATAACCACTGGGCTATCACTGCTCAGTTCACGGATCAACATCGTGTACATATCGTATTATTAGTTAAAATATCGTCCTGTTGAATCGTAGGCTCCTATCCTAGGAATCGCAGAGATATTTAGGCGCTAAAACACTACGCAATCATGAGTGAGAGGTGTTTTCATGCATCATCATGTAATTTATGGTTTGTGGTAAAGCTGCGATACGAACATGCAGGAATGTGGGTTACATTCCTACATATTCGCATCGCAGCTGATGTAGACCTAGAACTGAAGGAGATTAGAACACAGTTCTACATTGCGGACTGACTGAAGCTACGATTTTGAAATTGCTTTATAGTTATTGATTTAACCCTAATAATCGTTAAATATATATAATAAAAAAATAGTTTAGCGACTTAAGGACATCTGATGCATGGACGGGTCATATTTATCTTAGTAAAGTCATCACTCGACAACCTATGATCAACTTAACACATGTGTTCGAATATATCAATACAAGCAACGACATCATCAACCTGCACATTATAATGCAATATAGATAATAAACAAAAAACATTTCCTCCACAGACTAACAATTTGTATGCAGTATTTCTGCAAGTACATCATTAAATTTCCCCATCAAGTAACTCAGACATCCCGGCTACAAAATACGCCATAAGCGCACACGCTAAACTAATTTTAAAGTTTCCACTTTATTCATGCGGCACTTTACTAAGCTAGGGGTGGCCTTAAATCGAATAAACGTCAAATGTGGCTGCCCAGCACTCGCCAGTACTGGACTGCGGAATTCGCATATAAACTGAAACAATAAATTTAATCTACTATTTGTTCTGCCACAAGTATTTTCACTGCACATTTCGTAAGCAGCGGTTGGAATCATTCGTTACCGGTTAGACAAAATTAAGTTTAGGTGGTGAGGTGTAGGCAAACAAAAGGTTTGGGCTTGGGCCAAATCGAATCGGCCCGGAAAATAAAAAGTATCCGGCTGACGATTCAGTGCCCGCGTAAAATCTTATATTGGAATTCAGTAGGTAAAGGCTCAATCGGTACTTCTTATACTTAACTAATTCTTAACTAATTCTTAAAGTTACTTAAATTACTTATTTTAATTTAATTTAAATTTTATAAAAGAATGACGAAACCGATATACAATGCGAAAGTGGAAGGCTGTAAGAGCCGAGGAAGACCAATACTAACCTACCATGACCAAATTGGTCGTGTTTTATCAGAAGGTGATGTCAGGATTTTGACAAGCTCGGTGGCTCAGTCGTAAATGACGAAACTTTGACACCAACGCTCGTGGGTTCGATTCCCACACAAGGCAATCATTTGTGTGCAGGAACATAGCTGTTTGTCTTGGTCTGAATATTTTAAGAGAAGCGCATTAAAGCAGCCAGTCTGGGGAAGTACCTCCACCTCACAAAAAACCGCAGCCAAATAACAACAAGTGAGTGAGATCTCCAGTAAGCCCCAAGGAGTTGCTGTGTAAGCAGCAGAGTAAGCGGCATCGAGTGATAGGTACTTAATATATGGCAAGCGTTAATAGGCTACGGTACCCGCTTTACATTAGGCGGGTTGTATGCTTGTTTGCCTCCCGACGTAGTATAAAAAAAGGAGCCTTAGGAACCGGCGAGCATGCATGAAAAGAGCTATGAATGGAAAAATTTAACTACATGTACTTTAAAAATTTATTAGATTTTGTCGTCAGCTTCGTTCACGTGAGAATTACGTTATTGTAATAAGTGGCCTATATAAATAAATTTTGGTTCCCATAGTAGGGGAACGCTGAACGAATGGTAACGAAATTGAATTTTGATTTAGTAATCTAAATTCAAATTCATAACGATCCGATTAGCGGTTTAGTTCTAAATAGTGAACGATCATCCACGCATGTATTACATACACGTTTAAGTATTATTGTGACTTAAAAACATGTATCATTTACACATTTCATGTTCACAAATCGGAGTATGTTCCTGTTGTGAAATGGTAATAATAAAACAACATTGAAAAAAAAACTTTCTAGAAAAATGGAACAGTAATAGACAAAATTACACCTAATTTCCGATTCGCTATTTCGCCACGGTCAATTTTCTTATTTCCTCAGGAAACTTATCATTTACTGGGACAAGAAATTGGGTGCGAACAATTTTGTTGTAGATTTGTAGTAGATTCAAGGATTTCCAATACAAGTGTTTTGTGAATGATAGAATGCTATGTTATTTCCTTATTGTTAATATTGATGTTGGTTTGGACATGTAGAAGGAATATAAGAGCAAAGAACAGCGTAACAGATATACAATGCGCAAGTAGAAAGATATAAGAAGGACTTACCTACCATACCAAATATATCGGATGTTATCAGAAGGGTAGAGCGTCATGAAGCGTCGGATATGTAAAAAAAATGTAGGATTAAAAAATTACGAAGCTGATATACAATACAAAAGTGGAAGGATGCAGGAGCCGAGGAAGACCAAGACTTACCTATCGTGACCAAATTGGTCGTGTTCTATCAGAAGGTGATGCAGACGATACTGAAGGTGACGCTACATGTCCTACATCCTAGTTGGAACACAATATGCATCTAATAACTTCTAAAATAATTATTTATTATACTATACTACAGTCGCTGAATGAATGATAGGCTTTAATTGGTTTTTTTCGGGATATTGCTTTCTTAGTGTATTGTTTTTTAGAAACAAGAAGAACAAGACGGAAGAGCTTTGCTTTATAATCGGACCGTATTTGTTAAACATTTCGAATTATTTTGATGTACTATTAATTTTGTTATATACCTGGTGAATTAGAAGATGTATATTTTATAACGTACCATGCCATCTAAACACTACAGTCCCTTCCAATTGCAATGTGGCATTAAAATTATGTTGATTTGCTATAAAAGTTTTTAAATTTTACTTACAGTACGTTCATGTAGACGTCGCTATGGAAGTTTGTAATTGGAATGGCGGTAGTAACAAGTCCGATACGCCTGCATCTAAACCAAGTAAAAGAACCGTGAAGGTCAAAAAAAATTTTTTTGCTGTCATTATATTAGAATTAGGTCACCTATTACACAGTAATACAAAGTTTAGATGGCTACTCAGCGGCTGCGTGTGCTATATTGCATCAATTCATCACATGCGAGCACCGGGTGAGTCGGACAAGTATAAATCATACATTAATATTCATACCATGTTAAAATAAAGTGATATTAGCACATGATAACAATGTATAATACTTACATGACATTGATGTAAAGTCTAATAAAATTAATTCTTCTATCTAACTTCGTGCCAAATCCCTTACAGGGTATGCAGAGAGAATCGAGCTCCACGTGACTCGACCCTTACACACAATTACTTCTTTAACATTAATTGCTCTTCTCATGGATGCTCGCTCAAATTAATTCTTCCTCTAGAAAATGAGTCAACACTAACCTAAACTCATTCTCCTGCCTTGTCACAAGAAGAAGGGATTTAGAGCGTTCTCCACTATACTGGTCAATTGTGGATTGGCAGAGGTCAATGTTTTTGAATGACTGTCATCTTTTGACAATAGCCGTATCGACGGTGTTTCTTACCCTTCGAACCTCTGTGTTCGAGAGCTCGAGCTAGCTAATCCCAAACAGACCACGGTCAACACTGCTTGACTTGCGTTTTTGATTGAACTGACATGAGCGATCCTCAAGGATAATTGAACTGTATTTCTTACTTTTTGTTTTGTTTTGGAGATAAATAGATAAAACAACGCATCGACTTCATCTCCATTATTAACAGCCCTTATATTTTACTAGTTAAACTCGCGATTTCGACTGGTATCTCGCGGAAACGGCTTTTTCTGCTTTATTCCTTTTTTGGCTTCTAAGGGTAATAATATGATGTTGAATAACCTTCCTCAACTATTGAGCGATCAGATACAAAAATAATTTTATTGAGATATTTTACCAGTGATTTATTTATTTAAAAATCGGTTATCATCATCATTTCAGGCCGCATTCGTCTACTGCTAAACATAGGCCTCTTTTCTAGGGTACCACTCGTCTCGATCCTGTACCACCTGCTTTCATCGACCCCCTAAAAACCTCTTAAGGTCGTCCCACATTGCGTGCACCAGTACGGGGACGCCATTTGAGAACCTTTCTTCCCGAGCGGTTATCGATTCTACGAACTATGTGGCCTGCCCACTGGCACTTCAGCTTGCTTATTCTGTGGGCTATGTCGGTTACTCACCTCATTTCTGATTAAATTACGCAAAGAAACCCCGAGCATAGCTCTTTCCATAGCACGCTGGGCGACCTTAAGCTTCCCCATACGGCCCGCAATGAAGGGCCACGTGTCAGTTCTGTATGTCATCACATCACTGGCAACACACACTATTTGAAGACCTTACTCTTCAGGCGTTGAGGTATTTTGAATGAGAAGATGTGTCGAAGTTTCCCGAACGCTGCCCAACCGAATTGGCTCCGTCTATTGGTCTCTGGGTCGAAATTGGACTTACCTAACTGAATAACCTGTCCTAGGTAAACATATTCGTCAACAACTTCGAACTTAGAAGGTACTTCCAACCGTGGCCGGCATAGGTGTAACAACAATACATTCGGCATGATCTTAGTCTTGTAGATGTTCATCTTGAAACCTACCTGGTTGGAAACACTATTGAGGTCATTGAAAATAGTGCTAAGTTCCTCCAGCGATTTCGCCATGAGAACTATATCGTCGGCAAATCGAAGGTGAGTGATGTATCGCGATTGATGTTTATACCGTATCCTTTCCAGTCCAAGATCTTGTAGACATCTTCCAATGCTGCGGTTAAGAGTTTCGGGGATGTTACATCGTCCTGTCTTACACCTTTTTGCACTTGGATCGGTTTCGTACTCTGGTCCTGTACTCGGATACACATCGTAGCCTTACTATACAAGCACTTCAACGCTTCGATGTACAGATAGTCAATTCGTCATCATTGGAGCGACTGTAGCACCGCCCATGCCTCAACGGAATTAAAGGCCTTTTGTAGTCTACATACGCCAGTAAAAAAATCAGTATCTTCGCCAAACCCTTAGGCTTAAGTAGCCGGCCCCGCCAATCCTAATGGATTAGGAAACGGGATAACGCTAAAAAGAAGATATTTTACCAGAGATTAGAGCTTCAAATAAACAAACAAATTCTACCGCTTCATATATAAGTATAGACAAGAATGGAGACTCACAAACAAAATCTTCAACAATTATTACCAATCGCCATAGTAGGAAATGTATTGGACATTGATAAAATCTCTTAAGTAATTTAAAAAGTTTGTTGGTACAAAGATAGATCTGAGTAGCACAGCCGTTTTCCTGACAATAATTCAGCTTGAACGACGTTGAGACCCAGTTAAACTTCTGGATAGGCCATTGGATTAGCATCAACCAGCTATTACACGACCTCTTGAGTGCCTGATGATAATATATGCCCAATTTCAAAGGCGAAATTAAATTTTTTGGTTTCCGTATTCACTTGAGTGGCTTTTACTGAAGTTAATTTATTTTAAGTCGATGAATCAGGTAAAAAAAATATTAAAGTCTTCATAGATTCTATTAGATAAATCAGAGTATAATCCGCCCAATATGAAGCGCTGCTGTCCATTGTAGTCTCTGTAACTTCACAGGAGTTTTATTCACTATACACACTCTTTCACAGAAATACAGAAACTTCAGGTAGTTTTGGGGACGGGACAGGAGCTTACCCAGTTAGATACAGCCAAATTACTAAATACGTAAATGTAAAGTATGTATGTATATCTTCACCCCAGGTCCCTTGCGGGGTAGGCAGTGAAATCCGAGCGCCATAATATGCGGTAAAGTAAATAGGTACCTCGTATATAAAACTAGCAAATGAAAGAAAAATATACCTACGTGCATATCAGGTTACTGCGACAATAATATTTAATAGATATAATTTAAAAACAATCGCTATCGATCCCATTTCTTTATAGATCATGACGTCATAGGAAAGGAAAATCTATTTCTTCTTTTTCTATGGAACAATAAATAATATGAACATAAAATTAAATCGCACTTAGGCCACGACAAATGTTTATACTATTGCCTTTTTTGATACGATTACTTTGATATTACTTTTCTACGTTTAAGCTATTTTTAATGGAGCAGTGAAAGAAACACAATACTTTGATAAACGATTGAGCAGTCAGAACCCGTTATATACGTTTTCCCATACATTTCGCGGTCGTATTCGACCACCCGAGTTTCGAAGGCTTAAAGAGACAGGTGAGGCGGTTCTAGAATAAACAACCACAAAAAACCGAACAGCAATAGAGGCCTACCATATCGGCGTAACGTAGATACTAACCTCTTCTTTTTTCTTAGAAATAAATGAGTTGCGAGCTGATAATGGAAACACCAGTTCTATAATGTGGCGAGACCGTGGTTACATAAGTACGTATTTTTTTAACGACATATTAGTTTACTTTTTAAACATTGTAGGGAGGGTATACGGTATATAAAAAAAAATACGGATGCAGTCAGCAAGCGTTGCGCCACAATTTTTTCCCAACTCGCGTATGTAATATATTTAAGAAGTAATTAATTATATGCGAGAATGAGCCGTATTACTACAGTCACTTGAAGAACACTACACATAGTATAGGCCTGAAAACTATGCGGGAATTCCTTACGCGATCCTTTCCAGTCACTCCGTACATCCAGCGCAGCATTGTCATCTCGGTGACACGAAGCTCCTACTTGTGACGCTCAAGTACAGGATACACTGACATATAAAAGGACAGGTCTAAAGAAGCCTATCCTTTCAGCTTAACCGTCATTCTAGGGCCATGAATGACACCAGCCATCTCACGCCATTTTGTCCAATCCGCTGAAATGCATGACTTCGCAATCGATCTCTCCGTACGCGTGGAGGACAGATCCCAAATGTCTACACCGGTCCGTGCGCTCGAGCGTGTCTTCAGTCTTCACCAATGCGAATGGGTATAGAATCTGAGATATTGTAGGCCAAGTACACTGTCTTCGCCACATTAGTTTCAGACCGCTATTCTCAAGCGACACTCTTCAAGCATTCACTCGCAGCAACAGCTCGCCCACTGTCCGCGTCCCCTAGCGCAATATCGTCAGCATACATGTGCAACCACGGAGAATGTTCTTGCGTATCTCTGATGCTGTCCGATACTACGTCTAATATTACGCTGTACAAAAACAGACTTAGATAGATATACGGAGATAATATATACCTACATTAGTAGATATTTGACGTCTACATGTACGTAGCTACGAGTAAAACGTAACAGTAATGTCACGTCGACTGCAGTCTAATAGAAATATACGGTCGAGTGAAATACACGCGCGAAATATTTTATAACCTGTATCTAAATTTTTACCAGAGTGCAATATTCTGTTTCCAATATATTACTTCAAAAATGTCTTGCAGGTTGAGTTTTCTCGTAACCTGATTGGAGAAAATGTCTGATCAGAAGTTTGCAGCTGAATGTCGGCTTGATTCGAACTTCTTAGACAAATAAATTTGTAGTCCTTATCTGTTAGACCAAGTAAATGTTTCAACAATAAATTTTCAATTTTCTATAGCAAGGTAAAAATCTGAAATACAATTTGATCTAACCTGCGTCGTGTGCTTCCATCACGAATTACTTCACGCGAACTAGCGTCGGCCGGCACCCACCCACTATCGACGTCCACTACAGCTATGGCAGCGACGACATGATGCATCTACTAACGATAGTGGGTTAAGGCCGGCACTAATTCGCATGAACTAATTGGTGGTCGAAGAGCACAAAGGTGATTAGATCAATTTCCATGCAAATTTGTCTTTCGAAAAATATCGCCTTAATCTAAAAAAATTCGTAGTCTTAAAAAAAAAAAAATTATACGACGCCGTGAGGTATTCACCTTAATTAATATATAATGCGATAACCATTATACATTAAGTATGCTGTATGCAATATGCCTCACGGCGATATATCCTATAAATACTGGTACCGAGTTACCACTGCCACTGCTGCTAAGTCAGCAGCTCCATAATAGCTTACCGGTAACCCCAATCACCCCCTGGAACACAACCCTCCAGCGAGTTGTGATTTGATAGAAGTTTTCCGTAAAGTGGAGGTACTTCACCATTTGGGCTGCTTTAATGCGGTGAACCACTCTTAAAGACACTTCACCAAGACAAACAGACATGTTTATGCAAATGTTTATGCTGTGTGGAAGCCAAAACTGCGAGCCTTGATATTGAAGTAGCATTTACCACCTTCGGCATAGACAAAAACTTTCATGCTTTCTTACATGTGAATTAATTTAAAAATAATGAAGTAATAAGGCTCTCGTGCCTATTTGCCCGAGATGTTGGTAAGTAGAGTGGAACACCTCGCCGTATATTTATTTCGCTAAATATGTTTATTTGTGTTATATGTAAAAAAACTAAAAATCATCACTCGTCTTCTGACTGTTTACAACACACACACTCGTGATTATTATAACCTCTTTGAGCAGTCAGAACCCGTTATATACGTTTTCCCATACATTTCGCGGTCGTATACGACCACCCGGGTTTCGAAGGGTTAATAACAATATCGTAAACTACTAGTGTAGACCAAGAGACATAATGATCCTGATACAATTGGTAATAAAAATTGTACATGTCCTGAACCGTAGTACGCGTATCAACCACCAGGAAGTCGTGCTCTTATGCACTTTGCTACCTATAAATTCTTTTCTCATTTCACTGAACGCCGAGAGGTCATTTATTCGTCTTATATTAGAGACGTGGGTTCCAACAAATACATTTACAAGAAGAACGTTTGAGAATCACGTATTTATTGCATTTTTAAATAAACATAGTTTGAATAAGTTAAACCTTATATTTCATTACCTGTTTTTAACTAATATCGGAAGGAATACAAGCATACGGCCCACCTGATGTAAAGTAGTCACCGGAGCCTATGAAAGCATGTAATACATTAAGTATCACTCACGCGATGCCTCCTCTGCTACACAGCAACTCCTTAGAAGCTTACTGGTGACCTCTACACGCCGCTTTTCATGCACGCTTGTCGGTTTCTAAGGCTCCTGACATCACCTTCTGATAGAACACGATCAATTTGGTCATGGTAGGTAAGTCTTGACTTTCCTGGGCTCCTAGATCCTTCCACTTTTGCGTTGTATATCTGTATCGTAATTCTTTCTTCCTGCATACTTTCCACATGACCGAACCAAAGAAGCATCTCTCTTCTTATTTCAGCACCAACGCTCTCTTTCAGTCCAACTCTGTTTCTGCTGCTGAAAGCGCTTCCAAGATACACAATCTCGTCTGCCTGTTTCTAAACATTTTTTATTTTTAACTGTTATTAATATGTTTTATTCTGTTTTGTAGAATAATTAACTGTGACACTTTAACTATGACAATTTCACTCTACTTAGAGTTCTTTTCCTGGGGAAAAACATTTATCAATCCTTCATAGAAAAAAAAAACCCGTTACATGCAGCGAACTTAAAAAGAGTTCGCTGGTTACATGCACATGACCAAATTTCTATTGTAAGTACTAAGAACGTTTTCTTATTTTACAGCCTATAAGGATTGAAGATGTAATGTATGTAAGTGTATTGCATTTTTATATTTAAAGGAAATGTTACATAATACAATATTTTAAGATTCTAAACAAATCACTTGCCAGAGCCAGAGACTGTATTCGTATGTATGTAATGTATGTAAATCATATTTTTTTATATACTGATGTAAAGCGGGTATCGTAGCCTAGTAACGCTTGCGATATATTAATTATTACTCGCGCGAGGCCTCCTCTGCTGCTTACACAGCAACTCCTTGGGAGCTTATTGGTGACCTCACTCACACAACAACTCTCTAGGGAGTTGTTATTTGGCTGCGGTTTTCTGTGAGGTGGAGACTTCTGTGCTGTGCTGGTGGCTGCTTCGATGCGCTCTACCTCTCTTTAAACATCCAGATCAAGACAAAAAGACATGTTCATGCACACAAATGTTTGTCTTGTGTGGGAATCGAACGCACGAGCGTTGGTGTCAAAGTCGCGTCATTCACCACCGAGCTCGTCAAAAGCTTAAACAATGATTTTAGAAATAATTTTATAAAATCATTGTTGTTTCATCTACGATGTTTTAGACATCCCAAAAAGTAAATAATATTGGCCAATATTCATAATTTCTTATGGACCCGTGTTGTGAAAAAAATAAATAAACTCAAACGATCATAGTGAAAAATGTAAGAGCTTTAAAATACAATTGGTTTCAAGAAATAGGATACATTTTGAAATAAAAAAATTAAATATATATATCTTTGGTGGTCTGGTCACGAAGAAGTTTCAAACAACATTGAGACAGTCCATTTCTGTAGACCGCACTACGTCGCGAGAACACATTTCAGCAATATATGAAACGAAAGTGTTTAGGAAATTTTAGTATTAATTAAGCATTATAAGATTATTATAATTTATGTCAGAAGACCCCTACCGAAGATCAGATAAAACGAAATATATCTGAGAAAACTGAGTCATTTCATTCATATATATTTTATTAGATTGAATATTAAATTAAATCTTATAATTAATGTACACAATCTACACGCCTGATACGCCTGGTTTTCGATGGGGAATGATCAGTGGTGGTTATTTATAATTAATTGCAATTATTTACTTCTCAATCACATGCGCCGTATAAATTCACACACACAATTGGTGACGTTGAAATGAAATTTTCAGAACATGTATTTTTTTTTCATGGGGACAGGCCCACCACTCATGCACCACTGTGTCTCCTGTGTAGCCAGAATTAACAGCGGCGACAACAATTCGTATAAAGTATTTGTATGTTATATAATATATATAGGTATATATTGTGTGATTACACTTAGAAATATACACATAACTCGTATTTACTCCGCGAACTAGCCCAAAAGTTATCGTTATATTTTTTTAGATCACAAATAGGTTTGTTTGTGAAAACTTTTCAAAACTTGTATATGAAGTTAATAATACCTGTTTCATTCAGGCCGCAATATTCACTAATGTAACAACTATACTTATAGAGTCACCATTTACCAACTTGAAAATAAAAGTATGTGTGTTTATGGGGTCAACGGGAGGGCCATTATTGTGGATAAGACCCAGAATTAAAATACACATAAAAGTATAAGGAGAAAAGTATATACAACCCAAAAGTGAAAGGATATTGGAGCCGAGGAAGGTGAAGACTCGCTTATCGCGACCAAATTGGCCATTTGGGAGCCCTAGAAATTGCGAGCGTGTATGAGTAAAAATAAAGAAGCGAATATGTAAAGACAATATTACTGATAGCTATCTGCAACCAGACTTAGAATAAATGCTATAAATATATGTAAAAAAAAAAATATCTTTAAAAAATCTAGAATGATCTCATAATAAAATGTACATAAATATGTTATATTTATATAAACACAAGCTGACCCGACAGACGCCCTGTAAAATATTTACAATATAGATTCCTTTTGTGACATACAGCATACTAAAAATCAATCTTCGCACACAATATGGGGCATGTATGGTAAACAAAACAAAACTTAATTTATTCACTTACGATGAGCCATACAGAAAGTTTTTAGAAAGCAAAAATGATATGATGTAGACCTGTTAATATTTTATTGATTTTTAAGTATCGTCCGTTCTTCTCTGAGTACCGTTGGATGTGATGTAACTATTGACTCAAGTATTAAACCCACTTTTTTTTTAGTGAACTCTTTAAAGGCTTTGAAGAATTCCTCTAGAAGAAATCATTTTTTATTTTGAGATTTGGAGACGACTGGTAAACAATGACTAACATATCAAACAGTGGTAATAGTCCCTTTATCTTTTAGTACAATAGTTTCATTTCGAACTATTGTACTAAAAGATCATCCATTCAAAGGATGAGCCAATCATGATTTTTCTCTTGACTTCACGACTACTGTTATTGGCAAATCTATGAAAATAATGAACATTCATGGAAACATCCAATGCGAGAGAGTAGATAGGGTAGATTATATTTTGGTTTCGTGTTCGTAACAATATACCTATAGTTTTCACCACTTGTGACAACCTCTTTTACAATATACAAGCCACCTTCTTCATTCTGTTCAAGAGATCATAATATTTTATTCATTCCTTGCTGTGTAGATAGACTGGCGTCTCTGTCAGTACTGTATCTTATTCGTTAATTTCTCGGTGACGTGTAACGAAATATAATGAATGATTGTTTTGTTATTTATGCGTGCCAACCAGGCAAACAGCGTGTATGGAGGATTTCTTCCGTCCATTCTATATGGACTTTTGACGTTGACCGTACTTTATTTGAGGATATTTTGTTTGTTACTTTTCAATTGAAAATGAATTGAATGATCGAAATTGAAATTAACAAACGGGAATATAATAATATAGCATTAGAAGTATTTAAAAAATAATTTAGTTAATACTATATACTATACTATAAATAAGATTAAGGTCCGTTTAATGACTAGTTTCCAATAATATAAATACAAATAAAGAACATTTCGATGTCTATTAATTAAGCGCTATTTATTATTCTTTTTCCTAGCGTTATTCCGTTTCCAAATTCATTAGAATTACGATTAGCAAATAATACAGAACAGATTTCAAGTAAAATTTTACTATAATATAACTCTCTGATGCAGTGAATAAGTGAGTAACTGTTCGAGTTTTAAGAGAGGTAAGGCGCACCAAAGCAGCCTGGATATGTACCTCCACCTCACAGAAAACCGCAGGGAAATAACAACTCAATGGACGGTTGTTGTATTCGTGCATGTGATTGAGGTCAGTAGTAAGCTCCTAATGAGTTGCTGTGTTGGCAACAGAGGTGGCGTCGATCGAGTGATATTTTATGTATTCAAAACGTTCATTGGGTACGGAAACCGCTTTATATTGGGCGGGTCGTATGCTTGCATGATTTCCGATGCTATATAAAAAAAGGATTAAAGATTTAGGAAATTTAAAAGTGTAACTAAGGGAATAGAATACACGCGGATTATGTCTAATAGCTAAGGTGTATTCTATTATATACCAAGTAACTTTGATTTTTGCAAAAGAACATTTGTATTTATTAACTTTTATCGAACTTTGTAGTAGGAAGGATTACTTGATTAAAAAAGGAGTATTTGAATGAAAAAGTGTCAAGTGCAAACCTTATGAATTGCGAACGTGTTTGGTATATGAAGTATATTTTTCTCTTGACGACAAACACTAAAAACTTATGGTTGAATGGAAATTAACACATTGAAGGTTTAGTATAGAAGTTAATTATGTTTTCTTTCATTTTTAATGTATTACTACGCTGTTTTCACTTTGGTGAGACCACTAGCGTGTTAATGAGTGAACACATCTATTTTAGCCTGAATTTACAATTATACTTCGTTTTATTTGACTTATTTTTTCTCATTTTACTTATTATAGATAAACTTGACATAAATAAAAAAATATATATTGCCGGTCAAATTACACAGCGCCATCTAGCCCCAAAGTAAGCGAAGCTTGTGTTATGGGTACTAGAAAACTGATAAACATACGTAATTTTTTTTTTCTGTAAATACGAGTACATACTTATTATACATAGAAAATACCCAGACCAAGACAAACAGACATGTTCATGCACACAAATGTTTGTACTGTCTGGGAATCGAACCCACGAGCGTCGGTGTCAAAGTAGCGTAACAGCGCGTTTCACCACTGCGCCACCAAGGTCGTCTCATACATACATTCACTTTAGACACATTTCGGGGTGGCTTAAACTGTACGATAAATAATATTGTTTTCTCTCTGATACCTTTTGTTCCAATCATTTTATTCGTCCACATTACCATAATGACTACATACGATGTAGTTGATGTTAACTTAATAATGTATTTAAATGTTAAGCAGCACATTTCAAATAATTAATTTCGATCAAAATCGTAACTCGACAAGGAATTATTAAAACAAAGACGTATTTTGGAAAGCGTTTTTCGGTAGACAAAACCTTATAATTTCTGTCATAAAAATGTGAATATCTTTACTGCTCACCGTCATCCTTAAGCCATTGTAACTTAAATCTTCGAGATAAAAATATTATCTTTCCACTCACGGTCTAACACAAGAACAAATTCGGTAAATTTGTTACGTACAAATAACCTAAAAGTCCGACTCTGTCATAAAAGTCACATCTTTGTGAATAACGAGATAAGTTACAAAAAAGAAGTTTGGCCCCGCTTTTATGCTCCGTTACACTTTACCATAATATTTTATGATAATTTTATTTGAACCTACATGAACGCGAGCATTTGCCTCAAATACATAAAATATTACTTACCCCTTTTTCACGCTTACAATCTTCTGAATATTATTTTTAGGAGATGAGGTGCGAAGCAAATGTTTGTTGATATTGTATGAAATAGAATCATAATTTTAGTCGACTATTGTGTTGGCCGAGGCAAGGATGCGACTATTCTGTTATCGTAACATAAACATATCAGCGCAATTACAATAGCTTCGCATCAAGATTGGAGGGAAGCAAACATCCAATTGTCAAATGTACATGGTGCTACATTCTCGTGTAAACACTGCAAACCTGACAAACAATACGTAATACGCCGGGATCGATTCAGGTCAATATAAGATAGAATTTCGTACACAAAACGCCATTACCGTTACAGCTTTCCGAGAATACGACGCTGATTATAAGGGGTAATTGAAATGACTTTTAGTTCAATACAAATTTATGTTTGTGTCTTAAATGCAACAGCAATTTAAGCAGCGCTTGAAAACATTTAACTGGAGGTGCGAACAGGCACCGAGCAACAGACTGAGCATTTTACAAAACTCCACGGCACAGTAACGAAGCTTGTTAGTGTACTTTTGTAAAGAAGATTGTCTACTTCTGCAGTAAGGACACCTCGTGAGAGAGGGCTGCACGAATGGAACTAATGAGTTCTCTGTTGTTGTGTGTGCTAGTTGCGGTATTACCGCAAACCTTCGGTGAGATATTTTACTTTTATTAGATTTTATTTTTCAAATATTATAATATTCATGTCACATTAGTTAAATGTTGGATTTAGGGATATATACTATAGTGTACCCTGCACTTTCGTTAACTTGACATACTATTGCAAGTTATTGTTGTGTTCATTATAAAAAACAGTCAAGTGCGAGCCCGACTCGCGCACTGAGGATTCCGTAAAAAATATTTCCGCAAATTATTTTCGCAATTTCTTTTTGTGATGTAACTACAAATTTACGGTTTTAAGATTTTTACTTTACTTGTGTTACACGACCTTGATTCTTATCAAATTACATTATTCTAGATCAACGGGAAGTACTCTAAGGTTTTGACTTTCTTGCGAGTGTCAAAATATAGAGCATAAACGAGGCATAAACAGCCGTATCTTTTGATTGCGTTGACTTAGAAGTTTGATTTTTTCACTGCTCAAAGGAATTGCAGACCTCAATATTTGGAATTAATTTTAGCTTGATAGCTCCATCCGTCCCTGAGAAAAAGGGCAGACAGACCGACAGACGGACAACAAAGTGATCCTTTAAGTGCTCGGTTTTTCCTTGAGGTATGAACCCTAAAAACCCTTAATAATGCATGACAGCATGTTTTTTTTAAAAAAAGGGTTTTTCATTTTATTTAATGTTAATCTATGAGTTACTGGTTTGCTCAATGTGTAATTCGATTCTAACGATGGATGGCAGTCATGACTAGTACTCATATTTTACACGTAGATTACTTACAGCCAATATTATAATTAATGTTCAGAGTTTAAGTTTTATTAACATTTCTGGGTTTAAGTAATACAAATGTGATTATTGCATGGCATATGAATTTATTATTTTTTGTGTGTTTAAGGGAATTTTAACGCACGAGTATCAGATCTTCAACTGGATAAAAAAGTTAATAACTCAATTTTAATTGAACAAAACCCGACGATACTTAAACCACTATTGTTAAATATTAATACAGTGCCTCTGGTAAATAACACTACACAAACACAATCTGAATTCACTGACGATGCTTGTGCGAAATGTTTAGTTTGCATGAATCAGACGATTAGAGACCACGCAATATACTCGTACAATCACAACAATCGCCATCAACAGCAAGCTAAAGAGTTAAAAGAGTATATTTTCTCCAATGATATAAATCATCGAAGCAAAAGAAAAAACGTTGATATAGAAGCTACAATGACAGATGTAAAAACAACGACAAAGCCAAAACCAAAGAAGAACAAATCACAAAAATCTATAACTGTAACGAAGTTTAACTTGGGTGGTGAAGTTTATGCACTAAAGGTCAAGGAATCCTCTGCTTATGTAGTTCCAGAGAAACAAAATTCTAATACATTCGCAAACACCTGTCAAGTATATAGTGTGAAAAAGTCTTTTCCGTGCGATTCTCCAAAAAGCAATCTATTTTTGACAATTGCTAAAAAAAGAGCAAACAAAAAGAAAGAAAAAAAGGAACAGGAAAGAATCCAGTTAAGTTCAACGACGCCGAAAGTAGTTGTAGCTGCGTTTAGAAAACGCGAAGTCGATAGTTCCCAAATGTTGGATACTTTCATGCCTTCCATTGAAGAAGTTTATTAAATATTTATTTAATTTCAATTCCCTTTTGATATTTACGATAATAAATTCTCTATTGTAATCTTTTTTTACTGCATTGCCGAAAATATATCCTAACATAGCTACAATACAGCAAATATAACAAGAGTATGCTTTACTTTTTGCCACTACTTGTCACATGTCGTATATCATTTTCAATATTCACAAGTTTTACGAGCAATGTCTTTAATTCATTCTTTTATTAGTTAGTTAGTCAGGAGTTAAATATCCATACACCTGACGATAAACAGTTACAATACTTACATATACCATACACGCGTTAAGTACTGTAAAACCTATTTACCCCAGTTTTGAATATACCCCAGTATAACTACCAGTATAAGAGACCTTTTTAAAATCATACATCATTGCAAAATATTTGCGCGTGAGATACGTAGATTTTAAAATAGGGATGCAGCTGGAAGCTATATCAGTACAGTAACGGTTGTAAGCTAATGTTATGTAATTTTAGTTTCATTTGATATCGTACTCACTACAAAAATGAAAACCGTTTTCATTATCAACTACTGTATTAATTCCGGCCTTTTGATACGCGTACGTGAGGGTTACGGAGTCAAGGCGTAGAGGTTCCTTAGAGAAGACCGATGTAATGTAGTACAGCCGCTCCACGGGTTATGAATTGGACGATATAGTATTAGGACTATTGCAAATGTGTGGAAAATTAATGGGCTATTAAAATGAGATATGGAAGGGTTATTAGTACTGATGAAGGACAGTTGCCTACGATAACTAACTTATCTGATTCTTTTTGTTGTATGTATGTATATCTTCACGCCAAGTCCCTTGCGGGGTAGGCAGAGAGAACCGAACGCCATAAGACGCGGTCCTTGCATACTTCACTCGCTTCTGTGACATTCATAGCTCTTTTCATGCACGCTCGCCGGTTCCTGGGGCTTCTGACATCACCTTCTGATAAAACACGACCAATTTGGTCATGGTAGGTTCTCGGCCTTCCTCGGCTCCTACATCCTTCCACTTTTGCATTGTATATCTGTTTCGTCATTCTTTCGTTCCGCATTCTTTCTACATGTCCGAACCAACGGAGCATGCCCTTTCTTATCTTAACACCGACACTCTCTTTTAGACCAACTCTTTCTCTCACGTCTTCATTACGAACGCGGTCAGCAAGCGTTATGCCCCAAATTTTGCGCAATGCTCGCAATTGTTTTTGTTAATTTTATTATTATTGTCTTTCGACCAATTCGTCTTTCACCCTCACACGCATGAACCGCAATGGTAATTGTGCGGTTCCGGAGAAATATTTTTACGATAACCCTCAAGTTGTCGAACGAACTCCCAGCTGAGATTTTCCCAAGGGACTACGGTATAGGGTTCTCCAAGAGAAGTGTGAAGAAGTTTTAACAACGCACCAGGTCGGCAACGCAACACCTCTGTTGTTGTAGGTGTCCGTGGACTGCGGTGATTGCTTACCATCAGGTAGACTTGTTACGTACACTTGTTTGTCGCCTTAGTGGTATGAAAAAACTACTTATATGAAGCAATCAAGATCCTGGAATGTACTAATGAATGACAGCGGAACAGAAAGAAAGACGAACACATGAATGATCATATTAACAGACACCTCCAGAATTGCTGTCATAAGTGTTCCATTTATTTATAACAATAAGAGTAAATACACGACAAGCTATTTCAGAAAGCTGTTAGTATATATTACAAATGTGCAATTATACTAATAGTAATAGGTAATGTCAAAAGCAATCCAATCCCATAATCGTTTGTGGTTTTGTTTCATTTCGATTGCAGTATATTAACTAATTATTTATTGCATGAATAGTCGGTACTACAGGATTACTAATTACCATAACACGAAGTGACAGATAAAGTTAATATATTTATATATGCACCTATATGCACTTGCTGACAAATTGTTTACATGCACAATTATTGTAGTCATCAACACGGTTGCCGTGAAAGTAGAATAAGCGCTGTCGAAATGCAAGCGATGCGATGCGGCAAATGTATGGCGTAACGCCAAGAAAGAGAGTTGGCCTAAAAGAGAAAAGGTCTACTTTATTCAAATGACAAAATGGATTTATAATACGAAAGTGGAAGGATGTAGGAGCCGAGGAATGTTTTATCAGAAGATGTTACGAGAAATCATTGGAACCACGTAATCCCATCTTTGGAATGTCAATTGAAGAATATATCCATGAGCAGGTCTCGGCAGGTATTGGGAATGTGTGGGAAACATAAGGCTATGTACGCTAATGATCTGAAGGCATTATTGGTACTGGGCTACAACAGAACAGGGACGGATGCCTGCCATAACTATTTATCTAATTGTTAAGTTCGGCAGACGACGGCTCGCTACTCACTGGATGGACCCTGCAATGTCAGAGAAAGTCGGTCCGGGGCAACACCAACGTAAAAGCAGCGGTTAAGGCGGTAGTAGACGCGCTGGTGAGCATCAGTGGACTCGAGACATCTTATTAAGAGTAAAATATAATAATCTCACGACATGCTGAGAGGCAAGGATATAAAATAAAAATGTAGAGTAAATACTAACACCAGTAATATGATGAGGATGGGGTAGGCAAAGGTGCGCGTGTCATCTGGCGGATTGCTTTGTTCCCTTCAAAATGGTTGAATATGGCGATGGCTGCCTTACGCGTAAACTCGTGAGCGGGTGATGCTAAATCCCATCTAGGTACATAACATAATAATAAAAAAGAAGAACAAGGTGACCCAGTAGACGACTTTCTGTTTATTTTTTTTTTAAATGCAAATAAGAGCGAATATATAAAAATTATTTATTTGCTTTTAGGCCCTTACTGGCACTTAGACACGTCTTACATTCCCAATATTATATTTTATTAATTTTTCCTAGTTATGATTTCTCTATTTAATCTACCAGCATTTCAAATGGCCATTGGCGAAGAAGAAATGCCAAAAGAAACTTGCCAATAAAGGTGTTTTTTTTTTAAATCATCTATGCATATTACAATAAATATACCTATATATGAGTGTGCATATAGTGATATCAAGTGGTACAATTAAAGTTAAATTAATACATGTGCTGCATCATTTCCAAACATATCTGTCAGTTAGATATTCGTCGATTCTTACATAGAGTATTTTTGATGTGCCTTTTGGAAATATTGTCAGGCAAGGACAGAACTGTTTCAGGTAATTTGTTATAGAATCGAATACAATTTACAACAAAAGATCTATTGGTCTTAGCAAGCCGATGTACTGGCACCGTGAGGATATTTATTTCTTTGAATAGTTCTCTAAGTGATTCTCTGGAGCCCATATTATAAATAGAGCCATACGGATGGCTCTCTTTTGTAATATAAAAATAGTTTCAATATCAGCCGCTCTTCCCCACAACAGTATACCACATGACATCATGCTGTGAAAGTAGCTGAAATAAGCTAAGCGAACAGTAGCCACATCCGTCAATTGTCTAATTCTCCTAATGGCATATGCGACAGAGCTGAACTTACTGGCCAATGTGAGGAATAGCAATTTATGAGAGGGTCACACTGCAATTTTGAGTCTATCGTAATTTTTAGAAATACAGTATCATTAATTAGTAATATAATAATAACATATAACAAAAATTATTTAAAGGTAAAGAGTATCTTGTGTAACACGTATGGCATGGCGGTGAGGATGCTGGCTAAATTTGTTCCTAGCAGTAGCAAAGAAATGTGAAGATATTTCGAAATCTATGTGAACTCATACCACATCAGATAGAAAACACAACTCTAGATATAAACAGCGTTATTACAAAAATTATTATAAAACAGTATTCGACACGTGTTTAGCTAAACGCCGTCTAACCAGTTAGAAGACAGTAACTATACACGTGTTTATTTTTTGTACCACAAAACGAATTTTAACATCTGTTTTTATAAAAACCGCTTAGTTGAATGTATTCGAAACTTTCATTCATTCATCCTTTAACGTTCCTTTCTATACAAAGCACATATTACATAGGATGCATATTTAATACTGATATTGATAGATTGAGGAAGATTAGAAGCCGAAAAAACGAACGAAAGTAAGAATAAGCGGTCGCCATGGGATACCAGGACGAAGTCGAGGGGTGCAGCTAGTATCTTTGTATTTGAGTTTGAAGTATATAAAAATAACGTCATATATATGATGGTAAATAATATGCCATGGCAATTTATTGTCTTAATTTATTCGTAATTATCTTTTTGGTGATAATTACGTAGGTAATTGCAGAGTAATTCTAAGAAGGTGGGCGTCGATCCGTGGCTCCCTTTGTCTCATAATAAACATAATGCGTAACATAGGTACGTTGTTTCAATTTGATATAATTTCAACCTTATATATTAAACACATTTTACTTGGGTTCAGATTTACGCATATTTGTAATGGTCATTTGCTTGGCGGTGAAGAAAAGCATTGTGAGAATACCCGCAAATTCCAAGAAATTATATTTAAATGACATGTCAACTTTGAAAGGTCTGGTTTTTCCTCTGAGCTGTGGAGGACTCACGGCAGTCGCTCCATGTCGAAATTAGTTTCGGGGAAATCTTAGCCTTAGGTAATGGTCTACGTCAATCCTAACTGATCACGGAACAGGATAAGGCTAGGAAGAATAATGATATTATTAACTACTTAACGCATTATACTAATAAAATATCACTTGCATTTTACTTAAAACCAGTTGAGAATGCGCAAGCTTGCATTGCCAGAGGAACACCTGGCTCGTCAATTATATAACAATTCAAATTTGTCGGCCATTTTGACCATGTTGAGATAGGAACGGTGTTCCTGAATATTTCTGTTCTACTTTTTCATGCTGAATCCGAATCCGAAGTCAAAATTCGAATATTCGAAAAAAAAAACGCACAGACAAACATTAGATTTTATGTAGGAACGGTTATCCTGAAAATGTTCGTGATTTCTAGCGACGGCAGCATTTAGAAGTCAAATTACATTGCAGAAATAAATTGGTTTGTTTGCTGTTAATAACTTTGATATTGGAAAATTTTATAACATTTCTCATTTTGAAGGATGACATCATTGGAATGCAAAAGTTAAAGTTTTATTAGAATAATACCATTAATTAATTCAATTGTAGAGTAGATTTGAGACACGTAATAACGAGTCGTCTCGCTTCTCCTAGCTTGCCCCGAAAGGGCGTAGGTTGGCAGCGCACTAGTGACACTACTGGAGTTGTAATGTCTATTTACTATGAACTACTTATTTTCCACTTTAGTGCTATAATAAACTTGACATATACACTCAGATTGATAGGATAAGGTTACATTTCTTAATTAAACCTGTTTATAGGAAGAGAAGAATATATTTAGGTGTTATTAGTTTCATCATAATCATACAGCAAATATGATTGCGTATTTGACTGCCTTCGCTAAGGTCTGATACCAAGAATACAAATGTACACGGAACTGTTCTTATTTCCGTGATCATAACATTTTACTTCATAGCGCTTACAACGGAAGCTTTTATTCCCTCCCTAATGATTGTTTAGTCACGTACTAAAAGTAGATCTGATGAATCTTCTCGCTGTCACTATATCATTATATACAAACTAAATATAAAAAAAATATTGACGCCAGTGGACCTTATTATCGATATGTACTTAACCAAAAATAGTTGTTTACTGTCTGATCACGCAAAAAATACTGAATTCGACGAAAAAAATCACAAAGTTAGCTTATAAGCTTAATAGTGGAGATCATGTTTTTGGTTTTTTTATCTCATCTCTATTATTAATATATTATGGAGTAAAATAAAATTAAAAAAAAAACAAAAGATACTCCACTGTGGTAGAGCCGCAAGAAGTAGTAACTATTTAAAATTTCAAAGGCGGTAGTAAGGGGACATGAAGGAACATTAAAACAACAACTATGTAAAAGCCGTCGACTTCTAGGAAGTCGGCCCCTCGTTTTGTTTCAACGTTGTTACGATAAAGTTTAGAGTCTCTACGAAAACTACTTTCATAAGCCACGAAGAAAACAGTAGATACCAAATAACGTTTGACTTTATAGTAGAAAAGTTTATGACGCTTTGTATGGGTACTGAACACTGGAGATATGCGACAACTTGAATCCAACAACTGGGTAAGGAACAAAATATTTACTTGTCTTCTCATATTCTGTTGCATTTATGAACTCCATTTTACAGACTTATTGCTTATTTCGATAAGTTAATGTTATAAATAGTGACCTTAAAGTTCGATAAAACTAATAGGATTAAATGAGTTTGTTACTGTATTATAGGTTTCCATTGTAGTCTTAACTAGTTTTGGAATTTATATAAACTGCGAGTTATATATTATGTTAACATGTCATTTTAGGAGAAGATATTGTAATTGACACAATAAAAATTTCAAAGTATGAAGGTTATACTGAAAGGATTTACAAATGGACCACAGATCACCAGATATCAGTCAGTATCGGCAGAGCCTATTTTTGCTAGAACTCATTATGTTTTCGTAAATAAAGTAACATGTAACAGTTATAATATTTGTTTCTTTTAACAATATTCTTTGAGGTTTCTTTGAAGCCCACGTCAGAACCAGACCTTTCGTAATATAAAAATTGATTCAATATTACTAGTCTTTAGCACAACTTTATCCGTATGCTGTGAAAGTAGTTGAAATAGTCTAAAGCGCACGGTACTCACGTCGTCAATTCTCTAATTGTCCTAACTACATATGCGGCAGAGCTGAGCCTACTGACTAGAAAGTTCTTTTTTATACAATGTCGTGAAGCATATAAGCATACGGATGTAAAGCGGTTTACACTACTAATTGTACTACTATTATAGATACAGATGCTCGATATTTCGGCGACGTTGCACGGGACGCCATGGTGACTGGATGGGATGACTTAAGACGGCGAGTAGATATCAGTCCGTTAAGAAGTTTTTTTTTTCTTTAATTTATTTATCGTTTCTACAATATAATTCACATAATTACGCAATAATAGCAACAAAAGAAACCACTGAGGTTTAAACCTGAGCAATCATAGTTCTACAATTTACAAAATAATATAACTTCTACACATTTCGCTTTTACACATTTGTAAATTTTATGATGTAACATTCCTAAATAGAGCTTAAAAATATTTTTAAGTTTGGCTTTGATATTTTTCTTAGTCATACGTATTATTACATAAATTTGAAGGTAGGGGCTATTGATAAGTCGCGGGGAAATATAGACGGTAGACCGCTCACCATACACATTATTAGTCTACTGTGTACGAAGCCGGTTCATTGAAACTGCTCGGGTGCATACAGCATGTTCGATAACGTTTTTTAAAGATCCATTAAAATATGTTCTTTTAAAAATGAAAAATGTTCATGAGTGTGTACTAGTAAGATTTTACAGTGTGTGTAAAGAGACCGTTTTAGTTGTTGTGAAATTCATGTTTTATTTTTGGGGACACCTTGTCTTAGTTTATCGCTAACTCGCTCGATGTGGTGGTCTTTGGTTTTGACAAAATCCATTCGTTGGATTATGTATTACAAACGTTTATTAAATTAGGTTATGTTTAATTGGTGAATTATTTGAATTAGGAGGTAATTGCGTTTTAACTAAAAATGAAGTCTATAAAATGGCCACGTATTAAGAAATTCAAAGACGCGCGGCCAAAGAGGAAAATCTAGTAAAGTTCCAAAGTAAATTAAATTTGTCTCCCAGGCTTAGTTAACTGTGCAACGTCTGGACTAGACAGCTTCTGTTCTGTATAAACAGCTATCATTTTTTATCCTAAATAAAGTTATAAAGCCTAGCATACACGGTGACAGTTTACACTTCAGTTCAATAACAAGTATCGTGCCATCTTACTACAATAGTAGAGTAAAGAAATATATGAGTAAGTGCGATGTATTTTAACATTTCTTTTAAAATATATAATAACTTCAAAGAAACATTCAATGTAATTGCACTCACACAGTTGTGCTGTGTCGCATATATCTAAAATATGATATGGTTTATAGAAAGTTGCATTTAAAATTCTTGTCGACTTAAATCAATTAAATATACGTATAATTACATGCACGTAATGTACCTATGTACTTTTATTAAAATGCAGACAATTTGTATTCGATTTTTTAAGTATTCGACAGTGTTTTCGGGTTAAATATCCGAATTTTTAGGCATAATTCATCTACATCTATGAAGTAAGAGGCAACTTTACCTATATCTGACGACCTGTTCTGCGGTGTTCTTCGTGTGCTTGTGGATAGGTACAAATATGCTGACGAGTGGCTGTCGTATTAGTAACAGGGACCAATTTGCAAGTGATACTCTTGTATTGCCAGGTCTTGATTGGTAACTGCTTTGAATAAAGAGGGCCATAAGATTGTTCGCCATACTTACGTATTAAAAAAAAAACATCTACCAGCTTGATACATGTGTCTTTACTTTAAGCAACTTTACATGTAAGTAAATTTAAGATTTATTCAATTACTAAACAAAGACCCATTATTATGTGGTTTAACATTATTATGATACGAGTATCTGGAACTGAAACTGTACCATTTATGTCTCATGTAATATTATTATGTGATAATATTACTTCAGCAACGGTTGTTATCCTTATAGTACGACGTAACGATGAATTAACTGGTGCTAATTTAACCTTCATCATATGATACCCTGTATCAAATGAGTAATGCACATAATTTCTAAAATACGTAATAATAAATATCTATTATTTGTACTAGTCTTAAGGTATTTGTTGTTCTGTGGAAAAAGGAAGGTTATTATTATAATGATACATCTTATATCACGGGTTATAATCCCGGTCATTTGATATCACGGAGATATGGATCCAGTGCGTAGAGGCCGCTTTTGAGAATATTAATGTAATGTTAATGGGACATTATACCCATGAACTAGGTCATGGCAGGTATTGAGACTATTGCGAATGTATCGGAAATTATTAGGCTATTGAAATGAGATCTGGTAATAATCCTTATTGGTCCGGGGTTATTACAGAATATAAATGGAAATAATTACTAAGAAAATATTATGATGATTACAGAATGATGCAACTTAGAAGTTCTTTGACAACTTTTGTTTTCAAAGCCAAGAAAGAAATACATTATCGTAATTAAACATTGAATGATAATTATTGACATTACAAATTGTAAGATTACTTGATGCTTGCTGCTGCTGCTGTCTTACGACTGTCAGAGTATAATTTGTCATGTAGCAATGAAATGAAATATATTTATTTGCGGGCAAACACGGTAGAAATAATAATTATATTAAATAAGAAATAATAATTATATTAAATATATCATGACTACTGATGTCTTTGAATCGACATTTACATACTTCACTTTAAACTGAATAAACAAAATTAAAAAGTATTTTATTCAAAGTGACAAAAGGGGAAAGTGTGTGTTTGTGTCAGCTCCGATGCACGACTGGAGTTTACTCCTCACGAACAATAATTATGATATATATCGTACATCATGTTTTTGGAATTAAAAATAATCTTATTCTTAGGAATTTAGATTAAATTAAAAGAACTTATAGAATTTATAATGTGACTCCATCCTTCTATCAGTATATCATGACTACTGATGTCTTTGAATCGATATTTACTTACTTCACTTTAAACCGAATAAACAAAATTAAAAAGTATTTTATTCAAAGTGACAAAAGGGGAAAGTGTGTGTTTGTGTCCGTTCCGATGCACGATTGGAGTTTACTCCTTACGAACAATAATTATGATATATATCGTACAGAAAAAGAGGGTAAATGAACGCATCTTCTACAATAATGAGAATATAATTCATATTATTCATAAATGTGAATCATATACGCTTACCAGTTAACCGCAATCACGTCTCTTCCGGATTATTCTTTATTACCACTCGAATCAATTTCTTCCCTCGTTTCCAAAGTGTTTTTTACTTTAATCACTTGATGATTTATTTAACAGTACATAAAAATATACCAAGCTTCGTAATATGCAGGCACGCATACACACGTACTAACACACGTACAGTGCTCGGTCCCTG
Source organism: Pyralis farinalis (assembly GCA_947507595.1). Lineage (NCBI taxonomy): Eukaryota > Metazoa > Arthropoda > Insecta > Lepidoptera > Pyralidae > Pyralis > Pyralis farinalis. The sequence goes on from OX382274.1 coordinate 11,716,740, forward strand.
CAATAAACACTGTATAATGCTTTCTAATTCATTCTCATTTTAATAATCTCGGTGGCGCAGTCGCGAATGACGCGACTTTGACACCAATGCTCTACGACCAATTTGGTCATGGTAGGCAAGTCTTGGCCTTCCTCGGCTCCTATATCCTTCCACTTTTGCATTGTATATCTACTCCGTCAGTCTTTCATCCTGCATTCTTGCTACATGTCCGAACCAACGGAGCATGTCTCTTCTTATTTTAACACCGACGCTCTCTTTCAGACCAACTCATCATTGCGAACACGGTCTACAAGCCTTACGCCACAAATTTTGCGCAGCGCTCATATTTCGACCGCGTTTATCCTACTTTCATGCTCTCTCTGCCATACCCTGCTCTCGCTTCCATAAGTTAGCGTTGGGACCAGGACTGAATTGTATATAGCGAACTGTGCCTTCTGGCTCAGGTTTTTACTGCCAAGAAGTTTTCCCAACGCTCCATTCACACTGTTCCCAGCACTCACTCGTCTTTCCACATTCTCTCAAATTCCTAGATATATTAACCAATGAACAAATTTTACGACAATATATCATGTAATGAATTTGTATTAACTTTGGGTTATTCATGCTTTTTATTTTAAGGAATTATTATTTGTAGTAGAGGTACTTCCCCGTTTCCTGCTTGCCCCACTCAGGATATTGCTATTTCGAATCTGCGCACAATATTTTTATATTTGTATGCCGTAGTGGGTAAATCCATTTTCATAAACTAGAAATCTTCATATTCCCGCGAGTTCTAACGAGCTCGGATCACGAGATTAGATGTCAACTCGCGCGATAATATAGCGCATGCATTTTATATCACAATCATGTTATATCTGTTCAAATAATGCAATCTGGAATAGCTTTGAAAATAGTCGACGATGTAAAGCTACCTTAATGGAGAGCTTAGGTATTTTATTTTAACTTTATGACAAGGGAAGAAAGTTTATTCTTGTATTTTCGACAAATGAAAACTAATTTTGAAATTATTTTTTAGGCTCCTAGCGATAAATCCTACATAATTTGGCGAAAATGGTTTCAGGCTTTCGTAATGATTGATGTTACGTGGAATAACTTTATAACAGATTTATAATTGTAATGGACATACTGCCATGTTCAGAAACCGAGTTGACATTTACTTTTGCGCAGTGTAACCCTGTACTAATTGTATTCGAATACAGTCTAAAAACAAATAGAGCATTGTTGAACACGTACATGTCACAGTGCTCTTACAGTCTTCGTAACAGAGTCAAAATGTGTTTTTAGACTTGACGTGGAAGTCGTTCGTCATCGAGAGCTAAATTCAATTTCACCCGATAATGTACCTTTTTTTTAGGGTTCCGTACCCAAAGGGTAAAACGGAACCCTATTACTGAGACGTCCGTCCGTCTGTCACCAGGCTGTATCTCATGAACAGTGACAGTTAGACAGTTGAAATTTTCACAGATGATGAATTTCTATTGCCGCTATAACAACAAATACTAAAAAATAGAATAACATAAATTTTTAAGGGGGCTCCCATACAACAAACGTGATTTTTTTGCTCGTTTTTGCTCGATATTGATAACGGCAACAGGTAGACGCTTGAAATATTCACAGAATATTTAGTTATATATTCACTTTAAGAATAAATAATTAAATTAAAATAAAATAAATATTTAAGGGGCGCTCCCATACAACAAACGTGATTTTTTTGCCGTTTTTATAGATAATGGTACGGAACCCTTTTTGCGCGAGTCCGACTCGCACTTGGCCGATTTTTACAGATAGTGGTACGGAATCCTTCGTGCGCGAGTCCGACTCGCACTTGGGCGATTTTTTATTTTTTTGTGACGCGGGGAAAAATGCGTTAACACCACCGGTGCCTGGATGGCCTCCGGTGGTAGTGTGGGACTTCCCGTCGGCTGCCCCACGGTATACCCACTAAACAACCCTGCGAATTGCCATCGGCCGCGTTGGTGTGGTGCCCCGGATCTGTTAGCAACAGGGCACCACTGCGACTGGTCAGCCCCTCAGAAGGGGCCGGACTTCTAGGGGCAGGCCCCAAGTGTTTTCTAGTGCTTCCACGTAGTCTGCCCTGGACCCACTCACCTGGTGCGCGGTAACGCAGTGGCCGGTGAGTGGTGACTAAAACTAGAAAACTATACTTGTGGGCGAGGAGGTTGAGTGGAGTTGGAGCGATTGACGTTTTCGTTGATTGTCTTGGTGGTGTGGAGCGTGTCCGTGTGGTTGGTGGTGTCGTGTGTTTTTGTTGCGTTGGTTTTTGTTTTTTGTGTTTGTAGTTGGGTTCGGTGACGAACATAGGCGGTTTTTGTTGGTGTTTGGTTTTGTCACTTGTTTGGTTTTTGTGTTTTTCGTTCGTTTTCGTGTTGTGTGGGCTGTCTAGTTCTCGGTCACGAGCCTGGACAGCCGAGTTCCGGTGATGCCGCGTGGGGGGGTACGTTGGGGCCTAAAGGTTCCGGGGGGGGGGGGGGTGACGTCCCGGAGGGCCCACGAAGGGAAGAGGTGGATAGCGAGGGCGAGGGGTGGGTGGAGACCGACTCTATGGTCACCACCCTCTCCGAATCTGAGCTGTGTCGCAAGCGCCTGTTCTCGGGGTCGGAGACGGAGACCCCCGACGAGCGGGCGAAGGTGCCCACCGCCAGGCGCGGCAAGAGGGGCGGTATCGCCCCCAGTTTGGCTAGGGCCCGCCAACAAATAAGGGAGCGAAAGGAGGAGGCCAAGGAGGCGGCATTTAATGCGCTCCTTGAGAAGCGGGCCCTTAGGACGAGGATGAGCCCAAATGTAGCGGCAGGAAGCGCCGAGGGGGTGAGCCCCGAGGCGGAGAAGAAAAGCCCCGAAGGGAGAAGCCCTGAGGGGGATGCGGCGAGCCCACTCGAGAGGGGCGCCGAGGACCTCATGGTGAGGGGCGAGGGGATGTTGGAAGTCATCCTCGACCTCACGGGGAAATCGGCGAGCCTCAAGGGGGGCTACGCCGCAAAAATTGCAAGGGCTGCGAGCGGGATCCGGGAGATCCTGGGGGCCCTGGTGGTGCGCACGGAGGTGGAGGAGACCCACCGCCTCCGAGCTGACAACGCCCGTCTCCAACGGGAGGTGGCCTCCTTGAGGGAGGAGGTCAAGGCGCACCGCCGGGAGTTCCAGGAGCTCCGGAGCGAGAGGAAGGCGCAGGGGTCGACGGGCCCGGTGGATCTCCAGACCCTGGAGTCAAACATCGCCCGGCTCGTCGGCAACCTAGTGGACGGCCGGCTCGCCGCGATTGAGTCGCGCCTGTCTCCTCCGAGTGTCGCCCGTCCCCCATTGGCGGGCGACAGCTCACCGGTGGCGAGGGCCGCGAGGGCGGCCATCGAGAATGCAGGTCGGCCGGCGACTAAGCCGAAGAAGGTAATTGCGCCGGCCGAGCTCGAGGTACGTCCTCGGGCAAGACCGGCCACCGGAACGGGTCCCGCCCGCAGTGGCGCCCCGCAGGAGACGTGGACGAGCTTCGGCCCATCCACATCAAGGGCGAAGCCGGCCGCGGTGACGCCGTCGCCAGCGGCAGGGGCCACCGAAGTCCCTAAGGAGGCGTGGACCAACGTGGTCCGCCGCAGGCCGCGAAAGACCGCGGCCCCCGCGACTCCTGCGGCGCCAGCGCCCGCCAAGGCGTCAGCCAATGCTCCCGCAGGCAGGGAGGAGGGCCGAAAGCCCAAGGTGGTGCTCCCCGGCTCCACGGCCGTAATTCTCAAGACTTCGCTGCCGTCTGTCGTAGCGTTCGGACGTATGCGGAGCTCGCGCTCGGTTATTTCAATTTATTTTGAAATACCCTCCCAAGTGCTAAGTAGTGAGATTGTGTGATCCCGTTATCCTGACGTGCGGAATCCTGTTGGATATTGTTGGCGTGTCCCTCGGGACGCCGGCGTGTGCACATAGCGAAGGTTTAGGGCGTGCTTGTAGGTCTGGCAGCCGCTGGATCTCGCCGCCCTTCGCCAACTTCGTGAGTGACACTAAAACTGCTTATATTAAGTGATTTCGTGCAAATACAGTTCTCTCTGATTTGTAACGTTTCCGTAGTGTATAAGTTTATATAGTTTTAGTGCTTCCAGACAGTGACTGTGACCCTAGGTCTAGTTTTATTGCAGACCACGTTGTGAGCATCGTCCGCCATCTTGTTGCGTTTTCGCCGTGCGCGCTGTCGCCGCGTGGTGATCACGTGACGGTGACGTACGGGCTCGCTGGTGCTGCCAGTGTCACATTGGACATCGACACCTGCCAGACAACTGACGGGCTTTGTGTAGCTGTTGCGACTATACTTTATAATTTTTTTTTATTTTTGTTTTGTGACCATAGAGAAGTGGAATCTGTGACGATCTCAGCTGACATTGACACCTGTCGGCGGAGTGACGTTGGTGGACGTCATTAGTGACCCCCTGTCACTTAACTCCTGACTGGTGTTGCCAGCGCGGTTGCAACAAAGTTGCACACTTTTACTTTTTAATTTTGTATTTATTTCACGTACGCGTACATAGACAATTGAAACTTTGGACTTCTCTTTTATCTTTGTGTTAATTTCAAGTACGCGTACATGGTTAATTGAAACCTTGGATTTTGTTGGTGACTGTGTACTACCGGTTGACATTGACACCTGTCAATCTGACGGCTGTCATAGTCATCCGATATTCTGAGCGGTCTCATTTGGCGCCTATCACTTGACAACCGATTGGTGTTGTCAGTGCGGGCGCTTCCTTTTGCACTTAGTGAAGTACGCGTACATGGACATTTGTGTGCGAGACAATAACATAATCTGTACTGCCACTGTCATTGACAGCTGACAGGTGCACTCACGCGCCCGCTTGGTGTTACCAGAGTGGGCGCTCCTTTTCCACATAGTGAAGTACGCGTACATGGACATTTGTATGCGAGCCGATTTCTACTCTATTTTTATTTTATCATCTTTGTCATCTGATCAGAGTGCAATACAGGGATGGAAAGAGACGAGGAGAGACGGCGCGCGTTCACCCCTACAGGTGGAGGGATACGGCGCTCGCCGCCTCCGCCCCGTCCGGACCCGCCACGGCAGACTGAGACTCCGGTGACAACGAAGGCCAACGAAAAGCGTCCCCTGACCTCGCCGGAGGAGACGGAGTCGATGTCTCGAAGGCTGCGCACGCTGGCTCCTCAGAGTTCTAGGGCTGCGTCTCTGTCAGCTGCTGAGGATATTGATGGCGGCTCCTCCGAGGCGAACATAGAGGAAACTGGAACCGATTCTGGATCCTTGCTGAAACTGTCCAAGGAGGAACTGCAAGAGGTAGCGAGGACCTCGGTAGAGGAAATCATGGGCTGCTGCTTGTCATTGGATCAGAAGTGCAAGCTAAACAAAACCGATTTTGCGCGCGTTGGAGGCCTAGGGCAGCGCCTACTGGCTGTGGTCGCATCCCTAAATATCAGGCTGGCCGAATCTGAGCTCCGGGCGCAAAAAATGGAACTGGAGTGTGTAGAGGCAAGAGCTCGAGCCTGGGAAATCCAGGCCAGGGCCCAGACTCAGCCACAAACGGGTAGAATGGAAGGGACATCCGACATCCCCACCTCGTATGCTGCGTGCCTGCGTACAGGAAAAAACGCGGAGAGGCCGAAACCAACCTCGGGACCGGTAGTGGCCATATACCCTACTGAGGAATCTGCGACGGAGCTCAAGAGTGCTGAAGCCACAAAAAACGCGCTGAAAAAAGCTATCAACCCGGCATCACACGGAATCCAAATCCACAAAGTCAGGAAAGTGGGTAACGCAGGGGTGATCGTTCAGACCAACTCCCAAGAAGCGGCTGAAAAGCTTCGACGAGCCATTCCCGCAACGCTAAGGACATCAACTCCGACCCAACGCCTGCCACTTGTGGCTCTAGTGAATGTTGACGGTGACCCTAAGGACAACGAGCTGCTAGAGGCGGTCCATGAGCAAAACTTCGGCGACTCCCAGGAATGGACGCGCGAACGCATTTTCAAGGAAGGCCGTGTCGCGTTCAAAAAGTCGAGACTCACAGCTGGTCGGACAACGGTGGTTATAGAATGTTCCCCGGCACTCAGGGATGCTCTCATAGGGAAAGGCAAGTTATATTTAGGATGGGACGTGATATACGTGAACGACTACATACGGGTTACATGCTGTAACAAATGCCAACTCTATGGCCATCCCGAGCGCCTGTGCCGATCTGAATCAGCAATCTGTGGACGATGTGGAACAAGCGGCCACTCGACTGCGTCCTGCGCAAGTAACTCGCAGGCGTGTGGAACATGCAAGAGGTTTGGTAGGCCCGCCGACCACAAGACAGCCTCTAACGACTGTCCAGCCAGACGGCACGCGGAAGAAAGGTACATAGCCACAATAAACTATGGATAGGCAGTCGAACAATAATAAAGGCTGCTCCACAATCAAGGTCGGACAAATCAATCTTGGAGGATCTCAAGCCGCCACAAAAGAGCTGCCATCAATCGGTGAGGAATTGGGCCTGGATATTATACTAGTGCAGGAACACTACCGCAATCCTATGATAGTGGACTCGGGACCAGGGGCGAAGGCCGGGCTGCTGATAATAAATAAGAAAATCCCAGTCACCATCGTTAACGAGCTGTGCTCCACTCACTGCTTCGTGGCCGCCAGCCACCCTGGGCTACACCTTGTCTCGGCGTACTTCCAGTACTCGGACGACATTGAGGGACATATCCGCAACTTAGAACGGGTGCTGGGGGGGGGCTCGGGGGCAGGGATGTGGTCCTGGGTATGGATACAAACACCCACTCGCCACTGTGGCATAGTGAGAGACGCCACTACACCGGAAGAGGAGCCGAACAAGAGCGCAGGCGGCAACAACTGGAAGGACTCATCAACGCCAAAGGCCTCCGAATCCATAATGCAGAAAACCATCCGCACACCTTCTGCGGACCTAATGGCGTCAGCAACATCGACGTCACCTTGTCAACCGGGGGCATATGGATACGGGACTGGACGGTGCACCCCACTATCAGCAGCTCGGACCACCGATTGATCACGTTCATCGTATCAAGAAGATGCACGGTGGATGGGCCTGAGCGCACACAAGCGTTCGAGGAGCCGCCTCGATATCGGGATCGTGACGTCAACTGGCCCGACTTTGAAGCTCTGATTCATGCAAGAATGGGATATTTGAATGCGGATAAGCCGGCTGGGATATTATGTGAGGAGTTTCTGGAGGTGATCGCAAGAACTGCACGGGAATGCTTGGGATTAAAGCGACAGAGACCCACGACCGGCTATGAATGGTGGACGAATGAACTAACCTCATTAAGGAGGCAGAGCAGCAGACTTCGGAACGTATGGCAGAGACGAAGAATAAAAGGTGGTAGGTCTGAAGAGATTGCACGAACTGAATTCCGTGAGGCGAGACTGAGGTACAGAAGGGCTATGGAGGCGACGGAGCTCGAATTCTTTCGTAAGATCGCTGAGTCTGGCAACCTGGACCCCTGGGGCCAGGCTTACAGAATGGCAAGTGGGAGGTTTAAAGCTCCCACCAACATAATCAACGGGGCTAAATTTGCAATAGGTCACCCGGGGGGATTGGAGGAGGCCATGCACAGCCTCCTGTATGGTTTGTGCCCCGATGACGATATGTCCAGGGACACTGACCACCAGAGGCAGGTGCGCCTCATGGCGACCCTCACCCCCTCCGGTCGAGCTTCGTCCTCTCCGTCATTCGAGGATCTGGACGGGATAATAAAGGCGTTGCCTGACACCGCTACGGGACTCGATGGCATCAGTTCAAGGATCCTTAAGCACACCTGGACCGCGGCGCCTAGGGACTTCTTGCGGGTAGTCACGCAGTGTGTGGCTGAGGGGATCTTCCCCAATGTTTGTAAGGACGGTCGAATATTGGTTATTCCTAAAGGAAACAACAAGCCACTTAGTGACCCAAAGGCGTACCGCCCTATTACGCTCCTCTCGATCTTTGGTAAAGTTCTAGAACGCGTCATGTTACGGTGCGCCCCGCAGATCGCTTCTGGGATCTCCGAGCACCAGCACGGGTTCTCTCCAGGCAAATCAACAGTTACGGCACTACAGGAAATTTTGAGCACGGCAAATAATACAGTATGTAAGTATGTTCATTTGGTACTCTTGGACATCTCGGGTGCGTTCGACAATGCCTGGTGGCCGATGATGTTGCTCAAGGCTAAGAGGGGAGGCTGTCCGCCTAACATCTATAGGATGTTGGTGGACTACTTCACCGGTCGCCGAGTGGGTATATTCGTCGGGGACCGGGTGTTGTGGAAGGACTCGACCATGGGGTGTCCGCAGGGATCCGTGCTCGGGCCGACGCTATGGAATGTCCTCATGGACGATCTGTTGCGTTTGTCCTTACCGAAGGGAGTAAAGATGGTTGCCTACGCCGATGACGTGACGCTCATCATTGAGGCCAATTCACGATCGGCCATTGAATCAGCCGCGAAAGCGGCTCTGAGCCTAATTGGCGACTGGGGCGCCCGTAATAGACTGGGTTTCTCCCCCACAAAGTCGCTATCTATGACTGTGAAGGGAAAACTACAGAGGCCCCCTTTAATCAAGTTCGGCCAGGACTCGGTGAGGAGCGTCACGTCTGCGACGGTCCTCGGCGTGGAGTTGGACTCTAGCCTGTTGTTTGTGCAACACGCCACCCGGATAGGAGAACGAGCCGCTGCATGTTTTGGCAAGATGTCGAGGGTTACGGCATCGTCTTGGGGAATCAAGTACCAAGCCTTAAAGGTTCTGTACAGGGGAACGTATGTGGCTACGCTGACGTATGCAGCTGCCATATGGTGCCACCGATTAACAGCGTATGTTCTGCGTAGTGTCGTACTAAGAAGTCAGCGTCAGGCACTCATTCTGCTGACTAAAGCATATAGGTCCACCAGTACCGCTGCCCTGCCCGTGCTGGCTGGAGTACTCCCCTCAGACCTGGAAGTGACTCGTGCTGGACGAATGGAGGGAGCGCGTAGATCCGCGACCGGTAGAGAGTTGAGCCGGCGAAAGCGCGATATTTGGGACACTACGATGCGCGAGTGGCAGGATCGCTGGACTGCGGACACGAAGGGGAGGGAACTCCATCGGTTCTTCCCGGAGGTGGCTGGCCGACTGAGCGCAAGCTGGGTCGAGCCGGATTATCAGACCTCCCAGATCCTTGGAGGACACGGCATATTCAGAAAGAGACTGAATGCGTTGGGACGACATGAAAGTAGCATGTGCGAGTGTGGAGAGAGCGAGGAGGACAGAGACCACATACTGTGGTCCTGTCCTATGTATGATGACCTACGTTGTGTGATGATGTCTGGAATACAGCGCTCAAAGGACCAACCGGGACCGGTGTACTTCACCGATCTCGTATCGTCGGCGGCGAACTTCGCTGCTTTGCGCAGGTTCGCCCACGGATGGCACGCACGGAGAAGCGCAGCGGAATGGCTCGAGAAGACGGGAGGAAGAGCGCCTAGGGACGACAGCGAAGGCGTCGACGTGGATGTCGCTGCCCCAGAAGGGGGAGAGAGCGTACATAGAGACAAGGATATAGAATCAAATAATTTGTAGGGAGTCAAGAAATGCCCACGGCACGGCGAAGAGCCTCAGAGCAGCAAGTGCCGTGCTGCATCTCCCGCGATTCGGCTCAAATGACCGCAAGGTCGGTGGAGCCATGGGCGGTGGAGGGTTTGGCCGTAATTCTCAAATTACGGCCGGAGGCAGCCCAAGGGGGGGCATCGTATGCCTCGGCCCTGCTTAAGGCCGAGCGGGAGGTAAACCTGGGCGAGCTGGGAATCGGCTCGCTCCGGATTCGCAAGTCTGCGACTGGAGCGAGGCTTATCGAAGTCCCCGGCTCGTCCAGTCACGAGAAGGCTGACGCCTTGGCAGCCAGGTTGTCGGCTGCCCTGTCCAGCGTTGCTGAGGTGTCCAGGCCCGTGAAGTGTGCGGAGTTCCGCCTCACGGGTCTGGACGACGCCGCTACGGCGGAGCGGCTCAAGGCTGCGGTCGCGCGCGAGGGGGGCTGCACCCCCGAGCAGGTCCGGGTGGGCGAAATCCGCCCGGACTGGCGGAGTTCCAGCTCCGCCCTGATGCGCTGCCCGGTGACGGCAGCGAAGAAGCTGCTCGAGCTGGGCAGTATCGGGGTGGGCTGGAGCCGGTTGCAGCTCCACCTGCTGGAGGCGCGCCCCATGCATTGTTATAAGTGCATGGGGAAGGGGCACACAGCCGAGCTGTGCCCCTCCAAGGAGGACCGCAGCCGGCTTTGTTACCGGTGCGGGCAGCCGGGGCACATCGCCTCGGGCTGCTCGGCCCAGGCCCGCTGTGCCGTATGCGCAGACGCTGGGCGGAAGGCGACGCACGTGATGGGGGGCCGTCTTTGCAACCCCCCATCCGTCCGCGGGAGAACGCCCCCCATCTCTCGCGGGAGTGGGCGGCAGACGGCGCCGGAGGCTAGGATGTCCGAGTAATGGCCGGACATCCTCGCTTCCTGCAGGCCAACGTCAACCACTCCGCCGGGGCTCAGGACCTTTTCCTGCAGACCATGGCGGAGTGGGACGTGGACGTGGCGGTGGTTGCGGAACCATATTTCGTGCCCTCCCGGCCTAACTGGGCCGGGGATCTAGACGGTTCCGTGGCCATCGTCGCGAGGCCTGGCGCCAGCCCCCCACTCGTGGTGTGGGGGAGGGGAGCGGGTTACGTGGCGGCGGTTCGGGGAGAGTACGCAATCATCGGTGTGTACTTCTCCCCGAACCGCGACCTGCCGGCCCTGGAGCGGCTGCTCGACGCTCTGGGGTCGGCTGTGAGGCGGCTAGCGCCCGCCCAGGTTATTGTGGCCGGTGACTTCAACGCCAAGTCCACGGCGTGGGGGAACCCGGCCACGGAAGCCAAAGGGCGGATGGTGGAGGAGTGGGCGCTGGCCGCGGGACTGTCCCTCTTAAATAGGGGGACAGTCCACACGTGCGTGCGGTGGAACGGAGGGTCGGTGGTGGATCTGTCCTTCGCCACCGCGTCCACCGCACGCCGAGTGGAGGGTGGAGACACTCTCGGACCATCGTTATATCAGGTTCGAGGTGTCTCCAGCCCCCGGGAGTCGGACGACTTCGTCCCGGTGGCGGAGCCGGTTCCCGCGTTGGGCGCTCACCAGGCTCGACCGGGAACTGGCAGAGGAGGCGGCCATTGTCGGCCACTGGGGCCTCCCGCCAATGGAGGATCTGGACGCCGAGGAGGGGGCTGGTCGTCTCTGCGACGCCTTCACGGCGGTGTGCAGAGCGGCCATGCCCAGCGTTGGGCGTCCGCCTCCGAGGCGGGCGGTCTACTGGTGGTCGGCTGAGATAGCCGGCTTCCGGGACGCCTGCAACGGGGCGCGTAGGGCGTATACTCGGAGCAGGCGTCGCCGCCCCCGGGACGAAGGGAGAGATGGCCATCTGCACGGCATATACGTGGAGAAGAAGAGAGCCTTGCAGATGGCCATAAGTAGGGCCAAGGAGGGAGCGTGGCAGGAGCTGCTGGAGGGCCTAGACAGGGACCCGTGGGGCCGATCGTATAGGGGAGCGCGGAACAAAATCCGCGCTCAGTCGGCCCCACTGACAGAGACCCTCCAGCCAGCCGTGTTGGAGAGGGTTGTCGGGGAACTCTTCCCCGACAACCCACGGGGCTACGCTCCCCCGAGGATGGCCCTACAGTCGAACTCCAGAGGAGAGGAGGAGGGCGCTCCGCCGCCCGTCACCGACCAGGAGATGGAGGCGGTCGTTGACCGCCTCCGAGGCAAAAAGAGGGCGCCGGGTCCGGACGGGGTGCACGGGAAGGTGCTAGCGTTGGCTCTCGTGCACCTCGGAGACAGGTTCCGGGAGCTCCTCGACTGCTGCTTGCGGTCGGGGTGCTGCCCGGGACCCTTCAGGGTGGGCCGGCTCTGCCTTCTGTTCAAGGGAGACCGGCCCCCGGACTCGGGGTCGGCGGTTCGACCAGTCGTTCTGCTGAACGAGGCGGGGAAAGCCCTAGAAAGGGTTGTCGCTTCCCGCCTCGCTCAGCACTTGGAGGATGGCCCGGGACCGGGCCTATCGGATGCCCAGTTCGGGTTCCGGGCCAGACGGTCGACCGTCGACGCCATTAGGCGCCTAAGGTCGGTGACGGAGGATGCGGAGCGCAGCGGAGATGTGGTGGTGGCGGTGTCGTTAGACTTCAACAGCCTCCCCCACAGTACCATACTGGAGGCCCTCAAATACTTTGGGGTGCCTCCGTACTTGGGGAGACTGTTGAAGGCGTACTTGGAGGACAGGGAGGTGCGCTACGAGGACGCGAGGGGCCAGATGGTGAGAAGACACGTCGTGTGCGGTGTCCCACAGGGGTCCGTTCTGGGCCCCATTCTGTGGGACCTCGCATACGACTGGGTCCTGCGGGGCCGTCTCCTCCCCGGGATGGGCGTCATCTGCTATGCAGATGACACCCTCGTCACATCCCGGGGTAAGACCTTCGTGGAGGCGGCGCGGCTGGCCGAAGTCGGTGTAGTACTGGTGGTCAGCCGCATAGAGAGGCTTGGGCTTCGGGTCCGCTTGGATAAAACCGAGGCCCTCCTCTTCCGCGGGATCGGTAGGCGGGGCCCCCCCTCGGGAGCGCACCTCCAAATAGGAGGAGAAAGGATTAGGGTGAGTGCCCAGATTAGCTATCTGGGCCTCACCCTGGACGGGAGATGGACCTTCGGCCCCCACTTCGAGCGGTTGGGGCCGAGGGTCATCAGAGCTGCGGCGGCGCTGGGTCGCCTCCTGCCCAATGTGGGCGGGCCCAGCGCCGCGTGCAGGCGGCTGTACTCCGGCATCTGCCGGAGTATGGCCACGTACGGTGCCCCCATATGGGCGGAAGCCCTCTGCGCTCGGAATAGGGCTCAGCTGTGCAGAGCGCAGCGGGTCATAGCGCAGAGGGCGATAAGGGGGTACCGGACGGTGGCGTGGACGGCCGCGACCGCCCTTGCTGGCGACCCGCCCTGGGAGTTGGAGGCGGAGGTGCTCGCCGAGGTATACGGGTTTGTCTCGGATAGGAGGATTCTCGGCGAGCGCCCCACGTCGGTGGAGGTGGGGCGGTATCGCCAGCGAGGGCATGCGGAGATGATGCGGAGGTGGGGGGAGGACCTGGCGCAGCCGCGGTACGGAGTCCGCGTTGCGGAGGCGCTGCGCCCGGTCCTGGAGGCGTGGATGCGTCGTAGGCGCAAACCCCTCACTTTCCGCATGGTGCAGGTGCTCACCGGACATGGATGCTTCGGTGAGTACCTGCACCGGGTCGCGAGGCGGGAGGAGCGGCCAGGCTGCCACGATTGTGGCGCGGCCGAGGACACTGCTCAGCATACTCTAGAGCAGTGTCCCAGATGGTCTCGGCAGCGCCACGATCTGGTGTCCGCGCTAGGCAGCGCGGACCTCTCGCTCCCGAGCGTGGTCCGCTCCATGCTCGGGAGTGACAGTGCCTGGCAGGCGATGGCCTCCTTCTGTGAGACCGTCATGTCCCAGAAGGAGGCCGCGGAGCGGGACAGGGAGGACGATCCTCAGGCTGCCCCGCTCCGGAGACGGCGGACGGGAGTGCGGCGTAGGCGCTACGCGCACCTACTGCCGCCTCCCTAACCTGTGGGACTAGGGGTCAGGCTGGGAACCTGGCCCCATAATGGTCCCGCCGCCGGAGGGGCTGTCCCAATTTGCCGGGATGGCCCCTAGAGAGAAGAAGTCCGGCCCCTTTTGAGGGGCTGGCCAGTCGCAGTGGTGCCCTGTTGCTGACAGATCCGGGGCACCACACCAACGCGGCCGATGGCATTTCGCGGGGTTGTTTAGTGGGTATACCGTCGGACAGCCGACGGGGAGTCCCACACTACCACCGGAGGCCACCCAGGCACCGGTGGTGTGCGTAACGCATTTTTCCCCGCGTCACAAAAAAAAAAAAAAAAAGGGGCCGGACTTCTTCGCTCTAGGGGCTATCCCGGCAAATTGGGACAGCCCCTCCGGCACCCGATAATGTACCCTGCTAAATAGCAAACGAAACACTGTCCAGTGTAAAATAAGAAGTACTCAATTAGGTAATTAAAAATCCTCCACCTTACAGAAAACTGGAGCCTAAACGAAACGTAAGTTGCTGTATTGACTGACTTTACACTGGCCTTACGCTTGTTTGTCTCGTCAGTGGCATTAGAGAGACTTGGCCAAAATTGTGTACACACCTCTTTATAACATTTTCAGTGAAGGCCAAGCTGTTAATAAGCGCAATTTGTCTAAATTACCTTGTTATTAGATTTAATCAGAAGTATAAAAGGTAATTGGCAATCCTTTCAGTATTATTTACATTATCTTTAGTATTAATCAATTATTATTTATGTTTATCATTAATTAATTTATGTATAAAAAAAATAATTGTTTAATTGGATGTAGGTGTAGGCAGAGGGAACCGAGCGCCGAAAGACGCGGTCCTTACATACCTCACTCGCTTTTGAGGGTTCCGTACCCAAAGTGTAAAACGGAACACTATTACTGAGACTCCACTGTCCGTCCGTCTGTCAGCAGGCTGTATCTCATGAACCGTGATAGTTAGACAGTTGAAATTTTCACAGATGATGTATTTCTGTTGCCGCTATAGCAACAAATACTAAAAAATTGAATAAAATGAATATTTAAGGGGGCTCCCATACAACAAACGTGATTTTTTTGCTCATTTTTGCTCGATATTGATAACGGCAACAGGTAGATGCTTGAAATATTCACAGAATATTTAGATATATATTTAAATTAAGAATAAATAATTAAATTAAAATAAAACAAATATTTAAGGGGGGCTCCCATACAACAAATGTGATTTTTTTCCGTTTTTATAGATAATCGTACGGAACCCTTCGTGCGCGAGTCCGACTCGCACGTGACCGATTTATTTTTTAACATTCATAGCTCTTTTCGTGCACACTCGCTGGTTCCTAGGGCTCCTTAGATCACCTTCTGATGAAACACGACCAATTTAGCACGGTCATGTTAGGTGAGTCTTGGTCTTCCTCGGCCCCTACATCCTTCTACTTACGCATTTTATATCTTATATTTTATTAACTTAGCGTGGAAGTGGTTCATCATATACGAAATAGCATCTAGCAGCAGCCTTGCTCTGTTAGCTCTGTTGGCTACGTGCTATCGACACATTCCTTATTGCAATCATTTATAAGCTACAGTAACTACTTTGCTTCAGGTGGGATGTAAGCCTCTCGACGGTGTATGTAAAAAACACTCATCAAATATGCGGATTGGAAATTCAACTTTGTTTCAAATTACGTGTATACAAAACTAGAGTAGATTAATTTAATATTCTGGATAATTAAATTGTTTCTCTTTGTTACCATCAACAGATTTGCTTTTCGGATCACTTTTAACAGTTTCGAACAGCCAGTTTATCGATGGTTAACTCTACTTTAGTCTACAGTTATATACAGTTGACTCATAATCGTGTTTGTAATGAAAACGATGCTGCACCACATTATAATTTAATACAAGCTTTATACGTACTTTATACTGTATACGTTTATACTTATTTAATAAAGCAATTATTAAATAAGTATAAACGTATACCCAATACAAACTAATAGAACTCAAAACTTTAAATTTTGAACAACTGACTACAGAGTAGTGGTAGTCCAGTAAATAAAGAAACGGCCTATTAACCGACTGAACCCGGTTCAAACTCTGGTATTTGTAAGTATCGCTTACTCGACGGTGAAGGAAAGCATCATCAGGAAACTCGCACGTCCCAGATCTAATCTTTCAAAATGTAATTTCTGGGACCTAAAAAAGGTCTGATTTTTCCTCTGGGTTGCTGAGGTCTAACGGCAGTCGTTCCATGTAAAAATTTGTATTCTCGCCAAATCCTTAGGCTTAGGTAGCGCAGCCCGTCAATCCTAAGGGATTAGGTAACAGCATAACGTTAGGCAGAAGAAGGCATCCGCAATTAAAAAAAATCCACAAGCAATCGGATTACATGCAGACGAAGTTTCGGGTAAGCTTTTGCTAACATTATAGGTATTACAAAAGTTGTACTGAAAAGCTAATTAATTTGAAAATATTGAAACTTTAAGAAAGTTTTGCAAATGCCAGCTAAGACTTTATTACGTAAGTCAAGTTTGAAATTTTCGAATAAGTCATTTAAGTATGTTCACTTCGCATAAGAACTACATATGCTTGATAAAGCTTCTCGAAGTTTCTCAACGTGGCAAAATTGGGGTCGGGCAAAGTAAGCAAATCTCCGCCTGTCGGCGACGAGACTTTTTCTCGAAAATTCGAAGATAGATAAGTATCTTTTGTTTAACAAACGCGGGCTGAAAATAATTAGACTATTATCATTCGGTGGGAGGTAAATGGTAATCAAACTGCGATCGGTATATAGATATTCTCGGTTTAAGTAACGCGGTGCAGATTTGAAAGAATCCTTCGTTTTATACCGCGTTACTATTACGTTTCAGGCATTATTTGCCAAGGAATATCAGTTTCATTTATCACGTTTTTACCTACGTAAAAGAGAATATATTATAATAGTGATATTATTTTGATTTGATGTTATCATGAAAATATGATCAGAATCATTTGCAAAAGTACAAAGAAAGAACGATTAAAAGTGTATTGCGATCTGTTGTTGTCAACAATTCCCATTATACAGATTTAATTATTGAATCTTGGCGATACTTGATAAACGTATACATGAAATCTAATAACTTCTTCTTTTATACAAAGTTATATAAATTGAAATTAGAATACGGAAATACGGCCATATAAACAACACCGAGTATTGCGAGCGTCAATAAGGTACGGTAACCGCTTTCCATCAAGTGGCCCGTATGATTGTATGCCGCTCGACGCAGATTAAAAAAAAAGCTTTACTCCTTTATTGCAAGTGTTCATAGGCCCATGAATACAATGAATATTACAGATGGCAACCTTAAATCTTACTTTCCAAAATTGTCGAATTTTCGAATTTCAAAGTTTTGAAAACGGTATGACGAAGTTTAAAATGCTAGATAGCTTTTTTTTATTATTTTATTCACATCATATTATTATGCATGTTATTCATATCAGATAGGTATGCTTGTAAGCTACTCAACGTATAACGTTCGTATGACACATAAATGATATGATTATGCCTGAGTATTATTAACGTTCAGTTTATTATTTTATTCTTATTAGCACATTACGAAGTCTTCTTTCGTTTGTTGAAGGCGGAAGGAATATTTTTAACATAATAGGAATTAAATTAATGAAGCCTGATGAAACATTACATGATAATGGTTCTAGATTGCAAGATCCCGAAAGCATCACGTCGCCAACTTTTTCCTTATCAGCGTTTAGCGCACACTGTTCTTAGGCGCGCCTTTAACCCAAAACTTTATTTCGATAAAGACTCGCTAACGAGTTCTGACTTATCCAGTCGTGTTAGTGCTGGTATTTTTAGGGTACGTTCATATATGTTACATTTGTAATGTTTTATTACAAATTTAACATATATGAATATTAATGATTTTGTTAACACGTTTTAGACAATCTTTGCACCAAATTTATTACTATAATATGTTCAGGAGTTTAGTACACAAAAGTTAGATGTCTTTTTGTATTTAACTTTTCAGAACTACAGTGCTAAACAAACGGTGCTTCCTTTCACATTTAGAGTATTAGCGTGAGTACATCACAAAGATGCTCCACAACAAGAACCGTCTTACCATGTAAGCCGCAGATAATTCAGACTAAATAACAAGTTCCTCTGCCTATGCCACAAGGGTTTTGACGTGAAGTTACAGAAAGTTTATGATTTCGGTTGAAATTGGAAAAAGGTCATTGTATTCACCTTTAGCTCAATGGATATAAATAATTTGCTCAGGATTACTTTGTGTGCTTTCTTTGCCAGTTACTTCAAGACTGCCAGTGTTGGCCCTCATCCACCTGCTATCGTGTGCTCATGCATACCGACACTGTCGATGCTATGTTTCTCTGGTTGCATGTGCGTTTGCCCGAGATTTGTAACAAACGATATGTGCAACTGTCATTGCTACTATCCCAGTTTTTATAGTCGTTTTTACCATGTTTATCTCTGAAAAAAAAGGTGTTATTAATTAATGTTGATCTGGTTGCTGTTATTGTATTTAAGTTTGATTTCGTAGTAGATCCTTAAGAGTGCACAGTTTACGACTGCCACTTTATAACTAGAACATACAGCGAATTCAAAGCATAAAAATAATAATATTAAAAGGCATCACTGATGTACATTGGTTAAATCATAATTTATTGTGATATACATTAAATAAAAGTGACTTACCAAATAAAGTTAATTTTAAGATTTAGATTACGTTAATTACTAAGATTCTTTTATTTGTATTCAATTTTGATTTTATTTTTTAGTGGTCTCTGGCCGCGACGACTCTTGAGTCACAAAAAAAAACTTATTAAGTATTTAAATTTTAAAGTTAAAGCGCCACTTAATAATTTTTATTTTTTACTTATTATAGGTTTTCTTTGGGTCGGCAGTTTTAAAATTTTTACTTTAACGTATATTTCATATTTTTTAAATTACTAAACTATCGCCATATTCATGTAAATACTTTCCGGGACGAAACAAGAAGTTGCATTAGAAGATCTTGCCTTGCGGAACTTCGCTTTTTCTAACAATGGGTACATAAAATACTTTTTCATAATCAGTATACATTTTGGCAGCGCAACAGCGCACGTCGCGGATTTGTATTTCAACCGCAATTTAATAAAGACAAAAACGGATGGATAAAGCCACAACGTTTAACATTTCAAGCTCTTAAGAGTGTGCTGAAAGGATAATGTTTCCTATGTCTTTACACTGGGCTGTTACTGTACATAAGTTGCATGGAACCAACGTAGAAAAGGCTGTTGTTTATTTAGGTAGAAGCATTTTTGCAAAAAGTCAAAATTACGTGGACTTAAAACGCCAAGAAAGTTTGCAAGTTGTTGCAATAATAATCGTCATCACAAATCGGCTTTAACTGAACTGCAAAAATTAAGAAACGTATAGTTTGATCTCATACCAGTGCTACTATTCAGTTAGGAATACTCTTTTGCGAAGACAATCCTGGTTGCAGCGGCATTTCTCAATGCAGATCATGCTTATCTATTTAAATTTAACGTACAGTTATATACGTTTGATTTAAATAATAATATTTAAATAAATAATATTTGTAAAGTATAAGTCTCATAATACCCTCGTGCGAAGACAATCTTGGCTGCGGCACCATTTCATGGTGCAGATCATATTTAGGTATCAAAATTAAACGTAAAGTTGAAATCTCATAACAGTACTAATCGAGAGTTGAGTTGAGGAGTACCCTCGTGCGAAGACAATCATGGACAGCATCATTTGACAGTGCAAATCATATTTAGCTATCAAAATTAAACGTAGGTATAGTTTAAGTCTAATAATAATTTGATGATTTAACTAATTTGACGAGCTCGGTGGCTCAGTGGTGGAACGCGCTGTATCGCTACTTTGACACCAACGCTCGTGGGTTCGATTCCCACACAGTACAAATATTTGTGTGCATGAACATGTCTGTTTGTATTGGTCTGGGTATTTTCAATGTATAATAAGTATGTGTTTACAAAAAAAAATTGTATTTACGTATGTTTATCAGTTGTCTAGTACCCATAACACAAGCTTCGCTTACTTTGGGGCTAGGTGGCGCTGTGTAATTTGTCCGACAATATTTATTTATTTAATTTGACTAGTCGCCAAGGAATAATCTTGACGGCAGCATCATTTCATGTTGCTGAGCAGTTGGGTAAATCTGCTAGTCTGCACTACTTGATGCTACAGCATTGGGTCAAGGTTACTATGTCATGGAAATACCATCGCACTAACAGTACACTTAATTTCAAATGAATCGGACTTGTAAAAGTTGGTGAAATGCCTTTATCAACTAGAAAATAACCGTTGTGAATCTTATAATAGTCTTCAAACACCTGAACAGATCTTCATAAATTATAGCTAGGAACCATCTCGACCACGTCAGCTAACAGAAAACAAACAGCATCAAAATCGGTCCATCCGTTTGGGAGCTATGATGGCACAGACAGGTATATAGATATAATATAACGCTTGCAATGTAAAAATACTATTTGCGGGTTGCCATTATCGCCTCTGATACATGTACATACTGTTCATTACCTTTTTGACCACCTTATTCACTTGCATGAACACAACTACTTTCTTTACTATCGAGTTAATTTTAGTCACAGAACTCCAAAATAAAGAATCATTGTAAATAATTAATACCTATCGAAAATAAACTGATATTCGTATAATATACACCAATATGAGCCAAAACCTAAAACATTTCGTCATAGAAGCGGCGCGACAACGTTAAATGACGAAAATTGTGCCTAACAACAATTTGTTTTCATAATCAGGAGACAATTAGCATTGCGAGTTGCAAGTCATGTTGTGGAACACCTGCACGTGCACTTTGGACTCCAAAAATCCGATCGTTATCGACTTAGGATCCCCAAGATTACAGGCTTAATGACTGTCACTTTATAATTAGTACAGATAGCTATTTCAAGACATAAAAATAATATAATGAATCATAATTTAATCCGATATATCGAAACATACTTTACAAAAGAATTTATATATTGCTAGTTATTTTCCAGATTAAAGCTATTATAATACCTACCTTTGCCAAGAAATATATATCTGTATGTGTTGATGTCTGATAATCTTATTTTAGCCCTGTTCCCTGGAAGCTGATCATCATGGATCTTACCTTACCTTACATCATCTTAGATCCCCCTGGGCCTTTTTGGTCCAACTCCAACAAAGTTTTAGTTCAAATACAACTGTCGAAAGCTACTTATCTCGTATAAAACCATGGGGCGCATGGGCTATGCTAGCTATAGGGCCGTCAATTCGATCAACTTACTAGTAAAAGTATGTGAATAGATAATTGAAAGGAAAATGAGGGTTACATACAATGGAATGCCGTTGGAAGCACAGGAAGGACTTCGAAATAGAAGGGCATGTATGGATCAAGTTTTCTCACTCTGCATTATCTTGAAGCAGCACCTGGCTATCGTTTAGAACATTTTCTTCGGTTGTGAATCTTGTGACATTGACAGGGTTTCTAACAGGGTTGTTCGAAAGCAACTGTGGGATACATTGCCGAGATACTGAGGATGCCCTGTTCCGTGTCAAACTGCTGATTTGCTCACCATATGTGCGGATTAATGGCAGTATGGAAACCTGGTTTGACCTCAAAATTGGTGTCAAGCAGAATTGTATACTATCTATTCTGTTGTTCGTTTTGTATGTGGATGATTGACTGCAGAGAACAATGTCTACGAATGTAGGATTACGCAAGGATGACCTAGTGGTGAACTGTCTGCTTTATGCACGATGTCGCCCAATTAGCAGAATAATGGTATTTGAAAGCGAAGAAACCAGAACCAACATCAGGATTATGATTAATGGTTCAGTATTTAGAAGCAGTGCATGAGAGTGCATGTCTTGAATATGCACTGTACTTTCCATCTTACAAGAAATACGAGTGATTGCTAGTGTGAGTTGGCATTTGAAAAGAAAACGGAGTTCTAAAAAGAGTTACAAATTTATTAAGGCTATTATTCATATATATAAAGTTTTCTTAAAAGTTCGGCCAATTTAAGTCTTTAAGAGCTCGCAATGGAACGATCTAACCCGAAGTTTACAGTCCGAAGCACCCACGAATGTAGTAAGCGGCCGCCGGCTGCAGTGGACCGCCGATTGTAGATGGGCACGCCAGCGAACCAGCCAGCACGCAGATCCGTGAGGGACTCACGGACATCGCAGGCTAAGATGCAAAAGATGGCAGGAATCGGTGGGACAGCCTCGCGGTCCAATACCGCAGCGGTAACAGTTATCGGCCGCCGTAGTCCATCGCGTAGCCAACACAGTAGAGGCTGGAGTTATTCAAATAATATATAGTAAGAAACTATCCGGAGGTTCAGGGGATCGGTAAAAGAGAATAATATGCCGACGAGTTCACAGCGTAGCCAACACAGCGGGGTCTGGTGGTCTCAGACGCGGTACACCGTGCGTTCCTGATCAAATCTTCCTGTAGCCTGACTTGTTTCCTCGTCGTTCGTCTATTTAACATCTTTATTTTAAATATTTAAATTTACAAAATAATTTTTACTACCTATTTTGACAATTGACATTTCATAGATGTGTAGAAAGATACTAAAAAAGGTTGATATATTACAAAGCTTGGACCAGAAGGCACAGTTCCTTAGAAACGAGAGCTGGGTATAGCAGAGAGAGTATGAAAGTTAGTTAAACACGGTTGAAATGCGAACGAAGCGTAAAATTTTAAGCGTAACGCATATAGACCGCATTTGAATTGCTATTGTAAGAAACAGAGTTGGTTGGTTACGAAACAAATATAAAACGCGCAAGATGTAGGAGCCAAGGAAAGCCAAGACTTACCTACCACGGCCAAATAGGACGTGTTTTATCAGAAGGTGATGTCAAGAGCTCTAGAAACTGGCCACCGAGCATGAGATGGGCTATGAATGCTAAACAAGTGAGTGAGGTGTGTGGCGCAAGAGACTTGGCGAGATGTTATAATAAAACATATTACCTATGTACGTTCCATATACATTTTGTATTAATATTCTGCAGGTTTCCCATGTATACCTGCGCTGTGCTGTAGTAGGCAGTGTAGCTATGTTATATACGTATGTCGCATTCGTATGATTTTTCGGTCTATCCGATATTATGTCGGCGTATGGTGGGTAGTTGTGCACTGAGAAATCCAATGCAATTCGTGTTTTTTTTTATACTACGTCAGGAGGCATACAAGCATACGGCCGACCTGATGTAAAGCGTAGCCTATTAAGTTAAGTATCACTCGCGCGATGCCTCTTCTGCTGCTTACACAGCAACTCCTTGGGAGCTTATTGATAACCTCACTCACACACAGGAACACAACAACCCTCTAGGCAGTTGTTATTTGGCTACGGTTTTCTGTGAGGTGGAGGTTACTTCCCCAGACTGCATTGATGCGCCCTACCTCTCTTGAAATCGTATCACACTATAATTTTAAATCAATATTTGTAATCAATGTTCAGAAAAATACGAAACGAGAGCACAGTCCCAAGACGACGTCACTTGTCGCCGTTTCCACTAACTCTCCATTTCTCCCAGTGTCGACCTCTTGATTCTGCCAAAGCGCGCCACCGTTCGCGCCCTTCGTTTCGTTTTAAACATATAATAATAAACTATACTCATGAGCGGATGCGACACGGCCATCCTACTAGACGTACGTCCTCGTGTGTACTCTGCAACAAATTATCACACCACAGTATGTCGTTCAGCTAATCCTGCGCCATGTACGTTCATTCTAATCTTTTTTTTTTTCAAATAAATAAGTAATTCTGCTATATTATCGTTTACTTGTACAGCCAAGTGCACCTCAACCCCGTCATTTGACGTTTTTATGCCGTAGGTACGTAATAAGAATTGAAATCGGACTACAAAACTGTCAAAACAAACATTCAAAATCGTGTACACAAAAAAACTTTACCTATTTGAAGATTATCGAGTCTAAGTACCATTGAATGAATTACGCATACGATTAAGGCGTATCAAAATAGATAATCTCATTGCTTGACCACGAACAAGATACCACCCAAAATAATCAATTACATAAAATTCCAGGTATCTTTTTCGCGGTCCTTAAACAGCTATGACAATAGCTCTTAGCAAAATACTGTTGCAGCATACTTATTTTTTTCCATTCCATTCGTTTCCGAACGCTGAATCAAATCCATGATTCTATGGTCTTCGCTACAAAGCAAGATTCAACTGTATCACCCAGAGCTACCGCTTACCCACGAACTACTCAGAGCAGACACCGATTTCTAACAGTCTCCGACCCAACGAACCAAGAACCTGCACACTGAGCCACGGTTTAATCAGACATAACTTCATCATCAATTACTTTATCGTCTACTACTTCAATAGGTACTTGACCCTTAGGCATCTTTATTATACGACCGTGAGCATATTTGTAAGTACGCTTGTTAATCAATGATTTCATCACTATCGTTTACTTGTAATAAGCGACAGGTCTTAGCTTACCGTCCTCGTCTAGAAAAATAATTGCGCAGTAGCCCTCAGCACTGGTATCTGTATGGAAATTCACCGTGTACTGCGGATCGTAGGTCATAAGCACAGGTTTATTAGTTAAAACCTCGTTGATCTTTTTACATACCACTTCACAGCTGGCAGCAACCGGAACGTCAGGTTCAACAAAATAAATAAAATACGCGATACTTCCGTTAAAAATTGTTTAATTCAAAGCAACCGGAAATTTACCCGAAGTCAACTTATAGAGAGGAGCCATTAAACGTGAAATGTTCGGTACAAACTGACGTAAATATGAGGCCAAACTAATAAATTGCAATTAAACTGTAATTGTACTTACGTGTAATTGACTCTGACTCAGGTAATGATGAAAGAGCCTCCACCTTTCGTTTATTTGGTTTAATATCACCCGCCTGTACCTCGTAACTAAGGAACTCTACGCAGGTTATAAACCCTATCACGCGCAACCTGACGTTCGTCGGGAGAAAACCTATATGGACGGCGTTGTATAATGCGACGGGGGTCTGTTATCCTAATCTCTAACTCGCCAGTATTAATTCGTGTAGTCTGAAATCGATTAATAAAATAATGTGAGTACTGTTATAAGATATTAACTAGCTCAGATTTTCAAAACATCAGTGTCGATCAGTCCAAATTATTCACAGATACACTAATCTCACTTGAAGTACATTTACAACTTTGTCTTGTAACAGGCATTGACGTATGGTAACTGGGTAAAATTAGTAGCTGTTATGATTACACGAAATCCATTGCTTAAAATTTCGAGGCCTATTAAAATGTCACTGGGCAAGTATGCATCCAGTAAATCGTAAAATAAGATTTCTGTCATTAAATCATTAATTTGTGTTTGACACAACAATTGTACAGTACTAATTACATTAGTGTTGTCTATTCCAACTGACGATATAACATTATCAATTCGTTTGCCTTTAAATTTATTTGCAATTCTTTCTTTCAGAGGAACATTCAGCACCAGAGTTAAAGTCAAACCGAAAACACTCACCGGATTGATTCAGTATCCGTGACGGGTGTTCAACGGCGCATAGGTCGATGCGTTTCTCCACCGGCGGCGTCGCAGCGCTAGATCCATTCGCGGTGCAGCGGCTTGCGATGTTGCCTGGCGTACCGCACTTGTAACATACTCTTTTAGTTTGTCAGCTTGTAGATTAATGAGGGTAGCTGCAGGGGTTTCAATGCTGACGAACCTAGCTATAAATAATTGCTTAAACTGAGCCCATGTCATACCTGTAGGTACATTGTTGTTGTAGTTTGTATGTTGTACATAGGTTATTTGCAACAGCCATAAGGATGCTGCGGTTTTCAATGCTTTGTTTAATATCATAACCATTTGGCAACCTTTCATCAATTTTCCATCGAAACATTTCTGCAGTTGAGCACCATGACCTTGCATCCACCTCGTATGTATCGGGATTGAATTCTGGCAGAACCACGTTGCTTAACGTGCACGTGCTCAGAGCTTGCGTCTGACGATTTTGATTTTTGAATAATAACCGCCACTCTGACTCATTATTATCAACACTGCTACTATGAGTCTTTTCTGTATTCTCATTAGCACAATTTGATCCCACATCCGATGTCGCATTCCTATGATTTCTCGGTCTATCCGATATTACGCGGGCGTATGGTGGATAGTTGTGCAATGAGAAATCCAATGCAATTCGTATCACACTATAATTTTAAATCAACACTTGTAATCAATGTTCAGGAAAATACGAAACGAGAGGACAGTCCCGAGACGTCGTCACTTGCTGCCGTTTGCACTATCTCTCCATTTCCTCTTGATTCTGCTAAAGCGCGCCACCGTTCGCGCGTTTTTGTTTCGTTTTAAACATCCGTACTCATGACCGGATGCGACACGTATATAAAGTAACCCCGTGCTAAAGTGGTATTCCCGTGCTAAAAAAATATTTAGGAAATGATTTTTACAGCCATATTTTTTAAACCGTTGGTTTCGTACTCGCATGTGACCTGCTGAATTCCATTCAGTAACAAAAACGCTTGCAATGTATAGAACACTATTTGCGTGTTACCACCGTCGCTTCTTATACAATTACCTTTTTGACGACCTTACTGATTTTCATGAACACATTTGTTTTCTTCAGGATAGAGCTACTTCCCAAGTTAAGTTACTTTTTGTTAAATATAGGGCTGCTACACTCTTCTTTCGCCTTGATTGTCAATCGGCAGCTTTTGTTAACTTATGATTTACTATTTCATGAAATCGCATGTCAATTGTGAAAGCGCCCTTAGTAGTAGGCTGGATATATGTTACGTAATGGCAATATTGCTTTGGAATTGGTTCAACTTTGGACGGATTAGGCGTGGAGCTATAAATTGATTATTATCTTTGTAATTACTATCTCTAACAGCTCCCATCTGGATAATCATTAGAGGTAATATAGTCTTGCGAGCGTCAATTTTCTAGTATAACCGAGCGGCGAAATTGACAGTAGTAGTGTGTGCTTCTGCACATGGCTGTGCCTGCGGAGATATAGTTATAGCAATATTACGATATTCTCCAAGTCCCAGACAAATTCCTTAATCAATTTAATTATCGGTTTTTGAGCTTAATCGTGAATTGGCTAGAAATATGCATCAGTCTTAACTCGAAGACTTGAGATAGATGTATATACGTACATATGCATTTTCCATCCATTCCATATCCATCTCGCTTCTTTAAAATACACAGGGTTTTTTATGTACGGGTGTACATAAAAAACCCTGTTGCGTTTCTAAAGATTTCTTACAGTAACCGCTTAAAACAAATAAACATACATATCAGAATTACTTTATTTGAATAACGTCGAATGCACGTAAGTGTAAAAATTTAACTCATCACAAGAAGAAGAAGAACATCACAACCACTTTTTATACAACGTCAAAAGGCAAACAATCGTATGATTCACCTGACGTAAAGTGGTTACCGTAGCCTATAAACTCTTGCAATGTAAAAAGTACCGCTCACGCCTTACCATCCGTGCTTCTAACATAGCAACTCTTTAGGAGCTCACTGATAACCTCACTCAATCGTAGGAACACAACAACCCTCCAGGGAGATGATATTTGACTGCGTTTTCTGTAAGATTTAGTTACTTTCCATGCTGCAGGCGTGCTGCTGTCATGCTCCCTAACTGTTACCTGTGTGTTTCGACAAGCCTAATATCCCTTAATGATTTTTTTTGAATATTACTTGTCTAAACACTATTCCTCCGTCCATTCATACCGTCTTTGAATACCATCAGTCTCTTAAAAAAATATATATAAAAAAATAAATAATAATAAAAATATTGTCGCACAAATTACACTGCGCCACCTAGCCCCAAAGTAAGCGAAGCTTGTGGTATGGGTACTAGACAACTGATAAACATACGTAAATACATTTTTTTTGTAAATACATACTTATTATACATAGGAAACACCCAGACCCAGACAAACAGACATGTTCATGCACACAAATGTTTGTACTGTGTGGGAATTGAACCCACGAGCGTTGGTGTCAAAGTAGCGTACCAACGCGTTTCACCACTGCGCCACCGAGCTCGTTTTCTCTGTAGCAGTCGCTATTACTTAAGGGGATCTTCTAACTATAAGTATCGGTGTTTCACTGGCTCACCGCTACACGCAGCTCCGAGGCAGCTGTAGCGCACGTCTTATCTGCACGACGTCTAATGCCCGAATGCCCGATAGACCTCCAGCGCCTCTACTGGTACATGTGCGACAATGTATTATATCTATTGTATAGATACAAACACTACACCATCGCCATAGTTTTCTTTTTATAATACGGAGGGAGGAATACAAGCATACGGCCCACCTGGTGTAAAGCGGGTACCATAGCCTATTAACGCTTGCGATATATTAAATATCACTCGCGCGATGCCTCCTCTGCTGGTTACACAGAATCTCCTTGGGAGCTTACTGGTGACCTCACTCACACGCAGGAACACAACAACCCTCTAGGGAGCTGTTATTTGGCCGCGTTTTCTATGAGGTGGAGGTACTTCCCCAGACGGGCTGCTTTGATGCGCCCTACTTCTCTTAAAACATCCAGACCAAGACAAACAGACATGATCATGCACACAAATGTTTGCCTTGTGTAGGAATCGAACTCACGAGCGTTGGCATCAAAGTCGCGTCATTCACGACAGAGCCACCGAGCTCGTCATAGTGACTCCACCTTTGAATTGCATCCGGTTCCAGAAACGAGTGTTGCCAATTATATACTGTCCATAAAATCTAATACCATTGGCCATGGCAACGTTATTAGCAGGGACATCCAATTACTTACGAAACCACGCATGCTCCGTATCCCTAATATACATCATAAATACCTTAATTATAACAGGTGTTGTTCCCCAGGAGTGGTAGGATGCTCTGGTTATTTCAAAACGTAAAACAGCCAATCCGACAAGCGCTGGTGAGCTCAGAGCAACAAGCATACTTTTCTATCTTTCCTATCAAAAGTTCTTGAAAAAGCTATCTACACACAGCTGGTAAAATATGGCGAAGAAAACTTGTGATCTTTTCTTGCCGCCGTACCAGTCGGAATTTCATAGAAGCCGTGGCTCTGGTAGATGTCACTGATTGTCCTTGCTGCAAAGTATGAGAGACATGGCACGATCTTGACTTTGTTGGATTTTTCTCGGGCGTTTGACAGCCTAAATATACCGCTTTTACTTTCTAAATTGACATATTATGGTGTAAATGCTCACAGTGTAAAATGGTTCAATAGCTACAACAGTAAACGTTCTCAACGTGTGAAATAATTGAGGGACGATTGTACTAACGATATTTCGAGCGCAAATATTGTAAATCGTGGAGTACCAGGGTTCAATACTTGGCCCTCTCTTGTTTATCATTTACAGCGCTGATATTACTACAGTAATAGAGTATTGTAAGTATCATTGTTATGCTGATGACGTGCAAATGTACGTATCAGTGTACCCAAAGGAAATATTGTCAGTCGCGAATAAAATGTACGAGGATTTAAATCGAATAGCAGAATGGTCGTCTAACAACTCCTTGGTCCTTTACCCTACTAAATCTATGTATATTATCCTTGGGTCGAAGTACTAGGTCACAGCTATCACACATTTTAATCCGATACTAAACATTGCCAACTACACCTCCATCTCGCGAGTTGGTTGTTTGGAGTTATCAAGCACAAACAACCAGACTACCTCTATTATAAGCTAAATTTTCAACAAATTGGCGATATGTATGGTACTGGCTCTATTCGGTCTCAACTAAGGGTTAATTCTCACAAGATTGTAACATTCACTGGCAGCTTTCGCTATCAGGCAACTAAATGCTGGAATGAGATACAACTTCCTATTAGAAACTGCATCTCTATCTATACATTCAAAAAGCAATTAATAACATTCCTTCCTGAAACACAAAAACTAGGTATTCCAAAAGTTCCCTATGATTGTTGCCGTCGATGCATATTAATCCTATATTTTTCATTTTATTTTATTTAATTCTATATCTTATGTTAGGATAACATAAGATATGTTATCCTAACATAAGATATAGAATTATTTAATGTAATACTTCTTTACAATCAATTCCTAATCAGTTTTGCAATAAAAGCCAATGTTACTTTAGCTCTGCACTTAAAACAAAAAGATATATATATGTATATTACACTGACATAACTAACTTAACTAACGTAACTTTAGATTTCACATTAAACAGGTTATGATTATCATACGACCTGTGTAATACAGTATGTTACTCTGATTATGATCAATCTATGTAAGAAAAACTGGTTCCTGAAAACACTATGCGAAATAATTCAAAAAAGAACCCCGATGGTTTTTGAGTTTCTTCGAACATATTTAGCCAAGTATTGCATAGGTAGCGGTGAAATAATATGTGATACGCTTCGCATTACAAGTGGCTCTCGACGCAACGACACAGTACTTGCATCAAACATTTTCCGTACCGCTTTAATGACATATCAATAAATAATACTATACTACTACTACTATAACTTCACGCCAAATCCCTTACGGGGTAGGCAGAAATAATATCCCTCTAAAAATATGTGTAAGTATATAATAATAATTTAACAAAAATACATCAAAGAATAACGCAAAATACACAATTTGTTTGTTTAGTTAATAACTTACAAACATAAAAATAATTATTTGTTATTTATATAACAAAGAATTCTTTTTGTTGTTGTTATAGTAAGTGCAAAAAAATTTAGTTTTTTTTTTATTATATTTCCTTTTTATACTGAACCCGTAACAGAAAAGATCCAAAACTGGACACTCTTTGACGAGCTCGGTGACTCAGTCGTGAATGACAACGCTCATGGGTTCGATTCCCACACAAGACAAACATATGTGTGCATGAATATGTCTATTAGTCTTGGTCTGGTTGTTATAAAAGAAAAGCTCAGCAAAACAGCCCGTCTGGTGAAGTCAAAATCACAACTCCCTAGAGGGTTCTTGTGTTCCTGCATGTGAATGAGTTCACATGGCCTACCACTCATTCCCACCACTGTGTCTCCTGTGTAGCCAGGATGAACAACGCCGACTACCAAAAAGGCAATGAACAGTAAAGTTCATTGCTGTCCCAGAGGTTTTAAACTACAGCTGCCTTGGAACTCACAACGAATTAACACACTTTCCAGCTCTTGTAAACTTTGAACCCAGATACACAAACTCATTCACCTGTTCAATTTGTTCATCTCCAATCACGATATGCAGTCTGTTACTACCTCATCTCTTTCAAACACCATTACTTTCGTCTTCTTTACATTCATCTTCATTGCCTTTCTAACAAAGGCTCCACTCATAGCAGTTACCATCTCCTGCAACTCCTCGGCCGAAGACGCAAGTAATACTTGATCATCAGCATCGAGAAAACATTTGACGAGTAACTCATTCATTCTCAACCCACTTTCATTTTCTTTTAAATCTGTCAAGCAATTGTCCATGAACAGATTAAACAGCCACGATGACGCTACACATCCCTGTCTTACACCTGTTTCGATATTAAACCATTCAGTGTATGCCCCGTTTATCCTTACAATAAGTTAACGATATTTCTACTCAGTAGGAGTGAGCTACAAATAATGATGATCGACATGTCAGGATTAAAATAAATATTCCTTTGACCCCATTTTCACGCGATTGTATAAAATTCCCGTGAAAAATACTTTGATTGAATGTCGAACTAAACTGTTTATTTTGAGTCGATATTCTACTAAAAGTTTTCAACATTTTTAGACCTGCTTCTCTGATCGCGTTACAGTGCTTTTACCGATTTACTCTTTAGGCTACAATACTCTAAATTCGAGAATCATTGTAAATCATTATTATATATCGAAAATGAACTGATATAATATACGACAAAACCTAAAATACTTCCTCATAGAAGCGGCGCGCATTCCAGGGAGACATTAACGACAACGTTAAATGACGAAACTTGTGCCTAACAACAATTTGTTTGCATAAACAAGAGACAATTAGCGTCGTGAGTCATGTGGCGAAACACCTGCGACACATTTTAGTGGTATGTATAGACAGAGGGACTGACGTCTTACAATTAGTTCCTAGGAAAAAATAAAACTGCCATGGCTAAATGATATCGTCTTATATAGGTAAATTTAATAACCTTTTTGTAGTTTGTTAACCCAATGCAGTGGTAACCAGAACAAAGTTCTGATATTTAAAAGTATGTCAACTAAGGAAACACTTATTGGGTGATGAATGTATTGCTCGGAAGGATGGATGAAGTATTGTTGGATTAAAATTAAATAAGTCGCTCACATTGGAGCTACGATGTTTACTGAAATTAATCACAGATAAAAGAAATGTCAAATACAAAAACAATAGATATTGGGACAGATGTCAGTACTATTATACACTTTATTTTAGCAATCTCATGAGACATTTAACATCTAACAAAAAAGTGCAAAATAGGCAGGGTAAAAACGTAACAAATTATTAAGATAGAGAGGGCAGAGTTTTCCACTTATATTGGTAAGTAATTACTTTAGCGTATGCACTATAATTGTTATAAATCTCGTGGTAATGTGGTGGACACTCCTAACATCTTTGATCGGGTTTAGCACTTGAAACATATCAATTTCCCACTTTCAGACATCCCTCCCCCACCACTTTTATAAAAACTCTGAACTTTCGCTTATTAATATATATATTTTATTTCATTAAATTATAGTTCGTGCAATATAGTTTTGGATGCAAAATATAGGGTTTAAATAGTACTAATAGATATATAGGTGACAATCAAGCATATGTTTATGTAAAAAACAATGTACAATTGTATATGCCGGTACATCGGCTTGCTAGGACTAGTAAATCTTTTTCTGTAAATTTTATTAGATTCTCTAATAAATTGCCTGAAACAGTTTTGTCCTTCTTTCCTGATAATGTATTCAAAAAACACATCAAAAATGCAGTGCTTACACAATGCAGTGCTTATACACAGTGCAGTGCTGGTCCCAATATACAGAATGAAGTGATGATTCTAACGCTTACTTATGGAAGCGAGAGCTGGGTATTGCAGAGAGAGCATAAAAGTAGGATAATCGCGGTCGAAATGCGAGCGTTGCGCAAAATTTGTGGCGTAACGCTTGTATTCGCAATGATGACGGTGTTAAAATAAGAAGAGGCATGCTCCGTTGGTTCGGACATGTAGAAAGAATGCAGGGTGAAATAATGACGACGCAGATACACAATCCAAAAGTGGATGGACGTAGGAGTCGAGGAAGACCAAGACTTACCTACGATGATCAAATTGGACGTGTTCTATCAGAAGGTGATGTCAGCCCTAGAAATCGGCGAGCGTGCATGAAATGAGCAATGAATCTTAAAGAAGCGAGTGAGGTATAAGGATTGCGTCACGTGGCGCTCGGTTCTCTCTGCCCACCCCGCTAGGGATTTGGCGTGAAGCTGTAGATAGATAGACATAAAAATACTCTCTGTTTATACTTATTATGGAATTGATGAACATGTAGCTGACAAAGATGTTTGGAAATAATTCAAACAGATAACTTTCTCATAATAATCTCACATGAATTTATTGCAATATCTAATTGGCAATTTGAAAAAAAAAACCATCCTAGCAAGACTCGGCGTTTATCTCTTCGCCAACGGTCATTTCAGAAATGTTAGCAGATTAAAAAAAGAAAAATAGTAACACAAGGTAATTTAATAGGATACAATAAGATTATAATAGGGGTTAAAGTATGAAATTGCCGTTTTATAATTTTTCAAAATTTGGTGGATACTTAAGAGGCAGGACTAAATTGCGTTTTTCAGTACATTCGCTTGCTAAGACGCTTTTTCACTAAATTTTGAAAACGAAAACGAGCATACATTATGTTCTCATAAATGTACCGAGAGGTAAGTGTGAGGATATTTATTTCTTTGAATAATCAATTTAAAGAGGAGGAAGTTATTTCGAAAAATGCTAAGCGTTGATCGTAAGGGATCCTAATAGGAGGTCTGACAGATGTCTGAAGATATGAAGGCATCGTGCCTGGTGATTATCCACGCGTTTTGAATGAACAGCATATAGTTTATTCCAAACAGTACTGGCATATTCTAAACGACTACGCATTATAGCATTAAAAAATGTAGTGTTCCATCTCAAAAATCCTAGTAATTGGGATATTTTTTTAACAGTAGCATCTACGTAGGAATCGTGGGGAAAAATAAGTTTTTTACCAATGATTATTCCCGAATCATTGATCTCATCGATTTATACGACGTATATAACCCCATTTTTAGAGTTAATGTTACAAAACTTCATTTCTTGACATTAAGTTCCATATTAGCCCACTTCCCTTCAATCCTATCCAAGTCATCCAGTGACGCTCAGCTCTCAACATAAACACAAAATACATAGATAGAAAAACAATAAATATTTTCAGATAAATTATTCAGTGCTATCTACCCCAAACTTTGCATTCAAAAATAGTGATTTTTTATAGATAATGTTTAAGCTCACTGTATAGAATAACCTATTATTTGACCAAGTCTTGTTTTATCGTGTCATAGAACAATCAAATACGCTCTTCTCATACTTTAGTTTTATATATGAAATAACTGCAGTCCGCGACAGAGCTGAGCGCCATATTACCCGATCTTTACCCAACTCATTTGCTTCTTTAACATCCTATTTCCACTAGGATCCATAGGTTAGATCTCCACTTCAATCCACCATTGGAGGGATTCACAGTCTTTTCATGCATAGACTTTTCTACGGTTTCAAGAATTTACTTTAGACCTCCTTGTCGCTATTGTAGAATTTAAAATAAGAATAAATATGTTCTTATACTAAATTCTGCAGCGGTGACCTTATCTTAATAGGGATCTCTTCCAGTCAAACATAGAATGCCTGAAAGGAAATCACCTTATTCGGTAAATTTAGTGTATTTTGTGTATAAAACTCACTTTATACTTAATATTAAACATCAAATACATAAACACTGAGCTTTTCTTATTTTAACACGAATAATCTTCTTCTTATCAGCTCTATTTACTAATTATCAACATTGTTGACGCAATCTACAAGCATCATCACATATCATACACAGCTTCTATACTTTAGTTTTTGAATTAGCTACACGTTGTCTATAGCGGATAGAAAGCAATTCTAAGTCAAGATTTTACTACCTCAAAGTTTTTCGGACGTTCCATTTATACTCCCATTGCTCTCTAGTTTCTCCACATCAGAGATGTATCTTCTAACTCATTAAAAGCACATCCTAAGATCCATCCCACAAATCATTAATATCGTCCACTTATTTCTACACTATATCATCAACTGCAATTGTTGCGTTCGTCTGTTTTCCTCTGTTTCCTTAGGCTTGATCACATTAAGCCTGCTATACTATGAGTTTTAAGTAACCAATAAATATACTAAAATACTTATTTTATGAATACGTACTCGTTCATACACAGAAAATATATAGACAAAATCATATGGATGTATTGTACGGTAATCGAATACACGATTATTGCTTTTTTTTATACTACGTCGGGCGGCATACAAGCATACGGTCCACCTTATATAAAGCGGGTACCGTATCCTATTAACGTTAGCGATATATTAAGTATCACTCGTGCGATGCCTCCTCTGCTGCTTACACAGCAACTCCTTGGGAGCTTGCTTTTAGAGATGTTATTTCTAAATATAAATTTTAAGTATGCAGTGAGTATGTAGATACATATTTAATATTTTATTAAATTAACCCAAGAACCTTATCGGGTTAAATCTTATTTAAATTTCCTCCCTCTCTCGTAAGTCGCGGGGGTTATGATCTGAAGTTTTGTAAGACATTTTATAAAAATTATGTGAGACAAGAAAGTTTTCACAATAAATTCTACAGTTTATAAGGGATTTTATGACTCTGGAATTTTATTGTTTTTAAGATTATGTTAGTTACTAAAGAGTTTGTGAATTTAAGAACTTTATTTAATATCTCAACAGGAGCGTTAATTAAACTAAAAGGTAAAATGAGTCATTGGTTTTTTATATGTAGATAAAATTATTAATAGACAAATATATTCACATGTCTATTGTTTTCGTTTTCTATTTGTTAATCTGTTGCGTAATTGTATACCATTACACAATTTACTTCTACCATGCAATTATGACCAGCTATATCGTTGACTGTGTCTGATTTACTATGACATAAAAATATGCAAGACTATCCCCAGGAGTACAGCGAGCGTGCTAGCATTCATGGCCAACTAAGGAGCCGTGAAACAACAAACAAGAAGATTCGCCGTACATCACGACTATTGGGGCATCTGTGACAATGTCGGCAACTTTTATTGTTTTCCTTCAAATTGATGACACATAATTTCTTATCGTGAATAGTTGCAGGGCAATCCGGCCGCCACATACAAATACCTGTTCTTTTAATGCTTACTAGGTAAGGGTTCATCATTATACTATTATTCATACATACTAATTATAGATCCGAAAGTAGTATGTTGGTTTTGATCCATATCTCTTTACGAATTATTTCGTTCTCAGGTCATTTAGGGGGCAATGATCTGCAAATGAAATAAATTAACTGGCTTGTATCAACCTGAACTTTACCCACTTGGTCTATTTTTAATATTCTATAAGAGGTCATGTGCAAAAAACGTCAACCCCCCATCAATCAGTCAAATTGAAATTCGAGTTTAAAAGCGAACCGAAGTACGGATTAGGCCTGCGGCGGTGGGGAAATCTGGGTGTCGTATGGACATGTGCATCATTGGTGATATATGACATATTACAGTTGAGATATTACAGTTTGTATAGATATGACAGCTGCCACTTCTCTAGGTTCACATCGCACGCAAACTGGGGTATTACTGGCCCCTGTAAGGCCAGCGTGTGCTTAAGAACTAGAAAATTTGAGAGTCTGTAAGGGATGTTCTAGAATTAGCTGAATGAAAGGGTGATTATGTGTGGAGATTTGAATGGATGGGTTGGTTCCTATGGAGATAAGAGAGCGAACGAAGCAGGTAAGTTAATTCTAGTTTTATGTATGGAAAAAACTTCCTCGTGTCGATACTTTATTTCATCATAGGGATATTCACACGTATACATGGAGACGGAATGACCAAAAAATTATGATTGATTTGATTTTAATAGGTAGACGTCTCTGAAAGACTATAATGGATACAAGAGACTTTAGAGTTCCCACTCTTGAAACGGATTACTACCTGATTTATTTGTTAGCCTTTCAAGAAGTAGAGGCACTGGCGTTTTCCTTTCGGAGATCATGTAAGGAGAAGGAACGAAAAATGGCAAGATGAAATAGTAAAGAGTGCGTATGTATATTTAGTAAGCGAAATACTTGCGAAATTAAGTCTGTCAGAGTCAGATGTGGATGATTGCTGAAGAGTTCTGAACGAAAGTATGGCGGGCAAAAGAAGCATATGGATGGGCAAACAGGCAGGCAAATTATGAATGAGGAAGAGAGGGTGATGAAAACTTTCGAGGGGAATACCAAACTCTTTCCGTGAGCAGTAAAGAAGTCACGGTGTAATTCGTGAGTACGCAGAATGAACAAGATAAAGTCTAAAGCTCGTGTCATTCTTGCTAATACTCAGGAAGTGTTATAACGGTAAAGTGAATATTTTGAGGGTATCTAGGAATATGCCTTGGACGTTGACATTGAGAGTGAATCTGATGCTCACTCCTCGTTTTCGGTGTCTGATGAAGGCGTAACTATATAGAAAGCCAGCGGGAATTGATATCACTTACGTCCTGGACGCATTTTGGAACTTGAGTAATCTATACCGAGGAAGGACCCCAATGGACTTGATGCGCGTAGTCACAGTAGCATTGTATTAAGGCAAGGGGTCAAACATGAACTGTGCCAGCTTTAGGGTGCCAATTTGATCAGCGTAACAGTAAAAAGTATATGAAAAGATGTGAGAATGTATAATGAGAGTGAAATCCGATCGAATGCTGTGGGAGGCTCACGGAGGATTCCGAAATAAAAGGCGATGTATGGATGAAGCTTTCTCAATCCGCATTGTCATGGAGAAGTATCTGACTACAGACCAGAAGGTTTATTTGTTTGTTTCATCATCATCATTTCAGCCTGTATTCTTCCACTACTGAACATAGGCTCCTGCTCCCATATTTTTTTGTTTGTACAACTTTACTGCGTAAATATTTACAAGATTAAGTAAAATACAACAACATTAGAAATAGCGGATTTATTCCTTCGAGGAATCTCTTACAGCTAACCATTGATCTTAAGTTCCTAAGTGGAGTAATGAATGGCGGTGGTACATAAAAAGGTGTACCTACATAAAGTTAGCATATCAATAATGTTCAAACTAATATAGTATACAAATTAAGAAAATGATTTTACGTTTATTTATTTTTATATATTATTTATTTTTATATATTATTTATTTATTATATTTTATTATTATTATATATACATACATACACATATATATATATTGCGTACGTACATACACAAAGGTAACATATCATACAGTCATACAGTTCGCTGCAGAAAATGCGATGACCGTTATGAATATTGTCTTTAAGTACCGCCCGAGGAGACTATATACGTTGACATCACCCAACGGCAAGCTTAGAAAATCAAATTGATTTCATAATGATTCTGGAAAGATGAGTTCTATTTCCAATGCTCATACATTATCCGGAGCTGACAGTCTAACATATCATCAATTCCTTGTTTGCTGAAGTTGCGTAACTTTTTGACTTAAAAGAACTCCAACCGGTTAGATGTTTACAACAAAGAAACTTTCACAAAGACACTTGAAGACTAACGGTTGCATTGGCCATTGAACTCGCAGGAGTCGTCAGAATCTATGTGGCAAAATACTAAGACATTAATAGTGAGCTCAGTGACCAAATCACAACCACGACCTGTGAAAGTAAAGCACCAACACTAGATGTCAAACGAAACTTAGGCACTTGTTAAAAAACGTCGCACACTGAAAGCTAGAGGCAGCGCAGCAAC
Organism: Pyralis farinalis; assembly: GCA_947507595.1. Classification (NCBI taxonomy): domain Eukaryota; kingdom Metazoa; phylum Arthropoda; class Insecta; order Lepidoptera; family Pyralidae; genus Pyralis; species Pyralis farinalis. The sequence goes on from OX382274.1 coordinate 11,755,412, forward strand.
TTAACAAATTTGGTGCAAAAATTCAAGTGGCCTGTCGAAAAGATCGTAAACTCGTCACTACAGTCCATCTGTAAGGACGTGGAACAGCATGCCTAAAGATTTGAGACCAGAGACTTGCACGCAAAAATAAAACCTATCACAGGACAATTTAAAGCAAAGACCTGGGCGATTGAAAACTCCGCGGGTGATACGGTGACAGAGATGAAAGAAATCGTTAGGGTTTATGGTGTGGAAAGACTTTTAAGGGTTTATACTGTGGCTCTCTATTTTTCAGCACTGCTTCCTCCATGTCGAACCATTTTCCGCCTCTTTATGACAAAGAACCTAATATTTTAGAGGACGAAGCCGCTATTAAACAACTAAAATGCGGAAAGGCAATGGGTACAGGCGTGATCCCCATTGAGGTCATCAAAGCTATGGGAGATTTTGGTGTAGATATAATGTACACCTTATGCTCCAAATCCGATTTGCAAATTTATGCTCAGATCTCTGTCGATACATTGAATACCGCTATAAGACAAATAAATACAGATCTTAGCAGAATTAATACCTGGTCCAAAAGTTATGGAATTCCCGTGAATCCCACTAAGTGTCAAGCAATTATTTTAGGCAGCTCACGTCAAATTGCAAGACTGGACGCTAATTCGTTATCTGCTGTCATGCTCGACTCGATTATCCCCTTCCGCACCAGTATTTAAAATCTTGGTCTCCATAATTATCGCTGTTTAGCTGGACTAATCAACTGGTTGAAATTAGTCTTAAAGTCATATCAGCATTACGATTTTTAAATCGATACAGAAATTTTCTCTCTATTGCTACTAAAGTTACCCTTGTGCAATCCCTCATCCTGCAGATCTGCATCCTGCATCAAGCAGATCTGCATCCTGCATCAAGCAGATCTGCATCCTGCATCAAGCAGATCTGCTTGATAAGCTGGACCGGTTAATTAATAATGCCATCCGATTTATCTTTTGTCTTCGTAAATTTGACCCACATTTCTTCCTACCGGTCTAAGTTTGGATGGCTACCTATTCGTCAGCATCGAAATCTGAGGTTACTTTGTACTCTCTATTCTATTCTTTCCAACCCTCATTCTCCAGAATACTTGAAATGCTTGTTTCAGCATCTCTGTGACTCTCATAATCTCCCACTACGTTCCTACAATTCTCTCTTACTCTCTATCCCTCTTTTCCGCTCAGGCTTCATGTCCAACTCCTTCACTCGGCAACCAATTCAACTCTGGAATACGTTACCAGTATCTATTAAGAAATCGTGCAGCAAGTTTGTCTTCAAAAAGAAGGTACACCAATATCTTTTATTTTTATTGTATTGTTATTTACTATGAGTATACAATAAAGAAATTACAAACAAACAATCTTTTTGAAAACTCGACAAGGCAGTAAGACCGTCATTATTATTTATATATTTCTATTATTTTAATATAAGTTGTAAGAGTTACGTATGTCTAATACGTTTGTATGTATCGTATAGTTTATATGTATATGTTATGTAAGTATATATGTATTTAATGTATGTATATATGTATATATGTTTAGCCGCAATCGTGATGCTCTGCACTCCCAAAGGTCGACTGGTAGAGAATGCAACTAGCATAAAGTCCGCCTATTGTACCAAAATGTAAAGTAGTCAATAAAGTTTTTAAATAAATAAATAAATAATTATTGACGAGCTCGGATGCTCAGTCGTAAATGACGCGACTTTGACACCAACGCTCGTGGGTTCGATTCCCACAAAAAGCAAACATTTGTGTACATGAACATGTCTGTTTGTCTTGGTCTGGATGTTTTAAGAGAGGTAGGGCGCATCAAAGCAGCCCGTCTGTGGAAGAAGAAGGAAGACGTCTGTCTTCCACCTCACAGAAAACCGCAGCCAAATAACAACTCCCTAGAGGAACGTTGTGATCCTGCGTGTGAGGAAGGTTACCAGTAAGCTTCCAAGGAGTTGCTGTATAAGCAGCAGTGGAGGCATTGCGCGAGTGATAATTAATACGAGTATATTACAAGCGTTAATAGGCTATGGCACCTGCTTTACATCAGGTGGGCTGTATGCTTGTACGCCTCCGGACGTAGTATAAACAAAACTAACGAAAAGCCTAAAGCCTCTGTTCTTATCGCTAAAATAACATTTTATGTAAGGTAAAAGAATTAATTTTTTTTTATACTTATTAAAACAATAAGAACATAATAGCTAACAACTTATATAGATTTAACAGTTTTTTGCAATTCAGGAAATAAGTTCTTACAGCCCGCAATATCTGCAACAGGATGTGTAGAGTAGCACAACGGCGACGCCATATTCACAAATCCGTTGAAAATGGAGATTTAGAACTGAATTTATCTAAGCAGTAAGCAGTAAGAAATGGTATAGAGTGAGGTTCAGTTAATTAAAGTATTAGTAACATTAAAGTTGTGTATACAAACTACGATACAGGATTACACTGGCTTAAATCAACTATAATCTACTTTGTACTCCGAGTAAGCATGTCTATCTTTTCTGGATTTTTTAGAACTTAAATTCAAAAGATAATCTAAGTTGTAAAGAAGACGATTAGCAAACTTATTGTGGAGATAATGAAATCCACGCGGTCGTTATGGTTAGTAGAATGTACTAACTGTTAAATAAACAATTTAAGATTCATTAAAACTTTATGCTGATGTCCTTATTTTTTTTATATCATAAATTTAAATAACATGACACTTGAATTAATCTCAATGCAACATAAAGATGAATTGAGAAAGATAAACAAAAGAAACCCTTAATTTTATATCGTGATCATGGGAATAAAACTCAGTAGGCTTTTAAACCAAACTTTTCTAATAAAGAACTTTACGACGCCAGCGTAATCCTTGAAGATTGTTAAATAATTGATATAGGGTATCCTGTTGACGAGAGTGATGTGAAGTATTGCTGTTTTATGTGGTTACTTACATTTTTTATGAAAAAAAAAATATGCTGCATAAAGTGAGAATCTGTTAAAAATATGAATTTGTTACATTCAAAAAGGTTTAAGTCCATAATTCAATACCAGTTTTCACGAAAATATCACATAGCTTATTTTATTGTATGTCGTACTAAAAATCACTTTAGGACCTATTACATGTTATATACGTACCTATTCAGTCTACGTAACACAAATATTGTATGTGAATTGGCTACTATGTGGGCAATGTTGTAATGCTCGGAGGATTGGCGATGATGTTATGGAGCAAAATTGAGAGCATTGTTCAATTAGGAGCAGACATGCAGGAAAGGCAAAGAACCTCAAATATTAACGACAAAAACTGAACATCTTCGAATATAGCGCCATCTACCGGCAATACCGGGAGACATTTAACATCATGTTAATGTGCAACTAACATTTTATTTGGTTACAAATTGTAAAGATAGAGAGCGCTGGTGAATTTTGACCACTATGTTTCATCTATTTGTATATTCTCAATCACTTATGGTTATGCATATTCAGATGATGAGAAAAAGGGTCTTCACAGACGGACAGTCGGACAAAAAGTGATCCTATAAGGGTTCTGTTTTACCTTTTGAGGTACGGAACCCTACAAATGGAAACAGTATAAAAAAGTTGCAAACATGCAAATTACGAGTATATATGATTTTATCAATATATATATATATTGAAATAATAACTATGGTCGAATTTCTGGACCATTGTGGCAAATACTAGCACAATAGCATAATAAAATGTATTCTACAATAAATTACATGTACATATATCATTATATATCATCATATTGTGTCCCGTGTAGCCTAGTTTCACACTCTTATACATTATTGTAAATCTGTATAAAACAATTAGCTCATAACTTACATATGAAAAAAAACTTGCAATTTTTTCGCTCTTAAAAATCTGCAGCGAAAAACTATTGAATTTTTCAGCACGTACTAAAGTACGTAGAGTTGGCTCCCTAGAGACCACATAAAATGGCTGCTTGTGTAAAATGCGCCGTGAACGTGCATTCTGCAGGCCAAGGATTGCTTGTAAAACGGCTTATATTGAAGGATTTGCAATGCTATTTGGCAAGTTTTGTTTTATTCGATAGTTGTTCAATGCTGCAAATTACGATGATGCAAATGTAGTAATTTTATAATAAAATTATTCATTCTAACACTTTTCTTTTTATATGATAGTAGCTTTTGAACTTGGCATCTGCGTGGATCTGTTGTCATGGTAAAAAGTATCCTGTCTTATTTTCCCGCTTCCAAATTACCTCTGATGCAAAATTCATTAATATTTTAATTTATTTATATATTAAGATTTATGTTCCCTTTGTGTATTCTAACGATTGTACAACAGATTGTGTTCTAAAGAGTTGTTTGATATGATGCCGACAGCTTCATTTTAGAATCGCACCATTCATTCGAAGACAGGGAGTTCAACCTTACACGCTGGGACCGTAATGGACGCGTACTGTGCGGTTCCAGAGAAATTTTCTTTTGGTAACTCTCAAGTTGTGGAATGAACTCGCAGCCGAAGTTTTCGCAAGGGACTACACCATGGGGTTCTTCAAGAAAGGCGTGAAGAGGTTGTTTGAGGATCGGTAACGCATGAGTGACATCCCTGGTGTTTAAAATATCCGTAGGCTATAGTGATTGTTTACCATCATGTCGTATGCTCGTTTCACACCTCGAGGGCAAAAAAATAATAATAAAGTAAACATGATAGACAAAATTACTTTCAAATTAATTATCTTAATTAAAATAATAATTAAGATTGGATAATTGGGAAATTTATTTCTTAAATTATGAACTTTATGTCTTCTTGTCCTTAGTTTTTATCAACCTTTGCATTTTTTTTAAACAACATAAGTTAAAAGGACCTACATAACTACCACACAATACCGTACATACTGTGTAGTTGCTTGTTTAGCCGACTGCCAAGTACCAAATTCAGTAGTAAGTTTTGAAGAAACGTCTACTCGATATCGGTTTACGTTATATACGTTTTCCCATACATTTCGCGGTTATATACGACCCCCCGGGTTTCGAAGGGTTAATAATTTGTCAAGAAGGCACAAAGTCAAAGTCAAAGTCAAAATCTTTTTATTCCGTAAAAATGGCTACATTTGTTTGGAATCGTCACAATTTTTTTCCCTACCGTGCAGTTTATGACTAGGTGAGCACTGATAAAATTACTGCCAAAAAACTCAGGCATCCCTCTTTTGGTATCCAAACAAATTTACATATTTTATTAATTACATTATAATTGGATCGACTCACTCCCAGGCATTTTTATCATTAATATAGTCAGATACTTTATAATATGCCCTGCTACACAATTTGGCTTTAATAGTAGTTTTAAATTTGTTAATTGACAATTCTCTTATATTGCTGGGAAGTTTGTTATAGAACCGTATACATTGCCCCATAAAAGAATTACTTATTTTGTGGAGACGGCTTGCATGTAAGACAAGATTATGCTTATATCTAGTATTTATGCTATGAGTATCACTCTTTTTACAAAATGAGTCTATGTTTTTATGGACATACAAAAGATTTTCATAGATGTATTGCGATGCGACTGTTAAAATATTTATTTCTTTGAATTTTTCTCTAAGGCTCTCCCGGGGACCAAGTTTGTAGATAGCTCTTATGGCTCTCTTTTGCAATAAAAAGATGGTGTTAATGTCCGCGGAGTTACCCCAGAGAAGAATTCCATATGACATAATACTATGAAAGTAGCTGAAATAAACTATTCTAGCCGTATCAATATCAGTGAGCCGTCTAATAGTTTTCACTGCATAGGCTGCAGAACTTAGTTTTCCTGATAATTTTTCAATCTGTGGGCCCCATTGTAGTCTGGAGTCAATTGTTATACCCAAGAACACAGTTGTCTCCACAGGGGCTAAATTAGCTCCATTAACATGTACATTGGTAGCCACCTGTCTTACATTAGGTGTTGAGAACTTAATTACTTTAGTCTTTTTATCATTTAAAAGCAGATTATTAACACTAAACCAATGAATAACTTTAGAGAGAGCATCGTTAACTTCGTCATAATTACCTAACCGTCTATTAATTTTGATACACAATAATAATTGTCCCATAACATCATCATATGCCTAAATAAAATAAAATGCGGGTGAACAACAGAATAGCATGAGTAAGTATTGTTCCGGTAAGACGTGAGCTCGCAGGTTTTATAAGGTCGTGGTCCAAGTTAGAACGTTTACTAAATTTTTCTTCTCTATATTTGTCTGTCGCTTTTTTCGAATATTCGAATTTTTACTTCAGATTCGGATTCAGCATAAAAAAGTAGAACAGGAATGTTCAGGAACACCGTTCCTATCTCTTAAGAAACATGGTCAAAATGGCCGTCAAATAAAAAAATAATAATTGTTATATAATTGACGAGCCAGGTGTTCCTCTGGCAATGCAAGTTTGCGCATTCTTAACTGGTTTTATATGTAGTTTGGATATTTGACAGATAGACACGATTGAGCGAATTTGTATGAAATTCAGCACACATGTACTCGTACGTTGTAAAAACGAAAGTTTGTTAAGATATATGAGTGTTTGCTAATCTTTCACGCGGAAAGAAAAGTAAAAAAATTTAACTAAACATTTTTTGTTGAAACTTTACAGTAATATGTCTTAGATACCTCTTATAATAACACACAAGTCGGAATTCATAAAGATATTGTGTAAAATTGTTGTAAATATTCATTATCTAAGTTAAGTACGATTCGTCAGCCATAATGTACTTTAGTAATTTGCTTTTACATTTAAAAAAATAAAACTAAGCGAGCAGGCAGTGTGCCCAAAAGTTGAAAAAAGCAGTTGTGCCCAAAAAGGGCGATAGGTCAGACCCATGGAATTACAGGCCTATGGCCATTACCTCCTTTCTCTCCAAGGTGATGGAGCCTGTGATAAACACACGACTCCTAGGATACCTAGAGGATCACGACTTGGTTAGCGACCGTCAATACGGTTTCGCCATTGTGGCTCAACTGGTGATCTTCTAGTGTATCTTACACACCGCTGGGCTTTGGCGATAGAGAGTCAAGGTGAGGCATTGGCTGTCAGCCTAGATATGGCGAATTAAACACGCGATACTTCCGTTAAAAATTGTTTATTTCAAAAAGTGAAAGGCGAAAATTGTCCATATATATATATATATATATATATATATATATATATATATATATATATATATATATATATATATATATAAATGAATGTTTGTCTGTATGTCCTCTATGGACTCAAAAACGGCTGGGCAGATTTTGATGAAATTTTCAGTGAATCTCCAGGTTAGCCCATCAGATGATCCTGTGAAGTTTGGTAGCGATCATATCACCCGTGCGAAGCCGGGGAAGCCTAGCTATCCGCTAGTAAACTATAGTGTATAGTGTGTTTTAACAAACTATCAGTGATTAACTAAAACAATCCACAGCCTACATCTACCTCTACGTATTCTGAGAATAAAACAGATTGAGTTTGTACCTTCTACCAGTTTTACGACCGTCTTTTGATGGCTTTTGTCCTAAATACATATAAACTTTTGAAATTCTTTTATGTATGAAAAAAAAGTAGGCCAACCTTAGATAGGTTGGTCAAGGCCATCTGATAAGTTCAATGTGTGATTTAACCGTGAGCAAAGACGAACAGATGGACAAGATTACACTTTCTAACTAATATATTTTACATATTATTTATCTGGAAATAATATACAATCAATGTAAATAAAAAATAGCTCGATAATATTAGTGGTAATTCATCAACAACACGAATGTCTACTTTTAAACTTACACAAAACAGAAGAAACATCTGTGCAATATTGAAAGTTACCTACATCTGCAAACTAGTTAATTATTGTATAATTACACGTATTTTATTATTTATGTACAATATTGACTTTGAAGTTTACGGTTTTGCATTAATTTACACCGTTTTCTAAGTAATAAATACAAGACCAGAATTATCTCACACAACTTCGAAATCCGACTCCCAGAGGTTATAAATTATGATGATTACACAACTCTTTTATAATATTATCAGTTTCGAACAAGTTACAATTAAAATTTTGCCTGTCGTATAAATTACAAAGTCTCAAGTTTGTAACATTGTTAACCCTCGAAGTAAAACATTAATATCGTTTGAATTGTGACAAAAACTATTATAACCCGCCTGAATACGTGTTCCCCTAAATTGTACCCTTTAACTGTGGGAAGGGTATGTCTAAGTTTTTGTCCGATTTTAGAAGCTGAAATCTGTTGTATTAGCAAAGCAATTTGTCCGTCGGTTGGTCGCCGGAACTTTTCTAATCTAAACTGTTGGTCGGTCGCGTTCAATCTTAGTGGAAACTCGTCCACTACTCTCGTGCACACTCGCTAGCTTTTATATAGAAAATATCTCACTTCAGCTGAAATACTAGTTCATATATGTAATTGTTTCGATACCAAATCTTGTCTTGTTATTATAAAAAAATTAAAGGATGTCGGCGAGAGTCCTTGTAACTCGTTTCAGGGACGAAAATTGTCAGCTTGTAGATTATGATAATGTATCACATTCGACTTGATTCATTGATTTAGAATGACTATTGAGACTTGATTAGATTTCAATCAATGATCGAGAAAAAGAATTAGTTATGGAATTATCGAAATTTTTCCAAGCGATTGCAGCATGAAATTCTTCAAAAAGTGTGAATAGATTTTTGCTGCATCAGCAAAAGGCTGCTGTCCCTGGTCGTGAAAACGTCCGTAAGGTACCGTAATTATTTACTATATGGCAGGGTCTACGATTGACAGTTATTCTAAAAAGCTAAAAAGGATACCTTGCATGGTTTAATGAAGTATAATCTATAAAAAAGTATTTGCTATATATTTATATGTTTGTCATGGGGAAGAGATATCTATATGACTTGTATTTTTGTTTGAGTTCTAAGTACACACCTTTAAAAATAATGAATCGCTTATACGTACGGCGCTCTAAAGTAACTCTTATCTAAATCAATATAAGAACAAAATTACACGTTTATAGCTTTACTAGATATCCTTGTTTACACTTTTTTATATTATTATTAAATTATGCGCAATATTTCTTCACTAAAAACAATATTAGAAAGTATAATATACATGTACAGCTGTCAAAAAGTATCATCATATTAAACATTAGAAGTAATTCGACTTTTCGATAAAATTTAAATCGAAACGTTAGGTAAGTCAGGAAGTAAAATTGTTTGATATTGGAATTTAAATTTAAAGAAAATTTAATGTAGTATATAACTTCAACCTGGGAATAAATGGGATGTGGTGGTAATATATTGTAATAATAACTCACGTAGAATATAAAGCTTTTGCGACTAGTAAACGATACAGTGATATTCTAATAAAACCTGTGGTATTTATATTAATAAACTTAAATGTATTTATATGCTACTGTAAAAGCCCGAGCTACAGTAAATCTTAGTTTTTACAAGTAAATTTTAACATTTATCGACATGAGTTGGTAAATCTAAGTATTAATAAAAAGCGTAACAATTTTTCGGACTTATATCATTAGAAACTGGTATATACTAGGTTTTACAAGAGGCGGTGTGTAAATGTCGGTTTTGAGAAGAAAACAAGTAATTTTTCTTTATTTCAATTATCTATCAGTAATCAACTAAGTAATTATTAATCACCATTACCAATCATTTAAATCCTTACTGTTGAGGATAGCTTTTATATAACCTTTTTATACTTTTGTAAACTCTATGTTTTTACACTCTGGTATTATGCTTTTGTTTTCTGCTGTCATATTATTGTGTCATCGTTCGTCTTTTGGTAAGCATTATTTTATTGTAACTCCTATATCCTAAATAAATAGAAAATACTCTGATATCTGGTCTCTACCTATTTATTACATACAGTCCACCTTTCTTTAAAACCCATTCTTTACATTTTTGGTCCTTTTCGCTCGGTAAATTTTATTTTCAAATATTCTATTTCTTCTGTCAAAATTTTTCACATATCATTTTTATCATTCATATTTTTTAATATTTGAAAATAACCGGAAATGCTGACCAGATCACAGAGTAAAGCTTTAGGGTTAAACGTGACCGAGGTTTTGTTGTCGGACATTAGCCCACCTCACAGTGCCGCATCTGCTGCCGAGGTTCCGGTGCCTAGTTCCGGTACACCTCACGGTGTCACGTCTGCGGCCGAGATTGCATTGTCAGGCTCGAGCACACTTCACAGGGTCGCTTCTGCAACCGAGGTGTTCTTACCGGCCTCTGGCATGCCTCGCGGTGCCGCGCCTCCAACCTTACAACCCGTCCACGTGGCGGACAAGTCTATTTCAGGGAGTTCCAAGACGTCGATGACAGTTCGAGCTCGTACCCTTGCCATTCAAGCTGCTTATGCTCACAAGTTAGCATTAATACAAGCGAAACGAGCACATGCGGAACAGACTGCGCTCGAACTTGAAATGCAAGCACAAATTGCGGAAATAGAAGCGGAAGCTAGTAGCCGGTGCGGCAGTAGTCGCGCTCCTAGCCATCGCAGTAGTATCCGCGCAGGAGAAGGTAACAATGTTGCAAAATGGCTTGAAAATTTAGCGCCTAATAATGAAAACACTTTTGTAGATCGTGAGGTTACCACAGTCGCCCCTGTACCAGTGCGGCCTGGTAGCCCTATTCTCGCGGTGCTTACAAATGTGCCTATAATTGAGCGACCAGACGGTGCAGCACGTGAAAAAACACGCGTGTCCGTGTCTCCCTGCATACCCGTTCCGTCGGTTGCTGCGCTCCATCATGCCCCTCCACCCACCGCCGGCTGCGGTGTCACTTGTGATTATACGGCGAGGCGCAATTGCCTTGTTTTCGATCTGACGCCTGCCAAGCCTTGTTGTGATGTGTCAGGTAACATTCAAGACCCCAACGTACGTATCTCTCCACCTTTACTACCCAATAACAATTTCTCAAATACAAATCCATCAGATTTTAATTTATTAGCACATGCTATACAGAATTTATCTACGGATAAGACGGATAGTCGTCTTCCAACTTTAGAAGGTAATTTTTTAAATTGGCTTGCGTTTAAAAGAGCCTACGATACCTCTAAAGCATCATACTCGCCGATGGGCAATCTATCGCGTATAAATTCAGCGCTCTGTGGCCCGGCGCGGGAAGCAGTCGGTGCCCTGTTGTCTACCGCCAATGAAGCTAACGAGGTTATGTCTGTTTTAGAACTACAGTTTGGTAGACTAGAACTCATTGTGCTCCAGGAGGTTGCTGCAGTGCGAGCTTTACCTAAAGTTAATTTTGAGGGTAAGGATTTGCATTTTTTTGCCGTCCGTGTACGCAGTTGCATTGCAGTTATGAAATTTTTAAATAACAAAGCCTATTTAGAGTCGCCCGAACTTTACAACTCGTTACTCATGAAACTTACACCAGCAATGCGTGCACGGTGGAAAGATTATGCAAAATCTCACTTTAATCCTAGCGTAGGAACAAAATTAGAGCTATTAGCCGACTTTTTAACCGACGAAGTCGCTACGGAGTTCCAGTTTGGCGTAATAACGGAGGCTCATCTATCAAGTCAGCCTCATAGCTCTAAAATGTTTCAGTCCTACGTAGTAAACACCAAGCAAAATACGTCGAGTACAAGTTCCAAACACTCGGCTGAAAATAAAAATCAATCTGTGCATTCTTTACAAAATAATAGTTTAACTCGTTGTTTATATTGTCAACAGTATCACATGATTGACAACTGTGACAAGTTTATTCGTCTCGACTTTATGACTAGACTAAACTGGGTTCGAGATCAAAAACTTTGTAATAGGTGTTTGAAAAAAGGTTCACATCGATATCGGTCATGTAATCCTAAAACATTATGCCACGTTGAAGGTTGTAAGTACAGACACCATAAATTATTACATAATTTTGAATCTGTGAATTCTCATACAACTACTGAAACGATTTTAAATGTCGCCGATACCAAATCATATTGCTCTGCCGCTGAAGATTCTAAGTCCGAAACTGTTGCTCACTCTATTTCGGGCGGGTGTCTCAAAACTCTCTTGAAAGTGATTGCAGTTACGGTCAGCGGGCCTAAAGGCTCGGTTGATACTTACGCCCTTTTAGATGACGGGTCGTCAGGTACATTCATCGACAGCGATATTTCGAGAGAAATTGGTGTGATCGGCCCCAGGTCACAGATTAGGGTAGAGTGTATGAGTGGTTTATCTAGAACGACTCAAGTCGAATATGTTGATTTCTTTATTAAGGGTCTGAATGAGTCAGAATTATATTTTATAACAAAAGCGCGATCTGTTTCGGCACTAGGTATAACACGTCAATCGGTTAGTTTTGAAGATATCGGACATCTTTCACTTCCGAATATTACTTACGAAAATGTTGAGCCGAAACTGATAATCGGTATTGATAACTGGAATTTGTTAACGCCACGCGAAGTGCGCCAAGGTACAAAAACACAACCAGCCGCATGCCTCACGCCCCTAGGTTGGGTGGTTTTCGGATTTACATCCAGTAGGACTAGACCCGTGACTTTTGTCAATCATAGTGTGACATCTGATGATTTTTCAGAAATAGAGAACATTATTCGGGATAACTACAAGCTGGAGTCAGTAGGTATAATCAAGCAAAAATTACGTTCAGCCGCGGATAACCGTGCCACCAGAATCCTAGAAAACTGCGCGTCGCCTACCCGGTGGTCAAATTGAGGTTGGCTTATTGTGGCAATCCGATCAGGTTGACATCCCGAATAGTTATCCATTAGCGTTGTCTCGTTTCAATAGCCTAGAAAAACGTTTTAGTAAGGATAAGGCTTACGCCGATTGTTACCGCGAGAATGTTCACGCTATGATCAACAAAGGTTACGCCGAACTTTGTAATAAAAAATCAGATTCGCTACGGCTGTGGTACCTACCACATTTTGGTGTTTTAAATTCTAACAAGCCAGGGAAATTGCGCGTAGTTCACGACGCTGCCGCGCGCAGTGAGGGAGTCAGTTTAAACTCACTCTTATTAACTAGCCCGGACTTGTTACCTTCACTTTTACATATAACTTTACGTTTTCGAGAGGGCAAGGTTGGTATTACTGCCGATGTTAAGGAAATGTTCCCTCAGGTGAAAATCAGACCTGAGGATAGGGATGCCCAACGTTTCCTATGGCGCGATTCCCCCGATTTACCTCTTTCAATATATAGAATGGCTTCTATGATATTTGGGGCTGCCTCGAGCCCATTTACGGCCATCTACATAAAAAATAAAAATGCCGAAGAGCATAAAGCTTTGTATCCAGACGCTGCACAAGCTATTGTCCATGATACATACATGGATGACTTCATTGGCAGCCTGGATGACACTTTACAAGCCGCTCGTCTGGCCAGAGATATAGTAGAGGTGCAAAAGCGAGCGCATTTTGAAATTCGCGGATGGGTCTCGAATGTGCCTGAAGCGCTCTCTCTTGTACCACCAGCACTTCGACCTGAGACTGAGAAGTGCCGTTAGATCTGTTACACATGCATGCCAATTTTGTCGGATACGGAAGGCTATCCCTCTGAACCCTCCACAAGGTAATCTTCCTGCAACTAGACTCGCTCACCATCGTCGTACTTTCTCATTCGTGGGCTTGGACTACTTCGGGCCAGTGCAGATTACTGTCGGAAGGAGGCATGAAAAACGATACGTAGCCTTATACACCTGTCTTACTACGCGAGCAGTCCATTTGGAGGTGGTCCATGACTTATCGACCGATGCGGCATTGATGGCTATCCGTAGATTTACAGCCCGTCGCGGAAACCCACAAGAAATATGGTCGGATAATGGAACTGCTTTCGTCGGTGCTGCCAAATTCATGAGGGAGCTCTATGGTCCACCAGTGCAGGAGTTTGCAACAAACCAGAACATCGAGTGGAAATTAATTCCACCATCTGCGCCGTTTATGGGAGGCGCTTAGGAACGGCTCGTGCGTTCTATTAAAACGGCCCTTAAAATTACATTGAGAGAAAGATCCCCAACAGAACCTGTGTTATTAACACTTTTGGCTGAAGCCGAATCTATTGTGAACTCCAGGCCCTTGACTCACGTTTCTGCTAATCCTGAAGATTCAGAAGCAATAATGCCATTTCATTTTTTGATAGGAACGGCATCTACGGCTAATAATTTCGGTCAATCAGAGCCACGTGACTTACACGGACGGGTTTCATGGCGCAAGGCATTAAGACTCACTGACTTATTCTGGAATCGGTGGGTTAAGGAGTATCTACCGACTTTGATCGCAAGGCGAGGTGATGGGAACAACGATGGAACTCCACTCGCAGTGGGTGACCTTGTATTTATAGCGGATGGCAATTTACCACGCGGAACTTGGCCACGCGGCCGCGTATCGAGGGTGTTTCCCGGCAACGATGGCATTGTTAGAGTAGCCGAGGTCACCACAACTGGAGGGATCCTTCGTCGTCCCTGTAAGAAGCTGGTGCATCTTCCTACTTAATGGCCACGGTACCCATCATTTTTCCTTCTCATCATCATCGTTGGAAGAGAGGGAGAGATGTTGAGGATAGCTTTTATATAACCTTTTTATACTTTTGTAAACTCTATGTTTTTACACTCTGGTATTATGCTTTTGTTTTCTGCTGTCATATTATTGTGTCATCGTTCGTCTTTTGGTAAGCATTATTTTATTGTAACTCCTATATCCTAAATAAATAGAAAATACTCTGATATCTGGTCTCTACCTATTTATTACATACAGTCCACCTTTCTTTAAAACCCATTCTTTACACTTACCAATATGAAAATATTTTTATTAATTAATTATAACTTGTTGCGAGTGTGCACGAGAGTAACTTGTAACTTGTAATTTTAAAATAATTTTAAATTGTTTAAAAAAAAATTATCGGCAGCACCCGTCTTATTTCCAAAATCATTGGGTTACTGTCCCTAGAATAATTGTTGATAATGTTCATGTTCCTTATAGCCAGAGTGTCAAAAAAGAAAATTACGCAACCGTCGAAGGGAGCCAGTAGCTGCAAACAACTTCCTGCTAACTTAAGCTATTTGCACCGGCTAAGTAAAGGTTCTGTCAAAATAAATGTCAAGGCATTTATTTTGCGGTTGCGTAATTTTCTCCGTATATAAGTGAAATTTTGGTATAGATATACCAAAATTTCACTTGCACAGTCCTTCATCATTATCATCATCTCAGCCTGTACTCGTCCACTGCTGAACATAGGCCTCCCCTTTACAGCGCCACTCGTCTTGGTTCTGTACCACCTGCATCCATCGACTCCCTGCAAACCTCTTGAGGTCGTCGCTCCATCTAGTGGGGGGTCGTCCCACACTGCGTGAACCAGTACGGGGACGCCATTCGAGAACCTTTCTTCCCCAGCGGTTGTCGGTTCTATGAACTATGTGGCCGGCCCATAGCCACATCAGCAAGCCTATCCTGTGGGCTATGTCGGTTATCTTAGTTCCACTGCGGATATCTGATTTCTGATTCTATCACGCAGATAACCCCGAGCATAGCTCTTTCCATAGCACGCTGAGCGACCTTGAGCTTCCCCATATGGCCCGCAGTGAAGGGCCATGTCTCAGTTCCGTATGTCATCACTGGCAACACACACTGCTCGAAGACCTTACTCTTCAGGCGTTAAGGTATTTTGGACGAGAAGATGTGTCGAAGTTTCCCGAACGCTGCCCAGCCGAGTTGGATCCGTCTATTGACCTCTCGGTCGAAGTTGGACTTACCTAACTGAATAACCTGTCCTAGGTAAACATATTCGTCAACAACTTCGTGCTTAGTGCTTCCAACCGTGACCAGCATAGATGTAACATGGACATTCGGCATGATCTTAGTCTTGTTCATGTTTTTTTTGAGACCCACCTGGTTGGAAACACTATTGAGGTCATTGAGCATAGCGCTAAATTCCTCCAGCGATTTAGCCATGAGAACTATATCGTCGGCAAATCAAAGGTGAGTGGTGCATTCTCCATTGATGTTAATACCGTATCCTTTCCAGTCCAAGAGCTTGAAGACATCTTCCAATGCTGCAGTGAAGAGTTTCGGGGATATAACATAGTCCTGTCTTGCACCTTTTTGCACTTGGATCGGTTTCGTACTCTGGTTCTATATTCGGTGACACATCGTTGCCTTACTGTACAAGCACTACAGCACTAGTACAAGCTTCGATGTACCGATAGTCAATTCAGCATCGCTGGAGAGATCGTAGCACCGCCCATGTCTCTACGGAATCAAAGGCTTTTTCGTAGTCCATACGCCAGACATAATGGCAGATTGTACTCCTCAGTCTTCTGTATAATCCGATGGAGGGTATGTATGTGGTCTACGGTGCTAAAGCCTTCTCAGAATCCGGCTTGTTCGAGACGCTGAAATTCATCAAGTTTGCGTGCGAGACGGTTTGTGATGACGGTTTCGAAGACTAAAAACGTATCGGATTGCTTGATTTTGCAGCCGGTATAACTTGTTGAGTAATTCTTCTGAAGGATCTAGAAAAGCTATGTCGGCATAGTCAAGAAGGGGTAGAAGAAGAGAAGGAGCCAGCATTGCTTTGGTTTTGAAGGCGCCTTAAAGTATGAAGCGAGGCGAAAGGTTTTGCAACTTATTTCATTGACATGAGGCCCCCATGATAGTGTCTGGTCCATTACAATTCCTAGGTTCCTTACGGAAGAGCGATAAGGTATTACTGTACCATTATAAACAACACTCGAAAATGCACCAGTTTGGAAGAATGAAATAAAGTAGGGACTGCCTATCACAATACTTTGAGATTTTGCTACATTCATTTTTAAGCCGAAGTTCTCAGCCCACTCGCCAATTGCACTGAGCTCAGAATTAATAACATATCATATCGATTTGTAAGTTTGTTCCAGACATTAAAATATAATCAAATATCGAATTACACTCACTTTCAAACTATAAATTACTTTTAAAATTTCAAAATCGCAAACAGAAAACGAATTAACTAGCGTGTTCAAACGTGTTCAACGATCGAATGAGGCGAGCTGGGGCGGTAAAGGGTGTGGTACGGGAAGCGAGGGGTTGCAAACTGTTTGCGAGTTCCAGACAATGTGGCGAACACGTTCTGACATATCTGTTTATTGACATTTACCGTTAAATTTGAAGTAAATCTTAAGATTTACTAAATGAATGGTGGTAAATGCTCAAAATAAACGAAGACCACAAAACTTTTCGGACTTTTACCATAACGAGTTGGTAAATGGTAGGTTTTACCCGTAAATCTTATGATTTACCGTAGTTCGGTATTTTACATATAAAGTAGATAAATAATATGTATTGTGTAAAATGGAGTATGCTATATTAAACGTGATGATGTTATTGTTATTAAAATGATGAACCTCTTTGTTTAATTGGAGCATTTCTCTGTTTATATAAATGTTGATTCAGGTAATGTACTACATAATATGTGGGTGATTGTAGCTTTCTATGTTATTTAAGTATATTTGGCTAAAATATTTGGTTGATATTGAATACTTTACCAACAAAATAACTGTAATGTTCATTATACATTGACTGTTTATGTACTCTCATTATACTATTAAGAGTGCAAACAAGCGTGTACGGCCTGTGGCTTATGAAGAGTTACAACCAAAAACTGAAATCACTAGCGCCGAGTCTATAAAAACAACATCCTTCTTGGAGGCTACTACAATACGATATGAAAAGGTCTTCTCTATTTCTTAGTGCTATCCTGTTTTCCTTATCCATTAGGATTGGTGGGGCCCCGTTACATAAGCCTAAGGATATGACAAAGATACTGTTTTTATAAGGTGGCAATCAAGCGAGCGGCCTGCCTGTAGCCTATGGACATTTGTAACACTAGGGGTGTCACTTTTGCGTTGCCGACCATGCAAAAATCTCTTCACTCCTTTTTTGAAGAACCCCGGGCTGTAGTACCTTGAGAAAACCTCGGCTGGGAGTTCATTACACCGCTTGAGAGTTTTCGGAAGAAAACCTCGCTGGAACCGCTCGGTACGCAACCTTGCTTAGCTCCAGTGTCTGAGAGCGAAATACCCGCCAACACAACCTGTTGTACAATCGGTAGAACACACAAAGAGAAGCAAAATCTCGTATTAAACTTAAGGACTCAATACGGGCAAATGTTATATCTCGTTTCTGAACCGAATTGTAAGGTCCTAGCTGGCAACCTGGTGTGCTCGCCCATAGGTGACTACAGTACTCTGTCTGACTTCTGACTTGTATAATATAAGTCTTTGTTCTGCACTGAAGTGCTGCACTGCTCTTTTGAGCACACCAAGTTTGACCTTCTCCCCCAGGTGATTTCGGTATTGAACATTGTTGGAGATCTCGACATCGAGAATCCCAATGCTTTTAGCGATGGTAAGTAGTGTATTCTGAAATTGAGAAATGACCGCAAAAGGGAGTAAACGCGCAAACTTGTGTCTTTATGGGGTTGAATTGAACAAAGTTCAGTCACCCCCAGTCAGATACTTTTGTCAAAGTACCTTCAATTTCAGACAGAAGTTTATCTCGGCTTTCTGCCACAAGGGAACGATGGATGTTAGCTCGGCCTATATAATAAGTGTTCCCGGTGCTGTCGTCCGCATAACAATGAATGCCATCAATTGGCAACAAATCATTTATATACAAAAGAAACAGCATTGGCGATTGAGCCCAGAGGGACGCCAGCATTGATACCCATGCTATAGGAGCAACCACCGTCAACCACGACATTTATGTACCTGATGGATAAAAAGCTGATAACCCGTTTGTACAAATCCTCGGGCAGCCCATCTGATGGTAACTTCGATAGAAGACCCCGATGCCATACCCGATCGAACGCCTTTGCCTCATCTAGGCAGACAGCCAATGCCTCATCTTGACTCACAATCGCCGAAGCCCAGCGCTGTGTAAAATACACTAGGAGATCACAAGTCGAATGACCGTCACAATGTCGTCTGATTAGAAGTACAGCTGCTTCCACAAGTACCATGCGTAGAATTAACGCAATCCATCCCAATCTGCTGACCTGCTATGTGCAGGTTGGCATTACAATGCTGGTACGCCTTAAAGTTTCCCAAAATCACTAACTCCGCGGAGGGACACTGTTCAATGACTCTGTCTGTCGACATTTGCAGGTGCTCGCATAAACGAGCTGTGCCTGTATAATTTTATGCTGTACCGTTTTTTATACAGAGCGACTGTCGTCAGGCCATAAGCCAGAGGGAAATCAGATCCTTCTTATTCGTAGTTACGGTCATACGTCTTTCGAAATATAATTTCTTGAACGTGCGAGTTTCCTCAAGATGTTTTCCTTAACCACCAAGCAAGTGATAATTACAAATATAAATTTGAAAACACGAGATAGTAGTATATGCCAGGATTCGAACCGGGGACCTGTTGGTCACTAGACCGGTTCTTCATCCATTAAGCTATTACGGCTCATAATGAAATGATATGAAGAGATATATATGTATACGATATCTATCAATTATATAGATTATAAATGTTATATATAGATAATAAATATGTGCATATTGCCTGTAATTATGAAAGAAGAATACTACAAAATCACGCTTTTATTTAAAGTACGTACAAAGTACAAGTAGAAAAACATGACAGTGATTGAAAAGGTATCAACTTTGTTAACTTGATGTTAATCAAAGCCTATAACTAAACTTCTGATAGATTAAGGTAGGATTTATATATTTGATAAATAGGATATTGCTACTATGGCTGATGATCTGCTCTATATTTAATTTGCCAGAATTAATAACAAATTTTGTGCACTTAACATATCAGTCAACGAAATTTAATGCATTTTAACATCATGTATACCAGTAAACAACTGGTGTTTGTTGTAAGAAGTCAAGTGATTGTATATGTTTATGTAATTTCATCAATAACTGAAATGAAATTATCTAAGTTTTTGTGCCTATATACTTGGAATAACGTTAATTACAGATTCCAACTTGTTCTTGTTGAAAAAGTGAACAGTTGCCTTATCGGTGAGATAACTCGGATGCTACGTGACCCCTTAAAACAACTGTTCTAACACAAACCTACGTGACCGCTCCCTTCGACGCCTGCTCTTAGCGTCCCTTAATTAAATTTATCAACCACTTCTTAATTTCGTAAATTCTTAATGTCTTATGTAAGAAAAATCTAAGTCATCGTGTTTAGGAAAGGTGCATATACTATTATAGGTTAAAGATATATGCACCTTTTCATCCACCATCCTGTTATTTTAAACGAGCAATTATTGTATTAATTTTTGGGGTTCCGTACCCAAAGGGTAAAACGAACCCTATTACTAAGACTCCGCTGTTCGTCCGTCCGTCCGTCTGTCACAAGGCTGTATCTCATAAACCGTGATAGTTAGACAGTTGAAATTTTCACAGATGATGCATTTCTGTTGCCGCTAGAACAACAAATACTAAAAAACCGAATAAATAAATATTTAAGGTGGCTCCCATACAAAAAACGTGATTTTTTTTTTGCTCGTTTTTGCTTGATATTGATAACGGCAACAGGTAGATGTTTGAAATATTCATAGAATATTTAGTTATACTCGTATATTTACTTTAAAAATAAATAATTAAATTAAAATAAAACAATTATTTAAGGGGGGGGGGGGGGGTCTCCCATACAACAAATATGATTTTTTTTTGCTGTTTTTATAGATAATGGTACGGAACCCTTCGTACACGAGTCCGACTCGCACTTGGCCGGTTTTTTTATACAACGTCAAGGCATGCAAGCATATCGCGTAGGTGATGTAAAGTGGTTAAGTTTCGAGTTCTGGTGTCTAAGCACGCTGCTTAGACACCAGAACTCGTAGGTTCGATAACAAGACAAATTATTAACTATTACGTCACCGAGCTCGTAAAAAATGTATGTACTATGTAGTATATAAATTTATAACTACAAGTTCAATATGTCTTTCTATAACGACTGAACTTACTTAACATACATATCATCACGCCTGTCTCGCTTTGGGGTAGGCAGATACTATGGAATGCCAGGTGCACAGTTCCAAACACACTTCTCTCGCCTTTTCCACACTCATTAACATACTTAACATCCATTCATATTTTCACTAACTGAAAAATTGCTAAATAGTACCACCTTACTACTACAGTCAGAATTGTGCCTGTCATTATCAACTTTTAACTAGCCCGCCACGGTTGACTGCTCGACGACATATCGTCTGTGTTATAAAGTATATAACTTAACCCTTTCGAGAGATTTCATAAACTAGTTAAAAACTAAATCTTATTATCAAATTTCCCAGCTGAGCTGAGTTTTGTACCGTGGCGTGGTGGTGATAAGATTGATTCGCTTCATACAACGCCGATGTCGGTCATTGAAGTGATGAAATTATAGATGGTTTATGGATGGTCATATGATACTCCTGATCCTATACTGATTCGATGATTAGCTGTAACATAACTGCAATGAATCATTAGCGCGATCAGGGTGTACAGACGTTTTTTTTTCGTTTATTCTATGTGGACTTTTGAGGTTTACAGTTGATGTCCAATTGACGTAAATTCGATATAATCTTCGCTTTAATAGATGCAGGCGTTATTTTGCGAAAGTCAAATTTACATGCAATTTGATCTAACCTATTTAACCTGCTTTGTGTGCTTCCGCTACCAATTCGTTCATGCGGGCTAGCGCCGCCCGGCACCCACCCACTACCGTTAGTAGATGCAATATGCCGACGCAGTCATGGCTGCTCCGGTAATCTTTGCCTCGACTGCTGCGGTCATCCGCTATCTGGAACAGAAACCGCATGCCCCCACCACTGAGACAGAGAGATTGAGAACGTCTTCCAATGCAGAAGTGAATAGTTTCGAAAATAAAACATCTCCTTACATTACGCTTACCTGCAATTGGATAAGTTTCATGTTCTGATTCAGAAGTGAGATCGACATAGTGACTGAAGCACCGGGTCTCGATCGAATCAAAAGCCTAATAGTCCACAAACGCTAATTATAGTGGCCGGTAATACCCTTCGATGTTCTGAACAACCTGCCGCAGTGTATCAATATGGTCGAGCAGTTTTTCGGAAATCGATTCGTTCGGAAGGCTGGAAATCATCAAACCTGTGTGCAACATGCCTGGTGATAACTCTTAAAAACAGCTTATACACATGGCTCACAAGAGAGATGGTTACATAGTTTTTAAATGAGGTTTTCTCACCTTTCTTGAAAAAACAACATCATTCTTGCCTACATATTAATTATATGAATATGTAGTTGCTTTCTGCAATAATTATAGAAAATCCGTTACCGCTCCATGGAACTCATTAGCACCCAGTCATAGATAATCATCTACGAATCACCTGGCCAAACAAATATGCCGAGTTAATTGCTTCACATCAAGCGGTCCGTATACTTATTTGCTAACCGACCAAGTATAAAAATTACCAGTGAATACAAAACGCTATTATTTTATCGCCCTATATAAAATGAGGTCAATTTTCACGATAATGCTTAGGCTAAGGCTGCAACGGTCCATACATAATGATACGCAGTATAGGACCCGCGCACAATGGCCTCTTATGCAGCTGCATAACGTGTGTGTACTCGTGGTGCCAAAACCGAACGCTCTTTTCATGAATATTTAGTACACCATTCCGATAAAATATGGTATAAGAAGATATATTGAACCTGCAATTACTTTGGAAGTGTATTCATATAGAGACGAATTTCATGATATAGATTCACCAAGTGGATGCCAAATCCGCCAAGATGCGGATAAGGGAACTTGAAGTACTTGGTACTTGTGATTGAGATATTGGTTAACGGGACATTGATTATGTACGTCAACAGCCACCTTCACTGCTGTCACTTCCCCTGCCTAACAGATTGTAGTAAGATTATTGTGACTTTGAATGTATCGCCCCAAAATTAACCTATGTTCATTCTATGTAGAGATATTTCGTTAGTACTATTTCCCACTTTTCTTTCTGTAGCATATAAATGAAGCATAAAGAGTCATGTCTGATCACTTTATTTGTTTGCTTATAGAATTTGTTTCTTTTTATTACCTAGTGTTTAGGTATACCTATGTTTCGCACAATACAGAAAATATTATACGTCAAGATTTATTGAATAAAGTCTAGTTAACGAAACTCTCCCGTATCCCTATACAATAACGTATGATTGATAATAGTATATACGCATGTATAGATATATAATATAATATATATATCATAATTACTATATGTTGCGGTATTTCTGAAGATCTATCGTAGCGACCTGAATAGTATAATCACTATCACGTGCATAAGGCCTCGTAATTTTCTATTCCGTACATTTTACAAATATGTAAAAAAAATATGTAACTAGTCTGGCCATAAATACTGTTAGATAGAAACTTTTCTATTTTTATCTAGTGGGAGGTCGTCCCACACTGCGTGTACCAGTAGTCGGATACCATTCGAGAACATTTCATCCCCAGCGGTTGGCGGTTCTACGAACTACGTGGCCGGCCCATTGTTACTTCAGCTTGCTTATCCTATCGGTTATGTCGATTATCTTACTTCTACTGCGGATATCCTCATTTCTGATACTATCACGCAGAAAAACCCCGAGCATAGCTGTAACATGGACATTCGACATGTTCTTAGTCTTGTCCATGTTCATCTTGAGACCTACCTGGTTGGAAATACTATCGATGTCCTTGAGCATAGCGCTAAGTTCCTCTAACGACTTCTCTATGAGATCTATATCGGAGGCAAATCAAAGGTGAGTGATGTATTCGCCATTGATGTTTATACCGTATCCTTTCCAGTCCAAGAGCTTGAAGACATCTTCCAATGCTGCGGTGAAGAGTTTTGGGGATATGACACCGCCCTGTCGTTTTGCACTTGGATCGGTTTCGTACTCTGGTCCTGTACTCGGATACACATCGTTGCCTTACTGTACAAGCACTTCAACGCTTTGATGTACCGATAGTCAATTCGGCATCGCTGGAGGGACTATAGTACGGCCCATGTCTCAACGGAATCAAAGGCGTTTTCGTAGTCCACGTACGCAGATGCAGGGCAGATTATACTCCTCTGTCTTCTGTATAATCTGACGGAGGGTATGGATGTGTTCTACGGTGCTAAAACCTTTTCGATTCCAGCTTATTCGGGAGACTGGAATTCATCAAGTCTGCGAGCGATACGGTTTGTGATGATTCTCAAAAACAGTATACAAACGCGGCTCAGAGGCGATATGGGCCTGTAGTCCTTCATAAAGGTCTAATCACCCTTTTTGAAGAACATTATGACCCGGCTCATGCTCCACGTTTCCGTTTCACGTCCACGTGTTTCACCGGAGTGTATGACGGAATAGAATAGCTACTATAGAACTACCAGTATCGGCTTTCCGCCCGCTTTCAGAAACTCCGCTGTAGTTCTATCCTCTCCCGGTGCTTTCCTATTTTTAAGCTATTTGAGAGCCATACGAATCTCGTACAGACTGATGTCCAGTATATTGTTCGTATAGTGTCGAGTCGGTTTAGCTCTAGGGTCTTTACTAGCACTGTTGTTCGACCGTAGCGACGATGTGTACTGCTGTCCATAGAACTTCCCCATCTCATTCAGAATCTCAGTCTTCGTAGAAATAATGGTGCCAGTGTTGGTCTTCAGCTTCGTTAGTTGACTTTGCCCAACAGACAGATCTTTCGTAAAGACTTTGGAGCCTTGGCTCCTCTCTATCGCCTCTTTAATAGGAATTGTATTAAATTGGCGCATGTCTCGTCATATGCCTTTGGAGATCTGTCTGTACAGCGGTCAGTACACTAGCGTGTCAGCTGAAGACTGCCACCACATCTCACGTCTGACCTGCATGAGATTCTTCGTGTTAGTCGAGGGCTTTTGGGTTCTTTAAATTTAGCTCCCACTGTGTGGACAGTTTCCACGAGCCTACTGTTGATATCGTACGGGGTTATACAATCATCTAAGTACTTAAAACGGTTATGAAGTTCGAGTTGAAAGCTTTCGATGTTTTGAATCAGGATAAGAGATGGATGGAGCGTAGACTTCACCAGGCGAGATCGATTCCGGTTTTCACTCTGTTGATCACAGAGACATCATTGCACAAACACCGGTTGGTCGTGAAGATAAAGTCTATCTCGCTTTCGCCAAACCATCCGGGCTACTCTCTCCACTTACGCTGCAGCTGCTTCTTGAAAAAGGAGTTCATTAGAAAGAGTTCCTCCTTCTCCATGAACTCCGGAACAAACAGACAGACAGACAAAAAATGTAAAAATATTCATTTTGGGTAACAAAACCAAAGGGGCCAACTGCTAGTCGACCAGCAGTTGGCCCCTTTGGTTTTGTTGCCCAAAATGAATATATTTACATTTTTTGTCTGTCTGTCTGTTTGTTCCGGCTAATCTCTGAAACGGCTGGAACGATTTTGACAAGACTTTCACTGGCAGGTAGCTGATGTAATAAGGAGTAGCTTAGGCTACTTTTGTTTTAGAAATTTTATATTTTTATTAATATAAATAATAAAAAAATTACTATTTCGCGCGGATGAAGTACATAATACATATCTATTATTATTTTGCTGTTCGCTATTTTACTCTGCTTATTTAGGTAATCAAATGAAATAAATAAAATTATAACTGAACAATAACTTTTTTGTTAAATTCCGCGCGGACGAAGTCGCGGGCACAGCTAGTTGAAAATAATCAATTAAAGTAAAGGTAAAATTATACTCCATTTCTTGAAATTAAAACAGATACTAAACTGTGGTAGTCCCACTAATGTTAATTTGCCAGAAAATCTGCTACATATGGAATTATGAGATCCAGACAATTGATAGACGTGACTACTGCGGACCTAGTCTATTTCAGGTATTCTTACAACATTTTTGTGTTATGATATACGGTTGTGGAGTAAGGAGGCTGACATAGAAATATTTTATATCTTACAAATAAGAGCCAATATATCTATTCATAACATGAACGCCAGAGAATCACTCAGGAAACTATTCAAAAAAATAAATATCCTTACTGTTGTCTAGTCAGCATATTTATGAAAATTTAATGTATGCCGCATAAATATAAAATAGTCTAAAAAAGTCAGTGAAAATCTGAAAGAAGCAGGAGTAAGTTGCATGCCGATAAATTTTATCTTAAACCTACCTTTAGGCTTGCCGAGATTGGTAGATCTTTTGTTGTAATTAGTAATCGATTCTATAACCAATTTCATGAAACAATTCTGTCATTTCCGACAATATCTTCAAAACGCACCTTAAAATACTCTTTTAAAAACAGAATTACAGAATTGATGATTATCTAACTGACGAAGATACCTGTATATCATGTAGCGCAGACAACCATCCGCATAATTGACGACGAAGAGGTCACCAAAAACCTAGAACCTCTTCATCTCCGTAGGGACATAGGCTCTCTGAGCGTATTTTACCGCCTTTACTATGGCGAGTGCTCTGAAGAACTGTTTTCCCTTATCCCACCCTCACCTTTCCGTCATAGAACCACACGTGCGGGCTTGCGATGTCATAGTTCCACGGTTGAGAATATCTCTTCGCGTACCAAAAAGTTCGGCAACTCCTATCTTTGTCGTACCATTAAAAAGTGGAACGCCTTGCCTGCACATGTGTTCCCTCCTTCCTACAATATGGGATCCTTCAAACGAAGCGTGAAGAAGCATTTTGCGGGTCAGCATGGCAGCGTCAACTGACAGGATACGGGATGTAGTATGCTGTCAGTTGCAGTTGCGATTTGGGCTCCTCTTTCGCTTCGCAAAGAGGGGCCACTATGCTGAACTAATATAAAAAAAAAACCATATATGTTTAATACTATCTGTTAACATCATGATATTGTACCGCTATGTCACAAATCCGCAGCCAAATTACAACTTCCAGCGTAACCTTACTCACAGTCAGGAATGTACCTGAGAAATTGTTGTGACTGCGAGGGTGTTAACGCACGAGAGATACTTCCTTTATTGCACGTTGTCATTGGCTACGGTGACAACTTTACAGTTGAGACGTATGCTTGTATGCCTTTCGATGTTGTAAAAAATAATAATTATTAAATTCAGTATTATTCAATTGGCTAAATCTACGTAATGAGAAATACGGGGCAGTAAATAGAAAATGCGGTTAATGCCGGTTTAATTTTTTTCGCCTTTTAATATTTCACTGGCGTGCCAACCTCGGTTCGCGGTGGAAATTAAATTATTGTCGTGGATCCCCAAGAGATTTACCCATCGGATTCCAGTTGAACTGAAAATATTGTGTCAATGTACAATTTCAAAGTCATTTATGAAAAAAATATATGAAATCGAGTACCTAGTACGTCATAAAATATGTGCATAGGTACCAAGATAATAATATAATCGTCATATCACGCGCCAATTTCTTCTTTTTAGCATTATCCCATTTCCTAATCCATTAGGATCGGCGGGGTCCCCTACCTATGTCTAAGGATTTGACGAAGATACTGATTTATACACGGAGCGAATGCCGTCAGACCTTCCACAACCCAGAGGGTAAACCAGATCTTTCGTAGGTTAGGTCACAAGTCTTTCGAAATCTATTTTCTTGAATGTGGGAGTTTCCTCACGATGTTTTTCCTTCACCACCTAGCTAGCGACAAGGCTATCTACTAGGCTATCACTGCAACAAGTATCAACTGTTAAATATTGGCATCACCTTTGGGCAGTATTATACTCGCCAAGTGGACAAATTAACCAATTAAAAGGATATAAATATGTATTATTTTTCCCGACTCAACGTGTTACATGCAAAACAGATGAATCCGTTTTTTTTTCATTTATTAGATATAACAATATTCAAAACTGTTTATGTACATATTTATAATTATCACATGCTCGGTGGTAAAGAAAAACATCGTTAGGAAACCCGTCTAGGAAATTATACGTCGTAAGGTGTGTGACCTTATCTAAGAAAGGTCTGATTTTCCCTTAAGGTTGTGTAGGTCTGACGGCAGTAATGTAAAAATCTGTATCTTAATCCAAATCCTTAGGCTCAGGTAGCTGACCTCGCCAATCATAGTACAAACAATATTCAAATCTGGTCATCAAGGTCTTACATGTGAGTGTTGTAATTATGGTAGAAAATCCTAAGAGAGAGTAACACTTCGCCTTTGGTATGACTAAGCAACGGCTAGTAACTTACCTGTACAGAACTTTCATAAAATATTTAGTATGTCTCCCGTGTCTAACTTTAAGTTAATTCGCTACCATTCAAGTTAATAACTTCAACCCACTCCTCGACTCATATTTCTTCGCCTTACGAGCCGTCACCCTACTGTCATGCATTACTCCACAGGAATCTGATAGTATTATCTACACAAATGTTGTCCTGCCTCGGAATCGAACCCACGAGCCTTAGTGTCAACTTCAACACCGTGGGTATCAAAATTCCACGTTCCAATTTTACGGTACTCATATGAAATGCTTTTCTCTTAAAAACAGTTTGAAGAACACAGCTTTGTAGGGAAAAAAGACATTTTTAAAATTATATAAACTCATCCCACTGAAGTATTTTTCCATTCCACTTTCAAATGACGAACTTAAATGTATGATAAAATACGATTGACACACAATCTCCTGCGAATATCTAGTAGTCCGTACATCTAAATAAAAAGATGGAACTCTTATAGTATACTCTCACTCGTATATCGTACTCTCTGTCCGTCAGTCATAGATAATTTGCTCTGTGTGTACTGAACCGATTATGTTGAATTTTATCCATTCAATTATTTTTCCCTACAACTCCCTTCTACGGTAGGTATTTAATATATTTTTTTAGTTACCATATACCTACTACATAAAAACACAACATATTCACCGTATGGAACGCTCTTTACGCGAGTTCAACTCATACCTACTTGTACGCTTTTTTTAAGAAACATTCACAATTTCATGTTAAAAAATGTATTATTCAAACTTCAAATAGTTAGGAGCACCCAGAATCGCAATTCTTTTAGCGTGCCCACATATGAATGATACAAATCGATCCGAAGTATGCTCTGCTAGGATTTTCCAACGTAACGATTTCTCCTTGAAAATGCTAAAGTTCGCTCCTCTTTCATGCAATACGAAACTCAAATTACAAAGCTCGAGCTTCCAAACGACAGTTAAGTATTTTCATCAAACTCCTGAACGATAAATAGGTGTCTCACGTGAACAGAAACGTCTCGCATTATTTCACAAATGTTGTGAGAATATCAAAGCGATTTGTTGCGATGTTGGACGGAAATCGCCCCTATCCTAATCGAATTAGTGAACGTAATCGCATGATTGTAATGTAGTGATCGTTCATGGAGTAAAGAGGGTAGAAGTGAGGAGTCATGAGAGCGAGTGTTTTTCACGGTCTCATTATATGACGATTCGTATTCGAGGCCAGGCGAGACTTACCAGTGTAAGGGTCTTACCCTTCGCCGGCACCCCATTGCCGACACGTTCCACAAAACTGTGCTTATGAACTTCGTAAGGAATATTGATTTTCTCATTGTATAATATACAAAAATTATTCAATTTAGCCGAATCTCATGTCTTTTATCTTCATATTTTTTCCTTGTCTCGTAGATTATCCTTACATTCAAAATGTCGATAAATGTAAAAAGGATTATTCCGTATTTACGATGATCAGTTCGGAGGTATGTTACGTCATCAGTTAAGACGATAGAGTACTATCAGATTCTATTTCGAACAAATTACTTTCATCGACTAAATAGGAGTATTTAGCCTATAATATAATAATAAACCTATTACAGGCGGCAACAGAAGCGTTTGGGAATTCAAATCTATACAGATAAATAAAATTGGAGTGTCTATTGGTAATATTAAAATAACCGCTTTTTATTAAATGCGTATGGATACTATCAAAATATATTTTTTTTAATTTTTGTCTGTCTGTCTGTCTGTCAGTTTATTCCGGCTAATCTCTGAAGCGGCTGGAACCGGAACATATATAATTAATCCATCCATGTCGGTAGATGTAATAATTGAATAACTAATGTAAGACAAATACCACCTTAGTCTTTCCTGCGACCACGGACGCTGCAAAGCGTTCGAAACGTCAGGTTTCAACAAAATAAATAAAATACGCGATACTTCCGTTAAAGATTGTTTAATTTCAAATTGATTGGTATTGAAGAATTACTGAATAAACAAGGTCGTGTAGCTCATGGACGTTGTTGCGTGTGTTAGTCTAATCGCAAACGCAGGTTAAGCAACGTCGAACGCATCAGTGGACATTATTATTTATCTCTGACTTCTCCCTATTTGGAGGGCACGTTCAATGACGATCCCACCTGTATGCGATAGATATTAGATGTTAGCGTGGCATAGTATGCTCCCTCTTGAGAGGAGATCCGTAACCCAGCTGTGTGACGAGTATGAGTCGTTGTGGGGTCTCAGTATGGATTTCGTTTTGTTGATTTATTAAGGTGATAATATCCATATCTATGTTTAACATTGTTAAGTTTTTTAATCAGTAATGACTGTTTAAAAACATATCTAGCATGAACATCAATATTCATTTAATGATAATGCTAATTTCTTGTAATTGAAAAGCTATTTTTGACCCCACAAGAAGACAAGTAATATCAACGATGTGCCTGGACCCGATACCAAGAGAAAGCACGGTGCGTTTTTGGTTCGTCTGGTTTTTAGATGTCAGATAGATGTTTCGTTTAGCCAATTTTGTCTCTTGTAAAGCAGTGCCCTATTACAAATCTTTTTCAGAAAAATCGCATTTGACCAGAACTGAACACAAAATCTGCAGATTATTTACCACATTATTATTAGTCCCTAAATTTATTATTTTATTCCTATTACGTCAATATTAGGACACTGACTATGCAATTAGTATGTGAGAGGCCGGATGTGGCAAGAATCACGGTCTAAGGAAGAACCTCAGTTTCTATTTTTATTTATTTTTACGCCTAATATGCGTGGGTATTTTGCGGGAAGCGAGAAAGGGAGTTGAGGAATTCATAAACTCTCTTGCAATGTCGCTTATGCTAACCATCATGCCGACTACAATAGTTACGTCAGAATCTTAGTAAATAAAACAACACGTAGGGGTCGGTTTTAGCTGGTAAGACTTAAAAGGTTTTATTCGAAGCAGTCGCTCTAGGGGATGCGGGGTTATGTGAGTGTCACTCAGTTACAGGGCATACGCTTAGAAAAATGACGACGTGTCTTAAGGAGGTCATCGCCAGTGCTCAGTTGGAGGACTATTCCACTAAGTCTCGGCTGATGTTCAAAGTTCTCAAAAGTTTGTCTAATGGATCAATGAGGGTACGATGCGCCCTTCATATTCAGCACTGGGAGAAAGGACGAGGGATGGTCTTGCTTTGCCCTTTGGAGAGTTGGGGTGACTTTCAGTTGATTTGAAATATCACTTTGTAGATATTTTAATGTGGACGGAAGTGCTAGGTGTCGTATGTAGCATCACAGTGAATAATCGAGGGCTATGTCAGCAGAAGATACTTTGAACTGTTTAAAGATTTCTAATAGCGATGGGACTGGTATATGGAAATACCGGAAATGCGTACGTCGTCACCACATTGCAGGTGACGACAAAATTTAAAAATCTTGCACTGGGTTCGCTTATTACTGAGAAATATTTTTATATACCAACTTACCTTATTGTTTTTTCGTTTTGATATCCAACGTATACGTGGATTCATTTAGAAGTTAGAAGAAGAATTGAAGAGAACTTTAGTCATTCTTCCGAGGAGTGCATACTTTCGCAGATGCTTTTGCGAACATTATCAGTCAGACTTTTAATAACTAAACACCGCTTAAGGGTTACCTTTACCAGGAGATACTATAAAGGATTTATTAGACGCGATTGTATGCGTCTCAGCATAATAATTTAACTTAATATTTTACTAAAGATTTATGTTAGTTGGTACGATACATCACAAATACATTGTGTTAAGTTATGGCACTAACATAATGTATGTATATTTTATAGGATATCAGGAGGCGTATATATCACTTTACATCATTTGGATCACATACTTATAAGTATGTGATCACATGATGTAAAGTGATATACACTAACATTAACATATACTCGTAGTAACATAATATGCATATTATATACTGGGTTTAGGTGGGCTTTATCTTATTTAACTGGCGAAGGTTATTTCAGCAGCAACAAGTTGTAACAGGATGCAAGGAGGCACATGTCAGGATTATTACTGCTCGAGGCGACTACTATGAAACAGGACGGGAGAAGTGCGAAACTTATCTCTCCGTTGAACAAAGACGTACCAGGAAAAGGAGTATAATTTTGAACTTTATCACAACCAAAAAGTTACCTTTGAACATTACCATATTGCTAAATAATTAATTAATACAATACAAACTTTTTATTGCGCCAATAAAATATACAAAATTTGTATACTCTATACAAGAAACTACAATAGGCGGCTTTATCGCTAATGCAATGTTTTCCAGGCAAGTTTAACATAAAGGAGAACTGACACAAATATACCTTTATTTGTATCAGTTCTCACTTATGTTGGCGCATATTGACATAAAGGATAGAATCATATACAATTACATAAATTACGTTAATACGAGTAATACAAATACAATACCAACAATATTCAGTAATGCAGTTATGTCTAACACCAAAAGAAAGACTTGTACTGAGGAGGATTGAAGGATATGTAAGTTAAGAAGAAGATTAAATTGACAGGTAGTTTTTGTCGAGGTGTTTAAAGTTTCATAGTATTTGAGATTACCTGATTGCGAGAGGTAAGGCATTCCACAGACGGACAGCTTGAACAGAGAAAGAATTAGAAAAGAAATTTGTGGAGTGAGGGGGTGTTTTCAGACGAAAATACAAAAAGTCACGTCGTCAGGTACTCTCACTATGGATGTCTATGAAAGGAAAAAAGAAGGATTAAATAGTATATAGAATATAAGCCTAATGAGATCTAGATAGCAAGAGTCTGCGTAATCTAAGATAGGAAGGAGTAAGGACTGTACTAGTGCAATTTTTGTATTTATGGAAAGAAAATTTTGAAGTTGTCAAAGAGAATAGGCAGCTACAAATATCTTCCTGTTGACCTCGGCCACCTGAGGACTCCAAGACAAGGTTCGGTCAAAATATACACCAAAGTTTTTGACTTGCTCAGTTAGCTTAATAAGAACTCATAAAAAATAACTTAGATACTTTTTAATAGTGTTAAAATTTTAAAAGAAAAAATAATTTTTATTTATTAAATTATTTTAAC
Source organism: Pyralis farinalis (assembly GCA_947507595.1). Taxonomy (NCBI): domain Eukaryota; kingdom Metazoa; phylum Arthropoda; class Insecta; order Lepidoptera; family Pyralidae; genus Pyralis; species Pyralis farinalis. The sequence goes on from OX382274.1 coordinate 11,788,657, forward strand.
TTTTGCAAAAATACAATATCAAATGTAAATAAAAAAAAAAATATTCCTATTTACGTTTTGAATCATTAAAACTCGACAACATCCAGATGAGTTAAAGATAGGTATTATTAGGCCTATTCTTAAAAATGGCTGCACAACGGACACAAATAATTATAGACCAATTACTATATTATCGCGTATAAATAAAATAACAGAGGGATATTGCGGTCAACAAATAAAAAAATATCTATCAGAAAACAAAATTATTAACAGCAAGCACTTCGGTTTTCAAAACAAAGACACTACGAAATTATTATCTCAGTTCACTAATGAGGTCAATAGTTACTTAAACAAAAAAAAAAAAAACACATTATTGCTGTATTTATTGATTTCAGCAAAGCCTTTGATTTACTGGATTACGACACACATTATACAGCAAACTCCAGCATGCTATTGTAAGTGGTCCACTTCTGGAGTGGTTCATGAATTAACACACTAATCAAAAAACAACAGTTATGATAGAAGGGCAACTTAGTAACATGAACTGAAACTAGATGAGAAAAAGATCATCAGTTTAGTTTCACTGGATATAAAGGGAGCCTTCGACAGCGCCTGGTGGCCAGCGATCAAGGTCAGATTGGCGGAGGAGGGGTGCCCCCTGAACATCAGGATGGTAATGAATAGCTATCTAAAGGATAGGAAGGTTAGAGTGCGATATGCGGGAGAGGAGTACGCCAAGGAGACAAAAAAGGGCTGTGTACAGGGTTCGGTGGGGGGCCCCATTTTATGGAACCTCCTACTAGACCCACGCCTCAGGGACTTGGAGCGGAGAGGCAACTATGTCCAGGCCTTCGCCGATGATGTCGTCCTCGTCTTTGACGCTGATACGGCTCTGGAGATCGAGGCGAAAGCAAATGCCACCCTCGAACATGTCCAGAGGTGGGGTGTCGAAAATAAGCTGAGATTTGCACCAAGCAAAACAAATGCCATGGTGATAACTCGCAAGCTAAAATACGACACTCCACGTCTGAACATGGGCGGAGAAGGCATAACCACGACCAGAGAGATCAAGATTTTGGGCGTCATCATCGACGATAGGCTAACGTTTAAGCCGCATGTCGCAAACATTTGTAGGAAGGCCTTGGGAGTGCACAAGCAGTTGACCCGAGCTGCAAAGACCACGTGGGGACTCCAACCGGAAATAATTCGGACTATATACAATGCAACGGTGGAGCCGATCATTTTGTACGCCGCCGGCGTGTGGGAGGCTGCTGCTCTCAGGATAGGCGTAAAGAAACACCTCAACACGGTACAAAGAGGTATCACGCTGCAGGTATGTAAGGCGTACCGCACGGTGTCGCTTAACTCGGCGCTGGCCCTGGCGGGAATTCTCCCACTTGACCTTCGAGTGCAGGAAGCCGCGGCTCTGTACAGGGCAAGAAGGGGTGAGTCCCGGCCGGAGCTATGCGATAGGGAAATGGAGCAAATATCCTCGGCTCTAAAGACTCCGCATCCATCGGAATGGGGAGAGATCGAGGTGGTCGGCCTAGTGGACCAATCGCAACTCGATGCCGTAGGTGAATATGAATTACGCATATTTACCGACGGCAGCAAAATCGAGGGAAGAGTAGGGGCCGCCTTATCCGTTTGGAGCGGTGGCTCCGAAATCAAAACGATCAAACTTAAACTCGCGAACTACTGTACAGTCTACCAGGCCGAGCTCCTCGCAATATGGAGGGCTACTGAGGAAGCCCTGAGGAGGAAGGCGACATCGTGCGGAATCTTCAGTGACTCCATGGCGGCTCTCCAGACCATCCAAAACCGTACTTCCCTCCATCCACTTGCGGCAAAAACAAGAGAAAATATAACATCACTGTCTCGACAGAACAAGGTAATATCCTTGTTCTGGATAAAGGCCCATGTTGGAATGGAGGGAAACGAGAGAGCAGATGTGTTGGCAAAGGAGGCCACTGGAAACACAAAGAGGAAGCCAGATTATGACCTGTGTCCGGTTTCATTCGTCAAGCGTAGCATTCGTATGGCAACGATTGACGAATGGAGCCGAAGATACGCCACAGCAGAAACGGCCAAAATCACGAGGATGTTCCTCCCTGACGCGGTGGAGGCGTACAAAATGATACGGCAAATAAAACTGAACCATGTTACAACACAAGTTATGACGGGGCACGGGGGGTTCTCCGAATACTTGAACCGGTTTCGGTGTAAGGACAACCCCTCGTGCACCTGCGACCCAGCCGTCAGTGAGACAGTCCCGCATCTGTTGTTCGAGTGCCCTGAGTTCGGATTAGCAAGATACAATCTGGAACATAAACTAGATTGCAAAATTGCAGAGGACAGCGTGCGCGAGCTGATGCGGTGCGAAAATAGAGACACATTCTTAGATTACTGTAATAAGATAGCAATAATAGTAATAAATGGAAACAAAACATAAGAATAGCACATAAGTTATGCTAGTAAGATATTTTGATAAATATCAAAAATCAGCATAAATAAATTAAAGATAATAGTGACTAAGAATTAGAACAATAAGTAAGCAATATTAAGAGAATTTAAGTGGAACAAATAGCCCAAATGTAATAGAATAAGAAATAGATAATAAAATAGATAAGCAAAAAATTGTAAAAATGAAAATAAAAATTGCCTGTTGTTGTAGTCCCCTAATTACCGAGTAATGACAACAATTAGCTAGCATAGGTGCATAGGTACAGTGGGAGTCCCACCCACTCAGGAATAAAAGGTGAAGAATGCAAGAAAGAACAAGAATGTAGAAAGAAAGTGCGAGAGGCAAGAAATATAGAACTGGAATGAAAGAGAATCAGTGAACATAGGCTCCGATTATGTTGGAGGAGACTAGGAAAAAAAAAAAAAAAAAAAACTTAGTAACATGACTAACACTGAGCGGGGCCCGGCTCAAGGTTCAAAAATCGGCCCGATTGAATACCTCATGTATGTCAATGATATGTGTAACATACTCCAGGGTGGTTCTATTTACCAATTTGCTGACGACACGTGTCTGTTAGCTGCTAATGAAAGTATAACTGTAGCGCGACGAATAGTGCAAAATAATTACAACTTATTATGCAAATGGGCACACGATGTAGGGCTAGTTATTAATTCCCAAAAAAACAAAGTAATGCATATCCACTCGCCATATTTAAAAGTAACAAAATCACCAACCATTTTATCCCATTCTCATGGCTGTCTTCACCTTACTAGCAGGAGCTGTAGATGTAACCATTTGCAGCTAGTTGCACAATATTCATATCTAGGGTTGTTAATAGATGATAAGTTTACCTGGAAACCGCATATTGATAATGTTTGCAATAAACTTTATGATTTTGAGCGGTTATGGGAAAACTTGCAATTTTGAAGCATAAGTTACCATATGCCACACGTAGAATGGTTTATCTATTCCTTGCCGATTCGATAATCAACTATGGCATTAGTAGTTACGGGCGCAACTTCAAAATATACTTGAATAAGGTTAATGACTTACTATTAAGGATTTTGAAAAACATTGTACCAAAGAATGTTAGGAAGAAATACAAGGAAGAAAGCTATATAGGTTTATTTAACTTTTGCCAAGTTGTTAACGTTGTAGATAAAGTAAAACAAGCAATGATTTACGAACATTTTGATAATATTCAATACTTAGAAAAAAGAAATCGTGCAAGTAATTTGCGTCAGATCGCAAGCCTTCCTACGTATGTACTACCTTGTTATAGAAATATGTATGGAACGAGGACATGGGAATATATGTTACCGAAGACTTTGAATGATTTACCGCCAAATATATTGAGTTTGGCGATAGATCATACAGGTCAAATCCAAATCCATACGCGAAATGAAGAAAAACACTTAAAAATATTTTTTAAATAAGCCCTAAAGAGCCACATAAAAAAATCATTTTTCGTGCCGAGCATGTGATCCCACCATAATTGCTTTAGCGGATTGCGGATTTTTGCTAATGGTCGAAATATAATTTTGTATGTATTGTTATTATTGTGTATACATAAATAAAAAAAACATAGAATCTAGACAAATTACATATCTTGTTTACACAAAATTTACTTAATTCTAAGTGATTGGAATAAGCACAAGTGTTATCTATTGTTACTATTCAGTTTAGTGTCTTAACTTGACACTTTCTCATTCATATTTATCACATTATTATACACATTATGGCGAACGTGGCAAATATTATGGATACACAAAAACCTTGCCGACTACTGTTTTGAGGAAAATAAGTGAGTTAGAAGCTCAAATAAAGATTGCAGCAACTCACACTAGTTCCACGCTTGCTCGTTTGCAAGATGAATTCAGCAACTTTAAAGTTCGAAAGTTCAAGCCACAATATATTGTCATTCCACAGTATCGACTAGATCTTTTGGTTTGGATTGCTTTCCATTCGTCAGCATCGACATTTTAGATTATTTAGCACATTTCTTTTTAATCCCCATTCTCCTGAGTATTTGAAATGTAAGTTTTAGTATCTTTGCGATTCTCATAACCGTCAACTTTGACCAAACAACTCCCATTTACTCTATATTCCACTTTTCCGTTCTTGCTTCTCGTCTAATTCAAACTCAACTCTACAAGCATGACGACTCTGGAATACATTGCCTGAATCCATTAGTAACTTCACCAACAAATTTACTTTTAAAAAGACGTCACGTGCTTATTTTTTAAAGAGCCTATTGGATAGGCTCTCTATAAATCGCAGTAGTCTTCTAACGCGTGGTTTATAATTAGTATATATTATGTAATATATTATATTACGGTTATTTATACACGGAAACATGTATGTATTACTAGGATTTTGTTTGTATTCTTAGGTTTATATATATATAGTTATATTTATGTTATATTGTAATTTTGTTAACAACCGCAATCGTGTCGTTATTACACTCCCAATAGTTGACTGGTATAGAATGCAATTAGCATTAAGTCGACCTTTTGTACCTACTGTATTGTCGTTAACAAAATTTTTATTAAGCAACGGTCTATGGGTGTAAAAATACACCCACACCGTGCCTATATATTTATGATTTTATATAAAATGAAATTCTATATTTGTGTGTCTCATATCACTTTGGATGTGCCAAAAGCATGACAATGTCCTGATAATACAGTGAATTGTAACTTTGGAATCTAATAATATATATATATATATATATATGTCGGAGAACCAGTATTTTCCGCGACATTTTCATCAGTTGTCACAGGTCTAGTGGGCGTCATTGGGGTTAAATGCGAGCACGAAAGCAAATAGACACTGTTTTGTCGGATTTTAAATAAAGTTTAATAATGTTTTTCTTCATTCTCCAATATTACAATTATTATAAAACAAAAATACAATGTTTAAATTCGAGCAGCAGGTTCGAGGCACCGATCTGACTCTATTGAATAACGATTCGCTCCCGGATCCACCTCGATCCACCGATACAACTTGAATGCCTCTCCAAAGCCGATCATTCCCGCGATCAACAAGATGGCGCCTCGACCCCACTCGAGGCATGCCCTCTGCTCTGATTGGACGTGACGTAACACGTATTATTCGTGACTTTTATTAAGTAAGGAAAGTTTTAAGTAATCAATTAAGTATAACAAATCAATTTAACTTAAATTAAGATTTTACAGACTACCTACTTAAAAAGTAAACAATGACCATTTCGCAATATGCAACCAACAATCAACTCGACTCGTCACTTCCTCCGACACGGCCGTCCTGACGTATCTATCACACGTCCTCGTGTGATGTTGAAGGGCGAGCATCATCGTTATCTGTAAAGTAGAATAGAAAATTTTGGATAAGATAGTTCTCCTGACCAAGTGATCGTTATTTAATCTTCTGCGCTGATTCAACAACCTTACTCAAAATATTTTCTAAGCCGCTTCAAATAGGCACCTTGCAATGAGTTTTTACTAACAGAATCTGGATTCTAACTGCCTTCTCTTAATGCTAAATCAAATCCTTACGATATCGAAACAACTACCTCGCCGTTTGTTATTGGATTAGCCACCTCGCTTTGTAATTAACCACCTATCTTTGTAGTTAGCCACCTCGCTTTGTAATTAGCCATCTCGCTTTGTAATTAGCCACCTCGCTTTGTAATTAGCCACCTCACTTTGTAATTAGCCACCTCGCTTTGTCGCCTTTAATAATGACTCTGATCAACGGCCACCTCGCCACTTAGTCAATCATATTCACTGCTTTTAAATGGCCACCTCGCCACCAACAACTTAATAAATTCTTAACAGCCACCACGCCGTTTTATTACATACTCGTACATCAAATACCGACATATACTCAGTCAACTATTCTCTCTAAATAACAGAATATATGAGCTACTTACTACAACTACAAAGATCTTACCATCGTCATTATCCGACCAACATGGATCCAGCTCAGTAGGGACATAGGATTCAGGGAGTGAACGTAAGCGGTCTCTAGAGTACTTGTAAGTACGATTAAAATTCAAGCTCTTGAGATGATACCTGTCACCGTTTAGTATTTCTATGACCTCATAAGGTCCTCTGTATTTAGGTTCCAATTTTGTTTGATTCCGCCCATGATTTTCGATCAAAACGTAATCTCCTATAGAAAATGAAGTAGCTTTTGCCTTGTGTTTATCGAACCGTGCTTTATCAATGCATGCGTTATTTTTTATTAGCCTATCAGCTTGTTCTCGGATCTCCTCTACATCTACTTCAACCTCATCGTCATGTATAGTTAATAAATTTAAGGGTCTAGCTACTCTCCCTATTAACAACTCCAATGGACTTGCTTTAGTTACTCTATGAATTGTGCTGTTTATAGATAGTTGAACATCATCTAACGCGTCTTGCCAAGATCTATTTGGGCTTGTTTCAACGACAGTCAACATATTTTTGAGAGTGCTCATTATCCGTTCTACTTGACCGTTGGCACGACAAGAACCGGTTGCTATTAAATGTAGTTGAATGTTGTGTCTAGTACAAAAATCTTTAAACTCTTTGTTGGCAAAACACCTGCCCTGATCCGCAATTATACGCACAGGGGTTCCGAAAAGTGATATAGACGCTCTGAGAGCACCAATTGCACTCTCCGTATTGATTTTCAAAGAATGCCTGAGTAACACATATTTAGTGAACGCGTCTATGAGAACAAAAACGTATTCTTTTTGATCTTTTTTGCCGCTAAGCTTTCCTGTGGCATCTATGTGAATTGTATGCCAGGGAATGCTAACTTTTGGGAATGGGTGTAACTCTATTTGTTGTTTACCACTGCTCGATTTGGCAACTTTACAAGTTATGCAGTTTTCAACAAATTTCCTGACATATTTTGACATATGGGGAAACCAATAATGTTGGTATGTCTTTTCTAAGGTTTTATCCCATCCTAAGTGGACAATCGACTCGTGGATTTGATTTATTACCGACCAACGAAGAGCCCTGGGTACAACCGGTAACCAAATATTACGGTTATTTCTTTGGATTTTCCTATAGAGCACATTAGATCGCAATTCATAAATCCTACAATTCTCTAAGTCAAGATCATCGTTTTCAAGTTTACGAATAATTTGACTGTATTCAGGGTCTCGTCGTTGTTCTGCTTGTAACCAGTTCGGAGATAATTCGGCTATATTGATGCGTTTTTCTTCAACACAATTCACTTTATCTGAACCCTGAACTTTGCTAATATTACTGCTCGTTTCGGGCAGGTGATTTCTCGAGAAAAAGTCAACATGGGCCATTCTCCTACCCTCCCTGTACTGTATATCAAAATCGAAAGCCTGGAGAAAAGCCCACCACCGATGTACTCTAGGAGTCAAGTCTACTTTGGCTCTAGAAGCTTTCAGCGAATTGCAATCAGTAACAACTGTAAATGTCCTGCCATACAGATAGTGACGAAAATGTTTGACCGAATTAACAACCGCTAGTGTCTCCAGTTCGTAGAAGTGGTATCGAGACTCCGCATCAGTAGTACGTTTACTGTAATACTCTACTGGATGTAATTTTGTATCAACTCTTTGAAAAAGAATGGCACCGTAACCTTCACTACTAGCATCGGTATGCAACTCTATAGGTAGTTCGGGGTCAAAAAGCATTAAAACTGGGGATGAAGTTAGCACTGAAATTATATCCCGTCTAATTTTTTCATGTTCTGTAGTCCAAATTATTTCTGAATTATTGTTAGCTAACAGACGATAGAGGGGAGCCATTTTAAGCGAAAAATTGTTGACAAACTGTCTGAAGTAGGATGCCAAGCCTAAAAACTGTCTCAGTTGAGTAATGGTTTGTGGTGGCGAGGAGCTAGTCAATGCAATTATTTTACGGGGATTAGGTCTGATTTCGCCCTCTGATATTTCATACCCTAAAAACTGGATTTGCTTTTTCATAAACACACATTTTTTGATGTTGAACGAAAAACCAGCATTATAAAGTGTTTTTAATACTATGTGCAATCTTTCCAGTCCTTGCTCTATAGTAACCGCAGGTATAACTAAATCATCCATGTATACAATTGCGTAGGAATGTGCTAAGTCACCCAAAGCTGTATTGATTGCTCTTTGATAAACAGAAGGAGCATTTCGTAAGCCAAAGGGCATAACCGTAAATTCATAGTGCGCGTCTGGGGTAATAAATGCGGTCTTTTCTATCGAATTTGACTCTACATTTATAGGAATTTGGTAAAATCCGCTGGCCATATCGAGGCAAGAATAAAAACGCGCGCCTGCCAGTCTTTGAACTTGGTCACATATTAGAGGTAATGGATAACGATCAGGAACTGTATTTGAATTCAATTGTCTGTAATCTATGCACATTCGATCTGTTCCATCCCGTTTTTTCACTAATAGTATTGGGCTAGAGAAAGGCGATTTACTAGGTCTAATAATTCCAGCAGATAGCAGCTCACTACACTTATTGCGTACTACTAATCGTTCTTCGGGGCTCAGGTGGTATGGCCGACGTTGCACGACTTTGTAGGGGTCTACTAGGTTAATTTCTAACTCACCTGTCTTTACTCTTCTAGTGGGTGTACTTTCAACAAACGAATCCCTAAACTGACTAAGAACTTTTGAGGCTTAAAATCATCCGAAATGTCTGTATCTACTTCATCAAAATCAGCTACCACGTTATCTGCCTCGCAAATGTTAACAAGAGAAGATTTGTCAATTATAGCAAGTGTATCACTTGATATGTGTACATACCCAAGGCCGTCCCAAGGCCAATAAATCGCGTCCGATCAGAATGTCATTACTTAGAAAATCGTCAGGTATAATGTGAAACAATATTTGTACGTCATGACCACAAAGAGTTACTTGAGATAAAATTTGAGAATCACATAACACGCTTGATTTTCCTACACCAGTCAGAGTTACAATTGCATGCTGTGGTGTACCAACAAGTTTACGTGAGACACTATCTTTAATCAAGGAACAATCAGCACCGGAATCAAAACAAAACGAGAACTGCTCACCAAATTGTGTAATCACTCCGGTGACAGGCCTCACACCACATACGTCCACTCGTTTTACAATGCTGGATGTGGCTGCAGGCTGCGTGCCACTGCTTGCAACCGGCCACGTTTTTGAGCATCGTGATGCCACGTGACCCTCAACACCACACTTGTAGCAGGTCACAGGGGGCTTCGTCGCAGCCACTGCCGTAATGGGGCGATCAGAGTTCGAGGTTGTTTGCTGCTTGTCACATGAAAGGCTGAAACATTCGAAAGATCTATGACCAAGTTTTCCACACGCGTAACATTTTGTGGATGCAGAACTCAGTCTAGGCCGCTTATTATCTTGCATAGTACTTGCACTGGCCTTTGTTATCTCTTGATAACTCCGCTTGCGATAGGAGAATGCCATAAGTTCGCGTTGCATTTTACAGCGGGTAGTTATTTCCTCGGAAAAAATGGTGCGTTGCAACCGTGGCTCGATTTGCCCCAGGTGTGCAAGTATAATAGACACCAACATTTCTTCCTTGCCTAAATTACCCCATCGTGACATGAGTGAAGTAAATAAACGGCTTGCGTACGCGGCGAGACATTCACCCTCTTGCGGTTTACCAGTTAATGTCTTAAAAACCGTCATTGCGCTTGTTTCCAACGTATCAAAACGAGAAAGAAAAATTTCTTTAAAATCGATCCACTTCATACTAGGAAAAGCTGTCTGGGAAAACTAAGTCACAGCTGAGCCTCTCATAGCCTTACTAAGTATAAGAATGAGTTTACTTCCCTGCATGTCATAGTCCGATAAGCAGATGTCCGCGGTTGCTAACCAGGCTCGGGCGTCGGTGTCTGCGTTTTCCGGCTGGAATTCAGGCAGCGTAATGTTCTTATCCTCGGTAAACTGCGCCGCCGGCGGGTTGCGTAGCGCCTCCACGAGTAGTCTCATGCTGTTTTGTTGCGCTTCGAATAAAGCGCGCCAACCGTCATTCCTCCGGTCGATTCATTTACGTTTCGTGCCTGCACCGGTCCCGCTTCTGATGTCGGAGAACCAGTATTTTCCGCGACATTTTCATCAGTTGTCACAGGTCTAGTGGGCGTCATTGGGGTTAAATGCGAGCACGAAAGCAAATAGACACTGTTTTGTCGGATTTTAAATAAAGTTTAATAATGTTTTTCTTCACTCTCCAATATTACAATTATTATAAAACAAAAATACAATGTTTAAATTCGAGCAGCAGGTTCGAGGCACCGATCTGACTCTATTGAATAACGATTCGCTCCCGGATCCACCTCGATCCACCGATACAACTTGAATGACTCTCCAAAGCCGATCATTCCCGCGATCAACAAGATGGCGCCTCGACCCCACTCGAGGCATGCCCTCTGCTCTGATTGGACGTGACGTAACACGTATTATTCGTGACTTTTATTAAGTAAGGAAAGTTTTAAGTAATCAATTAAGTATAACAAATCAATTTAACTTAAATTAAGATTTTACAGACTACCTACTTAAAAAGTAAACAATGACCATTTCGCAATATGCAACCAACAATCAACTCGACTCGTCACTTCCTCCGACATATATATATACATATATATATATATATATACATATATATATATATATATACAAATGACAAATAATTTAAAAGAGTGACACCATAAACTGAATGCTTTTGTATGACAACATGAGATGTGTGATAGGAGTGATAGCCCGGTGGATATATATATATCACAAACCTCACTCACTTCTTTAACATTCATAGCTCTTTTCATGCACGCTCGTCGGTTCCTGGGGCTACTGACTTCACCTTCTGATAAAACACGACCAATTTGGTCATGATAGGTAAGTCTTTATCTTCCTCGACTCCTACATCTGTCCAATATCGCATCGTATATCTGTTTCGTTCTACTTTAATTTATCTTTTTTTCTACATATTCGAACTAACGGAGCATGCGTTTTCTTATCTTAACACCGACACTCTCTTTCAGACCAACTGTCTTTCGTACAACAACATTGACGTGGTCAGCAAGCGTCACGCCACCAATTTTGTGCAATGCTCGCATCGAGACCGCATTTATTCATATTTTCTCTGCCATACCCAACTTTCATTTCCATAAGTTAGCGTTGTAATAAGCACCGCATCTTAATGAACAGCTTTGAGACTTCACTACAGAAATTGACCATAATGATGGTAATTCCTATCGAAGACATATGAGAAAATATTATGATGTTAAACTTCTAGGCGTATCCCTATGTTTAATAAAGTTGCTAATTGTATGTCGACCTGCAGTATCCCAGTTTATCGTGTCATCCGAGACTTAGTTATACATTTATTACTAGTACTTTTTTCACGGACATCAAGGCAGGGCGGTAAGCTGATGCAAACATGCTGTACATATTTTTTAAATGACTACACAGCAGGAAGTACGATGACATTAACCATGTATTCCAGCATTATGCACTAGAGTTATTTTTAGACAACCCTATCAATGATATCCAAAAAACTGCAGGAAATTTTCTGATCCAGGGACATAACAAAAGGTTATGCTTTTGAAGTCCACGTATATGTACATTATTTGAGAAGATGACAGTGCATACGTGACCTATCAATGACTATGTAATTATAACATAATCTCTCTGTATCTAAAGTAAATATAATATCATATTATTATAATCATCAATCATGTCATCATCAATAATCATCTAAAGTAATTGAGTTGTTTTTTTTATTAAGAGCTCTTGATAAATATGACTCAGTCTTTATCTGTATCTTTTATGTAATTTGCCCTGATGAGTAGAACGCTCTAACTTACACGCAGGTGCGATTTCAGATAAGATTCCAAAGTTACAATTCACTGTATTATCAGGACATTGTCATGCTTTTGGCACATCCAAAGTGATATGAGACACACAAATATAGATATGCCAAATTATATATATATAACAATTTATATATATATATATATATATATATATATATATATATATATATATATATATATATATATATATATAAAACAAATGACAAATAATTTAAAAGGGTGACACCATAAACTGAATGCTTTTGTATGACAACATGAGATGTGTGATAGGAGTGATAGCCCGGTGGATAAAGAACCGACCTATTATGCGACAGTCACTGGTTCTAATCCAAGTGTGTGTGTACCCACTATGTACTAATTTCATGATTTCGGATTTATACATATTTGTAATTATCACTTGTTCAGTGGTGAAGGAAAATATTTTGACGATACCAGCACGTTGAAGAAATTATATTTTGAAAACCTAACCTAAGAAAAGTCTAGTTTTTCCTCTGCATTGAGGAGGTCGAACGGCAGTTGCTCTATGTAAAAATCAATATCTTTGCCAAATTATCAGGCGTAGGTATCCTAACGGATTAGGAAATGGGATAACGCTAGGAAGAAAAAGATTTGATGTACTAAAAACGGTTCATTATTTTACAGGATGAGTTTAAAGTAAAGGTTACACAGGTACTGAGTACGGTAAGTGATCGTTCTTGTACACTAGTATTGTCGATGCCTACAATAATACGCATATAAACGTATGATAGATAAAAATGATGGTATGAAAGATGTTCCCAGCCATTTGTACCGTAAAAGAGTTCTGCAGTTTATTTTGCGTTAAAAGAATAACAGATGTCTGTATTTTTAAGTTTTGGCGAAGACAAAAACTTTTGCAGACGCTAGTGGCCACAAAGTCGTTGATTAAACCCAAACTTTTTTCATTTCTTGTTTTACCAAGTGGTTCGCATTGTAATGGGTGGGGGCGGGGAGGAGAATACGAGTCACAGATTGCGTCTGATGATATACACAATAGATTTTAAGCTACTTTAGTAATATCTTTTTATTACGGCGTAATTGATCTAACTGCTTTGTTCTGCCACCAATTAATTCATACTAACTAGTGCCGACTGGCACTCCGGTAGTCTCTGCCTCGGCTGCTGTCGCCGTCTCCGCGATTTACCGTCATTTAGAATCGCCTGCACGTGCCACTAATGCTGCCCCGCATGGAGACAACCGCAGCAGTCGAGGTAGAAACGACCGGAGCAGCCGCGGCAAGTAAAAATATGAGTTATTCTTATATGGTCCGACTTACACATATCCTATTTAGAGACCTTCACATTGGCTGTGATAGATTATGGCCAGGAAAAAGCATCTCTGCAGGTCTTATATATGTCAGTACTTGATAAAGTTTCTATCATATTTGTTGTTGTATATTATTTTATACAATGTAGTGTGTTATGTACCTACTAATCTACCCAACTAAATATACATTCGCATATAATCTCCAAAGCTGAATACACCCTGGACTAAAGGGCCGTCATACCACTGGAAAGACCATTTTCGCATATTTATTTTAGACAATTTAAGGCTAATTGATCCAAGCGACATTTTTTGCGATATTGAGTTATATACATATTTGGAATCAGCGAATTTTTCTCTATCATTTGAACTAGGTTTCAAATTTTTATGAGCACTTTTTTGGCGCTTGACACCCAAAGCAAATTAGGTCTCATTTTAGAGGTCATTGATCCAAGCGATATAAAATTGGACCAATTTGAGGACCCAATAACTTAAGCTGTTTAGGCTTTTTTCAATTTTTTATCGCATGTCTGTTGGGTCATTTTTGTCACAATCTTTACAACAACTAAAGCGCGTTAAGACATATAACTTTTACTCTATATACCTGATTGTGTCGCTTAGCCCAATTTGCATTCGATAGGAATAATGAGCTATGTCGCTTGAGCCACTTTGCTTTCTATCCGAATATTAAAATATGTCGTTTGACCTATTTTGCTTTCCATCAGAATAATAAATTACGTCACTTGGACTATTTTAACTTGGATCTTGTTTTATATTTTACGACGGTTGAAACGTTTCGTCCTGATGTCATTTTGGTAATTGCATTATTTTACCAAACCGAAATTACAGAGCATGATTACTTGAGCCATCAAAAATCTAATAAGGTAGCTTAAACTTAAGTCGTCTGGAATAAAGCTTATTAGTTGCGCGCTGAGTATTGTTGTGACCGTTACTGAGATATTTCCCCCCGCTGTCGTCACGCGCCAGCAGTGAGCAGATTAAGTTATTCTCGACCCGAAGACGGCTGACTCTTTTTGTGGTGAGTATAAATACAAACAAATAATTAAAATATTACCGAACCTATTTAAGATGACATTACAAAAAAGGACCAAACCAAAGAAATAGAATGTATAGAAAATATACGAATTGATATAGAATTGAGCAGGTGTATTTTTTTTTTTCATCATTGTTAATTATAATTAGGTATTTCAAAATTTTAGTTTATTATTGTGAATTTTATACCGTTTTCTAGATTGACGAATCTGGAAGTGGAGAACTTCAACCAACATTTACAAAACTAATCGCTGAAAAAGAAATGGACTTTATGAGAAAATCGCTCGAGGAAGATGGCATTGATAAACAAATGGATAATAAATATACCAGACGATAATCAAATTATTGTAAAACATCCGAAAACAAACAAGCTAGGAGAAGTAAAATGAAGAAAAGTTATGTAGATTTTCTTTCTGACAAAGAAGACTTTCTATGGGATTCTACATCTTGGAAGGATACAGGAGATGAATCTACGTCTAGTGAAACTAATAAACTGCAAAAGAAGAAAAAGCTTAGCTTAGATAATGGAAAAGTGGGTGAGGTTGGAGTAAGAAAGAAAACAATAAATAAACAAAAAATAGCGAAAAATTCGAGAGATAATGGTAAGGAATATGTTAAAAAGGATGGATCTATTGCAAAACCTAGATCTCTGCCTAGCCTAATCCATGTCTGGACACAACGTGTCGTAACAACTGTAAAGACATAAGCGAGGAAAAAAGAAAAAACATCTTCGACTATTTTTGGGGACTATTCTCACAAAGAAAAAAGGATCTATGACTTCCAGAGGTACAGTAAAACGAAAAAGATCAAAGGAATCTAGCTATAGAAAGAACACCTGTTACTACTTTATAAACGATGGTGAACGTCGGCGAAAAGTATGTATGAAGTTTATGATGAAAACTTTAGATGTTAGTTACAAATATATCACGTACACATTGGCCAGTGCCTCTTCTGGGTGGTCAAAAGAAGAGAGCAGAGGTAAAATTGTTCCTAAAAATAAAACCCCCCAAATAGTAAAAGATTCAGCTATAAACTTGAACAAAAGTTTACTGGCGTTGCCATCCCATTACTGTCGTAAAGACAGTACTAGGTTATATCTTCCCACCAAGTTCAAGAACATAAAGAATCTTTACAGAATTTATAAAGAAGTACAGACTTCTCAGGGTATCGATGTTATTGGTGAAAAAGTATTTCGTGACCTTTTCAACAAAGACTTCAACATTGGTTTTCACGTCCCGAAAAAGGATAAGTGTGTCAAATGCTTACGTTTTGAAGGACAAAATGAAAATCTCGAAAAGATGAATCATTTGAAAGAAAAAAAAGCCTCCAAAAAGAGACTAGCTTTTCATCGTCAACTGTGTACGAAGAATAAATCCATGCTTTGTACTTCTTTTGACTTACAAAAGGCGCTGAATACGCCGCATGGGGAAAGCATGCTACTCTTTTATTGAAGGAAATACACCGTCTACAACCTGTGTTTTTACGAAACTGGTACAAGAAATGGTTTTTGTTATACGTGGGGGGACACCGAAGGGAAAAGAGGGGATAATGAAATAGCTACAATACTACAAAAGTATATTGCAGCCGTTGATTCACGTGGCTCTATCACAAGTTTAATTCTGTATTCAGACTCGTGCCCAGGACAGAACAAAAACAAGATCGTATTGGCCGCCATACACAATGCACTGTTAGAAACAAATCATATTGAGACCATACAGATGAACTATCTTCTTCCGGGTCACACTGAGATGACAGTGGATAGTATCCATGCCACAATTGAAAACACTATTACAAATACTACGAGTATAATATGGGCACCCTCACAGTGGCCAACAGTTTTTCAGTTGGCTCGTAATGAACCTGGCCCATATTTCGTACAAACGCTTACCCATAACGACTTCAAGAATTTCGAAGAGTTATCTGAAAAATATTTCAAAGGTAACTTAACGGGTAAGATTAGCAAAATACGACGACATGTGGCGACATTAAAAAAATCGTCTCCAAATGTCCTGACAATCATATACAGCATGATTGATGATGCTGAGAAAGCAAAAGAGATTCAACAAAAATATAAAATAGATTTGCCCATAACTACTACGAAGTACAAAGACGTGAAAAAGTTATGCGATACAGGAGTTATACCAAAACTATTTCATTTAGAATACTCTGGATTTTCTCATCGCAACGGAAAAAGATGTTTTGGTTGAAACAGATATTGAAGATGAGATAGAAATCACAACCATAGCATCTGATTCTATTAATAAGGAATAAGAAGTATGAGACCTTATTCCTTATTAATTAATATTCCTAATTCCTCCTACTATAAATTATTTTGTTACTAACTGTTGTTGTTTTGTTGTTACTTATGATGACAGAAAGTAAAGGTTGTTTTTTTTTATACTTGATTACTTTTTGAACCATAAGTTAAAACCACTTTTGGTACCTGAATAAAAACAATTAAAAATAGTTATTTTTGTTTTTCATAAATTTAAATAATACAAAAGCAAAACTTACTATTATTATTACTTTGCTTATGTGTAGAAACTGTTATTGTTGTCAGTTATTTCAAGATAAACGTTTAAAACACCAAATAGTTTTAAAGTTTTAATTTTAAAATAATCCTACCCAACATTTATTTAGAAATATTTTATTGACATGGAAGAAGAATGATGGTTTAAGTACCTACTTCCACTTTGACAATAGATTTACTATGTATGTGGTGTTTTAAAAGTTCATTTTGCTTCATTCTGTTGGTTAAACTGATGGTCGTGTGCATTAGGTTACTCTACTCTGATTTCATTCTCCTATGTTGTTTAAATTCATGTGACATATTCTATATACAGAAGACGTGGTGCATAATCCATTTTTCCTTGTTTTGGTACATATTGGTATTGGTGACTGGACCAATTTACTTTTACCTGTTTTATGTGGCGCATGCATTTGAACTATTTTATCTTACTCTACATTCGATGCATGTTGGTTCAACCGACATAAATTTCGTGAAATAATACTAATTTATTAACAGAAATGACTTTGAGAACTTCCGCATGTACTTACGGATATCCTGTATTAATTAGATCAAAATCTACTCAGTCGTTGATTTACAATGATTTTTTTTCGAAATTAAAAATCTTTGA
The DNA here is from genome assembly GCA_947507595.1 of Pyralis farinalis. Lineage (NCBI taxonomy): Eukaryota > Metazoa > Arthropoda > Insecta > Lepidoptera > Pyralidae > Pyralis > Pyralis farinalis. The sequence goes on from OX382274.1 coordinate 11,806,390, forward strand.
ACCGCTCTCCTGCAACTTTTACAAAAAGTCGCTTAGCTCCATTAGCCTTTCAACCATCGATATGTTCATGATAAGTAGTTAAGTAGGCCGAATGCTTGTATGCATCGCGACGTTGTATAAAAAAAGTAAAACGGCCACATAGAAGAAGACGTCAGACTTTAATTTGTGGTGCGATAATACATGCTTTTTAAAATCAAAGATTACGTCGCCCGCAAGTAAGGTGCAACCCTACAAATAAGGTTCTTATCAAGCACTCGTATGCCATAGCTGTATTTGAAATCAACTCGATCAGAGAAGCACCTTACAGACAGATAGTCGTAGCCAACAATTACTGTGAGTGAAGAAAGGCGGCAGGAAGAAAATACAGTATTAAGCAAGGTTGTTAATGCAAAAATCATCTTTACGAGCTACAGTAGCCGCTTGGTATAAGGACAGCACGTCACGTGGCGAAAAAGTATGTTTTTTTATATACAACGTAGAGAGGCGTGCAAATATTCGGCCCACCTGATATAAAGCGTTTACCGTAGTCTATAAACGCTTGCCATACATTAAGTATCACTCTCGCGATGCCACCCCTGCTGCTAACTCAGCAATACCATAGGAGCTTACTGGTGATACTCTAGGTGCTTGTTCTTTGGCTGCGGTTTACTGTGAGGTGGAGGTACTTCTCCAGACGGGCTGCTTCGATGTGCCCTACCTCTCTTAAAATATCCGGCCCAAGACAAACAGACATGTTCATGCACACAAATGTCTGTCCTGTTTTCCACAAATGATCCTGGAATCGAACCGAACGAGTGTTGGTGTTAAAGTAACGTAACAGCGTGTTTCGTCACTGCGCCACACAGCTCATTGACGTAGTTTAAGCAAAAAAACCTGCGAAGTGAGAGTCGCATTCATGTACCATAGTATAAAACAAAACGCCGAAAATGTCAGGTTTCTGGTATGAGGACCCCCTTTGATGTTACCTTTATTTTATTTTAATTATTTTGTGCTATAGTAACATAGTCCGGCCATAAGTTCTGCTACAAATGAATATGTATTTATTTTCAGGAACACCGTTCCTATATGAAATCTATATGTTTGGCTTTGTGTGCGTTTGTCTGTGTGTGCGTTTTTTTCTAATATTCGAATTTTGACTACAGATTCGGATTCAGCATAAAAAAGTAGAACAGGAATGTTCAGGAACACCATTCCTACCTCGTAAGGAACATGATCAAAATGGGCGACAAATAAAAAAAAAATGAATTGTTATATTACTAATGAGCCAGGTGTTCCTCTGGCAATGCAAGCTTGCGCATTCTCAACTGGTTTTATGAAGTAATGTAATCTTAATAAAATTCTTATGTACTTATTTATGGAAGTGTCAGCAAAAAATAAAATAAAAATGAAAAAATCGAAATGGCCACATTTGGTTTTCATACCTTTGAGGCCTTAAATCTGTCTGGCTACAAATCTATGGATTTACCAACTGTTTTCAATTTAGACATTGCTTGGGCAATTTAGGCACTGTTTGCTCCAGACATTTCTTAAGCGAATCTCAGCGTGTTGTATCAAGCAAGTCATGTCCTCCAAACCGACCATAATTTGTAGTCTAAGGGATTCAGATCTGGCCTAGACGAGGGTCAGTCTTCAGCTCTTATAAAGTCCGGAACGTTGGTTTCGAGCCAGACTTGGGTACTTCGTGCCTTGTGACCAGGTGCAGAGTCCTGCTGGAAAGTCCACAGTACATTTAAAATAAGTGTATTGCTGTGAGGTTTTACAACACGATCCAAGACAGTCTCTTGATACACTTTGGCTGAAGTCTTCACTCCTTATTCACAAAAATGAATCTCTCTGACTCCCTGACAAGGCACCCCCCACCAAACTATTACAGACGCAGGATAATGATCACATTGTACCTTTTCGACCACTTGGGTGGCTTCTTTATAATTGCGTGCATACACTATGTCATTTTGCTTTTTGTGGTGCTCTTCAATCTTGAAAATGTTTTCATCAATAAAGAGGACATTTCTGTTTCTTTCGCTGGCATATCTGGACAGAAGGCGTTTTGATCGATCCACGGTCTTCAACTGTAGCGATTGATTTAGGGCATGTCTTGTATATCGACGATAAGCGCCGAGCTTGAGGTCTGGTTTTATTATACGCGACAGAGTCCTAGCGGGAATCTTCATTTCTCGCGATAAGATTTTTTTTGTATCCTAATGGGGTTTCGGCGAATTTTGGCTTTAACAACATTTGTGGTTCTATATTGTAAGGTGATAATAATCACGAAAAAAACATGAAAAACGGCGGGAAATCCAAAGAAGATTTTAATATACTAAGTGGATTCCAAATTTAAAATAATTTAATCTACAACTAAATAACAACCCTATGTTCCTGCGTGTGAGTGAGGTCACCAGTAAGCTCCCAAGGAGTAAGCAGCAGAGGAGGCACCGCGCGAGTGTTATCGCAAGCGTTAATAAGCTACGGTACCCGCTTTACCTCAGGTGGGACGTATGCTTGTATGCCTCCCAACGTAGTATAAAAAAAATTCAGCGTTCAAAAAAGAAAAGTTTCTATGTAACAGTATTTATGGCCAGATTAGTTACTTAGTAAAAATTTCGAGAGTATGTATGTATACGGGGTAGGCAAAGAGAACCGAGCGCCAAAATTTCGAGAGTCCGCCCAATTATAGTTAAAAAAAGATAGCTGTGGCAAAAAAATGGATATGGACAGCCGGACAGACAGACGGCAGAGCTCTAGTAGTAATCTGTCATAACAGTCTGTCGCCTACGAAGATAGCAATATTTCTTCTTTAGTTCACGAATTTTAATCTCGAATAAAATCATTTGTAACTTCTTGAATCATTAAACTTAAGAATTTCAAATGTTTTGATTTCCTCCATTAATTAAACGTCAATTAAGCAAGAAACAAATGAATCTTTAAACGTGGACTTCGTGATTAAACGTAAGCTTAAAACAAAATGTTTATGGTTTTATTTCATTTTCCACTATGTTCGAATTCAGAAGAGAAATTTCTTTTCAAAATCAAATCTGACAGCGATGGATGGCGCATGAGTTGAACTTTTGCCAATATTTTATTTAAATGCTCCTAAGTTTTGCTCGCTCGGATCAATCCGCCATTTTATTTGGAAGATAATTTTGTTAGTCTTCGGAAACAGGTGGAATGAATCAGCTTCAAGTTTTCATGTAATGATTAATACAAATCATTCGCAATTATAAAGTGCCAACTAACAGAGATATCCAGTAACTGGAATAACTATTGTATTTGGAGTTCAAACTTTAGTATATTAAGAAAGAAATGATAGCTGACATTTTTAAAAACCAAGTCTAAACGGTTTAGAAACGAATGAGACGGCAATACACTTATTATTAAAATGAGATACAGGTGTACGGGCTGCCTAATAGTAAGCAGTTATCGTAGCCTATGCACACCTGCAACACCAATAATCGTCAGTAGCCACTATAAGTACTGATAATAATTACTGATATCAATAATGTGCATGCTATACGCTTGCAATTGCAATAAATACATACCATATCAACAGTCCTGTCTCCCACGCCACGTCCACCGATCCAAACATACCTTTATCACTTCTTCCACATACATCAACTTACTCACGCATTTTTCGGTTTCGGGTGCTTTTAATTTGACCCTTTTTCAGCACATCAGCGATTTATGGATCGGAGTCTTCTATCGAAGTTACCATCATACGGGCTGCCCGAGGGTTTGTGCAAATGGGTCGCCAGCTTTTTATCCAACAGATGCATAAAAGCCGTGGTTGACGGTGGATGCTCCCATAGTATGGATATCAATGCTGGCGTCCCTCAGGGTTCTGTACTGTCTCCGACGCTGTTTCTGCTGCATATCAATGATATGTTGTCAATTGATGGCATTCATTGTTATGCAGACGACAGCATCGGGGACACTTATTATACAGGCCGTGCAAACATCCTTCGTTCCCTTGTGGAGGAAAGCCGCGATAAACTTGTATCTGAATTGGATGGTACTTTGGCTAAAGTATCTGACTGGGGACAGCTGAACTTGGTCGAATTCAACCCCAAGAAGACACAAGTTTGCGCATTCACCGCTAAGAAAACTCCATTTGCTGTGGTTCCTAAATTCCAGAACACACCTCTTGCCGTCACCAAAAGTATTAGGACGCTTGGCTCCAGTGACATGAAATCTCCAGTGATGTGTAATATCGAAATCACCTGGTGGAGAATATCAAGCTGGCGTCTAAAAAACTTGGTGTGCTCAACAGGGCTAAGCAGTACTTCAGTGCGGGGCAAAGACTTATATTATTAAGTCTATACTAGGATACCAGCTCGGACCGTGTGATTCGATTCAGAGACGAGCTGTAAGAATTGTCGACAATCCTAAGCTTACACACGGTATTGAACCCTTAAGTTTAAGGACAGATTTACTTCTCTTTGTGTGTTCTACCGATTGTATAACGAGTTGTGTTCTGAAGAGTTGTTTGAAATGATGCCGACAGCTACTTTTTATAACCGCACCGCTCGCCGACGGCGGGGAGTTCACCCTCATACGCTGGAACCGCAATGGTCGCGTACTGTGCGGTTCCAGAGAAGTTTTCTTCCAAGAACTTTTAAGGTTTTTAGAATGTCGGTAACGCATGAGTGTTGTCACCGTAGCCTATGGACATTTGCACACCCCTGGTGTTGCGAATGTCCGTAGGCTACGGTGACTGTTTAACATCAGGCAGGCCGTATCGTTGATTGCCACCTTAGTGGTATTAAAAAAAATGCTTGTATGCCTTCCGACGTAGTATAAAAAAAAAAGTTAAAAAAAAATTAATAAGATAATTGATATATAATCTTATTCAATTGTCTTATTTTACTTTTGCCTTTTTAATATAGTCTTATTGTATCTACAATAAGACTATATTAAAAAAAATGTAAGACGTATCTAAGTGCCCGCGAGTACCCGATGGCAAATAAAGAATTTTTATCATTAACCTTTAAAAATGATTTTTATCTTTATCTTGTCCAATTTCAGACTGTAAAACTGCATAGCCGCGTTACTAGCGGAATTTCTTTTAGGCACTACAAAATTAATTCCTTGTCAAGTGCAATCGGTTTCATATACTGGAACCTGAGATTTAATCGAATAAATGTTAAACAATAATAACGTATAACCATTATTCTGGATTATTTATTGCAATGAAGGTTTTTGTCAACGTGGACTTCTTCCGCAACGGTGGCTAACCTGGTTGTTTAACAGGAATTTGCGACCACAACCGCGAATGGAAATTATTTGCTGCCGCTGTATCGTACAACCACAAGATTGGCAACGAATGCTCCAGCTCACTACAGATTTCTTTGAATACGTATCTTAGAAGAATTCTTGATCGGCAATGATATCTTGACTAGATCCGGGTAAGTTTATTGTAATTTTAGGAAAGTAAAACAAATAATTTAAAATGTGAGGTAAGGGTAACGTGCTGCTGCACTTTTAACCTTTTGATTACACTTACAATGTAATCAATGATACATTTCCAATTTCCAGATCTTATAACGTACATGTTAATGGTATTTTCTTTCAAATCTGGCATGTTCCGTGTCAATATACGAATAATTTTCCTTTACAGACAAGTAAGTGCCGTCTCGTTTACAAATGGGAAGTCATTAGAAATAATGATACAACTGAATATACAAACATGACCAGACAAAATGTTCTTATGACGGATATTTTTTAAAAAGATAACAGTATTACATTAACAAGCTACTTAATTTATTATCACTATCATTCCTAAATAGCTGCGTCAATTGAAGGTGTGATTTCATATAATTACGATTGATAAGAAGATAAAGTTATTATCTATAAGGATTATACTTACGATGCGAATGACTACGCTAACAACAAATCACAAAATCAAATCAAAAACAAAGGCAAATTGAAAATTGTTAGCTTTTCCCGATGTCTAAGAACTGGTTATAATGGGATCTTGTAATAAACGTGAAAACAATAGAAAAGCATAAACTACTTGTTAGTCCAATAATGAGCTGGCAGCACTGGTGACTTAATTTGATATTAGTATATCTAAAGGTCTGCAGATGAGCTGGCTACGTTTGGTAGTTTCGATGTAGTCGTATTAATTGCATGAAGACGGCATCTAAATTACAATTTTGCTATATTTGATAATCTACTTGCACCCACATTAACTACAGGTCCTAAAAGAGGACTGCGCCAACGTTAGTTGAATGTACGCCGAATGCAAAAATTATAGTTTGGATGCCGTCTTCGTGCAGTTGGTACGACTGCATCTAAATTAGCAAACCTCGGCGCAGTCCTGTTTTAGGGCCTATCGTTATTATGGATGCGAGTAGATATTGGCGGCCAAACCCGGTTCTACTTAGTGATTCTGGTAGACTTTAATGCCCATCAGGCTGAATGGGTTGACTCTAGGTACAATGACTGCGCGGGGATATTTGCATATGAATTTGGTGTGGTCTTTAGTTTCTCTCAACTGATTCCGTGTCCCACAAGATAATCATGCAAGTTATCTTCTAAAATTTCTAATGACTATACGTCCATGAATATAACATTTCAGTAAAGTGACTGTCTCATCTGGAACCAAATGACCTGAACCAGATGTGATCCACCTCGGCCTTCCGGAACACGTCTTGGTTCCGACACTCAGGCAGAATAAATGCAGTTGAGATGAGAGCGTTAAGAAGTATGATAGGAGTTAAACTGAGTGACAGGATAAGAAATAGTGAGATAAGGAAACGTTGTGGTCTGAAAGAAGATGTAGTGACAAAAATTGAGAAAGGTATGCTGAGATGGTTTGGCCATGTCGAGAGAATGAATGAAGAACGATTGACGAAAAAAGTGTATAAGGCGAGTGTGAATGAAATTGTTGGAAGGGGTAGACCTATGCGGACGTTTCGAGATCAAATCAGGGACGTCCTGAAAAAAGGCCAGCTCAAGAGTACCCTAAACCGAAGAGCATGTATGAAGGGAATAATGAGAGTGGTCGAAGCGAAACAAGTATGTAAGGATCGTAGCGAGTGGAAAGAAGTTGTATCTGCTTACCCCTACGGGATAGAGGCGTGATTATATGTATGTATGTAAAAACAGATCCTACTAAAGGCGAATATTGACCATCTCGATTTCATTGCGTATTTGAATATTTTTAATTATAATTATATTTGAGCAACTATTACTAGTGAAAAGTGATCCCAGGACATTTAAATATTGTATGGCTCCTGCACCACTTCATAACACAACTTATCATGATGTTTTTTAGTTGATTTACAGTGATAAAAATTAAAACGTACACAAAGATTTGACATGTGCTTGTACCACCCGCCCACTTGTACACGATTTTCGTTGGGTCATTTGTGAGTGCAGTTACATTTCCTGACTTATTATTTATTCGCAGTTTCAGATGAATGATTATGGGTAATACAATGTGTTATTTCCGGGTGGCCTATAAAAAATACCCTCAATGATTTATAACTAAATATTGTATAATGTACATAACGGATGTTTGTGTAAGTCCGAAAATTATTCAAAGATGCAACTCCTCTAATTTTATTAATCGAAGTCCGTTAATAATGCGCGCTTGGCAGGTGGAAGCAGCCGGCCTGCAGTCTGTAAAGTGACGTAGACGTAGTCTTAGTAATATCTAAGTGATAATGTATAATAGAGAAATAATCATCATTACTACTATTTATTTATATTAGATTTCAAATTTTAAATTGACATTATAAATTCATTTTTATTATTATCATCTATAAAATTGACATTGTTCATTGACATTATCATAGAGAAATTTAAATTGACGTTAGTTCATGTTGTTCATTAAATTGACAATATTAATTACCATTGTTTTCTATTTAAATTATTCACATTTTAACTTACACTTTAATGAATTTTGTATGCCCTTTGGCGGGACATAGAGCTACACATCTATATATTGTTTGTACATCTTGATGATCACCTATGTTCACAAAATAAATAAATTGAATTGAATTGAATAGTTTTCAAATAATGTACCACTAGGAGGAAATTAATGGTTTACAATAATACCCCAGTAGTTAGCCAGTGCAGAGAGCCAGATCCCTTGCAAGGTAGGCAGAGAATACCGATTGCGATAAGACTCGGTCCTTATACTTCTCACTCGCTTCCTTAACATTCATAGTTCTTTTAATGCACATAATTAAATTAATGTTTTCGGATTTATGTACATATTTGTAATTATCACTTGCTCGCGATGAAGAAAAACATCGTGAGTAAACCCGCACGTCCCAGAAATTATACTTCGAAAGACCTAACCTAAGAAAGGCCTGATTTCCCCTCTGGGTTGTGAATGTTTGTGAATTACATATCTCACTCGCTTCTTTAACATTCATTGCTCTTCTCATGCACGCTCGCCGGTTTCTAGGGCTCCTGACATCACCTTCTGATAGAACACGACCAATTTGGTCATGGTAGGTAAGTCTTGGCCTTCCCCGGCTCCTACATCCTTCCACTTTTGCATTGTATATCTGCTTCGTCATTCTTTTATTTTGCATTCTTTCTACATGTCCGAACCATCGGAGCATGCCTCTTCTTATTTTAACACCGACGTTCTCTTTCAGACCAACTCTGTTTCTAACATCATCATTGCGAATACGGTCTATAAGCCTTACGCCACAAATTTTGCGCAGCGCTCGCATTTCGGCATTTCGATTTACTTTCATGCTCTTTCTGCCATACCCAGCTCTCGCTTCCATAAGTTAGCGTTGGGACCAACACTGCATTGTGTATAACGAGTTGTGCCTTCTGGCTCAGGATTTTACTGCCAAGAAGTTTTCCCAACGCTTCATTCACACTATTCCCAGCACTCACTCGTCTTTCCACATCTGCGGTGTACCTTCCATCCATGCTGAAAGCGCATCTAAGATATACAAACTCATCCACTTGTTCCAACACTTCATCATCAATCGTAATCCTTACATTAGTTCTGGATTCTTCTCTTTCAAATACCATTATCTTTGTTTTCTTCGCATTCAGTAGTAAGCCTTTCTCCATAAATGATAAATTGACGATTGGTACCTGTCCAGCATATGAGAATATCGTCGACATATCTATAGTAATAGAATATGTGTGGTTTACCGATTATGTGTTCGCGTTCGTAATTATCCATAAATAAGTCAGCCATCAATGGACTAAGAGGGGACCCCATTGCTAACCCTTCTTTTTGAAAATAGTATTTATTATCAAACTGAAAATAATTTTGAGACATGCAAAGTCTTGTCAGTCGTAATATGTCATCTGTCTCGCCAGGATGAATGAATTTATTTTCTAAAGAGGACTTGAGGATTTTTAGACAATCCTCGTAAGGTACGTTAGTAAATAAACTTTCAACGTCGAGAGAAATTAATTTGGAAGAAGGGGGTAGTGTTAAGTTTTTTATACTATCTATTAAATGTAAACTATTTTTAAGACTGTGTTTTGGCTCAAAAGATATCCTTTCACGGATATGTACATTAAGAAATTTTGCCAACTTATAGGTGGGAGCTCCAATGTACGACACAACTGGCCTTATTATCTCGCGGGTATTTGGATCGGCGGAAGAACTGAGTTGATTTGGATCAGAGGCAACCTCAATGCTCAAATTTATGCTGAGACGATTGTATCAGACGTCATCGTTCCTCTACAAGTGCAAATCGGTCCCTTATTTCAGTTAATGCTTGATAATGCACGACCGCATACCGCAAGAGTTGTAAGACAGACTCTCGCCGCAGCTAACATCAATGTCATGCCCTGGCCTGCTCAGTCGCCAGACTTGAACCCGATTGAGCATGCATGGCATATGCTACAGAGAAGAGCTCTGCCGAATATCGCAAGAAGACCTTTTTTAGTTGTTGCAACGAACATGGGCAGCCATTCCACAGCGTGATTTAGATGAACTCATTTTGAGTATGCCAAACCGATGTTCTTGTGTTGTTAGTGTTCGCGGTAGAAACACGGATTATTAATTGTTTAAGTTACCCAATAAAATTTTAAAGAAAACTGTTATTTCAGTCTTTTTTTCGAACTTTAATGTTAGTGGTTCAAATGTCAAAAATCCCTTTATTATGAAAATGGCAAATTTCTTTATTAATGCAAAGGTGACTTGGTTTATCGTTACTGTAGACAAACGAAAACACTTTATTTGATGAATCCTTAAAGAAAATTTTAATTAATATCAATCAGGAGAAAAGTTATTGCAAAAATATATGTTGATCCCTAGACACTTTTGATGTGTGTATTAGGGAACAATTAGAAATTAATAAATATAAAAATTCTAAAATTACTCTCATGAACAAACAGACTGACGTAAACTATTCCCCACTATTAAATATCTTTTCGCTCACACCATCCACCCCCACCCTCAATTCAATATAAGGGACGGCACTGCGATGGATTTGTCACTTGTAGCATGTTATTCTTACGATTAACGTCTACAACGCCTGATGATGCCTCGTGGAGAGGCGAAACACGTGTCGCAGCGACGACCAGGCCAGTCGTGGCAGCGACGGTGGTGGTGGGAGCATGCGGATTCTGTTCCAGATGGCGGACGACCGCAGCAGCCGAGGCAGAGACTACCGGAGCAGCCATGGCAGCGTCGGCATGTTGCACGCACTAACAGTAGTGGGTGGGTGCCGGCCGGCGCTAGGTCGCATGAACTAATTGGTGGCGGAAGCACACAAAGCAGGTTAGATCAAATTGCATGTAAATTTGACTTTCGCAAAATAACGCCTGAATCTATTAACGAAAATAAAAAGTCTATATACTGTAATACCGTGGGTGGCGGCTATCTAACTCTGGTGTGGACTGGCGGCCCGGAGGTATCGATGTGGTGGACGATGATGTGCTGAAGAGATTCTTTAAAAGACACCAGTTTAGTTATGTTAACAAAAGCATCGAGCAAGTCGCGATAAGGATGGCATTCATCGATAGTTTTGACAGACAAGTCGTTATATGTTTTTATGCATGCTATGACGTTATGCTTAGTTACATTACTATCAATCTTTTCGAGCTTAAGTCTACTAACAACTGAAAATGATTTAAAAAATCCGCTCCTAAAATCGGTTGTTTGACGTTAGCGATGATGAATGTCCACGTAAACGCTTTCCTAAGCTTTAGGCCTAGAGTCATTGTATGAGTTCCGAAAGTGTTTATAGTTGTGCCGTTAGCGGCATACAAAGCCAATTCACTACGTTCGTAAAACTCTGGCCGTTTCACTGCACTTTTTGGGAGCACGGAAACGTTCGCCCCTGTATCGATTAGAAAATTTAGTTTGCTGTTGCGATCTAAAACACATAACCGACGGTTGACACCTCCCATGCAGTGCCCCGTCGCAGACTGCACGGCGTCTAGTTTCTCTGCTGCTTCGTGTTCCAGGTGCATGGCTCACGGCATTTTTGCGCTTGGTTGCCGAAACGGCGATGATAATAACACAAGCGTTTTTCTTGCGACTCGTAGCGACGGCCTTGTATGGGCGTGACCGTTGGTGGGGCTCCCCGCCTGTTTCATAAACCGGGTCCCCATCTACGCAGCTCAGCAACCTCGATGGCCACGCCACTCTAACGTGGCGGCGAGGCTATCTCTCTGTTGCGCGACCGCTGCCACTTCTACAGGTCAGTTCGTCTCCATAATCCTGTTTGCTACAGCAGCGAGTTTCTCCGCGTCTCGCGCTCTTGCCAAGACAGCTCGTGTCGAGGCTGGCAGCTGATTTTGCCACAAAATTAGAAGAGTTTGCTTAGTCATCTTCTCTCCCGCAAGCGCTTGCATTTGGCGGAGCAATTGTGACGGCTTTTGTTCGCCTAATTGCATGTCCATTAATGTCTGTATTTTTTTAGTTTCAGAGTCCTCGTATATCATGTATGCCACGTTGAAAACTCGCTTGTTGGGCACAAGCGAGTTTTCAACGTGGCATACATGTTAGCCTCCGGCGGAGCAGCGAGGAGGTCGGCTACGTCTTGTAGCCTGCTTAGACAGCTTAGCTACAAGTAGCTGGTACTGTCCATCGTCGCTGGCTTTCTGCGGCGCGACGACGGCCTCGAATTGTATAAACCACAGGCCGGGTTGGTCCGTACAGAATTCTGGGATGCGCGCTGATACTGAGACATACATCGGGTTTGACGTCCGTGGCGCAGTTTCTATCTTCTGTCATTGTGGAAGCTTTCCTTAGGCCCGTAGAGTACAGACGGGAAAGGGTAGATAACCACCCGAGGTTGCACTGCCCAACGATCGGTGAAATTGAGCCGTCCCGAATAGCTCAAATGACAAATTTCACTAAAAAGCGTACACTTCAAAGTTCGCGGGTGTCACCTAAGATGTAAGATGTGTTGTTAGTCACCTTAACAGTCATCGTATCTGCCAAGGAACCTGTCGTGAAGATACACATACGTAGATGTATGCATACAAATATAAGCGCCTGTAAAATTTAACGAAGTAAACATTACACGAAAGAAATTTTTGCGACATCTTGCACACACACTCGTACACCCCACAAGTCATAACTTCACAATCAACACACCGATTTCTCAGTCTACTGCTGCTAGTGTTCAATCCTTAACAGTTGTAGACTGAGAAATCGGTGTATTGATTGTGAAGTTACCTATGACTTGTAGGGTGTACGAGTGTGTGTGCAAGATGTCGCAAAAATTTCGTTCGTGTAATGTTTACTTCGTTAAATTTTACAGGCGCATATATTTGTATGCATACATCTACGTATGTGTATCTTCACGACAGGTTCCTTGCGAGATAGGCAGAGGAAACCGATCCGACCGATCGTCATAAGACGCAGTCGTTACACACCTCACTCGCCTCTTTAAGCTTCATAGCTTTTTTCATGCACGCTCCCCGTATCCTAGGTCGATTCCTTCGTGTTCCGCTTACATATAATTAATAAAAAGTAAAAATATATTAATAGCTTTTTCAATTGCCATTGAAAGTTCACGGTCACTAAGAAATACCTCTGATTCTCATAGTCACACTGTAATTTCTTTGTCGTAAAATAATTCTTGTGAGATTGGATATTTCCAGAGTTGATAGCTATCAAGTGAACTTTGTTGAAATGTTCTCTCCAGGTGATATAAGGCATGCAGGGTTTTTTTCGTAACAATCGAATTGATAATGATTTTAGGTAATTCCCGATTGGACGATGAGTAAGGTAAAGGTTGCATATATTGTTTTGCTTTAGTTTAAAATGTAAGTAAATATAAGTAAAGCATTTGTGTACAGTTGATATTAATGTTGAAATGTGTACAGGTTTCATCCCGTGTGAATGAAATGTATTTTTAAATTACTAAATTCGTAACTTTTTGGGTGTGGGTAATTGATGAGAGCACAAGTAAAAACTCAGCTCTGTGTCAAGATAATTATTTAAATTGTTATATGTAAGATATACAAGTCTTTTTATGTATTATTTTAATTAATGGTGTAGTCTACCTATTAGCAGTTTGTTTCCTCTAGTGAAATCACTAAAACACGGAGAACATTCAGGCGAGTATCTCAGACGTGTTGGCCCTCTTTAATACTAAAATGGCAGACTTCTAAGCTGATCTTCAGAAAGCTACTGGATCCCAACTATTACTTTATTATTAATTTTTATTTAGATTTTTATTAATCATAACTATTTTACGTTCATATGTACCGATTGTGTCACCGAGATGTGGAGCTTGCAATCAGACGACTCAAACCCAAGCATACAACCGGTCCTAAGAGCATTCCTTCATATGTTGTGAAAGACTGTGGTTTAGTATTTAAAATGCCTTTACTTCTAATATTCAACTTTTGTTTGAAACATTTCTACCCTGAAGTGTGGAAAGTTTCACGCATGGGTCCTATCCCAAAGAATATTGCAAACAAATCTGATGTAAATAACTACAGACCTGTGGCAGTATTATCTGTTTTCGGCCGCTCTACGGCTTCCAACCTATTCTCTCTCATTTACGTCTGTCTGGACGTATGTTACGGAAGCTATGGATGCTGATTATCAAATAGACACAGCATACATTGACTTTCAAAAAGCGTTTGATAGTGTTTATTAGGTCTGCTTTAAAAAAAACACGGCTGTTGAATTTTCTCTCGCCTTGATCCAGTTTTTCGCCAACTATCTCAGCAGAAGAAGGCGTTATGTGTAATACAAAGGAATCGAATTTGAATATTATTACACACACTCCGGGGTACGTCAACGTAGTAACTTGGGCCCCTTGGAGTTTTTAACTATCATTATGATTATATAAGTAGGATAAACGCGGTTGAAATGCGAGCGTTGGGCAAAATTAGTGGCGTAACGCTTTTAGAGCGTATTCGTAATGATGAGGTAAGAAGCAGAGTTGGTCTGAAACAATCCCAACTCACTTTTTCGAATCTCCACACGTAATCACTATTTAATTCTCCTCAGCTTAACCCAGAAGAACCCTCACAGACTCCCAACACTTCTCTAGTTCTTGGGCACACACTGAGCTTACGAGAGCGTATGCTGCAACCAGAAATACTCGCGTGATGCCCAGTTTTATGCGAACCCCGAGAAGTTTAGGCACCTACCAAATAGTAATTTCTTTCACTAGTGGCTAAGAGACAGGAGAGTACGACATCTACACCAGCACTGTCATGATCGTCCTGGTTTACTTTAGCCCATAGGGCCATCACTCCACTGGGCAGGTCATCGGTGTCGGTCCTCTTGCGCTTAGTCTCTGTCACACACAAAACATCTAAACGTCTCTCATTTACTACGTCCATCAGCTCGTTCATATTATCACTCAATCCACCTCTCACATTCCACGTGCCTATGCAGCACTTGGCTCTTCTCGACCCGCGGGAATTGGCAGTGCTTGGTAGGTGGCGGCCCCCACCGCCGCATTCGGCTATATTCGCACCGACGGGGGCGGATCGTTGCGCGTCTCCTCCGGGGACGCCCTAATCTACAGATCGGTGCGCTTTCGGGCCAAAATCGCATTCTAATCGATTGCTTAACACAAAAAATTGCAGTTCATTTTAAACGCTAATGCCAGTTATTCAACTCTCTCCGTATAGCGTAATTAGTTCCGTCGTACACTTAACCTTGCCATAAATACTGAAACAAAGAAAAAAAATTCTATTGCAAGTAACATTTATTACTTTTACAGTATGTTAGTTTGATACATAAATATAAAACAATTTAAAATATAAAAAGCTTATTCGAAGTGGTCTCCATTGGCTGCCATACAGCCTGTCGGTACGTGGATATAATTGTCGTCAGGTGGCTCGTTGTTCATGGCGAATAAAGCGAAATACCAGAGTAGTTAATCTTCTCAATATTTAATCAGCCCATTACAAATATAATCGTTACAAAAGTTATACTCAGATCGCAGATTACAACGGACTCAAAATACGGTGGACGCGACACGTGCGATTGGCTCCATTGCTCGATTCGTAATGCCGCTTCCAATAACGGTATCTCATCTTGACGTTTTTGACAACTGACAACAGTCGACATTTCGAGCCAACCATAACAAACACAACCGGTGTTGCCAATCCAACGATGTCGATTCCACCCAAGCGCCGACTTGACATTTTGATCCGTTATTATTAAAACTAGCATCACGGGGATTGATTTCTTTCGGGCTACTCCGTGTTGCTACCTCTGCGACAAGCCTTTAAACGTTGAGGCCAGTTATCAATAGAAGCACGCACACTTTCCATGGGAAAATTCTTCACTGCCAATCATACGGATTGTTTTTGGGACTCCAAATTATCATGGCGTTTAGAGCAAGTCATACTCTCTAAAACTGACCATAAATCATAATCCAGCCGATTAAGATCGGGACTAGACGACGGCCAGTCTTCAGCTCTGATGAAGTTCGAAACGTTCGTTTCCAGCCAAGACTGCGTAGATGGAGCTTTATGACCCGGCGCCGAGTCTTGTTGGAAGGACCATTCTTGGTTATTGAACATGGTGTTGTTAAGGGGCTTCACTACCTTCTCAAGAATGGTATCTTGATACACTTGTGGCGATGTTTTGATATCTTTTTCACAAAATAATGGCTCAGTCACTCCTTCATAGCTAATACCCCACTAAACTATCACTAAAGTCGGATAGTGCCTACGTTGCACTCTGTCGACTAATTGGGAAGCTTCCTTAGAGCTTTGTATCTTCACTTTATTATTTCCACACTATTAGATAAATATTATAGTTATTTATGAATAAATAAGTCTGTCACTATCATTCCAGGGATTTTACTCTAAATAATAAGTAGCCTGTTAATTGCAGATAGATGAAAGAAGCATGTGAAGTGCAAAGGAGCAGTGATAGCCAAATGGATGAAGAATTAGCCTATTAACGGAACAGTTTTCTTTTTTTGAATTTATGTACATATTTGAAATTATCTATAATCTATAACTTCACGCCAAATCCCTCGCGTGTCAGGTAGAGAGAACCGAGCGCCAAGTGACTCGATACTAACACACCTCATTTGCTCCTTTAACATTCATTGCTCTTCTCATGCACACTCACCGGTTTCTAAAGCGTCTGACTTAACCTTCTGATAATACTCGACAAATTTCGCCATGGTAGGTAAAACTGTGCATTCCTCGGCTCCTACATTTGCGTTATATATCTGCTTCATCATTCTTTCGTACTGCATGCTTTTCATATGTCCGAACGGACGGAGCATGCCTATTCTTATTTTAACACGGTCGGTGTTACGGTACGATCTACAAGCGTTACGCCGCAAATTTTGTGCAACGCTTGCATTTCGATCGCGTTTATCTTACTTTCATGCTCTCTATACCAAGCTCTCGCTTCCATAAGTAAGCGTTGAGACCAGCACTGTATTGTGTATAGCCAGCTTTGCCTTTTGGCTCAAGGTTTTGCTGCCAAGAAGTTTTCCCAACGCTCCATACACACTATTCCCAGCACTCACTCGTCTTTCCACATCAGCGGCGTACCTTCCATCCCTGCTGAAAGTGCAGTGCAGTAAGATTGTATATCGTGATATACAATCTTATCTACTTGTTCACTTCATCATCAACCGTAATCCATACATTGGTTCTGGTATCTTGTCTTTCAAATACCATTATCTTTATTTTCTTCGTATTCAATAGTAAGCCTTTCTCCATACAATCGTCTTTCAATATTGTGACCAGTGTTTGCAGTTCAGATGGTGTTTCTGCTGCATTTTTTTTAATTATCACTTTGATAAATCGTCTTGAGGAACCTTGTACGTAAAGTAAATTATATTTTGGAACACTTGTGATCTAAATTAAAAAACGTTTGGTTTTCCCTCTTAATTGTGGAAGTCCGACAGCATTCGCTCCACGTCAAAATTAGTATCTTCGTTAAATCTGCAATTTTAGGTACCGGACCCCGTCAATTCTAATCCATTAGGAAACGCAATAACGCCAGAAATAAAATCGCTTAAAGAAACATACCTAACTATAACAGAACGGCAACCTATTTTGGCTGTAAACATAACAGATCGACAGCCTACCTAGGCATCTCCCAGTGGATAAAGACCTACCTATGAACCATCTGTTCGCAGTTTCGAATTCTGGCGTGTGCGTGTACCACTTACTACGTGATTTCGGATTTATGTACATATTTTTAATTATCACTTGATCGGCGGTGAACGATGATGAAACCCGACCGTCCAAGAAATTATACATCGAACAACCTAAAGGCGTGATCAATCTAGGAAACGACTGATTTTTCCTCTGGGTTGAGGGGATCGGACAGCAGTCGCTTCATATAAAAATCAGTATTTTCACCGAATCTAGGCTTAGGTAGCATAGACTCAGCAAATCGGACTAGCAAAAAGGATAGCGCTGGGAAGAAAACATTATAAGAACTTGTGAGTATGTATGTGATTATAAAGAAACCAGTAAGTAGTCATTCTTTCAGTAGTGTAGTAAATAGTGTAGTATGATGTGTCATATGCAAGTAAAGTTGAATTTGATAAAAATATTGTTAGCCACAAATACCCGCAAAACAATATATGAGATCTTTCTTGACGAGCTCGGTGGCTCAGTCGTGAATGACGCGACTTTGACACCAACGCTCGTGGGTTCGATTCCCACACAAGTCAAACATTTGTGTGCATGAACATGTCTGTTTGTCTTGATCTGGATGTTTTATGAGAGGTAGGGCGCATCAAAGCATCCCGTTTGGGGAATTACGTTCACCTCACAGAAAACCGCAGCCGAATAACAGCTCCCTAGAGGGTTGTTGTATTCCTGCATGTGAGTGAGGTCACCAGTAAGCTCCCAAGGAGTTGCTGTGTAAGCAGCAGGGGAGGCATCGCACGAGTGATACTTAATATATCGCTAGGGTTGATAGGTTACGGTACCAGCTTTACAAAAGTTGGGCCATATGCTTGTATGCCGCCCGACGTAGGATAAAAAAAAGATATACAAATTAAATTTCTATGACGAAAATGTTTAGATTTTATGTCAATATTTCAAACAATGTAGCTCAATTAGTTTACCAACTAACAGACAGATAGACAGCGAAGCGCGTATAAGTTCCCCTTTAACCTTTCTAAAACGCAGCAAGAAAATATTAAACAATTATAATGATGTAATAAAATATATCACTTTTAAGATGAAACTTTTATTTATTTATTTCTTTTTTGTTATTTTTCTAGCCACTATCGCCATGTTGTATTAGAAGGGGTAACTTCTTCCAGTGTTGACACGGAACATGCCAGATCTGAAAAATAATATTTTTAAAACTATAATTATGCAAAGTACGTAAGCAAGTATGAAAATAGTATAATGTATGAAATTGGCAGCTGAAGGAGAAAGAAAACTTGGAAACCGTTTGTTTCGGAATAGAAATGTGATGAGAATTGATGAAAGGCATGTGAAAAATAGTCATACAAAAGGAACAAGAAGATAAAAGATATGAAAAGTAAAATGTATTTATCTATCATCACTATGCACTATTCTAATTTATGTGTTTGATAGATCGATTTTGTGATTATATTGATATGTTCATATATGGAATCCAGAACCTCCTTAGAAACATAGCAACTCCTTGGGAGCTTACTTATAATCACACTCACTCACAGGAATGCCACAACCTATTAGACTTCTAATTGTACCTAGACATATACTTAGTCCGGCCGGTTCTGATACAAATGAATATGCATTTATTTTTTTATGAAGTAATCGAATCTTAATAAAACGTAAATGTATTTATGGAATAATATTTATGGAAGTCTCAGCAAAAAATAAAAAAAAACTGACTCTATTCGAAATGACTACCTTTGGTTTTGTTACGGGCCATTAATCTGTCTGGCTACAAATCTTTGGATTTATGCTGTTTCCATGGGCAATTTAGCCACTGCTTGCTCCTGAGGTTTCTTAAGAGACACAATGTCGGCGTGTCGTTTCGAACAGGCCATGTCTAAAATTGGCCATAATTTGTAGTCTGAGTGGTTCAGAGCTGGTCTAGACTAGGGCCAGTCTTCAGCTTTATAAAATTCCGGAACGTTGGTTTCGGCCAGTTCGGTTGATGAAAAAAATTCAAGCAATGCAACACATTGCTTAAATTTTTTTCATCAGTAAAAAGGATATTTCTGTGCCTTTCACTTGCGTATCGGCACCGAAGGCGTTTTGATCGATCCACTCTCTTCAACAGGGATTGATTCAGGGCATGTCCTGTATATCGACGATAAACGCCGAGCTTAAGGTCTTGTTTTATTATACAGAATCCTAGCTCTAGTCTTTATCTTTCTTCTTTATTGCACATAAATAAACAAAATAATCTTTGTTTCAAGTTTTGTGTACAAAGGTAAGCTAATCTCTTTAAGAAATTTCTTCCAACCAACCCCAATGAATGTGAAAACATTGTGTAGAGCCGTATTTGTGATACATGCATCAATAAAAACAGTCACTATAAAATAGAGTTAAAATACTTCTGTAAATATACATTTAACATATATAGGATATACACACACACACATACATACACATGCATATATACATCAATATAACCACATTATATATATTATCTTTCACTAGAAAATAATGTCTTCAGATAGTACTCCTTTAATTTTTTCAGAACACTGTACGAATATCTCTATATCTGTGCAGACGGTGAACGAATTGAACAAGAATTTCGTGTTAGCTGAGGGGAAGTCTAGTAGTTTGATAATAAACACGAAAAAAATATTTAAAACGGCGGGAAATCGAAAGAAGTTTTCAACATAATAAACGCGTTTCAAATTCAAAATAATTAAAGAGTTGAAAAAAAAAGTTTCTATGTAAAGTATTTATGGCCAGACTTGTTAGATCCTTCAGTTCAGGCTTTACATGAAGTTTTGATTTCAATTGCTTGTCAGCCGCATTTAAGTTCCGGCTACTTTAATATAGATTCATACCAAATTCGTAATTATGTAATTACTATAATCTTACCCAGATTTATTTAAATCGTCGTTGCCCATAGGGAATTCTCTTCCACGGCACGTATTTAAAGAAACCTGTAGAGAGTTGGAGCATTCGTTGCCAATCAAGTGGTTGTGCGTTACAGTAGCGGCAAAAAATTCCCATGCGCGGTTGTGGTCGCAAATTCCAGTTATGCAACCAGGTTGGTTGTAGCCTCCGTTGGGGTAGAAGTCCACGTTGGCAACATTCCTTCCGATTCCAAGTCCGACGAGAGTGTTTCCATCAGTATGGATGGCCTCTACGTAAACACCGTCGTTTTGATTGATTCGGTTCGAGTTGTAAATCCATAGCGGACCAGCAGGATCCAAACCTGTAGAAAGAGAGGAAATGTGAAGATTATTCAATGTGTGTGCCTTAATCGTGACTAGTAAATATATAATACCTTCAATATATCTATGCGGTAAAAATATTATATGAAAGTTCATTTGTTGAAATTTAAAAAGAAAACAGATTCAGATTATTTTAGTTAAAATTTCTTATGAAACGGGATAGCGCTATGAAAAAGAAGGTATTCTAAATTAGAGTGTTACGGTGTAGGACTACACTTCCGTGTTATTTGAGAATGTCGGTACTGCCAGCGTCATCTGTCAAGAAGAAGATGATTTCATCAAGATGGCAACCCGTAGCCGTCAACTGGTAGGTTTGGTTTGACAGATATAAATTCCGCCTTTTTGCCGGAAGAAGCATGTAAAGTTCTCTTTGAAGATAACTTTGTGTCTAAATTCTTTTGAGTGATAGACTCAGCCATCCAAGTACGACTTTGAAGTAATAACACAAGGTTCTAATCCGGAAAATTAAACATATGGAGTTTCAATCAGGAAATGTTGCGTCATCGCGTTTTCTACAAAATTAGCTTTGATATTTCTATTTTCAATATCGAGTAAGTAAGTTTGAATAGTTTGTATTTTTTAGAACTGTATAAATGTACTTCTGTCTTATAAAGTATGCGATTTTATGCATTTATGTGCATGTAGGTAAATTTAAGTTTACGTGTAATCTAGCTTAATGGACGATGACTAGATGAATATGTATGAATATATGTTGTCAATATGAAGGGAAATTTATTTACACTTTAGTTATATTTAAATGTGCCATGAACAATATGGACATCTGAAAGTTAACTGATGTTTCCTGTAAATTGTGTCTGAAAGCAACTGTAAAGCATAAATACATGATGGCATTCTCTTTATATAAGTTTGTGCATTACTTTGTCATTCCTTCCTAATAGTTTTTGGTTAAAGTAGGTGGAGGCAAAGTATAAATATCTTGAAAGCCATATATACCTCCAGGATCCATGACACAGTTCTTATAGGTAACGCAACGCAAGGCTGGATCAGAGGAGCAGAACACAGCAGAGAGTAGGGCAGCGTTAACAAAGAGGACAGATATTAACTGACTTCATGGAGAAGCTACAACACAGAAAATGGACCCGGATGAGCCCCGAGGGCTCCATAAGGCGTGAGATAGACTTCTTATTAATCACCAGAAGACCTAATGACGTCTCCGTGATTGCTAGAAAACTGGTGGCGATCAACATATGGTGAGACCAGACCAGAAAGATCCCGGCTGAGTAGGTCTAATCTGCGATCTCCAAGAGCTCATACCTCAATCCCCTGTAGACAATTATCAAGCTACAGAAGAAACTGTGGGGCCGACTGTCAATCAGTATGTCAGACTGTCTGTTTAATCGCGTATCATAGGAAAATTATAGTCCTTATGTCAATGAATTATTTTGTTCGGTGGTCATTAATTTGACTTATATATTTAGCGTCTTTAACTTTTATTTCTTTTCATACAGGTGGTCTTCCGATTTGCAGTGGTTTCTTTTTGGAATTGCCTTATCCTCTTTCTGTCTCTATTTCACACATACACCTGCTAAGTGTATATAGCAGGGCATCATTTTCTTTTTCTCTGTTTAACACTTTCCTTTAATGTATAAAATATAACCCACAAGTTTTGAATAAGAAGAGCAGTCCAAGAGTAAGTAAAAAAGAACAAATACATAAAAATACTTTATAGTTTATGTATAATATATACAAACCAGTGACACGAGCGGCTCTTCCGCCAAGTTCCCGGCCAGCATTTCCTACGACGTGAGCTCCCAAGCTGAAGCCAATTAAGTGCATCTGATCAAATCTGGCTCCGGTCACAGAATTCAGGAAAGCCATGAACTGTCCTAGACCACGGCCAACGGCAGGAACACCATTAGTGGCAGTTATATAGTCAAAAAGTGCTAGACGTCTCCAGTCCATGACAATAACGTTGACATCACTTCTGCGGAAGTATGCTGGAATGATAATATATATATTCATTTATATCATTGCATTTATATTAACATCTGTCTGCTTAAGAATATCAACAAGTATTCTGAGAAACAGATGAAATAGTTGTAACAAAATTTCGGAAATGTAACGAGGATCGGTTAAAATGAATGCTGAATGGGCGAAACTATCGTTGTCACTAAAAATATTTTTTAGTTGCATAGTGTATATAAAAATGAAATCAAGCCATGGAACCAAACAAGCATACGATTTGGAGTGGTTACTATAAATACTTCCAATACAAGAAAGTTCACAAGTTACCACCCTGGCTACTAATATCGATACTCTTCGAGAGATCACTGGTAATTTCACTCACTTGCCGGAACTATTGTGTTTCTGTGAATTAACAAGGTTGCCAGTACCTTCCACCATTGTTACCATAACCAAGGAAATATCAAACATACTCGTACATTTATTGTCCCCTTGCAACTCATTTTCCTGTTAGAATATGATTATAAAATTATATATTATTATTATTATTTTTTTATCAACAATATATGGTAATATATAAAGAATTTTAACGTATACAGTATACTTTTTTGGATTGCGACATTTGTGTTACATATATAGGGTTAACCATACAAGCATCAATTTATTGATAGCTAAAATCGCACCCTTGATGGTACTCGTACCATTGCAGATCTAGGTATAAATATGAAAAGGTAAATAGTACAAACCATCTCTTATAACGGGGTTGAGGTCAGTATTCTGATTGCTAAGCCAGCCATGAACAATCACAATGGTAGGAACAGCTGCGTTGAAGTTAGATGCGTGGATGGAGTTGGCATCGTTAATGATCAAGCTTTGAGCAGAGGTCGGGTTGCGCCTATGAAATAAACGAAAGGATTATTTTAAATAATCCACGTATGTAACCACTGTTGGATATACTTCTTTCATTGTGCCGTAAGCTAGATAAGATACCCAAAGTTTAATCTTTCATACGTGGTCTTATCGTAGAATCCACAGTATTCATAACTGAGAAAGTAACTCAGAATTTCTGTGTCTATTAGTAAATCTGGTTATATACCAGTATTATCAACTAAACAGTATCAATGAAATAAAGTATAGTAGTATAGGTAGTTTGACACCTGTTAAAGCCACTTTGAAGTGAAGGAAATAATATTTGTATTATATTATGGTACTGTATATTACGGTACTGCATGGTAAAAAGAGCTATGTGCCAAACAGAAAGTTTACAGGAGCGTGCATAGAAAGTATATTTTGTGTTATTTTATTTAAATAATTAGTCAATTTGCTTGCAAATTAACGCTAGTGTGAACTGACTGATGAAGTTTTTTTGTTAAACGGTCAATGAAATAATTTCGTGTAATTTGAAAAAAATATGCGTATAATAACTCTTTTTCACGTATAAAAATTGTTGCCCTTAGGCTGCCTTAGCTACGTACTATCAGGCAGACTATACGGTTGTTTACCACCATGGTGGTATAAAATTTGTTCCATTGGATAGGATATATCTATTAAAGCAGAATAGTAGAGATAGCTGTCATTATTCTTGAGTATCTCATAAATCCGAATGAGGGGTACGGAGAAAATGTATGCCAAATTGTATATTTTATATTTGGTGAACTTTGGCGATACAGTTAAATACATTACAGCTTACTTTGAATAAGAGACTTTACTCACCGAGTGAAGAGCAGGTACTGGTTATTGGCGGGGTTCCTTTCGATTTCTGCAAGTACTTCCCTATTGGGCTCCCCTTCCAAATCTACAAGGTGCATATTTCCATCCCCATCAGGGAATTCGATGAACCTCTGATATGGGCGCTCTTTTAAGTCATCTGGCAGGACGGCGGGAACCGCATTGGCCAGATAAGCTGCAATAATTAAATCACTTAACTTTCTAGAACTTTCTAAAGACATTTCATATATACACACATCAAAAGTGTCTAGGGATCAACATATATTTTTGCAATAACTTTTCTCCTGATTGATATTAATTAAAATTTTCTTTAAGGATTCATCAAATAAAGTGTTTTCGTTTGTCTACAGTAACGATAAATCAAGTCACCTTTGCATTAATAAAGAAATATGCCATTTTCATAATAAAGGGATTTTTGACATTTGAACCACTAACATTAAAGTTCGAAAAAAAGACTGAAATAACAGTTTTCTATAAAATTTTATTGGGTAACTTAAACAATTAATAATCCGTGTTTCTACCGCGAACACTAACAACACAAGAACATCGGTTTGGCATACTCAAAATGAGTTCATCCAAATCACGCTGTGGAATGGCCGCCCATGTTCGTTGCAACAACAAAAAAAGGTCTTCTTGCGACTGGATACCCTCCATATTCGGCAGAGCTCTTCTCTGTAGCATATTCCATGCATGGACACGGAGACAAGACCGATACATTCAAATCACAACTCGAAGAGCTCCAACAATAACCGCCATGATGTTAGCCGTGACGCTTCATCACTCTTCAGGGAACTTAATTAGCGACCAAACAGTCAGAAACCGCTTGCATGAAGTGAACCTTCATTCCCGAAGACCGCTAAGGGTACCACCTATAGCAATGCACAATCGTAGGATTCGATATCAATGGGCTCTTGAACACAGAAATTGGGCAGAAGAACAATGGCGTTTCGTGTGCTTTTCTGATGAGTCTCGTTTTGGTATGAGACCGGATACAAGACGTATACGACACTGGAGAACCCCTGGACGCCAACAGCGATTAAAATCCTGCCAGGAAGTCCATCCTTATAGTGGTGGAACCATCATGGTATGGGCGGGTATTTGGATCGGCGGAAGAACTGAGTTGATTTGGATCAGAGGCAACCTCAACGCTCAAATTTATACTGAGACGATTGTATCAGACGTCATCGTTCCTCTACAAGTGCAAATCGGTCCCTTATTTCAGTTAATGCATGATAATGCACGACCGCACACCGCAAGAGTTGTAAGACAGACTCTCGCCGCAGCTAACATCAATGTCATGCCCTGGCCTGCTCAGTCGCCAGACTTGAACCCGATTGAGCATGCATGGGATATGCTACAGAGAAGAGCTCTGCCGAATATGGAGGGTATCCAGTCGCAAGAAGACCTTTTTTTGTTGTTGCAACGAACATGGGCGGCCATTCCACAGCGTGATTTGGATGAACTCATTTTGAGTATGCCAAACCGATGTTCTTGTGTTGTTAGTGTTCGCGGTAGAAACACGGATTATTAATTGTTTAAGTTACCCAATAAAATTTTAAAGAAAACTGTTATTTCAGTCTTTTTTTCGAACTTTAATGTTAGTGGTTCAAATGTCAAAAATCCCTTTATTATGAAAATGGCAAATTTCTTTATTAATGCAAAGGTGACTTGGTTTATCGTTACTGTAGACAAACGAAAACACTTTATTTGATGAATCCTTAAAGAAAATTTTAATTAATATCAATCAGGAGAAAAGTTATTGCAAAAATATATGTTGATCCCTAGACACTTTTGATGTGTGTATATACCGTTCCGGAATGAAGAGATTTAGATAGATAAGTTTCGGCTAGTCATTATGTGCCAAACAAATAAATGTTCTGACTAAATAAAAGTAGCCGTTATTATTTTTTTCTCTAGAAACGTATTGAGCAATGTAATGAGTTAGATCTCTTGGGTTCAGCCGCCCATACTAGTTGATACATGACTGATTAGGAAAGCTTCAAGAGGATGCACAAATAGAAGCACTGCAAATTCTGCATAACATTCCACAGTGTCATGTCCAAGTCTGTAGATATATATATATATATATAGATTAGAATAGCTGCATGCCACAAGAAGAAAAATAACGCTAAATATAGATATTTTTATTGTGGAACTGGTGGTCCAGGTTATTCTAGCAGTGATTCTGGGCACGGCTTCCATGTTCACGATAAGTGGCATGTGGTCATCAGATACAAGGGAGGTAGGCCGCATCAAAGCAGCCCGTCTGTACTCTGTGGAAGTACTTCTACCTCACAGAAAACTGCAGCCAAATAACAACTTGCTGTTATGTTTCTGTGTGTGAGTGAGGTCACCAGTAAGCCCCAAGGAGTTGCTGTGTAAGCAGCAGAGAATAATTAAAATATCACGCGAGTGATAATTAAAATATCAGAAGCGTTAATAGGCTACGGTACCGGCTTTGCATCCAGTGGATCGTGTACTTGTTTTTTTATATATATATTGGCTCAGCATAGTGGCTCCTCTTCACCTCATGGTTAGCGAAAAGAGGAGCCCAAATTGCAGCGGCAATTGACAAAGGACTACAGTGTTCTGTCAGTTGATGCTACCATGCTGATCCGCAAGGTGCTTCTTCACGCTTCGTTTGAAGGATCCCTTGTTGTAGGAAGGAGGAAACATATGTGCAGGCAAGGCAATATATTTTCGTTAAGTTCCACTTTTTAATAGTTCGGCAGAGATAGGAGTTGCCGAACTTTTTAGTACGAGAACAAATGTCATCAATAGTGGAATGATGACATCGCAAGCCTGCACGTGTGGTTCTATGACGGAAGGGACCATCTCCCCTCCGTCATAGATCCACACGTGCAGGGGATAAGTGAAAATATTCCCATGATTTAATTATAACGTTTCGTCTCATACTTAATTTCTACGTAACGTATTTTTTTGTATCTTAATCTGTACTAGTTGTAGTAACTTAGTATTTATTACAAACACTCACCAGCAGAAGCGACCAATAACAAGAAAGCTAGTTTCATGTTTTTGCAACCGACGTGTATGAACTTATTTTTTTTCGCAAGTTTTCAGCTTATATACTTTTAATTATACACATATTTTTATCTTTGATAGATAAGAAGCTACATTGGTGGTTATACGTTTTAACCCTAGAGTGCAAGCGTAATGAGCACGTTATTGCTCTGGGCAAATATGGTGTTAATTAGCGAATTCTTAAATAATATTTAAATAGTTCGCATATGACTTTTAAAGGTTATAGATTACAGTCAGCTGTAGTTTTGAAGTTCTAAGATATTGGTCCATTCGAACCCTTGCGCGATGTCTCTATATATTAGCAATCAGTCAGTATGTAGCAGCAGCAACAGTGGAACAACAAACTTAGTTGTTCCACTGTTGCTGCTGCTACTGACTGATATTATATGGGAAGCTACTTATTTTATTTAAGTGCCAGTGAAGGTATACCTTTTGTAAACTTGAATAGATGAGTTGTGTTACGTTTGTGTGAAAAATCTATATTTTCTTTCATTTTGCCATTATCAAAAAGAGGCTGATAAGTTTATACGTAAAGTAACAAATACTGTTTGTGCATATATATTAGATTTTGTTGAAATATATTATGTTCAATTAATAAAAGCATATAAATTCTAAAACTTTTAATTTATGCGTAAGTTTTGCAAACTGAAGATTTTCTAAAAATTGTTAGGGTAATAATACAGTAATTTTATTGGGACTATCATTATAGGGTTAATTAGGGTATTTATCATGAATGACAATTATTTACTAATCTTCGAATGTGTGCCTTATCGTTAATGAGTGTATTTTAAGTTTTATCATTTACTGTTCGTTTAGGTATTTCGCAAGTCGCTCGGTAAGAAATATCTTCCTGATTTTTATCATTTATTGTTCATGTGGAATATAACATTTTAGGCACAAGTAATGTAAGTCCAAGAATTGACGGTTGCAATGTTATATTAAACTATTAACTCTACTTATAAAGAAGTTTGTACAAAACGATGCTTGATTTAAGACTGTTAGGGGGTATCAAATATAACTAGGGGGCGAAAGACGATCCCGGTAATTATCGACTAATTTACATTTTGAATAAAATTATCGAGAAAATAATCCTTAACCAACAGCATACCTATATATTTAAAAAAAAACCGGCCAAGTGCGAGTCGGACTTGCGCACGAAGGGTTCCGTACCATTATCTATAAAACAGCAAAAAAATCACGTTTGTTTTATGGGAGCCCCCCTTAAATATTTATTTATTCTATTTTTTAGTATTTGTTGTTATAGCGGCAACAGAAATACATCATCTGTGAAAATTTCAACTGTCTAAATATCACGGTTCATGAGATACAGCCTGGTGACAGACGGACGGACGGACAGCGGAGTCTCAGTAATAGGGTCCATATTACCCTTTAGGCACGGAACCCTAATAAAAACGAGCTTTTCTATCCAGAGCAATATGGCTTTACGGAAGGTCGATCTGCGACGGATGCGGGTGTGGCACTTTTAAGGCACATATTTACTGCTTGGGAGAAGTCCAAAAATGCAGTAGGTGTGTTTTGTGTCTGTCAAAGGCATTTTATTATGTCGATCATCGATCAACTCTCATGGGCGTACACTTTTTTGCCACCTTAGTGGTACAAAAAAAAAAATGCGCAAGCTAAACTATTTTAAGAATAGATCCCTGGATTTGATAGCATCATATTTCACGAATAGAATTAAAAAAATAACGTTAATGGAGTCAGATCATCTGGAGTATATGTTGATATGGGAGTTCCTCAAGGTTCAATTGTGGGATCTTTATTATTTTTGATATATTCTGTAAACAATTTGCCATTTTCTGTTAAAAATACTTGTGAAATTACACTATTTGCTGACGATACCTCACTAATATTTCATGTTGGCCGAATTAAATGTAGTTATAAGGATGAAAATAATGCACTATCACGGGCATTACATTGGTTTATGACAAACAATC
The DNA here is from genome assembly GCA_947507595.1 of Pyralis farinalis. Classification (NCBI taxonomy): domain Eukaryota; kingdom Metazoa; phylum Arthropoda; class Insecta; order Lepidoptera; family Pyralidae; genus Pyralis; species Pyralis farinalis. Next base: position 11,835,800 of record OX382274.1, read on the forward strand.
TTGTACTCAATGCAAAGAAGACAAAATGTGCTTAATTTCTTTTGCAAAATGATAGAATTATGCAGGCTGAGACTTTAATTAATAATGAATCTGTAGATATTGTCTACTTACCTACATTCTTGGGAATAACACTGGATTCTAAACTACATTGAAGCTCTCATTTAACGGCTCTCGCAAGGAGGCTTTACCTCTGCCTTATGCTGTTAGAAAAATTAGACAGCTTTCAGATGTCAAAGCAGCTAGATTAGTATACTTTAGTTACTTTTATAGTGTAATGGCATATAATTTAGGTGGAAAGGCTTCCCTGCGTGAACTGTTTAAGGAAATCAACATCCTAATTATTGCGTCACAGTTTATCTTATTATTTATTATTTATTCTCGCAAATATTATTTATGTTCATCAGAATATTCACCAATTTGATGATAACAATAAAAAACCGTTTTTCTCTTTCATATGGGTAACATTAAAAATTAGGTTATGTTATATTTTTGTTTGACACATTTTCTTCCTTTTATCTTTGTGAAGGTACGCCATAACATTTCACTTACTTTAATTTCTATGATGTGCGTTTACTCATAAGTATTTTTGTGTAAATGTGTCCTACAATACATTCTAGGTAATATAAACTTACTATGTTATAATATCACATTTTAAATAAGTTGTTGTTGTTGTTGTAATCTCTTTATTGTACAAATATACTTAACATATACAGTTACAAAGTAAGTTTATTATTTTCTATAGGTTAACAGCTTTTGGAAACCATTCTTATTGTCTTCTTAGTTTACACCGTTTCGTAGTTTACACCGTAATAATATAGACTTGCGAGAGAGAAAAACCCTATAGGTCCAAAACAAACAAAAAAAAATATATACTAAGACTGCTTAATAATGAGTTGAGTGACAACCCTGAAACTAATTTTGACATACATCCATAGAACATGGGCTGGGCTGTGGAACTCATAATAATGGTAAAAAGAAAGAAATTCGTTAACCCGAAACAAGGCCAAAATGGACTAGTTCACCCACGACCACAAAGTATGATTCAAGATACATAGAAGCATACAACACATAGGACTAAGGTCTAACAGGAATAAAGGCACAAAATATAAAGATATGCAAATGCAAGCGAACAAGCGTCCAACAGTATATATAAATATATGTAAAAAAATATGATAGACCCAAGTAGTGTTATTCATGGTGCACATTCATTCATACACCAGCCAGAAAACTAGGCAAAAATATTGCAGACAGAACTAATATCCGACAATCAAATGATAAAAAAATGTTGATGCATGACATAGAGCATACATTGCACCAAACCTTCGCAAGATCTAGCAAGTCCATAATGGCAGAATGTAATTCAAACATTCGGTGGCTCACACCCTGGGATGTCCTCTATGTGCCACCGACCCAAAGATCTCGATAGTGTGAAAATCTGGTTATTTATAAGTCGCTGTAGAAATTCTTCGAATAATCCTACGCTTCTAAACCAAGGAGGTAGCTTCTTCGCGAAAAACCTCGAGGTGTCCGATAGGGTATACTCCTTTCCAACCGCATATTCTACTACCTGTCCAACCGCATATTATACAATTCTCCTATTTCTATTATAATAAACTATACTCTTCTAATAAGACTTAATAAGAGAGTTCTCTCCGAGACCTCTTCACATATTGATTTTAAATGATCTAGCATGGAGGAATACAATTCTCTATCAGTGAACTGTAAGTCAGAATCATCTAATAGTTGAGAGAGATACCAAATCCCCAGAAAGGACGGCTTCATACCCTCAATCCAAGAAAATAGGGACTGATTGCAGCAACCTCATGGCCAGCGTTAATAGCAGTGTTAACCCTTAACAACACACGCTATTTTTAATCACATATTTCTCCATACTACGTCGGGAGATAATTCACGAAGAAATTTATCTATCATATCTTTCGGCTCCTTAGAAAGATTTGAATTAGATCTTCGACTAACGATATGAGGAGTCACTAAAATGTATCCAAGTTGTTATATAAATGTGTAACGACTTATGTACTTATCAGGGTTTGAAGCGCAATAAAGAACATGACTGTTTAGTCCTGATATATTCAACATGACACAGAATATTGTAGTCGCCCATCATTGACTTCTTCTGTTGACAATGTAAGCTGCACACTTTTGGTCAATTAAGAAATGATATTATGAGCGGGAGTTTGTGATTGTGACGGTGGTATTTTTGCCCATTTATTTTGTTCATTGTTTTGTTGTCCGTTGTTTTCTTTATCATGGGTATCAGGCTCAGTTTCTGATTCTTCTTCACTTTCAGTTTCCTGATTGCATATTTCAGATTCATCGTCACTCAAATCTAATGCTGGTTCGGGAAAATTATAATTATTTTTGTTTTATTCGACTTCCAGCTCATTTAACAGATTTTTAAACTGATGGACATTCAATTTTTTATGCATATTACTCTAGCCTACAAAAGAAACAAAAATATAAACAAGCGCAAAAATAAAAACACTTACGTTACTTCAATCATGGGGTACTTACCTCGCCCCAACGACTCGTATATCCTAAACTACGCACGATAGCCTAGCGCGCATCCGCTCCCCGTAACATCTCGGACGATACTGAGAATATATGGACCCTCGGCCGCGTGACTTGTATAACAGTTAACATATTAACGAAAATAGTACGATAGGGTGACCTAGGCACCCCACGTTAATGGTTAATAGTAAATTCTATTTACTCAACTGCTCTGTCCAAGTGCGACGATCTTTTCCTACCTAAGATGCTATTGTTCTATAGATTTTTTTCAATTTTTTTTTCATTAACCATCTGAAAATCAGGAAACCTGTGAGGACTACCTTTAACTCTATTAAATAATTTAGAATACCAAGAGTCATTCACAGGATTCGGAACTGAGTGAATGCCTAAAGCATCAATTGCAACGGGCGCTCTAGAGAGAGCGTCGGCCGCCTTATTCTCAGAACCTTTCCTATATTCTATGCCAAAACCGAATTGGGACAACCTTAGCACCCATCTAGCTAAAAGATCTGTAGGTGGCTTCAAATTAACTAGGTAGCCACTTTAAACTACTACGATCAGTATAGAGTGTGGTTCTAAAGAGGAATCATGAATACAACACTGCGAAACCACAACAAGGTTTCACCGCTAAGCAAATGAATAACATTGTCTAGGAGTTCAGATTCAGAGACCTCGAATGAGTACATAAACTCATAAAGCCTAGTAATAAAGTTATAAATGGGTGATTTTCCATCATACAATGTGTTCCATTTGAGAACCTGTAAACCATGCCTGTGTGAAATCATCGGTTGTACAGTAATACAAAATGCCTATGGAACAGAATGAGAGGCTGACGATCACGGGGCCTTATTGCAATACAAGGTATTTAATGAGTTGTGTTTGCCTTGGTGTAAATGAGTGACATAACCGAGTACATGTCATTAAATGAAAGTTTTCCAACCTCAGGATAATGTGCGAGAGATAAGTGAGGCACTTCCGACGACCTGACCTGCTCAAATGATCAGCCTGCAGACCTGCATCCAGCTTGCTTCAACACACCTGAAATTGGTCATGAAGGGTCAGGGTTGAAATGTTTGCAGTAACTTTGGCTTGGTCGTGGATATTTTGTTTTGGATGTCCTAAAAATTTTCCGCAAATCGTTTACTGTGATCTCATCTTCAACTACATGACCCCTGCTTTGCAGCACAAATAGTAACTATCTTTTGACAAGTAATCTATGTCTATATTCAAAGACATCTTGTTAATTAAAATTATCAAATATAATTGCTAATGTACTAAAATGTTTAGTTTTGCTAAATGATGTAATTAACCATCTTAATATTCTATACTAATTAAAAAAAAACAATATCAGCAGTATTGCTGTTACTTAACAGAGAGAAGAGTATTAAATCAGTGACATAACAGTATATATCGTTATAAGAGCATTATCTCATATGAGAGATGTATATATGTCTTATAGCTTGTTGTACAATAGCAAAAGTCAAACAAACTTACCAAATGACACAAATGTCAAAATGATTCTAAAATATTGTGTGTATTATCATACATAATAAGTCAATGCCCTCAAAGAAGACCACAAGAATGGTTACCAAAAAGAATAAAAAAGAATAAACATGTAATTATTATTTAAATTGTAAAAGTAACCTTAGCAACATTACCAAGAATGTACAATGGACACATTTACACAAACATACTTTTGAGTAAACGCACGTCATAGAAATTAAAGTAAGTGAAATGTGATAGCGTGCCTCCATAAAGTCAAACTAAATAAAATGTGTGAAACAAAATATGTCATAACAAGATACATTTACATACACAAAATGTGTCAGCGGACATATTTGCACAAATATAGTAAATAAAGGGCAGCGTTCCTGCATATAATTACAAAAGTGAAGTTATAAGAATGTAGACGACCAGGAACCACGTTTCTCCAGGTTGCGGTCCAAGAACACATTGCAGCACGCGGCTGTTATAACCTCGAATTAAGACGGTGATTGCAACCAAACCTTACAGTCTGCAATGAACAAAAAATAAACATTAGATCGCTGATATCAAATTACCGGAAATGAAAACATTGTCTGCTTCACAAATGCAAGTTATTCAAACCTACTTACTCGGAATTTGAAGATTGAAAGGTCCCCGCTTTTGATTCCCGCCAAGCCGGAATTTACCTGTCAAAACCAAATCTTTTTGTTGACGGCTATGCGTTGCCACTATTATGAATTCATCTTCTTCTTAACAGATGGCGCTGGCAGTAACGATATTTGCGAATAACATGAAAGTGTAGTTTACACCGTAACAGGCTTGGTGAGTTTATGCACTCATTCGAAGTCTAAACTCCTAGAAAATATTATTTATCTGCTTAGCAGTGAAGCCTTGTTATGGTTTCGCAATGTTAGATCACATATAACTTCATATGTTCAATTTATTACTTAATAAAATCTGAATTTCGACAGGTAGAGTATGAGCGCTGCTTATTGAACCAAATTCGTTCTCGACTGCAAGGGAAAGGTGAGAATATCAAGTCATTTATTAACTTCATTGAGATTTTGTTCTCGCGTTTGTCTAAATCTTAAGTTATCTGGCAAGGAACAGCTGGACATTACACGGCTAATATGAACTCATTTTTTATTTCACGATTGGCCCTTGTTAAAGCTACCTCTGTTAGGCAACTGAAAACCATCTGTGTTCAATTAGAGGTGGTTTAATTTAGGTGCCAATATCGTGCTATTCTGAATCCCGGCACTTGTTCAGTAATTCCTGACTCATGCTAGTGTACCCCACCTTCGCAGCGAACTCTTCAGCCCTATCTTTTCATCACAGCAAACACAATCAGAGATCACCTAAGGTTCTTGCTCCTCTGAAATGTGAAATGCATTACTACATTACTTTTATTTCATTACATGGTGGATCCCGAAATCCAATTTGATAATAAAGTTGAATAAACGCTCTTTATATGTATTATTTTTCATTTTTTGTTAATTAAATCTTTATTTCGATACAGTAAATATATAGTTTCATTTTTTGCAGTAAATCCCTGGGTTGTGGTTCTTTTTTGTATAAGAGAAACATATCAATTAGTATAATTATGTTAAAATAAACTACATGGACATTTTTTAATAATTTAGAAAGTTTAAGAGTATTCAAAACAAATTTATATACACTATATTATATATAATTCTCATTAAATTTACACTATATTATATATAATTCTCATTAAAGTTACTTGCCAAACTCACCTAGTACATTTTTTGCAGTATGATCAGTGTATGATCAGTTAAAACTGGGCTAGGTATTAATTTTAAATCTTTGGTTGGGCAAAAAGTGATATTTACTTCCAAGCTGGAGCAGTTGACTTTAACTATTAGTCTAGAGTTTAAAGAAGCAGTATTCGGGATTACAAAATAAAAAAATAAAAAATAAAAAGAATATATCTGTAGTAACAGGAGTGAATGGCGGTCAAACGACGGTCTTTTCTCTCCTGTTACTACAGGTATTTATTTATTTTATTAATACTTTTTTAACAACTTTTTTTTTGAACGAACAAACACAATATTAATTTGCAACAATGTTGTATGAAATATGATTTCAAAGGTTTGTGAAATCGAAATAGCAGACTATGAAAAAAATATATACCGTAATAATATTTATTATGGTAATATGCTTTTCATGGTAATATGTGAACCGTTAAGCGATTTTGCCTTATCCATTAAAAGCTCTTTATTTATTAAGGCGAGGAACAACAAAACGCAGAATACTACAAGTTATATGTATGTGTCCATGATACTATAACTTATATGTATGTGTATTTTCACGTCAGGTCTCTTGCCAGGTAGGCAGAGAGAACTGAGTGCTATAAGACGCGGTTCTTACAAACTTAACTCGTTTCTATAACATTCATAGCTCTATTCATGCATGCTCACCTGTTTCAAGAGCTCCTGACATTACCTTCTGATAAAACACGACCAATTTGGTTATAAAAAAAAAGTTTAGTTGCAGTATCTGTAGTTTTTTTTTACATCTAGAAATGGCTATTTGAAGTTTTCTTTTAGATAAACAAATTACCTGTATTGGGAATCTCCACTCTTCGTTTACAATCATAATCATCTTATGTACTACTACAGATTTCAGGCTACTGATGTCCTTCAGCAGCGTACTAACGTCGACGTATGTCAGTTGGCAGCTTTTGCAAGTCTTTCGCTACGAAGGAAGCCACGTCATCCGGATCAGTCACCTCCAAAAGACTGACGACATCTTGATACTTTTGTTTCCTCCATCCCTCCTACGTGACGGCATCTCCGCTGTGTTGCCCAGCATCTTGAAGAGTAGCATCTTACCACTGCAAATCTCGTCTTCACTGAAGGTAGACTTACAGATGCGCATGATGCTGACTTCGTTCATAGTATCGTTGGCGTGTTATATGAATGCCAACAACTCTTTGGCTATGAGTTGTTCAGAACCCATAGTGATGGTAGCGTATAGCGGCTAGGCCGCGGCCACTCAATTACCGAATTAATATTCGTAACTGTGCTGGGTGGCGGGAAGCGACCGTATTTGTTCGCACATCGCACAGTTAAAGATAGAGTTAAAGTAGTGAGTGAGTTGCATGAGAACCGAATCATGTGATGCTCAGTTCTTTCTGTCTACGATCACTGGTTTGAATCTTGGTGTAAGCATGTGAAATAACTTCAATGATTTTTAATATGTAAGTTCCACCTCACGAAAACCGCAGAAAAATAATATGTCCCTGAAGTGTTGTTGTGTACCTGCGAGTGAATGAGGTTACTAATGTTAGCGGTGTTAGCAGCAGAGGTGGTATCGTACGAGCAATTCTTCAGGTATTGCATACGTTCATATGTGATTATCCAGATAGACTTTGTATAAAAGTCGTCTGCATGGGTACCTCTGTCGCACCTATTTCTACTGTCAAGCAACCATGTTTAAATAGCTCTATTCCGGTTTAAAGGGCAAGATATGGCAGAGAAATTACTGGGTACTGTGACGAAACATCCTTAGATCACAATATTGACAGCGGGCGAGTACATCCATCCCCGTGGTGTTGCGAGTGTCAATAGGCTGCGGTGACCGCAATATTGCATTTGCAATTAAATTAGGTGAAATTAACTAACTGATTGGATGTAACATGTAGTATTGGTGAATAAATCATTATTATTATTATTATTCATAATTACGAATTAGATAGAAGAAACGTAAAGGCAATCGACGAGCAATTGAAACCAAAGTTTCCTATAAAGCCCGAACTAAAGAATCTGTAGGATTCATTGCACGTACGGGATTGGTTAAAATATTTTTATCTCACTTGAACATATCAATATAATCATAAAATTATCATATCTGTCAAACGAGTAAATGACGATAGTGTGTGGTAAAGATAAATAGATAGATAATAATAATAATAAATATGATAAATAATGCATAAATCGTATTATATACGTAAATCGTATTAGACCTAATTCAGAACCGAATAATGACTCCCATTCAAATATTATTTGGACTGAAAGACATTCCGACTGCATAAGCTATTGTATATAGATTATCTGGATTAGAAGTTTTATGACTACGTCTTGATAAGACTAGATAACGGTTATGACCAGTTTTTTGATAGTAATTAACAGTGCAACTATTATCCCTAGTTCGAATTCTAGTGTGGTTAAATTCGTGTTTTCGTATTTATGTACATATTTGTAATTATCACTTATATGGCGGTCAAGGAACAATCGTGAGATAACCCGCATGCCCATTAAATTATATTTCGAAAGACGTGTGTCCTAACCTAAGAAAGGACTAACGGTAATCGCTCCATATCGGAATCAATGTCCGAATGACCCCGTCAATCCAAATGTATTACGAAACGACCTACGACTAAATCTAGATAGACTACATCGCGTTTGGACTAAATAACTTTCCGACAATCGTTTCTAAAATTAGGTAAAGCATAGTTTTGCCGATCTAGCTTTAGATCGGCTTGTTAGAACCAAGAAGTTTTTGTTTGTAAACCGTATTCTATTATTTTATAAACATCATAGTACAAATTCTCCCGGATGGAACATTATTTTTTGAGAAGATTTATTATTTGAGAAGATTTTAATGTACATTTTTTTAGAAAGCAATTATAAATTCTAATATTGATGTCTAATAAAAACAATATCATAAGTATTCATAATATTAGTAATATCATTGGAACGAAACGACCATTTTAGAAAACATGACCAACATCAACGTGGTTTTATACATTGTAATTCAGAAGTGTACGATTGCCATATCATGTAATCATGGGCAGTCTCTTAAATTTTTATAATTTTGTGCGTTAATTATTCTCTGTTCATTTTATTATTGAACTTTCTACATGTTTCTACTGGGTAAGAAAGAAATGGTTAACTATCCCATGAACATGTGTTCCCATTTCCCATGAAACCAAAAATAAAACCATGAAAAAAATGTTAGAACGACGAGCTGTCAAAGATTTTATATAAAATGGATAGAATATGAAGATAAATTTTATAGCTCTCATTTATGTAAGGCATACAAGGGTAAGGCCTACCTGATTGTAACCATTTGCCAAAGCCTATGTATACTTCGTGAGTTTTCGACCATCTAAATAGCTCCTCAGGTAATTTTGAAGAACTTTATATGCCTCGAAAAACCCTCGACTAGGTATATTGAGATAGGATATTGAGATGATCAGTTACTTTCGCATTTATGTCTAGTCTAGTAATGTGAATTCTAACGAGATCGCGTTTCAATCTAAGCATTGGGCGTCTAACCTGGTCAAGGCATATCCAGTAGTGGATATTATATATACGTGGATGACTTAAAAATTGGCTTCAATTATATTTCAGGCGCAACCCGACTACAGCTCAAAGCCTGATTATTAATGATGCTAACTCCATCCACTCATCTAACTTCAACGCAGCCCTTCCTACCGTTGTGATTGTTCATGGCTGGCTCAGCAACCAGAATACTGACCTCAACCCTTTTATAAGAGATGGTTTGTACTTACTATTTCATTCTACCTTCTTCTTAGTTATATTAATAACAAAACCTGTAATAGTACGATAAAATTGCTGTAGGTAGTCACTAGTTTGAATTTTAGGGGTTAAAGTATGATTGCCGATTTGTTCTGATAAATTGAAACTCGATTTTTTTTCTAAGATGTAACATAATTAATCAAAATATTTAACCTCATTATCTATATATTGCTGCCATCTAATCAGAAGTTTATTTATGCCTTTGCGATAAAACTCTGGGGATCTACATTCGACAAGCTGTGTGAAACCATTTTATACTGCCTCCAGGGAAGAAAATTTTTTACCACGTAGAAAATTGTCCGGAATTGTCTGTCACGAGGCTGTATCTCATGAACCGCGATAGTTAGACAGTTGAAATTTTCACAGATGATGTATTTCTGTTGCCGCTATAACAACAAATACTAAAAATTAGAATATTTAAGGGGGGCTCCCATACAACAAACGTGATTTTTTTGCCGTTTTTATAGATAATTGTACGGAACCCTTCGTGCGCGAGTCCGACTCGCACTTAGCCGATTTTTTATATTCACTCAGCAACTATAAATTATTGTAGTGGTATCGGCAGTTACGCACATCCAAGGCCTCAGTATCATGTCAACTCGTTATTTTTCCCAATTTTTTTACTTCTTGGAATACATCAAGTCTCTTAAAAACTGTTTCGTCTGCTTCTTATTGTACGTTGTCTTTTTTATTCTTATGTCAGTCTCTAACATAAATTACAAATCGTAACAAAAAATTAAAAAATATATTTACCATTCCAGCATACTTCCGCAGGAGTGACGTCAACGTTATTGTCATGGACTGGAGACGTTTAGCCCTTTCTGGCTACATAACTGCCACTAATGGTGTTCCTGCCATTGGCCGTGGTCTAGGACAGTTCATGGCTTTCCTGAATTCTGTGACCGGAGCGAGATTTGATCAGATGCACTTAGTTGGCTTCAGCTTGGGAGCTCATGTCGTAGGAAATGCTGGTCGAGAACTTGGCGGAAGAGTCGCTCGTGTTACTGGTTTGTATCAATTATAGATAAATTACTGAGTATGTCCACGTGTTCGGTCCTTTCATTGTTTACTTATATTGCCCACATGATTGAGTTCAAAAATTATAGATTCAGTTATATACATTAAAGGACAAATATAAAATGACGGCAAGGTAGTTATGCGTAATTATATTCAATCAATACGTACTTAGAAGGTATAAAAAAGAAGAAACAAATAAATAGAAAGAATAATAACTGCGAATCGGAAGTTATTTTATGAAATAGTGGCAAATACTTGCAACTTTATTGGGGTTGTTAGTTCACATTGTTCAGATATTGTGATGTACGACTTCTGGAATCCTGTAATATGCTCAATACTATTCCCGTGGGCTATGTTAATGAAAACATAAAATAGTTTGCTAAATATTTAAGTCAAATGAATCGCTACACAACAAAAAAATCCATTCATATAAGACCAGTTGTTTTCCTGTAATGCGCGTTTAAACAGACAAACCCACAGATGCATAAATTCATCAAGTCTTCGAAACATGCAAAACGTCAGGTTCAACAAAATAAAGACTAACATTTGTCTTACATTGGATCCAATGTAAGACAAATGTCACTTTAGTTTTCCTGCGACCACGAACGCTGCAAAGCATTCGAAACGTCAGGTTCAACAAAATAAATAAAACATGCGATACTTTCGTTAAAAATTGTTTAATTCAATGTATAACAATCGCGAAAACCGAAGACAGCACAATTATTGTTAGTCACCTACCGCGACAAAATTAAAGAAGAGCCCCAAAAAATCAGAGAGCACGCATAAAATATACTTTAGTGTTAAAGGGCCAAAGAACCGACCGATGTGTGCAAGAAGAGAGTTAAGAAATAAGGTTTATAGATTACCAAAAACAAGAAAATGGTATTTGCTAAAGACGAAACCAGAACGCGGATTAAGCTTAATGATGTATTGAAACAAATGGATTGTATATCTTGGAAGCGCTTTTAACAGTATTGGAATGTACACTGGTGATGTGGAAGGTCGAGTGAGTGGAGGATATAGTGTGAATGAAGTGTTGAGACAACTTCTATATAGCCAAAATCTAAGCCAGAAGACCCAACCCGTTGTACAAAACGCGGTGCTAATCCTACTTATGCTAGGGAAAATTGGATATGTCACAGAGAGCATAAATGTAGAATAAATGCGGTCAATATACGATTATGATGTAAAAAAGAGAGTTAAGCTGAAAGAGAGTGTTGATGTTAAGATAAGAAAAAGCATACTGCTTTGGTCCGGGCGTCTAAAAAGAGTGCAGCATAAAAAAATGATGAGAAAGATACTTGAATAACACGAAATTGGAAGAATGTAGACCTAGGAAGACCAACGACCAAATTGGTCGTGTTTTATTAGCTGATGTCAGAAGCCCTATTAAACGTGCATGAAAAGAACTATGAATATTAAGGAAGCAAGCAAGGTGTTTTGAGGCCATGTCTTATGGCGCTTATTGGTCCCTGTCTACCCCGCAAATGGCATGATGTGAAAATATGGATTCATAGATTACAAACTTAATGAAAATAACTTAAAAAAAATGTAAGACCCACATTTGATTCTGTAACTTTAATGAAATGTTATGTCTAACATGGCATTGTATATTATCTTTATTTAAATTGTAAATATATAATCTGATTATCGCTAATTTAGTATTTATTTTTCACAATTAACGCTGATATGAATCCTTATCAACTCGATATTTTCATTTGATGATTTCTCGTATAATAACTAATAATTTGATACACAAAATATTCCCGAATTTCACAAATAAAATAACTTTAAGAACAGTCGGCACGTAACTATATCTATATTTAAAAAATACTTAAAAACATACATAAATCAATCAGTTAAAATAGCGTAACATACTAGTCGTGAAAATCGTAACATACTCTTTTCCCGCAGGTGTCGTAAGAGTCGACTAAGGGATTTCCTAAAATTCCAGCATCTCAGCCGTTGGTATGGTAAATACTCGCCTGGATGGCTCCCACCCTATAAACGGCGAAACACCCGCGAAGTGGCGTACCTATGAGTACATCGCGTTTGGGATCAATTGGTGTATAACCAGTGCTCGGGGGCTTGTTCATGCGACATTGCGAGAACAGTGGTGGATTCTGTCTATCCATTGTCAGAAAGACTGAGCTGATCCGTCGGCCAGGGAGACCAGTTGAAACGGTTGTTCTGCGTGCTGCCCGCATTATAATACAGGGGCACAATCAAGACTAACTGCCTTGAGAGGCTGCCCTTTCATACCGCGCATAATCTCGGGATAGATCGTCTAGCCGGTTGGTGGCCGAATGGTGGGGAACCGGCAACTACCTCTGGGGGGGTTCGGGATCCCTTCAGTCCGACGGATCAGCTCCTTTGTTGAAATTAATGGAGAAACAGTCCACCGTGCTTCTTCTCCAATATCGTGGCAATTATCTCCCATTTCACGCTTCGCTACTGTTTTCTCCTCATGACAGTGCTATTAATCATGGGTAAGGGTACATGATCTCACAGCGGTGCACTCCCCCGCCACCATGTTCAAGGTTGAGTTCGCTAACATCCGCAGACTCCACTTAAACCTTAATGCCATCCACCAGCACCTTGAGACGACCATGCCCGCCATGCTCTTCCTGACGGAGACACAGATCAAGCGTCCAACGGGCACGTCCTACCTCCATTACCCCGATTACGTGCTTGAAGAGAATTTCCTCGCGAAAGCCGTAGTCTGTTTGTTTGTCCACTCTGATGTATGTTGTCACCGTCCGCCCTTTTTTTTGCCTTCTTCTTCCAAACCTATGCCTTCAGAACCGTATTTACATGTACCGACCCCATACTAGGGATACGGAGACGACTCGGCTCTTTGAGTACATGAGTCGGACGGTAGATGAAGCTCAGCAGCAGTACCCTAATGCAGAGATGGTGTGTTTTGGGGGACTTTAACTCTCACCACGACTCCTGGTTGGGATTATCCACAAGTAACCATGCAGCACGTATAGGCTTGCGATGTCATTGTTCCACTGTTGAGAACATTTTTTCGCGTACCAAAAAGTTCGGGGACTCTTATGTCTGTCGTACCATTAAAAAAACAAAAAAAGGAAGCGGTTCGCAATTCGCCTCGCAGTTTTTTACGTTAAGAACCGATTTTGAAAATTCTGTTAATTAGGAAAGCGTCCGAACAGATAGAGGCAAATTATATAACGTGGTGAAGTTAGGACTTTAATATGTTTTTTAATACCACACACTATGAAACTTATTAATATTTTTACCACAATATTTTTAAAGTTATATATTAAATTAGCATGACATATACTTTATATTTACAGGTTTAGATCCTGCTGGTCCTCTGTGGCATTACAATTCCAACAGGATCAATCAAAATGATGCTGTTTACGTAGAGGCTATCCATACAGATGGAAACACTCTCGTCGGACTTGGAATAGGGAAGGTTGTAGCCAACGTGGACTTCTTCCCCAACGGAGGTTACAACCAACCTGGTTGCTTAACGGGAATTTGCGACCACAACCGCGCCTGGGAGTTGTTTGCCGCCACTGTAACGCACAATCACTTGATTGGCAACCAATGCTCCAGCTCATTCCAGGTTACTTGGAATACCTGCCGTGGACCAGAATTCCCGATGGGCAACGATGACTTAAATAAATCTGGGTAAGATTATCGTTATTTCATAATAATGATTTAATGATTGCAATTATAGTGGTATTAAAAAACATATTAAAGTCCTAACTTCACCACGTTATATAATTTGCCTCTATCTGTTCGGACGCTTTCCTAATTAACAGAATTTTCAAAATCGGTTCTTAACGTAAAAAACTGCGAGGCGAATTGCGAACCGCTTCCTTTTTTTGTTTTTTTAATGGTACGACAGACATAAGAGTCCCCGAACTTTTTGGTACGCGAAAAAATGTTCTCAACAGTGGAACAATGACATCGCAAGCCTATACGTGCTGCATGGTTACTTGTGGATAATCCCAACCAGGAGTCGTGGTGAGAGTTAAAGTCCCCCAAAACACACCATCTCTGCATTAGGGTACTGCTGCTGAGCTTCATCTACCGTCCGACTCATGTACTCAAAGAGCCGAGTCGTCTCCGTATCCCTAGTATGGGGTCGGTACATGTAAATACGGTTCTGAAGGCATAGGTTTGGAAGAAGAAGGCAAAAAAAAGGGCGGACGGTGACAACATACATCAGAGTGGACAAACAAACAGACTACGGCTTTCGCGAGGAAATTCTCTTCAAGCACGTAATCGGGGTAATGGAGGTAGGACGTGCCCGTTGGACGCTTGATCTGTGTCTCCGTCAGGAAGAGCATGGCGGGCATGGTCGTCTCAAGGTGCTGGTGGATGGCATTAAGGTTTAAGTGGAGTCTGCGGATGTTAGCGAACTCAACCTTGAACATGGTGGCGGGGGAGTGCACCGCTGTGAGATCATGTACCCTTACCCATGATTAATAGCACTGTCATGAGGAGAAAACAGTAGCGAAGCGTGAAATGGGAGATAATTGCCACGATATTGGAGAAGAAGCACGGTGGACTGTTTCTCCATTAATTTCAACAAAGGAGCTGATCCGTCGGACTGAAGGGATCCCGAACCCCCCCAGAGGTAGTTGCCGGTTCCCCACCATTCGGCCACCAACCGGCTAGACGATCTATCCCGAGATTATGCGCGGTATGAAAGGGCAGCCTCTCAAGGCAGTTAGTCTTGATTGTGCCCCTGTATTATAATGCGGGCAGCACGCAGAACAACCGTTTCAACTGGTCTCCCTGGCCGACGGATCAGCTCAGTCTTTCTGACAATGGATAGACAGAATCCACCACTGTTCTCGCAATGTCGCATGAACAAGCCCCCGAGCACTGGTTATACACCAATTGATCCCAAACGCGATGTACTCATAGGTACGCCACTTCGCGGGTGTTTCGCCGTTTATAGGGTGGGAGCCATCCAGGCGAGTATTTACCATACCAACGGCTGAGATGCTGGAATTTTAGGAAATCCCTTAGTCGACTCTTACGACACCTGCGGGAAAAGAGTATGTTACGATTTTCACGACTAGTATGTTACGCTATTTTAACTGATTGATTTATGTATGTTTTTAAGTATTTTTTAAATATAGATATAGTTACGTGCCGACTGTTCTTAAAGTTATTTTATTTGTGAAATTCGGGAATATTTTGTGTATCAAATTATTAGTTATTATACGAGAAATCATCAAATGAAAATATCGAGTTGATAAGGATTCATATCAGCGTTAATTGTGAAAAATAAATACTAAATTAGCGATAATCAGATTATATATTTACAATTTAAATAAAGATAATATACAATGCCATGTTAGACATAACATTTCATTAAAGTTACAGAATCAAATGTGGGTCTTACATTTTTTTTAAGTTATTTTCATTAAGTTTGTAATCTATGAATCCATATTTTCACATCATGCCATTTGCGGGGTAGACAGGGACCAATAAGCGCCATAAGACATGGCCTCAAAACACCTTGCTTGCTTCCTTAATATTCATAGTTCTTTTCATGCACGTTTAATAGGGCTTCTGACATCAGCTAATAAAACACGACCAATTTGGTCGTTGGTCTTCCTAGGTCTACATTCTTCCAATTTCGTGTTATTCAAGTATCTTTCTCATCATTTTTTTATGCTGCACTCTTTTTAGACGCCCGGACCAAAGCAGTATGCTTTTTCTTATCTTAACATCAACACTCTCTTTCAGCTTAACTCTCTTTTTTACATCATAATCGTATATTGACCGCATTTATTCTACATTTATGCTCTCTGTGACATATCCAATTTTCCCTAGCATAAGTAGGATTAGCACCGCGTTTTGTACAACGGGTTGGGTCTTCTGGCTTAGATTTTGGCTATCTAGAAGTTGTCTCAACACTTCATTCACACTATATCCTCCACTCACTCGACCTTCCACATCACCAGTGTACATTCCAATACTGTTAAAAGCGCTTCCAAGATATACAATCCATTTGTTTCAATACATCATTAAGCTTAATCCGCGTTCTGGTTTCGTCTTTAGCAAATACCATTTTCTTGTTTTTGGTAATCTATAAACCTTATTTCTTAACTCTCTTCTTGCACACATCGGTCGGTTCTTTGGCCCTTTAACACTAAAGTATATTTTATGCGTGCTCTCTGATTTTTTGGGGCTCTTCTTTAATTTTGTCGCGGTAGGTGACTAACAATAATTGTGCTGTCTTCGGTTTTCGCGATTGTTATACATTGAATTAAACAATTTTTAACGAAAGTATCGCATGTTTTATTTATTTTGTTGAACCTGACGTTTCGAATGCTTTGCAGCGTTCGTGGTCGCAGGAAAACTAAAGTGACATTTGTCTTACATTGGATCCAATGTAAGACAAATGTTAGTCTTTATTTTGTTGAACCTGACGTTTTGCATGTTTCGAAGACTTGATGAATTTATGCATCTGTGGGTTTGTCTGTTTAAACGCGCATTACAGGAAAACAACTGGTCTTATATGAATGGATTTTTTTGTTGTGTAGCGATTCATTTGACTTAAATATTTAGCAAACTATTTTATGTTTTCATTAACATAGCCCACGGGAATAGTATTGAGCATATTACAGGATTCCAGAAGTCGTACATCACAATATCTGAACAATGTGAACTAACAACCCCAATAAAGTTGCAAGTATTTGCCACTATTTCATAAAATAACTTCCGATTCGCAGTTATTATTCTTTCTATTTATTTGTTTCTTCTTTTTTATACCTTCTAAGTACGTATTGATTGAATATAATTACGCATAACTACCTTGCCGTCATTTTATATTTGTCCTTTAATGTATATAACTGAATCTATAATTTTTGAACTCAATCATGTGGGCAATATAAGTAAACA
Source organism: Pyralis farinalis (assembly GCA_947507595.1). Classification (NCBI taxonomy): domain Eukaryota; kingdom Metazoa; phylum Arthropoda; class Insecta; order Lepidoptera; family Pyralidae; genus Pyralis; species Pyralis farinalis. Next base: position 11,853,292 of record OX382274.1, read on the forward strand.
ATGAAAGGACCGAACACGTGGACATACTCAGTAATTTATCTATAATTGATACAAACCAGTAACACGAGCGACTCTTCCGCCAAGTTCTCGACCAGCATTTCCTACGACATGAGCTCCCAAGCTGAAGCCAACTAAGTGCATCTGATCAAATCTCGCTCCGGTCACAGAATTCAGGAAAGCCATGAACTGTCCTAGACCACGGCCAATGGCAGGAACACCATTAGTGGCAGTTATGTAGCCAGAAAGGGCTAAACGTCTCCAGTCCATGACAATAACGTTGACGTCACTCCTGCGGAAGTATGCTGGAATGGTAAATATATTTTTTAATTTTTTGTTACGATTTGTAATTTATGTTAGAGACTGACATAAGAATAAAAAAGACAACGTACAATAAGAAGCAGACGAAACAGTTTTTAAGAGACTTGATGTATTCCAAGAAGTAAAAAAATTGGGAAAAATAACGAGTTGACATGATACTGAGGCCTTGGATGTGCGTAACTGCCGATACCACTACAATAATTTATAGTTGCTGAGTGAATATAAAAAATCGGCTAAGTGCGAGTCGGACTCGCGCACGAAGGGTTCCGTACAATTATCTATAAAAACGGCAAAAAAATCACGTTTGTTGTATGGGAGCCCCCCTTAAATATTCTAATTTTTAGTATTTGTTGTTATAGCGGCAACAGAAATACATCATCTGTGAAAATTTCAACTGTCTAACTATCGCGGTTCATGAGATACAGCCTCGTGACAGACAATTCCGGACAATTTTCTACGTGGTAAAAAATTTTCTTCCCTGGAGGCAGTATAAAATGGTTTCACACAGCTTGTCGAATGTAGATCCCCAGAGTTTTATCGCAAAGGCATAAATAAACTTCTGATTAGATGGCAGCAATATATAGATAATGAGGTTAAATATTTTGATTAATTATGTTACATCTTAGAAAAAAAATCGAGTTTCAATTTATCAGAACAAATCGGCAATCATACTTTAACCCCTAAAATTCAAACTAGTGACTACCTACAGCAATTTTATCGTACTATTACAGGTTTTGTTATTAATATAACTAAGAAGAAGGTAGAATGAAATAGTAAGTACAAACCATCTCTTATAAAAGGGTTGAGGTCAGTATTCTGGTTGCTGAGCCAGCCATGAACAATCACAACGGTAGGAAGGGCTGCGTTGAAGTTAGATGAGTGGATGGAGTTAGCATCATTAATAATCAGGCTTTGAGCTGTAGTCGGGTTGCGCCTGAAATATAATTGAAGCCAATTTTTAAGTCATCCACGTATATATAATATCCACTACTGGATATGCCTTGACCAGGTTAGACGCCCAATGCTTAGATTGAAACGCGATCTCGTTAGAATTCACATTACTAGACTAGACATAAATGCGAAAGTAACTGATCATCTCAATATCTTATAGTGAGTCTCAACTAAACAGTTGGATAAATCGTTATGAATCATGGTAGAAAGATTGTCTCTAATCCAGTGATGTCACTTATTATTTCGAGATCCCTGTGCGAGTGAAGCGGCGGGCAGAAGCTAGGTTATAATTAAATTGTTGTGTAGGCTCATTAAATCACGTTTTTCATTTATTATTTTTTCGACAAGAGATGAAGAAAGGAATTCTGTTATGTTGTATTTTTATATTTGCTGAACTTTGATGATACGATTAAGCAGCTTAGTATAAATAAGAGACTATACGTACCGAGTGAACAACAAGTACTGGTTATTGGCAGGGTTTCTCTCGATTTCCTCAAGCAATTCCATGTCCGGCTTCTCTTCTAAATCCACAATGTGCATGTTTCCATCCCCATCGGGGAATTCGATAAACCTCTGGTATGGGCGCTCTATTAAGTCACTCGGCAGAACAGCGGGTCCCGCATTGGCTAGATAAGCTGAAAAATCTATTCATGTCACTTGGCATATCCGATACAAATCACATGCACGCGCTACCATCGCTACCACGACTGTCCTGCCATGCAATTCTGTAAGAGCAAACGTCCTTACATCCTCGGAAACATCGGCTGTTACAGCCTTCAACACAAAATTGCAATTTTTTGGTGTCGATTTTCGTGGTTGTGCGACACTAGCGCCGCAAGGCTGCGTTTGGAATTGGAATTCTACAAGGCAAACAGCCTCGCGTACGCTTACAGCCTTATAGAATATCAAATAATTTAGCCGTGATCGCAGTAGACAATGTCAAAGCTGTGACATCTGTGATCACAGCGACGCACACAGCCATTACGAGTCGCTTAGAGAATTGCATGGCTGGTCGTCGCTGCGATACGTTTTTTACCTCTCCACGAGGCATCCCGTCTGTTTCTTCAAAAAAGTAATTTTAGATTTTTTTATGTCTTATAATCTTTCTTTTATTTTTGACGAGCTCGGTAGCTCAGTCGTGAATTACGTGATTTTGACACCGACGCTCGTGGGTTCGATTCCCACACAAGACGAACATTTGTGTGCATGAACATATCTGTTTGTCTTGATCTGGATGCTTTTAAGAGAGGTAGGATGGATTAAAGCAGCCTGTCTGGGGAAGTACCTCCACCCGATAGAAAACCGCAGGCAAATAACAACTTCCTAGAGAGTTGTTGTATTCCTGCGTGTGAGTGAGGTCACCAATAAGCTCCTAAGGATTTGCTGTGTAAGCAACAGAGGAGGCATCGCGCGAGTGATACTTAATATATTACAAGCGTTAATAGGCTTCAATAACTGATTTACATCAGGTGGGCCGTATGCTTGTATGCCTCCCGACTTTGTATAAAAAAAACAACATATAAAATTTTTATTAGGCCGAACCTTACAATTAAATCATAGTTTCTCTTCCTTTCTAAGTAACATCTCTTTTTTGTTAGTAACTTAGTATTAAAACACTTACCCGCTGAGGCAACCAGTAACAATAAAGCTAGCTTCATGTTTATGTACAACCAACGTGTGTGAATTTATTCGTTCTGTAGGTTTTCAGCTTTATATACTCTTAATCCTATACATTCTATAATCGCCGATAGATAAGAAGCTATTATTGTTGCTATACGTTTTAACCCTAGAGTGAGCATGAAAATGTTATCGCTCTTGGCAAATGTGGCATTATTTTCCGAATTTTTGACTATTCAATGAAGAGTTGAATTGATTGACACACTATGGATGCTCCCAGATGTTGGTTCTATCTTAACCCTGCAAGACGTCACTATGTCTTAGCAGTCCTTTTGACTCTGGCTTGTATTATCCTGGAAAGTATGTACTTATTTTTTTCATGTGTTAATAAAACTATGTCTTATGTAAACTCATGCTTGAGTTCATGAATTGTAGGAAGACCTTTTTTTGTTGTTGCAACGAACATGGGCGGCCATTCCACAGCGTGATTTGGATGAACTCATTTTGAGTATGCCAAACCGATGTTCTTGTGTTGTTAGTGTTCGCGGTAGAAACACGGATTATTAATTGTTTAAGTTACCCAATAAAATTTTAAAGAAAACTGTTATTTCAGTCTTTTTTTCGAACTTTAATGTTAGTGGTTCAAATGTCAAAAATCCCTTTATTATGAAAATGGCAAATTTCTTTATTAATGCAAAGGTGACTTGGTTTATCGTTACTGTAGACAAACGAAAACACTTTATTTGATGAATCCTTAAAGAAAATTTAAATTAATATCAATCAGGAGAAATGTTATTGCAAAAATATATGTTGATCCCTAGACACTTTTGATGTGTGTATTTAATAATTAAAAGCATGGGAATTCTACAAATTTCAATGTTTACGTCAGATTTATAAGCAATGGAGTTTTCATACTTTTTTATGGTGATATAGGCAACGACGTTTTCATAAACACAACCACTTTAGGGTTAATTAGGGTTTTGATCATATGTGAGAATTATTTACCAAATCTTTGAATGGTTCCTTATCATTAATGAGGATATTTTTATTTTTATCATTCTCTGTTTATATAGATATTATACTTAAGCTGCTCATTAAGGAATACCTATTTGATTTTTATCATTTACTGTTCTTACATCGGAATCTATCACAATTTAACACAAGTGAGTAATAAGTTCAAATAGTTGATGATTACAATGTAGTTACTTTGAAAAGGTTAACTTGTAATTAATTGTCATTACTGAACTGCTGTGTTTCAACGATATGGTTAATTTGGTCAATTTCAGTTAAATCAATATATGTTCTTTTTTATCTACATCGGGAGGGATACAAGCATACGGCCCACCTGATATAAAGCGGGTACCGTAGCCTATTAACACTTGAGATAAGTATCACTCGTGCGATGCCTCCTCTGCTGCTTATACAGCTACTCCTTGGGAGTTTACTGGTGACCTCACTCACACGCAGGAACACAACAAGGGAGTTCTCTTGTTGTGTTCCTGCGTGTGAACGCAGAGAAGGAGCCCTAGAATCCGGCGAGCGTGCATGAGAAGAGCAATGAATGTTAAAGAAGCGAGTGAGATATGTAAGGATCGAGTCACGTGGCGCTCGGTTCTCTCTGCTTACCCGCAAGGGATTTGGTGTGAAGTTATAGATAGATAATAATTAAGTAATGTAAATATGTAGATATTTTTTAGTGTTATAAGTATTCAGATTTAAGTTACTTTTAAGTATGTAAGTAAGTATACGATTAAATTAAGAAGTTAGGTAACCTATGTTACACCCTACTCCTGAAATGGACCACCTGATGATAAATCAGTTTGTTGACCTTTTCAAGAAGTGGAGGAGACTGTGTAGCACTTTTGGAAACCGTGTAAGGATAAAGAGTAAAAAATTAAAGATATAAGGAATATATATGTACGTCTAGTCTGTTAAAAACTTACAAACGCGAGATTTCCGGCTTGGCAGTCCTGAAAAAGAGTATGGTGTACAGGGCAAATGAAGCATGTGGATACGTAAAGAGGCATAAAACTTTGACCTCTGATGGAACGCTGAGATTACATCCTGCGTGGCAAAAAGTAGAAAAGCCCCCTCATCTTTGCACCTGAGTAAGTAAAAGTATGAGAGAAAAGAAGAAAGAAACTTGCTGTTAATGAAAGAATGATACCAAAACTGTATTGAAAGCAAAGCATGAAATAAGAATTTAGAATGAGGAAGAGAATGTATCTGGCTACGCCGATAACGGCCTCTTATTAAGCTAATTCCAGATCAAGTTTAGAAAAATAGCCAGTAATTGCCTTGGCCTGATTTTAGACAGGGGTTATCGTAACCGCCTCGATTTCGCGCCCCACAAAACATATCAGATGTTACTCAAGAGAAATTTACAGGTTCCGCCGTGATTACATTTCAATGGAGTATTAGTTGCAAATAAAAACTAGGTTTGTTACTTGGAATTACTGTTAGACAAAGGTTTTAATTACATTGAACACATAAAGCAGATTGCAGAAAAAGCGAAAAAGAACTTTTATGCGTTAACTCGAATTTCCACCTCGACGTGGGGCTTAACTTTTAAAACGTTAAAAATTATTTGCGCAGCCACATATTTAGGATGTATTACGTACGGTTCACCTGCATGGACTGTTAGGGCTAACATAGGTGCTGCGCATCGTAAGTTACTGCAAAGTCAGCGTCTCGCTTTAATATTTTTATGTAAAAACAAAATACTTAGACTGTTCAAACCATGACGAGGAACTTGAAACTTTGCTGCCTGAATGGTAAGAAAGATGGGAAACTTCTACTAAAGGACGCCACTTGTAACTGTTCTTTCAATCAGTGCGAGACAGATTAAGTAAAGAGTGGTTAGAAGTCGATCATCCTGTTGCGCAATTTTTAACAAGCATGGAAACTTTAGGGTGAAGCTCTTTTCATTTAGCCTTATGTCATCGCCGTTATGTGAGTGTTCTACGACAAATCATGAATTCGAGCAAATAGCACATCATGTTCTCTGGGTGTGCGATCTCTGGCGTTGGGAGCGGGACGATATGTTAAATTCCTTGCGTGTCACATCCGGGGTAGTATACTATTCTGATTTGGTAGCAACAAGGGCGAATTACCAGGCATTTAGGCGGTTCTGCAATCTATATTATTGGAATCGATGTGTTAGGTAACAACTCACAATTTAGGTCCCAATAGTGTTAGGTATTTGATAAACCGTGGTGCACATTAATTGAGCTTCACTTGACTAGCCATCTCTTTGAGGCTTTTAAATGCATTATTTGTCATATTGCTGTCTCTCACTTTGCCAAGAGGGGAAGTCAATCCAAAAAATCTTACTCCTATAAATTTCTTCTGATTAAATTATTTAAATTATTTACGAGTTCCAAGGCAGCTGTAGTTTAAGCCCCGGGACAGCATGAACTTCACTGTTCGTTGTCTTTTTGGTGGTCGCCGCTGTTAAATTCTGGCTACACAGGAGACACAGTGGTGGGTATGAGTGGCGGCCTGTCCCGTTAAAAAAAGGTGCTCTCGCCGTCCGCATAATAATCCCTCAGTTAGTTGGCGACATTACTCATGTACAGGAACACATCAATCCTTGCTGAGTTGTTATTTAGCTGCGGTCTTCTGGAAGGTGGATGTGCTTCGTTAGATGGATATTTAGAGTATGAAGATATGCTATGCCCCACCATAACAGAAAAGAAATATGAGGGAACACAGCACGCCCTCTTGCAGGGTCCTACGTCTCTTACTCCTAACTGGATAGTCATGTATGAGATCTTTTGCGTAAGGTACATAACCTAAATTTCTAATACAAAATATCAGATTTTGTGTAAACATTTCATATAATGTAGCTCAATTCGTTTATGAGCTGGAAACTCGCTACTTATGGATATGCAGACGTCAAATCACAATAAAGTTCCCCTGTACCCTATTAGGAACGTAGCGAGGAAATCGAAAATATTAAACAATTATAATGATGAAATAAAACAATAGTTTAAAATGAAACCTTTTCTTTTTTATTTCACATTTTTAATTTTGTCACAGTCGCCAAGTTATATTAGAAAGGGTAATTTCTTCCAGTGTTTACACGGTACATGCCAGATCTGAAATAAAAATAAAATATGAATGAAAATACTGTAATATATTAAATTGACATCTGTAAAAGAAAATGGCGGAAACATTTTGCTTTAGGTTAGATTAGTGATCTGAAAGGATGACAGTCATGTGACGAAAGGGGTGATGAGTATGAATGTTGGATAGAGAGTAAGAAGATGATCAAAGAAAACATTAATAGTACTGTGAAGAATGACATGACTTAATAGCGACTCATCGTGATGAATAGATTAGAAAAATATTCTGTGCCGACTCCAAATGAACTGGAACTTGAGCAACATTTTGCAAGTTGCAAGGATATGTCTCTTCAATGTGTGATTTTTACATATTTATAACAATTTCATCTGGTCTATAATCGCCATTCTTTCAAGAGCCCTCATTTCGTGGAATAAATTTCCTGCTGAAGTTTTATCCAGAGTTTTAAATGTTGATTTTTTGTAGGACTCTATGGCAGAAGACAATAGCACAAATAGGTGATCTTACACAATAAGACGAAAATGGCTATGGTAGATACATAAACATTGCAAGGTTGAAATGTTTTTTATTCATTATAATAATTATATTATGGACACTTGTTATACTCGTACAAATTATGGGAATATTTGAATATGAGAATTAATACAATACACTTTTTTGCTCAAAAAGAAAAATACAAAAAAAAAGAAGTTGATATGTATGTATATCTTCACGCCAGGTCCCTTGCGGGGTAGGCAGAGAGAACCGAGCGCCATAAGACGCGGTCCTTGCATACTTCACTCGCTTCTGTAACATTGCACGCTCGCCGGTTCCTGGGGCTCCTGACATCACCTTCTGATAAAACACGACCAATTTGGTTATGGTAGGTTAGTCTCGGTCTTCCTCGGCTCCTACATTATTTCACTTTTGCATTGTATATCTGTTTCGTCATTCTTTCGTCCTGCATTCTTTCTACATGTCTGAACCAATGGAGCATGCCTTTGCTTATCTTAACACCGACACTCTGTTTCAGATCAACTCCTTTTCTCACGTCTTCATTACGAACGCGGTCAGCAAGCGTTATGCCACAAATTTTGCGCAGTGCTCTCATCTCAACCGCATTTATTCTACTTTCATGCTCTCTCTGCCATAGCCAGCTCTCGCTTCCATAACTTAGTGTTGGGATTGGGCACCGCGTTGTGTACAGCGAGCTGCGCCTTCTGAGTTAGATTTCGGCTGCCTAGAAGTTTACCCAACGCTCCATTCGCGCTATTCCCTGCACTCACTCGTCTCTCCACATCAGGAGTGTCCCTTCCATCGCTGCTAAAAGCACTTCCAAGATATACAAATTTATCTACTTGCTCCAACACTACATCATCGACCGTAATCCTAGTGTTCGTTCTGGTTGTCTCTTTTTGAAATACCATTGTCTTGGTTTTCTTCACATTTAATTGTAAGCATTTATTCATACAATCATCTTTCATTGTTGTTACTAGTGTTTGCAGTTCTGATGGTGATTCTGCTACTAATACCACGTCATCTGCATAAAGCAGACAGTTGACCACTGAGTCACCCATTCGCATTCCCACATTCATATCTCTTATTCTCTGAAGACAACTGTCCAAATACAGGATGAATATCCGAGCCGACAGCACGGATCCCTGTCTGACACCAATATTGACATCAAACCGGGGCGACAAGCTACCGTCCACCCGCACACATGCTGTACAATCCTCATAAGTGGATTGCACAACGCGGAGTAGGTCACCGTCAACCCCATATCTGGGCAAAATGTTCCAGAGATTCTTTCGCATGACCCTATCAAATGCTTTCTCAAGGTCCACAAAACCAAAGAAAACCTTCTGGTCCAAAGTCAAATGCTTCTCTACGATGTTACATTTCTCTAAAATACTTAATCTTTACTGGCCGTACAGGAGTATGATGGTCGTAAAACTGTATCAATTTATCAGTAAAGAGACTGACTTATTTGTCGCCCGCCAAATCCCTTAATAGGTCAAACCAGTCAATGTTATACGCATCTTCGCGTAACTTGCTGACATCCGTGCCACTAAAATTACGTTGCAGGAGAATTTTAGGTTTGGCTATAGGAGTGCGCATTTTGTAAGAAAGGTAAAGGAGATCGAGAAGGCCGCAACCGGACACTGGGCATGTTTTAATATGTGACTAGGAACTGATACAAGAATAAGGTCAGGGAGGTAGGGTTTCCAACTTGGAAAGAAATAAGTTGCATTTAGATGCAAAATAGTTAAATTGCAAGCTTTAGTAAGAGATTTAAGGGAATCTGATTGATAATCACCTTTGAGAAAACAGGTATTGAAATCACCCATAATTATAGTGTGGTTGAAAGAAGGAACATAGATCTAGAAGGGTCTCAAGAGAGGCTAAATACTCGTAGTTAATAGTAAGAGAAGGGCTGTACACAACGCCTAGAAGAATATGGGTGTGGGAAAGGGAGACATCAATCAAAAGATAATTCCATTTTTGAACATTAGTTAATTAAGTTTTAGACACGATTTGAAAAGGAATGCATATTCCTTTTTATGTGGCACGTAAATGGCAACACCGCCGCCACCTTTGTCAACGTGATTATTACGTATAAGTTGGAATCCAGGCTACGAATATGACGTTGATGGTAGGCAAGCATTTAGCAAGGAATCTGAGACTAGGATAACGTGGACATTCTTGACGTCAAAAGTATCGAGTACATCTGGAAAATGCGCCGGAATACTCAGTGTATTTATATGTACAACATTAAATTTTTTAGGTGTATCTGAAAATATATCTGGAGAGATTTCTTTAAAGTGAAAGGTATATTCATTAACGTCAGTATCAGTATTCATCTGTGTGCGTGTAAGTTATAACTATAAAAATAGATAAAACTATAAAATAACGATAAATATAAAATAAACAGATATGCAAGTGCATAAACACAAAACTATCTACCCGCCAGCAGAAGAAAAGCTAACAGAAAATATACTTCCATGAAATCACAGCGGAAACGTAAAATTCAGGGATATACAGCTCGTTGGCGTACAATAACATATAAGATAAAGGACATATAATTAGGCAAAATGACAAAACGTTTAAAAGTGAGCGCTGATTGCCAGCAACTAAAGTAAGAAGAGCTCCGCGTGACGTCGTACATTGATGGTAATGTCAGTGAGTAAATATCAATTCTGTACTATACTTTGATAAAAAGTAAGCAGGTTGCTTGTCGGTCGCCTTTAGGTTTCTTCTGTCTTAATATAAATAAATAAAATAAATATTTTCAGACAAATTACACAGCGCCATCTAGCCCAAAGTAAGCGAAGCTTGTGTTATGGGTACTAGACAACTGATAAACATACGTAAATACATTTTTTTTTGTAAATACATACTTATTATACATAGAAAATACCCAGACCAAGACAAACAGACATGTTCATGCACACAAATGTTTGCCTTGTGTGGGAATCGAACCCACGTGCGTTGGTGTCAAAGTCGCGTCATTCACGACTGAGCCACCGAGCTCGTCAATAATATACATTTCTAATGTTTGTAAATATCTAATAACGATTATCTTACCCAGATTTATTTAAGTCATCGTTGCCCATCGGGAATTCTGGTCCACGGCAGGTATTCCAAGTAACCTGGAATGAGCTGGAGCATTGGTTGCCAATCAAGTGATTGTGCGTCACAGTGGCGGCAAAAAACTCCCAGGCGCGGTTGTGGTCGCAAATTCCTGTTATGCAACCAGGTTGGTTGTAACCACCGTTGGGGAAGAAGTCCACGTTGGCCACAACCTTTCCGATTCCGAGTCCGACGAGAGTGTTTCCATCAGTGTGGATGGCCTCTACGTAAACACCGTCATTTTGGTTGATTCGGTTAGAATTGTAATGCCACAGAGGGCCAGCAGGATCTAAACCTGTAGAAAAAAAAGAAATAAGAAGCTAATTTAGTATATGAGTGCAAAAGTCACAAAATCAACTGAGAATTAATACGAATATATTTTAAATTTAATTAATATTCAGCATTACGTACGTCGCCGAATGCTGAACGTTAAATGTAGATATAAAGTGATACAAACGAAATTTAACAAACGTCTCTTAACTTTTAAAATATGTTATTTATGCCACTTGTTTATATAAGTTACACAAGTTACTGTAGATAGAGTAATGTTTGTTTTGATTGTAACATCTCGCTCGTTTCTTTGATACCCATAATTCATTGATTAGATCTTTACTTTAAAAGAATATCAATTTGGTCATAGTGGGTAGATAGCCTTGCTCGACTCCTACGTCCTTCCACTTTCGTGTTGTATACACACGCACTCTTTCAGACAACTCTGATTTACATAACATCGTTTTTACAAAACTTTTCATGGTAATTCACCACTATATCATCCATTTGCAATCCTACATTCATAGATTTCACTCTCTACCGACAATTAATCAGTTATAGGATGAACAACCGCAACACACAGTCTGCGATAAGACCAATACTTACAATAGTGACATAATCCAGAAGTTTTGAATCGTAAGTGCACGATAACATAGAAACAAAAGAACAAATGTACCTACTTCTTATATATATGTCGCATCCAGTCATGAGTATGGATGTTTAAAACAAAACGAAAGCACGCGAACGGTGGCGCGCTTTGGCAGAATCAATAGGTCGACACTGGGAGAAAGAAGGTTAGTGCAAACTGTGGCAAGTGACGACGTCTTGGGACTGTCCTCTCGTTTCGTATTTTCCTGAACATTGATTACAAGTGTTGTTTTGAAATTATAGTGTGATACACCTTACGCCCGCTTAATATCCGATAGACCGAAATATCATACGAATACGGGGTAGGCAAAGAGCAGCGAGTGCCATAAGACAAGGTCGTTACACACTTTACTTATATACCTACTTTAAAATCAATATTTATTAGATACAAACCAGTGACACGAGCGACTCTTCCGCCAAGTTCACGTCCAGCATTTCCTACGACATGGGCTCCCAAGCTGAAGCCAACTAAGTGCATCTGGTCAAATCTGGCTCCGGTGACAGAATTCAGGAAAGCCATGAACTGACCTAGACCACGGCCAATGGCAGGAACACCATTAGTGGCAGTTATATAGCCAGAAAGAGCTAAACGTCTCCAGTCCATGACAATAACGTTGACGTCACTTCTGCGGAAATGTGCTGAAATAGTAAATATACACTTATTCATGATCGCATTTCATATCAACATTCACAACAGCATTAGAATATCAACATAGAAACATGAAAAACTGATGAAATAGTTCATACGAGACTAGATGTACTCCAAAAAGTATAAATATTGGGAAATATATCGTGGAATACTTGTATCTGAGACCGAAGCAGTAACAGCCCTGTGGATAAAGAACCTAACTAATGACCAACGGTTCCCCAGCTCGAATCCTGACATGTGCTAATAAATTCTTGTTTTCGGATTTATGTACGTATTTGTAATTATTACTTGCTTGGTGGTGAAGTTTGATAGAATTGCTCCTCTCTCGTCCGGTGGATACCGTAGGATCCAGCTGAGGGAAGCATATTACGGGATGACGTGCAGCAGTATCATCTCGTGCACTAACTTATACTGCGATTATCAAATTCAAATTTATTTATTTGCTTTTCAACAGGGTACATAGAAAATGGAATTTAATACAATGAGAATATTATCGCCTATTTAGCCATTAAAAATAGCATGCAATATAAAACCTATTTTCAATTAGCTAATTATATAATGTATTTTTAAATCTATTAAAAGTCATATCTTTGATAGTTTTAGTATTTTATTATATATTGTTATACACATACAGTAACATTTTTTTGGATTCCAGTACTTTTGAGTATTGTATCAGGAACAAGTCTATTTCCATTTTTAGTATTTCTAGGATATATATTTTTGGCTTGTTTAAAATACTGTTTACCCAGCTTCACAAATTTTGCTCCTTCGAAAATATATAGACAAGGAAGTGGTAAAATGTTTAAAACATTTAAATGGGATTTGCCAGTCTTATCAGAAGCAATCCCGCAAATTGCTCAAATGTAGTTTTTTGCGCAATTCTTGCCTTCTGTATATCAGTACTATTTTCCCAGATGATAAGTCCGTATCTCAGGATTGATTCGACGCAGACAAAGTATGCTGTAATAGCTGTATTTAGTTTAGTTTATATAATGCAAATGTAAAACTATTTATTTTGTTGGAAACGCTTTCTACTTATTGTTTCCAATTTAATGCTTGATCAATAGTTAAACCTAAGAATATTTATTGTTATTATTTTTACTGTTTATTAATTTGTTTAGATAATTTATGTACAAAGATGTATTTGTATTATTGAATGATATAGTGTATTTTCTCAATATTCATTTTTAAATTATTCTTATTAAGCCAATCTGTTACCTTTATTAATGTATTATTTACGTCATTTTCGTGATCGTTTAATGTAAGTTCCTTATTCGTTTTGACTACTACTGATATTCTTCAGCAAACAGTATACTTTTTGTTTTGTAACGCATGGAAAGTCGTTTATGTAGATCAAAAATAAAAGAGGCTCAAGGACACTACTTTACGGAACGCCATATTGATTTTTACTAAAGTACGATTTAAATTCCTGATTATATTTATATCATCTAATCTAAGGTTTAAAGCAGTACATCTAACCTCACTTTTCTCTAGTTTTGACAATCAACACGGCTGCCAAGCGTGGTGCATATGGCAAATCCCCAAAGTATAACAGGCACAAGAAATGTAGCACAGGATTGATCGCTGTGTAAGTCTAACGGGGAGGCATTCAGCAGTGGACGTCCTTCGACTGATATAGTGAGCAAACCCTAACCCTAAAATATAATTTCTTGAACATGCGTTCAAGAAATTATATTTTATGCGCTGTGACCTATATTTTACCGTTAAAAATTCATAATTATTGAGTGAAAATAAAAGTTACTAAACAGATTATTGTGTTTTTTTTTCATGTAAGCATATGACTCAGTTGATATCTTATGAATGCTTACAATACAACAAGTATTGCTCACAAGTTGCCCTTTCCGCTGATAGTACAGCAAGTCTTCAGGAGCTTACTTACTTGCCGGAAGTGTTATGTTTCTGCGAATGAATGAGGTTATAACTATCCTCCACTATTATTACAATTAATACAAGAATTCATCAAACATACATTTATTGTTCCCTTATGACTCATTTTATTGTTAGAATTTTATTTTAATTCTGGCATTAATTCAATTAAGTTTTGGTGAGTTCATTTATACGAGACTGAAAATATTAAGGAAACATAAAGTTAAAATGAAATATTTATTTATTTTTTTCGCAAAAAAAACTAACTCGTGTCACCACAATTCGCTCTTAGTGCTCAGGTTTCTAAATAGCTTAAAATACGTATTTTCTACTCTACCTCTCTTGAAATACAATATAATTTTATGTCACCAAGCCACATATTGTTTTAAACATAGCAACAAAAAAAAAAACCAGAGTACCAAAAAATTATTTCGTTTACGAGCTGGAGACTCATTGGACGAATAGGCAAAAATATACATACGAAATAATTTACTAATGCATATCTTTATAAGATCGCTGTCGGATTTAACAAAGTCGGGTTAATTTTGTTATAAGATACTTACTGTTATATATTTTCATTAATATACAATATTGTGAATTACATTTAGGTGTGCTTTTTTAGATGGCGGCGTTTCTTTGCGTTTACCATAAAAGTATCAATTTATTAATAACTGAAATTGTACTCTTAATAGTAATATTACTGGTCTAGTTATTAATATAAAAAGGTATAAATAACGAGGTACAAACCATCTCTTATAACAGGGTTGAGGTCAGTATTCTGGTTGCTGAGCCATCCATGAACAATTACAACGGTAGGTACCGCTGGGTTGAAGTTAGATGCGTGAATAGAGTTGGCATCGTTAATGATCAGGCTTTGTGCAGACGTCGGGTTGCGCCTGGGTAATAAATGAAGGAACTTTTTAAGTAATCCACGTATATAACCACTGTTGGATACTTGACTATGCCGTTATGCTAGGATAGACAACCAACGTTTAGTCTGTCACTAGGCGGTCTTGTTAGAATCCACAGTTGACGAAATGCAAAACTCAGTATTTCAGCATCTATTAGTAAGTCTGATTATTTGTCAGCTTTATCGACTATTTATACTAATAGTATAAATCGTAAGGAATTATAGTACAAAGGTAGTCTGGGACTTAGCTGCGCCGCGTTGAAGTGAAAGATACAATATTTCTATTATTTTACGGCTGCAAAGTAAACAGAGCTATCTGTCCAACTGCAACTTTACAGGAAAGCGCATAAAAAGAAAATTTACCTGTAAATTGAATTGCTTGAATGACTAATTACGTTTTGTATTTAAACGGGGATGCCTGCACACCCACGTCTATGCGATCAATATTACTTGATCGAATCAACTTCACGCAATTTGATTATTTTTTGCATTTGGTTTTTTTACGTAAATTTATATAAATAAGGAGATATTTGAAAAAAATAATATATTTTCTGTATTTTTTTATACAACGTCGGGAGGCATACACGTCTACGGTCCGCTTGATGTAAAGTGGTTACCGTAGCTTATGAACTCTCGCAATACATTAAGTATCACTCGCGCGATGCCACCTCCGCTGCTACCACAGCAATTTCTTAGGAGCTTGCTCGTGACCTCACTTACTCACAGAAGCGCAACATCCTGAGTTAGTACTTGAGGTTTTCTGTGAGGTGAAGATACTTTCCCAGCCAGCATGCCATGCTGCTGTGGTGCGTTTAATGTTTTACAGCTAATTTTGAATAAGATACCTTACTCACCGAGTGAAGAGCAAGTACTGGTTATTTGCTGGATTTCTCTCGATTTCAGCAAGCAGTTCCATATCGGGCTCCTCTTCCAAGTCTACAAGGTGCATATTTCCATCCCCATCGGGGAATTCGATGAACCTCTGGTATGGACGCTCTTCTAAGTCACCCGGCAGGACGGCTGGTCCTGCATTAGTTAGATAAGCTGCAAAAAATAAATTAAATCATTTAATACTTTCAAGCTTTCAAAAGATATATTGGCCGTCATGATGTTGCGCACCGAAATGGAGAGTTTTATAATATCTCTATAGATCAAGTATATATAGAAATGCATTTATATTTTATATTTGTAAATACTGTCGCCCAGAATGTAATTTTTTGCATCAAATGAAATGTCTAAATGAGCAGTTCCTAGACAGTACATCAGCTACTAGCGCTAATTGCTTTTTTGTACAACCTTGGCTAGCGAATAAGCATAAAGCCTGAGTTATATAAGTAATTACTGATAAATATAGATGTTTCAAATACAATAACCACCTCACGCACATTGCCACCAATGCTGCCATAGACTTCTTAGGAGCTTCATATAGTTACAGTAGCGGCACGCTATGATGGCCGTTTTGACGTTTGTCCACTCATGAAGTTTCGTATTAATCAATAATTACATTTGAAGGAGCAAATTGCTGTTCTTTATTATATTGAGACATTTCAATAGTGACGTGCAGTTAGTCATACAATTTATCGAATGTATAATTTTAGGACACAAAATTTATTTATTACATTGATTTCTAAACTATATATATTAGGGTCCCGCGAACAATTATTTTTTATTTTTACAAGATTATAATTATTGGTGTACTTATTTACCACACAACTCGGCATTTGTTTTTCGAAATTCAAAATTTTTAAAAATGAAATCTAATACGATTGTCACATAGGATCGCTGGCCAGCACAACTAGTAACTCCGGCAAACTCGCGTCAATGCTCAATGCAAAACAAAGCAGTTTCGACTTGACGTTGCTTCGAAAAGTACAAACTGTGAGTGCACTGCGATTGTGATATAGTTTTGACCTGGCTTTGGATTTCGAATATTGATACTGCATTACTGTTGACCCTCGCTCGTTAATTTGGACTCTGTTTACGCCTTTTGTTGTGGATTTCGTCGATATGGCCGAACGTACGCAGAGAACTGTTCTAAACAGTCAGACACGTGAGTTCGTTATACGCCTTAGTAACTATTTCAATCGTGAATCAAAATTGAGGGCCAGTTTTAACTATAACGTCAGTGGTTAAACGCGTAGCTGATGCGCTTAATATTGGACAACGAACTGTTAGACGAATAACTAAAGAAAAATATGGCGAGACCGGCACAGAAGAAAATAAATTTCATACACCAAAAAAGAGAAAACGAGCAAAACTAGTCGTATGCATCGATAGCTTTGATGCCGGTGCCATCCGAAGACATGTATACGGCTACTATTTACGGAAGGAGTATCCAACAAGAAAAAAGTTAGTGCAATCACTGAAGGAAGCTGGATTATACTTCGGTGGGGAAAGTTCTTTAACGAAGATTTTGAAGACCGTTGGATTTTGATACAAACAATGTAACAAACGCAAAATATTGATGGAAAGATCTGATATCGTGATGACAAGATATACTTTTTTACGGCAAATGAAAGAAATTGAAAATTGGCAAAACATGGCTTAATGCTAACCATACTGTAAGCCGTTCTTGGACCGATGACACTGCAGCATCTACGTCCAAAGTTCCTGTTGGAAAAGGATCGCGACTTATAATTTGTCACGCCGGAACCATCAACGGGTTTGTCGAAGGTTCTGTCATGGCTTTTGCGTCAAAAACCACTGGAGACTATCATTAAGAAATGAATGGGGAAAAAACCGAATGGTTAACCTCAATGTTGTGTAGCCTCCCTGAACCATCTATTATAATTATGGACAACGCCCCATACCACTCGATGCAAATTGACAAACCTGCCCAATCCCAAAAGAAAGTCTTTTAAAAGAAAACAAACCAACCAAGATCCGATACGTCATTGACGAAATAACGTTAGAACATGGGCACAGAGTTATACGGTTACCGCGTTACCATTGTGAATATAATGCAATTGAGTTGGTGTGGGCTCAAATTAAGGCATGTGCTGCAAGACACAATACAGAACCCCCATTTATCACAACAAAAATGCTAAAAATATTAGAAGAAGCTTGTGAACATGTGACTAAAGGAGACTGGGAAAAGGTTGTGAATAGAACTATTAAATTAATAAGGGAACATTATGAAAGAGATGTGAAAATAGATAATATTTTAGAAAACGAACTTATAATTAATGTAGGTGATGATAGCAGTCACGATAGTGAAAATAGCAGTATGGACGAATATGATTAAATATGGCCTTTTGTGGCACCTTTTTTGGTCTCTTTTTGTATTAATTTGTTTCTTGTGTGCATATAAAGTATGTATATTCATTTTCATTCCAATATTCAGTTCGTTCAAATATATTAAGTAAACATTTATATTTTTATTTTATTAAACCTTTTTAATCAGGTACAACTTCTAACAAAAAATTATAGATTTAATTATATTTTTTTCGAGAATAAATTGACATTTTACATCACTATTGTAATATGTCAAATGGTCATCATAGCGTGCCGCTACTTTAGCTATCAAACCTGTCTAATAGTTCATGATGTCATAATTATTTTCGATTAAGAACTTTCAGTACACTATTCGTCATTTGTCTGCCTAGACGAAAAATATTTACAGGTCTACATTTTTAGATGGACAGTTATAAAAAAATTAAGCAACCTTTAATTGAAGCTCGTGATGTCACGTGTTTTGAAAGAGGTGAAGATAGATAGGTATGCTGATCATATACGGAGATACCGCTTCGAAATTAATAGGTGTTGCGAAAAAAAGTCGTGACTTAAGGTAAAATTATTAGTTACATCATAATTAGGTTAGGAACGAGTTGATCGTGTCTCAAAATAGCTCGGTGCGAATCAACTAAATACTCATAATGCCTTTATGAGTATTTAGTAGACAGTACGTCGTGTGGAAATCAATCATAACGTCCGCCTAATGTCAATCGGTTACCGTAGCCTGTTAATTCAAATCAAAGTAATGTTTACACTTTGCCATCCCAGCTACAAATACACTAAATACTCATTCACATGGCATACATACAAGATAGGTCCAGCCATATTTTTATATAAATTAAATATTAAAAAGATATGTAAATTGTTGAGTATAATTTAAATAAGAAAACGTAAGTTCCGTTCAAGCATGAAATTTTTATCTACTTATCAAAATAGTGAATAGATTCGAATAAACTAAACAAGAAAGTATTTAGTTAAATGGAACAAAAAATAATGTAGTACTAAACTTATGGTATTACAATGCTAACCTTGGTTTACTATAGCAACCATATAGATTGATGTAAGGAGGTAGGCAGTAAGAAAGTATGCCTTACCGTTCATACTCGTACCTTATAGGCCTTACTTTAGTGTTTGTCAATTAAGTATATAATTGACTTATTAAAAGTAGCCCTAATTAAGTGTTCCTTTAGTAAAAAATGAGCAAAATAAAGGAAAGTTAATACTGCAGAATTCAAGCGCCCGGACTAGCAGAATAAAAAAATACTTGACTAGTTGGGAAAACTTCCAGAGTATATAAAAATAGGACCACTGCAATTTCTACAGTTAAATTCCACAGTGTTATAGGTGTGAGAAGCTGTATGTCACAAGAAGTATTTCTAACTAGTAACCTATTTAATACGGAGTAAAACAGAATAGACAGTATATACTATTGCGATATCCTAGAATGTTTTGACATAAACTTATACTTGGACGAACGCTATGAATGAACTACTGTAAGAGAACCTAATTGAAAGTTAAGTAAACACAATTGAAAGGTATCGAAAAGACAGGAGGAAATAAGGATAGCTAATGAAGTGTATTCTAGAAATTAAATTTGAAACGTTAGAGAATACAATTAAAATTTTATTAAACCGAAACATACAATTAAATTTACTTACAATTAAGTTATTTCAATAATCGAAGAAAAGGACGCGCGCTATAGAAATTATTATGTTCATATAGTTGGGGAAAGTGGCAGTTCTGGTTGATCGAGCAGTGGTCCTATTTGCGCGATTGGTGACAAGGAGTCACCAGAGACCCGCTACAGTGTTAGCGTTGCCTAACGTAGCCTTCGTTATTATAAGTTATAAGATGTAGGGTGCGATTAGATTAGATGAAGGGAGTGTGCAGAAGCAGTGACAGCCTAGTGTAAGTATAAACTTGAAATTTTTGACATGGGTAAGGGGAGATTGGGGAGCATATACTTACTATATACTTATTTTATTCCAGGTAACATGTTATTTGGTAGTAGCTACGTATTAAAATTACTCACCCGCAGAAGCGACCAATAACAATAAAGCTAGCTTCATATTTTTGAACAACCGACGTGTGTGAAATTATCATTTCAGTACGTTTTCAGCTTTATATACTCTTACTTTTACACATAGTATAATCTCTGATAGATAAGAAGCTATTATTTGTGGAATACGTTTTAACCCTAAAGTGAATCTAGCGTTATGAGTATGATATCATATTCATAACGCTATAACATAATATAATATAATATACTAATGAGTCGGCAATGCGCAAAATATCATATTCTATTATTTTGCAAATTGCCGACTCATGAATTAGCAAAATTAGCCCGCAAATGACCTTTGAAGATTGATCCTTGCGGACCTCTGCGAGTCTTTGCCGTGGAGTCCTTGCGGTAGAGATAACCTTATGTTATACTGGAAACAACTTATTTTCTCTATGCGTCAGTGAAGTTACATATTATATAAACCCATGATTCAGAAATGTATGTGTGAAAAATCGATATTCTCGCTCATTGTGTATTTTCCTACCTAAACGAGAGCGAAACGTGTATACATATATCTAGAGTGTCTGTATAACGGACACTGTCTGTGCAATCATCATAAGTGTTTTGATGAAATACAGGCTTATATAAACATAAGCATGCAAATTCCATAACTTTGAATTTTTACGTAAGACTTACAAGCTTAAGAGTTTCCAAAAAAAATAAGACAAATGTACCATTAGAAAGAAGAAGAAAGAAAGAAAAACATTTATTCGTACACAACACAACACTGAACAACATTAGGCGACCACTTTAGGGTTAATTAGGATAATGATCGTGTGTGAGAATTATATACAAACCTTTGCAATGTGCCTTATCATTAATGAGGATATTTTTATCATTTTCTGTACGTATACCTAGTCTTGCCATGAATACTGTAACAAAGAAAAAAAATCTCTTCCAAATAACATTTATTACTTTTACAGTGTGTAAGTTTAATACATAAATATAAAACAATTTAAAATATAAAAAGCTTATTCGAAGTTTGTTCAATTGGCTGCCATACAGTCCTTTAAAAGTTGTGGTCAGTTATCAACAGAAGCACGCGCTCTTTCCATGGGAAAATTCTTCACTGCCAATCATACGGATTGTTTTAGGGACTCCAAATTATCATGGTGTTTAGAGCAAGCCGTACTCTCTAAAACTGACCATAAATTATAATCCAGCCAATTAAGATCGTGACTAGACTACGGCAAGTCTTGAGCTCTGATGAAGTCCGAAACGTTCGTTTCCAACCAAGACTGTGTAGACCGAGCTTTATGACCTGGTGCCGAGTCTTGCTGGAAGGACCATTCTTGGTTATTGAACATGGTGTTATTAAGGGGCTTCACTACCTTCTCAAGAATGGCATCTTGATACACTTGTGCCGATGTTTTGATACCTTTTTCACAAAAGTATGGCTCAGTCACTCCTTCATAGCTAATACCCCACCAAACCATCACTAAAGTCGGATAGTGCCTACGTTGCACTCTGTCGACTAATTGGGAAGCTTTCTTAGAGCTTTGAGCATAAATACGGTCATGTTGTTTGTTAAAATGTTGCTCAATTGTAAAAAAATTCTCATCCGTAAACAAAATTTTTCTGTGACCTTTCTTTGCGTACCGCTTCAGTAGTGGTTTCGATTTTACCACCCTATTCTTTTTTAAATTATCAATTAAGAAATGACCAGTACGTCTCTTATAGGCTGCAAGTCCTAAGTCATCTTTTAAAATAGGCGACATGGTTCTAGGTGCTATCTTCATCTCCCGATATAAAATCTTTTGCTTTCGGACAGGATTTCTTCGAATTCTTTCCCTTACTGCTTTGACCACCTTTTTCGTACGAACACTACGTGGACGGCCAGATATTTTTCTATCACAAACAGAGGAAGTCTCATTGTACCTATTAATAGCTCGGTACACAAACATTTTACTAATACCAAGCGCATGGAGAGTTTTAAAAATTGCATTTGGCTCCATACTTACTTTGTGTAATGCAATCACAGCGATTCGGTTCTCTTTATCACCCCACTCCATTTTAATATCGCAAAATATTGTACAATGTATTGGCGCCAAAATGAGAAAACACAATGAACAATCATATAAAAATGACAGATTCCAAATTAAAATGTAATATTTTGTTTATTTTTAATTGTAACAGTATTTATGGCCAGACTAAGTAAGTAGGCATGGTTAATAATCCGTGCCACTCCCAGATTTACGCGTGAGGATCAAGACATAGATTTTCTACTGACTACACGTCCGGGTGAATAAAACATCTGTGTGAATGTTTCGCTAGATTCACTGTCTCATTCCGATCGATACCATCCGAGTGAGTCAGCAGACACATATTCAAGTCATTAACGACTTTAACAGTAAAATCTTTTTGAAAGTTTACTGCGATATATTCTGATACTGCGATTATATTAACCACATTATTCTTTATCTAGTGAGGAACTCAAGCTGGCGTCCAAAAAACTTGGTGTGCTCAACAGGGCTAAGCAGTACTTCAGTGTGGGGCAAAGACTTATATTATATAAGTCTCAAGTCAGACCGCACTTGGAGTACTGCAGCACCTGGATACCAGCTTGGACCGTGTGATTCGATTCAGAGGCGAGCTGTGAGAATTGTCGACAATCCTAAGCTTACACACGGTATTGAACCCTTATGTTTAAGGAGAGATTTTGCCTCCCTTTGTGTGTTCCACCGATTGTACAACGGGGTGTGTTCTGAAGAGTTGTTCGAAATGATGCTGACAGCTACTTTTTATAACCGCACCGCTCGGCGATGGCGGGGAGTTCACCTTCACACGTTGGAACCACAATGGTCGCGTACTGTGCGGTTCCAGAGAAGTTTTCTTCCGAGAACTCTCAAGCTGTGGAATGAGCTCCCAGCCGAGGTTTTTCCAAGGGACTTCAGCATGGAGTTCTTCAAGAAATGCGTGAAGAGGTTTTTAGAGGGTCGGCAATGCATGAGTGACACCCCTGGTGTTGCAAATGTCCATAGGCTACGGTGACTGTTTATCATCAGGCAGGCCGTATGCTTGATTCCACCTTAGTGGTATAAAAAAAAAACTTATTATAAAATTAAAATATATAATTTAGAACATTATCCGCTAATAAGATGGAACTTTACTCATGATGTAATGAACTTCAACGTTTCTTCGCTTCTTGCCTTTGCGTTGAGTTTCTGATAAGTTACGTGATGTTTAAAGTTATTCATTGGTATATTCAAATCAAGGTCGGCCAACAGTTGACTATGTATTCTTGAAGTTCTATATGTATCTATATCTGGGCTGAGATGGGGTGTATTGATCTTGTAAATATAGGGGGTAAATATTTAACCTTGGTAGATAATTTTATTATGTCAAGCTGCGTCTTTTCAAACTTTACAATAACCTATTTCCGATCATTCGGTTAGTAGATAATTTAAGGCATATTTTAGAAGTCTTTTTAATAGATATATTTATTTTCTTAATATTTTGCAACATTTTATTTACATATTTGTGCTGTTTCTCAACTGAATGCTGCGCGACTATACGACGCAAAAATATACGTGTACGTGATGTCGGCGCATAAAGAAAGGAGTGACTACGATAGCCTATCTGGAAGTTAATTGATTATTGAAAAGATAACGGTCTGTCTGTAATTAAACCTTTAGTATATAAGCTTGTTACCTTTGAACTAAAAGTGTCATTCGCTTACGGAAAGGTCAACGTTACATTAGACCCCGTCTACGTGATGTAACAGTGATTACGTTAGAAACGTCACGCAGCCAAGCCGCTACTCTACGAGTGACCTTAATTGTGCAAAACAATTACTCAACTGCCAGAATGGTACGACCCACACCAACACAACACAAACCACAAAAAAACACCCAAGCGGAAATCGAAGTTGCAGTTATCAGTATATCAGAACGAATACCACTCTTCTGGAAAGACCAGCCCAGCCTATGGTTCAGCCAGTTCGAAGCCATCGTTGCTTCGCATAAACAAGGGGACGAATACAAGCATAACCTGGTAACCGCTCACCTCACAAAAGAAGAAATACGTCAACGTAGCGACATTATTTCCAAACCACCGGAAGAAAACTAATAGAACACCGTAATAATACCGTCTCATTGGTTGTTATGAAGAATCGGAACTACAAACTTTCAATAAGTTACACGACACAGAGTTAGGCGATCAGAAGCACTCACAATATTTGAGATGAATAAAAAAGCTAAGTAAAGGTAAACTCAAAGACAATACTTTCCGAATGCTGTGGCTCAAACAACTCTCTAGCTCAATAGCCACAGTTCTTGCAATAACAGTAGATGTAACCACCGAAAAGCTAAGTGAGTTAGCCGACAGAATAATGGATAGTTCTTAAAATAGCATCACAAATATATCTTCGATGAGCGAAACAAATTTTATTACTACAGTGGCATATTAAATGGCTGACTTGCGAATTAAAATTGCTCCGCTACGCAACTCAAATGCAAGATTCCAACGCGGCTCTACCGACGCATACAATCGGTCTAGGTCTAAGTCAGGGAGCCGAATTACACATTGCTATTTTTTATAATAAATTCAAAAACAGATCGTTAAAATGTCAACAACCTTGCGCATGGAATAATCGAGTAGAGTCACAATCGCAACGTCAGGGAAACTTCAATTAGCATAGGTCTAGGCGGAAACTTGTGCTATTCATCCGTATGACCGCCTTATTTTAGTCGACCGACAAAGTGGCAAAAGGAGCAAATGTATCAGTTTTAAAAAGGAAACCAAACAAACAAAAACATTTTACAAATTACAAATTGTACGCAGCAAACTATATAACACAGAATAGGTACCTACGGTGAACAGACATTAAATAACGACAAGACAATAGCTTTTTAAATCGATTCAGAAACTTTCTCCCTATTGAAACTAAGGTCACATTAGTTCAATCTCTTATTTTTCCACTAATTGATTATTGTGATGTGTGTTATCCTGATCTTCACGAAGATCTTCTTAATAAGCTGGACCGGCTCATCAACAGTGCTATCCGAGTCATCTTCTGTCTTCGGAAATATGACCATATTTCGTTCTACCAGTCAAAGCTTGGATGGCTTCCCATTCGTCAGCGTCGTCATTTAAGATTACTTAGCACACTTTTTACAATTCTTTTTAATCCCCATTCTCCTTAATACTTGAAATGTAAGTTCCAGTACCTTCGTGATTCTCATAACCGTCAACTTCGATCAAATGACTCCCATTAACTCTTAATACCACTTTTCCGTTCGGGCTTCATGTCTAATTCCTTTACTCTACAAGCTTCACGACTCTGGAATGCGTTGCCTGAACCCATTAGAGACTCCCCAAACAAATTTACTTTTAAAAAGAAGTTACGTGCCTATCTTTTAGAGAGTCTATCCAGGCAGTAATCATCCAATGTGTGTTGTATAATTAGTATATAATATATTATTTATAGAGAAAATATGTATGTATTACTAGGGTCTTGTATGTATTATTGTTTGTGTATGTATTATCGTAGTTATTTATTTATGTATTCTTATATTTATGTTAGGTTTCAATATAAAGAACAAATTCTTTATGGGGTCGATTAATATTTTATTTTAATTTTAATAAAAACCGGAATCGCGTTTTTTCTCCACTCCCGATGGTTGACTGGTAGAGAATGCAATTAGCATTAAGTCCGCCGAAAAAATCATGAGTAGATAAATGATACTCCGTGTAGAATAAGGCAATTAGATTACATCTTACAATACAACATCTATATTCAACACGTCAGTGGGTTCAACAACGTGGTAGCAGATGCTCTGTCGAGAGTTATCGGAGAAATCTAATTCGCATCTCCAGTTAAGTACAAGCTTTTAGCGGAAAAACAGAAGATGTACATTGAACTTGAAGCACTCCAACGAAACAAAACTCAAAAATAATCCAAACAAAGTTTATGTTTTGATACCTCTCCAGGAAAAATTGACCTTATATTCTCTAGTCAATGAGAAAATCTATATTCAATAACATACATAGCCTATGTTATCCCAGAAAACGAACTACCAGAAAATTAATAACACAAAAATACATTAATAGAGTGAAAAATAGAGTGAACTTGGATAAAGTTCACTCTAAGCCAAATAAACAAATGGTGTGACTCATGCTTACAATGCCAAAAGGCCCAAATAACTAGACACACTATAGGTATCACCGCTCGGCATATTTTTGCCTGCTCAGCTATTTTTCCATATACACACGGATATAACCGGTCCGCTACCGAGTTCGTGAGGGAAAAGATTCATAATAACAATAATCGACCGTTGTACGTCTTGGCCAGAAGCATTTCCTGTTGCAGATATAACAGCCGAAAGCGTGAATTTTTCTAAAAGACATTCGAGGAATTTATAGATCAGCTTCGCCATAACATCAACAAAGTAATGAATGCATGTTAGCATGTTTTCGTCAGGTGCAATCGCCTAAAAAAGAGTTTATCCCCGCGATATGAGGGACCATACCCAGTGTTAGACAGAACAGACAAACTTTTCAAGATTAAAATCGGCGAAGGGCAAACGTGCATATCTGTCGATCGCGTAAAACCTGTTTTTCTACTCACTGATCACGAAGAAGACACAACACGAAACGTATAGCACGCACGAACTCGACAAAAAATGGTTAGGTTCACGATCAAATAAAAAGCTCTATTCTATCCAGTCACATTCACACTTCAGGAAGCAGGAATATAATATTATTTCTTATTTTTTCTCTAAGGAGGAGTGTTATGACGCCGAAATATGCGTGTATGTGATGTCGTCGCAAAAGATATGATATCGACTAGGTTATCTTGAAGATATCTAGTTAATTAATCAGTGAAAATAGGTAACATCTGTCTGTAATTAAACCTTTAGTATACATTCAATTACCTTTGAATTAAAAGTGTCATTCGTTTATGGAAAGGTCGACGTTTCATTGAACTACGTCTACGTGACGTAACAACTATTATTAAATTGAATTAAATTGTCCGCTGAAATTTGTTTTCTCTAAATGTTAGATAAATCTATCAATAAGCAATAAATCCTAATAAATCCTCTGCGGGTTGGTAGAGGGAACCAAGCGCCACATCACTCGATCCGTACACACCTTACTCGCTCCTTTACCATTCATTGCTCATCTCAGGAACTGTTGCCGGTTTCTAAGGCTCCTGATATCACCTTCTTATAAAACACGATCAATTTGGTCATGGTAGATAAATCATGGCCTTCCTCGGCTCCTTTTCGTGTCGTATAAATGTGTTTCGTAAATCTTTCCTCCTGCATAAATGAATGCAACCGGATATATTAATGTTGATAAATAGGTATATTTACATTTATAACTAATTTTATATTTGTACTCAACCTCATCTCTCCAGCTCATATGATAAGAAACAGGCACCGCTTTCACCGGCGATCTTTGTATTGAATCCAAGACAATTATAATTAATTAATTAATTTATAATTAATCCAATTATGAGAGAAACGGCACATCAAAGCAGCTCGACTAGGAAAGTAAATTAACTTCACAGAAAATTGCAGCCAAAATAATAACTTTCTGAAGGGTTGTTATATTCCTATGACTGAATGAGATTACCAGTAGATGTTGCTGTATACTCTTAGTATAGTCTTCTATAGTACTGGTTATATACTTAGCATATTCTCGGGCACAGAGGCGCAGTCGTGAATGAGGCGGCGCTTCCCACACAGAACAAACATTTGTGTGCATAAACATGTCTATTTGTCATAGTCTGGATGTGTTAAGAGAGGTAGGGTGCATCAAAGTTGCTCACCTGGGGAAGTAATTCATTCTCACAGAAAAATCGCCGAGAAAATAAATAAAAGTAAATGTAAAAATAAATGGTTTGCTCGGGGTTATTTAGGATAGGGAAAAGTAGTCCCACTGAGGAAGTACCTCCACCTTAAAGAACACCACAGAAATAAGCAATTACTACTAAGAATTTGTTGTTTTAGTAGCAGTAGCGGCATTGCACGAACAATACTTCCCATATCGCAACCATTCACATAGGCCTCTATTTTCTAACAATACCCCTACAACTGAATCTGTTAAGGTCTTAATTTATATAATTGTATGTAGGTGAGATAAATGTGAGTCAAAATATTCCGTATCGCCGTTAACTTTTTTTTTACGGGGTCCTATATAAGCTGAACTTTTAATTTCTAGCTGATTTTTTTGTTTAATATGAGGTATTGTAACGGATATATCGATAAACACTTTGAACATTTTCAAGATTTACCTACTGTAACTAACTTATGAAAGTGAAAGCTGGGTATGGCAGAGAGAGCATGAAAGTAGAATAAAATGCGGTCGAAATGAGAGCATTGCTCAATATTTGTTACATAACGCTTGCTGACCGCGTTCGTAATGATGACATAGGAAAGATAGTTAGTCTGAAAGACACTGCCAGTCTTAATTTTTAATTAAGGGATAAGAAAGGGCATGCTCGTTAGTTCGAACATATTGAAAGAATGCAGCAAGAATAACGAAACAGATATAAAATGCAATTTGTAGTTTTTTATCAGAACGTGATATCAGGAGCCCTAGGAACAGGTGAGCGTGCATGAAAATAGCAATGAATATTAGAGAAACGAGTGAAGTGTGCGCTCGATTCTCGCTGCTTAAGGTCAAGGGATCTGACGTGAAGATATAAGTAAGGGCTTACCTACCAAATTTGTAGTTTTTTATCAGAACGTGATATCAGGAGCCCTAGGAACAGGTGAGCGTGCATGAAAATAGCAATGAATATTATATATATTCTTTATTGCACACACAAATAGTACATAATAATCATTGACAAATGCAGTGTACAAAGGTGAGCTTATCTCTTCAAGAGATTTCTTCCAGCCAACCCTAATGAATGTGGAACGAAATTGTACTAGGGCTATAACAAATATATGTGCCAACTAGCAAAATAAAAACAGAATAAAAACAGATACTCAATATTAGAGAAACGAGTGAAGTGTGCGCTCGATTCTCGCTGCTTAAGGTCAAGGGATCTGACGTGAAGATATACATATATACCTTTTGTAATTCATAAGTTATAGATAGCCCTGTGACAGACGGAGGTATGGATAGTTGAACAGATAGATAAGCTGTGAAGACTTGCTAATAAGAACCTGATGGTATCCTGGGTACGAAACTCTTAAAATAAATTTCTCAACCAACCATCACCAATATAGTATAACTAATTACAAACAAACACGCACAGAAAGCTAGTTAAATAGGGTTCTACTAGAAGAATGATTCGCGAGCGAGTATCAATCAAAAAAATTTCGTTTGTTAAAGTTCTAGAAACCATTGAATCTATTGGATTGTAACGGCAAAGGATATGATAAGCAAATAGCCAGGTTAGATCGAAACACTATTATATTTTACTAGCTGTGCTTCGTTGGGCGTTTTCTTTTATTATTTTCATTTCTAATTTTTTTTTTATACAACGTCGGGAGGCATACATGCATATGGCACACCTGATGTAAAGCAGTTACCGTAGCCTATTAACGCTTGTAATACATTAAGTTTTACTCACGCGATGCCTCCTCTGCTGCTAACACAGCAACTCCTTAGGAGCTCACTGGTGACCTCACTCGAACGCAGGTATGCATCAACCCTTTAGGGAGTTGTTATTTGGCTGCGGTTTTCTATGAGGTGGAGGTACTTCCCCAGACGGGCTGATTTGATGCGCCCTACCTTTCTTATTATGATAAAGATAAGCCGTATGTTCGTATAGCGTACTGTCGACAGATATATGAACGCTTCCTCTGTTAAAATATCGGGGCGATCGCGTACTTTTTTTTACTTTTTTTTGGTTTCCTGGGCAAATACCTATATAACAAAATTAATAAAGTTATTTCTATTTATCCACTTACAAAATTTAATTGCAAAAGAGCTGCTTCGGCTTGGTTAAAGTCACTCAACTATGTTGATACGGAGAACCTACTTATCGTGCCCACCTGACGCAACTCTTAGCTATATAGTCCAAGCTTCTCTTTATCCTCGTGTATTAATAACGACGTAAATGTGTATGTATGTCTATTCTATCCTGAATCTAATAATTAGAAATCATTTAGGTATATCACCTGCACATACCTACCTACTCACTCATAGCACTCATTGCATCTCACTCAGACCTATAGTGTCACACTCACACAAACCCATTCATAATTACTTACTTGTAGACTTGCTCGCTGATAAGTGATATGTCTATACCTGTCACTTGTTGGCGAGTGAGTGCTGCACTCTCACCCTCCCTCTTTTCTTGAATAGAAACCAAATCCTATTTGTTACCTATTTTTGTCATTAAGAGGTACTTACCTATTACTATATACTTGGTCCAGTGTTGGAGAGACTGGTAATCTGTCATACAGGTCCTCCTAGTACAGAGACCAGTCTCTCGCATAGATTGAATTTAATGTAATGTACATCTTAATGTAATGTACTGTTAGAACTACAAAGGCTGGTTAATGCTGTTAAAGCCAGAATTCGCCGAAATCCTATTAGGAAACAAAAAAACTGCGAGAAATGATAATTCATGCTAGGACTCTGTCGCGCATAATAAAACAAGACCTAGAGAGAGAAGTTTGGTGGTTATCGACGATATACAGGACATGCTCTAAATCAGTCCCAACAGTGGAAGAAAGTGGATCGACCAAAATCCTTTTTATCCCGATACGCAGGTGAAATGTTCAGAATATCCTCTTTACTAATGAAACAAATTTCAATATTGAAGAGCACTACCATAAGCAAAACGTAAAAGTGTACGCATGCAGTTTTAAAGAAGCCGCCCAAGTGGTCGGAAAGATACAACGTGCTCATCATCCTGCGTCTGTAATAGTTTGTTGGGGAGTGTCTTATCAAGGTGTCACACTGCTTCATTTTTGTGAAAAAGGAGTGAAGACTTTTCAGCCAAAGTACGAGTATATCAAGAGACTGTATTGGATCGTGTTGTAAAACCTCTCATTATTACACTTTTTTTTAAATGTACCGCGAACTTTCCAGCAGTACTCTGCACCTGATCGCAAGGCATGAACTACCCAAGCCTGGCTTGAAACCAACGTTCCGGACTTTATAAGAGCTGAAGACTGGCCCTTGTCTAGCCTAGATCTGAACCCCTTAGATTACAAATTATGGTCAGTTTTATAGGGCATGACCTGCTCGAAACGACACGCCGATATTGTGTCTCTTAAGAAATCTCTGGAGCAAGCAGTGGCTAAATTTCCCACAGACACAGTGCGTATATCCATAGATTCGTGGCCAGACAGATTAAAGGCCTGTAACAAAGCAAAAGGTAGCCATTTCGAATAGAATATTTTTTTTATTTTTTGCTGAGATTTCATAAATATATACATATAAGTTTTAGATTACGTTACTTCATAAAAAAATAAATGCATGTTCATTTGTAACAGAACTTATGGCCGGACTAGGTATATATATATATATATATATATATATATATATATATATATATATATATGTATAAAACTCGAATATTTTAGTAATATTTGTATTATCCGTATATCTTTGATTGTATGAACATTTAATTGAAAACTAATTAATTATATTTGATTTGATAACAACAGGAACTTATTAATGATAGTTTATCATGCAATCTTATCATCATACAATGGATCATGTGTGACGATAAGTCTTGTGCCAGATGGGAGGTGGGGGCGTCATGTGCGAAAAGCGTGCTCATCGCGACCCCTACCCACCTACGGATTATAAGTCGGCTGCCAAGGTCGATGTACACGATTTGTAGCGTAACGCTTGCAGACCGCGGTCCAATGATGATGTAAAAAACAGTTGGTATAAAAGAGAGTAGGTATCACTGTTAAAATAAAAAGAGACATGCTCCATTGGTCCTACATGTGTAGAAAGTAAGAAGGCAAAAATAATTACGAAACAGATATACTAGGCGAAAGTGGAGCCGAGGAAGGCTAAAGTTTACCTACCACGACTATATTGGCCATATTTTATCAGATTCTAAAAATCGACGAGCGTGCATGACCAATTGTATGTGGCGCTCAGTTCTCTCTGCCTATCCTGCAAGAAACGTCACGATATAGATAGATACAATTGAGTCTGTAAGTAAATAATTTTAGTATTTGATTCCAATATTTTAAGAGAGGTAGTAAGTACAGCTTGATGGTTAAACAACATCTACCGTAGCCTCTCCGTGGATGGGTTTATCTCGAGCTTATTCGGAGGGCACGTCAAGTCGTAGGTTTTGGCTGTTGTCTATAGATGACAGTCGTTAAGCTTAAAGTCAGTGGTCTTCGGCCGGCGTGAAAACACTGACCTCCGACAATCCGCAGTTGAGCAACGTGGTGGAGTATGCTCTAAACCACTTCGGTTGAAGAGAGATTTGTATGCCTGCAATGGGTTAAGTTAGGGTTGTTATAACTAGTCGGGCTATAAATATTATTACATAGAAACTTTTCTTTATTCAAATCTTTAATTATTTTGAATTTGTAACACGTTTATTAAGTTAAAAATTACTTTTAATTTCTCACCGTTTTACATTTTTTTTTTTGATATGGATAAATGTTTTTATTAATATGGAAAAGGATGTTAAAGACAATACGATTGCAGTGCATTGCAGTTGCCTTGCATAAAGTCGGTATGTAGCCGTCGGTCATATTCAAAACACTTCAAAAGCTTGGTATCAGCCACATATATACCGACACTTCCTCTGTTGAAGACCATAAAAGATCGGGGCGACCGTGTGCTGTTAGAACTACAAAGGCTGTTAATGCTGTTAAAGCCAGAATTCGCCGAGACCCTATTAGGAAACAACTTCTTATGGTAAGAAATAAGATTTCCCGATAGAACTCTCTCGAGTATAATAAATCTAGACCTGAAGCTCGACGCTTATCCTCAATATACATCACTTGCCTTAAATCAATCACTACATTTGAAGAGAGTGGATCGATCAAAACGCCTTCTGTCCCGATACGCAGGTGAGGGCACAGAAATATCCTCTTTACTTAAAAAAAAACCGATAAACCGTAGCCAAATAACAACTCCCTAGAGGGTTGTTGTGTACCTGCGTGCGAGTGAGGTCACCAGTAAGGTCACAAGTTGCTGTGTAAGCAGCAGAGGAGGCATCGCGCGAGTGATAATTAATATATTGCAAGCGTTAATAGGTTACGGTACACGCTTTACATCAGGTGGCTCGTATGCTTGTATGCCTCCCGACGTAGTATTAAAAAACTTAGAAAAAAAATCACGATTGAAGACCATTAAAACAAACAAAATGACAAAGTGTACGCACACAGTTCTAAAAAAGCCATCCAAGTGGTCGGAAACGTACAAGGTGGTAATTAATCATCGTGCGTCTGTAATGGTTTGTTAGGGGGTGACTTATCAAGAAGTCACAAAGCTTAATTTTTGTGAAAAGGAGTAAAGACTTCAACCAATGGTAAATCCATAGATTCGTGGCCAGACAGATTAAAGGCATGTATCAAAACGAAAGGTGGCCATTTCGAATAGAATCATTTATTATTTTCTGCCGAAACTTCCATAAATATGTGCATATAAGTTTTATTAAGATTACATTAATTCATAAAAAAATAAATGCATACTCATTTGAAACAGAACTTATTGTTGGACTAGGTATATGTAGATGTAGGACCCAGCGAAGGATGTGTTCCGCCCCACTCATTTTCTCTGTAGTAGTCAGGCATGGCACAACCTATTTGCTAGGTATCCGTCTAAAGGAGCACCTCCGCCTTACAGAAAACCGCATTTAAATGTAACTCCGGGAGGATTGTTGTATTCCTATGAATGGATAAGGTCGCCAGTTGTTTAGAAAGTCGTTCTACAGGCAGCGGTCGGACCGGTGGATAACGAACCGCTCTAAACAGTATGTGGCCGTTAGGCTGGTGTGATGGACAGGGAGACCCGGTGAAATGGCTAACCACCCACTGGATACGCTGGACAGTAGAGTTACCGAACTCGGGATCATATAATCTTCGCCCCGACAGGCCAAACCGTCAACCACTGCAAAGTTCCTGTTGTAGTGGTGGTGCCTGAGAAGAAGACCAGATTGGACCCGGCTGCTGTAGTAGTAGTGAACCGGGGGTCCTTCCGCTCGCCGTGCCAGTGAAGGTTATATCCTGCATTATCCAATGGTGAAAGACACCGCAGGGATTTTTCCTTTACTCTGTCGGCTCAGGAACTTTTCTTTTTTTTTTAAATCTTGTACGATTCGAAAATGTAACATTACGGCCCCTCCTTCCACAATAAATGTGGATTTGTGCAACATCAGGAGACTTCACTCCAACATTAATGCGGCACACCTGGAGAGCGCTCGGTCGGCCATTTTTTCCTCACGGAGACACAAATATCCTTATTGACAGACATATCTTTCTTACATTAGTCCGGGTACAAACTCGAGCACCTATTCGTGGGTAGTGCCGAGGTATGCATGATCGCCATTTTCATAGCCTAGAAGATAGGTGAAAGATGTTGGTCCCAACGCTAACTTATGGAAGCGAGAGCTGGGTATGGCAGAAAGAGCATGAAAGTAGAATAAACGCGGTCGAAATGCGAGCGTTGCGCAAAATTTGTGGCGTAAGGATTGTAGACCGTATTCGCAATGATGATGTTAGAAACAGAGTTTGTCTGAAAGAGAGCGTCGGTGTTAAAATAAGAAGAGGCATGCTTCGTTGGTTTGGACATGTAGAAAGAATGCAAGATGAAAGAATGACGAAGCAGATATACAATGCAAAAGTGGAAGGATGTAGGAGCCGGGGAAGGCCAAGACTTACCTACCATGACCAAATTGGTCGTGTTCTATCAGAAGGTGATGTCAGGAGCCCTAGAAACCGGCGAGCGTGCATGAGAAGAGCAATGAATGTTAAAGAAGCGAGTGAGATATGTAAGGATCGAGTCACGTGGCGCTTGGTTCTCTCTGCCTACCCCGCAAGGGATTTGGCGTGAAGTTATAGATAGATAGATTGCTGGGAAGTTTGTTATAGAACCGTATACATTGCCCCATAAAAGAATTACTTATTTTGTGGAGACGGCTTGCATGTAACACAAGAATATGCTTATATCTAGTATTTATGCTATGAGTATCACTCTTTTTACAAAATGAGTCTATGTTTTTATGGACTTACAAAAGATTTTCATAGATATATTGCGATGCGACTGTTAAAATATTTATTTCTTTGAATTTTTCTCTAAGGCTCTCCCGGGGACCAAGTTTGTAGATAGCTCTTATGGCTCTCTTTTGCAATAAAAAGATGGTGTTAATGTCCACGGAGTTACCCCAAAGAAGAGTTCCATATGACATAATACTATGAAAGTAGCTGAAATAAACTATTCTAGCCGTATCAATATCAGTGAGCCGTCTAATAGTTTTCATTACATAATACATAATACATAATACATAAATTATGATTTATGATTATGATTATGATTATACCCAAGAACACAGTTGTCTCCACAGGGACTAAATTAGTTCCAATAACATGTACATTGGTAGCCACCTGTCTTACATTAGGTGTTCAGAACTTAATTACTTTAGTCTTTTATGATTTAAAAGCAGATTATTAACCCTAAACCAATGAATAACTTTAGAGAGAGCATCGTTAACTTCGTCATAATTACCTAACTGTCTATTAATTTTGAATGTCAAAGAGGTATCATCCGCAAACAATACAATCTCATGTTTATCCCTTACATAATAAGGTAAGTCATTTATATGTACTAAAAATAAGAATGGACCTAGAATTGACCCCTGTGGGACTCCCATAACTACAGGGAACCCCGAAGATCTTTTACCATTAACATCGACCTTCTGTATCCTATTGCCCAGATAAGAAGACAGAAGTTCGAGAGCCTTGTTCCTGATGCCGTCAAACGCTTTAGACAGATCACAGAAAATTCCCAAAGCATCTTGCGAACCCTCCCATGCCGCGAATATACTTTTAAGCAAATGAATTCCTGCGTCTATAGTTGAACAACCTCTCGTAAATCCGAACTGTTTCCTATGAAGCAAATTATGTGTATTGAAATGTCTGAGCAACTGGCTAAGCATTAGTTATTCAAAAAATTTACTGAGAATGGGCAGTATGGAAACAGGTCGAAAATTCGAAGGGTCCGAACTATCACCAGATTTAAATAATAGAATGATTTTACTATGTTTCATCAAGTCAGGACATACACCAGATGGCACACAACAATTGAAAATTGTAGCTAAATGTGGAGCGATTGAAATAATAATAGAAGAAATGGTTTTGACAGATAGACCCCACAGATCTTTAGTGTTTTTCATATTTATTGATTTAAAAGCGTTCAAAACATCTTTTGGGCTTACAGCTGAAAATTCAAATATTGTGTCGCGTTCTACCACGCTCTGTTTGAGAACCAGTTCAGCAGATATAGAAGAAGACATAAGATTTCTCGTAGTAATAAGAGGAATGTTCGAAAAGTATTTTTCTAACTCAGTCGCAATTTCGACATCATTTTTGATATCTATTTCATTTATCTTTAACCGAAAGTCTCGACTACGTACTTTCGCTCTACCCGTCTCATTATTTATCATATCCCAAACAGATTTAATAATATTGGTTGAACCATTAATTTTATTTCTTAAATATACCTATAGACTTGGCATTGGAACAGGCTCGTTTAAATATTTTGTCATAATTTTTTACAAGTTCTTGAAAAGTCGGATTGTGATTACAGGTCCTTTCTTCATAAAGTTCATACAAGTTATTCCGACTTTTGTAAATACCAGGAGTTGCCCAATCACTGAATGTCATACGGTCACTTAAAGACAGTTGTTTTGGAGTAAAGAATGCACTAAATTCACTAGTGATTAAGCTAAATAACGAACTGTACAAGTGGTCCGGAGTACCGTGACAGGGCATTAGGTCTCTCTCGTCCGTCATGTTCCTCGGGTTCACCAATTTAGTGATGGTAGTAGTAGCTCCAAGTACCTGCTTCGTGTAGCGGCTTGAGGCGATAAGCGAGGTCAAGGCGAAGAATGAAATTTGTAAACACGGTAGATGAACAACAGTTTATTATGAAGATAGCACAGATAGTTTCCAGCAGAGAAAGAAGTGAAAGTATGATTGCACAGAATTTATACAGATAAACAAGCAATGTATGCGTTAGCGATCTTTGCGTATACGCGGCTGTAAGCAAAGCGACACAGTGTTCACGTTCGTAGCTAGATGTCGACTGGCTGGCAGCGCCCGCGCAAGTGCCGGCGTTCGCCCCGCCCTTCGCGTGACGTCAGCGGGCGAGACAAAGACAACGGTTAGCGCGCATCGTTGTGCCTTATCTACTAATAATAAGATTTGCTTGGCCGCCTTCAACATACAAAAAATATTAATTTTAACATAAGAATATTTTATACAAAGATTTTATATGCAATTTAGAGATATACATAATTTACACAATACACAATAGAATATACATATAATACACATAACGCCACAATATCAATTCCCGCTAAGTTTCCATTTTTCAAACTTCGTATCGACCATTTGATCTCATCCATAGTTATACCTTCGTCGGGCGTCATCAACGTGGAGTGAGCATCAGATTCACTCTTAGTGTCAGCATCCGAGACACAGTCATACATTTCTTCAAAATATTTACTCTACTGTTCTAACACTTTCTTAGTCTTAGCAAGACTGACACCAGTTTTGACTTTATCTTGTCCATTCTGTATGCCGGCGAACCATTGCAAGACTTCTTCACCTCTCTGTAAAATAGTTTCGTATTTGCCTCGAAATTTTTCGTTAGCCTCTCTTCCTCATTTATAATTTGTCTTTTACGCTTTTCTTTCTCAGGTTTCATTCTTGCATAGATGGTACATATCTTCTTTCTTTCTCTCTCTTATTTTCATTTAAGGGCAAAGATGATACATAATCCAACCACGCTTTCCTTTTTCTTGCTACGGAGGATTCAACCTTCGCATCCCACCATACATCTCCTTTCAATGTTTTACGCGTATGCACATATCACATGCGCATCCACGCATCTACATGCTTCTTTTGTACTATACACAATATACTCGCCACCGTTGCGTCTCTAATAATCTCTGCGACATGTTATCGTCTCTCCGAAAGGTATACTCAGGCTCTGCTACTGATGGTATTGTGCGGGTGGCGGAAGCGCCAAAGTCCCAAATTACCTATCATTACAATAATATTGTCTATGTTTGTAGTTTCTAGTTGGCAATGATCTTACATCTATAATTAGATAGGTGATTATGAACGAATTCAAGATTTAAAATCCAAATTTGGCGAGTTTGTGTACTAAATTCCTACTGTCTTTGGTGAAAGCAATTACAATGTCGCAAATAGAGATAAAAATCTTTATTGTATGCCATTAGGTCCTCGCGGGCTATAAGATAAATCTTACATTTTTGAAATGAAATAGTTTTCGTTTTACTTTTCTGGTGTTACGGCGGACTCGACGGGGGTTTGTGAAGTAACCGGACTCGGAGATTTTGTACTATTTTATTTTGACAAAATTACATAGATGTGCACATTTCGATAATTGATGGCCGAGTGAGGCGTCGCGCACTACGCCTCGTCGATGCGCTGCATCTGTGTATGTGTGCGTTGACTGATGGGAGCACACACTTGAAGATCGCGTCGACATCAGGAACACCGTTATGAAAACCTATATGAAATCTATGTTTGTCTGTGTGTGCGTTTTTTTCGAATATTCGAATTTTGACTTCAGATTCGGATTCATAAAAAAGTAGAACAGGAATGTTCAGGAACACCGTTCCTATCTCTTAAGGAACATGGTCAAAATGGCCGACAAATTAAAAAAAAAAAATTGAATTGTTATATAATAATTGACGAGTCCAGTGTTCCTCTGGCAATGCAAGCTTGCGCATTCTCACCTGGTTTCTATTGTTATGGTAAAGAAGAAATGCCAGAAGAAACTTGCCAGTGTAGGTATTTATTCAATTGATATTATTTTTGTCAGTACGATAATAATGACGATCAATGATAAAATAAAAAAATATTAATGTATGTGCTTAATTACGTCAAATATTCATTGACTCTATAATATCTGTTTTACAAAAGATATTTTTAATGTGCCTTTTGAACTTATTTGTATCAGGTAGTCATTAGGAAATCGAATATTATTTGCAATAAAAGATCTATCAGTCTTAGCAAATTGATGTACTGAAATACGAAACTTATTTCTGCTTTTAAAATATTCACAGAATTTTTATTTATTACGAATATACATTGTCTTTTCTTAAATATACCGAGAGGTAACAATGAGGATATTTATTTCGAAATGCGCGAAGCGAAGAGCGAATGGATTTCTTTTGTAAGATAAACATTGTTTTTTTTTTACGGTTCTTTAGAGAAACGTAAGTCTCTGCTAAAGTAATCGCTAATTTTAACTTATACCGAAATGGATTAACAAGGTACTAAAGGGATCGAGTGCTAATAAAACCTTGTTAAATCTAAAAGAAAATTATGCATTTTTATTTGCATCTAATTTATCAGAAAACTAGCTGTGCGTGTTGCTTTCCTTTTTTTTTTATCTCTAACCCTTCTCGGTAATGCGTTGTTGTTTATAATCCAGAAGTTTCATCACAATCGGATGAACGGTTTCAAAGTCCATAGGTACCCACATTTTTAGTGTTCTATACATTAAGAAAATAAGAAAGACAGTGAAGGAAACTGCATCTCCTGCCACTTTATTTGTCTAAAGCATTGGGATTCAAACATTATTTTTAAAAAGTTTCGAGGGCATGTTTACCCGGTTGATCTTCAGCCGAATATGTCTTTGTGCATACACAATTGAAATGAACGGAACCTAATAATAAAAGGAATTCGATCTTCGTGTTAGCTGTAGAGAATGGTAATAAAATAAATAAATAAATAATACGACAATGCCTTATTTAAATAACTTGAAACAAGCTTGGACAATGTTAATTGGCATTTCTTTCATTAATTTACTGTACAACAGAATTGAAAACAAATTACTTGACTGATATTTTATCGTCGTCACCTGTGTTTACCCACTGCTGTAAATAGCTATTTCTAATGACTTCCACTACATACAATCGTTCTCTTTGTACATCTAGTCACTTTTAGCAGATTGTTTGAGGTTATTGATCAATTTACAGTGAGGACGGTGCAACGTCACCATTCCATATGTGGTTTTCAATCATTCTCCACTAGCCAATACTAACTCGTAAAGTATGACCAGGCTACTGTGTTTCACACACTGATTTTATTGCGTGAGACTATGTCAACTTAGTCACTCCTTCAAATTTATTTTGTCCTGGATTTTTTTAATTTTTTTTATATAAAGTCAGTTTGTAGCTAGCTGTTGGTGCATGACGCTACCACGAGTACGCGGGTGCTTCAGAGAGGGCATTGGTCTCTGGCGTGTCTTCGTCAGTCAGAGCCGAAGGTTAAGAAGGCCAGCAGGTGTTTCAGCTCTGGCTTGCCTTCATTGGTATCGATAGAGCATAACGCCGCGAGTAACATCGGAGAAAGCGCAGCACACCTCTCGACACGTCTGAGTCACTCAAACTAGTCTCTGGCATTTTGGGGGTCCATCTAGTGAGTGGCGAGCCACCGCCTGCCGAAAGTAATATCAGATTATGCGCCAAACAGGCGTCTGTCCTTATTCATAATAGCCCAGTTCTAATAATCTCTCCGGATCACATTTTAATAGCCAAATTTGTTTCGACGTATTCGTTTTTTTTTCGTTACGCACATCACCGGTGCCTGGGTGGCCTCCGGTGGTAGTGTGGGACTCCCCGTCGGCTGCCCGACGGTATACCCACTAAACAACCCCGCGAATTGCCATCGGCTGCGTTGGTGTGGTGTCAGCAACAGGGCACCACTGCGACTGGCCAACCCCACAGAAGGGGCTGGACTTCTTCACTCTAGGGGCCACCCCGGCGAATTGGGATAGCCCCTCCGGCGGCGGGA
Organism: Pyralis farinalis; assembly: GCA_947507595.1. Taxonomy (NCBI): domain Eukaryota; kingdom Metazoa; phylum Arthropoda; class Insecta; order Lepidoptera; family Pyralidae; genus Pyralis; species Pyralis farinalis. The sequence continues at coordinate 11,894,475 of OX382274.1, forward strand.
CCACTATGGCGCCAGGTTCCCATCCTGATCCCTAGTCCCACATATTAGGAAGGCGGCAATAGGTGCGCGTAGCGCCTACACCGCATTCCCGTCCGCCGTCTCCAGAGCGGGACAGCATCGGGATCATCCTCCCAGTCCCGCTCCATGGCCTCCTTCGGGGACATAACTATTTCGCAGAAGGAGGCCATTGCCTCCCAGGACCTGTCACGCATGCCATAGCATGGTCCGCTCCATGCTCGGGAGCGAGAGGTCTGCGTCTCCCAGCATGGACACCAGATCGCGGCGCTGCCGAGACCACATGGGACACTGTTCAACACACACAGTCCGGCTGCTTCTCCCGCCTCGCGACCCGGTGCAGATACTCCTCGAAGCACCCATGCCCGGTTAGTACCTGCACCATGCGGAAGGTGAGGGGTTTGCGTTTCCTACGCATCCACGTCCCTAGGACCGGGCGCAGCGCCTCCGCAACGGGGGTTCCGTACCGCGGCTGCACCTCCCCCCACCTCCGCATCAACTCTGCATGCCCTCGCTGGCGATACCGCCTCACCTCCTCCAACGTGGGGCGCTCGCCGAGTGCCCTCCTGCTTGCAACAAAACCGTCCACTTCGGCGAGCACCTCCGCCCTCCCAGGGCGGGTCGCCAGCGAGGGCGTTCGCGGCCGTCCAGGCAACAGTCCGGTACCCCCTTATCGTCCTCTGCGCTATGACCTAGGCTGGGCCTTGTTACGCTCGCAGAGGGCGTCCGCCCATATGGAGGCACCGGACGTGGCCATACTCCAGCAGATGCCGGAGTACAGCCGCCTGCACGCGGCGCCGGGCCCGCCCTCATTGGGCAAGAGGCGACCCAGCGCCGCCGCAGCTCTGATCACCTTTGGTCCCAACCGCTCGAAGTGGGGGCCGAAGGTCCATCTCCCGTCTAGGGTGAGGCCTAGGTACATCATCTGGGCACTCACCCTGATCCTACCTCCTCCTATTTGGAGGTGTGCTCCCGAGGGGGGGCCCCGTCTGCCGGTCCCGCGGAAGAGGAGGGCCTCGGTCTTCTCCAACCGGACCCGAAGCCCAAGCCTCTCTATGCGGCTGATCAACAGTCCTACTCCAACTTCGGCCAGCCGCGCCGCCTCCACGAAGGTCTTACCCCGAGATGTGACAAGGGTGTCATCTGCATAACAGATGACACTCATCACGGGGAGGAGATGGCCCTGCAGGACTCTATCGTATGCGAGATCCCACAGGATGGGGCCAGAACGGACCCCTGTGGGACCCCACACCCGACGGACCTCCTCACCATCTGGCCCCTCGCGTCCTCGTAGCACACCTCCCTGTCCTCTAGGTATGCCCTCAACAGTCTCTCCAAGTACGGAGGCACCCCAAAGTATTTGAGGGCCTCCAGGATGGTACTATGGGGGAGGCTGTTGAAGGCATTGGCGATGTCCAACGACACCGCCACCACCACCTCTCCCTCGCGCTCTGCATCCTCCGTCACCGACCTTAGGCGCCTTATGGCATCGACGGTCGACCGTCTGGCCCGGAACCCGAACTGGGCATCCGAGAGTCCCGGTCCCGGGCCATCCTCCAGATCCTGAGCGAGGCGGGAAGCGACAAACCTTTCTAGGGCTTTACCCGCCACATTCAGCAGAACGACTGGTCGAACCGCGGACCCCGAGTCTGGGGGCCGGTCTCCCTTCAACAGAAGGCAGAGCCGGCCCACCCTAAAGGGTCCCGGGCAGCACCCCGACCGCAAGCAGCAGTCAAGGAGCTCCCGGAACATGTCTCCGAGGTGCACGAGGGCTAAGGCTAGCACCTTTCCGTGCACCCCGTCCGGACCCGGCGCCCTTTTCTTGCTTCAGAGGCGGTCAATGACCGCCTCCATCTCCTGGTTGGTGACGGGCGGCGGAGCGTCCTCCTACTCTTCATCTCCTCTGGAGTCCGACGATCGGGCCATCCTCGGGGGAGCGAAACCCCTTGGGGTGTCGCGGAATAGTTCCCCGACAATCCTCTCCAGCAGGATCGGCTGGAGGGTCTCCGACAGTGGAGCCGACTGAGCGCGGATCTTGTTCCGCGCTCCTCTGTAAGGTCGGCCCCACGGGTCCCTGTCTAGGCCCTCCAGCAGCTCCTGCCACGCTGCCTCCTTGGCCCTACTTATAGCCATCTGCAAGGCTCCCTTCCTCCCCATGTAGACGCCGTGCAGATGGCTATCCCTTCCTTCGTCCCGGGGGCAGCGACGCCTGTTCCGGGTGTACGCTCTACGCACCCCATTGCAGGCGTCCCGGAGGTCGGCTATCTCCGCCGACCACTAGTAGATCGCGTTGCGTATTCTCCCCGAACCGCCGCCACGTAACCCGCTCCCCTCCCCCTCACCATGAGTGGGCGGCCGGCGCCAGGCCTCGCGACGGTGGCCACAGATCCGTCCTGGTCGCCGGCCCAATTAGGCCGGGTAGGTACGGAATATGGTTTCGCAACCACCGCCACGTCCACCTCCCACTCCGCCATGGTCTGCAGGAGAAGGTCCTGAGCCGAAAGGTGGGGGGTGAGAGGTGGGGAGCGTTCTCCCGGTGGATGGGGGTTTACACAGACGGTCCCCCCATCACGTGGCTCGCCTTTCGCCCGGCGTCGGCGCACACGGCACAGCGGGCCTGTGGCGAGCAGCCCGAGGCGATGTGCCCCGGCTGCCCGCACCTGTAGCACAGGCGGCTGCGGTCCTCCTTGGAGCGGCACAACTCCGCTGTGTGCCCCTTCCCCAGTCCTGTCCAGTCCAGTAGAGTTTCGCCAGTCCGGGCGGATTTCGCCCACTCGGACCTGCTCGGGGACGCAGCCCCCCTCCCTCGCGGCCGCAACCTGGACCCGCTCTGCCGTAGCAGCGTCGTCCAGACCCGTAAGGCGGAACTCCGCACACTTCACCTCGATGAACCTCGCTCCGGTCGCCGACTTGCGAATCCAGAGCGAGCCGATCCCCAGCTCTCCCAGGTTCACCTCCCGCTCGGCCTTCAGAAGGGCCCAGGCATACGTTGCCCCCGTTTTGGCTGGACGATCTAGACAGGGACCCGTATAGCCGGGGAGCACCATTTTGGCCTTACGGCCCTCCTCCTTACCTACGGGAGCAGGAGTTGCTGACGCCCTCGAAGGCGGCGTGGGTGCCGCAAGAGTCGCTGGGGCCGCGGTTTTTCGTGGCTTGTGACGGACCACATCGGTCCATGTCGCCTCCTTTGGGACCTCGGTGGCCCTGCCGCTGCTGGACGAGCCGAAGCTCGTCTACGACTCCTCACGAGCACCGCTACGGGCGGGACTCTTTCGGCCCAGCTTCGTCTCCGAGAGGGTGGTGACCGACATATTATCAGTCTCCTCTTCTCCACCACACTCGGTCTCCACTCTCACCGCCTGTGGCTCCTCCGGGAGACCACTCTCCCCGGAACCCTTGGGCCCCGACATGGTACCCCTGTAATGTTACAACCTTATTTAATGATTTATATAGAATCTTTTCTTTGCATGCTCTGTTTAGTCTATGACAATTTGTCAAAAATATTGACTTGTAATTCAAAATTTTAAAATATTACATTTTAGTGTCGGAAAACAGAAAACAAGTCAGTCTGGAGGAAGCTTTCGAGAAGTAGAGATTCAGTGCACCACGTCTGAGACCACCAGCCTCCTGCTGAGGGCTACGTGGTGAACCGACGAGCTCGGTGGCGCAGTGGTGAAACGCGTTGTTACACTACTTTGACACCAACGCTCGTGGGTTCGATTCCCACACAGTACAAACATTTGTGTGCATGAACATGTCTGTTTGTCTTGGTCTGGGTATTTTCTATATATGATAAGTATGTATTTACAAAAAAAAAAAAATGTATTTACGTATGTTTATCAGTTGTCTAGTACCCATAACACAAGCTTCGCTTACTTTGGGGCTAGATGGCGCTGTGTAATTTGTCCGACAATATTTATTTTATTATTATTTATAACCCTCGGGATATTACTACCTTTTCCAAACTCGATAATTTCCGGACGTCTAACTAATCTAAAAATTATAATACCTGCAGCCCCTGTTGTGGACTACGGCGGCTGACAAAGATACCGCTGCGGTGTTCGTCCGTAAGGCGGTCCCCACCATTACCAACAACTTCTACGTCTATATCTGCGTGCTGGCTAGCACGCTAACCTGCCGTCTACAGTCTTCAGCCACTATAGCCGGCGGCCACTTAGTACACCCACCAGTGATTCTATCAGTGATATACCGGTTAGACAAATTAAAGCGCGAGTTCTTAAAGACCTTATTTAGCCGAACTTAAAGTGAACCCTTTTTCTATATTTATTATATTTTGTAAAATAGACCTATTAAATTAGTATCGCTTTTAATACTCCCTTTTCTTCAACTAGTAACATAACAATTTAGCGCCCAACGTGGGGCTAATTTAGAGCTAAAGTTAGGTATAAACCTGCGGAACCAACTACACGTACCAAGAAAACGTCTAACTTCTTTACGGGTGGAAGGTGTAGGGTAGTCTAAGATCACCTGAATTTTAGAAGGATCAGTTCTAAGACCCTTTTCGTCAACAAGATAACCCAGATATTTTAATTCTTTACGAAAGAAACTACACTTTTCAAAGTTAATAGTTAATTTAGCCAATGTTAACTTTTCGAGAACTTTAAGTAACAATGAGATATGTTCTTCAAATGATTCGGATATAATTACTATATCATCAAGATAGCAAAACACCTTATTGTCAAACTCAGGAGTAAATAATGTATCCATGAGTCTTTGTTGAGTGGCAGGCGCATTGGTTAAGCCAAAAGCCATAACAACAAATCTGAACATACCTCTACCCGGAACGTAGAAAGCGGTTTTATCTTTATCAGATTCAATAAGTGGAATTTCCCAAAATGCTTTTGCAATATCAATAGGTACTAGATAAGAATTTAGCATTTTTCAGATTGTCAATAATTTCATTAACAAAAGGAAGGCTATAAGCATCGCGACGTGTAATCGAGTTGAGTTTTCTACTATCAACGCAAAAACGCCATTCACCGTTTTTTTTTAGGAGCCATAATAACAGGAGAGAGCCATGGGCTTTCACATTTCTCGATTACACCCCATTGAAGCATTTTATCAACCTCAATGATAAGAGCGCGTTGTTTTTCTGGCGATAATCTGTAACAACGTTGTTTAATAGGTAGACTATTTCCAGTATCTATATAATGACATATTAAGTCAGTACGGCCTAATTTGCCAATTTTTTCAAAAGAGATATTTTGAAATCGATTAATAACGTCGTTCGCAATAGTTTTTTGAGACTCCGACAAGTAATCGAAAGCAAAGACTTTATTTTCCGTAGTTAAGGAAAGACACGGTTAAGTATTAGTTTCAAAAGTGTTAGAAAGAATTTGAGGTAACAAATTGAATTTTTTCGAAAAATCAATACCTAGTATAAGAGAAGGTGTTATTTCAGGAAAAACATAAGCCTTAATTATGTTCATTTGATTATTAACATAATAGGTAGATTTATATAACCTAACGATTTTAATTTGCTATTGTTAGCTGTAGAAATTGTTATTTGTTCGGACTTCGATAAATGGAATCCAAGTTTTAATATTTTTAAGTAAGAGTTATTACCTAGAATAGTTACAGAACTACCGCTATCTAATAATCCTGAAAATAAAGTATTACAAATAGAGATATGAATGAAAGGTCTTTTATAATCTTTCTCATCATCATAAATGATAGAGGTAGTTTTATAACACTGAAAAAAGTTACGAAGAGCAGATAACCAGTTATGCCAATCTATTGGATCAAAATTTCTACCGAAGTCCTTAATCAGTTTTTTGAAAAGATATTATTAGTAGGTTTAGAAGTTTTATTTGAACATCTAGGACAATCAGGGGCTTTAACACCTTTTAGGCCACAATTAAAACAAATTAAAAATTTGTTCTCTTTACAAGAACTGAGCTTATGACCATAAATACGACAACGTCTACAAAAACCGTGATTAGAAGAAGAACCGACATCTATCTTAGAAAGAGCATGAACTTGGTTATAATTAATAGCCGTACCCAAAGGGTAAAACGGAACCCTATTACTGAGGCTCCGCTGTCCGTCCGTCCGTCCGTCCGTCCGTCCGTCCGTCCGTCTGTCACCAGGCTGTATCTCATGAACCGTGATAGTTACGCAGTTGAAATTTTCACAGATGATGTATTTCTGTTGCCGCTATAACAACAAATACTAAAAAATAGAATAAAATAAATATTTAAGGGGACTCCCATACAACAAACGTGATTTTTTTGCTGTTTTTATAGATAATGGTACGGAACCCTTCGTGCGCGAGTCCGACTCGCACTTGGCCGATTTTTTGAATATTATTAGTATGTGAAGAATTAGGTTTAAAATAATTTGTTTCAGAATTATAACTAGTAGAAGGTTTACATTTGTAATTAAACTCTGCTATTAATGGATTAGATTCAGTTTTAGGTTCATGAAAATTAATATCCTTGTCTAAAATTTTTTCATAATTACGACAGGCTGAAATTAACGAGTCAACATTAGTTATATCTTTTAATGCTACATATATAGAATAGCAAGGACGGATATTTCTTAGCAAAATTTCTAATTGCTCTTCCTCGTTTAATTTTTTGGTAAGTCGAGAGAACATTCCATGCATTATAGAAACATATATAGTAATAGATTCATCCTGTCCTTGAGTTCGATTACGAATAGCATTAAGTAATTTGTAATCGTAGTCAAATTGACCAAAATCGCGAACTAATAAGTTGGAGACTTCATCCCAGTTAAGGTTTTCATTGCGTGATTTTTGAAAGCGAAATCAATGTAAAGCACCGTCAGAAAATATTTCAAAAGCTTGTTGAACTAACTGTTCCTTTTTAATGTTCCTAGAAACTCTAAATTCATTAATTTTTAAACGAAATGATTTAGGACATGTTTTACCATCATAATTAAATTTTTTAAGTTCAGTAAGACTTTTATCAGACTGAATGAAATAAGATATAGATGGTCGAGATTATTAATAATATGTAATGTTACAACCTTATTTAATGATTTATATAGAATCTTTTCTTTGCATGCTCTGTTTAGTCTATGACAATTTGTCAAAAATATTGACTTGTAATTCAAAATTTTAAAATATTACATTTTAGTGTCGGAAAACAGAAAACAAGCCAGTCTGGAGGAAGCTTTCGAGAAGTAGAGATTCAGTGCACCACGTCTGAGACCACCAGCCTCCTGCTGAGGGCTACGTGGTGAACCCTCGGGATATTACTACCTTTTCCAAACTCGATAATTTCCGGACGTCTAACTAATCTAAAAATTAAAATACCTGCAGCCCCTGTTGTGGACTACGGCGGCTGACAAAGATACCGCTACGGTGTTCGTCCGTAAGGCGGTCCCCACCATTACCAACAACTTCTACGTCTGGATCTGCGTGCTGGCTAGCACGCTAACCTGCCGTCTACAGTCTTCGACCACTATAGCCGGCGGCCACTTAGTACACCCACCAGTGATTCTATCAGTGATATACCGGTTAGACAAATTAAAGCGCGAGTTCTTAAAGACCTTATTTAGCCGAAGTTAAAGTGAACCCTTTTTCTATATTTATTATATTTTGTAAAATAGACCTATTAAATTAGTATCGCTTTTAATACTCCCTTTTCTTCAACTAGTAACATAACACCCCCCACCGGTAGCACAGCCAGACCGCGGCACACTTCGTCGCATCGCGACAGCGACACATATGCCAACCTCTCTCCCCCGCTCCTCCTCTTCATCCCGCTCAAACTCGTGTCCATCAGCACAATCCAACAGAATTCACAACGAATCGCCCACAAGTATAGTATTTCCAGATTCAGCTACCACCCACGGGCCACTGCGTTACCGCGCACCAGGTGGATGGGTCCAGGGCAGACGACGAGGACGTACTGGAATATACTTGGGGCTTGCCCAATACCTGCCGTGACCCGTTCAAGGGTAACCTCTCACTAAACGTGGGTGGCAAACTAGCAAAACTATGAACCTGTTTAAAGGTATATTTTTCCATTGATATCCCCTAGAGTAAGTACATCACGGCGGGTATACAACATTAGATCAATCTTCTTAAGTCTCTACGCATTGAATCTATATCTGCTCTTATGAATAGTAGTATTAAGTACAAAGAGCCGTCTTACTGTCAGGAACACCCATTGGATGCCCTAATTTTTGCCCTAACTCTAATTGGCATATAAACTATGGGCCTAATTTTTTTTCGCACAATTGGATTTGTAGGTACTATATTTTTTTATTATTTTCAATTCCCTAAATATTTTTTCACCGTATTGTATCTTTTTTTTATACTACGTCTGGAGGCATACAAGCATAGGGCCCACCTAGTAGTAGTAGTAGTAGTAGTGTATAGTATAGTAGTAGTAGTCTATTAACGCTTGCGATACATTAATTATCACTCGCGATATTCTTCCTCTGCTGCTTACACAGCAACTTCTTGGGAGCTTTCTGGTGACCTGACTCATACGCAGGAACACAACAAACCTCTAAGGAGTTGTTATTTGGCTGCGGTTTTCTGTGAGGTGGAGGTACTTCCCCGCTTGACTGCTTTGATGCGCCCTACCTCTCTTAAAACATCCAGACCAAGACAAAGAGACAAGTTCATGCACATAAATGTTTGCCCTGTGTGGGAATCGAACCCTCAAGCGTTGTTGTCAAAGTCGCGTCATTCACGACTGAGCCACCGAGCACGTCAAAACTTCCTAAATTCGACATTAGACGGAACAATTCGTCATCCCTGCTTTAATATTTATATATATATATATATATATATATATATATATTATGTTGCAGCGATGGACTATCTGCGTAATCGACAACGAAGAGGTAACCAAAAACCTAGAACCTCCTAGGTTCCTCCTTGGCTCGCTAAGCGTATTTTACAAACGAGTGTTTGTAAAATACGCGAGCTGTTTACCCTTATTCCACCTTCTCCCTGTCGTCATAGATCCACACGTGCAGGCTTGCGATGTCATTGTTCCACTTTTGAGAACATTTCTTCGTAGCAAAAAGTTCGGCAACTCCTATCTTTGTCTTACCATTAAAAAGTGAAATGCCTTGCCTGCACATGTCTTTCCTTCTTCATAACAAGCCACAATCCACGTTCATAACAATAAGTTACAAAAAAGGAAAAATAATTCTTCTCTCACAAGAAGTTACCAAACAGAGAATGAAAAATCTTGTGAGTGGTTACGTAAGTTTATTTACCAAAGTGGATCAAGTTTTTTCACTCCGCAACATCTTAGAGAAGCATCTGGCTTTGGACCAGAAGGTTTTCCGCGCTTTTGTGAACTTTGAGAAAGCATTTGATAGGGTCGCGCGAAAGAATCTCTGGAACATTTTGCCCAGATATAGGGTTGACGGTGACCTACTCCATGCTGCGCAATCCACTTATGAGGATTGAACCTCCGCATCCTACCAGGCATCTCCACTCAGTGTTATACGTCTCTTTGCGCATCCACATGCTTCTTTCGCACTGCCCACCATACTTTCTTTCTGAACTTTCCAACATTCGTCTACATCTGAGTCGGAAAGACTCGCGTTTGCAAGTCTTTCACTGACTAGACGTAAATATGTACTCCTCACACTTTCATCTTCCACTTTTTCACTTCTTATTCTTTCATGATCTCCGAAAGAAATACGCACTAGCCAGTGCCTCCACTTCTTGAAAAGGCCCACAAATCGGCTTATCACCAAATAGTGGTCCGTTTCAAGAGTGGGACCTCTGAAGGCTCTTGTATCCATTAACGACTTTCGGAGACGTCCATCTATCAAAATCAAATCAATCACACTTTTCTGTTCATTCCGTCTCCATGTGTTAGTGTGAATATCCTTTTGTGATGAAGAGCGTGTTCGACACAAGCAGGTTTTGTTCCATTCATACGTCTAAAAGTAACTTACCAGCATCGTTCACTCTCTTATCTCCGTATGAACCAAGCACAGCCTCATAACTGCTTTGCTTGGTCCCAACCCATCCATTTAGATCACCACACTTAATTATCCGTTTATTCGCTGCAGTCAAATCCAGAATACCCCTTACAGACTCCCAAAACTTCTCGAGCTCCTGGGGATCAGCAGAGCTCACAGGAGCATATGCTGCAACTAAAAACACAGGTAACATATATCACTCGCACGATGCCTCCTCTGCTGCTGTGCAGTAGATCTGTTATGTTTCTTGCACAGGACCCTGTCTTTCATGCTAGGAGCAATCACATAGATATAAAATATCATTTCAAAAGGGGGGTTGTACAAAGTAATAAGAACATACAGTTGAGACACGTGCCTACGGAATTGATGTTAGCCGATGTACTAACTAAACCACTGCCTAGCATAAAGCATAATGAATGTGTCGTTGGCCTAGGTCTTAAGCCATGCTAATTCGTATAATGAATATTATTTTTATTTTGAAAAATAGTAGAAAATTATTTTTGTTAAACTTTGTGGTTGTAAATTTCACAACAACCAAATAAATTGTATAAAATACCTTGATAATGCCGTAAAGGCGAAACCGGTCGGTAAAAATAATTATATAAAATTGTGAAGTGGAATCTGTACAAGTGCAAGTATTAACATTAACGCGATGATTCCATTTTAGCTAAATACGTATAATCCGTACCTACAAGTGTGTGTGTGCAAGATGTCGCAAAAATTTCGTTCGTGTAATGTTTACTTCGTTAAATTTTACAGGCGCTTATATTTGTATGCATACATCTACGTATATGTATCTTCAAGCCACGTTCCTTGTGGAATAGGCAGAGGAAATCTATCGCCATATGACGCACTCGTTACACACTTCTCTTGCCTTTTTAAGCTTCATAGCTTTTTTCATGCACGCTTGCCGTATCTAAGGGCGATTCCTTCGTGTTCCGCTTACATTTAATTAATAAAAAGTAAAAATATATTAATGGCATTTTTCATTTACCATTGAAAGTTCACGGTCACTAAAAAATACCTCTGATTCTCATAGTCATATTGTAATTTGTTTTTCGAAAAATAATTATTTTGAAATATTGGATATTTCTAGAGTTGATACTTATCAAGTGAGCTTTATTAAATGTTCTCTCCAATGATCGTGAACTTTCAATGGTAATTGAAAAATGCTATTAATATATTTTTACTTTTTATTAGTTAAATGTAAGCGGAACACGAAGGAATCACCTTAGGATACGCGCGTGCGTATATATATATATATATATATATATATATATATATATATATATTTGTTTCTTCTCACTCATAATTTAATTTAAGGGCAAAGATGATACGCAATCCAGCCACGTTTTCCTCTTTCTTGTTACGGATGATTCAACATCCGCATTCCACCAGGCCGCCACTTCAACCCTTACTCATCCCACTGCAGGGATACGGGTGTCCCTTCAACGGAAGGGGTTTAGAGCATACTTCACCACACTCCTCAAATGCGGATTGGCGGAGGCCAGTGTCTTCAAGCCTCCCGAGGGCCACTGACTTAGCTTAATGTGCCCTCCATAGAACGGAGAAACTAAAGATAGATAAAAACCCATCCGTAGACAGGCTGCAGCAAAAAGTTGCTTAACCTAGGTGTTCGGTTAGAATGACACGCGCAACAACACCTTTTAATATTATACCCCTTTGTCCAACCACATGCTTCTTTTCCACTATCCACCATACTTTCTTTCAGAACTTTCCAGCGATCATCCACATCTGAGTCGGAAAGGCTTGCATTTGGAAGTCTTTCGCTTACGATACTCGTATTTACATACGTTCTCTTTACAGTTTCATCTTCAAACTTTAGCTATGATGACACCGAAAAGTTGATAAGTGTGGTTTCCTAGTTCTCAAAGTTTGTTTTTCATTAGTCTCTTTTAATACAATGATACACCACTTAAGTTACTCATTTTCACCTCTATACAGGCAACACATCACTTCTATATCACGATCACCAAGTAAATCTCACTTGAAATTTACATACATTTACACTGCAATTACTTACACATGAACACTCTCAATGCGACACACATTACAATTCTTAGCTTTGAATATAGTTATCAATAAAGCAATGTACAACTTAAACATATGCAACGTAACAACAACACACAGCTTCACAATTGACACATTAACTCTCATCTCACCAAACATATACTGAAGTCTAGTTAGTGGCACAAATACTCTTTTACTTTTTTTTCTGTGCTCATTTATTTAATGTTCGTTAAATCGGAATATTGTTTCACTAAGCCAATAATCTAGGGCGGAGGGCTGGTGTTCTGAAATACAGGCTTGCCTAGCTTAGGCACCAGTCTCCCATAACTATGAACCAAGCAATCTGTAATATTCTGTTTCTTGTACAATTTATGGGAGAAATAAATATTTATTATTATTATTATATTATCTTAGAATTTTTCGCTCCGTGTCTATTCATGATCTCCGAAAGGGATGCGTATTCGCCAGTGCCTCTAATTTTTGAATAGTCCTACAAACCGGCTTACCATCCGGTAGTAGTCTGTTTTAAGAGTGGAACTTCTAAAGGTTTTTGTTATTCATTATAATATTTCGAAGACAATGACACTTTTTAGTCATTCCTTCCATCCGTGTACATGTGCGAATATCCTTATGATGAAATAAAGTCTTCGACACGAGGTTTCGTTCCGTACATAAATCTAGAATTGACTTACCTGATTAGGTCATTCTCTTATCTCCATATTCATAGCTATCTTTTTTGATCCCAACTTATTTATTCGAATCTCCAAGTGATAGTAAGAAAAAAATATATACTCTGGATGCCAGAGTAAAACATAAAATATAATAATAGTGATAGGTATGGGAAAAGATAATTCTGAACGATGGAAAGAAGTAAAACAGTTATGAGGTTGTTCATCAGCATTCAGAATGGTACAGTAGCATCTAAATATGATAACATTCTCACTAATACTCAGGAAGTGCTAGAAGTCAATATTTTGTAGAATGGTATGATGATACTGGAAAATAGGTAGTGCTATAAACCTCAGAAATTGGCAAGTGAATTTTGTAAGGACCGATTCACGATTATACCATTAGCCATGTAAATACATTTAGATAGTTAAAAAATCTTTAGATATTTCTATATATATGTGTATATGTATATTTATATTCTAAGGTTTGAATTAGAATTTCATTTAATTTCACATAATTCAAATGCGATTTTTCTTAATTCACATAATTTGTAACGCGCAAGACATAGCCATGAATTTACGAGCGTTTATAGGATCAGTAGCGTTTATAGTCGCTTACCATTTCACGCGACACAAATATTTTTTTAGTACTAGGTTGACACCCAACAGTTAAAAAATCCCACGCAGTAATCTTCGAACTTCGGATCAAGGTGAGGTCTTTAAAATAAAAAGGAGAAACCTAATTGTTAGTTAATTCTATTATTATTCTCTAGTTGATATTGGATGTAGCGTAGATGTAGATGTAGCATAGAAGTATGTATTAACTGACTGAAGATAACGAACATAATAATGCGATGAAAACTATTTGTTAAAAGATTCTACTAAACCCAGGCAACACGTAACAAAAGTAGAAAAACTAAACCGTGTGTTAATTTATATGCAACTAAAGCAACATGCAGTGCATCGTTTAAGAGAGGTAGGTGACATCAAAGCAGCCCGTCTAGGGAAGTACCTCCACCTCTCAGAAAACTGCAGCCAAATAACAACTCCCTGAAGCGTTGTTGTGTTTCTGCGTGTGAGTGAGGTTACCACTATGATATGAGTTGCTGTGTTCGCAGCAGAGATAGTATCGCTCGAGTGATACTTAATGTATATTACCAGCGTCTATAGGCTACGATAACCAATTTACATCGGGTGGACCGTATGCTTTAATACCTGCCGACCTTAAATAAAAAAATAATCGTACATCGATGAGACCTAGATCAAATGAACCAGAAGAAAAAGGTAATTACGTAATATCACCACGCTTGAAATCAAATATTGCAATATTTTATGAAATAAGTTTTATTCAGTTAAGTTTACATTTGTTACAATAATCTTTCCAAGTGAACCGAGTGATATTAGAAAGGATAACTTCTTCCAGTGTTCATGCGGTACATGCCAGATCTGAAAAAATATGTTCATTTAACGTCCATAAAAGTAAACACAGTTTTCAGTGAAATTGAGTGTTGTAAATATATTTTAACTTCTGTTATGATTTTCTATTTTTTAATTTTATTATGTTATTATATTAATAACAAAAGAGTGAGAATGCAATGTATCCTATTTGTTTCGCTTATATTGAATCGATCGAAAACTACTGATGGAAAAGGCCTCGTAGTAGTTTCAGCCTCTGCAGTGCACGAACATTCCAAGTTTTATTCAAAACAAGCGCAGTCAATACGACCTGTACTAGTCGCCTAGTATCATACGATAATAAGTGATTACCCCCCACTGAAAATTTACACTATTCGATATCTAATGTATAACCTTACTTATCATTTTTTTTTTGTTTATATATGTTTAGGCATTACAACAAAACTGACAACATCGTAGCTTTGTTCAACAAGAGATTAAGTGAAGACTTGACTCGTGGTGACCGATACTATAATTTTCTTTCAATTTTTATTAAAAAAGTATGATAATAATTTTAGCAACTATGTAAAATAAAATTATCTTTAATTTATTTATTATGATATACCTACTAGGGGGATATATATGTCTTCTATATCTTTACGCTAAGTGCCAAGTGCCACACACCTCATTTGCTTTTTGAACATTCATAGCCCCTTTCACTCATACTCGTTGGTCTCCTTGATTCGTGGTGACTGATACTTATTTATTTTTCTATTTGTAATAAAAAATATAATAATGATTTTAGCAACTATGTGAAGCAAAATTTATCCTTAATTATCAATATCTTTTATATCTTTATGACAATTTTGGCACTAGGCACCACATGACATGGTATAATAATCATTGGCATTTTTAACATTCATAGCACATATTCATGCATGCTCGCTCATTTTTGGTGCTTCTGATACCATCTGCTGCTAACACGCGACTAATTTAGTTGTGGTAGGTGAGTCTTGGCCTGTCTCGGCTTCTAAATTTATTATGATTACTGATACAACGGATTTTTTCCCCCTTAAGACTGCAATGAACTTAAATGTTCATTGTAACCTTTGTGATTGCCGTTTGTAGTGCTGCATAGGAGACAAAGCGCTAAAAATTTTAATAGGCCTATATAGGTTGTACTTCTCCAAGCGCATTTTTATAGAACGGCTTTATGGTATTGAGTTTCTTTTAACATAGAGGCGCACGTAAAATACGTACGATCCCTCACTAGATTCCTGGTGACCATGCCAACTCAAACATAATAAATCAATCTCTGGGAAACAATAAACGTTGAGTCCACACGCCACACAGCGATAACCTCGTGAGCTAAGTCCCAGTACTTGGCAAGTTACTCCTTCTCGGCTTGCACGTGTTTCTCGTAATGGGGAATGGTGATGTCAACGAGAATGACGTCTATCTAATATAATATCAAATCTATTACACTTTATGGTGATTCCGTCTCCGTGTACCTAGCCCGGTCTGTAATACGTTCTGTTACAAATGAATATACATTTATTTTTTTTATGAAATAATGCAATCTTAATAAAACTTATATGAACATATTTAGGGAAGTTTCAGCAAAAAATGAAAAATAATGATTCTATTCAATATAGCCAACATTTGCTTATATCCTTTTACAGGCCTTTAATCTGTCTGGCCACGCATCTATGGATTTACGCACTGTTTCCATGGGAAATTTAGCAAGTGCTTGCTCCAGAGATTTCTTAAGAGACACAGTGTCGGCGGCGTGTTTGTAGTTCTAATAGCGCACGGTCGCTCCGATCTTTTATGGTCTTCAACAGAAGTAGTGTTGGTATATCTATCGATAGCACGATATACGTACATACGGCTTATACCAAGCTTTTGAAGTGTCTTGAATATGGCCGACTGCTATACCCACTTTGTACAAGGCAATCACTGCAATCCTATTTTCTTTAAGACCCCATTCCATATTGTAATTTGATAATAGACATAAAAAAATATGCAAAACGGCGGGAAATCTAAAGAAGTTTTTAATATAATAAATGCATTCCAAATTCAAAATAATTAAAGAAAAGTATCTCTGTAATAGTATTTATGGCCAGACTAGTTATATCTGTGAATATCCTTATGATGAAATAAATTATTCGACACGAGGAGGTTTCGTCCATACATAAATCTGGAATTGACTTATCTGCTATGTTCACTCTCTAATCCCCATAGGGACAAAGAACAGCTTCATAGCTGTCTCATTTGGTTTCAACCAACTAACTCAGCTAAATGTAGAATATCCCTAACAGACTCCCAAACCTTAAGGGAGCGTAAGCTGCAACCAGAAATACTCGCGTGATTTCCAGTTTTATATGAACCTATAGAAATCTAAGTCCTACCAAACAGTAATCTCTTACACCAGAGACTAAGCGAGAGGAGAATACGACACCTACACCGGCACGACCATGATCGTCCCGGTCTACCACCGACCATAGGACCATGACTCCACCGGGCAAATCATCAGTGTCGCTCCTAGACCTAGAATCTCTCCGCCCTCTGCTCTGTCGCTCAACACGTAACACATTCACCACAGAAATCCGTAGCTATATAACAACTCCATGGATTTTTATTTTCCTGCGAATACCCATTCGCCCAAATGGAATGAATCATCACAAATTACGAGTATTTAGATCATTGTAAAGTTTATTGACGTTTACTGAACAGTGTCACGTGAAGAACATTTATTTATTTATTTATCAACACTTGCATCTATTATTACGGGTTACAAACCCAAAGAGCAACAACCTTTTAACGTCTATGTATAACAAATAATAAATACTGCCACCTTTGTCAATTCACTCAGAGAACTCGTGCATGTGTCAATTTTCTCTGGTATTTTATTGAGGGTGATCAGCGCGCGTGTCAGCGGATCTTTATTTTGTAGGTTGATCCGCCCGCGAGCCACTGCCAGTATATGCGGCCGTCGACGACGCCACATGTACCTATCAGGGACACTCAAACTCACCAAGTGAGTAATTCTGAGTTACAGATTTTACCTCTGAGTAGTTTGTTCAAATACGTCGTATGGGATAATTCCCTTCGTACCCGCAGTTCATTGAAACCAACAATACCCAAGACAAATAATCCTGGATACATAAGGGGATAGAACGGATATACGCTGTATTGACTCATATATAAGTATCTCGTAAACTTGTTCTGAACCCGCTCCAGCATGAGACAATATTTAGTCTCATGCGGGGGGCCCAAATGACTGAATTACTTTCGAGATGGCTTCGTACCAAAGCATTGTACAAGGCGATACCAGCTTTAATGTTTGTAAAACCATGTGCCCGGTGAAGAATAAACCAAAGTTTCCTGTATGCCTTTTTACAAACGTTAGTTACGTGATCCCGAAACGTAAGCTCCGATGCATATATGCAACTAAAGCAACATGCAGTGCATCGTTTAAGAGAGGTAGGTGGCATCAAAGCAGCCCGTCTAGGGAACCTCCACCTCACAGAAAACTGCAGCCAAATAACAAGTCCCTGGAGCGTTGCTGTGTTTCTGCGTGTGAGTGAGGTTACCACTATGATATGAGTTGCTGTGTTCGCAGCAGAGATAGTATCGCTCGAGTGATACTTAATGTATATTACCAGCGTCTATAGGCTACGATAACCAATTTACATCGGGTGGACCGTATGCTTTAATACCTGCCGACCTTAAATAAAAAAATAATCGTACATCGATGAGACCTAGATCAAATGAACCAGAAGAAAAAGGTAATTACGTAATATCACCACGCTTGAAATCAAATATTGCAATATTTTATGAAATAAGTTTTATTCAGTTAAGTTTACATTTGTTACAATAATCTTTCCAAGTGAACCGAGTGATATTAGAAAGGATAATTTCTTCCAGTGTTCATGCGGTACATGCCAGACCTGAAAAAATATGTTCATTTAACGTCCATAAAAGTAAATACAGTTTTCAGTGTAAAATATTGAAAGTACAACCGCTCTCAATGTAAATTGAGTGAATGCAATATTCCTTATTTAACGTTGCACTTTTATTTCATTGTTCATAAAGAAAAAACGTAAAAATCTCATATGAAATAATTACCCTAATATTTTACATGACTCAGAAAGTGTTCTTTTGATAAAATTTAGTGTTGTGACAATAAAGATCTAAAATTATATACCCAGTTTTTCTCAAATCATCATTGCCCATATGCAATTCTCTTCCACGGCAAGTATCCAATGAAATCTGTAGTGAGGTTGTGCATAACCTGCCAACCAGGTGGTTGTGCGTAACAGTGGCGGCGAATAATTCCCAGGCACGGTTATGATCGCAAAGTCCCAAAAGGCAGCCAGGCTGATTGTTGCCACCGTTGGGGAAGAAGTCCGCGTTAGCCACGGCACTACCGATTCCAAGCCCAGTGAGAGTGTTACCATCAGTGTGGATGGCTTCTACGTACACACCATCGCTTGGCCTAATTCTGTTTGTACTGTATTGCCATAGAGGTCCAGCCGGATCCAAGCCTACGTAGGGAAAAAATGTCGGTATGAGCATTATTAAAATTCATATGAAGAAGAATAAATCAGATATTTCTATGAGTGAGATGTCTACAATATGTATATATGTAATGCATATTTTATTAGAACTGTGCGGTATATCACAATCAAAATTGTTACGTAGGTATTTCATACTTACAGCATAATTATGTCCAATTGGAACCGGAAGTTTGAGTTCGAGTGGTTAACGGTTAATTAGTGTATCAAAGACGAATGGATACACGATCTACATTTTAATTTATATATGTACAAACCAGTCACACGAGCAGCTCTTCCACCAAGTTCCCTGCCAGCGTTTCCTACGAGATGGGCTCCCAAGCTGAAGCCAACTAAATGCATCTGGTCAAATCTAGCACCAGTCACAGAGTTAAGGAAGTTCATGAACTGGCCCAGACCACGCCCTACTGCTGGGACACCGGCAGCGGCAGTTGGGTACGTCGACATGGCTAAACGTCTCCAGTCCAAGACAATAACGTTGACATCACTTTTGCGAAGATATGCTGGAACGGTACATGGACTGTATTAACAATTGTAATGCCATCTAATGTAATGATGGCTAACCAAGTTAGAATTTCCAGACATTTCAGTAATTATGCGGTATATTATGGTAATCGATGCGGATAGATTTATGTATGTTACAAAAACAAATATACGTATAAATTTTGACATTATGATATTCACTAATACTGCGTTCTTGACAATAATATCATTCATAAAACATTTTAAGTATTACGTACCATCTCTGATCACGGGATTGAGATCAGTATTTTGGTTACTAAGCCAGCCATGAGCAATCACTACGGTAGGAACTGCTGCATTGAAGTTAGAATTATGGATGGAGTTAGCATTATTCATGGTTAGTGTTTGAGATGAGGTTGGGTTGCGCCTGTGAAATAGTAGAATGAATATAAATTTACAATGTACATAAAATAGTGACTACGAAAACATTGCAAGTTGCTATACTACGAAGGTGAAATAAAAAAGTCTTTCACCACAAGTTTTTTCCAAAATATTTCCTGCAGATTATTGGATCAGTTATTCTTATAGCAAATAACCTTAGCCTTTGAGATCATAAGGTCTAATTCTAAGAATTAGGAATATTAAAAAAGTAGATACCGAGTGAAGAGCAGGTACACGTTGTTGGCAGGATTTCTTTCAATTTCTGCAAGGAGTTCCCTGTCTGGCTCCTCTTCCAAATCTACTAAGTGCATGTTTCCGTCTCCATCGGGGAATTCGATGAATCGCGGGTATGGGACTTCAATGTCTTCTGTCGGGAGGACGGGACCCGCGTTGACAACGTAGGCTACAAATAGAAAATTTTATAATGCTTTTGTACTTTAAATTCATAATAATTTTAATACATATGACTTTCTTTGTGAGTCTTTGGTTGAACAGCTGCTAGTAGTAACAGAAGAGAAGTAGCTTGCTAGGCGTTTGTCTTACTACATTCAGTGGATTTTTTTATTTTATTCATAGTGCTATTTTTACGTAACAATTTTTTTTGTTACGCGGCTCACAATTATTTCTTTTACCGCCTCTGGGGTTGGCTGGAAGAGATCTCTTTTAGAGATAAGCTCACCTTTGTACACCTTTAATGTAACATTGGTATGTGTAAAACATAACATAAAAAGAAACATCCGTCCTGCCTAGTGTAGAATAGTTACCTTAACGTTACTTAACGTTACCTTAACACAACAATATAACAAATGGCGAAGTTAGTCTATTCAGGTGGTCCAAAACAAAAAACTGGATTTGGTTAAAAAGTATAAAATGTCCTAGCTATTGATGTTATATACCTATATTAATATTACCCGAATAATCACATAGACAAAAGGTTAGCTCAAGTTCATGTAAGTACTTTTATTTAGGAGATACCTGTTAATTAGATCCAACTCTGGCCATTGGCGAACAAAGCTGAGCCTGGCAGTTAGGCAGTGATATATAGCGATTAGAATATAGAAGGCAAAGAGGGCAGTGCAGTTATAAGATACGAATAACGTGTAGTAAGCGTCATTATACTTCTGCAAATGACTAGTATCTTTAAGAAACCAGTGTAAAATTATTGTATTAGTTACTGAGGGCATCAACGTGCGACTAATATTATTATACTCTTTGTTTAAAGGACTTTCGTAGGCTACTGCAATTTATTCAATATCAGAGGAATGTATACCAGTTTGTTACAAAAACAATAGCATTACTACATGCATTACCAGCTTTAATGTTTGTAAAACCATGTGCCCGGTGAAGAATAAACCAAAGTTTCCTGTATGCCTTTTTACAAACGTTAGTTACGTGATCCCGAAACGTAAGCTCCGATGCATATATGCAACTAAAGCAACATGCAGTGCATCGTTTAAGAGAGGTAGGTGGCATCAAAGCAGCCCGTCTAGGGAACCTCCACCTCACAGAAAACTGCAGCCAAATAACAAGTCCCTGGAGCGTTGCTGTGTTTCTGCGTGTGAGTGAGGTTACCACTATGATATGAGTTGCTGTGTTCGCAGCAGAGATAGTATCGCTCGAGTGATACTTAATGTATATTACCAGCGTCTATAGGCTACGATAACCAATTTACATCGGGTGGACCGTATGCTTTAATACCTGCCGACCTTAAATAAAAAAATAATCGTACATCGATGAGACCTAGATCAAATGAACCAGAAGAAAAAGGTAATTACGTAATATCACCACGCTTGAAATCAAATATTGCAATATTTTATGAAATAAGTTTTATTCAGTTAAGTTTACATTTGTTACAATAATCTTTCCAAGTGAACCGAGTGATATTAGAAAGGATAATTTCTTCCAGTGTTCATGCGGTACATGCCAGACCTGAAAAAATATGTTCATTTAACGTCCATAAAAGTAAATACAGTTTTCAGTGTAAAATATTGAAAGTACAACCGCTCTCAATGTAAATTGAGTGAATGCAATATTCCTTATTTAACGTTGCACTTTTATTTCATTGTTCATAAAGAAAAAACGTAAAAATCTCATATGAAATAATTACCCTAATATTTTACATGACTCAGAAAGTGTTCTTTTGATAAAATTTAGTGTTGTGACAATAAAGATCTAAAATTATATACCCAGTTTTTCTCAAATCATCATTGCCCATATGCAATTCTCTTCCACGGCAAGTATCCAATGAAATCTGTAGTGAGGTTGTGCATAACCTGCCAACCAGGTGGTTGTGCGTAACAGTGGCGGCGAATAATTCCCAGGCACGGTTATGATCGCAAAGTCCCAAAAGGCAGCCAGGCTGATTGTTGCCACCGTTGGGGAAGAAGTCCGCGTTAGCCACGGCACTACCGATTCCAAGCCCAGTGAGAGTGTTACCATCAGTGTGGATGGCTTCTACGTACACACCATCGCTTGGCCTAATTCTGTTTGTACTGTATTGCCATAGAGGTCCAGCCGGATCCAAGCCTACGTAGGGAAAAAATGTCGGTATGAGCATTATTAAAATTCATATGAAGAAGAATAAATCAGATATTTCTATGAGTGAGATGTCTACAATATGTATATATGTAATGCATATTTTATTAGAACTGTGCGGTATATCACAATCAAAATTGTTACGTAGGTATTTCATACTTACAGCATAATTATGTCCAATTGGAACCGGAAGTTTGAGTTCGAGTGGTTAACGGTTAATTAGTGTATCAAAGACGAATGGATACACGATCTACATTTTAATTTATATATGTACAAACCAGTCACACGAGCAGCTCTTCCACCAAGTTCCCTGCCAGCGTTTCCTACGAGATGGGCTCCCAAGCTGAAGCCAACTAAATGCATCTGGTCAAATCTAGCACCAGTCACAGAGTTAAGGAAGTTCATGAACTGGCCCAGACCACGCCCTACTGCTGGGACACCGGCAGCGGCAGTTGGGTACGTCGACATGGCTAAACGTCTCCAGTCCAAGACAATAACGTTGACATCACTTTTGCGAAGATATGCTGGAACGGTACATGGACTGTATTAACAATTGTAATGCCATCTAATGTAATGATGGCTAACCAAGTTAGAATTTCCAGACATTTCAGTAATTATGCGGTATATTATGGTAATCGATGCGGATAGATTTATGTATGTTACAAAAACAAATATACGTATAAATTTTGACATTATGATATTCACTAATACTGCGTTCTTGACAATAATATCATTCATAAAACATTTTAAGTATTACGTACCATCTCTGATCACGGGATTGAGATCAGTATTTTGGTTACTAAGCCAGCCATGAGCAATCACTACGGTAGGAACTGCTGCATTGAAGTTAGAATTATGGATGGAGTTAGCATTATTCATGGTTAGTGTTTGAGATGAGGTTGGGTTGCGCCTGTGAAATAGTAGAATGAATATAAATTTACAATGTACATAAAATAGTGACTACGAAAACATTGCAAGTTGCTATACTACGAAGGTGAAATAAAAAAGTCTTTCACCACAAGTTTTTTCCAAAATATTTCCTGCAGATTATTGGATCAGTTATTCTTATAGCAAATAACCTTAGCCTTTGAGATCATAAGGTCTAATTCTAAGAATTAGGAATATTAAAAAAGTAGATACCGAGTGAAGAGCAGGTACACGTTGTTGGCAGGATTTCTTTCAATTTCTGCAAGGAGTTCCCTGTCTGGCTCCTCTTCCAAATCTACTAAGTGCATGTTTCCGTCTCCATCGGGGAATTCGATGAATCGCGGGTATGGGACTTCAATGTCTTCTGTCGGGAGGACGGGACCCGCGTTGACAACGTAGGCTACAAATAGAAAATTTTATAATGCTTTTGTACTTTAAATTCATAATAATTTTAATACATATGACTTTCTTTGTGAGTCTTTGGTTGAACAGCTGCTAGTAGTAACAGAAGAGAAGTAGCTTGCTAGGCGTTTGTCTTACTACATTCAGTGGATTTTTTTATTTTATTCATAGTGCTATTTTTACGTAACAATTTTTTTTGTTACGCGGCTCACAATTATTTCTTTTACCGCCTCTGGGGTTGGCTGGAAGAGATCTCTTTTAGAGATAAGCTCACCTTTGTACACCTTTAATGTAACATTGGTATGTGTAAAACATAACATAAAAAGAAACATCCGTCCTGCCTAGTGTAGAATAGTTACCTTAACGTTACTTAACGTTACCTTAACACAACAATATAACAAATGGCGAAGTTAGTCTATTCAGGTGGTCCAAAACAAAAAACTGGATTTGGTTAAAAAGTATAAAATGTCCTAGCTATTGATGTTATATACCTATATTAATATTACCCGAATAATCACATAGACAAAAGGTTAGCTCAAGTTCATGTAAGTACTTTTATTTAGGAGATACCTGTTAATTAGATCCAACTCTGGCCATTGGCGAACAAAGCTGAGCCTGGCAGTTAGGCAGTGATATATAGCGATTAGAATATAGAAGGCAAAGAGGGCAGTGCAGTTATAAGATACGAATAACGTGTAGTAAGCGTCATTATACTTCTGCAAATGACTAGTATCTTTAAGAAACCAGTGTAAAATTATTGTATTAGTTACTGAGGGCATCAACGTGCGACTAATATTATTATACTCTTTGTTTAAAGGACTTTCGTAGGCTACTGCAATTTATTCAATATCAGAGGAATGTATACCAGTTTGTTACAAAAACAATAGCATTACTTCAAGTTTCATGTACAGATACATCCTGTATAATACTCCAAAAATTAGGTGAAGTACATCCACCTATTATTTGATTTTTTTTTGTATTTAAAACTTAAATATGATATATACCTCCCCAATTGGAAAAATAAATCTGCATTACTGCAGCATATTGCATACAATTAATTTCCTACGAAGTTTATTATGTTATTGCGAGTGATCAAAATCAACAGTATTAGTCCAAGAAATTACTGTTATCAACTGGTACGATACCAAATGATTGACATTTGGTTTAACATAACCGTTCATACACTACCCCATTAAAATTTTAATTTAGTTTAAATGGTGACTTCTGAGCCGCTACATGTACATTTTCTTTCATTTAAAATGGATGTTCTTTAACTAAATTACAATTTTAAAGCAATTGGAGGCCTTTTAATAGTTACTTTGATTTCAAAGTAGTTTTTAAAAGGACACCCATCACTTGTCAGTGGTTGATGTTGACGCTTATTTATTAAATTGTCACGTGAACCCATTAAGCTCCTTACTATTTTTTCCCATAAGTATTCGTAAGTTCATATGTGTATAAAGTACTCACCTGCCGAAGCTACCAATAAAAGTAGTACACCTTTCATGTTGATGTCCAACTGGTTCACAACTCATAGTTTCATTTTATATTCATCACTATATATACTTTGATTTCTTTGATTTTAATCTTCTTATTATGATAACATGTAGTTATCGCAATAAGAAGATTAAGTAAGAAATGGTTGTACGTATTACATATTTCCAAATATTTAACCCGTCATCGCGCATGTAAAAAATATACCTATGTTAAATCGCTGTGGTTCCAATACAATATTGATAGTAAATTAAATAAAATATTAACTGAACATATTTTGAGTTAATGTTTAATTGCGAGAAGAATTTGAGGTATTGGTAGGATTAAATATTCAGAACTAATAAGAAAAAAAAAGTTACAACGCGTAAACAAATCTGCATATGAAATAACGGTTACCTTAGCCTATAGGTGCTTATAACCTGAACAAAGAATTCACTGATTTCTATCTCCGCACTTCACAAAGTGAAAGTGAAGTTCCCAGTTTAGTGACTGTAAAAAGAAAGCGAAGGTTATGCTCATGGCCTGAAAATGTTGAGTACCTTAATTAAAAAAAGAAAAAAATCTACTTTCTTTTGAAAAAGTTTTCTATATATTACGAGTATATTCTAAATATCAATGGAAAAAATACCATAATAAATATTAAATAAATTAGAAGTTTTTTCATCATAAATTATTTAATACTTTAGTATACATTGTCATCATTGAAAACTACAACTGAAAGTGTAACACATTCATCACGATTTGAGGGTTTAAATAAACTTGTATATTAAATTTTGCCTTCATTTCCTAATCCATTATTATTGAGGGGCTAACCATTAAAGCAGGCAGCAGCTGGCAGTGGTCAGCATCTTCGCCAAGAATTTAACATGGAGCGACTATACTATATAATTTCTTGGACTCGTGTGTTTCCTTACGATGTTTTCCTTCACCAATTAGCAAGTGATAATTACAAATAATAGAGGTTGAAGTATGAAATTGCCGTTTTATAGTAATATATACTTTGAATTGACATTAAACCTTCATGTTTCACTTTCACATGATATCTATGTACATTTGATTTTCGAATTTTAATTGTTTTTTTTATATTCAGTTTAGACGGGAAAATGGATACTTCGAAATTCCGAGTTATTTTTGAATACGAGTTCCGACGCGAAACTCACGCGGCAGAAACGACTCACAATATCAATGCTGCATTTGGAGAGGATGCTGTTATTGAACCCACTGTGCGTTTTTGGTTTAAACACTTTCGCAATGGAAACTTCGACTTGAAGAACGAACAACCTGGCAGACCGCCCACACAGGTGAATAACGCTGAATTGAAGGAGATGGTGGAAGCCTATCCGAATCAAACTACCCAGGAATTAGCGGCATGAGTTAACGTTATCTTACCTACAATATTGACCCATTTGCATCAAATCAAAAAGATAAAAAAATATGAAAAATGGGTGCCTCAGGATTTGACTGATCTGCAGAAAGAAATGCGTGTTGAAACTTATGTTGCCTTGTTGAATCGGTACAGAAATGAAATAATATTTGATCAAATTGTGCCATGTGACGAAAACCATAAGCAAAAATGCAATGGCTTATCCCAGGTCAAACGCCGCAATAGTGACCTAAAGCATAGCTTACCAATACGAAGGTATTGGTAACTGTTTAGTGGTCTCTTCATGGCGTTATTACTATAGCTTTCTCAGGTCTGGTCAAGCAATAATAGCAGATGTTTACTGTGCTGAACTCGAATAATGCTAGCGAAACTGGTAGTGAAACAGCCCTGACTCGTGAATCGATCTTCACCATTATTGCTCCATGATATAGCAAGACCTCACACTGCACGAGAAACCATTGTAACTCTACAGGAGCTGCAGTTAGAAACCATACGTCATCCTCTATACTCGCCAGATATTGCTCCAACTGACTACCATTTTTTTCGTGATTTGGACAATTTTATTACGTGGTAAAAAATTTTCTTCCCAGGAGGCAAAACAAAATGCTTTCACACAGTTTCCTTAATCTAGATCCCCAGAGTTTGCTATAGGCAAAGGCCTAAATAAACTTCCAATTAGATAGCAGCAATAGATAATGAGGGTAAATATTTTGATTAAATAAATATGTTAAATCTTTGAAAAAAAAACGAGTTTTAATTTTTCACTACAAATCGGCAATTTCGTAGTTTAACCCCTAATATCTACATAAATCTGAAAAATTACCCGTATATGTATATACTAGATGATCGAAAACTACTGATTAAAAAGGCCTCGTAGTCGTTTCAGCCTCTGAAATGCACGAAAATTCCAAGTTTTATTCAAAACAAGCGCGGTCAATACGACCTGTACTAGTTGCCGTACGGTTAAATCAAGGTAATTATTTATCATACGATAATAAGTGATTGCCCCCCACTAAAAATGTACACTATTCGATATCAAATGTATCATCACCTTACTTATCATTATTTTTTGTTCATATATGTTTATGCATTACAACAAAACTGTCAACATCGTAGCTTTGTTCAACAAGAGATTAAGTGAAGACTTGACTCGTGGTGACCGATACTATTTATTTACTTTCAATTTTTATTAAAAAAGTATGATAATGATTTTAGCAACTATGTAAAATAAAATTATCTTTAATTTATTTATTATGTACTAGGGGGATATATATGTCTTCTATATCTTTACGCTAAGTGCCAAGTGCCACACACCTCATTCGCTTTTTTAACTTCTATTTGTAATAAAAAATATAATAATGATTTTAGCAACTATGTGAAGTAAAGTTATCCTTAATTATCAATATCTTTTATAACTTTATGACAATTTTGGCACTTGGCACCACATGACATGGTATAATAATCATTGGCATTTTTAACATTCATAGCACCTATTCATGCATGCTCGCTCATTTTTGGTGCTTCTGATACCATCTGCTGCTAACACGCGACTAATTTAGTTGTGGTAGGTGAGTCTTGGCCTGTCTCGGCTTCTAAATTTATTATGATTACTGATACAATAATGTTCATTGTAACCTTTGTGATTGCCGTTTGTAGTGCTGCATAGGAGACAAAGCGCTAAAAATTTTAATGGGCCTATATAGGTTGTACTTCTCCAAGCGCATTTTTATAGAACGGGTTTATGGTATTCAGTTTCTGTTAACGTAAAGGCGCACGTAAAATACGTACGATCCCTCACTAGATTCCTCGTGACCATGCCAACTCAAACCTCAGAATACAGAATAAACCAGAAGGAGCCTACAGCCGATAATACATGCGGTCCGCTGTGTCCAGAAACATTTCGCAATCCCCCGCACTCCTCATACTTCCCACCCGTACAGTATTGCTAGCTTAGTGCGAGTTCGCCTCTTTTAGGGTAAATTAAAAGTGTTATATTAATATAAAAGATGTTATATTATTATACTGTTATGCATAAAAAAATGCTTTAGTAAAATAAAACACAAGTAATTTACAAAAAATATGTCTTTACTTAGGTACATTTTGTTGTACTAATAATATTGCCGTTTTGATTCTGAGGTAATCAATACATTTTTACGTTTCGACAAATGAAGAAGTCTTGCTCTTTGCTTTTATAATTTCATCAGTGGGGAACTGAAATTCCATATATAATAATTAGAATAGTAACATTTTTGTAAAAAAAACTACTATTTACACATTTTGCATATGCAGACTATATACCAAAAACATTAGTTTAGTATTTCAATCATTATTATTAAGTCAATAATTATTATTTATTTCAGGCAATATTTATATTAAAAGATCTCAAATAATGTAAGCCTATGTTTACATTATCATATCGTAAATACCTTAAAATGAAATAAATGTATTTACATATTTTATATTAATCAAACTATTTTTTAATTACTTAACATGCATTTATTATTTATTTCATCAATGTCAACTTTATGAAAAAGTAGGGAAAAGAAACCAGTAAAACTGGCAACATGAACAAAATGGACTCGCCCAAATTGTTTACCACTATCAACGAGTAAAAGAAATTCATTGTTTAAATAAAATGAGATGTAAATGCGCTAGTTACACATGAAATGTGATCCCATCTTGTTTTTTTATGCTTCTAACTGCGTTCTTGCAGGTGGGAACCGCACAAGACAGCATTATTTAATAAAAATTATCGAGAATTTTTTACGCGTAATAGACACGGTGGCCAAATATATACTAGTCGTCCAAATGTCAAACTACTCTCATTGAGAGTAGTTTGTATGGCTTCAGTTTTGGGCGTGTTTGCGGTTTCTGGTTTATTCTGTATTCTGAGACTCAAACATAATAAATAAATCTCTGGGAAACAATAATCGTTGAGTCCACACGCCACACAGCGATAACCACGTGAGCTAAGTCCCAGTACTTGGTAAGTTTCTCCTCGGCTTGCACGTGTTTCTCGTAATGGGGAATGGTGATGTCAACGAGAATGACGTCTATCTAATATAATATCAAATCTATTACACTTTATGGTGATTCCGTCTCCGTGTACCTAGCCCGATCTGTAATAAATTCTGTTACAAATTAATATGCATTTATTTTTTTATGAAATAATGCAATCTTAATAAAACTTATATGTACATATTTATGGAAGTTTCAGCAAAAAATAAAAAAATAATGATTCTATTCAAAATAGCCACCATTTGCTTATATCCTGGTGACGCCCCTGGTGTTGCAAATGTCCATAGGGTACGGTGACTGTTTAACATCAGGCAGGCCGTATGCTTGATTGCCACCTTAGTGGTATAAAAAAAAACCTTTTACAGGCCTTTAATCTGTCTGGCCACGCATCTATGGATTTACGCACTGTTTCCATGGGAAATTTAGCAAGTGCTTGCTCCAGAGATTTCTTAAGAGACACAGTGTTGGCGGCGTGTTTGTAGTTCTAACAGCGCACGGTCGCTCCGATCTTTTATGGTCTTCAACAGAGATAGTGTTGGTATATCTGTCGATAGCACGATATACGAACATACGGCTTATACTAAGCTTATGAAGTGTTTTGAATATGACCGACTGCTATACCCACTTTGTGCAAGGCAATCACTGCAATCCTATTTTCTTTAAGACCCCATTCCATATTGTAATTTGATTTATAACTTCACGCCAAATCCCTTACGGGGTAGGTCCTTACTTGTAATTTGATAATTGACATAAAAGAATATGCAAGACGGCGGGAAATCTAAAGAAGTTTTTAATAAACGCATTCCAAATTCAAAATAATTAAAGAAAAGTATCTCTGTAATAGTATTTATGGCCAGACGAGTTATATGTGTGAATATCCTTATGATGAAATAAATTATTCGACACGAGGAGGTTTCGTCCATACATAAATCTGGAATTGACTTATCTGCTATGTTCACTCTCTAATCTCCATAGGGACAAAGAACAGCTTCATAGCTGTCTCATTTTGTTTCAACCAACCAACTCAGCTAAATGTAGAATATCCGTAAACTTTAAGGGAGCGTAAGCTGCAACCAGAAATACTCGCGTGATTCCCAGTTTTATATGAACCTATAGAAATCTAAGCCCTACCAAACAGTAATCTCTCACACTAGAGGCTAAGCGGGAGGAGTATACAACATCTACACCGGCACGACTATGATCGTCCCGGTCTACCACCGACCATAGGACCATCACTCCACTGGGCAAATCATCAGTGTCGCTCCTAGACCTAGAGTCCCTCCGCCCTCTGCTCTGCCGCTCAACACGTAATACATTCACCACAGAAATCCGTAACTATATAACAACTCCATGGATTTTTATTTTCCTGCGAATGGGTCAGTTTGCCAGTAAGTTCATATGGAGTTGTTGTTTTAGTAAGTAGGTAATATACAATACATCCCGTATTGTAAACTTTCACAGTAACTCCTTTACATCAGTTGGGCCCTATACTAGACATTATTTGTTTATTCATTTAAAAATTAATTAGACACAATCGTATTTGCTAAAGTACAAAGGTCGAACTCACTATTATTTCATTTTAAGGACAATATGACGTAGTATGTTTATAAGTCATTAGATAACATATCTACATAATTAATCTGCATGCTGCTTGTCATAATTAATGTTTCGGGAGTGTGTTTTACTGATTGCAGCAAACTTGTTTTTTGAACGTAGGGATTGAAACGATTTAAAATGGAATGAATCATCACAAATTATTTAGATTATTAAAAAGTTTATTGACGTTTACTGAACAGTGTCACATGAAGAACATTTATTTATTTATTTATCAGCAATTACATCTATTATTACGGGTTACAAACCCAAAGCAATAGAGCAACACCCTTTTAACGTCTATGTATAACAAATAATAAATACTGCCACCTTTGTAAATTCACTCGGAGAACTCGTGGATGTGTCAATTTTCTCTGGTATTTTATTGAGGGTGATCAGCGCGCGTGTCAGCGGATCTTTATTTTGTAGGTTGGTCCGCCCGCGAGCCACTGCCAGTCTCAGAATACAGAATAAACCAGAAACCGCAAACACGCCCAAAACTGAAGCCATACAAACTACTCTCAATGAGAGTAGTTTGACATTTGGACGACTAGTATATATTTGGCCACCGTGTCTATTACGCGTAAAAATTTCTCGATAGTTTTTATTAAATAATGCCGTCTTGGGCGGTTCTCACCTGCAAGAATGCAGTTAGAAGAATAAAAAAACAAGATGGGATCACATTCCATGTGTAAGTAGCGTATTTACATCTCATTTTATTTAAATAATGAATTTCTTTTACTCGTTGATAGTGGTAAACAATTTGGGCGAGTCCATTTTGTTCATGTTGCCAGTTTTACTGGTTTCTTTTCCCTACTTTTTTATAAAGTTCACATTGATGAAATAAATAATAAATGCATGTTAAGTAATTAAAAAATAGTTTGATTAATATAAAATATGTAAATACATTTATTTAATTTTAAGGTATTTACGATATGATAATGTAAACATAGGCTTACATTATTTGAGATCTTTTAATATAAATATTACCTGAAATAAATAATAATTATTGACTTAATAATAATTATTGAAATACTAAACTAATGTTTTTGGTATATAGTCTGCATATGTGAAATTGTGTAAATTGTAGTTTTTTTACAAAAATGTTTTGTGTAAAACTATTCTAATTATTATATATGGAATTTCAGTTCCCCACTGATGAAATTATAAAAGCAGAGAGCAAGACTTCTTCATTTGTCGAAACGTAAAAATGTATTGATTACCTCAGAATCAAAACGGCAATATTATTAGTACAACAAAATGTACCTAAGTAAAGACATATTTTCTGTAAATTACTTGTATTTTTTTTACTAAAGCATTTTTTATGCATAACAGTATATTAATATAACATCTTTTATATTAATATAACACTTTTATATTAATATAACACTTTTAATTTACCCTAAAATAGACGAACTCTCACTAAGCTAGCAATACTGTACGGGTGGGAAGTATGAGGAGTGCGGGGGATTGCGAATTGTTTCTGGACACAGCGGACCGCATGTATTATCGGCTGTAGGCTCCTTCTGGTTTATTCTGTATTCTGAGCTGCCAGTATATGCGGCCGTCGACGACGCCACATGTACCTATCAGGGACACTCAAATTCACCAAGTGAGTAATTCTGAGTTACAGATTTTACCTCTGAGTAGTTTGTTCAAATACGTCGTATGGGATAATTCCCTTCGTACCCGCAGTTCATTGAAACCAACAATACCCAAGACAAATAATCCTGGATACATAAGGGGATAGAACGGACATACGCCGTATTGACTCATATATAAGTATCTCGTAAACTTGTTCTGAACCCGCTCCAGCATGAGACAATATTTAGTCTCATGCGGGGGGCCCAAATGACTGAATTACTTTCGAGATGGCTTCGTACCAAAGCATTGTACAAGGCGATACCAGCTTTAATGTTTGTAAAACCATGTGCCCGGTGAAGAATAAACCAAAGTTTCCTGTATGCCTTTTTACAAACATTAGTTACTTGATCCCGAAACGTAAGCTCCGATGCATATATGCAACTAAAGCAATATGCAGTGCATCGTTTAAGAGAGGTAGGTGGCATCAAAGCAGCCCGTCTAGGGAACCTCCACCTCACAGAAAACTGCAGCCAAATAACAAGTCCCTGGAGCGTTGCTGTGTTTCTGCGTGTGAGTGAGGTTACCACTATGATATGAGTTGCTGTGTTCGCAGCAGAGATAGTATCGCTCGAGTGATACTTAATGTATATTACCAGCGTCTATAGGCTACGATAACCAATTTACATCGGGTGGACCGTATGCTTTAATACCTGCCGACCTTAAATAAAAAAATAATCGTACATCGATGAGACCTAGATCAAATGAACCAGAAGAAAAAGGTAATTACGTAATATCACCACGCTTGAAATCAAATATTGCAATATTTTATGAAATAAGTTTTATTCAGTTAAGTTTACATTTGTTACAATAATCTTTCCAAGTGAACCGAGTGATATTAGAAAGGATAATTTCTTCCAGTGTTCATGCGGTACATGCCAGACCTGAAAAAATATGTTCATTTAACGTCCATAAAAGTAAATACAGTTTTCAGTGTAAAATATTGAAAGTACAACCGCTCTCAATGTAAATTGAGTGAATGCAATATTCCTTATTTAACGTTGCACTTTTATTTCATTGTTCATAAAGAAAAAACGTAAAAATCTCATATGAAATAATTACCCTAATATTTTACATGACTCAGAAAGTGTTCTTTTGATAAAATTTAGTGTTGTGACAATAAAGATCTAAAATTATATACCCAGTTTTTCTCAAATCATCATTGCCCATATGCAATTCTCTTCCACGGCAAGTATCCAATGAAATCTGTAGTGAGGTTGTGCATAACCTGCCAACCAGGTGGTTGTGCGTAACAGTGGCGGCGAATAATTCCCAGGCACGGTTATGATCGCAAAGTCCCAAAAGGCAGCCAGGCTGATTGTTGCCACCGTTGGGGAAGAAGTCCGCGTTAGCCACGGCACTACCGATTCCAAGCCCAGTGAGAGTGTTACCATCAGTGTGGATGGCTTCTACGTACACACCATCGCTTGGCCTAATTCTGTTTGTACTGTATTGCCATAGAGGTCCAGCCGGATCCAAGCCTACGTAGGGAAAAAATATCGGTATGAGTATTATTAAAATTCATATGCAGAAGAATAAATCAGATATTTCTACGAGTGAGATGTCTACAATATGTATATATGTAATGCATATTTTATTAGAACTGTGCGGTATATCACAATCAAAATTGTTACGTAGGTATTTCATACTTACAGCATAATTATGTCCAATTGGAACCGGAAGTTTGAGTTCGAGTGGTTAACGGTTAATTAGTGTATCAAAGACGAATGGATACACGATCTACATTTTAATTTATATATGTACAAACCAGTCACACGAGCAGCTCTTCCACCAAGTTCCCTGCCAGCGTTTCCTACGAGATGGGCTCCCAAGCTGAAGCCAACTAAATGCATCTGGTCAAATCTAGCACCAGTCACAGAGTTAAGGAAGTTCATGAACTGGCCCAGACCACGCCCTACTGCTGGGACACCGGCAGCGGCAGTTGGGTACGTCGACATGGCTAAACGTCTCCAGTCCAAGACAATAACGTTGACATCACTTTTGCGAAGATATGCTGGAACGGTACATGGACTGCATTAACAATTGTAATGCCATCTAATATAATGATGGCTAACCAAGTTAGTATTTCAAGACATTTCAGTAATTATGCGGTATATTATGGTAATCGATGCGGATAGATTTATGTATGTTACAAAAACAAATATACGTATAAATTTTGACATTATGATATTCACTAATACTGCGATCTTGACAATAATATCATTCATAAAAGATTTTAAGTATTACGTACCATCTCTGATCACGGGATTGAGATCAGTATTTTGGTTACTAAGCCAGCCATGAGCAATCACTACGGTAGGAACTGCTGCATTGAAGTTAGAATTATGGATGGAGTTAGCATTATTCATGGTTAGTGTTTGAGATGAGGTTGGGTTGCGCCTGTGAAATAGTAGAATGAATATAAATTTACAATGTACATAAAATAGTGACTACGAAAACATTGCAAGTTGCTATACTACGAAGGTGAAATAAAAAAGTCTTTCATCACAAGTTTTTTCCAAAATATTTCCTGCAGATTATTGGATCAGTTATTCTTATAGCAAATAACCTTAGCCTTTGAGATCATAAGGTCTAATTCTAAGAATTAGGAATATTAAAAAAGTAGATACCGAGTGAAGAGCAGGTACACGTTGTTGGCAGGATTTCTTTCAATTTCTGCAAGGAGTTCCCTGTCTGGCTCCTCTTCCAAATCTACTAAGTGCATGTTTCCGTCTCCATCGGGGAATTCGATGAATCGCGGGTATGGGACTTCAATGTCTTCTGTCGGGAGGACGGGACCCGCGTTGACAACGTAGGCTACAAATAGAAAATTTTATAATGCTTTTGTACTTTAAATTCATAATGATTTTAATACATATGACTTTCTTTGTGAGTCTTTGGTTGAACAGCTGCTAGTAGTAACAGAAGAGAAGTAGCTTGCTAGGCGTTTGTCTTACTACATTCAGTGGATTTTTTTATTTTATTCATAGTGCTATTTTTACGTAACAATTTTTTTTTGTTACGCGGCTCACAATTATTTCTTTTACCGCCTCTGGGGTTGGCTGGAAGAGATCTCTTTTAGAGATAAGCTCACCTTTGTACACCTTTAATGTAACATTGGTATGTGTAAAACATAACATAAAAAGAAACATCCGTCCTGCCTAGTGTAGAATAGTTACCTTAACGTTACTTAACGTTACCTTAACACAACAATATAACAAATGGCGAAGTTAGTCTATTCAGGTGGTCCAAAACAAAAAACTGGATTTGGTTAAAAAGTATAAAATGTCCTAGCTATTGATGTTATATACCTATATTAATATTACCCGAATAATCACATAGACAAAAGGTTAGCTCAAGTTCATGTAAGTACTTTTATTTAGGAGATACCTGTTAATTAGATCCAACTCTGGCCATTGGCGAACAAAGCTGAGCCTGGCAGTTAGGCAGTGATATATAGCGATTAGAATATAGAAGGCAAAGAGGGCAGTGCAGTTATAAGATACGAATAACGTGTAGTAAGCGTCATTATACTTCTGCAAATGACTAGTATCTTTAAGAAACCAGTGTAAAATTATTGTATTAGTTACTGAGGGCATCAACGTGCGACTAATATTATTATACTCTTTGTTTAAAGGACTTTCGTAGGCTACTGCAATTTATTCAATATCAGAGGAATGTATACCAGTTTGTTACAAAAACAATAGCATTACTTCAAGTTTCATGTACAGATACATCCTGTATAATACTCCAAAAATTAGGTGAAGTACATCCACCTATTATTTGATTTTTTTTTGTATTTAAAACTTAAATATGATATATACCTCCCCAATTGGAAAAATAAATCTGCATTACTGCAGCATATTGCATACAATTAATTTCCTACGAAGTTTATTATGTTATTGCGAGTGATCAAAATCAACAGTATTAGTCCAAGAAATTACTGTTATCAACTGGTACGATACCAAATGATTGACATTTGGTTTAACATAACCGTTCATACACTACCCCATTAAAATTTTAATTTAGTTTAAATGGTGACTTCTGAGCCGCTACATGTACATTTTCTTTCATTTAAAATGGATGTTCTTTAACTAAATTACAATTTTAAAGCAATTGGAGGCCTTTTAATAGTTACTTTGATTTCAAAGTAGTTTTTAAAAGGACACCCATCACTTGTCAGTGGTTGATGTTGACGCTTATTTATTAAATTGTCACGTGAACCCATTAAGCTCCTTACTATTTTTTCCCATAAGTATTCGTAAGTTCATATGTGTATAAAGTACTCACCTGCCGAAGCTACCAATAAAAGTAGTACACCTTTCATGTTGATGTCCAACTGGTTCACAACTCATAGTTTCATTTTATATTCATCACTATATATACTTTGATTTCTTTGATTTTAATCTTCTTATTATGATAACATGTAGTTATCGCAATAAGAAGATTAAGTAAGAAATGGTTGTACGTATTACATATTTCCAAATATTTAACCCGTCATCGCGCATGTAAAAAATATACCTATGTTAAATCGCTGTGGTTCCAATACAATATTGATAGTAAATTAAATAAAATATTAACTGAACATATTTTGAGTTAATGTTTAATTGCGAGAAGAATTTGAGGTATTGGTAGGATTAAATATTCAGAACTAATAAGAAAAAAAAAGTTACAACGCGTAAACAAATCTGCATATGAAATAACGGTTACCTTAGCCTATAGGCGCTTATAACCTGAACAAAGAATTCACTGATTTCTATCTCCGGACTTCACAAAGTGAAAGTGAAGTTCCCAGTTTAGTGACTGTAAAAAGAAAGCGAAGGTTATGCTCATGGCCTGAAAATGTTGAGTACCTTAATTAAAAAAAGAAAAAAATCTACTTTCTGTTGAAAAAGTTTTCTATATATTACGAGTATATTCTAAATATCAATGGAAAAAATACCATAATAAATATTAAATAAATTAGAAGTTTTTCATCATAATTTATTTAATACTTTAGTATACATTGACATCATTGAAAACTACAACTGAAAGTGTAACACATTCATCACGATTTGAGGGTTTAAATAAACTTGTATAAATTTTAAATTTTGCCTTCATTTCCTAATCCATTATTATTGAGGGGCTAACCATTAAAGCAAGCAAAACCATTAAAAAAGCAAGCTTTTTTAACTTCTATTTGTAATAAAAAATATAATAATGATTTTAGCAACTATGTGAAGTAAAGTTATCCTTAATTATCAATATCTTTTATAACTTTATGACAATTTTGGCACTTGGCACCACATGACATGGTATAATAATTATTGGCAGTTTTAACATTCATAGCACCTATTCATGCATGCTCGCTCATTTTTGGTGCTTCTGATACCATCTGCTGCTAACACGCGACTAATTTAGTTGTGGTAGGTGAGTCTTGGCCTGTCTCGGCTTCTAAATTTATTATGATTACTGATACAATAATGTTCATTGTAACCTTTGTGATTGCCGTTTGTAGTTTTATAGAATGGGTTTATGGTATTCAGTTTCTTTTAACGTAAAGGCGCACGTAAAATACGTACGATCCCTCACTAGATTCCTGGTGACCATGCCAACTCAAACATAATAAATAAATCTCTGGGAAACAATAATCGTTGAGTCCACACGCCACACAGCGATAACCTCGTGAGCTAAGTCCCAGTACTTGGTAAGTTTCTCCTCGGCTTGCACGTGTTTCTCGTAATTGGGAATGGTGATGTCAACGAGAATGACGTCTATCTAATATAATATCAAATCTATTACACTTTATGGTGATTGCGTCTCCGTGTACCTAGCCCGGTCTGTAATAAGTTCTGTTACAAATTAATATGCATTTATTTTTTTATGAAATAATGCAATCTTAATAAAACTTATATGTACATATTTATGGAAGTTTCAGCAAAAAATAAAAAATAATGATTCTATTCAAAATAGCCACCATTTGCTTATATCCTGGTGACGCCCCTGGTGTTGCAAATGTCCATAGGCTACGGTGACTGTTTAACATCAGGCAGGGCGTATGCTTGATTGCCACCTTAGTGGTATAAAAAAAAACCTTTTACAGGTCTTTAATCTGTCTGGCCACGCATCTATGGATTTACGCACTGTTTCCATTGGAAATTTAGCAAGTGCTTGCTCCAGAGATTTCTTAAGAGACACAGTGTTGGCGGCGTGTTTGTAGTTCTAACAGCGCACGGTCGCTCCGATCTTTTATGGTCTTCAACAGAGGTAGTGTTGGTATATCTGTCGATAGCACGATATACGAACATACGGCTTATACTAAGCTTTTGAAGTGTCTTGAATATGACCGACTGCTATACCCACTTTGTGCAAGGCAATCACTGCAATCCTATTTTCTTTAAAACCCCATTCCATATTGTAATTTGATTTATAACTTCACGCCAAATCCCTTACGGGGTAGGTCCTTACTTGTAATTTGATAATTGACATAAAAGAATATGCAAAACGGCGGGAAATCTAAAGAAGTTTTTAATAAACGCATTCCAAATTCAAAATAATTAAACAAAAGTATCTCTGTAATAGTATTTATGGCCAGACGAGTTATATGTGTGAATATCCTTATGATGAAATAAATTATTCGACACGAGGAGGTTTCGTCCATACATAAATCTGGAATTGACTTGTCTGCTATGTTCACTCTCTAATCTCCATAGGGACAAAGAACAGCTTCATAGCTGTCTCATTTGGTTTCAACCAACCAACTCAGCTAAATGTAGAATATCCGTAAATTTTAAGGGAGCGTAAGCTGCAATCAGAAATACTCGCGTGATTCCCAGTTTTATATGAACCTATAGAAATCTAAGTCCTACCAAACAGTAATCTCTTACACCAGAGACTAAGCGAGAGGAGAATACGACACCTACACCGGCACGACCATGATCGTCCCGGTCTACCACCGACCATAGGACCATCACTCCATCGGGCAAATCATCAGTGTCGCTTCTAGACCTAGAGTCTCTCCGCCCCCTGCTCTGTCGCTCAACACGTAACATATTCACCACAGAAATCCGTAGCTATATAACAACTCCATGGATTTTCCTGCGAATGGGTCAGTTTGCCAGTAAGTTCATATGGAGTTGTTGTTTTAGTAAGTAGGTAATATACAATATATCCCGTATTGTAAACTTTCACAGTAACTCCTTTACATCAGTTGGGCCCTATACTAGACATTATTTCTTTATTCATTTAAAAATTAATTAGACACAATCGTATTTGCTAAAGTACAAAGGTCGAACTCACTATTATTTCATTTTAAGGACAATATGACGTAGTATGTTTATAAGTCATTAGATAACATATCTACATAATTAATCTGCATGTTGCTTGTCATAATTAATGTTTCGGGAGTGTGTTTTACTGATTGTAGCAAACTTGTTTTTTTGAACGTAGGGATTGAAACGATTTAAAATGGAATGAATCATCACAAATTATTTAGATCATTAAAAAGTTTATTGACGTTTACTGAACAGTGTCACATGAAGAACATTTATTTATTTATTTATCAACAATTACATCTATTATTACGGGTTACAAACCCAAAGCAATAGAGCAACACCCTTTTAACGTCTATGTATAACAAATAATAAATACTGCCACCTTTGTAAATTCACTCGGAGAACTCGTGCATGTGTCAATTTTCTCTGGTATTTTATTGAGGGTGATCAGCGCGCGTGTCAGCGGATCTTTATTTTGTAGGTTGGTCCGCCCGCGAGCCACTGCCAGTAGATGCGGCCGTCGACGACGCCACACGTACCTATCAGGGACACTCAAATTCGCCAAGTGAGTAATTCTGAGTTACAGATTTTACCTCTGAGTAGTTTGTACAAATACGTCGTAAGGCATAATTCCCTTCGTAACCGCAGTTCATTAAAACCAACCATACCCAAGACAAATAATCCTGGATACATAAGGGGATAGAACGGATATACGACGAATTGACTCATATATAAGTATCTCGTAAACTTGTTCTGAACCCGCTCCAACATGAGACAATATTTAGTCTCATGCGGGGCCCAAATGGCTGAATTATTTTCGAGATGGCTTCGTACCAAAGCATTGTACAAGGCGATACCAGCTTTAATGTTTGTAAAACCATGTGCCCGGTGAAAAATAAACCCAAGTTTCCTGTATGCGTTTTTACAAACATTAGTTACGTGATCCCGAAACGTAAGCTCCGATGTGAATTTGACTCCCAGATCTTTTACTTCTTCCACTCGTTTCATTGTTTGCCTTCTATCTCATAAGCTTTATGAATGGGATTCCGCATTCTAGTGAAGGTGATCGTCACACATTTCGACTTATTAAAATGTAGGTTGTTTTCTTTGCTCCAAGCTGCCACTCTGTCTATATCACTTTGCAGTTGTTCGCTTTCTGTAGCGTTACTAATCGAAACATATTTACTTATTAGGGGTCGGTACCAGAAGCGTGCACACCGCGACCTTGCCAGTCCAACACAATTGACTGCAATTCTGGACCCAAACCGCACAGACGCGCGGATTAGGGCGTCCCCCGGAGGCGACGCGTACCGATCCGCCCCCGTCGGTGCGAAATCTAAGGCATGCGGCCGGCGGTGGGGGGCGCAACCCACCACGCAACGCCCATCCCGGCGGGTTGAGGAGAGTTGAGTATCGTATAGGTACATGGAATGTGAGAAGTGGTCTAAAAGATAAGATGTATGAGTCGATAGATATAATGAACGTGAGATGCCTAGATGCTTTGTGTGTGTCAGAGACCAAGCGAAAGGGAATCGACACCGAAGATCTGCCCGGTGGCATGATGGCCCTGTGATCCGGGGTGGACCAGGACGTTCATGCCAGCGCTGGCGTAAGTGTCGTGCTTTCATTTCGCTTGGCCGCTGGTGTGAAATATTACGATTACTATTATGTGATTAAATGAATATGATTTAGTGGGTCCAAGACTTCTCTGGGTTAAAATAAAACTGGGGATCACGCGAGTGTTTTTAGTTGCAGCATATGCTCCTGTGAGCTCTGCTGGTCCCCAGGAGCTCGAGAAGTTTTGGGAGACTGTAAGGGGTATTTTGGATTTGGCTGAAGCGAATGAACGGATAATTATGTGTGGTGATCTAAATGGATGGGTTAGGACCAAGCGAAGCAGTTATGAGGCTGTGCTTGGTCCATACGGAGATAAGAGAGTGAATGTTGCTGGTAAGTTACTTTTAGACGTATGTATGGAACGAAATCTCCTTGTGTGATACACGCTCTTCCATCACAAGAATATTCACACTTACACATGGCGACGGAATGAATCCCGAAAGTCGTTAATGGATACAACAGCCTTCAGAAATCCCAATCTTGAAACGGACCACTATCTGGTGATAAACCGGTTTGTGGGCCTTTTCAAGAAGTGGAGACACTGGCGAGTGCTAGATATTCCTTTCGGAGATCATGAAAGAATAAGGAGTGAAAATTTGGAAGAAGAAAGTGTAAGGAATACGTCTAGTCAGTGAAAGACTTGCGAACGCGAGTCTTTCCGACTCAGATGTAGACGAATGTTGGAAAGTTCTGAAAGACGGTATTGTGGACAGTGCAAAAGAAGCATGTGAATGCGCAAAGAGACGTAGAACACAGAGAGATAATGCCTGGTGTGATGCGGAGGTTCAATCCTTTCAATTCTCCGTGGAAAAAAAGGGGAAAGCGTGGCTGGATTACGTATCATCTTTGCACCAGAGTGATGGTATGAAATAAATGAAGAAAGAAATATACGGTCGATGCAAGAATGATACCAAAGCTTTAGTGAAAGAGAAGCGTGAAAGACTACTTATGAGTGAGGAAGAGAAGCTGACGATGAACTTCGAGGCAAATTCCAAACTCTTATGGAGAGAGGTAAAGAAGTCTCGGAGTGGTTCGTCAGCATCCAGAATGGAGAACATAAGATGTAAAGCTGGTGGCATTTTTGCTAAAACTCAGGAAGTGTTAGAACGGTGGAGTGAATATTTTAGAGAAATGAT
This sequence comes from Pyralis farinalis, assembly GCA_947507595.1. Classification (NCBI taxonomy): domain Eukaryota; kingdom Metazoa; phylum Arthropoda; class Insecta; order Lepidoptera; family Pyralidae; genus Pyralis; species Pyralis farinalis. The sequence continues at coordinate 11,937,012 of OX382274.1, forward strand.
TGACACGGCAGTGCCCGCGTACCATGAAGACATTACTATGGATGAGATTGAATGGTCGATACGAAGTTTACAAGATGGAAAGTCAGCGGGAATCGATATGGTAACAGCTAAGATGATCAAGCTAGGTGGTATCTACGCTAGGGACGCCTTCTCGTTTTTAAGCAAATTATGCTGGAGAATCGGAAGGGTCCCGAGCGATTGGAGACGCGCAGTCATCGTGCCCTTGTATAAAGGCAAGGGCTCACGTATGTACTGCGCCAACTATAAGGCCATTAAACAATTTTTAACGGAAGTATCGCGTGATTTATTTATTTTGTTGAACGTTGAGACTTCCTGCGACCACGGATGCTGCAAAGCATTCGAAACGTCAGGTTTAACAAAGTAAATAAAACACGCGATACATCCGTTAAAAATTGTTTAATTCAATGTGTAACAATCGCGAAAACCTAAGACAATGCTATAGGGCCATTAGTTTGATCAGCTTAGCAGCTAAAGTGTATGGAAAAATCATTGAAAGGAGAATGAGGGTGAAATCCGATGGAATGCTTTGGGAAGCACAGGGTGGATTTCGAAGCGGCAGAGGGTATACGGATCAAGTTTTTTCACTCCGCAACATCGTAGAGAAGCATCAGGCTTTGGACCAGAAGGTTTTCTGCGGTTTTGTGGACTTTGAGAAAGCATTGGATAGGGTCGTGCGAAAGAATCTCTGGAACATTTTGCCCAGGTACAGGGTTGACGACGACCTACTCCATGCCGTTCAATCCACTTATAAGGATTATACATCATGTGTGCGGGTGGACGGCAGTTTGTTGCCCTGGATTGATGTCAATATTGGTGTCAGACAGGGATGCGTGCTGTCGGCTCGGCTATTCATCCTGAATCTGGACAGTTGTCTTCAGAGAATAAGAAATATGAATGTGGGAATGCGAATGAGTGACTCAGTAGTCAACTGCCTGCTTTATGCAGACGACGCGGTATTAATAACAGAATCACCATCAGAACTGCAAACACTAGTTACAACAATGAAAGATGATTGTATGAAGAAATGCTTACAATTAAATGCGAAGAAAACCAAGATAATGGTATTTGAAAGAGAGACAACCGGAACGAACACTAGGATTATGGTTGATGACATAATGTTGGAGCAAGTGAATGAGATTGTATATCTTGGAAGTGCTTTTAGCAGAGATGGAAGGTAAACCGCTGATGTGGAGAGACGAGTGAGTGCCGGGAATAGGGTGAACGGAGAGTTAGGTAAACTTCTAGGCAGCTGAAATCTAAGCCAGAATTCACAGTTCGCTGTACACAACGCGGTGCTTATCGCAACGCTAACTTATGGAAGTTAGAGCTGGGTATGGCAGAGAGAGCATTAAAGTAGAATAAATGCGGTCGAGATGAGAGCATTGCGCAAAATTGGCGGCATAACGCTTGCTGAGCGCGTTCGTAATGAAGACGTAAGAGAAAGAGTTGGTCTGAAAAAGAGTAGGCATGCTCCGTTGGTTCGGACATGTAGAAAGAATGCGGGACGAAAGAATGACGAAACAGATATACAATGCAAAAGTGGAAGGATGTAGGAGGGGGATGTACGAGGAAGACCGAGACTAACCTACGATGACCAAATTGGTCGTGTTTTATCAGAAGGTGATGTCAGGAGCCTTAGGAACCGGCGAGCGTGCATAAAAAGAGCTATGAATTTCACAGAAGTGAGTGAAGTATGTAAGGACCGCGTCTTACGGCGCTCGGTTATCTCTGCCTACCCCGCAAGGGGCTTGGCTTGAAGATATACATACACATACATACATATTTACTATTCTTCTTTTTATCGTTATCCCATTACGATCGGTTTTCTCTGCCTAACTCGCAACGGACCTGGTTCTCTATACTGGCTAACTACTCGGATATTGTTGTGAACAATTAACTTCCACCTAGTGGGATATCGTTTGAAAACTCCGATACTCCGTCACTATACAGACTGCAGGCCGGCTGCTTCCACCTCGTGGGACAGTTAAAGCTTAGCACCTTTATAGTGATTCGATTACTGCTGAATAATAACAAGCGTGCATTGATAACGGACTTCGATCTTTGAATAATTTCTGGACTTACACAAACATCCGTTACATTATAAAATATTTAATTGTAAATCATTGAGGGTAATTTTTTATAGGCCACCCAGAAAGACCACATTATATTACCAATAATCTTTCATCTGAATGTTGAAAGATATTTTATTAAAAAAACAGATACAGAATTTTACAGCGGGATCTCGGGCATAATCGAACACGCTGTATGAGCAATGTGGACCTCAGTGTCTTCTTGAATGGGTTTTTCTATATCCACCTTTTCTTTTCTCCAGTGCTCCGACTATTGTCGATAGATTACAGTCGTGAAGCTTATTCAGTGGCCGTCTAGGTGGTTAAAAATACTGGTTTTCGCCAATGCATAATCGAACACCGTGGCGGAGAATGTTCTATACCCCTTATAATACTAATATATATACAACCCTGTTTTTGCCTTTGTGCATGTCGATAAAATGTCATTGTCAAAATTAGTAATAAAAATTAATTTAGAAAATTTAAATATTCAAAATGTAAGTGTTCTGTAGACGACCGACCAAGAAACAAGGGAGTCTACGCTGAGATCTGATCAGCAACGCACGGTGCACCGACTACCGTGCCTGTGACCTCTAGCCCTTGCTGTGTTGGTTACGCGGTGTACTTCGGCGGCGGCATCTTTTGACCGCTGCGGTGTTGGACTGCAAGGCGGCCCCCACCGACTCCTACATTCTACTGGGCCTTGTGATTTTCGACGTCCGTGATCTCCTTACGGATCTGCTCGCTGGCTGAGGTTCGCTGGCGAACTCCTCTACAGTTGGCGGCCTACTACCGCCGGCGGCCGGCCTACATTTGCATCTGGACCGTGACCGGGTGCTGCTGACAGTGAACAGTGAACTTTGGTTACATCGATCTAACGCGAGTTCTCAAAGGCGAATCTAGCCGAATTCTAGATTCCGTTTTTTTGTGCATATCTTATATTGCAAATATTTGTCTTTAATAAATTTGTGATTCTCTTTCAGTATCCCCTTTTTATTTATAATAAACAATATTACAGTTTGACGCCTGACAGACCTGACCTCGACCCTGACATATATCATAGGATCTTATAGGCCCCCTACCAATGTCTATACGCCGTAATCAATTTATATTAGTTGTTAATTGCCTTTTTACTAAATATACTTTATAGTATTCCACAATCTATCATAATGGACAATACAACTCAATTTCAATCTCGAGAACTCCAGAACTTATTTCGAAAATACAATATTCCTTTCGCATCTTATTCGCATTTGTACTGTCCACAAGTTAACCCTACAGAACGTTATAATAGGACGATAATCTCTGCTTTAGTGTGTCTCGTTGGAGATGATCATAGAACTTGGGGTATGTACCTTCCTCAAATACAATTTGCTATAAATAATACTGTTAGTGTAGTAACTGGGTTCTCCCCCGCATTTCTAGTATTTTGTCTCGAAACGATTACTTGCCGATTTTTATAAACTGATATTCAAAACTTACATGAACTTACTATCCTTCCAAGACACATTTATGCTCACAACCTCGGTTTGCTATCTAACGTATTTGCCACCACCACTATGCTCCTGAGGAGTTGCTGTGTTAGCAGTAAAGATAGTATCGCGCGAGTCATACTTAATGTATTACCAGCGTCTATAGGCTACGATTACCAATTTACATCAGGTGGACCGTATGCTTGAATACCTCCCAACGTTAAATAAAAGCAATCCCAACGGCATATATAACATCATGCTTACGCAATATCACCACGCTTGAATTCAAATATTGCAATATTTTATGAAATAAGTTTTATTCAGTTTAGTTTACATTTGTTACAATAATTTTTCCAAGTGAACCGAGTGATATTAGAAAGGATATCTTCTTCCAGTGTTCATGCGGTACATGCCAGATCTGAAAAAAATATGTTCATTAACGTCCATAAAAGTAAATACAGTTTTCAGTGTAAAATATTTAAGGTATAACCGCTCTTAATGTAAATTGAGTGAATGCAATATTCCTTATTTAACGTTGCACTTTTTCTTTCATTGTTCATTAAGAAAAAATGTAAAAATCTGTTTTGAAAAATTTACCCTAATATTTTACATGACTCAGAAAGTGTTATTTTGATGAAATTTAGTGTTGTGATAATAAAGATCTAAAATTATATACCCAGTTTTTCTCAAATCATCATTGCCCATACGCAATTCTCTTCCACGGCAAGTATCCAATGTAATCTGTAGTGATGTCGTGCATAACCTGCCAACCAGGTGGTTGTGCGTAACAGTGGCGGCGAATAATTCCCAGGCACGGTTATGATCGCAAAGTCCCAAAAGGCAGCCAGGCTGATTGTTGCCACCGTTGGGGAAGAAGTCCGCGTTAGCCACGGCACTACCGATTCCAAGCCCAGTGAGAGTGTTACCATCAGTGTGGATGGCTTCTACGTACACACCATCGCTTGGCCTAATTCTGTTTAGACTGTATTGCCACAGAGGTCCAGCCGGATCCAAGCCTAAGTAGGGGAAAAATGTGAGTATGAGTATTATAAAAATTCATATGTGAGATGTACAATATGTACGTATGTAATGCATATTTTCTTAGAACTGTGCGGTATACACATACTTTTTGCAGGATCTCCGAATATCATATCACAATCAAAATTCTTACGTAGGTATTTCATACTAACAGTATAATTATGTCCAATTGGAACCGGAAGTTTGAGTGCAATCAATAAACAGTTAATTAATATATGAAAGACGAATGGATACATTTTAATTTATATATGTACAAACCTGTCACACGAGCAGCTCTTCCACCTAGTTCCCTGCCAGCGTTTCCTACGAGATGGGCTCCCAAGCTGAAGCCAACTATATGCATCTGGTCAAATCTAGCACCAGTCACAGAGTTAAGGAAATTCAAGAACTGGCCCAGACCGCGTCCTACTGCTGGGACGCCGGCAGCCGCAGTTGGGTACGTCGACATGGCTAAACGTCTCCAGTCCAAGACAATAACGTTGACATCACTTTTGCCAAGATATGCTGGAACGGTACATGGACTGTATTAACAATTCTTATATCGTCTAATAAACCACACCTATCCAAGTAACAATTTCAAGACATGTATGTAATTATAAAATAAAACGATGATTGACTTACATGTGTTACTAAAATAAACATTTCACGTATAAATTTCGATACTACGAAGTTAACTATTTGAGAATAACATCATAAATATTACGTACCATCTCTGATCACGGGATTGAGATCAGTATTTTGGTTACTAAGCCAGCCATGAGCAATCACTACAGTAGGAACTGCTGCATTGAAGTTTGAATTACGGATGGAGTTAGCATTATTCATGGTCAGTGTTTGAGATGAACGTGGGTTGCGCCTGTGAAATATGTAGAATGAATGTAAATTAATGAGCGAAAATATTGCAAATTGCTATATGATGAAATTAGAATGTATATTACGACAAGTTTTTTCAAAATATTTCCTGAAAATCATAAGGATCTCTTATTCCTATAGCAAAATCTAAGGCGTTTGATTATTTATAACGTCTAATAATGAATAAATAAAAACTATATATAAAAATAAAAAAGTAGTCACCGAGTGAAGAGCAGGTACAGGTTGTTGGCAGGATTTCTTTCAATTTCTGCAAGGAGTTCCCTGTCTGGCTCCTCTTCCAAATCTACTAAGTGCATGTTTCCGTCTCCATCGGGGAATTCGATGAATCGCGGGTATGGGACTTTAATGTCTTCTGTCGGGAGGGCGGGACCCGCGTTGACAACGTAGGCTAGAAAAAAAAAAGAAATAGAAAATTTTATAATGCTTTTGTTCTTTAAATTCATAATTATTTTAATACAAATGACGTCTTTGGTTGAACAGCTGCTAGTAAGTACTTGTGTGATGTAGCTTGCTAGGCATTTGTCTTATTACATTGAGTGGTAAAGTTTTATCTTTTTTATTTATAGTGCTATTTTTACCTACCGATAATTTTTTTTTGTTACCCGGCCAACAATGATTTCTTTTACAGCCAGTGAGGTTACAGTGAGGTTGCCTGGAAGAGATCTGTTTTAGAGATAAGCTCACCTTTGTACACCTATAATGCAACAATGGTATGTGTAATATATATATATAAAGAAACATCCGTCCTGCCTAGTGTTGAATAGTTACCTTAACGCTTACAACACAACAATATAACAAATAGCGAAGTTAGTCTATGCAGGTGGTCCAAAAAAAATTTGGATTTGGTTAAAAAGTATAAAAATGTCCTAGCTATTGATGCTATATACCTATATTAATATTACCCGAGTAATGACATAGATAAAAGGTTAGCTCAAGTTCAAGTAAGTAGTTTTATTAAGGAGATACCTGTTAATTAGATCTAACTCTGTCCATTGGCGAACAAAGCTGAGCCTAGCAGTTAGGCAGTGATACATAGCGATTAGAATACAGAAGGCAGGGCAGCGTAGCTATAAGATACAAAAAAGGTGTAGTAAGCGTTATTATACTTCTGCAAATGACCAGGATCTTCAAGAAACCAGTGTAAAATTATTGTATTAGTTACTGAGGGCAGCAACGTGCAACTAATATTAATATACTCTTTGTTTAAAAGACTTCCATAGGCTACTGCAATTTATTCAATATCAAAGCAATATATACCAGTTTGCTACAAAAATAATAACATTATTTCAAGTTTCATAATTATACAGACACATCCTGTATAATACTCCAAAAATTAGGTGAAGCACATCCACCTATTATTTGGATATTTTTGGAATGAAAACTTAAATATGATATATTTAGACCTACCCAATTGAGGAAATAACTGCATTAACAGTGTATTGCATACAATTAGTTTCCTCGGAAGTTTATTATGTTATTGCGAGTGGTGAAAGTCAACAGTATCGGGCCAAGAAATTACTGTTAGCGAGTAGTACGATACAAAATGATTGACTTTTGTTTTACCGTTCAAACACTACCCCATTAAAATTTAATTTAGTTTAAACGTAAGAATTGTGATTTCCGAGCCGCTACATGTGCTTTTCTTTCATTTAAAATGGACGTTCTTTAAATAAATTACAATTTTATAGCAATTGGAGGCCTTTTAATAGTTACTTAAATTTTAAAGTAGTTTCGAAAAGGACACGCATTACTTGTTAGTGGTTGAAGTTGACGCTTAAATTGACACATGAATCCATCGAGCTCCTTAGTAGTTTTTCCTTATGTACCTACTCGTAAGTTCATATGTGTAAAAAGTACTCACCTGCCGAAGCTACCAATAAAAGTAGTACACCTTTCATATTGTTGTCCAACTGGTTCACAACTCATAGTATCATTTTATTTTCGTCACTATATATACTTTGATTTCTTTGATTTTAATCTTCTTATTATGATATCATGTAGTTATCGTAATAAGAAGATTAAGAAAGTAGCGGTTTTACGTATTACATATTTGCAAATATTTAACCCGTCATCGCGCATGTAAAAAATATACGCATGTATTAATCACTGTGGTTCCAATGACCCAATAAAATATTGGTTATAAATTAATTATAATAATAACTGAAAATATTTTGAGTTAATGTTTAATTGTGAGAAGAATTTAAGGTATTGGTATGATTAAATCTTCTAAACTCATACAAAAAAAAAAAAAATAGTTTCAACGCGTAAACAAATCTGCATATGAAATAATACTTCTATGAAGTACGAAAATTTGTTAATTGTCGAACTTAATTCATAATGATTTATAGTTCCCAGTTTAGTTGTTTAGTGACTGAAAAAGGAAAACGAAGATTATGCTCATGGCCTGAAAATATTGAGTACCTTAATTAAAGAACTTTTCTACATACTTTGTTCTAAATATCAATAAAAAAATTACCATAATATATATATATATTTATATATATATATATATATATATATATAAATATATACATATATATATATATATAAATATATACATATATATATATATATATATACGTTAAACAAATTAGACAAATTAGCAATATTTTATAATTATAATAATAAATGCAATTTTTATTTATTACCAATATTTTTGTGGCGTCATGTGTATTATACGTATTTTTTATTGTGTATTGCCTAAATTATATATATTGTATCTCTAAATTGCATAGAAACCTTTCTATAAATTATCTTGTAAAAAATAATATTTTTGTATGTTGAAGGCGGCCAAGCAAACCGTCTTTATTAGTAGGTGCGCGCTCTACTCTGTCGTGCCTTTGTCTCGCGCGCTGACGTCACGCGGCGGGCGGGGCGAACGCCGGCACTTGCGCGGGCGCTGCCAGCCAGTCTGCATATAGCTAGGCACGCGAACATTGTGTCGCTATGCTTGTCGCCGCGCATACGCTAAGATCGCTACGGATACGTTGCTTTTATATCTGTTTAAATTCTGTGCATTCGTACTTTCACTTCTCTCTCATTTTCACTCCTTCTGTCTACTCTGCTGTGAATTATCTGTGCTATCTTCATAATAACCTGTTCTTCATCTACCGTGCTTATAACTTTCATTCTTCGCCTTCGCCTCGCTTATCGCCTCAATCCGCTACAGGAAGCTGGTACCTGGAGCTCCACTAACATCGCTAAATTTTATAATAATAATTATAATAAATGCAAGGCAACTTGGAAACTAATTTCAACTAATCCCAATAATAATCCAATGAATAATAATATAGAAAGTATAAATTATAACAATAAAACATATTCTGACCCCAAGGACATTTGTGATATTTTAAATAATTTCTTCATAAATTTGACAATACCTCTAATACACAACCCGGACAAATAACCCCAACAAACTCTAATGATTTACCAAGGAATCCACATACAATATACCTAAAGCCGACTGATGAACACGAAATCCATAAAATAATAATGTCTTTAAAAAACAGCAAAGCCAGTGGACATGACAATATAGCTACAAAAATCATAAAATCATGCGTCACTCATCTGAGCCGCCCACTCGCACACTTAACTAATCTATCACTCTTGAGGGTATCTTTCCAAAAGAACTTAAGCCGTCAATTGTAAGACCAGTTATTAAAAAAGGGTGACAAAACAGATCCAAGTAATTACAGACCCATAACTTGTTGAGGTTAGTAGCAAAAGCATAGTTTCTAACTGGCTGTTTTTTATACTCGTTGACAAATTTCTATTATTGAATATTGTCACTGTCTATGATGGATGTCTCAAGAGAATTATATTGATTTAGATTACATATCTAATGTTTTAATTTACGTGCAGAGAAACGCCTATTATTATGCACACCAACATAACCAACGTCTCTATTTTATCTAAAATCTTAGCAAGGGTAATGTACAATAGATTAAACATCTTTGTCACTAAGCATAACCTATTGATTCCAAATCAGTATGGGTTTCGGACAGGTCGGGTTTTTGACTACATTAGAACAAACTGTAAATAAGGCTATAAGAGATATTATCATATGGATGTAGCAGAATAACCTACAAATCAACATTAATAAAACTAAATTAATGCAATTTCAGCCATATAATTCTAGACAAAGACTTTTAGACATTTTATAATAATGAGCGCGTAGAAGAGGTAGACGATATACAGTTTTTGGGTTTAAATATCAATAAACACTTAAATTGGGGAAAGCACGTTGCACAAACGTGTAAAAGACTTAATAGTTTTGTTTATGCCTTGAGGAGAGTCATACAATCTGTATCTCCCGAAGCCGCTTTAACGGCATATCACGGCTGTGTGAGCTCTGTACTAAATTACGGGCTTCTATTGTGGGGTAACTTAGTGAACATAGACAGAGCTTTCAAATTGCAGAAAAAGTGTATACGGGTGATTGACAAAGCGTGGGTTCTCGACATCTGTATACCATTATTTAAAAAATAAAAGGTGCTGCCTCTGCCTTGTATGTACATTAAGACCGTGTGTATATTTGTAAAAACACACTTAAACTATTTTGAAAAGCGTGACGACAAAACTTACAATAAACAAAGAGCACGAACACGAACTTATTATATCGACCTCCCTGTCCCATTGATAGTGGTTGCAGAAATGTTTTTAATATGTGCATCAAAATTTATACTAACTACAAATATTACCGAATGAGATAAAAGCACACAATGTGAATTTATTTAAACATAAATTGAATTCATGGTTGCTACAAAACTGTTTTTATAGTGTAAAGGATTATATGAACCATAAGTAGAAAAATTGTGTCAATTAGCTTATTCTAATAATATGTACCTATTCCATATTATATCTGGTAAAATTTGCACATTCTGCATGCAGATTGAATACCGTTACTCAACATTATGTAAAACGTATTCTGGCAAATAAATATCTTTGCCTTTTGTTTTTGTCATTGTCTTTAGAAGTTTTACAAAATAATTTATTTAATACTTTAGTATATATTAACATCATTGAAAACTTCAACTGAAAGTGTAGTGCACGATTTTAAGGTTTAAATCAACTTGTATATTCAATTTTGCCTTCATATCCTAATCCATTATTATTGACGGGGCTAACCATTACAGGTGGTAGCAGTCATTTAATATCGAGCGACTATACTATATAATTTCTTGGACTCGTGGATTTCTTTACTATGTTGTCCTTCACTATGAGCAAGTGATAATTACAAATAATAGGGGTTAAAGTATGAAGTTGCCGTTTTATAATAATAGATACTTTGAATTGGCATTAAACCTTCATGGTGCGAGTTTTTTGAGTGAAACTTTTATCACATGATAACTATGAGGTTTTACTTTTGAAAAATGTGCAACATTAGATTTTAGAATTCCAAATGTTTTTTTTTATTCAGCTTAAACGGTAAAAAGGGATACTTCGAAAATCCGAGTTATTTTTGAATACGTGTTCCGACGCGGAACTCACGTGGCAGAAACGACTCGCAATATCAATGCTGTGTTTGGAGAGGATACTGCTATTGAACGCACTGGGCGTTTTTGGTTTAAACGCTTTCGCAATGGAAACTCCGTCTTGAAGAACGAACGAACGTGGAAGACCGCCCACACAGGTACCTAAATAACGCTGAATTGAAGGAGACGGTGGAAGCCTATCCGAATCAAACTACCCAGGAATTAGCACCATGATTTAACGTTACCTTTCCTACAATATTGACTCATTTGCATCAAATCAAAAAGATAAAAAAATATGAAAAATGGGTGCCACATGATTTGACTGATCTGCAGAAAGAAATGCGTGTTGAAACTTATGTTGTTGTTACTTGTTGAATCGGTACAGAAATGAAGGAATATTGGATCAAATTGTTACATGTGACGAAAAGTGGATGTTTTATGATAACCGTAAGCGAAAAATGCAATGGCTTACCCCAGGTCAAACGCCGCAACAGTGACCTGAAGCATAGCTTACCAATAAAAAGGTATTGGTAACTGTTTAGTGGTCTCTTCATGGCGTTATTCACTATAGCTTCCTGGTCAAGCAATAACAGCAAATGTTTACTGTGCCGAAATTCGAACAATGCTGGCGAAACTGGTAATAAGACAGCCCTGACTCGTTAATCGATCTTCACCATTATTGCTCCATGATATCGCAAGACCTCACACTGCACGGGAAACCATTGTAACTCTACAGGAGCTGCAGTTAAAAACCATACGTCATCCTCTGTACTCGCTATATCTTGCTCCAACTGACTACCAGATTTTTCGTGATTTAGACAATTTTACTACTTGGTAAAAAAATTTCTCCCCAGGAGGCAGTACAAAATGCTTTCACACAATCTAGGTCCCCAGAGTTCTATTGCAAAGGCCTAAATAATCTTCCAATTAGATGGCAGCAATAGATAATGAGGGTAAATATTTTTATTAAATAAATATGTTACATCTTAGAAAAAAAAAACAAGTTTTAATTTTTCAGTACATATCTGCCATTTCATACTTTAACCCCTAATAACTACATAAGTCCGAAAACACGAATTTAGTGGTACATGTCCACGCCAGGATTCGAACCAGCGACCGTAGGTTTACAGGTTGGTTATTTATCCACTGGGCTATCACTGCTCTTGAAATGGTACACAATATCTCTCATGACATGAACAATGAGTGTCAGCTCTTAAGAACTTGATGTATTCGCAGTAGAGATAGCTAGGGATTGTAAGAATTCATAGACTGACACAAACTGATTGGGTCAGGTAGAACGTGGAAATTGAAGTGGTTTTAATAATCCCTCAGGTATTACGCTCAACAACATCAATCATATCAATAAACATCTGTTCCATTTAGAGCGAATTACTGTTGAGGTATACAGTAGTTCACTATAAATGGAACAGATTTTTCACAGAGCTTACTGGTAATCACATTCACTCGCAAGAATACATCAATCAGCCAGATAATTGTTATTTGATATGGTTTTCTGTGTAGATAAATTATATACATTAAATGCACCTTCATATTTTCCAGTGGAGCTGCTTTGATGTGCCTTACCTATTTTAAAATATTTGGACATGCAGTGTATAGTGGTTCATGGTTGGAGTCATATTGAGTTTGCCTCTAAGCCATTTGAGAAGACTAAAAACTTGCTCAAGTCATATACATAAATCCGTAATATATAGTCATCTCAGTTTAAGTTTGTGAGAAATTGAGTGTTGTAAATATATTTTTACTTCTGTTATGATTTTCTATTTTTTAATTTTATTATGTTAATAACAAAAGAGTGAGAAAGCAATGTATCCTATTTATTTCGCTTGTATCGAATCGATCGAAAACTACTGATGGAAAAGGCCTCGTAGTAGTTTCAGCCTCTGAAATGTACGAAAATTCCAAGTTTTATTCAAAACATACGCAGTCAATACGACCTGTAGTAGTCGCCGTACGGTTAAATCAAGGTAATTATTTATTATACGATAATAAGTGATTACCCCACACTGAAAATTTACACTATTCGATATCAAATGTATTACATTACTTATCATTTTTTTTGTTTATATATGTTTATGCATTACAACAAAACTGACAACATCGTAACTTTGTTCAAGAAGAGATTACGAGTAAGTGAAGACTTGACACGTGATGACCGATAGTATTTATTTACTTTCAATTTTTATTAAAAAAGAATGATAATGATTTTCGCAACTATGTGAAGTAAAGTTATCCTTAATTATCAATACCTTTTATATCTTTATGACAATTTTGGCACTTGGCACCACATGACATGGCATAATAATCATTGGCATTTTTAACATTCATAGCCCTATTTATGCATGCTCGCTCATTTTTGGTGCTTCTGATACCATCTGCTGCTAACACGCGACTAATTTAGTTGTGGTAGACTCACCGTCTTGGCCTGTCTCGGCTTCTTAATTTATTCTATTTACTGATTATATTTACTGATACAACCGAATTTTTCCCCCTTAAGACTGCAATGAATTTAAGTGTTCATTGTAACTTTTGTGATTGCCGTTTGTAGTACTGCATAGGAGACAAGGCGCTAAAAATTTTAATGGGCCTATATAGGTTGTATTTCTCCAAGCGCATTTTTATAGAACGGGTTTATGGCATTGAGTTTCTTTTAACATAGAGGCGCACGTAAAATACGTACGATCCCTCACTAGATTCCTGGTGACCATGCCAACTCAAAACTAAATAAATCTCTGGGAAACAATAATCGTTGAGTCCACACGCCACACAGCGATAACCTCGTGAGCTAAGTCCAAGTACTTGGTAAGTTTCTCCTCGGCATGCACGTGTTTCTCGTAATGGGGAATGGTGATATCAACGAGAATGACGTTTATCTACTATAATATCAAATCTATTACACTTTATGGTGATTCCGTCTCCGTGTACCTAGCCCGGTCTGTAATAAGTTATGTTACAAATGAATATGGATTTATTTATTTATGAAATAATGCAATCTTAATAAAACTTATATGAACATATTTATGGTTGTTTCAGCAAAAAATTAAAAATAATCTTTCTATTCAAAATAGTCACCATTTGCTTATATCCTTTTACAGGCCTTTAATCTGTCTGGCCACGCATCTATGGATTTACGCACTGTTTCCATGGGAAATTTAGCAAGTACTTGTTCCAGATATTTCTTAAGAGACACAGTGTCGGCGGCGTGTTTGTAGTTCTAACAGCGCGCCGTCGCTCCGATCTTTTATGGTCTTCAACAGAGATAGTGTTGGTATATCAGTCGATAGCACGATATACGAACATACGGCTGATACCAAGCTTTTGAAGTGTCTTGAATATGACCGACTGCTATACCCACTTTGTGCAAGGCAATCACTGCAATCCTATTTTCAGTAAGACATCTCCATACTGTAATTTGATAATAGACATAAAAAAATATGCAAAACGGCGGGAAATCTAAAGAAGTTTTAATATAATAAAAGCATTCCAAATTCAAAATAATTAAAGAAAAGTATCTATGTAATAGTATTTATAGCCAGACTAGTTATATGTGTGAATATCCTTATGATGAAATAAATTATTCGACACGAGGAGGTTTCGTCCATACATAAATCTGGAATTGACTTATCTGCTATGTTCACTCTCTAATCTCCATAGGGACAAAGAACAGCTTCATAGCTGTCTCATTTGGTTTCAACCAACCAACTCAACTAAATGTAGAATATCCGTAACAGACTCCCAAACCTTAAGGGAGCGTAAGCTGCAACCAGAAATACTCACGTGATTCCCAGTTTTATATGAACCTATAGAAATCTAAGCCCTACCAAACAGTAATCTCTTACACCGGAGGCTAAGCGGGAGGAGAATACGACACCTACACCGGCACGACCATGATCGTCCCGGTCTACCACCGACCATAGGACCATCACTCCACTGGGCAAATCATCAGTGTCGCTCCTAGACCTAGAGTCTCTCCGCCCTCTGCTCGGCCGCTCAACACGTAACACATTCACCACAGAAATCCGTAGCTATATAACAACTCCATGGATTTTTATTTTCCTGCGAATGGGTCAGTTTACCAGTAAGTTCATATGGAGTTGTTGTTTTAGTAAGTAGGTAATATACAATACATCCCGTATTGTAAACTTTCACAGTAACTCCTTTACATCAGTTGGGCCCTATACTAGACATTATTTGTTTATTCATTTAAAAATTAATTAGACACAATCGTATTTGCTAAAGTACAAAGGTCGAACTCACTATTATTTCATTTTAAGGACAATATGACGTAGTATGTTTATAAGTCATTAGATAACATATCTACATAATTAATCTGCATGCTGCTTGTCATAATTAATGTTTCGGGAGTGTGTTTTACTGATTGTAGCAAACTTGTTTTTTGAACGTAGGGATTGAAACGATTTAAAATGGAATGAATCATCACAAATTATTTAGATCATTAAAAAGTTTATTGACGTTTACTGAACAGTGTCACATGAAGAACATTTATTTATTTATTTATCAACAATTACATCTATTATTACGGGTTACAAACCCAAAGCAATAGAACAACACCCTTTTAACGTCTATGTATAACAAATAATAAATACTGCCACCTTTGTAAATTCACTCGGAGAACTCGTGCATGTGTCAATTTTCTCTGGTATTTTATTGAGGGTGATCAGCGCGCGTGTCAGCGGATCTTTATTTTGTAGGTTGGTCCGCCCGCGAGCCACTGCCAGTAGATGCGGCCGTCGACGACGCCACACGTACCTATCAGGGACATTCAAATTCGCCAAGTGAGTAATTCTGAGTTACAGATTTTACCTCTGAGTAGTTTGTACAAATACGTCGTAAGGCATAATTCCCTTCGTACCCGCAGTTCATTGAAACCAACCATACCCCAGACAAATAATCCTGGATACATAAGGGGATAGAACGGATGTACAAATTATTTAGATCATTAAAAAGTTTATTGACGTTTACTGAACAGTGTCACATGAAGAACATTTATTTATTTATTTATCAACAATTACATCTATTATTACGGGTTACAAACACATATTGACTCACATATAAGTATCTCGTAAACTTGTTCTGAACCCGCCCCAGCATGAGACAATATTTAGTCTCATGCGGGGCCCAAATGACTGAATTATTTTCGAGATGGCTTCGTACCAAAGCATTGTACAAGGCGATACCAGCTTTAATGTTTGTAAAACCATATGCCCGGTGAAAAATAAACCCAAGTTTCCTGTATGCGTTTTTACAAACATTAGTTACGTGATCCCGAAACGTAAGCTCCGATGTGAATTTGACTCCCAGATCTTTTACACTCCCAGATCTTTTACTTCTTCCACTCGTTTCATTGTTTGCCTTCTATCTCATAAGCTTTATGAATGGGATTCCGCATTCTAGTGAAGGTGATCGTCACACATTTCGACATATTAAAATGTAGGTTGTTTTCTTTGCTCCAAGCTGCCACTCTGTCTATATCACTTTGCAGTTGTTCGCTTTCTGTAGCGTTACTAATCAAATGTAGTAGCCGAGGAAGGCCGAGACTAACCTACCATGACCAAATTGGTCGTGTTTTATCAGAAGGTGATGTCAGAAGCCCCAGGAACCGGCGAGCGTGCATGAAAAGAGCTATGAATGTGACAGAAGCGAGTGAAGTATGCAAGGACCGCGTCCTATGGCGCTCGATTCTCTCTGCCTACACCGCAAGGGACTTGGCGTGAAGATATACATACATACATACATACTAATCGAAACATATTTACTTATTAGGGGTCGGTACCAGAAGCTTGCACACCGCGACCTTGCCAGTCCAACACAATTGACTGCTATTCTGGACCCAAACCGCACAGACGCGCGGATTAGGGCGTCCCCCGGAGGCGACGCGTACCGATCCGCCCCCGTCGGTGCGAAATCTAAGGCATGCGGCCGGCGGTGGGGGGGCGCCACCCACCACGCAACGCCCATCCCGGCGGGTTGAGGAGAGTTGAGTATCGTATAGGTACATGGAATGTGAGAAGTGGTCTAAAAGATAAGATGTATGAGTCGATAGATATAATGAACGTGAGATGCCTAGATGCTTTGTGTGTGTCAGAGACCAAGCGAAAGGGAATCACCGAAGATCTGCCCGGTGGCATCATGGCCCTGTGATCCGGGGTGGACTAGGACGTTCATGCCAGCGCTGGCGTAAGTGTCGTGCTTTCATTTCGCTTGGCCGCTGGTGTGAAAGATTACGATTTAGTGGGTCCAAGACTTCTCTGGGTTAAAATAAAACTGGGGATCACGCGAGTGTTTTTAGTTGCAGCATATGCTCCTGTGAGCTCTGCTGATCCCCAGGAGCTCGAGAAGTTTTGGGAGACTGTAAGGGGTATTTTGGATTTGGCTGAAACGAATGAACGGATAATTATGTGTGGTGATCTAAATGGATGGGTTAGGACCAAGCGAAGCAGTTATGAGAATGTGCTTGGTCCATACGGAGATAAGAGAGTGAACGTTGCTGGTAAGTTACTTTTAGACGTATTTATGGAACGAAATCTCCTTGTGTGATACACGCTCTTCCATCACAAGGATATTCACACTTACACATGGCGACGGAATGAATCCCGAAAGTCGTTAATGGATACAACAGCCTTCAGAAATCCCAATCTTGAAACGGACCACTATCTGGTGATAAACCGGTTTGTGGGCCTTTTCAAGAAGTGGAGACACTGGCGAGTGCGTAGGTATTCCTTTCGGAGATCATGAAAGAATAAGGAGTGAAAAATTGGAAGAAGAAAGTGTAAGGAGTACGTTTGTACGTCTAGTCAGTGAAAGACTTGCGAATGCGAGTCTTTCCGACTCAGATGTAGACGAATGTTGGAAAGTTCTGAAAGAGAGGAGAGAGGAGATGCCTGGTGGGATGCGGAGGTTCAATCTTTTCAATTCTCCGTGGAAAAAAGGGGAAAGCGTGGCTGAATTACGTATCATCTTTGCACCAGAGTGATGGCGTGAAAGAAATGAAGGAAGAAATATACCGTCGATGCAAAGCTTTTGTGAAAGAGAAAAATGAAAGACTACTTATGAGTGAGGAAGAGAAGCTCACGAAGAACTTCGAGGCAAATTACAAACTCTTCTGGAGAGAGGTAAAGAAGTCTCGGAGTGGTTCGCCAGCATCCAGAATGGAGAAGATAAGATGTAAAGCTGGTGTCATTTTTGCTAACAATCAGGAAGTGTTAGAACGGTGGAGTGAATATTTTACAGAAATGTATGATTATGTCCATAACGCTGGCATTGTGAATGAGTCTGTGATTGACTTGGCAGTGCCAGCGTACCATGAAGACATCACTATGGATGAGATTGAATGGTCGATACGAAGTTTACAATATGGAAAGTCAGCGGGAATCCATATGGTAACAGCTGAGATGATCAAGCAAGGTGGTACCTACGTTAGGGACGACTTCTCATTTTTGAGCAAATTATGCTGGAGAATTGGAAGAGTCCCGAGCGATTTGAGACGCGCAGTCATCGTGCTCTTATATAAAGGCAAGGGCTTACGTATGGACTGCGCGAACTATAGGGCTATTAGTTTGATCAGCTTAGCAGCTAAAGTGTATGGAAAAATCATTGAAAGGAGAATGAGGGTGAAATCTGATGGAATGCTTTGGGAAGCACAGGGTGGATTTCGAAGCGGCAGAGGGTATACAGATCAAGTTTTTCACTCCGCAACATCGTAGAGAAGCATGAGGCTTTGGACCAGAAGGTTTTCTGCGGTTTTGTGGACTTTGAGAAAGCATTGGATAGGGTCATGCGAAAGAATCTCTGGAACATTTTGCCCAGGTACAGGGTGAACGATGACCTACTCCGTGCTGTGCAATTCACTTATAAGGATTATATAGCATGTGTGCGGGTTGACAGCAGCTTGTCGTTCTGGTTTGATGTCAATATTGGTGTCAGACAGGGATGCGTGCTGTCGGCTCGGCTATTCATCCTGAATCTGGACAGTCGTCTTCAGAGAATAAGAAATATGAATGTGGGAATGCGAATGGGTGACTCAGTGGTCAACTGCCTGCTTTATGCAGATGACGCGGTATTAATAGCAGAATCGCCATCCGAACTGCAAACACTAGTTACAACAATGAAAGATGATTGTATGAAGAAAGGCTTATAATTAAATGCGAAGAAAACCAAGACAATGGTATTTGAAAGAGAGACAACCGGAACGAACACTAGAATTATGGTTGATGATGTGATGTTGGAGCAAGAGAATGAGATTGTATATCTTGGAAGTGCTTTTAGCAGCGATGGAAGGTACACCGCTGATGTGGAGAGACGAGTGAGTGCCGGGAATAGGGTGAACGGAGCGTTGGGTAAACTTCTAGGCAGCTGAAATCTAAGCCAGAATTCACAGCTCGCTGTACACAACGCGGTGCTAATCCTAACGCTAACTTATGGAAGTTAGAGCTGGGTATGTCATAGAGAGCATTAAAGTAGAGGTCGAGATGAGAGCATTGCGCAAAATTGGTGGCATAACGCTTGCTGACCGCGTTCGTGAAGACGTGAGAGAAAGAGTTGGTCTGAAAAAGAGTGTCGGTGTTAAGATAAGAAATGGCATGCTCCGTTGGTTCGGACATGTAGAAAGAATGTGGGACGAAAGAATGACGAAACAGATATACAATGCAAAAGTGGAAGGATGTAGGAGGCGAGGAAGACTGAGACTAACCTACGATAACCAAATTGGTCGTGTTTTATCAGAAGGTAATATCAGGAGCACCAGAAACCGGCGAGCGTGCATAAAAAGAGCTATGAATCTCACAGAAGCGAGTGAAGTATGTAAAGACCGCGTCTTATGGCGCTCGGTTCTCTCTGCCTACCCCGCAAGGGACTTCGCGTGAAGATATACATATACATACACATACATATATACATATTTACTATTCTTCTTTTTATCGTTATCCCATTGCGATCGGTTTTCTCTGCCTACCCCGCAACGGACCTGGTTTTCTATACTGGCTAACTACTCGGATATTATGAACAATTAACTTCCACCTAGTGGGACATTGTTTGAAAACTCCGATACTCCGTCACTATATAGACTGCATGCCGGCTGCTTCCACCTCGTGGGACAGTTAAGCTTAGCACCTTTATAGTGATTCGATTACTGCTGAATAATAACAAGCGTGCATTGTTAACGGATTTCGATCTTTGAATAATTTCTGGACTTACACAAACATCCGTTACATTATAAAATATTTAATTATAAATCATTGAGGGTAATTTTTTATAGGCCACCCAGAAATAACACATTATATTACCAATAAACATTTATCTGAATGTTGAAATATATTTTATTAAAAAAAACAGATACCTACAGAATTTTACAGCGGGATCTCGGGCATAATCGAACACGCTGTATGAGCAATGTGGACCTCAGTGTCTTCTTGAATGGGTTTATCTATATCCACCTTTTCTTTTCTCCAGTGCTCCGACTATTGTCGATAGATTGCAGTCGTGAAGCCTATTCAGTGGCCGTCTAGGTGGTTAAAAAAACTGGTTTTCGCCAATGCATAATCGAACACCGTGACGGAGAATGTTCTATATCCCTTATAATGCTAATATATATACAAACCTGTTTTTGCCTTTGTGCATGTCGATAAAATGTCATTGTCAAAATTAGTAATAAAAAATAATTTAGAAAATTTAATTCAAAATGTAAATGTTCTGTAGACGACCGACCAAGAAACAAGAGAGAGTCTACGCTGAGATCTGATCAGCAGCGCACGGTGCACCGACTACCGTGCCTGTGACCTCCAGCCTTTGTTGTGTTGGTTACGCGGTGTACTTCGGCGGCGGCATCTTTTGACCGCTGCGGTGTTGGACCGCAAGGCGGTCCCCACCGACTCCTACATTCTACTGCGCCTTGTGATTTTCGACGTCCGTGATCTCCTCACGGATCTGCTCGCTGGCTGAGGTTCGCTGGCGAACTCCTCTACAGTTGGCGGCCTAGTACAGCCGGCGGCCGGCCTACATTTGCATCTCGACCGCGACCGGGTGCTGCTGGCAGTGAACAGTGAACTTTGGTTACATCGATCCAACGCGAGTTCTCAAAGGCGAAACTAGCCGATCTCTAGAAGCCGTTTTTTTTTGCATATCTTATATTGTAAATATTTGTCTTTGATAAATTTGTGATTCTCTTTCAGTATCCTCTTTTTGTTTATAATAAATAATATTACAGTTTGACGCCTGACAGACCTGACCTCGACCCTGACATATATCATAGGATCTTATAGGCCCCCTACCAATGTCTAGACGCCGTAATCTATTTATATTAGTTGTTAATTGCCTTTTTACTAAACATACTTTATAGTATTCCACAATCTATCATAATGGACAATAGAACTCAATTTCAATCTCGAGAATTCCAGAACTTATTTCGAAAATACAATATTCCTTTCGCATCTTATTCGCATTTGTACCGTCCACAAGTTAACCGAACAGAACGTTATAATAGGACGATAATCTCTGCTTTAGTGTGTCTCGTTGGAGATGATCATAGAACTTGGGATATGTATCTTCCTCAAATACAATTTGCTATAAATAATACTGTCTGTGTAGTAACTGGGTTCTCCCCCGCATTTCTAGTTTTTGGTCTCGAAACGATTACTTGCGGATTTTTATAAACTGATATTCAAAACTTACATGAACTTACTATCCTTCCAAGACACATTTATGCTCACAACCTTGGTTTGCTATCTAACGTATTTGCCACCATCACTATGCTCCTGAGGAGTTGCTGTGTTAGCAGCAAAGATAGTATCGCGCGAGTCATACTTAATGTATTACCAGGGTCTATAGGCTACGATTACCAATTTACATCAGGTGGACCGTATGCTTGAATACCTCCCAACGTTAAACAAAAAAATAATCGTACATCGATGACACCTAGATCAAATGAACCAGAAGAAAAAGGCAATCCCAACGACATATATAATAACATCATGCTTATGAAATCAAATATTGCAATATTTTATGAAATAAGTTTTATTCAGTTTAGTTTACATTTGTTACAATAATCTTTCCAAGTGAACCGAGTGATATTAGAAAGGATATCTTCTGCCAGTGTTCATGCGGTACATGCCAGATCTGAAAAAATATGTTCATTTAACGTCCATAAAAGTAAAAACAGTTTTCAGTGTAAAATATTAAAAAGTACAACCACTCTCAATGTAAATTGAGTGAATGCAATATTCCTTATTTAACGTTGCACTTTCATTTCAGTGTTCATTAAAAAAAAAAAGTAAAAATCTCATATGAAAAATTTACCCTAATATTTTACATGACTCAGAAAGTGTTATTTTGATAAAATTTAGTGTTGTGACAATAAAGATCTAAAATTATATACCCAGTTTTTCTCAAATCATCATTGCCCATACGCAATTCTCTTCCACGGCAAGTATCCAATGAAATCTGTAGTGATGTCGTGCATAACCTGCCAACCAGGTGGTTGTGCGTAACAGTGGCGGCGAATAATTCCCAGGCACGGTTATGATCGCAAAGTCCCAAAAGGCAGCCAGGCTGATTGTTGCCACCGTTGGGGAAGAAGTCCGCGTTAGCCACGGCACTACCGATTCCAAGCCCAGTGAGAGTGTTACCATCAGTGTGGATGGCTTCTACGTACACACCATCGCTTGGCCTAATTCTGTTTAGACTGTATTGCCACAGAGGTCCAGCCGGATCCAAGCCTAAGTAGGGGAAAAATGTGAGTATGAGTATTATTAAAATTCATATGTGAGATGTCTACAATATGTACGTATATAATGCATATTTCCTTAGAACTGTGAGGTATACACATATATTTTGCAGAATCTCTGAATATCATATCACAATCAAAATTGTTACGTAGGTATTTCATACGTACAGCATAATTATGTCCCATTGGAAATGGAAGTTTGAATTCAATAAACAGTTAATTAATATATGAAAGACGAATGGATACATTTTAATTTATATATGTACAAACCTGTCACACGAGCAGCTCTTCCACCTAGTTCCCTGCCAGCGTTTCCTACGAGATGGGCTCCCAAGCTGAAGCCAACTATATGCATCTGGTCAAATCTAGCACCAGTCACAGAGTTAAGGAAATTCAAGAACTGGCCCAGACCGCGTCCTACTGCTGGGACGCCGGCAGCCGCAGTTGGGTACGTCGACATGGCTAAACGTCTCCAGTCCAAGACAATAACGTTGACATCACTTTTGCCAAGATATGCTGGAACGGTACATGGACTGTATTAACAATTCTTATATCGTCTAATAAACCACACCTATACAAGTAACAATTTCAAGACATATATGTAATTATAAAATAAAACGATGATTGACTTACATGTGTTACTAAAACAAACATTTCACGTATAAATTTCGACACTACGAAGTTAACTATTTGAGAATGACATCATAAATATTACGTACCATCTCTGATCACGGGATTGAGATCAGTATTTTGGTTACTAAGCCAGCCATGAGCAATCACTACAGTAGGAACTGCTGCATTGAAGTTTGAATTACGGATGGAGTTAGCATTATTCATGGTCAGTGTTTGAGATGAACGTGGGTTGCGCCTGTGAAATATGTAGAATGAATGTAAATTTACATTTTACATAAAATAGTGAATACGAAAATATTGCAAATTGCTATATGGTGAAATTAGAATATATTTTACGACAAGTTTTTTCCAAAATATTTCCTAAAAATCATAAGGATCACTTATTCCTATAGCAAAACCAAAAACCAAAAGGCATTTGATTATTTATAACATCTAATAATGAATAAATAAAAACTATATATAAAAATAAAAAAGTAGTCACCGAGTGAAGAGCAGGTACAGGTTGTTGGCAGGATTTCTTTCAATTTCTGCAAGGAGTTCCCTGTCTGGCTCCTCTTCCAAATCTACTAAGTGCATGTTTCCGTCTCCATCGGGGAATTCGATGAATCGCGGGTATGGGACTTTAATGTCTTCTGTCGGGAGGGCGGGACCCGCGTTGACAACGTAGGCTACAAATAGAAAATTTTAAAATGCTTTTGTACTTTAAATTCATAATTATTTTAATACATATGACGTCTTTGGTTGAACAGCTGCTAGTAAGTACTGGATGTAGCTTGCTAGGCATTTGTCTTATTATTACATTGAGTGGTAAAGTTTTGTCTTTTTTTATTTATAGTGCTATTTTTCCTACCGATATATATTTTTTGTTACCCGGCCAACAATGATTTCTTTTACATCCAGTGAGGTTACAGTGAGGTTGGCTGGAAGAGATCTGTTTTAGAGATAAGCTCACCTATAATGTAATGTAACAATGGTATGTGTAATATATATATAAAGAAACATCCGTCCTGCCTAGTGTTGAATAGTTACCTTAACGCTTACAACACAACAATATAACAAATGGCGAAGTTAGTCTACTCAGGTGGTCCAAAACAAAAAATGTATTTGGTTAAAAAGTATAAAAATGTCCTAGCTATTGATGTTATCTATATATATAAAAGGAGATGTTGACTGACTGACATATCAACGCAGGGCCTAAACTATAAGGGTTAGAAACTTGAAATTTTGCACAGGAGTTCCTTTTATAACGCAGGGGAACACTAAGAAAGGATTTTTGAAAATTCATCCCCTAAGGGGGTAAAACGGGGGTGCAAATGAAGTATGAAACTTTGCCGTTTTTGAAGTTATTCGAATGAAATTCAGCATGAAAGTTCTTTATTGGAAGGCATGAAACATAAGTAAAATATTTTTTTAAAAATTCATCCCTTAGGGGGTTAAATGGAGGCGCAAAGTTAGTATGAAACTTTGCCGTTTTTGAAGTTATTCGAATGAAATTCAGCATGATGGTTCTTTATTGAAAGGCATGAAACACGAGTAAAATAATTTCTCAAAAATCATCCCTTAACGCTTCGAAACCCGGGTGGTCGTATACGACCGCGAAATGTATGGGAAAACGTATATAACGGGTTCTGACTGCTCAAGGTCGATAAAACGGGGATGCAAAGTTAGTATGAAACTTTACGTTTTTGAAGTTATTCGATTGAAATTCAATGTTAAGGTGTTTCATTGAAAGTCATGAACCAAATGTAAAAGTAATCGTTTAGCGTTAAAGCGTTTTTAAAAATTCCACCCCTTAAAGTGTGTAATGGGGGGTCAAAAGTATTTCTTGAACTAAAAGTTGAATTGTTAAGAAACTGTATTTATTTAAAGTGAGTTGCTTTAGACTTTGTAAGTATACTCTCAATCAAGAAATCAATAAAGTAATTTCAGTGTTTTTCAAAATTCCAACTTTAGGGGGCTGAAAATGGGGTTTACAGTTTGTGTGGAGCAGAATATTTTTTTTCATTATTATATATATAATTAAGTTAATGACTTGAAACTTTGGAGACATACTCTCTATTAGAATTCAATAAAAGCGATTTCAGCGTTTTCAAAAATTCCACCTCTTAAAGGGTGTAATGCGGGCAAAATATTTCTTGAACTAAAAGTTGAATTGTTAGGAAATTGATTTTTTTTAAAGTGACCTGCTTTAGACTTTGTAAATACTCTCAATCAAGACGTCAATAAAGTAATTTCAGTGTTTTTCAAAATTCCACCTTTAGGGGGCTGAAAATGGGGTTTACAGTTTGTATGGAGCAGAATATTTTTTTTCATTATTATATATATAATTAAGTTAATGACTTGAAACTTTGGAGACATACTCTCTATTAGAATTCAATAAAAGCGATTTCAGCGTTTTCAAAAATTCCACCTCTTAAAGGGTGTAATGGGGGCAAAATATTTCTTGAACTAAAAGTTGAATTGTTAGGAAATTGATTTTTTTTAAAGTGACCTGCTTTAGACTTTGTAAATACTCTCAATCAAGACGTCAAAAAAATAATTTCAGCGTTTTTCAAAATTCCACCTTTAGGGGGCTGAAAAGGGGGTTAACAGTTTGTATGGAGCGGAAAATTTTTTTGAAGTTAGTGACTTGAAACTTTGCACAGATACTCTGTATTAGAGTCCAAAAAAAGTAATTTCAGTGTTTTCAATAACTCCACTCTTACAGGGTGTAATGGGGGTCAAAATATTTCTTGAACTAAAAGTTGAATTGTTAAGAAATTGTCTTAGGTTTTCGCGATTGCTACACATTGAAATTAAGTCTTCCTGCGACCACGGACGCTGCAAAGCGTTCGAAACGTCAGGTTCAACAAAATAAATAAAACACGCGATACTTCCGTTAAAAATTGTTTAATTTCAAACTTGTTAAGAAATTGTTTTTTTTTTTTAAGTGAGCTGCTTTAGACTTTGTAAGTATACTCTCAATCAAGTAATTAAAAAGTAATTTCAGCGTTTTTGAAAATTCCACCTTTAGGGGGCTGAAAAGGGGTTGACAGTTTGTATGGAGCAGAAATATTTTTTGAACTCAGTGACTCGAAACTTTGTACAGATATTATTTATTAGAATCAAAAACATAATAATTGCCGCGTTTTCAAAAATTCTACCCCTTAAATGATGTAATAGGGGTCAAAAGTATTTCTAGAATTAAAAGTTGTACTGTTATTTTTTTTTTTAAAGTGAACTACTATAGACTTTGTGTGATACTTTCAATCAAGACGTCAAAAAAGTCATTTTAGCCTTTTTCAAAATTCTATCCTTAGTTAACTGAAAATGAGGTTAACGCCGTGTATGGAATAGAAGTATTTTGAAGTTAGTAACTTGAAACTTTGAACAGATACTCTCTATTAGAATTTAAAAAAATGGTTTCTGCGTTTTCAAAAAATTCACTCCTTAGTGTGTAATGGGAATCAAAATAATTTCCTGATCTAAAGTTGAACTGTTTAAGAAATTGATTTTTTTTAAAGTGAGCTACTTTAGACTTTGTAAATATACTTTCAATCAAGACGTCAAAAAAGTGATTTCAGGGGTTGATAGTTTGTATGGAGTCGAAATATGTTTTGAAGTTCGTAACTTGAAACTTTGTACAAATACTCTCTATTAGAATAAAAAAAAAGTGGTTTCAGCGTTCTCAAAAGGTTAACGCCGTGTATGGAATAGAAGTATTTTTGAAGTTAGTAACTTGAAACTTTGTACAGATACTCTCTATTAGAATTTAAAAAAATGGTTTTTGCGTTTTCAAAAATTGCACTCCTTAGTGTGTAATGGGAATCAAAATTATTTCCTGATCTAAAGTTGAACTGTTTAAGAAATTGATTTTTTTTAAAGTGAGCTACTTTAGACTTATTATTTGGATATTTTCGTATTGAAAACTTAAATATGATATATTTAGACCTACCCAATTGAGGAAACAACTCTGCATTAACAGTGTATTGCATACAATTAATTTCCTCGGAAGTTTATTATGTTATTGCGTGTGGTGAAAGTCAACATTATCGGGCCAAGAAATTACTGTTAGCGACTAGTACGATACAAAATGATTGACTTTTGTTTTAACCGTTCATACACTACCCCATTAAAAATTTCATTTAGTTTAAACGTAAGTATGGTGACTTTCGAGCCGCTACATGTGCTTTTCTTTCATTTAAAATGGACGTTCTTTAAATAAATTACAATTTTATAGCAATTGGAGGCCTTTTAATAGTTACTTAGATTTCAAAGTAGTTTCTAAAAGGACACGCATTACTTGTCAGTGGTTGTTGTTTACGCTTATTTATTTAATTGTCACATGAACCCATCGAGCTTCTTGCTATTTTTTCCCATTAGTACTCGTAAGTTCATATGTGTAAAAAGTACTCACCTGCCGAAGCTACCAATAAAAGTAGTACACCTTTCATGTTGATGTCCAACTGGTTCAGTGCTCATAGTTTCATTTTATTTTCGTCACTATATATACTTTGATTTATTTCATTTTAATCTTCTTAATATGATAACATGTAGTTATTATCACAATAAGAAGATTAAGAAAGAAATGGTTGCCCGTATTACATATATGCAAACATTTAACCCGTCATCGCGCATGTACATATGTATTAATCACGGTGGTTCCAATGATGTTATGTTACTTGATGAAGAAAAAGGGGTACTAAATAGATATATAAATTTATTAGGGCTATTTTATCTATACTATCTATACTATTATTATAAAGAGGAAAGATTTGTATGTATGTTATGAATAAACTCAAAAACTACTGGGCCGATTTCAAAAATTCTTTCACCATTAGAATGCTACCGTATAAATGATTAACATAGGCTATAAAATATTTTGAAAATAGTTAGGGATCCGTATGAAAACTTCGATAATGTGTGAAAAAGATACCAAAAAATCCTTATACCGCGTACGCTGCTGAAACTATTGACAATAGAGCAAAGTAATGTACTACAGTTTTATAGAGGATATCAATATCTATAAAAAAGTCCCTAATACCATATGTCTAACTATTACAGTTACGTCACAATAACTACTTTTTCATGTTAAAATATGCTATAGTAACGCCGGTACAAACTAGGCCACATTATTCGTACCTTGGTATTAATCCTTATCCAAATAAATCATTTCGTATTCAAGACTGTTTCAATGCCTGTAGGTTACTCTTTGAATTAACGAAATCGGATATTCCATTCCAAATATATTACGGATTTTGTTCTGTGTTTCAATCCCTTGCTTGCGACACCCGCGGCCACGGCGCGCGGCGCATTCGCGCGCTACCGACATTGAATGTTTTGACTTTTTCATACCACATTTTTTCTGTTCCAGTTAAAAAGTTCTTTTCAGAAAAGCGTGCCTCAAATCATCATCTTTGTGGCAATCAATTTAAACTCTCAATTTGCGCACGAATATGAGAGCACGTTTATGTAATGACGGCGACGACAATTTCTCATAATTACTTAAACTTGGAAGCGGAAAATTACCATCTCCAACGTGTGCAACATCGAAGATACAGTGCATAGTGCACTGTATCTTCGATGTTGCACTTGTATGTTGTAATATAATAAATATAAAAAAGGGTAACTATAAGTTCGGCTAAAATGGTCTTTAAGAACTCGTTCCGCACTGTCTCACCGGAATCACTGAATCACTGAATGTAAAACTGGTGAAATAGAGAAAGCGGCCATCGGCTATAGTGGCCAACGACTGCAGTTGGGCATGTCAGCACCCCAGAGAGCTTGCAGGTTCGTGGGGAACTCACGGACGTCGTATGCCACGTTGCTGAAGAAAGTATCGGTCAAAATTATTTCTAGTTCCCAGTTTAGTGACGGTAAAAAGAAAACGAATATGCTATCAGGGCCTGAAAATGTCGAGTAACTTATTTAAAAAAAAGACAGCATTATACTTACTTTTGAAACAGCTTTCGATATACTTTGTTCTAAATATCAATGGAAAAATTACCGTAATAAATATTAGACAAATTAGTAAGTATAAGTTTTTTCAAAATAATTTATTTAATACTAAAGTATTAAATAAATTATTTTGAAAAAACTTATACTTACAAATTTGTCTAATATACATTGACATCATTGAAAACTACAACTGAAAGTGAAATTCATTACGATATTAGGATTTAAATCAACTTGTCTATTAAATTTTGCCTCATTTCCTAATACATTATTGACAGGACTAACAATTAAAGCGGGTAGCAGCTGGAAGCCAAATTCTTAGCGAAGATGCGGACTTTGACATGGAGCGACTACTGTCGCCACTCCACGACTTTAAGAGAAATCCAGACTTATTTTAGATCACACGTTTTTTGAAATATAATTTTTTGGACTCGTGGGTTTCCTTACAATATTTTCCTTCACCGACGAGCAAGTGATAATTACAAATAATAGGGTTTAAAGGATGAAATTGCCGTTTTTTAGTAATAGATGCTTTGAAATAACATTAAACCTTCATGGTGTTAGATTTTCGAGTGAAACTTTTTTCACATTGTACCTATGAAGTTTTTATTTAAAACATGAGCAACATTTGATTTTCGAATTTCAATTGTTTTTTTTATACAGCTTAGACAGGAAAAATGGATACTCCGAATATCCGAGTAATTTTTGAATATGAGTTCCGACGCGGAACTAACGCGGCAAAAAAAAACTAAACGGCTCACAATATCTATGCTGCGTTTGGAGAGGGGACTGCTAATGAACGCACCGTGCGTTTTTGGTTTAAACGCTTTCGTAATGGAAACTTCGACTTTAAGAACGAACCACGTGGAAGACCGCCCACACAGGTGAATAACACTGAATTGAAGGAGATGGTGGAAGCCGAACCGAGTTAAACTACCCAGGAATTAGCGGCATGATTTATACCTTACCTAGAATATTGAGTCATTTGCATCAAATCAATGAGATAAAAAATGGGTGCCTCGTGATTTGACTGATCTGCAGAAAGAAATGCGTGTCTTATGTTGCCTTGTTGATTCGATACAGAAATAAAGGAATATTGGATCGAATTGTGACATGTGACGAAAAGTGGATTCTTTACGATAACCGTAAGCGAAAAATGCAATGGCTTACCCCAGGACAAATGCCGCAACAGTGCCCTAAAGCAAAGCTTACCAATAAAAAGGTAATGGTAACTGTTTGGTGGTCTCTTTATGGCGTTATTCACTATAGCTTTCTCAGGTCTAGTCAAGTAATAACAGCAGATGTTTACTGTGTCGAACTTCGAACAATGATGGCGAAACTGGCAGTGAAATAGCCCCGATTCGTGAATCGATCTTGACCATTATAGCTCCATGATAAAGCTTACTCTACTTATCCTATTTGTTTCGCTTGTATCGTCGAAATGACTCGTGTATATGTATATACTAAATGATCGAAAACTACTGATGAAAAAGGCCGCGTAGTAGTTTCATCCTCTAAAATGCACGTAAATTCCAAGTTTTATTCAAAACAAGCGCGGTCAATACGACCTGTACTAGCCGCCGTCCGGTTAAATCAAGGTAATTATTTATCATACGATAATAAGTGATTACCCCCCACTGAATCTAAATGACAAAATTTATACTATTCGTTATCAAATGTATCACCTTACTTATCATTTTTTTTTTATCATATATGTTTATGCATCACAATAAAACTGACAAGCTGATAACATCGTAGCTTTCTTTAAGTTAACTTTAAGAGATTCGGGGTAACTAATACTTATTTATTTTTCTATTTGTAATAAAAAATATAATAAAGATTATAGCAACTATGTGAACTAAAGTTATCCTTAATTATCTATATCTTCTATCTTTATGTCAATTTTGGCACTTGGCACCACATGACTCTGTCCTTATGATCTTTTTTTTTTTAATAAATATTGTCGGACAAATTACATAGCGCCACCTAGCCCCAAAGTAAGCGAAGCTTGTGGTATGGGTACTAGACAACTGATAAACATACGTAAATACATTTTTTTTTTGTAAATACATACTTATTATACATAGAAAATACCCAGATCAATACAAACAGACATGTTCATACACACAAATGTTTGTACATACATACAAACAAAGTAGTGTAACAGCGCGTTTCACCACTGCGCTACCGAGCTCGACTATGGTGTATAATAATCATTCGCATTTTAACATTCATAGCCCTATTCATGCGTGCTCGCTTTGGTGCTTCTGGCACCATCTGCTGAGTTTTGGTGCTTCTGGCACTGCATCTGCTGATAACACACGATCAATTTAGCCGTGGTAGATGAGTCTTGGTCTTTATCGGCTCCTTTTCTACTTTTATGTTATTCTATTTTTCTATTCTATTTTGTCGTTCTATTTTGTCATTCTTTTCTCTTGCATTCTTTCTATATGTTTGAATACCAGAACTCTCGTTCAGTCAAACTCTGTTAATCATGTATTCGTTGCGAAATCGATCTACGTAATCCAGGGTAGTGTGACATCTTAAAGCTTCTATTGAATAAATGTATTATGATTACTGATACAGCCGAATTTCCCCCCCTTAAGACCGCAATGTACTTTAGAGTTCGTTGTAACCTTTGTAATTGCCGTTTGTAGTCCTGCATAGGAGACAAGGCGTTAAAAAATTTAATGGGCCTATCTAGATTGAAGTTTTTTAAGCGCATTTTTGTAGCACAGGTTTATGGTATTGAGTTTCTTTTAACCTAGAGGCTCACGTAAAATATATACGAACTCCCGTGGTCTTTATAGGATTGCAGCACAAGAATGTTACCACTCCCTCGATGTATGGTGTCCGCGCGATTCAATTATAGCTATTCCTCACTAGCTTCCTGGTGACCTTACGAACTCAAAAGTAAATAATTCTATACGTGCCCCCCGATCTATCAACACGTTATCACACCTATTGGCGACAATGGTCATGTCTGTTATGATAGAGCCTGACATTGCCATTTTCAAGAACTCATTATTACTATATTCTCTTTCAGACCAACTCTGTTTCTAACATATTTAACATATTCATTGCGAGTACAGTCTACGAGCGTCACGCAACTAATTTTGTGCAATGCTCGCATTTCGACCGCGTTTAGCCTACTCTCATGCTCTCTCTGCCATACGCAGTTCTCGCTTTCATAAGTAAATGTTGTTAAATATGTTAAAAATGATTCCAAGTTATTTAAAAATGTTTGCAAAGTTGCAAAATCAATGTATATTAAAAACAAAATTAAGCAGTCATCAAATAAAATAAAGGCTGTATGGGATATTGTTAAAATGGAAACAGGTAAAGATAAACCACGGAATTCTATTAAACATAATAATCAAACTGTAACAGCTGCTAAATAAGTAGCAAATCTGTTTGACCCTCCCTGTGCCTCACACAGCATTTCATCACATTTCACCCTCATTCTCCTTTCAATTATCTTTCCATAGACTTTTGCTGCTAAGCTCATCAAACTGATGGTCCTATAGCTGGCGCAGTCCATGCGTGATCCCTTGCCTTTATAGTAGGGTACGATGACTGCGCGTCCTCAGTCCATTGGGACCCTTCCAGTTCTCCAGCATAGGTTGCATAATTACCAGAAGGCGTCCCGGACGTAAGTGCCACCTAGTTTGATAATATCAATTCCCGCAGACTTTCAATTTTTCAAACTTCGTATCCACCATTCAATATCATCCATAGTTATACCTTCATAGGACGCCGTCAACGTGAAGTGAGCATCAGACTCACTCTTATTGCCAGCGTCCGAGGCATATTCATACATTTCTTCAAAATATTCACTCCACCGTTCTAACACTTCCTGAGTGTTTGCAAGAATGATACCAGCTTTAGACTTTATCTTGTTTATACTGGATGCCGACGAACTACCACGAGACTTCTTTACCTGTCTCCAAAAGAATTTCGTATTTGCCTCGAAGTTTATAGTCAGCCTCTCTTCCTCATTCATAATTTGTCTTTCACGCTTCTCTTTCACTAAAGCCTTGGTTTGATTCTTGCATAGACGGTACATTTCTTTCTTCTTCTCTCTCATACTTTCATTTAATGGCAAAGATGATACATAATCCAGCCACGCTTTCCTCTTTCTTGCTACGGAGGATTCAACCTCCGCATACCACCATACCACCAGGCAACTCCTTTCAATGATTTATGCCTCTTTGCGCATCCACATGCTTTTTTTGCACTATCCACCATACTTTCATTCAGAACTTTCCACCAATTATCGACACCTGAATCGGGAAGACTTGCATTTGCAAGTCTTTCGCTTACCAGATGTACATACGTTCTCCTTACACCTTCACCTTGCAATTTTTCACTCCTTATCCTCTCATGATCTCCGAAAGGGTTACGCACTCGCCAATGCCTCCACTTCTTGAAAAGTCCCACAAACCAGATTACCACCAGATAGTGGTCCGTCTCAAGAGTAGTACCTCTAAAGACTCTTGTAACCATTCTAACATTTCGGAAACGTTTATCTATTAAAATCAAATCAATCACACCTTTTTGGTCATTCCATCTCCATGTATACGTGTGAATATCTTTGTGATGAAATAAAGTATTCGACACGAGGAGGTTTCGTTCCATACATAAATCTAGAATCGACTTACCTACCTCGTTTACTCACTTATCTCCATAGGGACCAAGAACAGCTTCATAGCCGTCTCGTTTTGTCCCAACCCATCCATTCAAATCTCCACACATAATCACTCTTTTATTCCCTTCAGGTAAATCTAGAACATCCCTCACAGACTCCCAAAACTTCTCTAGTTCTTGGGTATACGCTGAGCTTACGGGAGCATATGCTGCAACCAGAAATACTCGCGTGATGCCCAGTTGTATACGAACCCACAGAAGTCTAGGCTCTACCAAACAGTACTTTCACAACAGAGAGGCTAAGCGAGACGAGAGTATGACACCTACACCAGCACTGGCATGATCGCCCCGGTCTACCCCAGACCATAGGGCCATTCCACCGGGCAGGTCATCGGTGTCGCTCCCCTTGCGCTTAGTCTCTGTTACACACAAAGCATCTAAGCGTCTTTCATTCATTACGTCCATCAGCTCATTCATCTTATCACTCAATCCACCTCTCATATTCCACGTGCCTATGCAGCACTCGGCTCTCCTTGACCCGCCGGAATTAGCGCTGCGTGGTGGGTGGCGGCCCCCACCACCGCATGCACCTATGTTCGCACCGACGGGGGCGGTACGGTGCGCGTCGCCTCCGGGGGACGCCCTAACTCGCGTATTGGTGCGCTTTTGGGCCCAGAATTACTATCTAATTGATTGGCAGGGGTCAGCACGCTTCTGGCGCATGACCTCCTATCGTGTCATTTACTACGATCAAACTACAAGATGCTAAATACACAAACACGTACGTGCGAATCATTAATTATGATAAGAATCTCATAGTATGCAGATTAATTTTGTATCTAATTATGTAACTAAACATACCACGTCCTTGAAATGAACTGGTACACGATAACATTCGGTTCACAGGTACAAAGCTCAACCTTTGTAAATTAGTAGGAACAATTGTGTCTAATTGAGATTTATATGAATAAACTAATGGCCAACATACGGCCCAACTGCCTGCACAACTGCAAAACTAGCCAGTACTTGCCTTAGCCTGATTTCAGACTGGGGCTATCGTAACCGTCTCGATTCGCACCCCACAAAACATATCAGCTCTTACTTACAGGTTCCGCCGCGATTCCACTTCAATGGAGTATCAGTTGCAAATAAAAACTCGGTTTGTTACTTAGGATTACTGTTGGACAAAGGTTTTAATTACATTGAACACATGAAGCAGGTTGGTGAAAAAGCCAAAAAGGACTGTTATGCGTTAACTCGAATTTCCACTTCGACATGGGGCTTAATTTTTAAAACTTTAAAAATTATTTACACAGCCACATATTTAGGATGTATTACGTACGGTTCACCTGCATGAGCTGACAGGGCTACCATAGATGCTGCGCGTCGTAAGTTGCTGCAAAGTCAGCGTCTCGTTTTAATATTTTATGTAAATCGTACAGAACTATGAGCACCGAGGCACTACCAGTGCTGGCAGTGTTACCAATTGACTTAGAAATTCAACGCCAAAGAAAAGAAATTCAAAGTACTACACATTTAAAAAAATACACTCAGACTTTCTAAAATACCGCGATCTTGACAAAATACTTAGATTGTTCAAACCAATTGACGAGGTATTTGAAACTTTATATATATTCTTTATTGCATATTAATATACATACAAAACTTTATTGTTTGAATGACAAGAAAGATGGGAAACTTCTACTAAAGGACACCACTTGTATCTATTCTTTCAATCAGTGCGAGACAGATTAAGTAAAGAGTGGTTAGAATTCGATCATCCCGTTGGGCAATTTTTAACTGGATATGGAAACTTTAGAGCTAAGGTCTTTTCGTTTAGACTTGTGTTATCGCCTTTATGTGAGTGGTCTACGACAAATCATGAATTCGAGCAAACACCACATCATGTTCTCTGGGAGTGCAATCTCTCGCGTCGGGAGCGGGACGATATGCTAAATTCCTTGCATATCACATCCGGGGTATTATACTATTCTGATTTGGTGGCAACAAGGGAAAATTACCAGGCGTTTAGGCGGTTCTGCAATCGATATTATTGGAATCGATGTGCTAGGTAACACATCTCTAACAATCTCACAATTTAGGTCCCAATCGTCGCCGCTGTTAATTCTGGCTACACAGGAGACACAGTGGTGGGAATGAGTGGTGGGCCTGTCCGGTAAAAAAAATACGGCCCAAACGATGTAATGTAGTTAGCATAGTCTGTGAACGTTTGCAATACAGCATGTATCGCCCGTTACTAACTTACTAAAACAACATCTGTTCACAAACTGGCAAATTGACTTGCTAAAAAACTCTCTAGAGATATTTACTTTTGTTATTTACTTTCAGTGATGTAAAGGTACCTCCCCAGTCGGTATACTTTGATGCTCCTTAGGTACATTACGTAAAATATTAATTATAAAAAATAGTTCTCTGACGATGAATTTACCGCTATTGACGTCATGACGTATTTTTGATACCGGAAACTCAATCTCTTCCACTTACATACCCTAATTTGTTTAAATAGTTAATAGATTTGAGTTAATAGTTTGATGAGCTCGGTGGTCCAGTCGTGAATGAGGTGACTTTGACACCGCCGCTCGTGGATTCGATTCCCACACAAGACAAACATTTGTGTGCGTGAACATGTCTGTTTGTCTTAGTCTGGATGTTTTAATAGAGGTAGGGTGCATAAAAGCAGCCCGTCTGGGGAAGTGCCTCCACCTCCCAGAAAACCGCAGCCAAATAAGAGGGTCGTTGTGTTCCTGCGTGTGAGTGAGGTCACCAGTAAGTTCCTAAGGAGTTGCTGTGTAAGCAGCAGAGGAGGCATCGCGCGAGTGATACCTAATATTTTACAAGCGTTAATATGTAGCCTATTAACGCTTGTAAAATATTAGCTTACTAACTGCTTTACATCAGGTGAGCCGTATGCTTGTATGCCGACATTGTAGTAAAAAAAAAAGATTCTGGTGTTGTTTTGCGAAAGTCAAATTTACATGTAATTAATTCTAACCTGCTTTGTGTACTTCCGCCAACAATTAGTTCTTGCAGCCGTCGTATAGTACTCGTAGCATATTAGTCGTTAGAATAACATGCTACTCTAGCATGTTATTCTAACGATTAACATCTATAGCGCCTGAAGAT
Source organism: Pyralis farinalis (assembly GCA_947507595.1). Classification (NCBI taxonomy): domain Eukaryota; kingdom Metazoa; phylum Arthropoda; class Insecta; order Lepidoptera; family Pyralidae; genus Pyralis; species Pyralis farinalis. Next base: position 11,974,072 of record OX382274.1, read on the forward strand.
GCCTCGTGAAGAAGTGAAACACCAGGGCAGTCATGGTAGCAACGGTGGCTGATGCATGCCGTTTCTGTTCCAGAAGACGGGCAATCGCAAGGACGATCCCAGCAACCGAGGCAGAGACTACTGGAGCAGCCATGACATGTTGCTTCTATTAACGGTAGTGGGTACCCACCCACTACCGTTACCGGCCGGCGCTAATTCGAATGAAATAATTGGTTTATAGCGGAAGCAAACAAAGCAGGTTATATCAAATTACACCTTATCTGTTTGTCGTGTCTATGTCTTATCTTATCCAAAAGATGTCTAAAAGTCGTCATAAATGTTGACATACCATTGAGGTCTGTATTGTCTTCGATGCTATTCTGCATATCAAAGATACGAGTATGTTGACATTTGATGACATTCATGTATGATAGCACCGGAGAAATTTATTATACAGACCGTGCATTTTTTTTATACTACGTCGAAAGCATACGACCCACCTGATGTAAAGCGGCAACCGTAGCCTATTAACGGTTGTAATATATTAAGTATCACTCACGCGATGCCTCTTCTGGTGCTTGCAACAGCAACTGGGAGCATACTGGTAACCTCACTCACACGCAGTAACACCACAATCCTCTAGGGAGTTGTTATTTGGCTGCGGTTTTCTGTGAGGTGGAGATAATTCCCCAGATGGGCTGCTTTGATGCGCCTTATCTCTCTTAAAACATCCAGACCAAGTCAAACATACATGTTCATGTTCATCAGTCGGTATACCGCATACAGATGCCGCAACGATATCGCACTGCCAAGTCAGGAAGGGACCTAAAGGTCTGATTTTCCCTATGGCTTTCCTGTCTGGCCGCAGTTACTACATGTCAAAAGCATGATTAGGAAACGGGATAATGAAATAAGAAATTCTAATAAGAAATTGATAAAATATTAATATGAAGTTAGCCTAAACGTACAGAAATACGAGTATATTATGGTTAGAGGTAAGATCAGGAATTTGTTTGAGTCTAAGGGTTCATCCATTAATCACTTGATGTTTTTAGCAACTTTTTAAACCTCCGCCCACCCAAATACACATGTATTTTTTTGGCACTAAGTATCTTAAGAGTTTTCAAAATACTTTCTATAAATATATATATATCTGACTGGTATATAAAAATAAAATGATTTTGTACTCTTTTGAAAAACATATTGTGTTGGTACGTGATTATTGAATTATCCACGAATCACGGATTAGCGAGACTTTCTTCAACACTGTTAAATGGATAAGCGTATTCAAGCTAAATGTTGGAACTAAGCTTTGAAGATCGACGTTGGTCTCATCGAGCTACTCGGGGTCATCATTTACGCACACTACATAGATAATCTCTCTCAAGCTAGTGATCGACTGGCACGTGATGATGCGTGAAAGACGAACATTGTGTGTGCATCTCTGGACTACTGTTGCTGGAATCAGGTTTGAGACTTGAATTTACATGTGACTTAACATTCTTCTTTGTACATAAGTACAGTCCACACCGCTGACCCGTCATGCCCACAATTTACATGTTTACTTTACATAATTTTCTACTATGCCTCCCGGCGTTTTATAAATTAGTGAGCAGAAGGTAGTAGTACGATAGTACGATCGATCTAGTGGCGATGACGATTTATAATCGATATTATAAAAAAGAAAACGATATAAGATTAAACTGTAAAGGCACTGATTTTTACGCAATGTAATAAAACTATTAAGGAAATATGTAAAATTCTCTGGTCCACGGAGCCATGCTTATCTCTGCTGTTCGTTGATTTGAGTGGTACTACTATGCCGTCAGAACATTACATCGAAGGGTATATGAAATGAAAATACATTGGAAATATAGTGTTTGCTTATTAATTTAAGCAAACACTATATTTCCAATGTGTTTTCATTTTCATTAATGAGGTATTTCATTTTATAAATACTTACACCATTAGAACCTTATTTAACTAAAAATTGAATGTGCATTTAAATAATAGAGAATCCAGAGAAAAACAAACAATGACGATCAAAGCACGTATTCATCATCACACAATATAGTGTTATAAGTCCTCTTAAAAAATAATCAAAATCAGCACAAATGTGAGCAAACCCCATATATAGAAATATAAATTGTTATACTATATAAATTATTAAATTCAGTCAAAATTGAATGTAATAAAATTCTACAAATGCAACTTATACCAATGTAGATTTTCTCATAGAAATAATAAATTAGAGTTTGTTAACGATGCTGTATTTCTTAGAATTAAAATATACTAAATATTGCAGTAATGACCGTTGACTCTACATAGGAAATCAGCCACATGTATTTTACTATGCCTCTGTGCCGTTCCACACATATTATTTTTATGCATTTGTTTGTTACGTTTTCGCTTCTGCTCCACCAAAGTAAAGCCGTCACCGATGACATTAGCATTGGGCCCTCTTTGCAAGGTCACAGAGTTTTTTGCGTGATCATTGTACGTAGTAGTTTGTACAATATCTCTTTACGACAGCGAGTGCATCGGCTCGGTTCGGGAATTCTCGTCGGTAGTGTCGGAACGCGCAACCTGTTGCGTAGGCGACGTAAGCGCGGCTATACTCCAAATTACAAAAAATGTCCAGTCCAGGTTTTGTAAGAAAATCTATTCACTTTTTCGACCGAAATTACCTCAATTCTCGCATTTAACTTATAATAATAATTAATCTGCAATGACTCCTTCTGCAATTCATTAATCCCTAAAGCTATTTAATTGAATTTTGTTTAATTTGGTGACTGAGTTCAGTAATAAGATACTTAGAAATAAAGTTCACAGTTCGAAATTCGTAGTCTATTTGTCTAGAAAAGTGAAGATCTAACCGACTGTTCGAAATTTTGTATGAGCGATAACATGACATTTTATGCATTCGTAAATATACCTCATATGGTTTCATCATCCGATATCGGTTTTCTCTTCTATATTCATTATATTATTTCAATTATATCATATTTATATTCATTCTAAGTGTAATTGAAATAATATTATAAATAGTTAAGCTGAGGCCGTCTTGTAAAATATAATTATTTTCACCGTGATAGGCATCATATCCAACAACCCTTTGGAACATAATCAGTTGCACAATCTGTAAAACAAACAGTGGCAGGCAAAATCTCTCTTTAAACTCAAGGGCTCAATGTCGTGTGTGAGCATAGTTCAATTCTCACTGCTCTTTTAGCACCGAATCACAAGGTCCAAGGTCTCGAATCTCCAGCGAAGTTTCGTTCCGAAGTTACCTAGAGGAGAAGGTCAAACTCGGTGTGCTGTTAAGCGATAAACGGTTCTTCAGCTCGAGATTACAGCCACTTATGGTATTCAGGTGCTTCCCTCCATAAGTGGCTATAGCACTCTATGAGCCGTCTAACTTCATACTTATCTAGTAAAAGTCTTAATCTCGAGCTGAAGAACTGTTTATCGCTAAACAGCACACCGAGTTTGGCCTTCTCCTCTAGGTAACTTCGGAACGAAACTTCGCTGGAGATTCGAGATTACCAAGAATCGCTATGTTCTTGGCAATGGTAAGAGGCATGTTCCAGTATTGAGGGATTACAACAAATGAGGTTTCCTTAGCGGTGAACGCGCAGCTTTGTATCATGGTATTGTTGAATTGGATTTAGTATAACCGGCCCCAGTCAGAAAATTAAGTCAAAGTCAACCCTCAATTTCAGATACTAGTTTATAGCAGCTTTCCTTCACAAGGGAAATAGGGATAATAGCACATCGTGAATGACGCGACGTTGACACGAACGCTCGTGGGTTCGATTCCCACACAAGGCAAACATTTGAGTGCATGAACATGTATGTTTGACTTGGTCTGGATGTTTTAAGAGAGATAAGGCGCATCAAAGCAGCCCATCTGGGGAATTATCTCCACCTCACAGAAAACCGCAGCCAAATAACAACTCCCTAGAGGATTGTGGTGTTACTGCGTGTGAGTGAGGTTACCAGTATGCTCCCAGTTGCTGTTGCAAGCACCAGAGGAGGCATCGCGTGAGGGATACTTAATATATTACAACCGTTAATAGGCTACGGTTGCCGCTTTACATCAGGTAGGTCATATGTTTGTATACCTCCCGACGTAGTATAAAAAAAATGCACGGTCTGTATAATAAATTTCTCCGGTGCTATCATCCATATAAGAATGAATGTCATCAAATGTCATCATATCTTTGATATGCAGCAGAAATAGCATCGAAGACAAAAGACAATACAGACCTCAATGGTATGTCAACATTTATGACGACTTTTAGACATATTTAGGATAAGATAAGATAAGACATAGACACGACAAACAGATAAGGTGTAATTTGATATAACCTGCTTTGTTTGCTTCCGCTATAAACCAATTATTTCATTCGAATTAGCGCCGGCCGGTAACGGTAGTGGGTGGGTACCCACTACCGTTAATAGAAGCAACATGTCATGGCTGCTCTAGTAGTCTCTGCCTCGGCTGCTGGGATCGTCCTTGCGATTGCCCGTCTTCTGGAACAGAAACGGCATGCATCAGCCACCGTTGCTACCATGACTGCCCTGGTGTTTCACTTCTTCACGAGGCATCTTCAGGCGCTATAGATGTTAATCGTTAGAATAACATGCTAGAGTAGCATGTTATTCTAACGACTAATATGCTACGAGTACTATACGACGGCTGCAAGAACTAATTGTTGGCGGAAGTACACAAAGCAGGTTAGAATTAATTACATGTAAATTTGACTTTCGCAAAACAACACCAGAATCGTTTTTTTTTACTACAATGTCAAATGTACAATGAAACGGCTGGACCGATTTTGACGGGACTTTTACTGGCAGATAGCTGATGTAATAAGGAGTAACTTAGGCTACTTTTTATTTTAGAATATTTTTTTTTAATATAAATAAATAACTATTCCGCGCGGACCAAGTACATAATACATATCTATTATTATCTTGCTGTTCGCTATTTTACTCTGCTTTGTTAGGTACTTATAATCAAATCATATAAATAAAATTATAATTGAACAATAACTTTTTTTTTAAATTCCGCGCGGACGAAGTCGCGGACACAGCTAGTTTTTAATAAATTCGAAAACACGAATTTAGTGGTACATCTCCGCAGCAAAAGATGATTTTGGATCAATACGAACTCGATGTCGCAGTTTAGTAACGCTACATACCAACGCTTGTAGGTTCGAATCACATATCGCTTCTGATAAAGTCTTTATATAGGACAAACATTTGTGTGCAGGAACATTTTCGTTTGTCTTAGTCTGAGATTTTCTAAAAGAGGTAGGGTGCATTAAAACAGCCCACCTGGGGAAGTATCTTCACCTCACAGAAAACCGGAGCCAAATATCATGAGTCCCTGCTTGTGAGTGAGGTCACCAGTAAGCTCCAAAGAAGTTGCTGTGTTAGCAGTAGAGATGGCATCACGTGATACTTAGTGTATTGTAAGCGTACATAGGCTACGGTAATCGCTTTACATTAGTTAGGTCGTATGCTTGTATGCTTCCTGACGTTATATATATATATATTTATTTTTTATTTACAAAATATTTTATTATACAACCTCGAGCGGCTTATGTAAAAAATGATATACTATATTAAAACGTATAAAGGCTATCACTGCTCATTACAGTTCAACAATTTATTGTTCTAATATTTAACAATTTATTGTTACATTAATATATATATATTTAAAATAATTAAAATTATTTTTAATTTACACAGAAAAAATGCAATAATGAATCAAATTAAGTTGCTGAATGTCTAATTATATTGCAATACTAAAACGAAACTTATAATATTTTTTTAATCATAGCTATTTTACGTTCATATTTACCTACATATTTTATCACAGCGGAATGATTATATTACGAGTTCATTTCATTAATAGGGATATACTCTTCCAGTATTAACACGGTACATGCCAGATCTGAAAAAGAGAAACATTTTTAAAAGCTGAAATGAAATACATACGATTTGGCTATATATGAGAATTACAAAATGAGTATATATCTAGAACTAAATAAGTACAAATAAAATAAAAAACTTCACGCCAAATCACTTGCGGGGTAGGCAGACAGAGCAGAGCGCCATGTGACTCGATCCTTACAAACCTCACTCACTTTTTTAACATTCATTGCTCTTTTTACGCACGTTCGTCGTTTACTAAGGCTCCTGACATCACCTTCTGATAAAACAAGATTAATTTGACCATGTAGGTAAGTCTTGGGCTTCTTGGGCTACTCCATGCTTCTACTTTCGTGTTGTATATCTGTTTCGTAATTATTTCTTCCTGCGTTCTATCTACATGTCTGAACCAACGGAGCATGCGTCTTCTTATTTTAATACCGACACTCTCTTTCAGACCAGCTCTGTTGTATCTCATGAATATTGCGAAAATTAATAGATACAAGTAACTTTAATGGAATATTTTTTGAGCTAGTGATGCAGCTCCATCGTCGAAACAAATGCACAAAACAGTCATTTCACATAGTCACAGTAGCCTGCTAGGTTCTTGTCAACTTGTTCAACGAAAATCTCACCCAGATTTATTTAAATCGTCGTTGCCCATTGGAAATTGTGCACCACGACAAGTATTCCATGTAATCTGAAATGAACTTGAGCACTGGTTGCCAATCAGATGATTGTATGTTACAGTGGCAGCGAATAATTCCCAGGCGCGGTTGTGGTTACAAATTCCAGTGATACAACCAGGTTGGCTGTTGCCACCGTTGGCGAAAAAGTCGGCGTTAGCAACAACCTTGCCGATTCCAAGTCCAACAAGAATATTCCCATCGGTATGAATCGCTTCTACGTAGATGCCATCGTTGTCATTAAACCTGTTGGAGTTATAATGCCACAAAGGGCCAGCAGGATCCAAACCTGTTGAGTAAAGAGAAACACGACTATAAGTAATTATTATGGGGTATATTTAAGATTTAGAGATACATGACAGGGTACAAAAATAATCACACATACACCTTTATTGTTACCTATAAAACTCGTATTACATTTCTAGTATTTCGATTTTATTTCACAAATTAGCCAATTTAATAAATTAGATAATTAGCCAATCTGTTAATTGGCAGAGCTGTGATAGCCAGCGGAGCCACATTACCCTCAAAATTGTCGTTTGGGGTAGACTGAAGTCATCCAGCTAGCGTTTAGACGGTAATAGTGAGAAACTCCAAAATCGACACACTAATAGCTAACATATTGTAGTTTTGTATCCTTTAATTTGAAATTTAAATGTTCGTTGGTGAGGAAGAACGGTCCAAAATCGTTCCAATTAGAAAAAAAAACATATGGGAAAACGTATGGCCGGCCACTCTGCAGTGCAGAGTCTGCACTGCACTCCCATCAACAGAAAAAGTAACAGCACTCGTCGCTAGATGTCGTACAGGGTTCCATATATTTAAAAAAAATTAAAAATAAAATATTAAAATATTTTTTAAATTTAAAAAATATCAGCTCTCTGTTATTTACTAGTATATTTAGGTGTAATTCACCACAGTTACAAACCAGTGACACGCGCAACTCTCCCAGAGAGTTCTCGACCAGCGTTTCCTACGATGTGAGCGCCCAAGCTAAAGCCAACTAAATGCATTTGATCGAATCGAGCTCCAGTTACAGAATTAAGAAACGCGAGGAACTGTCCTAGACCACGACCAACGGCGGGGACTCCAGTAGTGGCAGTTATGTATCCAGAATTGGCTAGACGTCTCCAGTCCATAACAATAACATTAACATTACTTCTGCCGAGGAATGCTGAAATACAAAATTTAAAATTGATATTATGTTATAAGATGTGCACCTAATTCTAATAACTAACCTATCCTAGTCTGCTGTAATATTGCAGCAATATTGGGTCATATTCGCTCGATATTATTTAGCGTGATCGTTTCTGATAAAGTCTTTATAACATTTAGATTTAAAAAAAGAATTGTTGCCTTTGCCCCCTCAATTATATAAAAAATGACGTTGTTAAAAAAAATCTTAAAAATTTTCGATAACTTAAAAAAAATAATATCACTGTTACTACAGTAACCATCACGTTTTTAAAAAGATATTACATTATTATAGTTAAGATAAAACAAAAATAAAAGCACCGATTGAAACAAAATTGTGGAAAGAAAATAATATATTCCCTCTGAGAATAATGTCATCAATAGCAATAAAACCGTCAATATATGCTTTTAATGTAATTAGTAATATAATAATGTAAGTATATATCTGCAATGATATTGTAAAAACGTTGGATCACAAACCATTTCTGATAATAGGATTCAAATCAGTGTTCTGGTTACTGAGCCAACCATGAACAATCACAACGGAAGGAATAGCTGGATTGAAGTTAGAAGACTGAATGGAGCCAGCATCGTCCATAATTAAACTCTGAGCCGTGGTTGGATTAAATCTGAGAAACGCAAATCAAATTAGTATAAGATAATGTCATATATTGCCGTAATATTTGAGGAAGTGTTAGTTCATGAGAAAGTTTTATCCATATACAAATATCGATTCAGAATGATTATTTCACTTATTATTCAGGTTCGCCGTGAACCCATCATTGCCATCAAGAATCCTAATATAAAATTAAAATTATTACTTTTGTAGTGAACTCCAGCATTTGAAGAATACACTACGAAAGTCGATTAAGTAAGTTCACTAAATTTTAACTACATTTCATATGATCATGAAATTTATTAAGAAGCAAGGTTACATGGCACAAGTACAACAGTCACCATTTTATGAGGATTGTCTCTTTTTTCATGAAAATAACAAATTAATAACTTTATAATACTTATATAGTTGACCTAGGCTCATAGGAGCAGTGATAGCGGATAATGAACCGGCCTATTGACCCACTGGCCCACGTTTTGATTTCGTTTATATAAATATCTTTTATGTATCTCGAAAACGGCTAACGATTTGGATCAAATTTTGTATTTAAATAAGGTTAAACACTGATTATTCAACTCTATCTAATACGGTAACATAGATCCCCGGTTCGATTCTCGCTAACAGCACTCTTGTTTGCACATTTATGCCTATTACTTTAAACGAGCAAATCTTGTATATTAATATATATAAATATCACAAAACCCAGGTACTGTATTAGAAATCAGAATAACACGAGGAAAAATATGAGTTAACCTAGGATCAAGGTACTTTAGCAAGAAGTAAGTTCAAATAACTAAAGTATGGAGAAAAATGTTAAAATGTAATTTTCCAATTATATTAGAAAAATAATATTCGTGGAATTATTTATTGATTTTAAAAATGTAAATACCAATTTGCCTAAATATTTTAGACTTATGCTTGCCTGCCTTGACCGTCTCTGAATATTATTATGTATATTTTAATATGCAGGCTTAAACAACTCTTTACTAAGAGTTGTAAGAGTACATAATAAAGATGTTCCAAGACGAACTCAACTCAATCAAGTCCTTTAAGAAATCTAGTGTTTCTAATCAATATTTCACTGGTAATTTTAAAGAGACCTGAATTTTATTCAACATACTTAAAAAAATCCAGTATAAACATTTCTAAAACTATAAGTATTTCCTACTTGCAGAAGAGGTGTTTGAATGTTTCATACGGTTATTCACAGTAAATAGCCCTTAACATTACCTTATTACTTACCTCGTATATTGTTTAATATTTTTCCATTACTTTGTGTATGAAATAATTTGAAAATTTGTCAGATTTTTGTCATTGTATTTTTAAATATTCGTTTAGAATACTCGTATTTGCACTTATTTTAGGATGATACTACATATTTGATGAGATATTATGTGTATTTCAAATAAAAGGTATGTTTTAGTGTCAACTTTTTCGAATACCAATTGTTAATACTAATTTTTAATTTCAGGAAAACATAGACAACAGCATTAAGAGATAATTTTATTAAAGACATTAAATACGTTAGATTTATTTATTACTTCCGAGAAAGATAAACTATTTGTTGCGATTGAACAAATAGTTTATCTTTCTCGGAATTTACGTATATTGTCTTTGTTAAGGTACTATTATTTTTAACGAGATATTTATTCGATTCTGATTGTTATTAATGAAAGACAATGATAAAAACTATGTTCTGGTCTTAATTTAAATGTTAATTTATCATTTCAGGTTATCAGGTTATAAAATAGCACTAAAAGATTTTATTTACTGCAGATAATAAAAATGACAGATTTATTTATTTCTTCTGCTTATACTATTTATTTAATAGCAGAAGTTTTTTTGTGTTTCAGCCAGATATTTATTCGATTCAGATTGTAATCATTGAAAGAAAGAATATACACATATCTTGAAAGAATATACACATATCTTGATCTAAATGCTAATTTATTTACAAAACAAAACCTCATAGCTCGTTAAGGATACTCATAAGTACACGTGGAGATGGAATAAACGAAACAGTGTCATCGATTTGATTTTGATGTATAAGCGACTCTGAAACTGCATCAGGGATACAAAGCCTATGAAGATCCTTCTTTTGAAACAGACCACCAACTTACGATAGCTTGTGATAGGTGGGTTGTTGGCATTTTCAAGCAGTTTAGGCACTGTCGAGAGTGAAAATTGGAAGATAAAAGCTTAAGGAGTCTGCACGTCTAGTTGGTGAAAGACTTGGCGAATGCGAGTCTTTCCAACATAGATGTGGATGATATTTTATTGCAAGCATTATAGGCTTTTCATTGCTTGAAAAGCCTGAATATATGAAATAAGAACATGAGAATACAGTATTTATCAACCCATAATTCAAAATTGTGTTGGAGTATGTTCTAAATATTTTCGACTAAATTAAAAAGTAAAGGAAAGGAGCTAAATTCAAACAGTATACAGACAACGATCAATAAAGTTATTCACTCGTGCACATTATGTCATAATATTAGTAAATATGTAATTTGCACGGTTATATATAACTTAACATGTCGTCGTGCGTACATGTTGATAAATTATTCTCAAACCAGCTAGTAATGAAACACCTAGTAAAAAGCAAGTACTGATTATTGGCAGGATTGCTTTTAATTTCTGCTAACTGGTAATGAAATACGCACCTAGTAAAAAGCAAGTACTGATTATTGGCAGGATTTCTTTCAATTTCTGCTAACAGTTCCATGTCTGGCTTCTCTTCTAGATCTACCACGTGGATGTTTCCATATGGATCTGGGAATTCGATAAATCTCTCGTGTGGACGATTCTCTAAATCACCCGGCATGGCGACGGGTACGCTATTCACCACATTTGCTGAAAAATCAAGCGTCTTAATAAATTGGGTAGTATTAATAGTAATTTCCAGTTATGACTTATCGATAACGATTTAGGTTTTTTTACGTGCTTAAGATAATCCTAGAAGCATTTTTCAAATTCTTGAAGCAATAGATTTAAATAGATACGGATGTTATTTATAAAATCTAATTTACAGGCACTATATAACTAACAAATTAGTTCAATGCTTCTACTACCAATTAGTTAGTCAGAACTGGCACCTGCCGACACCTACATACAATAGTTAGTGGATGCATGCCGTCGCTACCATGGCTAAAATGGTCATCTCTGTCTCGACGGCTGTGATCGTCTCTGCAATTGCTTGTGATCTAGATCAGGACCCGATGCACCCTAATTAATTGACCTTATGAGAATTGTCAAAAAATCCTCAAGTCCTTTCTAGACAATAAATCCTGGCAAGATAGATGAAACATTATGACTAAAAAGATTTGTGAAAAAGTTTGTACAAAAGTCGTCTGCGTGGGTACCTCTGTCCTACCTATTTCTACCGCCAAGCAGCTATATTTATATAGTTGTGTTCCGGTTTGAAGGGTGAGATACGCCAGAGAAATTACTGGATACTGTTACGAAACAGCCTTAGGTCATAAGATTGACAACGCGCGACTAACATCCCCGTGGTGTTGTGAGCGTCAATAGGCTGCGGTGACCGCATACCATCTAATGCGAGCCGCATGCTTGTTTGCCAATCTAGTTGTATAAAAAAATGAATTGGGGGGGATGCACACAAAGTACTTTAGATCAAATTGTGTACATTGAGGTTTATGTTCAACCTCACAAAAGTTTAGTTTTGCGTTCCAAACTATGGGGTGGTATATTTCGCCAGTAGGAAGGTCAGATTAACAAATCACTACATAGAATCTAAGCAACTCTAGCCAATTGACTCTTTTCGGGATCGATACCAGAAGCGTGCTCGTCGTGACCTGGACCCCTGTCTTAGTAAGACGGTTTGTGGGTCTTTTCAAGAAGTGGAAGCAGTGGCGAGTGCAAATTACTTTTGGATATTATGAAAGAATAAGAAGTGAGAAATTGGAAGATGAATTTGCAAGATGAACGTTGGAAAATTCTGAAAGAAAGTATAGGTGAATAGTGCGAAAGAAGCATGTAGATGCTCAAAGAGGCATAGATCATTGAGAAGCAATTCTTGGTGGGATGCAGAGGATGAACCTTCCGTAACAAAAAAGTATTAAACCGTGGCTGGATTATGTATCAGAGTGATAGTATGAAAGAGAAAAAGGAAGAAATATACCGTCGATGCAAGAATTAAACCAGTTTTATTGAAAGTGAAGCGTGAAAGAATTACTTCGAACGAAGAAGAGAGGATGAGCAAGATCTACGAGGTGAATATCAAACGCGTCTAGAGAGAGATAAAGAAGTCATACAGGGCTGCATATAATCGGTTCGGCTATTCATGCTATATCTAGACTTTTTCTATCTGTATCTAGAATTTGAAAGAGAGTAAACCAGAACGAACACGATGATGACGGTGTTGGAACAAGTAGATGAGATTTTACCTCTTGGAAACGCTATTAGTCGAGTTGGAACGTACACCATTGATGTGGATAGCGAGTACAGGAAACAGTATGAATGAAGCGTTAGGTAAATTCACTACTAGACAGTCGAAATCTAAGTCACAAGACGTAGCTCGCTATACACAACGCGGTACTAATATCCCTACACCATCTTATGGAAGTGACAGCTGGATACGGCAGAGAGCACAAAAGTACGAAAGAAAGAATAAATACGGTCAAGATATAATCATTGCATGGATGAAAGAATGACAAAATAGATATACAATACGAACGTGGAATAATGTAGGACCAAGACTCACCTACCATAACCAAATAGGTCGTGTTTTATCAGAAGATGATATGTAAAGGAGCCATAGGTACCGGTGGATGTGCACGAAAAGAGATACGAATGTAAATTAAGCGAGCGAAGTATGTAAGGACCGCCTAATTCTCTGTGTCTACCTCAAGGGACCTGTCGTGAAAATATATGTACGTACCATTTAATGTTAGTTATTTCTTTCTGTCATTTAATACAATAAAAATACTCACCAGCTACAGCGAACAGTAACAATAACTCCACCTTCATGTTTGTTGCCCACTGATAACTGATTTTATAGTTTATTATTTGTTTTATAAATATTTATTTCACTTGAAATATGATAATTCGTAAAACGATACAGATAACTTACTATTGCCATTGATAACTTACTTTTGTAATAATGAACACACGATAAATGCGTCACTTTGTGTCTGCGGCTTCGATTGCGTAGATTTTCAAATTCAAACATTTCCATAAATATACTCTTACATTGCAAATGATTTACAGCGTATATTCTTAACTATAAGTAGAGATGGGCACAGCTCTCAGGGTAGGCAGCTATTCTTTAGCACTGGTATAGTGACGTTGTAGTACTTATTGAATAAAAAAGTTTTGCTAGATACTGTTTGTCACTGTGTATTCCGTCACAGGTAAACATTCCGTCTTAAAAAGACATTACATGTACTTTATTAAAATTTATCTAGTTTCACTTGCAAACAGTTTCTATAAAACTTGTTTATATAAACTTCGTAACTCTTACTAAACAAGTAAAGTTTGTAATCCAATGGGGATGATAAAAATAACAAATAATAATACGAATTACATAACGAAGATGTTTTATTAATTTTTATTATACATGAACCTTTTATTTACCTAACATTATGTTGGGTTATTAATTAAGGCGACTACGGCGTCATATTGTTTTCTTAAATTCATTTTTATTTGTGTATATTATAACAATAATTCTGATATCAGTGATGATTTAATGCGGTTTAATACTTAGACGAATGTACACGTTACTCTAACAAAAATCTACATAATACATAGTAAATGCATCACTACATGAAAAATGTTACAAAATAACCATGTATATTAAAAAGTCAATTGATATGGTGCACTAATGAAATATGGTCGTATTTTTTATACTTTTTTCTTCGTAATATTATTCTCATTACATGTTATTTTATTCACATACATACAAATATAATACTACACAGTTCGAGTACAATGACTGTATTGAAAAATATTAGAAAAATGTCTATAAAAATTCTTATATTATTCGGATACAAATGTCAAAATGGTTGAGTTTTAACAATATACTATAATATTATGTTAATATTTATCTATGCGAAAGTGGAAGGATGTAGGAGCTGACGAAGACTAAGACTAACTAACCATAACCAAATTGGTCGTGTTTTATCAGAAGGTGATGTCAGGAGCCCCACAAACCGGCGATTGTGCATGAAAAGAGCTATGAATATTAGAAAGGCAGTGTAGTATGTAAGAACCGCGTCTTATGGGTATATCTTATACGCGCTTGGTTCTCTCTACCTACCCTGCAACGGACTTGGCGTGAAGATACGCATACATACATGAAATCTAATATACATCTATCTATATCTACACGCCTAGATCCTTGCTTGCTTGCAAGAAAGAACCGGGCTCTTTTCAAGCAGCTGGTTCCTAATGTGCCTGTTATCAACGTCTGATATCTCAAGAACAATTTGATAATAGTAGATGAGCATTAGCCTTCCTCTTACATACTTAAACGTTCGCGTTGAACATCTGTTTCGTCATTCTTATCTCTTGCATTATAATTTCATTTATTTTAGAGCCTATAAATTAAATTATTAATATAAATTTCAAACCTTCACATAAACTATGAAAATAACACAAGAACATACGCACCACACACGGGCGAACTCCTGCAATTTTCCCAACTTCTGGCCATGATGTTGTCTAACTTTAACCATTTGCCACATAATGACGAACCCGGTGGCTCAGTCGTGAATGACGCGACTTTGACACCAACGCTCGTGGGTTCGATTCCCACACAACGCAAACATTTGTGTGCATGAACATTTCTGTTTGTCTTTCTGGCTCTTGGATGTTTTAAGAGAGGTGGGGGGCGTCAAAGCAGCCCGTCTGGGGGAGTACCTCCACCGCACAGAAAACCGCAGTCAAATAACAACTCCCTAGACCGTTATTGTGTTCCCGCGTGTGAGTGAGGTCACCAGTAAGCTCCCAAAGAGTTGCTGTGTAAGCAGCAGAGGAGGCATTGCGCGAGTGGTAATTAATACTCGTATATAGCAAGCGTTAATAGGCTACGGTACCCGCATTACATCAGGTGGGCCGTATGCGTGTATGCCTACCGACGTAGTATTAAAAAAAATCCCTTATTCTAGGTTATCGTTCGATAGCATTCAGGATGCAATCACCATAATCCAGACTTACACATAACTTTATCCTATTTTGTTATCACAATAATCCATGATTAATTTATACATCACACCCATGGAGACAACTCTGCTTCAAACCAGAGGCGAACCGCGGTGACTGGGGCGAAGATCAGCCTTATAGGGAAGTTTAGTTTCCAAACTTGCTTCTTAATCATCATCGCCAAGAGTGTTGGGATTCTAAAATTCGAAATCTTCAGCGATGTTTAGTTACGATATCATCTGAAGAGAAGATAAAGCTAGAGTCCAATAAATTTAATGTCTTCAATAGGCCGAGGCAGTTCTATAGCTCTGATAAGTTGCAAGTCAAATCGCTTTTAATGCTGCAGTCACCTTTAAGCAGGAGCACCTGGGTATCAGATAGGCAGTTGTGTTTCGATTTAGAGACAAGCTGTGAGAATTGTTGATGGTCCTCACCTTACACATATTATTAAGCCCTAAGTTTAAGACGAGATTTTGCTGCGATTTGTACAGCATTCTACCAATTGTACAGTGGGTTGATGTATCAAGATAACAGTTTTCTTTTATAATCGAAACGCGCGCCGATTCTATAAGGAATTCATTCTCATACACTGGAATCGCGATGGTCGTGTATTGTACGGTTTTTACACAGTCGGAAACGCTCGAGAATGCTTCTGGTGTTGCAAGTGTCTATAGATTACGGCACTATCAGATAGGCCGTACACTTTTTTGATACCTTACTGTTATTAAAAAATGAATTTATACTATATTTTGCGTACCAGTAACTATAAAAGAAACCGTAAATATAATTAGAACAGAAAGGAGCAAGTGCGAATCGCACTTGGGTATACACAGTCGTACATTTCTTGTATACCTATTCTCCAAATTTAATCAGAGTCAGGAAATTGGACCGTGAGTTATCGTGGCAAACGTATAAAACATAGGTATATATTTTGCTTCAACTCGATATGGATACTATATATACGACATGTTAATATTTAGAGTATATCATTAGCTATGAATGAATTTTTACGTCACAGTTGACAGTCCCTACTTTTTTATAAATGGTGACCCCTATACATAATATTTTATACTATATATACCGCGTGCCTTGCAATATTTTATAATCATAAGTCAACAAGATACACAACCTTATATATTTTGAAAAATATACGTACAGATATTTATATAAAAATCAAAATAGAAAACCCCAAAAAATAAACAAAGAAAAATTATATTTTTTTACAAAATGGTGACTTTTTAACACTATTTTATAATATCGTAATGGAATAAAATGTCATAAATAAAAAGTAAATCCAATTTGAAGTCCACGATTATTCATATTTTTGATTTCATTTTAATGAGCATAACTCCTATGATTTGTGTTGGTGAAGGTGCTACTCGCGTATTTATCAAGTTAAGTCGTAGAAAGTCACATCGAAATTAGGTGTACGACTGTCAGCTGTTTTGAAATTTGTTTTGTAAAATTTACTATTTATCACTATTTTTGTATTATTTTATTTTTTTATTGCTTTTCCGTATATACCCATAGCCACTACCACCATTCTTTTAATGTTGCCCATCCCCGCTATAAAATTATAGAAAAAACTAGAGCACAGAATTTTGGATACTTATATAGAAATATAAATCTGTCATTGTAATTAATAATAAGATTCAGATCAAAGATTTTGGACAATTGGGTACTAAGACTCATGGAACATTGCTTTAGAATCAGTGCTGGTTCCTCGTCCTTCAAAAAAGCAGCAAAGAATCTGGAAATTAATTTCATTGTTATTTAAGTAATTCCTGTCATTGAAGAGTTGATTACCAGTATAGTATAGATCTTGTTCAATTGTGGAAGTCACCCCAAAGTCCAAAATAAAAAATATAACTGTAGTTCACACATTAAGATAATTAAAACTTAAAATTATTTTCAAATTATTTTGTTGTTGCTCTTGGTGGTTCCTCTTAACGATTATTGGGCTCTGATCGTCCGCGCAATAGTCATTCTCTATTTAGTTACCTTGCCTAGTACCTAAAATGGCAACTAACTACACCCGCGCTGTTACTCACCGTCAAAATGAAATTAGATTAACGAAGGTCTTACAAGAACTCAAGGCATCTAAAGAATTTAATGAGCGACTGTTGCATGAGAGAGATGAGAGTGAAGAGATCCTGAACGTCTTATAAAAGAACACCGAACTCGAAAGTCAGCTTGCTGAACTGGATATTACCTACCATGACATCATAGACCAGCGTGATCTACTTCAAAAAACTGTTGATGCTTTCCACCAATGCAGAGATACACGTGATGAAGTTCTCAAACATATTTCTGTGTCAGAACTGGAGTTGAAAATAGCATACAGGCTTATAAATCAATATCAACAAGTTGCAGAGCAATAAGAGTCCACGAGAATTACACATTTATATGAAGAAGTAGTCGACAATGTCTATTAAAGTTTTTTATGCTATTATCGAGGCAATAGCTCTACACTTGTCACATATTTTTAATATATGTATATATTTTTTTATATATGTATTTTTATACCACTAAGGTGATAATCAAGCTTACGGCCTGCTTGATGGTAAACAGTCACCGTAGCCTATGGACATTTGCAACACCAGGGGTGTCACTCATGCGTTGCCCTATGTAATATATATATGTAGATAAGAATGTGTTCCCAGACTTGATGAAATTTAGTAAACATGTTCCTTTAATTATGCCAGGGGAAAAGAGCGGCTTGAGGAATTATAGACCCATATCTATACTGCCAGTTTTTAGTAAAATATCCTTAACGCACGGTAAAGATCACATAATGCTATTGGGGTTTACTGTGATCTCTCTAAAGCTTTTGATTGTGTCGATCATCAGACATTGTTACACAAGCTGAACTATTATGGAGTTAGAGGTAAAGCCCATATATATATATATATATATATATATATATATATATAATAATCTCAATATCGGAGTGCTCCAGGGTTCGATTTTGTGTCCATTTTTATTTTTAATATATGGAATGATCTGCCCTGCATAGTGCAGAAAATGGCGGATAAAGTACTATTTGCTGATGACACCTCTCTAATTTTAAATGTGATCCGCCTGTGTGAAAATATTGACAAGGTAAATAGTGTTGTGTCTGCCATTTTAAACTGGTTCACATGTAATAATCTTTTGCTAAACAAAACTAAAACCGAACGCATCAAATTTAATGTTCGAAATGTGACTTCTGTCAATACAGAAGTTCTAATTGGAATAAACGACGACCTGTCCCTAATCTTTAATTCTACCATTTGATATTATTATTGTACCAATATGGTCATGTAATTTTTTTGTAATATCTAAGTGACAATTTTAAAAGAGACTTATGTTGACAAGTTTCTTTCGGCATTTCTTCTTCGCCAATGGTCATTTCCGAAATGCTAGCAGATTAAAAAAAAAATTATATAAGAGAATTGAATAAGATACAATAAGACTATATTTCAAAAACTGTAAGATGTGTCTAAGTTCCCGCTAGGGCCCATAGGCAAATACAGAATTTTTATCTATTTATGAGTTTGTAAGTATCACTCGCGCAATGCCTCCGCTGCTGCTTACACAGCAACTCCTTGCGAGCTTACTGGTGACCTCACTCACACGTAGGAACACAACAACCCTCTAGGGAGTTGTTATTTGGCTACGGTATTCTGTGAGGTGGAAGTACTTTCCCACTGCTTTGATGCGCCCTACTTCTCTTAAAACATCCAGACCAAGACAAACAGACATGTTCATGCACACAAATGTTTGCCTTATGTGGGAATCGACCTACGAGCGTTGGTGTCAAAGTCGCGTCATTCACGACTGAGCCACCGAGCTCGTTAAATCCTACTAATATTATAAATGCGAAAGTTTGTATGTATGGATGGATGTTTGTTGCTCTTTCACGCTTAAACGGCTGAACGGATTTGAATGGAATTTGGCACGTAGATAGATTATGATCTGGATTAACACATAGGCTACGTTATTTGACGCCACGCGGGCGGAGCCGCGGGCAGCAGTAGCTCGTTAGTAATAAATGCGAAAAGAATTACTTCTTTTTGACTAGAGCACTATTTTCTTTGGCATAAAATGTTGAGGTAACAAGAAAGTTATTAAATTATTGGAAAATGTGACGTTATAATATGAAATACGGCTAATAGTATTGTCTTAGGTTTTCGCGATTGTTACACATTGAAATTAAACAATTTTTAACAGAAGTATCGCATGTTTTATTTATTTTGTTGAACCTGACGTTTCGAATGCTTTGCAGCGTCTGTGGTCGCAGGAAGACTAAGGTGATA
The DNA here is from genome assembly GCA_947507595.1 of Pyralis farinalis. Lineage (NCBI taxonomy): Eukaryota > Metazoa > Arthropoda > Insecta > Lepidoptera > Pyralidae > Pyralis > Pyralis farinalis. Next base: position 11,993,949 of record OX382274.1, read on the forward strand.
TTTGTCTTACATTAGTTATGTAAGACAAATATCACCTTATACGGCGAAATTTGTATTTACATGTGGGTGTTTTTCTATGGAAGTTACACTTATTCGTGCTAAAAAAATCGTAAGTTTCAATGCAATTTTGCATAATATTAGGTACACAGAAACGAAAATATAATGCTATAAAAGAATGTGAGAGAGGTAGGGCGCATCAAAGCAGCCTGTCTGGGGAAGTACCTCCACCCCACATAAAACTGCGGCCAAATAACAACTGCCTGGAAGGTTGTTGTGTTCCTGTATGTGAGTGAGGATACTAGTAAGCTCCTAAGGAGTTGCTGTGCTAGCAGAAGAGGTGGTGTCGCGCGAGTGATACTTAATGTATTGCATGTGTTAATAGGCTACAGTAACCGCTTTCCATCAGGTGAGCCGTATGCTTTGTATGCCTCCCGACTTGGTATAAAAAACAGTCTTACATCTGTTGTAGATAAATATGAAACTTTATTCCTATTATTTCAGAGCACGGCCATTTAAGTTATGTTAATTAGTACTGTATTCGTATGTGCTTACCCCGTCTGCAGTTTAGAGTTAATCACAACTTTATGAAGCATGTTAAAGAGTTTGTTCATAATTGTATATCACTTGGAGTAATATCCAAAAAGAGATAGTAAGAACAAAAAATATACTGTCGATGCAAGAATGAAACATAAGATTTACTAAAAGTGATATTTGAAAGAATAATTCTAAATGAGGAAGAAAGGTTGACGAGAAAATTCGAGCCGAATACCAAAATCTTTTGGAACGTGGTAAAAATGTTATGATGTTGTGGTCATCAACATTCAGAATAATACGGTCTAAAGATGCTAATATTTTTATTAACACTCAGGAAGTAGCGGAGTCAATATTTTGCAGAAAGTTTAGCGATACTGGAAGTGAGCTTATTATGACTGATTCCTTAGTATCTACGTCCGAGGGGGACATACCTGGTATAACAAGCCATTGGGATTGGTGAATTTTGTAAGGACCGATTCACGTGGCGCTCAATTCTTACTGTCCATCTTGTAAGGGTAATCCCTTACAAGATGGGCATGTGCCGTGCCGCCGTGCAAACATTTTTCATTATTCTACGTAATTATAACAATAAATTATTAAAAATCATGTACTTGTCTAGTTGAAAGTTTAAAAAGAGCGAGAAAAACTTAAAAATGCTATTTTGGAGAAAAATTATATTAGTAACTTTAATTAATTCTAATTTCATTTAGTTTGCTGTGTATTGTAGCTGAGTATCGTACAGGCACATTGAATGTGAGAGGTAGATTACAAGATAAGATGAATAAGTTGATAAATATGAACGAGAGATGCCTAGATGCTTTGTGCGTGTCAGAGAGCAAGCGAAAGAGAAGCGACCCCGAAGATCTGCCCGGTGGCTTGATGGCTCTGTGGCACGGGGTGAACCAGGACGATCATACCAGCGCTGGCGTAGGTGTAGTGCTTTCATGTCGCTTGGCCGCTGGTGTGAAAAATTACGATTTAGTAGGCCCAAGACTTCTCTGGGTTAAAATAAAACTGGGGGTTACGCGAGTCTTTTTGATTGCAGCATATGCTCCTGTCTCGTTGGTGTTGTTGCGCGTGTCATTCTAACCAAACACGCAGGTTAAGCAACGTCGGCCGCAGCCTGTCTATGGATGGGTTTATCTATCTCGGGTTTCTCCATCGGAAGGCACGTTTAGCCGTCGGTCCCGGCTGTTGTCGATAGATAAACGCATTTGAATAGCGTGGTTGTTTTGATTATATGTGGAATATTAATTAATCAATACCTTATAGTATTAAATCACTATAGTATAGTATAGGGAATAGTCTTATTTTTGACCAACATGTTATTGGTTTTCTTTTATACGACGGCGGGAAATATACAAGCATGCGGCCCACCTGATGCAAATCCTTAGGTGCGCACAGGTAACCCCATTCACAGACATGACCATAACAAACCTCCAGGATGTTATTATCTGCCTGCGATTTTTTGTGTGATGGAAGGCATTTCTCAGACTAGTTCAGAATTTAGAAATGCCAATGAACACAATTCTACGTTAGGTACAAGATCAATACAAATAGAGGGAAATTGTCCACAATTGTGACAAGATGGCGTCGTATGCACGATTTTCAACAATAAGGAAACATATTGTGGAAGACCCTATAGGAAAAAACATCATTCAAATGAGTTCATCCACGTATCATCCAGTTAGCCACTATTTTCGCAAACGCACTTGCATTTTAGCATTGTTTATTTGCACAATGGTATGGCTTAGTTTTAAATATAAGTTTCTAATTGCAAGCGAAATATGCACCTACATAAAGACGTACCAGTGCATGAAACAAATAGTGTATGTGTGTATGAATATCTTCACGCCAAGTTCCTTGCGAGGTAGGCAGAGAGGACCGAGCGCCATAAGACGAGACTTTACACACTTCAATCGTACTCAAACATTCATAGCTCTTTTCATGCATGCTCGCTGTTTCCTATGGCTCCTGATATCACCTGATAAAACACAACCAATTTGCTCATGATAGGTAAGTCTTTTTCGCCTAGGCTTCTGCATAAACTAATAGTGATACATGTAAATTTTATTTTCAAAGGCATCTCCATTGGTCTACTATTAAACAAAACTTTTAACTTTTAATTGTTAGTATGCTCTAAACCCCTTCGGTTGAAGGGAGACCCATATCCCTACAGTGGAATGAGTAAGAGTTGATGTGATAAATGCTCCTGTAAGCTCTACTAATCCCTAAGAGCTCGTGAAGTTTTGGGAGACCGTAAGAAATGTTCTGGATTTGGCTTATTTGAATGAACGGATGATTATATGTGAAGATCTAAATGGATGGGTTGAGATCGAGCAAAGAGTTATGAGGCTGTGCTTGGTCCATACGTCGCCATGTCGCCACTTACTAACAGTGGGTGGGTGCCGGCCGGCGCTAGGCCGCATGAACTAATTGGTGGCGGAAGCAAACAAAGCAGGTTAGATCAAATTGCATGTAAATTTGACTTTCGCAAAATAACGCCTGCATCTATTAACTATTCACACTTACACATGGAGACGGCATGAACAGGAAAGTGTGATTGATCTGATTTTGATAGATGAACGTCTTAGAAAGTGGTTAATGAATACAAGAGCCTTCAGGTGGTCCCACTCTTGAAACAGACCACTATCTGGTGATAAGCTGGTTTGTGGGCATTTTCAAGAAGTGGAGGCACTGACGAGTGCGTATTCCTTTCGGAGATCATGAGAGAATAAGAAGTGAAAACTTGGAAGGTGAAGGAGTACGTATGTACGTCTAGTCAGTAAAAGACTTGCGAACGCGAGTCTTTCCGACTCAGATGTAGATGAATGTTGGAAAGTTCTGAAAGAAAGTATGGTGGACAGTGCGAAAGAAGCATATGGATGCACAAAGAGACGTAAAACACTGAAAGAAGATGCCTGGTGTGATGCGGAGGTTGAATCTTCCGTGGAAAAAAAGAGGAAAGTGGCGCTGGATTACGTAGCATCTTTACACCGGAGCATGAAAGTAAAGAAGAAAGAAATATACCATCGATGCAAGAATGAAACCAAAGCTTTAGTGAAAGAGAAGCGTGAAAGACTGCTAATGAATGAGGACGAGAGGCTGACGAAGAACTTTAAGGCTAATGCCAAGCTCTTCTGGAGAGACATAAAGAAGTCTCGGAGTGGTTCGTTGGCATCCAGAATGGACAAAATAAGATGTAAAGCTGATGGCATTCTTGCTGACACTCAGGAAATGTTAGAATGTTGGAACGAATATTTTAGAGAAATATATGATAATGTTCAGGACGCTGGCACTGTGAATGAGTTTGTGACTGATTCGGCAGTGCCAGCGTACCATGAAGATATTAGCATGTATGGGATTGAATGGTCGATACGAAGTATGAAAAATGGAAATTAAGCGGGAATCGATATGGTTACAGCTGAGATGATCAAACTGGGTGGTATCAATGTGAGGGACGCCTTCTGGTTGTTGAGCAAATTATGCTGGAGAACCAGAAGGGTTCCGACCGATTGGAAACGCACAGTTATCATGTCGTTGTATAAAGACAATGGTTCACGTATGTACTGTGCCAACTATGGGGCCATCAGTTTGATCAACTTAGCGGCTAAAGAGTATGTAAAAATCATTGAAAGAAGAATGAAGTTGAAATCCGATGGAATGCTCGGGGAAGCACAGGGGGGATTTCGATTTTATAAATCAAGATTTTTCACTCCGCAACATCATGGAAAAGCATCTGGATATCGATGAGAAGGTTTGAACCATGTATGAATTCATACACGGTTTATTTTATATTATATACGAATAAAGCGACAATTTATACATTGTACATCGATGAGACCTACCAATTCCATCATCATGTAACATCATGTTTATAATAAAATACAGTAATATTGCATGAAATAAGTTTTATTCAGTTAAATTTTCATTTGTTACAATAATGTTTCCAAGTGAACCGATTGATATTAGTAAGGATATCTTCTTCCAGTGTTCATGCGGTACATGCCAGATCTGAAAAAAAATATGTTCATTAACATCCTCAAAAGTAAATACTGTTTCAGTGTAAAATATTGAAGGTACAATCACTCTCAATGAGTGGACTGAGTGGACGCAATATTCCTTATTTAACGTTGCACATTTTATTTTATTGTTCATTAAGAAAATACGTAAAAATCTCATGTGAAAAATGTACAGAACAGAGAAAGTGCTTTTTCTTTTGTCAGAATTTAGTGCTGTGACAATAAATATCTAAAATTACATACCCAGTTTTTCTCAAATCATCATTGCCCATATGCAATTGTCTTCCACGGCATGTATCCCATGTTATCTGTAGTGAGGTTGTGCATAACCTGCCAACCAGGTGGTTGTGCGTAACCGTGGCGGCGAATAATTCCCAGGCACGGTTATGATTGCAAAGTCCGGTAAGGCAGCCAGGCTGACTGTTGCCACCGTTAGGGAAAAAGTCTGCATTAGCAACAGCACTGCCGATTCCAAGGCCAGTCAGAGTGCTACCATCAGTGTGGATAGCTTCTACGTACACACCATCACTTGGTCTAATTCTGTTTAGACTGTATTGCCATAGAGGTCCAGCTGGATCCAAACCTAGGTAGGGAAAAATTTGAGTATGAGCATTATTATTATTCATATGAAGAAGAAGAAGAATAAATTAGATCTTCCTACAGGTGAGATGCCTATAATAAATGCGTATGTAGGTAATGCATATTTTCTTGGAATTATAAAGGATATACACATCAAAATCTGTTGCCCGAGATACAGGTATCTTTCATATTTCAGGCACAGATGCAACATATTATAAGCTGGTATAATTTTTTTTTGCTCAATATGGCTATTATTATATTATTATTTGCAGGGATCTCTGAACATCACATCATAATCAAAATCATTACGTAGGTATTTCATCTTTAGGGCATATGTGAATTAGGAACCGTAAGTTTGCGTTCAATCGAATATACATTTACTTAATACAATAATAAGACACACGAATATTAATTTTAATTTATATACAATTGATACAAACCAGTCACACGAGCAGCTCTTCCACCTAGTTCCCTTCCAGCGTTTCCTACGAGATGGGCTCCCAAGCTGAAGCCAACTATATGCATCTGGTCAAATCTAGCACCAGTCACAGAGTTAAGGAAATTCAAGAACTGGCCCAGACCGCGTCCTACTGCTGGGACACCGGCAGCCGCAGTTGGATACGTCGACATGGCTAAACGTCTCCAGTCCAAAACAATAACGTTGACATCACTTTTGCCAAGATATGCTGGAACGGTACATGGACTGTATTAACAATTCTTATATCGTCTAATAAACCACACCTATCCAAGTAACAATTTCAAGACATATAAGTAATTATGAAATAAAACGATGATTGACTTACATGTGTTACAAAAACAAAAATTTTACGTATAAATTTCGATACTACGAAGTTAACTATTTGAGAATAACATCATAAACATTACGTACCATCTCTGATCACGGGATTGATATCAGTATTTTGGTTACTAAGCCAGCCATGAGCAATCACTACAGTAGGAACTGCTGCATTGAAATTAGAATTATGGATGGAGTTAGCATTATTCATGGTCAGTGTTTGAGATGAGCGTGGGTTGCGCCTGTGAAATAGTAGAATGAATGTAAATTTACGTTTTACACAAAATAGTGAATACAAAAATATTTCAAATTGCAATATAATGGTGTAATAAAAATGTATTTTACGACAAGTTTTTTCCAAAATATTTTCTGAAAATCATAAGGATCACTTACTCCTATAGCAAAACCTAAGGCGTTTGATTATTTATAACGTTTAATAATTAATAAATAAAAACTATATATATAAATAAAATAGTAGTCACCGAGTGAAGAGCAGGTACAGGTTGTTGGCAGGATTTCTTTCAATTTCTGCAAGGAGTTCCCTGTCTGGCTCCTCTTCCAAATCTACTATGTGCATATTTCCGTCTCCATCAGGGAATTCGATGAATCGCTGGTATGGGACATCTTCAATTTCTTCTGTCGGGAGGACGGGTCCCGCGTTAACCACGCAGGCTGTAAAAAGAAAATTATGTAATGCTTTTGTACTTTAAATTCATAATAATTTTAATAACTATGACCTCTTTTGTTGAACAGATGGTAATAAGTACTGGATAAACTTGCTAGATGATTTGTTTTATTACATTGGTAAAATATATACATTGGTAGAATGGTAAAAAAAACATCCTGCCTGCATAGTGTAAAATGGTTACGTTAACGCTTACACCACATGAATAAAACAAACGGCGAAGTCAGTCTACTCAGGTGGCTCAAAAAGGAAAACCGGATTTAGTTAAAAAGTAAAAATTTGCCCTAGCTATTTATGCAGTAATATCACCCCAATAATCATATAAACAATGGGGCAGCACAAGTGCAATTACGTAGTTTTATTTAGGAAATACTTGTAATTAGATCCAACTCTAGCTCATGGCGAACAAGACTACACCTGTTAGTAACACATAGCGATTACATACAACAATACAGGAAAGGCCAAAGAGGTTGCGTACTTATAAGATAGGAATAACACATAGTAAGGGTAATTATGGTTCTGCAAATCACTAGGGCCTTCAAGAAAATAATGAAACAATATTTAATTGGCAGCTGAGGGCAGCAACCTGTGTTTAATATTATAATACTCTTTGTTTAAAGGTCTTTCGTATTTAGTAATTTCATCATAGAAATGTACTCTGATGTTGAAGAAGAATATCTGTTTGACAGAAAAATAATAACATTATTTCAAGTTATAATATAAGGATATTGGGGGTCATGTGCCAGAAGCGTGTTCATTCGCGACCTCTGCCAATCAATCAGATTCCAATTCTGGACCAAGTGCGCATCGACGTGCGGATTAGGGCGTTCCCCGGAGGCGACGGACACCGATCCGCCCCCGTCGGTGCGAATACAGCTGCATGCGACGGTGGGGGCCGGCACCCACCATGCAGCGCCCATTCCAGCGGGACGAGGGGAGCCGAGTGCCGCATAGGCACATGGAATGTGAGAGGTGGATTGAATGATTAGATGAACGAACTGATAGACGTAATGAATGATAGACGTTTGGATGCTTTGTGTGTGACAGAGACTAAGCGCAAGGGGAGCGACACCGATGATCTGTTCGATGGGATGATGGCCCCATGGTCTGGGGTAGACCGGGACCATCATGCCAGTGCTGGTGTAGGAGTCGTACTCTCCTCTCGCATAGCCACTGGTGTAAGACATTACTGTTTGGTAGCGCCTAGACTTCCCTGGGTTCGTATTGAACTAGGCACCATGCGAGTATCTCTGGTTGCAGCAGACGCTCTCGTAAGCTCAGCGTGTGCTCAAGAACTAGAGCAGTTTTGGGAGTCTGTAAGGCATATGGTGGACTATATAAGTATATTTACATATATGCATAGAGACGGAATGACCAAAAAAGTGTGATTGATTTGATTTTAATAGAGAGACATCTCCAAAATGTTCTAATGGATACAGGAGGCTTTAGAGGCTCCACTCTTGAGACGGACCACTACCTGGTGGTAAGCCGGTTTGTGGGCCGTTTAGGAAGTGCAGGCAGTGCCAGTGCAAGAGAGTTTTTCCTTTCGGAGATCATAAAAGGATAATGAGCGAAAACTTGCAAGATGAAAGTGTAAGGAGAACGTATGTGCATCTGGTAAGTGAAAGACTTGCAAATGCAAGCCTCTCTGACTCGGATGTGGATGACTGTTGGAAAGTTTTGAAAGAAAGTATGGTGGCAAAAGAAGCATGCGCAAAGAAACGTAAAACAATGAAAGGAGATGCCTGGTGGGATGTGAAGGTTGAATCCTCCGTAGCAAGAAAGAGGAAAGCGTGAAATGTATCATCTTTGCCCTTAAATGAAAATATGAGAGAAAAGAAGAAAGAAATGTACCGTCTATGCAAGAATGAAACCAAGGCTTTAATGAAAGAGAAGCGTAAAAGACAAATTATGAATGAGGATGAGAGGCTGACGAAAAACTTCGAGGCAAATGCCAAACATTTTGGAGAGAGGTAAAGAAGTCTCGGAGTGGTTCGTCGGCATCCAGAATGGATAAAATAAAGTCTAAAGCTGGTGTCATTCTTGCGAACACCCAGAAAGTGTTAGAACGGTGGAGTGAATATTTTGAGGAAATATATGAGTATGCCTCGGGCGCTGACAATGAGAGTGAGTCGGATGCTTACTCAACGTTGACGGCGTCCGACGAAGGCATAACTATGGATGAGATCGAATGGTCGGTACGAAGCTTGAAAAATGAAAAATCAGCGGGAATTGATCTGATCACAACTGAGATCATCAAACTAGGTGGCACTTACATCCGGGACGCCTTCTGGTACTTAAGCAATCTGTGCTGGAAAACTGGAAGGGTCCCAATGGACTGGAGACGCGCAGTCATCGTGCCCTTGTATAAAGACAAGGGGTTACGCATGGACTACGCCAGCTATAGGCCATCAGTTTGATCAGCTTAGCAGCAAAAGTATATGGAAAGGTGATTGAAAGGAGAATGAGGGTGAAATCCGATGAAATGCTGTGGTACGCACAAGGAGTATTCCGAAATGGAAGGGGATGTACGGATCAAATTTTCTCGCTCCGCAATATCGTCGAGAAGCATCTGGCTATAGATCAGAAAGTTTTATGCGGTTTTACAAAAGGAACTGTGGGACATATTGCCGAGATATGGGATTGACGGTTTACTGCTCCGTGCTGTGCAGTCCACTTACAAGGATTGCTCAACATGTGTGCGGATAGATGGTGGCATGTCACCCTGGTTTGATGTCAAAATTGTTGTTAAACACGGTTGCATGCTATTTGCTAGGCTGTTTATCCTGTATCTCGATAGTTGTCTGCAGAGAATAAGGTCAACGAATGTGGGATTGCGCATGGGTGACCTAGTGGTGAACTGTCTACTGTATGCAGACGATGCCGTGCTATTAGCAAATACACCATCTGAACTGCACACACTGGTCACAACGATGAAAGACGAATGTATGGAGAAAGGCTTACTACTGAATGCGAAGAAAACAAAGATAATGGAGAAGCATCCAAGAAGAATCCAGAACTAATGTAAGAATTACGGTTGATGATGAAGTTTTAGAACAAGTAGATGAGATTGTATATCTTGGATGCGCTTTCAGCAGGGATGGAAGGTACACCACAGATGTGGAAAGACGAGTGAGTGCTGGGAATAGTGTGAATGGACCTTTGGGAACACTTCTTGGCAGTAAAAACCTGAGTCAGAAGGCACAGCTCGTGCGCTATTTCGTATTAGTTTTTAAAAGGCCTACCATTGATCTTCAGTGGTTGAAGTTGATACTTATATATTTTACAAGGGTCACTTAACTTAATAACTACTAGTTAGCTATATGCAGCTTACGTATTAATTAAATTGACACATGAAGCCATCGAACTTCTTAAATCTTTTTTCTTAGGTAAGTTCATATGTTTATAAATATACTCACCTGCCGAAGCCACCAATAAAAGTAATACACCTTTCATGTTGTTGTCAAACTAGCTTTCAACTTATCGTTTCATTTCATTTTCATCTCTATATATACATTGATTTCTATGTGTTATCATAATAAGAAGATTAGGATGTAAATCGTTATATGTATTATACATATTTAACCCGTCATCGAGCATATAAAAATTGTACGTTTGTATTAATATATATATATATATATATATATATATACATATATATATATATATTAATCACTATGGTTCAAAAGACAAAAAAATATTGGTAATAAATTAAATAAAATATTATCTAAAATAATTTGAGTAAATGTTTAATGCGAGAAGAATTTAAAGCGTCTATAAAATTAAACATTCTGAATTCATACAAAAAAATAATGATTTACAACATCGCGTACAACGCGTAAACAAATCTGCAAACTAAATAATTCTTACATAACCTATAGATGCTTGTAAACTGAATAAAAAGTTACCATTCACTGATTTTATTCCCGCACTAAAAAAATATCCTACTTAGTTCAAAATCATGTGATATAAGTTAACATAATAAATATCAAAACAAATTGAAAGTTATTTCAAAATAGTTTGTTGTATACTTTAGTAGTAAGTATACTAAAATATTCAATATATACTAAACATCCTTAACAATCAATTGATCCGTTACCTAGAAGATCACTCCATAATCAATGATCGTCAGTATGGTTTTAGACCGAAACGATCAACGGGTGATCTTCTAGCGTATGTGACGCACCTCTGGGGGGAGGCAATCGATAAATATGGCGAATCCATGGCAGTCAGCCTAGATATCGCCAAGGCGTTTGATCGGGTCTGGCACAAAGCACTTCTCTCCAAACTTCCGGCATACGGTCTGCCCCTCCAACTTTGTAATTGGATTGCTGGCTTCCTGCGTTATCGTAGAATCCGCGTCCTTGCAGATGGATGCGCTTCGCGGTTCATGTCAGTAAATGCCGGTGTCCCACAGGGCACCGTTCTATCGCCCACCCTCTTTCTTCTGCATATCAATGACATGCTGCCACTTGGTAATATTCATTGCTATGCAGATGACAGTACGGTCCATGGGCGATATTTCGGTCGGCCTGGTGCTGGTCGGACAGAAATCGGTGAGAGGCGTGAGAGTCTTGTTGTTGAACGGAATTGGGTTTTGGATCTCATTAGTAAATGGGGTTCCAATAACCTGGTTGAGTTTAATGCCGAGAAAACTCAGGTTTGCGCGTTTACAACAAAAATGTCCCCCTTCTTTCCCACTCCCAGTCTTCAGGGTGCTTCCCTCAGTATGCGTGATAGCCTGAATATGCTGGGTATGGGTATTCATTGCGACCTTAACCAGCGTTATTCCATCGAGAGCCTCATCTCAACAGCCTCAAGAAAGCTCGGAGTCCTGAACAGGGTGCGCCGGTTCTTCACGCCGGACCAACTTTGTCTGCTTTATAAGACACAAGTTCGGGCCTGCGTGGAGTATTGCTCGCATCTCTGGGACGGCTCCGCACAGTATCTTCTTGAGGCTCTCGATTGGTTGCAGCGACAGGCTATCCGCATAATTGACGACGAAGAGGTCACCAAAAACCTAGAACCTCTTCAACTCCGTAGGGACATAGGCTCTCTAAGCGTATTTTACCGCCTTTACCATGGCGAGTGCTCTGAAGAACTGTTTTCCCTTATCCCACCCTCACCCTTCCGTCATAGAACCACACGTGCGGGCTTGCGATGTCATAGTTCCACGGTTGAGAATATCTCTTCGCGTACCAAAAAGTTCGGCAACTCCTATCTTTGTCGTACCATTAAAAAGTGGAACGCCTTGCCTGCACATGTGTTCCCTCCTTCCTACAATATGGGATCCTTCAAACGAAGCAATGAAGAAGCATTTTGCGGGTCAGCATGGCAGCGTCAACTGACAGGATACGGGATGTAGTATGTTGTCAGTTGCAGTTGCGATTTGGGCTCCTCTTTCGCTTACCATCAGGCAAAGAGGGGCCACTATGCTGAACTAATATATAAAAAAAAACATTGGCATCATCGAGAACTACAATCAAGAGTGAACCACATTGTTAATGATTTTATAATTGATTTACAACATGTACATTAAATTCCGTCTTCGTTTTAAGCGGCGTATATTCTCTTCCTAGAGTTAGCCCGATTCCCTATCCATTATTATTGGTAGGGGAGCGACTACTGTCGGACCTCCATGACACAGAGGGCAAACTAGAACTTTGCTAACAGGGTAAGTCACATATCTTTTGAAATACCAAAATTTCTTAAACAAATGGGTCTCTTAACGATGTTTTGGGGCTATTACCGTTCTTATCCACTTGGCTATCGCTGCTCTTGAAACGGTACATATCATCTCTGTCATATCAACATGAAATTTGAGTACAAGCTCCTAAGAAGTTGATGTGTTGGCTGTAGGGGTAGCGAGGGATAATTGTATAGCAAGTGTTCATAGATCGACGCAAACTGATTGAGATGGGTACAACCCCGGAAATTGTAGTGGTTATTAAAATACCTTAAGTATTTTTTATATATGTGATGCTGTTCAGCGATATGCCTATATCGCTGAACAACATCACATATATAAAAGATTTTACTTTTACGTGCAGTGTAAAAAAATAGGTGGTTCTTAGAACGGAGACCATTTTGAGAAGACTAAACTTGCTTAAGTCATATACATAATTCCCTAACATGTAGTTTAGATTTTTGAGAAATGTATTGTATTAAATATATTAATGTATATATGAGAGTTATATTTTTATATGGTAAATATTTTTTTTTCCTTCTTTTATGTTTTTCTAATATTTTATTTTAATTTTTGTATGGATTATGATAGAATAAATTGAAAATTAAACTTGAGTTCGTTTTATAATGCTTTTGGAGAAGCTGAAAGTTCCATCAAGTTAAATAATAAAAGTATGAGAAAACACATACTTTGTATTCAAAATTATATTATAATGCATAATCCTATTTGTATATCTTGCGTACTCCAAATGATTCAAATAGTATATACATCAAATGAACGAAAATTACTAATAAAATTGGCCTCGTAGTCGTTGCAGCCTCTGAAATGTACGAAAACTCTATACTATGTTCTATTATATGCATTTAATGTACAGAATTCAAAACAAGCGCGGTCATTACGACCCATACTAACCGACGTCCTATTAAATAAAGGTAATTACTTATCATGCGATAATAATTGATTACCCCCCACGGAAAATTTATATTATTCGACATCAAACGTATCACCTTACTCATAAAATATTTTTATTCAAAATATAAGTTTATGCATTGTTCTTCAAAAAGGGTGATAATACCCTTTTGAAGAACTATAAGACGATATCGCTTCTGAACCGCGTTTATGTACTGTTTTCGAGAGTCATCACATACCGTCTCGCACGCATACTTGATGAATTTCAGCCTCCCGAACAAGCCGGATTCCGGCTTTAGTACCGTTGATCATATTTATACCGTCCGTCAGATTATACAGAAGACTGAGGAGTATAATCTGCCATTATGTCTGGCGTATGTGGCCTTCGAAAAAGCCTTTGATTCCGTTGAGACATGGGCGTAGCTACGGTTACTCCAGTGTTGCCGAATTTACAATCGGTACATCGAAGCGTTGAAGCTTGTACAGTAGGGCAACGACGTGTATCCGAGTACAGGACCAGAGTACGAAACCGATCCAAGTGCAAAAAGGTGTAAGAAAAGGCGTTGTTATATCCCCAAAACTCTTCACCGCAGCATTGGAAGATGTCGCGATGCTCTTGGACTGGAAAGGATACGGTATTAACATCAATGGCGAATACATCACTCACCTTCGATTTGCCGACGATAAAGTTCTCGTGGCTAAATCGCTGGAGAAACTTGACACTATGCTCAATGACCTCAATAGTATTTCCAACCAGGTAGGTCTCAAGATGAACATGGACGAGACTAAGATCATGTCGAATATCCATGTTACACCTATACCGTTGGAAGCACTAAACCCGAAGTTGTTGACGAATATTTCTACCTAGAGCAAGTTATTCAGTTAGGTAAGTCCCACTTCGACCAAGAGGTCAATAGATGGATCCAACTCGGCGGGGCAGCATTCGGGCAACTGCGACACATATTCTCATCCAAAATACCTTAACGCCTGAAGAGTAGGATCTTCTAACAGTGTATGTTGCCAGAGGGTATGCACGTGATCTACGGTGCTAATGCCTTTTCGGAATCCGGCTTGTTCGGGAGGCTGAAATTCATCAAGTCTGCGTGCGAGACGATTTGTCTCGAGACCTTTCCAGCTTTATGTTAACATTCAAGATGCCTCTTACCGTCCGGTGATCGCTTCCGGTTTACACCATAAACATCATTGAACAAACGCCGGTTCGTCGTCAATATGAAGCCTATCTCGTATTTCATCGAACCATGTGGGCTACTCCATACCTACTTGCTCTGCGGCTGCTTCTTGAAGAAGGAGTTCATCATAAAGAGTTCCTCCTTCTGCATGATGTCGACCAGCAGTTGGCCCCTTTGGTTTCGTTGCCCGATTCCAAATTGCCCCATTGTCAGCTCATCGTTCTGTTTCGTGCCCAGCTTTGCATTGAAGTTCCCCATAAGTACTGTATAGTGAGTTTCAGATGTATGTATGGCCTTGCATGTGTCTTCATATATAGCCTCCACCTCTTAATCGGGTGTGTCGAAGTTGGTACGTAGACCTGTATGACCTTCAGCGAATACCGTTTGGTAATTCTCTGTATAAAGTACGCAATTCTCGCCTACACAGCCTCGATCTTTATTATATTGCTTACGAGGGGCTTACAGACGATAAACCCGATACCACCCTGGGATCGATGGTCGACCTCCCGGTAGTAAAGCTTCCTTACCTTCCCTTCGGATTTCGGACAGTCCTATTACGAGTATATCCCAATGCAACTTGCTTAGTTCCTCTTCCAGCTCCACTATCTTCTCGTCGGTCCTCATTGTGCGCATATTGTATGTTGACAGGGCTAGTCCGTTGTGTTGTGTCAATCGCAGTAAGTTATTAAAGTACGCAGAGGATACTGCTGCCCGTCTCCTAGATATTTCCCTTAGTTGCTTTTACCACACGCACGGGGTGAGATGGGGTGGCCTATTCTTACACCAAGGCTAATATATATATTATACATATATGTATTTTGAATGATTCAATGTCATGTCATGCAATGTGTTTGCTGAATTTGAGAGAGGTCGAGTTTCTTTACATGACGAATTTCGTGAAGGGCGGCTTTCAACTGCCGTCAACGTAAATAAAAAAAACTACTGTTAAGCGGCTAATTGGTCTAATCGGTCTCATAAGACAATTCGAGAACTATTGGGGATTGGTATGAGACAAATTCAGAAAATTTTACACGAAGAATAGAAAGTTCGGAAACTTTGTTGTCGTTGGATCCCTCATGAACTGACAGCGGAGCAGAAGCGGGCTCGCGTGGAATGATGCTTACAGATGCTACTGAAGTACGACCACGGACATTCTCATGCTGTTTATGACATTGTCACAGGAGACGAAACGTGAATTTATTGTTTTGAACCCGAAAAAAAACAGCAATCTTGTGAATGGGTGTTTGAAAATGAGAACAGGCCAACAAAAGTGAGGCAGGCGAGAAACGTTGGAAAAAAAATGATCGCGTTTTATTTCTCAGCTAAGGGTCCCATCTGCACAATTCCACTTGAAGATCAAAATAGTGTTAATGCCGAGTGGTATTCTACCATTTGTTTACCCAGGGTGTTAGAAAAAGTTCGCGAAAGACGACCAAAAAGCCGCGTTCTCCTACATCATGACACCGCTTCTTCACACACGGCCAACAAAACAAAGTCATTTTTAACTTCCGAAAAAGTACAACTCGTTACCCATCCTGCGCATAGCCCCGACCTAGCATCCTTTTTTTTTTTTTTTTTGTGACGCGGGGAAAAATGCGTTACGCACACCACCGGCTCCTGGGTAGCCTCCGGTGGTAGTGTGGGACTCCCCGTCGGCTGCCCGACGGTATACCCACTAAACGACCCCGCGAAATGCCATCGGCCGCGTTGGTGTGGTGCCCCGGATCTGTCAGCAACAGGGCACCACTGCGACTGGCCAGCCCCTCAAAAGGGGCCGGACTTCTTCACTCTAGAGGCCATCCCGGCAAATTGGGACAGCCCCTCCGGCGGCGGGACCATTATGGGGCCAGGTTCCCAGCCTGACCCCTAGTCCCACAGGTTAGGGAGGAGGCAGTAGGTGCGCGTAGCGCCTACGCCGCACTCCCGTCCGCCGTCTCCGGAGCGGGGCAGCCAACGGATCATCCTCCCTGTCCCGCTCCGCGGCCTCCTTCTGGGACATGACCGTCTCACAGAAGGAGGCCATCGCCTGCCAGGCACTGTCGCTCCCGAGCATGTAGCGGACCACGCTCGGGAGCGAGAGGTCCGCGCTTCCCAGCGCGGACACCAGATCATGGCGCTGCCGTGACCACCTGGGACACTGCTCCAAGGTGTGCTGAGCAGTGTCCTCGGCCGCGCCACAATCGTGGCAGCCTGGCCGCTCCTCCCGCCTCGCGACCCGGTGCAGGTACTTACCGAAGCATCCATGTCCGGTGAGCACCTGCACCATGCGGAAGGTGAGGGGTTTGCGTCTACGACGCATCCACGCCTCCAGGACCGGGCGCAGCGCATCCGCAACGCGGACTCCGTACCGCGGCTGCGCCAGGTCCTCCCCCCACCTCTGCATCATCTCCTCATGCCCTCGCTGGCGATACCGCCCCACCTCCACCGACGTGGGGCGCTCGCCGAGGCTCCTCCTCTCGGCGACAAACAAGTACACCTCGGCGAGCACCTCCGCCGCCAACTCCCAGGGCGGGTCGCCAGCAAGGGCGGTCGCGGCCGTCCACGCCACCGTCCGGTACCCCCTTATCACCCTCTGCGCTATGACCCGCTGCGCTCTGCGCAGCTGAGCCCTATTGCGAGCGCAGAGGGCGTCCGCCCATATGGGGGCACCGTACGTGGCCATACTCCGGCAGATGCCGGAGTACAGCCGCCTGCACGCGGCGCTGGGCCCGCCCACATTGGGCAGGAGGCGACCCAGCGCCGCCGCAGCTCTGATGACCTTCGGCCCCAACCGCTCGAAGTGGGGGCCGAAGGTCCATCTCCCATCCAGGGTGAGGCCCAGGTAACTCATCTGGGCACTCACCCTAATCCTCACTCCTCCTATCTGGAGGTGCGCTCCCGAGGGGGGGCCCCGCCTACCGGTCCCGCGGAAGAGGAGGGCCTCGGTTTTATCCAAGCGGACCCGAAGCCCAAGCCTCTCTACGCGGCTGACCACCAGTCCTACACCGACTTCGGCCAGCCGCGCCGCCTCCACGAAGGTCTTGCCCCGGGACGTGACGAGGGTGTCATCTGCATAGCAGATGACGCCCATCCCGGGGAGGAGACGGCCCCGCAGGACCCAGTCGTATGCGAGGTCCCACAAGATGGGGCCCAGAACGGACCCCTGTGGGACACCGCACACGACGCGCCTTCTGACCATCTGGCCCCTCGCGTCCTCGTAGCGCACCTCCCTGTCCTCCAGATACGCCTTCAACAGCCTCCCCAAGTACGGAGGCACCCCAAAGTACTTGAGGGCCTCCAGTATGGTACTGTGGGGGAGGCTGTTGAAGGCGTTGGCGATGTCCAGAGACACCGCCACCACCACATCTCCCTCGCGCTCCGCATCCTCCGTCACCGACCTTAGGCGCCTAATGGCGTCGACGGACCACCCGACCTAGCATCCTGTGATTTCTGTATTTTCCCCAAAATCAAAGATTTGATGAGAGGTTTCACTTTTACCAACCGAAGAGGCAGTGATAGCGTTCAATCAGCACGTAGAAAACATGCCTTCAGATCTGTGGTCCTCCTGTTTTAAAAAAATGGTTCGATCACATGAAAAAATGTTTAAAATGTAAAGGAGAGTATTTTGAAAAGCAATAAACATAATATTTTGGTTATAACATGATGTTTTTTTAGTTACGCAAAACTTATAGTGTGACCTACGTATATCAAACATTTTGTTTCTACTTATCATACTACCTGTAGATGCTTAGGTAATCTACAAACTTAAAATTTATTTGCAATATTAATCTTTTTACTTTCAATTTTTTTTTGGTACAGACTGTGTAGTAGTATTATTAGACAAAAAATGTTGTAAAGCAAGTCGGGAACATCTATAGAATAATCTAATAAGTACACACAGTTGTATTTAAGTAGTTTGTTGGTGGTCAGGGATCTGTACGAGATCACTATTTAAGTATGTGTTATATTGGTATTCTACTAACTGACCACAATGATCCGAAGAAAAGTGGCCAATTATTGATTTATCATAATGATTATAGTTACAAAATAAATCGCAATGCATGACCAGTGTGGAACTTTTTCAGTTTAAATATAATCGATGAAATTAAATAAATGAGACTTTTAAACAGTTAAACATTATGAACTGGGAGGATTACGGGGGCATATCAATTAAATTATTTTATTATGTTCTGCTCCATAACCGAACGCGATTTAGATCCAGTATATCGATTAAAAATGGGTATCTAAATCTCGATCGATATACTCTAATCGATATGCTGAATGCTGGAATCTGCAAACATACCTGTTTCTAGATTTAATGAAATTTTGCAAATGAATTATTGTATTATTGTAGTCAGGAGAAAAGAGTGAGCATGAGAATTATACGAGATACTCGGATCTATTTTGCCAGTTCTGAGTGAAATATTTGAAAGAATACATAATCTAGATTCAATTTGATATTTGAAACTATATATTAAGACAAATGTAACTTTTTATGATTATAAACACGATTTTGCAGCAGATATATCAAAAGGTGTGAGAGCAGGAAGAACAGTGATAGTCCAGTGGATAAAGAACCGGAATAGTGACCAACAGGCCCCCGGTTCGAATCGTGACCTGTACCACAAAATTTGTGCTTTCGAATTTAATAAGTATGTACATATTTATAATTATCACTTCCTTGGCGGTGAAGAAAAAACATGGTAGAGAAACCCGTACGTCCAAGAAATTATATTTCAAAAAATGTGTGACGTTACTTAAGAATGATCTGGTTTTCTAAGGTCTGAGTTGCGGAGGTCTGACGGCGTTGCTCCATGTAAAAATCAGTATTTTTGCCAAATATTTGCTGAACTAAAAAGATAAAATATACAAATATGTATTTACATGCAATTTGATATAACCTGCTTTGTGTGCCGTCACCAATTAGTCTATGCGGACTAGTAGCACCCACACACTACCATTATAGTACAAACGGTAGGGTGGTTCCTTTTTTTTTGCAGATGCAACATGTCGTCGCT
The DNA here is from genome assembly GCA_947507595.1 of Pyralis farinalis. Taxonomy (NCBI): domain Eukaryota; kingdom Metazoa; phylum Arthropoda; class Insecta; order Lepidoptera; family Pyralidae; genus Pyralis; species Pyralis farinalis. Next base: position 12,013,347 of record OX382274.1, read on the forward strand.
GCCATGGCTGCTCGGGTAGTCTCTGCCTCGGCTACTGCGGTCGTCCGCCACCTGGAATAGGAACCGCATGCATCCGCCACCGTCGCTGCCACGATTGACCTGGTCGTCGCTGCGACACGTCTTTGGCCTTTCCACGAGGCATCCTCAGGCGCTGTAGGTGTTATTTGTTGGAATTACAAGTTACAGTCTGTAGCTTGTTATTCTAACGACAAACTTTCGCAAATTATGCCCGAATCTATTAAGTATACATATGTATTTCATATTGCTTACCTCTCACCAGATATAATAAATAAAAAAAAAACACAGCTGCTACAATTCACCATTTAGGCTTCATAATCTTATTTATTTATTTCTACTATACGCAATTTTACCTTGATAAGTACTGAATGAGATATTCGAAGACATATTACAGGAATACCACTTTTTAAAATGTTTATTTGAGGGTCAATTGGTACGGTATTAGGTGTAACACCTGGTCAGGGTAAGTAAGTTAAAAAAATATTTAACAGTTTGATTATGTCTCGAAAATTATACAGTAACGAAATTCGCATAATAATGTTGACATATGTTGTGGAATAAGAGCTTATACCCGCCAGACCGGTGTCATTTTAGCGAAGTTACTTTTTTCAATTTGTAACTTAGAATGAACGGGTACTTCCTAATTTAGTTATTTACTTGGTACCCGCAGCCCGTTCGTAAAAGGTGTGCTTTTTACAAAAATGAGAGCGAATACCAGCACCACATGTACGTAAGAAAATTACTCGCGTACCTTAAAGTATCGAGAATTGCTGGTTATCCGAAATACCTTACAGTTAGCATACATAAGAGCGGACGCCCAGCGCGTTACACGAGTCGGCACGGAACTAGTAGCGCACCCTACTGGATCGCGTAGCTACTGGCGACTGGCCAAAGCCGTGCAGGCCAACTTCTGCCAGCCCTCGCTGCCACCGCTGCGATGCCCTGATGGCTCACTGGCTCATCAGCCGCAGGAGAAAGCCGATCTTATGGCCAGCCTCTTTGCAGCTAACTCCCGGATCGATGACTGTAGCACGCAACCACCAACAATACCCTCCAGTGGATCCGCTATGCCTGATATCCACATCAGGCAGCGCGATGTGCGTTTTGAACTACAGTCACTCGATGTCCGAAAAGCCAGTGGTCCTGACGGTATCCCAGCGATTGTTCTTAAAAAATGTGCAGCGGAGTTGTCTCCGGTGCTGACGCGCCTCTTCCGCCTCTCGTACTCGACCGGTTCCGTTCCGGATGCTTGGAGAGAGGCTAATGTGCAGCCGATCCCCAAAAAGGGAGACCGTTCTGACCCATCGAATTACCGCCCCATTGCCGTAACTTCAGTATTGTGCAAAGTCATGGAACGGATCCTTAACAAACAATTGATCCGTTACCTAGAAGATCACTCCATAATCAATGATCGTCAGTATGGTTTTAGACCGAAACGATCAACGGGTGATCTTCTAGCGTATGTGACGCACCTCTGGGGGGAGGCAATCGATAAATATGGCGAATCCATGGCAGTCAGGCTAGATATCGCCAAGGCGTTTGATCGGGTCTGGCACAAAGCACTTCTCTCCAAACTTCCGGCATACGGTCTGCCCCTCCAGCTTTGTAATTGGATTGCTGGCTACCTGCATGAGCGTAGAATCCGCGTCCTTGCAGATGGATGCGCTTCGCGGTTCATGTCAGTGAATGCCGGTGTCCCACAGGGCTCCGTTCTATCGCCCACCCTCTTTCTTCTGCATATCAATGACATGCTGCCACTTGGTAATATTCATTGCTATGCAGATGACAGTACGGTCCATGGGCGATATTTCGGTCGGCCTGGTGCTGGTCGGACAGAAATCGGTGAGAGGCGTGAGAGTCTTGTCGTTGAACTGAATCGGGTTTTGGATCTCATTAGTAAATGGGGTTCCAATAGCCTGGTTGAGTTTAATGCCGAGAAAACTCAGGTTTGCGCATTTACAACAAAAATGTCCCCCTTCCTTCCCACTCCCAGTCTTCAGGGTGCTTCCCTCAGTATGCGTGATAGCCTGAACATGCTGGGTATGGGTATTCATTGCGACCTTAACCAGCGTTATTACATCGAGAGCCTCATCTCAACAGCCTCAAGAAAGCTCGGAGTCCTGAACAGGGTGCGCCGGTTCTTCACGCCGGACCAACTTTGTCTGCTTTATAAGACACAAGTTCGGGCCTGCGTGGAGTATTGCTCGCATCTCTGGGACGGCTCCGCACAGTATCTTCTTGAGGCTCTCGATAGGTTACAGCGACGGGCTATCCGCATAATTGACGACGAAGAGGTCACCAAAAGCCTAGAACCTCTTCAACTCCGTAGGGACATAGGCTCTCTAAGCGTATTTTACCGCCTTTACCATGGCGAGTGCTCTGAAGAACTGTTTTCCCTTATCCCACCCTCACCCTTCCGTCATAGAACCACACGTGCGGGCTTGCGATGTCATAGTTCCACGGTTGAGAATATCTCTTCGCGTACCAAAAAGTTCGGCAACTCCTATCTTTGTCGTACCATCAAAAAGTGGAACGCCTTGCCTGCACATGTGTTCCCTCCTTCCTACAATATGGGATCCTTCAAACGAAGCGTGAAGAAGCATTTTGCGGGTCAGCATGGCAGCGTCAACTGACAGGATGCGGGATGTAGTATGCTGTCAGTTGCAGTTGCGATTTGGGCTCCTCTTTCGCTTACCATCAGGCAAAGAGGGGCCACTATTCTGAACTAATATAAAAAAAAAAAAAAAAAAAAAAAAAAAAATACAGTAGATTGTTAAAACTAGTATTCGTTATTTCTATCAAATTAAAATTGTCACTTTCTTTCTTTGAGTCCTTACTTTAGCTAGGTGTTTTAACGCTATAAAACACTTCTTTATTTTTTTACTTCACACAGTAAAATTGTATAATGTTGCTGAAGCTTATCTTTTAAGGCCTGCGCAGATAAGGGGTAATTTTTTAATAAAAATTTTTGTAAAAATGGCTACATTTGTTTGGAATCGTCACAATTTTTTCCCCTACCGTGCAGTTCATGACTAGGTGCGCACTGATAAAAATACTGCCAAAAAACTCAGGCATCCCTCTTTTGGTATCCAAACAAATTTACATAATTTATTAATAACATTATACACACATCAAAAGTGTCTAGGGATCAACATATATTTTTGCAATAACTTTTCTCCTGATTGATATTAATTAAAATTTTCTTTAAGGATTCATCAAATAAAGTGTTTTCGTTTGTCTACAGTAACGATAAACCAAGTCACCTTTGCATTAATAAAGAAATTTGCCATTTTCATAATAAAGGGATTTTTGACATTTGAACCACTAACATTAAAGTTCGAAAAAAAGACTGAAATAACAGTTTTCTTTAAAATTTTATTGGGTAACTTAAACAATTAATAATCCGTGTTTCTACCGCGAATACTAACAACACGTGGGAATGATAGAAGCTGGTTCCCGGCAACGTACTGTGGCTTTAGCTCTGAATACAAGTCAGAGTGTTATCAGTCGACTTTGGACACGTTACCGAAGCACTGGTACCGTGGCTGAGCGCCATGGAGGACGGTATCGCTGCACCACACGGAGACAAGACCGATACATTCAAATCACAACTCGAAGAGCTCCAACAATAACCGCCATGATGTTAGCCGTGACGCTTCATCACTCTTCAGGGAACTTAATTAGCGACCAAACAGTCAGAAACCGCTTGCATGAAGTGAACCTTCATTCCCGAAGACCGCCAAGGGCACCACCACCTATAGCAATGCACAATCGTAGGATTCGATATCAATGGGCTCTTGAACACAGAAATTGGGCAGAAGAACAATGGCGTTTCGTGTGCTTTTCTGATGAGTCTCGTTTTGGTATGAGACCGGATACAAGACGTATACGACACTGGAGAACCCCTGGACGCCAACAGCGATTAAAATCCTGCTAGGAAGTCCATCCTTATAGTGGTGGAACCATCATGGTATGGGCGGGTATTTGGATCGGCGGAAGAACTGAGTTGATTTGGATCAGAGGCAACCTCAACGCTCAAATTTATGCTGAGACGATTGTATCAGACGTCATCGTTCCTCTACAAGTGCAAATCGGTCCCTTATTTCAGTTAATGCATGATAATGCACGACCGCACACCGCAAGAGTTGTAAGACAGACTCTCGCCGCAGCTAACATCAATGTCATGCCCTGGCCTGCTCAGTCGCCAGACTTGAACCCGATTGAGCATGCATGGGATATGCTACAGAGAAGAGCTCTGCCGAATATGGAGGGTATCCAGTCGCAAGAAGACCTTTTTTTGTTGTTGCAACGAACATGGGCGGCCATTCCACAGCGTGATTTGGATGAACTCATTTTGAGTATGCCAAACCGATGTTCTTGTGTTGTTAGTGTTCGCGGTAGAAACACGGATTATTAATTGTTTAAGTTACCCGATAAAATTTTAAAGAAAACTGTTATTTCAGTCTTTTTTTTGAACTTTAATGTTAGTGGTTCAAATGTCAAAAATCCCTTTATTATGAAAATGGCAAATTTCTTTATTAATGCAAAGGTGACTTGGTTTATCGTTACTGTAGACAAACGAAAACACTTTATTTGATGAATCCTTAAAGAAAATTTTAATTAATATCAATCAGGAGAAAGTTATTGCAAAAATATATGTTGATCCCTAGACACTTTTGATGTGTGTAATTGGATCGACTGAATCCCAGGCATTTTTATCATTAATATAGTCAGATACTTTATAATATGCCCTGCTACACAATTTGGCTTTAATAGTAGTTTTAAATTTGTTTATTGACAATTCTCTTATATTGCTGGGAAGTTTGTTATAGAACCGTATATATTGCCCCATAAAATAATTACTTATTTTGTGTATACGGCTTGGATGTAACACAAGATTATGCTTATATCTAGTATTTATGTTATGAGTATCACTCTTTTTACAAAATGAGTCTATGTTTTTATGGACATACAAAAGATTTTCATAGATATATTGCGATGCGACTGTTAGTATATTTATTTCTTTGAATTTTTCTCTAAGGCTCTCCCGGGGACCAAGTTTGTAGATAGCTCTTATGGCTCTCTTTTGCAAAAAAAAGATGGTGTTAATATCCGCGGAGTTACCCCAAAGAAGAATTCCGTATGACATAATACTATGAAAGTAGCTGAAATAAACTATTCTAGCCGTATTAACATCAGTGAGCCGTCTAATAGTTTTCACTACATAGGCTGCAGAACTTAGTTTTCCTGATAATATTTCAATTAGTGGGCCTGATTGTAGTCTGGAGTCAATTGTTATACCCAAGAACACAGTTGTCTCCACAGGGGCTAAATTAGTTCCCTTAACATGTACATTGGTCTCAATCAGTCACCTGTCTTACATTAGGTGTTAAGAACTTAATTACTTTAGTCTTTTTATCATTTAAAAGCAGATTATTAACATTAAACCAATGAATAACTTTAGAGATAGCATCGTTAACTTCGTCATAATTACCTAACTGTCTATTAATTTTGAATGTCAAGGAGGTATCATCCGCAAACAATACAATCTCATTTTTATCCTTTACATAATAAGGTAAGTCATTTATATATACTTAAATTAAGAATGGACCTAGAATTGACCCCTGTGGGACTCCCATAACTACAGGGGACCCTGAAGATCTTTTACCATTAACATCGACTTTCTGTATCCTATTGCCCAGATAAGAAGACAGAAGTTCGAGAGCCTTGTTCCTGATACCGTAGTGGTGTAATTTTCTGACAAGAGTGTCATGGTGCACGCAGTCAAACGCTTTAGACAGATCACAGAAAATTCCCAAGGCATCTTGCGAACCTTCCCATGCCGCGAATATACTTATAAGCAAATTATATCAACATGGGACACTACTGTTTTAGGTAATTTATGATAAAATTGAATACAATTTACAACAAAAATCTATCACTCTTAGCAAGCCAATGTACCGGCAAATGAAACTAATTTTTGTTTCTAAGATTTTAACTGAATTTTGAAAACGGTTTCATTTTAAATGCGTACATTACGTTTTTATAAATATGGCAACAGGTAACGGGAGAATATTTATTTCTTCGAGCAGTTTATTAAGTCATTGTCTGTAGTCCATGTTATAACTAGTCTGGCCATAAATACTGTTAAAGAGAAACTTTTCTTTTTTTTCTACTCTTTAATTATTTTAAATTTGGAACGCGTTTATTATGTTAAAAACTTCTTTCGATTTCCCGCCGTTTCGCGTATGTTTTTCGTGTTTATTATAAAATTACAATATGTATGTTATAGAAAATAGGATTACAGTGGTTGCTTTGCACAAAGTGGGTATGAATCTGTCAGTCATATTCCAGACACTTCAAAAGCTTGGCATCAGCCGTATATTCATATATCGTACTAACGACAGATATACCAATACTTCCTGTGTTGAAGATCATAAAAGATCGGGACGACCGCGTGCTGTTAACAATACAAAGTTAATGCTATTAAAGCCATAATTTGCCGAAACCCCATTTGGAAATAAACAACCTTATCGCGAGACATGAAGATTTTAGCTAAGACTCTGTCGAGTATAATAAAACAGGACCTGAAGCTTGGCGCTTATCATCGATACACAGGACATGCCCTAAATCAATCTCTATAGTTGAAGAGAGTGGATCGATCTAAACGCGTTTTGACCCGATACGCGGGTGAAAGGCACAGAAATATCCTCTTTACTAACGAAATAATTTTTGCGATTGAAGAGCACTATAACAAGCAAAATGATAAACTGTATGCACATAGTTCTAGTGGTTGGAAAGGTACAACGTAATCATCATCCTATGCCTGTAATAATTTCGTTGGGGGTAACGTATCAAGGAGTGACAAAGCTTCATTTTTGTGAAAAAGGAGGGAAGACTTCAGCCAAAGTTTATCAAGAGACTGTCTTATATCGTGTTGTGAAACCTCTCAGCAATACACTTTTTAAATATGTACCGTGGACTTTCCAGCAGGACTCTGGACCTGGTCACAAGGTACGAACTACCCAAGCCTGGTTCGAAACCAACATTCCGGACTTTAAAAGAGCTGAGGACTAGCCCTCTTCTAGTCCAGATCTGAACTCTTTAGACTACAAATTATGGTCAGTTTTAGAGGACATGACCTGCTCGAAACGACACGCTGGCATTGTGTCTCTTATAAATAAATAAATAAATATTGTCGGACAAATTACACAGCGCCACCTAGCCCCAAAGTAAGCGAAGCTTGTGTTATGGGTACTAGACAACTGATAAACATACGTATATACATTTTTTTTTGTAAATACATACTTATTAAAAAAAAAAATATCTAGACCAAGACAAACAGACATGTTCATGCACACAAATGTTTGTCATGTGTGGGAATCGAACCCATGAGCGTTGGTGTCAAAGTAGCGTAACAGCACGTTCCACCACTGCGCCACCGAGCTCGTCATATAGAAATAACGTCTCTTAAGAAATCTCTGGAGCAAGCAGAGGCTAAATTTCCCATGGAAATAGTGCGTAAATCCATAGATTCGTAGCCGACAGATTAAAGGCCTGTATCAAAGCCAAAGTTGATCATTTCGAATACAATCATTTTTTAATTTTTTGCTGAGACTTCCATAAATATATACATATAAGTTTTGATACAACTTATATGTACATATTTACATTACTTCATAAAAATAAATGTATATTCATTAGTAACAGAACTTACGGCCGGACTAGTTAAATAGAGCGGATGGCTCTCTTTTGTAAGATAAAAATTGATTGACTATCGAGCACTTTTCCCCACCATGGCATAAAATATTAAACATTTAAATTTTAGGTATTGTCATTTATATTTATCTTTAAAATCGAAAACTAACTAAATCGAAATCTGGTTTAAAATACATACCAATGTCGCGATAGGCGTAACATAATTTTATTAACTCATTTATATAAAATAAAATCCGAAAGTATCCAGTAACTAGACCGAGTGGTTTGGTAATTTTCCGTTAGTCACTTGGCGAAAATTGTTTATTTTATCTAAAATATAAATTGGCAGATATTTTAGATAGCACTATATCAATATAAATAGTATTTAGAGATACCGTCATCCAATCTTATCATACATAATTATATCCAGATTGATGCAGTTAGTTATCTATATATTAGTTACAAAATATAATAACGAAAAAGTAATTGGCCTGCTGGACATTATCAACTGTAATCCGTAAAATAAAATGGTATATAGACTTAACAAGACCCAGCTAAACAGATATCTTTAATTGTTTGTAAGAATGATAGGCACTTTATCGTGCATGAATATCAATGTTGGTATTTAAAATTTGTTGTATAAATGTCAGTTTAATTATTGATACGATGATGTATATATTTAATATACAAATTAGCTTATGTGCTGCGCAAACGAATTCTTTAGGATCATAATATATATTTCAATCACAAATTTATCCTTATAAATGAAGACACTGATTTTGTAATTCTATTATGCTGTAATGAACTTTAGTTCAGGTTTAGATCGTAGCATAGTGCTATAATTTATTTATTTATTCTTTGGAAGACCAACAGCTTTTTAAATCAAATTACATTAAAAAAACTTATAAATAACAGAGAGCCAATAACAAGTCTTCACTTATAATGTCGTTAAATGATACTAATGTGCATGAAAAAGATTTTTAGTATTCATATGTGTCGTTTTGATTTAATTCGTAATTTACGTATAGTTTACCTAGTGATACGTCATTATTAACCCTGTCTAAACAAACGTTACACATTTTACATACTGTATTAAATGCCAAAATCCACAGTAGCGGAAAAAGCGGAAAAGCGGCCGCGATCCGGAAAGAGATTTTTTATAACATTCGCGTCTGTATGCAATTTATCACACAAAAGACGATCGTGCTGTGCCGCATCGTGTCAGCTTTTTGTGTGACTGTTGTGGTTTTGGTTTTAAGTCAAGAAGTAATACGGACAAATAAGTACTACACTAGAAGGCAGCTGTCTACTCTTGCCTTGAGTAAGGAATCTTTCATTCATATAATGGTAGTGCAAAAGTATAACGGGTTGGACGACGCAGACGTACCACTTTCCATGTTTTGGACCTAAATGTTTTATGAGTGTTATAATAATAACGGATTATCATACATGTAACACTGTGCACATTTTTACCTACTCCTCGTCCGTTTCATAACCCTTTTTTTATATTAGTTCAGCATAGTGGCTCCTCTTTGCCTGATGGTAAGCGAAAGAGGAGCCCAAATCGCAACTGCAACTGACAAAATAATACACCGTATCCTGTCAGTTGACGCTGCCTGTTGAAGCTGCTGCCTGCCTGCTGCTGTTTGAAGGATCCCATATTGTAGGAAGGAGGGAACACATGTGCAGGCAAGGCGTTCCACTTTTTAATGGTACGGCAAAAATGGGAGTTGCCGAACTTTTTGGTACGCGAAGAGATATTCTCAACAGTGGAACGATGCCCGCATCGCAAGCCCGCATGTGTGGTTCTATAACGGAAGGCAGAGGGTGGGATAAGGGAAAATAGTTCTTCAGAGCACAGTAAAATACACTTAGAGAGCCTATGTCCCTACGGAGTTAAAGAGGTTCTAGGTTTTTGGTGACCTCTTCTTTTTCTCCTCAAGAAGATACTGTGCAGAGCCGTCCCAGAGATGCGAGCAATACTCCACGCAGGCCCGAACTTGTGTCTTATAAAGCAGACAAAGCTGCTCCGGCGTGAAGAATCGGCGCACCCTGTACAGGACTCCGAGTTTTCTTGAAGCTGTTGAGATGAGGCTCTCGATGTAATAACGCTGGTTAAGGTCGCAATGAATACCCATACCTAGCGTATTCAGGCTATCTTGCATACTGAGGGAAGCGCCCTGATGACTGGAAGTGGGAAGGAAGGGGAATTTTTTATTGTAAACGCGCAAACCTGAGTTTTCTCAGCATTAAACTCAACCAGGTTATTAGAACCCCATTTACTAATGAGATCCAAAATCAGATTCAGTTCAACGATAAGACTCTCATGCCTCTCATCGATTTCTGTCCGACCAGCACCAGGCCGACCGAAATATCGCCCATGGATCGTACTGTCATCTGTATAGCAATGAATATTACCAACTAGCAGCATGTCATTGATATGCAAAAGAAAGAGAGTGGGCGATAGAACGGAGCCCTGTGGGACACTGGCAGTCACTGACATGAACCGTGAAGCGCATCCATCTGCAAGGACACGTATTCTACGCTCATGCAGGAAGCCAGCAATCCAATTACAGAGCTGGAGGGGCAAACCGTATGCAGGAAGCTTCGAGAGAACTGCTTTGTGCCAGATCCGATCAAACGCCTTGGCGATATCTAGGCTGACCCATGGCAGTCAGCCATTCGCCATGTTTATCAATTGCCTCCCCCCAGAGGTGCGTCACATACGCTAGAAGATCACCAGTTGATCGTTTCGGTCTAAAACCATACTGATAATCGTTTATTATGGAGTGATCTTCTAAGTAACGGAACAATTGATTGTTAGGGATCCGTTCCATGAATCTGCACAATACTGAAGTTACGGCAATGGGGCGGTAATTTGATGGGTCAGAACGATCTCCCTATTTGGGGACCGGCTGCACATTGGCCTCTCTCCAAGCATTCGGAACACAACCGGTCGAGTACGAGAGGCGGAAGAGGCGCGTCAACACCGGAGATAACTCCATTGCACATTTTTTTAGAACAATCACTGGCATACCGTCAGGACCACTGACTTTTCGGACATCGAGAGACTGTAGTTCAAAATGCACATTGCACTGCCTGACGTGGATATCAGGCATATCGGATCCACTGAAGGGTATTGTTGGTGATTGCATGCTACAGTCATCCATCCGGGAGTTAGCCGCAAAGAGGCTGGCCATAAGATCGGGTTTCTCCTGCTGCTGATTCGCCAGTGAGCCATCGGGGCATCGCAGTGGCGGCAGCGAGGGCTGGCAGAAGTTGGCCTGCATGGCTCTGGCCAGTCGCCAGTAGTTACGTGACCCAATAGGGTGCACCACTAGTTCCGTGCCGACTCGTGTAACGCGCTGGGCGTCCGCTCTTATGTATGCTCTCTTGCAGACCTTGGTGGCAGTGTTGTAGGCTGATTTCAGCGGGTTAGTATTCGGATCTTTAAGGCCGCGAACCCTGATCCGCAATTTATATATATATATATATGTATATATCATTAACTGTACAAAATTAGATAGCACTGTGTAAATTTGTCCAAGAATATTTATTTATTCATTATTTTGAATCGTCAAATATCTTGGTTTGTAGAAATAATTTTATTAGGCCCCTAGTAGCCCACTCCCTTCGCCAACCCTTGAGCGCGAACCCGCTTTTGAGCTTCAAACGGTAGCAAAGGCATCTTTGTGTGCGTTGTTGTCCTAGTTCGGGTAATACGGGGAGAAAGGTTGAATAGTGACACTGCGGATTGCGGATAAAGAATTAAATAACTTGCAAGATGCCAAGCGTTGCCTACGGCATGATAAAAGCCGACGAGCAGCAAGTGCCTTGCGCAATAATCGCAATTTGGCTCACTTGGCTCAGAGGTCGGTGGAGCCATGGGAAGGGTGTGGTACAGTATGCAACGAAGTGTGTGATGAAGCTATCAAAAATATATAGGTGTTTTATCTTATGCTTGCTATGCCCAGGAGTAGTGATTTCTTTAAATAAACTTGTTTTACAATTTTAAGTATAAAGTTTACTTATGTACTGCGAACGCGTAAATTTACGTCGATTTTTGAGAATTCCTCAAACAAGTCAGAATTGCATTTAACAAAAACTGCGATTTCATATTTATACCAGGAAGAGTATGCTATAATTATCCAGATTTGAAGACGCAGCTATCATATACTTTAAAGCTAACCATTCCTCTAATACATCGCTTCTGAGATTTAACGATAAGATCCCGCTCTGTGCAGTTACCCCTGTGCAATTATTTTATATCTAAATACGGATGCTACTAGAGTATTGTATGCAGTTATAGTATAATTACATAATAATTTTATACAATTCGAACAAAATAGAGGTCGGGTTGTGTAGTTTTTTGGTACTGATTTATTGTAAAAGAAACACGGACGTCTGCTATAACTATCATATCTCGTCGCTACTTCCAGCAAACGGTAGCTATCCATTCACTGGATGAAACCCCGAAAAAATTGAGAGAGGGTAATTGTGATGTTAAGGACTCGAGAGTACCGAAAGGCATTCTGCACTTTCTCCGAAGCTACATTATAGGCTGCTTATTGTTGCTACTAATAAAAAATGATTTGATAAAAATGAAAAGAAAGAACAAAAATTCATAAATATTTTGTAATAATTAATATGAACCCCCCCAGAGCGCAAGATCTACTTGTACTTGTGCTGGTATTTTCAGGAACACCGTTCCTATATGAAATATGAATATGTTGTCTGTGTGTTTGCCTGTCGCTTTTTTTCGAATATTCGAATTTTGATAAAAAAGTAGAATAGGAATATTCAGGAACACCGTTCTCTTAAGGAACATGGTCAAAATGGCCGACAAATAAAAAAAAAAAAGTTATATAATTGACGAGCCAGGTGTTCCTCTGCAATGCAAGCTTGCGCATTTTTAACTGGTTTATAATGCTTCAGTAACATTTATGTGTAAATAAAGTATGTTTAACTGCACATTGAGTTAATTTCATGGTCGTGAAATGAGAAGATTATTTACGCATTTCATAATAGAATTCATACTGTGACAGATTGCATATACTCGTATATATCAAAGATCAAGAAATTATGCACTTTAGTGAAGCTAAAGTATTTGACCTTGAAGGTTATATAATTATACATATTATTGATTTTTGTTTAAACATATGTACTAATTACTTGATAAACCAGAAGTGGGAATTCTGTTTTTTGTGTGATGTTAGAATTTTTATAATTATGCATTTCTGTCCCTTTTTCTGCGTAATTATTATTGTAGGTAAGTAGAAATAACCAGTTGTATGGAACGATTGTAAACATAACTTGAATATAAATAGTGAAGACCAACCACACACAGGCCAGTTCCAAATCGAGACGAAGTAAGTGAAAAGCAGTTTGATGTCAGTCTCTTACTTTTTGTAGCACTTGTTAGATGTATACGTTGGGTTTTGCTCGCAGCTTCAACCGAAAGGAGTTTTTATTTTACAAGTTTAAGGTAGAAACTTATAATATTATACACTTTATTTTCTTCGTGTTATCTCGTTTCCTAATCCATTAGGATTGGTGGGGTCCGGTAACTAAGCCTAAGAATATGGCGAAGATTCTGATTTTTATATAGCGCGACTATCGTCAGACCTCCAACCCAGATGGACAACCAGATTTTTCTTAGGTTAGGTTGCACGTTTTTCTAAACATAATTTCTTGGATGTGTGCGTTTCCTCACGATATTTTCCTTCATCGGCGAGAAAGTGATAAATGTATACATTAATCCGATAACACGTATTTAGTGGTACATGCTGGGGGCATGTACCACTATCAGGATACGCAACGGGGACCAGGTAGCCAATAGGCCGGTTTTTTATCCACTGGGCTGTCACTGTTCAAATAAATATTACAGTTTGAGATAAATAGCCGCTAAAAACTGAACTTGGCACTTAACCTGTCAAATGAGCATATCTGTCAGCGATTTCTCATATTGATAAATTCAGTGGACATCGGTGTATACGTGAACTAACATACGGCGCTTTTGAAGTTGAATTTAATTAGACTTCAATAGTATCTCGACCACCTTATTACCTGATTACCTTCTAAGCCTATAAGATTGATATTTCTTAACTCAGTTTACCGATAGCAAAGATTGGTAACCTAGTTTGTCGGTCTGGTTGAAATAAAAACTGTTACAGTAATTAAAAAAAACTAGGATTGCAAAGAGTAAAGAGTAGGTTAGGATAATTAAGGCTAGAAAAAATTTGTGTCAATAGACAGAATATTTCGTAATCGCATAAATGAATACACTAACAAATGTGATATTTTTTTATTAGTTGATTTTGCTGTGTATATGACAAGAGCCAATAAAGAAGACGCAGACCGTTTCATTGAATTCATTGACGATCATGGAGTTATGCACATTATAGATTTAGAGTCACCTGTTACAAATTGCAATTATATTGCACGTAGCCCTAATAATACATATTTACTATATACTAGGTAAGAATTGCTTTAGTATAACTTTTATACATCTTTTTAGTGCTACCAAATAGAGTTTAATGTGTTCATAAAATATAAAAAGACTATACAAAAAGTGTAAATCCTATATAATATTATTTATTGCACATACAAATAGTACATAATAATCAGTGACAAATACAGTGTACAAAGGTGAGCTTATCTCTTCCAGCCAACCCTAATGAATGTGGAACGAAATTGTACAAGGGCTATAACAAATATATGTGCCAACTAGCAAAATAAAAACAGATACTCACAATAAAAAATATACATACATACGACATACAACCACATCCTAAATAACTATTAAAACTAGAAGAATGAAATTTGGTAACGGACTGAGATAAAGTCATCATCATTCTCATCATTTAAACCCGGTTTTGTTCACTGCTGGACGTAAGCCTGCTCTCTAATCACTCTCTTCAATCCTGAGCCTGCAGCATGCATGAACTCCATACAGATCTTTCTAGGTCGTCGCTCCATCTATTGTTGTCCCACACTTCGTGTACCAATAGGGCGACGCCATTACCTTTTTTTCTCAGCCGTTGCTACTTCTGCTTGCTTATCCTTATGCTTATCCTATATCAGTCATTTTAGTTCTACTGCGGATATTCTCATTTATGACTCTCTCATGTAGCAAAAATCCGATAGCCTTTCCATAGCATGCTGAACTACATTTAGCTTTTATACTCGCCCCTCACTACAGATGATTTGTATCCACAATGTATCCTATTTAGTGTTTAGATATATTTTAAATTCTGTTTTAGATATGATGGATATTTTTTCAACGAGATTATTATTAGGAGGCGCATCAAGGTAGCCCGCAAAACTGCAGCCATGCAGCATGTGAGTGAGGTCATCTGTAAGCTCCTAAGGAGTTCCTGTGTCGGCAGCAGAGGTGGCATCGTGCGAGTAACACTTAATGTATTGCAAATGTTCATAGGCTACGGTGATCACTTTACATCTGGAACAAATACTTGGTAAATTAATTAGAAACCCAGATTATACTCGTACCAATAAGCTATGAGGAAACTGTTACACCAAAATATATTATACATTTAATAGTTTAGAGCTACTCATATCAATTAAAAATATATCAAATAGTATAATCCTTTATTTGTGCATCGAACTCACTTTACACATATTATTATGTCCTATTTGTTCATCTTTTCAGCGTTATTCCGTTCCCTATTTCACTAGGATTGATGGGGTACGCTACCTGAGCTTAAGAATTTGGCGATGATACTGATTTTTACATGGAGCGACTGACGTCAGACCTTCAGATGGAAATTAATATTTTTTGTTAGGTTTGGCGAAACGTCTTTCGAAATATAGTTCTTGCACGTGCAGGTTCCCTCACGATGTTTTCCTTCACCACCGAGCAAATGCTAATTACAAATATGTACATAAAACCGAAACATGAATTTAATGGTATATACCAAGATTTGAACCGGGGACCAGTTGGTCAGTAAGCCGGTTCTTAGCACACTGGACTATCACTTCTCTAATGTTTATATCTTACTTGTTAACTTGCTAAAAGAAGTGTCAGTATATTAACAGAAACTAAATAGGAGACACAAGTACGACACAAGTTATAACTCCCTTCGAAACCCGTGTGGTCATATATGACCGCGAAATGTATGGGAAAAGGTATATAATGGGTTCTGAAGGCTTACATCACAAGTGAAGAAACATTACGACTCTATTTCTGATATTTAAATTAGCATTTACTTTTTAACGCGTATATGTACTGGGTGTTTGGGTATTTCGTATTGAACGTGAAGTGTGTATTGTGCGTAAATTGCACCAAACCTATTAATTGAATTCCTTTTCAAGCATTCATGGTTGACTGGAAGAGATCCCTATTGGGATAAGTCCGCCATTGTATAATTTAGATTAAGTTTTTTTTTTTGTATTATTATTGTTATGTATTTTTAATGTTAAATTATACAATAAAGTTTTATAAACAAAGTACGTCATTTTGGTTATAAGAGATCTATAGAGAAAAAATGCAATACAAACATACTTCTCCTCTACATTCTTCCATCACACATTCCCACTGTCTTACATACTCACCTAAATCACATACTTACACTTATACCCTACAGACTTCATTTACTAACTAATTAACTACCAAATATATTTGTGTAGATGATAACCGAAATTTGCTGTTGTGGGGAAGTAACTTCGGGTACATGATCACTTAAAAGAAGGAATTGGTCTTTTTAATTATTACCACTAGTTGATAGTGATTAAACAGTTTTGTATTGATATTTCTTTTATGAAATTTACCCAATTTTTTATTTTCTTTTCACACATTTAATTAAAAAAAAATCGGCCAAGTGCGAGTCGGACTCGCGCACGAAGGGTTCCGTACTAGGATGGTTAATATTATAAATGCGAAAGTTTGTATGTATGGATGTTTGTTGCTCTTTCACACTTAAACGGCTGAACGGATTTGAATGAAATTTGGCACGTAGATAGATTATGATCTGAATTAACATAGGCTACGCTATTTGACTACACGCGGGCGGAGCCGCGGGCAGCAGCTAGTTATCTATAAAAACAGCAAAAAAACACGTTTGTTGTATGGGAGCCCCCCTTAAATATTTGTTTTATTTTAATTTAATTATTTATTTTTTTAAAGTGAATATATAACTAAAGATTCTGTGAATATTTCAAGCGTCTACCTGTTGCCGTTATCAATATCAAGCAAAAATGAGCAAAAACATCTCGTTTGTTGTATGGGAGCCCCCTTAAATATTTATTTTATTCTATTTTTTAGTATTTGTTGTTACAGCGGCAATAGAAATACATCATCTGTGAAAATTTCAACTGTCTAACTATCACGGTTCAAGAGATACAGCCTGGTGACAGACGGAAGGACGGACGGACGGACAGCGGAGCCTCAGTAATAGGGTTCCGTTTTACCCTTTGGGTACGGAACCCTAAAAAACTAACATTTGTTTTCTGTAGGACAACTTAGTACTTCCTTAGTTAGGCTATTCATTAAATATGCTCTTGCTAAATTTATATTTATCGACCCTCTTTGATTCAAGTGAAGTGGACTTTGGAACTAAAGATAGTCGTGAGGTACTTACGAGTATATTAAGTGAATCACATTGTTTTGCTTACAATTTTCAGAAGTAATCCAAAAAAGGAAAAGTATCTTGTTAACGGAGATCCTGATTCAATAATATACTCTAATTTTAATCCAGATAATAAAACATTAGTAGTTGTACATGGTTGGCGTGGCAGCTCAAATTCACCTCTAAACCATGCTATCAGAGATGGTAAGTTTTCTTTCTGTATCCACTACTGTCTCTTTCACATTATGATAACAATCAAGAAATTGCATCTTTCATGGTAACCTATACGTAAGTAATAAAGTTGTAAATACATACTTTTAGTATAAGAATTGTTAAGGTACACAACCAAAACAATTGCAAGTAATGACAAGGAAGTACACAAAGCGAACACTTAGGTGGCTTTATTCGAATTACGAGAACAGTAACCACATGCCGTCGCGGACAGTGGACCACAACTGAAGGCTTTTATGTTAGTGTTATTTTGATTATGATTAGTTAAATTTTATGATCAGTCAGGTAGATTTTACTACGCCCGATGGTAAACAATGGTATGGTAAACGCAGCAGAAGTTCAGGGGATTCCTTGTAATTTAAACTAGTTGCAATAACATAACCATCCAAGGCGTTAATATATTATCGTTGTTGTTTCAATGTATATTATAGGGCTGTGCTCTAGCAACCTTTTGGCAATTCCAAAAGCTTCAAGAGTGTTGTAATCTAATTTAGTCTGTAACTTGTACCACGTGCTAGTGAGGTTTGGCTCTATATTAAATATGGATCACTTATAAACTTAATGATTTCCTAAATAATTTGCCATTGGTCCTTTTTAGACAAATAAAGAAACGTTTTATTTTTCAGCAATATTAGAAAATGACGAAGTGAACGTCATTGTTGTAGATTGGGAGGCAGTTGCTAGTCTTGACTATGTTTGTTCATCTGCCTATGTACCGTTAGTTGGTACACAGCTAGTAAAATTCCTGGTTTATTTGGTCAAATTAACTGGAGCATCTTACAGTAGTTTCCATTTAGTCGGTCACAGCTTAGGGGCTCATGTTGTTGGTAATGCGGGAAGGACAATTTGTGGAGAAATTGCTCGGATCACAGGTAAGAAAAGGTCCTTACCATTTATATTAAATAATTTTAAAATGCTTGTATATTCTAAATTTATATATAAACTAGCTGTTACCCGTGGCTTCGCCCGCGTTGTCTAAGGGAAACAAAGCGTGCTGTCCTGATGGAGTAAGATATTTTGCCGCAGTAAAAATAGCCTATGTCATTGTCCGGCCCTTGATACAAAATAAATCTCCATACAAAAAAAAATACATCCATGCGTCGCTCCATTTTAATTTGATAAAAAAGGACTAACCGACAAATAAATACACTTTTACATTCATAATACTCGTAGTACGAACTCCTCTAAGACATTTGGACTTTATGACTGTATGAATTTTATAATTCTCTACGCTCTAGATCTATTCCCCAGGAGCCGTGCATTAGTCCGGAATAAAAGTGACACTTGTTTTAACTTATCAATTTATGCATCACATAAACAATCTCTGTACAAAAGTAGCTATCCTACAGGAGTTATAAATGTTTCCGGGATAAAAAATCAAATCCGTTCATCCGTAATACAATAATCATAGTTGATATCACAATCCTAAGCCACTTCACATTTTAATTACAATATACTTCTGTAGACTTCTGTAGACGATATTATAAAACCGATTACTTTCGGTGAGCACATGCAAATTTTGGCACTAGAAACTCGGGAGCAACTCGGGACTACATAAAGTTGACTAATAGCGGGGAATCTCTGATAATCTATATATCCAGAGTCTTCGCGAAGGTGTCATGCCACAGGAACACATTACCGGGATAAAAAGTAGCCTTTTTATTCCGGTGATGTGTTCCTATGGGATAGTAGTAGATGAAAAGCCGCTGAACGTGAACGCGAAATAAAACATCTATATTTAGTACGATTTAAACACCCAAACTATCCTACTGGAACATATCACCGGGATAAAAAAGTAGCCTATGTGTTAATCCAGTACCACATCTAGCTATCTACCAAATTTCACCCAAATTTGTTCACACATTGGGGCGTGAAAACTAACAAATATCCAAACATCCATACTTTCACATTTATAATATTAAACTAGAATAATAGTTCACTACCTATGTAGCCAAAACCATTATCTCCTATGCTGCTGCAGCGTCTTACCACCCCCGCATGATCATAACGCCCCTATCACATTCAAACCTTAAACTATCGCATGTCGCACTCCAGTTACTTCTTTAATTCCTTTACTGTCCGTGCAGCGCTTCTCTGGAATAAATTACCACCGCAAATAAAACACTGCTCATTAGATGCAATTTAAAAAAAAATTGAACACACACTATATTTCTCAAACAGTATTATAAATGTGTACTTATGTAATGTACATATTTATTTATATATAATCTATTGATGAAGATTTGTAAAATTCGTTATTTATGAGTCAACTTTGTAAATAGGTATTGAATTTAATATTGTTATTATTGCTGATTTTTAACACTGTTTTGCATCTGTAGCTGTTACTTTCTCAACCGTCTCTTGACGATTTCTTTAACCATCTATGGGGTTAGCTGGAAAAGATCTATTGTATAGATAAGCTCACC
Organism: Pyralis farinalis; assembly: GCA_947507595.1. NCBI lineage: Eukaryota > Metazoa > Arthropoda > Insecta > Lepidoptera > Pyralidae > Pyralis > Pyralis farinalis. The sequence goes on from OX382274.1 coordinate 12,033,304, forward strand.
TTTGTACACATTTTATGGAACAATATTGTGAATATCAGTATGCAATAGAGAATATATAATAAATAATACACTCTGTCCCCTTTTGTAATCTATTCTTCTTTTTAATCCTTCATCCCCTCAATATTTGAATAAGTGCTTCTACTTTCGTGGTGGATACAGAGTCGTTCTATTCGCAGTGCTCTTTCTAAAAATCAGGTTAGTATCTTTCTCATACCTAGATTTAATTTAATCAATTCAGTTCTTTTGACAGACTGGCTATCACTGCTAAAACTATGATTAATATATTATGTATATCTGATTATATATGAATGTTGCCGAATGCAACCTTTTTTAGTTTTAACATCTTTCTTTTTAATTTGAATGTTTCTGACGTGTGGTGTCGGGGGTTTCGCTTTTATGTTCGCATACGGATTGCTTGTATTTTTCTATATTTTATTACTATACCCTTTTACCTCAAAGAACGTGTCTTGCTATACCATTTTTCGACCTTCTTTATAAATACAGTCCACTTGCTCACTCTGTAGCGTAGCGTAGAGGATCGGCGGGGTCCGCTACGCTACCTAAGCCTAAAAATTTTGCGAATATTCAGTATCTTCGCAAAATTTTTATATGCACGTATGTATGCATGTAGATTTATATATATGTATGTAGATATGTGTCTTTGAGTGCGTAATTATATATGAACTTACGTTTAACTTATACATTTATAATTTGTACTGCACCACCTACCTGTTTTGTTCTATTTTCCTCTACACTGAGTTTGTTCGGAAGAGATCGCAACACGGCGCGCCTTTTGTATTTTCATTTTAAGTTGATATTAGAGATAGTGATGCAACAAAGAGTATTGCATTGTATTGTATACTAGCTGCTGTCCGCGGCTCCGCCCGCGTGGAGTTAAATAACGTAGCCTATATGTTAATCCAGATCATTATCTATCTACGTGCCAAATTTCATTCAAATCCGTTCAGTCGCTTAAGCGTAAAAGAGCAACAAACATCCAACCATACATACAAACTTTCACATTTATAATATTAGTAGGATATGTACTCCTGGTCTAATATATTTATTAATTACACATTTATGAATATATTGGAGCAGGAATGAAATTTGAATTTGTAATAAACATTAATAGATTAGAAAAGAAGCTAAATTAAAAACAGTTTGGATTAAGATTTCATAGCAACGAATATGTTTGTTGAAGGAAAATAACAGTCCTCCAAGTAGTTATTATTAGGCTCCGTACATCTGTAAGGTTAACGTTTCTTCCCAATCTTACAAATACTTGTTAAATATATCTACTCTACATTTCCTCTACTAGGAGTTCATTTCGCTGTAGGTAAAGTTTTGAGCGTTTAGGAAGATGGTAAATTACTTATACTTTTACATTATTAGTATTTTTTTTAGGTCTAGACCCTGCTGGTCCACTATGGTATGTTAACCCCTACCAGTTGAATGCAACTGATGCAGTATACGTAGAAGTAATACATACGAATGCTCCAGGTCTAGGAATGGCGAAGGTGATGGCTGATGTAGATTTTTTTCCAAGCGGTGGGAAAATACAACCGGGGTGTATCACACCGATGTGCGCCCACTCACGCTCTTGGCAACTCTTCGCAGCTACGCTCAAATACGATCACTTATTTGGCTATAAATGCTCTTGTCTTTTAGACATGTATTTACACTTGTGTTTTGAACCCATTATGTTCATGGGCAATAATGACTTAAGGAAGTCAGGGTAAGTTTACATTTTCATCAACAGTTTTTTCCATGATATATGACAAGTCTCATTTCTTGTACATCGCATTGAGTGGGAAAGAAATACACGACCACCTGATTTGAAGCATTTTGTAAATAAAGCTTTACAGAATAAGAAAATCGGCCAAGTGCGAGTCGGACTCGCGCACGAAGGGTTCCGTATCATTATCTATAAAAACGGCAAAAAAAAAAACACGTTTGTTGTATGGGAGCCCCCTTAAATATTTGTTTTATTTTAATTTAATTATTTATTCATATAGTGAATATATAACTAAATATTCAGTGAATATTTCAAGCGTCTACCTGTTGCCGTTATCAATATCTAAAAAAAATCGGCCAAGTGCGAGCCGGACTCGCGCACGAAGGGTTCCGTACCATTATCTATAAAAAGGCAAAAAAATAACGTTTGTTGTATGGGAGCCCCCTTAAATATTTATTTATATCATTATCTATAAAAACGGCAAAAAAAAACACGTTTGTTGTATGGGAGCCCCCTTAAATATTTGTTTTATTTTAATTTAATTATTTATTCATATAGTGAATATATAACTAAATATTCAGTGAATATTTCAAGCGTCTACCTGTTGCCGTTATCAATATCTAAAAAAAATCGGCCAAGTGCGAGTCGGACTCGCGCACGAAGGGTTCCGTACCATTATCTATAAAAAGGCAAAAAAATAACGTTTGTTGTATGGGAGCCCCCTTAAATATTTATTTTATTCTATTTTTTAGTATTTGTTATTATAGCGGCAACAGACATACATCATCTGTGAAAATTTCAACTGTCTATCACGGTTCATGAGATACAGCCTGGTGACAGACGGACGGACGGACGGACAGCGGAGCCTCAGTAATAGGGTTCCGTTTTACCCTTTGGGTACGGAACCCTAAAAAATCGGCCGCCCGCTACTAATGCAGGAACTCAGCAACTTCCCAGTATACTCAGTTATTCATAACTACCTTCCAGGAAATTATTAGACGTTGTTTTCTTTAAGGTGACTGGTATCGAGTCATTGTGTTGGGTAATAATTTTACCATTGTTGTAATTTTTTAACCTATACCTAGTCCGGCCATAAGTTCTTTTTTTCCGGCCATAATTTATGGAAGTCTTAGCAAAAAAATTAATTTGCCTTTGATCTGTCTGGCCACGAATCTGTGTATTTACGCACTGTTTCCATGGGAAATTTAGCCACTACTTGCTCCAGAAATTTCTTAAGAGACAACGTCGGCGTGTCGTTTCGAGCTGGCCCTGACCTCTAAAACTGACCATAATTTATAGTCTAAGGGGTTCAGATCTGGGCTAGACGAAGGCCAGTCTTCAGCTCCTATAAAGTCCGAAACATCGGTTTCGAGCTAGGCTTGGGTAGTTCGTGTTTTGTGACCAGAGGCAGGTTTTAAATATGGTTAAGGTTACAGGTTTTAAAAAGTGTATTGCTGAGTGGTATCACAACACGATTCAAGAGAGTCTCTTGAAACACTTTGGCTGAAGTTTTCACTCCTTTTTCACAAAAATGAAGCTTTGTGACTCCTTGATAAGACATCCACCATTACAGATGAAGGATGATGACCACGTTGTACTTTTCCGATCACTTGGGCCGCTTTAGAACTGTGTGCGTACACTTTGTCATTTTGCTTGTTGTAGTGCTCTTCAATCGTGAATTTTTTTCACTAGTAAAGAGGATATTTCGGTGCCTTTCACCTGCGTATCGGGACAGAAGGCATTTTGATTGATCCACTCTCTTCAACCGTAGGGATTGATTAAAAGCATCTTGTATATCGACGATGAGCGCCGAGCTTCAGGTCCTGTTTTATTATATCTGACGGGAATCTTCACATCTCGCGATAAGATTGTTTGTTTCCAAATGGGGTTTAGGCGAATACTGGCTTTAACAGCATTAACAGCCTTTGTATTTCTAACAGTACGCGGTCGCCCGATCTTTTATGATCTTCAACAGAGGAAGTGTTGGTATATCTGTCGATAGTACGATATTCGAACATACGGCTGATACCAAGCTTTTGAAGTGTCTTGAATATGACCGACGGCTCCATACCTGCATTGCAGTGATTGCCTTACACAACGTGTGTAAGACAATCACTGCAATCCTATTTTCTTTGACATCCCATTCCATATTGTAATTTGATAATAAACACGAAAAAAATAAGTAATACGGCGGGAAATCGAAAGAAGTTTTTAACATAATAAACGCGTTCAAAATTCTAAATAATTAAAGAGTTGAAAAAAGAAAATGTACCATTATTTATGGTCAGACTAGTTATAGTTTGCAAACTGGTACGAGCGAACACAAATGAATGTTCATTTTATAAAAGAATGTGAGATTACTCTACTAAATATTTCTTACACTTATCTAATATCATAGTGTAATAATTACGAATAGTGAAGCCACTCAGTCAGTTAAACAGAGTAACTGTGCAGTGCGGTGTAGAGCAGAACGTCGTCCGCCCACCTCCGATTCCCAGATGTCCAGTTCGCCAGACCTCTAGTGGGCATCGGTACTGTATCTTATGTGTGGCTATCATTGACAAAAATTATTAATTCCACAAAATAATATAGTATGAAAATGTATATAATATATTTTTATACTAAGACGAGTGGTGGCCCGTTATATGTGTAGTGAATTCTGCAGCCAATGGACACGTGCAACACAATAAGTGCTCGCGCATTGCTATCCTCGTTGCTAACGCAGCAAATAAATTGAAGATTTTAACTTGCGTTTTATTAGTTAATAATTATTATACTATGCTAACATATCCCATTTGTATTCGAGTTTTATCATTGATTAAAGTTATCAAGTATTCTAGGTACCCTTATGTACCTTATGTAATATAAATATAACTTATGTAAGGAGATTTCTTTTTCAGATCTGGCATATTTCGATTGAGTACAAGCAGTCACTATCCGTATTAATAAATTTGAATTATATTTCATTTATGCGTATTAGTTTTATTGCCATTGCTCTCTATTTGCTTAATTACTTTGACTTTGAACGAAAATCTATTTTTTTATATTAGTTCAGCATAGTGGCTCCTCTTTGCCTGATGGTAAGCGAAAGAGAAGCCCAAATCGTGACTGCAACTGACAAAATACTACACCGTATCCTGACAGTTGACGCTGCCATGCTGACCCGCAAGATGCTTCTACACACTTCGTTTGAAGGATCCCATATTGTAGGAAGGAGGGAACACATGTGCAGGCAAGGCGTTCCACTTTTTAATGGTACGACTAAAATGGGAGTTGCCGAACTTTTTGGTACGCGAAGAGATATTCTCAACAGTGGAACGATGACATCGCAAGCCCGCACGTGTGGTTCTATGACGGAAAGGCGAGAGTGGGATAAGGGAAAACAGTTTTTCAGAGCACTCGCCATGGTGGCGAAAAACTGTTTAAGGCAGTAAAGTAAGCATAGGGAGCCTATGTCCCTACGAAGTTTTTAGTGACCTCTTCGTTGTCAATTATGCGTATAGCCCCGTCGCTGCAACCTATCGAGAGCCTCAAGAAGATACTGTGCGGAGCCGTCCCAGAGATGCGAGCGAGATTGATGTAGTATTCCATGCCAATGCCGATCTCATCAACAATGGCCGCAGCACTCGCCGTTAGATTCTTCTCACTGAAACAGCGCTGCCTCCATGGGACGGAAACAAAGTAGTTGCGCATACCGTCCCATTCTGCTCACGAGTAGTGCCAGACACGACGCCTAACCTCTATGGGTTGTGGTGGAATCGCGCTTGGCACTGCGCTGGATACTACGCAGTGGTCAGATGTGCCCAGGGGCGCCCCGACCTCAACCCGGTACCCAGCAGGGTGGGTGGTCAGCAGTAGATCTAGCAGAGAGGGCTCCTGACCAGCAACATCTGATATTTTAATCTAAATGACTTATAATGCTTTAATGGGCGGCGTTCATATTCAAATAGCGCTGTACAGGTGAAGTAATGGGTGTCATTATATCGATATCGAGACATTAGAACTACTTTACCTAGTTTAATTGTTCATTCTTAATTATTATGAAAGTATTCAAATATACATACAGATTAAACACGCGATGATTGCAAAACACATATTCAGTAATGATTTTCACACTTCATTACCTACGTTTATAAATGAATGTATACTACTGGTCACTGTTGTACCAGATGTACGACATTATCATTATTTTATAATGGCCCTTCGCCCCGCATTATATCCGTCTTATACGGCCATATAAGTCTCTGATTCGGAGAATTCTCTACACGTGCATTTCTTATTTTTTTATTAAGCAACTATAACCTCAAAGCAGAAATTACTACACCGACTAGACTTGCATAGATAATATTATATACAATAAAACAGAGGGATGCAAATCGAAATTCTTTGAACTAACAGTATCAGATCATAATGCACAATTGTTAACATGCCCGGTAAAATCCCGAGACACAATTTGACTACTGGTTTACAGAAAAACACAATTATCTAAAAAAAAAATTGAAAAATTTAGATATGCTTGCCAGTTATCATTCAAAGGTGCATATGAAACAAGTAACCCGAACAAGGCATTTAATAACTTTTACAACGATTTTCTATTGTTTTACAAATTATGCTTTCCTATTGATAGAACAATAATATCAGCTCGGAAACGTGCCAAGTGGATTAGTACTGATATTAAACAATATAGTCAAAGAAAACGATGGTTGTTATGGAAATATAAAAAATACCGAACAATAAAATAAATTTTAAACCCTATGCTCAGAGACTTAATTATATTCACAAAATTAATACTTTATAAAAACATCTGACAACAAATCAAGAGCTACCAGCCATGCAATTCTCTAAGCGACTCGTAATGGCTGTGTGCGTCGCTGTGATCACAGATGTCACAGCTTTGACATTGTCTACTGCGATCACGGCTAAATTATTTGATATTCTATAAGGCTGTAAGCGTACGCGAGGCTGTTTGCCTTGTAGAATTCCAATTCCAAACGCAGCCTTGCGGCGCTAGTGTCGCACAACCATGAAAAGCGACACCAAAGAATTGCAATTTTGTGTTCAAGGCTGTAACAGCCGATGTTTCCGAGGATGTAAGGACGTTTGCTCTTACAGAATTGCATGGCTGGTCTGTGATAAATAACAATATTAATAACACTAACATGCCTAAGCACGATGTAATGAAATTGAACTTAAATAGAAAAATATTAGACGGTCCCTTTTACATAACTCAAGCATTTAATAATTTCTTTATTGATCAAATAAAACCTCAAGACAAACATAAACGATATCATACAAAAAAATATTTTAATAAATACAATTTAATCTTTATGAAACCCACAACATCTTATGTATATAATATTATCCAAGATCTAAAAAATACAACTAGACCTGGATATGATGAAATATCAATCAAAGTTATAAAGTATGTTGCATGCACTTAAGTGCCATTTTATGTCATATTCTTAACCTTTGTTTGTTACATGATTTCTTCCCTAATAAATTAAATATATATATATATATATATGTATAATTATATAAAAAAATAAATATATATATAATATATGGTGTACCACAGCACTGTTTAAAAAATAATCGAGGGGACATGTCCTGTTACAGCCCAATATCACTGATCCTTGTGCTATACAAGGTCTTTGAAAGGATTATATATACAAGGCTTTACATTTATCATGAGACGAATAATATACTAACTAAAGAAGTGTTCGGATTTAAAAGCAATAAACCCATAAACCAAGACATTTATAGGTTTTTCAGCACTGTAATGCCATCTTTAAATGAAATGAAATGACCATGCACTTTATTTATGGATTTAACTAAAGCGTTTAACTATGGGGATCATGATATTCTTAAAAATAAATTATATTCATATGGAATTCGGGGAATCGCTCTTGATCTCATTATGACGTTTCTTAATAACCGAAAACAAGCAATTACTGAATACAGATAGGTGTACTATGGTGTACCACAGGGAAGTGTGATAGGCCCTTTATTGTTCCTAATATATATTAACGAGTTCCCAATCAGTATAAAATATTGAATGGTTTTATTTGCTGACGATAGCACAGTAATATATTCAAATAATAATCAGATATCCCTCAAAAACGATATTGAAAATCCTTTACTGATATTGGTTAGAAGCGAATAATTTAAAAATTAACTTGGACAAAACTAAAATGATGACATTTACAAATAGAGATAATTAATATTGGTATTAAATAATGTCAAAATAAATTGTTTAGGACATAAAATTCAAGAAACAGACAAAACGTAATTCTTAGGATTATTAGTTGATCGACATCTTAATTGGAAAGACAATAATGTACGAGTATGTAATAGACTAAACCAGTTTTCATACGGACTATATATGCTCTCTGAAGTGGTAAATACGCCTACATTGTTAATTGTTTACCACACGTACGTAGCATCCGCATTGTGGCTAATCTTATGGGCTGATCTTTTGGAGAAATTCCGCGAATAAGGAATTTGTCTAAAAAGTCATGGCCATGGAATGGCCCTCATACATTTTTTGTGTGCTATAAAGCACAAAAAAAAAAGTATGAGGGCCATTTGCAAAAAAACTCAAACTGAGAGCTGTAGGCCATATTTTAGATCTCTGCAGATTTTCGTAAAAGTATCATGGGTATGGGCACTTTATGTAATTTGAATGCCGAAAGGTAGAATATGGTAGGACAATAATGTTTGTGAGTCCATCTGTTTGTGTGATATTAGAGGGATTCACAGTACTCTTACAATGCAACGCAAACTAATAATCACAATGATTGAAAGTCGAGACAACGTGATGTTCTCGGAGTGCGCGTGCGGTCGGTCGGCCTATCCCACCCACCCTCTCCACCTGTCGAGCCGCGAACTCTGCCATCGTCTCACGCACCGCGCGCCGATTGCACCCAAACTATGATATCGCGCGCTCAGTCGTTCCTCGACATCGATATATATATATATATATATATAAATAATATAAAAAACGCCGTGCAAAGTTTGGTCGCCCAAGTACCAACTATTTACATAATACTTTTTCTTGTTGGATAGCTTGTTTACTTAAGATTATTTCTAATTACGTTTATAATATGTATAAATGAGTGTTTTTATAAGAATTTATTTTTTATTAAACCGTTATAATTATTCTTTCATGTATATACTTCTTAAATAATTCAACACAAGTTTGGTGATAGAGTGTGATTAAAAAATAAGAATAAATGAAATATTAGATTTCAATACGACGAAGGATTTATACTATTTAGTAAATTATTAAAAAATAATACAAGCTTCTCTGTCACTAATTTTGACGGACGATGAACGATATGTGTATCGCTTTTTTTTCAATATATTTGGCTGAGCAACCTAACCTAAAAACATAATTTACTCATATTTTTACATGTTCATAGTGTCAAAAATAAAGCTCCAATCGATCAATGGAAATGAAATACATTTTTAAAAAGATATGAATGTGACCTAATGACGAGTGAAATGATTCCTGTAATTATGAAATGACGTAGTTTGATCCTTGCTTGCTTCCTTGCGTATCTTAAAACATGAGGATTGGCGGGGTCCGCTACTTAAGCCTAAGAATTTGACGAAGACTGATTTTAATATGGAGCGGCTGCCATCAGACCTCCACAACCCAGGGAAAATCAGATCTTTCTTAAGTCAGATATACATCTTTTTAAATATAATTTCCTGGACGTGTTAGTTTTCTCATTATGTTTTCCTTCACTGCCGAGCGAGTGATAATTACAAATCCTACTAATATTATAAATGCGAAAGTTTGTATGTATGGATGGATGTTTGTTGCTTTTTCACGCTTAAACAGCTGAACGGATTTGAATGAAATTTGGCATGTAGATAGATTATGATCTAGATTAACACATAGGCTACGTTTTTTGACTCCACGCGGGCGGAGCCACAGGTAGCAACTAGTATATATATAAATCCGAAAGCATGAATTTGGTGTTAGATGCCGATGATAGGATGCGAATCAGGGATCATCGGTATAATAGGCTAGTTCTTTATCCACTGGGCTATTACTCCCCGTATTATCCTTGCTGGCTATGTAATGTTTTTGTTCCTTTTTAATTGTTTTTGACTATTAACGCAGTTACTAGCTGAATGTCCAAATTATATGACTATATGTATAAACAAACAATCACATTCACACCAATTAAACAATTCATTCATCTACGAGTAAGATTATGTTGTTGTAAAATATGAGTTTCAAAACAGCTATTTCCTTGAAACAAAAGACAATTAACCGATATTAAACTCACCGGTTCCTGAGGCTGTAAATTATTGCTAGCGGTAACAATAACTTACTCAACATCTGTACCTATTGTGTTTCATCGAAGAAACCACTTGGACTATAAAATGTCGAGTAAACTTTTACAGAAGATAAGTTACTGAAATACTGTGTCGGGAGAATTAATTTAGAAATATATATTTCTGGTAGAAATTATATATGTATTTACTTAAACATCTTTAGTTTGAGAAGGTTCATTGTGCGGTGTGTGGATAAGCATTGTCGTGTAGATGGAATGGTTCAGAGTAATTGAAAAATGACAATTATTTGAAAGCGTGCTTTTTCATCATCAAAAGGAACTTTTCATAGTACACCTCTGTTGTAATTGTAATGCTAGGTCTCAAAAAGCTATAACCCTACAATGCCAGTACAGGTCCACAGTACACTCGTTAGTTCCAACATATGGCTCAATTTGCATTTGGGTGATAGATAAAATGCTACTCCAATGATCAAACCATGCGACGGACATTTTTTTATACAATGTCGGAAGGCATACATGCATACGGCCCACCTGTCGTAAAGCGATTACCGTAGGCTATGAACTCTTGTAATAGGTACATCAAGTATTACATTTTGGATAATTAAACACGATCCACTCTCCTTACTTGTGTGTGTATCGTGTCGAAAAGATATGTTGTATATGTTTGTACCACTACGGTGGCAAATACGCATACGGTTTGCCAGAAGGTACGGATGGAACAGTTACCTCGCAACATCTTACCTCGGTATTTAATTTGAATATTTAATTTATTATGTATGTATGTATATCTTCACGCCAAGTCCCTTGCGGGGTAGGCAGAAAAAACCGAGCGCCATAAGACGCGGTCCTTACATACTTCACTCGCTTCTGTGACGTTCATAGCTCTTTTCGTACGCACGCCGGTTCCTGGGGCTCCTGACATCACCTTTTGATAAAACACGACCAATATGGTCATGGTACTCGTAGGTTAGTCTCGGTCTTCGTCGGCGTTCGGCTCCTACATCCTTCCACTTTTGCAATTTATTATTTATTCGTATTTAAGATAATCTTAGACACTTTTGTTGTCGTTCAGTATTTTACTTTTATAAATACTCGTTATACGGCACCTACTTTCTCAATTTATTGACTTTCCACGGAAATGAAACATTATTGTTTTCGGTGAGAATTCCAACCTGGTTTGAAATATATCTACTACCACTATATCAATTCGTTGTTATCGACTTTCTTCTCCTGTAGCTAGGTTTGGTCATTGTTGAGATCAATATTTATAGAACGGAAGCGTTGTCATCTAAAAATTCAATGTTTACTACCGTCCTTCCATTTCATGATTATATTTAAAAATAACGCGCTGTTTCGATTATTGATTATTCAATGTTTACAGAAGAAGCGACATCAAAACATTTTTCTTCGACATCGTTTTTTTTCTGTAAACACGGAATAATCGAAGCTGCGCGTTATTTCAATATTTAGAAGAGAAGCGCAATGTTAAAAACATATATCAATATAGGTTATGATTTTATCAAAGAAAAGGATTAATTTCATTCATGAAAATTTTTAATATTTCTTTAATTCCGGAATAACGCAAGGGATATGGCTAATTCACTAAATATTTTAAAAAAATGTATGGGGTCAAACTCGCATCTACTTTAATACACATAATTAAAGTAGATGCGAGTTTGGCCTCTTACATTTTTTTTGAAAGTTTTAGTGATTAGTTAAAATACATTTAGAAAAGCGTTTCAAAACCCCATTCTTCTTTTGCCACCATTCATTGTTGCAATGATAATATTCGTTTGATTATTAAATTTTGACTTTCCTTTCATGAGTGTAGCCTAGTGATGATTTCCTTTTGGTGAAATTGGTAAAGGAAATTAACAAAAAGTTATAAAATAAAAAGTTTTAAACAAAAAAGTGAAAGTTTGAAAAAGACGTCAATAAAGATATAAAATTATTTAAATAAGTGTTTATTTAAATACAGGTTATTGTATTTCGATCACGTTTGACTCTTAAAAAACAAGCACAGTTTAAAGAGTAGTATCTTCAAAGTGAATTAGTAATTAACAAATATTTCAAGTTATTTGGAATATTCTAATGTGCAATAAAAACGTTCAAACACATGGCATTGAAGGTTCCGCAGTAGATAATTCGATTTGAAAAATATAATGACATGTGTATTGTACAATGATTGATAATCAACACCACTGCAACTTACAGTGGTGTGGATACTATTTACACTATTCGATATTTTACTTCTAGATTTGCACTATATTCAAACTATTTCACTAGATACCCGATCACGATGTTCGATGACATTGTAAAAAGTTGAATCAATGAGAATTATCATACTCTAAACAAGGGAGTATCGGAGCACCATCTCTATTAAAGCTACGGTACCGCAAGCAGGTACCGCCGCTACTAGAAGTAGCGCACTTCTAGTAGCGGTGGTGCTTGCTTGCATCTAATAACGGTAGTTTAGCAGAGACTGACTAATTTAGAAGAAGAAACAAGAAGATGTTAACTATTTAAACAGCAAACAAGAATATCAAGAATTAGATCTTTATTAATAAGAATGCACAAATATTTTACCTCGCCAGTATTATTTTAATCAGCTTGTGCTTCAGAAGGCTTGTAAACAGTTTTCAGTAAAGTAAAATAGGACCACGACGTACCTATAATCTGAAAATAAAAGAGACTAAACATAAAAAAAGTTGAAGTTTAAAAAGAAATGACCTGAAATGGCGTATTTACCTTTGTAAAACTTTCATAAGATATTACCGAAAACTTATATGCGGTCAATCTTGTGTGTTTGTGAGATCTGTAAAAATTGCACGAAAAAATGTATTAATATACTTCTTTTTCTTTCTTCTTATTTTAACAACTCTTCTTATGCATATATAAAATAGGGATATCGATATGTCACAGAACTTACATTACCCTAGTTATAAAGGAGTCAGTGAAGGTTTTTGTCTGGTAGTTTATCCTGCACTTAGTTTTTACGTTAAAATTGGGTTTACGGATAATTTCAAAACATTAGTCTGGACTAACGGGAAACACTATCTGACAAAGTCTTATAGAGTTATAACGTTTTGGAGGTATAAGTTAATAAAGTTCAAAGTTTATTGTTCTGAATTTCCATTTCCCTGAACCATGAAACTGACTTCGAAGTATAATATTTCAGGTGGTTTTATGATATCACCACTTCTTTTTGCATTTATGTCAACAACCGGTTTTTCAGAGTTAAGGTCATAGTTATCACATTGATTTTTAAAATGGTGGAAACGAAATACGGGCAAACTTAAAATAAAGTGGTCAAAACTCTTCGATAAATATATATTCTTACCTAATCATTATAGTCAAAATGGTCTTCTTCGATGATAGATTCATCTCGTACCATTTGCAGCTGTAGGCTGCTTCTCCAATTCTTCCGCTCTACAAATTAAAAACACAATACTGCTTTAGGCAGCCATTGTAGTAAAACAAATACCCAACTTCGTTCATATGGTAATTAAAACATGCCTGGTTTGCTCGCTCGACAGATAGGCAATTATTTTTAAACGGATTTTTTCGTGAGGCTGATTTTAGGGAGTCATTTCTAAATAATGAAATGCCATAAGATGTGCCATTTTACTACAGGTTCATTTACATGAAAAATGTACATTTACTACTTTAGATTATTTAGTTTCACTACAATATTAGCCTGTATTCGTCCACTCCTCGTACCTCGTCCAATGCTCAGCAGAGGACGAGGGCTCTAGACTCTAGGGGAGAGTAATCTCCCCCCTAGAGCCTGATTATTTTACCTCTCTAATTATCTTTTCACCAAATATGCTCATCATTAATATTTGAAGAAGAACCGACATAAGAAATAAAATGCAGCCAGGTATTTGTGTCCAATCTCCCATCTGAAAATAAAAATAGTCATTTAGGCTTAATTAAAAGACAAGACAAGGTCTACTTTTATATTAAGTACCTGTGATAAAAACTAACGACGTCTGTGCATGACATATTCTATGTATCTGTCTATCTTTATCGTCACGCCTAGCCTGCCTTGCTAGATAGATAGACAGAATCGGGTGCCACATGACCTGGTCTTTACGCTCTTCACGAAGTAAACACTCGCATGAATTATATAAAAAGAAACGCCGTGGACTTCGACACGTCTGTCATAGACTAGGATCGATTCGTAGCGTGGATTAAGATATAATACAGAAATACGAGTTTGCATGCACGAATCGCATGGAAAAATGAAAAAGCTAAGCATTAGCTTTTTTGACTCATTCATGTCTGGAATGCTGAATTAAATAAAATGTAATAAATATAGTAAAGAAACCTGGCGAGTCTCATGAGACGGCCACGTAGCTTATTATATTGATACTATTGATTGTTGCCGCTTAGTGGAAATTTGTAGACATCTTTTTAATGTAAATGTTACTGTAAAAGTTCGAACTACGGTACATTCGAGGATTTACCGGTGAACCCTTAGATACATCAACTACTTATGATGAAAGTCTGAAAAGTCTGGTGATCTTCGTTTATTTCGAGTATTTACCACCATTTATTTGTTAAATCTTTTTGAAGATTTACTTCAAATTTCACGGTAAATGGCGATAACAGATATGTCAGAACGTGTTCGCCACATCGTCTCGAGCTCACGGGCAGTTTGCAACTCCCCGCTTCTCTTACCACCCCCTTTACCGCCTCAGCTCGCCTCAGTCGATTGTTGAATACATTTGAACACGCAAGCCGTCAGGTTTCCACTATCCAAAGGGAAAAACCAGACCTTTAGGTTTAAAGAACTTTATTCTCATAAGAAATTCACATTTCACTTAGAATTAGATAAGTACATAGCGTATGAGTTATAACTGTATTCATTGCTCGTTGCGATATGTAACTTTAGTTTCTTCACATGTCTAGTTAGTTAGTTCATACGTCATTTGAAATACGATTTCTTGGACGTCTGGGTTTCAATTAAAATTCACAGAAAATGACAGTCAATTAACATCATCATACTCATTGGATGGTTATTGTGTTCTAGCATGTGAGTGAGAGGATCAGGAGTTTCTGTGTTAGCAGCAGAAGTGGTATCGCGCTAGTGATACTTAACGTTTTGCAAACATTCGTAGACTACGTTAACCGTTTTACATCAGGTGGGCCGTATGCTGGTATGCCTCCCGATGCTGTATAATAAAACAATAGGATAACGGACGAAGATGTAAACGGTGGGATATTGAAGCTCCGTGTGTTGCAAGTTTTCATAGATGGTAACTATTTCATATCAAGTGCTCCGTATGTTTGTATACCTTTCGACGAGAAACAAAATACCACTTTTTCTTTTATTATATTTCTAACAGATATTGATAAATTTTTGTCTACCGTCAAGTTGAATCCAAGTGCACATATTTCAAGTGAACCCACTAAAACGTTAAATAAGTTTGGTAAGTTGAATATATCTTCTAAATCCGCTGACAATCTGTAAATAAAACAAAAATATTTACATGATATGGAAATGAATAGTCGAAATAAAAAATATATATGTCGAATCGGAACGATGGCGCCACCGGTTATCAACGATTATTAGCGTTTGTAATTAATCAATTTCTGAGCGAATGTCAATGAATCTTATTTTATTTGAAGTTAAGTAATCTTATTTTAAGTTATTTTGTTTAACGTTGTAAACAGAGGGCGCTGTACGTTGGACCTACTAAATCTATGCAGTAGAGTAGTTTCAGTCTATGATTATTGTTTCATGTTGGCAATGTTTTCTTTTTGATCAAAGACAATGACTTCGGTTAACCAATCATATTTGAGAATTCTGTATTGTTATGTTGGTACCACTGTACAAGTAACGATGATTGGTGGAAACGCAGGCGCGCCTTTTTCCCGCGCCTGGGCATGGCTCTTGCCGGGGACGCGACATCATTTTTGAGGCGGGAAGACAATATTGCAGGATTCTTATTCGATCCGTGTTCGAAGTAGGTCCGTCGCCAAGAGACTTGTCAGTTTCCATCTAATTCTATAATCATAACGCGTATTGTAGTTAATTGTAATTGCTAAATTAAATTAGCGTACCGAGTTATAAGTTATAGTGTCTTTATAATATCGTGGGCATAGAAATAAATCTGAAGTGTGTAACTTTCAATAGGATTTTATTTTCATCTACCGTCGGTGTTCATCTACCATGTCTGACACCCAAGAGTGCCCACATTTACCCGCTCCAGCCACACAGACATACGACATCAGAAGTGGGATATAATCAGACTACAATCGATGGATCACGGGTGGATGAAAATCTTTTGCACACGTTGCTGGAAGTTCAGAACAGAAATATGATGAGTTTAATCGACGCCATACGTCCGGTGAGTACTCGAAAAGTTACTTTACCAGAGTTTCACCGATAAGTCCGACTTTGATGCGCGTGCATGGTGTGCTACTGTCGATTTATGCCTGTCTGAACATGAACAACAAGGCAGTGCTCTTATTATCGCGCTTAGTGGAGCCCTCAAAGGAAACGCATCACAATGGCTGTCCCAGATATCATTTCGTGGTATGACGTGGTTCCAATTCAAAGATCTTTTTCTGGCAGATGATGTAGTGTTGGAGCAAGTGAATGAGTTTGTATATCTTGGAAGCGCTTTTAGAAGCGATGGAAGGTACACCGCTGATGTGGAGAGACGAGTGAGTGCAGGGAATAGCGTGAATGGTGCGTTGGGTAAACTGTTTGGCAGCCGAAATCTAAGCCAGAAGGCACAGCTCGCTGTACACAGCGCGGTGTTAATCCCAACGCTAACTTATGGAAGTGAGAGCTGGGTATGGCAGAGAGAGCATGAAAGTAGAATAAATGCGGTCGAGATGCGAGCACTGCGAAAAATTTGTGGCATAACGCTTGCTGACCGCGTTCGAAATTATGACGTACGAAAGAGAGTTGGACTGAAAGAGAGTGTCGGTGTTAAGATAAGAATGGGCATGCTCCGTTGGTTCGGACATGTAGAAAGAATGCAAGATGAAAGAATGACGAAACAGATATACAATGCGAAAGTGGAAGGATGTAGGAGCCGAGGAAGACCAAGACTAACCTACCATGACCAAATTGGTCGTGTTTTATCAGAAGGTGATGTCAGGAGCCTTAGGAACCGGCGAGCGTGCATGAAAAGAGCTATGAATGTGAAAGAAGCGAGTGAAGTGTGTAAGGACCGCGTCTTATGGCGCTCGGTTCTCTCTGCCTACCCCGCAAGGGACCTGGCGTGAAGATACATACATACATACATTTTTCTGGCACGTTATGGCTTAAACGAGACTCCGGCCGCTACCCTCATTAAGATGAAGAATAGCAAACCAAAGGACAACGAGAACATGGCTTCCTACGCCACCCGACTGTCGACAACTTTGATGACTCGTTTTAAGGACATGACAATAGAACAAATTATTTCGGTCATGGTGTTGGCACACGTGTCTCAGTTTGATGGAAGACTACAACACACAGCCTTCACTATGGAAATCAATACTCGTGAGCAAATGTAACGAGAGCTGCAAGCATGCTCGTACCTGTAGAGGAAGAGCGATGACCTGCCGAGCGACGGGACCTTCAACGTTAAGAGACCCAGGCCTGCTGGACCGCCTGGCTCAACGCGATGCTTCACGTGTGGGAGGTTGGGACATCGCAGCGCCAACTGCCGCTTCAAGGACAACAACAGGTCATGCGATCGTTCCATTCCTTCTAGAGTTACCTCTCCTATAAAACAGCGACCCAATGCACCTAGTGTTATCTGCTTCAGGTGCGGCAGCTCCGGGCACAATGCAAACAAGTGTCCCCGTGCCCACACCGCCGCTGCGGGGAAGAATGCTTCGGGCAACGGCGGTGCCGGCAGTGGCAGAAGCAGCAGCGCGGCGGCCGACAGCAGCACCGTGGCGGCCAACAAAGGCAGGCAGCTTCGGGTAGATCTGTGCTGTATCAGCAGTCCTACTGGACAACTCAATGTTTCTGTGATCACGGAATCCATCTGCACCTCATCGCAACAGGCGCTAGTCGCGCCAATGGCCAGGTCGAGAGGGTTATGAGTATTCTAAAGAGTATGTTGACGTCTGTTGAAGCCACTAACGAGACTTCCTGGCAAGATGCGTTAGGTGACGTTCAGTTAGCTATAAAGTCCTCTCGAATTGTTAGTTGGTAAGGTTGCTCGACCTCTGAACTTAGTTACTGCCGATGACGATGACGAAATTATTGATCTTGATGCAATGAGAGAACAAGCGTCCCGAGACATTGTTGAAAGTGCTAATTATGACAAGGAAAGATTTGATAGTAATAAGGCTAAGATTAAGAAATGTGTAGCTGGTGATTTTGTACTCATTCAAAATGAGGAGAGAAATCAGGTCAAATTGGACTCTAAATTTAAAGGACCTTTTAAAGTAATTGAAGTACTAGACGGCGATAGATACTTGTTGAAATCCCTTACTTCGAATAGAACTTACAAGTATCCTCATGACAGAGTCAGAAAGATCCCCGATCAACAGGTTCCCCCAGAGTTAGACATTGCGTGTGACGACAGCAATGATAGTGACGGTCAATAAACTATGGGCTTTTTACTCTTCTGGTATTATTTGTGGTCGTACTCGGTTGCACCGGCCGGAGCATGTAAGAGGTACACGTGGCTGTTTTTTCTTTTCTGAGCAGCATGCCCTTTGCGAGGGGTAGTACTTACGCAGCTGAGATGGTTAGCTTCCGCGTGCGATACACACAGCCGATGGACTGGCTATTGCCGAAGGACTGGCATTGATTTTACTTAGCCGATGGACTGGCTATTGCCGAAGGACTGGCATTGATTTCACTCAGCCGACGGACTGGCTACTGCCGAAGGACTGGCACTGATTTCACTCAGCCAACGGACTGGCTTCTGCCGATGGACTGGCACTAATCAATTTAGCCGACGGACTGGCTAATGCCGATGGACTGACACGGAGAATTAATCCCATAGCTTTGTGTTAAGATTTCTGTGTTTAGATAATCTTTAATGCCTGAATGATATTATCTTATGTAAAACTAAAAAAAAAAAAAAAAAAAACTTGTTGATTGGCCCTACTCTGTCTCTGTACTCATTAAGTTGATCTGTTATTACTAGACAATTTTTTTTTTATGACTATGTACGGCAGGTTAGCCGAGCGGACTACTTTCCGAATGTTTTTGTTCACAGATCAATCACACGAGGACGTGTGAGCGGCAAGATGGCCGTGTCGAATCGGAACGATGGCGCCACCGGTTATCAACGATTATTAGCGTTTGTAATTAATCAATTTCTGAGCGAATGTCAATGAATCTTATTTTATTTGAAGTTAAGTAATCTTATTTTAAGTTATTTTGTTTAACGTTGTAAACAGAGGGCGCTGTACGTTGGACCTACTAAATCTATGCAGTAGAGTAGTTTCAGTCTATGATTATTGTTTCATGTTGGCAATGTTTTCTTTTTGATCAAAGACAATGACTTCGGTTAACCAATCATATTTGAGAATTCTGTATTGTTATGTTGGTACCACTGTACAAGTAACGATGATTAGTGGAAACGCAGGCGCGCCTTTTTCCCGCGCCTGGGCATGGCTCTTGGCGGGGACGCGACATCATTTTTGAGGCGGGAAGACAATATTGCAGGATTCTTATTCGATCCGTGTTCGAAGTAGGTCCGTCGCCAAGAGACTTGTCAGTTTCCATCTAATTCTATAATCATAACGCGTATTGTAGTTAATTGTAATTGCTAAATTAAATTAGCGTACCGAGTTATAAGTTATAGTGTCTTTATAATATCGTGGGCATAGAAATAAATCTGAAGTGTGTAATTGTGTTTCAATAGGATTTTATTTTCATCTACCGTTGGTGTTCATCTACCATGTCTGACACCCAAGAGTGCCCACATTTACCCGCTCCAGCCACACAGACATACGACATATATAAAAAAACTAGCAGATCCAATAGACTTTGTACTGTCCAAAAATAGGATATCTTATAACCCGATTGCAACGACAGCTACCGGGTCTATTTGTAAATCTAAATCAGTCAGTGCCCACGCAAATATACACAAAAAAAAATCATCAAAATTAGTCACGTCTTTTAAGAGTTTAGATAGACAGATAGATAAGCCATTTAATTGTATCTGTAAATATTAGCAGGTAAGCAATGAGTAAACACTAAATACAATAGTAATTGTACAATAAATTGTGTGTCGCAGTGATACAAAAAGACAGTAGCTCAGTGCATTATTTGCTCAAAGAGCAAACCACTGATTTTCAGCAGCTGCCTGAAAATTAAGGAGACGCACGCAGCAATAACGGCAAGGGGTGTATGTTATATTATACACACACACACACACACACATATATATATATATAGGTCGAACGAATTCGTCGCCTATAAATAGCCGAGAAAACCAAACAGGCTATTTGCTGCTCGTCGGTCGTAAAGACAACATCGCAGCGCCGGTGAAAACTTTCTTTACTTTTATCAATTTATTGTTTTGCAAGTCAGTAATAAATATTTAACATTGTAGAATGATTGTTAAATTGATTAATTTGATCTCATTTAATTACAATACAATACACTTTATTGCACCAAAAGAAAAATACATAAAAATAAAAACAATAAAGTAGCAGTACAAGGGCGGTCTTATCGCGATGCGATCTCTTCCAGACCACCTGTGGGTAGAGGAGAAATAAGGAAACAAGGTAGGGCGGCGGTAGCATAGGAAGCAGCAAGAATTGTGCTAGCGTAATTTTAGTGTCTACTGGCAGAAAATTTCGTAACCTTCTTAGCGAACCAGACGCAGCAAATAGTTTCCTACTTACATCCGCAATCTGTGCTGATCAAGACAAAGAGTTATCAAAAATTATTCCCAGATTAATCACTTTGTCGCTAAAATTGATTGGTGTATCGTCAAACATAATACAAGGGATATTATTCCAGACAATTTTCGATATGCGACGAGAACTACCTATAATAATAGCCTGCGATTTTAATGGATTGACACAGAGGCCGTGACATTTACTCCAGACGGATATACGCGCAAGATCTTCGTTAATAGCGGAAATGGCATTCGGAAGTTCAAGCAAGGGTACCTGTGTGTAAATATGTAAATCATCTGGATAAAGATGGCAGGAGGAACGAACTTCGGATGTTATGGAATTGATAAATAAAGCGAATAAAAGAGGTGACAACACACCACCCTGAGGTACGCCAGCAGTAGTCGCGCACCAAGAAGAGTACGTATCCTCAATACGCACCCGCTGCTGATGACCATACAGGTAAGAACAAAACCACTCAAGTGCCGAAGGAGATATGTTGATAGAACGTAAACGCATCAAAAGTATATCATAGTCCACGGTGTTAAATGCGTTACTAAAGTCGAGTAATGTCAAAACCGTAAGTTGAGCATTATCCATATTAGAACTGATATCCTCGGTAATTTTCAGGAGAGCGGTAGTCGTGCTATGATTCGGGCGGAAACCTGATTGGAAGGGATTTAGAATCATGTACTTGTCAAGGAAACGACTAAACTGTTGCTGGACCAAGCGTTCGAGGACCTTAGATAAGAAAGGAAGAATAGAAATAGGACGATAATCCGAGCTAGTTGAAGGTTTGGGGTTTTTGGGTAAAGGGACTACGTGAGCATTTTTCCAAGCAGAAGGAAAGGCTCCGGATATTATGGAATTATTTAGGATCAATGTAAGAACAGGAAGGATGAAGTCAAGAATTGGTAGGATCATAAGACGACTAACGCTGTCATCTCCCACTGCATTTGAAGCTACTGTATGCACGTTCCTTTCAACATCACTGTCAGCAAATTGACTAAAGATAAATGGCGGAAAATTCGGAGCTGGAAGTGTAGAAAGATAATTAAATGTAGCTGTTTTAGCGCTGTTATCAAAAACAGCAGAAGAGGAAAAATGGCTGTTAAGATCATCAACATTGACATTTTTGTATTACTGTGATAGTTTTTTCCAACTCCAAGAGATTTCAAGAATTTCCAGACCTTTGCAGGGTCCCCATTCTCGACAGACTTGTGGATATGGCGACGTTGTGCTTCCCTACACATCTTATTGCAGACGAATATAACGATCACGGTATTTGACCGGATCAGCTTTATATTTGGCTTTGGCAATGAAACCCTTAATTTCTTCTGTCAACCAAGGTGCGGGCAAATGTTTTAACTTTACTGGCCGTACAGGAACATGGTGATCGTAAAGTTTAATTAGATGATAATTAAAAAGATTGACTTGCTCGTCGACCGCAGAGTCCTTCAGAAGGTCAATCCAGTTGATTTTATGCGCATCTTCGCGTAATTTGCTGACATCCATGCCACCAAAATTACGCTGCAGGAGAATTCTAGGTTTGGATTTAGGTGTACGCAAGTATCTGGAAAACTTTGCTGAAGAGATTCTTTTAAAGTGATAGGAATACTGGGAAAACTATCACCAGAAGAAGAAGCTGAAATGTAATATTCATTTAGTTCAATTTCAGTGCTCATTAGACGTGTGTAAATTGCAACTATAAAAATAAAACACCGCGCATTATATACAATATTTCAAAATAAACAAATACGTAAGTTTCCAAAACACAAATCCATCCACCCGCCAGCAGAATGAAAGCTAACAGAAAATATGCGTTAATAAAATTTCAAACGTAAAGGTCAAGGCTATGCAGCTCGGTTACACACAAACAACAAAAAAAAGTAATAATAAATAACATATGAAGTCATTAGACACAAAGGCAAAAAATTTCGACTGAGTGCCAACAATTGAACTAAGAAGAGTAAGATTTTGACGCGTAACGAGTAAATATAATACCGTAAATATAATCTTAATACTCAATACGCAGGTAAATAAAGAAATTATAATTTAAAAGTACCTGAAGATTTCGTATAAAATGTTAATAGCAAAACAGAATAATAGGTACTGTCGAGATATGAAAGAAAGATTAAAATTACACATCAAATTTAAGTATGAAGCCGAGAAGAAAAAGAAAGGGAAAGGCAAGCCTGTGTATTATTTTCTCGGGTGGCGCCTCCCTTTCGCCTTCACTGCACTAACTTTAGACATATGTGTACCGCTAACACTGGAAGATGAACCCTCGGTGGGATACACAGCCGTCGGCAGCGATGCGACGAGATGGTTAACATCAGAAACACTAAGTATACGATGCTTGCTTCCATCAGGCTTGGCGATGATTATACAGCCATCACGTGTCCAGCATTTGTTAACACCGAATTGTTTCCGGGCCAACATGAATGCATCGTTATGAACCTTTGTCAGAAATTCAGATACAGTTATGCCCGAGTCTTTAAGTGAAGTCTTAGAGTACCATATCTTTCTTCGAACAGCAGTATCATGAAATTTAACTAATTAATTGTTTAATACAAATTATTTCTCTTTGTAAGCTTATCTTTTTTAAACTATTTTCATCATTATTTACAAAATCAGAAGTAGGATATAAGTACCCATATATTTCTTTGTTTTTATTAACCTCATTTATGTATTAGTGACTTGTTTGGTATTTTGTTGTCCTGATCTATGAACTTTAAAATGGAGCGTACAAGCCGCGAACTGCAACGTACGGTGCGTAAAACACGGAATAGTGATGATTCGCGGTATAATTTTAACGACGTTGTCACTATAACTATAATAGGTCAAGGACTAGTTCCTCTAATATTTCAGGTAGTCCTGAGCATAGCGAACGTTCACATATTAACAGGCCCCGTAGCTCCGATTTACTTATCAATGCATCGCAGACACCCTGCTACAACGAATCGGTTGCACCAACCTCTGAGGCATCCACTCTTACGCAAGTTTTGATACAGGCGATTAAAACCATGCATCCAGTATGCAAGCATGATGTGTAGAAGTGGATCGCGCCAGAGACGCGAATGGATTGAGTGATCAGGAATGTCTATCGCGAGTTGCATCTTGTCTCAAGGGCGACGCTAGGGTATGGCTAGACGAGTGGGTGACAAACGATAGGACGTGGTCGAGTTTAAAAAAAGAGTTTAAGGCGCTGTGCCCTAATAAATTGGATTACGCTAACATTTTATTCGAAGCTATGAATGTTACATCGGATAAATATTCTACGTACGCGGAATATGCTCGCCGTACTTTGTTGCGTCTTAGAGTAGTCAAGTTATTAGCGACGAGCTGCGGATCCTTATCGTTATTCGAGGGATTGATAATCCCCAGGTTCGTGCAGCTGCTGCTAATGCAGACTTGACTCCCGATAACTTATACGAAGCCTAACCACGAAAGACGAGAGAGCAGGATTACAAACGGCCCCAAAAAGCAATTTTCAAGCAATTCACGCCCTGACTCTAAATGTTTTAACTGTGGTCGTCGCGGGCATATAAGCCGTGAATGCAGACGCCCTAAATATAATCCAACTTTTAATACACAACCTAGTACAAGTGTCTTATGTACATTTTGTAAGAAGCATGGGCATACCGAGGACGCTTTCTTCGCTAAGGCACGATCAGAAATTCGTAATCATCGCAATGTTAATCTTTGCTCTCACCGGCCAGATTTACCGAACATTAACGTAATGTCTGCGGTAATAGACGGAATACCTATTGACGTCCTTATTGATAGCGGTGCCCTCGATGTATCCCTCATCTCTTCGGACGTGCTCAAATACATTTCATGTCAATCTAAATCGAAACGTTGTGTATTGAAGGGTATAAGTGACAAAGAAATAGTTGCCACCTACTATGTAACCGTCACGCTGGAGTTATGCAATATATCTATTGAGGTCGATTTAGTAGTGGTTGCGTCATCCTTCATGAATACGCCGATTATAATAGGTACCGATGTTCTTAATCGGGATGGAATCACTTATGTACGGACTAAAGATAGACAGTACCTTACTCGTTCTGATGAAACCTATGTTTGAGTCAATTCGGTATGGTTAGATGACCAGCTTATAGTAAATACACCCCTTCAGAGTGATTCTGATTCTTCAGAGTGAGTACGAGTCACTTATGTCTGTGATATGAGAGTTTGATGGTTTTCTAATCTCTAGTACTGGGACAACTACTGTCAAAACAGGTGAAATGGAAATAAAACTTTCAAATTCATTGATAGATGATCACATAGATAGGCTAGGTGGTTATAAATACTTTTCGAGTCTCGATATGTCCACTGGGTTTCACCAGATTCCCCTCAACAAAGATAGTATTTGACTTTCGCAAAATAACGCCTGAATCTACTAAAGATAGTATTCATCTAACTGGCTTTGATACGCCCGAGGACCACTTCGAATATGTCAAAATGCCTCATGGTTTAGCTAATTCACCTATCGTCTATCAAAGAATTATAAGTGACACCTTACGAGATCATATTAATGAGGGTAATGTTTTGGTGTACGTGGATGATATTCTTCTCTTAAGCAATACGTTCGCTGAAGGGATAGAGTTGTTACGCAAAGTACTAGGTACCCTAACTCAAGCCGGTTTTTCTATCAATCTGCGTAAATGTTCATTTCTGGTAACTGAAGTAGAATATTTAGGCAGAGTAGTAAGCCGAGGTCAGGTTAGACCGAAACCTCGAAAGGTGAAAGATTTAATTAATACATCGCTCCCCGAGAATATTAAACCAGTTCGGCAGTTTCTCGGATTAGCCGGATATTTTAGACGGTATATAAAGAATTCTGCTACGAAAACTGCTCCTATTACGCACTTAACGGGCAAGAATGTGAGCTTCGTTTGGACTGCTGAATGCGAGACCATTCGTCGAGAAATAATTAAACACTTGACGGGTGAACCTATATTAGTCATCTTCGATCCTAGGCTCCATCATACTGAACTCCATACTGATACTAGTAGTGTGGGCTACGGGGCGGTTCTCTTACAGACACATTCTGATGGCAAAAAGCATGTGGCAAAAAAGTATTTTACTCGTAGTAGAGCAACCCCCGTAGCTGAGAGCAAGTATCACTCTTATGAGCTCGAAACCATTGCAGTTGTAAAGGCACTTCAGAGCTTCCGGCACTATCTAGTAGGCCTGAAGTTTCTAATTGTCACTGATTATAACGCTCTCAAACCGACAGAATGTAAGAAGGATTTACTCCCCCTTCTACTCTATCTACCTTCAGGATTTCGATTTCACTATCGAATATCGAAAGGGTGTATTAATTCCACATGCTGACAACTTAAGTCGTAATCCTGCAATCAACGTCAATCTGATTAGTAGACCCCGTAACTGGGCACAGATAGCTCAGGCAGCTGATACTGAGACTCAAGACCTTATTCAAAAACTTTGCGACGATAATCTCGATCCTAGTCGGTATCTGATTCAGAACGATGTTCTGTTTTACAAGTACACGCCAGTTGGTGAATAACCGCGATTATTGTGCTACATTACCCAAGGGCCACCGTCTTAATCTTTTGAGAGTGTTCCATGACGAACACGAACATATCGGTTTTGAAAAGACATTCGATTTAATTTTGAGACATTTCTGGTTCCTTGGCCTCAAGCAGTTTGTTTTTTTTTTTTTTTTTTTTTTTATTGTCGGACAAATTACACAGCGCCAGCTAGCCCCAAAGTAAGCGAAGCTTGTGTTATGGGTACTAGACAACTGATAAACATACGTAAATACATTTTTTTTTTTTGTAAATACATACTTATTATACATAGAACATACCCAGACCAATACAAACAGACATGTTCATGCACACAAATGTTTGTACTGTGTGGGAATCGAACCCACGAGCATTGGTGTCAAAGTAGCGTAACAGCGCGTTTCACCACTGCGCCACCGAGCTCGTCAATACATGTTAGTAAGTACATAAGTCACCGTTTGATTTGTATTTCACATAAGCTAGTTCCACGCGCCCCATTACAAAATATTACCTCTTGGAAAAAACCACCGCTACCTGTTCATACGGTGCATGTAGATGCACTTGGTCCTCTCCCAGCGTCTGAGGGATACATATTTGTACTCCTTATAGTCGACGCTTTCTCGAAGTTTTCTCTTCTTTATCCAATGGTCCGACAAGATATTATAGAGCTCAAACGAATCATGTAGCAAGCGTATCCATGTTTGTAGTACCCAAACTAATGGTCGCAGATAAAGGGCGAATGTTTGAATGCCGCGAGTTCACGAATTGGATTAACGACTTGGGATGCGATCTTCACTATATAGCCCCGGAGATGCACCATGCTAATGGTCAAGTAGAAAGATATGTGAGAACTGTCCTCAATATGTTACGCATACAAGTGAATCACAAAAGCGCTTCCTGGCCAGATACCTTCTGGAAGCTACAACTGGTGTTGAATATCACGAAACAGAAAACTACTCAAGCTTCACCGTTGACTTTATTCACAGGAACAGACACTTCCACGCCTGTTATTCGTGCGTTGGTGCGCGATGTAGCTATTGAAGGTTCAGCGCCAAACCGCGAGGCCCTGCGGGAGATTACTCGGAGTCGAACACGACAGTTATTACAAGACAATCACATCAAGTAGGATGAGCGAGCGAACCAAAGACGTCATCCGCCTCGTCATTTTAACATAAACGATTGTTTGTTCGTGATTAAATTTTCTCAGTCTATAGGAAAACTTGATTCCGGTATGCGTGCCTAAGCTTTTGCTCGTTCGCCACTAATTGGCAAATATATGTAGACAGTGTAACTATTTATCTCACTTTTGGAGTTTAAGTTCATCAGTACCTTTTATGCCATAACCAATTTAGTTTTCACAAACTGAGTTCTGATGACGGCTAATTTTGACTCAGGGTAGATTAAGAATGATATGGTGCTTAATGGCAGAGATGACAGCAGCTAAGTTACGATTCCGTGGAATAAGACCCAGCTAATGATTTAATTCACAAGAAAGCTTCTGACGAGATGCTAAGTTAGCCCTGGGGTAGCAACAAGTGAGCGATGCTCCAGCAAGCATGTATAGAATATAATACCCTCCTTATATCAGGCGATTTGTGAGCATATTTTCTATTCGAAGTTTTATTTGAAATCATATTAATAAGTAACAATATTATTGTAATAGTATTAACATTTTATTTACTGTTGGTTTAGAATTAAATGTGTAACACATCTGTTTTTATTGTTTCTCACCCACAGTTTTATCTAAGTATATATGTAAATAATATATGCGTTATAAGGTTTAAATTAATAAAAAATAGTAAACACTCCTCTTTATTTAAATTGTCCTCTATATTCAAAAACTTTTCTTATATTTTAAATGTAAGACATTGCTGTTTTTCCTAAGTAGGGTTTGACAATAAAACTCCTCGATTGTATATCGAGTATCGAGCACAAAAATCGATTCATTGTTTCAAAACGAAGCCCCAACGGCTCACGAAATAACTGGCTCGCAATTTCAAACACTACAATACTAGAAACGGTGTGACATTTTCTAATTTTTAATTCTTGGGGTCTATATCATGTGTATTAATCACTAACATTAATGAATATGTTCTAGTTTACAAGATGTAAGTATTAAGCAGAAAGATCAAACACACTTGTTTTTCAAAATCGACAAATAAAAGAAAGATTATAGCGTGAAAACTGTAGAATTATCATTAAGAAATTACAAAATCTTCTGTGTAAGTTTTAACACATTGCTCTTTTTTTGTATGTACTAATCAGTTATTTCCTCGCAAATACGAAAAAAAGTACTACACTTTCTTTCGTAAACGTCGACGTCATATTAATAAATTGTTAATAATAAATTAATCATAATTATATACACTTACCGTTGGGCTGGTTCACACGCTGCAGGTTGTACAGCGAGCTACGGAGAGAGCTATGCTCAGAATTTCTGTAAGGGATCGAATCCAGCACGAAGAAATTCGACGGAGAACTAAAGTTATCGACAGATCTCAAAAGCGGTAAACAGAAGTCACAGTGGGACGGCCATCTGCCGAGCTAGCGATGGCAGATGGGGTAGGAGAGTCCTGCAGTGGAGGCCGCGCATAGCACGACCCCACCATCTACATTGTCAGTATCAGTGACATCAAAAAAGCGGCTGGATGCGGAAAGCGGAGGATCGCATATAGTGGAAGGCATTGGGGAAGGCCTATAACCAACAGTGGGAAGATACAGGCTGATGATGATGATAATGACGTACAAATTAGCTTACTTGAGTATATACTGATGATTTTTAACGATCTGCTTCAAATCTTTAGTATTGTTTGCATCAAGATTCCGTATCTCATCCGTAATAATAGCAAAGTGATTACATATTTGTGATGTCAGGATGAAGTATAAAGCATCCACCGTTGTAAAAAATAAAACGCAAATAAACCCTGAAATATAAATCTTTCATTTCAATTGTATCCCATTTGCATATGTTATATAGTTTAAAATACTTTTTGCCAAATGGCTCATTTACACTCATCATAATTGACGAGTGTAAATGAGCCCAAGAACTTTCTGCTAACCATGGTGAAATTCCTATGATTATCTTCGATCTGTATCATAAGATCAAAATCGAATATCCATGATATCAGATTATTTTATTATTATCAGAACTTTTCTACTACTATTAATTCTCGAATCATGTTGCTTTAAGATACTATCAATTTAATATAGTTGAAATTGTGTTTTTCAGATTTTGTAACATAGTTACACACTGATCTGTATTTATACAAAGTCCCTTATGGCAAAAGCAGAGAGGACTGAGCACTACATCACACACAGTTGATCCTTACGTACGTCACTTGTTTTCTAACATTCTCAGTAATTGTAATGCACTCTCGCTGATTCCTACTGCTCCTAAAATTACTATCTGATAAATCCACCTCTACTAGCAACTCTGCAAATGGTTTTTGTGTTTCTTCCGATGAGTAGTTTACTTGTAAAGCACTTTAGGAGTTGCAATTTGATCTTTAGGAGACCAATTTCGTGGCGGAAGCACACAAAGCAGGTTAGATCAAATTGTATGTAAATTTGACTTTCGCAAAATAACGCCTGAATCTATTAACTTTAGGAGTTGCTACAGTAGCAGCAAGAGTAGCAATTCGCGAACGAATTGTTGTAATGGGCCGTATATTTTGTCACCCGACGTTGTATTAACAAGCCATTATGTTGATATGATGACAGAGGCCGAAGGTGACGTAGGACATTAGTAATTCAGTATGAAAATCTAGTGTTGACTCGTTTTATTTATCTTAATGTACCTCTGAGAACGAATTGTTGAAATATTGATTATATGACATATTATCATATCACTAACACAGTTTGACAACAAAAATATGTGGCAGCGTGCACTAAGAAACTTAATTTGTATCAGGTGCCCGAAACATATTCGCCATGTCTGTCCGTTCATTCGACCATTTGTTGATCTTAACCATTGTGAGTATATAATCCATAAGTCCAATCCAAAACATTATTTTACCTCTACCGCTAGTGTCAGGATTTCAAAATATAACCACATCTCTAAGTTACCCATATGTATGGACGAGCTTGGTGGTACAGTCGTGAATGACGCGACTTTGACTCCAACGCTCGTGGGTTTGATTCCCACACACAAGCCAAACATTTGAGTGCATGAACATGTCTGTTTGTGTTGGTCTGCATGTTTTAAGACTGGTGGCGCATGAAAGCAATCCATCTGAAGAAGTACCTCCACCTCACTAGAAACCGCAGCCAAATAATAACTCCCCTAGAGGGTTGTTGTGTTCCTGCGTGTGAGTGACCACCAGTAAGCTCCCAAGGAGTTGCTGTGTGAGCAGCAGAGGAGGCATCGCGCGAATGATACTTAATACATCGCAAGCGTTAATAGGCTACGGTACCTGCTTTACATCAGGTGGGCCGTATGCTTGTATGCCTCCCGATGTAAAAAAATTAAGTATATAATTTCATTTTTTTTATATATTTTTATACTACATCAGGAGGCATGAGGCTGCTCACACAACAACTCCTTGGGAGCTTACTGGTGGTCACTCACACGCAGGAACACAAGAACCCTCCAGGGAATTGTTATTCGGCTGCAGTTTTGAGCATAGTTTTCGTGAGGTAGTAACATCACTCACTCGCATGAACGCAACATCTGTCCAACGAATTGTTATTTGACTGCAGTTTTCCGTGAGGTAGTAACGTCACTCACTCGCCTGAACACAACAACCGTCCAGAGAATTGTTATTTGACTGCAGATTTCTGTGCGGTGGTAACGTCACTCACTCGCATGAACAAACAAGCATACGATCCATCCAATTTAAAGCGGTCACTGTAGCTGTTTACGCTTGCAATACATTAAGTATGCCTCGCGTATTGCCACCTCTGCCGCTAACACGGCAACTCCAGGAGCTTACTCGTGACGTCACTCAGATGAACACAACATCCCTCCAGGGAATTGTTATATGAATGCAGGTTTCCGTGAGTTAGTTACGTCACTCACTTGCATGAACATAACAACCCTCCAGGGGATTGTTATTTGGCTGTAGTTGCCTGTGAGTTGGTAACGTCACTCACTCGCATGAATACAACATCCCTCCAGGGATTTGTTATTTAATGATGCCAGAGAAGTATAACTTCTCACGCGCATACATAAGTACACGCACCCATTTTTTTTACACTAAATCATTATATAATTTCATTTACTAAACTTGTCAAAATTATAATCATTATATTCGTAAATTTTATATTTTTAAAGTAGCCTAAAATCATAGGTATTTAAAGTACTTTTTTCTGTAGGAAATTTGTGATTTTATAACAAAATTACACATTTGATACAAAAAAAAAATCTTTTTACTTTTTAGCCATCTTTACGAATTTGTAGTTAAAGTAGGTAGGTACACGTACAAATTATTACGAGCGGGAGCGCAGCGGCGGTGCGTGCGTGGACGCGTGCGCTATTTAGCACTTCGTAGCTACGACTGGAGTACCTTTAACAGCGATAAATTTTGTCAGTGGATGCGTGCGACGACGCATACGTACGGGCGCGCACACATATACCGACGCGGTGCGTATCTATGAAGATAACCTACTTATTTGATTTTACTATGCTCGGGCTCAGTAAGACTGACGCGGTGCTGAAATTCTGGCCTCGTGTATTCAAGGTTTGATTTCAGCCATACTACATACGTGCCTCAATTACAATTTAGTAATAAACTACTTACTTACCACATGATATCGAATGAGTATATACTATAATCCAAGTCGTCCATGTATCCGTACGAAATGGCACAACCACGTCATATGGTAACTGAAACGCTACATTTTTCGTAGATAAATATTCATACCCCATAAACACCAAACTCGAAAAATTATACACGGATATCAACATGGCGTTCAGAATCAAGAAATATTTCATTAGAACTTGGCCTAGTATTACATTGCGACGCACAAGATTTATCTTTCTATTGTTAGTCAAGATTTCGTTATATAATTGATTGAGAGCTTTAGTTAAATCAAAAACCTTCTGCTTTTTAGCTGCTATGGATAGAATTTTTAACACCGATAGTAAGCCGCAACAACTACATGGTAGAAGCTGAGTAAAAACCAATAGATCCTCAGATCCTTTTGATACAAGAAATAATGATTCTTCAACTAATATTAAATTGAGGTTTATCAATAATATATAAAATCTAAATGAAACTTTCTGTTCGTTATAGGGAATTCCGCAAAGCCAAAAGTTGCATTTTATTTGTTTGAATAAAATTTCATAACTTGGCATATCCATTTTGATTTTACAGGCTCCTTTTAGTACACACGTCAGGCCAAAGCGTTGATTTTCACGTATGTTGGGTATTTATACTATATATGTTGCAGATAGGGTTGTCAGTAGGATTAGGAATACATATATTTTTTTTGTACATATATGTGACGCCTTCATATTGTGTTTCTGAGAAACACACATGTTAGTAGAAGGTGGGTATAAGTTATAAGTTAGGTGGAAAGTTATAAACTCACACTAAGGAATATGTCGTCTAATACTGAATAAATGCGAAATTCATAAAACTGAATAACCGTATTTACTGGACAATCTGGATTGCTGACTGCTAAAATCTCTTAAAAAACATGTTCAGTACAAAACAAATGTACAGTTTGAAATAGTGGAAATAATGTCCAACGATTTCCTGCTATATAACCCAAACATGGTTTTACAATTTCGTTCACACACTATTATTTATATTGAATTCAGTACGTACTGACATGCTCTATAAAAGAAGTTGGAATGAAAATATTGTAAGAAAATTGTAACCGAGAATAGATTTATTTCCTTATCAAGTTTCGATTTGCTGTTGTAATTTATAGTAAAGTACACATTTTTATTATAAATTATAAATATGTACATTTATTATTTTTAATTAAAATGTGTGCTTTACTATAAACTACAAAGGAAATCAATTCTAAAAAGCGGATTTACAAGTAATTAAATAAAATAGAACAATTTTTTTTCTGCGAGTAAGCTCTTAAAGTAGAACTGTCAGTATTGTTTATAATTCATATCAATTCCGTGTTCGCACAATTATAAGATAACGACGGTGCTGCATGAGCTTCAACATCCCCTCACTTTAATTGCAATAGTCTGATAAAGGTCAGCTTGACGATTTCTACCATTGATATTGACTAACTCAGTGGGTGAAACGTAAATTCAGCGTAAAATAAAACATGCAAACTTGAAGACGGTCAATCGTATATAAAATTGTGTTTTAAAAAAAAGTGCATTTTATTCCGTAGGTAAATAAAAAAATGTTTGTGATAAAATATTTGGTTTATTTTATAAAATTTGGAACGACAAACTTGTATCAATATCACAACATTGGGTGAAATATTTACCAATATTACAATATTGATAAAAAATTGTATCAATATTTCAATATTAACTACAAATTCGTGGTACCAAATTTTTTCACTTTCTAGTTATAGACTATTTTCTCACCTTTATATTGTGTAAAATTATATATTTATAGAATAGCATTTCCCAGGTAAAACTTACGCAAGTCAGCTAGTATACATAAACGTATAATAAATATATTGTTCATAATGCGATATTTAGATTAATAAATGCACATCCCTAGGTGCTACTCTCCATGTCAAAGGTAATATAGAAAGAGTCCTATTAAAATTTTCAGGCGACGACATTTGCATTTGACTGCCACAAATAATGGGCGTGATAAGAGCATGTCATGCTCAAATATTCACTTTGAAAATACTAATAAATTACACTCTTCAGCCTTTCGTGCTAACAAATATTGAAATATTAAAATGACATCTGTTTATTAAAATTTTCATTTCCCATTTTAAAGGAAGTTATGGAACAGCCCTAACTGTTAAAATTCAATATTTGTTAATTTGTGTACATTTCAAGGCTACGGATAATAATTGTGATGAACCAAGCTTATAAAATATTGAGTCCTGAAATTGAAGAAGAGAATGGGCCTTACGTTCTGCTGATTATATATCGGTTATAAAAATAGGGGGTCATGTGCCAGAAGCGTGCTCGTTCGCGACCCCTGCCAATCAGTCGATTGCAATTCTGGACCAAGAGCGCACAGACGTGCGGATTAGGGCGTCCCCCGTAGGCGACGCGCACCGATCCGCCCCCGTCGGTGCGAATATAGCTGTATGCGGCGGTGGGGGCCGCCACCCACCACGCAGCGCCAATTCCGGCGGGACGAGGGGAGTCGAGTGCCGCATAGGCACGTGGAATGTGAGAGGTGGATTGAATGATAAGACGAATGAACTGATAGACGTAATGAATGATAGACGTTTGGATGCTTTATGTATGACAGAGACTAAGCGCAAGGGGAGCGACACCGATGATCTGCCCGGTGGTATGATGGCCCTATGGTCTGGGGTAGACCGGGACGATCATGCCAGTGCTGGTGTAGGTATCGTACTCTCCTCTCGCTTAGCCACTGGTGTAAGAGATTACTGTTTGGTAGGGCCTAGACTTCTCTGGGTTCGTATTAAACTGGGCATCACGTGAGTATTTTTGGTTGCAGCACACGCTCCCGTAAGCTCAGCGTGTGCTCAAGAACTGGAGAAGTTTTGGGAGTCTGTGAGGGATGTTCTGGACTTAGCTGAAGGGAATGAAAGAGTGATTATGTGTGGAGACTTGAATGGATGGGTTGGGACCAAGCGATACAGCTATGAAGCTGTTCTTGGTCCGTATGGAGATAAGAGAGTGAACGAAGCAGGTAAGTCAATACTAGATTTATGTATGGAACGAGGCCTCCTCGTGTCGAATACTTTATTTCATCATAAGGATATTCACACGTATACATGGAGAAGGAATGATCAAAAAAGTGTGATTGATTTGATTTTAATAGATAGACGTCTCCGAAATGTTCTAATGGATACAAGAGCCTTTAGAGGCCCCACTCTTGAGACGGACCACTACCTGGTGGTAAGCCGGTTTGTGGGCCTTTTTAGGAAGTGGAGGCACTGGCGAGTGCGTATCCCTTTCGGAGACCATGAAAGGATAATGAGCGAAAAGTTGCAAGATGAAAGTGTAAGGAGAATGTATGTGCATCTGGTAAGTGAGAGACTTACAAATGCAAGCCTCTCCGACTCAGATGTGGATGATTGTTGGAAAGTTTTGAAAGAAAGTATGGTGGATAGTGCAAAAGAAGCTTGTGGATACGCAAAGAGACGTAAAACAGCGAAAGGACATGCCTGGTGGGATGCGGAGGTTGAATCCTCCGTAGCAAGAAAGAGGAAAGCGTGGCTGGATTACGTATCATCTTTGCCTTTAAATGAAAATATGAGAGAAAAGAAGAAAGAAATGTACCGTCTATGCAAGAATGAAACCAAGGCTTTAGTGAAAGAGAAGCGTGAAAGACAAATTATGAATGAGGAAGAGAGGCTGACGAAAAACTTCGAGGCAAATACCAAACTCTTTTGGAGAGAGGTAAAGAAGTCTCGGAGTGGTTCGTCAGCATCCAGAATGGATAAGATAAAGTCTAAAGCTGGTGTCATTCTTGCGAACACTCAGGAAGTGTTAGAACGGTGGAGTGAATATTTTGAGGAAATGTATGAGTATGCCTCGGACGCTGGCAATGAGAGTGAGTCGGATGCTTACTCCACGTTGACGGCGTCCGACGAAGGCATAACTATGGATGAGATCGAATGGTCGATACGAAGCTTGAAAAATGGAAAATCAGCGGGAATCGATCTGATCACAGCTGAGATGATCAAATTAGGTGGCACTTACGTCCGGGACGCCTTCTGGTACTTATGCAACCTATGCTGGAGAACTGGAAGGGTCCCAATGGACTGGAGACGCGCAGTCATCGTGCCCTTGTATAAAGGCAAGGGATCACGCATGGACTGCGCCAACTATAGGGCCATCAGTTTGATCAGCTTAGCAGCAAACGTATATGGAAAGGTGATTGAAAGGAGAATGAGGGTGAAATCCGATGAAATGCTGTGGGACGCACAAGGAGGTTTCCGAAATGGAAGGGGATGTACGGATCAAGTTTTCTCGCTCCGCAATATCGTAGAGAAGCATCTGGCCATAGACCGGAAGGTTTTCTGCGGTTTTGTGGATCTTGAGAAAGCCTTTGATAGGGTTGTGCGAAAGGAACTGTGGGACATATTGCCGAGATATGGGATTGACGGTTCACTGCTCCGTGCTGTGCAGTCCACTTACAAGGATTGCTCAGCATGTGTGCGGATAGACGGTGGCATGTCACCCTGGTTTGATGTCAAAATTGGTGTCAAACAGGGTTGCATGCTATCTGCTAGGCTGTTTATCCTGTATCTCGATAGTTGTCTGCAGAGAATAAGGTCAACGAATGTGGGATTGCGCATGGGTGACCAAGTGGTGAACTGTCTGCTGTATGCAGACGATGCCGTGCTCTTAGCAGATACACCATTTAACTGCAAACACTGGTCACAACGATGAAAGACGAATGTATGGAGAAAGGCTTACTACTGAATGCGAAGAAAACAAAGATAATGGTATTTGAAAGAGAAGAATCCAGAACTAATGTAAGGATTACGATTGATGATGAAGTGTTGGAACAAGTGGATGACTTTGTATATCTTGGATGCGCTTTCAGCAGGGATGGAAGGTACACCGCAGATGTGGAAAGACGAGTGAGTGCTGGGAATAGTGTGAATGGAGCGTTGGGAAAACTTCTTGGCAGTAAAATCCTGAGCCAGAAGGCACAACTCGCTATACACAATGCAGTGTTGGTCCCAACGCTAACTTATGGAAGCGAGAATTGGGTATGGCAGAAAGAGCATGAAAGTAGAATAAACGCGGTTGAAATGCGAGCGCTGCGCAAAATTTGTGGCCTAAGGCTTGTAGACCGTATTCGCAATGATGATGTTAGAAATAGAGTTGGTCTGAAAGAGAGTGTCGGTGTTAAAATAAGAAGAGGCATGATCCGATGGTTCGGGCATGTAGAAAGAATGCAAGATGAAAGAATGACGAAGCAGATATACAATGCAAAAGTGGAAGGATGTAGGAGCCGGGGAAGGCCAAGACTTACCTACCATGACCAAATTGGTCATGTTCTATCAGAAGGTGATGTCAGGAGCCCTAGAAACCGGCGTGCGTGCATGAGAAGAGCAATGAATGTTAAAGAAGCGAGTGAGATATGTAAGGATCGAGTCACGTGGCGCTCGGTTCTCTCTGCCTACCCCGCAAGGGATTTGGCGTGAAGTTATAGATAGATAAAAATAGTTTTTTACATACGATATATATAATGTTTGATTTTAATCAATTTCGAGTTTCAGTGCTCGTCATTGACCTCTAAGGTTATGAATGTACTCCATACTGATGTCTTCCTAAAATATTCACATTCGTCAAATTAAAGGCAGCTATATTTGACTCAAACTCATACAAAAGAATGTTCCATTATTGTATAGGTATTAAAACATGGCAAGAATGTAAATATAAATATATATTTATAAATTCTCTTGCTTACATTTCTAGGAAACTAGACAAATGAACACAAACATGGTTTTACAATTTCGTTCACACACTATTATTTATATTGAATTCAGTACCTACTGACATGCTCTAGTTGGTCATTATCTTTTAAATTAATTTTATAAAGTCACAGTCGACGACTCTTACTTTAGATGATAAGATTACGATAACTACCAGCAGAAGATTATGCCTAAAGCTGGTTTGTTGTAAAAGCTTGTGTACGATGGTCTTAGTCCGTTCACGCCAATGAGGTTAGCGAGCAAATAAATAGAATATAAGGAAAGGTATGGAAGGAAATATAGGGAAGTGAAATGTATAGTAATAACTATTTATTTCACTTCCTTTAGCATCTCCAGAACTTTCTACCTTACCACTAAAGTCATGCTTAGCAATACACTTCCTCTACCCTTTGTAGACTAAGTAGACGTATGTTATATAGACGCAAGCGATAAAATTTTAAATAAACTAGACTCTATCTATCTATTTATA
The DNA here is from genome assembly GCA_947507595.1 of Pyralis farinalis. Classification (NCBI taxonomy): domain Eukaryota; kingdom Metazoa; phylum Arthropoda; class Insecta; order Lepidoptera; family Pyralidae; genus Pyralis; species Pyralis farinalis. The sequence continues at coordinate 12,071,701 of OX382274.1, forward strand.
ACTTCACGCCAAATCCTTTGAGGGTAGAGCAGACAGAGCCGAGAGCTACGTGAGTCGATCCTTACACACCTCACTCGCTTCTTTAACATTCATTGCTCTTCTCATGTACCCGCCGGTTTCTAATGCTCCTGTGATCACCTTGTGATAGAGCATGACCAATTTGGTCATAAACTAGAATGATTGCAAATTTTTGCGTCGCCCCCGCTTCTCCTGGGGCGATCCCATCCGATGAAGCCTTTAAAGCCTTCCCGGCTAAAGGCAGTCTCTAGGTGGTGTTTAGTCAGTAAGAGTCTGACAGTACTCCTTCGATCTTCCGAAATGAGAGTTCACCACCTTCCTCTCAACGGGTCCCGGAGGGTCCCCCCCCCCCCTCAGAAAAAATGACTAACACACGCGCAGAATGGGTTAGTCTTTCTTTTATTGGTCGTCGTTTTACGTCGAGCGTAAAAATCGAAAAAAAAATACTAAATCTTGCAATTAGGTCCAAAAAAACCAGACATAGCAACTGTCATGTCTGCTATATGCACTTGGACTTATTTTTAACCCATTAGAAGTCTTGCCATTTGATTTGTTTATCGGTATTGAAAACAGTCTATTTTCTACTTTCAGTATATTTTATTTTCAAGCCTTGGTTCAAATCCAAATGAGTAAAATATACGGCACCTGATAATGAATTTAAAATATCTACCATGTTCGGTAATGAGAATTCATCACGTTTTTTCCTCTCATTCAATTTCCTATAATCAATCACATCTCTTCATTTCTTTCTCTTCATACATTTTTCCAATTTATTTATCTATCTCTATCTTTGGAAATTTGGGAAGTCTATACTGCTTAACACATACTGGTGCAGCATTTTCTTTTAAATATATCGATTGTTTCTATAAGTTTGAAATCGCGCAGACTGCCAATGTCAATGGTAGCAGTTGAGCCATAGCGCCGTGAACGATGTTATGCTATAAGTGAAAAGGAATAAATATATAATAAAATAATATTTTTTACGCTATAAAATAAATATATATTTTTTGTTATGTTTTAATTACAATTATTTGATAAGTTGTTATACATACGAATGGATTCGAAATTGGTATTTAAATAGAAAAGTGAAATGATGAGGCCATAATATGTATGTATGAATGTAATCAATTTATTGCACAAAATAAACAGAAGTCAGTCATTTAACAATTCCCTGGAGGGATGTTGTGTTCATCTGAGTGACGTCACGAGTAAGCTCCTAAGGAGTTGTCGTGTTAGCAGCAGAGGTGGCAATACGCGAGGCATACTTAATGTATTGCAAGCGTATACAGCTACAGTGACCGCTTTAAATTGGGTGGATCGTATGCTTGTTTGTTCATGCGAGTGAGTGACGTTACCACCGCACAGAAATCTGCAGCCAAATAATAATTTCCTGGACGGTTGTTGTGTTCAGGCGAGTGAGTAACGTTACTACCTCATGGAAAACTGCAGCCAAATAACAATTCGCTGGACAGATGTTGCGTTCGTGCGAGTGAGTGACGTTACTACCTAACGAAAAATGTGCTCAAAACTGCAGCCGAATAACAATTCCCTGGAGAATTGTTGGGTTCATGCGAGTGAGTGACGTTATTACCTCACGGAAAACTTATTTAAGAATTGTTATTTGGCTGCGGATTTCTGTGAGGTGTTAACGTCACTCACTCGCATGAACACAACACGGGTTATTGTGTTGATGCGAGTGAGTGACGTTATTACCTCACGGAAAACTTGTTTCGGAATTATTATTTCGTTGCATTTGCCTGTGAGGTGGTAACGTCACTCACTCACATTAACACAAAATCCTCCAGGGATTTGTTATTTGGCTGCAGTTTTCTGTGAGGTAGTAACGTCACTCACTCGCATCAACACAACAACCCTCCAGGGAATTGTTATTTGGCTGCAGTTATGAGCATATTTTTCGTGACTTAATGAGCGGTTTAGCGGGCAGCTTCAAGCTTTTGTGTTACAGTATCTTAAAATTTCAGTCATCATTTTTTCGTAACGCGCCTAAAGAAGTCTAACTTCAATACAATTTCATAATCATTTAATTTTATTTGAATAAATACATGATTCAGTAAAGCCACGTTTGAATTAATCCTATTTCGACCGTAATTTTTCAAATCACTAAACAGGGAACATGACGTAGGTAATGAAAAAATTGTAGTCAGCTCCTGGTCTATGTACAAAAAATAAATAAGAAAAACTTTGTATTATAGATCCCTGATGATTCCCCTACAGGGGAAAATTGTTTTGTATATAGATAGACTATGCATTTTTGACGATTGTATAAACTATAAACGACATCCCTACGTGTTTAGGCTATTATCGTTCGCTCGGGGCTCGAGTCGGCCTACTTATTTGTTTATACTATGCTGGAGTCCCTGGAGTGAGTTATATATTGATGTGACGAGAGTCCAGGTTATATTAGAGCGACTACCGTCTGGCCCTTCTGTTATCTATGGTCTGACCTCTGTAGCTGACGTCTGATGTCTTTCTAGTCTAATTGCAGCCATCCAGATATTTTGACAAATTAAATCGCTAGGAAAATTAAAAGTGAACAAAATAAGCAAAATGTACTAGTTATAAAAATATATTTGATAACTTTATGTTTTTAAATATTTTATTAAGAGGAAAAAAAAGATCCTACTAAAGTCTAAAATTGATTGACTTCATTTGGCATAATATTGACAACCTCGATTTCATAGCGTGTTTGAACATTTTTGATTATAATTATATTTGACAGCTATTACTAGTGAAAAGTGATCCCAGAACATTTAAATATTGTATGGCTCCTGCACCACTTTACAACACAACCTATCATGATGATTTTTAGTTGATTTACAGTGATAAAAATGAAAACGTACACAAAGAATTGACATATGCTCGCTTGCGTGACAAATGTTCGACTAAACGACGCGTGCACACGACTTTTAAGCCCCTCCTACTTGTACACGATTTTCGTTGGGCAATTTTTTGAGTGTAGTTGCATTTCCTGACTTATTATTTATTCGTAGTTTGTTGTGTATAAATATCAATATTTCGCATACGTTTCCTTAAATCTAAAAGCCATTTAATAGAATTCCCAATATTTTTGACAAGTCTTGTAAACAGTAGTCTACATAATATGAATTATTTTGAAATATTTAAAGATATTTTATTTTTTAATAATACATCATTTTGTAATTTTTTACTTTACTTAAATATATTTATCAGAGTTGGCAACCCACAAGTTTTGTTTCGAATGTAATAGGGGCCAATTTATTTAACTGATATCTCTAAAAATTTCAATAGATGACAAGTGAACTCAAGGTAAATTTGGTGATAAGTTTATAAAATAAAAACCTAGATATAATAAGTATCGTGTTAACAAAAATAATTTCATTTTATATTGATGTTGACCAGCATAGACGTCATGTATAATAACAGAGGAAGGTATTCGGATTTTGCTAGGTTTTCTTTTTATCATTTAAGTAATCTAATATTTAATCATCATTACATGTAATTAGTTTGATAAAGTATCTTATTTTCGAGACTTTCGGTAGAAGATTAGTGATCGTAAACAGATAATGCAATATTCGATCCAAAGGTCGATTAATGTTTTGTTATTTTATCAGCGGTATATTTACGTCTCTCATTTAATCTAGATCGATATCCACTGCATTAACGAACCCCTTATCTATGAAGACGTTTTTATTTTTAGCTTTGACAGATATTTTATTTATCTATTATTATCATTACTAATTGACAGATAATGAACACAACCTTGTTGAGTGTACTTTGAACTCGTATTAAAAATGGTTTTTATTAAAAATTCCTTTGCTTTTTCTTTCTGTCTAAATAAAGAAGCGAAACCGATTTTTTAAGTCAACGTCGAATCTTCTTCATTTACGTCGGTTGCGCTTTTTTATTTATAGGTTTTATACTAAACTTTTCTGATTTTTTTTTACTACGTCGGGAGGTATTCAAGCATACAACCCACCTGATGTATAGCGGGTAACGTAGCCTATTAACGTTTATAATATAATTAAGTATCACTCACGCGATGCCTCCTCTGCTGCTTACACAGCAACTCCTTGGAAGCTTACTGGTGACCTCACTCACACGCAGGAACACAACAACCCTCCAGGGAGTTGTTACTTGGCTGCGGTTTTCTGTGAGGTGGAGGTACTTCCCCAGACGGGCTGCTTTGGTGCGCCCTACCTCTCTTAAAACATCCAGACCAAGACAAACACACATGTTTATGCACACAAATGTTTGCCTTGTATGGGAATCGAACCCACGAGCGTTGGTGCCAATGTTGCGTCATTCACGACTGAGCCACCGAGCTAGTCACCGATAAATCTGAATAATTAAATATTTTCATGAAATCTTTACCAACATACAAAGTAATTTCCTAGAACTAGACTCATGAAAGAAACCCTTTATCAGCGATCATTGTAAATACATCGCAAGCATAAAAATATACAGATCATCTAGTTTCCGAGATATTGGTAGACTTTACAAAATAATGTAGGCGTAGAAACTGTCTTGTTACAAAAAAACGGTTGTAACCGGTAAATCGGTGATGACATTAGAACCTGCAGGCAGTAATGTTAATTTGCACGCCCGATAAGGGTAGAATAAGAGAAAATTTGTTATAACTTATTGAACAACCCCCAGTATGTACCTTATTTCCGCAAATAAATGATTATTATTATTATTATAAAATACCTTGATAATGCCGTAAAGGCGAATCCGGTCGGTAAAAATAATTATTAAATAAAATTGTGAAGTGGAATCTGTACAAGTGCAATTGGGGTACATGATAATGGTTCGCGCGGTGCCACTAGTGTAGTTACCACAGCAACTCATTAGGAGTTTTTTGTATGGCGTACGGTAAATCCTCTACTTTGACATACCAACGCCAATGGTATTAAGAGAGGTAGCATCAAAGCAGCCCGTCATCAAAGACCGCAGCAAAATAACAACTCCCTAGAGGATTGTTGTGTTCCTGCGTGTAAGTGAGGTCACCAGTAAGCTTCAAAGGGGTAAGGGTAAGCACTCGCGCGGCATCGCATATTAGATCTCATATAATATTACAAGCGTTAATAGGGTACGATAACCGCTTTGCATCAGGTAGGATGTATGCTTGTATGCCTTCCGACATTGTATAAAAAAAAAAGCGAAGTGTCCCATGATATTTTTTCCGTTGAGTGCCAATGATACCGATAACCCGCATAGGGCCCTAGCTCATGCTACTTATAAACGTTCGAAGATTTTGCTGCTTTACGGTAACGAGATGCAGCGACCGAAGCTTATCGATACCACTTATCGATACTATATTCTCCCTTATAGATATCCCTATAGAGTCTCCCTTATCCCACCCTTTCTCTTCCGTCATAGAACCCTACGTGCAGGCTTGCGTTGTTATTGTTCCACTGCTGAGAACATTTTTTCGCGTACCAAGAAGTTCGGCAACTCCTATCTTTGTCGTACCATTAAAAAGTGGAACGCCTTGCCTGCACATGTGTACGCTCCTTCCTACAACATGGGATCCTTCAAGCGAGGCGTGAAGAAGCATCTTACGGGTCAGCATGGCAGCGTAAGCGTAGCGTAGCAGTCAACTGATAGGACACTATGTGGTCTTTTGTCAGTTGCAGTGTGCGATTTGGGCTCCTCTTTCGCTTACCATCAGGCAAAGAGAAGCTACTACGCTGAACTTGTATAAAAAAAATATCTATACGATAAGTAACTGACGTCATATTTAATTAGTTCTCAAGAAATTAGATAGTCCGTATCTACCCGAACTAGGTGTTACGTTTATAAGCCGACTTCTAAAATGAACAATTCTGATTTGATGTTTTCATAATTTAGTTAAATCATTTCTTTCATTCGTTTTTTTCTGATCTAAAAGAATACTCAGTACAAACTCATATATTCAGTCTTCATTCTTACTCGTATTAGTGTGGTTACTCTTGATCGTATTACTGTTAGTTTGTTTACATTCTTATTTTTCTGTTCAGAACAACCTGTATCCTGTTTCCACTAGATTTTTATTTTATGTTATCATTTCAATCTATTTCTTATCTAACTCTTGAACATTTTTCTTCTCAGGTCTTTCAGTAACACATTCTGTTACATCAAGTCCCATATTTAGAGCCACACGATTTGCCGACTTCCATTGTAACTTTCAAACTCTTTAAGACATCTGTAGGTACACTTTGTACACGAAGTCACTGATTACAATTGCGTTTTCAGATTGCTATTCCTAATATTTCTTTATTTTTTTGAGCCATTCCTATTTTTTTTATATTTATTTTGTGAATACGAGTACTAATCGTTCAGCTACCATTATATTCGCGTATAACCCCGTCGATAAGAATTCTATTTTGATTAATATTTTTGAACTAGCTGCTGCCCGCGGTTCCGCCCGTGTGGAGTCAAATAACGTAGCCTATGTATTAATCCAGATCATAATCTATCTACGAACCAAATTTCATTCAAATCCGTTCAGCCGTTTAAGCGTGAAAGAGCAACAAACATCCATACATACAAACTTTCGCATTTATAATATTAGTAGGATATATTTTCGAAACCGTAGTGATGACATATAATTTTAATAGGATGTAGCCATATGTATAAATAAAAATATCAATTGTAATCAAGAAAAATAGGTCAAATAGTTAAGGTCGCCTATAAAGCATCGAAATTCCTCTAGGCGTACCAATCCGTCCGCAAACAAGTAGGCGAAAATGGCATATAAAGCGTTAAAAAGGGTCTGTAAAATAAGAAACAAACTATGCAAAGCGTTTTTTATACACTAGCACACATACATAGAAGTTAAGGAACTATGTGCGATATTTACTTAGTAAGATTATTATTATTATTTAATGCGGTTACATTGAACTCACGTGTACATTATCTACTGAAATAGTCACATGTAGCATTGATAAAAATAAACTTTTTGTGGTGTTCATAATCCTTATAAAAACATTACGTAAAATAAAATCGGCTAAGTGCGAATTAGGCTTAACGCGAAATAAGTGCCAATTGGACTTTGCTCGATAAGGATTTCCATATAAATGATACTATTCATCGACTATAGTAAAATATTACATCAGCTGATAAGTTCTCGGTCTGATACATAAATGACTACACAAATACAGAATTAATGTTTTTGTTTTCCTAAAGGAGACTTTGTTGAATATTGAAACCGAATTTGATCTAAAAAGTTGCGATTTGTACATTATACCGCGAGCTTATTTGTAAGCTCTTAAAGAAATTGTATAAAGAAAGAATCACCATCCGTCTGTAACTGTAAAAGTTCAGTAATACCCTGCATTGCTGAACTTATCTCTAATTAAACTATTGGCTAGTAAGCTCAAATAAAACCACAGCAAAATAACAACTCGCTTGATGATGGCAGTGTTCCTGCGAGTGAGTGATGTTACTAGTGCACTTCTGAGAAGTTATCGTATTTAGCCATGGAGATACGTGAACTATAATATTCCCTGTATAATAAGCGTTCTTCGACGACTATAAAACAGTTTGCTTGTACGCCTCTTTACATTATACTCGTATCTACAACAAGTCTTTTGTCAGTCGATTTCAGTTTGATAAGCTCGGTGACGCCGCGGTTTATAACGTGACTTTGACACCAATGCTCGTGAGTTCCATTCCAACACAGGGCAACAAATAATTGTGTACATGAACATATCTGTTTGTCTGGGTTTGGGTATTCCGACTGGGGATATACCTCCGCCTCAGAAAACCGTAGCCAAATAATAAACTCCTTGGAGGGTTTTTGTGTTCCTGCGTATGAGTGAGGTCACCTAAGCTCCCAAGGAGTTGCTATGTTAGCAGCGAAGAAGGCATCATGCGAGTGATATTTAACGTGTTACCAGCTGCGTCATATGTTGCGGTGACCACTTGTCATCGAGCGTCGCTTGGATACCTCCCGACGTTGTATAAAAAAAATGTTACATTCGTTTACAAATATCAAGAGACCCGTGATGTATAAGTAGTAGACGGCTAAGTGAAGCAATAAGGTTCCCGTTTTACCTTTCCCAAAAAGTTCCCTAAGTATATTGGTCTTATAAATGGCATTCTAAAAACCAGTCTAAGCGATTATATAGTTATAGTCTGAGAAAATATAGCATGTACGAAATTTAATATAGAATGCACTTGTAGTTTTACGAAGCACATTTAAATTCCGCTGATGTTTTCTCTGTCGGGTTTTACGAGAATTTCCTTATATTTCCTTGAGTGTGATATAAATGTATGACTGCAATGCAGGAAAGATTGCGCAGAGCCCGCTCAGGTGGTCCAAGGCTTGCCCGTGAGTAATGACACCTATAAAGAAACCTCTTCGGTTCAACGTATCGGTGCCGAGGCGTTTTTTTTTTCATAGTGTTATATGTAGATTTTTTGATTATGAGTGTCATTAAGCTAAATTGTTTGCACATATTACAAGATACCAAGAACCTATTACGATGTCGAGTACTATACTAAAGAACAGATTTACACTACTTTGGACGATTTGTTTTTTATCATTCACTCGATTGTCAAATTACATACCTTTCAAATGAGTTTAGGTCTGATAACAACACAAAATAATTATTTTATCTATGAATAGACTTATGACGAAAGTAGATAGGTGGTCGTACGAATTCCAATGTTCTAGAGGCCATCTGGTTCGTATTTTTAATGCCGAGACATAAACAAACATACGACCCACCTGGTGTAAAATTATTACCGTAACCTATGAACACTTGCAATACAAGAAGTTTCGGACACTCGTTGTCACTGGGATGAGACACGGCTAACTCTACGGGAGCTTACTGGTACATTTACGAAACGAAGCTTGAAAAATGGAAAATCAGCGGAAATTGATCAGACCACAGCTGAGATGATTAAACTAGGTGGCACTCATGTCCGGGACATATGCAATCTATTCTGGAGAACTGGAAGGGTCCCAATGGACTGGAGACGCGCAGTCATCGTGCCCTTGTATAAATAAGGGCAAGGGGTCAAGAATCGACTGCGCCAGCTTTAGGGCCATCAGTTTGATCACCTTAGCAGTAAAATTATATGGAAAGGTGATTGAAAGGAGAATGAGGGTGAAATCCGATGGAATGCTGTAAGAGGCACAGGGAGGATTCCGAAATAGATGGGGATGTACGGATCAAGTATTCTCGCTCCGCAATACCGTAGATAAGCATCTGGCCATAGATCAGAAGGTTTTCTGCGGTTTTTGGATCTTGAGAAAGCATTTGATAGGGTGGTGCGGAAGGAACTATGGGGCATATTACCGAGATATGGGATTTACGGTTCACTACTTCATGCTATGCAATCCACTTATAAGGATAGCTCAGGGTGTGTGCGGATAGATGGTAGCATGTCACCCTGGTCAAATGATGTCAAACAGGGTTACATGCTATCTGCTAGGCTGTTTATCCTGCATCTCAATAGTTGTCTGCAGAGAATAAGGTCAACGAATGTGGGATTGCGCATGGGTGACCTAGTGGTGAACTGTCTGCTGTATTTAGAAGATGCCATGTTATTAGCAGAAACACCAACTGAACTGCAAATAAATAATTATCTTTCCATTCACGGGTATTAATACCGGTCATTTGTTAGGCGTGCGCGGGGATAAGGACCCAACGCATAGAGTCCTCTTCGAAAATACTGTATGTAATGTTGTACACCCGCCGTGACCCACTCCAAGTGATATCAATGGGATGGATATACCAATGAACAGGTCACGGCAGGTACTGGGACTATTGAAAATATGTCGGAAAAAAGTGGGCTATTAAAATGAGATTTGGAGGTATAATTAGAACCGGGCTATTGCAGAAGAGTGACGGAGTAATTATTATTATTATCATAATTAAAAAAATGTTATTATGATTATAAGACAACAGTATGGAGAAGCACAATGCGAGAGCTGGGTATGACATAGAGAGAGCATAAAAGTGGAATAAACGTGGTCAAAATGCGAGTGTTGCACAAAATTTATGGCGTAACTCTTGTAGACGTATTGTTGGTTTGAAAGAGAGCGTCGGTATTAAAATAAGAAGAGGCATGCTTCGTTGGTTCGGACATGTAGAGAGAATGCAGGATGGAAGAATGACGAAGCAGATATGCAAAAGTGGAAGGATGTAGGAGCAGAGGAAGGACAAGACTTACCTACCATGATCAATTTGGTTGTGATCTGTCAGAGAATCGGCGAATGTGCATGAGAAGAGCAATTAATGATAAAGAAGCGAGTGAGGCATGTATGGATCGAGTCTCGTGGCGCTCGGTTCTCTCTGCCTACCCCGCAAGGGATTTGGCGTGGAGTTACGTAATGTTAGAGAAAGAGAGTTGGTTTGAAAGAGAGCGTCGGTGTTATAATAAGAAGAGGCATGCTCCGTTGCTTCCGACATGTAGAAATAATGCAGGAAGAAAGAATTACGAAAAAGATATGCAATGCGAAAGCAGTAGAATGTAGGAACCGAGGGAGGACAGGACTTACTTACCATAGCCAATGAAAAAAGTGATGTCAGAAGCGTCTGAAACTGGAGAGCGTGTATGAAAAGAGCTATGAATATTAAAGATGAAAGTGTGTATGAGTTTTGTCATTCGATTATAGATAAAAAGATAGAAAAGCTTTAGCAAAAACACTGAAATCTAAGCAAGTTGTTTTATCATCACGTACTTACATGATTGTAAGGACATTGTTTGGGTTGATTTTTAATTTATCACCTTGTTTTGATTGATTTTTAATTTAACACCACGTTTTGATTGATTTAGATAACGTGATTTAGATAGTGTACCATGTCAAAATTGAAAAAGTATCGTTTTTTTTATATACTTGTACTTAATAAAAATTAAAATAACGAATGCATTAAAGAGAATGAAAAGGTATCTGCCGAAATACTCACAGTGGACGGAAAAATCATAGCAGACTAGTGCATAAGCTGTACATATCTGTTATACAATCAATGTCGGTGTTCCGGTCGTGTACCAGGCCATTAGGTAAAGGCTATAATTGTGCTGTTGTACAAAGGTTCACAGCAGGAATTTGAGAATTATCGTAGACTCCTGTGTTTAGTAGGCAATGAATATGCAAAGATACTGGTTGAAACAGTGATGTCTGTCTGTTCCTTTGGCTGCTCAACTGTTTCATTTACTGATGTTGGACATACTTGAGAAGAGTATGACTGTGGACTAAAAATGAATGTTAATCAGGATATTTTTGCATTCGGTGGAAGAACTACAAATGTTTACTCTATTGAATGACCATAGTACCGTGTTCTTAATACTTAACTCCACTTTTCCTGCATTACAAATCGAAGCCTTATAGATTAAAGGGTTAAAATGTACGTAATATCTATGAAACAAGAAGTGTTAACAACTATTAGATGATCAATAATGCGGAGCAACATAGTAATCTACGCTAATATAATATTTCATTTAACAAATCTAAGTTCAAATTACAAATAACTCCTAAGCATCTATTTTGAACCTTAAACGCTTTTTCTTAGCTAAAGGAATTGCTCCTTAAGAAAGATTAATTCATAGCGCAATACGGAGATCACGTAGGCATTATAAACTACCAAGCGCAATCTCCGTGCAGGTAGTAGGCATTTTTCTAAGAGCGTAAATATTTTTTTTTACTTATTTTTTCAACAATAGGACTTCCAATTGGTTATTGTGATATCAAGTAATTTACTTTCATTATTGGTTTGTATAACTGTACCCGTGTACGTTGTTACAACAAACATTGCTCTCAATCCTCTTTACAAAATGTGAAAAATATATATTGATTATAAATTTATTCATGTTAAGCCAACAAAATTTATGTTTATGCAGCTACCAGGGCATGGGTAATCTATTGGAGAATTATCTGCTTTATCCAGACGATGCCATGTTAAGAACAAAAATATACCCTAAACTGCACAACAGTAAAAATAGATTGTATGGAGAAGTGCTTGGAACTGAGCAAGAAGAAAATAAATATAAATTTATTGACGAGCAGAATGGTTAGCAACGCTACTTTGATACCAACGCTTGTGGATTCGATTTCCGCACTGGCCGATTATTTGTATGTACGAATATGTCTGTTTGTCTTGGTCTGGGTGTTTTTAAGAGAGGGCACACCAAAAGCAAATACCACCTGCTGAATGCTGCAAGCAATCATAGGTACGTGACCGCTTTACATCAGGTGAGCCGTATGCTTGTATATCTCCCGACGATGTAAAAAAAGAAAATGGTATTTGAAATAAACGAAACTAGAACGAACGGAAGTATTATGGTATTGCCTTGGATGCCCTTTCAGCAGCGATGGAAGGTACACCACTGATGTGGAAAAACTAGTGAGTGCTGGGAATACTGTGAATGGAGCATTGAAAAATATTCTTTGCAATAAAATTATGAGCTAGAAGCAACGCGGTACTATTCCCAATACTAAGGTAAGCGGGAGTTGAATATAGCAGAGTAAGTAGTTTTGACGAGCTTGGTGGCGCAGTGGCGAAACGAGCTGGTGCCAACGTAGGTCCTAAGGAGTTGCTGTGTTAACAGTAGAGGTAGCATCGCGTTAGTGATGTTTAATGTATTGCAAGCGTTTATAGGCTACGGTAGCCACTTTATATTAGGTGGGCTGTACGCATGTTTAAAAAAAAAGTAGATAGAAAGCATGCAATTTGATCCAACCTGCTTTGTGTGCTTCCGCCACCAATTAGTTCATGCGGCCTAGCGCCGGCCGGCACCCACCCACTACTGTTAGTGCGTAAATTTGACTTTCGCAAAATAACGCCTGAATCTATTAACTAGATAGAAAGCAGTCAAAAAGCGAGTATTGCGCAAGTTTGTCACTTAATGCTGTAGACTGCGTTTGCAATAATGATGTAATATACAGAGTTGATCTTATAGGGAGTATCGGTGTTAGGAAGAGTCAGACTTGGCTGGTTCGGATATATTAAAAATAATGCAGGAGGAAACAACGATGAAAGAAATATTCAACAATATTCAGCCATAGGCGAGCATGCATGGGAAGAGCTCTGAGTGTTATAGAAACGAGTGCGGTATGTAAGGACCGAGTCATGTGGCGTTTGCTTCTGTCTGCCTACCCCGGAATATACTTGGTGTGAAGATATAGATAGACAGATAATTTGACTCACATTTAAGTTAACTTTGCATACACCGTCTGGTGTTTTGTTACTTTAGGTAAGTCTATCCATCTAGCAGTAATAATAATGGTCCTCAAATAGCCCTGTAGGATACCATAGCGATTTTCTCTATATTCTGACCGGTGAGTGTTTTAACACAATGTAATGCCCTAAATATATTCCAATTTTACTTACACAAATCACAATGATTTTAAGTAGATAAATAGAATTTGAATCGATTTAGAACATTACCGATTATAGTCATATGAATGCGTCTATTTTATGGTCAATATAATCAAACTTATTTGGCTTTTCCATAAATATGGCACACAAAAAGATAAAAAAGTAAAAAAAAAATTATTTGGCTTGCTTAATTTCACATACATTTTGGTTTTTTGGGATTGCTGCCCTAATAATGACAGTCATTTCAAATAGTAAATTTTATTTAAAAAATATAACGCATGCATATAACGTAATTTAAATTTATGATAAGTATAAAACGACTTTGAATATCCTATTTTACAAATGGTGTCCTTGTCTTATAAATGATTTATGATTATTAATTTGTTGCATAAAATCATAAAGTGAGTGAATTACGTATAAACAATTTTAACTGGGCTCGAGATGTTTAATGCAAGATGAGTGCTTAAAATAAGAAATGCAATAAGTAATTATTTGAAGAACAGTTTAAATATAAATTGTAAAGTAACAATTAACATCTAATATAAACAAAGGACTTGGTCGGAAAACAGTATTTCATATGCCTTGACAATCAGTGACATCTAGCGTCGAGTAGCAACTATTTCGGCGTGTCATGTGATAATTCGAACGTTCGTATACGCACTTGTTGAAAAATATTCGCGAATATTCGGATACACACTCTTATCCTCTTTATTAGCTAACATACTTTACATCGACAAAATTACGTTCCGAAGCACGCAAATTGTGAAATATTACAAAATTTATATTATAATACATTTATATAACAACGAGAATTTACTAAGCTGACATTATGATACTGTAGTATTGTGGGTGTGTATCGGGATATCTTCAATAAAAAACACCGATCACTTACGTATGTGTTGTAATGTTTCATACACACAATATAAAAATACAGTAGCAATTATTACACTAGCACAATACACAAATAATAGAGGAAACAAGAAGAGTACAGATTTTTTGGCGGGAAGCGCAGGTACGTAGCAACAAATATTAATCCAAACAGCGTGCGTCCGGTATGTGCGCTATCAGCGGAGTCAGGTGCGCGTAGCGGCGCTCGCGACGAGTGATCGAGTGCCGTGACATCTCCCGACACGACGCGACGATGATGCTCGACGACTGGCTCACGACACGACTGTGGATCTTGAAGGTAAGTGTCTTATTTGTGTATGTGGATAGTGTATTGTATTTATGTATATGTGTATGTTGTATATGTTATTAAATATATATTTATATATATCATATTTACTTATATATTTTATTAGTTTATTTATGTGGCTTCGCCACAATACAATGATATTTAATTTAATTACCATGGATTACGATAATATAACACAAAAAAAAAACGTTCGAACTCTTTAGATAATAAATGTTTTTTTAATGTTATGTAAATCTAGATGAAACCATAGTTTTTTTTTTATTATATTAGTTTAGCATAGTGGCCCCTTTTTGCCTGATGGTAAGCGTAAGAGGAGCCCAAATCGCAACTGCAACTGACAAAATAATACACCGTATCCTGTCAGTTGACGCTGCCATTCTGACCCGCAAGATGCTTCTACACACTTCGTTTGAAGGATCCCATATTGTAGGAAGGAGGTAACACATGTGCAGGCAAGGCGTTCCACTTTTTAATGGTACGACAAAGATAGGAGTTGCCGAACTTTTTGGTACGCGAAGAGATATTCTCAACCGTGGAACTATGACATCGCAAGCTCGCACGTGTGGTTCTATGACGGAAGGGTGAGGGTGGGATAACGGAAAACAGTTCTTCAGAGCACTAGCCATGGTAAAGGCGGTAAAATACGCTTAGAGAGCCTATGTCCCTACGGAATTGAAGAGGTTCTAGGTTTTTGGTTTTCCAAATACATCACTAAATAAAAACCAAACTGTAATTAACCAAACTACAAAGACGTTGACAACTGAATTACTGAGTGAAAAATAAATCTAAAAGAAAGTCTGTAAACCCACTACAAAATGATCTGAACATCTCCTGCAGCTCTATGTAAAACGATTAAATTCAAGTTCTCTGTCGTATTACATTTGTTGCAAGACGTCAATAGTTTGGAAAAAATCACAGTGATGTTGATGAGGGCAACAACTCTGATACTACAGAAACACTAAAAAGCATGTTCCTGACATTAGATTCTCAGTTTTAAACATTTGCCGGTCTTAATTGCGAGAAATTTTACGCAAATATCTGCATGGTAGGATTGCTACCTACTATATGAAGCACAAAAGCATACAAACTCCCCGCCGTTGCACGCATTGAAATTAGTCAGACAATGTCTAATACAACTGACTCTCTTGATAATCTTTTTCGTAAGTCAAAACATTAATGTCATACATCAAAATATTAACGAGCTTCTAACAAATCGGATTTATTAACTGTGGCTTTAGATAACAATGATGTTGATATGCTTTACGTGACCGAACACAATATGTTCCGAATCAGAAATCTTACGTCATCATCTATGACGTAAGATTTCTCAACATAAAAAAAATCTACTTGCTATTGGTCGACCAGAAAATCTAGACGTGGCGGGACATGTATAATGGTTCAGAATGGCATGCGATATAAAAATCTAACTATCAGTGTACGATTTACAGAATTGTCTTGAATGTAGTATAGCATTAGAACTTATCTATACAGATAAATAAAATTGGAGTGTCTGTTTGTAATATTAAAATAATCGCTTTTTACTAAATGCATATGGATATATACACGGTACATATACCAAAATGAATATTTATATAATTTTTGTCTGCCTGTCTATCTGTTTGTTCCGGCTAATCTCTGAAACGGCTGGACCGATTTTGACGGGACTTTCACTGGTAGGTAGACGACTCTTCAGTCCACAATATAGGGTACTTTTTATCCCGTAAATATTTAGGGTTCCTGCGTAAAATAGGAAAAACTGTTAAAATTAGGGGGAAATATCTTCCCTTAGGGGACTTTGCACTTTTATTTTATTTATTATTATTATATTATTTTCACAGAATACGTATTTTTTGTGATATAAAATAACTACGCATTTTTTATATATATATATATATATATATATATACATATAATAACATAATCTTCTATACAGATAAATAAAATTGGAGTGTCTGTTTGTAATATTAAAATAACCGCTTTTTACTAAATGCATATGGACATCCACAGTACATATACCAAAATGAATATTTTTACAATTTTTGTCTGTCTGTCTGTCTGTCCGTCTGTCTGTATGTTCCGGCTAATCTCTGAAACGGCTGGACCGATTTTGACGGGACTTTCACTGGCAGATAGCTGATGTAATAAGGAGTAACTTAGGCTACCTTTATTTTAGAAATTTTATTTATTTTTATTAATATAAATAAATAATAAAAAAAAACTATTCCGCGCGGACAAAGTCGCGGGCATAGCTCATAAAATTTCAATTTTTGCATTTACTGGCCACCTTAGTAACAACATGAACTATTTTATTTCTATTTAAAACATACCTATAAATAAAATTGTACAATTGTACTGGAGACAGAAACGAATAATATGTAGGAATTATAACATAAATATTTTAAAGAAAAATAAACATGCGCTGGACTTTGAATATTTGTGGTACAATTTTATTTTTTTATTTATATTATGATCTCAAATTAGAAATAAGGACCCCTACAAGACTGGGTAGTAATACTTGTATTGACAACATCATTCATTATATACGAGGATATAAAAGCTGCATTTTGGAACTGGCCTTGTCTGATCACACAGTGCAGCATCTTGATTATCCAGTCAAATTTAATCCTTATACCGTGACTTATCCATTTAATTCAATTTCGCATCTTGATAGAGGAAAACATAGTTCTTAATATATAAGCTATATTAGGAACTATGTTACTTAATATATAAGCTATATTGAGAACTATGTTACAGTTCATATTTCTTTTTGAAAGCAGTAATCAACACGATTACCGGTATCTTGAAAAACTTGACTACTCTAAATCAAAGTTAGAAAAATTCAAAAACTGTCTACGCACACTTATATACAGCGACGTTTATTGCAGAAGATCCGTATACAGCTTTCAAAAAAAAAAAATGAACTTTAACATAGTTCGAAATGAAGCCGACAGTTACTTTTTATTACCGCACCGCTTGCCGACAGCGGGCAGTTCATCCTCGCACGCTGGAATCGCAATGGTCGCGAACTGTGCAGTTCCAGAAAAGTTTTTTTCGAGAACTCTCAAGCTGTGCAGGGTAGGCAGAGAGAATCGACCGACACGTGACTTGATCCTTACACTCCTCACTCGCTTCTTTAACATTCATTGCTCTTCTCATGCACTCTCACCGGTTTCTAGGGCTCATGACATCGCCTTCTGATAGAACACGACCAATTTGGTCATGGTAGGTCTAAGTCTTGTCCTGCCTCGGCTCTTACATTCTTCCACTTTTATATCTGCTTCGCCTTTCTTTCATGCTGCATTCTTTCTACATATCCGAACCAACAGAGCATGCCTCCTCCTATTTTAACACCGACGCTAGGCCCAACTTGGGCCTACCTAGCTGGATTGTTTGTCCTAGGTAGACTCGTCTACAACTTCGAGAACCGACCTCCCAAATGAAACCTGAGTGGGTACAACATATACATTCGACGTAATCTTCGATTAGTCTGTATGTTTTATTTATTTATTATATTTTCATAAATATACTGAGAGGTACCAAAGAAGATATTTATTTCTCCGAACTCTGAAATCTGTAAAGGTTTTTGTGTATAACAGTTTCAAAAAGTGTAGTATTAGTGCGATTGTTAATTATATAATCTACACTAACTACCCTGAGTTTTCGATCTTTAGGAATACAAGCCTCCCTTTATCCGAATGAGTTTAGATAATACTTAGCCATGCTACTCGACTGCAAATTAGCGGAGGCTAGCGTATTTTCGTCCGAAAGCCACTGACTTAACAACTGTCATAATTATCGAGAACAGCTAGAACTGGCTTGGAAAAACTTATATACACAAACGTGGACCTACTTTTAAAATACAACATAATAAACAAAATAACTGCACGCAATAAATGCGAGCATGATATATTAAATTCCTGTGAGAGCTGTCGCTCAACTACAATCAGATTCCAACTGTCAATCTTGCCACACGCTTTTGGTCCTCACTATTTTAAGCTTGAAATATTCCTATATTTTGATTTAATACGTGTGCTCACAGTTGTTTACTTACATGTTACAATGACGAGCTCGGTGGCGCAGTGGCGAAACGCGCTGTTACGCTACTTTGACGCCAACGCTCGTGGGTTCGATTCCTACACAGTACAAACATTTGTGTGCATGAACATGTCTGTCTTGGTCTACAAGTTTT
Organism: Pyralis farinalis; assembly: GCA_947507595.1. Classification (NCBI taxonomy): domain Eukaryota; kingdom Metazoa; phylum Arthropoda; class Insecta; order Lepidoptera; family Pyralidae; genus Pyralis; species Pyralis farinalis. The sequence continues at coordinate 12,090,413 of OX382274.1, forward strand.
ACAATTTTTTTTACAAAAAAATGTATTTACGTATGTTTATCAGTTGTCTAGTACCCATAACACAAGCTTCGCTTACTTTGGGGCTAGATGGCGCTCTGTAATTTGTCTGACAATATTTATTATGTTTGATTAATACAGAGAGGATATATATTTGCTCTTTCTCTATATCTCCATGTAAGTCACTTATGGCGTAGGCGGGTTAAACTGAGCTATCAGCTGCTCTTTTCAATCGGTCTTTCGCCCCTCATTAATATCTATAACGAAACATAGTATATAATAATACTATTTTTACTACAACAGGCGGCAAATGAGGAAGTATAAAGTTGCCGTGGCCTAAGGACACTTGTACATAGATTTAGTTCACGCAAGCTAACATATGTCAGCACTAGTCCATTACTATTAGTAAATACTTGCCTAACTTGTGTCATGGCTGCTCTGGTCACTTTAGACGCCACTGCAATGGTGTATATAGGTATACATCTACTAATGGTAGGGGTATGTCCTGGTCTGCGCTAATTTGCATCAACTAAGTATAAAAGAAAGCATATAAAATATTACGACTCATTACTTTATTACTCATTACATACTTTAGCATTAGGTATATTATTTCCATTTTAGCTTGCATTTATCCATTACAGCATATGAATTTCTTCTCTCTATCTGGAATAGTTTCTACTATTGTTTTTTTTCATACGAGGTTACTTGAAATACATTAAGTATCACTCGCGTGATACTACCTCTACTGCTAATACAGCAACTCCTTATGAGCTTACTGGTGACCTCACTCACTCGTAGGTACACAACAACCCTCCAGAGAGTTATTTCGCTACGGTTATCTGTGAGGTTGAGGTACTTCCTTAGTAGGGATGCTTTGATACGCCCCACCTCTCTTAAAAACACCCGGATCAAGACAAACAAACATGTTCATGCACACAAATGTTTGTACTGTGTGGGCATTGAACCCAGGAGTGTATGTGACAAAGTCGCGTCATTAACTGCTGCACCACCGAGCTCATCAAAATACAGTTCTTGGCGTTTCAGATGAGATTTAGATAAAGTTTTTTTCTCTTGAAATGATCAGTATATCTCAGAGCGCCCAATACTTAGTTCTATTTAAGTCTGCCACCCTAGAATAAAGCATGTTATTTCATTTTCTATTACAGAATAGGCCATTTGGCAAAAAAAAAATCCTTGTTACAAAACAAACAAGCTTTTAGTAGAGGACGCACACTAGTTTAGTCAGTATTAACTTATTTGCACGGTAAGTTTGTGTCAAAGTTTACCGAAACCTAGCTTAGCGAATAAGTCCCTCACTCTTTCATTTAATATAATTCCCAGCAATCTGCCTGAGGTAGACAAATTAACTTTTTATTAGCTATAATTGGCTAGGGATAATCAGTATATTTTTACTTATCAAGAGGTGGCACATAAGCATATGGCCTGTCTACATGCCAGATGCATCACTCGTATGTCGGTCGTACTAATTCCTTCAACAACTATTTGATGTATTATACCATGTCGCTTGGGAAAACCTGGGCCCAATACATGCCTTACATCTTATAAATGTTATTTTCTAGCTGGAGTTACCACATTTAAGGCAATTCCTCGGAGCTCGGTGGCCCAGCGTTTAATAATGCGACTTTGTCACCGACGCTCGTGGGTTCGATTCCCACACAGGACAAATATTTGTGTGCATGAACATGTCTGTTTGTTTTGGTCTAGTTGTTTTTAAGAGAGGTAGAGCGCAGGGAGGTACCTTCACCTCACAAAAAACTGCAATCAAATAACTCTCTGTAGGGTTGTTGTGTTCCTACGTGTGAGTGTGGTCACCAGTAAGCTACTAAGGAGTTGCTGTGTTAGCAGTAGAGATGGCATCGCGCGAGTGATATTCAATATATTAAAAACGTTCATTGGCTACGAACCGCTTTACATCAGGTGGGCCATATGCTTGTGCCTTCCAACGTAGTAGCTATAAAAAGACGTGGGCTGTTTCTGTTATACGCATGCCTATACAAATGTTTTAATATAAGTAGCTAAACCTTAGAGACAATACTATTCTTTCACTTATAACTAAAAAAACAAAATGTTTCGCAAAAAGTAGTTTTCAAAAGTTTCCACTTAGTTAATTAATTCTTCTATCACCCTACTTCATAATACAGAGATTTTTTTTTAGATAATGGTCAATACAGTAACATTTACTATGTTAATCAATTGTGTCAATCGACATTCGAAAATGTTTTTTTTTATAGCAGGGGGTCACATGATTGTAAGTGGTCTCCGCCGCCCATATCAACACCAAAAGGTCCAAGGCACCTATATCGTATTTGTTTGGGAACTCCGCTAAGGGTAATTTATTCCACAATTTCACCGTATGTGGAAGAAAATGCCTCAATAAGCGTACTGTAGTGAATTGCCTCTCATCTAGATGGTGAGGGTGAAATTTAAGTTTGTAGCGAGTGGTACAATAGTGGAACTCAGCGGCTGGTATTAAGTTGAACAGCTCCTCCGAACACTCCCCATGATACAATTTGTACAGTACACAAAGAGAAGCAACGTCACTTCGTGTACAAAGCGAGTCTGGCTGAGCGAAGATCACTGGGGTCATCGACGATACGAACCGCTCTACGTTGTATGCGATCAAGTGAAGTAAGCAAATATTGTGGCGCGCCGGATCAACTATGTGAATAGTATTCCATTTGAGGTCGGACCTGGGCCTTATAAAGTTGAAGGCGATGTTGAAGTGTAAAGTATTGTTTAGCTCTATTGATCACACCAATCTTCTTGGACGCCAACTTAGCCTTGCTCTCCAAATGACCGCGAAACTGTACATCGCTCTATATGTCGAAATCAAGGATTCCGATGCTAGGCGTAACGCTGAGGGGTATACCTTCTAATCGAGAAGCTACGATAAATGGGGGCATTTTCGCTGTAAATACGCTCACTTGTGTCTTTAGAGGATTAAGTTGAACTAAATTCAGTCTACCCCAATCCGAGACCTGTTCTAGTGATGTCTCAATTTCAGACGCAAGCTGTGATCGGCACTCATTGACGCAATCCCGAGAGATATTGGCTTAATCAGTGTATCGTGCGTCCACCGTACTGTCATCCGCATAGAAATTAGAAATTGTTATACTTACTTGAATAAAAGATTTTGTCTTGAGCGTCAAAGTTTGCCTCACCTGCACGTAAAGCACTTTGCTAAACTCACGACTGGTGTTAAATAGTTCATGTTTGTTGATGTTTATAAAACTTCATTAAATAATTTAACATTAAAAATACGTAATAACATTAAGACAAAAAAAAAACTAAATTACGTAATGGCGTACTAATACCCAAAAATCCAAAGATCTCTTCCAGTCAACCATAGAATACTTGAAAAGGAATTTATACAACACACTTCACATTCAATAAAAAATACCTAAACACACAGCATATATGCGTTAAAAAATAAATACTACTAGTAAGTAGAGTTATAATGCTTCTTCACTTGTGATAAGGAGTTAGACGATTGGGATAACTTCACTCTGGTTGGGAGTGTTATCCAGAGACGTGCGGCATGAATCGTAAAAAATTTGGAAATACATTGGGAATTACGGACAGGGATTTCTTAGAATAGATCGTTCCTAGGTCGAAGTCGCGTATCCATTACATTACATAACATTCGTTATTGCTAAACACTCGGTCACAGGGATGTTAAAACCCAGTTTCGGTAGGATTTTCCCTCAACAAATCATCCGATCTTTCATTTTGCCACTCCACTGATCTCTTCAATGGAATCTATGAAAATTTGACAACTTATTCGTTAAAGATTGCAAACACTGTGGATTTATTACACCTATTTACATCCAACCATATTCCCCTCCTTTTGAATCACAGCTCTGTGGAAAAATGCAGCACATGCGAAGTTTGAACAAAGTGGGATAATGGTGGGAATTTAATCGCCTGTACAAACATATGGACGGGGATCCGCGCCTTTGGTTATAAAATATGGCTTGTAATACTTCACGAGCTTTACCAACGCCTACACCTCCGTCGAGTGGAAATTTGAAAATGGCTGCTTTCACATTTGCTTTAAACATTTATGGTTGCTGTTTTATGACATTATGTATTTTTATGCATTATTTTTAAACGCTTAAAAGACTGCCTGTAATGTATTGTAGTATGCATGTATTAAAATAAAGTACATTTATAAACATGCATATGCAACTAGTCTACTATGTCCTTATTGCTATGTCCCATATAATTACTTACCAATTTATTACATTTAATTATATAAACGTAGGTGTAATAAAATAATTAAATAAAAAATGCTCAGATAGTATTGTGCATGAGACAATTATTTGTAATTTATTAGTTGGTAGTGTGTAAAAGAGTAGTACGTGTAGTGTAAAGATATACTTATGACGAGGAATGGTCGCACAGTTTGGTCGTCGCAACCCATCCGATTTTGTTACACTCAATCACAGTTTGTAAGCCCAAATAGTAGAGTGTAGTCAATGATACTATTCAAAGATTCAGCCGTTATTTTGCGAAAGTCAAATTTACATGCAATTTGATCTAAGCTGCTTTGTGTGCTTTCGCCACCAATTAGTTTATGCGACTTAGCGCCAGCCGGCACCCACCCACTACCGTTAGTAGATGCAACATGCTGACACTGCCATGGCTGCTCCGGTAGTCTCTGCCTCGGCTGCTGCGGTCGTCTGCCATCTGGAACAGAAACCGCATGCCCCCACCACCGTCGCTGCCACGACTGGCCTGATCGTCGCTGCGACACTGTGATGATACTATTGGTGCCATTTCATATATACTTACTTACTGCAATGACGCAACGACCCAAACTGGATTCCGACCTCCGTCATCAGATGACGCCAGCTCTTGCGGTCTTGTACAAGCTGCCGTCAGTCGCTATCTGCGAGTCTTCACAGGTCTTTCAGCACCTCTTCACTCCAGCAATACCTAGGGCGGCCGACAAGTTGGTCGGTGATGTCCCCGATGATATTTCGGACACTAGGTCTTTTCTTTCCATTCCATTTTCTTTATACAGAGTTCAAAAGGCTTATGCGCACGAAAGAATACAATTGTTTCGTTTTATGAAATGCTAGAACTTAGTTTGCATGTGCCTAAGAAACATCGAACACTTCTCGTCTTCGCGTTATCACGTTTCCTAGTTCATTAGGATTGGCGGGGTCCGCTACCTGAGCCTAATAATTTGGCAAAGACACTGATTTTTACATGGAGCGACTGCCGTTAGACCTCCACAACCTCGACGGAAACCAGATCTTTTCGTGACATTGTTAATTTTGCTAATTTGCATCCACAAGTATGAACCGAATGTTCGATATTAGTGTTCGTTCGCGCATATACGCCGTTAGGTCAAGAACTACTTGAGATACCGAACTAGAAACTAAAGGAGGAGCTAAAAACAAAGAGTGGAGTTTTTTTTTATTATATGACCTGCCTATTACTTGACACTATACAGTTGTATGTTGTCGATATTTTAAAAAGTCTATCTATCTATAACTTCACGCCAAATCCCTTGAGGGGTAGGCAGAGAGAACCGAGCGCCACGTGACTCGATCCTTACATATCTCACTCGCTTCTTTAACATTCATTGCTCTTCTCATGCACGCTCGCCGGTTTCTAGGGCTCCTGACATCACCTTCTGATAGAACAGACCAATTTGGTCATGGTAGGTAAGTCTTGGCCTTCCCCGGCTCCTACATCCTTCCACTTTTGCATTGTATATCTGCTTCGTCATTCTTTCATCTTGCATTCTTTCTACATGCCCGAACCATCGGAGCATGCCTCTTCTTATTTTAACACCGACGCTCTCTTTCAGACCAACTCTATTTCTAACATCATCATTGCGAATACGGTCTACAAGCCTTACGCCACAAATTTTGCGCAGCGCTCGCATTTCAACCGCGTTTATTCTACTTTCATGCTCTTTCTGCCATACCCAGCTCTCGCTTCCATAAGTTAGCGTTGGGACCAACACTGCATTGTGAATAGCAAGTTGTGCCTTCTGGCTCTGGCTTTTAAATAGTCTCCAGAGTTTAAACTTTGCTACTACATACTATTACTATATATTCTCTTTTATTTGCCTAGCCATCACCTTTCTTATTAATTCCTTAATACATAATTTTACATCGTGCACTAAAACTAATTAAATCACACCAAAATAATTATTCTGTATATACATTCGTATATAATAGCAATTTAAACAATGCGTAGTGAATATAAAGACAAATTATCTATAAAATATTTTTTAATTGTTATACAATATGAGTACTTTATTTACTCTCATTACTAAAATTGTATTCTAACAACTTATAATTACATGCCATAAAAATTTGTGCTAGCTAATAATTTAAAAAGTTTTTGTTTAATTTTGTATCTAAACTTAATCTACGTTATATTATCGTGCAATGACTTTAATTATTTAAAAACTCCCTTGTGAGAAGTGCTCATGTGAGTTGATCATATGCCTCGGTCACTTATTACTCATCTACACTAATATTATAAAGAGGAAAGATTTGATTGTTTGTTTGTATTGAATAGGCTCTGAAACAACTGGACTGATTGGAAAATTTGTTTTACCATTAGAAGCCGACATTATCCCTGATGAACATAGGCTACTTTTTACCGCGGGAAAATGCTTCATTCCTACGGGAAAACGGGTAATAGGACAACGGCTAGTTCGTTATAAATACGGTCAGTGTTCTATTCGCATCAACAATTAGTTCAAAGCGCATCATTCTATTCAAGACATGTACGCAAATATTTATCTTTTTCGTATTTGATTACCTTTAATATAAAATAAGTAAGTGCAGTAAATGCGTTGTGCAACCTATTATGTTCACTCTTTACTATTGATTTATTGTAAACTTTTAATGAACTTGAGTTTCAGGAGTCTTGTAAACAGTTTTAAGTAAAGTAAAATAGGACCATGACGTGCTCATAATCTGAAAATAAAAATTAATTTCTTTATTAATATTCGGAAAATAGAAATAGCATATAAATAGGTCGTGGTAATCGTTTTTCTCTCCAGGACAATAAAATATTTATTTTAATGTTATGTTCTGTAATGGAACGTGAATATAGTTCGTCATTACGAGTATATTACAATAAAAATCAACTTTGGAGATCGCCAGGAAAATGCAAAAAAACATCCCAGTTCAAAGTTAAACATCTATGTTTAAGGCTTTTCTCTGGCATTAGTAACTAAAAACTTTTATGTGAGAGTAACTAATAATAATTATTTATTAATAAGTAACCAAATGATACATTATTAGTTAGTAAATGCGTTGTGCAACCTATATACTTTTTGAATAAAGATTTATTATTATTATTAAATTATTAGTTAGTTAATAGGTTCAGGCGTTATTTTGCGAAAGTCAAATTTACATGCAATTTGATCTAACCTGCTTTATGCCTAATATTTTAGGGAGCAATTAAAAATATTAGAAATTATTAAACATAAAAATTACTCTTATGAACAAACAAGCAACTCCCCTCAACTAAATATCTTTTGATTCACTCCTTCCACCCCCGCCCTCAGTTCAACATAAGGTACGGCACTACAATGGATTTGTCACTTGTAGCTTGTTATTCTAACATCTACAGAGGCTGAGGATTTCTCGTGGAGAGGCAAAACACGTGTCCAGCGACAACCAACAGTGGCGGGTGCGTGCTGTTTCTGTTCCAGGCTCGACAGCAGCAGTCAAGGCAGAGACTACCGGAGCAGCCATGACACAGCCGGCATGTTGCATCTACTAAAGGTAGTGGGTGAGTGCCAGCCGGCGCTAGTCCGCATGATTTATTTGGTGGCGGAAGCACACAAAGCAGGTAAGGTCACTTTGCACACATTATTCGTTTACGTTAACGGTAAATGAAAAGGAGAGTATTTCACTTAGAAGAAAATGATTAATTGTGCTATTGGAATTAATAATGACGAGCTCGGTGGCGCAGTGGTGAAACGCGTTGTTACACTACTTTGACACCAACACTCGTGGGTTCGATTCCCACACAGTACAAACATTTGTGTGCATGAACATGTCTGTTTGTCTTGGTCTGGGTATTTTCTATGTATGATAAGTATGTATTTACAAAAAAAAAAAATACTTACGTATGTTTATCAGTTGTCTACCCATAACACAAGCTTCGCTTACTTTGGGGCTAGGTGGCGCTGTGTAATTTGTCCGACAATATTTATTTATTTATTGGAATTGGAATATTGGAAGATTATATTATTTTTATTATTTATATTTCTATATTATTATTGATTATTGAAAATGGGTATTCTCGCTCGCAACACTTGCTCATGTACCTAAATATTTCGGCAGCAATTGCTCACTTTAGTCTTTTCGTTAACAATCAAACTTAATCAATATAGTATTGACTTCGGATTCATACTCACCTTTGTAAAGCTTCCATACGATATTACGGAAAAATTGTATGCAGTTAACTGGGTTTGCTTGTTAGACCTGTATGAGAAAAACCGGTTAAGTTAGAGTCGCCTGACGTATTGTTTATTTAAAACTGAAAGAACTCGAACGTAAATTCATTTTTTTAACTTACTCTAAATATATCTGCTACTATTTTTTTTTTATACAACGTCGGGAGTCATACAAATATACGGCTCACCCGATGTAAAGCGGTTACCGTAGCCTATGAACGCTTGTACTACATTAAGTATCACTCACGCGATGCCTCTGCTGCTAACACAGCTACTCCTTAGGAGCTTTCTGGTGACCTCACTCTCATGCAGGAACACAACAACCCTCTAGGAGTTGTTATTTGGCTGCGGTTTTCTGTGAGGTGGAGGTACTACCCCAGACGGGCTGCTTTGATGTGCCCTACCTCTCTTAAAATATGTAGACAATTATAGATCAAGCTATATACCCATGCATCTTATGTCATAGCAATAACAAAAATAATTGCCTTGAAAAGATTGCTTTTAGCAATAACGCCGCCTTCTTACATAGTACATTTCTATAATTGAAAGAATGTTTTTGAAATGTATTTCGTTAAATTCTTTATTATGCAAATAAAGTGTATTCTATCTAACTACTATTTCTATTTTCAAAAACAAATAAAATGTAGTGCTATACAGTTGATGGTTTTAGATTATTTATATTGCAGTGTCTATCTGAAAAACTAAACTGGCAGAAAATAAAATATCTGTATCCCACCATGCTTTATATTTAAGCAACTATTGAAAACGCTGACTTATAACATAGCTTAGAAGCCATGATTTAACATACAATTATTTTACTTTCATCACGAGTTGTTATGATGTAAGAACGAAGACTAATAAAAAATCATTTTTAAATCGTCTATATTCCGTACTTTAAACAAAAATATTCAGTATATTTATTTTACTTAAACGTTTAATCACTTTAAAACATGCAGTTATTTTTAAATGTATTAATAGCTGTCATTTAACGTTGCACTTTGAAATGATGTGATAAAAATATTCTTTATTTTATTTTTTTATTATTGTAATCTGGTAAAATCATTGATATTGGCATACAAATATTGGCGCGGATCTCACAAAAGAGGACAATAATATCTACAGTCCATGAGGATATCTTGTGGAGAGGCAAAACAAGAGGCGACTAGAGCAGCCAGGACTATAGCGGTAGCGGTTTCAAAGATGGCGGACAATCGCAGAGACGCCCGCAGCAGCAGAGTCAGAGACGACCATATCAGCTATGACAGTGAAGGCATACATCTAATAACGATAGTAGATGAGCGCCTGCCGACTTTAGTTCACTTTAAGTACTTGATGGCGGAAGCACACAAATAGTTTAGAAACAATCAAGATTTACATATATATGCATACATGCATGCTTGTATATAAATCTCGATTAGACCGAACTGAGGCTGCGTGAGTGGGAGTTAGTTGAGTTTTATTTTCTAACAATGGTTTGAGTTTGGGTTGAATAAAAAAGTAACTTAATCGTACCTGATCATTACAGTTAAAACGGAGTTTTTCGATTCTTGATTCATGTCGTACCATTTGCAAGCGTAAGCAGCTTCGCCAACTCGTCGACTCTACAAAAAAAAATCTCACTTATAATAAGTATGTGCCTACAGCTTCCCACATAGCGACTAAGTAGTCAAGAAACCACGAACTTCCTGCCTCGGTTTTCCAAAGCGAGATTGGAAAAAAGGAATACTTTATATATAATAGTAGAGCTGTATATGTACATTTTATATTTTAGACAATCATTGTTTATTTATTTTTTTTACTCATATTTCAATAAGACAATAAAAAGATATATTTTTAGAACCATTACTTCATAGCCTTAAAAAGACTAATAAAATATTTGGAATAATTGGATTGACGAGCTCGGTGGCTCAGTCGTGAATGACGCGACTTTGACACCAACGCTTGTGGGTTCGATTCCCACGCAAGGCAAACATTTGTGTGCATGAACATGTCTGTTTATCTTGGTCTGGATATTTTAAGAGAGGTTTTCTGTGAGGTTTCACCTCACAGAAAACCTCTCATAGCCAAATAACAACTCCTTAGAGGGTTGTTGTGTTCCTGCGTGTGAATAAGGTCACCAGTAAGCTCCCAAGGAGTTTCTGTTTAAGCAGCAGATGAGACATCGCACGAGTGATACTTAATATATCACAAGCATTAATAGGCTACGGTAACCACTTTACATCAGGTGGGCCGTATGCTTGCATGCCTCCCAACTGTATAAAAAAAAAAGTCTCATATATACACATATGTACTAAAAATACCTTTAGTTTTTTAATGCCACATGAGGTTGGCGCACAAGCGTACAAACATGCCTGTTATGAAGCTATTGTGATAACTAGAAACTTCTTAAATCAGTACGTCAACAAGCCTTTTATGGCAACCTCAGTCACTCTCCGGAATGCAATAACTTTTTTGGCCAAGATCTTCTGTAAAATGCAGGTACCAAGTAGGACTGCTTATCTATAGCAGATATAGAAATTGTACCGCTGATGTCGGGAAATGAGTGAGTGCAAAAAAACAGTAAATTAAGGGTTAGGATAACTTCCAGGTAGCCGAAACCTGAACCAGAAAATACACTCAATGCGATATTGATCACAACGCTTAATTATGAAAGCGAGAGCTAGGTATAGCAAAGAGAGCATGAAATATATTTAAATGCGTAGAATGAATGACAAAACGTACAAATGATACGAAAGTGAGGAGGGATGATGAGGGAGGAACCTACGAGAACTAAGACTAACTTGCCGTGGTAAAATTTGTTACTTTTTACAGAAGGCAATATCAGTAGATCTAAAACAGGCGAGCGAGCATAAAAAGAGCTAAATGAATATAACCGTATATATTTTGAACATATCCATAGCAGCTATGGAAATTGTATCGTAGATGTCGAGAAATTAGTAAGTGCAATAAACAGTCAATTGAGGGTTGGGATGACTTGGGAAGCCGAAATCTGAGTCAGAAAATACAGCTCACTGAACGCAGTGCAGTGCTGATCCCAAAGCTAAATTATGAAAGCAAGAGCTAGGTATGACAAAGAGACCATGAAAAATATTTGGATGCGTAGAATGAATAACTGACAGAAAAGTGAGGAGGGATGTAAGAACCTACGAGAACTAACACTAGCTTGCCATGGTAAAATCGGTCGCCTTTTACAGAAGGCAATATCAATAGATCTAAAACAGACGGGCATGCATGAAAAGAGCTAAATGTTAAAGCAGCTACACGCTCTGCTTAGAAGTCAAGAAATATCATGGCTGAGAAAGACAATGCAATTTGATTGCTGATTAATGAAATTTATGTCTTTTTCATAGCGTTACCACGTTTCCTAATCCGTTAAGTTTGAGGGGGTCCGCAACCTAACTCTAAGGAGTTGGCGAATATACTGATTTTAACAAGGAGCAACTGTCGTCAGACCTCTACAAACCATAGGGAAACCCAGATCTTGCTTAGGGTAGATCACATGTCTTTTGAAATATAATTTTTTTGGTCGCTCGGATTTCCTAGCAATGGTTTCACTTCCCGGCTATGAAATTACAAATACGTATATAAATCCAAAGATACATATTTAGTGGAGATTCTCGCATGAGGATTTGAACCGGAATAGGCATTCCGGTTCGAATCCCACTGGGCTAATACTTACTGCCATGCGATTCTCTAAGCAAACTTTTGTAGCAACGCTCGTCGCTGTGAACACGGATGTTACAGCGTTGACATCGTCGGCTGCATTCACGGCTTTTTGCTCATATATATCACGGGCGATGTCTAGGCTGCATGATCATTACGGCTGTCGCCTTGGCTGTGCTAGGGAGGTGTGACTTTTGTATGGAGTACCAAGCAATATTTGCTCTACTGTTTTTAATTATATTTATGTCTCTGGCTGTTATTGCTATTTGTTAAATTAGCTATGTTTGTATTTGAATGTACTTGATAAAATTTTTACTAAGTAGATAGAAGTCTCTTCTACCACAAATCTGGTTCACAATCCTGGAAATCCATTAAGTGCAAACCATTCCATATTCCAGACACATGAAGGCGTGACTCCATACTTTATTTTTGGTGTTGAAATACGTTTTAATAGAAGAGAAGTAACATTTTTAGAGATAATTTAATTCGTCATAGTTTTAGACTACAAAACAAAATACTAGTGTGTTTATTATAGATACCTATAATCTCAATCAATATTTATATAATATGTATTGCAACATATTATATAACGGCGTCTAATATAGCTTAATAAAGTGGACGCACTATAATAACTTTACCTATAGGTGCTAGACGTATGATAAAAATATCTTTTTAAAAATCCTTACCACAAATAAAAATAGAAGATCCTATTCTACTAGCGTATTTGTCTATTTGTCATACAAATTAATCTCAGATAGTGTTTGACGTAACACGTGGTATAGTTACGCAATATACTGACCTCCACAAGTTCCAATATTAACATTTCAATAATATTTAACAAATTAGAGAGAGGCTCAGAGCATTTTATTAATCTTTTGACGAGGGGATCAAAATATACAATTTTTATGAAAAAAGGTCGCTTAGGGAGACACATGAAACGATCCATTTATTTAAATTTTGGGAGGCTTGTTATTTACCAATAATCTCATAATTTTTCCTTTTATGTTAAACGGTTTTGTTAGGTGACGGTACCCAGACGGGCTGCTTTGATGCACCCTACCTATCTTAAAAATATATATGTAATAAAGACCGTGAAAGGAGAAGGATGTAGGAGCCGAGGAAGGCCAAAACGGTAGGTCTCCTTCCTCGGCTCATTTCCTCGGCCTACATCCTTCTCCATAACTAACATGATCAAATTGGACGTGTTTTATTATAAGATGATGTCAGGAGACTTTGAAACCGGCGAGCGTGTATAAGAAGAGCAATGAATGTTAAAGAAGCGAGTGAGGTTTTAAGTATCGAGCCATGTGGCACTCGGTTCTCTTTGCCTACCCCGCAAGGAATTTGGCGTGAAGTTATATATAGACATCATTTACATTGAAATTGCAAATTGCATGGACATGGCACACAGTCCTGTATAGGAATTGAACCCACGAGCGTTGGTGTGAAATTAATGTAATATCGCGTTGACCATTGCGCCACTAAGCTTTTTTAAGTTCCTGGTTTTTTAGGTTGAATTTAGAATAGAATAAACACGCTTAGATTACACTGCTTACTTACCTCTGTGATAATATTTTCTCCGAACACGCTCATCATTAATATTTGGAGCATAACTGATACCAGAAACAAAATATAAGCAGGCATTTGCGCCCGTTCGCCCATCTAAAAATAGACACAAAATATAATTGTTGTACTACATTGTTTCCACGGATATACGTACCTGAGCCTCTTTTATCTAAATCAGATACCCACATTGGTTTCTTCTTTAAAGTTAACAATGAGCCATTTACACATTCGCTTGAGATTTACAACTCCACACAAAACTAGGTGCATTGGAATTTTACTTAGACAAGCTGTAAAGTCTACGTAGAAACTGCTATTCTGGTTAAGTTGAAAATCTTATTAGCGATATAGTACGTCTAGAAAACTCACTGAAAATAATCGAAGCAATGGTTTCAGTAGTTTGAGAGAAAATTGTGCGCAAAATTTATGTGGGTAGATTATGTAGGTGGTTTATGTAAGCGGGTGGTAAGTGGGTAGGTTGGCATCCTTATGATATTTTTTTTACGGTGTATATCAACGCATTCTCCCAAAAATAGGCACAAAAATTGAGCAGCCCCTGAAACGTGAACAAAACGGAATTTGGCGCAATTACAAGATCTTCACTTAAAATAGGGTATTCACAACATCAACAACTGCGAAGATTAGGCTTCGCTGAGACAGCAATAATAATTAAATAAAATTTTAAATAAGTTTGCGCATATCAGGAGAATGAAAAGAGAAAAAAAAGAGAATTAAGCGGAAAAGATTAAAAAAAATAAGTTTAGTATTTCTTTTTGATAATGTGCTACTCTATTCCTTCCTTTCATAACATTCCTTTGTTCCACTATTCTTAGGACACATTTTATAATTCATTCCTACGAATTTGTTTAGTAGAAACGTCAATGTAAATCACATCAGAATACACTATTATTTTCAGTTGTAATAATTGTAACCTCTCTACAGGTTCTTCTAAGGTTTAACATGTAGTAACTGAAGAAAAGAAACAATAGTTTCAATATATATGCTAGTAAATTTAGCTTGATACAATCGTGAATCGGATTATATTTTGGGCTTAAAATTATACAAATAATATTGAATAAAGACAACGAATTATCCCAATAAATTCAATAGCGTTAGAACATAACCTAGTTCGTATTGTAACTATTCCAGTGCCAAATAACATCAGGTCGGTATTGTATTCTGGAAATCAAATAACACTATTATTATTTATTTTATTTTTATTCACGGGTATTATCCCGGTCATTTGATAGGCGTGCGCGGGGATATGGATCCAACGCGCAGAGGCCCTTTTAAGAAGATTCATGTTATGTTGTACACCCACCGAGACCCGCTCCTAAAAATATCGATAGAACCATATATCTATGAGTAGGTCACGGCAGGTATTGGGACTATTGCGAATGTGTAGGAAATGATTAGTCTATTGTAATGAGGTCTGGAGGGATTATTGGTACTGGGTTATTGCGGAAGAGGGACGGACACCTGCCATAACTATCATATCTGACTGTTATTTTTGGCAGGCGGTGGCTCGCCACTCACTAGATGGACCCCCGAAATGCCAGAGAAAGTCGGCCGGGGGCAACACCGGTGTGAGTGACTCAGGGGTGTCGAGAGGTGTGCTGCGCTTTCTCCGAAGTTACTCGCGGCGTTATGCCCTTTAACACTTCCACCCCTGGAGTATATCACCTGCTAGAGCAATATACTCTATCGACTCCTCTCTGGACGGCCAATGAAGGCAAGCCAGAGCTGAGAGTCCTGCGGGCCTTCTTGGATTTCCACTCCGACCGACGAAGACACGCCGGAGACGAAGGCCCTGATCGACTCTTTGGAGCACTCGGGTACCCGTGGTGTCGTTACGCACCAACAGCTCGCCACAAGCTGCCCTGCGGGGTCTATTATTATTATTATTTTGTTAATATCTGGACCCAGAACTATAATATTTTCCATTGTACTAAGACAAGTGACACAGTGAAAAAAAATCACAAAAAAATACTAGGAAATTTAAGTATGTAGTATGTGGGCGATTGTTCAATTTGGCTAATGAGCCCGAATGTGCTCGACGACTTAATTTAAAGCTATATCACTTCTAATTATCTTTTTACTAATTTGTATTAGCTATAATTTTGCGTCTGTAGTAATAAAAAATAAAGATTAGAAATCTCTATTTGCCCTTGGGGCCTCGTTGGATATAAACACATCCTATCTATCTATCCATAACTTCACGCCAAATCCTTTGCGGGGTAGGCAGAGAGAACCGAGCGCCACGTGACTCGATCCTTACATACCTTACTCGCTTTTTTAATATCCTCGGCTCCTACATCCTTCCACTTTTACATTGTATATCTGCTGATAATGAGGTAGGAATATTAATAAGTGAAAATAATAATTCAAAAAAGCAAAGAACGGGGTACAAACTTAAAATTACTCATTTGACATCAATATGTAAATCAACAACGAAATGTACAAGTAAAAAAAGGAACATTGCAGAAAATATCATAATATTTCGGATATACAACGCCAAAAGAAAATCTCGTCATCATCCTACAGTTTTTAAATAAATTCTTATTGTATCTTATTCTCTATGCCTACTCCGCAAGGGACCTGGCGTGGAGATACATATAGTGTCTTATTCATTTCTCATATCAGGTACTTTATTTTTAATCTATCAATATTTCGGAAATGACCATTAGCAAAGAAGAAATGTGAAAGAAATCTTAACAAGATAAGTCTTAGTACAACGATAATGATGTAAAGTTGATAAATTAAAGATTGAAAGAAGAAAGGCTATCCGTGCTGAATCCTTTGCTTAATAGTACTAATGTTGCCCTTTTTGAAAATATTTGCGTAAAAGAGTAAAATTGTTTGAGGCAATTTATTATAAAATTGAAAAAAAGAATACAACAAATACCCTATCAGGTCTAGCAAAACATTGCAGCCGCATACGCAATTTAATTCTGCTTCTAAGATTATCAGCAAATAGTAAAAACGAACTTATATTTCTACAGTTTTGCTGTATAGGCGAAATATGATTATAATATGAGAATTCGGTAGTTGAGTGACGTCGGTACTGGCTAATCTATTAACAGCTACTATGGATTTTTGTATGTGAACTAATTTAGAATGCCGAATTTTCAATATTTTATGCCCTTTACATGTAATATACTGGATATTGAATAATTAATATTGGTCATTAACTTTATAACGATATCTAAAACAACTTTAGTGTAAGTTTAAAAGAGTGATAGTTGAAGACATTCAATTTTATGTTCATTAATTATACAATATACTTACCGTTACGCTGAATCCAAGTACGCATATTTCAAGGGATCCAACTAAAACTTTAAATAGATTAGGTAAGTTAAATATGTCTTCCAAATCCTCGGATAATCTGTAAATCGTGGACAATAGTTATAGGAAGAAACTATTTATCATAATATAATTGTTACTAGCCAAAAGTCAGTAAATTAGACCAGGCTAAGCAATATGAACGTCTATATAAGCTGGTTTACCCCAACATAAAAAATAATCAGATTTCAATTCAATGTAATTTAAATTAAAACTAAAATAATAGTTTCACATTTATATTGTTCTTTTACTTTATCTAATAAATAAATTCTGCAAACCGGTTCCCCGTATTTTATCATAACATAGGAGTCACCGGTCTTTTATAGCATAGGCATTAATGGTAATATCCTGTAAAGTTTTCTCTAAAGTTCTCTGCTATCCTTGTGTTTTATATCAGTTATATATTATACATTAATGACGTTTATTACTGTACACAGCGCAGTACCAGGGATGGATGCCATGTAGGTTTTGCAGATCGTCAGGCTGCGTTGAATGTAACTCAGTGCCTATACTGAACGGAGCAAATATCTCTTCTACACGAGTACGATTGTTCCCTTGTATTGCGAAGATGAAACGGTATAAGAAGATGGGACATTGTACACGTTTTCATTCGCGGCAAGAAATTCTACGCCACAATCAGCGTACTTGAGTTGGGCCACGTTGCGACGGGCTCTTTAATGTCACATCGACGTGTTATGTGTCATATCAAACTCTGATTCATAATTCGCCCGTAATAAAAGATACCACTATGTGTAATTAAACTTTCTAACAATAATAATCCAGAAATTACTATAACACAGATATTGTGACAATAAGTTCTCACGGTTAAGACGCTGTTGTTCTTAGATAACGCGGTAACTAGTCAGAGTGCAGCGTGGACTAAACAGTAAATGGATGACTCAGATTACCTAGAGGTCCTGAAATTATATCGATTGTATACGTCGAATGGTTTACGTCAGTCTGTTTGTTCATGAGAGTAATTTTAGAATTTTTATGTTTATTAATTTCTAATTGTTCCCTAATATTTAGTTTTAAACCTGCTCGGCGAAGTGTGACCTTTCTGGGCGATTGACAAAGGTTTAAAACTAAATATTAGGGAACAATTAGAAATTAATAAACATAAAAATTCTAAAATTACTCTCATGAACAAACAGACTGACGTAAACCATTCCCCACTATTAAATATCTTTTCGCTCACACCATCCACCCCCACCCTCAATTCAATATAAGGGACGGCACTGCGATGGATTTGTCACTTGTAGCATGTTATTCTTACGATTAACGTCTACAACGCCTGATGATGCCTCGTGGAGAGGCGAAACACGTGTCGCAGCGACGACCAGGCCAGTCGTGGCAGCGACGGTGGTGGTGGGGGCATGCGGATTCTGTTCCAGATGACGGACGACCGCAGCAGCCGAGGCAGAGACTACCGGAGCAGCCATGGCAGCGTCGGCATGTACCAAGTACTAACAGTAGTGGGTGGGTGCCGGCCGGCGCTAGGCCGTATGAACTAATTGGTGGCGGAAGCACGCAAAGCTGGTTAGATCAAATTGCATATATCGATTGTATTAAAAATTATATATCGAATTAAAATCGATATTTGATTGTACAGAAACTATTATTATAAGAGAGGTAGGGCGCATCAAAGCAGCTCGTCTGCGAAAGTACCTCGCAAAAACCGTGCACAAATAATAACTGGCTGGAGGGTCGTTGTGTTCCAGCGTGGGAGTAACCAGTAAATTCCTAAGGATTTGCTGTATTAGCAGCAGAGGTGGCACCACGAGAGTGATATTTATTGTATTGCAGGCGTTCATAGACTACGGTAATCGCTTTACATCAGGTGGACCCTATGCCTCCCGACGGCATGTATATAATATAATACATAAATCCGAAAAGACGGACGCCAAAATTCGAACCGGGGAGCAGGTGGTCAATAGGCCGGTTACTTATCCACTGGGCTATCAGTGCTCTTAAGATAATGACGTAATGTATCTGAGCTAATATGCTAATATTAACCCAGACTACATTTATTTTCTCAAGTTACTAATACTAATAGTGAGATATTAGTCTGTATTAAATACGTTTAATTAACTTTCAATTGCTTACTTTATTATGTACTGGTGACTCTTAACAATCTGAATTAAATCGTTGCTGTTATTTAAATCCAGATTTCTTATTTCATCCGAAATGATAGCATAGTGATTGCAGATATGTGATGTTAAAACACAATACAGAACATCCACAGTTGTAAAATATAAGACACTAATATAACCTGAAAACAATATAATACTTACTTTTTATTTTATGATACGTACAATATATACGTTGCAATTTTTCATTAAGATTTTATTCAGCCATGAGAAAAAATAATTTTCATAAATAACTACAAAGTTTTAAAAATATAACTATAATAGTTCCGATTTGTGCTTTTCAACTTGACATAAACATAGTGTACAACTTAGTAGAAATCTCTTTGAAACATAATTGTACCATTGTGGCATTATTGTGTATTATTGTTTGTTTTATTACCTACATTACAAATGGTAATAAAAGAAACAATTATACAATCTATGATACATTAAAGATATTATTATAATGAATTTAAAACGAGTCGAACGCACTCTATTTTTTTCTCTCTTTGGTATCATCAAATTAACCCTTAAAATCTTATTGACTTTCTCATCCCTTTGTCATTTTATGTATTTTCGATATTCATTACCTTCAACATCCTTACTAATCTTTATTTAACCTCCCTTTGCAATTCTTCTTCTCTTACTCCCTTCCGCCTCTTTTTCATAATTACAATTCCATCTTAATATTTTTTTTTTTATAAAATTGGTGGATATATATCCAAATTTAAGATACTCGTACTTACCACATAATATAGAGTGAATATATACTATTAACCAAGTAAGCCACCAGTCTGTGCAAAATGGTACAGCCACAGCATATGGTAAAATAAATGTCATGTTATTATTAGTCAAATAATCATAGCACATGAAAACCAATGGCGAAAAATTATACACAGATACCAATATAACATTAAGAATAAAAAAATATTTCATTAGAACGTGATGTAGTATCACATTCGAACGTACAAGCTTCCGTTTCTGATCATTGGTCAACATTTCATCGTATAAACGATTGAGAGCATCAGTTAATTCAAAAACCTTCTTCTTTTTGCCAGCTATAGGCAGGATTTTAAATAACGACAGAACGCCATTTGAAAAATATGCTAACAGCTCGGTCAATACCAGAAAATCAGATGATGTTTTATATACAAGAAACCACCATTCTTCAATTATTACTAAGCTAAAAGTTATCAACAACACATAAAAACTAATTGCAAATTTTCGTTCGTTAAAAGGAATTCCAGAAAGCCGAAAGTTAAACTTTATTTGTTTGAATAATTGCTCGTATGTTGGCATATCCATTATGACCATTTTATAACTTACGTCTAGTAGTCATATCGAAGCCGAGTAATGCAGTGCTGGTGTCGTGTTTACATTTTTTACGGTGCATACTATTTATAGCAGGGTTGACTCTTGATTTGAAACGAAAAATAATATTAAGTTAGAAGGTAAAAACATTCTTTAAAATAAGTTTTTTGGGTCGATTGTTGCAAAATAACTAAAAAACAAAATTTCTGAAACTTGCATGGAATGCGGGCACAGTTTAAAAAATCGGTCAAGTGCGAGTGGGACTCGCGCACGAAGGGTTCCGTACCATTATCTATAAAAAGGCAATAAAATCACGTTTGTTGTATGGGAGCCCCCTTAAATATTTATTTTATTCTATTTTTTAGTATTTGTTGTTATAGCGGCAACAGAAATACATCATCTGTGAAAATTTCAACTGTCTAACTATCACGGTTCATGAGATACAGCCTGGTGACAGACGGACGGACGGACGGACGGACGGACGGACAGCGGAGCCTCAGTAATAGGGTTCCGTTTTACCCTTTGGGTACGGAACCCTAAAAAAGAACCCAGTGGCTAGCAGTATTTTTATAGTCGTGTCAATAAAAGTATGTATGTATGTAGCTCATACTATATTTTTATAGACATGTCAATTAAAAATACATATAGTATGATCACTGCGTTCTCTCCTAAAATTGGCGGGATTTCCCTGTAAATTATTTAACAAATTTTTAAACAGTTAAGTATAGATTTACGATTTACCCAAGTAAGACGATAAGGAGGAAATTATTGTACTATTGTAACATTCTAAATTTAGACACCAAGTACCTCGATAATCTTGGTACTGGTGAGAAGCGTGTTATGGTATTGAAGTACCATAGCATGTACCATCGCAATGAATAACACAAATTGTCACAATAGTAATCGATATCTTGAGGACAGTGCAATGGTGAGTAAGATGAAGCAGGATTTGTTCCTTTCCTTTTAAACAAGTTATAAAATTCCAGCGATTGAAATGAAGGTTCATTATTTATTATTATAGATTATGGGATAATATGAACTAAAAAAAATTAAAGTTTCAAGATTTTGAAATAATGTTGGTAGTTACAGTTTAGTTGAAAAATTAAAACAAATGAAATAAAACGTAGTTAACAACGAATATTAATTAGTTGCGATATCTAGACATTAGAAACGGATTCGTCAGGTAGTGATAGTGGTTCTAAAAAGTATACTACGAGTATTACATTTTATGTATATCCATCAACTGATAATGTGAGTATTAAGAATGTTTGTAAGCTAAATGTTTCTCACATGTAGGAATTGTTATAGACATATTTATCAGTAATAATGCAAAGCTGGGCACGAAACAGAACGATGAGTTGAGAGTGGGGCCCTTTGGAATTGGGAAACGAAACCAAAGGGGCCAACTGCTGGTCGACTTCATGGAGAAGGAGGAATACGAAAAACGAGATAGTAGTTTCTCTTCCAGCTTCAGTATCTTCTCGTCGGTCCTCATTGTACACATATTGTATGTTGCCAGGGCCAGTCCGTTGTCAGCTTCGGTGTCGGAGCCGGAGATTTTTAGCACCGCCTGCCCCGCCATTACTTTGACCGCTACCGGAGCTAGGATCAGCGGGGCTGCCAGTGAATGGGGGCCATCTTTTTGTCGTACTCATTTTTTGCCATAGTTACAACGCTTAGCAGGCGGGTTGGCAACAGCAGTAACTTATTAAGATATATTAAAAACAAGGGGTGCTGCCCATCTCCTGGATGATTCCCTTAGCCGCCATTTACAACACCCTCGGGTTGAGATGGGGTGGCCTATTCTTACTGCGAGGCCACACGGTGCAACGGACTACTGACACTAAATAAGAAATTTAAATTATCAATTATTCGTTTAAGAAAAGAAAAGCTATTAATAGCGCGACAAGGAACATGAACGAGTACTCATTTATCAAGAACAAAATACTAATCTTCACTATTTTTGGAGTTATAATTACAAGAGTTGTGTACTTCTACTTCTATAATAATAGTTTCTAAAGGTAAACGACAGATTTTCATATTTCTCAGTTAAAGCATATCATCTGTGTCAACGATAAAAGCCCTTTGTTTCTCAGGGAATAATAAGGTTGTTTAATACAAATACTACAACCGATATCAATATTATGACATATTAAGTCTGCAGGGCCTAGTTTGAGTTTCTTTTCAAAATAAATATTTCAATGTCGACTGATAATTTCTTTAGGTAATAGTTTTTGTAACTATGATAAATAATCGATAACAATTTATTTATAAGACATGTTAACATGGTCAGTTTCTGTAAAAAAAAATCTGAACGGAACGTCTATGGTTCCATTTTACAAATATAAAATACTTGTCTCTGTTCGACATTAAATCGATTAAACCATTGTAAAACTATTTCAAAGTATAATTTAATTTATACAGGTTATGGCCCGTTATAGATTATAGCTATGTCTAACTTTCAAATTGAAAAATGAACCAGTCAGGAAAATCTGCGATGTGGAAGTTTGCAGTTAAATCCTATCTAGAACATGAAGATTTGTGGGAACGGGTCGATTCCGGCACCAAAAATCGAATACGAGAAGGACATAAATGCTAAATCTAAAATAATATTGTTGGTAGAACCAATAAACTACTTCCATATCGAAAATGCTACGTCATCAAGAGAAGTATGGATAAACTTGTAAAATGCTTTCGAGGACTCCAGGCTGTCGAGAAAAGTCGGCTTAATGCGAGACTTAATTAACACAACCCTGGATAACTGCGCAAGCGTTGAAGATTATGTGAATAAAATAATGGGGGGGGGGGGGGGAGGGTATCTGTATTTCTACATTCCCAATCGCAAGCTAGAAACATAACAACTCCTTGGAGGATAGGGTTGTTGTGTGTCACTTACTTATCTATTTACACGCCAGGTATCTTGTTGGTAACAGATAACCAAACATCACTAAATGCGATCTTTATACATTGTCTTTTGTTCTTTAACATTCTAGCTCTTTTCGTACATGCTCGCCGGGTTCTATGACTACTATACTGACTAAGGATCGTGGCAATGTTTAGGCCTTTCTCAGTTCCTCTGCATTCCACCTCTGCATTGTACATATTTTTCATAATTCTTTCGTCTTGTTTTTTACATATCCGAACCAGCTGCGCATACCCTTCCTAATTTTAACACCGATACTCGCTTACAGACCAACTTTCTTATTTTAGTATGGGTTTGCAATATTCATAAAAGAAAGAAAGATGTATGAAGGTGAGCAAGCGTTATACCACAAATTTGGAGCAAATCTCGCATTCCAAATGTATTCAGTCTACTTTCGTAATCTTTGCTATACCCAGACTTTATTTTCGTATGCTAGCATTGGAATTAGCAACGCATTGTAAAGAGCGAGTAATAGCTAATTGGATGCCCAGAAGTATGTCCAACGCTCCATTCACACTGGTCCATGCTCTCACTCGTCTGTTCACATCAGCGGTATGTAAACCGTTCATCCCTGCTAAAAGCGCTTCTAAGATATACAATCTCATTCACATGTTCCAACTAGACATCATCAACCGTAATCCCTGTGTTTTGTCTGGTTCCTTCTCTTTTATATATCACAATCTTTCTAGCGTTTCCTACTCCATTAGGATTGGAGAGGTCTGCTCCCTAAGCCTACTTAGAGGGAAAATATTTTTTTTCTAAGGTTAGGTCACGTCTTTCGAAATATATTTTCGTGGGCATGCGGGTTACCTCACGATGTTTTTTTGTACCTATCATCTCATCATCTTCACCTATCTGTTCATTGCAATATAGAAAAGTGCTCCAGGACCAAAACCCCTTGATATTCTTCATTTTTTAAAGTTTCATGTCAACCTTCTTATTAGATCCACGGTGATGTCTTCTTTGAACACGGGTACTGCAAAATCATTCATAGACTCATTCACAGTATCAGCGTCCTGATGATAATCATAGATTTACACTATTATATATTATTACTATACTATATATCATACTCAAAAAGTATAGAATAGTAACTGCTTACTATACGCTTGTTTGCCACCTTAGTGGTATTACGTTACTGTAAACAAGTAAGGTTACAAATAAAAGTCCTGAGGAATTGTGTGCTAGTAGCGGGGATAGGAACATGCGAGCTTATACTTCTTTTATTTCAAGCGTTCATACGCTATAGTAACCACTTTATATCAGGTTCACTGTAGATTATTTGTATAAAAAATTCAAAGATCTATTACTAGATAATGCTTTATTAATTAGTAATTAGTGGACAATAAACTTTAATTAAAAAAGGCAACAACATAAAGTATATAATGTAATAATAAATGTTGGTCCTGCGAAAGAATCAAATCCGCTACCGTTGTCTTTAAAGTACCTGTTGCTCAACTCGACGACTAACTTTTAGACTAACATGCATTATCGCCGTTGAACATAAGCTATGTATAATAAATATATAATTTAGAGATAGACGGACGACCAGGACTGCGCCTGAGAGGAGTAGCCTTATATATGGACGACAGCGAGGAGAGAGCAGGGATTGCCTTCTGCAATGCCTTGGCAGGGAAAACGGTCACGATCTCGCCGGGGCTCGACGCCCTACTGAACGGAAGCACACGCAAGACCACCATGCGGCGCAAGATGTTCAATGAACTTTCAAGAGTGACAATCGGAAACCAGACGTGCAGAATAGTGCGAAAGAACAACAAAACTATCGCACTGTTCTGCGCGGAGGACGAAGTCACCGAGTTCGAACAGATGTGCGCAATGCTGAAGTTCATAGGGCAAGGAGCCGAACCTGCTAAGATCATTAGTGTCGACGCCATGGTCGTGGGATACCTCAGTGGGAGAACTAAGGATTACGAAGGAGCTCTCCTGGCCTCGCAGAATCACGAGATCGTGATATACGAGGACAGGGGACAAAATTTAAGTTCCCTTAAGGCCCAATCCCGGGACCCAGGTGCCAAACTGATTCCCAGGGACTGCTGGGACCACCCGATTGTTAACTCCCACGTCAGTGGGTCGGAACGTCTACAACAACGGGTGATGCAGGAAAGGTGCCTGGCAGAACAGAAGAGCAAGGAACCCAGCCACATACTCTCCACCATATTGGCGACCCTCAACAGGAGTGTCCAATCGGTGGCCCAACCTTCCGCAAGAAAAAAAAGAGAAGTGGAAAGAGCTCTGTCTATGGAAGCGGCGGTCGAAAAGTTCATACAGATGCCTCCTCGCCACGGATCGGAGCCTCCCGCTGGCCCCCGCACCAGAGCAGACATGGGACAAGTGATCCCCCCCAAACTCAGACCGGCTCGGGAGCCGCAAGACCACATGGTAAACGCCTTCATCGAGTTCGTGGCAGTCACCAGAGCAACGCGGAAAGTCAACATGGATACCTGCAACTCCATCTTGCAGACTTATCACCGCGGCTCACAGGAACTGCTACGGATAAAATTAGGCGAAGCTGAGGCAGCGATCTACGACAGCGACAGGAACCTAGTAATACTGGGTAACATGTCGGGGTCGTACATGGCAGCATACAGCGCAACCAGTGGTTTTGTTCCCCTGGACGAGAAGAGCGAGGAAGGGAGAATCACATTCGAAACACCGACCGAGGACCCGGTGGTGGTGGTAGCCAAGTGCACAAGGGTAATGCTGGACGACAGGATCCTCGATATGGCAGAAGCCATAGCGGGGGACCTGTTCAAAGGCGTAAGCCCGGAGCACTGGGTGAGACCCACTATCACGTGGGTTAACGGAGTCCCCGGCTGCGGGAAATCCACGTGGGTGGTGTCACAAGCCGACCTGGCTGGAGACATCATAGTGACAACGACAACTGAGGCCGCCACTGATCTCAGGGGAAAACTGGAAACGCGTTTTGGCGACCTAGCCAAAAAGAGAGTGCGGACTATGGCATCCCTACTAGTAAATGGACTACATAAGGGCGAAACGTGTACACGCCTAATGGTGGACGAAGCGCTTATGAACCATTTCGGATCCATAGTTATGGCAATACAACTAGCCAGAGCCAGTGAAGCCCTGCTGATCGGAGACGACAACCAGCTTCCCTACATTCCCTACGACAGGAACAATCTGTTCACCACCCTATACAACAGACCCAACCTTGTGACGTCAATCTCCCAAAATCTCCTTTGTACGTACAGGAATCCACAGGACGTAGCGTATGCCCTTAGAGAAATCTACAGTGGCATATACTCGGCCAAGACTCGCACTAAATCCCTATCGCTGAAGCGGTTTACAGGGGAGCGGATCCCGAAACAGGACAACACGCTTTACCTTGTCCACACCCAGGCTGAGAAGGCACTCCTTATCAGCCAGGGCTATGGAGCAAATTCGGGTTCCCGCACCCTAACCATACATGAAGCACAGGGACTAACGTGCGAGTCAGTGATTATTGTGCGCACAACCTCCAAAAAATCCTACCTCCTCCAAAGTGTCCCCCATGCCGTTGTCGCGGTCTCTAGACACACGGACAGCTGTGTATACCACACAGACTGTTTCGATAACGACGCGACAGCTCGGTTTATCCAGCGAGCCGAGACCGCGACAACGGAACATATCAGGGACTATAACCTTAAGATGGCGATGAGGGCGAGAGACGAGAAGGTCATCAAAAAGTTGACCCAAAGCTCCGAAAACCCAGAGAGCGGTCTCTCCTCCTCCTCCCAAACCAGTAGACTGAGAGAGGGGAAGAGCGTCATGGCAAGGCTCCGGGATGCCATCTCCCTTCCTTTCCGGAAGAAACAAAAGTGACTAAAGCAGAGATAGAGATGAGAGATGCCAGCAGTCGTGCTCACTAAAATGTCTAGACGGGCGGCGGCGTTGGGGGGCGGGTCATCGAGTTCCCTAAAATATGGTTGAACACGGTGATGGCTGCCCTCTGCGTCAACTCGTGAACGGGTGCCGCTCGGAGGGGCTGGTCTGCCCGCGTCTCTCGTCCCTCTTTCTGCTTAAAACAAAAACTAAAATAAAAACTAGTAATAAGGCACTTATTGTAATCGCACTTGCGGAGCGATAAATAAAAAAACTAACAATCTGACAAAAAAAAATGACAAACAAACAAAGGCACGGGCCAAAGAGCCTGTGGATATGACTACTATTAAAAAAAAAAAAAAAATATATATATATAATTTTATGGTAAAGTGCAATACTTGGGTTTTTCGACAACCCTAGTCTACACCTTGATACGTAGGAAACATAGCTATTAATTTGTCTGGGCAATTATGGGTGTGAAAAAAATATCATTCACTTAAATATTCCGTTTAGTTTTAAATTAACTACGCTATTTAACGCCTGCATTAGACATAAAGGATATTTTTTTCGCAACATTTACTATCTGTAACTTTATATATTGTAAGCAACGCTCTCAATCAAGAAGTATCGTTCATGCATTGTTACGCCTGTTGATAAGACAGCTATTTTTCGGAAGCTCTACTTGTTGTCTTCAAACCTTCTGCGGTCCACAAACCCATCCATGCCGCGACAAGCTGCGGTCGATGCTGCTTACCTTGCATATTCTACTACAAGATAAGCACATCAATGCTGTCGAGCTAGATAAAATCAGCAATTTATGGGAACAAAGGGGGTGGTGATTTTTATTATTTTTTCTTTGTCATCGCGCGGATTACCAGCCTGCTACCTAAGCCTAAGGATTTAGCGAAGATACTGGTTTTCACATGAAGCGACTGACCTCCGCAACCCAGTGGAAAACCAGATCATTCTTGGGTAAGGTAAGGAGTATTTCCAAATATAATTTCTTGGACGTACGGCTTTCCTCACGCCGAGCAAGTGATAATTACAAATCCTACTAATATTATAAATGTGAATGTCCGTTTGTTTGTTACGCTTTCACGCGAAAACTACTGAACCGATCATCATGAAACTTTGTACACATATTCTTGGAGGTATTAGAAGTTAAATAGGATATCGCGTTAATGTTAATACTTGCACCTGTACAAGTGCAAGTATTAACATTAACGCGATTCCACTTCACAATTTTATTTAATAATTATTTTTACCGACCAGTTTCGCCTTTACGGCATTATCAAGGTATTTTATACAACATATTATTTTATACAATATGTTGTATAAAGTGCCTACAATCAACAGTATCAACATAATTAAATAGGATGCTTTATATTAAAATATATATTTTTATTAATGCGTGCGAAGCCGCGGGTAAAAGCTAGTATGTACATAAATCCGAAAACCCGAATTTAGTGGTACATACCAGAATTCGAACCGGGGACCTGTAGTTCACTAGGGCGGTTCTTTATCCAGTGGGCTATCAATGCTTGATTATAGATTGTATGAATATTGTAAATGGGCATTTTGTATATTATAAATGGGCTTCAATAAAGTCTGTTTTACAATTATATTTGAATTTTTTTGTTCTACCTCAATTAGTATATTTGTATAGATACAGTCTACTTGCTACTGAAAATAATTTTGCGTTCGTCTGGGCGCAATATCATTGGACCGGGGAAGACGCCGGCTTATGCCGCGATAATCTGTGTAGGTATTATGCAAATTTCCTAGATACGAGTTATTGCAGTGCCGCAGACTATGGATGATATTAAAATATGCAATACTTGACATGAATGCACGGCTTAATTCTGTTATCGGTATCACTAAACTAGAATAAAAATGCTTGTCGAATGAATATCTTAGAGATTTAAAAGTAACTAGGTAAGTCGGTTTTGACCATAAACAAATACACCATTTGACTATGCGTGAAGGCGTCCCGCGCTCACTAAAAACGTATTTTAGCGCCTAAATATTTCAGCTATTAATATACAGATATACAACCCGAAAGTAGAAGGATGTGGGAGCCGAGGATGGAAACTTACGTACCATGACTAAATAGATAGTGTTTTACTAGAGGAAAGCCAGGAGCCCTAGAAATCGGCGAGCGGGCATGAGAACAGTTATGTGAAATAAGGGTGTGAGGTGTATAAGGATCAATCGTGTGACGCTCAGTAATCCCTGCCTACCCCGCAAGGGATTTGCCATGAAGTTATAGCTAAACAGATAGAAAACACGTGACACTATAAATGTAAATGTCATCACTATAATTAAGAAATAAATTTATTATTAATGAGTATATTCAAAAATGTTCAAATCTAATTATTTAAAATTAATATTAAAATTAATAATTTGAACGTATGAAATTAGTTGTAATTTTAATTTTCAATTCAAGTTAATGATATTTTACATTTATATTACATGGTTCTTGAAATATCTGTTGCACACGGAAGGGAGGAAAACGTGGGCTTTTAGATGGAATAGACTAATACCTAAGCATTAGAATTCTAATTATGTCAAATATCAATGAAAAAATGTATGTTTCATTTCACACTCTAACACAGATATAGCTTAATTTAACTTATTGCTCTATTATTAACGACTCAACTCTCCATTAACGATATCATATCAGAAGAACCAATTCTTGTCCAATGTTGAAAACAGCAATTAAAATGTTACTCACATACTTAATTTAAGTTATCGCAGAAGAGACAGTAATCAGCACTTAAAAGAGAAAATAAACATTTATGTGGGCAATAAAAGTCGCTTCTTATCTAAGCTGGGAACTGAAACCATATACGAGCTTCGGTCATGGCAGATGATGGCTTAAAGATTATATAAAGCTATTTATTTGGCTTTAGCTAATTGCATCAGGCATTTGTGATTTTATATATCATTAACTTCACTCCGCGATTTCGTCTGCGCGTATCCCGAAATCCTGTAGAAACTGCTTTTTTACTATCTTTCTTTTTTCTTGGTTTCTAATGGTCGTATCGAAATTTAAATAGGCTATAAACCTTGTACTATGTAAAAAAAAATATGTAAAAATAGTAAATAAAAAAAATAGATTAACGCGTTCAAACACTCTTCCACTTTATATATTAGTATAGATATACAAATGAATATATCTATACACATATATATCTATATATGTATAGATATATATATATATATATATATGTCGATCAATGTTAGAATCAGTATCAGCCAAACCCTTAGGCTTGGGTGGCGGACTCCGCCCATTCTAATGGAATAGGTAACGGGATTACTCTAGTAAGAACATACATACGAGTACATATATCATCAATTTATTATGGAGATTGAGTGTAGAATATTTTAGTTAAACCTAAATCGTTCGCTGAAGTCCTGTTATGTAAACGTATTGTAGTTGGTTTACTTGAAAAGAAATAATCGACGAAATATTCTTTCAGAGAACCATTTTTCGCTGAATAATATGTATGAGAAGGAGATCATGTTTGGATACCAAAAGAGGGATGCCTGAGTTTTTTGGCAGTATTTTTATCAGCGCTCACCTAGTCATGAACTGCACGGTTGGGAAAAAAAATTGTGACGATTCCAAACAAATGTAGCCATTTTTACGAAATAAAAAGACTTTGGCTTTGTTCTGACTACTACTGTTATGACAAGAAACTATCCGGAAGCCTAAGAATCGGCAAGTGTGCATGGACAGAGCTATGTAAGTTGAACGTAGTATGTAAGGACACATGTCATGGCGCTCAGTTCTTTCTACGAACCCCAGCGACTTATCGACCCCACAAGAAACTTATCGGGAAGATATAGATAGATCAAGTTCTTTCCTGTTCTGATATTATACTTACCAAGTCAATAGTTTCAGGCGCTATTTTAAGAAAATCATTTTTTTTTATTAATTTAATTATTTTCATACGAACTAGTGCCCACCGACAAGCACTCTCTACCGTTGGTAATAGGTCTCTTTTTCTATGTAAGATAGTAAACAAGCAAACGGCCTGCCTGAGGGTAAGTAGTTACCATAGCTTAGGAACACTTGCAATACCAGACGTGTCACGCGTGATCCCTGCCACAGCTTTTGCGGATGTCTATGCGTTGTCCATATTTTTACAGACACTCGTGGTCGTCTCTGCACGTATCCAGTATCAATCACTGTGAACGCTTACAACCGATAGCGATAGCTTCCAATTGTTGTAGTTGGTAACAGAGACGCCTATATAACCTTAGATTATAGAAAAAAAAAATAGATCAAAAACTTTATACATCACCACCCACTTGGTCTGCCATCAACAGTCATTACAAATGTACTTAGCTTAGTGTCATCTTACTCGTATATTGCTAAAATTTCGAATTGCGTCATTAGAATTTTCAAAATACCCTCTAGGGAGCATGCGAAAGTATGTGCATATCATATTATTCTTTATAAGGAAAGAAAAAGAGTACTTTATAAGGAAAGTAAGTAAATTGTTGAAGTAGTGAATACGCGCGTCGACTAGCACTTGTCTTCCTTGGTCAGGTGATACTCAAATCTGTGTATTGAAAGTACGAAGTTTTTCAGTGCACGCTGATGATTGTATATGCGAGTACACTTGATGATTGTAAACCGCATAGTGCATACCATATGCCGCAACGTCACCATTCATTGAAGTATGAAATGCTGTATACATTTTTCTATGATCTGTCTCTTGAAACAAAAGATACATGCAAAGCACCTTGACTGTTCTGGTTGTCATATTACGTTACTAACTGAAACATCCTTAGGAAGTAACGAATATCATCTACAGTTCTAAAAAAATCTCTGTGAATTATTAGCCCTCTCTGTGTGTCTCGTACTTTCTTTCTCCTCTGTCACCTTCCGCTTTCTACGAAAGTTAAGAATATTCGTACTGTATGATACCAGAAGTGTATCTTAGTTCTATTTCGCAGAACAATAATATTCCATATACGAAAATATATCAAGAAAGGCGGTAAATGATGAATGTTGGCTTTCGCGTTTCCTTTTTGTAAGTAAAAATAAGACAGAGCTATTGTTGATATCTCTTTTTAAAGTGGACTTGGAACAAAAAAACAAAAATGTCCAGAAAAAACATCTCTTTATTCCGTATTTAACAAAAAAAAATGAGTATCATTTATTGTTACTACTCATCAAAAATATCAACAACACGCACGAGTATATAAGTATACAATCGCAAAGAATTATTATGTTATGGTAATATTACGTCAATAATTGCGATGGTAAACATCATTATCATGGTAATATAGATATCATTGTCTATGCTATATACAATTATGTGAAAAGAAGCCAGTGTAAGGATCGAGTCACGTGGCGCTCTGTTATCTCTGCCTACCATGGGGAAAAATAATACTAAAATAATTGATTGTAATCTTGGTAAATACTATAAAGATCATTCGATGTTGATGATGATGATCACGTCCTATCAATTGTTGGTAAGACTCAATATGGCATTTGAAACTAGGTATATTTGTTAGTGTCTCCGGCTTTGTAGATAGTTCGCAGAATTGAGAAAAATGACCACGATTTGCTTATTATCTGAAAACAAATTACTAGATAAAGTATGCTTGAGATTTTAATACATAAAAGTCTTTATATTGGTACATTATTCCTAGAGCCTAATAGAGCGAAATTTGACGAGCGTTAAAGGCTACTGTAATCACTTCAGGTGACCCCTATGCTTCTCGATGTTGTATAAAAAAAAGTTGTATCGAAACCCTTGATGTTCATGATTTCATCATACTTACTTTGCCGAAGAGCTCATAGCAAATCGGAGCGAATTTGTACGCAGTTAATAATTGCGCCTTGTGGGCCCTAAAAACAGAAATTATAAATTAAAGCTATGTAACTTACGTATGTAGCATATTTAAACTATTCAATACATACTTCACCATTATAATTAGAATGGTTCTTTTGTGTTTTTCATCCATGTCATACCATTTACAGCGAAATGCGGCGTCGCCGACTCTCCTGCTCTGAATACAAATGAAAAATTTATTTCCCGGTATCATATACGCATAAAGAGAAAGAGCTCTGTCTTCTCAAAAATGCAGTGTAATGAATCAGATCTTGAAACGCAAACATATCAATAAACAAATACTGATAGTTATCATTTCTATAAGTACCAGTAAAATTTTTTCTATCAAGGGAAATGAAAAATAAAATAAACAACAACTAAACGCAACGTAAAAATGTGTCTCATAATGAGCAACTGTATGATCATCCCTATTAATATTATTAAATTATACTAATAAAGAAATTCCAATTCGTTCGAAAGAAACGTTTTTACCTGTGCTTCTGCATCGAGAGCATTCAAGAAAATATTTATATGTTCTTCACTATTTATCAATTCGACATTATTCTTTGTTCGTTAACAAACTTTCACCAACCATAGTGCTCTGAACATTGTCCTCAACGTTTATTGTAAATTTCATCCAAAATCTGAGTAATACGCAGTATCTTGCATATCGCGTAGACGTCTTACATGTATAGGTAAATAAAGTGCATAATAGAAAATTACCTCTCTCATAACATTTTCACCAAAAAAGCTAATTATTAGTAGTTGAAAAAGTATTGAAAGTACGAATAAAACACACTGAGGTATTTGTGACCAAGTGCCCATCTGAAAAGTGAAACAGAAGAAAATTTAAAGATTATCATTCTCTTTGCGATTTATGAGAAACTTAAAAGAATGTAGTAGTAGTAAGAACCTAATTCAATTCAGACGAAAAATGTTTTTCTTAGATGGACTTAGCTTTAGATGGGTACTGGATTGATGAGAATGAGGTGTTTGATATAGTGTCTTTTCAATATAGTGTATGTAATATATTGTATTAAACAGTGGTGTCTGAAAAGCGACATAACGTCATATCATATCTATATCATTTAGACATGCTTCCAAATGATATAGATGTAGCATTATAGGCTACATTTATTCTATGATTAACGATTGAGGAGTGTGGCTTCAGAAGTCATAAAGCTTAATTTTTGTGAAAAAGAAGTGAAGACTTCAGCCAAAGTGTATCAAGAGACTGTCTTGGATCGTGTTGTGAAACCTCTACCTCATTTGTTAAAATTCGACAACTAATTTACGAGTGCTGAGAGGACTTAGAATTTGACATATATATATATATATGCTTGCATAAAAAGTATCTCAGTATTCTGCATATCGATAACATATCATGTACAGCTAAGAGCAGATCAGGTTTAACACTCGAAGTGAGATTATATCTCTTATCACAAACAGAATAAGAACGGTACAAAGGTCAAAGTGTAAAGCTTGAGCTGCACTTAGCTGTACATACTTATGAATATAATTAATATATAAAATATATGTCTACTTTTTTTTATAAATTATTAAAAGGTACCCATAACAATATATAGAACAATAATCCTACCATAATAGTGAATCCAAGTAAACATATTTCAACACATCCATACGTTACATTAAGTAAATTAGGTATTTTAAATATATCGTCCAAACGTTGTGATAATCTGAAATCGCAATTACACTATTTTTATTATTATTAGATCTAATAATGTTACAAATAATATATTCACTGACGGTAGTGGGTGGATGCCGTCCGGCAGTAGTTGGCATGTACTAATCGGGAGCGGAAGCACACAAAGTAGTTTAAATCAAATTGCCTGTAAATTTGACTTTCGCAAAATAACGCCTGAATCTATTAACTATTTAATTGCAGCAGTATAGCTGATCAGGTGTATATATACATATATATATATATATATATATATAAACTGACAAATAATATATGTAAAACATATGGCATGACTATTAAAATGTTTAATAAAACTATAAATTCAGAAGGTTAACATTTTTTAATGTTCATAATAACCTATTGAAATTTACAGTTATTATATCATAGTATAATCATATTATTTATATACTTTTTTATACATACATATCATCACGCCTGTCTCCCATTGGGGTAGGCAGAGAAGCAGTAGTCTGGCAGAACGCCAGGTGTACCGATAATGATTTTATGATTATTATAATAGTATAATATTGATTTATTATCACGGATATTTATCCCGGTTATTTGAATATCAATGCGTAGAAACCCCTTTGAGAAGATTCATGTAACGTAGTACACTAGCCCTGACCGGCTCCAGGCGATATTCATGGAACAATATACCCATGACCAGGTCTCGGCAAGCATTGGGACTATTGTGAACGTATGACAAATTGTTGGGCTATTTTAATGAGATCAGCAGGTGTATTCACATTGACTCGGAATATTCTCATTCGAATCAAAAAGTTGTTACACTGTATAGGAGTTGTTTCCAGTGAAATGTATTACAATTTCATTCGCATTGACACGGTACGTAATACATCATGAAATCGAATTTTTTACTGAATCTTTTTAATGCAATTTGAATCCATGAACATTACGATTTCGAAACATAATGATTTCGTCTCCTTTATTCCTAAAATTACGCCATTTTGACTCGAAATATTCTCGAGAGCTTATTTTCCAATAAATATATTTATTATACGTAAATTGCAAACATTAGCTAATTTCAACGATTGTGGGTTTTGAAGTGCATGTATTTAATTTAAATAATGAAAAACATCAAGATAACATTGTAAAATTGATTATCGTTTTACGGGTCGTTTTAAGCGAGAATTAAGAAAAAAAATTAAAACGATTCTAAACTTAAGACTTGTGCTATGGACTAAAAAAAAAATTACGCATTTTGCTTCACTTGGTGTTCCAATAGGCGATTACTCGCTATTCACTGGATGAACCCCCGGAATGCCAGAGAAAGTCAGGTTGGCAACACCGGCGTGACTCAAAGGATTTGAGAGGTGTGCTGCACTTTCTACAAAGTTACTCGCAGCGTTATACTCATTAATACTTCCTGGCCGTTCAGAGAGAATGAACGCAAGTCAGCGCGGCCAATGAAGCTAAGATAGAGTTGAGAATACTTTGGACGTTGTTGGATTTCCACTTAGACCGATGAAGAAACGCCGGAAGCTGCAGCGCTGATCGACTATCTCCAAATCTTCATCCAGACCACAATACTAGTTTATGTAGGGACAACCAAGCTCAGTTACTATCATTTTCAGGATAGCGTGATACTGAAGCAACCCGTCGTCACACAAAGGCCATCTGTGCATATATTAGCGTTATAAAACAGCTGACTCTCGCCTCCACGAATATACCCAAAGCACTACAATATCACGTATAATTTATAATGTCAATGAATGTAATATAGTTTGTGACGATATTTGGATATTTATTACTAGATTAAAATATGTTCTAGATTAACATGTAAGTAACTTTCAATACCGATAATGATTTAGTTTAGACAACCAAATTGGTCACGTTTTTTCTGAAGGTGATATCGGGTACACTAGAAACTGGAGAGTATGCGCCGAAAGAGCTATGAAGGTTAAAGAAGCAAGTGAGATGTGTAAGGACCGCGTCTAATTCCGCTCGGTTCTCTCTGCCTACCCCACGAGGTACCTAACGTATAGATATAGTAGAGTATATTTAAGTAAAATTTGACAAATCGAACTCCAAGCAAGCGGAACTCGGGCATGAGCTAGCTTTCAATAAAATCTTGTATAATTGGGAGCTATTGAGCTCATAAATATCTTTAAAACAAGTACGCTTTGAGTTATTGATAAGAATGTAATATCTTGTAATGAATGTAAAATCTTAATTTATTTATTAGTGATGTTTGTAAAAACATATACAAAGTAAAAACCTATTCATTTACAAGAAATTCTTTGGCGGGAATTCTTGTAGGACGTGTCATCAATCAAATTTTCTTAATTCACCTATTTTTAAATACTTCTTTGTAGTAGTGAAATTGTATAGTGGTGTAAGTGACTAACTAAAAGTTTAACTTTAATGAATTCAAATTAACGTCGAATAATATCAAGAACCCGTCAGTGCTACAATAGCTAATAAATAAAAAAAAATATGATCGTGAGGTTGTATCAAGCTAGTGTAGAATTGGTTCGTTAGCGGTGCCAACGTGCGAGTAATACTGCTTGTGTTACAAGTGTACATAAGCTACGATAATTACTTCATATTACGTAGGCGATATACTTGCTTACCACCCAAAGTAGTAAAAATAAACAAACATGAAAATATGAATTAATTTTTGTATAATAAAATTATCTGAAAAACGCGCATGAAAATAGCACTGAATGTTAAAGAAGCGCATGCCGTGTGTAACGATCAAGTCATGTGGCGCTCACTTCTCAGTAATTACACCACAAGGGACTTGGGGTGAATACATAATGTGAATAATTATCTACGTATTTTATGCAAATTCTATTTATTTATCTATGTTTTCAGCCCAAGTCGACTGTGCCGTAATACCTGTTAAAGGTCTAATTGTCTATTGAACTTACAAAACTATTGTGCTATGTACAAATCATTGATTTTTTTTAAATGTGCAATGTCTTTGAAGTTTTGTCGCAAAGCTTGAATAAGCAACAATGGTCCGATCCTATATTTTGTTAGTAATATATTACTTTTACCTTATGATGTATTGATGACTCCTAATGATATCATTCAGCATACCAACGTTATTGATATTTAATTGCGCTATTCTTTCACAAATGACAATAAAATTGATATGTATTTGAGTGCTAAGAACAAAGTACATTGCATCAAAAGTAGCATAATATAAAACGCAAATATATCCTGAAAAACACAAAATCAACGGTCAATTGATTTTTACCACCAGAAACTAAAATCTCTTTTCGTCAATCGCTCGGACACATGCGACCTAATACATACATACTACATCAATCAGAATAGTATAGACTGGGTATCGACAGTACGACATGCTCCTCTTCCACCACTGTCACAAATCTGTGATCTATAATGAATCAAATAGATTTTCCACGCCGGTGTAAAAAAAAATATGAATCCGGTTTTTAGATGAAGTCGTAACTAATTGTATAAGGAGCCGAGCGGAACCACTTAAAATAAAAATAATTTCAATATATATTCTGGTAACCATAAGAAATAATTAATATGAATTTTAATAATTCAACCATTACACCATCATATGGAGCAGTGAGATTCTTGGTGCTTCACAATAAACACACAAATTGTTTTCAAAATTAATTATGAAATTTAATTGTTTAATACACAATTAAAACTGTTACACAACGACTAAGCCGATTAGTATAATATTTAACGAGATATTAGCTTAAACACATTAAATTTCAGAGAACACGTACAAGTTGATTATCTAAAGATGATACGTACTGCACATTGTCAAATTACTGTTGTACAAAAATTGTTCATCTATGTCGCGCATTGCTTTTCTTTCTCCGTGCGAGAGAGACTAGTATAAAGTGTGACATTTTGTCACTTTATAAGCACACGGCACTACAAAAGATTACGTATAAGACTAGATAGGGGCTGCATAAGCGTAATGATTTCATGTTCAAATAACCTACATCAGATATACAACACACATTAATTATACATGTCATTAAATATTAATCTAATGTCCAGTAAATCAAGTACCTAGTCGTAAGTACCTAGAGTAGATGGTAAAAGTCGAAATGGTTATGTAAGGGAAAGTATAGAAATTGCACCTCTAAAGCAAAGCTGACATGCAATTGTTTGTCTTTATGTAGACATATAACAGATAGAAATGAAAACGTGATAAAACGAGAGAATTTTTATATTTTGAAGAATCACGTCAATAGGACAGAGGTGGATGAAATTAAATCTCTGTT
Source organism: Pyralis farinalis (assembly GCA_947507595.1). Taxonomy (NCBI): domain Eukaryota; kingdom Metazoa; phylum Arthropoda; class Insecta; order Lepidoptera; family Pyralidae; genus Pyralis; species Pyralis farinalis. The sequence goes on from OX382274.1 coordinate 12,129,434, forward strand.
GGGGGTACCTAAGTAGTGCTATACACAGTACTGAAGGTAGATTAATTCGGTCAATAGTATAAAATAAATGGAAATTAAAGGAATAAGAATACTGTACCGTCTACAAATAAACCTCAAAAATGAGAAATTACCCGAAATAATTGGGTGCGTATTGTTTAATATAATAACATTTAATATATTTTCATTTCAACATCGTTCATAAGATATAATGTTGATTGAGACAGAAATTTTACTGTTTAAAAGACATATCTATCAAAATGTATAGGTACCTATCAAAATATATATTATTTAAATGGCTAGGTTTAGGTTAGAACTACGACCACAACGCCAGAACCGAATTCTACCTATTTTACTTGGTTAGGGTAGCGCGTATTTTGTAAAATCGCAAATTTGACAAACGAAGTACTTAGTTAAATGAATACTTTTCAAATGATAATAAGTTGGTTATATCTAATGAGAATCTTCTACCAATAGATTATTATAAGCAATGATTTTACACAATGATTAGAAAGTTATTTCTATAGAAAGTTATATAGGTAACAAGCAATAGATTTCGTGAATTTTATACCCATATAATTGTATACCAAAAGTTTGTTAGATTTAATAATTGTTATATCAAACGATTTTATACATTTGAAAAGATGTTTTACGATTTTTTCTTAATTGAAATTTACACCAACCGAAATTATACATTTCGTTGGTATTTATTTAAAAATAAATATATTTTGTTGTTATATCTTATATTACTTACCGGAAATAATAGAATGAATATACACCATAAGCCACGGAAACCAATTATCAATTAAAAATGGCACCCACACGGGGTACGGCAATAGAAACTCCACTTTCTTTGTTTTAAAATATAGATATAACATTATTATTAGCGTAAAAAAAATGTAAACATTTATAAGAAAGGCATTCAATAAGAATACGCTTTTATTTAATTTCACCAAGAAAGATATTTCTTTGCGAACAAGATCCGACTTCTCACTTTTAATTATATTTTGATATAATGCCTTAAGGCATTTTATTAAATCTTGTACTTCTTCTAATTTAATAATAGTAATTATTATTTTAATTAACGCTAAAGAGGCTGTACATATACAAGGAAAATACTGTGTCATTTGAAGAAAATTTTCGTAAGATGTGTTCATGATAAAGTAACCAGTCTCTTGTATACAAGTTATAAATAACACAGTGTATAGTATATAAAATCGGCAAAACTTTTGTGAAGTTTTTAAGTCAATGCCCAATATCCAAAAGTTAATTTTAATCTGTTTGATGAGATCTTCGAATTTTGGAATATCCATCTCAAGAGTTACTTGAACTTTTATTGTAGTACTTCATCGGGTTTTGTATAAGAGTTAGTAGCCGCAGTGGATGCGTCCGTGATGTATTCGATACTAAAACATTGTTTATCGATTACTATTTGCTTGCTTCACGTGTTGTAATAAATTTATCAAACAGTAACTAAAATGTTAAAGAATTCTGATTACAACTCAGCAGAATTAACAAAAAAAGTATTGCGAGTGTATGATAGTATTATATTTGGCAGTGATTGCATTTTAGTTGCCATCGTTCGACCACTTTAGAACTAAAATTCAAAAATCAATCACATTTTTCGCCTTTTGCCTGTACTTGCGCTATGAGACGCTTTTTGCCAGATTCCATGATCTACGTCACTATCGTATCTATGACATTTTTTTGTTTTATATTTTGCCAGTATTTCATTCTATGCATTAGTAATATTTATTTATTTATTCTTTATTTATTTTATTTATTTCATATATAAACATATATAAACATTTGCATCTTAATGATATATGAACTGATAGATATGGACAACGAAACGATCCTCTAATGGTTAATATTTAGTTTATATGTACAGAATCTGATACAAATTATTAATATAGGGTCGGGTCGGTGTTGCAAATATCCATAAGCTACGGTGACTGTTTACCATCAGGCAGGTCATATGCTTGATTAGCACCTTTGACGAGCTCGGTGGCGCAGTGGTGAAACGAGCTGTTACGCTACTCCGACACCAACGCTCGTGGGTTCTATTCCCACACAGTACAAACATTTGTGTGCATGAACATGTCTGTTTGTCTTGGTCTGGGTATTTTCTATGTATAATAAGTATGTATTTACAAAAAAAAAATATTTACGTATGTTTATCAGTTGTCTAGTACCCATAACACAAGCTTCGCTTACTTTGGGGCTAGGTGGCGCTGTGTAATTTGTCCGACAATATTTATACAATATTTACCTTAGTGGTCTAAAAAATATATAGGTTATTGACAGAAATTGTAAATGATCGAGTTCTCCTCTTCGAACCTATTTGAAGAATACCATATTATCGTATCAGGTTGGGGAAACCTCGACAGATAGTTAATTTCACAAATATTTAGGTTGTGGAATTAACTCAATGCTAAGTTCGTATAAGAAATTTTAAATGGAACCGCATTATACAAAACCTTTTTTGTTCAGTTTCTGAGAACGAATTTCCTATCGGTCAATATCTGTAAAGACAAATCTATATACACATAAAGATGGTAAAATCCTTGTCCTTGGCCTTAAAGTCTAAGAAAAGACTGCTCATCATATGGCCTAATACCATCTATTAGTATGCAAGCATCAAACAGCTCGTCGTTAAATCTTGTCTCAGTGCCTGATGCAGTTTTCCAGGTATTTATGTTAAGAACAACACGCAATGGTTTTGAATCATTGAAATTGTGACGTCCGTAGTACAAACTTTTAATAATTTGTTTGTTGACTTGTACGAAAACATGCCTTAATAGAGTAATATATCGCCTTAATGTATAAGCAAAATAAAATATATATTAGATAAGCCTCAATTCTGTATGTATGCTGAGCAGTGATAGCATCGTGGATAAATAACAGTCTTTTTTTTTTTTTTTTATACCACTAAGGTGGCAAACAAGCGTACGGCCTGCCTGATGGTAAGCAGTTACCGTAGCCTATGGGCATTTGCAACACCAGGGGTGTCACTCTTGCGTTGCCGACCCTGTAAGAACCTCTTCACGCCTTTCTTGAAGAACCCCATACTGTAGTCCCTTGGGAAAATTTCGGCAGGGAGCTCATTCCACAACATAATAGTTCTCGGTAGAAAACTTCTCGTGAAGCGCACAGTGCGCGACCATTGCGGTTCCAGTGTGTGCGGATGAACTCCCAGCCGCCGGCGAGCTGTGCGATTGTAAAACGAGGCTGTTGGTATAATGTCGAACAACTCCTCAGAACACAATCCATTATACAGCCGGTAGAACACGCAAAGGGAAGCAAAATCTCTTCTCAAACTCAAGGGCTCAATGCCGTGTGTGAGTCCAGGATCATCGATAATCCTCACAGCTCGTCTCTGTATCGAGTCACAAGGTCCTAGCTGGTATCCAGGTGCTCCCGCCCAAAGGTGGCTACAGTACTCCATATGCGGTCTGACTTGGGACTTATATAACATAAGCCTTTGCCCCGCGCTGAAGTACTGTTTAGCTCTGTTGAGCACACCGAGTTTCTTGGACGCCAGCTTAACCTTCTCCTCCAGGTGACCTCGATACTGAACATCGCTGGAGATCTCGATACCGAGAATCCCAATGCTCTTAGAAATTGTGAGCGGCGTGTTCTGGATTGGGGAACCACAGCAAATGGGGTTTTCTTAGCGGTGAACGCGCAAACTTGTGTCTTGGTAGGGTTGAATTGGACTAGGTTCAATCGCCCCCAGTCAGATACTTTAGACAATGTACCCTCCATTTCAGACACAAGTTTATCGCGGCTTTCCTCCACAAGGGAACGAGGGATGTTAGCATGGCCTGTATAATAAGTGTCCCCGGTGCTGTCGTCCGCATAACAATGAATGCTGTCGATTGACAACATGTCATTAATGTGCAGCAGAAACAGCGTCGGGGACAATACAGAGCCCTGTGGGACGCCAGCATTAATATCCATGCTATCGGAGCAACTACCGTCTATCACGGCTTTTATACGTCTGCTGGATAAGAAGCTGGCAATCCATTTGCACAAACCCTCGGGCAGCCCGTACGATGGTAACTTCGATAGAAGACTCCGATGCCAGACCCGATCGAACGCCTTTGCCATATCTAGGCTAACAGCCAATGCTTCACCTTGACTCTCAATCGCCGAAGCCCAGCGGTGTGTAAGATACACTAGAAGATCACCAGTCGAACGACCGTGGCGAAAGCCGTATTGACGGTCGCTGATTAGGTCGTGATCTTCTAGGTATGTTAGGAGTCGTGTGTTTATCACACGCTCCATCACCTTGGAGAGAAGGGAGGTTATGGCAATAGGCCTGTAATTCGACGGATCTGATCTATCGCCCTTTTTGGGCACCGGGTGCACATTGGCGGTCTTCCACGAAGACGGGACTTGCCGAGTGGAGTAGGAAAGCACGAAAAGGCGCGTTAGCACAGAACACAACTCAGGAGCACACTGCTTTAGCACCACTGCTGGTATGCCATCTGGCCCACTCGACTTATGAATGTCGAGGGAGAGCAACGCCCGCCGGACATCTCGCTGGGTAATTGAGATTTCCGGCATTGAGCTACTGCACCTCGGGATGATAGGTGGCACAGCTCCCCCGTCATTCAAAGTCGAGTTAGAGGCAAAGAGATTACCCAGTAAGTCGGCTTTCTCTTTAGCACTGTAGGCCAGACTGCCATCCGGTTTTTGCAGTGGTGGCATAGACGCTTGACAAAAGTTTCCCTCGGCAGCTTTAGCCAGCGACCAGAAAGCACGGCTGCCAGACGGAAGGCTTGCAAGCCGCTCGCCAACTCTACCGACGAAATCAAACTTTGCTCTGGCAATTACCCTCTTACTGGACCTCGAGGCAGCGTTGAGTTTACGTTTCAAAACAGAGACATCAGGATTTCCATTAGCATGCGCCGTGGTCCAAGCCTCGAAAGCAGCCTGTTTGAGAAGTCTGGCTTCTCTACAAGGCCGATTAAACCACGGTCGCTTTTTAGCTCCCGCAGCAGCCACTAAGCGACTGGGAATGTAGCATTCCATGCCATCCAATATCGCCGTAGCTACCGCAGTCGCGCAGGATTCGATATCGTCTGTTTTGAAACAAAGCTGCCTCCACGGGTACGACGCGTAGAACTCACGCAGTCCGTCCCAGTCTGCCGACTTATAGTGCCAAACACGCCGCCATCCGGTAGGCCGAAGTGGGTCACGCCTGGCACAAGGCGCTTGGGTTCGGATGAGACAGTGGTCCGATGAGCCAAGCGGCGCATCCACTGAGATGTTGTACTCATCCGGACGTGTTGTCAGCAGAAGGTCCAGTAAGGAGCTTGTATGGTCCTCTACATCCGGTATTCTCGTGGGAGAATGCACCAGTTGGGAGAAACCATAGGCCAGAGCAAAGTCATGAGCAGATCTCCCCGCGGAATCAGTGCACCGAGAGCCAAGCCATTCGGTGTGATGGGCATTAAAGTCTCCCAAAATCACTAATTCCGCGGAGGGATACTGCTCGATAACTCTGTCAGTCGTCATTTGCAGGTGCTCAAATAAACGAGCTGTGTCTGCATCACCGCTATAGGACCTGTAAAGGCAGGCGTAGATTCGGGTGTGGCCGCCATGATCCACGCGCACCCATAGTAATGACAGGTCCTTGTCTTCCAGGCTACGAAGACGGCGACAACAAATATCCTCCCGAACGAACATACACACCCCGGCACGACGTACAAATAAGTGTTCAAGTTTGTTGTACCCGGGGTAATGTAAGTAAGAGGTGTCGGCCGGTGAGGATATTTGTGTCTCCGTGAGGAAAAGAAGGGTCGGCCGAGCAGTCTCGAGGTGGTAGTTAACCGCGTTAATGTTGGAGTGTAGTCCCCTGATGTTGCAAAAATCCACATTTATTGTGGAAGGGGTAGCCGCTGTAATTTTCCATTTTCCTTTCTTTCTCGTAGGCATGTTTTATGAGGTTGTTTGAATAATGAGAAGTCGCTGAGCCGACAGAGTGGAAGACAAATGCGCGGTATCTTCCACCACTGGACAGTGCAGGTTATGCGGTTTGCTGGCACGGCGGGCGGAAGGGCCCCCGGTCCCCCCCTGCTGCAGCAGCCGGGTCCACTCCGGTCTCCTTCTCCGGCACCACCACTACAACAGGGGTTTTTCGCGGGTTGGCGGTTCAGCCTCCCGGGGCGGAGATTAAGTAATCCCCGGGTTCGGGAACCCTACTGACCCGCGGGCGGCCAGCGGTCAGCCGTTTCACCGGGTCTCCCTGACCGCCGCGCCAGCCTTCCGCGCCCCGCTGTTCGTGGCGGTTCGATATCCGCCGGTCCTCCCGCTGCCTGCACAACGACTTCCCAAATGACTGGCAACCTTACTCACTTAGTCTATTTCCCGACTGTCCTTGGTTCGAATCCTCTACCGCTAATCCATGTCCACTAAATTTATTGTGTTTCGGATATGTACGCATTTATAATTATCAATCGCTCGACGATGAAAGAAAACATCATGAGCCTACCTAAGACAGGCCTACGAAAAGTTTGATTTTTCATATAGATTGTGGACGGTCTTACTAACTTTGAGAATAAAATATTTTTCATATTTTAAGTTAAATCAAACTGAAATAAAAACTGTATGACCTGAACAATTCTGCATCTAAATTACGATTACCAAAGTCATATCTTCACCACACAAGATCATGTATCTTCGAAAAGAGACAATTTAAGAATAAAAAGAGAAACATAACCGCTTAGCCTAATTTTAATCCCCGCTTCTTTTACAGGACTGTAGACTGACGTATCGAAGCAGAATGTTATGGTATTAGTTCATATCCTACAGATATTTTATATGTCACATATAAAAAGATATTTCAATTTAATTTATTTGTCTCAGTTATTTACGTACTATAGCCATTCATAGTATGGTTTTAAACATAGCCTACATCATTTGCTGTGAAGTGGTATTTCTAACGTTATCCTAGACATTTGATGTAATTCAGACATTTAGTAGTTATACTGGAATGAAGAATTACATACTTACCTATATATGTGAACATTGAAACATTGTACTTTTTTTCTGTCATGTAATAAATTGAATGATATTTGTTGCCTACATTATACTGATATTGGAAGATGTTATCACCGACAGTAAACAAGCTAGGTATGCATTTACTATGTTGACACCGATTGCAATCTAATTCGCGTTATAGCAATATGCTTTGTTTATCTTTCACACCATAAAAATTACAAAAGTATACAATAAAGAACTGACCTAACAGCCGAAGTTTTATGGTACTTATAATTCGGAAGATGTAAGACCTAACCTAAGAAAGGACTGGTTTTGCCTGTGGGTTGTGGAGGTCTGACTATCGTCGCTCTATATAAAAAATCAGTATCTTCGACACATTCTTAGGGTTAGACAGCGGGTGCCGCGAATACTAAGGGGCAAAGCGCTGGGAAGAAGAAGATATACCCCTGAAATTTACGTGTACATTATACATTTTTTCATAGTATATCTGTATTCATTATAGAGCAATATAGATGTCCCTATTTATGCGATATAGATGCTACCCATATACGAAATATTATAAATAAAGTGAAGTGAAGGTGGAGAAAAACTGTTTCCATTTTTTTGTTATTGATCTATCTATACATAACTTCACGCCAAATCCCTTGCGGTGTATGCAGAGAAAACCGAGCGCCACGTGACTAGATCACTGCATACCTCACTCGTTTCTTTAACATTCATTGCTCTTGTTTGGTATTGATAATACCTACTGGTAAAGCTGGTTAAAAGTTTTTAAACAAACAAAAAAGAAAAGAAAGTCTATATAACTTCATTGCATAAGTTTTTACATTTGTAATATACGGGAATATAGTTTGCAAAGGTGTGCTTATTCCTTCTTGGAATCTCTTCCAGCCATCCCAAGTCAGTTGACAAACAGAGGAGAAAAAGATACTGAACTACTTGTATTTTGCAGTTTATATAGAAATTCTTTTGCATTTCTGCATCGATGTTTTTAATTAGGTCATGTTTGTACATACATATTACGACTCTCGGATGGTAGTTATTGCTACAATCATGCTGTATTGAAGAATAGTGCAGGCCTCTATAGTACAGGATATATGCGACTTGATTTGCATACAACAAGATATAGATTCCATAGGTTGTTTATGAAATAAAAGTTAAACTCCACAGGGGTGGGAAAAGCGGGAAAGAGGCAGCAATCTAAATTTTTGTAATATTCGTATTTGTATGCAACCTGTCACAACAAAAAGCGATCTCACCGCGCTGGATCGCGCCTTGTGGATTTAGACTTTAATTACATGCCTACCGAGTATGAACTATAAGTGTGTACAAGAACAATATTTCCAAAAAATATGACTAAAACAAAATCAGTCATTTTTGCTGTATTAGGAATCCGTTTCTCTCTCAGTTCTCCGTTTTGGGACGTAAAGGGCTTATTATAATCTTTAGAGTCAAAGCCTACTTTACCTACACTTGGTGCTCTCTGCTAATTAACAAACGAGACTCGGGCGGAAGAGAAGTAGGTTGCATTTAAGTAAAATAACAACTCGATGGAGTATTGTGTTGACTCGTAGAACTTGTGAGTGAGATAGAAATAAGCTCCTGACGGGTTTCTGTTTTAATAGCGGAGTTGGCTTTTACATCACTACGGCGGTAAATAAGCATGCGACCTGCCTGATTATAAACAGTGTATGTGCTGTAATCTGTCTGATAATCTCGGCATGCAGAACTTAAGAGTTCTTAGAAAAAAACTTCTCTGGAACCGCACAGATCAAAAAGAAAGAAAGAAAACCGGAGTTAAAATAACGACTTCCTAGAGGGTTTTTGTATTCCGAAGTGTGAGTGATGTCAAAAAAAGCTACTAAGGAGTTGCTGTGTTAGAAGCAGAGACGATATTGCGCGAGTGATACTTAATGTATTGCAAGCGTTTATAGCCTATAGTAACCGCTTTACATCAGGTGGACCGTATGTTTGTATCCTACGAACAATACTATATACTGTACTATATATATCATAATACAGGAAGTATCACTCGCGCGTTGCCACCCCTCCTGCGAATAAATCTCCTTATGAACTTACTCGTAACCCGACATACATGCAAGAACACTACAACCCTCCAGGCAGTTGTTATTATAAAGACATAAATATGTTTGTCTGCCTTTGTCTGGGTATCTTAATGAAATGAAATGAAATAAATTTAGTTTTTAAGAGAAGTAATGCACATCAAAGCAGCCCGATTGAGGAAATTCCTCCACCTTAGAGAAAAACATAGCAGCACAGCAGCAATGTGTTTCTCCATTATTTTATTTATTACTTCTCTTAAAAATGAAATTTATTTCATTTCATTTCACGCACTATATGGGAATCATGCACCAATGATGAACATGAACCAAGCACGTGGGGCTTGGTAGTGAAGTAGTTTTATTAGCCACTCGACCACCTGGCTCTTTAAAATCTAGACAAGTCGCAAGTTTCCCCCAGACAAACAAGAGTACGGCCTGCCTGAAGGTAAACAGCCGCCGTAGCCTACGAACATTTGCAACACCAGGGGTATCACTCACGCGTTGCCGACCTACTAAAAACCTATTCACGCCTTTCTTGAAGAACCTGATACTGGAAAAACCTCGAATGGGAGTTCATTCCACAACTTGAGTTCTTGGATGGAAATTTCTCTAGAACGCCACAGTACGCAACCGTTGCGGTTCCCGCGTGTGAGGGTAAATTCCCCACCGTCGGCGAGCGGTGCGGTTATATAAAAATGATGTCGTCATCATATCGAACAATTCTTCAAAACGCGACCCGTTATACAATCGGTAGAACACACGAAGGTACTCAAAATCTCTCCGTAAAGTTGAGGATTCAATACCGCGTGTAAGCTAAGGATCGCTGACAATTTCACAGCTCGTCTCTAAACCGAATCACACTGTCCAAGCTGGTATCCAGGTATCCCGCCAAAGGTGACTGCAGTACTCGTACATCACTGGAGATCTCGACACCAACCAACTCGAGACCGAATCGTCAACAATCAACCAGTATAAATAGATTTTCATACCAATCATCGGTACCTTTTATGAAGGCAGGCTTCTGCGGGCGCCCGGTGCATGGCAAAATCTACACTCTTAGATTCTCTAAACGATAATTCTCGGAATTTCAATTACTCTGGTTGTAAGTTTCCATAGGCTGGGGTATTGTTTACCATCAGATACTAATATGGCCTTTTTGCCACCTCTATGGTATACGTACGTTCGCGGCCACGAGAAATATGCACGCTGCATAGCTTACCTATCTAAGTATCCGTACAAAGTAATATAGATTAATATATATTAATGGAGGTTATAATCGTACATTACATCGTCTGGTTGGTCTCAGGTGGGTCGTCGGGGCGGTTATAAGTTATAGCGGCATAAAATAGAATTCGCGTCGTATCGGATGTTCGCAACTGTGTCACTAAATGGAGATGGGTTAAGGGGTGTGACCTGGGAGCATAGTGGATTACAAATTACAATATCTTACAAACAATGGAATAGTTTGGATAGTTGGCTTTAGGTAGTTCGTGTATATTCTTGTGGTCATGTGTTTATTGTATGTATTATCGAAAGTTATTGTAATGACCTCAAAAGTCAAAATTGTTTTCTGTTGACATGTTAATGTTTTAAGACTATCTTAGTTGCTCTATCAACGTTTGACATGAGTGACATTAAATCTTTATTCATGGTAGAAAGTAATATGAATTTATTGAAAATTTCAAATTGGTCGCATTCGTAACTTATCGAAGCGAGAGCTAGGTATGGAATAGAGAGAGCATAAAAGTAGAATAAAGGTCAAAATGCGAGCGTTGCGTAAACTTTGAGGGATCAGTCTTGTAGATCACATTCGCAATAATGACGTAAAAAATTAAGTTTTTGAAGTGAAAACTTCTTTAGCGGCGTTGTGTACTTTTTGCGATGAGTATAAAATGTTAAACTCACGTCAGGACACGTGACCTTGACGCCCAGACCGTAAGATTTTGGTGAGAAGTAGAACTGAAGCTCGCTGCAGCGCTAAAACATTAGTTACCTCCACTGAAAAAAATGTTTAGTTGGATTTCCGAGATTCCTAATAGAATTCACCAAAGTCGACGGTTGAACTGGGTCCTACCTTTGATTTAAGTTGATTTTACCAATCAAAAAAGGTTAATGAAGTACCAGTAAAAATAATAAAATTTATTATTTAGTATGATAAACTGTACCATATTATATGTACAATCCATTTATAAGCGGTAAATTATACATTTAAAATAGTGATAGCTACAAAATACTTTTGTATGAAGACCAACCGTAATATATTTGTAAATTTAACTACAAACTTTTGCATTAATTAACAAAATTTACTAGTAAAATAGCCTACCTTTGCTTCTTTGGTAAATTCAACTAATCTTTTTTTTCAGTGTCTAATTAAACAATTAAAACATGAAGCGCTAGATCGTTCATAGGGCTTTATTTTCTCGCGAACAAAACGTTATAAACGCCATGAAATTCTTGGCGCTTACGCGTTTCGTTCAACGTAGTTTATCAACATCGCTGTTTGGTTTAAGCGGCGCAAGGCGCTTGCGCGAGTGTGCGTGTAGGTTTGACGTTTGTACTACAGCCTGCTACGCGTATTCACGGATGGTGACTGCTGATGGCTCGAGATAGTATTTTATATTGATAAATAAAGCAATTCGTGCGAAATTATTCCCTAACCATTCCAAAATATTCAAAAATTCACAACGTTAATGTTCAAGTTTTCACTTCAGCCGGCAACCCGTTTTTTTTAACAACGACGGGAGGCATACAAGCGCGCGGCCCAGCAGCTTGTAATACATTAAGTATCACTCGCGCGATGCTACCTCTGCTACACAGCAATCCCTTAGGAGCTTACTTTTGACCTCACTCACACGCAGGAACACTACAACTATGTAAGGAGCTGTTACTTGGCTGCAGTTGTCGGTGAGGTGGAGGTAATTCCGCAGATGGGCCACTTTGGTGCGCCCTACCTCTCATAAAACACCAAATACAACCAAATAACACACAAATGTTTGTCCCGTGTGGGAATCGAACCCACGAGCGTTGGTGTTAACGTCGCGTCATTCACCACTGCGCTATCGAGCTCGGCAATCTTGGTTTGAGAGTATCGTTTAAAGTAATAAGAATTAAAATTCAAAATTTATATTAGTAACAGAGTTGTAATGAAAGAGAGTGCCGGTGTGTTAACACTAGGCACTCTTCTTAGAGGCGTGCTCTGTTAGTTCGGATATGTAGAAATAATGCAGAAGGATACGAGTATAATCAAGAAATAGATTTATAACGCGAAAATGGAAGAATGTAGACGCCAAGTTAGAAGCCAAGACTTACCTACTATACCAAATTCATCATTTTTATCACAAGGTGATGTAAGGAACCTTAGAAATCAGCAAGCACGCATGAAAAGAGCTGTGAATGTAAAAGCGAGTGAGTGTGTAAGGATCCATCCATATGTCACTCAGGTTTCGGGAGTATAAATAAGTGGTATCCTACTAATATTATAAATGCGACAGTTTGTATGTATGGATGGATGTTTGTTGCTCTTTCACGCTTAAACGGCTGAACGGATTTGAATGAAATTTGGCACGTAGATAATGATCTGGATTAACACATAGGCTACGTTATTTGACTCCACGCGGGCCGAGCCGGGGGCAGCTGCTAGTTATCGATAAAGCGGTCTTTTCCGGTCAACATAAGAAACTAAAACAATTATTAAAAACATGTAACAGTAATGGAATTGAGTGCAACAGCTAAAATATGTCAGTATAAAGCGCATTCATCGGGTATGATTGGAAAATCTTCTGCTTTCTAGAGTTATCCAAGTTTCTAAACCATTAAGATTTTTTTTTTATATACGTACATCCCTGCCGTGGGCAAGGCACTTATTGCTACAATATATATTTATTTATACAATTTTTTTTCAAATCGCTACTATACACATATAAATAACACATTCGTACATCATACACTTTCGTTCCTCAATTCATTCTTCTTTCAGTTTTATTTTCATAAAATTCTGATTTGCCCATTTTAGAACGCCGGTGAAACGTTTGTACCTATTGCCAAACTTCCCTCCCCATAATGCGCCAGTCCAGCCACGGGCGACAGCTTTGGAGGGGTTCGCCTAACCTACGGATTTAGTCTGTGCCTAAGGATGTGGCGGAAATTCTGATTTTGGCAACAGTCAAACCATCACAATCCGCAAGAAAAAACCAGATCTATTTTAGGTTAGTCCACACGTCTTTCTTGAAATATAATTTCTTGGACGTGAGGGTCTCCACATTATGTTTTTCTTCACCGACGAGCAAGTGACAATTACAAATATGTACATAAATAAACACGAATTTGGTGGTATATGCCGCCAAAATTCGAAATAGGGACCAGTTGCTAGTATAGGGTGATTCATTATTCACTGGGCTATCACTGCTGTTCTACTTCACTTGGCTATCATGGCAATACAATATAATATGATACGATAGGACAGAACACAACATAATATAATACAATTACAATACAAAACTCTTTATTGCACCGATATGAAATGTCGGATATTATAAAAACATGGTGATAGTTTAGGGTATAGCTACAAAGCAATGATAGCACACAGCCTCTGGTTTGTGGGTAGTCTGATGGCAGTTATTCTATGTCGAAAGTTTTAGGTAGCTGACCCCGCCAATACTAATTACTTAAAGATTAGCAGACGGGATAACTCTACAAATAAGAGTTTAGGGTATCGTTAGAACTCTTTATTCTTTTTATACTATTTATCTATACTAATATACTAAGCGGAAGTGTTTGTATGTTTGAACGTGCTAATATCTGGAATGTCAGTCAGATTTAAAGAATTATTTTCTAATTTGATAGCCTAATCCTAGAGAAAGTGTATTGATATTTGATAACACGATACGCCCCTTAAAAGTCGAAGAAAAGAAAGTAGAAAACGTGATTCTCACGTGGTATCGGGACGTGCACGAACGAAGTCGCGGGCTGTTGATAGTAACAACATACCTGGGTAGGGTCTGAAAAGTTTCCGACCTCAACGTGAAGACGGCAGCAGTCGTCAATAAAAGCTAGTGAATGTAGTGTGCATCTTTTGACAGTTACTCACCTAAGTTTCAACCATTTTGGACGCGCAGTTGTAATTTGACAGTCGGTTGAGTGAGTCGATTTTTGTGAAAATGAAAAAAATGAGTATCTAGCTGTATGTAGTGTGTCTAATTTTTTGTTTGAGGAAGTGAGGCTGACGAAAAACTTCGAGGCAAATACCAAACTCTTTTGGAGAGAGGTAAAGAAGTCTCGGAGTGGTTCGTCGGCATCCAGAATGGATAAGATAAAGTCTAAAGCTGGTGTCATTCTTGCGAACACTCAGGAAGTTTTAGAACGGTGGAGTGAATATTTAGAGGAAATGTAAGGCATGCTCCGTTGGTTCGGACATGTAGAAAGAATGCAAGATGAATGAATGACGAAGCAGATATACAATGCAAAAGTGGAAGGATGTAGGAGCCCGAGAAGGACAAGACTTACCTAACATGACCAAATTGGTCGTGTTCTATCAGAAGGTGATGTCAGGAGCCCTAGAAACTGCATGAGAAGAGCAATGAATGTTAAAGAAGCGAGTGTGATATGTTAGGATCGAGTCACGTAACGCTCGGTTCTCTCTGCCTACTACAAGGGATTTGGCGTGAAGTTATAATAATAAATAAAAAAAAAAACTTTTAAATAATGTGGTGTCGGATTGGTTGGTCTAGTTTAATGCTGTCAATGAAATTCAACCCCATTTTTAACTAATTATAGTCGAAACAATAAAATATTACTAAATACTTCAAAGTTGGAATTGTATTGTTGTTGGAAATATACTCGTAGTAATGAGTAAATACCGATAAATTTGGTGGAATGTGTTTCATGTACTTTTTTTCATTTTTGCGACTATGACTTATGTTCCAATGTCGCATTATTAATGTCATCATCCTGGCTGATACCTTCTCTCTTTTTCATGATCGGTGTAATATCATCTGCTTAGAGTATATACATTGCTGAATCGAAACTTAAAGAATGTTGATAATATAGAGTAAGAACAATTTTTGTTGTTTCCCCAATATCAGCTAATCTTAATATAAATATTTATACAATTTTAGTTCCATTAAAAATAAAATTGTCAAAAAGGTTACCACAATAATAACTTTTAAATTTTAAGTAATATTAACGTTTCGGTTTTGTGTTTAATACACACATTTCATTTGCAATATTTGTGTCTGGTAGTGAGTTTCCGTGGTGTTACTTGCACGGCCATGAAGGAAAACATCGTGAAAAACCCGCTCGTAGAAGAAGAAGGACTACTATTATAAAGAATTTGCTTAACAGAGGTCTAATTTTTCCTTTCGGATGCGAAGGTTTGACGGCAGTCGCTCTATGAAAAAATCAGTAATTTGGCCAAATCACTAGGCTTATGCACCCCGCCAATCCCAATGGATTTGAAAACGAGATGACGCTAAGCGTTATCCTTATTTTTACATGGAGCGACTGCCATCAGACCCCTACAACCCAAAGGGAAAATCTGTGCGGAGGAATATCTGTCGCGAGGTATCATCATAGAAATAATTTATGTTTTATAAAATACAAATTCTGTTATTTGCAATATTTTTTATCTGTACTTGGCAATATTACAATTTCTCAAAAAAATTGAAACCATAAATCTAAAAATCGGCCAAGTGCGAGTCGGACTCGCACACGAAGGGTTCCGTACCATTATCTATAAAAACGGCAAAAAAATCACGTTTGTTGTATGAGAGCCCCCTTAAATATTTATTTTATTCTATTTTTTAGTATTTGTTGTTACAGCGGCAACAGAAATACATCATCTGTGAAAATTTCAACTGTCTAACTATCACGGTTCATGAGATACAGCCTGGTGACAGACGGACGGACGGACGGACGGACGGACGGACAGCGGAGCCTCAGTAATAGGGTTCCGTTTTACCCTTTGGGTACGGAACCCTAAAAACTATAAGGCACACTTTTATACCATAAAAATAGGATGCAAGTGCACGACAATTAATATTTGTAGTAACGATTTTCCAACTACTAGAATAACCTATTCACTTCGAAGAACTCGTTATACTTTCTTTGAACTACATTGCTAATTTACATTCATAAAGATAAGCAAGGAATAGAAAACACCACACACCACCTAATACAAACTTCAGATTCAAACTGTCAATATCGTTTAATCGAAATTGCTTTTGTTATGATTGCAGTAACCAATGCAGTCTCTATAGAGCTATCGGTTGGATCAGATCATTTATTTAGAACCAGAGCTATAATGAGCTCTACTCTGCCAACGTTCTAAATCCGATTTTATTGAGTGTTAGGTATAGGTACAAGGAACTTGGGTCAAAGCCAATTTAATCCGCTGACAGAATTAACTATGTATTCTCTATTCGTTTAATAATGTAATTTGCGGACCAATGCCGGAGGTCATTTTTCAATTAAATAAACCAATAGAAGAGCCGTTCTGGAGTAATAAACGACTGTCGAGCTTGGTGACAGGGCGGTTAACAACACAACTTGGACACCGACGCTTACAGGTTCGATTACCACACAGGACAAATGTTTGTGTGCGTGAACATATCTGCTTCTCTTGGTCTGGGTGTTATAAGAAAGGTAGGAGGTAGGCACCTCTCTTATAACACTCGGGCCTTTTTAACGCAGCCAGGCCCTTCATCGAATTTAATTTAAAATCTATCTGGAGTGAGTATACACACACTGCTATTTGGAGTCAGTTATTTAAATACATTGGCGAAAAAGGATCGAACGGGAATATCTCGAAAATAGGAATCAAAAGTATATCGAAATTAAAAATGATTTTTTTAATTTTTTTATATACGTCGGGAGGCATACAAGCATACGACCTAATTGATGTAAAGCGGTTATCGTATCCTATGAATGCTTGTAATACAATGAGTATTACTCGCACGCTGCATTGGCACCCTGCTGTTAATACACCAAACTCCTTAAGAGCTTAATGGTGACATCACTCACACGCAGAAATGCAACAACCCTCCAGGAAATTGTTTTTAGGTTGCAGTTTTCTGTGAGGTGGAAGTATTTCCCCAGACTGCTTTTATGCACCCTACCTCTCTTAAAAACACTCAGACTAAGACAAACAGACAAGTCCATGCACACAAATATTTATAGGAATCAAACCCACGAGTGTTAGTATCAAAGTAGCGTTACAAACCACCGTGCCACAAAATTCGTCAACGCTCGTCGATGTGCACATTATAGTAGTGATATCAAAACAATATTCAAATGCTTAGTTTTTTTTTTATATTACTCTTAAAATAATTGCAAATATTTTAAATTCATTTATTTATAATTATTTACAGTTACATATAGGTCGAGCAAACGAAGATATATAATAAAACATCAAAATCCCAATTACAATACCTAACACATTCAATCCCAGACCAATATGAGTTCATAAAAGTTTATCATATAGCACTATGGACCCCATTTAACCGGTTACTCGAACTTCATAAAAATGTCGTCGAATTTTCACGGTTACGCAAACTTGCCGGAGTTTCATAAAGATATTCCGTACGTCAGTATCACGGCACTTTTATACGCTGTGGCATTGTCAGTCTGACAGCCGGTCTTAAGGCCGGAGCCATCCTCAGGTGGATTCAACGACTTCGATTATCCGTTTACAAAAGTCCTGAGCTCAATTCTCACCAAACTTGTTTAATTAAAGTTTTCGCACTCTTTTTTCCTTTAGGCGGGGAAATAATCCCTTGTTCAGGACATAGAATGATGTGGAGATTATTGATCAGTGTTATAAGTGAAAATACTTTAGTAAAAATAATGCTCCTGCATAACATAATTTATGAAATTATATACATACATAAAATCATTTATAAAAATTTCCGTGACTGGTTTTTTCCCCACATATTGACTGAACGCTTATTGACGCTAGCTTAGTTATTCAAATCGGACTTATATTTTTCAAGTTACAACTTGTACAACCGTTAACTTGGATAAACAATATATTTAGTTTTTTAATTTTAATAACAACGTGGAAGTAGTAAGCGCCTTAAAGTTGTAGTGTTGGAGATACCTGCTAAGAATAAACTGTACTTAAATCCGCAGCGTTTCTAAACAACCACTTCGGTATCAAATGAAAATTATCACATATTGCAAAACTACGGATAAACAAAATATTTGGTAATTGAGAGAGATGCTATCAGGGATGGTACTAAAGACCACGATAGTATATACATATTGTGGCTTAGACTAAAGCGCAAATAAATATATTTTCAATAATCTCCACTGCTTGCTATGTCCACAGACGTTAGTCCAAGTTTTTGTACTCAGTATTTGCTTTCGGGATTCGAGTTGGAGTTCCAATATGGCGGAAAGTATTCCTGCATTCGCATGTTCTCCCTGTTAGAACACCCGGGAATAAGTTTTACTGCGATCTGATTGTAAACTTCGCCGGGCAACCGCTATCTGATTGTGGTATAATGATTGTTAGCGAGTGGAATTATTATGATTTGAAATTATATCTAATATGCTTAATTCCGTCGTGAGTAGTAATTAAATATTTTCAACTACAATAATTTAAGAAATACAAACGTCAAAAGTCAAACAGGAAAGATAAAGAAACTTATTACCGTGTGTACTTAACACATTAAATAATATCAACAAAATAATATTCAGAAAACATTTAACCAAAATATAGGAATGTTTATGTCATCTGCACAACCATTTAACTTTTTATTAGTAGTAGAACCATGTGTGTAAAACTCATTTGTGTGTTCTAAAATTTATCGGAAACTTGTGATAAACATGTTGACTGCTGTTTTTACTACTAATTAAACTGGCACATCTAGCCTTGTCCGTAAATAAGAGTTAAATCTAGTTTATAGACAGTTAACAAAAAGAAAAAATAAGTAAATGAGAAAAATACCTATTACCTTTGTCTTAAAACTACCAACTACCTTTTGTTCTATTAGGTTTTATTAATTTATAATATGTTTTTAAATGTAATACAGTTAATATAATAGTATCCTAATTAAAAATACAACTACAAACTAAAATTACCTAAACTTAAACTATTAAAAATATTTAAAAAATTGGGTTCCTTGGGTAAGGGGCCCATAACGCAGGGTTCCTGCATTGGACTGCTAATTAAAGTCTTTGCGGGATAAAGTTGCCTGTGCTCAACCGTTTACTGAGCTCCTTGAAGAGCCTGTGCTCGCCTCGACCCCACGGACCTGGCACTGTGAATGAGTCTGCGATTGACTCGGCAGTGCCAGCGTACCATGAAGACATTACCATGGATGAGATAGAATGGTCGATACGAAGTTTGAAAGATGGAAAGTCAGCGGGAATCGATATGGTAACAGCTGAGATGATCAAGCTAGATAGAACGTACGTTAGGGACGCCTTCTGGTTTTTGAGCAAATTATGCTGGAGAACCGGAAGGGTCCCGAGCGATTGGAGACGCACAGTCATCGTGTCCTTGTATAAAGGCAAGGGCTCACGTATGGACTGCGCCAACTATAGGGCCATCAGTTTGATCAGCTTAGCAGCTAAAGTGTATGGAAAAATCATTGAAAGAAGAATGAGGGTGAAATCCGATGAAATGCTTTGGAAAGCACAGCGTGGATTTCGAAGCGGCAGAGGATGTACGGATCAAGATTTTTCACTCCGCAACATCGAAGAGAAGCATCTGGCGTTGGACCAGAAGGTTTTGTGGACTTTGAGAAAGCATTTGATAGGGCCGTGCGAAATAATTTCTGGAACACTTTGCCCAGATATGGGGTTGATGGTGACCTACTCCGTGCTGTGCAATCCACTTATAATGAAATTAATAAAATATGTATGTAGTCGATCCAATTATAATGTAATTAATAAAATATGTAAATTTGTTTG
The DNA here is from genome assembly GCA_947507595.1 of Pyralis farinalis. Taxonomy (NCBI): domain Eukaryota; kingdom Metazoa; phylum Arthropoda; class Insecta; order Lepidoptera; family Pyralidae; genus Pyralis; species Pyralis farinalis. Next base: position 12,149,416 of record OX382274.1, read on the forward strand.
GATACCAAAAGAGGGATGCCTGAGTTTTTTGGCAGTATTTTTAATCAGTGCTCACCTAGTCATGAACTGCACGGTAGCGAAAAAATTGTGACGATTCCAAACAAATGTAGCTATTTTTACGGAATAAAAAGATTTTGACTTTGACTTTGACTTATGAGGATTGTACAGCATGTGTGCGGGTGGACGGCAGCTTGGCGCCCTGGTTTGATGTCAACATTGGTGTCAGACAGGGATGCGTACTGTCGGATCGGCTATTCATCCTGTATCTTGACAGTTGTCTTCAGAAAATAAGAAATATGAATGTGGGAATGCGAATGGGTGACTCAGTGTTCAACTGCCTGATTAATGCAGACGACGCGATATTATTAGCAGAATCACCATCTGAACTGCAAACACTAGTTACAACAATGAAAGATTGTATGAAGAAAGGCTTACAATTGAATGCGAAGAAAACCAAGAAAATGGTATTTAATGGTAACCAGAACGAACACTAGGATTACGGTTGATGATGTAGTGTTGGAGAAAGTGAATGAGATTGTATATCTTGAAAGACCTTTTAGCCGCTATGGAAGGTTTATGGAAGGTACACCGCTGATGTGGAGAGACGAGTGAGTGCAGGGAATAGGGTGAATGGAGCGTTGGGTAAACTTCTAGGCAGCCAAAATCTAAGCCGCAAAGCACAGCTCGTTGTACACAACGCGGTGCTAATCCCAACGCTAACGTATTGAAGTGAGAGCTGGGTATGGCAGAGAGAGCATGAAAGTAGAATAAATGCGGTCGAGATTAGAGCATTGCGCAAAATTTGTGGCATAACGCTTGCTGACCGCGTTCGTAATGAAGACGTGAGAAAGAGAAAGAGAAAGAGTTGTCTGAAAGAGAGCGTCGGTGTTAAAATAAGAAGAGGCATGCTCCGTTAGTTCGGACATGTGGAATGAATGTAGGAGCCGAGGAAGGCCAAGACTTACCTACCATGACCAAATTGGTCGTGTTCTGTCAGAAGGTGATGTCAGAAGCCCTAGAAACTGGCGAGCGTGCATGAGAAGAGCAATTAATGTTAAAAAAGCGAGTAATGTATGTAAGAATCGTATCACGTGGCGATCGGTTCTCTCTGCCTACCCCACAAGGGATTTGGCGTGAAGTTATAGATAGATAGATATTTAATTTTAGTTAATTACCTGTTATCATTTTGTAAATAGCTAAATAAATTGTTTTTAGTTCTCTATAATTTTATGATGTTACATATTGTGTTACATTAGCTTTCTTAGCATTAGCGGATTCTTCTCTGCGCATACGATGTTTTATGTCGTCTAGGCAACGAGGGTTGATTCAATTTGCAAGACTGAGAAAGCCGATGACAAAGCTGACGGTTGCCCTAGGATACTACATAGCGTTTAGATGGCGTCCTTTCAAAAGAAAATTCAGTTGTAAAAGATTTATTTCTCAACTCTCTGGAAATTGTTCACGACTGTCAATGTATGTAGAGCGTTGATATTGAATTCCGCTCAATGACTTTGCAGGTTTACATTTTGCACAATACGTTCTTCATATTTTATTTATAATTTTATAAGAGAACAGTGTTGACGTGTAATAAATGTAGTGTTGCCAAAATTAATCTCTTTAGATATTTTTTAAAACGTTATAAAATCAAGAAATAACATGAATATATGTATAGAAGTGAGTGAAGTGTGTATGGCCGCGTCTTATGTCGCTCGGTACACTCTATCTACCCCGCAAGGGACCAGGTGTGAAGATATACATGAAATATCATTTTATTTAAAACCCCATATTCCCTCTGTTTTCTCATCTGTCTTCACTAGAATCTTACTCTAATTTTATTTCCGCCATTAAGTGTTGACTGTAATGAGAACGTCCATTAGTTGTACTGCGTCCACTCCAGTTTTGTTACATTCCTTGCATTCTCTGTACAGAGACTTTTACTGAGTGTTTTACTCGCTGTAAAGACATTTGTAGCTCTTTTTAACATGCTAATTGATCGAGATCACAATTTATCTTTGTTTATGCTTATTTATTTTTGTGGAAAATGTTTAGTTGCTAAAAGGGGTATTAGTATGACTCCTTGATATCTTTAAAGTAAAATCTAATTGAATTACATGTGGTGCTTATTATCTATTTAGAATTAATACGAGAAAACACTGATACAAAGCAAACCTGCTGAGTAAGGAGCTCAATCTGAAAGAAGCCACAGATCAATTCCTTGCAGAGTTGTTAGGTTGCCTGTGAATGATCATTCCAGGAGATAGATAACAGCTTCGTTGACAAAACACGGCGATGCTCCTCGTCTTGCAAATAATACATCTACAGTAATCCAAACAAATTTCAATCACAAATGTCTGAAAAATAATAATAAATATTTTTCTGCCTTACACTACCTATACTTGAAAGCGAGTACTAATGAAGGTAATTAATTTTTTTTTTTTTTAATATTGTCGGACAAATTACACAGCGCCACCTAGCCCCAAAGTAAGCGAAGCTTGTGTTATGGGTACCAGACAACTGATAAAGGTATCGCAAAAACAAAAAGTTTTGAAAACGCATTTCTCATTATTATCGTCCTAATCATAGATTACACAAGTTGTATTATCTAATATTTATTTATAACATTGTTAAGATACTATGGCCTACTTTCAACAAACGTATTACTGGCAGTAAGGTCTGCTGTCATGAGCAGAAATAACGTAATTACGTACCTCAAAGCATTCTAGGTAATTACCGCCCTCGCCATACGAAAAAAAATAAGTTACATCGGACAAGCAATCACGACTATTTTTCGTGCGTACAATTAAAACTAGAATCATCTTTCAGTCAACGTATTCCATATAAACCCTTACTGATCCCATTGCTGAAATACGGGTCTCCCTTCTAAGGATAGGAGCAGCGTAGTGGAAGTATGCTCTAAACCCCCTGTATTAGAGCATACTTCCACTACGCTGCTCGACTGTAGATTGGTAGAAGAGAAGATGTTCAAGTCAGCCCGAGGCCACTGGTTTAGCTTAACGACTGTCTTGTATCGACAACAGCTGGGACCGGCAGGTTAACATGCACTCCAAAGGACAGAGGACTCGAAATAGATAAACCCATCCATTGGTCGTTTATCCACTTAGACTGACACGCGTAATGATGCCATCGAGGTGACACGTACTAGAATGGATGTGAATCGAATGAAACGAAAGGGAGTGAAAAGAAAGTCAAGAGTATAAAAATGAACGGATATTTTTGTAATTCTCAAACATAACATATTTCTCTACAGAGCAGAAAAAATATTTATTTTCATTATTAAGGCAATCAACATAAACATACCCATAACAATATATAGGTATATATATACCTACATATTACATATTAACACACAAATTTTGCTTAGTTTGTGATTAGATGGCGCTATCTGATTTATTGGGCAGAAAATATTTATTTTATAGTTATACATGAGATTCAGAAAGTTTTGCGAGAATAAAAAAAAAGTATTGTATAGGTAAATATTTTTTATTAAATCTTTTCAAAGTACTCTGCATCAGTCTCTATACAAAGTTTCATGTGTCTGAACTAGTTTTCGAAACACTTTTTCCAGTCCACCGCAGACATCTCATTTACAGTCTGTTCGAACGCTGACAGCGCATCTTCCGGCGACGAAAATTGTATCCCTTTGAGCAGATTTTTTATTTTCGGGAATAAAAAGAAGTCATAGGGTACTAGGTCAGGGCCGAAACGGAGGGTGACCCAGGAGCATGACCGGCGTGCTGTCCAGGAAATCCCTCGTTTGGTGCGCGGTGTGCGCTGGCGTGTCGTCGTGGTAGAGCAGTAGCCCGCGGAGCCCTGTTTTTGGTCGCTTGTTGCTCACACCAGAGAAAACTTAGTCCAAGCATTTGGTAGTATACCATTCGGCGTTGATGCTCCTTTGGTTCTGTAAAGGAATTGATACCAGGTAGCCAGTCAAATTGAAAAATTTCGAAATCAAAATCAAAATCTTCCCCCCGCTTCTAGATCGCTTCACTTTGGTAGGTGTTTATTCGTTTTGATAAATCCAGGACTCATCATCTGTAATGATGGCGTAAACACGCTGAGACGAGCCTGTGTCAAATTTGTTTATTATGTGACGGCACCATTCCACCCGGGCCTGCTTATGAGCAACGGTGAAGTTGGTCGGCACCCAGCGTGAAACTATCCTCCTCACGCGAAGATGCAAGTGTAGATTCTCGTGAAGGCTTCCCGATCCAATCTGCAGCATGTGCTGCAATCTCCTGACACGTAACTCGCCTTTTGTCTTGAATTAAATTTTTCACTGCTAGAACGTTCTCTTCCGTAACAGCTGTCAAAGGGCGACCACTTCTTTCTTCATCCCCCAAAGTTAGTGACCGCGCTTAAATTCGTTATATCAACGACACATGGTTGCTTTGGACGGGCTTTCATCCATGAATACTACTTGAACTCCTATCGTACAATTTGTCCGGTTACAGGCGACACTTGAAATCGTAAAAAATCATAGCGGGAAAATGTTTCCGGCGCTGATCCATTTTTCAACGAGACACGATAATTTAAATTAGCTCGCAAAAAATGTGGAGAAATTGTGAAATTATAACATACATACATATAATCACGCCTCTATCCCGTAGGGGTAGGCAAAGACTACTTCTTTCCACTTGCTACGATCCTTACATACTTGTTTCGCTTCGTCCACTTTCATTATTTCCTTCATACATGCTCTTCGGTTTAGGGTACTCTTGACCTGGCCTTTTTTCAAGACGTCCCTGATTTGGTTTCGAAACTTCCGCCTAGGTCTACCCCTTCCAACACTTTCATTCACACTCGCCTTATACACTTTTTTCGTCAATCGTTCTTCATTCATTCTCTCGACATGGCCAAACCATCTCAGCATACCTTTCTCAATTTTTGTCACTATATCTTCTTTCAGACCACAACGTTTCCTTATCTCACTATTTCTTATCCTGTCACTCAGTTTAACTATATGAAATTATAACGTGCCTACTTTTACTTATAAATAATCATATTTTCAAAATATATTAAAACTGGCCAGTCGCTCATACATAAAATTTTTTTTCGCAATACTATCTGACTAGCCATGCATGTATAGTAATTTTGTTCTTATAATATAGCTACGCTACGCTACAAAAGTCTAAAAATCACATCAATCTAGTAGTAGATTCACGTATCTTTTGCTACAATAGGTATGCTACTGCGGGGTTGATCTATTAAATAACTCAATTTGTAACTGGGGCAAATAAATATATACATCCTTACCAAAGAACATTTTTGAAAATGACAAAGCTACGTTTCTCTTATGCACTTTAAGACAGAACTTTCAAACAATCAGCCATAAAAACTTTATATACTAGCTGAGTTGTCAGTGTTTTTGCTTTGATATAAGAAAATACAATAACCTTTTATTCACGATTTTACCTGTCAACAAAAAAGCAGAACTTGTCTTCGCAGAATGACAGTTGTGTTCAACAAGCATTCGATGTGAGCGCCATCGCGTGCATGCAACGTCCGCGTTATTTAAATGTAGAAGTGGAATAAACGCAAGTATGATCTCTAGCTTTGTTGTTCGTTTCTTGAGCTCATAATCTTCCTCATGGATTTAGCTATCAAATCACCCCGCACATCGAAAAATTGAAAGTTGTCATATGGATAACAATTCTTTATTTATCTACATACTTGAATACCAGAGCTTATTAGGCTTGCACGTGCCTCAAATGTCTAATTAGCGTCGCTTATTAACGCTGAATGTATACACAAATTACTTCTAGCTAATGAGGCAAAATCTTATTGATGAAGTAAGACGTCCCCAAAGCATGTTTTTTATTCTGTTATTTAGATTTCAGAGTCTGTAATGTTATAGTGTAGTAAACATGATCCTATAAAGCAGCTTACTCAATCTATAATAATATATAAAGCAAAACAGTTTGTTTGTTTGAACGCGCTAATACATGGAACTACCAGTGGAATTAAAAAAAACCTTTTTCATTTGTTTATTAGGACAACAAAATAAATTACAATCAATAATAGTATACTATATTTAGATTACAATTTGTAATAGGGGAGTGTCTGTCGAGAAGTTTATTCCAAGCAGTGACTTACTTGTACAAGCAGAGTACTTTGTAAAACTTTAATAATATTGGCGTCCCTTCCGCGAACTAGTTACCATACAAATCGGTATTATCAGTTATCTTCTGATGGGTTATTGGCAATACTTGACGTTGAGGTATTGATACTTAAATTACTTTAATTGAAAATGGACCATCATTTTCGATTACATATATTATTTTGATTATATAGTTAATAGATTCAGGCAGGCGATATTTTGAGAAAGTCAAATTTACGTGCAATTTATATATATATATATATATATATGTGTATATATATGACGACTAACATCTACAGCGCCTGACGATGCCTCGTGGAGAGGCGAAATACGTGTCGCAGCGACGATCAAGGCAGTCATAGTAGCAACGGTGGCGGCTGCATGCGGTAGCCGTTCCAGATAAATTTGATTCATTCATTCACTCTCTGCTCGTACCCCGCAAAAGACTTGGTGTGAAGTCATAGATAGATAGGGGAAAAAATAATATAGTAATACATAATTAAGCAGATTTATTCAACAAAGATACCTCTAACAATTTACAGACAATTTTAGTTGCCCGCCGAGGATAGGCGCAGCAGCCGCGGCAGAGACTACCGGAGAAGTCATGACAGCGACGGCAAGTTGCTGTAGGTGACGGCCGGCGATAGTTATCATGAACTAATTTATGGCGGAAGCACACAAAGATCAAACTGTAGTATTTTGATCAATTTAAGCCTATGCATATTTTGTTTCCTATGCCGAGTTTGGGTATGACTTCACGCTAATTTCCGACGTCTGCTAATTAGAAAATATTTTTTTTATTTGAACTGGAATGTAATGTGAATGAAAGGTAGTAAAGATAAATAAAAGCGAATTACTATTTAAGAGCGAACAATTAATTATATTTAAGATAAAACAGTGACAGCTCAGTGGATAAAGAACCGGCCTATTAATCTGGAATGCATGGTTCGAATTCAGACATATACCAACAAATTTGTCTTTTCGGATTTATGTCACATCAATCCTTACTCATCCACTGAATTGGCTTAACGACTGTCATATATCGAAAACAGCCGGGACCGACAGCTTAACGTGCCCTCCGATGCCCGGAGAAACTCGAGATAGATAAACCCATCCATAGACAGGATGGGGTCGACGTTGCTTAACCTGCGTGATCAGTTAGAATGACACGCGCAACGACGCCATCGAGCTCTCTTTCGGATTATGGATATTACATTATTTGGAATTTATGTACATATCTGTAATTATTACTTGCTCTACGGAAAATTTATATTTTATCTCAAATTTGTTATCAAACGAAGATTTATGAAATAAAGTCGTCTCATCGTCGTCAAGAGACGACTTTATTTCATTGCAAACTAATCCCAACTATCCAGTGTATTCTACTATTTGATAACGAGAATGTAATGAAAGTTTTGTGTTGTCGGAAGGTAATGTTGAAGCTCTAGACATCCGAGAACATGCATGAGAAGGGCTATGAATGTTAACAAAGCGAGTGAGGTGTATAGTGACTGAGTTAAATGGCACTCGGTTCTATCTGCCTACCGGAAGGGATTTATCGTTAAGTATATACATAGACTGATAATGTTATTGCATCATTTATCTTTAGTTAGCTGTAGCTATGTACAAGTATGTATTTTCTTCATTAATTGAGTTACAATTTGTAATGGACACATTTTTTCTTATGTTAGCTCAGCATAGTGACTCCGCTGTCCGCTCCGTCTGATGGTAAGCGAAAGAGGAGCCCAGCAATCGCAGCGGCAACTGGCAAAAGACTACAATGTCCTGTTAGTTGACGTTGTCATGCTGGCAGGCAAGGTGCTTTTTTACGATTCGTTTGAACGATCTCAAGAAGGAGGAAACACATGTGCCGGCAAGACGTTCCACTTTTTAATGGTTTCAAATATTTCAAAGATACGGCCCTAACACCGAACCCTGAGGACAGCCCCGCGTAAGCACCTTCGAAGCAGCATAATGGCCAAGTTTTAATTTAGTTGTACTCCTAAAATGTACTAGCAAATAAGGGAGTATATATTGCTATGGCAACCTCTCGCCTTTAGTTTCAGCAACAACATTGGCCACCAAGCATTATCGAAGGCACCTGAAATGTCCAAGAAAATACCCACAACGTATTTACTATCCGAGAGTTCCACAATTATACGCACCGCGACTGCCGCATCAACAGTAGACTTGCCGATGGTAAAGCCCTATTGATTTTTATGAAATTGAGGGCCACCGGGCAACAAACGTGGTACAATTAAACGTTCAAGTCAATTTTTACCACATACGGTGAAATTGTGGAATCAACTCCCTCAGCGGTGTTCCCGAACAAATACGATATGGGTGCCTTCAAAAAAGGTCATAAAAAGGCTGGCAACGAATCAGTGACCCTTTGGTGTTGCTGATATCTATGGGCGGTGGTGACCACTTAGCATCAGGTGACCCACATGCTCCCCTCTAATATTAAAAAAAAAATACAAATAACCAAAAAATATTATTGTTATAATGAGAACGAAAACATAGGAGGAAACAATGACAAGCCGATGAATACCACTTCACACCTGTTTCGTGCTGTTCAAACAACTTGTTTAAATTTAACTAAAAACATCTCTTTCAATAGAGATAAAAACTGGCTTTTACAGTTAAATTTATGAAGAGTTTCGCGTATACATTAGTGTACTGTATAAACATTGTCTCGCAATCCTATAACAATGTATCTAGAAACGACAACAGTGTGAATTTAAGATGATGTAATGATAAAAATATATGCAGACTTGGACATACATTTGGCATGCATGAAGAGATTGACGAACGTAAAAGAAGCAAAAGAGATAATTTTGGATCGGTACACGTGGTCCATAGTCTTGGTCTACCCGAATAGGAGTCAAGGAAAGAGGTAAGGTTCATATGCCCAATTCGCACTTACTGGATTTTATTAATCCTAACACAGAGAGCTGCGTTAGAGTTCCTTTTCTTTTAAAGATGCATCACCACTAGCAAAAAAGCCATGATGCACAGGCACAGCCTAACTTCTATGTAAATTAGCGCTTTCAGATCACTTATTTATACTGTATAGGGTACAGAATTATGCTGAAATATCAGATTCCTGCCCATTTTGGCTTTTGATTTAGACCCCCATAACAATAAAGGCGTAGGTAAACTAAACTTTGATGACCAACTATTGCACATACTACAGCGGAAGGTATGTATTATTATAGTATCACTCTTTCCAATATCGCCTTAGACATTGAAACGCCAACAGATTGAAGATAATATTGTAATAATAAACTTTTTTATACCACTAAGGTGGCAATCAAGCACACGGCCTGCCTGATGGTAAATAGTCACCGTAGCCTATGGACATTTGCAACACCAGGGGTGTCACTCATGCGTTGCCGACCCTCTAAAAACCTCTTCACGTATTTCTTGGAGGACTCCATGCTGTAGTCCCTTGGAAAAACCTCGGCTGGGAGCTCATTCCACAGCTTGAGAGTTCTCGGAAGAAAACTTCTCTGGAACCGCACAGTAAGCGACCATTGCGCTTCCAGCGTGTGAGGGTGAACTCCCTGCCGTCGGCGAGCTTTTATGCTTATATCTTTCTATCTTTTAATGTTAATAGTACCAGCAGATTAAAATTTATGCAGTGTTATGTAAAGAAATGAAGTTGCTATATCGCCCACTAATCAGTAAACCAGGTGACAGTGCTTGAAGCCCCCCTCCCGTCAATCACCAAAATGTAGTTTTTTAGCGCCTAAATATCTCAGCGTATCAAGCGTACTGACCAATGGGAGGATATTTTAACCAATAAGAAGATAAGTGACCTGATGTTGATCCCTGAATAGCTAATAATCTAGCTAATAAGAGCTACGCGTTCTAGTTTGTTCCTCGAATCGCTGCGGTGAGTTTATTTATCGTGCAAAATGTGTTATAGGTTTCCATAGGTAATTTTATTCATAATCAGGCAATCACATTTTCGAAATATTAAAAGCATTTGTTGAGACCGAAATCTTGTCTTTAGACAACGAAAAGCTCCATCTGTTCGTCTGCACATACGAATATGTATCTTCGTATAATTAAAATGGATGCTCTGCGTAAATGTTTTTATAATAATCTACGAAAACCTAAGTGTAGCTCAACAGTAGATAAAATCCTATAGCTAATAAATTGGACCTAATGCCCAATGCATTAGGATTATCTGAGCATATCTGCCATAGCATTATCTGATTCTAATTTCATATATGTGACGGAATCGAATTATCTATTTTCCTCATAATAGATACTTTCGAATAGTAAATAGTGTCCAAGAAATGATTAATCAGGTATTCACTGCTTTGAGTAAATGTTGCAGGATAGATTTTAGTCAATTATTTTATTACAGCTCGGTCGCATTTTTGGTTCTATTCAATTGGTTTTGCGATGTATATGAATATATACAATGTATTTAATCTCAACTAAATATTTCATGAAAATATATAGATATCTTCCAACATAAATAAAGAGAAAAAGCAACAATAAGGTTTTTGACTATTTTGTACTAGTATATACAAATAATGTATAAATAAATATTGTCGGACAAATAACACAGCGCCATCTAGTCCTACGCAAACTTGTGCTATGGGTACTAGACAAGTGATATACATATGTAAATACTTTTTTTTGTAAATACATACTTATGATTCCCCGAAAATACCTAGAACAAGACAAACAGATACGTTTGTTCACACAAACATTTTCCTCGTGTGCAGATCAAACCCTTGGTACTAAAGTAGCCTTCGCTAGCTAGGTGGACTAGCTAACAAGATACATACTCGTATGTGCAGATGAACAGATGGAGCTTTTCATTTTCTAAGGACAAGATTTCGATCTCAACAAATGCTTTTAATATTTCGAAAATGTTATTGCCTAATTATGAATAAAATGACCTATGGAAACCTATAACACAATTTTGCACAATAAATAAACTCACCGCAGTGATTCGAGGAACAAACTAGAACGCGTAGCTCTTATTAGCTAGATTATTAGCTATTCACAGATCAACATCGGGTCACTTATCTTCTTATTGGTTAAAATATCCTCCCATTGGTCAGTGGCTTGATACGCTGAGATATTTAAGCGCTAAAAACTACATTTTCCTTCGAGCCGGCGAGCGTGCATGAAAAGAACAATTAATGCTAAAAATCATTTCGAATATATATAATATATGTATGTATGTAATATATAATATATATATATATATATATATATATATATTAATAGACCGATGTCATTTATGTAGGTACTTAAAACTATTTTATTACATGTCATTTTTAATTTTTCCATTGTAAATACAAACATAATACTACTAATATATTATTTCTATCAAATATGATATCCTTGCCTAATCAAAATTATGATAGAATGATTATATAGCGAAATATTTAAATATCTTTCACAAACTAAGAAACACAATTTTATCATATAGATATGTTAAATATCTATAGACAAATACAAACCTGAAAATTGCGTATTCAAGTTGTCTTTAATGCCAATGTTCATCATAATTGTTGTGTTTATTTCAATCTACCAACACATAAATACTTGTAATTGTAAATTTTAAATACTATCACTTCCTTTTAACAAAACGACAATGAAACTTTATTGTTATACAACGTCAGGAGGCATTCAAACATACGGCCCACCTGTAAAGTGTGTTAGACATGGCAACTCCTTAGGAACTTATTATTATGAGGTGGAGGTACTTCCCCAGTCGGCCTGCTTTGAGGCGCCCTACCTTGACTGTTTTTCGTACACCATTAATTTATTTGAAAATTATCTGCTTACCTAGATATCAACGAATTAAACGGAATGTAATTAAACTTCAATGAAGTATTCATTAAATTGCAACGAGCGACGAATACGTATACTCATTTAGTAAGTCACACCAGGTTTCAATTACATGATTGTTAATTATTATTTATATTATTGCTTTAATGGTATAAAAAAATTGAGCATACAAATTCACATCACAAATTATGAGAGATCTGGTTATTATTATGTTTTTAGTAAAGCATCTCATGTATGTTAAACATTAGTAAGTAACAATAATGCTGGAGATATAAATATGAAATTGTTTTCTCATTGCAAGCTAGGAAAACTTGCAAAGATAAAAAATATATGTATTTAGTCTACTAAACAATCTAAATGATAAAGTAAAAATAGTTACTAATAATGAAATTTGTAGTAAATGAACAGTTCTAGCCCAGTGGATAACGAAATAATCATATTAGCCGGTTGGTCCCTGGTTGTATGTATGTATTAGTATGCACTACTAAATTTGAGGTTTCATATTTACTTGCTCGGCGGTGAAGAAAAGCATCTTGAAGGAACTTACACGTTCCAAGAAATTATATTTCGATAGGTGTGTGACCTATCCTAAGGTCACTCCATGTCAGTATCTTTGGCAAATCCTTAGGCATAGGTAGGTGACCCAGCTAATGGATTAATAAACGGAATAACATTAGGAAGAAAGCTTGTCAATGACAAATTCTTATTATTTTCTAGCATTATTATCTTATAGCTGAATGGTCACATGCAAATTATGTTTATAATTTAAAATATTACATATATATACTTATGTACAACTATAAATACTTAGATTTCATTTAAACACCGATTTGCTAATTTTTCCAGTACTGATAGTAATGTTAAAGAAATGTTAAAGAGTATATACGAAAATGCTACCATATCGATCCGACTACAGGACCAGAGCACGAAACCTATTCAGTTACAGAGAGACACCGGATAGTGGGACGTTATTTCTCCGAAACTATTCGCTGTATTGGATAATGTTTTCTAGATTCTGGGCTGGAGAGGACGCGGTATCAACATAATCGGCGAGTATACTTCTCATTTTCGATTTGCTGATGATACTGTAATCATAGTGAATCGCTGGAGAATCTAGGCACTATGCTCGAATTTCTCTAGAGAGTATTCCAACGAGGGGATCTTAAAATAAGCATGAACAAGATATTATATTAAAATGAGCATAAATAAACATTATGTCGAATATACGATTCGAACCTGATGAAAACAACAAAACCTATGTTTTTGGTTTAATTATCATCGGAAAACATCGTAAGGAAAACATCTGCATGTCCAAGAAATTATGTATCGAAATACGTGATAACGGCTGGGAAGAGTAAGAAGTACATTTTGTACATAGTCAGAGTTCTTAAAATTAGTTGACGAGTCCAGCTAATCAGTTCCGAGATAAAGTAGGTCCAACTTTAAGGTGATAATTCGGTTAATCCAACTCAGATGGGAAGTATTTGGGAAATTGCGAAAAGTCTTCTTGTCCAAAATACTTCAATATCTCAAGACGAAAGAATTAGATAAATATGTGTTGCTAGTGATGACGTGTTGTTCAGTGATGAGGTTTCACCATGGGCCTAATTCTAAAGTTCACGGTTACACAGCGTTTGATGGAGACACATGCAAATATGAGTACCATCGTAGTTAAACTAGAGTCACCGATGTGTTTCTTAGGCTTAGCAGGGTGAAGTGGCAGTGCGTAGGCCATAAAGCTCGAAGATCCTATGTCCGCTGGAACAGAAAGGTTCTCGAATGGAGACTACAAATCGGAAAACGAAATGCAGGGCGGCCTCTCACATGATAGACTGACGATCTGGTGAAGGATGCAAGCAGTACATGACCGATCGTTGTGTACTCATAGATATACATCTAAGGTGGAGGCCTATATTTAGAAGTAAAGGGCTTTTGTTGAAATAATAAATCTTCTTATTGAAGCTCAATTGTGTTGTAAACCGACACATCTACGGTATAAAATAGCGAAATATCCGTTTCCAACAGTATTGAAATTACTAATATAAAGCCATAAGCGTAACACAATTGCGAAGTGTTTGTGCGGCTTTGGCCAATTGTTATTCATATTTGCAAATTGTATGCGTGTTTCTGTTTGTTCGACCATTCCGTGCAATCACGATATCTCAATATAGTCCAGTAAAAATACGATTTTAGATACAATCATTGAAAATACTTTAATAATTCACATAGGCCTAAGTACATACTACATTGTCATATTATTACATTTTATGATAACTTCTCTGCAGGCCTACAAGATATCGTTGCGCATGTCAGTCTAAGCGATCACTTAAGTTAAGCAAAATGACCATGATCGGTATCTGGATGGGTATTTGTTACGTTCTTGACGGTGGATGGCAAATTAAGCCAAGGCAGTGACCGCAGGGAAGTACTGGCCTTTTCTTTGACGAGCCCGGTGGCTTTTTATTATTCCAAAAGCAATTCCCGTGTGAGCAGAGGTGGCAATGCACGAGTAAGACTTCCTGTATTGCAAGCGTTCATATATTCCTACCCAAAACAAAACTAATTAGGAATTTGTAATTTCTGTGTACGATGCTCACATAACAAATACTGAAAATGCCAATTCATAAAGTTTATTTAAATTTTACGAGTTCCTTGACATTCATACCTGTCAATAATTTTTTTATAACATTTAAATAAACTACAGTATCAATTGGCGCAGAAATATTATGTATATGTAAAGATATCACATAGTACATAGCATTTCCAGGATAAAAAGGAATTCATAGTTATTATTTAACTTTAAGAAGTTCTTGAATGCAACTGATATACTATGCGAAAACAGAAGGATATAGGAGCGGACCAAGACCATGATGCACCTATCATAATCAAATTGGTCGTATTTTGTCAGAAGATGATGAGGAGGAGATTAGTCAGGAGCCCTAAGAATCGTCCATGTTGCATAAAAAAAGATCTATGAATGTTGAAAAAGGTAATGAGGTTTGAAAGGACCGGGTGTTATGGCGCTCGGTCCTCTCTACCTACCCCACCAGGGACCTGGCATGAAAATATACATACACACATAAATATTTAGTTACAAAATGTTTATTAAGATATAATAATTAAATACCACATTTTACTGCAGGTTCTGCGAGCCACACGTCTTAAAATCTATGACAGGCTAGTAATTTGTGAATTTCTGTAGTTAAATACCAATTTAAAGAAAATTACGATAACGAACTTTAATATAATAATTTAAATTAAACATGTTAATGTATGTAGCTGAATAATATACCTGCGTATGATTTAAAGTTAATGTAAACATATTCTTCACAAATAACATACTAATGATTAAATTACACCCCATGAGAAAAGAAAGAAGTTACTACTTGCCTATAGGTAAGCCACTGTACCTCGTTATGTGTGTTACTTTACGGTACTGTTGTTCGCTGTTGCTCGTGGATGCAGATTGGGGGTGGTTTGAAAGTGTAATGAGAACTTGAACAAACTTTACGAGCTTATTTCCGCGTGTCAACACCACACATCATGTTTGTTTTCTTAATAAAGTTCTTTTGACTTTATATAACAAACGATGTAAAAATGCTCATGTAGAAGAGTTATGGCGGGTAGTAAACAAGCGTAGGACCCGCTTTATGTGACCTATCTAATAAACTACTTGACTGCGCGTATAGGCACCCCTCAGTCACCAAAACGCGACGAGCTTGGTGGCTCAGTCGTAAATGACGCGACTTTGACGCATAAAAGCAGCTCGTCTGGGGAAGTAGGTACCACCACCTCACAGAAAACCGCAGCCAAATAACAACTCCCTAGAGTGTTGTGTTCCTGCGTGTGAGTGAGGTCACCAGTAAACTCCCATGGAGTTGCTGTGTAAGATGCAGAGGAGGCATCGCGCGAGTGTTACTTAGTATATCGCAAGCGTTAATAGGCTACGGTACCCGCTTTACATGGGCCGTATACTTATTTGCCTCCCGACGTTGTATATAAAAAAAAACATAGTGTTTTAGCGCCTAAATATCTCAGCGGTTGGAGCCTACTGACCAATGTGTGAATATTTTAACCAATTAGGCGATAAGTGACGTGATGTTGATCCGCGAATGAACCTATAAGAGCTACACGTTCTAGTTTATTCCCCGAATGGTAGGGGTCAGCGGTGTGCTAAGCTTTATTCTAAGTTACTTGCAGCGTTGTCTCCCTTAAGAAGTAGTAGGCCATTCTGGTAGGCCTTTAACACTGGAGCTGAGACAGGTAGCAAACAAGCGTACGGCCGCTTTCTTTGACCTGTCGTCCCGCTGTGTGCAATAATTCTTCGATAACTTTCTCAAGTGAATATTTGCTGTGATCTGCTGTGAAGTGAAAGTACTTACTAAGTCATTTCTTATTAAGTTATATTGTACCCAAAAGATGTCGATGTTTTGCTCTAACGGTCAATGTACGGCTTAGAACGTAAACAGTTGAGCGTAACTTAAGCTACTTACAGTAAGTAGCCCATCAACATCCCTAATGCCCACAAACTAATAAACTACTTGACTGCGCCTAAAGACACACAAGAAATAGATGATACTTCGGCTAAAGTATCTGACTGGCGGCGGCTTAACTTGGTCGAATTCAACCCCAAGAAGACACAACTTTGCGCGTTCACCGCTAAGAAAACTCCATTTACTGTGGTTCCTAAATTCCAGAACACACCTCTTACCGTCACCAAAAGTATTAGGATGCTTGGCGTCGAGATCTCCAGTGATGTGCAATATCGAAATCACCTGGAGGAGAAGGTCAAAAACGTCCAAAAAACTTGGTGTGCTCAACAGGGCTAAGCAGTACTTCAGTGCGGGGCAAAGACTTATATTATATAAGTCTCAAGTCAGACTGCACTTGGAGTACTGCAGTAACCGTTGGGCGGGAGCACCTGGATACTAGCTTGGACCATGTGATTCGATTCAGAGGCGAGCTCTGAGAATTGTCGACAATCCTAAGCTTACACACGGTATTGAACCCTTAAGTTTAAGGAGAGATTTTGCCTCCCTTTGTGTGTTCTACCGATTGTACAACGGGTTGTGTTCTGAAGAGTAGTTCGAAACGATACCGACAGCTACTTTTCATAACCGCACCGCTCGCGGACGGCGGGGAGTTCACCCTCACATGCTTGAACCGCAATGGTCACGTACTGTGCGGTTACAGAGAAGTTTTCTTCCGAGAACTCTCAAGCTGTGGAATGAGCTCCCAGCCGAGCCGAAGTATTTCCAAGGGACTACAGCATGGAGATCTTCAAGAAAGAAAAGAACGCATGAGTGACACCCCTGGTGTTGCAAATGTCCATAGGCTACGGTGACTGTTTAACATCAGGCAGGCCGTATGCTTGATTGCCACCTTAGTGGTATAAAAAAAACACACCTCACTCACCCAAAATATAGTTTTTTAGCGCCGAAATATCACAGCGATTCGAGCCTACTGACTGACGAATGGGAGGACATTTTAACCAATAGGATGATAAGTGACCTGAAGTTGAATCATGAACTAGCCAATAAGCGTGCGCGTTCTACTTTACTCCCCGACACGTAGCGGTGACTAAGCAAAATCTGTTTGATCGGTTCTCGGCAGGTTATTTCCTTCATGTTAATGCCAAACCGAAACTGTGTACACGCGTGTCAGCTGAGGCTCTGGCATATAAAAGATAAGGGGCCTAAGCTAAATTAATTTTAATAATAATATATTTATCTAAAATTACTGTTATTAATGTCAGT
Organism: Pyralis farinalis; assembly: GCA_947507595.1. Taxonomy (NCBI): domain Eukaryota; kingdom Metazoa; phylum Arthropoda; class Insecta; order Lepidoptera; family Pyralidae; genus Pyralis; species Pyralis farinalis. The sequence goes on from OX382274.1 coordinate 12,167,113, forward strand.
CATTTAATAGGCGTACAAAGGAATATGAATACAACACGTAAAGGCTCCTCCGAGCACGTTCATGTAATCTCCGCTCACTTACTGCGACTCGCTCTATGGGATGTCATCGAAAGAATATTCAGACGAGCAGGTCACGACGGATTGTTAAGGGTAATATTTAGAACATCGGGTAAGACTAAAAACCAGCCAAGTGCGAGTCGGACTCGCGCACGAAGGGTTCCGTACCATTATCTATAAAAACGGCAAAAAATCATGTCTGTTGTATGGGATAAATATTTATTTATTATATTTTTTAGTATTACAAGCGTTAATAAATCTATCATCTGTGAAAATTTCAACTATCTAACTATCACGGTTCATTAGATACAGCCTAGTGACAGACGGACGGACGGACAGCGGAGTCTCAGTAGTAGGGTCCGTTTCACCCTCTGGGTGCGGAACCCTAAAAATTGCGCAATTACAGGAGAAGGAAGAACAGTCATAACTATCTTTACAGATCATTATTTACGGTAATAGGTAGCTTGCTGGATGATTCGTTGAAGCCCCAAGTGAAACAGCCGGGTGGGCAACATTAGTGTATGTGACTCAGAGGTGTTGAGCTGTGCTTTCTTCGAAGTTACTTGCAGCGTTAAGTCCGTTAAGACTTCCACCCGCATACTATTACAGTTCCAAAGACTCCGCTCTGGTGGATCATTGTTGTTATTATTTTTTATACAACGTCGGCATTCAAGCATACGGTCCACCTGATGTAAAGCGGTTCCCTGAACCTATAAACGCTTGCAATACATTAAGTACCATTCTCGTGATGTCATCTCTGCTGCTAACACAGCGACTCCCTAAAGGACTCCAGACCTGTGATCAAGACAAACTTTATTATAATTATTTAGTGTCTATTCAAAGGAAAGTAATAGCGTCTTCGCGTGTCTATTTAATCAAACACGCAAGTTAAGCAATGTCGAACGAACCCTACTTATTTGTAGATGTGTTCATCTAAAACTATTCACAACTTTAAACGTAATTTAACAGACATTTCCAGATGTGGCGATAAAGTAATATAAAATCATCTACTAGATCAGTGACATATACCTATCTCTACCTAATGCATTCAGTGGTATAGGTACGAATCACAATTCGCAACATCCGTGAGGTTATCACAGGCCCTTCTGTCCACAACAATAGTGTCCACCTCAAACAATGTAGTCTTTCTTTCGTATATACATAAACACACGCATACATGCAGCCGTCACGCATGCGCGCAGCATCTGTACCTCTTCCCGCAACACCCTCTATACGGCGAAATCTGAGTAAACTTGAGTTTAGACTTAAACTCTATGGTCGTAAGGTTGAAAGCGTTACTTGAACGTGTCCGTAGTGAAGTTCTAATATGAAGCGGCATCGGTAAAGCTTCCAGGACTCAGATTTTTTAGATGTATCCCAAACGCGCGTCGGCTGGGACGTATCTATTAGCTCGGATATTTCTCGAAATCTTGTTACGCGGCGCTCTCTTATTCTGCAACGTATTTATAAACAGTGACTAAAAAATATTTTCGAAAGCGTGTGTGTTTTGTTTGGTGTCGATGGTGATTATTTTAGTTTGTGAACTTATCCAAGTACTTTGGGATTTGATTAAACAAAGTAAGTACTTAACTTTATTTAGCTACAGGCAAGTAACTTTTGAATGCAAATAAGATATTTAGCCTAAGGACGAAAGACGGAGTTTCAATCGCATACTAATTTATTTGAATATTTTGATAATAATAATACTATATTTGTATTTAAGTTACATTTACATATATTATGATGATTGCAATAGCATATTTATGTTTTTTTTTTAATTTCTTTAACTGATACGCAATTAAATTGAGTAGTAAAATCCTGAATTGTTAATTACAATATCTAATATTTTCAGCAACATACATAACACTTGTTCTGAAAATTTTACAACAATTACATTGATATGAACGTTGAATATTTTTGGTTATTTCGGAATCGAACACAGCTAATAATAACAATGTGTATATATACCTAATTACCAAATAATTAACATGTTTATTAGTAAATATTCAATGAGTCAATGAGTATACTTACTCATCATCCATCTATCTCCGACCCAGACAAGCATGTAACTTTTAAGTAAAAAAGGAAAATCATTGGTTTTAGAGTTCGGTATTAAAAATGAACACTCTGTCTGTCTGTTCCAAGCAGAGAAGTCAAACACTGAAAGATAAAGATTTGAAATTAACAACAGACCCGTACTGCCAAGAAATCATATATATATATATATCGAAAGAGGTGTGACCTTACATAAGAAAGGTTTTTTTATACAAATATACCTGATGTAAAGCGGTCACCGTAGCTATGAACGCTTGTAATATATTAAGTATCACTCACGCGATGTCTCCTCTGCTGCTAACACAGCAACACCTTTGGAGCTTACTGGTGACCTCACTCACAGGAATGGAACAGCAGGAACACAACAACCTTCTATGGAGTTGTTATTTGGCTGCGGTTTTCTGTAAGGAGGAAGTAATTCCCCAGACGGGTTGCTTTAATGCGCCCTACCTGTCCTAAAACATCCAGACCAAGATAAACAGACATGTTCATGAACACAATTGTTTGTCCTGTGAGGGAATCGAACCCACGAGCGTTGGTGGTCGCGTTATTCAGGAATACGCCACCGAGCTCGTCACTCTGGTCGGTCAGGTTCACTCTCGGGTGTGGAGGTGTGACGGCAATCGCTCCATGTTAAAATTGATATCTTCGCCAAATCCATAGGCTTAGGTAGAGGACCCCGGCAATCGTAATGAATTAGAAAACGGAATAACGCTATGAAGTAGATGAAAGCGACTAACGTGTGACTACTTTCCTTATACCTACTTCCACACAAATGCGGGAAATATAAAGTTCTCTATGTAGAAAAAGCCTTATGGCTATCATAGAGATATTGAAGTAGTTAGCATTACTTGTAGACCGTTGCAACTTAAGGATTATTATTGTGCGTTTACGTCTCCGTTGCTAACATAAAATATCCTTGGGAGCTATAGAACAACGCAACAGATATTTTTATTTTTTTTATACTACGTCGGGGGTCATACAAGCATACGGCCCACCTGATGTAAAGCGGGTACCGTAGCCTATTAACGCTTGCGATATATTAAATACACTCGTATGATGCCTCCTCTGCTGCTTATACAGCAACTCCTTGGGAGCTTACTGGTGACCTCACTCACACGCAGGAACACGACAACCCTCTAGGGAGTTTTTATTTGGCTGCGGTTTTCTGTGAGGTGGAGGTACTTCCCCAGACGGGCTGCTGTGATGCGCCCTATTTCTCTTAAAACATTCAGACCAAGAGAAACAGACATGTTCATGCACACAAATGTTTGCCTTGTGTGGGAATCGAACCCACGAGCGTTGGTGTCAAAGTCGCGTCATTCACGACTGAGCCACCGAGCTCGTCAAAGATAATTTGTCTGTAACTGATTGTGCGTCGCATAACTTCTTCTTGATATCTGCATATTAGTGTAAATGGTGCATTATCATCACTAGAGCAAAAACCAACATTATAGATAAATGCACTCTAATTACACTACTACTGTAACATTAAGAGTTACGCGTATCATTCTAACAGAACATCCAGGTTAAGCAACTTCACCCCCAGCCTGTCTATGGATGGTTTTACTATCTCGAGCTTCATCGTGAGGACATGTTAAGCCGTCGATGTCGGCTGTTGTCGATACATGATAGTCGTTACGTTAAGTCAGTGGCCTTGGAGCGGTTTCAAATTACTGGCCTCCGCCAATCCGCAGTTGACAAGCGTGGTGGAGTACTCTAAACTCCGTCGGTTGAAGGGAGACTCTTATTCCTTCGCCTCGCACTCGCAGTGGAATGAGTTAGAGTTGGTGTGGTGTTATACGCTTATTAGTCATAAAGAGGTTATTTTATATATCTGTCATGTATACGTTAATGATGAAATGGTTAACAATTGAACTTAACACTAAAGCTCAAGAGTTCGATTCACACACATGACTAACATTTGTGTACGTGAACTTGCCTGTTTGTCTCAGTATCGGTGTTTTTAAGAGAAATATCAAAGCTGCCGACTGGGGAAGTACCTCCATCTCAAAGAAAACCGAAGTCAAATAACAACTACCTGAAGGGCTGTTGTGTTACTACGAATGAGTGCGGTCACCAGTACGCTCCTAAGGAGCGGCTGTGTTACCAGCAGCGGTATCAACCCCCGAGTGTTACTTCCTTTCTTTACTTTCCTTTAATATTGCAAGCGCTCATAGGATACAGTAACCACTTTAAATCAAGTGGGTTATTCGATTGTATATTTCAACGTTATAGCCCCGCGCGTTGATATTGCGATTGGCGGCCATCTTGGTGATGTAGTCGAAGTCGCACCGTCAGTACCGTTCGCAGCCCACGCTTACGTGCTTACGCGCATCGAGTACTTGTTAACTATAGCTTTTTGTTTTTGTTATCCTGTTTTACTGTTGAGTTTTGTTACCTGTTACCCGTTAAAATGAGTAAGAAATTAATTAACAGTCGTGCTCGTGAAATGATTATTAAATTGGACAATTATTTTGTAAAAGAGAGAGAGGACTCTAAGTTAGTTATTCAAAATATAAACCGTGCCTTAAAAAGTGCTTCGGACACTACCGAGGACATTTTAATGTCCTAAAAAGGCAAAGGTAATTATTATGTAGGTATTTATAGCATTTACTTTTTATGAAATTTTTTTTTGCTATCTGTATTTTTTTGCTATGGATGACGTCACGCAGCTGTTATTGTGACAAGGTTCCATCGCAATATCAACGCGCGGGGCTTATATGTAATAAAATTAAGTTTGGTACAGAGGCTGTCTGTGAGCTTAAGTAGGTACAATATGAGCTTATCATTACTCCTTCTAACAGACGCGAAGCCGCGGGCAAAAACTATTGTTTAATAACAACAAGCCTGATTGTTAAAGGTGCGACGTATGAAAGGGAAGTATGTACCTCCAACCCACAGAGAATAACAACAAATGTCTACCTGGATGGTTGTGGTGTTTCTGCGAGGTCTATCTGTAAGGTCCTAAGGATTTACTGTATTAACAGTAGAGGTGTCATGCGCTAGTGATACTTCAGGTACTGCAAGTGTTCATAGACTACGGTATTCCCTTTAGATCAGGTGACCTGTATATACGTATGCCTCCCGACGTCGTAAAAAAAATACATTTGACGGCTTCCAATGGCTGCCTAATTTTACACTAAGAAAGTTCACATTTCGTTGTCACGAAACTTTTAATAGGAGGTCCTTCTGATGACCTCGATAGCGCAGTTGTGAAACGCACTGTTCCGATACTTCGACACCAACGCTCGTGCGTTCGTTTACCACACTCTATAAAAATTTGCGTGCCTGAACATGTCTGTTTGTCTTGGTCTGGGTGTTTTCTAAGAGAGGTAGGCCGGGAGAAGCCCGCCTGGCAAAGTACCTCCACCTCACAGAAAACCGCAGCTAAATAACAACTCCCTAGAGAGTTGTTGTATTGCTGCGCGTGAGTGACGTCACTATACATCAGGTGGGTCTCGTATGCGTGTATACCTCCCGACGGTTTAAAAAAAACATGTATATAACTGGCAAGCGTGCACGAAAAAAGCTGCGAATGTTTATTAAAGACGCGAGTTAGATGAGTTGATGATTCTTCCTGCCTTTCCAAGGAACCTAACATGAAAAAATCGGCCAAGTGCGAGTCGGACTCGCGCACGAAGGGTTCCGTACAATTATCCATAAAAACGGTAAAAAAAATCACGTTTGTTGTATGGGATCCCCCCTTAAATATTTATTTTATTCTATTTTTTAGTATTTGTTGTTATAGCGGCAACAGAAATAAATTATCTGTGAAAATTTCAACTGTCTAACTATCACGGTTTATGAGATACAGCCTGGTGACAGACGGACGGACGGGCGGACGGACAGCGGAGTCTCAGTAATAGGGTTCCGTTTTACCCTTTGGGTACGGAACCCTAAAAATAGACAGAGAAGTTGATATATGACGTCTACAGTTAGGTTCTTAAAAGAGTTATGTAATTAGCCTGAGAGACATTAAAAAAATACAGGAGATTTACGCCTAAGCCTCACAAGAGCTATAAAAATAGCAATTAATGTTAAAGAAGCGAATGAGGGGTGTAAGGACGACGTCTTATGGCGCTCGATTCTCTCTTTACCGCTAGGGATCTGGGTGGGGGGAAAATATACATACAAACATTTACGCATAATACTCGATTCCAGGAAAATATCGTCTTATGCCTATAACCGAACAGCTCTTTTATTATTATTTTTAAGGGAGGTAGGGCGCATGAAGGCAACCCGTACGGGGGGAAAATCGCACCCAAATAACAACAAAAAAAATCGGCCAAGTGCGAGTGGGACTCGCGCACGAAGGGTTCCGTACCATTATCTATAAAAGCGGCAAAAAAAACACGTTTGTTGTATGGGAGCCCCCTTAAATATATATTTTATTATATTTTTTAGTATTTGTTGTTATAGCGGCAATAGAAATACATCATCTATGAAAATTTCAAGTGTCTAACTATCACGGTTCGTGAGATACAGCCTGGTGACAGACGGACGGATGGACGGACGGACAGCGGAGCCTCAGTAATAGGGTTCCGTTTTACCCTTTGGGTACGGAACCCTAAAAAGCTCACAAGAAAATTATGGATTTCAAGTGTAGGGATTTACGTATTTCTTGTTATCACTTCCTCAGCAGTGAAGGAAAACATCATGAGGATACCCGTGCCTCTAAGAAATTTTACTTCGAAAGACGTGTGACCCAATCTAAGAAACATCTGATTTACCCTTGGACTGTGGAGGACTGACCGCAGTTGTTCTATGTTAAAAAAAGTATTTTCGGCAATTTCCTTAGACTTAGCGGACTCCGCTAATTTCCTGTTTCCTAATTCATTAGGACTAGCGAACTCCGCTAGTCTTAAGGAAGTTGCAGATGTAGACACTTTATTGCAGTATAGAGAAAAAATATAACAATAAAACTACACCAAATATAGTGTAAAAATCAACTTATTAATTTATTATTTATTTTTTTATATTACATATATTAATATTTTACTTCACATGTTTTAATATATTATTTTAAACATATTAATGTCTTAACAATATAATATTTTGAAAGAGGTAGGGCGCATCAAAGCATTCCATCTGGGGAAGTATATCCACCTAACAGAAAACCACACGCAAATTACAACTCCTTGGAGAGTTGTTGTGTTCGGGCAAGTGAGTGAGGTCACCAGTAAGCTCCTACGAAGTAGCTGTATTAAGAGAATAGGTGCATAAACTTAATGTATAACAAACGTTCGTAGGCTACATTAAGTGCTTTATATCAGATGGGCCGTATACTTGTAGCCTTCCCGACGTTGTATTATCATAAAGCGACCTCTTCAACAAATATTAGCAATAAGGCAGGCGCGGTAAAAAACATGATTAACGATGTTACAGTAGGTACGTAACTAGACTCGCCACTCACTGGACCCCTGAAACTCGTACCCCGGAATAAAAGTTGTAGATTCGTCACCAATTGAGGTGCCCATTGGTCCCCTGATAGGACACCAGTCAATATTAATTAATTTTTAAGTATAATATTCATAGTAATAATTAATCAATACCATATGATTTGCAAAGATCGCCCTTATGCCGCTCTTAGACCTGAGTGAGTTGATTATTTGTTATTGTTAATGATTTTAATTAATGTGTGATTTATAAACACTATTTCAGGACTGATTTTTATATCGTAATTAGCTGTGATTTAAATAACGTGATATTTATACAATTTTATGAATTTTATTTTTACCTTTAGCACGCGAGACGAATGTAGAATGATTGTACTCTGCGGGAGGGGACGAGTAGGCACCAAAAATATTTCAGGGGACGAGTGGGCACAGGGTACGAGTTTCTGGGGTCCAGTGGGTACGTCGCCCGTAACGACTATACGTACTTATAGTCAGGCATGATTATGTGTACGTATGTTACAGTAATATTACCGTACCGCGTTCTAATTAACATACACGTAAAATTGGGACATCTTTCTTACCTACTAACCCGACTTACCAACGGACGATATAATCATAAACGTTATTATTAATAAAAAATTTCCGCCGTCTCGATGGCGGATACGATAAAATGCTCGTAAATACGAACCTAATTCCTAACGATCAAACTTCACGCGAATTGCGTCTATTACGAGCCTATTATTATGATTTTGCCGATCATAAAGTATGACTATGTGTAGCTAACTTTGTATATGTTTACTTTAATAACATGTTTTTTTTTTTATATTGAATCTTTTTTACTTTATTCGATAGCATAGCGCGCATTTAAGAAGATAAGAGAGTCACAGACAGTCAAGAGTATATTATAAAAGTAGCTATATATAAGTATAAGTGCCTAAAGGGAGTAAATAGGGATAATAATATATGCATGTATGTATATCTTCACGTCAGCTCCCTTACGGGATAAGCAGAGGTATATTTTACTTTATTAGTAGGTAGGTACATTATTGCTTTTCAAATAGTATATACAAGGATATATATAAATATTTGTGCAATACTAGATTGGCAAACTAGCATGCGGCCCGCATTTGATGGTAAGCGGTCACTGTAGCCTATTGACGCTCGCGACACCACGGTGATGTTACTCGCGCGCTGCCAATCTTGTGACCAAAGGCTGTTTCGTCACAATACCCAGTAATTTCTCTGCCATATCTCACCGTTAAAACCGGAACACAGCAACACAGCGGAATAGCTGCTTGGCGGTAGAAATAGGTAAGACAGATTTACCCATGCAGACGACTTTTGTACAAAGTCTCCCTCGGTTATTTGAAAAAAAAAAAAAAAAACACACACTATAATTCGATTCCCACACCGGACAAACATTCAATTCAAACAGGTTCCATCAAAGCACCTGGGAAGTGCCTTTACATCACAGAAAACCGCAGCCAAATAACAACTCCCTGAAGGGTTATTATTGTGTTCCTGTATGTGAGTGAGGTCACCAATAAGCTCCTAAGAAGTTGCTGCGTCAGAGACAGAGGTGGCACCGTGTGAGTGATGCTTAATGTATTGCAAGCGTTCATAGCTACGATAACAGCTTTACATTGGGTGGGCCGTATACATGTATGTCTCCGGACGTTGTAAAAAATTAGGTAAATATAGAAACTCCTGTTTTTTTTTAATATCATACAAATTACCGGTCGTAAATGAATGTAAAAGTGTAAGTTAACGAGCAGGTCATTCATCACAAAGACAATAAAGAATTTCATCACTTACCAAACATTTAAACTGTTACACAGCTGAAAATTCTGGGAGAGATTAAATGTTGGTGTAATCACCGTGTAATTCAGGCAAAAGTTTTAGGCGAAATCTCCAAAACGGGTACTTTTTCCATTTCCTGTGCAAAATCTTTCGCAATGTTACAGCTTTGAATTTGAACAATTATTGTGACGACATTTTGTTGATACACGTGGTGCACTCTGCTAAAACAACCAATGAATTTCTGATAACAAGTTGGTCTGTCTGATTTGACCGAGTATCTCCACCTAATAGAGTGAGGGAAGCATCGCCAAATACCAATCGCCATTTTGTTTAAAGTTTTTAACTTTCAATCTGATGCCGTACCTTTGAAGGACAATCCTTAAATCATTATGAGAACGCCGACTTTCAATTTATTCCAATGGGAGGCTGAATCCGCTGAGAGAATACAGAAATTAGATTCGACAGTTAGAAGCATTTTCTTATACACTACCCTATTAGTATAACAATATTCAGTGTAAACCCCTTGAATACTCGTCAGTATTGTACCATTGTCAGAGATGATGTGTTTTATAAATAGTTATAACAAGACACTACAATCATCATAACTTGGTCTTCTTCTTCTGGGTAAGTCTCGGCTCCAACTGCAAAGTTACAGTTTCGAATTTTTTTCGTATTTGAGTTTTGTCGTATAATTCAATATATTTGTTGCTATATGCATCGCTACGAACGTTGCCTTATAAATTCGAGCTCTTACTACAGGATCTTATTCCACGAGCCCTCGTCCTTAATATCACCACAGTATAGCATTGTACTTTATCACAATGTTGTGGTGATTTGTTAATAAGATGCTATAATAAATAAATATCATCATATTGGTAAAATAGTGAAAAATGTGTAGCTATGACGAATATATTATATGCATCTTTGTAGGTTATGTATTCATTAACTTTAAAATAAAACTTATATGGTTAAGTGCTAGGTGGTCTAACGGACGCGAAGTTGCACACTATTAAACGACTGATGAATTTGAATAAAATAAAAAATCGGCCAAGTGCGAGTCGGACTCGCGCACTAAGGGTTCCGTACCATTATCTATAAAAACGGCAAAAAAATTATGTTTAATGTATGGGAGCCCCCTTAAATATTTATTTTATTCTATTTTTTAGTATTTGTTGTTATAGCGGCAACAGAAATACATCATCTGTGAAAATTTCAACTGTCTAACTATCACGGTTCATGAGATACAGCCTGGTGACAGACGGACGGACGGACGGACGGACGGACGGACGGACGGACGGACGGACGGACAGCGGAGCCTCAGTAATAGGGTTCCGTTTTACCCTTTGGGTACGGAACCCTAAAAAGGAAAAAAAAAACACGTTTATTGTATGGGAGCCCCCTTAAATATTTATTTTATTCTATTTTTTAGTATTTGTTGTTATAGCGGCAACAGAAATACATAATCTGTGAAAATTTCAACTGTCTAGCTATCACGGTTCATGAGATACAGCCTGGTGACAGACGGACGGACGGACGGACAGCGGAGCCTCAGTAATCGAGTTCCGTTTTACCCTTTGGGTACGGAACCCTAAAAACTGCTTGTACGAAAAGAAAAGACAGCTTGAGTTAATTATCCATTCCTACGGTACCTCATCCGTCAGGAGACATACCTTACTTCGTACAGCTTAGTCTTAAAAAAAGGAAAAGGAAATACTTCGACAAAAAGAGTTCCGTTTTATAAAACTAATAGCATTATCGGCTTAATCTGTTGAACAAGTATGATTTTGTCTTACTACAGACAGGTGTATGTAAAAAACTAATTGAAAATTGGTTTTCTGATTCTTTTTTAGGGTTCCGTACCCAAAGGGTAAAACGGAACCCTATTACTGAGGCTCCGCTGTCCGTCCGTCCGTCCGTCCGTCCGTCTGTCACCAGGCTGTATCTCATGAACCGTGATAGTTAGACAGTTGAAATTTTCACAGATGATGTATTTCTATTGCCGCTATAACAACAAATACTAAAAAATAAAATAAAATAAATATTTAAGGGGGGCCCCATACAATAAACGTGATTTTGTTTGCCGTTTTTATAGATAATGGTACGGAACCCTTCGTGCGCGAGTCCGACTCGCACTTGGCCGATTTTTGTGTTTGTTTACGGTTAATGATACATCGCTGTTATAAAGGTTCAATTTTCAAGTATTCTAGAGCAAATGCAATTTTTACGAGATTTCATTTCCTTATAGAGATTCTTGTCTTTCTGGGAGAGAGTAAGATTATCAGTAATTCGATGAGGAATTGAATAACAGAGAAACTAGAAATATGCGAATGATAATCCTTGTGCACCAAGTATCCATACACCCCGGTAAATCAATCAGACGAACTGTACGTTTGTTTGTTGCACTATGCGAACTATACAAAAAACATTTACAGTTCGCAAATAAACATTTACAACGAGTAAATACCTTATTACAATACGTTGCACCATTGAAGGAAAGATTAATAATTCCAATCAAAGAAATCGCAATAACAATAATCGCCTTCTTCCTCGAATCAAATTTTTTACAAAACTAAACATAAAAATTAAATACCTTTTGATCCAGTAGGTCATTTACGTCGAACTAAACACTCTGATTCAGGGGTTTCCTGGTGCGTGTTTGAACTACCGAGAAAACAACATTTTGCAAAAATCTTCCAAAACTTCAGAATATTTTTTTTTTATTCTTCAATTACTTAATTTTACACTTCCCAATATTTTATTCTAAAATCTTTAATGTACTTAATTAACTTATGAATAATAAGATAAAGAGGTAGTTAATCTAATATACAGAACTGACAATTTACATATATACTTACGTAATGTAGACATGAGAATGAAATGAATACTAAAAAAGTAATTTTACGTAATCGACATTAAAAGAGCTATCAATGTTAAAGAAGCTAGTGATTTATGTAAGGACCGAGTCATGTGGCGCTCGGTTCTCTCTGCCTACACCTGCAATGGATTTGGCGTGAAGTTAGATAGATAAAATATATAGAAGTAGATAAATACATAGAAATAATAGACTTCATTGTGGCAGCTTGGAAAATGACAATCGGACCCAAATAATGTGGTCTTAGTATTCACATTATATATAATATATCTATTTTTATTCGGCAACGGATTCATTACAATTATAAGAGACTACATATTTTAAGGTATTAGAGGATGGCGTTTTGAGCCAGGGTAGTACCTCCACTTAACAGAAGTTTACAGCAATTCCGTTACATGACTAGAAAACTCATTAGGAGTGGAAACCTAGAACGATACTAAGCATCTATGGGCTATGGTAGCCAGTTCACATCACCGACGGAGTGTATGCTTGTTTGCTTTGGGGTGAAAAAGACGAGTCGAATTCACTATTAAACTGTCACTTTGCCAACTAGAACGTATATAGATAGGTTCCCAATATTAGTTCGCAAAAGAAAAGCATTTTGTCATATTGTCACCGCTTGCAGCTGTCGGCACGGCAAAGTGAGACTGTTCAAAGTGAGCCGTTTATTTTAAGCCACACCAATAACTCTGTAGTTTAGCTATAATGCCAGCTACAAGTTTGTTGTGAGAAATTTTACGAGTACGCTGCCCAGCTCCGATATTGCTCTTTGACTTCATGACACTAACAAGAAGTAAGCACTGAAGTTTGGAAGACTTCATTATCACCCAAAAATAGGGTTATTAATGACACAAGTAAGCAAATTTGTATCTTCTCAGCAAACATTAAAATTACGTTCATCTATGAAATTCCAATGTTGTGACGTCATATAGTCGCTTTTCAGCTGTGGCCATGACAATATCTTTTGTTTAATTGAAATGTTTAGTTTTCACGCCTTATAATCATTGATAAAACCCAAAGTGCGCACGATGGATGTTCCATATTCTTATAAGTAGGTAGACTAGACTTAATTACACAATCCATGGAATATCCTCTCGTTTAAATTCGAGATATCAAGTAGGTATAGGAAAAAAACTAAATCCCGGCTACGACAAATAATGCCCGATAAAGCTATATATATATTATTTTATAAACAACGTCGCATACAAGCATGCGCCCCCCCTGATGTAAAGCAGTTATCGTAGCCTACTTGTAAGCATACTTGTAATATATATCACTAGTGCGATGCTGCTCCTCTGCTGTTTATACAGCAACTCTTTAAGAACATACCGATGACCTCACTCACACGCAGGAACATAACTCTCTACGGAGTTGTTCTTTGGCTGTGGTTTTCTGTGAGGTGGAGGTACTTCCCCAGATGGGCTCCTTTGATGAGCCCTACCTCTCTTAAAACATTCAGACCAAGACAAACAGACATGTTCGTGCGCACAGATGTTTGTCTTGTTTGGTAATTGAAAATCGAGCGTTGGTGTCAATGTCGCGTCATTCACGACTGAGCCACCGAGCTTGTCAAAAATTTCAAGGTAGGTACATTTTTGTTAATCACAAATCTATACTAATATGTATAACGAAAGTGTTTGTTTGAACACGTGAATCTCACGTCAATCAGTGTGATTTTTTTGGCGTTTAATAGCCCAATTCTTGAGGAAGATTATAGGCTATTTAACATCACGATATGACTCTTAGAAGCCGAGAAAAACAAAAAGAAATTGAAACAGCGGTCCCTACAGGATACAGGATGCGCGGACGAAGTCGCAGTGTACAATTAGTAATTTATAAAATAATATAAGACTAGTTATAGATTATAATGAAATATTCATACATCAATGCTAAATATGTCATATATCTATATATATTTTAGGCGGGTATAAACCATACAAATGACGTGTGACTGTTTAGAGTAACTTACATTTTCATTTTTGGAGTTTTGATAATTTTATGACATTGCAACGATACATGGAAATTTAAACGTTTTAAAAAAACTGTAGAGTACATACTGTGATAGCATAATATCTCATTAAAATTATCAAAAGCGGTTATAAATAGTAGCCGATACGTTTGATCACCTATGCGCAAATACATACAGACTAACTGACAGACACGTATTCCGTTTTTAGATAGCAGATCACAAATTTTAATGAGTGAACAATAATATCTAGTGACAGTTATGACTTCTTTGAATAAACTACACCAAGGTTATTTTTTAGAAACTACTAATAGGGTAATTTCATTGTTGTTAAAATCTATGGGAAAACCTTACATTTTAAAATCAATTTTATTAAGCGTTTATAGTGTACATACGTGATGTGCGCGATATGCGAGAACATATAGATCTAGTATAGATAGATAGAAAGATTTTTACACGTCTCCCTCTTTCTCTTTTTGCTTACCCCGCTTAGGACCTAGCATAAATACATACATACATACATGTATATTTTCTTCGACGTAATTAACTGTTACATATTATAGATTAAATTATAGGGTCTTCAAAGGCTGATAATAAATAAAAATGTGAATAGTAATGTGACCTAACCTTTAATTACTAATTAATTAAGAATATTATGCATCAATTTGGGTTAAAAATTTCAGTCAATACTACTAAGCTAATCAATACTACAACTGCTAAGCTCCGCAAGCATACCGCACTCACGATAAACATTGTGCAACAAAAAAAAAATGCAGTATCAGGAAACTTGGAAGGAAATTTTATGACTAGCAAAGTATGCACTGTGCATTACATGCTAGACAATTTATTCTATTACATTGTAGGTAGAGTTAGGAATCAGCCGGTAAAATTATTATTTTAACTTTTATATTACTGATACGAAAGCAACATTGAATTAGATGTATCTGCTTAGTGCTGACTATTCAGAAATATTCACCAATTATCACCAGTGTACTTCAATGGTATCATTATTATTGCATTGCTATCAAAATCACACTCATTTACAAAATGATAAAGCTTAAATTCAGTTTCTTTGATTCCATCACATAGCCACATCTAGGGAAAAATATATATTAAGTGCTATCAGATCTCTGTTTGTTCGCCTAAAGGTACTAATATTATGTTGGTACTCGAACGTAAGTAACTTGGCACAAGATTCTATTTTTCACTAGTAGTAGTAGTAGTACAGACTACTGTATATTAAATGAGTCATATTTATAATGCTCACCTATTTCTTTCACTAAAATTTATATTAATAGAACGTGTGAAAATTGGAGTTTTGAGCTCTGTTCGCAAATAGCTTTTAATCCAAAGGGTGCATAAGTTGGTGCTCCCCTCGTGTAACGCCCCCTCGTCTGCTGCAGTTCGACGAAAATAAGACAGTTTGCGAGAAACGCAGCTGCTGGATTTCAAAATCAATATGAAATAAATGGTATAGTATAGAGAACAATCGGCACAAATTTGTCCCGTATTTCGAAAAATTGTCTTATATGTGTCAGTATAACGTAAAGTGTGGAATACATTTATGATTAATCTCCTTAATGTGGGTATAGTAGTAAAATTAATGTTAACTGTATATAATACTGTTTTTAATATATCGACTTAGATTTCTTATTACAATCAAAAAGCCGATCTCGAATACAAAAATATTTTTTGACGTCTATCTATAAATTCACGCCTAATCCCTTGCGGGGTGGGCAGGGAGAAACGAGCACCACATGACTCGATTCTTACACACATTCTCACACTCGCTACTTTAACATTCATTGCTCTTCTCATGCATGCTCGCCGCTTTCTAGGGCTCCTGACATCACCATTCTGACATATTTTGTAGTAATATGTTGAAATCCTGAATAACAAATTTTCTATTTATTTTTCGATGCATACTATATATTGCTATAGATTGGCTCTATATCTGCTTTGGATTATATCGATAATTGACAGTCATTAATTTATAATACGAAAATTCGTATTACAAAGGTTTCATCATTGCACGGTTTTCATTTCAAACAAATATTATTACGACGAACAGTTTATTGCTCTCTCTGCCATACCCAGTTCTCGCTCCCATAAGTAAGCGTTGGGACCAGAACTGCATTGTGTATAGTGAGCTGTGCCTTCTGGCTCAAGCTTGTAAATCAAGACGTTTACCCAACGCTCCATTCACACTATTCCCAGCACTCACTTATCTTTCCACATCAGTGGTGTACCTTCCATCCTTGCTGAAAGCGCATCTAAGATAAACAATCTCATCCACTTGTTTCAACATGTCATCATCAAACGTAATCCTTACATTGGTTCTGTTCTTCTCTTTCAAATACCATTATCTTAGTCCTCTTCACATTTAATAGTAAGCCTGTCTTCATGCAATCGTCTTTCATTATTGGGACCAGTGTTTGTAATTCAGTAGGTGTTTCTGCTAATAATACCACATCAGCTGCATAAAGTAGACAGATCATCCATGCGTAATACTGCATTCGTCGACTTTATTCTCTGTAGACAACTATTGAGATACAGAATAAACATCCTAGCAGATAGCATGCAGCCCTGACACCAATGTTGACATCAAACCAGGGTGCCTTGTTGCCATTTATCTGCACGCATGTTGAGTAATTCTTGTAAGTGGACTGCACAACACGGAGCTGTGCACCGTCTATCCTATGTATCTATCTCGGCTTTATGTCCCCACAGTTCCTTTCGCACAGCCCTATCAAATGCTTTCTCAAGATCCACAAAACCGCAAAAAACCTTCTGGTCTTTTTTTTATACCACTAAAGTGGTAAACAAGCGTACGGCCTGCCTGATGGTAAGCAGTTACAGTAGCCTATGGACATTTGAATACCAGGGGTGGAACTCTTGCGTTGCCAATCCTGTAAGAAACTCTTCACGCCTCTCTTGAAGACCCCTGTGCTGTAGTCCCTTGGGAAAGCCTCGGTTGGGAGCTCATTCCACACTTTATTAGTTGTTGGTAGACAACTTCTCTGGAACCGCACAGTACGCGACTATTGCGGTTCCATTTTATAAGGATGCACAGCCATGGCATCCTAGCCATGGGCGAGCTGTGCGACTGTAAAATGAGTCTGTTGGCATCATTTCGAACGACTTCTCAGAACACAACCCATTGTACAATCGATAGAACATGCAAAGGGAGGTGAAATCTGAATCACAAGGTCCAAGCTAGTATCCAGGTGCTCCCGCCCAAAGGTGACTACAGTACTCGATATGCAGCCTGACTTGGGACTTATATAAAATAAGTATTTGTAAAAAAGGTCTATGGCCAGATGCTTCATCACTATATTGCGGAACGAGAAAACTTGATCCGATATTTTAAGTTAACAACAGTTTTCTGTGGCGATTTTAGCTAATTTTACCAGCTGTAGCACAGGGAATAAGACCTGGTTAAGTTATAATATCCCCCAAGAGACCCAGTGTTTGGAGAAACGGTACTTCGAAGATAGCTATTCAAAAGTATATGAAAATTCCATTTTCCATTTTCCAAACTTATGTCATCAAGTAGATCTGTACATGGTAATCCAAGAGACATGTTAAGCCAAAGAAATTCTCGGCTTTGCGAACTATGTATATGTAAAAATGATCGATACGTGAAAATAAGTACTAAAATATCAGTTTCAAGAGTAATAAGTATAATATAACTAAATATTTATCTATAAGCAGATTAATGGCACAGGAAGATTTGGTCAATTATCCTATAAGGCATTTAATCAATTTTTTAAAAGTTTGCATCCCCATTTCTGTAACGATATTTAAGTCCACAAAATTATGCACGGAACCAGATTAAGGGTTACGTGATTACAATGGAAACTGTAGCAGGAACTGAAATTTTGACAGGCTTTGGTGCAGGTAGTAGTGTTTAGTGGCAAATAAAAAAAAACTTGTACAATTCCCCATAAATGTGTGATACACAATGATAATTAACAAAGACTAAGGACCAAATATTAGATATAGCTGGTGTGGATCTAGAGCGCCAGTTTTTTAACACCGACACCTCAAAGCAGCGTTCTCCCGCGTAAGCAAAGTCAATAACATTTATGTTAGGAAGTATTGTAAACAATGTATTGATCACGCGCTACCAGCTAGTGATCTAATAATGAAATGTACACAAAGTTATATTAATAAATAATGCATTAAATAAAAAATACCTACAAGATTAGCAGGGTCGTACGTGCTAATTTCCGTATCCTGACTAATTCCTCTCAAGTTTGATGATGAAATTATCATTATCATTCGCATGCTCAACAACCAGGAAATGATACCTATTTGGTTGCGGTATTTTGTTAGGTAAGTACTGTACGACGCTCTGGCTTGCAAAAAGACCTAACTCTTCTTGTTGTACCCTATGACAGCTTATCACAGTCCGATCGGTATTGTAAACGGAAGGGCGCATCACCTGCAAAGGAGTTTAGTTTTGATCCTAAAGTAAATTTAAAGAAGGTTTAAACGTGACTATTATTCGTGATGGCTGTATCAGATTACAGCAACCTGTTAACACATCGCATCTTTTTGTATTACGATGGTAAGAAAAGCTTTCTGTTAAAAGCTTAAAACATTTTATCCACTTGAACAAAACTGTCACTAAAAGTATTTGGAGAAGTATCTAGAAACCCGAGTATAAAATGTTTTGGCAAGACTTGAGTAAAATGATGTGGTTAATGGTCGGATTTTAAAAACCCAAATAAGTCTATCATTACCATCATCATTCGAATCAGTAAATCATTAATCAGATAAGATTCAAAGTTTTGTTAATATTTGATTATTAAAAAAAACTATTGATTAAAACTATTTTTCATTTCTTCTATTCCCCTATTTAAAAATAAACGTAATAAAACGGCCTACTATGGTATGCCACGCGTGCGCTCATGTAAAAAAAGTGAGCGCGTATACTGTAGTGTTAAACCTTCATGGTGTGAGATTTTGGTGTGAAATTTTTTCACATGATACTTATGAGATTATTCTTTTAAAAAATGTGCAACATTTGATGTTCGCGTTTCAATTGTTTCTTTTTAATCAGCTTAGACGGGAAAGATGAATACTTCGAAAATCCGAGTAATTTTTGGATACGAGTTCGGACGCGGCAGAAACGCCTCGCAATATCAATGCTACGTTTGGAGAGGAGACTGCTAATGAATGCATCGTGCGTTGTCGGTTTAAACGGATTAGCGACATGGTGTAACGTTATCTTAAAATATAGACTCTTTATCATCAAATCAATAAGATGAAAAATTGCAGTTCAGTCAAATCATGAAGCACCCTCATGATTTTACTGATCTGCAAAAAAAATAAAATAAACGCGTCTTGAAACTTGTGTTGCCTTGGTGAATCGGTACAGATAAAAGCGAAAAATGCAATGGCTGGCCCCAGGTCAAACGCTGCAACAGTGCCCTAAAGCAAAGCTCATCAATAAAAAGGTAATGGTAACGGTTTGGTGGTCATTATTCACTATAGCTTTCTCAGGTCTGGTCAAGCAATAATTGTAGATGTTTACTGTGCCAAACTTCGGACAATAATGGCGAAACTAGCATTGAAACAGCCACCACCATTACTGCTCCATTATAACGCAAGACCATCATCATCTGCACAAGAAACCGTTGTAACTCTACAAGAGCTGCAGTTAGAAACCATACGTCATCCTCCGTAGTCGCCAGACCTCGCTCCAAATGACTACCATTTTTTCGTGATTTGGACAATTTTCGACGTGGTAAAAATTTACTTCCCAAGAGGGAGAATGAAACCCTTTACAAAATGCTTTTGTCGAATCTAAATCCCCAGAGTTCTATTGTAAAGGCATAAATAAACTTCCGATTAGATGGTATCAATGTATAGATAATAAGGGTAAATATTTTGATTAAATAAATATTTGATATTATATTGAATAAGAGTTTTGTTATATCTTAGAAAAAACGAGTTTTAATTTTTCCGTACAAATCGGCAGTTTCATACTTTCACACCAAATTGTCATCGTTAAATACATATTGGCATATGCTAGTGTAATGAATAATGATTTTTATTTACTTGCTAACACAACTCTTCATTAGGATTTTACTGGGGACCTTACTCAGTCGCAGTAACACAACAAGCTTCCAGGGAGTTTTCATTTGGCTGCGTTTTTCAGTGAGGTGAAGGTACTTCCCCAGATAATATAACTGTGCCTTACCTCATCTATTTGTATAGAGCCTCGTTTACTAATTGGCAAGGTGAACCATTTGCTGCTGAACCTATCTTTATCTTTTATACAACGTCGGAAGGCATACAAGGATACGGCCCACCTGATGTAAAGTAATTAACTACGAATATTCGCAAGTCATTAAATCACCTCAAATGTCACCTCTGCTGCTGTCAACATTTCATTAGGAGCTTACTGATAACTTTCTCACAGAAACACAACAACCCTCCAGGGAGTTGTTATTTGCTGTGAGGTCCTCCACCTCACACTGGCTACTGGTCCAAACAGGCTGCTTCGATGTGCCCTACCTCTTTTAAAAAAGATGATGAGTCGCATTAGGGTCTATTAACAATGATCTAGTATCTACTATGTAGCTACTGTAACCGCTTCGGTTCAAGGTGGCTGACGGATGTTATACGAATGTGGAGTTCATGATACTCCGTCTATACAGTCAAATCTAACGGCATTATACAATTCAAGTGTTTTCAAATTCTTTAATTTACAAGCTACAGGAGTTAACAATGGAACATACATGCTCACGCATATACTCGAAAGACTCTCTTTTTGTTCAGTCATGAATAAACAGATTGAATTTTAAACAATTTGTACCATGAAATGATACGAATATACGCAAATTAGCGTTTTATTCGCTCGCTGAATTATTAATCCATATATAACAAAGAGCTTAGCGGTTAATTAAGCTTTCAGTGTTCATTTGTAATGTGGAGATGTTTACCGGAAATCAGAGGCATTAATGTTATTTTTAACCGTATTTAAAATGGAAAATTTTGCATATATTTAATAATAGATGCTATCCGCGGTTCGGCAATGTATAGTTTAACTAAAATTTGATAAAAATTAGCCTATAACACTCAGGGATAATGTGTTTTTTTATTAGTGAAAGAACTTTCAGAACAGGATATCTAATTCTAGAAGATGCATTCAATATTTGACCAAACAAACAAACGTTACCTCTGTATAATATTCCACGAGTGATGTCCCTGGTGCTGCGAGTGTAATTATACTTTATTATTATAACTTTCCCATTCATTTCCCATTTCGTTTCTCATACTAACACCGATTTATTATTTCAGATCAACTTTCCTTGTTATATTATCAGATTAGATTCTTTTTGCAAGCGTTAGGTATCCCATTTCCTAATCCATTTGAATTGGCGGGTTCCCTATCTAAGCTTAAAGATTTGTCGAGGATACTGATCTCAGTATATAGAGCGATTGAAATCAGAACTCCACAACCGTCAACGAAAATCAGATCTTTCTTAGGTCAGGTCACACGTCTATCGAAATTATGTTTACTTTCCTTGCGATGTGTTCCTTCGCTGCTGAATAATACATAATTACATAAACCGAGCCGTGGCGCTAGTGTCGCGAGTTACATCGAGTCCGTATAAAAGTATCACATAAAATATTTAATTATAGTCTTTCAAACAAATTGTGTTACTAAGTAGTGAGTTCTGTAACGATTCATCACAAGTAGTGTTATCTTTGGAAAATACCAAGTATTATTGACGCTAGAAGTGGATTTATTAGTGGACTAAGTGACTTTAAATAACTGACTGTGACTTTATGAAAATAAAATTAAAAGTGAAATTTGAATTATGGTAATGTAAAAAAATACTATTTGAAAGAGAAAACAGTGATAAGTAAACAACTAAAGTGAAAAATTCATAATCTAAAATTGAGTGACAGTTGACAATTCAAAAACATAACAGCGTAAACAAAAGACAAATGTAAATATTGTTCTAATGTCCTGATTGCATTAACGCCTTACGCCATCTACCGGGAAATAGCAATACCAACTTAATCGAACAAAAGATTTGGCATTTTGACAGCGCCATCTGCTGGCGACACCCGTAACTGTGATGATCATGCTCTCGGGGTTATTGGACTAAAATATACCTAAATAAAATTAAAAGTGAAATTTGAATTACGGTAAAAAAAATACTATTTGAAAGAGAAAACTATGATAAATAAATAATTAAAGTGAAAAATTCATAATCTAAAATTGAGTGACAGTTGACAATTCAAAAACATAACCGTGTAAACAAAAGACAAATTTTGCGATCAGTTTTGTAAAAAGTTAAAAAATAGTGAAGTTATATACAAAATCAGTGCAAAAAATTTTAAAATCCGTTGACAACCCGGACCTACGACAACTCGCAAAGTCGTCGCTTGGTGATTCACCGTCCGCCGATCTGTGGTTGCACTATCGCAGTGCCCCCGTACCACGGTTTCAAGAAATATAGCGGTAACAAATATCGCTGCCTACCTTGACCGCTACCAAGATCATCAGTGATAATGTCAAAAAAACCTATTTGCGGTGGTTGTAAGGGCAATATTGAGGATATGCGGTACTTTCAATGTGGTGGTTGTAAAGATTTTTTGATCTTATCTGTGCCAATGTCTCAGAGAAAAGATTCTATAACACAATGACCGGAGAACATAAAGATGCTTGGAGATGCGTGTTATGCAAGAGCAAGCAGCCTAAAACAAATAATACCAACACTCCAGTTCGTGCATCTATTGAAGGCGTCACAGTACAACGAGGCGCGGCTGTAAGTAGTCCTGTGTACTTAGATTTATCAATATATGAACAGTCACGTACCAACGTGAACGATAGTACGATGCCGTCCGATAGCGAAAATGAGTATGAGACTAATACTTTAAAAAAAGAAATTTCAAAACTAAGAGAGGAGTTAAACGATGTAAACAAGAAAATTTTAGAATTAAAGGCAGAAAATGACTGCCTAAAAAAACGATAACGGAATTAAAAACAGAAGAACAGAAGTGATGACTTTAAAGATGAGGTATATACGATGATGAGAGCAATAATGACCGTACCATAATATCGATTTTGCACCGAAATGTTGCAGGATTAGTAAATAAATCTGACTTGTTAAGTGTACATCTTAAGGAACTAACTGATGATAAAATTGACATGGACATTATTTGTATATCGGAGCATTTTGTACAACCTGGTACAAGATGGTTTATGTATTCCAAACTATTGTCCTGCGGCCTTTTACTCGAGACTAAATATGAAACGTGGTGGAACCTGTATTTTTTTGAAGAATTCTATAGAATATAATGAGTTAAAATTCATTTCAAATCATTCGGTACATAGTTGGTGTTGTTGAGTGATAATGTTGCGACAACGGCCGGAGGGAGTCAAATCGAGATTTAGTCATAAAGCGATCTAGTCATACCCCTATGTAGTAATAAAGCGAATTAGTCTTAAAGCTTCTAACCCGGTGGCAGCAGCACAAATAAACTCAATACAGCAATATAATTACATTGAAATGAAATAATTTTGAACATAATTTTTATTATTCATTAATTTATGCGTACAAATTATTTATAGTTGTAAGTACATTTTATATCAAATTAAATATAAGGTCATGTATAATTTAGCCAATTTTATACGTCTCCCTGAGTATTAGAATGCCTCCTATATATTTTATATTCAAAACCATATTCACAATACATTTTATATCAACGTGACTTTGTTCAAAGCTAGTACAAATGGATACATACTTTATGTTTTTTATGTAAATATCTACACAGTAGACCGAATTTAATAAGAAAAGGTATACATTGCAAATAATCCCTAAAACAGAATCCAAAAATATTAATTGGCATCTTATTTATATGGAACTTAGAAATGCTTAAATTTTATTAAAATATCTGCAGTGTTAGTAATGTGTCTTTTCGATCCAAATTATGTTTCCATTTTTTTATGCTGCATGCGACGCTGTTTCGCGTAGTTATTTAATATACCAAAAAGTGCCAGATTGTAAAAAAAAATATAAAACAGCAAAAAATGTATAAAGTGTACAATGTTTTGAAGAAAAAAATATGAAATTTATCAAATATAATATCTCATTTTGTAGGCTATAATCTTCAAAGGAGAAATAAATGTATTACAAAAATAACCAATTTCCATTTCCAAAAGTAAAAGTTAAATAATAAATGATCTTCCCAAAAATGTGGAAGCGAATAAAAATTGATGGAAATATATGAGCTGAAAGCTTTAAGTAAGACAGATCGATGCATCCGAAGCATTTTCGATGCAGTTCGCATTATAAAGAGAAAATCTCGTAGAGTCGACGGACAGCGAATATTTTATCCTGTCTTGAATATTTTAGAATTTAATATCATCACCGCTCGAAGATTATAGAACGAATATTAATAATTTGTTGATTCGTGAATTAATTTAATCTCAGTTGTTGGAACATCGTCGTAGTTATCAAAACTTTTCACTGAAGAGTTATTATCTATATATATAAAAATGAATGTTTGTCTGTATGTCCTCTATGGACTCAAAAACGGCTGAGCAGATTTTGATGAAATTTTCAGGGAATCTTCAGATCAGTCCAACGGGTGATTCTGTGAAGTTTGGTGGCGATTAGATCACTCGTGCGAAGTCGGGGCGAGTAGCTAGTTATTTATAATTATTGTTTTTTTATTCCTCTAACGTCTATAATTCAGTTTAGCCATTGAGATATCTGTTGAGTTATTAAAAAATTTAATACTGCAGCCAAAAAACTACAAAATTGTCGAATAGTTTCATATATAAAAGGGTAAGTAAGAATTTGAAATTATTCATTTGCGTTTTTTATTTTTTTTTTTCATTTCGAATTCTCCGTCTGTCATTTATAATCTTTTGAAATGTGATAGCTTTCGTTTTGTGTTTTCAGGCAATTAATTTCGTTAGTTTTTTAGTTTAATATAACTTGTAAAGGAGATAGTGGATATACTTCCCCAGTCAGAAATCAGGTGTTTTCAATGAAAGCGAAGTTACAACCTTCTTTTGATAAGTAAATATTTACAGTCCGATGACCCGATACAGTCAGATCTCACTTGCCGATAACTTTTATTGAAGCTCTTTTGCAGCGACATAAGCCCTCCAGTTACAATTGACATTAAAATACTTTAAAATATGTTTATTTTCATAGTAACATCATGCTTGGCAACCAACGGAGCAATCGGTTTTTTGGGAGTGTCATGCAATACTATCAGTAATTGACGCTCACGTTTTTTTCATAATATCAAATGGCGTAGCATAATCATTTTAATCGCATATACTATTCCCGACAATTTTTTTTAGACTTCAGAAAGTAGAAGTTTCTATATTTGGCCATATTTATGATGTATATTTTGTTCCAGCTTTAGCAATTTTGAATTTAATTGGAAATTTCTTCTGTTTATTCGATTGCTTCCGATAGCGCCCCACTATCGCCGCCATATCTCTGTGTGATATCATATAAATTTGATAAGGTTACAGCTTCCTCGAAGTCATTTATCAAAAGTTTATATTACCTACGCACTGTGTCAAGATTCATATTTAAAAATTCAATAACAAAATTCTAACAAGCATTTTACGTTACTAAAAATTACGAAGAAATAATCATGCAGCCCTTGTGATGTCAAGTGGTTACGGTAGTTTACTAATGCTCGGAATACTAGAATCATTTCTAGCACATCGTCATCCCCGATGCTAACGCACAAAGGCTTCAACGACTTACTGGTAACCTCATTCATGCGTAAGAATACGAGAACCCTCCATATTGTTATTTGACAGTAGTCTTCTGTGAGGATGAGGTATTTCCTATTTGCTATGACGTGCATGCTATGTGTTACCTCTCTTTAACAACAGTCAGTTGAATTTGACTTTGAAATGACAGTGAGTCACTGACACCATTCATCCGTGAAAAAAAGATAAATCGAACATCATGTTCTTCGTTTACGACTAGAAATATTGTCGCAACTTAATTGAATCACATAACCACATTAGGTTTTATGAGGTATTATGAGAATATTTTTTGTAGTCGGTTTTTTTTTTATTTAACTTATATATATATTAACCTATAATTACGAAAAAGCGTGTTCACTATAAAAGTCCAGCTGTGCAAACTTCTGATTACATCCTGAGAGATATGGCCACGGTATGCACGCATGCATAAACAGACAGAAATAGAAACACACAATTAATTGAAAAATATTCAGCTCTTTACTTTAATTTTCTGAAATTAACATAAATAATTGTTATATGCACAGAAGTCATGACAGTTTACACATGACTTTTGGCAATAGGGAATTGTTAACTTGTTACTATTTTTTGTTATTTATTCTTTCAAGAAAAGGGCATAAGTCACATACCGTACAAACTAGCCTTCTGCTTAAAAAATAAGACAGGCCCACCACACATTTCCATATTTGTGTGATATTACTAAAAAGTCGTATTTATTCCTATAATATAAGCATATAAGCTATTCAAGCGGCAACGTGAAAAAAAATGCACATAAGATTAGGGCACGACGCTAACGAATCTAATGAAATACTAATACCAACTCGAACAAACATTCCGAGTTGAATTGTTTTTTACAAAGCGTTTGCTTATGCCAGTGCGTGGCCCTGTTTTATTTCGGAATATGTTATACGGGTAGGTATCTATCTGGCTTATTCACAAAAGGGGAATTCAATTTTCCGCTAACATTCTTCCCTTTTCGTTCGTTACCTCGGCACTCAAGCAAGATACTTGTTTTTCACCTATGCGTGTGGTTCGTAAACAAGCGTTTGCCTACGAAACTGCTTGAACTTTTATACGGCGATTATTTATTATCGTTATTATATGTATATATATTATTAACTGTAAAAAGGAAACAATTCATATGAAATGAAAATGAAAGGAAAGAAAATAATAGAAAAGGCGATAATCAGAATTTAAACCTAATTATGAGAATTACGAACGAATTCTCTACCAAATAGCAATATGTAACTGCTTTATATATATATAAAAAAATACGTTATACATTTAAAGTGATCTACTTTTTGCAATGGACGATTTATTTTTATTAAAAATGTCAATGACAGAACTTCGTACCACTGCTTTTTAATTGTAAAAAGAAGTAAGTATTATTCATACGAATACGTATAAATGCGGAAGTAACACTGTGTAGCCATTTCAGTACTAAATTAACACATACTCGGGGGTCGTATATGAAGATAGACTAAGTTTTATCACGATAACGTGCAATTAACTACTATAAATATAACTACTATACTATAAATATATGTGTGAGCTACAGCTATTTGAATATTACATTTACATTAAAAGTAATATACAGGCAAACGAAGTTAGTTTTTTGTTAGTATTAAACATGAGAGTACAACGAGCTATGTACACCTTGAACTGACTCATTAAGTACATATATCACGTTTTGAGATCCTATCTTAGATACATATTTGAATACTTACAATAAATCAGTTATCAGCAATTTGCAGTAGAATAAAGATCAGATTTCGAAGATAATAATTTGGAGAATTAATAAATCACAAACATAGAGTCAAAGTCAACCTCACGTGCTCTTGGTGTACCCAGCCAACCCAGCAAAATGTGGCTCTGGTAAAATGGTATGTACTGTTATTGGTCCCAATAACAGTACATACCAAGATTAACGAGCCTAATGTTAACCATTGAGGAGACCATATGAACACTCTCCATCATCAGAATATTTCGGCGGTACCATTTCATTGTCTTTAGATACCGAAACATAACTGCCATGTTTCATAATGACATTATGCATAGAAATGATGAAAATAGATCCCGTTTATAATAAAAATTTGTGCAATTTAATTATAAAATTCTTGAATGTGTTCTAAGTTTTTCAACATATAAAATTAAATATGTTTTAAAAATTATATTAAAAGGACATTAATGGTAAAAGGACATTAAACAATTACAAGTGCTATTTCACGTGATAAGAATGTTTGAAATTAATATGAAATAGATATTACAAATTAGTAATAACATGAAAATTCTGTTCTCGTCCTGAATCCTGGGGTATGGACCACTAATAATGTTTTCCGATTTATATACATATTTATCACTTGTTCGGTGGTGAAGGGAAACATCGTGGGGAAATGCACACGTCCAAAAAAATATATTTCGTAAAAAGTGTAGTCTATCCCAAGAAAGATCTGGTATTCTCTCTGAATTGTGGAAGTCTGACGGCAGTCACTCCGTGTAAAAATCAGATTCTTCATCAAATCCTTAGTATTAGGTAGCGGAGCCCGCCAATCCTAATGGATTAGGAAACAGGATATCGCGAAGAAGAAGAAGATCAAATGAAAATTCTGCTCTTATCTTGTATAGAAGTTTATTAGTGAACCTTCGAAACCCGTGTGGTCATATATGACCGCGAAATGTATGGGAAAAGGTATATAACGGGTTCTGACGGCTTACAAGTGCTTGCAAAAACCTATTTAAATTTAAAATATTTGTAACTGAATCTAAAAGTTATTTTCGCAAAATAAAATGGCCGAAATAATAAACAGCAAATTGTATATTAATAATGAAAACCATTTTTTTCATGAATTATCAAATATTTAGTATTTCGTTACATAGTTACATGCCAATGGACCTAAAAAACCATGGTAAAAAGAAGTAAATAAAAAAATTTGCCACAGACTTTGTCATTTATAATGACAGTGATGTACGACTCTTTCTATTTGTGCCTTTTATTAAATTCGTACTGTCCGGAATAATAAAGATCAAGTGTCATATTTTGCTAATTGTATTAATGAGGCGATGTTTCAAAAAGAAATCTCGCCAACTTTATTAAAGTAAATTTTTAACTTACCAGAAAATTCCCTTCTTCAATATAAATTATAATGGACTTTACGAAGGACAGGTTTATATATTTTCACTAGAGGTTACATTCCAAAATATTAAACGAATAGCCAGCAATTGAAAGTAGTGATTGATAATTGGATAAAAGGATAAATAATTGACATAATAACGAACTGATCCCTGGTTCGAATCCTGGCTTGGGCATATACCACTAAATTCGTGTTTACGGATTTATGTACATTTTAAACTATTTGAAACCATCGTGAGGAAATTCGCACATTCAATATTTCGAGGCTCAGGTGACGGATCCCACCAATTCCAATGGATTAGGAAACGGCCAAGTGCTAGGAAAAAAGCTACAAACAATAGACTTGCAATATATATATATATATATATATTTAAATGACGCATGATTTTTTTATTCAAAGGTGGAGGTAGTAGCATTCAATATAAAAAAGTGGAATAGCATGCTTTGTTAATATAAATATAATTAGGATAATTGTGTAAGATAAGTCTACACCGTGTATTTGGTAATAAAAGCTAACAATTTGGGAACACGCTAACATCGTTTTCAGCGGCCCTGTTTAACCCCTGTCAAAACTTTTTCAATTATGTTCGCGAGATAACATATACGTAACACACAAACATATTTATTACTGAGAACTTTGGGCACCCCTGTGCGCTAGAACTTGGAAGATCTTGTCGAAAAGTCGAACAGAGTAGCTGCATTCAGAAAAGGACATCTGTTAAGGTTAACACTGACTTATAAACAACAACAGAAGTCTATGTATATAATAAAATTGTAGAAGGTTCAAGTTTGTAGGTATTATGTTGTATTGAATAAATATTTTTTAAAGTATTTATCTATCTATTTATCTACAACTTCACGACAACTCCCTTGGGGTAGGAGAGAGAGAGAGAGGATTCCTAACATTACCTTCTGATAAAGCATCATCAATTTGTAATTATCACTTGCTCGGCGATGAAGGAAAACATCATGAGGAAACCGGTACGTCCAAGAAATTGTATTTCAAATGACTTGTGACCTTACCTAAGAATGATCTGGTTTTCTTTTTGGGTTACGAGGGTCAGATGGCAGTCGCTCCAGTTAAAAATCCGTATCTTCGCCAAATGCTTGGGGTTAAGTAGGACCCCGCCAATCCTAATGGATTAGGAAAGCGGGTTAACGCTATGAAGAAAAAGAAAAAGAGATCAATTTGTTCATGGTTCATGGTAAGCTTTGGCCTTCCTCGGCTCCTACATCCTTCTACTTTTTTTTAATGCAAATGTGCACCTGTCTGTATAGGAGCAAAAACGAAATCGTTTTTAAAACTTTATCAGTATTGTACATGGCTCTGTCTGAATATTGTTTACGGGTTTAGGAGTTAAGGTAGAATGTACAAAACTTATTAAAACCTTACTATCTCGACGAATATATATACCTCAGCGACGAATTTTAAAAATAGTAGTATTTAAATATGTATGAGCAAGAAAAAATGCAAGAATAACGACGATAAAAATGTAGTTACTACAAATTGATGAATGTTATTAATATATTTGATTCGTATATATATGCTTTCGGTATCAAACAACACCAAATAGTTAATCGAAAAAAAGTCAAACAACCTGAAACCAGGTAGACCAGGTTTACTAAAGTACGTTTAATTAAAATTCAATAATCTCCATGGATGCCGAACTAATCTAACACTTAATCTAATTGTATCTAAATAGAGCAAAAGGTAAATTGCAAATTGAATATTGTGAAAGTTTGAAATCCAGAGTAATGAAGTATTTCATACAAAATAACAATTAATCAGACAAGTAAATATACTTTAATATAATTTGTGTACTTAGGTTCTATTATATTTAGGTACGAGAGATGGAAAATTTGAAAGCGATATTGAAAGAAGAGTGAAAGCAGAAAACCGTATCAATGGTGCGTTGTACTCCGTGATAACAAGCGATAATATATCGAGTAAAGCTCGCCTTGCTATTATTCAGGGTGTATTAATGCCAACATTGATGTACGGTAGTGAAACATGGGTATGGCAGAAGAAGCATGAAAGCAGGGTGAACGTCAAAGAAATGAGAGCGTTGAGGAGTATGTGTGGAGTGAGAATGTTTGATAGAATAAAAAATAGCACGATACGAGAACTTTGTGGAATGAAAGTTGATGTAGTGACAAAAATTGAAAAAGATATGCAGAGATGGTTTGGTCATTTAAAAAAGAATAAATGACAAAAGAGTTACGAAAGAAGTGTATCAAGCAAGAGTGAATGGTGATGTCGGGAGGGCCGCCCTAGAGGGCCGCACACATATAGATCAAATTGGTGATATGTTGAAAAAGAGCCAAATCAAAAGTGCCCAAAACCGAAGAGCATGCATGAAGAGGTTGATGAGTATGGAAGAAGCGAGAGCGGTATGTTTCGATCGGTGCACCTGGCGTTCTATAGTCTCTGCCTACCCCAATGGGAGATAGGCGTGATGATATGTATGTATGTATGTAAATATACCTATATGTAATATAAATATTAAAGCTTTACGTAACAGCTCGTAATATCTAGCCAATCCATGAAAAACTATCAGATATATAGGTATACCTAATAAATTTTCATGGATTGGCTATGTTTTATACCCATTGTTTGAAAGAAATTAAAATAAATTAAAAAAAATGAAATAGTTGAAAGTTGTACTCCCTAACATATACACTTTTGTGGATGATTTCATGAATAATAGTGCGCGTAACCTGCTTTGAGATTCGACTCTGTATAGATATATAGATTCAATTCTGACCAATATCAGTTGATAACGATCCAGTGTATTAACTGACTGGTCGCCGCTTCAAGTCCTATTGTAGGCATGTGCTATTAAGTTCATTTTTTCGGATTTATGTCTTCTTCCTAGCGTGGTCCCGTTTTCTAATCTTTGAGGATTGGTGGGGTTTACTACCTAAGGTTAATTGATTTGGCGATGAAAACACAATCATGAATTTAGTGCTACATATCTACACCAGGATTACAACACCGGAGACCAATATAGTCAATAGGCTGGTTCTTTATCCACTAGCACTGATCATAACTAAATCTATAAAGAATTGGATCTCAAAGCAAGTTACACGCTGTATGTTAGAGAGTACAATTTCGAATTTAAGTACATATTTGTATTTATCACTTGCTCGGCTGTGAATAGTCTATGAATGCTTGTAATACATTAAGCATGACTCGCGCGATGCCTCTGCTGCTCACACAGCAAGAATACAACAACCCTCTAGGAGCAGGTATTTCCCCAGGCGGGTTGCTTAGATGTACCCTACGTCTCTTAAATTTATGATTTGAATGATTTTTAGATTATCCATATTGCTGGATTTCCTGAAAAATACGCGGTTTTACACAAAAAAACATAAAACACCGTGTATTGTGTTAAACACTAATACCGGCTATCCGATATTATAAGTATTGCGTATTTGGTCCCGCCGTTTCGGTCTATCATATACGGTCACACCGGTTCCCGGTTTGAATCCCACTAACAGCATTCTCTTTTTGCACATACTTGCCTATTAATATAAACGAGCAAATCTTGTATATATGTAAATAACATATAAAAGCGAAGCTCGGTCGAACAGGTATTAACCCTTTCCATGCCAACTACGGATATATTCGTAGTTCGGCCACAGTATCTTAGTGCCGACTACGATTATTTTCGCAGATTTTGTTTGGCCGTCTATACAAAAAATATATTTCTTGGCACTACAGAAGAGGTTTTTAGAGGGTCGGCAACGCATGAGTGACAACCCTGGTGTTGCAAATGTCCATAGGCTACGGCGACTGTTTACCGTTAGGTAGACCGTATGCTTGATTGCCACCTTAGTGGTATAAAAAAAGGTTGATATTTGAAACCTTGGCTTGACTTGAAACCAAAGAAAACACACATTAGAATTTGATATCTGGCTTTAATGGAGAAAAAGATATGATATTTTAAATTGAACCAGACTTTTTTCTTCTGATAAGGCTGATTAGATTAACAAGTAAAATAATTTAGCTGTGGTAGGCTTTAAATCAATTACGCACAACGCAGGAGTTAGGAGTTTTTGGGCAAAAGTATCTAGTTTCCTTTCGGGACCTTTTGGACCCAGTTTTACTTTTTGTACATATACACAAGCAATGTACCTTCTATGCTTTTATCTTTTAAACCCATTCTGTTCCCTACTTTTGAGCTGTATCAATTCTGTGAAGTCCGTCCGCCAGCTTCTCATTTTATATACGGTTCTTAAGCAACACAGTATTACCGAATCCCATATTTACCCCTCCCAATCCCGTCGGAACCACCTCGTGGCCAAATCGTACCTCTTTAACACTTACCTTCTCGCATATTTTTTTCGGTTTCCTTGGTCCGTTTCTTTATAATTCGCTGCACATAAAAATTAACTTATTGTCAAGTACTAGATTCATTTGTAAAAAAAAGGTCGTACATTTTCTACAAAGCCTAAATTACGAAGAGACTGTAAAACTATTGATTCCAGTTACCTAGTACACATTAACAGTCTCATACGAGCACTTTCCTCCAAATCTTCATTATCCCTGTATACTCACACATCAATTCCCACTACTCTTACATACACACACCTCTCAAACTCCGTCTCATATTTACGTACTTCATACTCCCTGCTTCTCTCCTGCCATATCTTATACACCAAGTCCCTCACACAATACATTTCCTTACTGTTCTTCCTAACTGCAACATGCTGCTACATTTTCCATGAAACACTCATACATATATAAATCCATCAAAATATACTCCACACACACACACTAGTATTCCCCTTCATTTTTAAAAATAATTCTTGCGTTTTGAAATGCACCTTCCGTCCATGTCAAGTGGTCACCAGTACTCTCCGTACTGGTGACCAGAGTCACAGACTCAGGCCTAGTTCAGGCGCCAGTCTCTCTCAATCTTAATTAGTGTTACATATTTATATACATTCATTGTATACCTACCATATAAGTAAGATTGTGTAGAGAGAAAAATAACGACTATGCCTATTCTACAAATTATCTCATAGGCTTCTGAGGAAAAATCGAAAAATAACCTGGCGTGGAAAGGGTTTAGTCTTTAGTTTTTAGTTTAGTTTAGTCAGTAAAAGTTTTTGAAGGCGTTGTGAACTCGTTCTTTGGAGTTGTTTCATTTGAACAACTGCACCCTAGCACGCCAATCTTTTATCGTCATACGTGTTATTGTGTTACGAATACATATTTATATGTTTAACTATTAAATATTTTGATTTAAAAGTTAAACATAAACGCATTCCATAGTAATGTAAAGAGTGACATGCAAATAAATTCGATACATTTTAACGTCATTACAGAATAATATTTATTGATAGTCATTTCAATAATAGAAGACCGTGGACAACGAGATTCGCAAACACAGAACAATCTTCAAGTAGTTCTATTTGTCCATAAGGGGAGTGAGGAGTTGGGAGTGAGTAACTTCGGAATGAGCTTATCATTACGAAGTTACTCACTCCCAACACCTCGCTCTCCTCATTCGCAAACACAAAAAATCTCCAGGTAGTTCTCGTTATCTTCAGGAAACTCCTCATAGGAAGTAATGACAGCGGCGATGAGAACAAGCGAGTACATATATTTCTTATACCATCAAATTTTGTTACAATAATAATCAAAACAATAGGATTTATTTCTTTATTTTTTTTCGATTGTCTATCTTAATATCTTAAAACAAACCATATTACTGTAAACCGTCCTTAAGTTTCCGTAACATTGAGGTATTCAAACTTGGTCAGCGAGACATCGGGTTGGCAGGTTCCAAAATACCCGACAATCTGTTTTGTTTATGCCGGAATTCGTTAGTAGTTTCATGAATGTTTGATCCTATTCAAAGTTTTACACGGACACTCGACGTGACACCGGTCTATACTCGGTTCCCGTTACGGAAGTTAAATTTCAATAAACAAGTTTTAATTTCAAATTAAACTTGAAACCCGTTCTATTTTAAGCTTTCACTGAACTTCACTTGTTAATTATTACGTTTGTTTCAAACATTGCAAGTAAGTTTTCAAGAAATTCGTTGTAAGGCAACACTGAACCTATTGTTGGAATACGGTTCTCCCTTCAATGGATTTCGAGCGTATTACGTTATGGTGTTCCATTGGGAATGGGGAGAGGCCGGTGCGGCGCTTCTAAACCGCCCGAAATCCACTGAACTTTGCTGAATGATAGACATTTATCAATTGAGACGGACGTGTATCAATGACAGCCGAGATTGAGACAGTCGATCTTACGAAGCATGGAGTTGCTTAATGTACTTAAATAAACCCAGACACATGTGCAAAAGCAGTAATGGGTGTAAATGGCTCGCTGTCATTTTTTAGAGACATTTATATCATTTTTAGAGCCTTTACCTTATTGAAAACTACAGCCGTTATCTACTCCGTGAGCGGGTGTTGTGTTCCTGTGACTGAGTTGAGATACCATTGAGCTCCTGAGGATATTGTATATTATCAAATTAAATGCTTGCTGATCGCGTTCGTAATGAAGACGTGAGAGAAAGAGTTGGTCTGAAAGAGAGTGTTGGTGTTTAGATTAGAAAGGGCATGTTCCGTTGGTTCGGACATGTAGACAGAATGCGGGATGAAAGAATGACGAAACAGATATACAATGCAAAAGTGGAAGGATGTAGGAGCCGAGGAAGACCTAGATTAACCTATTATGACCAAATTGGTCGTGTTTTATCAGAAGGTGATGTCAGGAGCCCCAAGAACCGGCGAGCGTGCATGAAAAGAGCTATGAATGTCACAGAAGCGAGTGAAGTATGTAAGGACCGCGTCTTATGGCGCTCGGTTCTCTCTGCAAGCAAGGGAATTGTCGTAAAGATATATATACATACCTACCTACATACATACATCAAATTAAAAATTTTATAAGTTCATTCTTAGAGATCTTAGTACAATCTTCTAAAAATCTCCAATCATATTTCCTAGTCTCTGGCTTATTGGTCGATATATAGTATTCAGTTGTAACTATTTATGCACTGATATGTACAATATTTTTTATGAAAATAAAGCAGGATAGGTACTTAGTTAGAAAGCTGGCATAATTCTAGTAAACAACAAGAGCGAGTAAAGTAAAGTTGTCCAGGATTAACCAAAGTGCTGGCTTTATTCTGTTACTATTTTAAACGCGATTTGCGTTGAGTGTCCCGTAATACGCTTATATCCTCGTTTTATAACCACGTTTATATATAGATACACGTACTCGGTGTGTTCAGAAAACAACACGTATTTTCGCTTTAAAAAAAACAATATTTTTCTACATTAATATTGTCGCCTTCAAAATAGTCCCCACTAGATATTATGCACTTGTGCCAACGCTTCTTCCAATCCACGAAACACTTTTCAAACTCGATATTAGAGACAGCCTTGAGTTCTTTCAGCGATGCGCTTTTATTATCATCTATACATGTAAAACGACGCCCTTTAAATTTCTCTTCATTTTCGGAAATAGGAAAAAGTGACACGGGGCCATATCTGGCGAATATGGAGGCCGGGGCTTCCTCATAGTATCGTTTTTGACCATTCATTCTTTCAAATTCACGAACAAGCAATGAAGTGTAAGCAGGTGCTTTATTCGTGGTGCAAAAGCCATGAATTGTTTTTCCACAAATCTGGGGGTTTTCTTCGGATTGCTTCACGCAAACGGCGTTGAACTTGTAGATAGTAGTCCTTATTGATCGTTTGATCACGTGGCAAGAATTCATGATGCACTGCCATTAAAATCGAAGAACTCATTGAGCATAACCCTCACGTTTGACCGCACTTGTCGAGCCTTTTTCGGTCTTGGCAAGCCAGAATGCCTCCACTGGGGCGATTGAGCCTTAGTTACGACATCATATCCGTAAACCCATGTCCTGACCTGTTATAATACTTTTCAGTAATTCTGCATTGTTATTGGCTCCTAAGTGAAGTCAATTACATCCGTACGAAGTCTTCAAAGTGACGCCTGAGCAATTTCCACTCGCCGCTGTTTTTGTTCAAAAATCAACAATTTTGGAATAAATTTTGCTTCCACGCGTTTCATACCAATAACATTCGAAAAACTTTCACAGCATGGGCCAATCGATATGACAACATCATCAGCGACTACTCTGATTGTGATTCGACTATCGTTTATAACCATTTCTTTCACTTTTTCTACTTTGTCATCGGTTGTGTTTTCACGGCCATTTTGAAAACGCTTATACCACTCGTAAACTATATTACTCATAGCAGACTCACCATAGGCCTTTTTTTTCAACGGGACAGGCCCACCACCCATATCCACCACTGTGTCTCCTGTGTAGCCAGAATTAACAGCGGCGACCACAAAAAAGGCAATGAACAGTGAAGTCCATTGCCGTCCCGGGGGTTAAACTACAGCTGCCTTGGAACTCACAACGAATTTAATCAGAAGAAAATTGTAGGAGTAGGAAGTTTTGGAATTGACTTCCCCTCTTGGCAAAGTGAGAGACAGCAATATGACAAATAAGGCATTTAAAACCTCAAAGAGATGGCTAGTCAAGTGAAGCTCAACTGCCGTGCACCACGGATTATTAAATATCTAACACTATTGGGATTAATATATTTTCGTACTAAAACACTGAAGAAACTTATATGCATAATAAAATGGTGATAAAGATAAGTCTGTTAATCATAATTATGTAAAAAAATATTTGCCGTGGAAAACAATGACTGAAAATGATGTCTGTTGAATAATGAACTAAAGATGTAAATCTGCATGTGACAAACCTGAAAACTGTTGTATGGAACTGTTGTATATAATGTAACAGACACCTCATGTCGCTTACAAATAAATGAAATACTTTTGTTACGAAAACAAAAGGATCCTCGGGGTAAACGCAAAGTAATGGCCAAATCGATTAAAATCGAAACTTCACTCGCTGCCTGCCTATTAAAGAGACTTTGTTCTGTTCAAATCTTTTCCTTTTACACGGGATAACTTTAAATAGGTATGTATTAATACATATATGTATAACTTTGATATATTATTCGGGTTTATTTGTCAACTTAAAGTGGTCCTATTAGCTTGATTATTTTTTCTGCAGAGGAGTTGCTTGTTGATTATATATTAACCCCGATAAAAACTAATAAAATGGTTTAAGGCCTTGCCTGAAAATAAAGTAATGTAAAAACTCTATTAAAAAAGTGTACTGACATGGCTTTGTCAAAATGACTGAATTACAAGATGCAATTTTTGGTACTTTTTTTTTAATATCACCATAGGCCTTTGTTAACATTTCACACACTTTGTTACACTTTATTTAATTTTTTACGCAAAATTTAACAGAAGTTTTTTGATCCATTAATTTTAACGAACGAAAATCGTAGAGCTCATAGAAACAAGTCTAACCTTAGCGGCTGCCACAGATAAAGTATACAATCAACATAGGTCAAAATTTAAAATACTTCAGGGATATGTACACCAACATAATAAAAAAGACTTTTGACAATCGGACTCTCCAAACCCGCGAAATTTAAAAATTCCTGTTATTTTCCGAACACACCTCTTATATCTATGCGCAGCGTATTGGATGTATAAAGGAGTGACTTTCATCATTTGTATAAACAACTATTACTATAAAATTAATTTAGAAATGAAGAAAAAAAATCAACCTAAAACTGATTACTTTTACAAGAAAGACATATAACTATGAACTTTAAAAAAAATCGTTAGAGCCGTTTCTGAGATACAAATAAATTTACATGTAAGCGGGCATTATGGCAGCTTTCGAGCAGGTAATGTTCTCTGAAACTGACCATAATTTGTAGTTTAAGGGGTTCAGATCTGGGCTAGATGAGGGCTAGTCTTCAGCTTTTATAAAGTCCGAAACGTTGGTTTCGACCGAGGCTTGGGTAGTTTGTGCCTTATGACCAGGTGCAGAGTCCTGCTGGAAAGTCCGCGGTATATTTTTAAAAAGTGTATCGCTGGGAGGTTTTACAACACGACCCAATGCAGTCTCTTGATACACTTTGGCTGAAGTCTTTACTCCTTTTTCACAAAAATGAAGCTTAGTAAATCCTTGATAAGACACCTCCGACCAAACCTTGCAGGATGATATCCACGTTGTACCTTTCTGACTTAGGGGGCTTCTTTAGAACTGGGTGCGTACACTTTGTCATTTTGCTTGTTGTAGTACTCGTCAATTGTGAATTTTTTTCATCAGTAAAGAGGATATTTCTGTGCCTTCGTACCGGGACAGAATTTGTTTTAGTGGATCCACTCTCTTCAACTATGTATATCGACGAGTGCCGAGTTTCAAGTCTTGTATTATTATATGCGACAGAGTCCTAGTAGAAATCTTCATTTCTCGCGATAAGATATTTATTTTTCTAATGGGGTTTCGGTGAATTCTGGCTTTAACAGCATTAACAGCCTTTGTAGTTCTAACAGCACGCGGTCGCCCCAATCTTTTATGGTCTTCAACAGAGGAAGTGTTGGTATATCTGTCGAAAGTACGATATATGGCTGATACCAAGCTTTTGAACCGGCGAGCGTGCATGAAAAGAGCTATGTGAAAGAAGCGAGTGAAGTGTGTAAGGACCGCGTCTTATGGCGCTCGGCTCTCACTGCCTACCCCGCAAGTGACCTGGCGTGAAGATATACATACATACATACCAAGCTTTTGAAGTGTCTTGAATATACATACCCACTTTGTGCAAGGCGATTACTGCAATCCTATTTTTTTTTAACACCATATTGTAATTCGATAATAAACACGAAACTTATACGAGTATGTAAAAAGAACGAATCGAACGAAGTTTTTAAAATAATAAATACGTTCCAAATTCAAAATAATTAAAGAGTTGAAAAAAGAAAAGTTTTTATGTAACAGTATTTATGGCCAGACTATACATATATATATATATATATATATATATATAACATTTGTTATCATATATATATATGATAACAAATGTTTTTTATTTTCAGCGAGAGAGATGATAGGAGTGATTTATATTCGCGAAGAGAGTGGAGAATAAAATCTATATACATATGCAATATTGTTTGTATACGAATTAATCTTAGTTGCTGCATCAGTCGTAAGTATATTTGCAGCACAATGACTATTTTGTGACATAAAATACCATCCAGCTCTCCTCACTATCTGATGAATAATTAAAAAACTATTATCAACCGTAATAAATGTCATATCAGATTTTAACACTCGTGTAAACATTTAAATATGTCGAAACTTTAAATTTCGTAATTCCATTCCATTCTATCGAACGGAATAATTAGAATTAGGCTAATTAACACTGAGATGCCATAAATTTAATTACTTACAAAGCCATGGGGAGTGCTTGGAAATTGCTGCCGATTTTATGACTCTTTATCATCTTTATTGAAGCAGCTCTCGGAGAGTTTATGCATGAATTTTATTACACGCTTCTAATATATTTTCGTACTAAAACACTGAAGAAACTTATATGCATAATAAAATGGTGATAAAGACAAGTCTGTCAATCAT
Source organism: Pyralis farinalis (assembly GCA_947507595.1). Classification (NCBI taxonomy): domain Eukaryota; kingdom Metazoa; phylum Arthropoda; class Insecta; order Lepidoptera; family Pyralidae; genus Pyralis; species Pyralis farinalis. Next base: position 12,207,675 of record OX382274.1, read on the forward strand.
ATGTAAAAAAATATTTGCCGTGGAAAACAATGACTGAAAATGATGTCTGTTGAATAATGAACTAAAGATGTAAATCTGCATGTGACAAACCTGAAAACTGTTGTATGGAACTGTTGTATATAATGTAACAGACACCTCATGTCGCTTACAAATAAATGTAATACTTTTGTTACGAAAAACAAAAGGATCCTCGGGGTAAACGCAAAGTAATGGCCAAATCGATTAAAATCGAAACTTCACTCGCTGCCTGCCTATTAAAGAGACTTTGTTCTGTTCACATCTTTTCCTTTTTCACGGGATAACTTTAAATAGGTATGTATTAATACATATATGTATAACTTTGATTTATTATTCGGTATTATTTGTCAACTTAAAGAGGTCCTATTAGCTTGATTATTTTTTCTGCAGAGGAGTTGCTTGTTGATTATTTATTAACCCAGATAAAAAATAATAAAATGGTTTTAGGCCTTGCCTGAAAATAAAGTAATGTAAAAACTCTATTTAAAAAGTGTACTGACATGGCTTTGTCAAAATGATTGAATTACGAGATGCAATTTTTGGTACTTTTTTTAATACCACGAAGGTAAAAAAACAAGCGTACGGCCTACTGATGGTAAACGTCATCGTAATCGTAAAAAGTCATCGTATATATTATGAAAAAAAGGTGAGATTATTTATTCATGTTTATAGCGAACAGAAAGAACAACATACAGACTCGTGTTATGTACATGCTTGCGTTGTGCGAGATCCGAAATGTGTCAACCTGGTGTTAAAATAGTCATCACTCCAAAACCACCATCCTCATCATAAATAAAATTATCCCCACGTCCACTCCTGCAATGCTTGCCCTAGGCTGGTGCTTATACAATATTTTATTCTCGTATAATTTTCACACACTCACGTGAACTGTGTAATTTTTCATTGTTAAACCCTTTTGACGTGAAATGAAATCATTCCACGGTCCGATTTAGGGTCCAAATCTCAGGCCAAGCGAAAGGGACAGAGGTTACGGAAAACCTTATTTTATGTTTGTTTATTTTATCCATATTTTACTTTCAGAAGTGTTAAGTTAAAGTAGCAAGAACTATTCTAATGGTAATTGGAATATTATTATCAATTCCAGAGCCGTCAACGGATTGACCAAACTTTCATTGGTTGGACCGAATGACTATTTTAGTTCCAATAGATACTTTATCTGACAGCATAAAGCAAACGGTTAGTTAAATAGGAATGCTCGTACTCTAATTAGATTAAGCACCGATTGCGCCCTGTCTATGGATAGGTTTAGTAGTAGTCATTTATTTCACAATACATAAGACCGCACCTTAAAATATTGTCGGACAAATATATAATATTGTCGGACAAATTAGATAGCGCCATCTAGCCCCAAAGTAAGCGAAGCTTGTGTTATGGGTACTAGATAACTGATAAACATACGTAAATACATTTTTTTTGTAAATACATACTTATTATACTTAGAAAATACCCAGATAAAGACAAACAGACATGTTTATGCACACAAATGTTTGTACTGTGTGGGAATCGAACCCACGAGCGTCTCAAAGTAGTAACAGCGCGTTTCACCACTGCGCCACCGAGCTCGTCTCGTTGAGTAAAAGCCTCGCTTATCTTAGTAGTCCGTTACATGCAGCGCTTTAAGTGATTTTCTAAATTAAAGTGTTTTGCGTTTGGCGTATATATCATGAATTTGTGGTGTTGTTTCACTTAGATAATATGGGGTCGCAGATTACAGGTTGCGTGGTGGTATTACGACGAGTAAATAATACCAGGTAGACCCACGAAATACTGACTGGTGCATTCTTATTTCAATGACTTATATACAAATATAATATTTACACGACCGTGAACATAGCACGTTACGTTAGGGACGTGACGATGCAAAATTTACATAATAAATATAGACGAATATTGCTAATACTTCCTTACTACTATATATATCACGTTTGATTATTACGGCTGCTATGGATAACATAACAGAATGAGATAGTTAGACTTTCGTGTACTGTACGTATTGATATATTTTGGCAGAACATATTTGGTACTTGACTTTAATGATCTTAGATTACTAGGTCTACATTTTATAGTTGTCTCTAGTTCTTCCGTAAACGGCGGGTGGTTTAAGCAGTACTTCTTAAAATTTCACCTTTCATTGAATCTATATAGCGCATTACATTTTTTTACTATTTGCCTACGTTCTTTTACCCTTCTTCTCTTCCTTTATTGCCATTTTTGCCCTAGAATTATTGATACTTCATGTGTTGCAAGTGATCAGAGGCTATGCTAACCGCTTACGGTAATAACCGTATGCTTGTATATCTCCCGACGATGTATAAAAAAGAAGTTAAACGAATGGAGAGAGTCATGATGAAGTTCCTTTTTTCATCATTAGTACTGAAGGAAAGGGCCAAATCAAAAGTAAATAAATAATAAATAAATATACCCGAAACCGAAGAGCATGCGAGAAGAGATTGATGAGTGTGGAAGCGGCGAGAGAGGTATGTTCAGATCGGTGCATTCTATGTCTGCCACCCCAATGGGAGACAGGCATAATGATATGTATGTATGATAATCTAAAAGCAGGCCATAATTACTTTAATAGAAGTAATTTCATAATACCACAGCATGTCGTATAATTTTATGCGCAGGGATAACCCAGATAATGCCCATATCTCTACATCACATGCCTCAAGATTTGCAATATTTATCAGGTAGGGCGGCAGCATCTGAAAATAATTACTTTTCCTAATGGTCTATTTGGTGGGCTTAAATTGAATTCCAGCTAAGGGATGCATACCTAGAGTTTCGGTAACTATCTGTTTATTTATTCACATAATGTTAAGTAGAAAGGTCACGTTACTATGATTAGAGTCTCAAAGGGTTTCGTGTTTTAACACTGAAACTTTAGGTCTAAGCTTGCTTGTTAAGTGTTATTGCATCTGTTGTTTTTTGGATATATTTATACGCAATGTGTTAGGTACTCGCGATTATCTGAATTGTATCCAAAATTACATATTCTTGTCTCACATTTCTTTTCACTTTCGCTGTTTTTTTTTCTAGATGATTAGTTGTTGATAGTAGCATTTTAATATGCTTATATTTTGTTTATTATAAGCCCGCGTCATTACGATAATTCTCGGCTAACACCTAAGCTCGAGCATGGGGTACACCGAAAATCAGCTCTGTGTAGACACTCGTCTATGCAGTACAGTGCAGAGCATACTCCAATAGCCAAGAAAAATATCTAGTATGCGACTGTGATTATGTAATAGGGTATGTGTTTTATACGTTGTATCTATGCTTTGTATTTTATTTTTTTGCAATAAATAGGTTTTACATTTTTATTTATTTATTTATTTTGTTTACTTCTCTACTTGTAGTCCAGGTTTAAATTATACACAAATCTATGTATAACCTTATGATTTCGCGTCGTTATATAACATGTTGACATACATGTAGTTCATATGAAATTTGCGATAAAAAATGTGAATTACATGATAAAAAAAGTGAATTAATGTTTCATTACTTATTTCAGTACCATAAATATTACATTCACTAGGATTGGCGGAGTTCGCTAAATACGCCTAACGATTTGCCGAGAATACTGATTTTTACATGGAGCGACTACCGTTAGACCACCATAACCCAGGGCGAAAACCAGATCATTCTTAGGTAAGGACACTTGCCCTTCGAAATGCAAGTGATAATTGGAAATATGTACACAAATCCGAAAACGAATTTAGTGCTACATGAAAGGATTCGTACGACGGACCAATTGATGAATAGGCCGGTTCTTTATTCACTAGGCCATTATTGATCAGTATAATATAACTAGTGCAAATTAATTCAATTAATACAGTTAAGAAGATCAAAGTAATTACATCGTTGCTGCCAAAAAAAATCTATCCCAAAACAAAACAGTACCAAAAAAGTAACAAAATTAAGAATTCATCTGAGCAGTTCCCGGCTATAAATACATTATGGCGTACTGTAAACAGATGTCCCTCGCCATAAAGAGTTAATTATCTAAGAATACCGCCTCTGCTGCCGACGACTCAAGAATAGCTCCCTTGGGAACTACCGCTTCGCTTCTCTTTTTATACAGTGTTACAGTGCAACTTGATATATCCTATATTTTTGGATGGATTTATATTATTATTTTTCCCACGTTCTTTGTTTATGGTTAATTATTTACGTATAACAATAAAATCCTAGCAAGGTCGAGCTAGAACATGAAATATATTTTTAACGCTGTTTAAAAAGTCTCCACTTTCTGACTCGACTTTGCCAGAAAATTATTATTACGTATAAGTAATATACCCATAAATAAATAACATACGAAAACGTAAAGAACGAGATAAACTCTTCCATAAAAACGGAACCTAAAACTAATTTTTTTATCTATCTAGAAAAACTAGTAAAGTTTTTTTTATATAGTGATATCTCAGATCAACATTTATGCTATTTTTATATAAAGAAAACATATGAGTATGTACTTGCTACTTGTACGGAATTTGTACACCGGCCCGTCGTAGACATCGGGTAGTAATCTGTATATTATGATATGGTTTTATTAACGTATATTCCTACATAACTATGACTTTTTACTTAGGTGATAAATCATAGTTAACATTATTTTATCCACTGTTTTTTCTGTGGTTGGGTGTGGCTGAAGACAACACACTAGTATGATGAGGGTCTCAGTGTTAATAGCAAGTCCATCTGATTTGGGTCCTTGTGACTTAACTTAGTGAGACCTTTTTCAATAAAACATGTGTTTATTTTTATTAACTATAATTACACTAATCTACAAATATGAAGTGAAAAAAAAACTGATATGGCTAGGTAGTGTTATACGACATAATAACAGATAATTTAATTTTACTTGCAATAACGCTCCTCCGCGCCAACTATAGGGCCATTAGTTTAATCTACTGATTGGCAAAAATGAATATAAAAAATACCGAGGATTTCGAGGGTGTGAGGGTGAAATCTGATGAAATATTAAATTTTAAAATGATTGCCATTTTACGTATTAAATTTTGTCACTGCACAAAATTGTAAACAAGCATCTGGATATGGAGTAGAAAGTTTTATGTCATTTGAACTATGTCGTAATGATTAAGATATATTTATTTGCATAAAATGTGAGTAATATTACATACAATCCCATGCAAATATAGTGTTATATTAGTATTATAGTGATATTTTTGCTATTTTTGCCTTGTCGGCGTACAAAGTTTGATAGAGCAATATTGGCATTTCACGATAAATGAAATATTTGAAAATCATTGTTGAAAGTCATTGAACAATTGATAGAATAACACAAAGTTCCCTCTGTGTTGTTCTATTCCTACACAAAGTTTTTTTTTTTAACTTACGTGATCAATACAGTGTCTCAGTTTGGGAACATCATCAACATCAGATGTGCATGTTATGTTTAGCGTATGTATATTTTTGTGATTATTAATATATTATTATTATTTGCTTAGTTTGTACAGTTTATTTATCTGGTTATTTATTATAGTCTATTTATTAAAGTTCTGATATATGAATAAGGGTTTTTTTTATGTTTTAATGAAATAAGTCATTTAAAGTACTTGCTGGTATTTTATTCATTAAATAATGCTCAAATGTATTTTTAAAAGTAATAAAGATTTTGCAGTCCTTTATATCCTTAGGTAGTTTATTGTATAGTTGAGTGCCTTCATAGGCGATGTTTGCTTTACCATAATTTGTTCTGGGTATGTGTAAGTTGATGTCACTGGTACGCCGAAGTTTAATTTTTTGATATTCCTTCTTTTCTGTAAAACTTCTTTGTAAGTGAATATCTTTGTTAAGTATTTTACGTATTAATATGCACGTGTAGCAGATATATGATTGTTTTATATTCATAATTTTTGTTTTACTATATCCTGTTTTACTAGGTGTTAAATAGTCTAAATGAAACTAAAATTTTATAAGTTTGTTGTAAGGAATTTGTATTATTTCTAAGTCTGTTTTTGCTGCGCTGCCCTAGACTTCAATTAGGTAGTCTATGTGTGGCTTTACAAGGGTATTATAGAATATCGAAAACATTTAGAAATACTCCTTGCTAGGGCTGATAGTGCCACAAGTTTCGATTAGATTTTTCTATATGACATTTCCAGGTGAGGTTTGAATCCAGTGTTAGACCCAGATATTTTACTTACATTAATTACCTTTTGAATTTCGGAATTTATGTTCAACGTTCGAATATTTTGTTTTATTTTGTTTTTTGGAGCGAAAATCATGTAATTAGTTTTAGAAACATTAATAGTTATATCAAAGAGATACAATTCTTTTTCCTATTCAAAAACAATATAAAATGACATATTTTCAGAAGTGAACGGTAATTGCCATCTTTGTGATAGAAACTGGGTACAGATTCCTAATATGGACTATAAATGTGTAACAGTTCATGCATCTACAATATTAGAATAAAGAGTACGTTTTAATTATAACTGCAACACTATAATTGATGAAACAATAATTTCAATCTTGCAAATAAAAACCTACGTTTTTACCTTAATTTTTTTATTTTTTATGCAACTTCAGGAGGCGTACAAGCCTACGGCCCACCTAATGTAAAGCGGTTACCATAGCCTATTAACGCTTGTAATATATCTGCTGCTTACACAGCTACTCTCTAGGAGCTTAGTTGTGACCACACTCACACGCAGAAACACAGCCACCCTGGAAATTGTTATTTGGCTGTGATATACTTTGTGAGGTGGAGGTACTTCTCCAAACGGGTTGCTTTGATTGGTCCTACCTCTCTTAAAACATACAGACCAAGACAAACAGATATGTTCATGCACACAAATGTTTGTCTTGTGTGGGAATCGAACCGTTGGTTGCGGCGTTGGTGTTAAAGTCAAAATTCACGACTGAGCCACCGAGCTCGTCAATAGTTCGTTCGTTCGTACTTTCGTAATACTTTCTTGAAAGTGATAAAAGTGTATGAATTAAATAATGTGAGGAATCAAACAACTCGCGATAATCTGAGAGTAAGAGTTCGTCTTCCGCTTCACTAACTTTATTGTGCCTAAAAGGTCTACTTACAGAACAATATGTGAGAAGTAATAACCACAACTTTCACGAACATTTTTCTTTTCCTAAAATAATATCCATCCCTAGCTTATTGTGTTGTTATATTGTCCTTATTCGATAAGCTGGAACAGGATTGAATGGTTACCATTTTGATGTGATTTCATAAAACGAAAATCCCCTTACGTGAACATTGAATTACTTCTTTAGTGTTCTGTTGTATTCCTACTGTAATGTAATACATTAAATATTTATATGTGTTCCCGTGACTAGATGAACTGTTATTTGTGACTGTTACTTTCGTTTGCAAGTATTACCGGAACATATAGTAGTTATTACAAACATTTTTTTTATACCACCTAGGTTTCAAACGAGCATACGGCCTGCCTGATACTGAAGACCAAGTCTAACCTACTGTGACGAAATTTGTCGAGTTTAATCAGAAGGTGATGTCAGGAGCCCTATAAACCGGGCGAGCGTGCATGTAGAAACTATGACTGTTGAAGAAGCGAGTGAGGTGTGTAAGGACCGCGTCTTATGGCGCTCGGTTCTCCCTGCCTACCCCGCAAAGGACCTAGTGTGTGGATATACATACATACTTTCAGAATTGTTAGGTATATTAAAGGGTATATAGACAAGCTGCGGTGGATAGTGCTTAATTTGCATCATAGACAATAATTGACATGCGCAACGACGCCATCCAAATCAAACAAACACTTTTAATAAACCGAAACCTTTAATTAAATCTGAGCCTTGAAACACAACATAAACTGAAAAAATAAAAACATGTTTATGGTAGTGGGACATAAAGTAAGATTGCTCACGTAAGTAGACCTATTCTCGTAATGGTATTCTTCTGCAAATGGCGTCTCAAAGCTGAGATTCCTGTAACGCTCACCTCGTATCCCGTACATGTAGAAGAAAGTATTTTTATGACCACTTTACTGGTATAATAAGATGCCTATAAATTTATTCTGTTTAACTTTCTTTCACCTCTTATTTTGAGTTAAGTGTTACTTTGTGTCAGAGCAACATACTCTGATTTGTTAGGTGTAATAAAGAAGTCGAAGTAGCAAGATTATTTGCTTGTTTACCAGAATTGTATATAAAAGGAAAAGATGTATAATTTTGTTCAAAATATTACAATACTTACAATACAATACACTAAAAGAAAAATCGGCCAAGTGCGAGTCGGACTCGCGCACGAAGGGTTCCTTACCACTATCTATAAAAACGGCAAAAAAATCACGTTTGTTGTATGGGAGCCCCCTTAAATATTTATTATATTCTATTTTTTAGTATTTGTTGTTATAGCGGCAACAGAAATACATCATCTGTGAAAATTTCAACTATCTAACTATCACGGTTCATGAGATACAGCCTGGTGACAGACGGACGGACGGACGGACGGACGGACGGACGGACGGACAGCGGAGCCTCAGTAATAGGGTTCCGTTTTACCCTTTGGGTACGGAACCCTAAAAAATACATAAAAAAAAAAAACAAAGATAAGAATGTACCGGTTTATCTTATCGGTATATCGACGGTAGAGGAGAAATAACGAAATAAGGCAAAGAAAAGCTTAAAGAAGGTGAAGAAATTATGTCAATAAATATAAACAAATACACAAACGTACAAATGATACATATGTCATATAATATATATGCACAAACTATTAATCAAACATAAACATGGAATAAACATAAAAACAGTAAATGAAACTAACGAAAATAACATTATATGAGTATAATAAAATTGTAAACAGAAGTCATTATTTGTGCACACTAATCTTCGTAATGGTTCAATTAATTTCGAAATAATTCACATCGATGCGTCTATATAGTCTTGCGCCAATATTGAATGTACATTTCATTGAAGGGACCCAATTAAAGGGCAAGAGACCTGGCGTGAAGATATACATACATACCCAACTAACACATTAGCGTTAAAATAAGCTTCATATGGTCTGTATAGTTACACAACACTAGTTCAGTTTAGTACAGAAGAGGGTTTTTGAACTCTTGACTACGACATTTACCGGTAATAGAGTTATATAATCGAGTTAGTAAATATCAATAGGCTTTGAAAATAATTCGTTTCATCGTTCGTCAATTATTATTTTAACAGACTTTAATAAAAATGGTTTAATGATTATTCTTATATAACATTGTCAAATAAATGCTTGGTTCTTTGTTGATGCTTTTATTATTCAACTTTATAGTTTTTGATTTTATAACTAAGCAAATTAATTCCAGTTATTTTTATTTGTGTCATGGAGATAGTAATTGTTAAAATAATAGTCATATTTCAAGAGTCCCGTATTATGTGGGTTAACAATACATTCCGTTTTAAAATTACAGTAAGTGTATACCATGTTCCTCACTTCAATTTTAACGCGCCAAGGGTATATTAACGAAATGTAAAGAAATATGATAAACAAATATGAACGCTTTCAAACAAAACAAAAATATTGTAAAGCTGTTTAGTTTAGGGTTACTCGTAATAATTATTAGAAACCATCTTAAAAAACAGAAATTATTAACTACAGCGATGATGATACTTTAAATCCCTTATGAATAAAATGATGATGATGATATTCAGCTAAGGTCAAAGCGCCAGAGATTCCCCGCCATTTCCCCGACACTTCTAATTTTCTATTGCAATGCCACTCGCCTACACCTTCATGATCGAAAGCTTACAAAGATATAGGCAAATTAATATACAAATAATCATTATAAATAATTATATACATATACACATAAATAATTTACCTTCATGTGGGAAAGGATAATTATGTGTATTGCACAACAATCCGTCTACGTCTACTAATTTGACAAATTACCGAAGTCGCTTATTTTGAGCAACCTCATGCAGTATCGATTATATCACCACATATTTTATCGGATAACATTTACCCGATTTCCGATGTAGATATTAATAACGGCGTGTCACCTGCTCAAGATATTATTAAAGCTTTGATTGAATCTTTATTGATATAAAGGTTTTCAAAATCTAAAGATGACTTTCGATAACCAAGTAGGCATTATACACCTTTATTTTTTTGTGTATTCATTAGAAATATATTCACTATGTTCTATTTCCTCTTTTGAATATTTGTTGCTAGACGCATAGAACGGAAAAAAAAGTTGGTTAAATCAGTTTCTCCACAATCTGGTTCAGAACCTTGCAGCTTCTCGTTAAGAGTCACGCAATCTTCACCTAAATATATAGGATTATGTGTACTTTGATTGTATGACGAATGATATTTATTTATAATAAAAATTGGATTATAAGTATATTTATGAATATCATTGTCAATGGACTTGATTGTCTTACGGGTATCACTGTTAACAGAATTTAAAAAGTTACGATAATCCACCCTTATTCCTTTTTTAACTGCATCTGTTATTTTTTATATAGCCAAGGATAACGATAAATTTAATAAACGATAACCATTTTTCGTTTAGTTTGCAAAAATATATTTATGATTAAGCGGATGATTAAGAGCAGCAGTAAAACTATAAATCTTAGAAATAACTTTTAGGTTTTATTTGGAGTTAAATGATTTATTCAACACCAAAACCTTCAAAAGATCTAACACAAAAATGCTTAAACACGATAATCCTTGATTAACTTTGACTTTGACGAGCTCGGTGTCGCAGTGGTGAAACGCGTTGTTACGCTGCTTTGACACCAATGCTCGGGGGTTCGATTCCCACACAATACAAGCATTTGTGTGCATGAACATGCCTGTTTGTCTTGGTCTGGGTATTTTGTATGTATAATAAGTAAGTATTTACAAAAAAAAAAATGTATTTACGTATGTTTATCAGTTGTCTAGTACCCATAACACAAGCTTCGCTTACTTTGGGGTTAGATGGCGCTGTGTAATTTGTCCGACAATAAAAATAAAAAAAAAACTACCAAGCTGTATCAATGAATTATAAGGCGCTATAAATATTACGTATTACTACGTTCTTTATTCATTCCGTCATAGAACTATTGATTGCACTTATAACCAATATACAACATAAATATTATAAGACTCTTAATTATGATAGATCAATGACAATAAGCGCTAAAGTGTCAATGAATACTGTTTTATAGATTTAAGTGCTAAAGCCTTTTAAGTATAGTGACTTTCCACTACAACTACTCAAACTCATTAGGCTATTTATTATACATCGTTCGTTACAGTTTTAGTATAATCTTTGGCGAAGGTATTATTATTAACACTTTTGTAACGTTTTCGGCTATTATTAAAACCCTTGAAGGTATGTAAACCAACTTAAAGTTGTAAAATTACCTGGAATCGACGCTAAGATGTTAGTTGGCTACATTTCATTGAAATCAATTAATGTATATACTAGCTGACTTGACCGCAACTGATTACCTTTAAATTGTATCTAATTAGATTCAGGGTTCGATTGTTTCTGTAGTTGATCACTTCTAACACATAAAGGCATGAACAGGTTTCTACAGGATCAACAATGCACGAATTATTGTTTTAAATGAAGTAAATTATGCAGTAAGATAATTTCTCGTTGCTTTCGATACATTTTCTTAAAGAATCCTGAAACTCCATCAATAAAATAATACTGCCAATTTAATTCAAATTCTGGTTGAACAATTGTAGCAACATTGTGCTATCCGGGTTCTCGTTTAGCCTCTATTGGAATTGTTGATAGATCGTACAGACCGGATTCGGATGCATCGCAGTGAAAGTGGACGATCGAACGCTTGTTATTGGCCGTGCTGTTAAGCCGATATTCAGAATACAGTATGTACACGATTAATTTATAACACTTGCTGACCGCTTTTGTAATGATGACGTCAGAAAGAGAACGTCAGTGTTAAGATAAGAAAAGGCATGCTCCGTTGGTTCGGATATGTACAGAGAAAGAATGACGAAATAGATATACAATGCAAAAGTAGCTGGATGTAGGAACCGAGGATCATCCAGACTAACCTACTATGACGGAATTTGTCGTGTTTTGTCAGAAGGTGAAGTCAGGAGCCCTAGGAACCGGCGAGCGTGCATGAAATGAGCTATGAATATTATAGAATCGAGTGAAGTGTGTAAGGACCGCTTCTCATGGTACTCGGTTCTCTCTGCGTACATCGCAAGTGATTAGGCGTGAAGTTATACGTACATACATTTCATTAATTCCTATATTTATATCATATGTTTATGTGGAACTATTTCACTGCTTCGTCGAAAATAAAGGTTTTTCAATAGCTTTTCACAGGGATCTATTTCAAAATGTGTAGCATTGCAGAATAAGGCACCAGTGACTTCATCTATCATTTCCTAATCCAGTAGAATTGACGGGGTCCGCTACTTAAGCCTAATAATTTGGCGAAGATACAGATTTTTACACAAAGCGACTTCAGACATCCACTTTCTTACACGTCTTTCGAAATATAATTCCTTAGACTTGCAGGTTAATTCACGATGTTTTCCGTCACCGTCGAGCAGTGATAATTACAAATATGTACATAAATCTGAAAATGCGAATTTAGTGTACATGCCTACACCAGAATTCGAACCTGGGACTGGCGTATTATGGGTCGGTTATTTATCCACTGAGCTATCACTGCTAATAAGGCACTATTAACTATACTTCCGTTAGAACTCATCAGCGTGGTGGACGAGTTCGGTGTAGGAGTGATTAGCAATGCTGCTGTAACATCAAGGATCGGTTCCCAATAGAGACAAAAGTTTCAGTGCATAAAAATGTGTTAGATCTTTATCCACTGTGCTATATGGTCTTATAATTTGAACTGAACAGCTGAGTCTCTAATGAGAAAGCAACGCCTTGCCAAACATCAAATCATACAAGAGTATATAATAAAGATATATTATTTTTTCGTACAATCAGGGAATCCAATAAACATATCATTATATAATAATAGTTCCTATTTCTGGCAAGAGATGTTCAAGGCAATATCATTCCATGGATATCGCAAGGATTATGATAAGTGTATCACAATATCAATGGAACCTCACACGTTGGATCCTTTTACATATCTGTTGAATAAGTGGGATTAGAGCTGTGAATAAAAAAAAGATTATGCTATAAATTATGCCTTCTAATATTCGTGTCTTGGTCTCTTTCAGGTACAACACAGCTTAAAACGGAATAGTGAAAGCATTGGTAGTGAACAGAACTTTAACAGAAAAATCACTATTATAAATTGAGACTGCAATAAAATTGGCTGTAACGTTTAGTGGCGGAGCGACGTTTGTTTCGCGCGACAAAGTGTTTCTGTGATGTTGCGAGTTCCGGCTATAAAAGGCGGCATTGCCGAATATTCCGGGAGATACGAGGATGGGCCGTAAAACTGAGTTATTTTGCACCGACAAGATGCTCCTGACGCTATACTCTGCCCTGCTTCTCTGGAGATTCGACTGCCTCGTCGAAAGCACGAAAGGTAATTTCACATTCGACGTCCTAAAACGCACCTTGTCAAAAAGATAGCCCGTTCCGAAGATATAGTGTGCTAGTTTACTTGGCTCAGAGCGATAAAATATGATTAGCTGTCGTTTATTTTTATTGGCGTGTACGAAAACCTACTTCTGATAACGATAAAAAACAAGAAACCAATATAACATCAGTCAAGTGTGAGTCTATTATTGAAACAGTAGGAGGTTATTTCTAAAAACGATAAATACAATAACTTGAAATTTGGTAAAGATAACAGGTCAATATCTCAAATATTTTAATATTAATAGCGAATATTAATGATAGAATATCATTCTTATAGAAGAGCATTAGTAGCATATTACTATTTTGTTTTGTCATCATAATAAATATTGGATAGTATCTATATACAGTATTTAGATGAAATCTGTTTGATGGTTCAAACAGATTTATACTCAACAACACATACATACAATAAATACATAAACGAACATATAACGTTTTCTTAGACAACATTAAGTGATGAAAAAGTTTTGTAGGAAAGTTTGTTGCTAGAATCAATAGAAGTATTAAATATAATCAGTGACTAATTACCATGTGCCCTCTATTTATGAGACGTTTCATTAACTGGTATGTTAAAATAATTCAAGTAAGTACAAAGATTCTTTGACAATGCAAGCAGAAGAAAAAGTAAGCTAAAAGTGCCAGCAAAAGATTTTCTCAGAAACTTGCCTGTGACGCTTATATTCCAGGGAAATTCACAAAGCTTTTTGAACAACTTTGCAATAAATTGTTTCAGTGACGATAACATATATTGTACCTATTATTATTACGTCTATATTAATGAGTTCTAGTTGTTAGTATTTCATGAGTAATATTTATATTAATATACTTTGACTTATATTATCTATGGTTTAATCAACAACGTATGAGGCTTGCTCAGAAAAACATATGCAATGAATATTGTTCGAAGTCTTTCATACCTATCGAATCAAAATAAAGAGTTTTCCAAGGTGATTTCAATATATATATAACAAATACATTAAAGCTTAGTTTTAATTAATAAAATGTAACATAGTCAACTTTATACCGGCATACGCAACGTACACCTGATTCTAAGAATACTATTTGAAAACGACTTAATATTATTTCAAGCATACACAATATCTTTATAAAAAATACTGAGAAGTATTGTTTATTTCTTTTAATACGATTAGGTCCTTTATTTACAAGCATATGCCCACCTTCTGTAAAGTGGTTACTGTAGCGTATGCACGCTTGCAATACAAGTAGCACCGCTCACGCCTTGCCACTCGCGCTGCTAAGGCAGCACCTATCTTAGGAGCTTACTCTGGATCTCACTCACTCACACGCAGGAATACAATAACCTTCTAGGGAATTATTATATGTTAGGTTACGGTCTTCTGTGAGGTGAAGGTTGTTCTACAATCGGACTGCTTTCTTAGCTAATTAACATCAGGTGAGGCTTTTTATTTAGAGTTTATAGGATCTAGCGGAAGGTCGTCATGCTATGCACAACTCCCTCCGATTTTTTTTTTTGTTGCGCTGATGCATAGAATTACTTCTTGCTCCAAATAATCCTCTGTGGAAACACTTCCACCTTACAGAAAACCGCAGCTAAATAACAATTCCGGAAGGATAGTTGTGTTCCTGTGCGTGAGTAAAGTCGCCAGCTAACTGAGAGATCATTGTGCGGAAAGCGGGAGGACCGGCGGATGTCGAACCGTCACTGTGGGCGCGGGGTCAGGGAGGCCCGGTGAAGCGTTTCACTGCTGGCCGTTCGCAGGTTAGTAGGGTTCCTGAACCCGGTGAATACTTAATTCCCATCCCGAGAGGCTGAACCGCCAGCCTTTGAACGACAAGACCACTGCAAAAGGGACTTTACCCCTGTTGCAGTGATCTTGCCGGAGAAGGAGACCAGGGTGGATCCGGCAGCTGCAGCAAGGGGGACCGGGGGCCCTTCCGCCCGCCGCGCTTTTATCCTTCACTCTGTTCTTTCACTGACTTCTAATTTGTTACTTCATCACGCATCATGGCAAAACGGAAAAAAAAATAGTTCCACAGCGGCCACACGGCGGTATGTGTGGATCATGGCGGCCACATCCGGATCTACGCGTGCCTTTACAGGTTCCATAGCGGTGATATAGCCACAACTCGGTTATTTGAGCATTGCGACTGACAAAGTCATCGAACAGTATCCCTCCGCGGAATTAAACATTTTTGGAGACTTTAATGCCCACCGTGCTGAGTGGTTTGACTCTCAGTGCACTTACTACGCGGAGAGATCTGCTCATGAATTTTCTCTGACCTATGGTTTCTCGCAAATGGTTCATTCTCCCACGAGAATACCATGACGATGAGATATAGAGGGCCATGCAAGCTCTCTACTGAACCTTCTGCTGACCACACGTCCGGATGAGTGTAACATCTCAGTGGATACGTCGCTTGGTTTGTCAGATTACTATCTCATCCGGACCCAAGTGTCTTGTACCAGACGCAACCCTTCTCGGCCTGCCGGATGTCGTCGCGTATGGCACTATAGATCAGCAAACTGGGATGGATTGCGTGAATTCTATGCATCGTACTCGTGGAGACAGCTGTGCTCCGAATCAGACGACATTGATTCCTGTGCAACCGCAGTGGCTGTGGCGATATTAAATGGTATGGAATGCAACATTCCCAATCGCCTAGTAGCAACTACGGGAGCTAAAAAGCGGCCTAGGTTTAATCAGCATTGTAGGGAAGCCAATCTTCATAAGCAGGTTGCTTAGAAGGCTTGGACCACGGCACGTGCTAATGGGGATACAAGTATCTCTGTTATAAAGCGGAAAATGAATGCTGACACGAGGTTCAGTAAAAGGATGGTTGCTAGAGCTAAATTTGATTTCGTGGGCAGGGAGTCGTGCTTTCTAGTCGCTCGCTAAAGCTGCCGAGCGAAATTTCTTCTAACCGTCCATTCCACCACTGCAAAACCGGATGGCAGTTTGGCCTCTAGCGCCAAGAAGAAAGCCGATTTACTCGGTAATCTCTTTGCGTCAAACTCGAATATGAAGGACGGGGGAGCTGTGCCACCTACCATCTCGTGGTGCAGTAGCTCAGCGCAAATCTTCATCACCCAGCGAGATATCCGTCGGGCAATACTCTCTCTCAACATTCATAAATCGAGCTACACACCTAGAAGATCAAGACTTCATCAGCGTCCGTCAATACGCTTTCCGTTACGGTCGCTCAACTGGTGCTCTTCTAGTGTATCTTACACACCGCTGGGCTTTGGCGATAGAGGGTCAAGGTGATTGTATGAAGAAAGGCCAAGACCAAGGTGGCAGTCAGCCTAGATATGGCGAAGGCGTACGATCGGGTCTGAAATCGGGATTTTCTATCAAAAATACCATCACACGGACTGCCCGAGGGTTTGTGCAAATGGGTTGCCAGCTTTTTATTCAACAGATGTATAACAGCCGTGGTTGATGGTGGATGGCCCAAAAGTATGGATATAGGGCTCTGTACTGTCTCCGACGCTGTTTCTGCTGCATATCAATGATATGTTGTCAATTGGTGGCATTCACTATTATGAAGACGACAGCACCGGGGATTGTTATACAGGCCGTGAAAATATGCCTCGTTCGGTGGTACTTTAGCTAAAGTATGTGACTGAGTCGAGTGTAACTTGGTCGAATTCAACCCTAAAAAGACACAAGTTTGCTTTCGGGGTTCTTCAAGAAAGGCGTGAAGAGGTTTTTAGAGGGTCGGCAACGCATGAGTGACACCCCTGGTGTTGCAAATATCCATGTGCTATGGTAACTGTTCAACGTCAGGCATACCGTATGCTTGTTTGCCACCTTAGTGGTATAAAAAAATAACTTCCCAGATAGCAGTAAGCCACTTAAGGCTTAGCGATTCCCTGGAGCCCATAATATAACTAAATCGGATGACTCTCTTTTGTCAAATAGAAATTAGATCAATATGCGGCCTTTGTTACAATAATATATACTATGTGATATAATGCTGTGAAAGTATCTGAAATGGACTAGGCATATACTGCGAAATTGAGTAAATTTTCACAAGTGAACTTCTTTAGTTTGCTACCCAACCTACCCTGTGCGTACACGTCATCGTATTGTTACAATTTATTTATTAAAAATAAATAAAATTTCTAAAATAAAGGTAGCCTAAGTTACTCCTTATTACATCCGATATCTGCCAGTGAAAGTCCCGTCAAAATCGGTCCAGCCGTTTCAGAGATTAGCCGGAACAAACAGACAGACAAAAATTGTAAAAATATTCATTTTGGTATATGTACTGTGTATACATCTATATGTATTTAGTAAAAAGCGGTTATTTTAATATTACAAACAGACACTCCAATTTTATTTAACTGAATAGAAGATTATTATTATATTATTACAAATTATGTTATTATATATATATATATATATATATATATATATATATATATATATATATATATAAATGCGTAGTTATTTTATGTCACAAAAAATACGTATTCTGTGAAAATAATAAAAATAATAGTGCAAAGTCCCCCGAAGGGAAGATATTTCCCCCTAATTTTAACAGTTTTTCATATTTTACGCAGGAACTCTAAATATTTACGGGATAAAAAGTACCCTATATTGTGCTCTGAAGAGTCGTCTACCTACCAGTGAAAGTCCCGTCAAAATCGGTTCAGCCGTTTCAGAGATTAGCCGGAACAAACAGACAGACAAAAATTGAAAAAATATTCATTTCGGTATATGTACCATGTATATATCCATATGCATTTAGTAAAAAGCGGTTATTTCAATATTACAAACAGACACTCCAATTTTATTTATCTGTGTAGATTTTCATTCACTAGCATTTCGGAATTGATTAAAGTAGAAAAGCTCTAAGGAACTTGTCAATATAAATCACAAATCAATATGTTTTAATGTGATTCATTCAACTTTGAGTTAATGTAAGAGCTGAATATGTTTTTTTTTAAACCGAATGACTTAGAACATAATGTACATATGTGTCATTTACAACTTCTCACTACATCTCAGATTAACAGTTATACCGTTGATTCTTTTTAAAAACTACGTTTTATTTTTACATAACGTTATCATAGGTACACAGAGACTGTCACTGTGATTTTTTATATATTTTTTTTAATTTCTCACTAGTAACCTCACTCACACGCAGGAACACAACAACCCTCTTCGGAGTTGTTATTTGACAGCGGAAAATATTCCTATTATATTATATTGTATTGTATATCTTCACGCCAAGTAAGGGACTTGGTAGGCAGAGAGGACCGAGCGCCATAAGACGCGGCCCTAACATACTTCACTCGCTTCTGTGACATTCATAGCTCTTTTCATGCTCTTTTCATTCTTTCTCTCACGTCTTCATTACGAACGCGCAATGCTCGCATCTCGACCGCATTTATTCTACTTTTATGCTCTCTCTGCCATACCCAGCTCTCACTTCTATAAGTTAGTGTTGGGATTAGCACCGCGTTGTGTATTACTATTCCCGGCACTCACCCGTCTCTCCACGTCAGCGGTGTACCTTCCATTGCTGCTAAAAGCACTTCCAAGATATACAATCTCATTCACTTGCTCCAACACTACATCATCAACCATAATCCTAATGTTCGTTCTGGTTGTCTCTCTTTCAAATACCATTATGTTTTCTTCGCATTCAATTGTAAGCCTTTCTTCATACAATCATCTTTCATTGTTGTAACTAATGTTTGCAGTTCGAATGGTGATTCTGCTATTATTACCACGTCATCTGCATAAAGCAGGCAGTTGACCACTGAGTCACCTAGTCCTGAAGTCCTGAAGTCTGACACCAATGTTGACATCAAACCAGGGTGACACCATCTCACTTTGGTACTTTAAAAACAAGTAATACAAATCTTTTATATTTTGCTGAACAGTATGTAAATAATAAATCCTCATATGTTAAACATTTCTAAATAATTCTTAATCTTCATCACTACTACTGACTTTTAAATAGTTAATATCACTCTCCGAGACTCTTTGACTGAGACGTCAAAAACGGAAAAACAAACAAACAATCATTTGAAATATTAGTTAAAATTGAAATAAGATCAAATTTAAAGTTGGTACGCTATATAATTGTATTAAAGTAGTATTTTTAAATTGATATAATCCAATCAGATAATATTTACCCGGTATTTTTAATATATACCCGGTAAAAATGGGTATTTATAATTTTTACCCTTTTTTACCATTTTCTACCTAATTTTACCTACCCTTTTTTTACCCACACCCTATTTCTAGTTACCAAGATTCTGATAGAAGAGAGGCAGAGTTATGAGTAGCCAAGGAACCTCCGCGTTACAGAAAAATGGAGCATGGTATAATACATAAATAAGGTTAATAGTAAGTTCTATAGAAGTTACTGGTTTAGGAACTAAACAGCAACAATGTGCCATACTCATTTAATTGCCAGCGGTCATGAACCACTGTACTTTTTCTAAGTCCATTCTAGTTCCAGCGGGGTTCGTAACCTAAGCCTAAGGATTTGGTAAATATACTGATATTTACATAGAGCGGCTGCCTTTAGAACTCCACAAGCCAGAGAAATCGGATGTTTGGTAGGTCACCCGTATTTCGAAATATAATTTCTGGGGCGTGCGAGTTTCTTCGCGATATTTTTATTCACTGCCGAGGAAGTGCTAAGTAGAAATATGTATGTATGTATGTACATCACTAGGCTATCACTGCTCATAAACCACCGTAAATAGCTTCATATCACGAGGACCGTATTCTTGTCTGCATACAAAAATTAAAAATAAACTCTATCACGAATATTATATGTATATCTCTAACTTTAGTTATGTTACCTTTATTGTTCCTATTTCACTTAACCTTCAAAAAAATCTTTAACTCCAAAACAATATAACAAAACCTTGTTACATATATCAATAGCAAGGTTTTGGTGTATTGTTTTGAGGTTCGAATCGAAATACAGTATCATTTGTTCTATTGAAACTCATGTGCAAATAGAACAAATGGCACCGTATTTCGAATGCTTATTTTAAAAGGATTCATTTTAAAACATGGTAGCCGCAGTTGCACGACTTTGAAGCGCCACGGGGTGTTACACCGTGGGGGTCGACGCTCTTGAAATCATGGTACTTGAGAGGTAAACAGTTAGAAATTTGAATGGAATACATTGCTGAGAGCGTAATAGTAGGTTTTCTTTGTACCACTAAAGTGGCAAATAAGCGTGCCATCTGCTTGAGGTAGCTACCACACACTACTAAATTTCTTTTTTCAGAATTATGTACATATTTGTAATTATCACATGCTAAGCTGTGAGAAAACCTGCACGTCTAAGAAATTATATTACAAAAGTAGAGTGACCTAACCTAAGAAAGGGCGAATTTTCCTTATGACTTGTGAAGGTCTGACGGTAGTCGCTCCATGTAAAAATCAGTCAGTATCTTCGTCAAATCCTTAGGCTATATGTATCGGACCCCAATAGCTTAGTAATTTGCATAACGCTAGGATGAAGAATACATAAGATATATACCGACATAACATATTACGAGTATCATCTAACAAAAAGCTTCAGGTATGATAATAAATAACATAAAACTTATTTATTCTTATCACATATTGAAATGAGAGAACCATCAACAAAACCTTGAAGGGTATTTTTACGCGGCAGGAATATTTCCTTACAAAATATTTTTGCGTTAGTTTATGACGTCAGCAGAAACAAATAAAAGTTTGAGCTCAGTATCAACCCACTTTCATATCAAGTGAATAATGGAAAAAATAAAAACCTATTACAATACCTATAACCATTGCTTACTAAAAACGACGAGTTACATTTATTACCGTATGTTTAGATTATAAGAGTTTACTATACTTACACGTATTAGTGCAATTACATACACATTTAAGATGATGTGTGAATACTTAAATACTGGTCCAAGATGAAACAGAATGTGTTAATGAATCCTTTTTTCAATATAATTGCCTGCAATTATTCCAAGTACGTGCATTCAGTCATAAATTTTGTTTTAGAACATGTATATGTAATATGTATGCCTTAAAGTATGATCTTATATATAAAATTCTCGTGTCACAATGTTAGTTACCATACTCCTCCGAAACGGCTTGACCGAAACGGCTTTTGATGAAATTTTATATGCATATTCAGTAGGTCTGAGAATCGGCTACTATCTATTTTTCATACCCCTAAGTGATAAGGGTGGTCCACCCCAAATTTATTTATTAAATTTTTTGGACAAATTTTTTTTTTTTTTATGATGTGGCATTAAAAAATACATGCAGCCCTAAATTTTCACCCTTCCTCCATCAACCCCTATTTTTATAATAATAAAATAATCCTAGGAATCATTTATATGGCAAAACAACGTTTGCCAGCAGCAACGTGGGTGAGCTAGTGTTATATAAATATAACTTGTTTATATCACGAGTTTTCCTTGCAATTATAAACTGGTTGCTTGCTTAATAGATGTAGTAATTGAATTGTACTTGTAATTTGTAAATTTGACTTTCGCAAAATAACGCCTGAATCTATTAAGTATTTAACTTCATAATCATTTCCAATGTTTGTACAAAACCAGATGATGTAAAAAACAAGCTTCGTGAGCAAGTAGAAACTATCTATGCTTTAGGAGCTTAATTTCTAAAGCTCGTACAATAAGCCAAAAGCTCTCGAGTCATATGCAGAATCTCTTGCAGGTGAGATGTGAAATGTGATTACAGGCTTCAAATTACACGCCAAAGCACAGGCAGGTGAACAGCTGGATCTCCAAATGCATACCATTGCCATTTTAATACAATTCGTATTAAAGAGACGACAGAATGGAACTAGGGCCTCAAAGTTTTCGCCATAGATCTATCTGTGGGATAAAGTCAACTGACGAAGCTGAAGACTGACACACGTTACATTTTAGTTGCGAAGACTGAGATTCTGAGTGAGATGTAGAAGTTCTATGAACAGCTGTAGTACACATTGTTATAGCCGGGCAACGGTACTAGTACCAAGTCCAAGAGCTAAACTGACCCCACACTATACCGAAGACTAGACATCAGTCTGTACAATATTCGTATGGCACTCAACGCTGAAAAATGAGAAAGCACTGGGTGAAGACGGAATTAGGGCGGACCTTCTGAAAGCAGACATACCAATGTCTAAGAAGTACAATGTGCCCTTATGTCTAGCGTATGTGGACTACGACAAAGCTTTTGGTTAAAATATGGTCGGTGGTACAGTATCTTTAGCGATACAGAATGCCAATGATTGTCGGTATATCGAAGAACTGAAAATTTGTACAGCTGCACAAAGTACGAAACCGATGCAAGGTCAAAAAGGTACAAGATAGGGCAACCTTAAATTTCCGAAACTCTTTACTGCGCCATTGGAAGCACTATCGATATATAGTCACACTTAATTTTATTACGAAGGCCAGTTTTCAGCCATAAAGTCATAAAGTCCGGAACATTGATTTCGAGCCAGGCTTGGGTATTTCGTGCCTTGTCACCAGGTGCAAAGTCCTCCTGGAACATTTTAAAAAGTATACTGTGGAAGTATACTGTGGAAGTGTTCACAACACCGACATCACCATTCACTCTTGCCTGATACCTTTCTTTTGTAACTCTTTTGTCATTCATTCTTTCTTAATGACTAAAACATCTCAGCATACCCTTTTCAGTTTTTTTCACTACATTAATTTCATTTCACAAAGTTCTCGTATCGTGCTATTTTTTATTCTATCAACCATTCTCACTCCACGCAGGAGTACGTCCTCCTCAGCGCTCTCATTTCTACGGCGTTCACCCAGCTTTCTGCTTCTACTGCCGTACCCATGTACTACTTTTTTACTACCGTATATCAAAGTTGGCGTTAATACACCCTGAATGATTGCAAGATGAGCTTTGCTCGATATGTTATCGCTTATTACCACGACGTACAATGCACTATTGATATGGTTTTCTGCTTTCACTCTTCTTTCAATATCGCCTTCAAATTTTGCATCTCTCGTAAACATAGAGCCCAGATACAGAAATTCATTCACTTGCTCCACTTTTTCATTTTCGATCATTATCTGACAATCTGTAACACCTTCATTCGTTTCAAACACCATAGCTTTCATTACATTATTTATTTTCATACCTTTTTTAAAATACCTCATTCATTACAGTAACCATTTGTTGTAGTTCTTCCGCCGAAGATGCAAGGAGAACCTGATCATCGGCGTACAACAGGGTTTTAAATACTGACTCATTCATTGTTATTCCACAGTCATACTCTTTCAATTTATACAATTTATATAATTATGAAGTAAAAAGATAAAAATTATTTATTTGCCATTTTTTGCCCTCGCGGGCACTTAGACATGTCTTACATTTTTTTGAAATATAAACTTATTGTATCTTATTCAATTCTCTAATATAACTTTTTCCTTTTTTTTAAATCTACTAGTTATAATTTGTTAAATAGTAATTTCCTGTTCCATTTTAACAATACCTTCTTAATTTTTTTGTCTTACAGTTACTGGCGAATTATCTATTAATTCGTATAAACAAAGAAACATCGTAGTTGTTTTGATAACTTTTTCGTTGTATGTAATTAGTTATTGTGGCAAGGTAGGTATATAATTTTTATTTTTTACTTAGCACCGTCTACCAATTCATAAAATAATTAATAAATTGAATAATTAGCAATAATTTCTTAATTACATTAAACGGAACAACAAATAAGCATTAAATTGCTGTATAAAATATTTATAGGAACTTGGGAACCGGCGAGCGTGCATGAAAAGAGCTATGAATGTGAAAGAAGCGAGTGAAGTGTGTAAAGAGCGCGTCTTATGCCGCTCGGTTCTCTCTGCCTACCCTGCAAGGGACCTGGCGTGAAGATATACATACATAAACTATTTATTTTGTGTTTTTTAATTAGTGTTACTTTTTGTTTCTTGTAGTTGTAGTAGTTTTTAATTTTTGTTTAAGTTAATTGTTCTTTATAATCCGATGTCATAAAAATCAATTCTTATATAACAGTATCGTGTTTAACAGATAGACAAAGCAGTATCACTAGATTTAGAAACCAGAAATTTGTAAAAAGCATAACATATGACTTGCGATGCGCCAAGAAAAATTTTGGACACATCCTAGGTAGTCCGTACGAAAATTATTCAGTTTTAAACAATTATTAATTATGATAAAAATCAATCCGCTACCTTGCAAACGTAAACTGTTCGGAGTATATGTACGAACACGAAGCTGAAATGAAATGTATGTGTTAACAAACCAACATGAATTGGTGTACTCATATTTTCTTGAATATTTTCAGTGTATTTATTTGTTTTAAACTGAGCAGGATTAAATTACATCAATGACGAATAATTTGATATCCGCCTGTTTTTATTTACTGATAGATTACCTAATAGTTGTTTCTGATATGAATATATCACGTAGACTTTTTTGTGCTTCATCAATTTTTAACTGACTTCAAAAAAGGAGTTTCTCAATTCGGCTGTATTTTTTTTTAATGTTTGTTACTTCATGACTCTGTCATTTATAAACCGATTTGAAAAAACTTTTTTTATTTGAAAGAGTATACTTTCAGATTGATCCCATTTGTTTTTCATATAATAAAATTAAATTCTAATGGAATCGATTTCTTTTGTTAAAATTTTCTATTATTAAATACATACTCATAATTTGACCACCAGTTTGTGTTTAAAACCCGAAGCTTGTTGAAGTTTTTAAAATAGTATACTCCTGTTATAGGTGAAGCGTATTGAAATCTGGAGCTGACCACTTATAAGAAAAGAAATAGAAAAACAATTACTGTGACTCTTGATTTCAATCATATCGCTCTTATCGATATCATTTAGTAACGCGTAATGAGAGAAGATCTGTTGGTCAGGATAGGGGTCCCACAGGGCAGTGTGCTATCAACCGTCCTATTCTCTATCTTCATTACGGCATCACGGCGCGTCTAACCATATCGTTTTATTTATACACGGATGATAAAGCCGCAAGTTGGCAATGTACGGAGAGCTATTACTCGTGAAATATATGTACAATTTCACGAGTATATTTCATATATACATATGAATCATGATTATTTTAGCTAACATATTTTTACATGACAGTACATGAAATAATATACAACTATTATAGACATTATGTCTAATACTCGTATGGTAAACGTACTTGCGTCTACTAGTGTCTAAAGTCAGCACAATCGTGATTATATCACAAATGCGCTTTTAAAAAGTTGAAATGTGCGTTTACATTAAGTATCAAGATTTTTTACGTGCATCTGTGTTTACATCATATACTTTTCATAATGAAGGTCTGGAAAATGTTAAAATATGAGATACTTGGTACAATATGCCAAAATCTATGAAAGCGAAATCACTTACTTAATTTGGCTACGTACGACATACGACATATTTCTAAAAAAATGCACTTTGTTTTTCCATGTAAATTCAATGAACATTTTCATTCAGCATGCATCCTATATTTACTACGTTTTCTGTATACAATTTGTACGTGTAGTTACGGGTTACGTCTTCAATTCAATACACGGATCGATAGACAAAAATGTCTCAAAATCCCCTGTTATTACGCTAACTAATTATAATTAATGTTTTTCTTCCGTGGAAATAAATTTGAATTGTAAATGAAATCGACTTCAGATTATGGAAATTAGAAAATGAGAATTTAAAGTAGGTTACTGCGTGATTGAGGAATTTCAGCTGATTAAACGGAAAAATAGACTTTGAAAAGTAAAATTAATGCTGAGAAAGTAAAGATAAATATCAAAGATCTCCCTACGGGTCTACTCGTTTCGGTTCTTATTAAAAGATATTACGTCGTAATACTTAAATGATAATCTAATGAAATCTTTATTAATTTTGTTTTTAAACAGAAACCCTTTTCCATAAAAAAAAACTATTTCCTCAAGAGACGTTTGTGGATTCGTAGGATAATTGATACAAGTAAATGACAGCCAGTTGGCCATGCTCCTCGCAAAAAAAAAATATAATAAAATTTTATACCATGATATCTTATACAGCCCTAAATATTCCGAGCCAATTTCGGACCTATTTTTATCTCGCAAACATTGTTTGCCGCGTAAAACTTGCAACCTGTCTCCAAGGGAGTGTAGGCATCAGCAATCGCTAGTTAACAATATAAATTAGTGTCCACAAATAGTACCTGTTTAATTTCATTTTAATTGCTCTTTATTTTGTAAATACATTTCACGTCAAACAACAATTATCCTGTTTGCTGCCGTTAAAATTCGTTTTGGTAATTGAATATATTAATTGTATTTATACAATTACGAAATTACTAGATTATTTTTATACACAACATCAAATTTACAGAAGGGTACCTGGTGCAAAGTATTTACCGCCTGCAATGCGCGAAGTATCGCTCTTGTGTCCATACGTATACCATTTATGCTGCTAATACAACAAGAAAAATATTTACGATAATAGTACTGTGGTTAATAAGATATGGTGCCCCGTTTACTGCACAGATAATGCATTTTGTTCAACATTCTTATTCGAATTCCATTTCCATGAATGCTTCCTTTTTTCTCGACATTTCACTGTAATTTAATGGAATATTTTTTTTATACTGAATAATGTTTTTTTTTTCAAATAAATAACTAGAATTATTATTAAGCCACATATTAAGCTGATCCGATTAGATATCGTGATCGTTATATTCGCGCTCGTAACATCTGTAACAAGATGTGTAGGGAAGCACAACGTCGCCATGCAGAGAATGCAGAGAATGCAGACCCAGCAAAGGTCTAGAAATACTTAAAATCTCTTGGAGTTGGATGATCTTAATATCCATTTTTTCTCTTCACCTGTTTTTGATAACATCACTAAAACAGCTACTCTTAATTATCTTTTATCACTTTCAGCTCCAAATTTTCCACCATTTGTCTTTACTCAATTTGCTGACAGTGATGTTAAAAAGAAAGTACTTATAGTAGCGTCAAATGCTCTGGGAGATGTTAGCGTTAGTCGTCTTATGATGCTGTTCTTACATTGATCCTAAATAATTCCACAACATCCGGAGTCTTTCCCACTGCTTGGAAAAATACTCACGTAGTCCTTTTACCCAAAAAACTCAGTCAAACTTCGTCTAGCTCAGATTATCGTCCTAATTCTATTCTTTTCCTTTCTTATCCAAGGTTCTCGAATGCTAGGCTGAACAGCAGTCATTTTCTTGACATGTACAAGATTCGCAATCCCTCCAGTCAGATTTTCGCCCGGGTCATAGGCCAAACTACCGCTCTCCTGAATATTACTGAGGATATTTGTTCTAATATCCAAGGTTCTCGAATGCTAAGCTGAACAGCAGTCATTTTCTTGACATGTACAAAATTCGCAATCCCTCCAATCAGATTTTCGCCCAGGTCATAGGCCAAACTACCGCTCTCCTGAATATTACTGAGGATATTCATTCTAATATGGATAATGCTCAACTAACGGTTTTGATATTGCTAGACTTCAGTAACGCATTTAATTCCGTGGATTATGACATACTTTTGTTGCGTTGATGCGTTTACGTTCTGTCAATGTATCTCCTTCAGCATTTGAGTGGTTACTTTCTTAACTGTTTAATCGTCAACACTGGGTACTCTTTTTAGTGCGCGACTGATGCTGGCGTGCCTCAGTGGCATATTGTCTCCTTTTTTATTAGCATTATTCATCAGTTCCATCACATTTCAACTTCGCTCCGCCTGCAGATCTTTTGTGCAGATGATTTGCAGATTTACACACAGGGGCCCTTGGTTGAACTTCCGAATGTTATTTCCGTTATTATCGAAGATCTCTCGCGTATATCTGTCTGGAGTAAGTCTCACGGCCTCTTTGTCAATCCATTAAAATTGCAAGCTATTATTATAGGTTAGTGCTCGTCGCATATCGAAAATTGCATTATGTACGTTGATACACCAATAAATTTCAGCAACAACGTGAAAATCTGGGAATATTAAATTGATAATTATCTTGGTCAGCACAAAAAGGAGTTTCGCACTTGACCACCCCCTCTGTTAACGCAACAATTCCTAATTGTGACTTTACTGCGGTATTCTACTCGTATAAGGTATAGGTAATTCTGTCGGAGGACTATCGCTGTGCCCTACCTCGGCAGGGTGCACCAAGTGCATGTTGGCTTTGTCTACGAAGGCTATAGCAACCTACTTACATCGTAATATACTATTTTGTTTTGGCTGCGTTTGTCTGTGAGGTGGAGGAACTTCGCCAGACGGCCTGCTTTGATGCATCCTTTTTTTTTTGTGGCGCGGGGAAAAATGCGTTACGCACACCACGGGTGCCTGGGTGGCCTCTGGTGGTAGTGTGGGACTCCCCGTCGGCTGCCCGATGGTATACCCACTAAACAACCCCGCGAATTGCCATCGGCCGCGTTGGTGTTGTGCCCCGGATCTGTCAGCAACAGGGCATCACTGCGACTGGCCAGCCTCTCAATAGGGGCCGGACTTCTTCTCTCTAGGGGCCATCCCGGCAAATTGGGATGGCCCCTCCGGCGGCGGGACCACTATGGGGACAGGTTCCCATCCTGACCCCTAGTCCCACATGTTAGGGAGGCGGCAATAGATGCGCATAGCGCCTACGGGGCACTCCCGTCCACCTTCTCCGGTGCGGGACAGCCTCGGGATCGTCCTCCCTGTCCCGCTCCGAGGCTACCTTCTGAGACATGACCATCTCACAGAAGGAAGCCATCGCATACCAGGCACTGTCACTCACGCTCGGGAGCGAGAGGTCCGCGCTTCCAAGCGCGGACACCACATCGCGGCGCTGCCGAGACCACCTGTGACACTGTTCCAGCGTGTGTTGGGCAGTGTCCTCGGCCACGCCACAATCGTGGCAGCCCGGCTCCTCCTCCCGCCTCGCGACCCGGTGCAGATACTCACCGAAGCACCCATGGCCGGTGAGCACCTGCACCATGCGGAAGGTGAGGGATTTGCGTTTTCTACGCATCCACGTCTCTAGGACCGGGCGCAGAGCCTCCGCGACGCGGGTTCCGTATCGCGGCTGCGCCAGATCCTCTCTCCACCTCCGCATCATTTCCGCATGCCCCCGCTGGTGATACCGCCCCACCTTCTCCAACATGGGGTGCTCGCCGAGTGCCCTCCTACGCGCAACAAAGTTGTACACTTCGGCGAGCACCTCCGCCACCAGCTCCCAGGGCGGGTCGCCAGCGAGGTCGGTCGCGGTCGTCCATGCCACTGTGCGGTACCCCCTTATCGCCCTCTGCGCTATGACCCGCTTCGCTCTGCACAGCTGAGTCTTGTTCTGCACGCAGAGGGCGTCCGCCCATATGGGGGCACCGTATGTGGCCATACTTCGGCAGATGCCGGAGTACAGCCGCCTGCACGCGGCGCTGGGCCCGCCCAAATTGGGCAGGAGGCGACCCAGCCCAGCTCTGATGACCTTCGGTCCCAACCGCTTAAAGTGGGGGCCGAAGGTCCATCTCCCGTCAAGGGTGAGGCACAGGTACATCATCTGGGCACTCACCCTGATCCTCTGTCCTCCTATTTGGAGGTGAGCTCCGGGGGAGGGCCCCTGCTTTGATGCATCCTGCCTCTGTTAATACTGGAATACAATTCTAATGTTGTTTGATAATAAGATAGAAATAGAGAAATACACGTTCTCACCAACGCGGATAGTGAATAAACCGTGAGATCGTTGGCAGAGAAATACGTTATAATCACTACCAAATGTATATTTTGATAATAAAATATCACTTAAAATTTAGTCCCATAAACAAAACTCGAGTATCAAAATGGTTCATACAAAATAGTAAAGCGCTCAAGTTTCACACAGAGAGCGTGAGTTATATTGTGTGTGTAGAATCTCGCTGTATTTGCGATCGCTGAAGTTTTGAGTTGCGTTAAATGCCTGCACGCTGTTAATGGTATTTGAGTTTTATTTAGTAAAAACTTACGCTAGACGTCACTGATCACTATACACAACCCGGTGGTGATACCAATGCTAACGTATGGCAACCCGTTGGTGATGCCAACAATAACATATGGGAGTATATCCCAATAATAACCCCAATATTCTAAGGTGAACGTTGGCATATACATCAGAAACGGTGTAAATACAATAGCAAAGATACAATTATATGACTCTACGGTGACATAGGTTAATCGATACTCCCATTATAACCACATCTTGATCACATGAGACCGATAACCTTCAACTTTGAGCATGAGAAACAATAAACAGGGCCTTTATTGTAGAACACGGCACAACAGGCGGTCATAAAACGGGAATAGTGGATTCAAATCTGAAATGTGACGCGAGCGTAAAACATTCATGTAGCAACATTCACAGTGGCCGCGGTGAGACGCGCCCTAGGGAGCGACAAAACGTAACGAACCAAGCTTCTACCATCCTTTTATGTCCCAGATACATTTTTCTGCCTGCGAGGGATGGGCCCTGTCTTCGGGTAGATTATTTATGTTGTCACACCGCGTCCTTTGTTGCAAGGTGAGCTGATTGTTAGACCGTTGTCAGCGGAAATATGAAATTAGACTCGATGTCGCCGCCTTGATGTTTCAGGCTTATATTAGAGTTCGCTTGAATTAGCCACAGTATTTTCTGAAGTAAAACAAATTAAAAAATAAACGAGCGAGCATTATAGTAGTCGTATATGATGTATAACATATGACATCTCACCATGGCACTGGAATTAAATTAGAATTATAAACATTTAAGAAATTTAATTTAACCTAAACTACTTTGTGCACTTCCATTTCTTCTTTTCGGGAGCGAAAGCACACAAAGTAGTTTAGATCAAATTATCTGTAAATTTGACTTTTGCAAAGTAACGCCTGGATTTATTAACTATTTAAAAAATTATCCGTGTATCATCATTAATTAGTTTGCTTTTGAAGTTAAAATTCTTTAGCAGCGATATGATGATTAATTCAGATCTCTTTCAGACGGAAATAACGTTTTCAAATGGAAATTACGTTCTGTAAAAAATATATAGTTCATATACAGCGGAGTGAGACTAAATAAATAAATAATAAAAATAATAATGTGAATAAATACATAAATAGCTATAAATTGACCATTCAAGTAAATTCAATGAAATACTTATTTATTTGATTAATACTTTTTCAAATGTGCTATTGATAAAATAATATAGCTCGCGCTTACCCGGCTTCCCGTTACACACTTCCGTCCCTTTTCACGAAATCTCTCCCAAAGTTTGCAGGAAAGCGACAGGATAAAAAGTTTATAAATAAAAAAAAAATGTACGTCTTCTTCTTAGCGTTATCCCGTTTTCCTAATCCATTAGGATTGGCGGGGTACCTAAGCCTAAGGGTTTGGCGAAGATGCTGATTTGAAAACATACTAGTACGTAACCGCAGTTAAGTGCCGCATGAAAAAGGTCACATCGTAATTCAAGTTTTGATGTCGGGAGGCGGACTAATATTGAGGTTAAACGCACATAGAAAAAAACCGGCTCTTTCACTCTTTCAAATATAGCAGATAATTATTTATAGAGTTCTATAATTTTAGTTTATTTTTATTAGATCTGTTTATCCTTGAACTACTTTTTTGGACAACATGTGCCAAACCTTGAAGTAAGTATCACGAATTGTATGTTACATTTTAAATATTCAATCCGTGTGGTGAGGGAGAAAAAAATACTAGAAATCACCGCCTATTCTCTTCCTGTGTCGTAAGAGGCAACGAAGCGATTTCCTGAGATTCCAGAATCTCAGCCAGTGGTAGGGTACCCGCTACGCTGGTTACTACCGTACACACGGCGAAACACCCGTGAAGTGACGTACGTATGAGTAAGTCGTGTTTCGGGATTAGCTGGTGTATAACTAGTGCTCGCGGGATTGTTGACGCGATATTGCGGAAACAGTAGTGGATTCTATCCATCCATTATCAGAAGGACTGAGCTAACCCGTCGGCCAGGAAGATCCGCTGAAGCGGTTGTTCCGCTGGCCGCCCGCTGTATAATAAATACATGGGCCCAACCTTGAGAGGCTGCACGTTTATACCGCGCATAATTTTAGTAGATCGTCGCGCTGGTTGGTAACCATCCAGCGTCCAGCGGACACGTCCTTTTTTTTTGTGACGCGGGTAAAAATGCGTTACGCACACCATCGGTGCCTGGGTGGCCTCCGGTGGTAGTGTGGGACTCCCCGTCGGCTGTCCGACGGTATACCCACTAAACGACCCCGCGAAATGCCATCGGCCGCGTTGGTGTGGCGCCCCGGATCTGTCAGCAACAGGACACCACTGCGACTGGCCAGCCCCTCAGATGGGGCCGGACTTCTTCAATCTAGGGGCCGTCCCGGCAACAGCGGACACGTCCTACCTCCAACACTCTGGTTACGTGCTTGAGGAGAATTCACTCGCAAAAGCCGGGGTCTGTTTGTCTATCCGTTCGTATATATTGTCGCCGTCTGCGCTGCCTAGAGGATTTCTCCTTTCCCGTTCTCTGGGTGCATGTAAACCTAGGCCTTCAGAACCGTATCTACATGTACCTATTTCGACCCTATATCGATTGTCATTGGAAATGATGGTAGATTAAAAGAGAGAAATCAAAACTATGAAAAATTCATAAAATACAATATTGAGAATGTAAGACGTGTCTAAAGGTCTAAAGGGTCTAAAGGTAAATAAAGATCTTTTATCTTTTTTTCTTTACCTGGCGAATCCATATCAGTTAGATATCGCCAAGGCATTTGATCGAGTTCACAAAGCACTTCTCTCCAAACTTCCGGTATACGGTCTGCCCCTTCAGCCTTGTAATTAGATCGCTGTCTTCCAGCATGAGCGTTGCATCCACGTCCTTGCAGATAGATGTGCTTCGCGGTTCGTGTTAGTGAATGCCGGTGTCCGACAGGGCTCCGTTCTATCGCCAATCCTCTCTTCTGCATATTAATGATATTACTATGATACCACTTGTTAAAATACATTATTATGCAGATGACAGTACAGGTACATGGGTGATATTTCAGTCATCCTGATGCTGGTCGTACAGAAATTGATGAGAAGCGTGAGAGTCTTGTCGTTGAGCTAAATCGGGTTTTGGATCTCATAAGTAAATGGGGTTCCAACAACCTGATTGAGTTTAATGCCAAGAAAACTCAGGTGTGCGCGTTTATAATAAAAATGTCCCCATTCCTTCCCACTCCCAGTCTTCAGGGTGCTTATCTTAGTATGAGAGATGGTCTGAATATGAAACCTGAAACCTCTTCAACTTCTTAGGGGCATTGAGTCGCTAAGCGTATTTACCGCCTTTACCATGGTGAGAGCTCTGAAGAACTGTTTTCCCTTATCCCACCCTCTCCCTTCCATCATAGAACCCCACATGCAGGCATTTCTTTACGTACCAAAAAGTTCGGCAACTTCTATCCATAGTTGAGCTTGCATAAAAAATAAAATACATTTAATCTGTTTAGATCTTCTAATAAATAAAAGAATTCAAAGTAAAAATGTACCTGCTACAGTATTGTAACTAGGATGTTTGGTTTTATGATAATGTAAATACGTGACGGTATCCGAGGAGCTCGATGGTGGTGTTGCATCATTATGGACTGACATGAAAATTAAGGAACATCGTTCATAGGTTGTCTATAGAAGGACTTATCTCGAGATCCTTTTTAGGGTTTCGTACCAGGAAAAACGGAAGCCTTATAAATCACTTTCTTGTCCGTCTGTCTGTGGGTCCGTCTGTCAAGACTCTATTTCACAGGGGCGGAGCTATCAAGCTGAAATTAAAACAAAATTTGAGGTCGACAATTTCTTCCAGCAGTGAAAACTCGGCTGTTTATACTTCATTTATGCGCATATTTTGACACTCGCAAGGGAATCAAAACCCGTTGACCTAGAATCATTAAATTTGGTAACAAGCAATATTACTCGTATGTAACAAAAGTGAAGGAAAAAATCCGAAAACCGTAAATTTGTAGTTACATCGATTGTGATAATAATTTGCGAAAATATTTTTTTACCGAAAACTTAGTGCGCGAGTCGGACTCTCGCTTGACAGCTTTTTTTTATACAAAGACATTTTTATCAGAAGGCATTCAAGCATACGGCCCACCTGATCTAAAGCGGTTACTGTAGCCTATAAACTCCTGTAATACATTGTATCACTAGTGCGATGATCCGCGGCTACCCAAGCTTAAAGATTTGGCGAATATACTGATTTGGATATGGAGCGATTGCCGTCTAACTTCCACAAACTAGAGGGCAAAACCAGACCTTCCTTAGGTAATTCAAACGTCTTTCGAAATGTAATTTCCTGGACATGCGATAATGCTCACGATGTTTTCCTTCACCGCGCAGCAACTGATAATTATAAATCCTACTAATATTATAAATGTGAATGTCCGTTTGTTTGTTACGCTTTCACGCGAAAACTACTGAACTGATCATCATGAAACTTTGTACACATATTCTTGGAGGTATCAGAAGTAAAATAGGATACTTTTTATTAAAAAAAAAATATCAATGCGAGCGAAGCCGCGGGTAAAAGCTAGTATGTACTAAATCAGAAAACACGAATTTAGTGGTACATGCCGGGATTGGACCGGGTGAGCTGCTCAACAGGCCGGTTCCTTATCCACACAGTTATCACTGCTTACACCCTACCTTTCTAAAAAGCATGCACGCATCTCCAAGCATGGTTGGAGTAAGCTCTAAACCACATCATTGTAGATCTATGCATGGCGCAATACATGGAACTGTGTGTATACGAGTATACATGTCTGTTTAGCAAATTCTAGTATTAACTTTAATATCAAGAATATTATCATAGTTATTTATTTATGTATGTCTTATATTTATGTTAGGTGACCATATAAAGAACAAATTCTTTATAGGATCGATTACTATTTTATTTTAATTTTAACAAAAACCGCAATCGCGTTTTTTTTCCACTCCCGATAGTTGACTGGTATAGAATGCAATTAGCATTAAGTCAGCCTTTTGAACCAACTGTATTGTGGTCAATAAAGTATTAAATGAATATTCCATTGATATCAAATTATATTGTTATTGTTTTATAAATACACAACTAACTTCCTTTTCCAAGAAAAGTCTTAAAAATGTATACATAAAGAATCAAATCAATCACGATTTCAATGAAAACGTTTTATAAAAATGTGAGGTTCGCCTTACCTTCAACAAAAAGTTGGTTTGTGGGAATAGGGCCTCACTAATTTTGAATTTAAATGCATGAGATCGAATGGGTTCACCCAAAGAGTATCCAGAGCTATTGCTAGTGCTTATGTATTTGGGAGAAAAGTGGGACTACGATTTTTATTTATTGAACAGGAACAGCGTTTGAAAAACATAAATACATAATATTTTAATATAATAGAGCGCCGACAGATTTCCCTTATCTTCACAGTAGCAATAGGTTGCTCCTTCCATTAAGAGAAGTAATCAAAGCAGCCTATCTGGGAAAGTACCTTCACCTCACAGAAAACCCCAGCCAAATAACAACTCACTGGCTGGTTGTTGTGTTCCTGTGAGTGAGCGAGGTACCGGTAAGCTCCTAAGGAGTAGCTGTGTTAGCAGCAGAGGTGGCATCGCGCAAGTGATACTTACTGTATAGTGTTAATATGTTAGTGGGCCGTATATTTTGTATGCCTCCCGACGTTGCATAAAAAAATTCATAATTGCGTTTTTTTGCTGGAGACGTTGATCAAGATGGCATATTTATGTCACAAAACATTTAGGCTTGATTATATGACCCCCAGCATGAAGTTAATCATTATGAATTAACTGTAATAGTACATTTTTATTTCTTTATTGAGACTAGTATTCTTTATGGTTGAAATTCTAACGTAATCATTATTTAAACATACGCGAATTTGCATGCTTCCAATATTTTTTTTCTAGTGTTACCGAATTTTTGTTTGTAACGCTAAAGTTCATCAATATTAAACAAAAAATCGAAAATCTGTAGAAAACAGAGGAAATACAGGAGCCTACCAATTTTTTCCTC
This sequence comes from Pyralis farinalis, assembly GCA_947507595.1. Lineage (NCBI taxonomy): Eukaryota > Metazoa > Arthropoda > Insecta > Lepidoptera > Pyralidae > Pyralis > Pyralis farinalis. The sequence continues at coordinate 12,244,258 of OX382274.1, forward strand.
GATCTATTTATTTATTGTTACATTATCGCAATGTAACAGATAATCGTTTTTCAAAAAGCTTTAGTTGACATTAAAGCGCCAATATAATTAATACATAATTAATATTTTTTAAGCTGTAACTATATACATTTGTTTACAACTGTTGCCTTTACAAACAGTTTTGCTATTTAAATATAATCGATATCCATTCATTTTCCCAGGTTAGAAGAATATAGAAGTATACAAATAAGATATATATATATTTTTTAAATACTTTAGAAAAATAAAGTGTATCTAAATGTGCTTTCGTTTTTTTTTAGCCTATTATAGCCTATTAACGCGTGTAATATAGTAAGTATCACTTGCGCGTTGCCTCCTCTGCTGCTTATCCAGAAATTCCTTGGGAGCATACTGGTGACCTCATTTACACGCAGGAGCACAACAACCCTCTAGGGAGTTGTTATTTCTGTGAGGTGGACTTCTACTTACTTCCCCACACGGGCTGCTTTGGTGCGCCCTACCTCTCTTAAATCGTGTTTACTTAAAAAAATGTACAGGTATATTTCTTGGCAAAATCCAAAATTAACTCAAGTAAATAATTTTGTTACGGGAACTTTACAAATTCTACAAAGGCAAATTCGCAAAAAAGTATCAAAGCAAACGAAGAGAATTTTACGGAAATAAATTTTAATCTTTATAGAATTTGACTGCAAAGTAAAGGAACTGAAATCCATAGTGACACCTGACGGTATCCAGTTCAATTTCATACATCTTAAAGAGAAATTAAAGTTTGTGTGAGACGCTTCTTCTAGAAACTCGATCTAAGCTTCTTTGAATTTGCTAAAAAAACCTCTAATGTTCATTTTTCATTTATAAAACTTTAGGAGGTAAACTATCATACCTCCCCCTGATGTAAAATAGTTAGGTTAGCTAGCGTGTTGTCATCCCTATTGCTAGCGATATCATTACGTTATATAAACATTTATCCAAAATACTTCAATGTATCAGACCTACATTAATATTATATAGATTCATTAAAGTATGAGTTATGAGTGGTGTGAAAGTAACACATGTCTAGTGCAGGCCGAGATAGAGTCTGAAGCATTGAAATAGGGGTGCTGCAGTTGACATAAAGTGCCATTGTGGATTCCCGTGAGAGCAAAAAAACTGTTCGTTCTAATTGTTTGCGCATTTAGAATCACCCTATCCACGCGCTAAAGCCCTCGAGCATTGCTAAGGATGAGCGGAGTCGATAGACTCAACACACGTCATCGAATCGAGGAAAAGTTACATAATACTAACGACTCCGCCTTCGGTCGGCTGGTTTTGGTAAAGTAAAAACGTTCGATTATCTCGATATTCATGACTAAGACGTATTTAGTAAATGAAGTAGGTTTGATGTAGTAAATGAGTAATTTACTTTAGATGAAATATTATACATATATATATATATATATATATTTCTATTAAATGTCAATATTTATTAATCGACTAAGGTTATGCTTCATGCATGTAACACATTTATTTATTTGACTTTATGCTCTTTTTTGTGTCCGCCTTGATTAAGTGTTCGAATAGCTAACGTTTCAATATCATTTTTCTTCGATTCGATTTTCTTCGATTATACATCGCAAGGACAACAAAATATTTTAAATTTACATCACTAACTTGCACCAAGTCCCTCAAACTTAAAGTTTATACCTACCTTCTAATTGCCAATCCTTATTGTTATTTCAAGTACCAATTTCTCGAATATTGGAGTCCTTAATCACAATACTTTGCAGAACTGAAAGGATTCTCCTATTCGCGGAAACCGGCTTTAGAAAGCTTTAATTTTTCCTCCTAAAATGTTTGTTTTGCGAGCCCATTGACTGAAATAAATACAAAGTAATGCCTATTCATTTCAAATATAATTCAAAATGATATTTTTTCTAACAAATAGCTTCTCTAAATTTATTTCACTCTACTTTCTCTTTGACGCTTTGCTCACCTGGTCGTTGCGAGCAAGTTAATTTAAGTAAATAAATATTTATCGTGCAGGTTAGACTACTATAACGTTATGATCATTATAATTCCAGAAAATTAAAGTTATATATTGTATTCACTCCACTACCTATTTATACATTGTGTCGTACAAACAATTGTGACACTTGAGACGTTATTCATGCATATCGACCCTAAAATATTCGAATAAGATGTATAAAATATTATTGTCATTTGTAAGAAAGGAAAAATAAGGTAACACAAGACAAAAGACTCCCCTCAAATCTTACAGTTGTTTACTGTCGTCACATCTATTATTGCTATACTAACAAATTACGTAGCTGTCCCCCCAGAGGTGACGACATGTAAAAAATCAACCCCACACTGCCAATACTAATATATATATATATTAATACTATGAATCTGCAGTCCTACAATCCATTTAAGGTGTAATAAATCACTCTGGCACTCCCCTGTATTGTATCCAAGCTATTATCAGGGGCATTCGTGCGTATTGTCTAGTACCCTGTCCCCTGGCGGTACAGTACAGATGTGCTGGGGAGCAATTTGATTATATCATTACCCTGGCAACCTATGGTAATATCGACTGGCGTTATCGACGGCTCTTTTAATGGGGCTCGTCACAATAATAATGTCGTTTTGTGAGCGTCGAAAATGTCTTAATAAATAAGATATTAAAAACGTTTTTTTATGAGATACCATGAAAGTTAGTAAATACTATTTTATATTGCGATCAAACCCAACTTTAAAATAAATATGTTTAGCACAGTGCACACTTTAATATAAATAATATTGATAATCATGGTTATTATCTTCATATTTTCTTATCCAACTTACTCAAATAATATGCATTATCATGCGGCTCATATCTATTTCAGAAATTTGCATATTTTAGAGTCAAGCAGACATTTCAAACTTTTTCTGCACAATTGCTTCGAAAGACGGACTGAAACTGAAAACCGACGTTATTGATTCTACCGAATGCCAATGTTATTACGTCATCAATGATAGGTGTCATGACATTTAGCTGAGTCAAAATTTGAATGTAGTTAATGTTTGTTGATGTGTACGATGTTCGAGAATTCCTAATCCTCTGCTACAAGTTCAGTAGAGAGCCCATAATAAATTACACTTCCAAAGAATGCGGACAGTGAGCAAACCGTACGTAAAACGTTTGACTGCGAACTTTGCTCAGAATCGTATAGCCTCGCGTATCTCTATCAGTCTAACTATTTGCAATGTTTTTTGCAACGTTCAATTCAATTCGAGATTTGAAGTTATTAAACCGCGTACCTACTGTGCTCTAGGCATATATCCAATATAAAACGATATAGACTGATGATAATGTACATAGTTTATAATTTGATTATTACCTATAATATTAAAAGAGAGCGTCGGTGTTAAAATAAGAAGAGGCATGCACCGCTGGTTCGGATATGTAGAAAGAATGCAGGATGAAAGAATGACGATACAGATATTACCTACCATGATCAAATTGGTAGTGTTCTATCAGAAGGTGAGGTCGGGAACCTTAGAAACCGGCGTGCGTGCATGAGAAGAGGAATGAATATTAAAGAAGCGAGTGAGGTATATAAGGTTCGAGACACGTGGCGTCGGTTCTCTCAGCCTACGCCGCAAGAGATTTGGTGAAGTTATAAATAGATAGATCTATAATATTGTGTTGTTTGTGTTTACTGTGATATAAAGTATTTCTTTTCAACAACAATGCCTTTATTTCTTTAAAAAGTATGTATATCTTCACTTCAGGTCCCTTTCAGGGTGGGTAGAGAGAAACGAGCGCCATACGATGCACGTTACACACGTCACTCGCTTCTTCAACATTCATAGCGCTTTTTATACACGTCCGCCGATTCCTACGACTCCTAATTACACCTTCTGATAAAACACGACCAATTTGTATGTTTGTATTGTCATGGTAGGTTAATCTTAGTCTTCCTCGTCTCCTATATCCTTCAACTTTCGCAATGTATATCTATTTCGTCATTTTTCATTACGCATTATGCATATAAACATGTAGAAAGCTACATGTCCGAACCAACGGAGCATGCCTTTTCTTATCTTAACATCGACACCCTCTTTCAGAACAACTGTATTTCTTACATCATCGTTACAAACGCGGTAAGTAAGCGTTATGCCACAAATTATGCGCAATGCTCGCGTCTCGACAGCATTTACACCTTCATTCTACCTTCATGCTCTCACTGCCATGCTACGAGTAGGTGCCACCTTGTTTGATCATCTCAGCTGTAACCATATCGATTCTCGCTGACTGTCCATTTTCCAACTTCGTATCGACCATTCATTCTTGTCCATGGTAAATGTCTTCATGGTATGCTGACACTGCCGAGTCATTCACCGACTCATTTACAGTGCCAGTATTCTGGACCTAATCATACATTTCTCTAAAATATTTCCACCGTTTTATTACTTCCTGAGTGTTAGCAAGAATGTCGCCAGCTTTACACTTCATCTTATTCATTCTGGATGATGACAAACTCCTCCGAGGCTTCTTTACCTCTCCAGAAGAGTTTAATATTTACCCCGAAGTTCTTCGTCAGCCTATCTTCTTTAATAAGTAGCCTTCCACACTTCTCTTTTACTAAAGCTATGGTTTCCGGGCAGATCTTCGCTGCTGCATCCCTTTCGCTTGGTCTCTGATACACACGAAGCATCTAGGCACCTCTCGTTCATTAGTAATTCATCTCATCTTGTAATCCACCTTTTACATTCCATGTACCTATACGAAACTCAGTTCTCCTCATACCGGCGGGTTGAGCGTTGCGTGGTGAGTGGCGACCCCACAGCCACATGCATTTAATCTCGCACCGACGGCGGTGAATCGGTACGCGTCGCCTACGGGCGATGCCCTAATCCGCGCTGTTTGGGTTCAGAGTTACTGTTCAGACTGCCAAGATCGCGGCGAGTACACTTTTGGTACCGAACCTCAAAAAAAAGTTCCTTAAAATGTGTCACTTAGATATTTATAAAATGTATCATCATCCAAAACTTCTAAATACTTAGAGATCGGAAGTGGTGGAGAACTTAGCCATTAAACACAGAAAGAAACATTATATTGTTTATTACTCATGTGAATTCAAACATAATATTGTTATTCGTTCGTTGTAAAAAGTATACATACATATATCTGTATATGAGCAACAAATAGAATTCACAGAGAATATTATTCCATTTGTCTGTATAACAAGTTACTTTCGCTACTTGTACGTTCATTAATCTCCGCACGCATGCTCGCTTCCCCCACGCAAACGGACAAGAATTCCTATTTCAATTCCATTTCTCCATTATAATGAGAAACATATGAATCTATCCCCGAAATGTTTCGCCAAATTCGCACAAATGATTGAAATAATACTTATTTTATCTATCCAGCGTACATTATGTTGATGGGGCAATTAGCGTCGAATGGCGAGCGTTTCATCTGTCTCGCGTTAGTAGCGATCGCATGCGTTCATTACCCAGCAACTATAGCCCCAACGGCTGATGTATAGCTCTCATTGTCGCGAACTAACAACGCTCCATTCGGGTTAACAGTCCGCTTTACTGACCTCATATGTCCAGAACACACCACTATCGCGCCACAGTAACAAAGAATGCTAAAAACAAACACAAGAAGCATTAGCTAATGAATTTTTCTCTTTCCTCTGTTTTCTTTTGAAAAAAAATACCAGGTGAGTCGAGATTGTAGAAATGTTTCTAAGTAAAGGAGATTATCCGAATGAGGAAATCAACCGAGAAAATGTAGTGATGTCAATCCCCTGCCTTTGTTTTTACGTGTCAATCCCCCTGTCTTCGAGATAGATCGTATTTAGCTCGCGGCGTTTATTTAAGTGATACTTTGTTATTTAGATTTGTCATTATTTTAGCAATTGCAGAAAATATCCTTGTTTAAATTATCTTAACATTCATACATAATATTCAGTAGATTGTTACTACACAAATATTATACGAGAATATCTGTCTGGTGACTACCTTTGACCTTTTCACGATTAAATCCCTAAACGGGTCGTAATGAAATATAATACAGAGGCGGTTTGGGACCTTAAAAAGGACATAGGCTACTTATTATCGCAACAATGGGATGCCTACCGGGAGGAAGACGCGGTCACAAGCAAATTATTTATACTAAATGACGTTTGCATACGCTATTATACTAGGCAAGTAAATAGCGCACTGATAACTCTGTTAAAATCTTTTGACGGTTCTTTTTATTGAAACTTATCTATGAAGCTGAAAAGAAGGAAGGAAGCTATGGAAGGAAGGAGAGCTAGGTTTGGCAAATGTAAGAAAAAGTGTGAGTCTGAAATAGATTATCGGTGTTATGATAAGAAAAGACACGCTCCGTCGGCTTGAACACGTAGAAAGAATGACGGAGCAAATATACAACAAATAGAAGGATGTAGAAATCGAAAAAGGCCAGGACTCACCTACTACGACTACGTGTTATCAGAAATATGTTGGAGCCTGAAAAGGTCTATGAAGTATCAAAGAAGTGAGTGAGATGTGTAAGGGCCGAGTCATGTGGCGCTCGGTTCACTCTGCCCACCTCACAAGCGACTTGATGAGAAGATGCAGTAGTATTAGTTGTATATTAACATTATCGGATGATTTATATTCCAGTGTCATTTAACATTACTGCGGATATCAATATTTTCATTTAGAAATCTGTATTAATACTATTATAAAAATATTTGGTATTTGAATGAAAAGAAACCAAAATGTCGTGTTCATTTTAGTTTCTTCTCTTCGGATTACGGTTGATGATGTAGTGAATAAGTGCAATCGCAATATATCTATGAAAGTCTTTTGTATGTCCATAAAAACATATACTCATTTTGTAAAAAGAGTGATACTCATAGCATAAATACTAGATATAAGCATAATCTTGTGTTACATGCAAGCCGTCTCCACAAAATAAGTAATTCTTTTATGGGGCAATGTATACGGTTCTATAACAAACTTCCCAGCAATATAAGAGAATTGTCAATTAACAAATTTAAAACTACTATTAAAGCCAAATTGTGTAGCAGGGCATATTATAAAGTATCTGACTATATTAATGATAAAAATGCCTGAAATTAATATCAAATACTCAGTTCTGTAATTTTTGGCAGTATTTTTATCAGTGCTCACCTAGTCATAAACTGCACGGTAGGGAAAAAAATTGTGTCGATTCCAAACAAATGTAGCCATTTTTACGGAATAAAAAGATTTTGACTTTGACTTTGCAAGAGAATATTTTTTCGGTAGAAAACACATTTAAATATTAATTAATCTGTATATATATTTAAATGTGAAAATAAAACATACCACTTAGTACATACAAAAGGCTCGACTAACAAATGTATCTTACTTTTACCAAAGGAAAATGTAGAGCCAAGTTCAATATCTCGAATCCTTTATTTTCTTACTATTATCCTGCCTAGTGGGCAAGTAAACAAGACTATGGAAAAAGAGCGATACTCCTTGAATTGCAAACGTCTACTAACAGTTTCACTAGAGGCAGTACGTATTCTTGTTTGCTACACTGACGTAGTTTAAAATCTTCTTTAGGTCATATACGGTGATTTATTTTAGGTGTTAAATTTAATGGTGATTTTTCATACTTACATTAATATGAAAGCAAAAAAAATTGTTTTTATCTTTCACCAAATTCTTATTACCTACTTTAAGCGAGCAACTAATATTATTATTATTATATTATTATTATTACTGAAAAAACGTGATTTTACACAAAAACATAAAACACCTCGAGTGAAGCTGGATTGTCCTGGTATTGTTTTGATTTACGTACAGGAAAGTATTACAATTTATTACAGTTTTTATTAATGTGTGTGTATAGTTTTATTTTATAAAATTAAGTAATCGTCAAATAAAATTAAAGCTGTATGGGATTTCATCAATTTATAATATATAATGATCTAAGTATAACAGCTGTTAAACAAGTAGCAGATCTATTTGGCGGCTACTTCATCAGTATCTCTTATCTCATCACTAATTCCCTTAATTCGACTCCAGTTGATACTGCTGTGTAATTAAAAGAGTATGAACCTAGTGTGAAAGTTTTTCGATTTACGCATATACAACCAAATGAAATATTCGTCAGTACATTATTTCTCAATATGAGTCATTATTGAGTTAGAGGCAAAGCGCAAAACTTATGATACTTGTATTATTTAAGTAACTGAATGCAGACTGTTGACAGAAATGGGGTTAAATATGAGGCAGTAACGTCAATATCGGGGAACCTCAGCGTTCTATTTGGTTCCCTTTTATTTATAGTACACGTGAATAAGCTACCCTATACGGTGCAGAAAATAATAAGTAATATCTACTGATATTATTAACTGCCATTTTCTTACCTTTTTAATTTTCAATGTAGGCTGGAATGAAAATATTGACATGGTAAATTGTGTTCTGTCTGCCATCCTAAACTGATTCACGTGTAATAAAAATGTAGTGTAACAAAAAATGTAATAAATTTAGTATTCCCAATGTGACTTCTGCCAATACAGGAATTATTAATAGTAAAACAGAACTTAATAATACTGTGTTTATACTGTGTAAAATTGCAATTGGGCCCCCATATAAATAAACTTGTCAGTAAGCTCAACCCACCATACATGTAAATAGGAAAATCAGATAATCGACGGACATGGCTACTACAGTCTATTTCAGCATCTTTCACAGCATTATGTCGTTTAGTAGCTTCGAACAGCGGCTGACATTGGAACATTTTTTATCCTGCAAGAAAGAGCTATTTACTCTATTTGTAGCACATATGCTATGTACGCTGGCTAAAATATAAAGCCGTATCGTATAAAAACAATGGCACATAGAGAATTTTTTCTTTATCTCTTGACCAATAAAGTAACTAAGCTCCGGTTTTCACTTCTTGTACTAGAGATCTACCTGAAGATTATTATAATTCTTGCTAACACGTTAAACTTCAAAAAACTCTTTTCACTCTTCATTTCAAAAAAATCCAAACTAATAAATAAAAATAAACTTGGACTAAGAGTTTCAGTATTCAGACAAAATCGTAATTCGTACTCAACGCGAATGTAAATTGTATTAACGTAGTATACAAGTGAGTATACGATATACTATAAAGCAATCGTTTCGTTAACAAGCACATCAAAAAACGTGACGTAAAATTAAGCGTGAAACTCACATTTTCAGATTTCAAAATGATCTGATAAACTGGCAGATGAGGTAGGCAAATGAGTAAACATACCTTTCTTTGCTGCTTAAAATGTACAAGTATATTAATAAACATTGCATTATTCATGCCAGGACCACAAATTACGTGCGCTAATTTGAAATTAGGCGAATACACACGGTAGCTGGGTCCATTATCTCGTTACTATTGCATTAATTTCGTAGTGTACCTAATGAGACTGAACACTTTAATAATAATTAGGATCTTTACAGATGTAACATTTTTTTTTTGATACAGACGTGAGTGGATTCCATAATATTATATTATTACGATTATACAAGCTGACATGTCTCCGGTCTAAAGAACAAAGCACATTTTTTCAGTTAAATTCAACAAAGTCTTGTTCAAGAGCCATACAATCATTCCAGCGTTACTCAGATATTTTGATACCTATCTTGAAGACCGATTTTTCTTTGACCTCAAAAAATACCTTTGTTTTGGTGATCACCTCCTCATTCGAACCAAATCTCTTTCCAGCGAGCATTTAGGTCTACGAACAGATAAAATTAGCTGAGGACCAAATCTGAAGTATAGGGTGGGTGCGGAAGCAATTCGAAGGTAATTCGTACAATTTTGCTATTGTAGCCAAAGACTTGTAACACGGTGCATTGTCTTGGTGAAAAATCACTCTATTTCTTTGTATATGAAGCCAATTCTTCGTATTTTACTCGTTCATACGATCCCGTTGGACCACTTAGCGAGCTTTAGCGATGTGTTTATCAATTGTATTGTATTAATTTTTTCATAGTAGTTGATAAACACAATACCATCCCAAAATACGAACTCCATCACCTTACCGGCATTCTGTTGCATTTTTGGAGGTTTAGGGAGGTTTACCGGCTGCTGTCCACTCAATGGCAATTTGACTCTGACGTATAATGGATATAACCCAAGTTTCGTTCGTCGTTGCGCATCGACGCAAAAAAACAATTTTATTTCGCCGGAACAGTTTCAAACAGCGTTCCAAATCATCGACTCGTTGTTGCTTTCGGGCTACTATTTACACACGCGGCACCCACTTCGAAAACAGCCTTCTTATATACAAATGTTCATAGAAAATAAAGGCGTCATGATCGTGTGATGTATTTAGAGTACCAGCTATCTACTGAAACCTCACTTTACAGCTCGTCAAAACGATTTTGTGGAGTTTTTTAATGTTTTCTAATATAACCACCTCTTTTGGGTTAACTGAGCATGGCGCATCATCTGTGTTCGTACGATCACGTTTAAAATCAGCCAACTTGTCCAACATCAGCAAATCATGATTTCATTTTAAATCTTTTTCGTCATCAATAAGCATTATTTTATCAACACTCGAATTCTTTATTTTCTATTCTTTTGAAAATATGAAACAATTTCATATTTTAATATTTAGTAAAATCACTGCAATTTTTGAAACAAACGTCTGATCACCATAAATTTTTTACTAATCTTATTTCCTAAAGGTTGGTATTTACGAAAATATACATTAATTATATATTTGTGTCGACATTTGTGTGTCAGACGTTGAACTTAACAGTCGATGTAATATTTTGTAATTAAAATTTAATCTAGTACTTTGTACGGCCATAAGTTCTGTCAAAAATTAATATGTTTATAATGTTAATTCATTTATTTTTTATGAAGTAATGTAATCTTAATAAAACTTATATGTACATATTTATGGAAGTCTAAGTATAAAATAAAAAAAATATTTTATTTGAATTAGTCACCTTTGACTTTAGTAAAGGCGAATTTTGGCTTTAACAGCATTAACAGCTTTCGTAGTTCTAACAGCACGTGGTTGCCCCGATCTTTTGTGATCTTCAACAGAGGCAGTGTCGGTATATCTGTCGATAGTACAATATATGAACATACGGCTGTTACCAAGCTTTTGAAGTGTCTTGAATATTTATACCCACTTTGTGTAAGGCGATCACTGCAATCCTATTTTCTTTAACAACTTATTGTATTTTGATAATAACACGAAAAAAATATGTATAACGGCGGAAAATCGAAAGAAGTTTTTAACATAATAAACGCGTTTCAAATTCAAAATAATTAAAGAGTTGAAAAAAATACAAGTTTCTATGTATCAGTATTTATGGCTATGGCTATTATAGTTATTCTCTGTGTCACGAAGGAAGGGCTATTCGCCAAAGACAGAAATAAAGTGAAAGAAATTATATTTCAAAAGAAGTATAGACCTGGCTTAGACAGGCCTGATAAGCCCTGTGGGTTGTGGAGGTCCGATAGCAGTCGCTCTATGTAAAAATCTGTATTTTTGCCAAATTTTTAGGCTTAGGTAGCGGACCCCATCTATTCTAGTGGACTTGAAATAGGGATAATGCTGGAAGAAGAAAAAGGGATAAAGTGAAACTCTGTGTTCAATTTATGAGAGATACTCTGGAATTAAAATACGCTTTCATGAAACTTTCATGAAAAGTATACCATGTTTAAAGTATTCTTTTCCTGATGTTTTATCCTTTTGCGAAGTCCAGGAATACACCAATGCAGTCCTGGCTAGAACCTAAGGACCGATATCCAGTTTTGTAACCTCACAGAAAACTACATCCGAATAACATCCGATTCCAACCCATGCTCGTGATGTATTGGTAGCGAGGGTGTCAATTATTAACAATATAAATTTTGACGAACTTGAGACGAATTCGCAGTGGCTGGATTTACCTGAGTGGTACTACAAGCATTTATATGCGACGGTAACAGCTTTACACTAGGTGAGCCACAAACTTGTATGCCTCCCGACGTTTTGCAAAATATACGAGTATTATATCCGTTGATCTACCCTGTGGTTATATTGATGGCTCAATTTTTCTTGTGGCAAATTTAGTAAAGCATAGTTATAAATAAAATATACTAGCGACTGCTCCCTACCTTGAACAAAATTGCGTTTTGTCAGAAATATTATACCGACAAGTACAAACACGTGTGATACAGGTTTTACTCTATATACGTTCATTACAGGTCGCTGAAAGCTCCCGCAACGTGATAGATGACCTTTTCAGCGAAAATAATGGCCCATACGGAGTACTTTCAAAATCGTTTGCCTTGCTCAATTTCTGGGTAGTAGGCAGAGCTATTTAATAATATATATATAGCTTATGAAATGCACAAGATTCATAATTCAAAACTAGTACTTTTTACAAGACGTGGAAATCAGAAATATGAAACATTATTTTTTTAATATATTATGTTCATCATCATTACATTTGTCTTGTTTTGTGTTATCCGTGAGAATTATGAACTGGTATAAATATCGTTAATAATATCATTAATAAATACAAATGTTATATATATATATTGCACATGGAAATAAAATATTTTCAAAATTCCAAAGTCACATGAAACAAAATAGACACATTTTGTTGTAAAAGTTATGACTTATTGTATTATTTTTACATAAAAATAAAACAAGAAATATTAAACAAAAACTTACATCACTATTCTCTACGTACCTAAATAACATTACTGACAGATTATTTTACGTTTTCTCTATCCTCTATTTGCCAACAGTAATACATTTTAGATCCCTAAAATTTTCAACTAGCCTCCTTTTTTTGCGGTTTAGTTAGGGTTGATCGGACGAATACTTTAGTTTAAAGCCTTTGAAATATCTCTTTGAATTGAAGAGTAGACAGCATTTACTTTATTTTATGTGTGTATTTTATGAGTTTTGCTTTTGAAATTTGTGAAATATTATATACCATCCCGATGACGGAACGGTTAATGATGCTACTACAGCGCATAGGCTCGTAAGATATGATAAGATAAAAGTTAGTTATTTGTCATTGAGCCCTCGCGGGCACTTAGACACGTCTTACATTTTTTGAAATATAATCTTATTGTATCTTATTTAAATCTCTCATGTAACTATTTTTCTTTTCTAATCTGCTAGCATTTTGGAAATGACCATTGGCGAAGAAGAAATTCCGAAAGAAATTTGCCAATATAGGTCTCTTTTAAAATTGACAATTAGATATTACAACTAATTCACATCAGCATATTCGTACAATAATGATATCAAATTGTACAAACAAATAGTGTTTATTGAATACATTTTCAGGAAAGGACAGAACTGTTTCAGGCAACATATTATAAAATCGAATACAATTTACAAGAAAAGATCTACCAGTCCAGCAATCCGATGCACTGGCATACACAACTTATTTTTACTTCTAAGTTTTTCACTGAAGTCCGAAAACGACTTTAAATTTTTACGAAGAAATATGATTCATTTTCATTTTCATAAATATATTGTGGAGTAACAGTGAGGATATTTATTTCCTGAAACAGTTCTCTGAGGGATCGATTACCACACAGGAGAAAGATTTATATGCATGAAAAATTCTGTATGCCTTAGTCAAGGTAGGACGCATCAAAGCAGCCCGATAGTGGAGCTATCTCCACCTCGCAGAAAACCGCAGTCCAATTACAACTCCGTGGAGGATTGGCGTTTTTCTCCAAGTGTGTGAGGTTACCAGTAAGCTCCTAAGGAGTTGATGCATTAAAATCCGCGGTGGTGAGTGATATTTCCTGTATTGCAAGAGTTCATAGGGGCCCGTATGCTTGTATGTCTCCTGACGTATAAAAAAGAACTACTCAAAACTCATAAACTCACTAATGTCGCATTAACTTTTTTTATGAGAACAATAATTACCCTTACTCATTCCACTGCATGGATACGGGTCTCCATTCAACCGAAGGGGTTTAGAAGATACTCTGCCATGCTGCTCAAATGCGGTTTGGCAGAGGCCAGTGTTTTCAAGCCGCCCGAGGGCCACTGACTTAGCTTAACGACTGTCATCTGTCGACAATAGCTGGGACCGATGGCTTAACGTGCCCTCCGAAGCATGGAAACTGTATGTATGTATGTATATCTTCACGCCAAGTCCCTTGCGGGGTAGGCAGAGAGAACCGAGCGCCATAAGACGCGGTCCTTGCATACTTCACTCGCTTCTGTGACATTCATAGCTCTTTTCATGCACGCTCGCCGGTTCCTGGGGCTTCTGACATCACCTTCTGATAAAATACGACCAATTTGGTCATGGTAGGTTAGTATCGGCCTTCCTCGGCTCGTACATCCTTCCACTTTTGCATTGTATATCTGTTTCGTCATTCTTTCGTCCCACATTCTTTCTACATGTCCGAACCAACGGAGCATGCCCTTTCTTATCTTAAAACCGACATTCTCTTTTAGACCAACTCTTTCTCTCACGTCTTCATTACGAACGCGGTCAGCAAGCGTTATGCCACAAATTTTGCGCAATGCTCGCATCTCGACCGCATTTATTCTACTTTCATGCTCTCTCTGCCATACCCAGCTCTCACTTCCATAAGTTAGCGTTGGAATTAGCACCGCGTTGTGTACAGCGAGGTGTGCCTTCTGGCTTAGATTTCGGCAGCCTAGAAGTTTACCCAACGCTCCATTCACCCTATTCCCGGCACTCACTCGTCTCTCCACATCAGCGGTGTACCTTCCATTGCTGCTAAAAGCACTTCCAAGATATACAATCTCATTCACTTGCTCCAACACTACATCATCAACCATAATCCTAGTGTTCGTTCTGGTTGTCTCTCTTTCAAATACCATTTGGATGATCTTTCAATACCAATAGCATGGAAACTCGAGATAAATAAACTCATCCAGAGACAGGCTGCGGTCGACGTTACTAAACTACTAAAATAGTCAAGTTATACATAGATGCCAAGTTTTACAGACCAAAATAAACAGGCCTGCTCATGCACTAATAGTTTAACCAAATTCATCAATAATACACTTAAATAATAACATGAAGAAAGGGATAATTAAATAATATTGCTTTAGGTTTTAGCGATTGTTACACATTGAATTAAACAATTTTTAACGGAAGTATCGCGTGTTTTTTTTTTTTTTTTAACCTGACGTTTCGAACGCTTCGCAGCGTCCGTGGTCGCAGGAAGACTATAATATATATATATATATAAATATAAATAAAACACGCGATACTTCCATTAAAAATTGTTTAAATCAATGATAATTAAATAAGTTTAAAAAAAAATATTGGGAATTATTACCCGCAGGACTATACAAAAAATACGAGTATTACGATATTTAACAATATACCCGTACTTACGTCACTGTGAGGTCGCATTTGCGAAGTTCACTAAAATCGTGTAGCAATGTATCTTTGCATAACTACGACGATTATGGTTTTTTTTTTATTCAGGAGGCTTGCAAGCACACGTTCCATCTAATTTAAAGGTAATTACCGTAGCCTAAAATCGCTGATAATATATTAAGTATCACTCGCGCAACGCCACCTGTGCTGCTAACACAGCTACAGGAGCTTACTGTTGGTGACCTTATTTACACGCAGAAGATGATAACCCTCTAGGGAGTTGTTATTTGACCGCGGTTTTCTGTGAGATGGAGGAATTTCCCCAAACGGGCTACTTTGATACGCCCGTCTTTCTTAAAGTTTCTTTAAATTTATCGTACTGTTTTATATATACTTTTTTTTATACTACGTCGGGAGGATATACAAGCATATGGCCCACCAGATGTATGTATACACTGTGCTAATGAGATGTATGCAATTTAGTTAGTTTGTTATAAGAGAAGCTACCAAGGGACTCAGGTTGCCAACTCTTGAGAGGACCAACCTGGGAGACTTTGATGGTTGTTAATAGGGGTGTGTCTTCAAAATAATACCACTTTTTAAATATATCAAACAACGCGTTAATAAGTTATTGACATCAGTTGTAAATTTTGTTTTTTGCGGTTCATCAAACTGCTTTTAATAAATTCATGGCAGATTTATCAAAGTTTTCAGATCAATCATTATGTCATGAATTTCAGTGCTTGTTACTCTGTCGGATTCAAGTAGTTTAATGGCGTTCTAAAAGACTTGCGTTATATTATGCATAAAATACAGAATACATAAGAAGACTGCATTAGTTTCGTCATCACTGACACAAAAAGTATTCCATGTAATGTAGAACAGTTTTCTTCACCTTGCTCTTTGAAATAAGCAATTAAAGCTGGCCACAGCGATAGAATTCTGTTTATGGCAGGAAGTAACGATAACCAACGAGTTGGCACATGTCTTAATATTTATCTAAATTCAATTTCTGCATCTAAGCAACTTATCATCAGCTCATTTCAGGCAGCGGCCCGTGGTGTTGTGTGAGTAATTGCAAACCACGCAAAGAGAGCGAGTCGAGTAGTGACGTGCGAGCGGAGGATGCATATAATTGTTAGAAAAACCGGAGAAATTATTCTCCCCCGGGAAGTCGGGAGATTAACCATTATTACCGGAGTCTCCCGGGCAATCCGGGAGGGTTGGGAACCCTAGACTCCACCGATACATCTTTACCGTCTTACTAACTTATGTTGTGGCTAGGATGGTCATAATTTTGGTCAAGTTCTGAAGTAAATGTTTGAAATATAGAGAGCAATTTTGGTACTAGAGTGATACAAACGGCAATGTTCGTGTAAATAAATTGTCAGATATTCCTGCATAGAGTGACTTAGCTCTTTTGCTTTAATTATACCATATCTTCTGTCTGCAGCTTCGTCACCTCTCCATTACCATTCTACGGCCAATTCTATGTTTCATAATCATAAATCTTTATTTGCATGAACCACGGTATAGAAGATGTTACAATTCAAGTAGTGCAGTCGTGTTTCGCTAACAAAATAGTAGCAGGTAAATTACGGGGCTTATTTAACAATACTTATAAGTATATTAGTAAGTGAAACAGTACTAAATATCCTCAACAATAACAAAAGACTAATCCATCTACAACATTATTACCCGCATATAATTACTATCTAAGAATTTTTTTAGATCATAAAAGCTTTCCTCTCTGTTTAGCCATTCATATAAATGTTTCTTGAATAACGTTATGTTATTACTATTTTTTTCTATTTTTCATTAGATTCTCACACGTCTGTACGCTCTACTTTCCTCTCTCCCCTTCATATTTTCTCGCAACAAGGACTAAATTTCGTGCTTCATATTCATACATACTTTTCAAACCTTATAGAATGAAATTAAAAAAAATCCGGGATACATTTATTTTCTTTGTAGACTATTTAGCACAAATTGCTTGGCCAGGGTTTTACCTGTTTGAGGGTTCTCTTTTTGTATACGGAAAACTGTGTGCATGAAAATGTCTGTTTGTCGCTTGAATGAAGAGAGAGAAGAAAGAAGATATTTCATTATTTATTTATATACTATTTTTACAGCTATTTTTAAAGGAAAACCTAATAAAATATTGCAGATTACGTTTGTTCATAACATATTATGAACAATATATCTTATGGAATTCGTTCAGAGAACAGGAAAACCAAACAATTTTCTCCGCTACTTGATTGAGAGTGCGCAGTGCACGCGTCCACCGTGCTTTGCCTAGCAGATCCGTGCGCCATGTCGACTATAAAGGTAATAAATAGGTGTCAAAATTGTATCTAAAACCGCATAGACGGCGCAAAGAACGTTGGTGCATGTCCCGCGTGAATCCACATAATAACATCTGCCTGAGTAGTTGTTTTCTACCTATGTGTGTATATGTACGTGTAATAGGTAACCACCATAAACCAATGAATCTCTAGACTAGGTGAGATTGCATTGAGGTACCCCTCACTAGTCAAACCTTAGTCTTTTATCGCTAAATAGGCTCATCGCTACGAGCCTACGCTTCAATAAGAGCATGGCTTACGCAGCGAATGTTCTTCTTTAATAACTGTTAAAGTAGATGTAAAACATGTCTTATTGTTCAGTAAAATACATTAGTATGGCAAAAACAGCAACACCTACATCTATGCAAATGATAATATTACAAATCTAAGTAAGCTTAGTTTGATCGTAATGGGAAGAATATACATGAAATGATTGATGTGATTTAATGATTTCCGAGTATCTCGTTCGTTTATGCGCAATAATTGTAAATAGCTCTGATTCTTTTTTCCAGACACGTGTAACTAGTGTGATGTCATAACCATCTTGGCGTAATATTTTCAATAAATGTGGATGTTATACGTACTTCGGCGTACAACTTTAACTTAATTTAAGATCGTAAGTATGACCAGTTTTAATAGGACGTACCATTGTAGTGTAATTAAATTGTTCATACTTTAATATTCTTATCACATTTGGAATAAGAAAGTGACTCACCATTATCTAAGAGTCCAAGCTAAACTCACCTGCATGTGGTGTCCGTCCGTCCGTCGTTTAATAAGATTTGACTAAAAACCTACGTTTTATTTTATATATTTTTTATCACTATGTACATAACATCTATTTTCGTAATATAAATTGTGAACAATGAAATTATAAAATAATATCGAGTCAGTCTGTGAGTGAATAAAAAAAATACGAATTATATTCCCTGAAATAAACTTAACTTATTCCTTTTTTGTCTTTTTTAATCAGTTTTCAAATCTAGATTATTTTTATGCGCGAAATATATCCGTACATTAGTGAACTTCTCTATAATAGCGC
The DNA here is from genome assembly GCA_947507595.1 of Pyralis farinalis. Taxonomy (NCBI): domain Eukaryota; kingdom Metazoa; phylum Arthropoda; class Insecta; order Lepidoptera; family Pyralidae; genus Pyralis; species Pyralis farinalis. The sequence goes on from OX382274.1 coordinate 12,262,987, forward strand.
GTATTAGGTGAAGGTTATGATTATAAGTCGGATATTGCTCTAGGGAATGACAATTTAAAGAGGAAAATACATCATTGCGATATAGGAAAGACTTTAAATGACGACTCGAAATATGACGAGCTCGGAAAATTTTATTTACCATTTTTTTTCATCAAACAATCTAGGTAATCTAAAATGGAAAGAAATAAATAATAAGTAATATTCTATTTGCTCCATTCTTTTCTAGAACGTTTAGTATTACTAGTATCTAATAATTGAAAATAAGGTAGGTAGGCGTATTGCTTAATATAAAACAAAGTTAGGAATAAATTTAATTCACAATTCTGTTTTCATATCGTGATAGTCAAATTTTCCTCAACTTCCCCTAGCAACGGCTGCCACTAGACCCGCTCTAATATTGCTAAAAACTAAATACATTTACTATGTTTTTAATAAAGAAAACTGTACTTTCAAATGAAATGACACGTTTTCCTTGTCTTTAACAGTTGCCGCGTAATTTGTGGACCGTCTAAAAACACAGGAAGGCATTTTTGCCAGAAATAACTTATTTACGCTTTGTGGCGAAGTACGTATAGACGTGACGCGAGAGCGTGCCCAACTGAATGCGAGGTGGGCAATTACCTTACTTTCGTATTGCCATTCTAGAGCGTGTACAACGTATCTATGACTATTAAAACATCTTAGGTTGTACCTCACAAAAATATTGCAGGCACGAACGTGACCGAAATGGCATGACGTTGATTCTTGAATTAGCCTATTAGAGCTATGTATTCTAACCTCATCTCTCCGACCCGTAGCAGTGAGTTGTGTTTATAGGCGAGATTACAATCATGAGGTCTCTATTTACTTCTTGGTAATCGCTGTACATTAGGCTGGTCCAATGTAATCTTACCACCTGAAGTAGAAAAGAAAAAGCATGAAACTGTCATAGTAAGTGATATTCAACGCGCCTCATCTAATGATCTTCAGAAAAACGTGTCTCTGCGGCCTGGTGTAAAGTAACGATATATTCTTGAATACCCTGCGGTTGTCCCAACACAGTCATCAATCAGGGAGTATGCTTTTAACACTTTCATTCAACACCGTCCTCTCGTTAGTAACGAAAGTTTGAATTAATCAAAGGCACTGTAGAGCTATAGTAAAAATACACTTAATGCCTTCGTATTAAGATTGAATATTGGTTACGCTTTCGTATTATTTATTACAGATACCATTGTAGAGAATTGATAATCCGTCGCGGGCAACCTTTTTCAGAAAACTTAAAAAAAAGGAAGGTTTAAAATTCGACTTTATTTTTAACATACATGTTACGCCATATCTGCACCGATTGTACGCCTATTATTTTTGAAGTGAAAACTTCTTTGGCGTTGGGCACTTTTTGGGATGAGTAAAAAATGCTAAACTCGCGTCAGGCCGTCAAGACCCGTAACCTTGACCGTAAGATTTTGGTGAGAATTAGAACTTTATTCGCTGCAGCGCTAAAACATTAGTTCCCTCTAATTAAACAATTAAAACATGAAGCGCTAGATCGTTTATAGGGCATTATTTTCTCGCAACCAAAACGTTGTAAGCGCCATGAAATTGTTGGCGTTTACGCGTTTCATTCAACGTAGTTTATCAACATCGCTGTTTGGTTTAAGCGGCGCAGGGCTTGCGCGAGTGTGCGTGTGTGTTTGAGTTTTAGAGATTGGTGACAATGATGATGGTGAGTCGTTGAAATTATGGATGTAAGTAGATTTTTCTGAGAGATAAACTTTTTAATGTAAAATAATTGTAATAGTTCTGAAGTGTTAAATTTTTAATGTAATATAAATTGTCATGTTTGTGTACGATAGCGCAATAAATGAATATTGTATTTTGCCACATACATGATAGTACTTTTATACTGATAAATAAAGCAATTCGTGTGAAATTATTTCCTAACCATTCCAAAACATTCAAAAAAACACAACGTTAATGTTCAAGTTTTCACTTCTGCCTGCACTCCCGGAGCGCAACCCGTTTTTTTATTTTATTCAGCTGTATCTATCGCGTGATTTCTTTATACAATGTTGGTAGGATAACAGCTTAGAGTTTATGTGTTGAGAAGTTGGTTACTACGATTAATATCACTACAATAGAATTAATATCACTCGCGATACAGCAACTGCTCAGTAGATTACTAGCACCCTCACACATAGGAATACAACAACCCTTTTGTTTTTTGACCGCGGTTTTCTTTAAGGTGTACTTATATCCCCAATCCCCCCAAATGCAGTCTGCATTGATGCGCCTTATCTATATTATTAGTCTCCTTTAAAATTTTATTATGAGTAATATATATTTAGCTCCATATAATTAGGGTAAAATTACGATTTCATTACAAAAAACTTCACGAGGTTTACCACCAGTTTTTAGTTGTAAGTTCCACCATTCGTGTGACAAACCAGCGGAAACACATGAAATAAAGATGATGCCATATTGTACACGTTACATAAATGCTCACAGGGTTCACTCACGCCTTTGGACCCCATGTCAACTAAAGCGGTAGTTTAGGGAATTCAAAGTCGAGCTCGTTAGTGCAGTCGTTAGTGAGACTACTTTAATACCAACGCTCATGGGTTCAGATTCCCACACAGCATAAACATTTCTGTGCATGAATATGTCTGATTATCTTGGTCTGGGTAATTTTAAGAGAGAGAGGACGCAACAAAGCAATCGGAGAATCTCTCCTCTCAGAAAACTATAGTCAAGTAACAACTCACAGGAGGGTTTTTTTTATATACTACGTCGGTAGTCATAGTAGATTTTGCCTCCCTTTGCATGTTCTACCGATTGTATAATGGGTTGTGTTCTGAGGAGTTATTCGACATTATGTCAACAACCTCGTTTTACAATCGCACAGCTCGCCGACAGCTGGGAGTTCATCCTCATACACTGGAACCGTAATGGTCGCGCACTGTGCGGTTCACAAGAAGTTTTCTACCAAGAACTGTTAAGTTGTGGAATGAGCTCCCTGCGGAGGTTTTCCCAAGGGATTACAGTATGGGGTTCTTCAAGAAAGGCGTGAAAAGGTTCTTACAGGGTCGGCAACGCAAGAGTGACACCCACCCATCCCATATTACAAATGCCCATAGGCTACGGTAACTGCGTACCATCAGGCATTCCGTATGCATGTTTGCCACCTTAGTGGTATAAAAAATGTAACCATTAGCAGGTCTCAACAAGTGTTGGACTATTGTGAATGTTTGAATAATTATTGTACTATTTTAATTATGGACTATTAGTACTGGGATATTACAGAAAAAACACGAATGTCTGTCTTAGCTATCATATCTGATTGCTACATTTGACAGGCAGTGTTTCGCCACTCACTAGATGGATTGCCGAAATGCAGGGCTGTTGCAACTCCAACAACAGCAAGAATGACTGACGCGGCAGGGTCGAGAGTGTGCTGTTCTTTCTCTGAAGTTTATTGCGGCGTTAACACTTTTACCTCTTGAAAGTATTGCTCTATCGACTCCTCATTGGAAGACCAGTGAAGGCAAACCAGATCTAAGAGTCCTGGCCTTCTTAGGTTCTCACACCTTCCGACGAAGATACGCCGGAGATGAAGGCCATTCTTAGATTTACGTCAGACTAAGCGCTCTGCTACATATCTGATATATTGGCGGTGACCGCTACCTAAACCTAAGGATTTGGCGAAGATACTGATTTTGCCATAAAGCGACCGCGTTCAGATCTCCATAATCCAGTAGAAAAACGAGACCTTTCTTAGATTTCGTCAACGTCTTATAAAATTTAATTTCTTGAGTGTATGGGTTTCCCCACAATGTTTTCATCACTACCAAGCAACTGATAATTACCTATATGTAACTATAAATTCGAAAACTAATCATCTAACTACACGTGACCTTAATTAAGCATAGTCGCTTGCTAAATTTTATAATTAAATATAACAAGGTGATTAGTTTCTCCGTAAATGTAAATATGAAACATGTTTAAGCATAAATCCAATATTACGTGAGCACGCAATAAGTCACTCTAAATATCCAAATGAAATTCTTTTTAATACAAACCTTGTTCCAACCTGATCCCACTAAAACCCTCCCAGTCCACGCGTAATGTACTCGAACGTGAACAACTTGGCTCTTATCAATTTAATAAACCCCTTTAAATTAAGTAACCGAATAAGGTAACGGGGTCGGATTCTCGTCCACAATTCACCGCAGCGTCGCAAGACCGTAATGGCGTCGTAAAAATTGTGAGAAACGTCTAACAATCAAAGGTGAGATTAGAACCAGCCCGATGGAACATCGGCAGAGGGCTCACTTTACTGAAACGGTTTTGGGCGACGCCGATAAAAAAGGGTCAACAATTTATAAAAAGAAAGGAAATTGGTGGATTTACGGCTAATTTTTTCCCGTCAACCATTACCTTCCTATGACATCAAAAAGTGCCGGGAATTTAAATAACTGAATTTGTGTTTCTGTAAGCGATATATTAGTTTTTGGGTTTCATGGGTTTTTAATACCACTTCGTCCGCCTGGTATTTTTATCACTTATATATAGTAAATATGTTTATTTCTTCATAGAAAAGAATTTGGAATGTTAACTGTTTTCCACAAGCTTTATATTCGAAGCCGTATCCGTATCATCTCTATATGTGACCTATTTAGCTATATTTAAGGCGAATAATAACGTAAGATTTGTAGCGTATTAAGAAATTTTTATCTTACTCTGACGCATCCTACTCTGAGGCATCTTGCGTAGTCAAATTGCTACAGACTGAGCGTATAAAATGAAGATATTTTCGCAACAAGTTCGCTTAGGCACGGACCATGGCATTTTGTGGATTGGCGGGAGCCAAGTGTTTGAAAATGGGACCTGTTCCCGTCATGTACTAAGAGAAGTATTAAAATATATCGATCTAGACCACTGAATAATTCACGTCTTCCATTTTCTACCTCAGCCCTCTGTAACACGTTTTGACAGCAGCTTGGTCCATCTGTCTGACACAATGTTGCGGTATGCCGCTATCGATAGTTTTAGTACCGCTTGAGGATCTGTTAAACTATTAACTATGGATAGCCCAATCAGTGGCTTATCTGATTCTTAAGGTGAATTAACAATAGTAACACTACCAGTCTGATGTGTTAAAATGAAGGCAACCGAATACTTTATTTACGCCCACATTTCATCGACATTTCGAATGTCAATAGTCACTCTTTATCAGTATTTAGGTACGTTGAGGAATATAACAAATCGGATCAGCAGTATTCAACGAAGGCGTGCACAGCAAACAAAAACAACTTTAAAAATAGTTTCTTATGTATGTGTAAACTCAACTCCGTGACTATTTTATAATATATACAAGTACAATTAAAATGAATAAGTAATTTTATTATACTCTACACTATAACATATATTTTACACACAAACATTCTACTACATTTACATAGACGAACATTTAAACGTAAGGAAAACTTATAACAAACAGAAAGCAATTACATAAATATCGGTGTATTTCTGTCCGCTTGAAACAAACATCCGCAAGCTTAAGCCGAGTACCGTTTGTCGCTGATACTCACATTAATTCTGTCGGAGAGATAGCGGAAATAATTTATCCTCTAAAACAATAAGCTTTGTACTTCTGATCTATATACAAAGTTGGTATAAGCTGCTTTAAGTAGCTAAGAAATAAGACAAGTTCAATGATTGAAATAAGCAGAAATCATTTAAAATTAATTTATGTAGGTAACAAGATCTTCAACTTAGAAATCGGCGAGCGTGCATGAGAAGAGTAATTAATGTTAAAAAAGGGAGTGAGGTGTGTAAGGATCGCGTCACGTGGCGCTCGGTTTGGCGTGAACTTGTAGATAGATAGGAGATATTCAAATTTTATTACAACACCTGATTGTCTATGATTAAGAAAATATAAATTCAACTAATATTATTTAGTATGGTTTATATGTCTACCAGTACTACTGCTTGTACATATTTTCATGCGAAGCTCTAAAAGAGCATCACAGGAAAACAGCTAAAGCAGTTATAAAGTGTACTGAATTATTTCATGCCCATCAAGAAATCCCAGTATAAAATAGAAGCAAATTTTTTTTTTCACCTTCTATGTCTGCTCTTTTATGAACGCAGTTGAAGGAATCTCCATACCAAGCCATAAATAGGTAGAAAGAATTATACGTAGTCCCGGCTATATATACTTAGTCTGGCCATAAATACTGTTACTATTAAAAATAAACAAAATATTACATTTGAATTTGGAATCAGTCATATTTATATGATTGTTCATTGAGTTTTCTCATTTTATAATACATTGTACAATATTTTGCGATATTAAAATGGAGTGGGGTGATAAAGAGAACCGAATCGCTGGGATTCCATTACACAAAGTAGGTATGGAGCCAAATGCAATTTTTAAAACTCTCCATACGCTTGGTATTAGTAAAATGTTTGTGTATCGGGCTATTAATATGTACAATGAGACCTCCTTTATTTGTGACAGAAGATCTGGCCGTCCACGTAGTGTTCGTACGAAAAAAGTGGTCAAAGCAGTAAGGGAAAGAATTCGAAGAAATCCTGTCCGACAGCAAAAGTTTTATCTCGGGAGATAAAGATAACACCTAGAACCATGTCGCGTATTTTAAAATATGACTTAGGACTTGCAGCCTATAAGAGACGTACTGGTCATTTCTTAACTCTTTTTTTTATATTGGCTCAGCATAGTGGCTCCTCTTCGCCTGTTGGTAAGCGAAAAGAGGAGCCCAATTTGCAGCGGCAACTGACAAAGGACTACAGTGTCCTGTCAGTTGACGCTACCATGCAGGCCCGCAAAGTGCTTCTTCACGCTTCGTTTGAAGGATCCCATGTTGTAGGAAGGAGGAAACACATGTGCAGGCAAGGCGTTCCACTTTTTAATAGTTCGACAGAGATAGGAGTTGCTAAACTTTTTAGAACGAGAACTAATGTCCTCAACAGTGGAATGATGACATCGCAAGCCTGCACGTGTGATTCTATGACGTAAGGGAGAGGGTGGGATATCTGATAACTGATAATTTAAAAAAGAATAGGGTGGTAAAATCGAAACAACTATTGAAACGGTACGCAAAGGGAGGTCACAGAAAAATTTTGTTTACGGATGAAAAAATTTTTACAATTGAACAACATTTTAACAAACAAAATGACCGTATTTATGCTCAAAGCTCTAAGGAAGCTTCCCAATTAGTCGACAGAATGCAACATGGGCACTGTCCGACTTCAGTGATGGTTTGGTGGGGTATTAGCTATGAAGGAGTGACTGAGCCATACTTTTGTGAAAAAGGTATCAAAACATCGGCACAAGTATATCAAGATACCATTCTTGAGAAGGTAGTGAAGCCCCTTAACAACACCATTTTCAATAACCAAGATTGGTCCTTCCAGCAAGACTTGGCGTCGGGTCATAAAGCTCGGTCTACGCAGTCTTGGTTGGAAATGAACGTTTCGGACTTCATCAGAGCTGAAGACTGGCCGTCGTCTAGTCCCGATCTTAATCCGCTGGATTATGATTTATGGCCAGTTTTAGAGAGTACGGCTTGCTCTAAACGCCATGATAATTTAGAGTCCCTAAAACAATCCGTACGGTTGGCAGTGAAGAATTTTCCCATGGAAAGAGTGCGTGCTTCTATTGATAACTGGCCTCAACGTTTAAAGGACTGTATGGCAGCCAATGGAGACCACTTCGAATAAGCTTTTTATATTTTAAATGGTTTTATATTTATGTATTAAACTAATACACTGTAAAAGTAATAAATGTTATTTGCAATAGATTTTTTTTTTCTTTATTACAGTATTTATGGCAAGACTAGGTAGACACTGAACGACCCACTATAACACTATTTAAAAAAAAATGTTAAATGAACAATCCCGACCTTACTATGTACAATATTCTTTATCTCGAAAATCTTTTGGATTTGTATATAAAACTTGAAAATCCAATCCATGCGGGCAGAACCAGCATCAACTAGTTTCTAATTTTGTTAGGTTCTAATCTTGTTAGGTGACGTATTTGTTTGTATACAGGTATGTCAAACAAGCGGTTGGGCTATTTGTTTGAATGCGGGCTTATCAAACAAAAAGTGATATTTAGTGCAGGTTACGAATGCATTTCAATTTTGCTTCTAAATAAAGAAATTTTATAATCAAACAATTGAGTTCTTGCAATATTAATAAATTGCTATCGGCTAAATGCAACCATTGCCCATTATATTACCCATTGTCGATTTACAAGTGGTGGCAAGTAGAGACATCCACATCACCTCATACATATACTGCTACTTTTATGCCGGTCTACCTTCAAACAAAGAGGAGTTCAGAGTTTACTCCACCATGCTGCTCAAGTGCGGTTTGGAACAGGTGGCCAGTTGGAGTGTTTTCAAGTCGATCGAAGTAATTTAAAGACTGTCATCTACCGAAAACAGTCAGGATCGACGACTTGCTTATCGTCCGAACCCGGAGCAACTCTAGATAAATTAACAATTCAGCAAAGAGCTATTCAATTAAAATTCTTTTGCTACCGCTATTGAAAGATCGTTATCTTTCATTAAACTATATTAATGCATTCTTAAAAAAATGCTTACAATATGATGTACCACGCGTAGTGACATGTACAATATGATGCTACAAATATAAGGAAATTGATGAAGTCTTTGCTATCTGTCTAATCCAAACAAAAATAAACAATTTCGGAGGGAACCACTGACGGAACCGTTGCACGTTGCATCTCTGTGAACATGCGCAAAACTGAGGGAGTAACTCTACACTAATGAGTTGCCGATCCTGTAAAACCCTATTCGCGCCTGTTATATGAACCCTATGCTGTTATCCCTTAGGAAAACTTCGATACAGAGTTCATTCCACAACTTGAAAGTTCTCTAAAATAAACTTATCTGGAATGGCAACAGTAGTAGCAAACATTGCAGTTCCAGCATGTAAGGAAGAATTCCCCGCCGTCTGCTGTCGGTGCGTTTGTAGAAGGAAGCTGTTAGCATCATATCGAACAATTCTTCGGAGCACAACCAGTTTTATAATCGGTACAACATGTAGAAAGGAGCAAACTTTAGTCTAAACTCTCCTTCCTCTCCTACTAAATCTAAAAGCCATTTTTAAAGCACTTATGATATTATGTTGTCAAATTTACGGCAGGCAGTTTTTTCCACAAACTAACCTCTCTGGAACCGCGCACGCACATCTTCAAACACGTACTATATTATTACATCACACAACTATAGTATAAACACATTTTCTTTCTTGGATTACTCTTTCTCACCATCATTTATTATTCCATTCAGGAACTCAAAAGTAATGGTTGGCTGGAAGAATTTCTTCGAAGGAATAAGCCCACCTCTGCAAACAATAAACTAAAGTTATACATATAAAAACAAACAACTATCCATACATCTATATTCTCACATATACTTGCGGAAACAAAATAACGACTCTAGAAAAGTGTTTGAGAATAAGCAAGATGTGTTACATAGTTGTCCACTATGGATGGAACCGATTACGGAATACTTTTTCAACTTTTTTCTCCAAGATTTACATATCTCATGCTTAATCGTGCGTCCGAAATCACATTTGGAGTTATGAAATAGGAGTAGGGGCGGCATCGGAGTGGAAGCATATATCGCTGCTCTAATTTGAATAGGCGGAGAGGGTCAGGGGTCTACCTCGAGTGAGGGATGACACTGTCACATAAATTACTACTTTATACGTCCGTTTACTATATCTCTTGCGGATGACCCGAGATAGGAACAAAAATTCGTGGCGATACGTGTTGCTGGACAAAGGGGCCGAATCGATTCAAACTTTGGCAAAAGTATGACGAAGTGATGGGTATATGGCTTTACTTTTTACGCTACAATAAAGGAACATGACTGGGTAAAGAATGTTTTTGTGATAATATTTTCCTTGTTTATTTTAAGAATAAAGGATTTTTGTCTTTTTCATGTTTCACTCTTGTAACGATGTTAAAGAAAACGTTTCAGGAATTTGGTTTCTCTTAGAAAAGGGCAAATTTTAAGATACAGTTGAATATAGATTGTGACGCCCTTATTTTTATGGTTAACATAGCTTATAAATAAGAAACAAAAGCATAAATAGAAAAAAGTGGCAAGTTTGGTAGATACGGCCTTCGGAAAACACGGTGTTACCAAAACAGTTGAGATGTAACATGTACTTAGTTCCATATCATGGTCGCAGGTAGTAGTAATTTGTATTTAAAAACCATTATGTTACATTTTTGGTATCGTCTCACTTGGCAACTTTTAATAGTTAATAAATTACGGTTGAGAATAATAATATGACTTATTCGGAAATAAATTAATTTGTTATTTTCAATTAATCTTGGTATGTACCTGAAATTTTGTACAAGTAATAATATTTTGGTGATAAAATTTGCTCGTACGTGTGGCAGAACGGTTTTTGTTTTAGGGTTTATTGTTAATGGAAAACTGATGCATTTTTTGTTTTGTTACAGTGGTAAAAAGCAGTATGCGACATCAAACCACATCGCCGCTTAGCCGGGTAGGCCCCACAGCCTCTCTTCGCGATGCAGAACCGGACTTCACAGGACCCATAGAGAACGTCACCGTCCCTCTTGGCAGGGAAGCTGTACTTACATGTTCTGTATCTGACCTCGGAGACTATAAGGTACATAATAACTTTTTTTACTACACTTACTCGTAAATGTTGTCACATTATGCAGTCAAAGCAAGCCGTATGAACTTTGATATGCCCGAGGGCGTCACGACCTCACGCTAAAAATTACAGGTAAGGAGATTTTAAATAATTTTGTCTATTTGGAGAAATGACGTAGAGATAAAGACCAAAAAAATTAAATTGGAACCACTGTGCACGGTGTATCAGGCGGAGTTGCTCGCCCTGTCCGAAGCCACAGAACAAGCTCTCAAAAGCGGGGCGCGTAGCTGCTACATTTACTGCGACTCCAAGTCAGCTCTAAACACAGTGGTCAGTACGGTCTCCCTCCATCCCCTAGCGTTGAAAGCACGAGGCAATATCGGAAACATCAAGATAATGGGCAAAATAGTTGACTTATTTTGGATTAAAGCACACGCAGGGCTGGAGGGAAACGAGAGAGCTGATGAGCTGGCGAAATGCGCCGCGCTGGGAAAGACAAAGGCTAACTATGATAAGTGCCCGGTTTCATTCGTCAAGCGACAAATCCGCGCGGATTCGCTTGACGAATGGAATCGACACTATAAAGTGGGAGAAACGGCGTCAACAACAAAGGTCTTTCTGACGGACGTAATAGAGGCGTATCATATACTCAGAAGAGTCGATAAAAATGAAAGAACTAGGTTTTTGTTATTCTGCCAAACAATAATAAAAAAGGTGATAAACAGAAACAAGTAAAAAGAAAAGGCATTACATAGGGATATATATATTAAGTAACCGATTAAATTCAATAGTTAAGTAAAATAATTAGAAATAGGTAAAGCAGAAACGTATAATACGCACATATTGAATACTAGAATAAGCTACTAGCGTAATAAGACTAAGATGTAATAGCATAGAAAAATAGTATACATATACTAAGGTACAAAATGTATTTATGAATAAATAAATAAAGAGATGGAAAAAGTCTCGGCTCTCCCCATACCCGAGGTCCTTTAGCCGTAAGCCAACCTGCGTGCACCTGATACGAACCTTACACGTTCGATCTGGAGGCATGCAAGGCCTATGGCCTACAAAAAAAAAAAAAAAACATAGGCCAAACAGGCATTAATGAGATAGACAAGGTTATTGGCGAGATAAACAGTTTAAAGATTTATGTTATGGCGTTACCAGAATTATCAACTGAAGTTACCTTTCTAGGTTATACCTTCTGCCTAGAAAGGAAAGATAAAAGAGACGGTAAAGTTAGGTAAGTTAGTTGAGATAATAGAGAGATAGATAGGTAAATTAGCCGAGTTAGACAGGATGGGCTAAATATACGTGACAAGTGAGTTAATGTAATGTTATGACGAGCTCAGTGACGCAGTGATTACTACTACTACTATAACTTCACGCCAAATCCCTTACGGGGTAGGCAGAGAGAACCGAGCGCCACGCGACTCGCTTCTTTAACTTTCATTGCTCTTTTCATGCACGCTCGCCGGTTTCTAGAGCTCCTGATTAGTAACGCTATTTTGACAACAACGCTCGTAGGTGCGATTCCTATATATGTTACCTTTGTCTTGGTAAAACACCCCGTTTTCTACGGATCATTAGTATTAAATAAAATGTATATAAAAAAAGTATGTTTATCAGTTGACTAGAACCCATAATATAAGTCTCGCTTACTTTATAGCTTATAGCTGGATGTCACTATGTAATTAAAAAAAAAGGAAAATGTCAAAATTGGCAAAATCCCTATCTTGGCAATCTGTTTTATCTCTATTTAATCTATCTAGACTTAGAAATGATTGACAATAAGAAATATAGGCAATTTCATTTAAGCAAATGTATGATGAAAAATATTGTGTAGGTATGACATGAACGATGCAAAAAATACGAACCCGGCCTTCGCTTTTGTCGGCCTCGGGCTTTTAGTTCTCATTTGTTATTTACTCTTTGCCACCTCTGACACACAATTTACAATTATTCATCACCGCTATGCTCCAGTAATTAGTATCTTGCCTCACATGGTACTTTTGTATTACGTAAAACAACTATGATGAATTGTCTATATCCCTGTCTATATCTATATCTATATCCCATCCTGCCTTATTAGACGCAAAGAGGTAATAATAATAGCAGTGCAGCCTATCTAATAGATTTTGGAAGACTGAGAGCCAAGTCACCGCACCGCACATATGCATCATACCTGGTGACTTGGCTCTCAGTCCACTGTCTACGCGAGGACATCTGCTTATCAATTTGCTCTAGCCTATAGTTTTTCTTGGATGATTTATTGTCTAACAAAATTATCAGATATAAATAACATAAATAAGCATATCCATAACAGAACTGAAGTTACCGACGTGGTTCTAAGTTCAGCCCACACAACTCAGACAACCGATGGTCATTGGGACAGAAAGGTTCTCGAATGTCGACCACGTACCGGAAAATGATTTTGATGTAAGCTCTCTGCTGCATCTTCTGCTAACCACATGTCCCGATGAAGGCACGTCTTGTCTCACTACGCACTTCGGCCTGCCAGAAGGTATTGCATACGGCACTGAATTTTATAAATTCCACGCATGGTACACACGCAGGCTGCTTTATTTCAAATTAGACGATGTTGCTTATGGAACCGAAGTTGTTATATATATCTGGGGGTTACGAAAGGTACAGAATGCTATATTCCTAATCTGCTATTTATTACCGGCGAGTTAAAAGCAATCATGGTATAATCGGCCTGCATATTCTTTATAGACATTCTGTATCGAGGTTTCTGTAAAAGGATTATGGCTTTAGTGAAATTCGACTTCGTCGGTAGAGTGGAGGTGAGCACCTTACGCCTCTTCTCGCCTCTACTTACTCGTTACTCCTCCTAAAAATCATGAAAACACGACTTACAAATAGGTAAAAAATAAATGTACCTAAAAATAAAATGAGTTCTAAACAGTCCTCTACATTACAAAGTTATTTCAACATGTTTTAAATATGACGTAAAATAATACTAAATTACATTAAAATAAAAAGTTAGTACTTATTTCCATAAGTATCTCTTCCAGTCACCTTTTGACTACCTAATTGGATAGAATTTGGTAAGCACTCGCCTATTGATTTCTTTACAGGCCAGGTACTATCACATTTTTGTATCACAATACAATATAATAAGCTATTAGTTGACCTGAATATTCAGCTTAAATGGATTAAAAAAACGAATTCCAAAGCTTTTCACTGTTAGTCGCGTTGCCGCATATAACGAGGTATCTTGGCCACACACCAGCTACCTTACACGTTATATATTCCCCGAGATAATGAGAATATCTTTGTAGAAATTCACTTTCGGGATTCGCTGGGTTTTTCATTCTTATAAATCTTGTTAAGCATCTTGCGGAACTAGAATTTAATGGTGTATCTTGTTATTCAAAGAAAGGATTATTTATTTCTTTACGCTGTTAGAATACGGTTATTAAGCCATCAATTACTCCAGAGAGGGTATTGTATTGTAAAAACTGACCTAAAACAGGTTGCAATATTTAATCAGTTTTGATCATTTTTATTATGATTTATTTATTTAAATCTTGTAAACAATCAAGAGAACAAGCTCAACGAATGCAGGATTGCGCATGGGTGACCCAGTGGTAAAGTGTTTGATTTATGTAGACGATGTCGTGTTATTAGCAGAAATACCATCTGAACTGGAAACCCTGGACAATAATGAAATACGATTGGAGAAGAGAGTATGGACAAAAGGCTCACTATTGAATACGAAGAAGACAAAGATAATGGCTTCTGAAAGGAAATAAACTAGAACCAATGTAAAGATTACCTACGGTTGATGATGAAGTGTAGGAACAAGGGGATGAACTTGTATATCTTGGTCACGGTTTTAGCAGGATGGGAAGGCACAACTATATACAATGCAGTGCTAATCCCAACGTTAACTTATAGGAGCGAGAGCCGGGCATGGCAGTGAGAGCATGAAAGTATGATAAACGCTGTCGAAATGCGAGTGTTGTGCAAAAGTTGTGGCATAATGCTTGTAGATCGTATTCGCAATGATGATGTAAGAAACAAAGATGGTCTGAAAGATAGTGTCTGTGTTAAAATGCTCCGTTGGTTCGTATATGTAGAAAAAATGTAGGAAGAACAAATTACGATATAGGTATTACAACGCGAAAGTTGAAGGGTATAGTAGCCGAGGAAGGCCAAGACTTACCTACCATGACCAAATTGATCGTGTTTTATCAGGTGATGATGGTGGGTTTCAAGCCTTCGAAATCGAAGAGCAATGAATGTTAAATATGCGAGTGAGGTGTATAAAGGATCGAGTTATGCCGCACTCCGTTTCCTCTACCTACTTCACAAGAGATTTCGCGTGAAGCTTTAGATAGATTGAAAACAATCATAATCGTAGAACGTTGTTTTTCAGAATCATTCGTCAGACTAGTTCTCCTAATTGTGATGTATGTGATAGGGAAGAAGACATTTTCTAATGTAATGTGTCTGTACTGTAGCAAGAAGGGACGCCTTGGTAACTGAGTTTATACTGAACAGGCTTGATACGGGACTGTTTCATGGTATCTTAGCTGAACCGTGTTCGGATGCGACTAGAATGCTGTGTGGATTCCTGATGTATTCATTGTAACTATAATACCTTGATAATAGTTAAAAATAAGATTTCGTTCATGTTTCCCGTGGACAAAAGGTTATATTTGAATTGGTTATATGAATTTACAATTTATGTCTAAGTTTTTTATTTGTCTCGATAAAACAATTATTTAGTATTGTGGCTATGTCAACAGATTACTTTGAATGATTGGTTTTGCCATACATTTTCCTTATAATTTGCCATGTCTGTTTAGAATTCTATATTATGTAATAAAAATAGTCGTTTCTTATAGATTGCTTTCATAATTTTTCCGTAATTTATTTTACTGTTTTTTTTTTTTTTTAATAAATTGTCGCATGCTTTTATGGCATATAATAAACTCTTTATTTTTCAATTATGTAAATGGCAAGTTATATGTTAGTTTGCTTTATTTTATGGACACACACGGACTACACTACTACTACACAGAAAATATCTAAACATATCGTGTATTTTTTTTTTCAGATTGGTTTGACTATAAAAATCCGTACACTTTGTTTGTGAAATGTATTTTAAAGAATATTTGTAAATATTTTCTTGGTTCTATCTAAAAGTTTACCAAAACTTTATGTCATAACTTATAGCTGAAATCGTTCTCAATTGACACATATGTGGTCAGATATATCTGTATCTAATAAGTCCACAATATTTTAATTAATGAATACTAGTTTGGGATTTGATGTGAACCATCAATACTGTCATTTATTGCAAAACATTTTTATATCAGCTAAAAATATGTCAAAGAACCGGCCGTGTCCGAAGATTACATAAGATTACGTATTACGTGCCACTAAATTGGTGGTTTCTTATTTATATACATATCTGTAATTATCACTTCAAGGAAAACATCGAATCACGTGTGACCTTATCTAAGAAAAGGTCTGATTTTCCCTGTGAGTTGTGGAGGTCTAACGGTAGTTGCTACATGTGAAAATCAATATCTTCGCTACATACTTAGGCTTAGGTTAGGCTCTGCCAATTCTAGTGGATTAAGAAACGGGATAAAGCTAAGAAGAATAGGAGATTTATAATTATCTTGAAAGAAATAAAGAAATATTTATTGGCGAAACCTCTAATATTTCACACAATAAAAATGACACAAAGAAAATTAGTGATACAAAAACATGCGCGTTCCAATGGCTGCAATCAAGGTACTTTCTCAGCATCATGTTGTAGTACTTGTGTTATCGTATACTCCAACGCTGTTTTTTGTTAGGCCCTTAGTGACGTCGGATTTCGGACAGCAGACAATTACTCATACATAAACATAAAAACAACAAATGTATAAACTGTTAAGCAAAGTTCTAGAAGTTCTCCATATTCCTCAGGCATGTCATTTTCACAAAGCTTCCTTTTCACAATATCTATGCAGTTTTGTACAGGTAGGCAGGTGAATAGTGACTGTATATCAAAACTGACCATAGTTTCATCACTAGTCAATTTTAGGTCTTTTATTTGGCTAATAAAATGGTAGGAATCCTTAACATATGCACTTGTATGTCCACGAAGAAGAAGTAGAAGCCAGTTTGTAGGTTGGTGTGTCAATCTGGCTAACTATGGGTCGTAAAGGAATGCTGTTTTTATGTATTTTAGGTAATCCATACAGTTTTGGTGGTTTAACGCAAGAAGGTACAAGCATGTTTACGTCTAGATCCAGTTTTTCGGAGTGTTTCTTTATTAATTCTTTGTTTACTTTTTTATATATAAGTGGTATCATCCGACAAAAGTTGTTGAATTTTACTGATATATTCCGACGTGTCCATGATTACTGTTGCGTTTCCTTTATCTGCACGGAGAATTGTAAGGTCTGGGTTCTTGCGTAGGTTGTTGAGAGCAAGTAATTCGTCCATAGGAACATTCGGTTTAGGCGGACGGCTTTGACGTAAGACCGCAGGGACGTCTTGACGTATCGCTTCCAAATTTTCCTTTTTCATATTATTTTTCCACAGACAATACTCGACTTCGCAGATAATTTGCTCAAACGGTACTTTCCTAGGTGCGAGTGCAAAATTCAGACCTTTCATTCAGTTATTAATCTTGCGCACTTGGTTTTGAGGCACTCTAATCGTCGTATTTTGTTTGCTATATCCGGCCCGTACACCATTACATAGTATTGTCTTAAGTTTTCGCGATTGTTACACATTGAATTAAACAATTTTTAACGGAAGTATCGCGTATTTTATTTATTTTGTTGAACCTGACGTTTCGAACGCTTTGCAGCGTCCGTGGTCGCAGGAAGACTAAGGTGGTATTTGTCTTACATTAGTTATTCAATTATTACATCTACCGACATGGATGGATTAATTATATATGTTCCGATTCACACAAAAATCGCTCACAGTGTCCGAACATTTTTTAGATCTTTGGGTTTGGGACTTGATTATTTTTAGGACTGGATCCTAAGCAGGTGGTATTTGCCAACCATCTTCTCTATTGAAATTGGGGTGTTTTCTTATTCCAATAGCCTCGCGCAACATTCTCGGCGTGTAGCGATACTCCTTGGCGAGGATTTGTGGTTTATCGAACCGGATGTAATGGTTTGGCTGGTCCAGTGTATGTTCACATACTGCAGAGTTTTTATCGCGCTATTCTTCATGTCAGCAATGTGTTCTTTCACACGAGTACCTACGGTACTCTTTGTTTGCCCTATGTATGATAAACCACATTCGCAGTCTAATTTGTATACTCCTGCATCTTGTAAGGGGATATTAGACTTGATAGGTCTTAGAAATTGACTGATCTTCTTATAGGGCTTGAAATAAGTTTTAATTGAAGCTCGCCGTAAGATGTTGCCAATTTTGTCTGTGACTCCCTTTAAGTATGGTAAGAGGCTTCGGGCGGCTTCTGTGACGCATGCGAGGGAGTTATTTATAGTTATTTTACTAAACAGAAACTTGACGTGACGGTGTGTAGCCATGTTTCACGCAATTTTCCCCCATTTATCGTATCTTTACATTACTTGCAGTGTTTGTTAGGCACATTTATTTCACTTTCTGTATCGTTTAGTATGTTTGTATAATTTAACATTGTACAATAAAGGTTTTTAATTTTTTGAAGTAATAACCACTTATGGGAGGGTAAACCGCATCGTTACGTAACGCGTTACGGCGCCAGTCTGTCTGGCTTCCCTTTCTCTCACGCATACGGCAACTTTAATTGTATGTAGATTAGTTTAAGTTATCACTTCTGTCGGACGTCCCGAGATTTTTAATTACAAATTTCTTGACATTAGTCGCATGCACTGGTTTTCAACTTTTCTGTTAGTTTTGTGAACTGTTCTCTAATAATAAATTTTCTATTTATATTTCAGCTAACTGTACGTTCTTCTTTAAGTTAAAATAAGTAATGTTATTCTTCGGTTTTTTCAGCTATTCTGTCGCTATATATTCCATTTTATGAAGACTACTATATAATTGACTCGTTTAATTGACTTCTATAAAATTTCAAAGGAAGCTACTTAAAGAAGTTTTCTATAGGACGTATTTGGTTTCTATTTGCCTTCGCGTATTTTCTTTATACAAAAAAAAATATCCGGGGAATCGGCAAACGTCATTGCCGGTGTACAAAAGTAACATTGTATTATCTGTGTTTGATACACATCTTTGTATCATATCACATTATCTGTGTATCAAATACGAGATTAGTTTCAAAAATATATAATTTTTCTTTTTTATATATTTTTTAAATGAATAAAGAACCCCTACAGCGCTATTTTGGCTATAGATGAGTGTTTTAAATATATAACTATTAGAATGCCCTCCCCTTTCTGCCACTTAAATTTTAAAATAATTTGCGAAAAGTTTAATAAATCATTTAATTATCTTATGGCGCTCGGTTCTCTCTGCCTACCCCGCAAGGGACTTGGCGTGAACATATACATACATACATATACATTAATAAATAAAAATTGAAAATGAAAAATCCTTCTCTAAAACTTCATTGTGTGATTCAAAGAATGTACTGACCCCCCTTCACGGTACGGGAGTACGACGCAGACATAACCGTTAGTGACATTTGAGAGATAGGATGGAAACCTTTCGCATTCATATCAGCATGGGTTTTTGAGCAGTGATAGCCCAGTGGATAAGAAACCGGCCTATTGACCAACTAGTCCCCGGTTCAAATCCTGGCGGGGGCATATATCACTAAATTCGTGTTTTCGGATTTATGTACATATTTATCACTTTCACGGCGGTGAAAGAAAACATCGTGAGGAAACCCACACCAAGGAATTATATTTATATTGTGATCAAACCTAAGATAGACTTGGTTTTCCCTCCAGGTTGTGGAGGTCTGACGGCAGTCGCTCCATGTAAAAATCAGTGTCTTCGCCAAATCCTTAGGCTTAGGTACCGGACACCCCCAATCCATTAGGAAACGGGATAACGCGAAGAAGATGAAGGAGACCATCGGTATGGCTTTCGTTTATTTAAAACAGTTTCCACAACTGGAACAGATGGACAAATGGA
This sequence comes from Pyralis farinalis, assembly GCA_947507595.1. Classification (NCBI taxonomy): domain Eukaryota; kingdom Metazoa; phylum Arthropoda; class Insecta; order Lepidoptera; family Pyralidae; genus Pyralis; species Pyralis farinalis. Next base: position 12,282,757 of record OX382274.1, read on the forward strand.
AAGTGAAACTTGTGTTATGTGTATATAATAGACTACTGATAAACATACGTTAATACATTCCTTTTTTGTAAATATATACTTATTATACATAGAAAATACCCAGACCAAGACAAACAGACATATTCAGGTACACAAAACTTTGTACTGTGTGGGAATCGAACCCACGAGCGTTGGTGTCAAAGTAGCATAACAGCGCGTTTCTCACTGCGCCACCGAGCTCGTCTTAATGATACCTTAATGCGCAATTTAAACGAGATTTAAAAAATTGACAAGATGTTATTTTACTAATATATAAATGAGTATTCCGTTATATATAACCAGAGAAGTTTTTTTCGGAGAAAGAAGTTGTGAAACGAACTCTTGCTGAGGTTTTCCCAACGGGCTGCAGTATGAGGTAAAAAGGTGTGTAGAGATTTATACAGTTCCGGCAACGTATGAGTGACGTCCGTAGTATTGCGTATATCGATAAGCTGCGGCAGCTGTTTACTATTAGGCAGGTCCTATGTTTTGCCCCTTAGTGGTTAGAAAGAAGTAGGTAGTAAATAAAATGTTACTACTTAAATTAAATCGCTTTTTAATTTTTATTTTAATCGGTTAAGAAGTGTTAAATGTTATAATAGTTCTTCAAGACTTTAAAGACAGTTTTCACAAATGCAATTAATATGACCGGCTCTGTGCCATAGTGGATAATAACACTTCTTTGACACCGACGCTCGTGGATTCGATTCCAACACAGGACAAACATTTGTGTCCATGAACATGCCTGTTTGTCTTGAAACTTGAAAACCGAAGCCAAAGAACAACTCCCTAGAGGGTTGTTGTGGTCCTGCGTGTGAATGAGGTCACTAGTAAGCTCCTAAGGAGTTGCTGTGCCAGCAGCAGAGAAGGCATCACGCGAGTGATACTTAATGTATTACAAGCGTTCATAGGCTACAGTAACTGTTTTACATCAGGTGGGCCAATGTCTGTATGCCTTCCGACGTTGTATAAAAAAAAACTCAGTAAAATCCTATAGATACGTCTATCTCATTCTCTCGCACGTTAAATCCTACAGATGTATATGTTTGTCTACTTTTAAGCGGACACCTTTTTTCAGGAACACCGTTCCTATATGAAATCTATGTTTGTCTGTATGTGTGTCTGTCGCTTTTTTTCGAATATTTGAATTTTGACTTCAGATTCGTATTCAGCATAAAAAAGTAGAATAGGAATGTCTGAAAAACCAACCTCCTATCTCTTAAGGAACATGGTCAAAATGGCCGACAAATTAAAAAAATATATATATATTTTTATTTCACATTCTAAGATTAGATAAAGATAAAAATTCTTTATTTGCCATTGGGCTCTCGTGGGCGCTTAGACACGTCTTACATTTTTTTTTAAATATAATCTTATTGTATATTGTTTAATTCTCTTATTTTACTTTTTTTAATCTACTAGCATTTCGGAAATGACCATTGGCGAAGAAGAAATGCCGAAAGAAACTTGCCAATATAGGCCTCTTTTAAAATTGTCAATTAGATATTACAAAAAAAAATACATAAATACATTAAAAAATTACATTCGAAATGTAAATAAAAAGTAGAATAGGAATGTCTTAAAAACCAATATCATATTTCTTAAGGAACATGGTCAAAATGGCCGACAAAGTTTTAAAAAAAATAATTAAATTGTTATATAAATGACGAGCCAAGTGTTCCTCTGGCAATGCAAGCTTGCGCATTCTCAACTGGTTTTATTTTACTCCTCATAGAATTTCCGTACCTTATAACTCAAAATCGTCTCGGAGTAAACTTCAACAATTATTACGAAATTGAAGTTGTATGAATAAAAGGTAATATGTTCAAAAGTAGACTGTAAACTCTGATTAATTTATCTAACATGTTGTTCCGTGTATTTTTCATCTAAAAATAAGCTACATTATATTTTTAAATTCTTAAGGCAGACTTTTTATGTTGCGTGTTTATATAATATAATCATAAATTAACTTCTTGTAGCAAAAGGTTGAAAATTTCTAAAACATCCGTTATTTACTTTCCTCGTAAACAAGTTGACAGCTTGTTTACACCTTAAAGGTGACACATATGCTGAAATCGTCGAAAATACATGCCTACGTATTAAAACATGTCTACTAGAGAAAACAAAATTAATGACCTTTCAATGCGGGTCTCCTTCAAACATCTATCCGAGCTTTTACTCTTTTCACGTGTTTTTTTTCTGCTCGAAGAGTAGAAAGTGGTCCGTAAATAACCCTCGTTTATTGAGGATCCATTTAGTGTCCTCTTCATGACAAACGAGTTTTCTTTTGGAGGTTATCGATCACGTTAATGTTTTACATTGTTTTACCTATATCAGTACGTTGGTTAAATTATTTTAAACTAAACGACGAGCTCGATGGCGCTGTGGTGGAACACGCTGTTACACTACTTTGACACCAACGCTCGTGGGTTCGATTCCCACACAGTACAAACATTTGTGTGCATGAACATGTCTGTTTGTCTTGGTCTGGGTATTTTCTATGTATATTAAGTATGTATTTACAAAAAAAAATGTATTTACGTATGTTTATCAGTTGTCTAGTACCCATAACACAAGCTTCCGCTTACTTTGGGGCTAGATGGCGCTGTGTAATTTGTCCGACAATATTTATTATTTATTTATTTAAACTAGTTTCTGCCCGAGGCATTGCCCGCATGGGGTTAATTTTTTGACGAGCTCGGTGGCGCAGTGATGAAAGGCGCTGTCACGTTACTTTGACACCAACGCTCGTGTCGATTTCCATACAGGACAAACTTTTGTGTGCATGAAGTTTGTCTTGGTCTAGATATTTTTGAGAGAGGTAGGGCGCATCAAAGCAGCCTGTCTGGGGAATTACCTCTACCTCACAGAAAACAGCAGCCTAATAACAACTCTCTGGAGGATTGTTGTATTCCAGCTTGTGAGTGAGGTCACCAGTAAAGCTCCTAAGGAGTTGCGGTGTTAGCAGTAGAGGTGGCATCGCGCGAGTGATACTTAAAGTGTTGTAAGCATTTATAGGCCACGGTAACTGGTTTACATTATTTGGGCCGGATGCTTGTGTGCATCCCTACGTTGTATAACGCAAAAAAAAACACGTTTGTTGTATGGGAGCCCCCTTAAATATTTGTTTTATTCTAATTTAATTATTTATTTTTAAAGTGAATAATATATAACTAAATATTCTGTAAATATTTCAAGCATCTACCTGTTGCCGTTATCAATATCGAGCAAAAACGAGCAAAAAAATCACGTTTGTTGTATGGGAGCCCCCTTAAATGTTTATTTTATTCGATTTTTTAGTATTTTTTGATATAGCGGCAACAGAAATACATCATCTGTGAAAATTTCAACTAACTATCACGGTTCATGAGATACAGCCTGGTGATAGACTGACGGACGGACAGCGGAGTCTCAGTAATAGGGTCCGTTTTACCCTTTGGGTACGGAACCCTAAAAACTGTTTAGAAAATGTTGTCCCATTAATAAGTAGTTAAGCCGAAGAAACCCCTTTTGAACCACACAATATATAGCCGACGGCGGGGAGTTCACCCTCACACGCTTGAACCGCTATGGTCGCGTACGGTGCGGTTCCAGAGAAGTTTTCTTCCGAGAACACTCAAGCTGTGGAATGAGCTCCCAGCCGAGGTTTTTCCAAGGAACTACAGCATGGAGTTCTTCAAGAAATGCGTGAAGAGGTTTTTAGAGGGTCGGCAACGCATGAGTGACGCCCCTGGTGTTGCAAATGTCCATAGGCTACGGTGACTGTTTAACATCAGGCAGGCCGTATGCTTGATTGCCACCTTAGTAGTATAAAAAAAAAAAAAAAATATACTATAAGTATGGATCCTGCCTTTGGTAAGTGGTACATTTATAGACAAGAAAAAACTACACGGCAACACATGTGGCGTTGTGACTACAATCACTTCTACCCTTCTATAATATATACCTATTAGAAGAGCCCCTTCTTTACAAAAAAAATGAGTTCAATATTTTCCAAAACCTCAGTAAACGGATCCAATTTCAAAGAAAAATGCCATCGAACTACTACAGTTAGTCAACACATCCCTCACTCAATTGGGATTTCACTCAATTTCCACTGACGGCGGTATAAATCGCTTTCTTTATTAGTCTCCTGTCGAATGTAAAAGTGGAATTATTGCCTGGTGTTTATTTTGCAAGTTTCTCGCTGGATTTAAATGATCAGTTTGTTGTACTCACTGCAAGTGGTGTATGGGGATTTAATCAAAGCTATTCGACATGAATTAAAGATTTACCTCTTTTCCTGTAACTGTTTATATGTGTACGAAAATCGCGTTTATTAATTTATTTTTCGCGGTATACATGAATATTTTATTTATTTAGATCGCACGTGTCATTCCAATCGGTCACGCAGGTTAAACAACGCCGACCTCAGGCTATCTATAGGTGGGTTTGCCTATCTCAAGCTCTTCATGCTTCGGAGGGCACGTTAAGCCATCGGTCCCGGCTGTTGTCGATAGATGACAGTCGTTAAGTCAGTTGCCTTCATGACGTTTGAGATTACTTGCTCAATCTGCAGTTGAGCAGCTTGATGGGGTATGCGGTTGACACGTCAACCCGTATCCTTGCAACGTAGTAAAGCTTTATTGGTTTTGTATACAAAAAGAGGAGAAAAGTGTCTTTACCTGCTGATATATAGCACCTATTTTTAAAATCCAACCTTAACAATTAACGAAAATTTGAAAAAGCATAAAATCATTTTTAATGTTTAATGTTATTTTTCTACTGCTGCGAGGCAGGCGGCTGCGACAAGCTGATGTCCGACCTTGACTAGTTGGAGAGGCACTTTAAGAAGAAGACGAAAGCTGTTCAATAGCTACTTAACAGAATAAAAAAGAAAATCTGCTAAAAAGCAAAGAAAGATGTACGGAAATTTTTTCTGTCTTTATTACAAAAATTTCTGGCACATGTAAAATTCATTTTCATTCAAGCATGTCAAGTAATGTGAACGAGATATTTTCGTTCACGTTACTTGACGTGCGAATTTCAATTTTTTTGTACTTGTGTCATATTTCGATACATATTCTTTGGAATTGGTAGTCAATCTGTCCAATAACCGCCAAGTTATCTCTACAAGTCAACTATGATATATTAGGCAGCAATAGGTTCCATTATTAAGGTGTAATTATTTTTTAATTAAACTAAATCTTCTAATAAATTGATTTGTTTCTAGAAAACATTTTTAATATCTAATTAGTTAATTATTTTAAACAATTATCAAATAACATCGCGGCGGGTTCATTCCGGTGTACGGATAAATTCTCGGTCAAAAACAAAAATGAAAAAGAGGTCAAATTCGTTACAAAAAACCTTTGAGGTAGGTCATCAATAAAAGAGTTAAAGCCTAACAGGCCAAGTGTCATGGTTGGTTCTATAGCATTATGGATAATAATCATAGCTGTAAAAATCTATAATGATCTCAATACATTCAAACCAATTTGTTACGAGTACTTTCCTTTCAACTCCTAGAATTATAAATTAGCAAGTATATCTTGCCACTTGAGTTTGCTAACTAATCATGTATTATAAATATGTAATTAAAATTCGAAAATTGCGTAATGTACTGTCCCGAAAGGTGGAGATATTCCAGTACGAAAAATGACAACTATTTCAAAGATGGAATCTTATTATTATTTTGATTATGTTTGAATATTATTCTAAATGGACTATTTAATTTTTAAGATAAAAAATAATCATTTCTACGCAAACAATCGTCTAGATATTTTGTATAAAGTGGATTATTGACAAATATGGCATCTATATATGTTATAATTTTCTCAGTGCTAAGCATGTGTATTGTGGAACATTTGTGTGACATGATTCTCATCAATTCTGTCACAGCGTGTCACTGAAACTACTTTAACCTAACTTTTAATTTAATTAGTTAATAGATTCAGGCGTTATTTTGTGAAAGTCTAATTTACATGCAATTTGATCTAACCTGCTTTGTGTACCACTTGTAGCATGTTATTCTTACGATTAACGTCTACAACGCCTGATGATGCCTAGTGGAGAGGCGAAACACGTGTCGCAGCGACGACCAGGCCAGTCGTGGCAGCGACGGTGGTGGTGGGGGCATGCGGATTCTGTTCCAGATGGCGGACGACCGCAGCAGCCGAGACAGAGACTACCGGAGCAGCCATGGCAGCATCGGCATGTAGCACGTACCAACAGTAGTGGGTGGGTGGGTGCTGGCCGGCGCAAGGCCGCATGAAGTAATTGATGGCGGAAGAACACAAAGCAGGTTAGATCAAATTGCATTTATTTTAATTGTTCTCACTGTGGCCGAACTAAATTTGGTATTCAATGAATGCCTATTAGCTCGTGTTAATTATAAAGATGTTCTTATAATGATGTATTTATTATACATTAAAGTTATTTACCATATAACAGTTTCTCTAATTTTGTGTTTAAGAAATTTTGGCAGAAATGATTTGCAGTGTTATGCCTGAGATTGTTCTCGGGTGAAGACATAAATATGTTTCTACCCGCCTACACTAATCAACATTGTACAATTACCTGACCTATCTGGAGGTTTATTAATGAACACGCAATTTCCTTGCTGCTTTCCTTACTGCTTATTTGGGCCCGTGTGTGTACTTGTGCACTCTATATCACGTTTCAACGATATCAACAAAGAGTGAATGTTATGCCATTATTCGATCACATCATATTACTTCAGTTATTATTGCACCGCTTTTTAAAAAGCAGTGGCAGTAAATATCTTCACCGACAATGTTATTTTAAATTCAACAGATAAAAAATGCTATTTTCGACAAAGCTGTCTTCAGTTTCGTTTATGTTTTACTCGTATAGTGAAGCATTTTTGTTATTCGTTTATGAACTTTTAGTCCTCTAAGCCTATCTATAATCATCAATTTCTATATAACCACACAACTGGTCCCTCTGTACGAGCTTGATTAGTGTATTTTTTTTATGCGTTTATATATATCATAAAGTACGCGTGTGTAATGTTAGTACTCTTGTCTTTTATAGTAGCAAAGTTTTGATGAAAAATACGTAAAGCGAAAGTTGGGTGTAGTAAGAAAAGTGGCATGTAAGACCCTTAACAGCTGCGAGTGCGCATAAAAAGTACTATGAATTGTAGGAAAATGAATGTGATATGCAAGAATCAAGTCATGCAGCGTTCAGTATTGAAATAGATAGACATGAAGAAATCAATTTGACTTTGCGACGTAACTACTCGACCCTCCATATGAAACTACTGTTGTTCGACCTTTGTATACCAGTTCAAATGTTGCGACGCAGCAGTTGATCTGGATAGATTGATGCGGTATCATGTGGTTGCGGTTGCTACGACCTTGTAGCACTTGCCTCGTCACTCACTTAGTATTACAGCAAGCTCGCCCTGATTTTTTTTTATCGGCGATAACAGCGATACCGTAACTATGACGAAGGATTGACGTTAGTAGTGGGAAGCGGGGTGCACAACGACAATATGTAAATAATTACGTAAATTTGTTGACTGGTATATGCTGTTATATTATTTTATGACTGTTGGTTTATCCATACTTCAATATTTTTACGTCAAGCTAAACGGCAGATCTCTATTCTTCAAAAATATGTATTTATTCTGTCGATCCAATAACAAATTCACTACTAAGGTAAGGAATACTAAGGTCAAAACCCTTCAGATATAGCACCCCATTGGGAATTGTAATTTAGTTCGATATAAGTCTTTTATAGTTTATTAGCAAATAATCTATTACTTTTTTATCGAAAATTAATATTATGCTTCAGGATCCAACACTGCTAATGATAATGAAAATCCACGTAATCCCCAACTGTCTTAGTATATTTTTATTTAATATACTCGCGTAAAAGGTGTTTAAGAAAGCAGTTACTCAACGGATATCCCCGTAGAATGATAACATTGGGGTTGAAATAAGTAAAGTCATTTTTATCTGGCGAATTCACTGGTGCTCATGTTATATGGAAATGTAAAACACGTGGCGCAGAGTCGACCAGGGCAGTCATGTTAGCAACGATGGCAAGTGCATGCGATTCCTGTTCCAGATGACAGGAAATGGCGGGGGCGCACACAGCAGTAGCCATTGCAGCGACGGCATACATCTACTAACGGTAGTAGGTGGCTGCTGGCTGGCGCTAGTTCACACAAACTAATTGATGACGGAAGCACACAAACAAGGATTAAAACATGAGAGTGTCAGTATTAATGACGAGTACATTTCACACCCAGTTTGCTGATTATGAGGTCATAATGACTGAATTAACGGACGATCTCTGTCGGATACTTAACCCTTCGAAACCCGGGTGGTCGTATACGACCGCGAAATGTATGGGAAAACGTATATAACGGGTTCTGACTGCTGATCTTACTGCTGTTTCTCGGGCCTGTTTATCATATTACTAATTTATCTAATTATACCATGATAAAAGTTATATACCATCGTACATTTGTCACCTAGCCCAGTTGCTACATCCTCAATACATAATTATTAGACAAATAGTGCATGTTGGTAGAGGTGAAATTTGACTGATAAAGAGATTAGTAGACGCATTGAACTGATTTGGGTAACCTTTGAAAATCATCAGCCATATAATACCTTAATTGTTGAAGACCAGTTACTGTTGCATTGTGTTCTGTCTGCTTCACATATTGAAAGTTACACAGCGAGTGACAGTGAGTGCGCTTTCGCTAAGGAATAAAATTCTGAGAAATAGACGGAGAACCTATGTCATCGATATAACTCTTAAAGAAAACAAGCTAAAATTGCAGTGGACCCACCATATCTGCAGTCAGCGATATCAAATGGAATGAAGATCGCATATAAAACGATTGGATGTTGGGCGTCCTCTCTCTAGACATGGTGGTATGTCTAGAGAGAGGACTACTGCATAGCCGAAGGGAGGGTTATGATTTTAGAAAATATGTAAGTACGTATGTTTTTCTAACAAGATATACCACCTAAACAATGACAAATAGTCATATATTGTACCAATGGAAGCGCCATGCTGGTGTGGTGCTATTAAAGTTAAAATAAAAGTTGTATTTTATAACCGTAGTCACATGTCATTTATATAATCTACCTGTCCATACATGACATATTTTATAAAGACGTCTGACTGTACAATTGTAAAAATAATAAGCGTGTTATCTTCTCTGTATCTGTCTATCCTCAGTGGTTTAGTCTATGCGTTATCTCTCTGAAACCTCAAAGCTTTGTAATGTTAACAAACAGTGCTCATTGTTTCGAAGTCGACCGATACATCCGCGGCGTAATTAACTGCAGGATTGTATCTGAACGTCAAACGTTCATTTCCAATTGTCATGTTAGCCTGTCTGTTTTGTCGATATACCAAAATAATTTTGTGCATAAGCTCAAGCTGTGAGTCGACCTAGCTTGTATGCATTGTTCTGGGGTCATATTGGATAGCGCTTGAGAATTCTTATGCGATTTACCTCTAAATGTACGCTCTTCGGTATTCTTTAGTTTATCTATTAGTTCTCTTTTTCGAGCGATAATGGTAATGTATAAGATTACTTAACACAAGAAAAAAAGCAAATTTCAAAAAGCAGAATTCAAATAGGATTTTGTTAGCTACAACTATTATTGACTAGAATTACTCACAGAACATAATTTATTTATTCTCGTCTTTTCTTATTCTCGTAAATCGTAATCATAGGTTTTAATAAAAAAAAATATATAAGTTTTACATAGTGACTCCGCTTTGCCAGATGATACGCGAAAGAGGAGCCCAAACCGCAACTGCAACTGACAAAAGACTACACAGTGTCCTGTTAGTTGACGCTGCCATGCTGACCTGCAAGATGCCTCTTCACACTTCGTTTGAAGGACCCCATATTGTAGGAAGGAGGGTTTAAAAAAAATTTAAAATAATATATAAAAATGACTTGCTGCATAAAAGAAGCTTCTAAATTTATATTAAACTAACTGACCCGGTGAACTTCGTACCGCCACAGAATGAATCAATAAATGTTGTTTAACTTATTAGGTGAAATAAATTCAGTTTTTTATTAATACAAAATGCGACATGAAACGCCTTAGCAAATCGAAAAGAAAAGGTCAACAACATTCTGGAGGTATTTCAGCACTCGCCAAGATGAACAAAAAAATATTAATTGAAATTTGTTAATTCGTTCTTGAGATATCATAAAAAAGGCGTATCATATAAAATGTATGAGAAAATGTTTTTTTTTTTATAATTCTTTTTTCGTTAATTTTTTCGATGTTTTAATAGTTATTCTGCTATTTTAGGCGGAAACAAAGATTATAAAAATCGGTCCGGTCTTTGTCGAGTTATAAATTGTGGAATTAACCCGACTTTATTTTATCAATACATTAACTTTGTACACTAGTGTGCTTGCGCTCAAAGAGTGAAGATGGCTTCATAATGGATTCGTCTTCTACATCTCGGACGCAACGAATACTCTGTGTTAATTGCAATATATGCGTTAATACATTACACCGCCATCAAGACTGTGGTCAAACTCTGAAGAGATCAATATTACTGGTCTTTAATACTATTTGTCTATAGTCTAGACATTCATTAAATGTCAAAAATAATCACAATTATGATAATCTCATAGTCATAGTTTTCCAAATAGATATTTGTGCTATATAACTATAACTATATATTATACTACTACACGTGAAAGAAAAGCTTTGTACCCCTTTTTAAGCATATTGCGCGCACATGTAGAAGAAGTGCAGAAATATCAAAATTATGCATAATATGTGTTACTAATATACTAAATAAAATAAAACTCTTCAGAGTCAAATACAAAATATTTATAATTAACTTCTTTCAATGTCAAATACATATTAGACTGTGATCAAACAGTAACACTGAGATTATAGAATATCGCAAAAGGATCAAAAGAAAGAAGGATTGTTGGAATAAAAAAAAAATGATAATAATATTTATTTCAGACCAGTACAAAATAGTCCATACACGACATGATTTAAATTTTTTGTGTTCCTTATAGTATTGTTACAATTTTTGTGTTCGTAATACATCTACGAACACAATTGAATAAAATAGGCGAGTCATACCTCCATGTCTTCAGGATGGAGTTGCCGCTGGCCCGCAATCTGCCCAGCATCGAGGTAGTTCTTTTTCGCATAATGACAAAAAAGTCATCTGTATGGGTCTGGGCGAACATACCCGACGCACTGCAGTAGCGAGCCAACCCCAACATCATCCTGAAGCCGTTATTGTATTGGACGCGTAGAGCGCTGATGGCCCCCTGCGTGTAGCTGACCCATAAGCTGCACGTGTAAAATACTTGGCAGTATGCTTTAAATAATGTAATTTTTACTTGCCTGCTACATCGTGCAAACCTACGCGCCAACATATTACAGCGAACCACCAGCACTCTACGTTCTCTCTCAATGTCTGCTTGGTCCCTAAAATCATCGGTTACGAAATGACCTAGATATTTAAATTGATATACACGTTTTACCTCATTACCATCAATTTTAATAGCAGGCACGGATTCCACCGCACTTCCCACCGATGGCCTTAAAGACCATTGATTCACACTTTTTCACATTATATAGCAAACCATGTTGGTGAGCGTAACTCTCACATATCTTTAGAAGTTCTCTATGCGCCCTGATCGTCGGAATCAGCAGAGCCATATCATCCGCGTAATTGATGTTATTAACACTGACGTCGTCGATGCGACATCCAATTGCTTTATTGCTGAGTTCAACGATCAGGTCGTCAACGTACAAGTTAAACAACTTTGGTGACGATATACCCCCTGTCTTACGCCACATTGTAACCTGTACGATGCTGAGAACTTATCAGCCCATCTCACGTTATTTGTCTGATTGTGATACCAATACTGAAAAATTCGCAACAGTTCGGCCGGCACTTTTCCCTCTCTGAGCTTTTACCAAAGTATATCATATGATACAAGGTCGAAGCTCTCGAGAGGTCGAGGAAACAAGCATAGATGGGAGTTCGATGCTGGGTATAATACTTGACAGTATGTTTTAGTGCAAGTATAGCACTTTCAGTTGACATTCCCGGTTGAAAACCAAATTGAGCGTCGTGTAGATGTAAAAATTCTTCGAATCTGGCATCCATTAAGCTATCAAGCACTTTAGAAATAATCGTAGCCAGTAAGATAGGCCGATAATTATTCTTATCAGCTACGTCCCCTGTTTTATTTTTAATACGAGTAATAGGCACTACAATAGTTTTCATTATGTCACGTGGCAAGTATGAGTGAGACAAACATAATGAAAAGAACATAGCCAATACTCTGGACAGATGGAATCCCGCATGCTGCAAATGCTCGATGCTGAGACCGTCGTGACCTGTGATAAAATAAAAATGCATTATTTACTTTGTACATACTTTGTATATTATGTGAATTAATGAATGAGAATGTGAAATGCAATGTGAATTGACTTACTCTGTCTAAAAGTCAGTACACTTTATAATATACTATTATATTAATAAAATAGATAAACTAACTGTGCACATTGGCGAAACATGTCGCTGGTACAGCAATAAAAAGTGCTCCGAGAGTTCCGTTAAAAATATTTTCGCAAAAAAAGTATTGTTTTTGAAGTGAAAACTTCTTTAGCGGCGTTGTGCACTTTTTGGGATGAGTAAAAATGTTAAACTCGCGCTAGGACACGTGACACTGACCGTAAGATTTTGGTGAGAATTAGAACTTAAGTTCGCTGCAGCGCTAAAACATTAGTTACCTCTAATTATACAATTAGAACATGAAGCGCTAGATCGTTCATAGGGCAATATTTTCTCGCGACCAAAACGTTGTAAGCACCATGAAATTCTTGGCGCTTACGCGTTTCGTTCAACGTAGTTTATCAACATCGCTGTTTGGTCCGCATGTTCAAGTTTTCATTTCTGCCGGCACACCCGGAGTACAACCCGTTTTTTTGTGATGGAACTACAAATTTACGGTTTTCAGATTCTTTCCTTTACTTGTGGTATGACATTACTTCTTACCAAATTTTATTATTCTAGGTCAACGGGAAGTACTCTATAGGTTTTGATTCCCTTGCGAGTGTCAAAATATGCGCATAAACGAAGTATAAACAGCTGTATCTTTTGATTGCGTCGATTTAAAAGTTAGATTTTTCCACGACTCGAAGAGACTACAGACCTGAGTATTCGGTATTAAATTCAGCTTCAAAAAAGGGTCTTGACAGATAGACAGACCGACAAAAAAGTGATCCTATAAGGGTTCCGTTTTTCCTTTTAAGGAACGGAACCCTATAAACCCAATAAAATGACAAACAACGCGTTATTGTTGTTGTTGTGATGTTTTTTTATTAGGGCTTAGACAAGCCATATTTATCCTGTTATGCATTTGTAGATATACTCGTAGATATACGTAGCTTACGTAAAAACTTAAACTTAAAAAAAAAATGTGCAAGTACAATAGAGGTATATTCTTTGACAAAAGAACCTTAATAACGTTCAAACTTAAAGATCGAGGATTTATAGTGCATAGACGACGCGGCGACCTCTGGTATACCTATATATAGATATATGATAATTTTTGTTTTAGCACAAATTTGTTAGTATTTTCTCAATGAAAGTGTCTCATTTTTATCCCTGGAAGACTTTATTGTAAAACAAAAACAGTAATATAACACCATAATAATATTGATATGAGTTTCGTTCGTAATTTAAATTGAACCTCAGAGAACTACAAATTCCAAATATATACAAAATAAACAGATATTTTTATTGCACTGTAATCGGTGCACAACAATTTTAAAGCAGCATTGTTAAAAATACATGAATAGCTTTTTCTAATGCTAGAACAGAATTTCCACCTGTTTCTCGCAAAAAAGATCCTGTAGGTATGAAAAAAAGTCTTGTTAGATAATCATTTTCAAACATGATAATAATTTTCAAACATCAATACAGATTGAAAAATTAATTTTTAAAGTAAATAGATTCAGACATTACTGTGCAAAAGTAAAATTTACAGGCAAATTAATCTAAACTACTTGTGTGTGCTTTTGCCACCAATTATTTTATGTGAACAAGCGCCGGCCGGTATCCACCCACTACCATCAGTAGAGGCATGCTATTTCGCCACCATAGCTGCTTTAGTAGTCTTTGCTCAGCTCCTGTAGTCGTCTATGTGATTTCCCGCCATCTAGAATTGGAAGCACATGCATCCGTCACCGTTATTGCCTTGGTTACTCTGGTCTTCTCTGTGACACTCGTTTATGTCTATTTCCACAAGATACCATCAGACGCTGTAGATTTTATTCATTAGAACAACAGTTGATATTTAGTTGGTGGAGTGGGAGAAGCTGTGAATGAAAAGATATTCAAAACAAAGGAGTTGCTTTGGTCTCTCTGATTGTTTACTAGTGTTTTTTTATCATTTTGTTACATAATTTCTAATTATTTCCTAATATTTAGTTTAAATTTGTTTAGTTTTACTAAACATTAGGAAAGGTTTGTAAAAATTTAAGCGTCTTAGTTATGTAAAAAATATCTTGCATTATTTATTATCGACAAAGCTAAGCAACCCTCCTCTATTAAATATCTTTTCAAATTTTACCAGCAATCATCAACCAAACACGCAACTAACAAGGTGCACACTATCGGTCGCGTGTTTGGTTGATTGGTTTTTGTAAAATATGTATTCGCTCTGAAAGTATTTCAAAACATTTTGTCCAGATCGTTATATTTGAGAACGCAGTGAGTCATTACTTACATATTAATTCACACTAATCTTTATTAAACCTTGTCCTGAAAGAGGTAGGATGCATCAAAGCTGAGCATCTAGGGGTATACTTCTATCTCACAGAAAACTGTCAAATGACAACTTCCTGTATGGTTGTGTTCCTGAGTGTGTGTTAGGTCATCAGTAAGCACCTAAGGAGTTTCTGTATTAGCGGCAACTACATGATGTATTACAAGCGTCCATAGGCTATGGTAACGGCTTTACATCAGGCGGGCCGTATGCTTTTATGCCTCCCTACGTTATATAAGAAAAAATCTACTACATGGATATGGGTCTCCCATCCACCGAACGAATTCAGAGCATACTTCGCCATGCTGCTCAACTGCGAATTAGTGAAGGTCAGTGTTTTCAAACCGCTTGAAAGCCACTGATCTAGCTCAACGACTCAGGAAACATCTTTCAGGATCTTTCGACACCCAGGACAGACTACTTAACGATCCCACCGATACCGATACATGGGAAAGCTCGAGATATATAGACCCTTCCAAATACAGATAGAGATTGACGCTGCTTATCTTGCGTATTCCATTATACTAGACTGATACGCGTTTCGATGCCGTCCAGCTCATCAGCTATATATTAAATATTAGAGAATCTAGATTTGTTTTTCATTTTATACTACTCGGGAGACATATAAGTACTACTAATACCTTGAGTATCACCCGCGCGATGCCACCTCTGCTGCTAATACAGCAACTCCTTGGGAGCTTACTGGTGATCTCACTCACACGCAGGAACAGAACAACCCTCTAGAGAGTTGTTATTTGGCTGCGATTTTCTATGAGGTAGATGTACTTCCCCAGATGGGCAGCTTTGATGCCTGCCTCTCTTAAAAGGTGAACAACAATGCAATCAAATTGCGTATGTAATTACACAACTTATTTTAGTAAACTTGCCACTTTTTACAATGCTAGAAATAAATCCACGAACAATAAATCAATACGTCCAACTTAGGTCTCGCCCTCATCAATTTCTTTGTCGCGATAAAAACACACCGAACAAATGGTCGGAAAAACACACGAAAACAATGTGATCAGTCAAAGACGGATTAGGAAAAATGACAACGCCGCACAAGGTTTCCTGGTTTTCTGTAAGCTTTAAGAATGTTGTACTCTGGTGCGAATATATGAATAAAAAGGAAAATGGCAGATTAACATTTGGGCACAAAATTATTTTTATGCTATATCCGGTTCCATATAAGTGTACCCACATGATATAAAGTCTATTATATTAGGTGTAGCCTTGCAATACAAAGAAGTATCACTCGCACAACGTCAATTCTGCTGCTAACTCATTAGGAGCATAGTGGTTCAGTCGCAGGAACACAATGAGTTTTTTTGTTAGGTTAGATGCTCTGCACAGTCAAGTCGCATAGAAGACTCTCAACCGCCGTCTCTTATTATAGAATAGATAAATAAAAATATCAGTGGACTTGTTTTTGTCTGTCTGTTTGTTCATAAGAGAAATATTAGTTTTTTTTTACAATTTCAATGTTTTTAACAGATTTGCCATTGTTAACATATTCTTCTAACGTTTAACATCTATAACAGCTGAAGGTGCTTCGTGCAGAGGCGAATCGAGTGTCGCAGAGACAACTAGAGCAGCCAGGACAGTAACAATGGTGGTTGCATATGGGTCTTGTTTCAGATGACGGAAAGTAACATAATCAAACAGCGGCTAATGCAAAGATGACTAGAACAGCCACGGTCAGAATTTGCGCGCCGGCAAGCGTTAGTTTCTGAGAATTAACTGCATGCAATTTGATATAAACTACTATGTATGCTTCTGTTACCGGATTTAAAAAGTTCTAGCGTCCGATTAGTCACATATAAATTTTATACTTATCTATCTATAGCTTCACGCCAATTCCCGCAGTAGTAGTTAGTACGTATGATTTCACTAAAGTCAGTAGGCATTAATGATTTTGTGTGATTACTCCTATATTGTATTAGTGCATCAGATTGATGCAGTTTCGACCTCATTGAAGTTAATTTGACTTCATATTTAAATCTTGCAGTCAACGTATATACCTAATCCGGCCATAAGTTCTGTCACAAAGAATATGCATTTATTTTTTATGAAGTAATGCAGTCTTAATAAAACTTATATATGCATATTTATTGAAGTCTCAGCAAAAAATAAAAAAATAATTCTATTTGAAATGTCTACCTTTTACGATTTGGCACAGGCCTTTAATCTGTCTGACCACGTGTCTATGGATTTACGCACTGTTTCCATTGGAAATTTAGCCACTGCTTGCTCTAGAGATTTCTTAAGAGACACAATGTGGGCGTGTCGTTTCGAGCAGGTTATGACCTCTAAAACTGATAATAATTTGTAATCTAAGGGGTTCGGGGCCAGTCTTCAGCTCTTATAAAGTCAGGAACCGGAAAGCCAGGCTTGGGTAGTTCGCCTTGTGACCAGGTGCAGAGTCCTGCTGGATAGTTCACGGTATATTTTTAAAAAGTCTATTGCTGAGAGGTTTCGCAACACAATCCAAGACAGTCTCAAAGTGTATCACTTTCGCTGAAGTCTTCATTCCTTTGTCACAAAAATGAAGCTTTGTGACTCTTTGATAATACACCCCCCATCAAACTATTCCAGACGTAGGATGATGATCACTTCTTTACAAGTGTGTGCGTACACTTTGTCATTTTGTTTGTTGTAGTGCTCTTTTTCATCAGAAAAGAGGATATATCAGTGCTTTTCACGTACGTTTCGATCGGGACAGAAAGCGTTTTGATCGATCCACTATCTTCAACTTTAACGATTGATTTAGGACATGTTCTGTATATCGACGATAAGCACCGAGCTTCAGGTCTTGTTTTCTTATACGCGGCAGAGTCCTAGCGGGAATTTGCATTTCTCGTGATAGGATTTTGTATTTCCTAATGGGGTTTCGGCAAATTCTGAATTCTTCTTTAAGAGCATTAACAGCCTATGTAGTTCTAACAGCACGCGATCGCCCCAATATTTTATGGTCTTGAATAGAGAAAGTGTTGGCATATCTGTCGTTAGTATGATATACGGAAATAGGGCGAATACCAAGCTTATAAAGTGTCTTGAATATGACTGACGGCTGCATACACACTTTGTGCAAGGCAATCACTGCAATGCTATTTTCTTTAACACCCCATTCCATATTGTAATTTCATAATAAACACGAAAAAAATACGTAAAACAGCGGGAAATCGAAAGAAGTTTTTAACATAATAAACGCGTTCCAAATTCAAAATAATTAAAGAGTTAAAAAAAATAAAAGTTTCTATGTAACAGTATTTATGGCCAGACTAGTTATTACACGATGCTCATTTATTTTCAGAAGTAGGAAAACTTAAATACTAAAAATAGTTTCTGATTTGTTATATGTAGGTACAGTCGTTAGATTAATACACATAGTCAATTCATTATTAATAATCAACTTGTTTTCATTTTTTGAACTCTTAAGCATAAATATTTTTAACAATGTGTATTGATTTTGCTGTAAGTTGAATGTCAGAATGGATGTCGTAAAATTGCAAACGCCGGGAAACGATATCACTCTCAACCTCACAACATAAATGTCAATGTTTAAAGTGGACGAGCTAACGCCATATTGGAATGGTAAAATTGATGCTAACGATTGTCGTATCATCTCTGAACGTATCATTAAATACAACTTTTCACTTTTTTTTTCACTGAATAATTATTGACTATAGTTAAATAAATATAAAAAAAAAATTGCCAAATATTTACATAACTTGTATCTATTTATAACTTCACACCAAATCCCTTGCGGCGTAGGCAGAGAGAACCTGACCCGATTCTTACTTATCATCTGATTTATCACTTGCTCGGCGGTGAAGGAAAACATCGTGACGAAACCCACACGACCAAGAAATTATATTTCGAAAGTCGTGTGATTTAACCTACGATAGATCTAGTTTTCCCTGTGAGTTGTAAAGATCTGACGGCAGTCGCTTCATGTAAAAATCAGCATCTTCGCCAAATCCTTAGGCTTAGCTAGCGTATCCCGCCAATCTTAATGGATTAGGAAACGGGATAACTCGGAGAAGAAGAAGATTCATGTAAACTTTATCATGAAACTTGTCCTGATCTCAAATTTTTACTGGAAGAAGTTTGATAATTCATTACACGAAACTTAGATTAGTGTCATATAGAAACTAAAACTTGGTATTGGTCTCATAGAAGAAAATCATAAATATTATAGTATAGAGAATTATAAATATAGCAGAGATTGTAAATCAAACATTATTGTGAATTAAGGTGTAAATTTGAATGTCTGAATTTGTTCCCGGGCCCTCGTCTCACATAGCCACCCTCCCGTCAAACTCATTTGCATCCCTCTCAGCCGTTAACTCATTACGATTTGGTGATTTCTTCTCATCAGAAGCTCTGTAATAATTCATAAGTCTCTCAAAACATCTCGTTTATAGATTGACGCTACGGCAATACATATTTATAGAATTCTTTATAAGGTTTCGTTAAAGCCTCCCGTTGTTTGCGGTAACTTTTTGAAAGTCAAATTCACAAACACCTCTTCATCCGAATAGCTTTGGTTACGGCTTCTTGTTGTTTCATGTTTAGAGGTTTAAGATGTCTTTGTTCTTCAGAAATATTATGGTTTACTTACCTGTTGCGATAAATTCTTGTTGGGACGATTGTATTAGATGTATTTGTATACTTATATCAAGAATATAATATAGCAATATTCTTAGTTTGCTATCGCCAGTTTATTAGTAAGGTACAATTTATTTTTTGTTAATTTTTTCTAGCCTCCCTTCTTTTATAGTTTCGTCCTTCTATGCTATTTCGCATGTTAGAGTGATCGTTTTAAATCGTTTTGTTCATTTAGATCGCCAAGTTCACCTTATTACTGACAGGTGTAGAAAACTTATTCTGTACTTAAAACAAACAAATAAACAAGCATTTTATCTCATTATAAACCATCAAACCTATTACTCTGTGCAGTGCACAACTTCTGTATATCCGTATTCCATCTACGCTTATTATGTACTTTAAATGTGTATTGTATGTCGCAATTCCGTCACGATTGTGAGAGTGCCCGAGAGAATATTCAATACATGAATTCGTGTAATCTCGTCGAGACTTGTGATTTTTCCCCCTCAACTCGATCATTATTATCGCAATAACGTATATTTTTTCTTTTTCCCGTAGAAATGATACGCCTTCCAGGATATATTTCTCATTACGTTTTTTCATCTTTAATTAGCGAGATTTCTGTTATTAGTGAAATTCATGACGATATCTATGGCGTTATAAGATGAGGTATCAAATTGTTTCTTTATTTATTTTTGCACCTAAAGGTAAAACGGGAGGCTAATATAACATAAGCAAAACGATGGGAAAACAAAACAATTTTAAAATGAAAATCAGTTACACACAAATCCCTGATAAGAATGCCTAGAAGTGTACAAGTTCTATGAAGCATCTATAAATTATTTATACATTTTGTCTAATATATTTATCTACTCGTATAACCTAACCATATCACCTAGCAGTAACATTGTGTGTTTGTTTGGAAATATAATGATTTTTTAACTTAACTACATACCTTCCGTTTTTAATGCACATATTATGTAGTTTGTCTGGTAGCTCGTTTAGGTATACTAACCAGAAAGGAATATTCAATCTGCCCGACGGATGTTCCCGTTCAAAGATTTGCCAACAAAGTGAAGAAGAGCAATAGTCAGGGGAATATGATTGCTGCATTCTTTGGGTGAACGTGTAATTTCGCAACAACTGTGCTAAAAGATAAAAGAAGAATAGCTGAAGTTTGATATGTTAATCATTGTTTACCAGTAGATAGTCTTAGAAAATATTACACTAATCTACACAGCGAACAAGAAACTTACTCCGCTAACAGGCAATCAAATATTTGTCTATAGAAGATATTGAATTAGAGAGGTTTCCTCTTACAGTCACAATATGGTACATTTGTTGTTTGCGGCATTTATTAATTTCTCTGAACAAAAGTTAAACTCAGAAAAATTCGCTTTATGAGCCCTGAAGATGCCGTGGCTGCGTTCAAAAAAGGCGTTTAAGAGGACCCTAAAGAAGAGTAGACATACCGTCGCATACTTAGAGAAGAACGGAGACTAATTCGAAAAGCAATAAAATATTATATATTATATAATTTATTATTCCATTTTTGAATTCCTAAAAATTTTCAGTGTTACGGGAGCACTTCTCAGTAGTACTTATCCCCATCCCTATAAATATTAAAAACGCAGTCTAACTTCTTCCCTATCAACATCATACTTATAAGTATTTAGAAAATACGATTTAGTATGGGTTAGTAGAAACAACTAGATGGATGGGGAAGTATTATTCATAGACTGTAGATTTCGCCATTATTTTTATAAAAATTTAAAGAGATTGGTATAATCGCTTTGGAACAATTGACGTAAACAGTGCATTTTTGTAATGCAACTTATAATGTTCGAAGAGGTCAGAAACACCAGGCCCAGGCTATTATTAGCAAACTCTAACTGGTATATGTACGAGTATTATCAAAAGGGGATAACTGAAGCTCTAAACACTGGCGAATTTAGGCACACTAGGAGCTATGAATATTATATTAGCAAGTGAGAAAGGGAGAGAGATGTGTACGTGTACATCCATTCTGCCTACCCCATAAGTAGTCTTAGCATGAAAATATAAATAGATAAAACTACATTAGTTCATGTTTGCAACATTCAATCCCGTGCAGATGACAGTATCGTGCATGCACTATATACCTGTCAAGCCAATATCCCTCGAGAGTACGTCGATGATTACCGATCAAAACTTGAATCTGAATAATTTCAGATACGATTCACACACAGGCACAGGTCTCAGATTGGGGTAGACTGAATTTAGATAGATAAATAGATATTCGTTTATTCCAAAGAATATGCTACAAATTTTTGCTTTACACAGATAAACATGGGTACTTACATATTCTGCTTTGGTGTTGCGAATGCATTAACGATGTAGGAATATACAATTAGCTGTTATATTACATTTATATGATAACAAGAATAATACACAATACATTGTTACGTGTCATCGTTAGTTCAATCAAGTAAACAATTTAAATTCGCATGTTTCGAGAGTTGTCATCATTTATCGTCTGAGTATTCCTCAATATCGTAAGAACATTTTCCTTTATTAAATACAATACAATACTCTTTATTGCACCACATATGACAGTATACATATTAAAATGATAACTTAAAATTAAAGAACAAAAGGCGGTCTTATCGCATAGCGATCTCTTCCAGACAAAAAACAGGTTTTTGTATTCATGTACTGTATTAAGTTCATATGTCAGGCATACCTCCTAAACTATTCTTTGTATATTTTTTATATCACTATGGTAGATAAGCCATTGAACTAGGTGAACAGTTACCAAAGCATATGCTTTCTTATTACATGTCCGAAACAACAGAGCGTACCTTTTTTGACACCGAGACCAAATTTCATTTTCATATCTTCTGCTAAGAGAAAACATAAGGTAAAGTAAATCCATGAGTAGATATCTCCGCGCAGTCAAGCTAAGCTATTCACATGGTGGGCATTAGTCTCCCAAAATCAGTAACTCTACGGAGGGATACTGCTCGATGACTTTTGTCAATGGCTATTTGCAGGAGCTCGAACCCTTTCTTCTTTCTAGCGTTATTCAGCTTCCTAATCCTTCCGGGTTGGCAGGATTCGCTACCTAAGCCTAAGGATTTGGCAAAGATACCAATTTTACAGGAACTCGAACAAACGAGTCCTAATTCCGAGAAATCGTAATGAATACGATATATCTGGAAACTACAAACAATAGTAGTAGTAAGAATGTAGTCAGAAGAATACAAGTCAAAAATACTCATTGGATATTTTATGAAGGAAAAACGCTATACGCTGAACGAGCAAGCTCGTAACACATAGAGCTTTCATTGCAAGTCTTATAAACTTTAGCTTCCCAGGGAATACCTGATCGGGCTTTATGTAACCATTTCGATTTAGTAGAACATTGAAGCTAAGCGGCCGTCCGTAAAGAGTAATTTCGTGATGTTTGCAAAAGACTGTGAAATTAGAGATCTTTGCAGTTTCTTTCTAAAGTCTTTTTTTAACTTTCTTACATTTTTCTTATTTTGAATTGCTTAAATGTTAAAACTTTTTAATTGGCTTAATATAAAGTTCTTAAGCGCGGTCGCGTTTCTTTCTGTAATTGTTTTTCCTTTACCATAATATTAACTAGGGTAATTATATTTTTTCTGAGTTTTTAATCAGCGACGGGCTACAGTTACACTCGGGAGTCGTTAAGCGTAAAAGTATTTTAGCTTTTTCAAGAAATTAACATGATTGTGTATGCTCCACAAGTTTTACAGCAGGTAGTATAGATTAAGATGAGCATGTTCTTATTACATCAGAGAAATCACAATATGCTATAGAAGTGTTCTGTGATCTTTCAAAAGCCGCCGATAATCTCGATCATTGCTCAAGTTATTACCATTATAGGTAATCTGCAATTAAAAACCATTACCCGTGAGATCTAGAATTTAATTGCATCTTATGTAAGCGATAGAACTCAAATTGTTAACATAAACTATCTACTAAGCTAAACTCCCAAATTCAGGAATTGGGGTGCTTTAGGATTTCTTTTTAGAACAATACAATTATTTTTTATAAATCATTTAAAAATTGTTTAAACTGTTTAAAAAATATTATATGTGTCTATAGACATAGAGTTAATGTCTATAAATATTTAGCTGTATTTATTATCGGGCGTCCTAATGAGCCTTTGTTAAGTTTAAGTTTGTTACTCTACCAAAAATAATTATTCTGACAACATAGCGTAGAACACCAGGCAGTTCCTTATTACTTATTACCAAAAAGTGTTAACACTTAGATATTTGTTACATGTTATATTATATTGTACTTATATAATAGCACAATAATGTATAAAAATAGCTATGAATGTTAAAGAAGTGAGGTATGTAAAGGCTGAGTTATGTGGCGCTCGGTTCTCTCTACCTAACCCGCAAGGACCTGGCGTGTAGATATGAATAGATATATAGTTTCAATGTGCCTCATGAAACTATTCAAACTGTTTCTTTTAAAATGGAATACAATTTACAACAAATGATAGGACTAGGTTGTAGTGGAAGAAGACCCTGCGTAATGAAAATAAAGAACCGCTGATACCTGATTCGAATCCTTGTGTGGACATGTGCCAAATTCGTCTTTTCGAATTTACGTACATATTTCTTATTATCAATTCCTCGGTGGTGATAGAATACATGGTGAGGAAACCCACACAACCAAGTTATATTTCAAATGACGTATGACCTAATCTAAGAAAGGGCTGATTTCCCTCTGGGTTGTGAAGGTCTGATGACAGTCGTTCCACGTCATAATCAATATCTTAGCCAAATCTTTAGACTTATGATGTTATATATAGATGAATAAGGAGACAGGTTAATGCTAAAAAGATGAACACAAGTTAGAACAAAATATACAAAAATATATATTTTTGATTACACGGCGCAGTAGCCATGCACCTGTATAGTCTATGCTTCTAACTACATAAATGCAGTAGTTAATGTCTAATTTAGAGTCTACTATAATGCTAAGAATTACTTAATAATAAAATACTCGTATGGGTTATTACCAGAGGGAGACTTTGTACAAAAGTCATCTGTATAGGTACCTCTGTCTCACCTATTTCTACCGCCAAACAGCTATATTTATATAGCTGTATTCGGTTTGGAGAGTAAGATATGGCAGAGAAATTACTGGTCATTGTGACGAAACATCCTTAGGTCACAAGATTGGCAGCGCGTGAGTAACATCCCCGGGGTGTTGCGAGCGTCAACAGACTGCGGTGTCTGCTTACCATCTAATGCGGTCCGCATGCTTGTTTGCCAATCTAGTTGTATAAAAAAAATATGATATTTGTTATTTACTTACACCTAGCTGTGGGTGGTACCATAATAAATAAATAAATAACTGTACATTACAAAGAAATTTTTACAGTTCCGATTGCTTACAATTCATAAGAAATTCGATATTAAATTATTAGTGAACTCGTAAAATCACTCTGTTATAGTTTACCTTTTAAATTCTATAATAACACACATTTAAGTGTTAACACATTTTCAGGTAGTAATAAACTGGCAGCGGTTCTCCGCTATGCATCAGTTTAAATTGAATTTTGGTGGAGTATAAATTCAGTTAACTCAATGAAAACTCAGTAGGCTGCCCGCTAATAAACTTAGTTTAACATTTTCATGTATTAGCTCTTAAATCTGTACGAATACATCATTGTTTTAAAATAATGGAACAGCTTTAAAATGAAGTGTAAAAAGTAATTGTGAATTTAAATCATTATTTAAAAGCACTATAGCTCTCTGTGCAGTTTAATGATTTATCTGAAGGAAATGTGGAAAGCGATTCGAGTATGTTTTGGTAAACAAAACAAAATATAATATGGAAATCAACCTTTTATTTTATATAAATTCAGGAGGCGTATGCCACACGCAAACTACTTATATACAACAATAATAGTAGATTAGAGATAGCCTAGTGTATAAGGAACCTGCCTAGACTATTCGCTGGTACTCCTGGCATGTAACACTAAATTGGTGTTTTAGAAGTTACGTACATATTAGTGACTATTACTTACTCGATGATGAAGGAAAACATCGTATGAAAACCCACACGCCGAAGAAATTTTATGTACAAAAACCTGTGACCTAACCTGAGGAAGTTTACCCTGTGTCGTCGAGATCTGTGAGTAATTTTGCTCCATGTTAAAGTCAGTATCTTCGCCAAATCTTTAGGTTTAATTAGCGGACGCGGTCATTGTAAAGTAGTTACCCTGGCCTATGAATGAGTTACTAATTCTAATATCAAAGTATTAGTGCTAACTCCTGATGTGCTTATAACGAGTAGTTAACTCACTTACTCGCACAAAATAATGCAAGAATCTTTAATTTCAAAGTATTCACTAAATTTTGTAGTAACGCCCTGGTGTTTATTTTTAAAGTTACCCTTTAAACAATACGAGTCGGTTAAATGATATCCGACTAATTGGTCAACATATTTGAGAATTATCTTATACATAATATCATGGTATTTTCAGAAGATTATAATTAATTCTCATATTTAAATTAATTGACATATATTTTACTGTAAAAGTAAACCAACAAAAAAAAATCATGTGCATCAATTAATGAAATAGATAGAAACTGTAGTCGACATTATTTTCTCTAGGGGTATATCGGCATTTGTAAATATGGTAATTTGTAATCGGTTGCAATTTCTGAGACAATATCAAATTTCAAGTTTCTACATTGCGTAGTTTGACTATGTTCTCTGAAGTAATCGGATTGAGTTCTTGGCGTCAATTGCTCATGCATGACGAGTTATAGAGTCGCGTACGGCGACCGCGCATTATGTAGGCGAATGGATGCAAGTGTTTAATTTGAGATCATATATTGTCCTTATTCAATTTTAGGCAGAGATAATCGAGCGCCGAGACTCTTTTCTTTAACATTAATAGCTATTCTCGATTTCTAGAGCTTCTGACATCATCACATTGTAATAAAACACGATCATTTCGGACATGGTAGATAAATCTTGGCCTTCCTCGGCTCCTACATCCTTTTACTTTCGCGTTGTATATCTGTATAAGAATAAATAATACCTGTAAATTATTTTTTAAATAATAAATTAATAATGAAGTTAGCAATGAAGTACATTTTTAATTATGTACAGATATTCTTTTGACGAGCTCGGTGGCTCAGTCGTGAAAGACGCGACTTTGACACCAACGCTCGTGGGTTCGATTCCCACATAAAACAAACATTTGTGTGCATGAACATGTCTGTTTGTCTTGGTCTAGATGGTTTTCAAGTGAGGTAGTGCGCATCAAAGCAAAGTCTGGGGAAGTACCTCCACCTGACAGAAAACCGCAGCCAAATAACAACTCCCTGGAGGATTGTTGTGTTCCTGTGTGTGAGTGGGGTCACCAGTAAGCTCCTAAGGAGTTGCTGTGTAAGCAGCAGAGGAGGCATCGCGCGAGTGATTCTCAATATATTACACGCGTTAATAGTCTACGGTAACTGCTTTACATCAGGTGGACCGTATGCTTGCATGACTCACGACGTTGTATAAAAAAATCTTTAAAGAAGATGGCAAATATCACTTTATAAAAGCATACACAATAAAATGCACTGAGTGGTAGTGGGAAAATTTAGCCTCAAGTTTCGTACGATTATGAACCGTACTTACCACGGGCGGGCCGTTAGCTTAACTCTAAAATCAGCCTACATACAGCTTTTAAGATTGGATTGGGATCGAGTCACAGAGAGATAGCCAATAAAGCTATACGAAGTTGGGTAGTTTCTATTAGAAATGTCTCATGTCTGATTCAACTTTACTGAATCGAATGGATTATCTGTTTGTTTGTTCTTGTTTTAAACTACTTAAACTACACAATATATCTTTCTAAATCACATCGTATGACAAACAAGCATATAGCCAGAGTATTTTATATATCTTCTCAGTATACGAAAAATCACTGGAGATATTGAGTAACAGCCTTGTTGCACCAAAAGTCGATGTAAATTTTTTTAAGGCATCAAATTCATTTACTTCAGCTTCCATGCATTTGCAATTTGTAATGTAACGGCTCAGTTCACCATTAGTTCATATGGACTAGCGCCAGCCGGCGCCCACCCACTACCGTGGTAGATGCAACATGCCGTCGCTGCCACAGCTGCTCTGGTAGTCCCTGCTCCGCTTCGGTTGTTGCGGTCGTCCGCCATCTGGAACAGAAACCGCATGCACCCTCCACCGCTGCTGCTACTTGATCGTCGCTGCGACACGTATTTCGCCTCTCCACGGTCCTCACGCGCTGTAGATGTTAGTCGTTAGAATAACAAACTACAAGTGACAAATTTATCATAGTGCCTTCCCTTAAATTCAAGCAAGGGCGAGGATGGGTGGGGTCAGTGAAAAATATTTAGTAAAGGGGAGTTGCTTAGCTCTGTCTGTTTATTCATAAGAGTAATTTTAGATTTTTTTTTTTTTGATAAAATAAAAATAAAATAATAAATAATATCTAATATTTCTCTAATATTTAGTTTTAAACCTTTATCTATTGTGCGTAAAATTTTATATGTGTTATTGGGGAACAAAATTATGTGCTTTGTCCATAAGATGTTGGGGTAAGTGTGAACTTTTTGAGCGACTGTTTTTGTACGCCGATACGTGTTTATATGTGTACATGAAATCGTTTTTAAAAATTACGACCAGTTTGACCGATATACACGCTACACAGCTTATAGACCCAGATTTTTTATTAGGCGGGATTTCATCTTTAGTGTTACAATGTGATTTGAGAGAATTATGGGATTTAAGTGCAACGTGTATGTTATTTCTTCTAAATGTGTGAACTATTTAGTCGGTGATTTTTCCTAGTTATGACAAACTCGCAGTGTATTTATTTGTCGAAATATTCGGAACGGCGTATAGTCTATTATCGACAAGTATTTTCGTTAATACCTCGTACCTAGTGTTTTAAGAAACACTCGGACTGTACAAATTGACATGCACAAAAATATTTGTCTTGAGTGATAATCGGACCCCCGAGCCCTGATGTCAGAGCTGCGTTATTAGCCACTCCGCCATTGAGCTCATCTGTACGTCGATTAGGTGTTACTATTTCGTTTGCACCATTATCTCGTTTGGGTGACACTTGTTTAGGTGAGTTTGTAATCCTAATTGATTAATTAATCGATGTCATATTAGAATTTTCATTATTGAATAGGATTTCTGTATTATCAATAAAAGTTGTATATATTATAACTCATTTAAATCGTATGCCAGCCAGATAACTGGCTGGCATACGATTTAAATGAGTATGTATATAAATACATTAGGTACTCAGTGGGCCCAGGACGGCGCTCTGAAGTACTTTGGAGCGTGGATGTAGAGAATTCCGAGAAAGAGTAATTAAATTCTTCACGGTAAATTACGTTTTCTAAGAATAGCCACGTAAAAGTTGTCGGTTAAAATTGAGACTAGTTTTTACAGGAAAATAAAGCGGTTGCCACGGGATTCCAATAAAACTGTATCTTCGAAACAACTTCTTTGTTCCAAATGAAATCTTCGTGTAATTGTAAAAGAGTGTTCACATTTTGTGCAAATTTACACAAAATATGAATACTTCTAATACTCGTAGCTTCAATAGGATGCCTAAATCAATTAATTCAAGTACCTGGGCGAACGAGCTTGACTCAGCGAATTGTTGTGCTTTTTGTGTAACATAGCGTAAGATAGTTTACGCCATAATAAAATACTATTATAAATCGATTTGAACATCCCATTGATACTTATATATTGCAATTATTCATAGGCTATACCTACCCCTACTACCCCTCTATTACTACCGCGGTTGTATTAGACAAATGAGTATCAGAGCAGTCATAGCTCAGTGGATAAAAAACCATCCTATTAACCGACTAATTCCCGGTTCATTTAAGGGAGGGGTTCATGTAGCACAAAATTCATGTTTTCGGATTTAATATTTGTAATTACCATTTGCTAGGCGGTGAAGGTAAACTTATCGTGAGAAAATACACACATCCCAACAATTGTATTTCGAAAGACGCGTGACCTAACCGAGGAAAGGCCTGGTTTCCGCTCTGGGCTGTGGTGGTCTGACGGCAGTGGCTCTATGTAGAGATCAGTATCTTCGCCAAATCCTTTGACTTAAGTAACGGACTGTACCAATTAGGATTGGCTTAAAAAACGGGATAACGCTAGGTATAAGATTTATCGTACGGATAGAAAGTTACTCAGCGCGCTTTAATGGGATATATTGCTCATCACATCAAGCTGAAGTGATCGTGTGCCGGCCATACCTGCCGTGTCAGTGATGGCAAGCGGTAGAGGAAAGAGTATGGAGATTGCGGCCAGCTCAACCGTGGGACTCCATGCCGCTGCAACGTTTATTTATTTATTAAGGTTTGCCAACAGGTTTACATATTACGAAAACAATAATTATAGAATCAGGATGTAGATGCAATTATAGACGGAGATAGGATGCGTAAAACTTACTAGCTAAAAACAAATTTATCTAAAATTAAAATATATCCTCGGAAACTAACTATGTGATGATTTTAGAAGTTTCTACAACAAATGACTTTCAATTAATTATTCTAGTATTACTTCGGGGAACGACTAATTTAATCTATTCCAATAAGCGTGGGCAGTCGTCATACATCCTTCTCCCTTTCCTTTACAATATTATTCGTAACAGTAAATTAATTTATTGCCACATTTGTTTCTGATCATAACACTGTCTTAATATTTACTTGAAATCTATTAAAATAAAACCGTTCAAAGGCAGTATAAAAGTACCATTCAATTTTAAAATGTTTTTGAAAATAAATCTTAAAAAGCAATTTATTATTTCATTGTCTTGAACTCGTTTATTCTTTGAAAATTTATCACAAAATTGAAATTGGCGGTCGTATACATTCATACCTTGGATATTCGAACAAATCGGCGCTCTCGCTGAATAGCAAACCGTTGGAATTCGGTTTCTAGAACATTGGATTAAATAAAAAGAACAAAAATGACGTAATTGAATATCTCTCTTTTTGGAGCGTTTCCCAGACTTTTATGCATTCGAATTTAATGTAATGCGATTTCACTTGATTTCTGACCAGCGTAATGGAAAAATTCACTTATTACGTCACAGTATTACGTCTTTTTTCAAGAGCCCTCCCTTTTACCTGCGTACTGCGAATAAAACTGGAATTACATTTTTTTACTTTCATACCATTTCGATAATCAAATAACACATCGTATTTGTATTCCTATATTTGTTACAATTGATATTCATATTAAAGTAATAATATTTATGCTTGTTTTATTGTGATATGAATTGCGAATCAAACAACAAGATAATGGAAGGATATAGGAGAGGAACAAAGTCAAAATTCGCCATCCAACTCTATTATGACCGAATTGGTAGCGTTTTATCAGGAACACTTAAAACTGGCAAGGATACTTGAACAGAGTTATGAATGTTAAAGATGTGAGTGAGGTATGTAGGGATCGAGTCATGTGGCGCTCGGTTTTCTTAAGACACTTGATAAGATGATGTAGATAGATGTATCGAATTGCTTTATTATATTTTTCTGGGCCGATAACATATTATTATCAGGAACACCATTCCTATATGAAATCTATATGTTGTTTGTTTGTGCGTTTGTCTGTGTATGCGTTTTTTCGAATATTCGAATTTTGACTTCAGATTCGGATTCAGCATAAAAAGTAGAATAGGAATGTTCAGGAACACCGTTCCTATCTCTTAAGGAACATGGTCAAAATGGCCGACAAATTAAAAACAAATGAATTGTTATGTAATTGACGAGCCAGGTGTTGCTCTGGCAATGCAAGCTTGCGCATTTTTAACTGGTGTATGTATGAGATGGTTTTTTCGGATAACGCCTAATGAAGCATGTTATTCGCATGAAACAACAATAATGTAATTACATTATTGTTGTTTTCGTCATAAAATTAGTAAAATCAAACAGAATATTGTGTGCTCTTGTAAGTTATTCTTACATATCATGGGCATATTGCCTCTAGACTCTGGTATGACTTGTTTGTTGGAAAACTTGGGCGAAGCAATTAGTGTACTCATTGTAAACAGCTTGTTCGTACCAAGATCTATATAATGCTTAGAGTTATGTGTGAAGTACTGTTCAAGACTCACGATACATTAACTTTTTGACGACGTATAATATGAACATTTTAAAATGATAAAACTTAGACTATTCAATCATATATTTTCAAGGTTGAATCCATGTATAGCTTCTCTGCCAAAATGGCGGTAAAAATTTTGCTTGGTGACATATTTTACTGCGTCAAGTACCTATAATACCGGTGTTACAGTATAACGTATGTATGAATGTATGTATGTATATCTTCACGCCAGGTCCCTTGCGGGGTAGGCAGAGAGAACCGAGCGCCATAAGACGCGGTCCTTACACACTTCACTCGCTTCTTTCACATTCATAGCTCTTTTCATGCACGCTCGCCTGTTCCTAAGGCTCCTGACATCACCTTCTGATAAAACACGACCAATTTGGTCATGGTAGGTTAGTCTTGGTCTTCCTCGGCTCCTACATCCTTCCACTTTCGCATTGTATATCTGTTTCGTTATTCTTTCAACTTGCATTCTTTCTACATGTCCGAACCAATACAAAACAGTATAACGTAAAGAAAAATATTGACGAAATTACATTATTATATTTATTATTCTTTTCTTCTTACTTTTTATATTATTATATATTTGGATATATTATTATTAACATGTAACACAAATCGTTTCCAAATAATAATTTAATTAATTTTGATTCCCTAATTTTTTATAGTCCCTTCTGAGAGCTTCCGTGTTCATGTGACATGTTCGAAGAGCCTGGTGGCGGATTGGTTGGCAATGATACTATGACAAAAATAGGTATTAGGTTCGATTTTCGCAGAGGACAAACATTTGTGTGCATGAACATATATGTTTGTGTTGGTTTGAGTGTTTTTAACAGAGGTAGGGCATACCTAAGCAGCCGTCCTGATGAAGTACTTCCAGCTCACATAAAGTCACAGCCAAATAACAACTCACTGGAGGGCAGTTGTGTTCAAGTGAATGAATGTGTTTTTGTTGTGAGCCGTTTCCGTTTCACGATCTCGGAAACGGATCTAACGATATAGATCAAATTTTATATTTAAAAAAGATTAGCATTTTTAAATTTATCTAAAACTGTGTCTTTCCTAAAAAAACATTGTAACATTACACTAAAAAATCATAGAAAACGCCGAGTGAGACTCTGTCGTGCAGGTACTAAATATTAACATATTATTTCTTTTCAGGTGGCGTGGATCCGAGCTGATGATCAAACTATCCTCACTCTACATACTCGATTGGTGACACACAGTTCCCGGTATGCTGTTACCAATGACTCGCCTAACTCCTGGCAGCTCCACATACGACCACTAAAAGTAGAAGACCGAGGGTGTTACATGTGCCAGATTAATACTAGCACTATGAAGAAGCAGATAGGATGTGTAGATGTTTTAGGTGAGTGAGTAAACTCAACCTTATCCTTCATATTTACTACTATCGAGCTGCTTTTAAGTATTGATTGCTATACCTGATGTCTTGCTTCAACATAGTAGTGCAGCACAGTTTTTTTTTTACCAACCAAGACAAACAGACATGTTCATGCACACAAATATTTGCCTTGTGTGGGAATCGAACCCCCGAGCGTTGGTATTAAAATAAAACAAGTAAAGCTAATTATATAAACAAAGAATATATTTATTATTTTAAAAAATACTCTACTTTATAGTTTAATCATTTTCCCATTCGTATGAACCATTTTACAAACGCTAGTACTACTGGTAAGCATGTTTTTTAATATTGAAAACAATCATTGTCTCTTCTCCCTGCATAAATATCAAATCTCTCTTTAAAATTTTTGGGAAAGTAAAGATATCAGCGTAAGAGAGACACTATATGGATAGGATGGATCACAAGTTCTTCTTTTTCAAAGGCTAGAATTAAGTTTAATTTATTATAACAATAAAAAGTAATTGAATGTGCAGCCACGAACTATTCGTGCGAAGGGGATATAGATTGGTTAGTAAGTTTTTTTATTGCCTTGTATAAATCAAAATGTTGGGCTGTTTTAGAGAAAGATGAAAGAAATTTACATGCTAAGATGGATATGTAGCGTAACCGAAATTGATAGAATTAATGCCGATTGCAGAAAAACTTAGAGGATACTAAAAGGAAACCTCATGGCACATCATATGGTCATGTAATAGGAGAGACAATTTTCATGTGATGAGAAAAGTTTCAGATGTAAATGTCAACCACATTCATAATGAGACATCACGGAGAGAATGGTCTGAGACCTATCAAAAATTGACTACTCTTAAAGTAAGTTTGGTACTACAATAGAAGGCGAGAAAGTGACTGCGCGGGAAGTGCCACCTCTTTCCTCTTGTCTGTAATGGTGTCGGCGTGACAGAGTGTGCCAGAAGACAGCTTGGGCCCTACCGTCACTTTACCCTTCTCACACTTTTCTATCTATATTTACCATACGGCATGATGGGGCCCGTTGAGTCTGTTCTTTCTATGTATATGCGGTGAATTCAAAGGTAGCAGGACTAAAGAAAACATAAATAAAAAAAAAACCAATCATCCCCGCCCCCGGAAAGAGATAAGTTGAAGTAGATAATGATGATGATTTTCATTTTTTCAAATAATATATATTGCTGGTAATATCTACATATTTTAATAATAATGTGCATATCTTCCTACATAATTAACCGACAATAAAATTAATGGCTGTAAGCATTCTAGAATTCGATTCTTGGCAGTAGTTCTAAAATTGCCGCAAATAATGCCTATAGCCGTTTATTACCTTGTAAGTTACGAGTATAAGACCATCAGTGTAATAAACTGAGATCTGCTTAATTTCGAACATCTTTATGTCGGGTAGTCTTAATAAAATTGTCTGTAATATTTCAGAGTTAATGATTATAGTGATCTAAAAACATAGGAAAGTCTTATACATTTATAAAGATATTGAAGAATATGTAAAAAGTATAAAACACATATTTTTTCATATTCAAAATTAAGAATCTACTGGAAGATACCTGTAAAGCCTTTATTCTTTCGCTGTTACTGAAACAAAGATGCCAAGTTACCAAAAAACTAAAACAAAAGAGTAAAATTAACTCCATTAAAATTAACTTACACATATTCACACACATGTTTTAACTTCAATGAATGTGGTTTAATTTAAAAAATATATATTGTAACATAGCTGTTAGTATATCATCAACTTTATAATATCTTCATCAAATATTCTTTAAAACTATAAGCAATTTATAATATACTCTTGAAGGAGAAATCAAAATCATACTACACATAAAACAGTTATCAAGTAATCGTTAAATCTTTGCCAAATTTAGACGAGATCCAACCTTAATCTACTTTTTCAATAAACAGAATGGAAATGATAAAAAGTATGTTCTATTATTGTACGTGGCTCAGTTTTTCATAATTTATTTCAACTAAGAGTATAGGCATTAGTCGACAATGCACGTGTGGCACCCGCCACGACACTCTAATAAAAAACACAACATAAATCAAGTAATAACTTGCAAACAACAAAATAGAATTTCTGGCAGGAACAAAACGGAAAGCCAATACATTATGAGCTTATAGAGTGATCAGAACAAACGTAAAAGGTATCCCAAGAACGAGAAATGCAATTGGGCGATAACAGGTGGATATGGAAGTGAAGTTAGGTCAAAGAGTTTCCAAGAGTCGCGGGCTTATCGGGAATGAACACGTAGGGTAATAGGCGCGCACTCACGTCCCTAGTCCCGTTGGTGCCTATTATACTGGCCATTTTATTTCTGTGGTAGTGATTTACGAACGGCACATTTTGTCCGTGAGCACCGAACTGAGATAGCCGGTGTTTGGCTCCTTTTATTATAGATAAAAGGGCGTAGTTTGGAGGTATTTCATTAACTCTCGACAAAGGATGAGTTTGATATCTTTGTTCTTCTATTAGGCACGTGATATTTAACATACGTTATAATTCTTTGTAGTCTGGTCTAGTACATTTGCTTTAATTTTTTTCTTAATTATTCAGTAAACGTCGTGACTCATGAAGGCTGTGGGATTGCAGGTAAATTATGTAACGGAGTATTTAAGAACTGTCACCATATTTATTTATATGTGTAACGTAACAGTTGGATTTAGTCGTGTTTTCTTTGATTCTAAGATGTTATGGGTTGTGACAGTGAAGTATTATCATTTAATTTCAAGGGAAGAAACTACTGCCAAAGATACAGACTCTGACATCAGTCGTTAGGACGCCAGTATTACATAAAAGTACACCTAAAAAGTGTTACAAATAAAAGATTTAACCTGTATTTTAATCTGTTTATATGCACAAATAAATAAAAAGAAAAATAAATGTAAGTAAATAATAATGTTATTAAATTCATCATCATCATCATTTCAGCATGTATTGTCCATTGCTGAACATAGGCCTTCCCTATAGAGTGCCACTCGTCTCGATCCTGTGCCACCTGTATCCATCGACTCTCTGCAAACCTCTTGAGGTCGTCGCTCCAGTGGGGAATCGTCCCATACTGCATGTACCAGTACAGAGATGCTATTCGAGAACCTTTCTTCCCCAGTGGTTGTCGGTTCTACGAACTATATGGTCGGCCCACCGCCACTTCAGCTTGCTTATCCTGTGGGCTATGTCGGTTATTTTAGTTCTTTTGCGGATATCCTCATTTCTAATTCTATCACGCACAGAAACTCCGACCATAGCTGTTTCCATAACACGCTGAGCGACTTTGAGCTTCCCCATACGGCCCGCTTAATTAAATTAGTAATAAAAAAAGTCAGAGGCGTATACTTAAGCTTATTGGAATAAACTGATGACGTTTATAGTATGGAAATCGTTGTTCTTGCGAGCTGTGGGATCGCAAAGTTAAAAACGATGTATTTAAACAATAATTTCTGACCCGGGTGACTCTCTGATACACAGGGTATTTATTACATGTATGCAAATTATGAAGAGAGTAATTCCGAACATAATCCTGAATAAAGTTTTGTATTTACAATACAACAAAAATAAAATTTGGAAAAAAGGTAGTGCCATATCTAGTGCCATCGAAGACAGTAAGGGTTGCCATTCCATTTAAATTATATTCATAATATGATATATATTGCGCATATTTTACCTATTATAAAGACATAGTATGTCTTTATAATAGGCAAAACATGAGATCTTATTAGTATTCATGTCTCCTTTAACATTCATTTTAGGATTCCGTACACAAAGGCTGCCAATTTCCTTCTCAGACTTAAGTATAAGTCAGATAATTTGTGTGCTCTACCGATTACACTGCGCTCAATATTACTATCTTTTTATGATTTAATTGAATTTTATTTTACCGAAAGGTGGAACGAAAATATAGAAAATATATATAGGTAGAAAATATATAAAGGTACTTTCTCCATCCGTCTATCACGAACCCTCAGGTCGTAACCGAATTGAGTAAGGGATCTGAAATACGGAGGGCAGGCCAGTTTATCCTATTCTCTCGAACATCTAACTTCATTTTCATATGGAGTTCATCTTCACCTTGCGGAGTAGGCAGAGATGATCGAACGCCACATGACTCGGTCCATATACCCCTCACTAGGTTCTTTAACATTCATAGCTCTTTTCATGCATGATCGTTGGTTCCGAGGACTCCTGACAACATCACCTGATAACATCACCTACGATGATAGGTGAGTCTAGGCCTTCCTAGGCACTTATATCCTTCTACTCTGATCTCTATGTATATCTATTTCGTCGTTCTTTCCTAATGGGTTCTTTCTAAACGTTCGAACCAACAGAAGAGAAATAACTCTCTTCCTTATATCTACATTGCGAAGTCAGTCTACAAGCCCTACACCGCAAATTTTACTTAATAGACGGCGTTTATTCTAGTTTTGTCCTCTCTCTGATTTTCAGATTTATGTACATATTTGTAATTATCACTTGCTCTATGGTAAAGGAAAAAATCGTGAGGAAACACGCAAGTCTAAAAATTTTTTCAAAAGATGTGTGATTCTAATGTTTTTTCTTTTCCTCTTGGTTGTAGAGGTCCGACAACAGTCGCTCCATGTAAAATTAGTATCTTCACTAAATCTTCAGACTTAAAATAGCGGACCCCGCTGATGTTAATGGTTTAGGAAACGGGATAACGCTAAAAAAGGATGTCGCATAATAAGAGAGATATGCAATATTCAAAATATTGGTACATCTCTCGTTGTGAACTTCTTCATTTGACACTTTTTTCAAAGGACTACAGGATGGTGTTTTTATACACTGTCGGGAGGCACTCGATGGCATTTAATGTAAAATGGTTACTGTAGCCTATGAATGTTTGCAGTACATCAAGTATCGTTCGCGGGTTGTCACCTCTGCTGTTAACACAACAAAACCGTAGGAACATACTGGTAACCTTACTCATTTGTAGGAACACGACAACTTTCCAGGGAGTCGTTATTTGGCTTCGGTATTCTATAAGGTGGAAGTCAACCGCAAAAGGGTACCTTTGAAGAACCTGGGTGACAAAGCAGCATTACTAACGACTCTGCAACCTGCAGAAAAGCGTAAAAATGACAAATTTGTGCAGGGAGTAAACAATTCTTATACCTGCGAGAACATTAAATTGAAAGAGAACATCAACAGAACGACAAGAGAACATTATATTTTTCAATCCCACAACTATTGAAGAAATTTTAAAAGCCATTAACAACTGCTTTGATGACATGACATGTGTAATTAACGGAAATGTAGAATTACTGGCGCTTCCTTTGCTACATAATTGACTTATCATTGTCGGTCGGTGACTTTCCAAGTATCAATACAAACAAATGCTATTATTAGACCTATTTTTGTAAAAGGGAATAAAACCAAATACGAAATTATAGACCAATAGACCTGATTTCTATAGTTTATAAAATCTTATAAAGTATTGTATGTATGTATGTATATCTTCACGCCAGGTCCCTTGCGGGGTAGGCAGAGAGAACCGAGCGCCATAAGACGCGGTCCTTACACACTTCACTCGCTTCTTTCACATTCATAGCTCTTTTCATGCACGCTCGCCGGTTCCTAAGGCTCCTGACATCACCTTCTGATAAAACACGACCAATTTGGTCATGGTAGGTTAGTCTTGGTCTTCCTCGGCTCCTACATCCTTCCACTTTCGCATTGTATATCTGTTTCGTCATTCTTACATCTTGCATTCTTTCTACATGTCCAAACCAACGGAGCATGCCCTTTCTTATCTTAACACCGACACTCTCTTTCAGTCCAACTCTCTTTCGTACGTCATCATTTCGAACGCGGTCAGCAAGCGTTATGCCACAAATTTTTCGCAGTGCTCGCATCTCGACCGCATTTATTCTACTTTCATGCTCTCTCTGCCATACCCAGCTCTCACTTCCATAAGTTAGCGTTGGGATTAACACCGCGCTGTGTACAGCGAGCTGTGCCTTCTGGCTTAGATTTCGGCTGCCAAACAGTTTACCCAACGCTCCATTCACGCTATTCCCTGCACTCACTCGTCTCTCCACATCAGCGGTGTACCTTCCATCGCTTCTAAAAGCGCTTCCAAGATATACAAACTCATCCACTTGCTCCAACACTACATCATCTACCGTAATCCTAGTGTTCGTTCTGGTTGTCTCTCTTTCAAATACCATTATTTTGGTTTTCTTCGCATTCAATTGTAAGCCTTTCTTCATACAATCGTCTTTCATTATTGTGACTAGTGTTTGCAGTTCGGATGATGATTCTGCTATTAATACTGCGTCATCTGCATAAAGCAGGCAGTTAACCACTGAGCCACCCATTCGCATTCCCACATTCATATTTCTCATTCTCTGAAGACAACTGTCCAGATACAGGATGAATAGCCGAGACGACAGCACGCATCCCTGTCTGACACCAATATTGGTATCAAACCAGGGTGATAAGCTGCCGTCCATTCTCACACATGCTGTGCAATCCTCATAGGTGGATTGCACAGCACGTAGAAGGTCACCGTCAATCCCATATCTGGGCAAGATGTTCCAGAGATTCTTTCGCACGACCCTATCAAATGCTTTTTCAAGGTCCACAAAACCGCAGAAAACCTTCTGGTCCGTAGCCAGATGCTTTTCCACGATATTGCGGAGCGAAAAAACTTGATCCGTACATCCTCTGCCGCTTCGAAATCCCCCCTGTGCTTCCCAAAGCATTCCATCGGATTTCACCCTCATTCTCCTTTCAATGATTTTTCCATACACTTTAGCTGCTAGGCTGATCAAACTGATGGCCCTATAGTTGGCGCAGTCCATACGTGAGCCCTTGCCTTTATACAAGGGCACGATGACTGCGCGTCTCCAATCGCTCGGGACTCTTCCGGTTCTCCAGCATAATTTGCTCAAAAACCAGAAAAGTATTGTATATAATCGAATAATTATTTTTTTAATGAGTGTAATATTATTACCGAAGCACAATTGGTCTATAAGGAAACCAAGTTAACTACGAGTACATTGGTATCTTATCAAATCATCAGTACTATTGTAGATTGTAGAAATAGAAAAAAATCCCGTGGCTACTATTTTATGGGTATGTTGGTATCTCTTAATAGACTTTTGCATAAAAACTATTATTATGGCATAAGTGGCAATGCCTATAAAAGGATTAAGTACAATGGCAATGGGAAAAGGCTGCGATGGTTTCATTTAATTCTTATGTTATGTCAAACTTACGTTATGATATTATATTATGACGTAGTAATACAAATGTTAGAGAGAGTGTAGTAAACCTTATTTTCAGAGACATAAAGTTGTAACTCTACCATTTATACATTTATGAGGTGTCTGTCTTCGTCAAGGAAAATATGAACAAGTTTACATTTAAAAGCTCTCAAGAGAATAGCCGATTTCCTACAAGACGCATTAATGACATTGTTATCCCGCCAACCAAGATCAACTTTATTTAGCAAAAATATTACAAATATGACATCAAAAAATATGTAACAGGCTTCCGGATTCATTAAAGGAAATAAGTCGTTTCTCAACATTTAAAACAAGACTAATGGCATGGCTGTTAGAAAAATCTTACTATGACATATGGGAGTTCTTGGATTGATTTCTTTTTTATATCAAAATGATATTATTTATTAGATATTGTATTCAATTATAGTCTTTTTTTTTTAGATTACAAATTAATACAACTATTAATATTGTATACCTTCTAAAGGTAGATTATGAAATTTATCTATTGAATTGTATTATTTAACATCCGTTTAATACTCGAAATCAACAATAAAGTAATAAAATTAAATGAAATTAAAATAAAAAAAATACCAAAGAGGATTATGCCACGCGTTATCATGCCCGTTGCTAGAAGCAACTTCTCATTTGCAAGAAGTAACTTACGAAATAAATAATAAAACCCTACTAAATAAATAATATAATACTATTAAATAATTTCATAATAAAATACAGAATTCCATCTAGTCCCAAACTAAGCGAAAGTTATGTTATAGGTACTAAACAATTGACAAATATATCTGAATACCTTTATTTATATACGTAAATATCACCCGAATCAAAGCAAACAGTCCACGGACGCAAATATTTGGTGTGTACACTTGGCACTAGTAGCTAGTACTAAACATTCGTCAAATCTGTAAAACAATGACTATTTTACTTTGTTTTGATTTTGGAAAACAAAAGTGATGGTGAACAAACTGGGAGACGATTCTATTTATTAAGATAATATTTCTATATTAGAAGAAAAAGCGACATAATCATATAAATAAAGTTTGATCAACAAAACGAATTTGAATTTTTTTCTGATTTCAAAAATGGAACTATAGTAAAATTTGTTCATACACTGATTTGG
Organism: Pyralis farinalis; assembly: GCA_947507595.1. Lineage (NCBI taxonomy): Eukaryota > Metazoa > Arthropoda > Insecta > Lepidoptera > Pyralidae > Pyralis > Pyralis farinalis. The sequence continues at coordinate 12,324,145 of OX382274.1, forward strand.
TAACCAGAAGTTATGATCAAACCAATTCTAGTTTTATTTTTATTCAAAACCTTTTTGGTAGACTACTAAGAGCATGTTTCTGAAACATATTTATACTACTACAAACATCTTGTAACAAATTTATTCGACTATAAACATAGCCAATGATCATTATGCTTTTTAGTCCGTTATTTTCCTAAATAAGTCTATTTCTGTATAAAGTGATACTAAAATAGACGCGCTCAGTATAAAGTCTCAAAAGAAACTTCACATTAAGTTCTTTAAGAGATATATTACTATTCTTAGTACAATGAGAAACAAAAAACAAATTAAGTATATTTTTAGGCTAACATGTATTGTCTTCTCCTTCCTAGCGTTATGTCTTCTTTTTCCCAGCGTTATCACGTTCCCTGATTTATGAGGATTAGCGGTGTCCGCTACCTAAGCCTAAGGATTTGATAAATATATGGAATTTTTCATAGATTGATTACCTATCAGCCTTTTACAACCCAGAGGGAATTCAGAACTTTCTTAGAATAGATCACGTCTTTCGAAATATAATTTCCTCAGGCTGTTTTCCTTCACCGACGAGCAAGTGATAATTAGAGCAAGCTAATATGCGTTGTGTAGGTACAAATAATCATACGTAACGTAAATGATGGGTAATTGATATTGATTTCAAATTAAAAACTAAATTTTTTTATCAATTCGATTGAGAAATTTCATGATCAATGTAGCATCGATAAAGTCGCAAAGAGCTCACGACTACGTTTATTTAAATTCCATTGAATACGTTTACTCTTGGTCTGGATGTTTTAAGTGAGGTAGGGCGCATCAAAGCAGCCCATCTGGGGAAGTGCCTCCACCTCACAGAAAACCGCAGGCAAATAACAACTCCCTAGAGGGTTGTTGTGTTCCTGTGTGTGAGTGAGGTCACCAGTAAACTCCTAAGGAGTTGCTTTGTAAGTAGCAGAAGAGGCATCGTGCGAGTGATACTTAATATATTAAAAGCATTAATAGGCTACGGTAACTGCTTTACATCAGGTAGGCCGTATGCTTGTATACCTCCCAACGTTGTATAAATAAAAAAGTTCGCTTGTAATATATCATTTCTTTTTTTCTGTAATATTTATATTATTATTTATTATATTGTTTTCAAAATACTTATCTTTATACACTACATTGGATCCTCCTTAGTCGTACATTAGACCTCTTACTCTATAACCTTTGTACACCTATCGACTTTGACAAACTTCTATTCTGCGTTAGTTCGTGAGTAATCCAATGGCAACAGGGTTTCCTAACATGTCATACGTCATCACCTAATAAGTAATGCGTCGGTTTTCTTCACTTAATCGGTTAACAGTAACCACATATTCTTCGGTGGTTATAGTTGAAGGCCAACTATCACAAATGTCGTTGTTCAGAAAAACTCATCCACACTTAAATTTCACGCACTAACTTGGTACATGACATGTTGGTACGTGGAATTAATGCATGCGGTTAATAAAATACTTCTCATCCAAACTTTGAAGATGAACATAGCAAACGTTGCCATTAAGAGCACTTCTCAGAGTATTGTCTAAGGTTTTCGCGATTGTTACACATTGAGATTAAACAATTTTTAACGGAAATATCGCGTGTTTTATTTATTTTGTTGAAACCTGACGTTTCGAACGCTTTGCAGCGTCCGTGGTCGCAGGAAATACTTTCGTTCGACGTTCGAAACGTCAGGTTTCAACAAAATAAATAAAACACGCGATACTTCCGTTAAAAATTGTTTAATTTCAAGCACTCCTCAGATTTAAAAAAAAAAGTACTTAATGACATTTTAATTGCATTCGAATTCAATTAATGACAAGACAATTGACAAACTATTTCAAGCCAAGTTTAAAAAAAAAGGAACAATCATGATTTTTATAAAATCTACATTAGAAAATTCTAACGGATATGAGCAGTCAGTAGCACGTTTTTTTCAGTACGGCTAACTTCTGTAACAAGTTTTAACATTTCATTTTATATTCAAACAGTGAAATGTAGGGAGATAATTCTAGTACCCTTACCGAAATAAATATAAAAGAAACCCTTTTTAACAAACAATCTTTTTTTTGTAAAATGTTATTGAAATACGCGTTTTAATGGCCAAATTCTCTCAATGTAGCAAATATTTATATAACATCGTAGTTGTTTAGGGCCCTGACCACTTGCAACATTTGTTATTCTGTCACCATACCTATGTCAGAACTTTCATTACACCTACATATCCACCGTATGCTGTCAAAAGGAGCCGTTGAAAACATTTAAAACAATAACAAAACGACGTTCGGATATGACGTCGACATTATTAAACTGTGCTCAAATTTTTTGCTTCCGAATCGAGGTTAACCTAGTTCAGATACTCCAAAACAGTACGATAAAATTACAGAGAAATCCAAAGCATTATTCATCAGAGTATTATTCAGACTACGTATTTAAATGCCAATAATTTTATTTTCTAACAACAGGTTTATAAAACTGAAACAACACCTGGATATATAAATACTATAATATTAATTATTACCTAATACGATATTATAATCAAACTTGTTCCTTTTAGCCTAATATGATAATACAATCAAACTAATTCCACTTAGGTTCGGTGACGTGTAACATAATATATAGCATATGACATTAAGCAACCATACTCGGAAATTCCGAATACGATTCCCTCCGCCCACCATTCTTCCTCCAAGATGGTCGACAATGATGAGTTGGAACCCTCACCACAAAAGAACTGGCATTTACTTTACGGCGAGATTCCAATTGCTTAGCCCTCGGAGTGAACTTGGCCTTATTCTATAACCTCGTCTACCTTTGTAAATTAATGGAGTTAGGTAAAGTGCAATGATGTCGATGGTGTTTCAGTAGTTGTGGTTGGAGGAGTCCTCCTTCTTTTAGGAGTTCTTCTTTTCCACTTTTATAAAGACCAGCTCATCGCTCTAGTCCTGTTGAGAAACCGATTTCAAAGACTTGCGGGCTCGCGACTACTTTATATATTCTCCTGTTTTAAGGAATGCCGTAGAGATTGTGGAGTAGCATTGGAAGCATTTCATGGGATTGACTTGTTTATATTCGGAGTCAGCTCCACTACGAAGCTGGCTGTGGAGCACGGGACACGGCTCATAGCGACAGCAGTCAATCACGGAGTTAAATTGCATACGGATGCATACTGTGGACAACGTGTATTTACATTTTTGACCTCGCTTCGGAAAAAAATCATTTCTTTTTTATATAACGTCATACGTCAGAAGGCAAGCATACGGCCCACCTGATATAAAGTAGTTACCGTAGCCTATGAACGCTTGCAATACATTGAGTATCACTCGCACGATACCACATCTGCTGTTAACATAGCAACGCCTTAGGAGCTTACTAGTGACCTGACTCACACATAGGAACACAACAAGCCTCTATGCAGTCGTTATTTGACTGCGATTTTGTGTGAGACGGAGGTACTTCCCCAGACAGGCTGCTTTGATGTGCCTACCTGTCTTAAAACATACTGCAAGTTGTAACGGCTTGGCCTCGGCCGTTCAATTCGCAAATTAATTTTCGTGACAGTGCTGTAAATTGCACTTACTATAAAAGTTTATATATATAATAGCCTAGTATCTGGTCGACGTTTTTTGTTTATTTGTGTAAAATGTATACAGTTAAACTCAAAAAGCAAAATTTTATCTAAATAAAAAAAAATAATATAAATCGTTTGAGCCGAGATACACAAAATATATTTATATGCAAGATTTTCCCGTGCAAAGAATAAGATGTAATTAATAAAACGTAAATGAGTCAGATGTCACACACCCAAAAACTTAACATTTTCTCATGTGGCTAAACTGAGAGGAGATGAGGAGGGTAGGTTTAAGTACTGCACGGTTTTGAATTACGTTATGACGAGCTCGATGGCGCAGTCGTGAACGGCGCAAGGTCGTGGGTTCGAAAACATCTGTGTGCATGAACGTGTCTGTTTGCCTTGGTCTGAATGTTTTAAGAGAGGTAGGGCACATCAAAACAGCCCGTCTGGGGAAGTATCTCCACCTCACAGAAAACCGCAGTCTAATAACAACTCCCAGAATTGTTGTGCTCCTGAGTGTGAGTGAGGTCACCAGTAAGCTCCTAAGAAGAAGCAGTGTTAGTAGCAGAGGAGGCATCGCACGAGTCATACCTAATGTATTACAAGCGTACATAGGCTACGGTAACCTTTTTATATCAGGTGGGCCGTATGCTTGTATGCCATCCGATGTTGTATAAAAAAAAGTTAGTACTAATGCATCGTTTTGTGAGAGCAAACTAATCTAGAATCTGCCTATCTGTGTGATTTCACGACCAAACCCTGAATGTATCTTTAGAATTGATACATGGGACCTGCAGATTAATCATATGGGACTAATTATGGTAAGAACGGAATTATCATGCAAATGAGTTACAACTGAAGCGAGACTTTTGCAAATAAAGTAAAAAATAAACATATTGCATAGAGGTTGAATTTCTTTTTACATCCGACGTTGATACTTGGAAAAATTGTATTTCACAATTATCTGCAATCTTTCGGTTAATAACAGTTGAATCGTGTGACACTCGGTTCCCTCTTACTAACACCCAACAACTTGGCGTGTGGACATTTTTGATTAATTTTGTTCAGTGTTTTTATTTATTAATTTGCAAACTTTTAATAAATTGAATTAAGCTATAGTACAATAACACCATTATCGTAATCTATTAGGATTGGCGAGGTCCGCTGCCTAAAAATTTGGCGAACACATACATACATTTTTACACGGAACAACTGCCATCAGACCACCACGACATTGAGGGAAAATCAAATCGTTCTTAGGTTAGGTTTCATGTCTCTTGAAATATAATTTCTAGGACGTGCGGGTTTCCTTACGATGTTTTCCTTCATCAGTGACAATCACATAAATTCGAAAACACGAATTTACGAGTATTAGTACATGCACACACCGGGATTCGAACATAGGACATTCGAGTAATGGGACGGTTCTTTATCCACTGGCCTATCACTGCCATACAAGGACATAGAATTATTCTTCAAATTAATCCACAATGAATACTGAATCGTACCTGATTGCCTTTTTTGTGACCCCTAAGGTTGTTAAATCAACTCCCTGTCAAGGTTCTAGATTAGTAGTTTGCATCAATGGCGTCTCACGAGTCACGTCCTTTTTGCTGCAAATGTTACTTAGCTGCGGTAACCGCTTGAAGTGTTCTAACCATTCAACAGCCCGTACGTTTTTTGGAACATTTATATTTTAAATGTGGTAGATATTAATTATAAATATTTAGTTAATTTTACCAATGCAGTCTTTTCATGAATTATTTTAAATTTTGTTTGAACTATTACTACTGCACATTAATGAATACGAAATTAGTGCATTCTGTAATTTTATTTAATAATCGCAAAATATATTTCAGGTATTAAATTTGACATGGAATATACATTATGACCGATTTATATGAGTTTCATACTCAGTACATGCATAATTAATGGAAATCTTTACATAAATATTTATTAAAGGTCCTACTACCGACATTTCTGTAAAAAAAATCTACCAATGAACACCGCAAATGGGAATTAACTAGGTAGGTATATTATCCGGTGAAATTTATTACCCTAGCTGGGAATAACAACATCTCCGGCACATAAATTACCTTGACTCCGGTTCTATTTTTAAAAATTACTTTAGACCTTCATATTATAAACTGACTTCCTGTTTTATCAATAATAAATAGCTTTTCTTAATTACGCTTTTTATTACCTTATTTAATGTAACACTTTTTATATTTGATACACTATATTAATTAACTTTAATTATTTACTGAAAGCTCATTTAAATTTCTGTAGCGGCGGCGTGTTTCGTTACTAATTAAAAATAACTTAAATTACTGGCTCTGAAAATAATTAAATTATGTAACGTATCCGTGGTAATGATGTTAACAAAAATCATTTGAAATGAAGACTAGAAATGTATTTTTTCACAGACATATTAAACAGGTATTGTGTCATCACCTACCTACGTCTGTTATTACAACAATGTCAAGAAACAAAAGCACAATGTCATTAAATAAATGAAATCCGTCATCTCACTATATCATAATCACACTCAAATACTCAAGTACTAAATCCTTAACTAAACCTAACTCACAGGTAAAATTGTAGTCATTTTATTTTAGTTTATTCGGGATAAAAATCAATAAAGAAAACCATCCGACCAGGAATTAGGAATTGATGAATAAAAATTCTGCTAGTTTGTGTTGAATTATAAATACGAGAAAAATACTCTACAATATAATATTTACCCAATGTTTTATTTAGTTTAATTTTAATTATATCAGACTATTCTTGACAGACCCCTGGTATAGCAAATTTTCATACGCTAACTACGTACCATCGGCAGTCCATAGTATTATCTGTATCTTTTGATAAAAAAATGGTAGGTATATATAACAGACAGGGATACGGACGATAGAAGGGTTTTACTTTTTAGCATATTGGCATGGAACCCTTTATATTTGTTATTCGTCTTCTGTGAGCTCATAATTTATCCAGCCAATTAAGCTTAAACGTGTAGGTTTGAAGAGAAAAACAAGCGAAAATAAATACTTTGAACGTCAAAAGTAAAAGTTGCTTCATTGAAGCCGACGCTTACACACATCATTACTTTATAGGTATTTTGTGTTCGTCGACTTTATTATTAAAAAAATGAAGACGACATTATTGTCGTCTTCATTTTTTTATTGAAAAGTTTTTATTTCATAACTCATTAGTTTATCACCTACAAGCTGGCGCGCGGCGTCGAATGGACCTTATTCGTTACCTTTTTATACATAATGTCGTTATTTTTTCAAGTATATGCCATCCCTTGTAGCCTATCGTTGTTTCTCTGTGCATGAAAAAAATACAGTTTACCTTCCTTCCCCGGATTTGTTTAAGTCGGTGCAGGCGTCAAAAATACTCCATGCGCTCGTCTTCAAAAATGATACGCGCGAAGCTCATTACGAAATATATTTTTTTGCAATGTCATTCAATTAACCTTGTCATAGTGTTTTTTCTTTAAGAGAGACAGTCTCTAACTAATACTTGCCCAAATACAACAAGAAGGGGCTTTTGACCACGTTCTGTTTGATAATTTTAATTATTCATAAAGTCAACTGATTTTATTATTTTGATTTTATTTTACTATATAAAACCAGTTCGATTTATATAACAAAATCTCATCTTAACACATTAGTATCTAATGTAAAGACAATTTGACTTGTGGTATATGATTAAAAATTTTGGTTTTATTTGCGTTTAATATTTTTTTTTTGTTTCACAAAAGGTGTCCTCGCATAAAGGTAATGTGTATGAATACAAAAAAATAACTGATCATTAACTAATTAGTGCTTTAAATCCCTGAAATGTCCCACTCGTCTGCCGTTACATATGACCGCACGCCCGCTTGAAGGTTAAACCATTCTCAAAATCACTTGGATGGAGTCAGTGGATTCTAATTCAAAGTCCAAAAGACATAGAAAGTCGATCTATGAAAGTTTTATTTACATTGATCTAATCTTAATCTGATGCATGCAGTATCAAATTTCGATCTGATTTAACAGAATATTATTAGTATTATCAAAATTCTTTAAGCACTTAAGTAATAATACATATTTTTTATATAGGTTACGTTTGGAGGTATATAAACATACGAACCACCTGATGTAAAGCGATTACTGCAGCCTATAAACGCTTGCAATACATTAAGTATCACACGCGCTAACTCAGCAACTACTTAGGAGTTTACTGGTGACCTCAATCATATGCAGAAACACAACAACGGTCCAGAGAGTTGTTATTTGGCTGCGGTTTTCTGTAAGGTGGAGGTACTTCCCGAGATAGCCACTTTTACGCACCCTACCTCTCTTAAAATCACCCAGATCAAGATGAACGAACATGTTCATGCACGCAAATATTTATCCTGTGTGGGATTCGACACACGAGCGCTGGTATCAAAACAGCGTTTTTAACCACTGCACCATCGAGCTCGTCATAAACCATACCTAAAACCGATAAGAAATATCATTGCAGTATTTGTCAAATCCGTGTCGAAATTTGACGTTTCATTTTGTTGTCCAGTACCTCCAAACATTGTGGATGCGGGCACGAGCGGTGACCTCATTGCACGTGAAGGAGAAGATGCGACGCTCTCCTGTAGAGCAGATGGACGACCGCATCCCAGGATTCTCTGGAGAAGAGAAGACGGTATCAACATACTGTTGAGGAATGAAGACGGGGAACTACATAAAGGTAAAAATAAACAAATAATATAACTTCACACCAAATCCCTTGCGGGGTAGGCAGAGTAAACCGAGCACCACGTGACTCGATCCTTACATACCTAACTAATAGAACATATAATAATCTGAAAGAGTTGAACGTAATTGTCTGTTATTATATTTTATAATAAATAAACAAAACCCTCATATCATTACTTTATTATTTCATATCGCAGTGACGCATGCATTTAGACATATGTATGAAACTATACATATTATTATGTATGATCAAATATTATATTTATTAGTTTTTGCTATTGATATATAATGTAATCAGTATTATTTAGATAATATTTTAATCTATCTATCTATATTTTCACGCCAAATCCCTTGCGGGGTAGGCAGAGAGAAGCGAGCGCCACGTGCCTTGATCCTTACATATCTCACTCGCTTTTTAGGGTTCCGTACCCAAAGAGTAAAACGGAACCCTATTACTGAGGCTCCGCTGTCCGTCCGTCCGCCCGTCCGTCTGTCACCAGGCTGTATCTCATGAACCGTGATAGTTAGACATTTGAAATTTTCATAGATGATGTATTTCTGTTGCCGCTATAACAACAAATACTAAAAAATAGAAGAAAAGAAATATTTAAGGGGGCTAAGTAACAATAATACAACAAACGTGATTTTTTTGCAGTTTTTATAGATAATGGTACGGAACCCTTCGTGTGCGAGTCCGGCTCGCACTTGGCCGATTTTTTTAACATTCATTGCTCTTCTCATGCACGGTCTCCGGTTTCTAGGGCTCGTGACATCACCTCCTGATAGAACAAAAAATATTTTAATAATTCTGTTAGTGGAAAATTTGTTCAAAAGTGCGGAATATTGCTACCCATATTGCCTTACTGTAAAGGTTGTCTAAATTAGCTATCAAATTGACTATCGGGTTAGCTTTAATAGTTTCTTTAAGAATTTTACGAACGAGATATTTCATGTACAACTTTTCGGCATTATTCCCTAAAGCTGAGATAGATACCAATGAAGAAATAAAAATAATATATCCCATGGTCATTTAAGTGTAAATTAAATAAAAGATATCGATTTTCTACGAGAAATTTTATGATTATTTTTCTTATTTTCATATTTATAATCCTTTATTTTTCTGAGATATGAGTTAGGTACAGATGTAAATGTACAACATTGTATTTACCAATATAACGTTGTACATTTACATCTGTACCTAACTGAGTCGGAAGTGACCCTAATGTGCTGTGGTTTACTCGTAGGTGTCTTTAATATAGCAATCAAAATGCAACAATGGCGCCTACGTTGAAACGATCACATGTTACGGAAATCGGCAAGTACGTGGGGAACAAATAACTTGATCCCAATAGAAGGAATAGAAGAATCCAAAAAGTGCTAGCATAACGCCGTCAGGGATGACATGTGTGCCAATGATCTCTTAAAAAAGGATATCGAAAACCACTCAAAGTAGAGTAGTAAAAGTCGAAAAGCGGGTTTATCCCTTTAAAAATGTATTACCTATTAGGAAAAAAAGAAATACAAATGATTCAGTGCAAACTTAACTTAATTCTCTACCTTAACAGCTACTACTACAACTATTAACTCCCTAGAGGAATGTTGTATTCCTGCATATGAATGAGGTCACCAGTAAGCTCCCAAGGAGTTGCTGTGTAAGCAGCAGTGGAGGCATCGCGCGAGTGAAAATGAATATATCGCAAGTGTTAATAGGCTTCGCTACCCGCTTTACACCAGGTGGGTCTTATGCTTGTAGGTATGCCTCCCGACGTAGTATATAAAAAAAATAACTTCATCTTTAACTGTTTATTAAATTTAGTTTATTAATCATCTGTACTGCGGTATGATGTAGGTAATTGCGTAAACACAGGGCCTCAATATATCTTCAAATATGTACCATAATAACAGGTCCATAAACCATCCCCTTTGAAATTGTGGAACGAATTTAGCCATAAATCATATCACCGACCCATCTTTCCGTCAGTTGCTTATTGGCGAATTTACGACCCCCAGATTGTCATCTAAATTACAGTAGGGTAATAAATAAACGATTATGGTTGCCATCATTGTGTACTGCCTTGTTATTATTTTCTATCAAAAGAATCTGATGCAACACAATCAACAGGCCTAATGTGTATGCCATTTGATAACGATGTTCGTATTTGAACGCACATTGATTGCTGTTTACTGACTTCCTTATTATTATGTTTTTAAATGTAATTTCATTTACTGGTAACAACAGATCGAGTGTATTAACTTAATGAATTTTATGTCGTAGTAGTAAAAGTGAAATTTGCATGGTTTTGTCTAGCTACACCTGTCGTCGAGCGTATAATTTCTATAAGGTTGCCAACCGACTGTTTCACAGTATATCATGTGTATATCCTAGTTGGGATTTCAAAAATTTGTCTTTAACTTAAAGAATGGGGGATATTAATAAGTTTGGACACTATACTCACAAAAGTATAGTGCCCGAAATAACAATAATTTAAATTGGAGGTTATTTACTTAAAAATTAGAACTATTTATAGTAAAAGTAACCCAAGTGCTAGCGGAGTAATTTTAGTCATCACAGTTCGAACCTAACCTAACCCAACGAGGGAGTTTTACGCAATTTCGATAAATATTAATGGCTTATTATTACAAAGCCAGCTTGCTGTCTCACTCTTTCATTTACTGAACCATTCAAAATGAAATGTCCATAGTACATTTAATTGCCCTCTAAAGGAACTTAACCTAACAATGTATTAAAATAATGAAACTTCTTGACTCTTTGCACAGATTTATTTGATTTTGATTAAAAAAAATAGTAAATGTATTCTCAATTACGCGTTCCTTGATCAAAAAGTAATGGAGCTGAAACTTGATGACAAATAAAGGAAATCTGAGCCATATCTTATATATAAACAAGCATTTCTTATATATATGTATGTATTAATATACGTTTTTGAAATAATTTGTATATTTTTTTTATCTTTTTTTGTTGTTGTTGTTCTTGTAGAAAAATGCGATTTTGTGTAACAAAAACATAAAAAATATTTGCTCTAGCGCTGCTATGCCGCTGTTATAGACCGATTCCCAACTCTTCAAAAAACCGCTCTGCCTCTGCTATCACCTTTTTGTTCGTGGAAATCATTTTTCCCAGCCAGGTATTTTGCAATCTAGGGAACAGAAAATAGTCCGATAGTGCTAAATTAAACGGAAACGGAGTTCATAGAGCTTAGCCATTGCAACGACTGACTTGTGCACCGGTGCATTATCCTGGCAAAAAAAGGATTTTCTTTTTGGCCAATCCTGGCCGTTTCTCACGAATTTAGTCAGCTAATTTATCTAACAGGTCAGCGTAATATTGGCATGTTATGGTCTGCCCTTTGGGAAGATAGTCAATAAAAATTATTCGCTTATAATCCCAAAACACTAATGCTATCACCTTTCCCGCCGACTTTTGCGACTTGGCTTTCTTCGGTGGCGTAGAATTTATGTTTCCACTGTTAAGACTGTTGTTTCATTTCAGGAATATAGTGACGAATCCACGTTTCGTCGGTGATTATAAATCTTCCTAAAAAGTCGCTAGTATTTGATCGAAACAACGCCAAATTCTAAATTCGAAGATTTCAACTCGGTTGAGTTTTTGTTCGCCGGTCAACAAACGCGGCACATATCCTGACACCTTTTTAGACTTCCGTAGTAAAACATAAAAAAACTTTATTTGTCATTGGGCCCTTGCGGGCATTTAGACACCGCTTACATTTATTGAAATATAGTCTTATTGTATTTTTTAATCTGCTAGCATTTTGAAAATGACCATTGGCGAAGAAGAAATGCCGAAAGAAACTTGCCAATGTAGGTCTCTTTTAAAATTGTCAATTAGATATTACAAAAAAATCACATAAGCATATTGATACAATAATGATATCAAATGGTAAAATTAAAGATTGTTAAAGACAGGTCGTCTGTGCTGAATTATTTCTAGATATATTTGTCAGTTACATATTCATCAATTCTATAATAAGCCCTTTTACAGTGTCACTTATTTCACGCACTTTCAATCTTCAGTCTACTAAAACCATTTTGTGGATTTTGTCACTGATTTCTGGCGTGGTGGACGTCGAGGGCCTTCCGCTTCCGGTCATCTTCGCTTTCTCTGCCTTGTTTAAACAAAGCTGCCCACTTTTTTACTGTGAAATACGAAGGCCTAATTCACCTAATGTGTTGTCCACGTCTTCTTTGATTTGGCTAAACGTAATTATTTTTTTATATATTTAATGACGGCTCTTATTTCTATTTTCCAAAATAAGAGCAGATTCGTTCCAACACAAAATAGTTACGTATCGCAATGACATACGATTATATAAATAATCGAGCTATCGAATGGGTATACATATACTTACGTACCCACAACTTACCACTTACCGCGATTTATTTTTATATTATCCCGATATTTCGGTGATTTTGTAGATGCCATAGTTACGGGCGGGGCTTTGGCGATAGACAGTCAAGGTGAGGCATTAGCTGTTAACCTAGATATGGCAAAGGCGTTCGATCGGGTCTGGCACCGGGGTCTTCTATCGAAGTTATCATCATACGGGCTGCCCGAGGGTTTGTACAAATGGGTTGCCAGTTTTTTATTCAACAGATGCATAGAAGCCGTGGTTGATGGTGGATGCTCCGATAGTATGGATATCAATGCTGGCGTCCCTCAGGGTTCTGTATTGTCTTCGATGCTGTTTCTGCTGCATATCAATGATATGTTGTCAATAGATGGCATTCATTTTTGTGCGGACGACAGCACCGGGAATACTCATTATACTGGCAGTGCAAACATCCCTCGTTCGCTTGTGGCGGAAAGCCGCGACAAACTTGTGCACGAAATGGATGGTACTCTGGTTAGAGTATCTGACTGCGGGCGGCTTAACTTCATCGAATTCAACTCCAAGTAGACACGTTCGCGCGTTCACCGCTAAGAAAACTTCATTTGCTGTGGTTCCTAAATTCCAAAACAAACCTCTTACCATCATCAAAAGTATTAGGATGCTTGGCGTCGAGATCTCTAGTGAAGTGCAATATCGAAGTCACCTGGAGAAGAAGGTCAAGCTGGCGTGCAAAAGACTCGGTGTGCTCAACAGAGCAAAGCAGTACGTCAGCGCGGGGCAGACTTATATCATATAGGTCTCGAGTCAGACCGCATGTGATTCGATTCAGAGACGAGCTGTGAGAATTGTCGACAATCCTAAGATTTACACATGGCATTGAACCCTTAAGTTTAAGGAGAGATTTTGCCTCCCTTTGTGTGTTCTACCGATTGTATAATGGGTTGTGTTCTAAAGAATTGTTCGATATGATGCTACTTTTTATAACTGCACCGTTCGCCGAGGGCGGGGAGTTCACCCTCACAAGCTGGAACCGCAATGGTCGTGTACTGTGTGGTTCCAGAGAAGTTTTATTCCGAGAACTCTCAAGATGTGGATAGAGCTCCCAGCCGATGTTTTTCCAAGGGGCTACACCATGGAATCCTTCACAAATGGGTGAAGGGGGTTTAGAGCATGTCAGCAACGCATGAGTGACACCCTTGGTATTGTAAATGTTCATAGGCTACGGTGACTATTTACCATCAGGCAGGCCGTATACGTGATTGCCACTTTAGTGGTATAAAAAAAAACTCAAGGTGTCCTGTTTAAGGTATTGAAAGACCGCTTTACATAACTCGACTACTGGATTCCACGTTCCCGAAAACTTGGTATCGTTTCATTCAAACAATGACTATGACGTCTGCACAGACGCCGTAATGTAGGAAAAATAGAAAAACAAATCGCGGTAAATCTTGTACCTGCACTATTAATATAAACAACCGTGAAAGTTTAAAATGCGTTTTCTCAGGAAAGACTTATGAGAAACCCCGATTTTATACAAAATATATTTTTTGAATAAAATCAGGTTTTCTCATGTCTCAGATGAAAAATGTCGAGCGAAAATTATTTGCCCGTATACTAGAATTATTAAGAGAACATTTATATTAAATATGTTTGGGGAGATAACTCGCATGTGGTACACCCTGTCAATAACCAATAAAGATATTTAATAACCAACTGTAGTTGTAAAGAATGGGTTTTAAAGAAAGGTGGACTGTATGTAATAAATAGGTAAAGACCAGATATCAGAGTATTTTCTATTTATTTAGGATATAGGACTTACAATAAAATAATGCTTACCAAAAGACGAACGATGACAATAATAATAATATGACAGCAGAAAACAAGAGAAAGCATAATACCAGAGTGTAAAAAAGAGTTTACAAAAGTATAAAAAGGTTATATAAAAGCTATCCTCAACAGTAGTAAATATACAACTATCTCCAAAGCACGGTAGATCGCATCCTAATTATAAATTTCTGAAGGGCTGTTCTATACTTGCACGTCTGTGGCGCTATTAGGATGGTCCTGAGCCTTACTGAATTAGTAGCAGGAGATACAACGTATTTTTTATACTACTTAAGCAAACAATCATACAGCCCGCTTGATGGTAAGCGGTTATCGTAGCCGATGGACATTTCCAACACCAGGTATGTCACTCATGCGTTGCCGACCCTACTGCAAACACGCACCATTATAATTTTTAATAAAAAAAAACTTTATTAAGAACTCTTGCCAGATAAACAAAAATGAGGCCATAATAAAGCAAGCCTATTGGAATAGACCAGTATTTTTTTACCGACTTCAAAAAAAGGAGGAGGTTGTAAATTCGGTTGTCAGAACTCCGTCATTTATCAGAACCTAAGAAATATCTGACAGCCGCACCATTTCAAAATAAGTCTTATTCTTAGCGTTATCTCGTTTACTAATCCACGGGACTTAGGAGCTTATTGGTGACCTCAGTGACACGCGAAAACACAACAACTCTTCGAGAGTTCTTATTTACGTAGTACTACTACTTATTACGTTTTCTATGACGTGGAGGTACAGACTGCTTTGATGCGTTTTGATAAAAACACCAGACTAAGACAAACAAACACGTTCATGCACACAAATGTTTGTTCTGTGTAGAAGTCGAACCACGAGCGTTGGTGTCAAATTAGCGTTACCAACCACTGCACCACCGAGCTCGTCAGCTTTAAAACAAAAACGATTCATAAGAATTCACCGCATCCGTTTATTTATAATGTACAAAATTAATAACTAAATGTTCTTTCATTTCATTGAACGATTTCTCTAATATCGATTTAATTCATAAACATTCAATGTATAACAACATTCATTACTAGATCCTACTGCCATTGGCAATATAATTATGGGACTAACATTGGACCCTTGCGGTCGTGTTTGACTAACCATAATCATAATCTTTTTGTCATTAAGTCAGTCCTATATTTAACGATTTATATAGCACTACAGTGCACGGTCAGAATTAGAGTCAGAAAGAATTGTCAGTACCTATAAATAATAATATATTTGATCATTTCGATGCTTTCATAAACTTTATGGACAGCAGCGATAAAATCAGTGTTATAGTAGTATTGTTGACAGCCGCTTAAATCGAGTGAATGCAGCACTTTGTGTAACGAATATTGCATGCGGTACATTTGATTTCGAACATAACTTTGCAGCTATTCCATTAAATTGTTTATGGTATGCCAGAAATATTAGCTTGTTGTTGCTGTAATCTCAATCGATACGATATTATATATAACAAAAAATTTGATTGTTTCAACACGCTAATCTCTGGAATTGTCGGTTAAATTTGAAAAATTCTCTTTGCATTTGATAGCCCAATTCTTGAGGATAGTTGCAGGCTATTTAACATTACGATACGAAACCGAGAAGCCGATAAAAAGTAAGTAAGTAAGACAAAGCGGTCCCCACGTTGTCGCGATATAGGCGTACGAAGTCACGGTGTGCTGCTAGTTTTGTATAAGTTTTAGAAGACTCTGTTACAGATCTCTTTCCGCTAACTTTTATTCAGGAAGCCTATAATAGGCGGAAAGGTAAAACAATATCGAAAATGAATAATAATAATAGACCTGCAATATTAAGTACTGATGATCGCAGAGCTATGGCAGGGATAGGGCAAAGTAAGGAGATACACGGCCGTTTCAACAAGGCCCTACTGGGGCCTGATGTAGATACGTTAGCCTCCGTGTCCTGGTTACGTTTCGGGGACCTCTTTGAGGAAATCGAAGGTTTTGTCCGTGGAATTATTTACGAAGTTATTAAGACGAATAACTATTGAAATTTATCATGAAAGATGGCACGCTAGACATAGTGTCGAGCGTGTAATCTTCCTAGGGAATGTCTTAGGCATGTTGTCCAAATTGCTGACGGCGAGTACTTGTATCTATCTATCTATTACTTCACGCCAAATCCCTTGCTGGGTAGGCAGAGAATACCGTGCACCACATGAGTCGGTCCTTACAAACCTTACTGACTCTCTTCTTTAGCATTCATTACTCTTCTTATACACGCTCGTCGGTTTCTAAGGCTCCTGACATCACCTTCTGATAAAACACGATCAATTCGGTAATGGTAGGTAAGTCTTGGCCTTCCTCAGCTCCTAAATCCTTTTACTTTCGCGTTGTATATATGTCTAATCGTCGTAATTCTTCCTTCCTGCATTCTTTCTACATGTCCGAATGGAGCATGCCTCTTCCTATTTTAACACCGACACTCTCTTTCAGACCTGCTTTGTTTCTAACATCATCATTGCGAATACGGTCTACAAACATTACGCTACAAATTATGCGCAACGCTCGCATCTATTCCGCATTTATTCTACATTCATTCTCCCTCTGCCATACCCAGCTCACACTTCCATAAGTAAGCGTTGCGACCAGCACAGCTTTTACTGCCAAGAAGTGAATCTAACGCGAGTACTTACACAGACATAACCAAGTAGCCAGGGTTATCCATCAGCAACTTGCTAGTCTTGTACTTAATGAGGTGCCCGAAGTAGTTCTCGAAAATGACCATGCCACATTATACTGGGATCGAACTATTATCACTGACAAGATTATTATAGATTATTGTAGCTTGAAATAGAACAATCGACGCGCCAAGCAATCTTTGTTAATATCGCTATTCCACATGACGTTAATCTTGTGAAAGCTGAAAAAAATAAACAACAAAATATCTTGATTTAGCTCGCGAGATTGTTAAGAAGTTGTTTGTATCAAAGAAAACTGAGCTGGTGGAGTTGTTGAAAGTTACTGAAACTTTCAGCAACGCTATTGGTATGTATACGTTAAGCCGTCCCGTCGGTTGTCGATAGATGACAGTCGTTAAGCTAAGTCAGTGGCCTTTCAACGGCTTGCAAACTCTGGCCTACGCTAATCCGCACCGCAGCATTAACGTGATGAAGTATTTTTTAAATGCCTTCGGTTAAAGGGAGACCCGTATCCTTGCAGTGGGATGAGTTAGGGTTTGTGTAGTAGTTCTAAACTTATACTGACGCAAATTTCAGACAACTGTCTAATGTCATATGCCGAGTAGATTCGCTGTCATATTTCCATGATTTTATCTATTTGAGTGTTTTCATTTGTAAGTTCCTAAAATGTTACAGGTGAAACATTTTCTTTCATTCTTACTTACCAACACTAAAAATAATTATTAACTTGCATTGACGAGCTCGGTGGCGCAGTGGTGAAACGCGTTGTTGCACTACTTTGACACCAACGCTCGTGGGTTCGATTCCCACACAGTACAAACATTTGTGTGCATGAACATGTCTGTTTGTCTTGGTCTGGGTATTTTCTATATATGATAAGTATGTATTTACAAAAAAAAATGTATTTACATATGTATATCAGTTGTCTAGTACCCATAACACAAGCTTCGCTTACTTTGGGGCTAGATGGCGCTGTGTAATTTGTCCGAAAATATTTATATTTATTTATTATTTATTTATTGGTAATATGCTTTTTCCCTATCACTTCCTATACTTTTCTGCACAATTATATATTATTTAGCATTTTACACTATAATGTAGAGGTCCGACGACAGTCGATTCGTGTGAAAATCAGTATCTTCGCCAAATCCTTAGGCTTAGGTTGTGAATCCCGCCAATTCTAATAGATTAAGAAATGGGATAATACTAGCAAGAACAAATATTTTACAACAATAATAATAGCAACGAATATTTGTAATATTGATTTTTTTTTGTCATTTTATTTGTCAATGAAATAAATACTCGGAACGGAACTGTTAATATTCATTCCTCTTGTTTATACCAATCAGAAACATTTACGGATATTTGTTTTTATGAGTCCCTACATACGGTAAGCTTGCTTACGGCACTAAGCATGAAGACAGTAACCTATAGAGACCCAATGATACGATTTTGCGTTATAAAATAACTTACTGCTACGTCTAGGTCGGGGGGTTCAGTAGAACTCGCAGTTTTTATTGGCTTGTTCACGGATAAACATCACGTCACTTATCAGTTTATTGAAGCCTCCCATTGGTCAGTAGGCTCGAATCACTAAGATATGTATGCGCTAAAATACTACATTTTGGTGATTGAGGGCGGCCTTAATGCGTCATTATGTGCTTTATTGGTTTGTAGTATTGACCCAACCGATTGTACCATAGATTGTGTTCTGATCATTTGTTCGATATAACATGATGCTTTTAGCTTCCTTCTACAGCTACACCACGCGTCATCGACAGACAATTCATTCTCATACACTGAAACTACAATGGTCGTCTATGTGTTTTCCTTTGAGGTTTTCTTAGAAAACGTTGTGAAACGAACTCTCTTTCTAGGTTTTTCCAAGAGAATAAAGCTTAAAATTCTTAAAAATAGTGCATGTAATAGTTACATGATAGGCAACGTACGAGTGATGCCACTGATATTGCAAGCACAAAGGTAACTGCTTGCTTTAAGGTTGGTCGTACTCTTGTTTGTCAGGTCAGTGGTATAAAAATCTTTGTTATATAATATTTGATTACATTACAAACTTGTACTGTAACTTTTTTTACTATAAGAATATTAACAAGATGATGCTACAAGCAAAGCTGGAATATCCCGCTAGTTTATTAGAGAAGAATTAGGTGGTATTAAAGCAACTGGGCTGAGTAAGTATCCTTCTCAGAAAACTGCACAGCTATACCTACAACAATTCACTCGAGGGTTGTTGTATTGCTGCGAGTGAATGAGGTTATCAGCAAACTCCTATGGAGTTGTTGTGTTGCTGCTAGCAGGCGCGGCAGCGCGCCAGCGACAATTCCTGTATTGCTGGCGTTAATATGCTACGGTAACCGCTTTATATCAGGGACGTATAAAAAATAAAAATCTTTATTTGCCATTGGGTCTTCGCGGACACTTAGACACGTGTTACACGTTTTGAATATAATCTTATCGTATCTCATTAATTCTCTTACGTTATTATTTTTCTGTTTTAATCTGCTATCATTTCGAAAATAACCATTAGCGAAGAAGAAATACCAAAATTAACTTGTCAATATAGATTCCCTCTTTTCAAATTATCAATTACATATTACAATAAATTAATGTTAGCAAATTGGTAAAATAATAATCACGTCAAGTGGTAGAATTAATAATATACTATAACTTCACACCAAATCCCTTGCGGGGTAGGCAGAGAGAACCGAGCGCCACGTGACTTGATAATAATTATTCAGAAAAGGTTGTCTGTGTTAAATTATTTCTATATTTGCAGAGCTGCGTTAGCCAGCGAAGCTACGAGTATATAACCGAGAAAATTGTCTTTTTTTGCAGTTTTGCGGTTTTCGACTGTTACACGTAGTACTCCTTCAGTTTTGAAGCTAGAGAGCTGATTGTTCGACGTGAATGTACCTTAAGTATTGTAAATTCCCCTAAAATAGATTAAATTTTGATTAGCTCAATAAGTGATGTTATCACCCCAAAAAGAATGACGAAGCAGATATACAATGCAAAAGTGGAAGGATGTAGGAGCCGGGGAAGGCCAAGATTTACCTACCATCACCAAATTGGTCGTGGTCTATCAGAAGGTGATGTCAGGAGCCCTAGAAATCGGCGAGCGTGCATGAGAAGAGCATTGAATGTTAAAGAAGCGAGTGAGATATGTAAGGATCGAGTCACGTGGCGCTCGGTTCTCTCTGCCTACCCCGCAAGGGATTTGGCGTGAAGTTATAGATAGATCACCCCAAAAACCGATCCAATACAAAGTCAATTGGAGCGCGTATGGCGAGCACTGAAAAACAACAACACGATCACTATCGCCATCTAGGGGCAACAGATGTGTGCCGCTACAAAGCGGGGTTAGGGTTAGGGTTAGCAGCTCTGCTTACGCAGCTTGCTGTTATTTACTTATTGTGCAAAAGCAGCTCTGCCAATGCGCCGCAGGCCCAGCTCCTCTAGTTCGTAGTCAGTTACATATACATCCATTCTCTAATAAACATACAAACTGTTGATGTGATTTTTGAACATCCAGTGTCTGGAAAGAACAGAACTGTTTCAGGCAATATTATACAATCGATTATAATTTACAAGAAAAGACCTACCAAGCCGATGTAATCCGATGAAAATCTTAGACGTAGAATTAAGTTGCATATCTCGGCAACTTATTTCTACTTCTAAGATTTTCAAGTTCGAAAACGACTAAATTTTTACGGACATACAACAGCGTGCCTCCCGATATTGTATAAAAACACACTAGTTTATATTCATAAAGAAATTTAACAGACAAACATTGACACAGAAGAAATATGAGCAAGTTACTCACCGTAAATATTGTTTGCTAGAAAAGTGGATAAAATTAGGGGAACGGAAGTTTTTATAAATGGTTGTGACGTTTTCGATTTACGGTCGCGCGCCGGCGATGGGGGAGCTCTCTCTCTGCAGTCCCGCCATTACTTTAATATCTCTTTGTCGCTACAAAGCCCCAAGGCTTCACTTCCTCGTGTGTATTTTTAACATTTAAAACAAGACTGGTCAACTGCGAGTTTACCAATGTATGCTAGTTATAAACATTTTTATTTTTCCTAGCCAAAATTTGAACCAAACTTGAACTTGTAAAATTCTTTGCGGTATGACAGTAGTACGGCACTCAAAAAATGTAGAGTCAAAATGTTCAAAAATCGGGTCTAATTTTAACTGTATATTTCCAAATTTTATTTTAATTTGTCTATACACTTTTACTTTTACTTTTTGTTTAATTTGTCTACACAGCGCCACCTAGCCCCAAAGTAAGCGAAGCTTGTGTTATGGGTACTAGACAACTGATAAACATACGTAAATACATTTTTTTTTTTGTAAATACATACTTATTATACATAGCAAATACCCAGACCAATACAAACAGACATGTTCATGCACACAAATGTTTGTACTGCGTGGGAATCGAACCCACGAGCGTTGGTGTCAAAGTAGCGTAACAGCGCGTTTCACCACTGCGCCACCGAGCTCGTCATTATAATGTCTGCATGAAATAATATTTCAATATTATGTTTCAACGATTCAAAGACACTTGTCTTTGAATCGTTGAAACACCTGTTGCTAATACAGCAACTTGCTGATAAATGGTGGAGTTATTATTTGGCTGCTGTTATCTATGAGGTGGCGGGTTACTTTGCGCGCTACATCTCTATACTCAACCTAAAACAAATGTTTTATTGTTTCGTTGTAACAAATTGTAAACCAATGAATCATATTATAAATAACTGCGCATCATGAATCGCGATTCATCGGAATATATAAAAATATCGATCAAATCTATATAAATGGGCATTTTAAGAACATTTACATTATTTCTACTACTACTGTAATATACTAACTATATATCCTTACTAGTCCTTACTAATATAACTATATTTATATATTATACTAGCTGTGCTCGGCACCGCTTCGCTGGGCGTTTTTTCCCCCTTTTTTATCCCTAAACCTTCTCGGTAATGTGTTGAATATAACCCAGAAGTTTAATCACAATTGGATAAATGGTTTCAATGTCTAACGGACATAGGTAGAAATAGTGTTTTATATATTAAGATATATTGCATTTTAAATGTAAAAGTGTATTTGTTTGTTTGTCCTTCTTACGCATCAAAACGGAGTAATGTGATTGTTTTTATAAAGATCGTGGGCGGATCTGAGAGTTACACGGGCTACTTTCTATCGCGGCAAATTCATGAAAAAGATGTTTTGTTTCCCTTTGAACACGCGAACGAAGTCGACTAGTACTATATATAACTAACTAGAACCTATGAAGTAGCGAATCAGAATCATAGGCATGGCAGATGAAGCATGAAAGTAGGATGAATACTGTTGAAATAAGTATGTGTGTAGTCAGAATGAATGATACCGTAAGAAATAGCACTATATGAGAACAATGTGGAGTGAAAGATGATGTTTCTTTTTTTTATACTACGTCCGGAGGCATACAAACATACGGCCCACCTGATGTAAAGCCTATTAACGCTTGTGATATGTTAAGTATCACTCACGCGATGCCTCCTTTGCTGCTTACACATCAACTCCTTGGGAGCTTAATGGTGACCTCACTCACACGCAGGAACACAACAACCCTCTAGGGAGTTGTTATTTAGCTGCGCTTTTTCGTGAGGTGGAGGTACTTCCCCAGACGGGCTGCTTTGATACGCCCTACCTCTCTTATAACGTACTAGCTGAAGCCCGCGGCTTTGCACACATGAGGGCTTTTAGTAGCCTTCATTTTTCTGTAGACCCGAAATTCTTTCTGTTTAAAAAAAAAACAAAGTTCAGGGTCGTAGATGCAACCATAGAGCGATTCAATT